>HG992193.1:2691250-5350000 GCA_905220545.2 Melitaea athalia
AACTTCATGTTTCATATAACAAACATATTAAAAAAAAAAACCGCAGCCCCGCACACGATCAAATAATTTGACAAACACGTTTGTCAAACAGAAATTTAATATGAAGTTTGATCAAATATTTGATCGTCTACGGCTGCGGTCGGCAACGTGCGGCCCGCGGGCCGCACGTTTAAACTACGTATAAACATAATGTAGTATATACGTGTACGAATTAAATTCCGTATGTTATATAATGACCAATTATACATTTATCAGGTAGAATCTAGGGTTAATATCATAAGTGCGCCCGCCTTTAGTTTATTTTACCATCTTGTAGATCTTGTCTGCCAAAAGGTTGCCGACCGATGGTCTACGGGGCCCTTAAGAAGTTCAAAAGTAGAGCGCGTCTTTATTAATGACATACAATTTTTGTATCTCAACTGTGGTCCGTGAATGACCTATTGCGATTCCCAGTAGTATCATCTGAGACGTCACTCCCCACGAACAGAGAGCATGATTATCAGCACAGTCCGAATGACAATTAAAATCGTTTCATTACCAAACTATTTGTAAAAAATAACCTTGGTTAAATAGTTATGTTAAACGACGATAACTTATTGACCTGGAAAATAATGATTAGATTTTGTTATGTAGTATTGGCGTGTATGCTCTAACGAATTTGCGACCACTGAAACAATTTGTTGCGTTGATAAAGCAGATATTTTTTATTTATTTCACGGACACACCGTCGACACAATCATGTAGAAAGAAGTAGCACAGTTATACGTATAATTCAGTATGATTTGTCTTTACACGTGTGTTTGTAGTAGATATAACTCATGGCAAATGCTTGTATAGGCTATGGCCTATGACAGTTATTTATTATGATCTATAAATTGACTTCCTCAAACACGCTTTTCTTGCATTTACCCTCTCTCTGAGTATTGTTTCACACGAGTAAATAGTTTAGAAGTACTTAAATAATGATATTGAAGATTTCAACTTCTATCTTGTTATGAAAAGATCTTATGGAAAAGAGATGTAAAAATATCACAGTCTGCGTGATATAAAAAAATTGTTTACACACAAAATATTCCGTAAACTCGTCAATTTCGACGTTCAAACAGATTCAATCTCTGAAAGTTGCCTTCGTAAATGTAAACAACTTCGTTCACTTGATCATGTGAAATGTTGGAAGATGTAATAATGACTGGGTTACGATTAATATATAAATCTACTAGCTGACCCCGCAAACGTTGTTTTGCCATAATTATATGCTATTAACCCTCGCAACCCCCACTTGTGGGTAGAATTTCATAAAATCCGATCTTAGCTGACCTCTACTCGGCGAAATAAATATTCCTACCAAATTTCAAGTCTGTACGCCTTATGGTTCCAAAGATATCGTGATGAGTCAATATATGGGTGGAAATCTCTGTCAATAAATGGGCGAAAAGATAATGTGTTTCAAATCTGGCCTGGCTGGTGGTCAAATTTTGGCCTTTAAGCCCTGACAAAATTGGTCAAAGTTATTACTATGCATCTACAATTCTATATTTACAATATTTGAGCACAATCTGAAATGCACTAAATGTTAAAAATATTAAGAAACTTATTAATATTAAGAAAACTAGCTATCCCCCGCGGCTTCACACGCGTTAATTTGAAAATAAAAAATATCCTATAGCCTTCCTCGATAAATGGGCTATCTAGCACGGAAAGAATTTTTCATACCGGACCAGTTCTTTCTGAGATTAGTTTAAACAAACTCTTCAGCTTTATAATATTAGTATAGATTTATTGAAGTTAAACTTCTTTACGCACGTTTGACTTGGGGAGGGAAAATGATTTAAAATCAAGAATCATTTGTGTAAAAGATTTGAATCTGCATCAGAATACGTGTTGATGTTGACATAGTATTAATCATCTATTAGAGCGGTTCGTTGACTTTTGTTATTACATTTTATCAAGTCCACATTTATCAAGTATACCTACACGAGATTATATCGAGAGGCGTTTGTTTATTAAAATACTTCAAGAACAATGCTTTGAGTTAAAAAGATAAGTATCAGTCATTTTATAAGAAGTCGTTTTAATTTTATATTCAGTAGATAACATTTTCATAAATATAAAAAAATGCGTGCGTACAAAGTACACATGTAGTCAATAAAAAAAAAAAAAAAAAAAACAAACAAAAAGCCAAGTACTGACCGCGCCTGACGTTGCCGCATCCCACTTTCTCTCAAATTTTACCCCTCATGGGCCTAAAGAAGTTTCAGTTCAATAATTTTCAACCGTGGCGAAACTTACGTGACGAAAAATTAAAATACCTATAGTTATTATGGTGGAAAAAAAACGCAAAGGTTTTTCATCCCTTTAGTAGTGGAATACTTAAAATCATTTCTTTAACTTCCGTCAAAACTATTGTTAAGTTATTCCATTATCCTTTGGTGAATAGTTATTAATAGGATATAACTGGCAGCCTAATAATTTCATCATAATTTTAATACCCACAGCAGTTTGGAAATCCAGCTATTGTGAAATGTTTATTCAGGTGGATAATGGATGGGAAGTATTTCTTCAGACCGTCGTGTTAGTTAAGCTTCGAAATTGTTGACGGTCGTTATGTTATATGAAGCGGGAAAGAAAAGATCAGCCCTAATAATGCACGATTTAGTAATATCAAATAGTTAAGAGTTTTCCAGAAAATAAGCAACCAAGTTATTCCCGAAAAAGTTAGGAAACAATTTTGTTTATACGTTCTAGTGTTGTTATGCTTTTGTGGGGTTTGTCCTGATATCCACAGCCATCGAATAAATATATTACATGCCATATATAGATGACTAGCTGTGCCCCGTGGTTTCACACGCGTTAATTTAAAAAAAATAGCCTTCCTCGATAAATGGGCTATCTAACACTGAAATAATTTTTCAAATCGGACTAGTAGATCCTAAGATTAGCGCGTTCAAACAAACTCTTCAGCTTTATAATATTAGTATAGATTTGAAGATGATTCTCTCGTCTTATCAAAGCCTAATTATCAAAAAATATATTATATCTTAATTATCTTATGCTCTAATTTTTAGCCAAATTTTTTACATTGTTGCCATTCCTGTTGGTCAATGCTACTAGCTTAGAGTTAATTATAAATCCAATTTGTTATAACAAGTCACCATTTTTATATTACGATCTGAAATAGAATAGAAAGCTTTGTGCTAACTTTAGATACTTTTCTCTGAATCATGGAGCGAACTATAAATATCATCTAGTACTAAAAACGAATATGTGTCACTACGTCATATGTATACAAGATTTTGTTTTTATTACATTTTTTATTTTGTACTCAAATGTGGGTAGGTATATAAAACTGCTTATTGCAACTAAGGACTTAAATAAACTAAAGTGTGCTATTGTAGAAGATTTTTTAATGAATCTTGAAAATGAACATCTTGAGCTATCGATTCAATAATCTATTAGGCTAAGCTACCACTTGACGTGTTATTTTAGAGGAGAGGGTGACTGGAAGGTCAAGGTGGAGAGTTTCGCGCATGCGTCGAGCACTCTACGCCAGATGCGGATACCTTCAAGTCTTCTAGCTCATTGCATACTTTGTAACGCTTTACACTGAGTAAAATCTACACTTTTTCACTGCAAAAAGTTCTACTTATTTACAATTTATTCTCGAAGTTTCCATATTTTTTTGTCTGATGATTTAACACACTAATCTCTCTACGAGTATTTTTTTTTTAGCAAAACCTGCTTCGGTTAATAATATATTTAATTTTATGGAGATCAATCGAATACGGAAATATAGAGGCATTTATTTATTATGTTTATATATAGACGTGTTATGTAACTAACACAGTTCGATGCCCACACAATTGCGACAATTTACAAATCGTTAGCAAAAAGTGGTCTTGATTGGTCGCGATCAGCCAATGGCCTCGAACCACAAATCTTCAAGGTCTGTTGCAACAGACATAACAGCTCAGACGAATTATGGTAATGATATGCCAAGCGGAATTTTAGCGAGAATTATTTTTGAATGGTGCGTGATTAGTATTAATATCATTTGCTTGAGAATCGACAATTAATAAAATTGTGAATCGACAATTAATAAAATTGTTATCAGTAATTTTAAAGGTTCATCTATTACAAAGAAAATCGTTAACGATCCTTCCTACCTTGAATAAAAGGAATAAGAGGTTGTAGCATTTTTAGTAGGAATATCCTTTGCAATAAAATATGAGTATAGTACCACTGTTTGATATAAATCTTTTAAAAAGAGGGTATTTAGAATATATCAGATTAGAATTATTAAATTTGTTTTGTCCTAATCAATAAGGTTTATAGACTAATAAATATTTCTCAAAACGTTCCTTAATTTTTAAAATTAGGTCACCCGAAAGTCACTCCGTTCCGATCCTTGTCCTGCAAAATCTATATTTGTAGTTGTCGATAAAATGACGCCCCTTCGCCTTATTTATCGCTCGTCTGTGCCTCTGTTTACCTTCCAGAGAATTTGACCTAGAAAATTCGAAGAAAGGTTTTAGTATTGCGTAAACACAAACGCCCATACGGTGTTATCCTGTGATGTTATCTAAAGACATAATATAATATGCATGTAGTTCTTATCAAATTTATTTGTCACGAATAATTCGCCTTGATGAAGTTTATACATGTACATATTTTAAAACGAGAAAACTAGTTTTGATTTTTAAATTACAACATTGAAATAATGACTTGTAAAATTAAAACGAATACTTTGAATTTTTGAAACAACTCAAATGTAGAAAAGGAATTAATTTAGCCGCTAATGAATTATATTACGAAATTCAGTGAATATTAAATTAGAATTGCATAACACATGTGATATTTAATTACATTTAATAAGATCTATCTTAAATATCTTAAATTAATATGTTCTAATATGTTCATACTTCTCTTTAGGAAGATGCTATTTTTATACAAAAAATAAAGTTAAAGATTCCTTCAGTATTCGAGCAATCATGTCTAATTTCAGAAACATGTGCATGTAATATAATTATATGATCGGTTATATGAAACCTTACGTAACCCCGTATAACCCTAACCGGACGATTGCAATAATGTGCTAAACTTACACCGACCCGATCACCTTGGCAGTGTTAAGGACGTGGTTTTAAATTGAGTCTCATTACTTGTTTCATTTATATGATCGGTCTTAATACGCGGGAATTTTTTTACGTACTATATATCTTAATATATATAAATTACGCGACACGTTGTTTGTCCGCGATGGACTCCTAAACTACTTAACCGATTTTAATCAAATTGCACACCGTGTGCAGTTTGATCCAACTTGAAAGATAGGGTATATTTAATTTCGATATAAATATATAACTAGCTGCCCGGAAAGACTTCGTTCTCTCAATAGTTAAAAAACCTAATAAACCGCAAGTCTCAACTCTCAGACCTACGGACCTACCCGATATGCACACAAAATTTCATAAAAATCTGGCCAGCCGTTTCGTAGGAGTATTGTAACCATTGTAACTAACATTGTGACACGAGAATTTTATATATAAGATTTAAAATGGCGTAGGTAGATATTGCAAAAAAAATGATGCATCAGCCCCGCTTGTCGTCATCAAAAAATCTGATAAATAAGCTTTGCTGAGTTTTAAATACACGTGGTAGTTTGCCAATTCCTGTTTGTTACGTACGTATGATTATCTAGATTTTATATATATATAGATTTTATTCATCATAATCTATTTGAAAATTAAATTAAAAAAAAATATCGTGAGCCTTATTTAAAAAACACTTTTATGAAGAAGGCAAAATGATATGGTTCAGGGATACTTCATTAAAACACCAGCTGCACCTCTCGGTTTTGCCCGCATAACTTCAGATCCCGTCGCAATATCGGGATAAAGAGAATTATACAAATGTGTTCTCTGGACTGTGTGGTTACGGCACTAAAGAATTTAGCCACCCCCTCTCTTCCCGTGGGTGTCGTAAGAGGCGACTAAGGGATAATACAGTTCTACTACGACCTTGGAACTTAAAAAGCCGACGGATGGCGGGATAACCATCCATGCTGGCTTTGAAATACACAGGCCAAAGACGGGCAGCAGCGTCTTTGGTGCGACAAACCCAGCCCTGCGGTCACCAACCCGCCTGCCCAGCGTGGTGATTATGGGCAAAACACATGAGTTCGCGTCATAATGTCGGGCGCGAACTTGTGGAGGCCTATGTCCAACAGTGGACTGTGATAGGCTGAAGTGGTGGTAGTGGTGGTTCTCTGGACTTACAGCTATCTATGTACCAACTTTCGCTACAATTGATTCAGTAAAAGTTAGTAAGCTAATACCTGGCTCGTAAGTGTATAAGTATATAAGGATACGAGCCAGGGATGTCAAAAATACGGCCCGTGATCACAATGTGTCACAGAAAGAAGAATCATGACTTCACTCGATTCCTCTACCGAAGTGTTAAAATGCGCACACTACATTTTTTTAAATTTGAATTTAGAATGTGTAGGCACACATTCTAAATTTAATATATGGCCCTCTGCAAAACTGAGTTTGATACCCCTGGATAAGACAGTCATAAATGCAAGCAATAAAAGCGGTCCTAGAAAAAATACTCAAACACCACTAATCGATATAGATTAATCTTTTCAAGTGACACCTGTGGCTTACATTTGCATAATCTAGAGGAGATTCGTTAAGGTAATTGCGACACTTCTAAAATTAACTGAATCACGGAAATAGTTTGATTCATGGTGCGTTATTGCTAAACAGATTAGTTCAGTTAATTTTTAGTAGACTAGGCAAGTTCAAAGTCAATCTTTCGATTTCCATAACGGGTCGAGTTTATTCATATTTTAAGCAGGTAGTTGCATTTTTAGTAATAAGAGAGGTTATAAAATAACTTAAACCGATTCAATTACTTATATAATAATCTAGTGAATGTTTTGGATAATAATATTATGCAGGACTTCACCTCAACGATCAATTAGTCAACAACAAACTTTGTAAGTAATGTTTGAATATAAATATCCCATTGAGTTCTTAAGTTGCAAGGGCTGGCAATATGGGACAAATAACTTTTTTTATTTTTATTAATAAGATTAAAAATTGTTTTAGTTTTGTTGATTTATTTAGATCATTTTTGTGTTGTTTTTTTAAATCTTTATTATAGCCATACAGCCTTAAAGACTAAGTCGGCTCATAAATCTTAAATACTAGGTATGTGTACAATAGTTTTGGTACATAGTTTAGGTCATCTGAGTCTGATTGTCTGAGAAACATAGTGTGAATTATGAAACTGAGGGTTCTATCACTGAAAGTTGTTGTAAATTATAATACAACTTATTAAGTTTGGTATTGGAGGAAAATACTCTTAATCTGTCCACGTTACAATAGCTATTCATTCATTCATTTAGGTTAGTGGCTTCCAACAATTACAATAACTATTGTGTATCAAAACAAATGTCATTACTAGAGTTACTTAACGAATGTACACGACGCGGCCATAAATAATGCACATCGATCGTTGGAAAGAGACAATTGGATAATTAAAAAAACTTTCCTTTAGACCATACTTAACGTTTTAGACCATATGTAACGTTTTAAAACAGTATTACTCGCTTGTGACAATTTTTTGTATTTGTACCACACATGTATGCCTATGATATGTGTGTCCATGTTTAGGTTGTGTTACGGAACTTGACACAAGATTGTCATTCTATTAGTGGACCTTTTACTGTAGAGTATGAAGCATTTATTTATATATTTATATTCCATATCTTAAAACTGAATAATCACTACTAACTAGATTAACATGCCGAGGATTATTATAAATAGATTACCAAGCAATATTAATTGAAAAAAAAAAACTATAGTATCTATGTTTAGATTGACAGCCCTGGTGTTTGTAAGAATCCGTTCTGGGCCCACGGTCGTACGGCGTGGTCAGACACGTGCCACTGACACTTTATATCTTCATTGTGTGATTACGTATGGTCTTCTATTTCTATCTTGCTTAACGTGTGTAACAATTGTAATCGCATTGACGAAGTCCATTGTATGTTCTCAAAAAAAAAAAAACTCCGATAAGTATTTATAGTTAAACTAGCTGACCCCGCAAACGTTGCTTTGCCATATATGTTATTAACCTCCCTTAGTCCCCCCTCCCCTTATAACTTAGGGGTATGAAAAATAGATTTTGGCAGATTCTCAGACCTACCCGATATGCACACAAAATTTCATAAAAATCGGTTCAACCGTTTCGGAGGAGTACTTATTGTTACTAACATTGTGACACGAAAATTTTATATATAAGACTAGCTGACCCAGCGAACTTCGTACCGCCTAACAGTCGATTCTTTAATTTTTAATTTTTTTTTTAATACTTACCTTCCCGGAACCCCTCTACTTAAACTTAAACCTTATGGTGTGGTATTAAAGTTCAAATTGACTTTTAAGTATTATTACGAATCTTTTGTATGGGAATATATAAAAGTGTTGTTTTTAGACTTTTTCAGGGAATTTTTTAAATTTTTATCTCCGTAACAACCATCCTCGTACTTCAAGGAATATTATAAAAAAAGAATTAGTGAAATCGGTTCAGCTGCTCTCGAGATTTGCGCTTAGCAACACATTTAGCGATTCATTTTTATATATATAGAGATAAATAAAAGAATCTTCAGAATTGGTCGTCGATTTGTCTGTTTAGGCCGAAGTTTTCCGATTTTGAAATCACTACTAATTTGATTCTGATAAGGATAAATGGCTTCCAATTGTACTAAAATAGCATATGTTTTCGTCAATGTCACGTAGAATGAAGAAGACACGATGGAGATTGGTCTATGACCTATGTGATCGAGATTACAACCTTAGTAGAGTTTTAAAGATCATGAAAATAGTGGTGGTAGGAGATCCGAACTAGGGACGAACTTCACCCATCTGCACAATGGATGAAAATTATTTTATATTTATTTTAGTACTTATCTATACATATAATAAATATTAGATAAATAATCAAACGTTGGGCTGTATATTCTTTTCAGGCATAACTACTGGGTGGCAGGTATAAACAGGTATATTAATATATATGGTCCTAGTTACTTTCACCTACATCTCTATCTCTTCTCTATATATATAAAAACTAGCTTCTGCGCGCGACTTCGTCGGCGTGGACTCCACTCCTATTGATCTTTGCGTGATGACACATAGCCTATAGCCTTCCTCGATAAATGGGCTATCTAACACTGAAAGAATTTTTCAAATCGGACCAGTAGTTCCAGAGATTACCGCGTTCAAACAAACAAACAAACAATCAAACAAACAAACTCTTCAGCTTTATATATTAGTATAGATGAATCGCTGAATGTGTTGCTAAACGCAAATCTCGAGTGTACCTGAACCGATTTCGCTAATTCTTTTTTTATAATATTCCTTGAAGTACGAGAATGGTTGTTACGGAGAGAAAAATTTAAAAAAATTGCCTGAAAAAGTCTTAAAACAACACTTTTCTATATTCCCATACAAAAGTTAAGACATGAAATCGTCTGTCAGGTCAGCTAGTGTTAAATAAATAAATCTTACATCAAAATGAGCGCTATTTCATTGCGAAAACGATGGTACAGGGTTGCCTGCTAAAAATTTGGTTTGATCCTGGCCAGGATTTTTTCAGACAATCTTTTCGTCATTTATCTTTAAAATACTAAAAAAGATAATGCATTAAGCAGGTGACTAAGATCACGTCTAGTTCAGATCTTAGACTATAGGTAGTTATAGTAATTGTGTATTTTAACTACCTGTTAAAAAGGGAACTAAAGTTGAAAGTAGTCGGTATTAATATTAAATACTAGCTGCTGCCCGCGACGTCGTCTGCGTGCGTTCACTGCTCGTTCCCCGTAGGTGATAGCGTGATAATATGTAGCCTATGTTCTGACCCGACTTCTTAATAATATTCTTGCCAAATTTGAAGTAAATCTATGCAGTACTTTTTGAGTTTATCCCAGACATACATTTGAAGAAATAAAGGCTCACTGCTCGTTCCCCGTAGGTGATAGCGTGATAATATATAGCATATGTTCTGACCCGACTTCTTAACAATATTCGTGCCAAATTTGAAGTAAATTCATGCAGTACTTTTTGAGTTTATCCCGGACATACATACAGACAAACAGACAAACAGACAAAAATTCTAAAAACTATATTTTTGGCTTCGGTATCGATTGTAGATCACACCCCAAGTATTCTTTTAAAAAAATATTCAATGTACAGTTTTGACTTTTCTACCATTTTATTATATGTATAGATGCATACTGCACGCTGCTTTATCTAAATATTTATATAAATATATAAGAATATTTTAAAATTACGTGTAAAAGAAAATTATTATTTTATAATCAGCAATTATGCACACTAATTTTATAATGAATATGATTTTCATAGTTACGATTTTTTTACGATACTCATACTACGTAACTCCATTTGTAATTCTACATACAATGCGACCAATTGCCTTGTAAAAGCTTGCTTATTAAAAGTACAGTTTTTTAAAGTTAATTTCAATAGTACCCCCGATCCTCCTGCCAATTAATGTGTGTATTTTCAAAACACCAAACAATATACAATTTTATATCTAAGTATTTAAAAAATACAATTAAACAAAAAAAAAACCCCTATAAGACTTGTTTTTTAACGTTTTTTTTTTTTTTTTTTGACCGAATGAACATAAATAGTACGCAAGGAATCACGTAGAGCCTAATCAGTGTACCTAGTGCATGTACATTCGTCGCTCTATTGATCGGAGCCTGCGCGCTCGCTGCACGAGTGACGCAGTTGATATACCGACAACCCTTACACTTGAATAAAGCCAGCCTTAATGACATTACGGTTTCTTATTTTAAATTTGCAACACTACCGCTAAAATTTATTCGTTACCATATGAAAGAGTTATAATAAATAATTATTAATAGTACGCTATTTAAAATTGGAATTCAGATTCGATTTTTAAATTTTAAAACTAGCTTCCAAAGTGAGTAACGTAGAACTTAAGTGATGTTACGGATACTTAGTTTAAATTTTGAAAACTTTATCGCTAAAATTTATTCGTTATATAAAAAAAAGGTATATTCGTTAATATACCTACCTAATATTCTAGAATAAAACCGCTGCTTTAACACGTTACTATAATTAAAGATGAGACGCAGCAGAAATTATCTAAATGATATTACATAGTTATATCAGATGAACTAAAAGTAAGATTACAAAGAATAGTGTGACCTCATATTGTTTGTGTGACTTCTTATCGTCCGTGATAAGCCCGTGAGGCATGGTTCGTAACCACGTGGTGACGGTACTATGAGGGTAATGGTTAAAAACGCGTCATATAGGTAGTACCTACACGAATGAACGTGATCGAATTTAATCTTTTTTGAAAATTTTGAATTATTCTCTATTATTAGGATACTTACTAATCGAGGTGAAATCGAGGTGATTCGTAACCTGTAAGATTTACGTCCAAGTTCAGAAATAGTTCCTAAGATCGTTATAGTCTGAAAATAGAAAAATTTCTGTTAGAATTTTCTAGAGAATGTAAATGTCATGTGCGCACTACTTGCATTGCAAATATTTCTAACTACATGACTGTGGGGTCTAGAATTAAGATATATCTCTTCGGTTGGCTTCGGTTTGCGTTACAATTTTTATGACGCAAACGTTTGATAACGTGGGATTTAGTTAAAACTGAAGAGATAAGAAGATTATTTCATTAGACAAAATTTGCGCAGATTCGGGTTGTTAAACCTGTAAGCGACGGTGTTCGACGAGAAGCAATATTCATCAAAATATAAAGAAATTGAACGACTACATTACTTGCTAATCAATTACTCGTAAGCGCATTATTTTTTGTTATATCGTTACTTGTGATAGGGTTATTGATCAACAATACGCAGAATTTTCTTATACGAGTAAGAAGTCTGGCCAAAAAAAAAAAAGTGGGGCAGTGGGGCATTACTCGCTAAATTAATTCAGAACTAGTCTGCTTAAATCACGTCATACCATAGAACAATACCATTACCATTCAA
The DNA here is from genome assembly GCA_905220545.2 of Melitaea athalia. Classification (NCBI taxonomy): domain Eukaryota; kingdom Metazoa; phylum Arthropoda; class Insecta; order Lepidoptera; family Nymphalidae; genus Melitaea; species Melitaea athalia. The sequence continues at coordinate 2,703,318 of HG992193.1, forward strand.
CAATAGGGCGATAAATTGTCATACTGTGTGGCGGGTTAAGAAATTGTAAAAGTATTTGGTCCAAAATAAGGAACTTTTTATTTGTTTATCTATATATTAATACGCGAAGCAAAAACTTTGTACCCCTTTTTACGAAAATTGCGAGAACGGAGGTAGTACACTCTTATAGTTTATATTGAGAAGGACTGCAGAATGCTAATATTTTTTTAAGTTATTCATAAAAATATATTAATTCAATTAAAAAAACACACTACCATGTAATTGACACACGCACGCATTTTATACTCTTTTGTTGATTGTCAAAGTCAGTAGTCAAATTGAATTTTTTTTAAAAGGTTCTTTATTTTTATATATATATATATTTTTTTAATTTTAATTTTAAATTATGGTGGAATTTCGACTCTGGGCGACCACTAGTTTATTATTAAAATGTATAACAAAGGAACAGTGCGTATTTGTAGGTCATATCATATCAGACACGTTTAGATACAGTCAAGTCGGAGGTTCCTAGCAATAAACGATAATTATATTGCGTAATCAGCGTAATGCTATAACGATAAGCGAATGATTTATATAATTATACTGGCTGATACTAGCGACTTTGCATGGTAGCTTATTGATTATTAATATTTACGTAATGCGGCAAGTTTTGGGTATTTAATCATTGTTTGTTCTCAAAGTGACATCAATTTACAATAAAATGAGAACGTACGTATTATTCTACCCAAAAATTATGTATGACAAGTTGATCGCCATTAAAACTTCTAAAAAAAGTCCGCAACAGCATAATATGTCTATCTCTTAAAGCTATCTCGTTATAACCTTTTTTATGGTTATCAAATTTTAATTAATTATTGTAGTACGTTTTTCCTCAAAGTAAAGTAAGGTGAAACGGCGGGGCACAGCTAGTTTTTTTTTATAAAAAAGAATAAGTTCTCAATTCGACTGTACTTTTTTGTTCGTTACCTCATCAATTTTTACTGGGCGTACCGATTTTATGCTTGTCGTGTGGTTCCATTTACATTTGATCGAAATCTGATGGGTACTTTTTAATTATCCCTACCCTAATAATGCGTATTTTATTAAGTTTTTTTTTCGACTACCTTCGTTGTATTACAACAAGCAAACACAATTATGTCTAGATTATTCAGATCATAAGACATTGAAATGAAAACAAAATTTTACGGATTTTGTCGCGGTTTATTAAGTTTTTTTAATTTCCCGACGTTTCGGATACTTTACAGCAACCATGGTCACGGGAGGACTGACCGTCGGGAAATTAAAAACTTAATAAACCGCGATAAAATCCGTAAAAGTTTGTTTCATTTCAATGAGTAAAATTCGCGTAAACATTAGAAAACAATATCATAAGACATTGTTTCATATAGTGATCTATCTAGTATTTAGTATTCCTGTCATTTTCATATCTGGATCAATTAACTTTGTAAAAACATTGTCCCTACACTTAATATTGACGCATTGATTTAAAAATATTGTATGAAAACGCATTAATTTCCATTTTTTTATCACAATCTATAATACTTTCCAAACCCATTTACATATTATTTTATCCAATTTAACCCCTCCAAGACACAAGTTTGTGCGTTCACCGCTAAGAAAACCCCATTCACTGTGGCCCCTCAATTCCAGGACACACCCCTTTATCATCTCTAGCAGTATTGGTATCCTTGGTGTCGACATATCCAGCGACGTCCAGTTCCGATGTCACCTGGAAGACAAGGTCAAGCTGGCATCCAAAAAACTCGGTGTGGTCAATAGAGCGAAGCGGTACTTCACGCCGGGGCAAAGACTGCTTTTATATAAATCGCAAGTCCGCCCCCATATGGAGTACTGCTCTCACCTCTGAGCGGGAGCACCGGCATACCAGCTTGGTCCTCTCGACTCGGTTCAAAAGAGAGCTGTGAGAATTGTCGACGATCCAATACTGACGAGCGATATTGAGCCCTTAAGTCTAAGAAGAGATCTTGCATCCCTATGCGTGCTCTATCGTTTGTACAATGGGTTGTGTTCCGAAGAATTGTTCGAGATGATGCCCACGGCCACTTTTTACCATCGCACCGCTCGCCATCGACAGGGAATTCATGCTCACACATTGCAGCCCAAATGGTCCCGTACAGTTCGGTTTCAGAGGAACTTCCTCCCACGGACCATTCGGCTGTGGAATGAACTCCCTGCCGAGGTTTTCCCACAATGCTACAGTATGGGGTCCTTCAAGAGGGGAGTAAATAGGTTTTTGAAGGGTCGGCAACGCGCATGTGATGCCCCTGGTGTTGCAGGCGTCCATAGGCTACGGTAGCCGCTTACCATCAGGCGGGCCGTATGCTTGATTGCTACCGTCGTGGTATAAAAAAAAAAAAAAAAAACATATTTTCCAGTTTTTTAATGTTTAATTTTACTATTTAAAAAAAAATAACAGACTGTGTTCCCAAATTATTTTCAACACTTGTCCACTATGTTACGGTCTTCGAAAGTTCTAAAATAAAAAGAAACATGGTCACATCCTAAACATATCAATAAACATCAGAAGATTATTAGTAAATTTTCTAATAACATGGAAAGAAAATATAAAAGAAATTCGCCTTGTTTTTGACTTACTGTTTGTTAAAATCCATACAAAATGTATAAAGAATAGTTGATCGACCCATCTATAGGTCCATACCATATCTTCTATTACGCAAAAATATTTTACGCTTCTAAATACGAAGTTCATTAACTAACATTCAATTAGTTCACGAACTCATAATAAATTAATAATAATATTCAATTAAAGACGAATAATTTTATTCAATATTATAAATTTTGACGTTAAGAAACAACTTCAAAGTTCAAGCAGTGACTGATATGTTATCGAAACTTATTTAGAAGCTGTTAGCATTTATCATTTCTACATAGGAAGGTAACCTTTGTCCCGCATTATCAAACCTAATTTTTGTACGACTTATCATTGAGGATAATTTTTATTAAAATTTGAACAAGATTCTTTTTATCATTACATCAAGGTCTTGACCCGTATCTTCAGTTATCTTTTGCAAGTTAAATTTGATATGAAAAAAATGACTTGAATGTGTAGTGCTCACTGATCATATTAAGTAAATTTATGGTCAAAGTATTTTAGGTTAATCACTATAGCCAATGTTTGTGGCTAAATTCGTGGTAAGCATTAATTGTAAAACGTCCTTGTAGCATTCATTGCGGTAAGAAATAGGTTAGATACCATACATATTACAAGAAGTCCTAATTAAAATGAGTATTAAATAATGTAAAAGCAATTTTTGAAAAGGATTATTGTACAAAATTCAACTAGACTTATTAAAATGATGATTATTATTATCAAATAAATTAACTGAGGTAAAATTAACTGAGGTAGGGCAAGCAGGAAATTTCCTGCTCAAAATATGGATTAGCCCGACTGGGGTAGTACCTCGACCTTACAGAAGACCACAGCTAAATAATACTTTCAAGCAGTATTGTGTTCCTGTTGGTGAGTAAGGTGACCAGAGCTCCTGGGGGGGATTGGGGATAGGGTCGGCAACGCGCTTGCGATGCTTCTGGTGTTGCAGGCGTCTATATAGGCTACGGTCTTACCATCAGGTGAGCCGTATGCTTGTTTGCCGACCGAGTTACATTAAAAAAAAAAAAAAATTGTGAATTGGCAATGTTTAAAAAGGTTCCTGTTGAGTTTCTTGCTGGTTCTTCTCAGCAGAATCTACATTCCGCATCGATGGTTGTTATTAAATCACGTTATACATTCTTGTATTAAGACAATTTAAAAGTATTTTTTAAACCCTACTTGAAGAATAATTAATTCTTGACTTTGAAAAGATTTACCACATGTGTACATATTTTAGTCTTTGATATACATAGATAGATTTTTTTTACAGATACTAATATTATAGAGATAAAGAGTTAGTAAAAATTATTTTCGTGTCATAGTCTATTTACCGAGGAAGGCTATAAGGTATATTCCAGTATTCGATTCGCAAGGCTGTTTTTTTTATGAATTGACCTCAATTTGTGATATTATTCTTACAACATGATTCAATATTCTCTTTTCTTTATTTTGATTCAATATTTTAACTGTTTCCTAAAACGCCGACGGTTTGCGTGTTCGATTCCCGCTCGGAATCGATAATAATTGTATTTGTACAAATGCTTCTTTCCAGTTTGCATGTCTCTCCTTGTGGGACTCCCCACCGTACCTCGGTGAGCACGTTAAGTTGTCGGTCCCGGTTGTTACTCATATTTATTTATTTATTTATTTATTTATTTATACTTTATTGTACATCACAACTACAAATATCATTTACAAACTGTGAAGTACAATGGGCGGACTTATAGCCATATAGCCATTTCTTCCAGACAACCCAAATATATATTCCCTACTATGAGTAACGATCGCTATCAGGTGTACATGATAACAACCGGGACCGACGGCTTAACGTGCTCTCCGAGGCACGGTGGGGAGATCCACAAGGACTGCACAAACACCCAGACAACGGCAAACATCTGTATGGCCAATACAAATGTTGTCGTGTGCGGGGATCGAACCCGCAACCGCCCGCGCAACAGCCAATCGCAATCCAGTGCTGTGACCGCTGCGCCAACGCGGTGTTAAGGAACATTGGTTGAACAACAAGGTTGGCGGATGCCAACCCGCAGTGGAACAGCGTGGTGGATTAAGCTCTGATCCTTCTTCTACATGGAGAAAGAGGCCAGCTGTGTGATGTTACAGGGACGCCGTTTCGAGTCTGGACTGACTGTTTAAAGTTTAGGTTCAGTAGTCAGTAGGTCTACCATAAGTATTGTTACAAGCGCACATGACGTAACTACAGTAGTAAACGTAGAAACGCAACAGGAATATTTAACTATACCATACCTATTATGAGTATTTCTAAATTTTACTATAGAGTCTATCGAGAACTCGATAAGACTTATAGTTTTAAATGCGTTATATTGCGTATTAGTTACTAATATCTTTATCTTTCTTCCGTATAGAAAACTACACTCGCTAACGTGTATCGTCTATGGAAACTCATGGTAGACGTACAGAATTCTGTATTAAGTAAAATCACGAATAGATAACAATGACACAATTACACTACGTAACGAACGCTTATCAGTTTGTTATTTTAAAACAAATAATATTTTATAAATAAAATAATAATGACATGCGTTATCAGTGTATCACAGACGACGGTAACGAATGACACTAATTTAAGAAATAATTAAAAAAGAATTAGAGGGACAAAGAAAACTGATAATCTATTAGCCCATATTATATTGCTAATGGCACACTTATATTGGTATTAATGGCTGATTAAATCAATAAGTAATTATGCAGCTGTTAATTCTTTATTTACTTATTTGATAAACCATATGTTCTGCTGAAGAGAGCTACTAATATTTCTTGGTACAGATAAGAATCTATCTTAATATAATATAAATTACACGTCACGTTTTTTATCCGCGATTGGCTCCTAAACTACTTAACCGATTTTAATCAAATTTGCACACAGTGTGTAGTTTATTCCAACTGCAAAGATAGGGGTAGCTTACATCTCAATTGGACGCGGTAGTCGGCGCTGCTATCGGTATTTACCTAAGCAATCAAATTTGGTAGAGCCGTAGAGGGTAGCTTACATCTCAATTGGACGCGGTAGTCGGCGCTGCTATCGGTTATGTAAGCAATCAAATTTGGTAGAGGGTAGCTTACATCTCAATTGGACGCGGTAGTCGGCGCTGCTGTCGGTATGTAAGCAATCAAATTTGGTAGAGGGTAGCTTACATCTCAATTGGACACGGTAGGTGGCGCTGCTATCGGTATGTAAGCAATCAAATTTGGTAGCTGTTTTCCGTGCAGGACAGTTATTGGTCCAACTTGGGAGATATGGTAGTTTTTATCTAAATTGGACCCGGTAGGTGGCGCTGCTATCGGTATGTAAGCAATCAAATTTGGTAGCTGTTTTCCGGGCAGGACAATTGGTCCAACTTGGGAGATATGGTAGTTTTTATCTAAATTGGACCCGGTAGGTGGCGCTGCTATCGGTATGTAAGCAATCAAATTTGGTAGCTGTTTTCCGGGCAGGACAATTGGTCCAACTTGGGAGATATGGTAGTTTTTATCTAAATTGGACCCGGTAGGTGGCGCTGCTATCGGTATGTAAGCAATCAAATTTGGTAGCTGTTTTCCGGGCAGGACAATTGGTCCAACTTGGGAGATATGGTAGTTTTTATCTAAATTGGACCCGGTAGGTGGCGCTGCTATCGGTATGTAAGCAATCAAATTTGGTAGCTGTTTTCCGGGCAGGACAATTGGTCCAACTTGGGAGATATGGTAGTTTTTATCTAAATTGGACCCGGTAGGTGGCGCTGCTATCGGTATGTAAGCAATCAAATTTGGTAGCTGTTTTCCGGGCAGGACAATTGGTCCAACTTGGGAGATATGGTAGTTTTTATCTAAATTGGACCCGGTAGGTGGCGCTGCTATCGGTATGTAAGCAATCAAATTTGGTAGCTGTTTTCCGGGCAGGACAACGTCTGCCGGATCCGCTAGTAGTTATGTATTATAAAGCTGAAGGATTTATTTGTTCGTATAGGTTTAATTTTCCTCAAATTAGTGCGGATGAAATCGAGCAGTACAGTTAACGTTTATAAAAAAAAACAGTAATAGTTTGCTTATAGTGAAATTACATAGAATTTAATTTCTTCTCGTATATTTAATCGATATTTAATGTCAGCACTACATTAACGACTACTTTAGTTTAATTAAACATTAAGCTTAGTTTTATGTGCGTAATAAATGTTAATAAAATTCCTATGGCAAGATCAAGCGTCTAAGAATTAATCTGCCTATAATAGTTGTTGTAAATTTTATATCCTAATAAAATTTTGATTCAAATATAAAACTGACTGCCTAAAATCCAAATAAAGTATTTAAAATCCCTTATTTACGAAAATTACGAAGCATACAGAATGCGAAGTGTGCGCGTCGCAATCAAATATATAACACTCCCTATTACGAAAATTATTCGAAAACGGGATATTTACCATGTTTATTATTTGCGAATTCGAATGTGTGACTATCTCGTGAACAAGACATTCGCAGTTAATGTCGAAATATCGAGCTCCGCAAAGCGAAAATAATAAACATGGTAAATATCCCGTTTTCGAATAATTTTCGTAATATAACACTCCCGTTTACAATCCTAAACATTTATGTACACAAAACTTGTAAAGTCAGATTTTAACTAATTTTATTCTAAGTCCTTAGCATATTATGTCAAATACTTATGATGGTTTTACGAACGAAATAAAAAAAAAAGTGTGTAGGTACTTATGTACGCGCGTAAGGGGGCGTTCAAGTATTACGTAACGCAAATTTTGAAGATTTTTGACCCCCTCCCCCCATGTAACGCGCCGTAACGTTTTCCTGTACCCCCCCCCCCCCTCTACGCCATAAACGTTACGTAACACCCAACTGACCATTTTTACCACATTTTTACCCAAATGTCACAACTATGTTGCGCAAACTAACCGGAAAGTCGCTAAATTACTTTTGTTATTGTTTTAATCGCGTTTGTGGTAGTAATAAATAAATAAAACAGTAGATTTTAATACCCTAGTTTTTTAATTAAACAAAAAACAATGTTACGTAACGCCTTGTTCGAACCCCCCCCCCCCCCCTCCCGCCCCTGTAACGCATCGTAACGTTTAACAAGACCCCTCCCCCCAATTAGCGTTACGTAATACTTGAACGCCACCTAAGGAGTCTTCATTAGCTAGCTAACTTCACGTTGCTAACTTCTTCGTTGACTAGCTAACTTCAGGGTATCTGATTTTTTGTGACGGTATGCGCGTGCATCGTAAAACTTTACTCTCATAATTATTCCCTAACACACGCTAAAAGAAGTACCAACTTCAAAAATAATTTCGTATTCTGTGGTATTACGATAAATCGATGGTAAAAGACAATCCTATTAAACACCAGTAAGGGCGGATTAAATCAATTGCCTGTTGATGTACCTACTCTATACTAATATTATAAAGCTGAAAAATTTGTTTGTTTGTTCGTTCGTTTGTTTTACACGCGATAATTTCAGGAAATATTAGTTCGAATTGATAGATTCTATATAATATATCATAATACATATATATCGATATATAAATAAATGCATGTCTCTTTCGTTGCAGTGAGAGCAGCATGTTCGTGTCCCGTCGCCGCTGGATCCTCAAAACGTGCGGCAAGACGACGCCACTGTGCTGCCTGCGGGCCGTCCTTCAACTGGCGCAGGACGCGGCGGGACACTCCCGCGTTGAAAATGTGTTCTACTCGCGTAGGGAGTTCGCTCGTCCCGCGGCGCAGTTGAAGCCACATGATAACTTTGATTCAGAGGTAAGTTGATGTTATTAAATTAAAATTGGAATAAGTCCATTTTTTTGCTGAAAATGTGTTTTTAAAGTGAAACTTTTATTACATCGTCTCAAACTTTTTCGTGTGCGTGTTGCATGTCGCGTGATGGTCGGCCACCTCTTATCATTTCCTAGAACTAAGACACTAATGAAAACATAGAGCTGATGTAAGTTACCTATTAAAACATAGATGGCGTACAAAGAATATTTAAAAAGTTTCACTTTTACCGTAGTTTCATAAAACCGCACAGAGGTTTTTTTATATATATATAAAACAAGTGCGAGTCGGACTCGCGCACGAAGGGTTCCGTACCATTGACTAGGTACATTGATTGTAATAACGGGCAAAAAGCGGCTAAACATCACTTTTATTGTATGAGAGCAAAAATAGGCAAAAATGACGTTTTTTGTATGGGAGCCCCCCTTAAATTTTAATTTTATTATTTATTATTAAAGTAAAAATACAACTGAGTATTTTGTGAATATTTCAAGTGCGTACCTGTTGCCATTATTAATATCGAGCAAAAAGGGCAAGAAAATAGCGTTTGTTGTATGGGAGCCCCCCTTAAATATTTATTTTATTTTGTTTTTGGTGTTTGTTGTTATAGCGGCAACAGAAATACATAATTTGTGAAAATTTCAACTCTCTAGCTATAGCCGTTCTTGAGATACAGCCTGGTGACGGACGGACGGACGGACGGACAGCGAAGTCTTAGTAATAGGGTCCCGTTTTTACCCTTTGGGTACGGAACCCTAATAACTAAGTCGGCAAACAAGTGTACGGCTCACCGGATGGTAAGCGATTACCGTAGCTTATAGACGCTTGCAACACCAGAAGCAAAAGCACCAATATTCAGCGTGTAACATCCCATTATTGGTTATTAAATAATGTATTGATAATTTTTAAAAAAGGTAATTGTTGAGTTTCCTGCCATTTCTTCTCAGCGTAATTTAAATTTCGAATCTGGGATTAACTTGTATATACTAATATAATAAAGCTGAAGAGTTTGTTTGTTTGTTTGTTTGATTGTTTGTTTGTTTGTTTGTTTGTTTGAACGCGCTAATCTCGGGATCTACTGGTCCGATTTGAAAAAGTCTTTCAGTGTTAGATAGCCCATTTATCGAGGAAGGCTATAGGCTATATATCATCACGTTAAGACCAATAGGAGCGGAGTCCACGCCGACGAAGTCGCGCGCAGAAGCTAGTATTATATAAACTAGTTGTCTGTGCCCGCGACTTCGTCCGCGTGGAATTTAACAAAAAAGTTATTTAAAATTTCTAAAATAAAAGTAGCCTAAGCTACGCCTTATTACATCAGCTATCAGCCAGTGAAAGTCCCGTCAAAATCGGTCGAGCCGTTTTAAAGATTAGCCGGAACAAACAGACAGACAGACAAAAATTGTAAAAAATGTTTTTTTTGGTATGTGTACCGTGTATACATCCATATGAATTTAGTAAAAAGCGGTTATTTTAATATTAAAAACAGACACTTCAATTTTATTTATTTGTATAGATTACGCCGTACGCGTAACGTTGTTTGTCAGCGATGGACTCCTAAACTACATCCTATTTTAATCAAATTTGCACTCCGTGTGCAGTTTGATCCAACTTGAATTATTATATTCAAATAAGTCGGTACGAAGTTCGCCAGGTCAGAATGTCAGATAGTTGACTATATTTTTATAAGTAGTTCAATTTTGAAGACTGAATTATGTGATTTATTAAGTTGATGAAAACTGTAAGATATTGAGCTATTGAAAACAAAAGTTACAAACGTTTAATGATTCTCGTGAATTCGTAATCGTAACTAATAAATGAATGTTTTTAAAGAAAAATATACGGAAGCAAAAGGACATAAAAAGATCGAGCGAGCTCTAACCCGCTCTTACAAATCCGTGTTTATAAAACCAAGATAAAACCGTTTCGTGACTAGTTTTGTAGCTTGAATTTTAAAAAAAGTCCTCAAACGGCCTTGAAGTGTGGCGTGACGTTAGGGCATAGATTTTATTAATCTGTGACACAAAAAAGCACCGCGTTTATTGCATACTTAAAACATACATATACAAATAATTTAACTTATATTTATTATGTAATGCGAATCTATACATATAATAAAATGGTAGAAAAGTCAAAACTGTACATTGAATATTTTTTTAAAAGAATACTTGGGGTGTGATCTACAATCGATACCGAAGCCAAAAATATAGTTTTTAGAATTTTTGTCTGTTTGTCTGTTTGTCTGTTGTCTGTATGTATGTCCGGGATAAACTCAGAAAGTACTGCATGGATTTACTTCAAATTTGGCACGAATATTGTTAAGAAGTCGGGTCAGAACATAGGCTATATATTATTACGCTATCACCTACGGGGAACGAGCAGTGAACCTTTATTTCTTCAAATGTATGTCCGGGTAAACTCAAAAAGTACTGCATGGATTTACTTCAAATTTGGCACGAATATTATTAAGAAGTCGGGTCAGAACATAGGCTACATATTATCACGCTATCACCTACGGGGAACGAGCAGTGAACGCACGCAGACGATGTCGCGGGCAGCAGCTAGTGATAAATATATTGGATTAGGATTATAACGTTTTCGTATTTTAATAAAATACTATACAATTTAAAATTGAAATGAATCGTATTATTTATAAATAATATCTTTTTTAAATAAAATAAAAAGGAAATATTTGATTTTTTTAATGTTAATAATGGATAAACTCAAAAACGACGACTGATTTTAAAAATTCTTTCATCATGTTACCTACGTTATCAATAAGTGACACAGGCTTTATTTTTAACGGACTTCCAATAAAGGAGGAGGTTTTCAATTCGATTGTATTTTTTTTTAAATGTGCTACCTTAGAACTTTACTGGGTGGACCGATTTCTAGGATTCCTTTTTTAATCGAAAAGTGGTGTTTGTCATATGGTCCCATTTAAATTTGACCAAGATCTGACAAATACTTTTAGAGTTATCTATAATAATGCGTATTTTCTTGACTATTTTTCCGTAAGTTGCATTACTGGTCCACGTAAAAGTCGTTTTTCGTTTTCAAGCAAACTATTTTATGAATATTATTTTGATGAAAGAAAATGGAACTTATACATTTTGGTTATTCGCTGCAAGCAAGATTGTTAAGGGCGTTGCCTATCTGAATGACCTTGCGCATTTCAACTCGCTTGACATTTTCGGAATATTGAATTTGAAGAAGTAAAAAAGTAGTTATTGCGTCCTTTCGCTCATTTATAAATATAAATAAACAGTATTTGCACAAGCCAACAAGTAACAGTATCCTATCACACAAATTTCAAAATTGTAGGATCAATTATTGTAATAATTTAATAAAAAATCGACGCAGCAAATGACACAGGTTTCTCGTCCGACGGCCGATAGGCGAATGCGTCTCGTCCCCCGCGCAGGCGAAACATACACACGAAATTCAATATTACAGATTTCTCAAAAATTCTCTATTTAATTGAAAAATCGGCAAACAGTATTGAAGAGTACTGCATTATTCACAACTGGTTTAAGTTTCATGTTTAAGCGTTGAATAATAAGCGAGTGGATACGGATTTTAGACCGAGAAAAGGGTTCACGGAAAATTCATTTTCTCGTGATAAGGTACTTTTTTCGATATATCAGTACACACGATTACAGATCTATTATCAAGCTAAAATATTGTCTTCAGAACTTTATTGTTTATTCAACGTTGAAGCATACTATAAGCGATGTAAAAGCAGTAATTTCGGGCGGTAGCCCCTTAAGTGAGTTGTTGTGTTGACAAGAGTGTTGTAATCGTTCTGTTTCCTTTTTTTAAAATAATTTTTGATGTAAAACTTTTTAGGCGCATGAGGGGTAAAATTTTAGTTACCGGTAACGCGGCAGCGTCAGGGACGATCAGTACTTGGGTGGGTGACCGCCTGGGAACACCGCGTGACGTTGGCTTTTTGTTTTTTTTTAAATTAGTTTTTTTTTATATTTGAAACTCGTTTTTTTATTAGTTTTTTGAATTAGTTTGCCAAAGAAGTTTCACTTCTGACATGTGTTGATTTGTATATATTTTTTTTATTTTATTTCATTGTGTACGCGCGCATTTTTTATATTATATGACATTACGTACCTTTATTTGAAATGAAAAATAATTTTGACGAGATAATTTTTAAATTTAACGATATTCGATAAGTGCAACTATGTATATCAAAATACAATAAAATAAATTTTGTTATAACCACAACATCATTATTATACATCAAATTAACAATAGTACCGATGTAATAATATTAAAGAAATAATAATCGGAGACAATATGAGAAAAAAAACGATAATTATAAAGAGGAACGTCCTTATCAGCCGTGATGCAGTCAAAGGGCATCTTGACAAAGTTGAAAATTCTTAGAATTGATAACGTACAAATTACAATAAATTTAATATGCATATACCTACAAGTTTATCTCGTATGTTTTATGGTTCAATTTCTTTACCCGTGGTTTCGTTCGCAAATATTTATATCGTTAACATTTGACTGCATTCGGTTCTAGAGTAACAACTAGGATATATCACTTACTAGCTGCTGCCCGCGACGTCGTCTGCGTGAATGCTATACAGCACCAAAAAAAGGTTCACTGCTCGTTCCCCATAGGTGAAGATAGGTGATAGCGTGATAATCTGTAGCCTATATGTTGAACAGACTTCTTAATAATATTCGTGCCTTTGAAGTAAATCTATGCAGTACTTTTTGAGTTTATCCCGGACATGCATACAGACAAACAGACAAAAATTTTAAAAACAATATTTTTGGCTTCGGTATCGATTGTAGATCACACCCCAAGTATTCTTTAAAATAAATATTCAATGTACAGTTTTGATTTTCCTACCATTTTATGATATGTAGGTATAGATATCAGAAAACTATGAACCGGTACAAAATTACCTACTAAACGTTAACGAAGAGCAATGCACGCTGAAAAATACACGCGCACGCTATAAGCACACACATACACGCGCATACATACACGCATACACACACACGCACGCACGCACTTAGACACGTCAAAGTAAATAAAAGTAGTTTTAACAAAACGAAAAAGGGGAAGGTTAATTTCAATTTGTATTAGGTATATGTACATTATCTCTAATTCAATATAACTGTGTTTTATATAACCGATTAGCGCTTGTAGGTACACACACAGACACACATATATATGACACATTTGCACATGCGTTACAATGTGTGCAATTTATCCGATTGTTACCCAATATTTAAATTTTCCTCATAATGTTATAATATGGAAATGTTAGACAATAGTATTCTTTTAAAGAAATGAATCATTAGTAAAATGGTGTTTTACAATAGAATGGAAATATACAATCATGACGTCATTGTTTTAAATAATTATTCGTAAAAATTAAAATTTCATTAGCCTCATTAGTTAGCGGTGTCGGATACGCTCAAATATGCATGTCATATCTAAGAACCCAAACATGCAAACCACAAATATGCAAAACAATTCAAGAATGGTTTCTAAAATATAGGAACCGAGTATAAGACGAGAAGACTTGCTTTACCAGCTTTTTAGCAATCAATTTCGTTTTCATAGAGTTATGTTCCAGCCTTACTCAATAAACAGACATTATAGATTTATAGCGTAAAAAAGATTAATTTGAAATTGAACAAATAAGTTCTGGGAACGTGTGAGATCGTTAAACCTTTATTCGAATTACTAGAAAAAAAATCTGACTTGGTTCACGTAATATTCAAGCAACTGACTGATTCGCTAACATTGACGGGTTCGATTCCCGCTTATGATATTTGTAAAGGCCATATAAGTGTCGTGCTGTGACCGTTGCGTCAACGCGTCGTGTCATAAAATATAATTATAACTAGCTGACCCCGCAAACGTTGTTTTGCCACATAATTATGTTATTAACCCCCCATAATCCCCCCCCCCCTATAACTTAGGGGTATGAAAAAGAGATGTTGGCCGATTCTCAGACGGTCTACCCGATATGCACACGAAATTTCATAAAAATATCGGTCCATCCGTTTCGGAGCAGTGTTGTGACTAACATTGTGACACGAGAATTTTATATTATATCACTAGCTGACCTGGCGAACTTCGTACCGCCATTTTTTTTCTTAAATATAATAATTACATATACCAAAATAAAATATAGCCTATCTTTCAAGTTGGATCAAACTGCACACGGTGTGCAAATTTGATTAAAATCGGTTAAGTGGTTTAGGAGTCCATTGAGGACAAACATTGTGACACGAGATTTATATAAGTATATTAAGATGTAAAATGTAAAACGTTACACATGACTTAGATCACTTAGGTAATTTAAAACTAATTTTTAGTCAGTCTTTGCAGAGTGTTTTTTATTTAAATGTCATGCATACCCCTTAGTTAATAAGGTTCGGTAACTGTTGTTAATTAAAATCTAATGACTTTAGGTACTTTAACGCTTTATTTAGTATAATAAAATCGATTCTGAAGTGATTACTCTTGAGTTTGTTTTCATGTATATATAACAAAGGCGTGTACTCCTCACCAGGTAGAACTACTGGACTCGTTCTTCGGTGACGGTCGCGCGTACATCATGGGCCCGGAGAAAGACTGCTGGTACCTCTACACGCTTCTGCCTCTTGAAGGTAACATATATACTCTAAAACTACACTCAAACTTTTAATTCTACGGAACTTAACCCGATTGTTATTTTGAAACGACGATTTTCGGCTACTGTATAACAATCACTCAAATCAAAAGTGCCCATAGTTACCTAACTGAAACTATTTTAACATGACATATGACGTCATTAACACGATTTGATACATTTTATTTCAATGGAATATATTTAACCTGAAATAAGGATTTTGTATATATTTTATATTGATAGCATCAATAATCTCTGCTATGAAATATTTATGTAGATTAAAAAACATTGATACAAAAATTGCGACCCGCCTGCCCAGCGTGGTGACTATGGGCAACACGCATGAGTTCACGCCATTTTTAGCGCGAACTTGTGGAGGCCTATGTCCAGCAGTGGACTGTGATAGGCTGAAGTGAGTGAGTGATACAAAAATTATATAATTATATAAAGTTCACTAAAGGCGTTATTTTATAATCACAAAATATTTTCATTTGCATGGTCAACACTACTAACTAACTGTTAAGTTGACATTATTACAGGGACAGTAGACGCCCTGGAGAAGGAACAGCAGGACGTGAGCTGCGAGATCCTGGAGCCGGATCAGACTATCGAGATCCTCATGTCGGACCTGGACCCAGCCGTCATGGACATATTCACCAGGGCCAACTCTAAAACAGCTGCAGACGCTACCAGGGTGAGTTGTTTTTTTTTTATACAACTAGGTCGGCAAACAAGCGTATGCCCTACCTGATGGTAAGCGATTACCGTAGCTTATTAGACGTCTGCAACACCAGAAGCATCGCAAGCGCATTGCCGGCCCTACTTTGACTCTCCCCGGGAGCTCTACCAACCTTACTCAGCACAAGAACACAACATTGCCTTAAAGCAGTGTTATTTAGCTGTGATCTTCTGTAAAGTCGAAGTACTTCCCCAGTCGGGCTGCTCCATATTTCAGCAGGATATTTCCTACTGTGCACTACCTCAATTAAATATGCGTGTCTTGTGCCACTCTAATTCTTTATATCTCTAGCTATATTTGTGACGGAAAACCTGTCAAAACTACTAATCAAATATCATTTCATGTTCGTTGTTTCATTTAATGTAACAGCTTTTCCATTCCTTTGATCAAAGTACCCTCAATAATTTCATACTTGTTATTTAAAAAAAAAAAAAAACGAATATATTTAAATTATTTCAGGCATCCGGAATCGACAAACTGATACCTGGAATGGTGATCGACGATTACCTGTTCGATCCATGTGGCTATTCCATGAATGGGGTGGCTAAAGACGTAAGTATTCACTATCTTATTAATTAATCTTAAATATGTGATTTATCACACATTTTAAAAACTACTACTACTACTACCATTTTAATGTAGTCTAACAATAAATATTTATTCAAAAACGCGGGTAGTTCACTTCAACTTTGACAGGTACTTTTAAGCGTTACTGTTCGTGACTTAGCTTAATATTTGAAAAAAAAACCAGTTTTACGAAATCTTGTATGGTTTAATTTTAGAAGTAGTGGATATAAAGTACTTTTTAAATTCATAATTATATCAGTTATTAGTATTTTTATGGTTCTTTCAGCACATACAATTCAATTTATGATTATAAATTGTTTAAATTGTAATATTACCCTCACTACCATGGGTTGACTAGTAGAGATCTCTTAGAGATCTCCCTTACAAACAGTTCGCCCTTACAAGCTTTCTATATAATGAATATTGTTCTTAAATTATTAGAATTTAAGAACAATATTTTACACGATGAAAAAGCGTTTAAAGCGCTTTGTTTTTGCTTGATTACCGATTAAGACTATTTCATATTAAGTGTTTATCGTTATGATATAAAATATCATTAATAAGCTTATTTTTCACTGTTTCTGCTTACAAAGAAAAATCTGGAACTACCATCTGTAAGTTGGTGTTGAAACCTATTTGGGATAAACTCTTGGTAACAGAAACTCAATAAAATAATGCTAAAATTAGATTTTACATTGCTTACCCAGGAAGTGCAACACTGTGTTATTATATGCAATAATTTAATGACTAAAAACTGTAGAATATTTTATTGTTTATTCCAATTTTTGATTTGTTATAAATTAAAAAGAATAGCCAACTAACTGTTATAAACTTATCAGCTTTGTATCAGTATACATATTATACAATATACTAGCTGTGTCCTGCAGTTTCACATGTGTTTATTTGAAAAAAAAAGTACTAACATATTATATAGCCTTAAGCATTCATTGGTAAATGGAATATCCAACTTCAGCTTTATAATCGATATATAGGTTTATATACATATGGGTGATTATACAAAACTTGGGTAACTTTTGAGGATATTTTGTTTACTATAATTTTTTAATCAAATTATTACAAATTCGGGTGTATATGATGGCTAATCTAATGAATATATTGTTCCAAATCGGGCCAGTCACTTTTTTAAGTAGATTGTGAGATATTTAAAATTTTCTGAATTTGACTGCTCTACTGGTGATGAAAATCGTTGACCGCGTAATTAGTTCTTAATTTTTGGCTATATAAAGCTATGCCGATAAAAAGGCATCGAAAGAGATAGTAATAATTAAAATAAAATGAGATCTTTTTCTCTGTATTCCGCTAATTTAATGGGGTCACTTTTAATTCTGGCCAAGTGAGCCTTTTCGGTTTCTCTCTCTTTTTTTTAACATTTCTACCGTAGTCAATTTGCTTTTAGGGTGCCGCATGATGTTTTAAACTGAAATATAAAACAGAAATCCTTATACGCCGTAGCAATTGAGATAAAAGTGCTCTAGAACAAAAAAAAACACCATACCTGACAAAGGACTGACGCAAACGGACTGACGAAAAAGACATAATTTGAGGTTATAATCAGAACTAATGTTTTTTTTTTGGTAATTTCGAATATCAACAAACTACATTTTAACATGTCATAATTCATAGGTAACTATGTACAAATGAAAATAATCCTCCGATTAACAAGAAAATAACAACTCACCATGGGACTGACATTTTGACTGGTTTAGCACGTTTATAGACGACAAACACAACCCTAGCACTGGTACAGTTATGGTGGCCGTTAAATTGTGCGGTCCGCAACTAAGTTCATTACCAACATTAAACCTCATACAGGGATTAGACCTTGAGTCGAAGATATTTCTCGCGAATTTCAAATTTAAAGAACACACAACGGACTGACGAATAAAACCAATGACAAAGTTTCTTATTTTTTTTTAAATAAAGTTGAGAACATTGCATTATGAAAGATGTAGTAATAGTATGTACATCACAGATTGTAGCAAATTAGTAAGTTTTCTTAAATCAATGATAATGTTTAATGGATAGTCACTTGATTGTTGGTTTTCGGGATTGTGACATGCCAAAGGACTGACGATTGAAGTATTAAATTATTAATTATATTTTTTTATTAACTTGTATTTAAAATGAAGAAGTGAAATTGGGTGACCAAATAAAGGACTTTTCATCGTTTTAAAATAAATTGTAATTTTAATAAAATGTAATAAGACTTTGTATATAATGGCTGATGACACTGAGTTACCCAATTTTTGTATAATCACCCATATACAGAGTGGGGATGACAATACAACGATAATAATTGATAACACGGTAATACTAGTTTATAGGAGTATTTCAAAACCATCCCATAATCGTAACATCAAAATCTAAAAAAAGATTTTTTTCACACAAACTAAATAAGACAAAATAATATAATAAAATTTTATTACATCATGTCTAACTATAGGTTCACTGACCTGTTATGACGCGTGAGGTCCGGTTTGCGCTGCAGCGCTAAACCTAGCGACTGTCTAAACAAATTATTAAAACATGCAGCACTTAGCCGCTTAGCGATTATAAACTACTCAAAACAAAATAGGGCCCACCCGAGCTTATCTCGATGTTTTGAATACTCGTAATTTTTAAAGCACCTATTGGCGTAGCCTAGCATTCCGTTGGATTGTTGACATGTTTACGAAGCTTTATCGATGTTTTAACCATTCTGTTTAATATTATTCTCAAGTGGAGAGCCAGAAAAAGTTAAGTGCTCCAAAATCACCCTTTTCTCAAATTCTCAATCACTTGTGTTCATAGTCTCATTCTGAATGCTACTATTGCACATCGTTATTTTTTAAATTTTAAATTGATTTTAGTAATATTATTCGTGATTATGCCTGGGTCTCGCGTTCATATGGATATGGGAACGGCAGCACGAGTGGTGGCTATGATCCAGGAGGGAAATTCTCAGAGATCAGTGGCAATACAGATTGTTGTGTCACATCGAGCTATCCGGAATGCTTGGGGTCGTTATCAAGAGACTGGTAGTGTTGCTAGACGACGCGGAACAGGAAAAGCTCGGGCTACAACAGCTCAAGAGAACCGGTATATCAGATTGACCGCACGTCGGCAGCGGAAAATAACCGCCTGTGCCTTACAAAATCAACTGCCGCAATCTACTGGCATGCGGGTGAGTGATCAAACCATTCGGAATCGACTTCATGAAGATGGCCAAAGATACAGAACACGCGCTGTTCGACTGAAATTGACAAGTGCCCATCGTGCAGAACGATTAAGGTTTGCTCACGACCACTCAAACTGGTCTATGGATAACTGGAAGACTGAACTGTTTACTGACGAAACTAAGGTGAAATTTTTAAGTGACGATCGTCGAGTGCGCGTATGGAGAAGGGAAGGCGAATGTTTTTCTGAACCTTGTGTCCACGAAACAGACCGATTTGGAGGTCCGAGCGTCATGGTGTGGAGCGGAATAAGCATACAAGGCAAAACCGAGCTGATAATTCTGGATGAAGGTACCGTGACTGCTGTTAGCTACATCGAACGTGTAATCCGGCCTCACGTGATCCCATTTGCACAAAGAATAGGTGAAAACTTCGGGTTGATGGAAGATAATGCCCGCCCGCATACAGCCCGCATCGCTCAAAGAGCACTCTCTGATGCCAATATTAGAGTTTAGCCGTGGCCAGCCATGAGCCCGGACCTTAATCCGATAGAACATCTGTGGGATCAATTAAAAAAAAACCTCAAGGCAAATTACAGCAACTTCCACAGCCGACAAGACCTCATAAATGCTCTTAAAGTCTGTTGGGAGCAATTGCCTAAAGAAAACATAACCCACTTGATTGAAAGTGTCTCAGAAAGGCTCTGAGTATGCATACGGTGCAGAGGGGGCCCTACACGCTAATAATACCGAAATTAACCGGTATTTTTCAAGAATAAAGGCTATATTGAAATTTTTGTCTTGTTGCTTATTTTTGCAAATTTTCTCTAAAACCGTTAATGTTGCATAATTTGCATAAAATTGCTGATTTTTGCCCAAGTACACGTTAAAAAAAATTCCATACACCTTGTTCATACATACTTATTCATAAAAAGATAAAAAAGTAAAAACTTTTTACACCACAGCAAAAAAACAGGGTGGGCCCTATTTTGTTTTGAGTAGTTTATTTTTCTCCCGACCAAAACGTCTTAAGTGTTGTGAAACGGGGGTTACCCGTCTCGTTCAACGTATTCTAAGGACATCGTTACATAGATTGACAGCGCGAAAAATAAATTAAAATAAATTGTTACGCATTTAAAATTAAATTGAATAAAAAACTTTGATTTAAATTTTCTCAACCCATTAAATTTTTTTAAATATCTAGAACTGATCAGTAACCGATACTGAATAAGTTATTTTTTTTTAAAACATTACTTATTATAACATCATCTTCGTCTGCGAACAGTCACTATGGCAATTATTAAAAATGGTGCCTTTTATTGCGGCAGTCGATCCTATATTGTTCACGTTTCTTCATCAATGATTTTCAAAGAAAATGGTGTGTCGTTGGGTCGTTAACCTGTGGGTGACAGTCTATTAATATTGATTAAATGCTTATTAAATTACAACTAATTATAAAAATATTATACTAAAAAAAAATATTATACTAAAAAAAAAAGATGAAACTAAAACTAAAAACCTTAAAAATTGTAATATAATAATTAAAATATATTATTAAAAGATTTATACATCACGTAGAAATTTAAAAAAATTAAAAATCATATTTTGTGACTAAACTAATGGATGTATTTTATTGATTTTTTGTATGCGATGTCCAATTTATTGTTAAATTATAATCCCCACCCTGTATATATAAATTTCCTGTCACGATGTTTGTCCAGGCTAGTCTCAGAAATTATTGGACTGGTTTTAAGGAAATTTTGCACAGATACCTAACTTCGTCCAACCTAAAATATAAGCTATATTTTATTTACATATATATAGATTAATGACCGCGATATTTTTATTGAAAAGTAAATAAAAAAAAATATGGGCGGTACGAAGTTCGCGAAGTCAGCTAGTATGAGTATACGTGACGTGTCTCGTTGTGGCAGGGCTGCTACATGACGATCCACATCACGCCGGAGCCGCAGTGCTCGTACGTGTCGTTCGAGTCCAACGTGTCGGCGGCGCGCTACGACGAGCTGCTGGCGCGCGTGCTCGCCGCCTTCCGCCCCAGCAAGTTCATCGTCACCGTGTTCGCCACGCCCGTGAGTGTCGTTCACTGTCGCTACACACTGCACACGACGATCCACATCACGCCGGAGTGCAGTATTGACCCTCCCCGTCTCCCGCAGGACTCGTCGGGCGCCGGCGCCGGGCGGCAGCTGAAGCAGTTCGGCGCGCCCAGCGAGTTCACTTGCACGGACTCGCAGCACTGCCGCTTCTCCGGCTACGAGCTGCACTACGCGCTGTACTGCAAGTTCCCGAGCTGAGCCGGCCGCGCGCGCCCGCCCCGCCGCCCGCCCGCGAGCCGCCCGCCCCGCCGCCCGCCCGCCCGCGAGCTGGCGCGCGTGCTGGCGCCGCCCGCCCCGCCCCGCCCGCCGCTGCTGCGCGCGCTCGCCCGCGCGCTGCTGGCGTGCCGCTGCCGGGCCGGCTGAGGCGGGCGGGACTTGTAAGCGTTCTCTCGACTACGAGGGCGGGCGGCGCCCCGGCCTCCTCTCGACTTCCGAGCGTTCGGTGACGCGTCTCCTTGTGTATACTTTGACTGTGAGCATTTTCGATGTACAAATAGTTGACCGTGTCGACCTCTGCGGTGATTCCCCGGCGCGACGGTTCTAGCGATAATAAATGTGTGGCGCGGGGGCGGCGGCGATTTGTAGTCGCTCAGGGGTGCGGTCGTGATTTTAACAGAGATTTTAAATCGAATAAAAGATTTCTTCTCATTTTATATGCCTTTTATTTATAAGATCATATCCCTTCTTATTGCACCATATTTTATTATTTACACCATCACCAGAGTTCATATAAAAAACATTTCAAATCTTACAACATATATCAATACAGTCTTTTCATTTCATTATACGTATTTAACAAACCATGATATACTCAACAGAAATTATAAATCTAAAATTCAAATCAGATCCACAACATTTGTAAATTTTATCTATAACAAGATAGAGGAGATCACAGACAGATAATTCAAAAACGTGTATTACTTAAAATTAAAATAACCCTCGCTTTAGCTATGATTGAAACCGTAACACAAAAATAATTTTGTTTTATGACTGTTGTAAAAATTTTATATTTTCATTATGAGAGTTGTTCTATCACAGTTTGTAAGATATTTAAACAATGGTAAAGTTTTCAGTCCTGTTGCGGTACCTTACAAGGCGGTACAAAGCCCCCAAATTCCTTTTCTAGGTACTTAGCGACGGCGAGGCAGAGCGCTTCTTGTTTCGGAGCGGCCACTACCTGGATACCTAGAGGTAGGCCTTCGGAGTTCAGACCGAGGGGGACCTAGACAACATTATTAGACTATTAGCAATTACACATCAAAAGATAAACACTTCTATGTATTTGACTTTAGCCAAGCAAATTTTACGATTCTTTGGTATAAAAAGACATCAAAAAGTTTTTATAAAAAAAAAAAAAAATCGTTACGTAAATAAGTTAAATAAATAATTCTTATAATATTGTGTTTGCTCGCTAACGAAAAAAAGACAGACATAAATTATATCGACATGTAAACGTACGACAGACGAAAAAATATTTAAGTAAATACGCATTTTTAGAGATAACACAATAAGTGCTTGTCAGATCTCACTCAAATATAATGGGACCACACGGCTAACACTACCTTTCGAATTTAAAAAAAAAATCGTCAAATACACCCAGTAAAAAGTTATGACGTAACACATAAAAAAATATAATTCAGTCGAATTGAAAACTTGCTTTGCTTGAAATCCGTTAAAAATTATATTATAAAGATTTTAAATCATATCAAAATTTTCGACCCAGCAGGATTTGAACCTGCGCCTTCTGACGTGCCGTGTCAGAGGGCGCAGGTTCAAATCCTGCTGGGTCGAAAATTTTGATATGATTTAAAATCTTTATAATTTCCTCAGGTGTGGGTAACACAAAAATAAAAATAAAAACGAATTAAAAATTATATTGTATTCTAAGAGTAAATAAAGAAAACTCGTAAAATTATAAAATTCTTTTGTATATAGAAAATGTCAATCTTCGCTTGCAATCAGCATCATTATTTCTTTAATTTAAAAAATAATAATAAACAAGAGGCTCTAAGGCGAGGTAAAGCTGGAAAAAGTGGCGCAGTGAGGGGTGGACAAAGGGGGGCATCATGCCCCGGGCGCTACTCACAAAGGGGGCAACAAATGGTCCGCAAAACTAAAAATTGCTGGACATATTACATATATGGTTTTCGAATGAGGGGGGCGTTAAAAAGGTATTGTGCCCCGGGCGCGAGGAATGAGGGGGCGCTAAAAAGGAATTGTGCCCCGGGCGCGAGGAATGAGGGGGCGCTAAAAAGGAATTGTGCCCCGGGCGCGAGGAATGAGGGGGCGCTAAAAGGAATTGTGCCCCGGGCGCGAGGAATGAGGGGGCGCTAAAAGGAATTGTGCCCCGGGCGCGAGTTAAGCTCACTACGCCCCTGGCTGGAGAGCACAAATTGTACAATATAATTACCTGCACGGCGGGGAACTTTAAAACGTTGAACACGCCCCATATCGCAAAGTTAAAGGGCCTCAGGTGGAGGGCGAAGTGCGGGGGCGCCACCGTCGCTGTAGAGGGCGCCAGTAGCACCGCGTTCGTGCCCAGTGTGCTCTGTGTGGTCAATAAATCTAGTCTAAATGTATGTATATATATATATATATATATAATTTCATTAAATTATTAAATTTTATATACATATATATATATATACATATATATATATATATATATATATATATATATATATATATATATATATATATATATATATATATATATATATATATATATAATGCTTTGTTAGTACGTAAATACACAGTTTTCTCTATCACCACCAAACCCAATCAACTTCCCGTTGGTGTGGTAAATACGGTATTAATGGGTTACGGTATTATGGTTATAACGTTTTAGGACATCTGAAAAGATCTCAAAATTTCTGTAATGGTCTAGAAAGTTTCTGCGATGTATTTTAACCCGAGGAACGGCGGGTTTCGGTGCTAGTTATATATAAAATGAATCCCTATTTCCCTTGGTCACGTCATAACTCGAGAACGAATATACAGCATATTCCGTTGTTCGCGGATAAACGGCCCCTCATTCAGTTCTCTGTCAGTTTATCTAAAGTTTTGTAAGCGTGAAAGATTTTTCTTTAATTACTGTTATTAGTTTTGAACTGTTTTAATAAAAGTTGTAAATTATTAAATAATGCCCAAACGATTCAGCCTGTAATGTCCCACTGTTGGGCATAGGCCTCTTCCCCATGTAGGAGAAGGATCGGAGCTTAATCCACCACGCTGCTCCAATGCGGGTTGGCGGATATATTACCTACGAGTGAGTAACGATCGCTATCAGGTGTACATGATAAAAACCGGGACCGATGGCTTGACGTGCTCTCCGAGGCACGGTGGGGAATGCCCAAACGTAGATCATCCAATAGCAGTTAAAAATATACATAGCTAAATCAGTTGGGTGTTATAACATAGGCATTAAGATGCCTTAAGAACAGACAACGTGTGTATGTCAAAGATATTTATTATTATTAAAATGTCTTACGAGTAAGTCCTCTCGTAGGTTGTCAGTGGTTTCCTCGGCCCAGTCTTTTGGCACAGCAGGAGTCAGGTCCACTAGCAACTTTAGTATCGCCGCTAATGTGTACTGCGATTGACCTACCAGCTGGAACACAGATATTATATCATCTTTATTACACTTAGAAACACTTTAACATATACTATGGTATATATTATTGAGGTAGGACAGAGAAGAGGCTACGGAAACTGCATACACTCACTTCAGGTTTGGCGTACGCTTGTTTGACGAACTACTAAAAAAGACATCTGAAGGGCTTTCTTGAACTTGTGAATTTGAATACGGCTTTCTAATTACTGCGATTTAATTGGCCAAGTGGTGTAGATAAGTGACAGCGATAAATTATACTGATATTAACGATTATTTTAAGCATTTATTTACCTTGAAGGTTACCCTTAAATGTAAGAACTCTCGTATTCTACCTCAAAGGTCTATGAACTGGCGAATATTTGTAAATAATTTACGCTTCTGCCTTTAATTTGGGCACTGCTGGGCATAGGCCTCTTTCCCCGTGTAGGAGAAGGATCAGAGCTTAATCCACCATACTGCTAATAATAATTAACTGAAAACTACATACATTATACTACATAATTATGTCTTACGAGTACCTTCTTCCCCAACTCGACAAAACCATTCGCTTTGCCATTATTATTCGTGAGCATTTCAGCAAATTTCTCAGTTTCCTTCGTCATGGCGTGGCGCCATAAGTTGAAGCAGTAGTTGAAACCTTCGTGGTAGTACTTTTTGGGAACATTTTCTGTAGTCTTCGCTCGCTGAGTCAGCTTTGTCACCACTCTGGTAACATATAATTATAAATATATATTAGCTGTGACCCTTGATTTTTCTATAATAACTTGATAGTATATAGTAATGATAGTTTGGCAATTATTTATAAATAGTTTTAATTTGCTCCAAAGCCTTTCTTAAAAAGCCTAAGAACCTAAGAACTAAATTTTAAAACATAATTCATTTTGTTATACCAAATTTCCAATTTCAAAGCATGTAACTCAAATATATTAAAAAAGATGTTTTGTAATAATTATCTTATTATAAAAAAACAAAAAAAAAACCATACAAACTAACAAAAATTGTATGTAGAATATTTTTTTAATCTGTTTGACTATAGACAATCATAGAGTTGTAGATTCATATAGAGCAATGTTCGTTTTAAAAGTGATACTAACTTGTTCATAGCTTTCCTCAGATCCGTGCGAATGGGACTCACGCGAATATCTTTAACTGTCTCCATGTAATAGAACTTTATATCGTCAACGCTGACTTCCCTGTCCAGCTCCAGTAGTGGGGCGGAGTCGCCGGCCACTACTTTCGTGAGGGGCGCCAGGTCTGAGCAGTGTCTGCTGACGAAGCCTATGGACGCCATCGTGGGGTCCAGGCCCGACCGCAGGACCGACCCTGAAATACATCCGGGGGTATTTATGAACTATGTGATGTGCGTGAAGGTTTTAAGAATATACATTGAGGTAGGGTACGGCAGTATTTGTTCCGCTCAAAATCTGGAGCAGCCCGACTGGGGAAGTATTGTACCTCTACCTTAGAGAAGATCACAGCTAAATAACACTGCCTTCAAGCAGTGTTGTGTTCCTGTGGTGAGTAAGGTGAGATATGAGAATCTCCTGGGGGAGATTGAGGATAGGGTAACACTGAACCGAGGTAGGGCACAGCAGAAATATCCTTTTCAAAATCTGGAGCAACCCAACTCGGGAAGTACCTCGAGCATACAGAAGATCACAGCTAAATAATAATGCTTTCAAGCATTGTGGTTCCTGTGGTGAGTAAGGTGACCAGAGCTCTTGGGGGATTGGGGGTAGGGTCGGTATGGCGCTTGCGATGCTTCTGGTGTTGAAAGCGTCTATAAGGTCCAATAACCATTTACCATTAGGTAGACCGTGCGCTTGTTTGCCACCCCAGTCGTATATGTTTCTGTAAATTACCTTTCAAGCTCGTATGTCCAGCAGTGGGATTGAGACCGAATAAGCCGCAGAAGAAAGCAGGCATTCGAGTCGAACCGCCGATATCAGAACCTGAAGAAACAAATCAGTTGAGTAGGCTGAAAAATTCCCAGCCGGGATTTTAAAAATTCACAAAATGCCTTTCAAACCAGATTTTTTTGCAGACAATACTCTTTCATTATATAAAAATACAATTAATACCTTACTTTATGTAGAGTTAACAATTGAGTTACCTTAAATATAATTAAAAGAAAAAAAACTTAAAAAGACTAACGATTGAAATTGTTGCACATTATAAAAATTTGTTTTGAAATCTTCTACCTCCGCAAGTCCGCACTCAATCCTAAGTAACTAAACATAATTTTTTTCTCGCTTTTTGGTTTACGGAACCAGGATTGTTTGCGTATCATTGTGCAGATAATTTAATGGAGAATAAAAAATTTACTTCTAAGTTCATAAATCAAATCAAATCAAATCAAAAATATTTATTTCGTCATAAGGTGGTATTGTACACACTTAACGAAAGTCAAAATAAAAAATAAATAAATCATTTACAAAAAAAAAAAAACTGAACAATGCAATAGAAAGTTAAGGCAGCAAACAATTAAACAATAAAATAAAAAATAAGAATTTATATCTTAACATTAGGTACATTACAAACTTGCGTAATGTGCCCAGTGTTATAAGCAACCTTAACTTAGTCAAAATATTAAATTACTAATGTCTCGGTAGACATTACCTATCTACTTTATCCTCGGCTTTATTAAATATTACAATAAGTAAAGTCCCTAGTGTAGGCCGACAGAAAAAAAGCCGGCGGAAAAAAAACTCTCGGTACTCTTTTAAAAAATTCATAGTGAGATACAAGATAAAAACGCAGTAGTGGACCATGAAATGATCAGGACAAACACGAGACAGCCAATCGTGCGTGCCGAGACCATCCCATGCCACATGCTCACAATGTTTGTAACTATCTAATATTACAAGGCGGGTCATAGACATAGCCTGGTCGAGCTTTATTCAATCCCATGCCTTTTCATCATTAAGGTATTCATTAATTGTATAATAGGCCTTATTGCATAATGCTCGCTTTATAATTTTTTTAAACTTCAGTAAAGGCAGAGATTGAAGCGCAGCCGGAATCTTATTATATATTAAGATAGACATTCCTATAAAGCAGTGGTCGGCAACCTTTTGGTAGGCAAGGGCCACGAGGTGGCCAAATAAACTAAAGGCGGGCCGCACTTATGATTTAAACCCTAGACTCTACCTGATACCTACAATTGGCGCCGCGTTGGCGCAGCGGTCACAGCATTGGATTGCGAATGACTGTTGCGCGGGCGGTTGCGGGTTCGATCCCCGCACACGACACCATTTGTATTGGCCATACAGATGTTTGCCGTGGTCTGGGTGTTTGTGCTGTTGGGTGTGTAGCTGCTCTACATTTTTAAGATATGAAGGGTAGCTATTTTTGTCAAAAAAACATGGTTTCCCGTCATATAACAATTTATTTAAACAACATTTTCTTTTATGTAACTTTCTTGAATAAGTTGGAGTTTTACAACTATTCTGGATAATCCAACAGTAGTCAGCCATCATACTTTTACTCCAATAGCCCTGGTAGCGCTCCTCCGTGAAGCGAATATCCTGATGAAAGCGTTCTCCCGCTTCTCGCTTAAATGTCCAAGATTTACAGAAAATCGATTAAGGTGGCTATAAATGAAATGCATCTTACTGCTCATGTTGTATCCAAGGTGCTGAACGTATTATGGCAACTGCTTGACGTGGTCAGGAAAGTCAACGGACTTCTTATTTCCCGAAAAGTTTTTTACAAGCCAAAAAAAAAAACTAATTCCAGGTATTTTTTCAGCAGTTGTCATACTTTCAGTAAAATTTACACCGTTTATTAATTTTTCCATATCAAAATATGGAAATATTTATTTATATTATATTATTATATTCATAATTTTTCCATTCCAGCTTTTAAATTCTCAGCACTCAATTTTGGAAACGATCTGGATATACAGTGGCGTGTAAAAGTTTTGGGCCACCCTGTTTTTTCCATATAACTGACAAAATATTTTTTTTTCACTTGTTCTTTGTTCGAGTTGTTTGAGAGGACCATAATAAAGATTATAACGTTAATAATTATATAAAATATAATATTGTACAACGGTAAATGACTTTCAACAGTGTGCAAAAGTATTGGGCCACCGCAATTCACGAATTTGCCGGACCTTACTACACAAGATTTTTTGATATTTTTTTATCATTGGTTTCTAAAAACGCTATGCACAAGGAATATGTTAATAATTACTATTATTTCTGCCTCAATGCCGAAAATTTTTAACAATAAAACTTGAAATATGAAAACATTAAGCTCTGTGAAATTTTGTTCAAACCACGTTCAAACTTTATTCAGAAAAAAATTTCACACGTTTTACACACTATATTGGGTATCCAGTGCTTGTTGTTTGTTTCCAATGGCCGTTGATAGTAATGCATGTAAGCATTTTTAACGAAGTCTGACACATTTAAACAGAATTTTTTGAATGTATATTTGCCACAAATGTAACAAAATCTATTTGGATTGTTTACACAGGTCTTTCTAGACGCATGTTGTGATTGATCTGCAATGTAATGACATTGCAGATCAATCACGTTCATTTGTAAATGACTCGGTACTTCCTGAATATCACAGGAAAAAGGGTTTGCAAAAATCTTCTTTGCTTGAAACTTTTCAAACTCACCAAATCTGTCGCTGAATGAAAAATGTCACATCATATATCTGCCAGTTTCGCTTTAATTCTACGTGTTACGCGATCGCGGTTCGTTCATGCATTTATGTTGATATTTATAACTTATTTACAAAACATTCGCGGGCCGCAAGTAAGACCTCCGCGGGCCGCACGCGGCCCGCGGGCCGCGCGTTGCCGACCACTGCTATAAAGGAACTACTTTTCTTTATAGGAATGTTTCCTAACATAAAAAAAAGAACAGCTTATTTCTTATTTATTAATTATTTATATTAACAGCTTATTTACAGCTTTATTTTGATATCGTCCTTACATCCAAAATTTAGGTCCAACATCATATTATTTTTTTAAATCGATTATTTTTACTATAATAATATTCAAGAAAGACTTCAAATGATATTTCATTAATTATAGTTTGATGTGTTCTCTGTATAAAAGTGTATTCTAGCATATTAATACATTGTTATTTTCTTCCCGTACTTTTTACTTTGTGAGATTAAACAGTGAGCACAGCCTTCTTGGAGGCGTGCAAAATATATTAAATAAGTTACATTATTATTAGTGTATAAGTTACTTACATAATGATATAGGGCTGGCGATGGCAGCGGACAGGGCGGCCTCCCCTCCACTTGACCCTCCAGTGGTGCGACCCGTGTTGTAGGGGTTGTTGGTCCTCCCAAACACCATATTGTTTGTTTCTTGCCTATAATGTGGACATGTATCTTTATTAACTTACATAGCTAAAGTTAAGACCTAGACAAGTGGGTAGATAATGCAAAAATTAATCAAAATGCTAGCAATAATTGTATTATTGTATCTGGTAAGTGGTAACCTATGGACATGTTTAGAGTGTAATAAATAAACTAGCATTCCACTGCTTCAGCCGCGTTGATTACTTGGCGCGGATCCGCAAGATTTGCAGGATTGTACAATATTTTAGAATTATTAGTCCACAAAATTATTTTTTAAGTCAGTAAATGAAACAATAGAATTTACTTAGAAGAAACAAATAGTATAATTATATTTTGATCAGAAATAATGACGAATGATTATGTGAATTAAAGTCTGAAAAAAAATATTAATGAGATTCGGGCACTTGCTTCTAAAATTGTTTTTGTAGTATACCAGTGGCGAAGCGATGAGGGGAGGGGGGGGGGGGGGGTAAAAATTGCTGGACATATTATATGGTTTTCGAATGAGGGGGCGCTAAAAAGGTATTAAGGCCCGGGCGCGAGTTAAGCTCGCTACGCCTTTGTAGTATACATAAAGTATTTAAGGTTTCATCTTTTACATTTGATCATATTTTGCTGCACATGTAGCCAGCAGATGAAAATTCGCGTTTTATTCGAAAATGGATTGATTGATCCTACTTTGTCACAACGACCGAGATAGTAAACAAGGAATTTGTATACTAAGTACAGTATACAAATTACTTGGTAAAGCATTATATAGGGAATCCCCGGATATTCTTGACGACTGATTCGTTATTGCCTGATAATTTGATAAATAACTTATTTATATTGAAGGATAAACAATAAAAACAAAATGTTTTGACCAATAAATGAAGTCAATCGACCTGAAGGTACAATTATGGTATTTTCGCGTAGTATCCTTGCTTTACGATACTACATACTCTACAAGTCATGAAATAATGGTACAAATAGTATAATTATACTACGATATCCAACACTGTTCGTGCCGTACATATTGTTATGCGAATTCAGGCTGCAAAATATATAATCTTGCAAATCTTGCGGATCCCGCAGGTGTAATCCCGCTAATTTTATGCGGGATCCCGCATTTGCGGGATTGCGGATCCGCGGGATTGCATTCCCTAATTTATACTTTATAACATTGGGGTTGTTGCATCAAGCGAGTCTCGTCATCGTTGTTAATACTCTGGTGAAATGTGTTTCGGTGCGAATTTTTTGTATTAGGATATAATGTTCAGATTCTAAGTGGTTTTTCGGAGGGGGGGGGGGGGTCTCTGCTTATCGTGACGAGATATGATAAGGGGGCGTTCAAGTATTACGTAACGCTAATTGGGGGGGAGGGAGGGTCTTGTTAAACGTTACGATGCGTTACAGGGGAGGGCGGGGTGGTTCGAACAACGCGTTACGTAACATTGTTTTTTGTTTGATTAAAAAAACTAGGGTATTAAAATCTACTGTTTTATTTATTTATTACCACCACTAACGCGATTAAAACAATAGCAAAAGTAATTTAGCGACTTTCCGGTTAGTTTGCGCTACAAAGTTGTGACATTGGGGTAAAAATGGTCAGTTATGTGTTACGTAACGTTTATGGGTTAGGGTGGGGGGTGTACAGGAAAACGTTACGGCGCGTTACGTGGGGGGAGGGGGGGTCAAAAATCTTCAAAATTTGCGTTACGTAATACTTGAACGCCCCCTAAGCCTAAGGGAAATTTTTTTTTCTATCTCTTGAAAAAAAAATCAAATTATTAATCTGTATGCTGTTTTTATTATGAAAACATTTATGGGGAAAAGGCCTAGCTATTTTGACGTAATATTTAGCTTTATTTTTAGGGGGTCACAGAAAATGTGACTTAGCATGACGTATTTTAAATACGTTCCCTAATACATTACTTTATCAAAACATTTTGTAAAGAAGTATAACAATATGTGAAACGCTTTAGGTAACTACCGTATTTTAATCAATCTATATATGTATATAAAAATTTAGTGTCACGATGTATGTTCGCGATAAACTCCCGAAACTAATGAACCAATTTTTATCAAATTTTGTAAGCATCTTTAATATGGCCCAACTTGAGAGATATGGTATTTTTTATCTCAATTGGACCCGGTAGGTGGCGCTGCTATCGATATGTAAGCAATCAAATTTGGTAGTTGTTTTCCGTGCAGGACAGTTATTGGTCCAACTTGGGAGATAGGGTAGTTTTTAATTTTATCTAAATTGGACCCGGTAGGTGGCGCTGCTATCGGTATGTAAGCAATCAAATTTGGTAGCTGTTTTCCATGCAGGACAATTGGTCCAACTTGGGAGATATGGTAGTTTTTATCTAAATTGGACCCGGTAGGTGGCGCTGCTATCGGTATGTAAGCAATCAAATTTGGTAGCTGTTTTCCGGGCAGGACAATTGGTCCAACTTGGGAGATATGGTAGTTTTTATCTAAATTCGACCCGGTAGGTGGCGCTGCTATCGGTATGTAAGCAATCAAATTTGGTAGCTGTTTTCCGGGCAGGACAATGTTTGCCTGGTCCGCTAGTAAATAATAATACTTTATCCATCTGTAGGTTTTGTTTCTGTTATGTACAGCTGAATTTGGATTTTCCCACGTCAATTTTCAATATAGTCTTGAAATTACACAAAGAAATAAAGACCTATTAATTTCTATTCTTTTATTGCAATATCGTTACCTACAATGGGCATGACGACAGTATCAAAAAATCGTCAATTTAATGATTTTAGGGGAACACTCATATTTAAAAAATTCAAAATACTGGTTTAGTTTTATGTCATATAATAAGATTATTGTGATTTTCAATAAAATAAAACAGTAAAATACTGCAATCGGCCATTTTGATTGAAACACAAATTACAGCGCACGACGTCACAACATAACATAATACGTCAGGCGCGCTCCAAAGAGTAAAGTAAAAAGTAAGGTCCACATTATTCTGTGACGTCAAGCCGACGCGACGCCATGACACCTGCAGCCGTTTTGCCTCTCTCATTGAAAACATATCAGAAAAATAGTTTTAAAATTCCTTAAACTTAAGTTTATTACCGAAATATAGGTATTTTTGTAAATAGTAAATATGTACCCAGTACCCACATTATGGAAGAGGTTTTCAAAATCTGGCCAGTCTTTAGACAATAGTATTTCGATTTATGGGGTTTTTGAAAGAGTGGGGAGGGAGGGGGAGTGGTGGATTACCCTCTGGTGCCACTCCTATCCCTAGAAATCTCATGATTATAGAGATATCAGGGCTAAAATTTTTAAGGTAAAAATTGTTTAGACTTATCGAATACTTAATGTTATTTATGTTATTTATACCTATTTTAGCTCCGACGCTGCGGGAAGTGTATTCAATATTCATACTCCATTCCGTAGCTTTTAAAACACTACTAACATATTACTTATATTTACGTTAAAATTAAAACTATTTGTAAAACTTTTATATATTAGAGTAACGATAAGAACTATGAACTGACATATATTTCTCACTGCAAGGCAATGACTGACATAGGTAACATAAATGACAGATTACTTTACATTTTACGTATCATAGACTCGTTTTCGTTTACTATACAGCTTATTCAGTCGTATTTCTTTTCAGTATAATTTTTTATATTTATTCATTTATTTACTGTCATATACGAAAAATATTCAGTATTTTGTTTCTTTTTACAAAATTACTATCGAAATTTATTTATAAATTTATGCCTAAATTACTGTCAATATATAATTATGTTGCATTAACTTTTTGGGTGCTTTTAGATCCATCCGTGTAAATTTTATATAAATCTTTTTTTGAGATTTAATAATTCAAGCAATTTTTATTTACTATTAATATTAAAAATAATTGTAATATTTTATATCCATAAATACGTCATAGAGAACTAGAATCAATACTGAATAGACCATGGAGAATAGAGAGGTTTAAATCTATGCTTCATGGAATAGACCTTGACAGTTGACATTTTTATCGTTAATTGCGCGCTAAAACGTCTTCTGACATCTGTTAGTTTTCTGTTTTCACGTACTCCTGTTCGAAAACAACGTTTTATTACCATGGCTTCTCCAAAACCCTATGCTTCTGTGACTGAAGAGTCGAGTGTAGTGCAAGTGTTGGACTCAATAGAGCCGCTTGTCACGGCCTCCTCTTCTACGCCGTCTTCAAGTAGTGCGCGAGTGATGGACTCAATAGAGCCGCTTGTGCCTACTGTGCAATCTATCCTCGATGAACCGGTTGCTGGTCCTAGTGGTATAGCATCTGGTTCCAATGGCAGCCAACATGCTATCGCTTGTTCTTCGGACGAGGAACAGTTTGTTACGATGCCGGTGTATAGATCTACTGGTTCATCTGATAGAAGAAAACATCCCTATTCGGATGAGATCAGGTAGATTTATTTAATTTAACTTATATTGTATACTAATGTTGATCTATTTGTATGGATTTTTCAGCTTATTTGCATTAAGTTATGTTTTGGTCAGATTATAAATGTGTTTATAGTAAAGTTCTCTTAAAAAATTGGGTAATGTTTGACTTCATTGTGCAATTTATTAGTATAATTTATTTTCCATTCAGGAATTTCTGTGTGTACATATATATATATGTGTGTATTTAATTTTGACTTGATGAAAACAATATTATTTTAATTATATTTTAATTTGTTTCAGATCTAGGTGGAATTGGCTTAGACTATTTTCTGATTTGGGCACACATGATCAGTGTGTTCAATTTGCTGAGGAGAGGGGTTTAGTCCCAACAGAAAAGATTTGCACATACCACCACAAACCGATGATTCTTTCTAAGGACGGAGGCCAACTTGGCAGATTTAAGTGTAACAGGAAAAAATGTAATATGAAAACTGTGTCGCGTGCTCATGGGACCTGGTTTGAATATGTCAGATTACCTCTACCTTTGGTCTTTCGGATTATGTACGCATTCAGTCAGGGACTTTCTTATGATCAAACAAGGAATGAATTAACATCGGTCAATAGTCAAGCTATTTCACATGCTACTATCGCTGACTGGTTTAATTATTGCCGAGAGGTGATTGCCGTCCACGAAATAGAAAAACAAAGTGTTCAAGAAAAAATAGGTGGCCCTAATAAAGTGGTGCAAATAGATGAAAGTAAATGTGGGAAACGTAAGTATAATCGTGGACGGCACATCGAAGGACATTGGATTATTGGGATGATCGAAAACGGCAGTGATGATCTCAGGCTCGAAGTGTGTCCTGATAATGATAGATCGGCTGAGATATTGGTGCCACTGATAAAAAAACACGTTGCGGAAGGTTCTATCATTCATACCGATTCATGGAAAGCGTATATGAGCCTTTCCAACCATGGATATACTCACAAAACGGTCAATCATAGTGATCCTCTCAATAAATTTGTGGCACCAGATGGGACACACACACAGAGAATAGAGAGTCAGTGGAGGGGTCTCAAGAAATATTTCAGGCAAGCGCATTACAAATTAGACTTTACTCTCTGGCTCACAGACTATTCATGGAGGAGGTGGATTCGTATACATCATTTAGATCCTTATGAAGAGTTGTTGAAAGCTATCAAATATGTATATACAAAATAAAAGATTTTAGAGTAACAACTTTAGTTTTTGTTTAAACTGCATATTATATATTTTAAAAACAATTAAGTTTTATTTATTTTAACTATATAGATGCATTATGCCCATAGTTTTTATATATTAACTTAAATTAATACTTGTGCATTGTAGGACAAATTAGAACGACATAATATTCTAATAAAATTAGTAAAATTGTGTGTTAGAATACATATATACAGAAATCCGAAAAATACCCAGAACCTAATCCGAGCACCCCACCATCCACGTGATCTTGGTCTGTCTTACCCCTAGAGTGTTCTGTTGAGAGCCCGGAGCGGATAAGGCTGGTCGCCGAAGGCGACCAGCCTCATCCGCTCCCTACGCATTCGTTCATGCGCTTTCGCACAGCGGGAGAGGTTTAAAAGCTGTCAAATATGTGTATGCAAAATAAAAGATTTTAGAGGAACAACTTTAGTTTTTGTTTAAACTGCATATTATATATTTTAAAAACAATTAAGTTTTATTTATTTTAACTATATAGATGCATTATGCCCATAGTTTTTATATATTAACTTAAATTAATACTTGTGCATTGTAGGACAAATTAGAACGACATAATATTCTAATAAAATTAGTAAAATTGTGTGTTAGAATACATATATACAGAAATCCGAAAAATACCCAGAACCTAATCCGAGCACCCCACCATCCACGTGATCTTGGTCTGTCTTACCCCTAGAGTGTTCTGTTGAGAGCCCGGAGTGGATAAGGCTGGTCGCCGAAGGCGACCAGCCTCATCCGCTCCCTACGCATTCGTTCATGCGCTTTCGCACAGCGGGAGAGGTCTGTCCTCCTTCCGCGCCGGAGCCGTGTTATACTAATTTCAATGGTGGTAGGTTAAATTTTTTTCGTAACGTAATTATGTGGATAAACCGTCTAATTTTGAAGTTAGATAGGTTAAGGTTATTTATTTATTTTTTATAACGAAATTATGTCGATAATCTAATTTATCTAAGCTCAAAATTAAAAAGATTTACGATTAAATAGGTTTTGCCTTGATATAAAAAAATGTATTGAAAAGAATCCCGACTGAATAGGCTGTATGGTCTTAGACTTTTGCCTGTTTGATAGATAGAACGAAAACATCTACATCGATGTCAGTTCAATCTGTTCTTCGTAGGTATCGTATATTACTCTTGCTCTTGTCAATCAAGAGATAGTTTTAACGTAAATACGAATAATATTATGTATAAAAGTGTTACAAATAGTTTCTACGTACATACGTGTATTATTATAATGTGTAAGTGTTTTAAAAGCTACGGAACGGAGTATGAATGCACTTCTTGCAGCATCGGAGCTAAAATACGCACAATTAAAATTAGGTATTCGGTAACTATTTAAATAATTTTTACCTTAAAATTTTTTGCCGTGATATCGTTACAATCATGAGATTTCTAGGGATGGGAGAGGCACCACAGGATAATCCACCACACCCCCTCCCCCCACTTTTTCAAAAAACCCCATAAATCGAAATACTATTGTCTAAAGGCTTACCCAAAATCTTTCGTCATGCCCATTATGTATCTAAATAAGTAGGTACTTGTAATATTTTATGTTTTCCTTTTCAAACCAGTTGAACTTGCTCTTTGAACGATAAGGCTGTTGATTACATACATTATTTTATTTTCTATGTGTATTGTAATCATTAATAGTTTTTTATGAATGCCTTTAATATATTAAATATATTTATATTTTTATTGAATCAATATTTAGTTTATAAGTATGTAGTTTTTTAGCGTCATAGTCTATAGCAAAATTTTTAAAGAGGTCTGTGAGAAAAAAAGTTTGAGAACCTCTGGACTATTTTATATAAGTCATCATCGTTCGCGGTCATTTTTGTTGTTTTGAATACATTTCAGAACAAATATAACTTGGGATGTAAACATTACGACGTACTTCAGTAGTGTACTTCGATCAGGTAATCTGTGACGCTGACTGAATCAATCACGTCAACGTATGACTGGATGATGTTCATACATCTCTATAGATGTTATGGTTACCATAGGGTAACACCAGTTATTAAGAAAAAACTCTATAATTATGTACCTATATAAATAAAAATAAATCGCTGCTAATCACTAAGCTCGGGGCTCATTCAGATACCTACTGTTTTTTCTTAAGTTTCTCCTAATACTTTGTAGAAAGTT
This sequence comes from Melitaea athalia, assembly GCA_905220545.2. Classification (NCBI taxonomy): domain Eukaryota; kingdom Metazoa; phylum Arthropoda; class Insecta; order Lepidoptera; family Nymphalidae; genus Melitaea; species Melitaea athalia. The sequence continues at coordinate 2,741,747 of HG992193.1, forward strand.
TTCACTGAATGGAAAATTTAAAAAACTGCGCTGAAAATAGGAAAATTTCTTAAAAAATAATTATTTTCAAATTTATACGTTTGGAAATTCGCATTACAGGATTTTGTCGGGGCAGTTATTTATTTATTTATTACTATTAATACAAATTACTAGTTTACAATTAAAAGAAAAAAACCTGTGTGGTTTTATGAAACCACGGTAAAAGTGAAACTTTTTTTCACATTATAGACATTTAACTAAAAAAATTTGTAATAATATTCCATTAAGGGTATAAAAATCGCTTTATCAATCTTACCGCGCGGCTGACCGTCACGCGACATGCAACACACAAACGAAAAAGTTTGAGACGATTTAATAAATGTTTCACTTTAAAAAATAAAAATTTAGTGATGCAAATAATACTGACATAACAAAAACAATAAAAAAATAATTATCCATATGGTTGGAGTCGTTCGAAAGTTGTTCGAAAGTCATGAATTCAGAACGAAATAGTATGCTTGGCGCGGCGTCCTGAGGTTGGCAATACTGTCGCGCTAAGCGGTCAAGGGGACAAGACGTCGTCGCGCAAAAACCATTAAAACGAAGACAATGGCATTGACGACGAAGTTTTTTTGCTCGATTATTCCACTGTTCGCCCACACGATGTCTTACGATATTTAGAATAATGCTGTATTCGACAGATATACTCGTATGTATATAAATGATAATTTACATAATTTAAAAGACAAGATTACCATATACATTAATACACTACCTACTCAGTATTCTTAAAGCATACCAAAGTATGCTTTAAGAAAAAGGAAGGCTATTTGTTATCCTCCAATCAACGCGGGTGAAACCGCGGGGCCCAGCTAGTAAGTATCATAATAGCAATAGTATGACAGGATAATTGTCAAATCTTTATATCGTATGAAATTTTTAACAGTAATATTTTTTAAACTGTACATTGTTTTATTCAAAATTTATTTTATATAAAAAAAAAAAAACATGTTATAAAGTAGATAATTGGCCAAAAGTGATGTCTGTTTTTGTTTTTATATGTTTACGTAATTACGATCTCATTGTACTATGTACTGTACCTAATGCTAGTTAGAACTTTTGATAAAACCAGTATGGCTTTTTTGGAGGGGAGACAACAGTCAAATTTTAAAGTAAGTAACGGATACAGCTAGTCAAGAAATGAAATCATTCCCCCCCCCCCAGTCGAGGGGTTGTCGGGGCATGTCGAGGTTCTGGAAACAAAACAAGCATAAACGCCAAGACCACGCACAAAACATCTATATGACCAATACGAGTAAACCATATTTGCCATTAGCGGGAATCCAATCCGCGATCGTCAGCGCTACGCCAACACATATAGGACATGGACATGCCTAGATAATGTGTTCATAAATATACGCGTAAAATTGTCACCCCCCCCCCCCCAAACAGGCGCTGTCTGTAAACGAAAACATCAGTCTTTGTAGACAATTTGAATATTACGAATATTAATTTCGACCCGGGCGTCCTAATGCAAATAACGTAACCTTGCGGCATCACAAGTCACAACTATGTTAGTTACGATTGCTACCAGGTGTTTGTGTTAACAACTGGGACACATTGGGAAAACCCACAAATGCCCCGAACTAGAATCAAACTCGCTACCGATACCCAATATGGCGTCCTAACGCACCAGTTTTTGTTCCAAGGTCATTCTCATTAGTGTCTCCAAATATATAATTTTTTTTATACGTATAGGTCGGCAAACAGGCATACGGCTCACCTGATCGTAAGTCAAAAAACACACACCCGCTATTTTAGTAATAAAGTTACCTGATAGAGAATTTTATTGGCCATAAATTCGTCACTAATTACTATGCAATTAAGTATAAATAAGTACTAAATTAACATAAAGTAATAGATAATTACTTTAATAAATACTTTATTATAATAAAAATAAATATATACTTGGTTGAATAATTACTAATAATAATTAACCCGAAAAATTATCTATACATATTGATTTGTTGACGCCGCGTTGGCGTAGCGGTCACAGCACTGGATTGCGATTGTCTGTTGCGCGGGCGGTTGCGGGTTCGATTCCCGCACACGACAATATTTGTATTGGCCATACAGATGTTTGCCGTGGTCTGGGTGTTTGTGTAGTCCTTGTGGGTCTCCCCACCGTGCCTCGGAGAGCACGTTAAGCCGTCGGTCCCGGTTGTTATCATGTACACCAGCAGGGCTAGCATGCGCGCCACGGCAAAAGTTTGTCTACCCCTTTTCTCGTATTATCTCTTTATGTCTACAGTAGCTAACATGCGTGCACGTGATACTCTTCTCGTCACGACGTGGTGGATTAAGCTCCGATCCTTCTCCTACACGGGGAAGAGGCCTATGCACAACAGTGGGATATTACAGGCTGAATCGTGATCGTGATCGATTGATTTGTTAACAACCCTATGGTGCAATGAAATGAAAGAGGGAGATCTCAACCAGGTGCGGGCCTTGGCAAATCGTTACCTACCTGCTTGGATGGGGATTCGGAAGTGGGTGTGGCACCGAGGCGATGAGTTGGAGGGTGGAGCTACGCCACGAGCCCCTGGGTCACCCCGGCCCACAGGGGGCGGGTCTTGGACAAACTCGCCTCTCGGCTCGGATGGGAATTCGAGGGGTGGGTTTGTGGTGGATGGCAAGAAGGGTGCAGGAAGGTTGCGGTGGTTCGGCGAACCCCTCGTCCGCGCTGATCGGACCCGAGGTGGAAGGCACATTATGGAGAACTATCAACACGACGGGCCTGCAAGGGCAAACCCCAGCAGGGATTTTGGTCGGTGCGAGTTCGAAATAATCCAAGGTTCCGCCATGCTATGGTGTATCCATAAGGGATTTCTCCTGAGTCAACAAAAAATAAATGGAAGAGCGATATCTACTAACGTGCCCATACGCTTAGACGGAAACTCCTAATGACAATGTCAGTTTTTGTAAAGTATAATTAAGTAGCCTAATAAAGATTTTTACTAACAAAAAAAAAAATACTCACCACTTGTTGATCTCCGGTACGTTAGTGACAGCGACGGGTATCGCGCCGGCGTCGCGCAACAATCGCACGCACTCCGCGTCCTCGTCCGCGCGGATATCGCGACGAGCAACAATACCGAGCGTGAACAACATGCCCTTTACGCCGTGACTTTCTTTAGCGGTGAAAGGGACGCCTGCAATTAAATGTCTAATTCATGTTGCTATGTACGACTTAGCCAATTATATAGCCTATAGCCTTCCTTGGTAAATGGACTATTTAACACAAAAAGCGACTAACCCGTTGGCGCTGTTTGTAGTGGCCCTGTGTTCTGCTCCGGATGTTGTGGTTTATTGTTTATATTTTATTTATACATGTATAATTTCTATGAATATTTATCGAAATAAAGATATGTTACCTATAACACACGCATTAAGTTGCTTACCTTAGGAACAGACGACCGTGTGTATCTGTTAAATATATTTATTTATGGTACTACTTACGACTTCTGCTGTTCGAAACTTAATATTTAACCTAATATCTCACTTTTATATCTAAAATAATAATATCTAAGTAAATCCTTACAGCATCAGTTGTCTGCCAGCGATAATTATATTTCAGAAAGAGAGCTTTTAACTTTCCATAAAGTTTTAAGGCTGTATTAATTACCACGTGTAAGTGTACCCAAAAATTAAGAAAAATTAAAGTTTTAAAATAAATGTCTAAAAGTAAAAACATACCGAGAAACGGTTTCTTATTAAATTCTTCCTCGGACAGGCCGTTTTCGATCATCTTGTCGACTTCCCGAGCTTCCTTGAGAGCGTCTTCGTATCTCTCGTCTGTGACTGCATTCAGTATTGGGTTCACCTACAACATTTTACTGGTTGTAATATTATTCGATCGATTCAGCCTGTAATATCCCACTGTTGGGCATAGGCCACTTCCCCATGTAGAAGAAGGATCGGAGCTTAAACCACTACAGCTGCTCCAATGCGGGTTGGAGAATATAATCCCTACTATGAGTAACGATCGCTATCAGGTGTACATGATAACAACCGGGGACGACGGCATAACGTGCTCTCCGAGGTACGGTGGGGAGACCCACAAGGACTGCACAAACACCCAGACCAATATAATGTAATATTTTTATAATTTTCCAATCTTTGTATTGATTATTTGGGTTGTCTTTTTTTATGTAACTAGGTTGGCAAACAAGCGTAGCTTATAGACGCTTGCAACACCAGAAGCATCGCAAGAGAGTTGCCGACCCTATCCCTAATTCCCCCCCGGAGCTCTGGTCACCTTACTCACCAACAGGAACCCAACAATGCTTGAAAACAGTTTTATTTAGCTGTGATTATGTGTAAGGTCGAGGTACTACCCCAGTCGGGCTGCTCCATATTTTGAGCAGGAAATTTCCTGCTGTGCCCTACCTCAGTTCAGTTTCAGTTTCAGAAAGAAATCTCAATTTGTTTTATAAATATTTAAGTTTGTGTTTATCCCATAGTAAATGGTCTACTATGAAGTGTAGCTAGCTATTCTCTCTCTCTGTATGAACAGTATCTCTGTATCTCAGGGTGAGTACAAAGAAGAGCCATTACGTTGAACTACACGTTCTGTATACTATTTCTTGTTTATAAAAGAGTAGCCGACCCGTGCCCACTTCGTTGGGCGTTAATTATTTTTGTGATGCAAATATATTAAAGTATTCATCTCGCTCGCATTTCTCCGACTTGATTTACATATACTATTATTATTCACTGAATTTTTTGTTCAATAACAATAAAATGTAGCCTATGTCACTCCTGAATAGTGTAGCTTTCTGTTAGTGAAAGAATTTTCATGATTGGATCAGTATTTGCGAAGATTACCCCCTACAAACAAACAAAGTTAGAAACTTTACTTCTTTATAATATTAGTAAGATAGGGTTACAATCTGCTTAAAAAAAACATGATAAAAAAAATGATATTAGTCCCGCTGAGTTTCTTTCGCCAGTTCTTCTCAGGTCAGAGGCTTTTTCTTTCCGAACTGGTAGTAGACTCATGACGTTCAGTAAGAAATTGTAATAATTTTATGCTGAATAAAATATTTTGAATTTGAAAATTGAATTTGAATTTGAATGAACTTAAAATACTTCATTTATTAGACTGATTTTTTGTATATATAGTTTATGAATTGTATGTAGTATTAGTGGTTAATTTTTTTTTGTCCTTCTTCAGTCAGCTTCTTCTTTTTAGCCCTTTTCAACCTTTAGTTATTTACCCAAGTTACCCAAATTATTTATTTTGGTCTTGAGCCGCTTCCATCCATTTCACACCAGCAATTCTCTTAATGTTGTCGCACCAATATTGTTCAAAATTTTGAACCGCCTAAATGAATGGACTTCAAGCCTGTGATGTGTCTGTGGTAAGCAAGGTGAGCTTCTGGGTATGTGCTGTGTTGACAACAGGGGTGGGACTGGCAACCCCCTTGTAAACAACTGGTATTATAAGATACGCTATTCACTTACCATCAGGCCATCCATACCCTTGTTTGTCTCACTCTAGGGGCATAAAGATACTAGATATACAAAACTAGCTGTGCCCCACGGTTTCACACGCATTAATTTGAAACAAAAATAGCCTATAGCATTCCCAGATAAATGGGCTTAACTGAAAAAACTTTTCAAAACTGAACAGTACTTCCTGAGATTAGCGCGTTCAAACAAACAAACTCTTCAGCTTTATAATATCTATACTAATATAATAAAGCTGAAGAGTTTGTTTGTTTGTTTGTTTGAACGCGCTAATCTCAGGATCTACTGGTCCGATTTGAAAAATTCTTTCAGTGTTAGATAGCCCATTTATCGAGGAAGGCTATAGGCTATATATCATCACGCTAAGACCAATAGGAGCGGAGTCCACGCCGACGAAGTCGCGCGCAGAAGCTAGTTAGTATATATTATTACGCATACTCCAATACGAACCTGTTTAATTCTTTCAATGCAAGCCGTTACAAGATCTTCAGATTTTAACTCCTTCTTCCTAATTTTCTCCGCTAATGTTACAGCACTCTCCATTAGTATAGCATGTTTCTTTTCTAATTCAGGAATAGCATTATTTTTCCCGTCCCAATAGAAATTTAAAACAAAGTCGACGAAGTAATCCATACAGAGATGGAAGAATATAAATATTGTTTTTAATATATTTATTAATACACCTTTACATATTCTATTGGTTTTAGATTTGCGTCTCTGAAAGAAAAAACAATTGACTGATAAATATTAAATTAAAAAAAAAATTGGTTTTTGCTTGTGATGTGAGACATTACTTGAATAATTTCTTTAAAAACTTTTTGTAAATATGTTCTTCTTCTTAGGAATTGCCAAAGTCAGAGAGTCATTTTTCCAAATTACATTCAAGTTTTTCTGACATAACTCGTACGTATGTAGTAATTTTTTTCGATTATTTAACTTAAAAAATTTGGATGTAGCTATAGGAAATTAATTTTTTTTTTGTACCCTCGTAACGTAAAATAGCCAATGATAATACTGATGATAGTTATTCCTAACAACACAAGTAGCTCGATGCAACAAGTAAATATACTAAAAAGTATAGTAGGCGTAAATAAAAAAAGTTATAATAACTTACTTGAGCTTTACCTCTTTTAGAATCAAACGATACCTTTCTGGTCACCATTATGTTTAATCTTCAGTTTAATAAAACTTTTTTCTTCAAAAATTTGTACACGTCTAAAGAGTTTATTTCACTTTTCGCAACTATTCTGGTGATGGTCAACTCGAGTTGGTAACTCGAGTTAACTCGAGTTGGGCTTAACTCGAATCAACTCGAGTTGAATTCTCTCCGACTCGAGTTCGAAAACCGAATGAAACCGACATGGAGCGAAGTTTGCCGATCATTTGAGACTATAATATTCATTCATAACAAACAAGTTAAGTAGGGATGTCGGAAATGAAAAAAAATATCGATATATCGATGTATCGATATTTATAAAAATATCGATATCGATGACGATATATCGAAGAAAAAAATATCGATATATCGATATATCGGTCAAATTTTAATTTGGCTGAGATGAGCTACTAATCCATATAGGATGATCAGTATGGAGATGAACTCAAAAAAAATTATGTATTTAAACCCTTTGCATAAGTAAAAAAAAATCGAAGATTTTGCGTTGTAAGCTAATAGTATATTTAGCTCAATATTATCATTAGTAATTTTTTAATACATTGTTAATTATTTTAATGTAAAAAAATCTCAATAATAATGTATGTATTTCTATAATTATTCCTTTTTATTAGGCAACTAGCTGTACCCGCGACTTCGTCCGCGTGGAATTTAACAAAAAAGTTAAAAAAAAAGTTCGATAAAATGATCTTTGACATTCTTTGATTTCCTTTAATAGCATGCGAGCGATGCGGGGCAGAGGGGACGGACTCGCCCGCGCCGTTATAGGCATCTCAAGGAAAGAACGCTCAACGCTGGCTCGCCGAGAATTAAATGTTTCGCTAATAATTACTTCTAACTACGATATCTCAAAAACCATTCATCTGATTGATTTAGTGTAAAGAGCAATTTTAATCTGCATTAAATGACTAAGCTAACTAACATATTCATTTTGATAAGGATTAATACCGAACTAAAGAAAATAGCTTTGAAAATAACGTAATGTTTTTAATTAAAAATTTGAACATAAAAGTGGTTATTGTAGGTCAACCGTAAGAGATAGAGATATGCTATCGCGGACTTTTTTGTAGCAATTTTATAGATTTTGAATTCTCTAGTACATTACTTAACTGTATCTTTGCTAGTTTACGCGGCGTTCGCGTGGAAAGTTCCCAGTTGGCGAGATTTTTTGCGACCTCTTCAACATTTATCGCCGTATTTCAGCTAATTTACATAAAAGCATAATAAATTATATACCTAAACCTTCCTCAAGAATCACTCTTTCTATTGTTGAAAACCGTATAAAAATCCGTTGCGTAGTTTTCGAGTTTATCGCGTTCAGACAGGAGGACAGACAGACAGACAGGAGGACAGAAAGACGCGGCCGGGGGACTTATTTTTATAATAAGTATAGATAATTACAAAAATATCAAAACCTAAAAAGCTATCTTCTAACTAAATTCAACTTATATCGATAATAATGATGTCTGGTAAAACTCAAATGAGTTTATGTGGCGTCTTATTAATATTTATATTATTTCATGTATGTTAATAAATAAAAATAAAACATATATTTAAAAGCTATTTGTTGTAGGCAAACTAGTGTTTCTCCGGTGGTGAAAGTAGGAAACTCTGCTCTTTACATGCTGTACTGTCAGTGTTTAGTTACATAAATAAAATAAAAAAAATATCGTTTTTGATACTATTTTCGATATTGGATATTTTGTATCGATATATCGATATATCGGATCAAAATATATCGACTAAAAATATCGATATTTTGGATAAAAAATATCGATACATCGATATATCGATACTTTTCCGACATCCCTAAAGTTAAGAGTTAATTTTAAATTTTTAGTGTTCTGTTTTTGACAAAATGGCGGATCCTAAAAGGAAATATTTGATAATTTGGTCTGGGATATATTTGAACCACCAGTGAGTGATGATGATTTTATATTTGTCTGATCAATACCCCAGATTGATGAGAAGATTGGTGCGATTTGTTAGCTAGGATTTACCGAATTATTTTTAAGCTTTTAGTATATAACCTAACTACATCATTTTTATTGTAATAAAACCGTTTAACATAAAATATTTTTTTGTTTGTTTTATTTCCAATTTTTAGTTTTGTTGAGTAGTTTTTAGATTAGTAACAAATATACCTACACTGTCTAATAAGCTGTATTCTACCAAGGCATTTCATTAGATTCCCATATTGAGGTATTTGTGGAAAAGTAATCCACAATTACCACCAATTACCAAATTTGACCCAAACAAGACTCAAGTCAAGCTAAATAAAACCGTTTAAAAATGAAAGAATTGAAACAGATAAAAATATTATTTGTCCGTTCCAATTTTTGAACTGAAACTTCTTTAGGCGCATGAGGGGTAAAATTTGCGTTACCGGTAACGAGGCAGCGTCATGACGTTCAGTAGTTGGATGGGTGACCCCGGGCCTGGGAACACCCCGTGACGTTGGCTTTAGTTTTTTTTTTTGGAGTTTACTCCTTAAGAATCGATTTTCATATAAGGCCCGCCCCGGTATGAAAAAAATAGGAGGTGTAAAATCTGTTGAACGATTGACCAGTGGCGATTGAATGTCGGAAACCACGAATACGTCGTCGGTAGACTAATAAAATAGTTTTCTAATAGCGGCATCGCGCGGTATATAAAGTATAGCGCGGTAGATATAGTAAAGGCGTTACTTTATTCGTTTATTTACCATTTTTATTGATATGGTATTAACCACAGATTACATTGAATACACGGGTAGTATTAACCTTTTTCTTAAGACTAGTAAGTCTTTTTTGTACCTATTTAGACAGTCGATCTGAAGGGGTAAACTCCAGTCGTGCGTCGTAGCTGACACACACAATTTTTTTTCAATTACTTTTTTTTATATTTTTAATTCGTTTTTATAAATATTATTTTTAATAAGTTTTTTTTTTATTAATTTGCCAAAGAAGTTTTACTTCTGACATGTGTAGCTGAGGAATAAATTGGTGAAAAAATTCAAAAATCATTTTCTCTGTTTCATCTAGTTAACTCGAGTTACGTAACCCGAGTTCAACTCGAGTTACATGAATTTTAACTCGGGTTAACTCGAGTTTTGTTTATTCCGAGTTGGCACATCTATAAACTATTCTATTAAAATTGTTTATTTTTGACAACATGACATGACATTTGACATTGACAACCACATTCACAACAGAAATCACCTTTGAGGGAAGTTTATTATCTATGAGAAATCATACCTTAACTAGGGTACCGCAGAGAAATGGCTCACCAAATTTGTCCCAACTGTTTTCAATTTTTGATTTTTTTTGATTTTAAATTTTATTATTTAATATTAAAGTTAATATACAAATGAGTATTTTCAATTTTGTGAATATTTCGGGTGCCTACCTGTTACCATTTATTGATATCGAGCAACAAGGGCAAAAAAATTGCTTTTGATGTATGGGAGCCCCCCTTAATATTGATTTTATTTTGTTTTTAGTATTTCTTGTTATAGCAGCAACAGAATTACATAATTTGTGAAAATTTCACAGGGTCACCCAGTAAAAAGTTCTGTGATAAGTACATTAAAAAATACAATCGAATTGAGAACCTCCTCCTCGTTTGTAGTGGATTAATATACATCTCTGCTAGGAGGGAGATTAGTGAACATGTATCGGCTTTGGATGAACTCATACAACTTTCTAAATATAATGAAGAGCGCTTCAATTCTCTTGTTAAGCATGAATATCAATGCTCAAAAAAAGTTTATACAAAGCCTTCATGTGAATAAGAAAAGAAAATGATGTCAGCTCCGTAGTTACTAAGCCTGTACCTAAAAATAAAATATTGATGTACCTATAGCGATGAACTGGGTAAAAATATGTGTACAACGTTGAACCATGTAATAGTAACCCAATTAATTGCAACTTTTGTATGCCAAGTAGGTACTGTAGTAGGTGAAATAATGGATAAGGTACTAAGTTTATTTCTTCGAGGTTTTTTTCGTTCAAGTGTCTAGATTACAGCAACCTGTCTCTTACATTTAAAAAAGTGGTTTTTTTATATTTAGCATTACTTTATCAGTACTCTTAATTACTTTAACTTGTCAAATTATCCGCCAACCTGCAGTGAAGCAACATGGTTGACTAATCCACTGATATGGACACTAACACTCTCCATAATTATACACTAACCTTTTTATGATTTATGGAATGTGTTTCCCTAGGAAAATCAAAATCAAAATCAAAAATAACTTTATTCAAATAGGCCCCATGAGCACTTTCGAATCGTCATTTTACAAAAATTAAATTTAAGGTGAGTAATATTAGTTTTTAAATTAGTAATGTCATGCATGAAATACAGCGTCACTAAGTCCACACATCTTTATCAACCATGTAATCCCGCACCGAATAATACGCTTTATCTATTAATCTCTTTTTATTAAAAACTTCAAATTTATGTTGAGACAATTCCAAAATTGTTTGTGGTATTTTATTATACATGCGAATACCATAACCCAGAAAGGAGACGTTTACTTTGCGCAGTCGGAAACTTGGAGTTACAATTTTGTTATTCCTTCTCGTGTTTACACTGCGATTATTACCATTTATTTCAAAACAATGAATATTCTGGTGAATATATATACATAATATTGTTATAAATGTATTGCGACGCAATTGTTAATATGTCTATCTTTGGAAAAACATCCCGCAGGGAGACTCGAGCTCCAAGGTCGTAAAAGTCGCGAATATCCTTTTTGCAAAATGAATACTGTCTCAATATCTGTAGCATAAACAGACCGTAAGACATAACACTATTAGGCTAGTAAATAAAGCATTTAACCTCGCACTAAATTTCCGATCCAATTTCAATTTTTTTTAGGTTGAGGGTCACCTGACCATAAAAACACAAAATGCTGACAGATCCAGGTGGAGCTTCGATCGCAATCTTAAAGAAAAGTTTTTGGCCGATATCTCGAAAGTCGAAAGTATCCACTTTAGAGCAAAAGTTATTCAGACCTTTTTGTAGAAAATAAACTTTCGCATCTTTTATTTCCTGTAAACTTTTTTTGTAAAACTTACCGTTTACGATTTATGGCCCATTTAATGAACCCGTTTTTCATTTTTGGCCAATAACTCTTAAAATATCCATTCTATAATAATCTTAAATATCCATTTTTTAAGATCACTTTATTCTCTACAACTTTTGTTTAAAACTTTTTTTTCTAATGTCCATACTTTTTGAGTTATAAAACGTTAAAATTGAAAAAAAAAAATAAAATTGGATCGGAAAAGTGCAAGGTTGACCAAAAAAACGGCTTTATTTACTGGCCTATATGGAAATAGGTAAAATATATTAAACGTGCAGTAGCAACGTCGGTAAGTTGTCGTACTTTTCTAACTGCGAATGGTGCGGAGCTGAGTCTACCGTTCAAGGATGAGATATATGGGAATTCCACTGGAGTTTTGAATTTGAATGGAATAGAACGTTATATAGGTGTTTCAGTATAAACTTATTGATGTAATCTAATTAAAATAAATATATAAATAAATAACTTCTTTTAATTGGATTACATCAAGACGCCGTGTTGGCGCAGCGGTAGGAGCAGCACTGGATTACGATTGGTTGTTGCGCGCGCGGTTGCGGGTTTGATCCCCGCACACGACAACATTTGTATTGGCCATACAGATGTTTGCCGTGATCTGGGTGTTTGTGCATTCCTTGTGGGTGCCTCGGAGACCACGTTAAGCCGTCGGTCCCGGTTGTTATCATGAACACCTGATAGCGATCGTTACTCATGGTAGGGAATATATCCGCTAACCAGCATTGGAGCAGCGTGGTGGATTAAACTCCGATCCTTCTCCTACATGGGGAAGAGGCCTATGCCCAACAGTGGGATATTACAGGCTGAATCGTGATCGTCGATAAATAAATGTGCTCTTTATGTATTATTGTTATACAGTTAATTATAGATCAGAAAATTTTATTATAAATTCAAAATGAGGCATAATGTACATAGATTAAAAATAAACATATAATAACAACAAATAATGACAATGAAATTAAACACATGGATTTATAAAACTTAATATTATACATTTATAAAGCAACCTTCTTAACATAGACGTTTAGTAGGGTAGGGAAATTAAAGAGAAGTGACCAAAGTATAATTATTTATTGTATAATAAGTACTGTCTCTATTGTGCGCGAAGCCAACTGGCGTATGAGGTAACCCTGGCGAAACCGTTGGGTGCTTCGACGCAACCACGCGACGATGTGAAGGAACTGATACCAATCTGTACAAAAAATAATACGTTAATATTCATAATATATAAATCTCGTGTCACAATGTTTGTACTCAATGGACTCCTAAACCACTTAACCGATTTTAATCAAAATTGCACACCGTGTGCAGTTTGATCCAACTTGAAAGATAGGCTATATTTTATTTTGGTATATGTAATTATTATATTTAAGAAAAAAAAAAGGCGGTACGAAGTTCGCCAGGTCAGCTAGTATATACAGGATGTATTTGGAACGCATTGAAAAACGAAGAGGTATGATAGTGTTGGCTTAACCTGACATGATACAAGTGAAAGAAAAGCGAAAAGAATTTTTTTTCCTGTTTTCATCATTTTTTTGGTATAGTCCGGTTTGGGAAAAGTAGGTAATGAAACAGAAATTTGAAGATAATGCTTTAAAATAATCGTGTTTGGAACAAACTGTCAATGTAATGCAAACCATTCATACGCGCCATCAGCTGACAGAGGTCAACGGCACGAGGTAAACGTATTCGCCGCCGCGCGCACGTTTAATTTTCATTCCGCCGCCTCCCGCGCCCCGCGCGGCTCGCGGTCAACGAGTAGTTCACAATGTGTATGATACATTGCTGCCTCACATAATACATAAGTCCTAAAATGTTCTTAAAAAAACGTTTCTGGGATAAATGGTTATATGCATTATCTATACATATAATAAAATGGTAGAAAAGTCAAAACTGTACATTGAATATTTTTTTAAAAGAATACTTGGGGTGTGATCTACAATCGATACCGAAGCCAAAAATATAGTTTTTAGAATTTTTGTCTGTTTGTCTGTTTGTCTGTATGTATGTCCGGGATAAACTCAAAAAGTACTGCATGGATTTACTTCAAATTTGGCACGAATATTGTTAAGAAGTCGGGTCAGAACATAGGCTACATATTATCACGCTATCACCTACGGGGAACGAGCAGTGAACGCACGCAGACGACGTCGCGGGCAGCAGCTAGTATAGTATATAAATAGTATATTACGTGGTTTAAATCTTACAAAGCCAAGTTCCAAATACACCCAGTATATATATTGCAAACAGAAAATAGTTTCGTTCAGCACAAAAAGTAATAAACTGTAATAAACACTTACAATTTACTAATGAAATATATCTATATCAAATTATCAATATCCTTAAAATGTTGAATGTTGAAAAGTGGATATACCTAACGCTTGTTTCCTTAAAAGAAAATACATTATTTTCCAACAAAAGAAGGCGAAGAGTTGTTGCTTCTGTAAAATAAACTACTAAGACAAAAAACACTAACCAATAGACGTCCACTACCGCTGCCAATGTAGAGAGGACCTCCGGAGTCACCAGTACAGATACCTCGGCCACCGGCGGTAGATGTGCACAATGTTGACTCTATGACTACTCCCGCTAAGTACGATTGAGCGCATAAGGCGTTATCAATAACTTGGACGTTTACTTGTCTCATTGAGTTCGTTGGTGGGTCGACTGAAAATATAAAATTAGTTAAAGGATTAATCTGCAATGTTCGATACTTTAGTTATTAATATAGTAACTCAAAACGAACTGCACTGGACCGCAAAGAAAAACGGCCGGTTAAAAAATTTTCAATATCTTCAAAAGTACCTGGGTTACGACGGGAGGAAAAGTGTGTACTTCTCACTGAGCGTTATGAGCAAGAGCGCTATAACCAAGCCAGGAGAGAAGGAAAAGTACCATTAGGCGGAGGTTTTGTAAAGAGCTGGTGGTGATAGAAAATGAGACATTAACTGCAGTAAAATATGTCACTGAAATTCTGAATGACTACGTTGGTCTATTTTTAGTGAACATGGGACAGAACACCGTTTTTATGCAAGACAATGCCCGCCCGCATACAGTTCAGATAGTGTTTGCCTATTGTCAAGATATCACACAAATGGAGTTGCCAGCACACAGTCCCGACTTAAAGCCCATTGTGCATGGATTGAACGAACTGGGACTACGAGTTCGTCAGTGGAATCCGCAGAGAATCACGCTACGTGAATTATTCCGCAGCATCGAATCAAAAACCTAGTAGAAAGTATGGAAAACCGCATAATGGCTGTATGGCTCGCAGAGACAACACAAAGTACAAATGCATTAAAACGGCACACCAGTAACCAATCTACATTTACGAGAATACTGGAATAACTACGCATTTTTACATATTTTACATTTATTACAAATGTAAAGATTGAATTCTTTTTATTTTTATTTAAGCATTTTAAAATATTCTTTAATTTAATCTTTATTTCATAAAGCTACGTCAGGTACTTTTCAAGATAGATGGCGAATGCTAGCGCGACCCCATCTCGCCCCACCCAGGCGGACGACTGTTCACACGTAGTGGTTTTTAGTGAGGAGTCTGACATATCTGGCGCTCCCGCTCTGAAGGGTATCATGATGATACCCTCCAACGCGGCATAAGATGGATTTTCCCCACTTAAAAAGGTACTTTTGAAGATATTGAAGATTTTCTAACCGACCCTTTTTCTTTGCGGTCCAGTCTGATAACATCCATCAAATCAGGGAATATACGATTGGGTTGATAGGATTCGGTCATTTGATCACCATCAACTGAAAACACCTACATCACAGTATAAATTTTTATAAACACCTCTTTGCTGTACAAGCAGTAATTTCATGGCATAGGGCCCGTTGGCATGACACGTGCCAAAAATTTGATTTTACGGTGAAAAAACTGGGATTACTGTGAGCAGTGCTAGAAGGATATTGAAATTTTGAATTCATGTTCATCGTCACTAATTTGATTTGATTTGGCAGGCTTCGCCGAGTCTTCACTTCGAAGATTCCGCAATCCTTGAAAACAAAAGTCTTCGAACAATGCGTCCTGCCTGTGTTAACATACGGAGCCGAGACGTGGACACTGACGAAGAGACTGGTCCACAAGTTTAAAGTCGCTCAACGGACAATGGAACGGGCTATGCTTGGGGTTTCTCTCAAGGATAGAATTACAAATGAGGCTATCCGCGAGAGAACGAAAGTAACCGACATAGCCCGCAGAATTAGCAAGTTGAAGTGGCAGTGGGCTGGTCACTTGTGTCGCAGGACCGATGGCCGTTGGAGCAGACGTGTCCTGGAGTGGAGACCGCGTCTTGGCAAACGCAGTGTGTACAAGTTATGCTTATAACTATAATTGCTTATATATTTCATACTGGTTCTTTGTTTTTATGTGCAATAGTATTATTACTAATTTATTACTTAAAAGAAAACACACTTACTCTCACTCGTTTTTCCGAAGCCAGCAGCTGTAGCCACAGCACCTACGAAGCTGTTGGAGCCAGTGGCTAATGCAATGGGCTGAATAATGTCTGTGGAAACATAAAAATGTCTTTATTTCCTGTAGGTAAGTAGAAAGTACATCAGGAAATTTATAAAAACACTTATCATAACTATATTGACACAAAAAATTTGAAACATGGCATCTACAGCCAAACTAGGACACGTTTAATCTACCTATACGACGTATTGGGGTTTAGGCTGAATTAAACAGAAAATTGTTTCTCATACTATTTGGCTCATATATTGGCGCTAAGTGTCAAACCTTTTATTTGTGCAGTTTAAAATCAAATTAGCTTTGAAAAAACTCTCCTTCGAATCGTCATTTTGCAAATTAAAATTAGAATTATTGTTTAAGTGAAGCTACAACCGGTTCGGAATGCAGATTCTGCAGAGAAGAACCGGCAAGAAACTCCAGAGTTACTCTTTAAAAAAAATCTGTTTTTATACAAATTTGGTTATATCTTACATGAAATGCAGCGTTTCTTTTTAATAGAAACTTTAAATTTATTCTCAGACAATTTCAATATCGTTTGTGGGATTTGCTTGATGTGTAGTTGATGGATATTGTTTGTGGAATTGGTGAAACAATCGTAAAGATATAGAATAATTGGGTTGGTAGTTTGGACGACCACTCTGCTGTAATGGCGCGTGTGCCGTGTCGGCGGCACCTAAACGCCGACGGTCGCAATTTCGATTCCCGCTCGGAGTGGATATCTGTGTTTATACAAATATTTATTTCCGGTTTGGTTTTTAATCCTTGTCCTCCGCACCATGCCTCAGAGAGCACGCCAAGCTGTAGGTCCCGGTTGTTATAATGTACGATCGTTACTCATGATTGGGAATAATTAAATCCATCAACCCGCACTGGAGCAGCGTGGTGGATTAAGCTCTGATCCTTCTCCTACATGGGGAAAGAGGCCAATACACAGCAGTGAGATATTACAGGCCGAAGCGTAGCGTAGCGTAGGATTAGGTTCTGATAGTATTGATAATACTAATAGATAGCCACCCATGACAGTTATTTCAATGACGAATCGTTTCATTTTCTCATAAAAGACGCTCATATCTTTGTTAGTCCCGATACATATTCCATAATACATTAAACGGACCATCTTTATACAGCACAAGGGTCCTCATTTACGGCTTATTTAAGTTATCAGCAAGGGCGGATCCAGCTTTGGCTCCAGGGGGGGGTCACAGTCATGGTCAAGGCGCCAGGGGGGGGTCACAAAGTCGTGGTCAAGTAAAAAGAAGTTATAATTTAAATTTTATAATGATAGATACAGGTAAAAAGTAGGTATTTTATTAATCTATGTAGGTAATGTACTTAAAAATACCTATATTGTGACAAAAATCTTGTTTAACAATTTTAATTAGTGGTCCACCTAGGTCCTGGACACAGCCCAAGGGGGGGTCATGACCCCCGTGACCCCCCCCTGGATCCGCCAGTGGTTATCAGTTTAGTAACGTTTGACTTGTTTTGGCTTCTTTATTTGCTTGGTAACAACCATACCGAGTTATGAGAGGCTATGAGATCAACGAGAATTTGGTATGCATTTGTCCATGTTTACACGAGCATTGTGAGATTTATTGCATTGGCGACTTCATGGGTGGACTAAATGCCTTGATTATGTATTAAAATTGAGTGGATAGATATATTAAATTTAACTAACTATTGTAATTTACGTGGGTAGGTATATTCAACTTACTATTGTAATTTACGCGGCTGATGCGAATAATGGCAACATCGTTGTTGATGTTCCACATGTTGTAATTGGGGTGTACAACCACATCATTGGTGTTGATGCGAACCCCACCAGTGGTTAAAGTGACGGAGCCGAGAACGACTGTAAACGACAGGGCCGTGGACATTTGACCCTGCCAGCAGTGAGCAGCAGTGACTAGCCTGGTGTTACTAATAAGAGAAGATCCGCAAACTGAAGTAAATCCTACATCCAAATGAATTACCAGACCACCCTTGAAATTAAAAAAAAAACTTTATTTATTACAGATGACAGAACTAAAGATTACAATTAACCTACAAAAAAAAAACATACCAAATGGGGATGAGCTCCAAGTAATGCAGCCGGTCCTCCTATGATCCTTGAGCTGTCGAAGTCCATAGCCGACTCAGCAGCTTTTATACGAGCCATTTCGCGTATACCGTACTCTATGTGGTAATCAGAGAATAATGCCTCTTTCGCTGTGACAGCCATTGCCAGGGCAACGAAAACGATTAGGAGTTTCATGGTGGACGCCAGTACCCACTTTGTTTGCAGAAGTACGAATGCTTCAATGCTTTAAATTCATATTTATATCTTATATCTGCATGCCTAAGCTATTTAATTTTATCAATTTTTTTTTTCGAATAGATAATGATTAGGAAAGGATTAATTAGTAGATTATAAGGTAAAACCCACAAAGAAGTAATTAATCTTTTACATATTGATAACTAACTGTCTTATGCGTTTTAAAGTGCTACCTCAAAGAATACTCCAATATTTATAAGTCAAAATAATTATTTTTATTTCATTGATAATTAAAAATAATTATTATTAAGTGTGAAAAAATTATCTATTATACTTACTATTTGCTGTAGGGTTGATGTCAATGATGGGGTTTTAATTTATTTATATTTAACATTTCATCGATAAATGAAATTATTTTTGTTTTATAATATGATTTTAAAGATTTTTTACTATTATAAAAAAGACTGACTCCTGACTTTTCTAATATACAGACTACAGTACGTATTCCAGCTTTTGATGACCAGTTTCTTCCAAATGTTTCTGTATTCCGAGTTTGAAAATATCTTTACGAACAATCCTTATAACATAAAAGAAATCATTAAGCGCTATAATCGATAAAAAATATGTAATAAGTAATCATTTTGACTTTCATCCACTTTTCTGATGGAACCTTGAATTAATTTCTAGTTTCGGTGTAGTGCGCGGTCAAAATACAAACATACAAACGTGAAAACATTTATATTTTTGGCATCCTTATCGATCACAGAAAATCCAAGTTCAACCCACAGACCTGATCTGTCATAATGTTTTATCATAACTAGAAATATGATAATATTATATATGATATGCATCCATAAGATTCAGATTACGAGTGTTAGATAATTGTATTAATATTTTGGGAAAGTCCAATGACTACGTTTATCGTCATGTATCGATGTTATATGTTTCATAATTCTTTTATTAAAATATAACCAACAAAAGATATATTAATAATAGTTTCTTACACATGAGCTTATAACCCAAGAGCCCGCGAGGGCCAGACGGTCTTCGTCATTTTATAAAAAAGCTGAAAATTTCTCAGCGCATGCTCCCAACACAGGTTGAAGCAATGGCCAAATATGAAGTTTAATTCAGGTTACTTAGGCAGATACCAGGTATCAAAGGCGTGCAAAGTGGCAACTAACTTAAGTTATTTCTTAATGCGTAATTTTTTAATATTCTGTTCGAAGTAATATTAGATATCACGTTAAACAGAGCCACACAATTTTGTAACTAAACTTACGTCATAGTATAAAACTGAACTTCATACGTGTCATTTGGGTACCTATTAGAAGATTTTTCTTCAGTAGCCGATCAATTTCGATAGCTACAATCTCGACATAGAGAAAAAGTTGGCCGTGGGAGCGAGAGCGAAGTAATTTTATACGTCTTTGATACTCGAAGTACTAATAAGCTACTCGAATTACTTACCAATCCTACGCAGACGAATTCGCGGGTAACAGCTAGTATATTGTAATAAACACACCTTTAACGCTTTAATTGCAATTATTACCTATATGTATGTAGAATCGATTTTTTACCACTAGATAGTTCTTCGACAAAAAAAGCGATGATTTAACTAAAGATATAATCTACTTATTAATTAATGTTAAAAGTTAAAGAGCTTAAAATGGTGAGATTAGATATAAAACAGTATTTAAGGTAATTGTTCGAGTGAAAACAACGCACTAACGTCCAACATGAAGCTCCTCATCGTCGTCCTCGGCCTGGCTCTAGCTGTTACAGCGGAAGAACCAATCTTCCGTGACTACCATCTAGAGATCGGTATCCCCGAAAGGGCTCGCATAGACGCTGCTGAGGGGGCCGCGGACTTCGACGGTTCCAGGATTATAGGAGGACAGGTTTCAGCACTAGGAGCTAATCCTCACTTGGTATGTTTGGTAATTTTTAGTCAATAATAGTCTTTGTTCCACATGTATTTTATAATAATTTCCTTGTAATTTTTAAGGCTGGTCTACAAATCACATTGACAACCGGACAAAGATCAGTTTGCGGATCTTCTCTTATTAGTACCACTAGACTGGTCACTGCTGCTCACTGTTGGAGAACTAGTGGTGCACAAGCTAGTTCTTTTACCGTTATTCTTGGATCTGTTAACTATAATTCTGGTGGAACTCGTATCACCACCAGCAATGTCGTTGTGCATCCCAGTTACAACATGAATACCCTCCGAAACGATGTTGCTGTCATTCGCATCAGTCATGTTAATTTCAACAGTAAGTCAATTCTTATTTTATAAATAAATTTAGAAAACAAACGGTTTTAGCTTTTGCCAACTTTTAATTTGATATGATTTGAGTACATATCACTATAGACCGAGAGCCCAGGAGGGCCAGACCTTCGTCATTTTATAAAAGCTGAAAATTTCTCAGTGCATGCTCCCAACACCGATAGAACTAATGGCCAAATATGAAATTTAACTGATGGTTACTTTGGCAGATACCAGGTATCAAAGGCTTATAAAATTACTTCGTACTCGCACCCACGGCCAACCTGTATGTTTGTCTAGGTCGGGATTGGAGCTATCGAAATTGACCGGCAACTGAAGAAAAATCTTTTAATAGGTACCCAAGTGACACGTATGAAGTTCAGTTTTATACTATGACGTAAGTTTAGTTACAAAAGTTTTCGGCTGTGGTTAACGTGATATCTAATATTACTTCGAACAGAATATTAAAAAATTACGCATTAAGAAATGACGTGAGTTAGTTGCCACTTTGTACGCCTTTGATACCTGGTATCTGCCAAATTAACCATCAGTTAAACTTCATATTTGGCCATTGCTTCTATCGGTGTTGGGAGCATGCACTGAGAAACTTTCAGCTTTTATAAAATGACGAAGGTCTGGCCCTCACGGGCTCTTGGGTTACTAGTTGAAATATTGGATACTTTTTATCCAAATATGATATTTAAAATCAGTACAAGCGAAAAGGGGATTAGTTCAGTTGTAATACATTAACGCGTAATAAAATTTCCAATAGTTGAGTAACTTAAATGATTTAAAATGACAGAAGGACGATCGCATAAATAGAGAAACGTCGCGTCGCTGTGTTTCTCTATTCATGCGTATGTATGTCATGACTGTAATGTGTATATTCAACAACTAGCTTCTGCGCGCGACTTCGTCGGCGTGGACTCCACTCCTATTGGTCTTAGCGTGATGATACATAGCCTATAGCCTTCCTCGATAAATGGGCTATCTAACACCGAAAGAATTTTTCAAATCGGACCAGTAGATCCTGAGATTAGCGCGTTCAAACAAACAAACAAACAAACAAACAATCAAACAAACTCTTCAGCTTTATTATATTAGTATAGAAAAGAAACTAAAGAAACGTTTTTTCCTAGACAACATTCGGGCCATCGCGTTAGCCACCGGCTCCAACAACTATGTCGGTGTTACGGCTGTAGCTGCTGGTTTCGGATTAACGAGTAACAGTAAGTTCATTTTCTTTTACAGATGATTAGATCTGATTTCTTATTTTTATGCAGCATAATTTTACATATTTAATAACGACCGTAGAGGGCATTTTCGATGATTTTTTTAAATAAAGTAAATATTTTTTTATATTTTCAGCCGGCGCAGCATCAAGTGTAGCGAGACATGTAAGCCTGCAAGTAATTGATAACAACACGTGTGCTAGGACATATGGTACCTCAGTTGTTGCCTCTTCCACTTTGTGCACGTCTAACAGCGGCGGCAGAAGCACCTGCCGTGGTGACTCAGGAGGTCCTCTCGCTGTCGGCAATACCTTGGTCAGTAATTAATTGTTTTTCGTTCTTTTCTCGTCATTTATTTTGTACTTGTAACGACTTCCCATTTTTACTTTACTGAAATACAATTTTATTTGCTAATTTTTATTAAAATTTACAATTCTTATTAATTTTTTCTATAGATTGGTATCGTTTCCTTCGGTTCGCAACGCGGTTGCACGTTGGCACCAGCCGGTTACGCCAGAGTTACCTCATTTGCTTCTTGGCTCTCAGCACAATAGAGTCCTGCATACTATGATCTAATTAAATGTTTTGATGCAATTTTGCTTGTATTATTTGCTTTATTACGACACCTATCTACCTCATTTGTTTTATTGGCGAGGCTTAACTTTTCAGTTAGCGAATAGATATTATTTTACTACTTTTAATTATTAAATTTCAAGTAACAAAGAAAATACTGACTTATCTGTTAAGTGTACACAAATATTATACGTTAAAATAAAATAAAATATTATTTTATTACACTGATGCATCATTCTTGAGAAAAATTTAGGTAGACTATCAAAAAACAAAAATTACTCTATTCAAGTAGTTGTCGTCATCACTGATGATCTTAAATGAGCCAGTAATATTCACATAATCTATACTAATATAATAAAGCTGAAGAGTTTGTTTGTTTGTTTGTTTGTTTGTTTGTTTGAACGCGCTAATCTCAGGATCTACTGGTCCGATTTGAAAAATTCTTTCAGTGTTAGATAGCCCATTTATCGAGGAAGGCTATAGGCTATATATCATCACGCTAAGACCAATAGGAGGGGAGTCCACGCCGACGAAGTCGCGCGCAGAAGCTAGTCACCAATAAAGTGAATAGTCTCGTCTACCTAGTTAGAAAGGCATTCGGAGTACTTACACCTGAGATCTAAACCTGAAAGACCTATTTAAATGGATTTCAAGTACGGTACCCTTACTTTGCAAAAGACATTGATTCACTTGAAAAAGTTCATTAAACATGAATTACCAAAATCTCACGACAATTAACTAAGGACACTTGATACAAGGAAAGGATAAAGGAACCTAGGTACCTATGCTTAATTAGCCTAATAGATCGAAGAGAGAGAGGAGTTGATCGAAACGTACCAAATATTTACGGGCCATTATAATGTACAAAATTTGCACAAAATTCTTATAAGTATCTACTTAATTATGTTATACCTAAGAGTCCATATTTACGAGGGCATTGCCTTAAGCTAGCGAAAACAATTTCGTATAACAACCCGTAACTTTAGTAATAGTGTTAAACATAATTATGGAATAAGCTACCATAGAAAATAGTACTTAACACCCAAAACCAGAAATTAATTTAAGGAGAACGCCTACTACAGCAGACACAAATCACTGGATCGAGCTCCCTGACCTGAAAATACTTACTTGTTACTGAACGTCATTTCGTACCACGCCTCGTCCAACCAAAAGTCTTGCCATTAGTGTGAGCCCGCGGTTAAATTTATTTTGGCGCCTTATTTATTTGGCGATTAAAAATGCGCGCAAAAATGAGTTACAATAAATAGATTAAATTACATGATATAAAAAAGGAGTATCATAATGTGAATGATTTACTTAAGTAATTATTAGTGTTAAAATGTGTATATGTATAAAAAAATAGCTAGAACAGTCGGCTGTTACTTATAAAACCAAGCATTTTTAGCTGCTTACCGAAAGAACAGACGACCGTGTATATAATTATAAGATATTTATATATTGAAATTGAGGTATTTCACTTGATAAAGATTATTAAGAAAGTTCAATAGTAGAAGTTTCAATAGTCAAAGACAAAAGGGTTCCCTACCATACCGACTTAGTAAACAACAGTGGGTACACAAATTTATACTGTAACCTTTTTTCAGTAGCGTTTACCTGGTGCTGATTTTAATATTGGGCAAAAAGCAGTCCCCTTTAAATACTTTTTTTATTTTAATTTTATTATTTATTTCTTCTTCTTCTTCGTGACACTCTTGACAGAGCGGTCGTCTTCATCACCTAGCGACTTCTGTAGGGGCAGTTGTGATGCTCTTCACGATCGTTCGCCACTTCTCTCTGTTGCTTGACATCCTGGTGCACTCATACAAGGGACCGTCCACAGCCGGTCCAACGCATGGATGATCTTTCTAGCCCTCTGTTGCCATCCACGACACGACAAGGCGTTCAATGGAGTCACTATCGCGACGGGAAACGTGTCCGAAGAACTTCAAAATGCGACCCTGTACTACCGCCGAAAGGCGTTGTTTAATACCGAGTTCTTGGAGAATAGAGACGTTGGTGCGAAATTCGGTCCACGATATTCTTAACATTCGCCTCCAGCACCACATCTAAAGAGCATCTATTAATTTATTTTGGCTCCTTTTTTAATTGGCGATTAAAAATGCGCGCCAAAACGAGTTACAATAAACAGATTAAATTACATGGTATAAAAAAGGAGTACCATAATGTTAATGATTTACTTAAGTAATTGTTAGTGTGAAAATTTTCTTTTTCTCGATTTGTCGCAATGTCCACGTCTCCGCAGCGTATATAAATATGGGGAAAACAAGGGTTTGTAAGGGGTTGTAAGGGGTAAGGGTAGAGAAAGCAAGGGAGTTTTACAAACCGACTTATATATGCTTTGTCGACTTCTCAAAGGCTTTTGACTCTGTGAAATTGCCTAGGCTATGGAGTGTTCTGTTAGACATGGGTACACCCCAACACTTAGTTCATCTTCTCAGGCGCCTTTATGAAGATGGAACTGCATTCGTGCGGACAGATGACGTAATGTCAAAAAACTTCCACCCAAGCGCAGATGTTCGTCAAGGATGCATAATATCACCGCTTTTGTTCAGTGCTTATACTGAACTCATAATGCGCATTACTCTCGAGGACTGGACTGATGGTGTAGCTATTGCTGGCTACAAGATATCGAATCTGGGCTACGCTGACGATATAACCTTGTTCGCGTCTAGTGCTTGTCATATGGAAAATTTGCTTCTCAGAGTGGAGCGTGTGAGCCTAGAATTCGGATTAAAGATTAACCGCTATATAACCAAGATGATGATTGTAGACCGAGCTAATAATAATTCGCCCGAAGTCACTCAGATTGCGAAGTGTGAGGTCGTGCACTCCTACATATATCTTGGAGCTCTAATATCGAATGAAGGAGGCTGCGAAGAAGAAGTGAAGCGTCGCATGGCAGTAACTAGAACTGCGATGGACAGGCTGAAAAAAGTATGGAGGAACCGAAACATAACAAAGGCTACGAAGATCCGGCTCGTTCGAACCCTTGTTTTCCCCATATTATGTATTATTAAAGTAAATATACAATTAAGTATTTTATGAATATTTCAAGTGCCTAACTGTTACCGTTTATTGATATTGGGCAAATATTTGGCAAAAAATTGCGTTTTTTGTATGTGAGCCCCCTTAAATATTTATTTATTTTAATTTTATTATTTATTATTAAATTAAAAATACATCTCAGTATTTTGTGTGCCATTATTGATATCGAGCAAAAAGGGCAAAAAAAAATCGCGTTTGTTGTATGGGAGCCCCCCTTAAATATTTATTTTATTTTGTTTTTAATATTTGTTGTTATAGCGGCAATAGAAATACATAATTTGTGAAAATTTCTACTATGGCGGTTCTTGAGGTACAACCTGGTGGCAGACAGACGGAAGGACGGACGGACGGACAGACAGCGAAGTCTTAGTAATAGGGTCCTGTTTTTACACTTTGGGTACGGAACCCTAAAAAGTATGAAGAGCTAAGCGGCCAACTATGTATTTCAAAAATATGTGCAGTTAAATACAGATTACAAAATGATATAATAAAATGTTTCGCATTTCTTTATCAGTAGGTACCTACTATTAATCTCTTTAGTTTGTTAAATTATCCGGCAACCTGCAGTGAAGCAACATGGTTGATTAATCCACTGATATGGACACTATCACTCTCCATATACACGGACGTTATGGAGATATATCCATGGTTAAAGTTTTGAGATTAAAAGAATAATTTAGAACGATTACAATACTTTCGAGCTCCACGTCTAACTGCACCTTAGCTCTGGCGCTGCGGGAAGTGCACTCAAGTTCCGTTCCGCAACTTTAAAAACACTTTTACACGTTATTTTATAAGTATTTAAGTAAAAACGAGCAACAAACGATACGAACTGACATAGATATCATTTATATCATAAACGCACAGATTAGTTTAGATATAGGTAATTCAATAAACGAAGACGCGCCCCACTCTTTTCCGCAATCGTTTATAGTGCAAGTGTGCAATGTCAAGTACAAGAATGTGACTTCGGTTACTAGGCAACGAGTAACAATGTGACACACGCACACAAAGTTAAATGACAGAAAATTTCACAACGGACTGGAACTATGCTCTACTTCATTTCATCTGATTTAAAAAATAAAATATAAGTCGCGATGGTCCTTTAGAGAATGAATTATCGTGATATTGTTTAATAATAATATTTTAGTAAAAAGACAATGTATCTAAAAATTATTATAGTAAAACACGACTTTATAGAAATAATTTATTTATTAATAACCTAAGAAAATCACTCAATTACACTTCGATATTACACATTTAAAAAAAAAACAAATAAAACAACTCTAAGAACATTATTACAGATTAACAGAATCTATTATAACAATTAAATTGATTTTTCTAGGCAAGACCAATAATCTCGAAAGTATACAATTTTATGAAAAAGGAAGCATGTAATAATTATATACCCATCATCATACCTTAAATTAGTCGGAATTGTCATTTAATTCAGAAATATTTGATTCACAGCTCGATGAATCACAGAAATTTATGATAAAGCTAAAATCTAAATCAAAGTATTTCAATTACTCGTCTTCGTTTTTTAAATAAAATGCTTTCTATTTTTTCTTTATATTTTTTTTTAAATAATATAAATTACTTGATAATATTTGTAGATAATTTATTCAAGCCTCAAACCAATTTTCTTCCTATCTGTCAATGCCAATATATATTACTTTTTTAAATAATTTATATTTATTACCGACCTAACAATAATAAAAATAATATTATTGACTAGTCCGTTAGCGCAGTTTGTAGTGACCCTACTTTCTGTTCCGAGGGTTGTGGGTTGAGGGTTCGATTCCAACCCGGAGTCTGGGCGTAATGTATATATATTTATCTATTTATTTATCTATTAATATGTGAAGCAATAACTTTGTACCCCTTTTTACGGAAATTGTGCGTACGTAGGAGTATGAAATTTCGCACACTTATAGTTTATATAGAGAAGGAGTGCGGAATGCTAATATTTTCTTAAAATTATACATTAAATTAATAAAAAAAGCATTACACACACTACAGCACTCACACGCGCATATTATACTATTTGTTGATTGTCAAAGTCTGTAGTCAAGTTGAAATTTTTTTTAAAAGGTTCTTTATTTTCATAATTATTTGATTTTTTTGAATTAAAATTTTTAATTATGGTTGAGTTTCGACCTCTGGGCGCCCACTAGTTTATATAATTATGTATTATTTTTAGGTAAGTTTAAATAAGTAAGTTCGAAAAAATATGTAGCTATGACAGTCGGCTGTTAACAAGTATTAAGTTGTTTACTTTAGGAACAGATGACCATGTGTGTATTGTGTAGATATTTATTATAATATAATAAATATATTATCTTTATTATTATTAAAAAAAATTAAAGTAGAGCAACTTTCCGATGGGTCACGATACGCAGCGACGCAGACCATACTAAACGTCTACACTGAGCCGTGGTCGACTCAAGACTAATGATCGGACTGAACTCCCCGCACCCCACTGTTTCCCCTCGCGATAAATAGTGGGGCGCGTCTTCGTTGATTGAAATATCTATACCTACTTTACCGTTTCCGTTTACCATACAGCCTATTCAGTCCTGTTTCTTTTCAGTATAATTTTTTATATTTATTTATTTACTGTCATATACGAAAAATATTTTCATTATTATTAATTATTCATTTATAATAATTATTACTGAATTAAAAAGTTACTGTCGAAATTTATTTATAAATGTATGCCTAAATTACTGTCGGATCCGAAAAATACCCAAAATCGAATAGGAACACCCCATGCACTATCCACGTGGTCTTGGTCTGTCCTACCCCTAGAGTGTTCTGTAGAGAGAAGTAATATTCAAGTTTACATACTAAAATCCCGTGGTCCACGCAATCAAATGCCTTTGATAAGTCACAAAATATACCAATAGCATTTTGTGACCTCTCCCAAGCGTCATAATTATATGCTTGAGAAGTGCCACACCAGCATCTGTCGTAAAGCGACCTCTAGTGAAACCATATTGTTCACTGTGAAAAATTCCATTAACTTTAAAATGGAAAAGTAGTAGATTCAGTACAATTTTTTCAAAAGTTTTACTTAAGGACGGTAGGATTGAAATGGGTCTATAATTATTGGGAATCACTACGAATGTCCCTTTTTAAAAAGTGGCAAAACTTTACTATATTTTGCAAATCTTAGCATTGTTGAAAGTTAAAGCTAATGGAGCGAGGTCATCAATGATAGTACTAATTAATTTAACTGAAATTACCCCCAGATCATTGGTTTTTATTAAATATTAAGATGAATATTAAGAAGATTTTTTAATATATTTATAAAGCAACCTTCTCAACATAGACGTTTAGTAAGGTAGGGAAATTAAAGAGAAGTGACCAAAGTATAATTATTTATTGTATAATAAGTACAGTCACTATTGTGCGCGAAGCCAACTGGCGTATGAGGTAACCCTGGCGAAACCGTTGGGTGCTTCGACGCAACCACGCATCGATCCGAAGGAAGAGATACCAATCTATACAAAAATTAATACGTTAATATTCATAATATTTTATATACAAAATTCTCGTGTCACAATCTTAGTTATCATACTCCTCCGAAACGGATGGACTGATTTTTATGAAAATTTCGGTGCATATCAGATAGGTCTGAGAATCGGCCAACATCTATTTTTCATACCGCTAAGTTATAGGAGGGGATTAAGGGGGTTTATAAAATATATGACAAAACAACGTTTGCGGGGTCAGCTAGTATATATATCACAAACAGAAAATAGTTTCGCTCAGAACAAAATATAATAAAATGTAATAAACACTTTTACAATTTACTAATGAAATATCTATATCTATAACCTTAAACTGTTTAACCTAATGAAAGTGGATATACCTAACGGCTAACGCTTGGTTCCATAAAAGAAATTATATTATTTTCCAACAAAAGAAGGCAAAGAGTTGTTGCTTCTGTAAAATAAACTACTAAGACAAAAAACACTAACCAATAGACGTCCACTACCGCTGCCAATGTAGAGAGGACCTCCGGAGTCACCAGTACAGATACCTCGGCCACCGGCGGTAGATGTGCACAATGTTGACTCTATGACTACTCCCGCTAAGTACGATTGAGCGCATAAGGCGTTATCAATAACTTGGACGTTTACTTGTCTCATTGAGTTCGTTGGTGGGTCGACTGAAAATATAAAATTAGTTAAAGGATTAATCTGCAATGTCCGATACTTTAGTTATTAATATAGTAACTTAAAACGAACTGCACTGGACCGCAAAGAAAAATGGTCGGTTAAAAAATCTTCAATATCTTCAAAAGTACCTGGGTTACGACGGGAGGAAAAGTGTGTACTTCTCACTGAGCGTTATGAGCAAGAGCGCTATAACCAAGCCAGGAGAGAAGGAAATGTACCATTAGGAGGAGGTTTTGTAAAGAGCTGGTGGTGATAGAAAATGAGACATTAACTGCAGTAAAATATGTCACTGAAATAAAATTCTGAATGACTATTTGTTTACCACCTGGTTGTACAAGTTATAACAATAATTGGTTATATATTTAATACTTGTTCTTTGTTTTTATGTGCAATAGTATTATTACTAATTTATTACTTAAAAGAAAACACACTTACCATCACTCGTTTTTCCGAAGCCAGCAGCTGTAGCCACAGCACCGACGAAGCTGTTGGAGCCAGTGGCTAATGCAATGGGCTGAATAATGTCTGTGGAAACATAAAAATGTCTTTATTTCCTGTAAGTAGAAAGTACATCAGGAAATTTATAAAAACACTTATCATAACTATATTGACACAAAAAATTTGAAACATGGCATCTACAGCCAAACTAGGACACGTTTAATCTATACAATGTATTGGGGTTTAGGCTGAATTAAACAGAAAATAGATTTTCATTCTTTACGCCCCCCGCGTTAAGTGTCAAACGTTTATTTGTGCAAAATCAAATTAGCTTTAAAAGAACTCTCCTTCGAAACGTCATTTTGCAAATTAAAATTATAGTACCTGGGTGACCGAGCCCAGCTCGGTATTTTTATTTTATTTTTTTGTTTTTTTTTTTCGGTATTTTTATATTTTAATTTAATTTAAATAATAAATCACGAGTGAAATTAAAAAAAAAAGAAAAAAAAAATAATCTGGAGACTGAGATTCGAACCCGGGTCAACACGATTTGAAATCCGTCGCTTTCCTAATTACGCTATTACCGCTGTATTAATAATGGTGAAATGAAGCTTCGTATTCTAATGATATTTTTTCATTGCCTAAAAACAGGGATAAAACGACATTTTTTTTTAATGTATCCTAGCTAGATCAATTTTTCGCCCCCGAAATCCCCTGCATACTAAATTTCACGAAAATCGTTGGAGCCGATTCCGAGATTCAGAAAATATATATATATATATATATATACAAGAATTGCTCGTTTAATAGTATAAGATTAAAGTGAAGCTACCACCGGTTCGGAATGCAGATTCTGCAGAGAAGAACCGGCAAGAAACTCCAGAGTTACTCTTTAAAAAAATCTGTTTTTATAAAAATTTGGACATTGAATATCTTGCATGAAATACAGCATTTCTTTTTAATAGAAACGTTAAATTTATTCCCAGAAAAATTTAATATCGTTTGTGGGATTTGGTTGATGTGTAGTTGATGGAATTGGTGATATTGTTTGTGGAATTGGTGAAACAATCGTAAAGATATAGAATAATTGGATTGGTAGTTTGGGCGACCACTCTGGTGTAATGGCGCGTGTGCCGTGTTGGTTGCGCCTAAACACCGACGGTCGCAGTTTCGATTCCCGTTCGGAGTAGATATTTGTGTTTATACAAATATCACAGCACCGGGGACGCCTTGTACACAGGCCGTTCTAATCTTTCTCGGGAACAAGTCGATGAGTGTCGGAACAAACTTGTGTCTGAAATCGAGTCTCTTTTAGCCAAAGTCTCGCAATGGGGGCGACTTAATTTAGTCCATTTTAACCCCAATAAGACACAGGTTTGCGCGTTTACCGCTAAAAAATCGCCCTTCGTCGTACCTCTCCAATTTGAAGGCACTCCCTTAACCGCCTCAGCCAGTATTGGAATACTTGGCGTCGACATATCGAGCTGTGTGCAATTTCGTGGTCATCTGGAGGGAAAGGCTAAACTAGCCTCTAAAAAACTTGGTGTTCTCAGTAGGGCGAAGCTGTATTTCATGCCCTCCCACCGCCTACAATTATATAAAGCGCAGATCCGGCCCCACATGGAATACTGCTCTCACCTGTGGGCTGGAGCGCCCAAATATCAGCTCCTTCCATTTGACCGCGTCCAACGCCGGGCGGCTCGAATCGTCGGCGACAAGGTTATATCCGATCGGCTCGATTCTTTGGCGCTGCGTAGAGATGTCGGATCACTCTGCATCTTCTACCGCATCTACTACGGGGAGTGTTCTGAGGAATTGTTCGAACTAATACCTGCAGCAGATTTCCACCACCGGACATCGCGACAAAATTCCAAATTCCACCCGCATCACCTCGATGTCTGGAAATCTACAACAGCTCGTTTTAAGCGCCATTTCCTGCCTCGCACGATCACCTTATGGAACCAGCTGCCACTTACGGTATTTCCGAACAGGTACGACCTAGGGACCTTCAAGAAAAGAGCTTACTCTTATTTGAAAGGCCGGCAACGCACCTGCTAGTCTTTGATGTAGCGGGTGTCTATGGACGTTGCTTTCACTTACCATCAGGTGAAACAACTGTCCGTTTGCCCCCTATTCTATATAAAAAAAAAAAAAATAAAAAAAAAAAATATTTATTTCCGGTATGGTTGTTAGTCCTTGTGGGTCTCCCAACCGTGCCTCGGAGAGCACGCCAGGCTGTCGGTACCGATTATTATCATGTACAATCGTTACTCATTGTAGTGAATATATCTGCCTACCGGCACTGGAGCAGCGTGGTCGATTAAGCTCAGATCCTTCTCCTATATGAGGAAAGAGGTCTATACACAGCAGTGAGATATTACAGGCTGAAGCATAGCGTAGGATTAGGTTCTGGTAGTATTAATAATACTGATACATAACCACCCATGACAGTAATTTCAACGATGATGCTTTTCATTTTCTCATAGAAAACGCTCATATCTTTGTTAGTCCCAATACACATTCCATAATACATTAAATGTCCCATCGTTATACAGCACAAGAGTCCTTATTTTCGGCTTATTTAAGTTATAAGTTTAGTAACGTTTGACTTGTTTTGACTTCTTTATTTGCTTGGTAAGAACTATACCGAGTTATGAGAGGTTGTGAAAACAACAAGAATTTTGTATGCATTTGTCCATGTTTACACGAGCATTGTGAGATTTATTGCATTGGCGACTTCATGGGTGGACTAAATGCCTTGATTATGTATTAAAATTGAGTTAATAGATATATATTAAATTTAACTAACTATTGTAATTTACGTGGGTAGGTATATTCAACTTACTATTGTAATTTACGCGGCTGATGCGAATAATGGCAACATCGTTGTTGATGTTCCACATGTTGTAATTGGGGTGTACCACGACATCATTGGTGTTGATGCGAACCCCACCAGTGCTTAAAGTGACGGAGCCGAGAACGACTGTAAACGACAGGGCCGTGGACATTTGACCCTGCCAGCAGTGAGCAGCAGTGACTAGCCTGGTGTTACTAATAAGAGAAGATCCGCAAAGTGAAGTAAGTCCTCCATCCAAATGAATTACCAGACCACCCTTCAAATAAAAAAAAACTTTAATGAATACAGATGACAGAAAGATTACCATTAACCTACAAAAAAAAGACGTGTGGCACTCGGGGACTGCCGCGGTAAAGCTATTGCATAGCATTTTGTATCAACTTAATATGCAATAATTATAATATTTATTTATTTTATTTATGCAGTATTTCTTTTTCTTTGATATTAATTCAAGTTACACTTTTTGAGCGTGGTGACCGATAAGAAAACAAATTTTTTTCTTTTATTAAAAAAATTAAATGCCAAATTTTATCCGGAAATAGTAACATTATAGGCAATATCATATTTGCATCAATGAGTAATACGCTCAACTAGATAATAGTACTAACGCCGGTGCTATCCCATTCATGTAGGTCATATTTTTTATTTCATCACGCATTCATTGATAAATGCCGGCAAACTCGCGTCGAAGCTCAGACGTCAAGCGCACCGCCTAGCTGCGCCGACCTAGACGTCTAATCGCACGCACACAACGCCGTGTCGAAGACTGCCGAGCTGAAACGACGTAAGACGTTAGACGATGCACGGCCTTCAAGCCACACCTTCGTGCCCGTCGGAGTGGGGAGCGTGAGGTTTTTTCGTTACTGTAATTCTTGAAATTGTCCCCGCGCTCAAGGCCCGCGAAAGAAGCTATGCAATAGCTTAAAAAACATACCAAATGGGGATGAGCTCCAAGTAATGCAGCCGGTCCTCCTATGATCCTTGAGCTGTCGAAGTCCATTGCCGACTCAGCAGCTTTTATACGAGCCATCTCGCGGATACCGTACTCTATGTGGTAATCAGAGAATAATGCCTCTTCCGCTGTGACAGCCATTGCCAGGGCAACGAAAACGATTAGGAGTTTCATGGTGGACGCCAGTACCTACTTTGTTTTGCAGCAGTGCGTATGCTTCAATACTTTAAATTCAAATTTATATCTTATATCTGCATGCCTAAGCTATTTAATTATATCAATTTTTTTTTTCGAATAGATAATGATTAGGAAAGGATTAATTAGTAGATTATAAGGTAAAACCCACAAAGAAGTAATTATTCTTTTACATATTGATAACTAACTGTCTTATGCGTTTTAAAGTGCTACCTCAAAGAATACTCCAATTATAAGTCAAAATAATTATTTTTATTTCATTGATAATTAAAAATAATTATTATTAAGTGTGAAAAAATTATCTATTATACTTACTATTTGCTGTAGGGTTGATGTCAATGATGGGGTTTTAATTTATTTATATTTAACATTTCATCGATAAATGAAATTATTTTTGTTTTATAATATGATTTCAAAGATTTTTTACTATAATAAAAAAGACTGACACCTGACTTTTCTAATATACAGTACGTATTCCAGCTTTTGATGACCAGTTTCTTCCAAATGTTTCTGTATTCCGAGTTTGAAAATATCTTTACGGACAATCCTTCTAACATAAAAGAAATCATCGATAAAAAATATGTAATAAGTAATCATTTTGACTTTCATCCACTTTTCTGATGGAACCTTGAATTAATTTCTAGATAAAAGAATCTAGTTTTATAGTTCATCATCATCATCATATCATCATCATATCAGCCTGTCGCAGTCCACTGCTGGACATAGGCCTCCCCAAGCTCGCGCCAGACATCCCGGTTTTCCGCAATCCCCATCCAGCCTACACCGGCAATCTTACGTAGATCGTCGGTCCAGCGGGCCAGAGGGCGTCCTACACTGCGTTTGCCAATACGCGGTCTCCACTCCAGGACACGTCTGCTCCAACGGCCATCGGTCCTGCGACACAGATGACCAGCCCACTGCCACTTCAACTTGCTGATTCTGTGGGCTATGTCGGTTATTTTCGTTCTCTCACGGATAGTCTCATTTCTTATTCTGTCCTTGAGAGAAACCCCAAGCATAGCCCGTTCCATTGCACGTTGAGCGACTTTAAACTTGTGGACCAGTCCCTTCGTCAGTGTCCACGTCTCGGCTCCATATGTCAACACAGGCAGGACGCATTGCTCGAAGACTTTTGTCTTCAAGCATTGCGGAATTTTCGAAGTGAAGAGTTATATATAATTATTAGTATATTTAGTTATTATATATAGTTATTAGTATATTATAGTTCATACTTTCATATTATACTTACGAGTAAATTCAAATCGTGGCAAGCTTCATGTTAGTCCAGCTATTAGTTTCGGTATAGTGCGCGGTCAAAATACAATCATACAAACGTGAAAACATTTATATTTTTGGCATCCTTATCGATCACAGAAAATCCAAGTTCAACCCACAGACCTGATCTGTCATAATGTTTTATCATAACTAGAAATATGATAATATTATATGTATATGATATGCATCCATAAGATTCAGATTACGAGTGTTAGATAATTGTATTAATATTTTGGGAAAGTCCAATGACTACGTTTATCGTCATGTATCGATGTTATATGTTTCATAATTCTATATCATATTCTATAGTTTCTTACACATGAGCTTATAACCCAAGAGCCCGCGAGGGCCAGACGGTCTTCGTCATTTTATAAACAAGCTGAAAACTCAGCGCATGCTCCCAACAGGTTGAAGCAATGGCCAAATATGAAGTTTAATTCAGGTTACTTTGGCAGATACCAGGTACCAAAGGCGTGCAAAGTGGCAACTAACTTAAGTTATTTCTTAATGCGTAATTTTTTAATATTCTGTTCGAAGTAATATTAGATATCACGTTAAACAGAGCCACAAAATTTTGTAACTAAACTTACGTCATAGTATAAAACTGAACTTCATACGTTGTGTCATTTGGGTACCTATTAGAAGATTTTTCTTCAGTAGCCGATCAATTTCGATAGCTACAATCTCGACATAGAGAAAAAGTTGGCC
This sequence comes from Melitaea athalia, assembly GCA_905220545.2. Lineage (NCBI taxonomy): Eukaryota > Metazoa > Arthropoda > Insecta > Lepidoptera > Nymphalidae > Melitaea > Melitaea athalia. The sequence goes on from HG992193.1 coordinate 2,778,019, forward strand.
GTGGGACTCGTGGGAGCGAGTGCGAAGTAATTTTATACGTCTTTGATACTCGAAGTACTAATAAGCTACTCGAATTACTTACCAATCCTACGCAGACGAATTCGCGGGTAACAGCTAGTATATTGTAATAAACACACCTTTAACGCTTTAATTGCAATTATTACCTATATGTATCTAGAATCGATTTTTTACCACTTGATAGTTCTTCGACAAAAATATCGATGAATTAACTAAAGATATAATCTACTTATTAATGAATGTAAAAAGTTAAAGAGCTTAAAATGGTGAGATTAGATATAAAACAGTATTTAAGGCCATTGTTCGAGTGCAAAACAATGCACTATCGTCCAACATGAAGCTCCTCATCATCGTCCTCGGCCTGGCTCTAGCTGTTACAGCGGAAGAACCAATCTTCCGTGACTATCATCTAGAGATCGGTATCCCCGAAAGGGCTCGCATAGACGCTGCTGAGGGGGCCGCGGACTTCGACGGTTCCAGGATTATAGGAGGACAGGTTTCAGCACTAGGAGCTAATCCTCACTTGGTATGTTTGGTAATTTTTAGTCAATAATAGTCTTTGTTCCACATGTATTTTATAATAATTTCCTTGTAATTTTTAAGGCTGGTCTACAAATCACATTGACAACCGGACAAAGATCAGTTTGCGGATCTTCTCTTATTAGTAACACTAGACTGGCCACTGCTGCTCACTGTTGGAGAACTAGTGGTACACAAGCTACTTCTTTTACCGTTATCCTCGGATCTGTTAACTATAATTCTGGTGGAACTCGTATCACCACCAGCAATGTCGTTGTACATCCCAGTTACAACATGAATACCCTCCGAAACGATGTTGCTGTCATTCGCATCAGTCAAGTTAATTTCAACAGTAAGTCAATTCTTATTTTATAAATAAATTTAGAAAACAAACGGTTTTAGCTTTTGCCAACTTTTAATTTGATATGATTTGAGTACATATCACTATAGACCGAGAGCCCAGGAGGGCCAGACCTTCGTCATTTTATTAAAGCTGAAAATTTCTCAGTGCATGCTCCCAACACCGATAGAACTAATGGCCAAATATGAAATTTAACTGATGGTTACTTTGGCAGATACCAGGTATCAAAGGCTTATAAAATTACTTCGTACTCGCACCCACGGCCAACCTGTATGTTTGTCTAGGTCGGGATTGGAGCTATCGAAATTGACCGGCAACTGAAGAAAAATCTTTTAATAGGTACCCAAGTGACATGTATGAAGTTCAGTTTTATACTATGACGTAAGTTTAGTTACAAAAGTTTTCGGCTCTGGATAACGTGATATCTAATATTACTTCGAACAGAATATTAAAAAATTACGCATTAAGAAATGACGTGAGTTAGTTGCCACTTTGTACGCCTTTGATACCTGGTATCTGCGAAAGTAACCATCAGTTAAACTTCATATTTGGCCATTGCTTCTATCGGTGTTGGGAGCATGCACTGAGAAACATTCAGCTTTTATAAAATGACGAAGGTCTGGCCCTCACGGGCTCTTGGGTTACTAGTTGAAATATTGGATACTTTTTATCCAAATATGATATTTAAAATCAGTTCAAGCGAAAAGGGGATTAGTTCAGTTGTAATACATAAACGCGTAATAAAATTTTCAATAGTTGAGTAACTTAAATGATTTAAAATGACAGAAGGACGATCGCATAAATAGAGAAACGTCGCGTCGCTGTGTTTCTCTATTCATGCGTGTATGTCATGACTGTAATGTGTATATTCAACAAAAATAAAGTAAAGAAACGCTTTTCCCTAGACAACATTCGGGCCATCTCGTTAGCCACCGGCTCCAACAACTATGTCGGTGTTACGGCTGTAGCTGCTGGTTTCGGAAGAACGAGTAACAGTAAGTTCATTTTCTTTTACAGATGATTAGATCTGATTTCTTATTTTTATGCAGCATAATTTTACATATTTAACAACGACCGTAGAGGGCATTTTCGATGATTTTTTTAAATAAAGTAAATATTTTTTTATATTTTCAGCCGGCGCAGCATCAAGTGTAGCGAGACATGTAAGCCTGCAAGTAATTGATAACAACACGTGTGCAAATGTATATGGTACCTCAGTCGTTGCCTCTTCCACTTTATGCACGTCTAACAGTGGCGGCAGAAGCACCTGCCGTGGTGACTCAGGAGGTCCTCTCGCTGTCGGCAATACCTTGGTCAGTAATTGTTTTTCGTTCTTTTCTCGTCATTTATTTTGTACCAGTAACGACTTCCCATTTTTACTTTTGAAATACAATTTTATTTGCTTATTTTTATTAAAATTTACAATTCTTATTAATTTTTTGTACAGATTGGTATCGTTTCCTTCGGTTCGCAACGCGGTTGCACGTTGGCACCAGCCGGTTACGCCAGAGTTACCTCATTTGCTTCTTGGCTCTCAGCACAATAGAGTCCTGCATACTATGATCTAATTAAATGTTTTGATGCCATTTTGTTTGTATTATTTGCTTTATTACGACACCTATCTACCTACCATTTGTTTTATTGGCGAGGCCTAAGTTTTCAGTTAGCGATTAGATATTAATTTACTACTTTTAATTATTTTAAGTATTTCAAGTTACAAAGAAAATAACGACTTAGCTGTTAAGTGTACACAAATATTATACGTTAAAAGAAAATAAAATATTATTTTATTACACTGATGCAACATTCTTGAGAAAAAGTATAGGTAGACTATCAAAAAACAAAAATTACTATATTCAAGTAGTTGTCGTCATTACTGATGATCTTAAATGGGCTAGTAATATTCACTTAATCACCAAGAAAGCGAATAGTCACGTGTACCTCGTTAGAAAGGCATTTGGAGTACTTACACCTGAGATTTAAAAACCTGAAAGACCTATTTAAACGGATTTCAAGCACGGAACCCTTACTTTGTAAAAGTTGTTTGTTTGTTGTTGTCGTTGATTTACTTGAAAAAGTTCATTAAACATGAGTTACCAAAATCTCACGACAACTAAGGACACTTGATTACAAGGAAAGGATAACGGAACCTACCTTTAATTAGCCTAAGAGAGGAGAAGAGGAGTTGATCGAAACGTACAAAATAATTATTTACGGGCCATTATAATGTACAAAATTTGCACAAAATTATTATACAGAGAGCATTGCTTTAAGCTAGCGAAAACGATTTCCTATAATAATCCGTAACTTTAGTAATAGTGTTAAACATATGGAATAAGCTACCATAGAAAATAATAACAGCCAAAACCAGAAATTAATTTAAGGAAAAGGTGGATCGAGCTCCCTGACCTGAAAATACTTACTTGTGACTGAACGTCATTTCGTACCACGCCTCGTAGAGGTCGAGTCTTGCCATTAGTGTGAGCCCGCGGTTAAATTTATTTTGGCGCCTTTTTTATTTGGCGATTAAAAATGCGCGCAAAAACGAGTTACAATAAACAGATTAAATTACATGGTATAAAAAAGGAGTATCATAATGTTAATGATTTACTTAAGTAATTGTTAGTGTGAAAATGTATGTGTATAAAAAAATTTGCTAGAACAGTCGGCTGTTACTTATAAACCAAGCATTTTAAGCTGCTTACCGAAAGAACAGACGACCGTGTATATAGTTATAAGATATTTATACATTGAAATTGAGGTATTTCACTTGATAAAGATTATTAAGAAAGCTCAATAGTAGAAGTTTCAATAGTCAAAGACAAAAGGGTTCCCTACCATACCGACTTAGTAAACAACAGTGGGTACACAAATTTATACTGTAACCTTTTTTCAGTAGCGTTTACCTGGTGCTGATTTTAATATTGGGCAAAAAGCAGTCACCTTTAAATACTTTTTTTATTTTAATTTTATTATTTATTTCTTCTTCTTCTTCGTGACACTCTTGACAGAGCGGTTGTCTTCATCACCTAGCGACTTCTGTAGGGGCAGTTGTGATGCTCTTCACGATTGTTCGCCACTTCTCTCTGTTGCTTGACATCCTGGTGCACTCATACAAGGGACCGTCCACAGCTGACTTAATTTGGTCGGTCCATCGCATGGATGATCTTTCTAGCCCTCTGTTGCCATCCACGACACGACAAGGCGTTCAATGGAGTCACTCTCGCGACGGGAAACGTGTCCGAAGAACTTCAAAATGCGACCCTGTACTACCGCCGAAAGGCGTTGTTAATACCGAGTTCTTGGAGAATAGAGACGTTGGTGCGAAATTCGGTCCACGATATTCTTAACATTCGCCTCCTGCACCACATCTCCAGAGCATCTATTTTCTTTTTCTCGATTTGTCGCAATGTCCACGTCTCCGCAGCGTATAAAAATATGGGGAAAACAAGGGTTTGTAAGGGGTTGTAAGGGGTAAGGGTACACGTCAGCAGATATTTATTGTGCGCCAGATCATAGAGAAAGCAATGGAAGTTTTACAAACCGACTTATATAATATGCTTTGTCGACTTCTCAAAGGCTTTTGACTCTGTGAAATGGCCTAGGGCCCTAGGCTATGGAGTGTTCTGTTAGACATGGGTACACCCCAACACTTAGTTCATCTTCTCAGGCGCCTTTATGAAGATGGAACTGCATTCGTGCGGACAGATGGCGTAATGTCAGAAAACTTCCACCCAAGCGCAGGTGTTCGTCAAGGATGCATAATATCACCGCTTTTGTTCAGTGCTTATACTGAACTCATAATGCGCATTACTCTCGAGGACTGGACTGATGGTGTAGCTATTGCTGGCTACAAGATATTTAATCTGCGCTACGCTGACGATATAACCTTGTTCGCGTCTAGTGCTTGTCATATGGAAGAGTTGCTTCTCAGATTGGTGCGTGTGAGCCTAGAATTCTGATTAAAGATTAACCACTGTAAAACCAAGAGATGATGATTGTAGACCGAGCTAATAATAATTCGCCCGAAGTCACTCAGATTGCGAAGTGTGAGGTCGTGCACTCCTACATATATCTTGGAGCTCTAATCTCGAATGAAGGAGGCTGCGAAGAAGAAGTGAAGCGTCGCATGGCAATAACTAGAACTGCGATGGACAGGCTGAAAAAAGTATGGAGGAACCGAAACATAACAAAGGCTACGAAGATCCGGCTCGTTCGAACCCTTGTTTTCCCCATATTATTTATTATTAAAGTAAATATACAATTAAGTATTTTATGAATATTTCAAGTGCCTAACTGTTACCGTTTATTGATATTGGGCAAAATTTGGCAAAAAATGGCGTTTTTTGTATGTGAGCCCCCTTAAATATGTATTTATTTTCATTTTATTATTTAATAAAATACAACTGAGTATTTTGTGAATATTTCAAGTGCCTGCCTATTGCCATTATTAATATCAAGCAAAAAAGGGCAAAAAAATCGCGTTTGTTGTATGGGAGCCCCCCTTAAATATTTATTTTATTTTGTTTTTAATATTTGTTGTTATAGCGGCAATAGAAATACATAATTTGTGAAAATTTCAACTATCGCGGTTCTTGAGGTACAACCTGGTGGCAGACAGACGGAAGGACGGACGGACGGACAGACAGCGAAGTCTTAGTAATAGGGTCCTGTTTTTATACTTTGAGTACGGAACCCTCAAAAGTATGAAGACCCAAGCGGCTAACTATGTATTTCAAAAATATGTGCAGTTAATACAGATTACAAAATGGTATATAATGGTAATAATGTTTCGCATTTCTTTATCAGTAGGTACTATTCTGCCCCCGATAGTTAAAAAGACGCATCTAACATTTTTGCCGAAATTGAGTTATATATATTGCCGGAATCAGGAAAAAAAGGCGCATCTGATAGTAATTTTCTTATTTTGTTATCTCACCCCGTTACAGATTTATCATAACGAATATGGGCGCAATTATAAACTTTTTTCTATTAGTCAGAAGATGAAAAGACGGATTTCGTTAAAACTTAATTGAAAAGGCACATTTACGTAGAAACGCCATTTAGTTTTATAATATTCTTCTAAGTTCGGAAGTTGAAAAGGCACATGTTTCAAATAGGAAATTGATTAGACGCAACTGACCATATGCGTCTTTGATAGTAGTTACAAAATTCATGCACACTAAGAAGAAAAGTCATCATCTGTCACAAGCGCCCTTTTAACCTCGTACATCAAGTTTTTTTCGAACGCATTTGGTACATACGTCTTTGGCCATTCTAGAAATAGCCTAACTTTTAAGTAGTGCGTAATTGAAAAGGCGTAAATGTGTAATAGCGCCCTTTCAATATAGCACCACCAACATTAAGGTGCGGGGGTTAGACAAAATATGTACAGCAAAAGACCAGTTGCGCCCAAGTGGCTAAGCAGGCAGGACGTCGTTATCTAGCGCGCTCTCTGTGTTCTGATGGTGACTTGTTAAGGGTAAGAGTAATATAATATTATTTTACTTCAGTTGGTCAGTCAGTACAGCCTATTGCAGTCCACTGCGTTTGCCAAGATGCGGTCTCCACTCCAGGACACGTCTGCTCCGATGGCCATCGGTCCTTTCGACATAGATGACCAGCCCACTGCCACTTACACTGCTTACTTTCGTTCTCTAGCGAATAATCTCATTTCTAATTCTATCTTTGAGAGAAATCACAAGCATAGCCCGTTCCATTGCACGTTGAGTGACTTGTGGATCAGTCCCTTCGTCAGTATCCACGTTTCGGCTCCGAAGTTTAGAACAGGCAGGACGCATTGCTCAAAGACTTGTCTTCAAGCATTGCGGAATCTTTGAAGTGAAGACTCGACAAAGCCTGCCAAACGCCGACCAGCCCAACCTAATCCTCCTATCGGCCTCCTTTTCGAAGTTGTTGCAGCCCAGTTTTATGGTATGGCCTAGGTAAACATAATCGTGAACAACTTCGAGAAGCGTACCATCGACCGATACCGGTCACGGTATGACTTGGTTGTTAAACATAACTTTCGTTTGTCCAAGTTCATACCGAGACCGACCCGTCGGGAGGACTCGTTTAGGCTGGCCAAAATTTATCCCAGCTCATCCAACGTCTCCACAAAGATGACGATATTACCGGCGAAACGAAGGTGAGAGACGTATTCGCCGTTGACGTTGATGCCTCGTTCCCCCTAATGGAACCTAACCAAGGTCTTAAAGACATCCTCCAGCGCAGTCGTAAACAGTTTCGGTGATATTACTCCTCCCTGTCTTATCCTACGCCGGAGAAAAATGGGTCTTGTTCTCTGGTCTTGGATATGAACGGTCATCGTCACCGATATATCGCTAGTCGATATGACATCTCTGCAGAGAGTCCAGGACAGCCCAAGTCTCGACAGAGTCGAAGGTTTTCTCGAAGTCCACAAATGCCATACACAGCGGCTGATTATATTCTTCTATCTTTTGAATAATCTACCGAACAGTATGGATGCGGTCGACGGTTCTGTAGCCATTTCGGAACACATTATTTTACTTGCATTTATAAAAATATATGTTATTATTATTTGTTTACCTGTTATATGTTTAAACGCAATTAGCTAGAGTTCACAATTACCTAGTGGTTAAATAATAAAAACTCTTTATTGTACACAAAAAATAAGCAAAATTTAATTTAATCTATAACATTTGAACGAAACAAAACAATACAAAATTAGAAGAGCGCAAAAGAAATAAAAAATAATTAAAAAATAACTTCAAATATTACCTGAAACCGGGTTGTGATGAAAGTTGTAAAAAAAGATGCAACGCGAAAACTTCTTCAGATCATAGAGTGACATTAAATAAGCAATTTCATAATTCAGTTACAAAGAACAGTATGTATATTTATATAGCCAACAATACTTCTCAAGCGACACCAGCAAGACATAGACAAATTAACAAGTAATATAATTAAAAGAAAACAAAAAACCCGCCTGCGCGCGTAAAAAACGGAAAGAGCAAAGTCAAAATTTTTTAAACTTTCTTATTGTATTTCTCTTATTATTACGGTAATAATAATCATAATATACATTTTTGAAATCCTTGTATTGAACCCTTTAATTTGATACCCATACTATAGTATTCTAAAAAAAATATTATTTCTTCATTAACTACAATGGCTTCGCACAGCCGCCATGTTTGTTTTTTTTAATGTCACCTATCTAAGAACACTTGGGCTGCTAAGACAAATCTAACGATATCTCAATTATGCAAATCCGTTCAGCCGTTCTAGAGAAATGAGGTAATTAAGAATATTACATACATACATACATACATACATACATACATACAAGATACGCGCGAAAAACATAACCCTTCCTTGGCAGTCGGGTAAAAACACGTACTCAAAAAAATCAACCGTGAAAAAACTATAATATATTTTTTAAATGATAAAAATGGAGAGAAAATTAATGTACATGTAAAATTATGTAGTAATAAGTACATAGTAAAATATCTTACGCTTAATTGAAAGGGCGCAAATTAAGGTTGCCAGATGGTCGGGATTCGTCGGGATTGTCCCGACATTTCGTATGATGTCCAGAGTCCCGAAAAAATACTAAATGTCCCGACAAATAAGAACAAATCAAAAATCTCAAACTATCGCGATAATAATAATATAAAATTCCGTAAAAAGTGAAAATCATTTCATTCACCACTTAGTCTAGTCGATAAGTTGAAAATGGTCGAAAATAAAGATACTGCTCTTTAAATTATGTGTGATAGCTTATTGGATCCGGAATGACGCCTAGAAAAATGTTCTAAAAGCGTGTACGAGAGTGTAAAAGCGTGTAAGCGAGTACGACACATTGATTAATTCATTTAAGGTATTGAAAAGTTCATTTTTCAACAAGTTAAACAATTGTTAACTAACAAAATTTTCTCCAAATTCCGTATCAATTGTAGTCAACTCTATCTAGAGTTCCGAGAGCTGGGAGTTTTTTATTGGACCTCCTTTTTCGGATTTTTTTTTTAATTTCTTAAATATTAACATTTTATGAAATATTGCCAAAAAACGAAAGGCTATTTTTTTCCTTTTTTAATTGTTTATAACTTGTGCAATTAAGAAATTAAAATTATAAATAATGGAGATAGAGTTCTGGGAGCTGGGAGTTTTTTTATTAAAAATTTCCTCCTCTTTCACTCTTTTTTTGAAATTTCTTAAATATTAACAGTTTATGCAGTGGCGTAGCTAGGGGGACAAGGGCCCTGGTGCATAGGGAAAGAATCGGGCCCTCCTCCCCTCTTGCCGCGTAGTTTGAACTTATATTGGCCTTCAAAATTATTGATAGGAATAAGAATAATAGCCCAAGAGACCGTGTGTGCCAGACCTTCGGATTTTAATAAAAGCTGAAAGTTTTTCTATGTGTGTCCCTAGTACAGGTAAGAATGATGCCCAGCCATGAAGCTGAGGCAGCGGTGGCTTTGGCAGGTAACAGGTAACAAAGGTGTATAAAATTCCATCTCAATCATAAAATAAAACTGAATTTTTTTATATTTGATTCATAATAATATCAAAACTCGCGTTGCTTATTGCTGGACAGTTAGTATGGTTGCAACCCTCTACCGGACACCTTTAAACTATTATAATTTATAATTATACTTACGTTATATTATGAAACCTAAATTTTATATATAATTTTTATCGGCCTATTAATCTAGATTGAATTTCTTTCATTATTTTTTACTTTTTAAAGGGAACTCGGATTATTGTGTCGAGGGTTTTTTTTAATTTTTAATTTAATTTTTATTTTATACTTTTTATAGGTACAATTCAATTATTTTTATTATTAATTTTGTAAAGTGCATGTGATGCTATTTCATTTTCGACCCTAATTGGGTAAATTTGCTGACATTCGGATTTCAATCCTCATTTTCTTCCCACCCCATATATTTGCAGATATTGTGTATTTTCCCCACTTTTACTCCCAGAGTTTTTTCAGGACTCAACCGATTTTCACCAAACATGTCTAAAAACACTGGCTCGAAACTCTTTGACAGAATTTCTCGCGTCCAATTCACAATCTCTTGCGCGCTTTAATTTTCGCGAATACGTTTATAAGTTTTTTTTTTTTAAACCTTCTCACAAGATTTTTTTTATTACTTTTTCTTTAATTTTTTTTTCAAAGCTGAGGTTAGAGGGCCCCCTGAGCTCCGGGGCCCTGGTGCACTGCACCACCTGGCCCTATGATAGCTACGCCACTGAGTTTATGAAATATTTGCAAAAAACGAAAGGCCATTTTTTTCCTGTTTTAAATTGTTTATAACTTCTGCATTTTTTTATGTACTAATACACGCTTTTAGAACATTTTTCTAGGCGTCATTCCGTATCCAATAAGCAATCACACATAAATTTAAGAGCAGTATCTTTATTTTCGACCATTTTCAACTTGTCGATTAAACTAACTACTCTACGCGGAATGGAACGCGCTTGGTGAGTCTCTGCGCTGCGATCGGCACGGCAGAGCGGGATTTTTTTTTTATATTTCGTAATATTTATTTGTACCGTTCGTTGGTCCCGACCATAATCCCAAAATCCCGACTTTTTGAAAATTTGTCCAGACATTTTAGTCTTCCCATCTGGCAACCCTAGCGCAAATGGTTATTTGCGCCCTTTCAATTAAGCGTAAGACATTTTAGGTACTCGATTTTTTTTGCTAAGATGAAAAGGATTTTATGAAAAAACTAATTAAATTAAATGTAAATTGTTATTTCTAGTTAATAGAAATCAAAGATGAATACGTCGGCCATCATTCAGTACATAATTCATTTTCATTTTTATTATCTCTTAGAGACAGCAAAGAAATTCCCGATTTTGACATTCAAACATTTTTTTCTCCATTTTACCTTTTTGTTAGATGCGTCTATTCAACTATCGGGGGCAGTATTAATCTCTTTAGTTTGTTAAATTATCCGGCAACCTGCAAGTGAAGCAACATGGTTGATTAATCCACTGATATGGACACTAACACTCTCCATATACACGGACGTTATGGAGATATCCATGGTTAAAGTTTTGAGATTAAAAGAATAATTTAGAACGATTACACTACTTTCGAGCTTCGCGTCTAACTGCACCTTAGCTCCGGCGCTGCGGAAAGTGCACTCACGTTCCGTTCCGCAACTTTAAAAACACTTTTACACGTTATTTTATAAGTATTTACGTAAAAACGATCTCGACTGCCACCACCACCACCACTACAGCCTATCACAGTCCACTGTTGGACATAGGCCTCCACAAGTTCGCGCCCGACATTATGACGCGAACTCATGTGTTTTGCCCATAGTCACCACGCTGGGCAGGCGGGTTGGTGATCTCGACTGCAAGAGCAACAAACGATACGAACTGACATAGATATCATAAACGCACAGATTAGTTTAGATACCTACTACCATTTCCGTTTACCATACAGCCTATTCAGTCGTGTAAAAAATTATACTGAAAAGAATTCAGTATAATTTTTTATATTTATTTATTTACTGTCATATACGAAAAATATTCAATGTTTCGTTTCATTTATAATAATTATTCACGATTCATCCTGCAACATCCCACTGTTGGGCATAGGACTCTTCCCCCATGTAGGAGAAGAATCAGAGCTTAATCCACCACGCTGCTCCAATGCGGGTTGGCGGATATATTCCCTACCATGAGTAACGATCGCTATCAGGTGTACATGATAACAACCGGGACCGACGGCTTAACGTGCTCTCCGAGGCACGGTGGGGAGACCCACAAGGACTGCACAAACACCCAGACCACGGCGAACATCCGTATGGCCAATACAACATACATAAGTTATCTTCGGCTCGCCGTGTCAGGAGGTTGTTTACAAACGACTCCGCATTTAAAAAATCGAGAATAATGGAAACAGAAGCTATAACTGTCGATAGTGCTATAAACAACCTTACTAAGACTGTGTTCAGCCTTCAAAACAAAGTTTTATCACTTGAGAAGACCATATTAAGACAGAATGATATGGTTATGAAACTACTCAGTGCATACGAAAAGTACAGTGTACCGGGAGTGGAGATGAATATTGAAGCTAAAGAGGGTAGGCGTGCCTTAAAACCGTCTCAGCAATCAATGTGTAATACACGCGATCGAGCGATGTCGGCGATCTCCGCGACTGATCGGAAGAGCAAAGGTCATGTTCAATCGCCCGCTCAATCTCAAATCGTAGCCACAGCCGAGCCCATCCGAATGTCGCCGAACCGCACATCTAATGCGAATGCGCCGGCTTCCCCGAGCGTGACTGATCAGCGGGACGGTTTATTGAACATTGAACCGACGACTAAAGCGCATAAGGATGAAATTAATGATTCTACACCAGTCGCGTACGCTCAGTTAGATGAATGGGTTAACGTGAAGCCCAGGCGGTCGCGACGAGCGAGGGCTGCGAATGGAAGTTTGAATGCGGTGGGGGATCAGATGACACAGGAAATATCTAGCATGGAAGTAAGCGGTAACCCGACTAAAATGAAGACTACAAGAATTAATCCGATTATCAGGGGATGTAATACGTCTGTTCTCCGAATAAAAGCTGTGGAGCGAAAGAAATATTTTCATGTATGGAGACTACTCACAGACACATCCGTAGAAAATTTAACAGATTATGTGCGTGAAATACTCGGTGCCGACAGCTATATTAAAGTAGATAAAATAAATCATAAGACCGTAAGAGGATACTCGTCATTCAGAATCTGTGTATCGGATAATAACTTCGAGAAATTGTGTGATCCTAGTATTTGGCCGAAAGATGCTGAATTCAGTGAGTGGGTGTTTTTTCGGAGACCAACAACAACAGAAAACATACGCACACAAAAAAAGTAGATCGGTGAACGTGTTGTATCAGAATGTAAGAGGCCTCCGAACAAAGACATCAGATTTTCTGTCCTTACTCGAGTCTTCGGGATCTGACTTGTTCGCTATCACCGAGACCGGCTGCAGTGAGTCGATTCAAAACGCCGAAATAATGTTGCCGGGTTACTCTGTGCTGCGCTGTGACCGAGCCGACGGCCGTAAGCAGGGCGGGGTGCTGCTGGCGGCCACGCCACGCTTCGAGTTGCGGCAAGTACCAACACCCGACGACATTAATATAAACAGGTACAACTTTGAACTAGTTTGCGCAACTATCTATGTACAAAATAGGTTTCTGTTCGCCTGTTGTGTATTGTATATCCCACCGCACACTAAAGAAAATGAGTTCATGTTAATATTTACGTTGCTAGAAAAAATTTGTGTAAAATATAAGAATAATGTATTAATTTTAGGTGATTTTAATTTATTTTCTACTAATGATTATTATGTACGCAATTACTATGAATATTTCTTAGCCTTTTGTGAACTCGTTCAGTATAATGCAGTTCCTAACTGTAGTGGCAGGCAGCTAGACCTGGTGCTGAGTGGCCGCGGCGCCGGCGTGGCGGTGGCGGTGGCTGACGAGGCGCTGCGGCCGGTGGACGCGTACCACCCGCCGCTTGCCGTCGCCGTCACTGTCGCCGCTGCCACCGCGGTTGCGAATCGCGGCAACAGTTACCGGGTACTGCCTCGGGAACAGTATAAGCAGTGGAATTTTAACAAAGCTGACTTTGTCAAATTGTACGGTTCAATCATGAACATAGACTGGACCGAATTATATTTATTAAATGATCCCAATTCGGTTTTAAATTTATTTTATGATAAAATCACGTACGTTCTTGACGATTGTGTACCCGTTAAAAAAAATAAAAAACACGAAGATACTAGATACATTTACCCGGTATGGTATACATCAAAATTAATTAAAAACATACAGATAAAACACAATTTACACAAAAAATATAAAATTAGTAAATCACTGAAAGATTACGAGGCATTCTCTCGGTACAGGGCGAGAGTGAAGGCGGAAACCGCACTTGCTCATGACCGGTACCGATACAGAGTACAGAACACCCTCGCTTCAGACCCAAAAGCATTTTGGGATTACATAAGGGCGAAAAAGAGTGCTTCTAGGCGGTATGAATTGGTGCAAGATGGACTCACACTCTCAGATCAGGACTGCGCAACGATGTTTGCACAGTTTTTTCATTCCGTTTATAATCCAGAGCCACCACGGCTGGATGTTTCAGCAGTCAGCGCAACGGTGGGTGGCAGCGGGCACGTGCAGTTGACGCGCCTGACTAAAACAGATGTGGGTCGCGCGCTGGCGCGGCTGCCACCGAAGCGCTCCGTTGGACCGGATGGCATTCCACCCTTCATCCTCAAGGACTGCCGTTTCGTGTTGGAGGAGCCCCTATTGCACCTTTTTAATGCCTGCCTCACAACTGCTACCTATCCGGACCGGTGGAAACTCACACGAGTGGTGCCGGTGCCGAAGGGACGAGGTGGTCCAGAACCAAGCGACTATCGACCAGTGGCACTTCTGAGCGCGCCGGCGAAGGTATTGGAGTCGGCAATTCATACCTCATTATATGCGCAGGTGAGAGCCCGGTTGTCTGACGCACAGCACGGGTTTCGTCCTGGACGAGCGACTACCGGGAACCTGCTGCATTTGATGGCACAGGTGTTGCCGGCGGTGGATGCCGGGAGGCAGGTGGACGTCGCCTACTTCGATTTCCGGAAGGCGTTCGACACAGTTGATAATGACGTCCTGCTCTCAAAGCTAGCGGGTGTGGGGTGCACGCCTCATACGCTGGCCTTCTTCGCCAGTTATCTGCGGGACAGGCGTCAGTTCGTCGACTGTGGCGGACACTATTCGGAACAGTACTGGACAAGATCAGGAGTCAGCCAGGGCAGTAATTTAGGTCCCCTCCAATTTATCATTATGATAAACGATCTACCGGAGGTGGTCCATGAGTCGACGTGCCTTTTATTTGCTGACGACCTGAAATTAGTACGCGAAGTGGGCGACACCTCAGACCACATCAAGTTGCAGCGGGATATAGACAGGGTTGTAAGGTGGAGCCACGACAACAAGCTATACTTTAACGTGGCTAAGTGCTCCGTGTTGTCCTTCAGCCGCGCGCGCTGTCCGCGGCATCACCCGTACCACATCGAAGGCGAGCCACTGCAGCGCGTCTCCGAGGTAAAAGATCTGGGTGTCCGGTTCACCGCTGATCTCAACTTTCGGGAACATATAGTCGGGGTATGCAAAAAAGCGTACCGAAACCTTGGCTTCATATTGCGGCAATCGGTCGGCTTTGACAACTCTAATGCTCTCCGGGCCTTGTATGAGGCCTTAGTGAAGAGTCATTTGGAGTGTAACTCGGTTATATGGGCCCCAAGTGGAATCAAATATAAAGCAATGGTAGAACGGATACAGAACAAATTTGCTCGAGTTCTTTACCGGAAATTATATGGGGTATACCCTGGTTATCCGTTGCTGTACCCTACCTTGTTCGTTTTAGGCATGGTGGGGTACAGCAAATTGGAAACCAGGCGCGAAGTCTCCCTTGCTACGTACCTGTTGAAGGTTCTACGCGGTGAAACGGACAATCCAGCTATCCTCCAAGAACTCAGGCTGTGCGCGGCGGACAACGCGGTGCAGCGGAGGCGGCGCCCCAGCCTCCTGGCACTACCCCATGCGCGCACCAACTTGTTACGTGACGCCCCGCTCACACGAGCTATACGCGCGCTTAACATAGTGGCTGACAAAATTGATTTATTCAGTTGCACACTGAACGAGTTCACGAGGATCGTAACCAGAGTTGTCTCGTACGAATTAAATTGAAATAGGGTTTATTTGTTCTGACGTTTATATTTTACTTTACTTTTATAGTTTGACGAATTTCATTTTTATAAATTATTCGATTTTAATTATGTTTTATTGACTTTGTTTTAAATGACATATTTTATTGACTATGTTTTTAATTATAATTACATACAAACCTATTTTATTGACATTATTTATGATTATAATTAAATTGACTATGTTTTAATATTTTATTGTAGGTATTAATGCTTTTTTATCAAGTATTTAATTGGATTTTAGTTTTATTGACTAGTTTTAAATGTATTCTATTGGTTTTGATTTATTGGTTAATTAATGGAATTATTGAATTATGTAATTTGATTATTTATTAATTGTGTAGTAATAATTTAATTCAGAGAGTGTGATGTAAACTGTTGTATTTTTCATTATACGACATGTATGTAAAACGACAACTACACTAACGCATTAGGATAACATCCTGTAATGTTAGATGTAAGATGGTGATGAAATAAATAAATAAATAAAAAACAAATGTTGTCGTGTGCGGGAATCGAACCCGTAACCGCCCGCGCAACAGCCAATCGCAATCCAGTGCTGTGACCGCTGCGCCAACGCGGCGTCCGTAATAATAATTATTACTGAATTAAAAAGTTACTGTCGAAATTTATTTATAAATTTATGCCTAAATTACTGTCGGATCCGAAAAATACCCAAAATCTAATAGGAACACCCCATGCACTATCCTCGTGGTCTTGGTCTGTCCTACCCCTAGAGTGTTCTGTAGAGAGAAGTAATATTCAAGTTTACATAATAAAATCCCGTGGTCCACGCATCAAATGCCTTTGATAAGTCACAAAATATACCAATAGCATTTTGTGACCTCTCCCAAGCGTCAGAATTATATGCTTGAGAAGTGCCACACCAGCATCTGTCGTAAAGCGACCTCTAGTGAAACCATATTGTTCACTGTGAAAAATTCCATTAACTTTAAAATGGAAAAGTAGTAGATTTAGTAAAAAAAATTCAAAAGTTTTACTTAAGAACGGTAGGATTGAAATGGGTCTATAATTACTGGGAATCACTACGAATGTCCCTTTTTAAAAAGTGGCAAAACTTTACTATATTTTGCAAATCTTAGCATTGTTGAAAGTTAAAGCTAACGGAGCGAGGTCATCAATGATAGTACTAATTAATTTAACTGAAATGCCCCCCAGATCATTGGTTTTTATTAAATATTAAGATGAATATTAAGAAGATTTTTTAATATACCTATTTATAAAGCAACCTTCTCAACATAGACGTTTAGTAAGGTAGGGAAATTAAAGAGAAGTGACCGAAGTATAATTATTATTTTATTGTATAATAAGTACAGTCTCTATTGTGCGCGAAGCCAACTGGCGTATGAGGTAACCCTGGCGAAACCGTTGGGTGCTTCGACGCAACCACGCCTCGATCCGAAGGAAGAGGTACCAATCTATACAAAAATTAATACGTTAATATTCATAATATTTTATATACAAAATTCTCGTGTCACAATCTTAGTTACCATACTCCTCCGAAACGGATGGACAGATTTTTAATGAAAATTCGGGTGCATATCGGATAGGTCTGAGAATCGGCCAACATCTATTTTTCATACTGCTAAGTTATAGGAGGTGATTAAGGGGGCAAAACAACGTTTGCGGGGTCAGCTAGTATATATATCACAAACAGAAAATAGTTTCGCTCAGCACAAAAAATAATAAAATGTAATAAACACTTTCACAATTTACTAATGAAATATCTATATCTATAACCTTAAAATGTTTAACCTAATGAAAGTGGATATACCTAATGGCTAACGCTTGGTTCCATAAAAGAAATTACATTATTTTCCAACAAAAGAAGGCAAAGAGTTGTTGCTTCTATAAAATAAACTACTAAGACAAAAAACACTAACCAATAGACGGCCGCTACCGCTGCCAATGTAGAGAGGACCTCCGGAGTCACCAGTACAGATACCTCGGCCACCGGCGGTAGATGTGCACAATGTTGACTCTATGACTACTCCCGCTAAGTACGATTGAGCGCATAAGGCGTTATCAATAACTTGGACGTTTACTTGTCTCATTGAGTTCGTTGGTGGGTCGACTGAAAATATAAAATTAGTTAAAGGATTAATCTGCAATGTCCGATACTTTAGTTAATATAATTATTAACTTAAAACGAACTACACTCGACCGCAAAGGAAAAGGGTCGGTTAAAAAATCTTCAATATCTTCAAAAGTACCTGGATTTCGACGGGAGGAAAAGTGTGTACTTCTGAGCGAGCACTATAACCATGAGCGCTATAACCAAGTCAGTATTGAAGGAAAAGTATCATTACTCGGAGACTTTGTAAAGCCGTACTGAGCTAGTGGTGATAGAAACATTAACTGCAGTAAAATATGTCACTGAAATTCTGAATGACTATTTGTTTACCACCTGGTTGTACAAGTTATAACTATAATTGGTTATATATTTAATACTTGTTCTTTGTTTTTATGTGCAATAGTATTATTACTAATTATTTATTACTTAGAAGAAAACACACTTACCGTCACTCGTTTTTCCGAAGCCAGCAGCTGTAGCCACAGCACCTACGAAACTGTTGGAGCCAGTGGCTAATGCAATGGGCTGAATAATGTCTGTGGAAACATAAAAATGTCTTTATTTCCTGTAAGTAGAAAGTACATCAGGAAATTTATAAAAACACTTTTAATAACTATATTGACAAAAAAAATTTGAAACATGGCATCTACAGCCAAACTAGGAAACGTTTAATCTATACAATGTATTGGGGTTTAGGCTGAATTAAACAGAAAATAGATTTTCATTCTTTTGGGGGGCGTTAAGTGTCAAACGTTTATTTGTGCAAAATCAAATTAGCTTTAAAAGAACTCTCCTTCGAAACGTCATTTTGCAAATTAAAATTATAATTATTGTAAAGTGAAGCTACCACCGGTTCGGAATGCAGATTCTGCAGAGAAGAACCGGCAAGAAACTCCAGAGTTACCTACTCTTTAAAAAAATCTGTTTTTATAAAAATTTGGACATTGAATATCTTGCACGAAATACAGCATTTCTTTTTAATAGAAACGTTAAATTTATTCCCAGAAAAATTTAATATCGTTTGTGGGATTTGGTTGATGTGTAGTAGATGGAATTGGTGATATTGTTTGTGGAATTGGTGAAACAATCGTAAAGATATAGAATAATTGGGTTGGTAGTTTGGACGACCACTCTGGTGTAATGGCGCGTGTGCCGTGTTGGTTGCGCCTAAACACCGACGGTCGCAGTTTCGATTCCCGTTCGGAGTAGATATTTGTGTTTATACAAATCGGGGGGCACGGCAGTGCCCCCGCCAAGTCGAGCGCGAAGCAAACACTGCCGTACCATCCTTTACCCGAACCATTTCGCCGCATTTTCAGGCCCCTATTTGAGAACCTCTGGATAAGACCAGAACGCTGAAATTTTCGTCATCGAGTAAGCTATAATCACATACTTAAAATCCAAAATTTCAAGTCTGTAGGTCATTTAGTTCAGAAGTTAAGCGAAAGCAAAGTTTCGCATTTACGACACTCACTCACTCACTCATGATCATCAAAATAGAACTAGTACTTCCCATAAACTCAGAGAGCTGAAATTTGGTACAGAGTTAGGGTTTAATGGCTACATAAAGGGAAAACTATAAAAACTAGGATAATCGAAGATCTGGAGTACCTGATGACCCTGATTAAAAAACACAAGAGCCCAATCAAACTATTAGAAGAGATCGATATACCACCTTTACATAAAATATAATGCGACAAAGAGGGTGTAAGGGGTTGAAAGGTGGGAATGAAAATTCGTATGGAAGTATATGTATATAATGTTCGTGTTTCGTAACTGTCAAACATTTAATGTTCATCTCGTCGATATGGTAAACTGTACCCTTAAATTAACGAACGTATTTAAATAAAGGTTTCGAATCGACAACATATATCCACAATATACGGATATTGGCGTATTTTAGATATTAAAAATTAATAATAATGTCAGTAATGAAAACGGATTGACATTATACATATTGGTTGTCAAATATTTATTTATGCGAGCGTTCAGAAATTTATTTAGTGTAAACTAAGGAAAATTATCAAGCTACTTAAATATACAATAAATAATAAATGTACAAAAGAATTAGATTACAAAAAAAGAAAGTTCAATTGATTGAATTAGATACAAAAAAAAGTTCAATTGATTGGTCTCCTTGAAAAATTCCAGATTATTCTGTCAATCCAATCAAAGTCTTAAATCATATAAATATTTTCGCCGCGGAAGTGTAAAAGATATGTTTTATATATCTTAATCTGTACTAATCTATACTAATTACTAATATTGTAAACCTGAAAGTTGAATTGTTTGTTTGTTTGTTTAAACGCGCTAATCTCAAGAACTATTGATTCGAATTGAAAAATTCCTCTGAGGTGGATAGCCTATTTAAGGAGAAAGGTTATGCTTTAAGAAGAAGGAAGGCTATTTTTTTCCTCAAATCACAGTGGGTGAAACCGCGAGGCCTAGCTAGTTGGTACATAAAAAAAATCGACTGTCATTGCAAAAATCAGATCACATCTTCTAATTTAATCTAGCCTATAGCGTCCCACTGCTGGGCGAATGCCTCCCCTCTGCCTGCTCTCTTAACTTAATTCTACTCGAATATTACACAAATTATACTAAAATATTAATTTCGCTCAAAATTTGGTCAAAATATAATGCGTTGGACTAAGAGTGGTGGTGATACCAACACGTCAAGTACAAGAATCAGAACCGGAAGAAAGGAAAAGAAATATTTGTATTGTAATAATAATAAAAAAACTGTTACTAAAAAGAAAAAAAATGTGTCAAATAAGAAATTCTAAAAAATAAATCAATATGCCTGAATATGCCCACGTTTCTACTTTCTACAAAAAGAAGTGAAATCCCACCAAAAACATTCTGTAAAAAAACTAGCCAAGTCTCGATGGAGCTGCTTGTTTATCTCTAAAAAGTAATGAAATCTAGACAAAATCGTACCAAGTCTAAGGTTCATTACTGCGATTTCTTTATTATTATAGTTAATGTTGTGTGACTTGGCCGTTGAAGGGTACACTAGGGTACAAAACCAGGTGCTACATGACACCATTGCACCAATCTGTCGCCAGAACCGCTACCCATTGACGATGGAAAATTGCCACTTGGAAAACGTTGATTGAATAACCAGTCAATTGTAGGCTTGATAAAGCTGCGTATTTCAATAATACTTTTGTATAGGCAAGCCTGAAACAAACTGTATAAAAAATTATTTCCAGTACCAGCGGACTTCTAATCATTGATAGAAGTCCGTCTGTACGTCTATTTTATGTTAGATCGGTGGTCGATTTAACGCTCCAAAAATAAGAGAACAGAAGTCAGCATTGTCAATGCTGAATTCATGTGTTATCAACAACCGCCTAAAATGAGACACTAGTGTCCAATTACCAATACCAGTATGGGATATTATTCTTAGTTTTGTACCGTTGTGTACCCTTTAACGGCCAAGTCACACAACATTAACTATAATAATAAAGAAATCGCAGTAATGAACCTTAGACTTGGTACGATTTTGTCTAGATTTCATTACTTTTTAGAGATAAACAAGCAGCTCCATCGAGACTTGGCTAGTTTTTTTACAGAATGTTTTTGGTGGGATATTTATTTCCGGTATGGTTGTTAGTCCTTGTGGGTCTCCCAACCGTGCCTCGGAGAGCACGCCAGGCTGTCGGTACCGATTATTATCATGTACAATCGTTACTCATTGTAGTGAATATATCTGCCTACCGGCACTGGAGCAGCGTGGTCGATTAAGCTCAGATCCTTCTCCTATATGAGGAAAGAGGTCTATACACAGCAGTGAGATATTACAGGCTGAAGCATAGCGTAGGATTAGGTTCTGGTAGTATTGATAATACTGATACATAACCACCCATGGCAGTAATTTCAACGATTACCTATGCTTTTCGCTCAAAAACGCTCATATCTTTGTTAGTCCCGATACACATTCCATAATACATTAAATGTCCCATCGTAATCGTATCGTTTGACTTGTTTTGACTTCTTTATTTGCTTGGTAAGAACTATACCGAGTTATGAGAGGTTATGAAAACAACAAGAATTTTGTATGCATTTGTCCATGTTTACACGAGCATTGTGAGATTTATTGCATTGGCGACTTCATGGGTGGACTAAATGCCTTGATTATGTATTTTTTTTTTTTTTTTTTAGTTTATTAAACATTATACATATTTACAAGTCACAACTTAAGACACTATATTACTAAGATTATGTATTAAAACTGAGTAGGTATATTAAATTTCAACTTACTATTGTAATTTACGTGGCTGATGCGAATAATGGCAACATCGTTGTTGAGGTTAAACATGTTGTAATTGGGGTGTAATACGACATCATTGGTGTTGATGCGAACCCCACCAGTGGTTAAAGTGACGGACCCGAGAACGACTGTAAACGACAGGGCCGTGAGCATTTGACCCCGCCAGCAGTGAGCAGCAGTGACTAGCCTGGTGTTACTAATAAGAGAAGATCCGCAAAGTGAAGTAATTCCTTCATCCAAATGAATTACCAGACCTTCCTTGAAATTAAAAAAAAAACTTTAATGAATACAGGTGACAGAAAAATTACCATTAACCTACAAAAAAAAAAACATACCAAATGGGGATGAGCTCCAAGTAATGCAGCCGGTCCTCCTATGATCCTTGAGCTGTCGAAGTCCATTGCCGACTCAGCAGCTTTTATACGAGCCATCTCGCGGATACCGTACTCTATGTGGTAATCAGAGAATAATGCCTCTTCCGCTGTGACAGCCATTGCCAGGAAAACGAAAATGATTAGGAGTTTCATGGTGGACGCCAGTACCCACTTTGTTTGCAGAAGTACGAATGCTTCAATGCTTTAAATTTATATTTGTACCTTATAATACCTCTAATCGCTTTAATTTTATCAATTTTTTTTTTCGAATAGGTAATAGGAAATGATTAATTAGTAGATTATAAGGTAAAACCCACAAGTAACTAATCTTTTTACATATTGATAACTTTCTTATGCGTTTTAAAGTGCTTCCTCAAAGAATACTACAATATTTATAAGCCAAAATAATTATTTTTATTTCATTAATAATTAAAAATAGTTATTATTAAGTGTGAATGAATTATCTATTATACTTACTATTTGTTGTAGTTTTAATGCCAATGAAGGCGTTTTAATTTATTTTATTTAACATTTCATCGATTAATGAAATTATTTTTGTTTTATAATGTGTTTTAAAGATTTTTTATACTATTATAAAAAAGACTGACTACTGACTTTTCTAATAATATACAGTACCTACTTATTACTATTTCTGTGAGTTTTATAGTTCATACTTTCATATTATACTTACGAGTAAATTCAAATCGTGGCAAGCTTCATGTTAGTCCAGTTATAAGTTTCGGGCCCCGGCACCTAGAGGGGCGGCACCCACAAGACCACCCCTCCCGACGACGCGAGGGGTCTCAAGCCAGCCGAAGATCCCCAGACCCCCAGCCGACCTAAAAGCACAACCGAGCTAAAAGCTCCAGGGAGCCAGCACAGCCCGGCCCTCACACATCACGGCCGCCGGATTGCACCAGCAAACGAGCAAAGCTCCAGGGAGCCAGCACAACCCGGCCGGCAAACCGCGCTTTCACATCACCCACCCCGTCCCTCTAGTACGCTCACGGGTCGAGCAGTACCCGGAGCGCACCCCGCGAGTCAGTCGTTAGCCGCGATGAGCAACAGTACCGCGACTGCGATACTGCTGCCCGTCCCGTTGCCCAGAGTGCACCTTATGGAGGTGACCGACATGCACCCCTCAGCCCACAGACCTGCTCTATCATAATGTTTTATCATAACTGTTAAATTATTTAAATTGTAACATAAAGTATTGTTTGTTGTAATAGAAACATTGATATATTGTTTTGTGTAGTCTGTGGAGTCGCCCTGTTTTATATGGCAGCACCACCTTTCTTTCCGTGTTTCTCTTCCTGCCTAGACGCCGAGACAATAGTGTGCGCTCTGTACTTGGTTCCCCATACCAATAACTAGAAATATGATAATATTATTGATATGCATCCATAAGATACAGATTACGAGTGTTAGATAATTGTATTAATATTTTGGGAAAGTCCAATGACTACGTTTATCGTCATGTATCGATGTTATATGTTTCATAATTCTATATCATATTCTATAGTTTCTTACACATGAGCTTATAACCCAAGAGCCCGCGAGGGCCAGACGGTCTTCGTCATTTTATAAAAAAGCTGAAAATTTCTCAGCGCATGCTCCCAACACAGGTTGAAGCAATGGCCAAATATGAAGTTTAATTCAGGTTACTTAGGCAGATACCAGGTATCAAAGGCGTGCAAAGTGGCAACTAACTTAAGTTATTTCTTAATGGGTAATTTTTTAATATTCTGTTCGAAGTAATATTAGATATCACGTTAAACAGAGCCACAAAATTTTGTAACTAAACTTACGTCATAGTATAAAACTGAACTTCATACGTGTCATTTGGGTACCTATTAGAAGATTTTTCTTCAGTAGCCGATCAATTTCGATAGCTACAATCTCGACATAGAGAAAAAGTTGGCCGTGGGAGCGAGTGCGAAGTAATTTTATACGGCTTTGATACTCGAAGTACTAATAAGCTACTCGAATTACTTACCAATCCTACGCAGACGAATTCGCGGGTAACAGCTAGTATATTGTAATAAACACACCTTTAAAGCTTTAATTGCAATTATTACCTATATGTATGTAGAATCGATTTTTTACCACTTGATAGTTCTTCAACAAAAATAGCGATGAATTAACTAAAGATATAATCTACTTATTAATGAATGTAAAAAGTTAAAGAGCTTAAAATGGTGAGATTAGATATAAAACAGTATTTAAGGCCATTGTTCGAGTGCAAAACAATGCACTATCGTCCAACATGAAGCTCCTCATCGTCGTCGTCGGCCTGGCTCTAGCTGTTACAGCGGAAGAACCAATCTTCCGTGACTATCATCTAGAGATCGGTATCCCCGAAAGGGCTCGCATAGACGCTGCTGAGGGGGCCGCGGACTTCGACGGTTCCAGGATTATAGGAGGACAGGTTTCAGCACTAGGAGCTAATCCTCACTTGGTATGTTTGGTAATTTTTAGTCAATAATAGTCTTTGTTCCACATGTATTTTATAATAATTTCCTTGTAATTTTTAAGGCTGGTCTACAAATCACATTGACAACCGGACAAAGATCAGTTTGCGGATCTTCTCTTATTAGTACCACTAGACTGGTCACTGCTGCTCACTGTTGGAGAACTAGTGGTGCACAAGCTAGTTCTTTTACCGTTATTCTTGGATCTGTTAACTATAATTCTGGTGGAACTCGTATCACCACCAGCAATGTCGTTGTACATCCCAGTTACAACATGAATACCCTCCGAAACGATGTTGCTGTCATTCGCATCAGTCAAGTTAATTTCAACAGTAAGTCAATTCTTATTTTATAAATAAATTTAGAAAACAAACGGTTTTAGCTTTTGCCAACTTTTAATTTGATATGATTTGAGTACATATCACTATAGACCGAGAGCCCAGGAGGGCCAGACCTTCGTCATTTTATTAAAGCTGAAAATTTCTCAGTGCATGCTCCCAACACCGATAGAACTAATGGCCAAATATGAAATTTAACTGATGGTTACTTTGGCAGATACCAGGTATCAAAGGCTTATAAAATTACTTCGTACTCGCACCCACGGCCAACCTGTATGTTTGTCTAGGTCGGGATTGGAGCTATCGAAATTGACTGGCAACTGAAGAAAAATCTTATAGGTACCCAAGTGACACGTATGAAGTTCAGTTTTATACTATGACGTAAGTTTAGTTACAAAAGTTTTCGGCTGTGGTTAACGTGATATCTAATATTACTACCTGGTATCTGCCAAATTAACCATCAGTTAAACTTCATATTTGGCCATTGCTTCTATCGGTGTTGGGAGCATGCACTGAGAATCTTTCAGCTTTTATAAAATGACGAATGTCTGGCCCTCACGGGCTCTTGGGTTACTAGTTGAAATATTGGATACTTTTTATCCAAATATGATATTTAAAATCAGTACAAGCGAAAAGGGGATTAGTTCAGTTGTAATACATTAACGCGTAATAAAATTTCCAATAGTTGAGTAACATAAATGATTTAAAATGACAGAAGGACGATCGCATAAATAGAGAAACGTCGCGTCGCTGTGTTTCTCTATTCATGCGTATGTATGTCATGACTGTAATGTGTATATTCAACAAAAAGAAACTAAAGAAACGTTTTTTCCTAGACAACATTCGGGCCATCGCGTTAGCCACCGGCTCCAACAACTATGTCGGTGTTACGGCTGTAGCTGCTGGTTTCGGATTAACGAGTAACAGTAAGTTCATTTTCTTTTACAGATGATTAGATCTGATTTCTTATTTTTATGCAGCATAATTTTACATATTTAATAACGACCGTAGAGGGCATTTTCGATGATTTATTTTTTAGATAAAGTAATTATTTTTTTATATTTTCAGCCGGCGCAGCATCAAGTGTAGCGAGACATGTAAGCCTGCAAGTAATTGATAACAACACGTGTGCAAATGTATATGGTACCTCAGTCGTTGCCTCTTCCACTTTGTGCACGTCTAACAGCGGCGGCAGAAGCACCTGCCGTGGTGACTCAGGAGGTCCTCTCGCTGTCGGCAATACCTTGGTCAATAATTAATTGTTTTTCGTTCTTTTCTCGTCATTTATTTTGTACCAGTAACGGCTTCCCGTTTTTACTTTTGAAATACAATTTTATTTGCTTATTTTTATTAAAATTTACAATTCTTATTAATTTTTTCTACAGATTGGTATCGTTTCCTTCGGGTCGCAACGCGGTTGCACGTTGGCACCAGCCGGTTACGCCAGAGTTACCTCATTTGCTTCTTGGCTCTCAGCACAATAGAGTCCTGCATACTATGATCTAATTAAATGTTTTGATGCAATTTTGTTTGTATTATTTGCTTTATTACGACACCTATCTACCTACCATTTGTTTTATTGGCGAGGCCTAAGTTTTCAGTTAGCGATTAGATATTAATTTACTACTTTTAATTATTTTAAGTATTTCAAGTTACAAAGAAAATAACGACTTAGCTGTTAAGTGTACACAAATATTATACGTTAAAAGAAAATAAAATATTATTTTATTACACTGATGCAACATTCTTGAGAAAAAGTATAGGTAGACTATCAAAAAACAAAAATTACTATATTCAAGTAGTTGTCGTCATTACTGATGATCTTAAATGGGCCAGTAATATTCACTTAATCACCAAGAAAGCGAATAGTCACGTGTACCTCGTTAGAAAGGCATTTGGAGTACTTACACCTGAGATTTAAAAACCTGAAAGACCTATTTAAACGGATTTCAAGCACGGAACCCTTACTTTGTAAAAGACGTTGATTTACTTGAAAAAGTTCATTAAACATGAGTTACCAAAATCTCACGACAACTAAGGACACTTGATTACAAGGAAAGGATAACGGAACCTACCCTTAATTAGCCTAAGAGATCGAAGAGAGAGAGAGGAGTTGATCGAAACGTACAAAATAATTATTTACGGGCCATTATAATGTACAAAATTTGCACAAAATTATTATACAGAGAGCATTGCTTTAAGCTAGCGAAAACGATTTCCTATAATAATCCGTAACTTTAGTAATAGTGTTAAACATATGGAATAAGCTACCATAGAAAATAATAACAGCCAAAACCAGAAATTAATTTAAGGAGAAGGTGGATCGAGCTCCCTGACCTGAAAATACTTACTTGTGACTGAACGTCATTTCGTAATTCGTACCACGCCTCGTAGAGGTCGAGTCTTGCCATTAGTGTGAGCCCGCGGTTAAATTTATTTTGGCGCCTTTTTATTTGGCGATTAAAAATGCGCGCAAAAACGAGTTACAATAAACAGATTAAATTACATGGTATAAAAAAGGAGTATCATAATGTTAATGATTTACTTAAGTAATTGTTAGTGTGAAAATGTATGTGTATAAAAAAATTTGCTAGAACAGTCGGCTGTTACTTATAAACCAAGCATTTCAAGCTGCTTACCGAAAGAACAGACGACCGTGTATATAGTTATAAGATATTTATACATTGAAATTGAGGTATTTCACTTGATAAAGATTATTAAGAAAGCTCAATAGTAGAAGTTTCAATAGTCAAAGACAAAAGGGTTCCGTACCATACCGACTTAGTAAACAACAGTGGGTACACAAATTTATACTGTAACCTTTTTTCAGTAGCGTTTACCTGGTGCTGATTTTAATATTGGGCAAAAAGCAGTCCCCTTTAAATACTTTTTTTATTTTAATTTTATTATTTATTTCTTCTTCTTCTTCGTGACACTCTTGACAGAGCGGTCGTCTTCATCACCTAGCGACTTCTGTAGGGGCAGTTGTGATGCTCTTCACGATTGTTCGCCACTTCTCTCTGTTGCTTGACATCCTGGTGCACTCATACAAGGGACCGTCCACAGCTGACTTAATTTGGTCGGTCCATCGCATGGATGATCTTTCTAGCCCTCTGTTGCCATCCACGACACGACAAGGCGTTCAATGGAGTCACTCTCGCGACGGGAAACGTGTCCGAAGAACTTCAAAATGCGATCCTGTACTACCGCCGAAAGGCGTTGTTTAATACCGAGTTCTTGGAGAATAGAGACGTTGGTGCGAAATTCGGTCCACGATATTCTTAACATTCGCCTCCAGCACCACATCTAAAGAGCATCTATTAATTTATTTTGGCTCCTTTTTTAATTGGCGATTAAAAATGCGCGCCAAAACATCCACCCAAGCGCAGGTGTTCGTCAAGGATGCATAATATCACCGCTTTTGTTCAGTGCTTATACTGAACTCATAATGCGCATTACTCTCGAGGACTGGACTGATGGTGTAGCTATTGCTGGCTACAAGATATTGAATCTGCGCTACGCTGACGATATAACCTTGTTCGCGTCTAGTGCTTGTCATATGGAAGAGTTGCTTCTCAGATTGGTGCGTGTGAGCCTAGAATTCTGATTAAAGATTAACCACTGTAAAACCAAGAGATGATGATTGTAGACCGAGCTAATAATAATTCGCCCGAAGTCACTCAGATTGCGAAGTGTGAGGTCGTGCACTCCTACATATATCTTGGAGCTCTAATCTCGAATGAAGGAGGCTGCGAAGAAGAAGTGAAGCGTCGCATGGCAATAACTAGAACTGCGATGGACAGGCTGAAAAAAGTATGGAGGAACCGAAACATAACAAAGGCTACGAAGATCCGGCTCGTTCGAACCCTTGTTTTCCCCATATTATTTATTATTAAAGTAAATATACAATTAAGTATTTTATGAATATTTCAAGTGCCTAACTGTTACCGTTTATTGATTTTGGGCAAAATTTGGCAAAAAATGGCGTTTTTTGTATGTGAGCCCCCTTAAATATTTATTTATTTTCATTTTATTATTTAATAAAATACAACTGAGTATTTTGTGAATATTTCAAGTGCCTGCCTATTGCCATTATTAATATCAAGCAAAAAAGGGCAAAAAAAATCGCGTTTGTTGTATGGGAGCCCCCCTTAAATATTTATTTTATTTTGTTTTTAATATTTGTTGTTATAGCGGCAATAGAAATACATAATTTGTGAAAATTTCAACTATCGCGGTTCTTGAGGTACAACCTGGTGGCAGACAGACGGAAGGACGGACGGACGGACAGACAGCGAAGTCTTAGTAATAGGGTCCTGTTTTTATACTTTGGGTACGGAACCCTCAAAAGTATGAAGACCCAAGCGGCTAACTATGTATTTCAAAAATATGTGCAGTTAATACAGATTACAAAATGGTATATAATAATGTTTCGCATTTCTTTATCAGTAGGTACTATTAATCTCTTTAGTTTGTTAAATTATCCGGCAACCTGCAAGTGAAGCAACATGGTTGATTAATCCACTGATATGGACACTAACACTCTCCATATACACGGACGTTATGGAGATATCCATGGTTAAAGTTTTGAGATTAAAAGAATAATTTAGAACGATTACACTACTTTCGAGCTTCGCGTCTAACTGCACCTTAGCTCCGGCGCTGCGGAAAGTGCACTCACGTTCCGTTCCGCAACTTTAAAAACACTTTTACACGTTATTTTATAAGTATTTACGTAAAAACGATCTCGACTGCCACCACCACCACCACTACAGCCTATCACAGTCCACTGTTGGACATAGGCCTCCACAAGTTCGCGCCCGACATTATGACGCGAACTCATGTGTTTTGCCCATAGTCACCACGCTGGGCAGGCGGGTTGGTGATCTCGACTGCAAGAGCAACAAACGATACGAAGTGACATAGATATCATAAACGCACAGATTAGTTTAGATACTACCGTTTCCGTTTACCATACAGCCTATTCAGTCGTGTTTCTTTTCAGTATAATTTTTTATATTTATTTATTTACTGTCATATACGAAAAATATTCAATGTTTGGTTTCATTTATAATAATTATTCACGATTCATCCTGCAACATCCCACTGTTGGGCATAGGCCTCTTCCCCCATGTAGGAGAAGGATCAGAGCTTAATCCACCACGCTGCTCCAATGCGGGTTGGCGGATATATTCCCTACCATGAGTAACGATCGCTATCAGGTGTACATGATAACAACCGGGACCGACGGCTTAACGTGCTCTCCGAGGCACGGTGGGGAGACCCACAAGGACTGCACAAACACCCAGACCACGGCAAATATCTGTATGGCCAATACAAATGTTGTCGTGTGCGGGAATCGAACCCGTAACCGCCCGCGCAACAGCCAATCGCAATCCAGTGCTGTGACCGCTGCGCCAACGCGGCGTCCGTAATAATAATTATTACTGAATTAAAAAGTTACTGTCGAAATTTATTTATAAATTTATGCCTAAATTACTGTTGGATCCGAAAAATACCCAAAATCGAATAGGAACACCCCATGCACTATCCACGTGGTCTTGGTCTGTCCTACCCCTAGAGTGTTCTGTAGAGAGAAGTAATATTCAAGTTTACATAATAAAATCCCGTGGTCCACGCAATCAAATGCCTTTGATAAGTCACAAAATATACCAATAGCATTTTGTGACCTCTCCCAAGCGTCATAATATTATATGCTTGAGAAGTGCCACACCAGCATTTGTCGTAAAGCGACCTCTAGTGAAACCATATTGTTCACTGTGAAAAATTCCATTAACTTTAAAATGGAAAAGTAGTAGATTCAGTATAATTTTTTCAAAAGTTTTACTTAAGGACTGTAGGATTGAAATGGGTCTATAATTACTGGGAATCACTACGAATGTCCCTTTTTAAAAAGTGGCAAAACTTTACTATATTTTGCAAATCTTAGCATTGTTGAAAGTTAAAGCTAACGGAGCGAGGTCATCAATGATAGTACTAATTAATTTAACTGAAATGCCCCCCAGATCATTGGTTTCTATTAAATATTAAGATGAATTTTTAATATACCTATTTATAAAGCAACCTTCTCAACATAGACGTTTAGTAAGGTAGGGAAATTAAAGAGAAGTGACCAAAGTATAATTATTTATTGTATAATAAGTACAGTCTCTATTGTGCGCGAAGCCAACTGGCGTATGAGGTAACCCTGGCGAAACCGTTGGGTGCTTCGACGCAACCACGCATCGATCCGAAGGAAGAGATACCAATCTATGCAAAAATTAATACGTTAATATTCATAATATTTTATATACAAAATTCTCGTGTCACAATCTTAGTTACCATACTCCTCCGAAACGGATGGACTGATTTTCTGACTGAGAATCGGCCAACATCTATTTTTCATACTGCTAAGTTATAGAAGGGGATTAAGAAGGATATCACAAACAGAAAATAGTTTCGCTCAGCACAAAAAATAATAAAATGTAATAAACACTTTTACAATTTACTAATGAAATATCTATATCTATAACCTTAAAATGTTTAACCTAATGAAAGTGGATATACCTAATGGCTAACGCTTGGTTCCATAAAATAAATTACATTATTTTCCAACAAAAGAAGGCGAAGAGTTGTTGCTTCTGTAAAATAAACTACTAAGACAAAAAACACTAACCAATAGACGTCCACTACCGCTGCCAATGTAGAGAGGACCACCGGAGTCACCAGTACAGATACCTCGGCCACCGGCGGTAGATGTGCACAATGATGACTCTATGACTACTCCCGCTAAGTACGATTGAGCGCATAAGGCGTTATCAATAACTTGGACGTTTACTTGTCTCATTGAGTTCGTTGGTGGGTCGACTGAAAATATAAAATTAGTTAAAGGATTAATCTGCAATGTCCGATACTTTAGTTATTAATATAGTAACTTAAAACGAACTGCACTGGACCGCAAAGAAAAATGGTCGGTTAAAAAATCTTCAATATCTTCAAAAGTACCTGGGTTACGACGGGAGGAAAAGTGTGTACTTCTCACTGAGCGTTATGAGCAAGAGCGCTATAACCAAGCCAGGAGAGAAGGAAAAGTACCATTAGGCGGAGGTTTTGTAAAGAGCTGGTGGTGATAGAAAATGAGACATTAACTGCAGTAAAATATGTCACTGAAATTCTGAATGACTATTTGTTTACCACCTGGTTGTGCAAGTTATAACTATAATTGGTTATATTTTTAATACTTGTTCTTTGTTTTATGTGCAGTAGTATTATTACTAATTTATTACTTAGAAGAAAACACACTTACCATCACTCGTTTTTCCGAAGCCAGCAGCTGTAGCCACAGCACCGACGAAGCTGTTGGAGCCAGTGGCTAATGCAATGGGCTGAATAATGTCTGTGGAAACATAAAAATGTCTTTATTTCCTGTAAGTAGAAAGTACATCAGGAAATTTATAAAAACACTTATAATAACTATATTGACACAAAAAATTTGAAACATGGCATCTACAGCCAAACTAGGACACGTTTAATCTATACAATGTATTGGGGTTTAGGCTGAATTAAACAGAAAATAGATTCTCATTCTTTTGGGGGGCGTTAAGTGTCAAACGTTTATTTGTGCAAAATCAAATTAGCTTTAAAAGAACTCTCCTTCGAAACGTCATTTTGCAAATTAAAATTATAATTAAATGCAGATTCTGCAGAGAAGAACCGGCAAGAAACTTCAGAGTTACCTACTCTTTAAAAAAATCTGTTTTTATAAAAATTTGGCCATTGAATATCTTGCATGAGATACAGCATTTTTTTTTTTATAGAAACGTTAAATTTATTCCCAGAAAAATTTAATATCGTTTGTGGGATTTGGTTGATGTGTAGTTGATGGAATTGGTGATATTGTTTGTGGAATTGGTGAAACAATCGTAAAGATAATTATAGAATAATCGGGTTGGTAGTTTGGGCGACCACTCTGGTGTAATGGCGCGTGTGCCGTGTTGGTTGCGCCTAAACACCGACGGTCGCAGTTTCGATTCCCGTTCGGAGTAGATATTTGTGTTTATACAAATATTTATTTCCGATATGGTTGTTAGTCCTTGTGGGTCTCCCAACCGTGCCTCGGAGAGCACGCCAGGCTGTCGGTACCGATTATTATCATGTACAATCGTTACTCATTGTAGTGAA
The DNA here is from genome assembly GCA_905220545.2 of Melitaea athalia. Taxonomy (NCBI): domain Eukaryota; kingdom Metazoa; phylum Arthropoda; class Insecta; order Lepidoptera; family Nymphalidae; genus Melitaea; species Melitaea athalia. The sequence goes on from HG992193.1 coordinate 2,811,415, forward strand.
TATATCTGCCTACCGGCACTGGAGCAGCGTGGTCGATTAAGCTCAGATCCTTCTCCTATATGAGGAAAGAGGTCTATACACAGCAGTGAGATATTACAGGCTGAAGCGTAGCGTAGGATTAGGTTCTGGTAGTATTGATAATACTGATACATAACCACCCATGATAGTAATTTCAACGATGATGCTTTTCATTTTCTCATAGAAAACGCTCATATCTTTGTTAGTCCCGATACACATTCCATAATACATTAAATGTCCCATCGTTATACAGCACAAGAGTCCTTATTTTCGGCTTATTTAAGTTATAAGTTTAGTAACGTTTGACTTGTTTTGACTTCTTTATTTGCTTGGTAAGAACTATACCGAGTTATGAGAGGTTACGAAAACAACAAGAATTTTGTATGCATTTGTCCATGTTTACACGAGCATTGTGAGATTTATTGCATAGGCTGATTTCATGGGTAAATGCCTTGATTATGTATTAAAACTGAGTAGGTATATTAAATTTCAACTTACTATTGTAATTTACGTGGCTGATGCGAATAACGGCAACATCGTTGTTGATGTTAAACATGTTGTAATTGGGGTGTACCACGACATCATTGGTGTTGATGCGAACCCCACCAGTGGTTAAAGTGACGGACCCAAGAACGACTGTAAACGACAGGGCCGTGGACATTTGACCCTGCCAGCAGTGAGCAGCAGTGACTAGCCTGGTGTTACTAATAAGAGAAGATCCGCAAACTGAAGTAAGTCCTCCATCCAAATGAATTACCAGACCACCCTTGAAATTAAAAAAAAAAACTTTAATGATTACAGATGACAGAAAGATTACCATTAACTACAAAAAAAAACACCAAATGGGGATGAGCTCCAAGTAATGCAGCCGGTCCTCCTATGATCCTTGAGCTGTCGAAGTCCATAGCCGACTCAGCAGCTTTTATACGAGCCATTTCGCGTATACCGTACTCTATGTGGTAATCAGAGAATAATGCCTCTTCCGCTGTGACAGCCATTGCCAGGGCAACGAAAATGATTAGGAGTTTCATGGTGGACGCCAGTACCCACTTTGTTTGCAGAAGTACGAATGCTTCAATGCTTTAAATTTATATTTGTACCTTATATCTGCATGTCTAATCGCTTTAATTTTATCAATTTTTTTTTTTCGAATAGGTAATAGGAAATGATTAATTACTAGATTATAAGGTAAAACCCACAAGTAACTAATCTTTTTACATATTGATAACTTTCTTATGCGTTTTAAAGTGCTACCTCAAAGAATACTCCAATATTTATAAGCCAAAATAATTATTTTTATTTCATTGATAATTAAAAATAATTATTATTAAGTGTGAAAAAATTATCTATTATACTTACTATTTGCTGTAGGGTTGATGTCAATGATGGGGTTTTAATTTATTTATATTTAACATTTCATCGATAAATGAAATTATTTTTGTTTTATAATATGATTTTAAAGATTTTTTACTATTATAAAAAAGTTGCACCTACCTACTGACTTTTCTAATATACAGTACTTACGTATAAGTACAACGTATTCCAGCTTTTGATGACCCGTTTCTTCCAAATGTTTCTGTATTCCGAGTTTAAAAATATCTTTACGGACAATCCTTATAACATAAAAGAAATCATTAAGCGCTATAATCGATAAAAAATATGTAATAAGTAATCATTTTGACTTTCATCCACTTTTCTGATGGAACCTTGAATTAATTTCTAGATAAAAGAATCTAGTTTTATAGTTCATACTTTCATATTATACTTACGAGTAAATTCAAATCGTGGCAAGCTTCATGTTAGTCCAGTTATTAGTTTCGGTATAGTGCGCGGTCAAAATACAATCATACAAACGTAAAAACATTTATATTTTTGGCATCCTTATCGATCACAGAAAATCCAAGTTCAACCCACAGACCTGATCTGTCATAATGTTTTATCATAACTAGAAATATGATAATATTATATGTATATGATATGCATCCATAAGATTCAGATTACGAGTGTTAGATAATTGTATTAATATTTTGGGAAAGTCCAATGACTACGTTTATCGTCATGTATCGATGTTATATGTTTCATAATTCTTTTATTAAAATATAACCAACAAAAGATATATTAATAATAGTTTCTTACACATGAGCTTATAACCCAAGAGCCCGCGAGGGCCAGACGGTCTTCGTCATTTTATAAAAAAGCTGAAAATTTCTCAGCGCATGCTCCCAACACAGGTTGAAGCAATGGCCAAATATGAAGTTTAATTCAGGTTACTTAGGCAGATACCAGGTATCAAAGGCGTGCAAAGTGGCAACTAACTTAAGTTATTTCTTAATGCGTAATTTTTTAATATTCTGTTCGAAGTAATATTAGATATCACGTTAAACAGAGCCACACAATTTTGTAACTAAACTTACGTCATAGTATAAAACTGAACTTCATACGTGTCATTTGGGTACCTATTAGAAGATTTTTCTTCAGTAGCCGATCAATTTCGATAGCTACAATCTCGACATAGAGAAAAAGTTGGCCGTGGGAGCGAGAGCGAAGTAATTTTATACGTCTTTGATACTCGAAGTACTAATAAGCTACTCGAATTACTTACCAATCCTACGCAGACGAATTCGCGGGTAACAGCTAGTATATTATAATAAACACACCTTTAAAGCTTTAATTGCAATTATTACCTTTAAGTATGTAGAATCGATTTTTTACCACTTGATAGTTCTTCAACAAAAATAGCGATGAATTAACTAAAGATATAATCTACTTATTAATGAATGTAAAAAAGTTAAAGAGCTTAAAATGGTGAGATTAGATATAAAACAGTATTTAAGGCCATTGTTCGAGTGCAAAACAATACACTATCGTCCAACATGAAGCTCCTCATCGTCGTCCTCGGCCTGGCTCTAGCTGTTACAGCGGAAGAACCAATCTTCCGTGACTATCATCTAGAGATCGGTATCCCCGAAAGGGCTCGCATAGACGCTGCTGAGGCGGCCGTGGACTTCGACGGTTCCAGGATTATAGGAGGACAGGTTTCAGCACTAGGAGCTAATCCTCACTTGGTATGTTTGGTAATTTTTAGTCAATAATAGTCTTTGTTCCACATGTATTTTATAATAATTTCCTTGTAATTTTTAAGGCTGGTCTACAAATCACATTGACAACCGGACAAAGATCAGTTTGCGGATCTTCTCTTATTAGTACCACTAGACTGGTCACTGCTGCTCACTGTTGGAGAACTAGTGGTGCACAAGCTAGTTCTTTTACCGTTATTCTTGGATCTGTTAACTATAATTCTGGTGGAACTCGTATCACCACCAGCAATGTCGTTGTACATCCCAGTTACAACATGAATACCCTCCGAAACGATGTTGCTGTCATTCGCATCAGTCAAGTTAATTTCAACAGTAAGTCAATTCTTATTTTATAAATAAATTTAGAAAACAAACGGTTTTAGCTTTTGCCAACTTTTAATTTGATATGATTTGAGTACATATCACTATAGACCGAGAGCCCAGGAGGGCCAGACCTTCGTCATTTTATAAAAGCTGAAAATTTCTCAGTGCATGCTCCCAACACCGATAGAACTAATGGCCAAATATGAAATTTAACTGATGGTTACTTTGGCAGATACCAGGTATCAAAGGCTTATAAAATTACTTCGTACTCGCACCCACGGCCAACCTGTATGTTTGTCTAGGTCGGGATTGGAGCTATCGAAATTGACCGGCAACTAAAGAAAAATCTTTTAATAGGTACCCAAGTGACATGTATGAAGTTCAGTTTTATACTATGACGTAAGTTTAGTTACAAAAGTTTTCGGCTCTGGTTAACGTGATATCTAATATTACTTCGAACAGAATATTAAAAAATTACGCATTAAGAAATGACGTGAGTTAGTTGCCACTTTGTACGCCTTTGATACCTGGTATCTGCCAAATTAACCATCAGTTAAACTTCATATTTGGCCATAGCTTCTATCGGTGTTGGGAGCATGCACTGAGAAACTTTCAGCTTTTATAAAATGACGAAGGTCTGGCTGTCACGGGCTCTTGGGTTACTAGTTGAAATATTGGATACTTTTTATCCAAATATGATATTTAAAATCAGTACAAGCGAAAAGGGGATTAGTTCAGTTGTAATACATAAACGCGTAATAAAATTTTCAATAGTTGAGTAACTTAAATGATTTAAAATGACAGAAGGACGATCGCATAAATAGAGAAACGTCGCGTCGCTGTGTTTCTCTATTCATGCGTGTATGTCATGACTGTAATGTGTATATTCAACAAAAATAAACTAAAGAAACGCTTTTCCCTAGACAACATTCGGGCCATCTCGTTAGCCACCGGCTCCAACAACTATGTCGGTGTTACGGCTGTAGCTGCTGGTTTCGGATTAACGAGTAACAGTAAGTTCATTTTCTTTTACAGATGATTAGATCTGATTTCTTATTTTTATGCAGCATAATTTTACATATTTAATAACGACCGTAGAGGGCATTTTCGATGATTTATTTTTTAGATAAAGTAATTATTTTTTTATATTTTCAGCCGGCGCAGCATCAAGTGTAGCGAGACATGTAAGCCTGCAAGTAATTGATAACAACACGTGTGCAAATGTATATGGTACCTCAGTCGTTGCCTCTTCCACTTTGTGCACGTCTAACAGCGGCGGCAGAAGCACCTGCCGTGGTGACTCAGGAGGTCCTCTCGCTGTCGGCAATACCTTGGTCAGTAATTAATTGTTTTTCGTTCTTTTCTCGTCATTTATTTTGTACCAGTAACGGCTTCCCGTTTTTACTTTTGAAATACAATTTTATTTGCTTATTTTTATTAAAATTGCACGCGTCACACGCTTAAGCGTGTGGGTGTGCTTTACTATCGAAAGACGGCTCTGTGTCCATTTTCCAAGATAAAATCGTTCTTATACGTTAAGTTAGGCACTGAATTTTTAAAAAAAAGGATGTTTCGGAAACTAGACATGTTAATCTATAAAGTCAGCGTATTTTCTTTTCATTTTGTTTAATATTTATAACAAAAAAAACGTAATTAAAAAGTGATATGTCAGCTGTCCGTTGGTCTGTGCCCTTTTGTTGTCTTCACGTTTTAGAAAAATATAAACAATTAATTGCAATAATTTCTTTTGAATAATACTTCAGTCACTCTAAGGATGAACTGTATATCTTTTTATGATTGAACTCTTAACCGTCTTAAAGATATTAACGAAATTCGAAAGATTTTCTGGGTTTCTTTCATAAATATTTTTTCTTTTTTAAACCCCGGCGCAAAACGAGGGGTGGTATAAGTTTAACGTGTCTGTGTATCTGTGTAACTGTCTGTGGTACTTTTTTCTAGTTGATGAGGGGATCTGACTACCTTCCTTATGTCCTATCGATTCGAAATTTGGTACCGTGTTACTTTAATGATATTGAAGGATGGTAGGGTAACCATGACCTGATCAGCCGTTCGAAGATCATCAGCTCTTTAATAGTTGCTGAGGGAGTCTAATTACCTTCCATATGTCCTATCGATTCGAAATTTGGTACCGTATTACTTCAATTATATTGAAAGTGTATGGTAAGGTATCGTATTATCGTATTATGTGTGGTAAGGTATCCGCCAACCCGCATTGGAGCAGCGTGGTGGATTAAGCCCTTTAATATATATAACAAAAGAATGTAATCAAATAATATATCTACAGCGGACTAATATACGGACAGCCGTTGGTATGTGCACTTTTAGTTGTCTTCTCGTTTTAGTAAAATATAAACAATTTTAGCGAAATGTATAAGCTATTGAACGAGCGGATAAATAATAAGATGTTATCTATCTTCGCTGACTCTTTATTGAAGAATAATAATGATAGAAAAACAATATTCAAGTAGCAAAATATAAAAAAGTACCAAAATACAAAATATAATTATAAGATAATAGAAAAACAATATATTCAAGTAGCAAAATATAAAATATAATTATTATAAGATAACGTGCTACGTGTACGTAGTTACGTACATAATTTTACTTACTAAATTGAAAAACAAATTATCAAGAAGAATTTAAAATCAAATTCTTTGACGACTATCAAAAACACGCCACATTACTCTCCTCCGAGACCGAAGGTCAATAGCCGGTTGGCGGGCCAGTGGAACCAGATTGGAACTGTCTGCGGTGATGCTTGCGAAGCCTGCGTTGCCGTTCAAGCTCGAGGTTACCAGCTTAGCGAATGACCACCAGTTTAGCAAATGAGCTCGGTTTAGCGAATGGATGAGCGGATGATAAAATATTCGCTAACTCCGCAGACTTTTTATTCATGAATTGTTATTTTGTTAAAATATAAAAATGAATCAAGTAGAAAAATGTAAAATATTAACAAGAAGAGCTCAAAATCAAATTCTTTGACAACTATCAAAAAATATTTTTATTAAAATGATAAAAAGAGGTTTTTATTATTATTTATATAAAAAGCCTATATATGTAGAGACGCCAATTAATTGTAATTATTCCTTTTGAATAATACTCCAGTCACTCTAAGGATGAACTATTTTTCTTATTATGACTGAACTCTTAACTGTTTTAAAGATATTAACGAAATTCGAAAGATTTTCTGGGTTTCTTTCATAAAAATTATCACCGTCTATTTTTTTTCCTCTCTCCTTTTTCATGAACTATTTATTTTTCAAATAACTTCTGCTGCATCTAGCGACATTATTGATATTTTTGGCAGTGAAGTTAAAATTGTATCTATGTTTCGTGACGTGACATATTTTCGATAATATAAAATGCCAAAAGAAAATAAAAACTCTGCAAGATAACGTGATCAATTACAACGTGATTATAAAAGAGAACGTCGTAAAAATTATGAGTCTTTCGAAAAATTATAAAGATGATGTTATGGTTGAGCTGAATAAACCTGAAAGCTGCTGTCTTGGAAATAAACATAGTGGAATCTATTCTGCTCAAATTCCTAATAAGGATGATGTAAACCTTGTTCAAAAAAAAATGTCGAATGTCTCAAGTTCGTCAAAACGATGATTTTAGACAAAGCGAACGAGAAAAAGATAGGTTAGCTAAGCAGGCTCAGCGATAATTTAGTGCCTACCTTAACATATAAGAACGATTTAATCTTGCAAAATCGACACAAAAAAAAAATAATATTTTTTTTCAATTGATTTCTCTTTTAGGCAATTATTATTAATTTCAATTCGTAACACAATGAGCGTGTGAGGCGTGCACTTTTGGATTTTCCAAATATTTACAATTCTTATTAATTTTTTCTACAGATTGGTATCGTTTCCTTCGGGTCGCAACGCGGTTGCACGTTGGCACCAGCCGGTTACGCCAGAGTTACCTCATTTGCTTCTTGGCTCTCAGCACAATAGAGTCCTGCATACTATGATCTAATTAAATGTTTTGATGCAATTTTGTTTGTATTATTTGCTTTATTACGACACCTATCTACCTACCATTTGTTTTATTGGCGAGGCCTAAGTTTTCAGTTAGCGATTAGATATTAATTTACTACTTTTAATTATTTTAAGTATTTCAAGTTACAAAGAAAATAACGACTTAGCTATTAAGTGTACACAAATATTATACGTTAAAAGAAAATAAAATATTATTTTATTACACTGATGCAACATTCTTGAGAAAAAGTCTAGGTAGACTATCAAAAAACAAAAATTACTATATTCAAGTAGTTGTCGTCATTACTGATGATCTTAAATGGGCCAGTAATATTCACTTAATCACCAAGAAAGCGAATAGTCACGTGTACCTCGTTAGAAAGGCATTTGGAGTACTTACACCTGAGATTTAAAAACCTGAAAGACCTATTTAAACGGATTTCAAGCACGGAACCCTTACTTTGTAAAAGACGTTGATTTACTTGAAAAAGTTCATTAAACATGAGTTACCAAAATCTCACGACAACTAAGGACACTTGATTACAAGGAAAGGATAACGGAACCTACCCTTAATTAGCCTAAGAGATCGAAGAGAGAGAGAGGAGTTGATCGAAACGTACAAAATAATTATTTACGGGCCATTATAATGTACAAAATTTGCACAAAATTATTGTACAGAGAGCATTGCTTTAAGCTAGCGAAAACGATTTCCTATAATAAGCCGTAACTTTAGTAATAGTGTTAAACATATGGAATAAGCTACCATAGAAAATAATAACAGCCAAAACCAGAAATTAATTTAAGGAGAAGGTGGATCGAGCTCCCTGACCTGAAAATACTTACTTGTGACTGAACGTCATTTCGTAATTCGTACCACGCCTCGTAGAGGTCGAGTCTTGCCATTAGTGTGAGCCCGCGGTTAAATTTATTTTGGCGCCTTTTTTATTTGGCGATTAAAAATGCGCGCAAAAACGAGTTACAATAAACAGATTAAATTACATGGTATAAAAAAGGAGTATCATAATGTTAATGATTTACTTAAGTAATTGTTAGTGTGAAAATGTATGTGTATAAAAAAATTTGCTAGAACAGTCGGCTGTTACTTATAAACCAAGCATTTTAAGCTGCTTACCGAAAGAACAGACGACCGTGTATATAGTTATAAGATATTTATACATTGAAATTGAGGTATTTCACTTGATAAAGATTATTAAGAAAGCTCAATAGTAGAAGTTTCAATAGTCAAAGACAAAAGGGTTCCGTACCATACCGACTTAGTAAACAACAGTGGGTACACAAATTTATACTGTAACCTTTTTTCAGTAGCGTTTACCTGGTGCTGATTTTAATATTGGGCAAAAAGCAGTCCCCTTTAAATACTTTTTTTATTTTAATTTCACTATTTATTTCTTCTTCTTCTTCGTGACACTCTTGACAGAGCGGTCGTCTTCATCACCTAGCGACTTCTGTAGGGGCAGTTGTGATGCTCTTCACGATTGTTCGCCACTTCTCTCTGTTGCTTGACATCCTGGTGCACTCATACAAGGGACCGTCCACAGCTGACTTAATTTGGTCGGTCCATCGCATGGATGATCTTTCTAGCCCTCTGTTGCCATCCACGACACGACAAGGCGTTCAATGGAGTCACTCTCGCGACGGGAAACGTGTCCGAAGAACTTCAAAATGCGATCCTGTACTACCGCCGAAAGGCGTTGTTTAATACCGAGTTCTTGGAGAATAGAGACGTTGGTGCGAAATTCGGTCCACGATATTCTTAACATTCGCCTCCAGCACCACATCTCCAGAGCATCTATTTTATTTTTCTCGATTTGTCGCAATGTCCACGTCTCCGCAGCGTATAAAAATATGGGGAAAACAAGGGTTTGTAAGGGGTTGTAAGGGGTAAGGGTACACGTGAGCAGATATTTATTGTGCGCCAGATCATAGAGAAAGCAATGGAAGTTTTACAAACCGACTTATATAATATGCTTTGTCGACTTCTCAAAGGCTTTTGACTCTGTGAAATGGCCTAGGGCCCTAGGCTATGGAGTGTTCTGTTAGACATGGGTACACCCCAACACTTAGTTCATCTTCTCAGGTGCCTTTATAAAGATGGAACTGCATTCGTGCGGACAGATGACGTAATGTCGGAAAACTTCCACCCAAGCGCAGGTGTTCGTCAAGGATGCATAATATCACCGCTTTTGTTCAGTGCTTATACTGAACTCATAATGCGCATTACTCTCGAGGACTGGACTGATGGTGTAGCTATTGCTGGCTACAAGATATTGAATCTGCGCTACGCTGACGATATAACCTTGTTCGCGTCTAGTGCTTGTCATATGGAAGAGTTGCTTCTCATATTGGTGCGTGTGAGCCTAGAATTCTGATTAAAGATTAACCACTGTAAAACCAAGAGATGATGATTGTAGACCGAGCTAATAATAATTCGCCCGAAGTCACTCAGATTGCGAAGTGTGAGGTCGTGCACTCCTACATATATCTTGGAGCTCTAATCTCGAATGAAGGAGGCTGCGAAGAAGAAGTGAAGCGTCGCATGGCAATAACTAGAACTGCGATGGACAGGCTGAAAAAAGTATGGAGGAACCGAAACATAACAAAGGCTACGAAGATCCGGCTCGTTCGAACCCTTGTTTTCCCCATATTATTTATTATTAAAGTAAATATACAATTAAGTATTTTATGAATATTTCAAGTGCCTAACTGTTACCGTTTATTGATATTGGGAAAAATTTGGCAAAAAATGGCGTTTTTTGTATGTGAGCCCCCTTAAATATTTATTTATTTTCATTTTATTATTTAATAAAATACAACTGAGTATTTTGTGAATATTTCAAGTGCCTGCCTATTGCCATTATTAATATCAAGCAAAAAAGGGCAAAAAAAATCGCGTTTGTTGTATGGGAGCCCCCCTTAAATATTTATTTTATTTTGTTTTTAATATTTGTTGTTATAGCGGCAATAGAAATACATAATTTGTGAAAATTTCAACTATCGCGGTTCTTGAGGTACAACCTGGTGGCAGACAGACGGAAGGACGGACGGACGGACAGACAGCGAAGTCTTAGTAATAGGGTCCTGTTTTTATACTTTGGGTATGGAACCCTCAAAAGTATGAAGACCCAAGCGGCTAACTATGTATTTCAAAAATATGTGCAGTTAATACAGATTACAAAATGGTATATAATAATGTTTCGCATTTCTTTATCAGTAGGTACTATTAATCTCTTTAGTTTGTTAAATTATCCGGCAACCTGCAAGTGAAGCAACATGGTTGATTAATCCACTGATATGGACACTAACACTCTCCATATACACGGACGTTATGGAGATATCCATGGTTAAAGTTTTGAGATTAAAAGAATAATTTAGAACGATTACACTACTTTCGAGCTTCGCGTCTAACTGCACCTTAGCTCCGGCGCTGCGGGAAGTGCACTCACGTTCCGTTCCGCAACTTTAAAAACACTTTTACACGTTATTTTATAAGTATTTACGTAAAAACGATCTCGACTGCCACCACCACCACCACTTCAGCCTATCACAGTCCACTGTTGGACATGGCCTCCACAAGTTCGCGCCCGACATTATGAAGCGAACTCATGTGTTTTGCCCATAGTCACCACGCTGGGCAGGCGGGTTGGTGATCTCGACTGCAAGAGCAACAAACGATACAAACTGACATAGATATCATAAACGCACAGATTAGTTTAGATACTACTGTTTCCGTTTACCATACAGCCTATTCAGTCGTGTTTCTTTTCAGTATAATTTTTTATATTTATTTATTTACTGTCATATACGAAAAATATTCAATGTTTCGTTTCATTTATAATAATTATTCACGATTCATCCTGCAACATCCCACTGTTGGGCATAGGCCTCTTCCCCCATGTAGGAGAAGGATCAGAGCTTAATCCACCACGCTGCTCCAATGCGGGTTGGCGGATATATTCCCTACCATGAGTAACGATCGCTATCAGGTGTACATGATAACAACCGGGACCGACGGCTTAACGTGCTCTCCGAGGCAGTGGCGGACTAAGCCCGTCAGAGGCCCGGGGCGGCAAAACTGAATGAGGCCTCCCCCCCCAGGTTTAAAAAAAATTGCGTGCGTACAAAGTACACAAGTCTGAAGTGAAACTTCTTTGGCAAACTAATTAAAGAAAATAATTTAAAAAAAAACTAATTAAAAAAAAAGAATTTAAAATACAAAAAACAAAACTAATTGAAAAAAAAGTCAACGTCACGCACTCGCGCGTCAGGCGGTCACGCATCCAAGGACTGATCGTCGGTCGCTTAAATTTTGCCCCTCATGCGCCTAAAGACTCGCAGCGGTCACAGCACTGGATTGCGATTGACTGTTGCGCAGGCGGTTGCGGGTTCGATCCAGGCACACGACAACATTTGTATTGGCCATATAGATGTTTGCCGTGGTCTGGGTGTTTGTGCATTCCTTGTGGGTCTCCCCACCGTGCCTCGGAGAGCATGTTAAGCAGTCGGTCCCGGTTGTTATCATGTACACCTGATAGCGATCGTTACTCTTAGTAGGGAATATATCCGCCAACCCGCATTGGAGTAGCGTTGTGGATTAAGCTCCGATCCTTCTCCTACATGGGGAAGAGGCTTATGCCCAACAGTAGGATATTACAGACTGAATCGTGCGCCTAAAGTAAGTTTCACTTCAAAAATGTAGTTTTTTATATTTAAATTGCAAGTGAAATTTTAATTCGAATTAAATTATTTAGGCTAACGAGACACCGCGTTGGCGCAGCGGTCACAGCACTGGAATGCGATTGGCTGTTGCGCGGGCGGTTGCTAGTTCGATCCCTGCACACGACAACATTTGTATAGCCTCTTCCTGTTTTAAGCAATGCTCTTTCAACACCGCGGGATCATAATATTTCGCTAACAGTACAAACTAATTATATTATATATTTTCTATAATTAGTACAAACTAATTATAGATAATTTCTTCTGTTTTCCGAAGAAATATCTTCACGGTGGCCTCGGAAAGTCAGATTTTGTTGGGCTAAGAATAGCGTTACATTTAAAAAGCTTCTAAGGCCCGAGTTCACCGACTATCATTTAACCAATGTTTGAGTAATCAGCCGATGAATTTCTAAACATCGGTTATGCACCCGGTCAAGTATTAACTGTTCACCACGAATATTTTAACCGTGGTTACTAAATCAGGCAATCACCATACGCTCAGAGTGAATGAACCAATAATGAACGAATGCTATAAGTCTACTCATTAGGGAAGTTACATAGTTCTATTTAGTCGACACGAGTTTGGGTGACATCTATATTTAGTAGCATAAAATAAAACGCTTTCAACTTGAGAAGGTCGAGAACGCATTGGAAACTGTTAACTTAGCAATTAGCATGTAGTGTCCAATTTGAATGGACAATAACGTCATGGCACGGCGCTGTGATTGTCAAAAAAAATGTTATTGTTTCTTTGCACGTGGTTATATTCTCCGTGTTGATTATTATTTTGTTGTGTTGTGAGTGTTTACTTTTTAAATTACGGATTCATCCCAAATTAGATTAGCCATTTTGAAAGAACAATTAAAGCAAGAAGAAATAAAGACCCAAAAACTTATGGATAGTTAGGAATTTTTTTAGGTGTTATACCTCCGCGCGATATTCCGTTGTTCCGTGCTCTGGAAGAATTTGATTTTTAGCAATAAGACCACCAGTGGTCGTTGTACAAGTTATATAGGTACTTATAACTATAATATTGCTTATATATTTCATACTGGTTCTTTGTTTTTATGTGCAATAGTATTATTACCAATTTATTACTTAACACGTTCCCTGTCCTAGTACAAAGTTATAAAATGTATTCGTACGTCCACCTACAATTTTGCCCTAACTTGACAATAATCATTATAAGAGATTACATTTATACTAATACGGCCTAAAAAAAATTTTTTTTTTTTCAGGAAAATACTGTAAAAAAATATGACTCCCTAAGGAGTCATGAACGTGTGAACTAAAAATTGTGTGACTCTCTATGGAGTCATGGACGTGTTAACTAAAAATAGTAGTCAATCATATATTTTTTTATATGTTCTGTGGTATGAAATGTCAATATCAGCTGTGAAATGTCATCATTGTATGAATCACTACATAGTATAAAACAAAGTCGCTTTCTCTGTCCCTATGTCCCTTTGTACGCTTAAATCTTTAAAACTACGCAACGGATTTTGATGCGTTTTTTTTAATAGCTAGGGTGATTCTTGAGGAAGGTTTATGTATATAATTTAGTATACTTTTATGTAAATTAGCAGAAATACTCTGCCGTCCATGTTATAATACATTACATTGATTTAAATAAATAAACAACATTGCCTCCAAAAAAAAAATAGTTTTATTTTACCCTCTTCATATATGGGAAACTGGCAAACATTTTACGGCGGCTCTTTTAAATTTTCGGTAGCTTTGTTATCTAACCATACGTCCATGAGAAATTTTTTCCTCTTATTCATACGTCCAGTCAAATAAAAAACATTAAATTTACTTATAGATTATGACTCCAACTAGAGTCATGGACATATGAGTTTGGTACAAATGTGACTCCTTTGGAGTCATTGGACAGTGAACGTGTTAAAAGAAAACACACTTACTCTCACTCGTTTTTCCGAAGCCAGCAGCTGTAGCCACAGCACCGACGAAGCTGTTGGAGCCAGTGGCTAATGCAATGGGCTGAATAATGTCTGTGGAAACATAAAAATGTCTTTATTTCCTGTAAGTAGAAAGTACATCAGGAAATTTATAAAAACACTTATCATAACTATATTGGCACAAAAAATTTGAAACATGGCATCTACAGCCAAACTAGGACACGTTTAATCTACTTATACGACGTATTGGGGTTTAGGCTGAATTAAACAGAAAATTGTTTCTCATACTATTGCGGGGCGTTAAGTGTCAAACCTTTATTTGTGCAGTTTAAAATCAAATTAGCTTTAAAAAAACTCTCCTTCGAATCGTCATTTTGCAAATTAAAATTAGAATTATTGTTTAAGTGAAGCTACCACCGGTTCGGAATGCAGATTCTGCAGAGAAGAACCGGCAAGAAACTCCAGAGTTACTCTTTAAAAAAAATCTGTTTTTATACTTTGGTTATATCTTACATGAAATGCAGCGTTTCTTTTTAATCATCATCATCATTTCAGCCTATCGCAGTCCACTGCTGGACATAGGCCTCCACAAGTTCGCGCCAATAATGGCGTGAACTCATGTGTTTTACCCATAGTCACCACGCTGGGCAGGCGGGTTGGTGACCGCAGGGCTGGCTCCGTCGCACCGAAGACGCTGCTGCCCGTCTTCGGCCTGTGTACTTCAAAGCCAGCAGTTGGATGGTTATCCCGCCATCGGTCGGCTTTTTAAGTTCCAAGGTGGTAGTGAAACCCTTGTGTTATCCCTTAGTCGCCTCTTACGACACCCACGGGAAGAGAGGGGGAGGTTAAATTCTATGCCGTAGCCACACAGCAAAATTACAAAACAGCATTCTTTTTAATAGAAATTTTAAATTTATTCTCAGACAATTTCAATATCGTTTGTGGGATTTGCTTGATGTGTAGTTGATGGATATTGTTTGTGGAATTGGTGAAACAATCGTAAAGATATAGAATAATTGGGTTGGTAGTTTGGACGACCACTCTGCTGTAATGGTGCGTGTGCCGTGTCGGCGGCACCTAAACGCCGACGGTCGCAATTTCGATTCCCGCTCGGAGTGGATATCTGTGTTTATACAAATATTTATTTCCGGTCTGGTTTTTAGTCCTTGTCCTCCGCACCGTGCCTCAGAGAACACGCCAAGCTGTAGGTCCCGGTTGTTATAATGTACGATCGTTACTCATGATAGGGAATAATTATATCCATCAAACCGGCATGGAGCAGCGTGGTGGATTAAGCTCTGATCCTTCTCCTACATGGGGAAAGAGGCCAATACACAGCAGTGAGATATTACAGGCCGAAGCGTAGCGTAGCGTAGGATTAGGTTCTGATAGTATTGATAATACTAATAGATAGCCACCCATGACAGTTATTTCAATGATGAATCGTTTCATTTTCTCATAAAAGACGCTCATATCTTTGTTAGTCCCGATACATATTCCATAATACATTAAACGGACCATCTTTATACAGCACAAAAGTCCTCATTTACGGCTTATTTAAGTTTATTTCACTTTAGTAACGTTTGACTTGTTTTGGCTTCTATATTTGCTGACTAGCTGAACCTGCCCGCGACGTCGTCTGCGTGCGTTTACTGCTCGTTCCTCGTAGGTGATAGCGTGATAATATGTAGCCTATGTTCTGACCCGACTTCTTAATAATATTCGTGCTAAATTTGAAGTAAATCCATGCAGTACTTTTTGAGTTTATCCCGGACATACATTGACTTTCCTATCATTTTATTATATGTATAGATTAGAACCATACCGACTTATGAGAGGTTATGAGAATGACAAGAATTTGGTATGCATTTGTCCATGTTTAGGGGAGACTGGGGTCAATAGAAACACGGGTCAATAGAAACAAATGCAATAACTACGAAACAAGAAGCGATAGCGGGGCGGTCCCTGAGGGGGGATGGATCTGCGTTCGTGTCAGAACCTGTGGAACAGTGCTAGCCGCGGCTCTGTGGCCGTCGGACGTTATTACGCGAGTGTATTGCTTTTCCGGCACCAAAAGTCAGTATTTTTGATGTTTTTGTTTTGTATATTAGTCAATATCCATTGGTACTACGTTAATACTATTTAACTTTCTGTTTGTATGGTTATTCTTGTTGAATTTGTAGTGGTTTATGTATACCTACCGTCTACCGTTATTTTTCTACGATTTTAAATATTCACCATGACGTTGCTGGGTCAATTGAAACAAAATTTAACGGGTCAATTGAAACATGTTTCAATTGACCCTTGTCAATTGAAAAATGTTTCAATTGACCCTTGTTTGTGGTTTTTATCGTATTTTTTTGTTTACAGATGCCGCGAAACCGTCCGAAAACTACTAATCGCGGAAAGTGTAGTATAGATTTGTATAAAAAAGCCTATGAAGAGATAAAATCCAAGGGAATAACACTTAGACAAGCTGCCGAAATGTATGACGTTAATTTAACATCATTGTTTAGATACAAGGAAAAAAGGGACAGTTGCAATGAAGAATCCTCAGAATCTATAAAAATGGGTTATTCCCCCCACAATAAAGTGTTCTCTGAAGCCCAAGAAAAGGAGTTATCGAAATATTTAATTCGTTGTGCTGATATAATTATACTTTGGTCTTCCCAAAAAAGAGGTACAGAAACTGGCATATGAACTTACTAAATCGTACAACTTGGCAAGGCCTCGATCTTGGGATGTGAATAAGATTGCAGGAGAAGACTGGTTTTTAGCCTTTATGGCCAGAAATCCCGAACTATCAGTGAGAGCTGCTCAAACCACAAGTTTGTCCAGAGCGACGAGTTTTAATCGTACAAATGTTGAGGCGTTTTTCGATAATTTGCAAACAGTTATGTACCGTCATAAATTTGAACCACAGGACATCTATAATGTTGACGTGACGGGAGTAACAACGGTACAAAAACCGGACCGAATTGTGGCCAGGCGAGGAATAAAACAAGTTGGATCGGTGACATCAGCAGAACATGGAACACTTGTGACGTTAGCTTTTGCAGTTAATGCCATAGGTAATGTCATCATTCTTTTTTTTGTTTTTCCTCGGGTCCGGTTCCAAGATCATTTTTTGAGAGACGGTCCTATAGGTTCCACAGGCACTGCTAACCCTTCAGGGTGGATGCAAGATTCAGGCTTCCTGCAATTTTTAAATCATTTTAAAAAATATGCCAACTCTTCGAAGTCTCATCCAGTACTGTTGGTTTTAGATAACCACTCGTCTCATATACATATTGATTGTCTAGACTATTCCAAAAATAACGGAATTTTTTATTATCTTTTCCGCCCACTGCTCGCATAAGCTGCAGCCGTTGGACAGGTCGTGCTTTGGTCCATTTAAGAAAGCAATAAATACCAGCTGTGATGCATGGATGCGAAACAACCCGGCAAAGACAATGAGTATTTATGAAATTCCAGGCATTGTCGCTACTGCTATGCCAATAGCCTTCACTTGCAGAAATATTCAAGCTGGATTTCAAGCAACTGGAATCTACCCATTTAATAGGAACATTTTCACAGATCTAGACTTCGCACCTTCTTTCGTAACTGACCGCCCAAACCCAAATGACACTCATGAATCAAATCCTGTGTCTATTGAGATACCAACATCTAGCACCAATGCAGGTTTGGCTATTCTAGATCCAAATCAGACATCTATTTCTATTGGAACACAAACAAGCGTCACTAACAGCCAAGTTTCAAGCTTAAATATAGAGTCAATTGGAGCAGAAAATTCAAGGTCTATGGACCAATCTAGTACGCCTACAAAAAATTCAGGTGATGCAGTTACAACGGATCAATCTAAAACGCCCCCAATGACCCTTCATCCTGTTGTTGATCCATGTCAGCCATCTACAAGCCAGTCAACAGTATTCTCACCGGAATCAACAAGACCTTTTCCCATGGCTCCACCAAGGAAGCTGCCTGCAGGTGATAGGAGAAAGAGGAAGTCGACTATCTACACGGACACTCCCGAAAAAGAAGAAATTAGCAAAGAATCGGAAAAGAAAAATCAGAAAAAACAGGCAAAGAACGTGAAAAAGAACTTGAGTAAAAAAAATATAGGAAAGGGTAAAAAATCTAAGCAAACTAAAGAATTGACTTCTTCTGAAGATGAATCAGAGAACTGCATTTGCCTTGTTTGCACGGAAAGTTTTGAGAATAGCAGACCAGGAGAAAACTGGGTGCAGTGTTCGGGGTGTAAGATGTGGGCACATGAGGCTTGCACACCTGGATACCTCAATTATTTGTGTCACAATTGTGAGTCTGACTGATTATACCAAATTTATATTTTAAGATCTATTTTAATCGTTGCTCTCTGTTTAATAAATATTGGTTACCTACATTTGTTAGTAATAGTTGATCTCATTATTATTTATTACTTATTACTTTACTTATCAGTATTAATATATTGTAAGATAATAAGTGCCATATGAATGTTGTGTTAAGTTAAAACAATAATTACTTAAAAAAATTTTTTCGCTAATATGGCCGTTAATGGCCGTTTTTTCGGAAAACGTTTCAATTGACCCCGGTCTCCCCTATACACGAGCATTGTGAGATTTATTGCATGGGCCGATTTCATGGGTGGACTAAATTATGTATTAAAGTTGAGTAGGTATATTCAACTTACTATTGTAATTTACGTGGCTGATTCGAATAACGGCAACATCGTTGTTGATGTTCCACATGTTGTAATTGGGGTGTACAACCACATCATTGGTGTTGATGCGAACCCCACCAGTGGTTAAAGTGACGGACCCGAGAACGACTGTAAACGACAGGGCCGTGGACATTTGACCCTGCCAGCAGTGAGCAGCAGTGACTAGCCTGGTGTTACTAATAAGAGAAGATCCGCAAACTGAAGTAAGTCCTCCATCCAAATGAATTACCAGACCACCCTTGAAATTAAAAAAAAAAAACTTTAATGATTACAGATGACAGAAAGATTACCATTAACTACAAAAAAAAAACACCAAATGGGGATGAGCTCCAAGTAATGCAGCCGGTCCTCCTATGATCCTTGAGCTATCGAAGTCCATAGCCGACTCAGCAGCTTTTATACGAGCCATTTCGCGTATACCGTACTCTATGTGGTAATCAGAGAATAATGCCTCTTCCGCTGTGACAGCCATTGCCAGGGCAACGAAAACGATTAGGAGTTTCATGGTGGTACCCACTTTGTTTTGCAGCAGTGCGTATGCTTCAATGCTTTAAATTCATATTTATATCTTATATCTACATGCCTAAGCTACATATTTAATTTTATCAATTTTTTTTTCGAATAGATAGAGTCAAGGGGGCAAAGTGCGCCATACTTTTTTCATAGTTGACTTTGGTGCAATATTTCTTGTGTTTAAGTTCACAGTCATGGTACCATAAGGATCTGTGATGTTTTGCAACAACAACCAATGTCGTGTCATTAGAATCTGACAGCAAATTAATGAATTTTAGCATAAAATTTGAAAACAGTCTGACCAGGCGCACTTTGCCGACAAATCGGGTAAGTGCGCCTTGTATTATTAAAACGTAATATTATAGCATTAGAATAAAAACAGCCTTATATTATTATAAGAAAACAAGCAACAAAACGAATGATATTTACTTTTTTTTCATAGCCACATTCTAGAATAATCTATGTACTTAAAACCAAATTTCGGCTAAATGCGCCATACAATCTTAAGTCAGAGGCTATGAACCTTTTTTCCAAATATTGATAATCGAGTGTCAAGTATATTTTTTCTTTTATTTACGATGGGAATACCCCATGGTATTCCCATCGTAAATGGAACTACTTAAATATTTGGTATTATAAACGGACTGAAATAAGAAGTTAGTTATTGAAATTAGTTATTAAGTGTAATATTTATTTTCTCGCCTTAAAACAAAAATAGGAAACATGACATTTTTGAACAACATTACGATTTTCTTGAATTTTAATATTTCGTATTGCCTCCTCGTGCTTCCATTATTGCGTTTACCCAGTTTGGCATGCTGTACACCAAGTTTTTTGTACGATTTTGGGGAATATTCTCCCATTCCTCTGTGAGAGCAATTTTGAGCTCACGAAGCGTAATTGTTTTACGCATCTCTCTAGCTAGTCCCAAGCATGCTCGATCGGATTGACATCTGGGCTGCGTGCTGACCACTCCATACGAGTAATGTTCATCTCTTGAAGGTAGTCACTCACAATCCAATCTGTATGAGGTCGGGCATTGTCATGCATAAAAATAGCATTCTCACCCAAATTGACCATAAATGGACCAACGTGTTCATTCAAGATTTCTTTTTCAAATTCATTTGCAAGATTTGACCCGACCATACAAACAAGCAAAGAAACATTGCAAGTTAAATAAAGACTTGTAACAAAGACACATTTTAAAAAGTTTGTAACCTCTGGATTGCGGCGAAGTGCGCCATATAAGAAGTCAGTATGGCGCACTTCCCCAACTATATAAATTTTAAGTTAGAATATTTAACTGCAAAAAAATATATAAATTTTACTAGATAGGAGTGAGATATAGTCAGAAACTTAAAGAAAAATATTTAAATTGTGCATTTACCTCACTCGTATATTGGTAAAAACTAGATTTCTTGAGATTTACGAAGATGATCAACCCATAGTCATCTCTGCTAACCACTTTGAATATCAGTGAAAATAAAATGGCGCGTATCTCAAACTCACATGACTAGAGCCATCTGTGACTTTCACCAAGAACTATGATTTAGTTTGTAGAATCGATATATAGTGTCACTACTAGTATCTAATCGGTAGTTTTCGAGATATTTGTGGTAGGTGCACTTGCCCGGTAGGCGCACTTTGCCACATTAACTCTAATGATTAGGAAAGGATTAATTAGTAGATTATAAGGTAAAACCCACAACGAAGTAATTAATCTTTTTAGGGTTTTACCCAAAGGGTAAAAACGGGTCCCTATTACTAAGACTTCGCTATCTGTCCGTCCGTCCGTCCGTCTGTCTGTCACCAGGCTGTATCTCAAGAACGCGATAGCTAATTAGTTAGACAGTTGAAATTTTCATAAATTATGTATTTCTGTTGCCGCTATAACAACAAATACTAAAAACAAAATAAAATATATATTTAATTATTAATAATAAATTTATTTATTTTGTTGCCCTTTTTTGCTTGATATTTATAAAGGCAACAGATAGGCACTTGAAATATTCACAAAATACTCAGTTGTATTTTTGCTTTAATAGTAAAAAAAAAACCTGCGTGGTTTTATGAAACCACGGTAAAAGTGAAACTTTTTTTCACATTATAGACATTTCACTAAAATATTTTGGAATAATATTCCATTAAGGGTACAAAAATCGCTTTATTAATCTTACCGCGCGGCCGACCGTCACGCGACATGCAACACACAGACGAAAAAGTTTGAGACGATGTAATAAAAATTTCACTTTAATAAAATTAGAAGAAAATAAATATTTAAGGGGGCTCCTATACAAAAAACACAATTTTTCGCATATATTTGCTCGATATAAATAAATGGTAACAGGTAAGGCACTTGAAATATTCACAAAATATTTAATTGTATATTTACTTTAATAATCAAATTAAAATTAAAAAAACAATCTAAATATAAAATTACCATATCTATACTAATATAATAAAGCTGAAGAGTTTGTTTGTTTGATTGTTTGTTTGTTTGTTTGAAAGCGCTAATCTCAGGATCTACTGGTCCGATTTGAAAAATTCTTTCAGTGTTAGATAGCCCATTTATCGAGAAAGGCTATATGCTATATATCATCACGCTAAGACCAATAGGAGCGGAGTCCACGCCGACGAAGTGGCGCGCAGAAGCTAGTAAAAAATTAAACGAAAAAATATTCTATTTTTATAAACACAATTTTAACGCTTTTTAATTGCAATATTATTATAATATGTATTTCTTACCAGTTGATAGTTCATCGACAAAAATAGCGATGATTTAACTAAAGATATAATCTATCAATGTAAAAAATTATATAGAGCTCAAAATGGTAAGATTAGATATAAAACAGTATTTAAGGTAATTGTTCGACTGCGAAACAACGCACTATCGTCCAACATGAAGCTCCTCATCGTCGTCCTCGGCCTGGCTCTAGCTGTTACAGCGGAAGAACCAATCATCCGTGACTATCATCTAGAGATCGGTATCCCCGAAAGGGCTCGCATAGACGCCGCTGAGATGGCAGTGGACTTCGACGGTTCCAGGATTATAGGAGGACAGGTTTCAGCACTAGGAGCTCATCCCCACTTGGTACGTTTGGTAATTTTTAGTGAATAATAGTCTATGTTTCACGTTTATTTAATAATAATTTCTTTATAATTTTTAAGGCTGGTCTACAAATCACATTGTCAAGCGGACAAACATCACTTTGCGGAGCTTCTCTTATTAGTAACACTAGAGTGGCCACTGCTGCTCACTGTTGTAGAGGTTACAATGTACAAGCTACGTCTTTTACCGTTATTCTCGGATCTGTTAACTATAATTATGGTGGCGTTCGTATCATCACCAGCGATTACGTTACCCATCCCGATTACGAAATGATTCTCTACGCTAACGATGTTGCTATTATTCGCATCACACCTGTTGTTTTCACCAGTAAGTCAATTCTAATTTATATTAGTTTGAATATTGGATACTTTTTATATAAATATATCTAATACTAGCTTCTGCGCGCGACTTCGTCGGCGTGGACTCCGCTCCTATTGGTCTTAGCGTGATGACACATAGCCTATATCCTTCCTCGATAAATGGGCTATCTAACACTGAAAGAATTTTTCAAATCGGCCCAGTAGTTCCAGAGATTACCGCGTTCAAACAAACAAACAAACAAACAAACAAACAATCAAAAAAACAAACAAACAAACAAACAATCAAACAAACAAACTCTTCAGCTTTATATATTAGTATAGATTTAAAATCAGCACAAGAGAATAAGTTCAGTTGTAAGACACTAACGCGTAATAATATTTCTAATAGTTGGGTAAATTAAAATGTTTTAAAATAACAGAAGGACGATGGCATGAATGGAGAAACATAGCGGAGTAATAAGGTGTCTACGGACAGGAAATCATATAAAAATACGAGTATAATAGTTAAGCGTATGTGTAACATTAATGAATGTTTAAAAAACTATTAACTGAGGTTGGGTGAATGGAAAAAGGCTTTTTTTTTTTTTTTTTTTTTTTGATATCGCAGGGTAACCCATTTACGGGTGATATCCAGGACGCCCGGGTAGGCAGTCCTAGACCGTATGTCGGACTCAGCACTTGGGGGTGCCACTACCGTACTAAATCCCTGCGGGAGCCTTCAGCCGCTTTAATTGGAGGGTCCTGGATCTGCAGGCAACAGGATCCCTCCAGCGACAGGCTGGCCTCGGCGAAAAGGCCAGACTTCTCCTCCATGGGGACTGTCCGGCTCACCTCTGAACAGTCCCGACGACGCCGTGTCTAGCAGGACCGGGTTCCCATCCCGGCCCGACACGGGCACAGGGGCGTTACTGGAAGCGCATTAAGTAGCGCCTCCTACGCACCCCCATTCGTCGCCCGCGGGTGGAAGCCACGTCGGCGGCCTCCTCTCTCACCCGCTCGTCGGCCTCCTTTTGGGACATAACTGTCTCACAGAAGGAGACCATCGCCTTCCAGGACTCGTCGTTGCCAAGCATCGCGGTGATGACGCTCGGGAGCGACAGATCCCCTCCGAGGACCGACGTCAGACCCTGACGCATTGCTGCCCATAGCAAATGGAAATAGGCTGAGCTATATTTGCTTCGAAATATAACTACTATATGTCACGACTATAATGTGTATCTTCAACGAAAATAAACTAAAGAAACGTTTTTCCCCAGACAACATTCGGGCCATCGCGTTAGCCACCGGCTCCGACAACTATGTCGGTGCTACGGCTGTAGTTGCTGGTTTCGGATTAACGAGTGACAGTAAGTTAATTCTTTATTTACTATTCGATCTGATTTCTTATTTTTATGATACTTCTTTTTATAACGACCGTAGAGGGCATTAAAAATCATTTTTTTATTTTAAGTAATAATTTTTTATATTTTCAGCCGGCTCAGTATCAAGTGTGGCGAGACATGTAAGCCTGCAAGTAATTGATAACAACACATGTGCAAGTGTATATGGTCCCCAAGTCGTCCTCGCTTCCACTTTGTGCACGTCTAACAGCGGCGGAAGGAGCCCCTGCGGTGGTGACTCGGGAGGTCCTCTCGCGATCGGCAATACCTTGGTCAGTATTTTTTTTTCTTTCTTTTCTCATCTTTTATTTTGTACCAGTAACGACTTCCCTTTCGACGAGAATTTTACTTGCTTTTTTTTATAAAAAAAAAAAAATTGTTTCTAAAAAATAACGTACTTTTTTCTACAGATTGGTATGGTTTCCTTCGGTTCTGCCAACGGTTGCTTGGCTGCACCAGCCGGTTTCTCCAGGGTTACCTCATTTGCTTCTTGGCTCAGAGCACAATAGAGTCCTGCATGTACTATGATTTAATTAAATATTTTGATGCAATTTTGTTTGTGTTTGTGTGTATTCTTAAGCAACGATGTCGGCAAACAAGCGTACGGCTCACCTGATGGTAAGCGATTACCGTAGCTTATAGACGCCTGCACCATAAGAAGTATGTATTGCAAGCGCTTTGCTGACTCTACCCCCAATTCTCCCAGGAGCTCTGGTCACCTTACTCACCAACAGGAACACAACACTGCTTGGAAAAACAGTATTATTTAGCTGTGGTCTTCTGTAAGGTCGAGGTACTACCCCAGACGGGCTGCTCCATATTTTGAGCAAGAAATTTCCTGCTGTGCCCTACCTCAGTTGCTGCTGTTTATTGTTTGCTTTATTACGACACCTATCAACCTCATTTGTTTTATTGGCGAGGCCTAAGTTTTCTGTTACCATTTTTCATGTCAAAACAAATAGAAGATTGGTAATTTTACATTGCGCGCTCTTAAGTAATCATTTTGACTGTCATCTACTTTTCTGATGGAACTTTGAATTAATTTCTAGATAAAAGAATCTAGTTTTATAGTTCATACTTTCATACTATAGGTACGAGTAAATTCAAATCGTGGCAAGCTTCATGTTAGTCTAATCCAGTTATTATTTTCGGTGTAGTGCGCGGTCAAAATAAAGACATAGAATACAAACTTGAAAACATTTATATTTTTGGCATCCTTATCCATTACAAAAAATCCAAGTTCAACCTACAGACCTGATCTAACATTATCATATTATTATTGATAAGCATCCATTAAGATACAGATTGCTAGTGTTAATTGCATTAATAGGTACGTTGAGAAAGTCCAAATAGTCCAATAACGTTTATCGTAATGTATCGCAGTGTCGATGTTATATGTTTAATAATTCTTTTATTAACCTGATTAGCTTCTGCGCGCGACTTCGTCCGCGTGGAATAGGACCAATTCTGTCATACATGATTTGTGCGAAACTTAAGAGTGCGCATAATGCAAAATTACCATCTTCTATTTGTTTTGACATGAAAAGTTCCAGACCAAATCTTAAAATAAAAATATATGACAAACTACGTGATATTTGCAAGGGTTGACCCATATCAAAAACATAAAATAAGGAAATTTCCTCGATAAAATATAATCACGAAATAACCTCTAATTTTTATATTTTTTCTATTTATACTCGATATGGTTATGACCATTAAGACAAAAATTTGATAATTAATTACATTTAAATATGAGTAAAGGCTATGCCAAGGCATTTAATGTAATTAATTTTAGTTTCGGAATTATATACAAAATAACATATTTGTCGTTTTTTACATTCGTAATGCGCTCAAAACTATATCGTCTATCGCACTCTGACACGAGGCTTTGTGTATATTTTGTTTCATCGGGCGCGCGGGTGAAATCTGATTTTTTGCTCGCCTTATGCACGCTCTTAAACCGTTTACGCAGCGGATGCTCTCAAAAGGAAAAAAAAGCCTTCCTCAATAAACGGGCTATTTAACACTACCGCTTTTTGAGTAATCTTTAATAGCGCGTATTTACATAACTATTTTTTCGTCTTATTACGTTGTATTGTTGATGTAATTGAAGTCGTTTTTTTTTTTCGTTTGCGAGCAAACACAATTATATATATCAAGAGCATTGGCGTAATCGAGGATTCATTATAGAAGTGATTCTGATAGCATAATATATTAGTAGGAATGGATAGAAAATTAGGTACGCAATCTTCGAAGAGAACTATAACAACACAATAGATTTATAATCACATTTATTTTAAAATTTTAACAGTCTTATAAATTGAAAAAAAAATACACCACATTAAATAACCCATCATATTAGTAAAAATATAAAATAATAATATAAATGATTGGTTAACTAGTATTAACTTTACAAGCTGGTAAAGACCCGCCGAATTCTTTTTCTAAATATTTCGCAACGGTTAAGCAAAGAGCGTCGTTGTACGGCTTCGCTAACACTTGGATGCCGACTGGTAGGTCTTGGCTGTTTTTTCCTAGAGGTACCTGAAAAAAAAAAGCTTATGATAGCTTGATAGCTTGCGAATCTATTTTGTTGTATATAACCTTGGAGAATGTAAAAATGAAGAAAGAAGTGAAATGATCATAAAATTGTCGTCATAAATTAACAATATTATTTTAATATTAATAAAATTTTCAAGTACCTATCAAATTGAATTAATTCTTTATCTACGAGTAGGTATATTTCCGGAGTTTTTTGGGAAAACATACCACATAATTTTTTAGGATTTGAAGTTTTTGAAAATTTTAAAACGTAAATATTAAAGTCTATTTCCATTTGTAAGTGTCAAGTGGGGATCGCTTTGAGAAATATACCTAAGACACAAAGACAGAAAATAGTTTTGTTCAGTAAAAATAAAAATATAAAAGTATTTAGTACCAACGTACTCCTTCAATATAACTGACCCGGCAAATAGAAACACACTTAACAGCTTGGGGTATAAAGAATAGCCCATGACCTATCCTCAGACCTACCAAATATACACGAATTATAATCATAAAAATCGTTTAAGTCGTTTTGGTGGAGTTCGGTAAAAAAACTGCGACATGAGATATTACTTTGATATAATTTATAGACTAGCATTCCGCCCCGGCTTCGCACGGGTATTTAACCAAAATTTCAAATTTTTTCCCTAATTTTAAAAAAAAATGTAATATAGCCTATGTCACCCGCGGATAGTGTAGCTTCCCAACAGTGAAAGAATTTTTCAAATTGGTTCAGTAGTTTCGGAGCCTATTCAATGCAAATAAAACAATCAAATCTTTACTCTTTATAATATTAGTATAGATATTCATAAAATGGTGAAGTAAATAAATAAATATCTACACATTACACACACGGTCGTCTGTTCCTAAAGTAAGCAACTTAATGCTTGTGTTATAGGTAACAGCCGACTGGTCTAGCTACATTTTTTTTTTCGATAAACTTACTTATAAATAATACATAATAAATAATACATAATAAATATATAAATAAATATGTATATTACACCCAGACTCGGGGTGGGAATCGAACCCATAACCCCCGGAGTAGAAAGCAAGGTCACTACAAACTGCGCCAACGGGCTAGTCAAAGTAAAGTTGAAGGTGAGCGTACAATATCCGTGTCGAACTGTCGATGACTGTACCTGTGTGGCGGGGCACTTGAGCGCGTTGACGATGCCCCAGTAGCAGAAGTTGTAGGGGCGGAAGTAGAAGGAGTAGTGGTGGGGCGCGGCGTGCGGCGCGCTCGGCAGCAGCAGCACGCCGTCGTCGCCGAGCTGGCTCTGGAGACAAACGTCACTTGGTATAGACTCTAATACTTTTAATTTTTCTTGTATTTTTTTGATTGTCATATAAGGCCCCCGGGCCCCGGTATGAAAAAATATGAGGTGTAAAATCTGTCGAACGAATAACCTCGTTACGGTTTTTTTTGCCTTTTCAACGCCATCTATCGAAAACCACGAAAACGTCGTCGAGAGACTAATAATAGTTTTCTAATAGCGGCATCGGTCGATCGATAGATGGCGCTATTTGATTATTTAAAGGACAATGCCTATTTGTGCCCGGTACGTGCTTTGACTAGTTTAGACAATTCATATATTTAAGTATCGTTTATTAATTGAAACTAGATTTTTAATAATATTCTAAAAGTGATCAAAGCCGTGGTTTATAATTTAATTTTAAAAAATATTTTAGTTGTATTCCGCGTTTGTCATGTCAAAATAGTTTAAATATAAATAGCAAGTCGCCATAGCAACCACACAAACAAACGCTTTTTTTAAATTGAAATATAAACCACGGCTTTGATTACTTTTAGACTATTATTAAAAATCTAGTTTTAATTAATAAAGAAAACTTTAATATGTCAATTTTCTGGTCGTGTTGGGGTTTATAATTTAATTAAAAAAAGCGTTTATTTCTATAGTTGCGTTTCCGACTTGGTATTTATATTTAATATGTTTTGACAGCACAAACCCGGAATACAAATAAAATATCTTTTTTAATTAAAGTATAAACTACGGTTTTAATCACTTTTAGAATATTATTAAAAATCTATTTTCGATTAATAAAGGATACTTAAATATATGAATTGTCTGAACACGTACCCGGGCACGGCTTCATAGAAAATAGGCATTGGCTGTGAGTGTTGCGCTAACGCGTCGTCTGATTTGTACTAGGTACTAAAAACATTTTTTTTCTTAAGATTGAATAAAAATATGTACTCAAAAATTAATAAAGTCAGCAAAAGAAAATAAAAAGTTACATGCACTTGGTATTGATAAATAGTGTTTACAAAGACTTACAAACAAATCTTCCTTAAAGCTTCTCGTCAACTCTTCTGCCCACTCTGGTTGCGGTTGTGGCAGCCATTGTAGCTCGATAACTCTCAGTATGCTAAATAAGCAAAACTTGCTCATTCCGCACATCTGTAATAAAAAGTCGAATCATTATCAAGTCCTCTACACATTTAAAACTATAAATTTGATTTGTAACTCTGTTTGATTTGTATTAGGAAATATCCATCCAGCGAAATCACACTGCTCTCAAGCAGTGGCTTAGCGAGGGGTGGGCAAAGGGGGGCATCATGCCCCGGGCGCTACTCACAAAGGGGCGCCAAATGGTCCGCAAAACTAAAAATTGCTCGACATATTATAATGGTTTTCGAATGAGGGGGGCGCTAAAAGCGTATTGTGCCCCGGGCGCGAGAAATGAGGGGGGCGTTAAAAAGATATTGTGCCTCGGGCGTGAGAAATGAGGGGGGCGTTAAAAAGATATTGTGCCACGGTCGCCAGTTAAGCTCGCTATGCCACTGCTCTCAAGTAGTGTTAATGGCGATGGAGTAGACGTGTCCCGGAGTGAAGACCGCGTGTTGCCAAACGACGAAGATCTACGTAAGATTGCCAGTGTAGGCTCGATAAGGATTGCGGAAAACCGGGATGTCAGGCGCGAACTTGGGGAGGCCTATGTCCAGCAGGGGACTGCAGGCTGAACTGACCGACTGACTGACAAGTAGTGTTGTGTTCCTGTAGTGAGTAAGGTGACCAGAACTCTAGGGGGGCTAGTTGGTAGGGTCAATGCATTTGCGGTATAAATATATGATAATATGGTATGCGATGCGGGCGGTTTGTTCAGATAAGCTCTTGTGAGCTTTCGTGGCAGGCTTATAAATAAGTGTATGTGTTTTTTTTTTTGTATTTTGAACAAATAAAAAAGTGGGACTTAAAGAATATAATACAATTACATATCTCACCTTTTTAAATAATTCCGTTAACCCATTCACTTCCTTGTCGTTAGTCAGCATTTGTGCGTAATTTTCTGGTTCCTTGGACATCCAGTAGTACCAAAGTTTGTACATGTAGTCGAAACCTTTGTGATAGTAGGGCTGGACAGAAGTGTTCAAGTCTTCATTTATCTTGCAAATTACCCTGAAAAATTAACTAGGTATTATTATCAAATATAAAATGTCACTCCTGAATAGTGTAGCTTTCTGTTAGTGAAAGAATTTTCATGATCGGATCAGTATTTGCGAAGATTACCCCGTATATACAAACAAAGTTATAAACTTTACCTCTTTATAATATTATTAGTATTAGTATTATAGGCCCGTCCGGCGACTAAATAGCTTTTTGACAGCTCACGCCTATAAATTACAGTTTTTTTTTCCGGAATAACGTACTAAAAATTTTACAGTAATGTCATACTTTATTGACGATTTGATTGATTGAGTGAAGTACCCTGTGCATAACAAACAACCACAGACTATGAAACAGTTCTTGAAATAATAAATCGATAATAAATCGATCATATGATAAAAATAATTTTACGTCATGTGATTATTTTTTCTATAAATTTAATACAAAAATGTAAATAAAAATAGTATCTATGACCCCAAGATATACATTTACATTAAGTTATAAAATTATATCTAATAGAACTAAAAATTACACAAAATTGATTAATAAACTAAAACATATATACTAAAACTAAAATATATACTAAAACAATGAAGCTAAAACTAAAAACCTTAAAAAATATAATATAATAATTAAAATATATTATTAAAAGAAGTCCCTTTAGGCAAGGTTCCGAAGATACTGGCAGCGTTCCCCCTTTGGATAGCTAGACTAATTCTTTGTCCGAGGTAGCTGCCAGCTCTTCGGTCTCCTGTGATGTCGACTAACCTTTTTGCTATTTCCTTAAAGAGCCTTATGGCGCTAGGACCCCACGGACCAAGGGTCTCGACACCGAATGGGACAAAATCATATTCGGAGCCTAGACCCCTGTATTTGCTTTGTTTAGCTTTTTCAGCCGCTTCACAAGCCGCACCAGCTCTGTTGTTGGTTCCATGTAGATGGGAAGGGGCCAGCGTGTCTGAACAGGTTGCATCCCATACCAGCACCCTGCCCATCTTCCATGGAATCAAACTCATACCGTCCGGTCTCTTGCCATCGTCTCTTGCAATACCAGACGGCTCAAGTATACTTGGTACGTTGACGGTGGCAAGGGACCGGCGTATAATATCGTTTAGTGCGGCATGTCTCGAGAAGCGGCCTGCACTTTTTTGGCATGACAGTCCGTGATGTCCTAGCTTGTCGACATCACTGCCACAGGGACATTTATGAGGAGCGCAGACCGGAACCCCAAGCCGTAGACAGGTTGCGATTCTGAGCGTGTCAGGCTCAAGAAATGTTCCTGTATTTGACGAAGGGTACGCGTGAAGCCAGTAGCCGGCCTCATGCGTACCCACTGCCAAAAGCCTGGCACGCGCTGAACCTGTACTACAGCTTAAAAGACTGTCAAAGGTAAATTTACAGATTATGTCGTCCCAGCTCCTCTGTGAATTTGTAGAAACTGGAAAATTTTGACCTGGGCATGCAATTAAGAAAGCGTTTCTAGCTTCTTCCAAGCCAGCAATCTCAAAGTTTGAAGGGGATGCCCTTAAAATTTTACTTATGAGATTTGCTGAGCTATGGACAGAAGATAGGAAGGCTGGTAAAGCGACACTGGAAATTTTGCGAATCCCTAGACCACCATAACGGATGGGTAAGGATGCTTGGGTCCAAGATTGCTCGTTCAGCTGCATATTAAGAATTGATTCTAAACTAATTTTGATTAAGCTGTCTACTTGTGTCAAAAGATCTGGGTGATTCCAAAAGGAGCAGCAACGGAGCACATATGTAAATTTTGGGACGAAAAGACAGAATTTTAAGACGCAAAGTGCATAATGTGAACTAATTTCAAGGAGACGGTCAACAGAATTTTGAAATTTAGTAATTGAATTATTAATATATCCAGGAATAGATTCATCAAAAATTGGAGAACCTAAAAGGTAAAGGGAATTACTGTTAACTATTTTAATATTTGGAGCTAAAATATTAAATTTTTCATTTATGTCATTTAAATTTAAGTCGCGGTTATTTATAAAAAGTTCGCATTTGCTAAAATTAAGCTCCAAACCAATGGCTTCAAATTTATTTTTGATTAAAAAAAGGTCCGAAAAAACAGTATTCACATCACCTCCTAGGGTTCCGTCGTCCAAATACCAAACGTTGAATTTAGAATTTAATTTTTTTATTATCGGATTTATAGCCAAACTAAAAATTGCAGGCCCAAGGGGATCACCCTGTTGACAACCTACTTCCGAGGACAGTTCATTGGAGCGATATAACAATTTTGTTGGGTCAGCGTAACTGAGAAGAAGATAGTTGTATAATTCCGGTATATGTTGTTTTATTTCAGTCAGCAGGGTATCCCTATGTACCGAATTGAAAGCATTTTTGACGTCAATTTTGAGCAACACGTCAGGCTTTTCGTAAGTTAGGAAAGAGCGTAGGGCATGGACGGCTGCCTCACACCCTCCTTTTACACCGAAGCCTAACTGTACGGGTTCAAATTCCGAATTTAATTTTGGTAAAATATGGCGAACAGCAATTTTGGAGGCCAGACGTCGTAGTGTTGATCCAACAGCAATTGGTCTCACCCCTCCGTCCTTTTTAGTGAGGGCAATGAGGTTCGCGCCGAAAAGAATAGGAACAAATTCTGGATTGACATTACCGGAATACATAAAGTTTATTAATTTGGTGATCGAATTTACAAGTTGCTTGCCTGCATCACCCACAGAATGTGATGTTAAGTCTTTCAAATGTTGGGGTGAGATTCCATCCAAACCTGCAGCCGAACCTGGTTTAAAA
This sequence comes from Melitaea athalia, assembly GCA_905220545.2. NCBI lineage: Eukaryota > Metazoa > Arthropoda > Insecta > Lepidoptera > Nymphalidae > Melitaea > Melitaea athalia. The sequence continues at coordinate 2,844,267 of HG992193.1, forward strand.
GATGAAATGGCATTCGTAACATCTTTGTTTTGAATTTGAAGGCATGCTTGCTCTGCTGTTGGTGGGTCGAGAAAATATGGGTTTACTGGAGCTGGAAGATGTTTTGTCAGTAAGGCCTGAAGGGTGTCAGGGGTATCTGGTGACAGCACGTCGTTGGAGAACAAAAGTCGAGCGGCACCTTTGAGATCTCCGTCACAGATTTTATTTATGATGAGTTTGTTGCGATTACGAGGGGCATCATGTTTGATTAGAGGTGCGGGAGAAAGCGAGGAGCTTACAGCACAGTTATTCTTTATCTTTTGTGTCAATGATAACTTCGGTTCATCAGTTTTTATTATAATATGTAGTGTGCTGTATGAAAATAAAAATAGGTTCTGCCAGTCTTGAGTACAATTGCTCATGTAACATTTCTGGATTAATTGAGACAAATGTGTAGCAACTGTTATTCGAGCTCCTCGAGGGATTCTTTTAACTATAGGTATACTATTTTTCAAATGGCTAAGATATGTGTGGAAAGGCGTTGGATCATTGGCTACATGAGTAGGCGTACTCGGAATAATAGGATGGATGTCTACAGGTGAACTGCTTTGGCTAAAAAATGTTCTGTGTATTCTTGAAGTATGTATGTTTAAGCCTTTCAAAGATTTGAAAGGCTTGTTGCACTGTGTACATGTATAGGTTGCGTTCGACGTGCCATCACAAGATTGGGTCCCGGACGGCATTCACAACATTTTAAAACAAATTAAAAAAAAAAAGATCTTAAAAAATATTAAAAAAAAACACGATAAAGAAACTTAAAATGTACACTAAAAACATAAAAAAGTCAAAATCAAAATATAACGGCTGCTTGTAACAAGAAGCATGCGTAGATAGATACGTAGATTACGTAGGTGTGTCACTGGAACGCACGTCGTTAGTCGTCACTATGACAACCGATGTTGGCCTTAGCAAACGCGACTCGAAATTATCACACAAATATATAATTATAGTTTTTAAACACTGAAAAAGCAATAAACAAAAATCTCTTGATAAATTTTTAAATGCAGGTCTGAGCCGTCAGAAAATCAAACTGGCTTAAAGATAAATATTATAAGTGACATGAGCCTGCTTGTCACTTTTGTTTATTCTGTAAATCAATTATAAATATTGCAATAAAAGTGTGAATATTGCTTTCATTTCATAAAGCACTCTTCCAGTCTTCAATATTTGTAAATAAGACGTGATCACTTCGAAATATTAATAGGAATGTCACGATGCAATTTCCAAGTACTCACAGATTGAATTGCAAACACACCGATAATACCAGTTGAATATACAAAATATAAGTTCGCTTTATAACTAGAAACTCAAATTATGATGTTTAACAATTTCTAAGCAAAGAAAATTACTTATAACCACAGTTTTTGATTTTTCTATTAGGAGATACACCAAAACACGTCCGTTCGCTTAAATGACAAATGTCATTCCCCGATTGATTACTTGCAAGGAATTAAGTCGAAATCTTGAAATTTAATTGCAAACCAAGAATAAAGAGCAATAACTCTGTTAATTCATTTATTTATCTATCTATACTAATATATAAAGCTGAAGAGTTTGTTTGTTTGTTTGTTTGTTTGTTTGTTTGAACGCGGTAATCTCTGGAACTACTGGGCCGATTTGAAAAATTCTTTCACTGTTAGATAGCCCATTTATCGAGGAAGGCTATAGGCTATGTATCATCACGCTAAGACCAATAGGAGCGGAGTCCACGCCGACGAAGTCGCGCGCAGAAGCTAGTTATTTATATACTTCATTTATAATTAAAAAAACTAATAAACGCATAAATAAATAATATTTTTAAACTAAATGTACTTAATTAAATCGATTGAAAGTTCTTCTTAAATAAAATCGATTATTATTTCGAATCGAATAAATAACGTGTGAGGCAGTCACTAATGTCAAAATTTCTTGAAGTGTCAAAAAGATCATTAGTCGCCGGACGGGGTATAGTATTAGTATAGATGTGTTACGATTAGACATGGATTAGACTTTAACAGCAGGAGGTAGAATGGGCCACTAAGGACCGGCTTTACCTCACCTAATAAACTCATATAAGTTTAAGATTCATATTTGCGAATAGAATAACCCCATAAATGCAGTGGAATTCGATGGTGAAAAAGTTTATGTTATACCCGCAAAAAAGTTTTTTTCTATACTAATATATAAAGCTGAAGAGTTTGTTTGTTTGTTTGAACGCGGTAATCTCTGGAACTACTGGGCCGATTTGAAAAATTCTTTCAGTGTTAGATAGCCCATTTATCGAGGAAGGCTATGCATCATCACGCTAAGGGAATGGCAATAGGAGCGGAGTCCACGCCGACGAAGTCGCGCGCAGAAGCTAGTTTTTTCATAAAAGTTTTTGGTGTATTATATACTAAAAACTTTTATCTGCTAGATATAGTCATTTGTCAAATCGTTATCTACAACTGGTGAAACAGCCCTAATTCCGATAAAACTCTGAGAAACCAAAACATACCTTTGCATAGCGTCTTTCATATCCGACCTCAATGGACTCACGAAACAATCGTTACTCGAATCTAAGTAGTAAAATTTGATTTTCTGCAATTACAAAGAAAAAATAGTTTTCATTACAGCCCAATATTAAAAAGGGTATTAGATTAGAATACGTTTTATTTGAATACCTGCCAAATTGAATTTGCAAACAACTAGAAAAAAAAAACAATTAAAAAATCAATTGAAAGTAGGACATAAGTTTACAGTGTCCATTTAAAATAGTTATTGCAGGAGTCTAGAAACAAATTATATACTTTACTTTGTTTTTATACTCATACAATTAGGTCGGCAAACAAGCGTACGGCTTCCCTGATGGTAAGTGATCACCGTAGCTTTTATACACCTGCAACACCGGAAGCATCGCAAGGGTTTTGCCGACCCTAACCTCGACCCTCCCCTGGAGCCCTGGTCACCTTACTCATCACAGGAACACAGCACGGTTTGAAAGCAATATTATTTAGCTGTGATCTTCTTTAAGGTCGAGGTACTTCCCCAGTCAGTCCTACCTCAGTTATAAGTCTGACACGCAGGCGAAACCTCGGGAACAGCTTGTGAGTATAGGATATATAGAATAGGTATATGGGTTGTTCCATGTGAAATCAACAAAATTTTTTACCCGACCCCTTTGATTTCGCTAAAAAATTTATCTTTTTCCCCTGAAAGACATTTTTCAGAATATTTTAATTTTTTTTTCTGATGCAAAAATTGAAAAAAAAACGCTTTTTTGACAATGCTAGAACTTTTTCAAAAATTTACCATGTGGGACTTTTTTTTTAAAAAGTATTGTTTTTAACTGTAGTTTTAAAAATAAAATATGAACAAAAATTTAGTAGCCCAGATAATTATATGAAATACTAGCTGTGCTCGCGACTTTGTCCGCATCCCCCCCCCCCCCCCCCCCCACCACTACAGCCTATCACAGTCCACTGTTGGACATAGGCCTCCACAAGTTCGCGCCCGAAATTACGACGCGAACTCATGTGTTTTGCCCATAGTCACCACGCTGGGCAGGCGGGTTGGTGACCGCAGGGCTGGCTTTGTCGCACCGAAGACGCTGCTGCCCATCTTTGGCCTGTGTATTTTAAAGCCAGCATGGATGGTTATCCCGCCATCCGTCGGCCTTTTAAGTTCCAGGGTGGTAGTGGAACTGTGTTATCCCTTAGTCGCCTCTTACGACACCCACGGGAAGAGAGGGGGTGGCTACATTCTTTAGTGCCGTAACCACACAGCACCGTCGTCCGCACACCGCACAGTTTGTCCGCGTGGAATTTGATAAAAAAGTTATTGTTCAGTTCGTAGTTACAAAATAAATAAACTAAAATAAAATAAGCCTTAGTTACTGCTTATTGCATTAGCTATATGCTAGTTAAAGTCCCGTCAAAATCGGTCCAGCCGTTTCAGAGACTAGTCGGAACAAACAGACAGACAGAAAGACAGACAAAAATTGTAAAAAATGTTGTTATAAAAGTAACATTTTTCGAGTGTATGCATCCATATGCATTTAGTAAAAAGCGGTTATTTTAATATTACAAACAGACACTCTAATTTTATTTATTTGTATAGATTTTGGTTTTTTCGATAAACCGTTATTTTCTCAGTCCGACCGTTTTTTCTTTCTTTTTTTGCTCTAACATATTTTATATAGGTAACTTTGCTATGAAATTTTATTGATTTCCTCGTACATATAACCTCAAAAGTCGAAGAATCAAATTTTATTTTAGAATTTTAAGTGATTATCTTACAAAAAAATTATTTTTTCAGAAAAGTAAAAAAAATAATTTCTTTCCCTTATTGACGTTATCCTTTCAGCCTTATGAATGTTCTTTTTCTTGTAAAAAGATTTAAAAGAATTCTTTTTCTTGTAAAAAGGTAACATTTTTTTAGCAAAATCGAAGGGTGAACTCCTTGTGTCAAAAATGTCGATTTGACATGGAATGACCCATATATTATGTGGTACCTTTATATCGATCTGTCTGTCAAGCTTCAGAAGACTGGCTTTTTCACCAGCAACGACAGCTGTCAGTGGCGCCAGGTCTTCCACGAACCGGGAGATGAAGCCCAGGCAGAACATCGAATCCTCATCACCTTTTCTGTAGCAGCATCCTGAAAAATACAGCGTGTTATTAGCAAAAATTTAGTGCTTAACAGCCTTCTAGATCGATTTTTTATTATAGCTAACCTACGTTACATTAAATGTATTTTACATCTCTCATGTTCGGTAAGTAGGTTCTTATTACCTCCAAATGGGGCTTGTAGGTGACTCATTACCGCTCTAGGGTAATAATGTAGCTAGAAACGCCCTAGGGCGGTAAGTAATTTAAAAAAAAAACACTTCTTTCTTTCAAAAAGTTCGCGTACATCTAACCATCATACTGGCAATAGACATCATCATGCATTCAGCCCAATGACCAAAGAGGTCGCTTTGCTATTCAGCCTTGTCTTCGTGTGAGTATAATAGTCATCAATTTTAAATATCGAACGACGAAGCTCAACTTGAAAATTGTTCTCATTTCACTATAAATTTCAACAAATAAAATGTTTTATTCTTGTAATGCCGGTTTTTTTCTACTTACCTCACAATCGAGATGTAAAGCAGAATAGTTAGCTCGGGTGTAAGCATCAATTGCACCCTCGAACTATAGGCGCCCTCGCTGCGCTCGTGCGCCTAAATATCTCGGGCTGCAATGGATGCCTTACAGCCCTTGGCTACTAATCTACTATAGGTATTGGCACCCTAGATTTTATTATTTCACACTTGCACGTTGCAGTAGGTAATAAGTCCCTTTCCATGTATATACAATATATATAGATATACCACAGATATACTATAAGTTTTGATATTGTAACATTTTTTTTTTCTAGCTAAGCTCAGGAGTTAGATTTATGATTACACAATTCATATTCTCTACAGATGGCCTGTTCATTGTGAAAGCTTATAGGCAGTATAACGTTACATTACGATACTTGTAAAAATAAAAAAAGGAGAAAACTTCAAACCATCTTTTAAGTCTTGAGCTCTATACTAATGAAAACGGTAAGTGTTATATCTGGCCGGTCATCACATGTGAATAAATTAATTTTAAAGAAGATTCATTGTATTTATCTGGTCAATACAAGCTCTTCAGTTAATTTACCTTTCGTATTCGTGGTTCCAGCAGTGGGATGGTGACCGAACATTCCACAGTAAAAAGCTGGCATACGTGTTGAACCTCCAATATCTGAACCTGGTGGAGGAAACTGCCGATCAAATTGCTGCTTAATATAATAATAATAATAATAATAATCTTTATTTCCAATAAATTATAATACATAGGCACTTATTACCAACGGCATCTACACTAAGTAAAAACTTGTATCGATAATAAATATCTGTAGATAATTCCTGTTCGGGACAGAGTTCTGTGCATACGTGACTTCTAGTACCTACTGACATAAGCGTTTGAATGATAGAGCGGACTGTATCAAGGTGGTGGTAATACTGACATTTTCAGCTACACTAGACAATCACTTCGTTCAGTTATTTTGCACATGAATCACTATTTTCGTTTTCCAGAGCTATAACTTTTATTTAAAGGGGCCTGAAAGACTGCAAATAAAACTGGTGATCTTCTTGGTCCGGAATATACTTCTTAATACTTACACAAACTGATCGCAGTAGCGTAGGTGGCGGCTAGAGCTGCCTCAGCGCCACTGGAGCCTCCCGTCGTGCGTCCGGTGTGGTGCGGGTTGTTCGTCATGCCGTACACGGGGTTGCGGGTTTCTTGCCTGAGAATTATAAACCAGGTTTCAATGAAACCGCCAATTTTTTATTTTTTATTTTTATTTTATATAACTAGATCGGCAAACAAGCGTACGGCTCACCGTAAACGATTACCGTAGCTTATAGACATCTGCAACACCAGAAGTATCGCAAGCGCGTTGCCACTTGCCGACCACATGCCCAGTTCCCCTCAGGAGCTCTGGTCACCTTACTCACCAAGAGGTTCCTCTTGTGTTCACATAACTGCTTGAAAACAGTATTATTTAGCTGTGATCTTCTGTAAGGTCGAGTTACTAACCCAGTCGGGCTGCTCCATATTTTGAGCAGGAAATTTCCTGCTGTGCCCTACCTCAGTTAAAACTTACTTTTTACCAATACCCAACCGATGCGTTTCTTTGAAATGTAATCTATACATACATACATACATAAAATGAATGTATGTCTGTATGTTCTTTTTAGAATCGTAAACTAAGTATTTGATCATGTCAGTTGTGGCTTTTGACGTATGCGTTTTGGCCTAAAATATTAGTGTATTTATTATTTACTAGCCGACCCGTGCCCACTTCGTTGGGCGTTATAATCCATTTCACATAAGAAGGGTACGGTGAAATTTGATATGTTCCAATACACTCTCACTATTTTCAGCAAATCAGATAAATATAAATGTTTTAAAATCACCAATTAATTTCTAAGGCAAATAATAATGCTTGATTAGATTGAATTGTTGACACGGCACGTCAGAGGGCGCAGGTTCAAATCCTGCTGATTTAAAATCTTTATATATTTTTATCTTTTTCCTTTTATCTTGTCACTCCTGAATAGTGTAGCTTTCTGTTAGCGAAAGAATTTTCATGATCGGATCAGTATTTGCGAAGATTACCCCGTATATACAAACAAAGTTATAAACTTTACCTCTTTATAATATTAAGTATAGATGTATAGATTTATTTATTTATTTACCTATATGGACAGTTAATTGTTTTAAGTTTATATTCTACTTCTTTATAAACAAGTCTTCTTTCTTTCTTTCTTTCTTTCTTTCATGATCTTCAGCAAAGGGTTGTGCATGAGCCCACATAGGTTTCTGAGTTGGTAAGACCAAAATAAATAAATAAATAAAAAGCGTAGCAACGCGCGCAGGGTAAAGCTAGTTTTAAGTACCTATAATATAATAGCTACAATATCTTATGGCCTCTTTAACAATTTTCTTACAACACATCACTTTTGCTTTTATACAGATTTGACGAGCCGTTGACGCAGTTTGTAAAAAAAAATAATACTTAAACTACAAATAAACGTTCATTTATACATTAACCTTGTAATCGAAAACAAATATGGAAACATAATGAATGTTATAAAAACCACTGTTACACAATTGGGCAGCTTAATGTCAGTGATAACTTTACATATTAGGTATACGAGTAGATGCTTCCGAGATGCAGGTTCGATCCCCGCTGGAACGGATTTCTGATATGATATTTAAAAAAATTAGAATTCCTCATGTGTGGGGTAACACAAAAATAAATAACACGAATCTTTAACCTGCTTTTTTATAAAGGTTATAATATTGACCAAAGTTACTACCTAAGTTATTAGTTTAGTTCTCACTGGATAGTGAAGTGGTAGGTGGTAGAGTTTACCAAATAAGCAGTTCCGGTAAATTAGTGCAGGCGAGTGGAATGGCTCCAGCTGCTCTTAGTCTCACGACGGCTTCGCTGTCTTCTGTCGCCCTGTCGTTGCGTCGGCACCAGGTGCCCAGGGTCAACGGCATTCCCTTTATAGCCTGACATTCCTTCGTCGTGAAAGGAACACCTGTTTAAAAAAAATGAAAGTTAAAATATGCTTCATTCAGAGAGATGAAGGACGCTGCCCTGTCTTGCGACACGTGAAGTTTAAACTAAATACATAATAAAATAAAAAATTAATTGGAGTTTAAACTACATTAAGAATGCAATTTAAAAAGAATTGCGTGCGTACAAAGTACACATGTCAGAAGTGAAACTTCTTTGGCAAACTAATTAAAAAAAGTAATAAAAAAAAACTAATTTAAAATACAAAAAAAAAAAACGAATGCAAACGCAAAAAATGCAACATTCAAGTACTGACCGCGTGACGCGTTGCCGCGTTAGCGGTTATTATATTAAATTATTATATTAAACTAGATGGCCCGGTGAACTTCGTATCACTACGTATGTTTGTGAAAAATATACACAAAACTTTCTGAATGCACCTATAAATATTTGACAACCAATTGACAACATTTTTGATAAAAGACATTAAATTTCCCCGCTAGGAACATTTTGTATTGGAAAAATAAATCTTCTTTTTTAGTCTTTTCCGTTACATGTTATTCATGTTTCTCACCATTTAAACTTTCCCTAAACTTCCACAAACATTTCAAGATGAAAATTAGCTAAAACGGTCAAGCCATTCTCGAGTTTTAGCGAAACTAACGAACAGCATTTGATTTATATATATATATATATATATATATATATATATATATATATATATATATATATATATATATATATAGATTAATCGGAATATCTTACTAAAGGAAAACTAAATAGTTATAACAATATCTACCCAAGAACGGCTTCTTTAATAGATCATCTGTGATTCCATCAGATATCCTTCTGTCTATTTCTCTTGCTTCTTCTAAAGCCGCTTCGAACCGGTCCGCTACTATCGCGTTTAAGATTGGATTTACCTGAAATAGAATTATTTTTAACTAGCTGCTGCCCGCGACGTCGTCTGCGTGCGTTCACTGCTTGTTCCCCGTAGGTGATAGAGCGTGATAATATGTAGCCTATGTTCTGACCCGACTTCTTAATAATATTCGTGCCTGAAGTAAATCCATGCAGTACTTTTTGAGTTTATCCCGAACATACATTTGAAGAAATAAAGGTTCACTGCTCGTTCCCCGTAGGTGATAGCGTGATAATATATAGCCTATGTTCTGACCCGACTTCTTAACAATATTCGTGCCAAATTTGAAGTAAATCCATGCAGTACTTTTTGAGTTTATCCCGGACATACATACAGACAAACAGACAAACAGACAGACAGACAAAAATTCTAAAAACTATATTTTTGGCTTCGGTATCGATTGTAGATCACACCCCAAGTATTCTTTTAAAAAAATATTCAATGTACAGTTTTGACTTTCCTACCATTTTATTATATGTATAGATATTTCTTTTACTTTCATTGCATAAAAATTAATCAAACATTTAAAAACGAAATTTACTTTTATTTTCTGGAGTTTACTCCTTAAGAATCGATTTTCATATAAGGCCCCCGGTATTAAAAATATATATGAGGAGTAAAATCTACTGAACGAATGACTTCGTTACGTTTTTGTTAACATTTACTGATGTTGGCGTTAACTGATTCGTTTATTTACCACTAGCTGCTGCCCGCGACGTCGTCTGCGTGCGTTCACTGCTCGTTCCACGTAGGTGATAGCGCGATAATATGTAGCCTATGTTCTGACCCGACTTCTTAATAATATTCGTGCCAAATTTGAAGTAAATCCATGCAGTACTTTTTGAGTTTATCCCGGACATACATTTGAAGAAATAAAGGTTCACTGCTCGTTCCCCGTAGGTGATAGCGTGATAATATATAGCCTATGTTCTGACCCGACTTCTTAACAATATTCGTGCCAAATTTGAAGTAAATCCATGCAGTACTTTTTGAGTTTATCCCGGACATACATTTGAAGAAATAAAGGTTCACTGCTCGTTCCCCGTAGGTGATAGCGTGATAATATATAGCCTATGTTCTGACCCGACTTCTTAACAATATTCGTGCCAAATTTGAAGTAAATCCATGCAGTACTTTTTGAGTTTATCCCGGACATACATACAGACAAACAGACAAACAGACAAAAATTCTAAAAACTATATTTTTGGCTTCGGTATCGATTGTAGATCACACCCCAAGTATTCTTTTAAAAAAATATTCAATGTACAGTTTTGACTTTTCTACCATTTTATTATATGTATAGACTAGCTGCTGCCCGCGACGTCGTCTGCGTGCGTTCACTGCTCGTTCCCCGTAGGTGATAGCGTGATAATATGTAGCCTATGTTCTGACCCGACTTCTTAATAATATTCGTGCCAAATTTGAAGTAAATCCATGCAGTACTTTTTGAGTTTATGCCAGACATACATTTGAAGAAATAAAGGTTCACTGCTCTTTCCCCGTAGGTGATAGCGTGATAATATATAGCCTATGTTCTGACCCGACTTCTTAACAATATTCGTGCCAAATTTGAAGTAAATCCATGCAGTACTTTTTGAGTTTATCCCGGACATACATACAGACAAACAGACAAACAGACAAAAATTCTAAAAACTATATTTTTGGCTTCGGTATCGATTGTAGATCACACCCCAAGTATTCTTTTAAAAAAATATTCAATGTACAGTTTTGACTTTTCTACCATTTTATTATATGTATAGATTTGATATGATATTAATTTTTTTCTCAGACTAGTAAGCCTTTTTTGTGCCTATTTAGACAGTCGATCTGAAGGAGTAAACTCCAGTCGTGCGTCGGAGCTGACACACACACTTTTTTTTCACGTACATATTTTGGAGTAGGTTTATTTTTACGTCATCGTCTTTTGCTTATACAAATAGTTTTAATAAATCAATTATTATTTTTCCAATCACCTGTTTTATTCTCTCAACAAGAGCGAGGACTAATTCTTCTGATTTCAACTCCTTCTTTTTAATCTTATTTGACAAACTTGTAGCGCTTTCAGCAAGGAAGTCATACTTCTTCTCCAAGTCCGGTATAACTGCCTTTTTATTTTCCCAATAAAGAGAGAAAAAGAAGTCGACTACTCGGTCTAAGAAGAGCCGGATGTAGACACATATCGTCTTCAGTGGACCCATGGTCGTATTACTTGTTGGAAATCCTGTGAAGAGACAATTATGAATATTTAATATGTTTTTTTTCCATAAGAACAACATAAGTATACAAGGTTACTTAATAACAAAACAACTTACAAATAGCTTTTAAAAGACAAAAACATGTTTTGAATTGTTAAATGTCTAAATTATCATCAACACATATAATAAAACTGTAACGGATCGCTGTCTGTCCATGGAAGGTATATGAGAAAAAATATTATTGCGACCTTTATCAACGCAAATAGCACCCAAAATAATGATTGTTAGAATTTTGTCTGTTTGTCTGTACGTTTGTGCACGCTAATCTCAGAAACGGCTTTTCCGATTTACATGTGGTTTTCACTAATATATTGAGGTAAGCTTCACTTAGCATCTGGTGTTTGTATCATATCAATCAGTTTACAAATAAAAAAAGTTATGCCAATTTAAAGAATCACTTTGAACATGTAAAATACCAAAAATGCGGACGAAGTCGCGGATAGAGCTAGTTAATAATAAATAACGATAATTTTTAGTCAATAACTCTAGCGTAGAAACGGCTGTAATATTCGCAATCAGCAGGATTTGCGCATAAAAATTCGTCGACTAACATTGGCAGAATTCAGTTTTAATACTTTGCCTCACGCTTTCAAGTAGAAAAAAAAATAGATACGGAATAATGTAGGTACCTACTTAACTAACTATTAGATGTAAGTTAATTTTACTTTCAAATGGGTTCTTACGTAACCGTACCTAATGTAACTTCGCGGTTACGCGTTAGATAACTGCGTGCATCGTAATTGAACATAACGTAGGCCTTACAATAGCATGCATTACATGTATTACGTGCAGGAGAAAGTTCTTAATTTGGAAATTTTTTAATTCTCTGCAAAATATAAACCGTTGCTCGTAAGTCTATTTTGAAAATGTTTAACAGAATTCGATTTAGCTTGAACATTTTTGCCTTAAAAATATTTTTAAACAGTTACGATACGACGATTCAGCCTGTAATATCCCACTGTTGGGCATAGGCCTCTTCCCCATGTAGGAGAAAGATCAGAGCTTAATCCACCACGCTGCTCCAATGCGGGTTGGCAGATATTCCCTACTATGAGTAACGATCGCTATCAGGTGTACATGATAACAACCGGGACCGACGGCTTAACGTGCTCTCCGAGGCACGGTGGGGAGACCCACAAGGACTGCACAAACACCCAGACCACGGCAAACATCTGTATGACCAATACAAAAGTTGTCGTGTGCGGGGATCGAACCCGCAACCGCCCGCTCAACAGCCAATCGCAATCCAGTGCTGTGACCGCTGCGCCAACGCGGCGTCAAAACGGCGTTTAAACAGTTAATTCATTCATTTAGAAAAATGTAAATTTTGGCAGTTGTCATCAATTCGGCTAATGTCGAATTCTTGATGCAAAATAACATTCTGGAACATAAAAGGACAGAATTACGGACATACCTACATGTTTACTGTTTACATAATATTGAACGGGCAATGAACTATGTCTGCTGCGTCATAATGTAAACGTTTCACGTAATATTTCTCACATAAAATATGTTTTTTATGTATATCAATAATGGCTAATAGCTGTCTAAAACTTTAAGACTGTTAAAATAGTACCTACTAATAATAAAAAAAGCCTTACACTCATAGGCCCCCAGTCAGTTATTCTCATCCTGAGAATCACAAATGTCTTGAGCTTGACCAAGAAAAACATCTATATTATCTAGATATACATTAGGTAATACGTTGGTCATGCAAATTCACGTTCGCTAACAAATCAGCCCCCCTAGCCAAGTTGACAATCTACAATCGATATAATATGTAGTACAGTCATTTGGTGCTCAAAAAGGGGGTTAAAACTACCAAATGATTGGACTAATAACGCTATTAGAAAACTAACCAAATTAAATGTATGTATAACAATGTATTTGTTAGTTTTCTAATAGCGTTATCGATTGTAGATTGTCAACTTGGCTAAGGGAACTGTTTCTTACTGTGATATTGCGCCATCAACGGTTACTCACGAGAAAAAATAGTTACCTACACATTGGACCTCTACGGAAACTTGGGGAACAACATGTTTAAACATTGTCTTCACGTTGGTACAGTTTCTTTGAAGACTGAATCGAGATTAAATAATATGTGATGTACGTGATGATAGTGTTGTATTATGTATAGTACCTACACATTACATTAGATCACAAAATTGTAGGTTTATAGTTGGTAATTCCCGAAAAGATTTTTTTTAAATAAGCCAAACAAGAGTACCGTCTGTAAATGTTATAATTATTTTATTTTTTTAATTTTATTTTACTTATAGCTTACTTAATTTCTTACCTCGTAAGGTCATCAAAAATTATTACTAACCAGCTGTTTTTTTTTTTTAAGTTAATTAATATTTATATAATTTAATAAGTAGTAATATTGTCCTACAAATTGCGTGGTACATTATCGTGGTCCTACGCAGACGCTCACTGCTGCTCTATCCCCTGTTACCCCTATTACCTACCACAAAAGACATTTGTAATGTCTTTGCGTACAAAATGAAGCTACTCCCGGAAAATTAGCTTGATAGTAATCAAGTGAAAAAAATTTACCTACTAGGGATCCCGGAATATTATCAATTGTTTATGACAACAACGGGATTGACGGCCTTACGTGCTATCTGGGACACTAATAACCGAAAAAAAAAACAATTTACAGACAAGAAATAAATAAGCGTTTTTATCTATATCTAATATACTAATATTATAAAGAGGTAAAGTTTATAACTTTGTTTGTATATACGGGGTAATCTTCGCAAATACTGATCCGATCATGAAAATTCTTTCGCTAACAGAAAGCTACACTATTCAGGAGTGACAAGATAAAAGGAAAAAGATAAAAAGATATAAAGATTTTAAATCAGCAGGATTTGAACCTGCGCCCTCTGACGTGCCGTGTCAACAATTCAATCTAATCAAGCATTATTATTTGCCTTAGAAATTAATTGGTGATTTTAAAACATTTATATTTATTTGATTTGCTGAAAATAGTGAGAGTGTATTAGAACATATCAAATTTCACCGTACCCTTCTTATGTGAAATGGATTATAACGCCCAACGAAGTGGGCACGGGTCGGCTAGTATTTTCATAAAGTAGGTAATACAAATATCCGGGAAACGCAACCGCGATCGTTGACATTTAGGTAGGCTTTCTTTGTGGATAAATAATAATATACCTATCTATCATTATTAATATTTAAAACACAAAATATACATTTTTGCGCTAGTTTCAAAAAGGTCATCGATCTCATTAGGCCACTAAGGCGAATTTTTCTTAGTGGAAGCGGACTTGAAGCTGAACAAACCACAGTAATTTGATTCAAGATAAAAAAGACTCATAATGGCACATTAGAGGCGATGCAGTTCATTCACACCACTTGTCAGTGCGATACGTTTTAAAAATGATCATTATTTTTGAAAGTTGAAAGCTTAATTAGATACAGTTAATAATTACTTTTTAACAGTCTTGGTTTTATTTATTATTCATAAAGAAATACAGAAGGATATCATTTTAATTTATAAAATAGCCTCTATCCTATTTAAATACAGTAATTTTTGTTTTTGATTTTTTGATTTTATCTTTAAATTACAAGGTTTGCTCACCAAAAAAAAACTGACTATAAATTTTGCGAAAGACAAACGTGAGAAAGTCCAAAGGAGTCGGTTACAAACATACAAACATACACGTGAAGCTAATAAAACGCGTGTAAAAACCCTGTCTTTATACTCGTCTAATACATAATTATGTAGTAACTTGTAGTTTAGTGTAGCATTAGCAATTTTCTATGTCATTTCCACAAAAACATTAAGTACAATTGTTAATATTATGACGCTACTTTATACTATAGCATTTTAATATACATATTAAGTTTATGAATATAAATGTACCTACGTATC
This sequence comes from Melitaea athalia, assembly GCA_905220545.2. NCBI lineage: Eukaryota > Metazoa > Arthropoda > Insecta > Lepidoptera > Nymphalidae > Melitaea > Melitaea athalia. The sequence continues at coordinate 2,859,448 of HG992193.1, forward strand.
GTATAATGTTGACTGACGATGCGTTGGCGCAACGGACACAGCACTCTGGTTTGTGGCTCTTGCGCTGGCGGTTGCGGGTTCGATCCCTGTGGGTGATCCCCGCATATGACAAACATTTGTATTGGCCATACAGATGTTTGCCGCGGTCTGGGTGTTTGTGACAATACAAATGTTTGTCATGTGCGGGGATCGAACCCGCAACCGCCAGCGTACCAGCCACAAACCAGTTCTGTGACTATTGCGCCAACGCGTCGTGAAAAGTACCTACTCGTTAGATCATAATTAAATTTAAATGTGGTAAGATGGTGTGTGTCATGGACCACATGATCTTTCAATTAAAACCAAAAGCAATCGAAAGCGATCCACCTAGTCAAAAGTTCTGAGGTAGCATGACATAAAAAAAAAACAGTCGAATTGAGAACCTCCTCCTTTTTTGGAAGTCGGTTAAAAAATATTTGTTTTCTTTCATCCCTCTTATATGTAGGTGTATCGAAGACCTATTAAGACATTTTAATGAAATTCGAGGATGACCGTGAACTATTGCACTAATGCACCTCCCGTGACCATGGTTGCTGTAAAATATCCGAAACGTCGGGCATCTAAAAAATTTATTAATAAACCGTGACAACGAAAAAGATGTTAAATTATAATGAGTAAAATTCGAACAATATCACTAGATACATATTATAAAACAAAGTATCTTCCCGCTGTCTGTCTGTCTGTACATATGTTTAGATCTTTAAAACTACGCAACGGATTTTGATGCGGTTTTCTTTAGTAAATAGAGTGATTCCAGAGGAAGGTTTATAATTATGTATAATACATGCATAATGTAGTAGAGGAACACTGATAGATTTAAATTTTTCTAATTTGATGTCGTAAATAAACACATTTTTTGCGCTTAGATTGCAAATATTTATTTTATATTTAGTATCAGCATTGCACCCGTGCGAAGCCGGAGCGGGTCGCTAGTGTTTTTATAATTTTAAATATAAGTATAATGCGTAATGAAACAGCAACATGGTATGAAATTTTATTAAATAAATTCAACTTTTCAAGGTTAACATTAACGACTCTTCTATGCGTTAATAAACGTTAAACTTGTCTTTTATAGTGTAATAAAATTATGCTAGTTATTTCATTAAAATTAATGTTAGTATGATGTTCTGCATAGTTGTGTGTGTAGTGTGTTTATGGCATAAAATATAGGTACTTTATGCATAAAATAATTTATGCATTAGTTTTTTATCTATAGCATTATAGAAAATTTTATTGTTTGATATTATTCTTTTTTTTATTTGTTACAAGCCCTTTATTTTTTTAGCAAAGATATCTATCTATAAATAAGTATAACAATTATGAAGTATCCACCACTACACCACTACAGCCTATCACAGTCCACTGTTGGACATAGGCCTCCACAAGTTCGCGCCCGATATTATGACGCGAACTCATGTGTTTTGCCCATAGTCACCACGCTGGGCAGGCGGGTTGGTGACCGCAGGGCAGGCTTTGCCGCACCGAAGACGCTGCTGCCCGTCTTTGGCCTGTGTATTTCAAAGCCAGCATGGATGGTTATCCCGCCATCCGTCGGCTTTTTAAGTTCCAAGGTGGTAGTGGAACTGTGCTATCCCTTAGTCGCCTCTTACGACACCCACGGGAAGAGAGGGGGTGGCTACATTCTTTAGTGCCGTAACCACACAGCACACAGCATTTTTAAATTTATCAAGTCATATTATGAAGTATATGACTTGATAAATTTAAAAATATAATTTAATTAACAGATAGAATATTTTGTGGCTGATAAGATATTAGTAAACTAATTATTTAAAACAATAAAGCATTGCAATTGTGTAAATATATTTATTGCAAGAACAGTCAGTATTGTATTACGATCTGTTTCATTTTATTAGTAAACTAGCTTCTGCGCGCGACTTCGTCGGCGTGGACTCCTCTCCTATTGGTCTTAGCGTGATGTCACATAGCCTATAGCCTTCCTCGATAAATGGGCTATCTAACACTGAAGGAATTTTTCAAATCGGCCCAGTAGATTCAGAGATTACCGCGTTCAAACAAACAAACAAACAAACAAACTCTTCAGCTTTATATATTAGTAAGTATAGATAGGCTTAGAATTTAAATAACAGTACTACTGTAATGTAAAGAAGGAAAGAAAACTTATTTATTGGCCATACAATAAAGAGTATACAGATAATAACAATAAAATAGGATCATATAATAATAGAGAACTAAAAAAAAGGAAAAATGTACTCTAAGTAAATAGGCCTTTTTAGCCGACTTCAAGAAAAAGAGGAAATTCTCAATGTCATTGTTTTTTTTCATCTTTTTTATGTATGTTACCTCAGAACTTTTTACTGGGTGGATCGACTTTGATGATTATTTTTTTAATCGAAAAGTGGTTCTTGTCATGTGGTCCCATTTAACTTTTCTCGAGATCTGACAAGTACTTTTCGAGTTATATCTAGTAATACGTAGGTATATACTGAACAGTTTTTTCTTCTATCTTCGTTCAATTATTATAGGCAATAACTGTCTATTAAATTGTTCATGACACAAATAATAATTATTCAAAGCCAGATTTAATTACACTAAAATAATGTTGTGAAAATGCAAAAAAAAATCAATAAATAATATAAAAATACACAAGAAACTTACTGTAAATTGTGATTTCCGAAAATTAATTGAAAAAACTAAAACAACGACATGTGTAATTAATAACTCAAAGTCATAAAACACTTCACAGACGTCTGAACGCGGCGTGAGCGAAACCGAAGTGGAAAAGGAAACTGGAAATATGGTGGAAATGATGAATTGTTTCAAGTGACGTTGAAGTAGTAGAGTCGGGTAGTGTCTTAATCTTATTTTAATATACATATATACAAATTACGCGTCACCTTGTTTGTCAGCGAGGGACTCCTTAATTACTTAACCGATTTTAATCCAACTTGAAAGATAGGCTATATTTTATTTCGATATATATATAATTATTATATACAAGAAAAAAATATGTAATAATAAATCACGATCACGATTCAGCCTGTAATATCCCACTGTTGGGCATAGGCCTCTTCCCCATGTAGGAGAAGGATCGGAGCTTAATCCACCACGCTGCTCCAATGCGGGTTGGCGGATATATTCACTACTATGAGTAACGATCGCTATCAGGTGTATATGATAACAACCGGGACCGACGGCTTAACGTGCTCTCCGAGGCACGGTGGGAGACCCACAAGGACTGCACAAATTCCCAGACCACGGCAAACATCTGTATGGCCAATACAAATGTTGTCGTGTGCGGGGATCGAACCCGCAACCGCTCGCGCAACAGCCAATCGCAATCCAGTGCCGTGACCGCTGCGCCAACGCGGCGTCATAATAAATAAATTAATTAAAATATTATTTATTTTAATAACGAAGGTCGAAATCGATACACGTAGTAAAAAAATTGCGTGCGTACAAAGTACACATGTCAGAAGTGAAACTTCTTTGGCAAACTAATTCAAAAAAAAAGCCAACGTCACGCGGTGTTTCCAGGCGGTCATCCATCCAAGTACTGACCGCGTCCGACGTTGCAACGTCACCGTCCCGCGCGTTTCATCCGTAATTATTACGGCAATAATAATCAAAAGATACATTTTTGAAATCCTTGTATTGAGCCCTTTAATTTGATACCCATATTATAGTATTCTAAAAAAAATATGTCTTCATTAACTACAATGGCTTCGCACAGCCGCCATGTTTGTTTTTTTTAATGTCAACTATCTAAGAACACTTGGGCTGCTAAGACGAATCTAACGATATCTCAATTATGCAAATCCGTTCAACGGTTCTAGAGAAATCAGGTAATTAAGAATATTACATACATACATACATACAAGATACGCGCGAAAAACACAACCCTTCCTTGGCAGTCGGATAAAAATTTTACCCCCATGCGCCTAAAGAAGTTTCACTTCCAAAGCTAAGAGGTAAGAGTTATAAAAAAGTAAAAAACATAATAATTATATCTGAATTATTAAAAATAGATAATACTAATAGATCAAGGAGTTTTATATACAAGTTGGAACTAATTCGACGTAAATTTTGTGTTACATAAATATTTTGTTACTTTTAAAATAAGTTGATATTCAAGGTTATTTTTATCTGCTCTAGTTGATCAAAAAGATGTTTTCCATCTTACCACAATAAACCAGTTATCCAATGTACCTATGTATTGTAGGTAACTATATACATATTTATAATCTTTATCGTAATGGATATCGGGCTATTTTTAGAATCAGCAAATAATTTTTTTGTTACAAAGGCATTAACATAAATATTCCATAATTATCTTCTGTACAAATAAATAAAATTAGAGTGTCTGTTTGTAATAAAATAGCCGCTTTTAATACGGTACATATACGTTACCAAAACAACATTTTTTATAAATTTTGTATGTCTGTCTGTCTGTCTGTTCCGGCCAATCTCTGAAACGGCTGGACCGATTTTGACGGGACTTTGGCTGGCAGATAGCTGATGTAATAAGGAGTCTAGCTTAGGCTACTTTTATTTTAGTAAACGCGTCACACTCAACGACATTACATCGACAAGTAACACAACGTAGGTAGACGAAAAAACAGTCAAGTAAATACACGTTATTAGATATAACTCTAAAAGTTCTTGTCAAATCTCAATGAAATTTAAATGGGACCACATGACATGCAGCACCTTTCAATTAAAACAAAATTCATCGATATCGGTCCACTCAGTCAAAAGTTCTGATCTAACATACATAAAAAAAAAAATACAGTCGAATTGAGAACCTCAGGTCCTTTTTTGGAAGTCGGTTAAAAAGGAGGAGGTTTTCAATACAATTTTTTTAGTGTGTTGTACATAATTTTTACTAGGTATAGCGATTTAGACGATTTTTTTTAATCGAACTAATTAACTTAACTGAGGTAGGGCACAGCAGGAAATTTCCTACTCAAAAAATTGAACAGCTAAATAATACTGCTTTCAAGCAGTGTTGTGTTCCTGTTGGTGAGTAAGGTGACCAGAGCTCCTGGGCATAGCATTTGGGGATAGGGTCGGCAACGGGTTCGCGATGCTTCTGGTGTTGCAGACGTCTATAGGCTAACGGTATTCGATTACCATCAGGTGAGCCGTACGCTTGTTTGCCGACTTACATTTAAAAAAAAACGAAAGGTTTTTGTGTGCTATTTAAATGTGATAGTGATCTGGAGAGTCCTTATTCCAAATATCCATCACGAGCGTCGAGCGTAGATCGAACCTATAAACGCCGATGTTTAAGCGCCGAAACGGCTCACACAGCCACCACACACAGAGCTGTGTCAACACTATAATTATGTAGGTATATCTCTACAGTGGATAGGTATCATGTCATGGCAAAAACGCAACAGCAGATTCAAAATCTTGTTATTGTTAGTTACTTAAACGTCTACATATAATACCTACCATGTTTAAAAATCACGTATGATATAAATATTCATGTTTCTTAACACATTTGACCTCGAAGTCGATTGTAAGAAGCAGTTTATCTGCCAGAGACATTACGTAAAAAGTCGTTTTATTTTTCAATATCAAGTTGAAAATAAATTTTTTTTTCGACAGATTATAATACTTTTAGCGAGAGACGTAAGGTGTATGTAAATTGTAAATATGGGAGATGCACTAGCTAGGCTATAAGTTTAGTTACATTATACACTAGCTTCTGCGCGCGACTTCGTCGGCGTGGACTCCGCTCCTATTGGTCTTAGCGTGATGACACATAGCCTATAGCCTTCCTCAATAAATGGACTATCTAACACTGAAAGAATTTTTCAAATCGGCCCAGTAGTTCCAGAGATTACCGCGTTCAAACAAACGAGAAAGAAGTATAGATAACAGTGCAGAACACTTTGACTTTAGTTACTGGTTAAAAAGGTTAAAGTCAATTTAGGATTTTTGTAACTTACTATACTTCTGTTTGGTTACAGCAGTAAAGAATATAGCCACACCCTCTCTTCCCGTGGGTGTCGTAATAGGCGACTTAGGGATAACCAGTGGCGTAGCTACTAAGGGGCAAGGTGGGGCGGTGCCCCGGGGCCCTCAAGCTCAGGGGGCCCCTCGGACTCTGACTTACAAACTATAAATTTAACTAATGACTCCCATATTCGGAATATAAATAAACCAGATTCCATGAACGCGAAATTAATAATGGTAACTTATATGAAAAATTACACAGGAATTCCCAACAAGTCTCGAACATCTTTGTTTGAAACTTGGAGGTAACTCCCCTGTCCCCAGCGTGTTTCAAAAGCACGCGCTTGATGCAAGGCGGGACCTATGAGAAACACTCGACGAAAAATAAAAAAAAAACATTTTCAAGAATTATCTTCAAATTATCGATTGCAAAACAAATAAATTACTTTTTTAAATAATGTACTAGACACAACAATAACTCAGTTAAATGCAAGTTCTGCAGTCAGTTAAATAATCAATTTTACAACAACTGTAAAATTAACTAGTAATTGTGTAACAATTGTAAAATAATTGTGACATTGAGATTTTTGCTTGTATTTATTTTAGTTGCTTTTATTAATTGTAAAAATTGTGCTTATTATGGGTCATTTGATACCCGAAATAAAGAATTATTTATTTATTTATTTTACAACACCAACTTAAGCGACTTCCAAAAAGGAGAAGGTCTACGATTTCGATGATTTTTATTTTAAATTTTAATCGAAAGGTGGTGCTTGTCATGTGGTCCCATTTAAAGGACAATGCCTATTTTCTATGAAGCCGTGCCCGGGTACGTGTTCAGACAATTCATATATTTAAGTATCCTTTATTAATCGAAAATAGATTTTTAATAATATTCTAAAAGTGATTAAAACCGTAGTTTATACTTTAATTAAAAAAGATATTTTATTTGTATTCCGGGTTTGTGCTGTCAAAACATATTAAATATAAATACCAAGCCGGAAACGCAACTATAGAAATAAACGCTTTTTTTAATTAAATTATAAACCCCAACACGACCACAAAATTGACATATTAAAGTTTTCTTTATTAATTAAAACTAGATTTTTAATAATAGTCTAAAAGTAATTAAAGCCGTGGTTTATATTTTAATTTAAAAAAAGCGTTTGTTTGTGTGGTTGCTATGACGACTTGCTATTTATATTTAAACTATTTTGACATGACAAACGCGGAATACAACTAAAATATTTTTTAAAATTAAATTATAAACCATGGCTTTGATCACTATTAGAATATTATTAAAAATCTAGTTTCAATTAATAAACGATACTTAAATATATGAATTGTCTAAACTAGTCAAAGCACGTACCGGGCACAAATAGGCATTGTCCAATTGAGATCTAACAACCATTTTTCGACATATATGTGATAATGCTTGGCTATTTTTTCCTCGACCTAGGTAATATTATACCGCATAACTTTTCACTAAGTATACCGATTTTTAATGATTCTTGTTTTACTCGAAAAATGATACTTGTCTTGTATCAATTTAAATTTTATTGAAATTTGATCACTACTTTTTGAATAATCTTTGATAACGCGCATTTACTTGACTTTTTTTTCGTCTACTTACGTTGTATTACTTGTCGATGTAATAAGTAATTGAAGGGGTTTTGCCGTAGCCTGTGATGTAGTCTCAAATTTAGCCACCCCCTCTACCCGTGGGTGTCGTAAGAGGCAACTAAGGGATAACAAAGGTCCACTACCACCTTGGAACTATTGAAGCCGACCGATGTCGGGATAGCCGAATGGCTATCCCGATATCGGTCGGTACAGCTGGCTTTTGACGATGAAGTGTAAACCTTGTATGAAGATATTACAAGGGCCATACATGACACTACTTCGGCCTTCTACACCGTTGTTATGGGAGACTTAAACGCTAAAGTAGGAGTAAAAAACCGCGACGAATCGAGAATTAGACCACACGGATTGGGGCACAGGAATCGCAGGGGGTAGATACTCGTCAACATCCTCGAAGCAGGGAGGGGGCGGGGCGCTCTTCTTGATGCATTCATTTTCGAGAAGAAGCCCCAATGGCAGTGAATATGGCAAAGCCTCGATACTGTGACGAGGAACGAGATCCATTTCATCATAGCAGATAAAAGGCTTAGATTCAATGATGTCTCAGTAGTTAATAGGTTTAACACTGGCAGTGACCACCGACTATTGCTTGACACTCTGAATATATTATGTCTCCGAAAGGAGCGGACCCGCTTGATGAAATCTATACTCTCCGAGCTACGCTGCCCCAAATACTATGTGGCTCCGAGTAGTTCCAACTGGAACTCCAAAACCGATTCGATTCGGTAGAAACTACTAGCGACGTGGACGAGATGACCTACAACGTGGTGAAGATAGTTTGTATACTGAATCGCAGACATTTTCTGATGACGAAGTCAACAAAGCAGTACAAACTTTCTCCCAAAGCCTTGGATCTGATGCGGTGGAGGTGCGAGTTGCCCGCTGCTCAAGCAGCTTCACCAGAGCAGAAGGCTCTCTCAAAGAGGATACGGAAACTTGTACGCCGAGACTTCCGCTGCTCAAATACGAGAGAGCTTACTATTCTTATTGAGTAGAATATGGGGTTAAAAAAGACCATTGGGGTGAAGCCTTTTTTGCGAAGCTCAAAACAGCGGATGGCAGGACCGTTTGCTCTCGCCCTCAGATCCGAGGTACCACACCGGAGGCGTGGTCCAGGAGTGTAGTGGTACTGTTCTTTAAGAGAGGTGATAAGTCTCTGTTAAAGAATTACAGACCGATATCTCACTTCTGAGCCGCGTCTATAAGCTGTTTTCGAGGGTTGTTACGACTCGTCTCACCAGAAGACTTGACGAATTCCAACCACCGGAGCAGGCTGGGTTTCGAAATGGCTACAGCACCACATCCATACTGTTTGGCAGATTATACAAAAGACAGAAGAATATAATAAGCCGCTGTGTATGGCGAAACCTGGGCTGGCCTGGACTCTCCGTAGGTATTTCATATCAACTGGCGATATATCGAGGTACTGAGATGTATGTACGATGCGGCAACGATGACCGTTCATATTCAAGACCAGAGAACAAGACTCCATTTTCCTCCGGCGTGGAGTAAGACAGGGAGATGTAATACTCCCTAAACTGTTTACTACTGCGGTGGAGGATGTCTTTAAGACCTTCGATTGGCGGGAACGAGGCGTCAACGTCAACGGCGAATCCATCTCTCACCTTCGTTTCGCCAACGATACCGTCATCGTTGCGGAGACCTTGGATGAGCTAAAGCATTTGGGTGGCCGGCCTAAACGAGTCCTTCCGACGAGTCGGTCTCGGTATGAACTTGGAGAAAACGAAAGTTATGCTTAACAACCAAGTCATATCGATCGACGGTACCCTTGTCGAAGTTGTTCAGGATTATGTTTACCTATGCCATATTATACAACTAGGCCGCAACGACTACGAGCAGGAGGCCGATAGGAGGATTCGGTTAGGCTGAGTGGCGTTTGGTAGGTTTCGTCGAGTCTTCACTTCGAAGATTCCGCATTACTTGAAGACAAAAGTCTCCGAGCAATGCGTCCTGCCTGTGTTTATATACGGAGCCGAGACGTGGACACTGACAACAAGACGGGTCCACAAGTCGCTCAACGTGTAATGGAACAGGCTAATGCTTGGGGTTTCTCTCAAGGAAAGGATAAATGAGACTATCCGCAAGAAAACGAAAGTAAGCGACATAGCCCACGGATTTAGCAAGTTAAAGTGGCAGTGGGCTGGTCACCTGTGTCGCAGGACCGACGGCCGTTGGAGCAGACGTATCCTGGAGTGCAGACCGCGTCTTGGCAAACACAGTGTGGAACTTCCTCCAGTCCGTTGGATCGACGTTCTACATAATTTGTAATTACCGGGGTAGGCTGGATGAGGATTGCGGAAAATCGGGATGTCTGGCGTGAACTTGGTGAGGTCCAGCAGTGGACTACAATAGGCTGAACTGACTGACTGACTGACTGACCCAAAGGGTGCTCAACGGGATCATATTAACGTACCTCCGCTGTCTGCATACTGTTACAGGACTGAACTGTGCTGTTTTGAACGGCAACAGATAGATATTTTCTTTTATTTTCATAAAATAGTTTTAATTTGTTCACTAAAATAAGTTAAATTTGTATTTGGTTTTACAGTTTATTACCAAGTCTACTGTATTACGAAAAATTTGGAGTATGTCGAATTCGGAACAGAACGAATACAGAACAAATGATTTTAAACAGTTTAGTTGGGGCCCTCGTTTATATTTTGCCCCAGGGCCTTCGGTTGCCTAGCTACGCCACTGGGGATAACACACTTCCACTACCATCTTGGAATTTAAAAAGCCGACCGAGGTAGGAGTAGGGTCGGTAAAACGTAACCGCTTACCAGGTGAGCCGTAACCTTCTTTGCTGGGGTGTGCCTAATGCTACTTTAGCTCATAGGTAACTGACAATGACAGGAGCATCACAAGCGTGTTGAGCCCATGACCCTACCTTCGCTGTCAACCATGGACGTAAATGCTGTCAACACAGATCATCCCCAGGACCTGTGCTGTGACTTAACACAATAATACAATCTGATATGGAGCAATGTGTCATCAGATTTCGTCTATCTCATTTCGCAGTCTCATCATGGAATAAAGTTTGCAGTAAACCTAACTCTAACAAAAATCAGAGTTCCAAACCGAGTCACGAAATATTCTTACGACAAAATGGTTATCTAACAGTGATTCCAAAAAATTACGTTCTATCTAGCCACCCTTTTAACTTTAAGAATAAAAATAGTTCTTGTTAATTGTAAGGAATATCAAAATTAAATCAATCGTGAAGTAGTTTCCGCAAAGAGTTCAGATACTTCATGCGACGTGGAAGAACCGTAACTGATAGACATGTAAATTGAAGTTACTTTGAAAATTCAATGACAACTTACTGTATCAACCTATTGGTGCGGTATTGACACGAGTGAAAAATAAATTTTATTCATCATCATCATCATCATCATATCAGCCTGTTGCAGTCCACTGCTGGACATAGGCCTCCCCAAGCTCGCGCCAGACATCCCGGTTTTCCGCAATCCCCATCCAGCCTACACCAGCAATCTTACGTAGATCGTCGGTCCAGCGGGCCAGAGGGCGTCCTACACTGCGTTTGCCAATACGCGGTCTCCACTCCAGGACACGTCTGCTCCAACGGCAATCGGTCCTGCGACACAGATGACCAGCCCACTGCCACTTTAACTTGCTGATTCTGTGGGCTATGTCGGTTACTTTCGTTCTCTCACGGATAGTCTCATTTCTTATTCTGTCCTTGAGAGAAACCCCAAGCATAGCCCGTTCCATAGCACGTTGAGCGACTTTAAACTTGTGGACCAGTCCCTTCGTCAGTGTCCACGTCTTGGCTCCATATGTCAACACAGGCAGGACGCATTGCTCGAAGACTTTTGTCTTCAAGCATTGCGGAATTTTCGAAGTGAAGACTCGACGAAGCCTGCCAAATGCCGCCCAGCCCAACCGAATCCTCCTATCAGCTTCCTTCTCGAAGTTGTTTCGGCCCAGCTGAATGGTGTGGCCAAGGTAGACATAATCCTGAACAACTTCAAGAAGGATACCGTCAACCGATACCGGTCTCGGTATGACTTGGTTTTTTTATTTTTTGGAATTTTATTGGAACTGTTTTCTAGCTTCTATGTATTGGTTGGTTTCAAATAAAATAAAAATTGGTTGTCTGTAAATTCGGTTTACGGACGATAATTTAACGTGACAACGTCAACAAAACATCTCCTCGTTTAACAAAACATCTCCTCGGAGCATAGGCAAATCGAGTGGAAAAGAGATAGATGCGGTGCAAGCGTACAGTGAGCGTAACCGGGCAATGATCGTAACAGGACAATGAGCCATCCTTTTTCGTGCATACAGCCGGCGGCGTTCATCGATTTATTAGACGTTGTCACGTCAAAAATAATTATTATTTTAAGTAAAGATGAAAATTAACGGAAAGTTATAAAATAATTAAATATGATATGTACTTGAATCTAGTTTATTAGTTACGCTTCCGTGGTTACTTTCTGTAACACGAAACCATTTTCTGTTCGACGCTTTCTACATGTCGGTACCTAGTTTACTTTCATTTTGCTTTAAATATATTCTCAAGTTGTATTATTACCCTAATACAGATTTTGGAAATGCGTTAATAATTTAAACAAAGATACTTAATACACATTTATAATTATGTTTTAAAGATCATAATCTTATTGTGATCAATAGATCAAAACTGTTGTTATTTGCCGGCATTATTTCGTGGTTCAAGAATCTTTGGAATTCGATTTTTGATTCATGATTCAGCCTGTAACATCGCACTGCTAGGGATAGGCCTCTTTCTCCTACATCATACTTTTATTTTATTACTTTATAATTTGAATAATGAATTATAACAACTTATATATTGTTATAGAGTAAACTGATATAAAAAAAATATGTTATAAATATTTATGATATTAATAATTGAAGTTAAGAATAAAGTATGTTATGCCTGTAAAGGAACGTAATTTCGCCGACCTTGCTGTGACATTGTATTGACAGCTATTAAAAACTTTTGTACTTGCAAGTTGCAATTATTTGACCTACGAACCGTGATAATATCAACTCGTATTTACGAAGTGGTTCGCGAAAATATATCCCCTAGATCTATAGTACATTTTTTCATTTATAAAATATGTCTAACATTGTAACTGTTAACACAAATCCTTACGAAGGACAAAAGCCGGGAACAAGTGGTTTACGTAAAAAAGTTAAAGTTTTCCTACAAGAAAACTACACGGAAAACTTTATTCAAAGTATTTTAGATGCTAATAAAGATGCTATAGTGGGGTCTACTCTTGTAGTTGGCGGTGATGGCAGATATCTGGTGAAAGAAGTTGTTGATAAAATTATAAAAATATCAGCTGGCAATGGGGTAAATAAATTTGTTTTTTTTTTTTAAATATATAATTATGTTTATTAAGTTTTTTTTTATATATATGGCTAGGCTCACATCATATTTTTATTTCACTCTTGATTAAAAAGGAGGATCATATTTTTAATGTTTAAAAATAAATTATTTCAGGTAGCAAGATTATTGGTTGGTCAAAATGGAATCCTCTCTACACCTGCCGTGTCCCATATCATCAGGAAATACAAAACATTGGGTATGCTATTTAAATTATATTATAAAAAGTAAAAAAAAATTGAAATACAAAATTTATGTATTATCATACCTAATTTTGTACAAATCATTTATGACCTTTACAGCGCCTACATACTTCATAGTAATATGAAAGACAAGCTGCACTTATTGCCTATATTAGTTTTTTTTTATTATATGTTTTAAATTGAATCATATCTATCAAAGGAATAACTCTTAGTATGGGTTTAACATTCCGCCTGTAATGTTTGAGAAGCTTAATCCACCATGCTGCTCCACTGCGGATTGGCAGATATGTTTCCTACTATGAGTAACGATTGCTATCAGGTATTTATGTTAACAAAACGGGATCGAAGACTTAACATGATCTCCGAGGCACGGTAGTCAGATATCCAAACGGGAAAGAAATATTTGTACAAATACAAATATCCATCCAGAGCGGGAATCGAATCCGCAACCGTCTGTGTTTTAGACGACTACTCTCTCCACTACACCAGAAAGGTTACACCAAACTGGTTGTGTAGGCTTGTTGGCAGTATAGGCTTAAATCTTGTCAACTTCATTCACTTTTACAATATTTTTTTTTTTATATTTATTTATCGTTTTTAAAATTTATCGTATATAATTAATATGTTATTTTCAAAATAATAATATAATTAGTACTCAGACGATCACATTGATGACCTAATTAGGTTATTGTTATGTATCTGTGATAACATGTAGTCCAATGAAGTAATTTTATCATTTGATATTGTGTGAGTATAATTAGTTTGAAATAAATCTATCCTTAGAAACAGAAATAGATGTTTCTGTCTTCAAGAAATCAAAGACCATAGTTAATAAGCCTAGTTCTAAATGTGACCAATTCATCCTGAAAAAAAAGTAATTTTTTACTCAATTCGACCGTATGTTTTTTTTTTTTATGTATGTTCGGGGATAACTTCGTCGTTTATGAAACGATTTTGATAATTCTTTTTTTGTTGGAAAGGGGATATCCCAACTTAGGTACCATGATAAGGAAACCAGGATCTGATGATGGGATCCCAGTGAAATCGAGGGAAACCCTCGAAAATCGTAGTGACGACTAGTGCGTTTGTTAAATTATTTATTACTTGTTTATTAACAAGTTGGTTAGTACAATTTACTATCAGGCCATCTCTAGCTTTAATAACTAAGCGACATGCAATAACAAAACAATAAAAATTAAAATTTAAAACCTATTTGATAAAATTAATAATCAACACAAGAAAAACATAAGTTGAAAACAAATCCTCCATCTTGTTGTCACGTAATAATTGCTATTTCATTACAAATCGTGTTTTTTGTTACTATTCCAAAATTACGCAGATCTCTATGTCACTATGTTTTTATCCTTGAACATGATTAAGCAGATTCGTTGATATAATATAAGTAATGTTTGCGCTGTAATCTCAAATTATCTAAACATTTAATGTGATATCAAAAAATATTTGTATTTTTAGGATAGCTATAATACAATAGGAAAATCACAAGGTTGTTTACACTTCGTAGTACAGATATTTGTAACTTTACCCGTTATTTCTAAACCATTTTTATAGAAATTCTTCTACCTTATATATTTTATTTTAGAAAGTCTAGTAAAATGCTTGCTAATTTACTTGATATTTTTATAACAAAATATGGATATTTTAAAACTTGTTCAAGATATCATCCAAACTCAAACCATATCAAAAATTATACAAAACCTCTCCCTCTCGATCTTTCCCAACATATATGTCTCAACTATAATTCCCAATGTCGGGCTTTATTTTAGCCTATGCGTCTTGTCAATTTTTTTATATAAATATAATAAAGATGGCAAAGAAGCATACTGTCCACCCGATGGTAAACGGATACGCCTAGAAAGACTTTGAACGTCTGCAACACCAGGAACTTTGCAAGTGTGTACCCAACCCTTACCCAGCACCCCAGAACTCTGGTTACCTTACTCACCACAGAAACACAAAACTACTTAAAATCCCACTGCTGGGCATAGCCCTCTTTCCCCGTGTAGAAGGAGGATCAGAGCTTAATCCACCACGCTGCTCCATTGCGGGCTGGCGGATATATCCCCATTATATACTATCAGTAACGATCGCTATCAGGTGTACATGATAATAACCGAGACCGACGGCTGCTCGCCAAGGCACGGTGGGGAGACAAGGACTGCACAAACACCCATACCACAGCAAACATCTGCACGGCCAATACAAATGTTTGTCATGTGCGGGACAGTGCGGAGATCGAACCCGCAACCGCCAGCACAACAGCCACAAACCAGTGCTGTGACCGTTGCGCCAACGCGTCATCTGTGATTATCTCGAAATACTTCCCCAGTCGGGCTGCTCCGAATTTCGAGCTATATATTTCCTGTTGTACCTTACCTCAATGAAATATCTCTGTATCTTTCTTATGAAATAATTTTTAGTAGTTAATTTATTAATAAAATTAGTTGTGCTGTGTGGTTACGTCACTAAAGAATGTAGCCACCCCCTCTCTTCCCGTGGGTGTCGTAAGAGGCGACTAAGGGATAACACAGTTCCACTACCACCTTGGAAATTAAAAATAGCCATCAATGCTGGCTTTGAAATACACAGGCCGAAGACGGGCAGCAGCGTCTTCGGTGCGACAAAGCCAGCCCTGCGGTCACCAACCCGCCTGCCCAGCGTGGTGACTATGGGCAAAACACATGAGTTCGCGTCGTAATGTCGGGCGCGAACTTGTGGAGGCCTATGTCCAACAGTGGACTGTGATAGGCTGTAGTGTGTGTGTGTGTGTTATTAATAAAAAAGTATTCTTTAAATATTTATGTTTTACCAATATCTTATACTATTAAACGAGCAATTCTTGTATATCGTCGCTGGATAGGCAAAACTACTAACCTCCAAAAGTGCTGTTTCGAGAAAAATCAATTTAAAGTTTTTTTTTTGCTTTAACCTGTCACAACTTTTTTTCTTTTGGGTGAAAGTAAGAACTGTTAAGGAAACATAATCATGATTTAATTTTATCTACGTAATTAATCTATTACATTGTACGTATTTTAACTATTTACGAAGTTAGCTGTCACTTTAGGATAAATCCTCTGAGTTCTGAATAAAAACCAGCAAGGGAAAATTACTAACCTCCACATTAAGTTCACGGTTAGGGAGTCGCCAACTACTAAAGACTCGACTGTGTTAACATTCTCTTCGGAAAAACATACTAACATTATTTAAAAAATATAATAGTCGTAAACGAAAATTACTAAGAGATAAATCTACTACAGAAAGACATATAGCAAAAAGACATTCAGCATCGGATACTAGAGAAATCTCGAAAGCTTTTTACTTTCAAGACATAGTTGCCAATTAAATAATGGGATGATTATACTTACATCACTTTTTATCTTGTTCCAGCCTAAATATTATTACTAATGTGAGCAACAAAAATGTTTATTATGAAATGTTAACCCGTATAATAAATAAATAACACCAATTTAACATACATCTTTATTCATTTAAAAAAAAAGACTATTCAAACAAAATTAACATTTTCTTAGATTGAAAATAAAACAAAAATTGTCCTAAGAAAGTGTGAAAAAAACTTAAACATTATGAGGTGTCTTTCTGGAGTCTGGTGGGGCTCCCATCCTTATACACAAAAACTTAGATATAACGCTCTGATACGTAGCCATCTTGACTACGGATCTTTTATCCTCGAGCCATGTCACAAAACTATTATACGCGATCTGGACAAAATTCAATCAAAAGCGCTCCGCATAATAATAGGTGCCATGAAATCCTCTCCTATTAACGCTCTACAGGTGGAATATGCGGAACCTCCTCTACAATTGCGACGCCAATACCTCTCAGACCGATTTCTCTTTAAAATCCTCCAACTCTCTTCCCATCCTCTTTCGGCTAGACTACACCTACTCTCTCAATTAGTTCTTTCTTCATCCTACTGGTCTCACAAGTCTCCCCCATGTCTAATTAAAAGCTATAATAAATTTATTGGCCTTCCTTACCCTGTCCATCAGTGTAGAATCTTACCTATTTATGAGGTTCCATTGATGCTTTAGTTTTGCTTCCCAACATTTCTTTCAACCTTGGTAGAGACCAAGGATCTCCTGTAGCCCTGTAGCAAATCAGCAATTTAACTACGCCATAAACACACATTACAAAGATTGGTATCATTTACTCACAGACTCCTCTAAACTTACTGAACAGGGATGTATAGGATCAGCTGTCTGGATTCCGAGAGTTAATGTAGTACTGAACTGCAAAATGCCTCCCGCCTCCTCAGTTTTTACTGGGGAAGCTTTGGCTATCTTGGAGGCTCTTTCGTTTATTGAGTCACACCGATTAAACAACTCCGTTATATTCTCGGACTCCAAAAGTTGCTTACTTACAGAGTATTTTAAATAATCCATTCAAGACTAAATTTAAGTTCCCTTTTATTCTCAAAATTAGACATCTCCTCCTTAGGTGTCTGGCACAAAACATCCGTGTCGAGATGGCTTGGATTCCGGCTCACAGCGGTATAATAGGGAATGAGAAAGTAGATTTTTTCGCAAAAAAAGCGACAACATCTGGTGGCCTCAGCCAATACAAAGTTTATAGCCATGACTTGATTTCATTAGCGAAGACACGAATGATGCGTGATTGGTCTGAATTCTGGTCTCACTCAAGTGCAACAAAAGGAAAGTTTTATGCTAGTGTACAGGGATCCATCCTTGTCAAACCATGGTTTTTCAAGTATAGAAAGGCCAGTAAGTGGGTAATCTCAACTGTCTGCCGCATAAGGTTAAGCCATTCTTGTACCCCGGTCTTCCTTCACAAAATTAGAGTAAAGGACTCTTCACTTTGCGAATGTGGTCTTGAGGGAGGCACCCTTGAACACATATTTTTTAACTGTCCAAAACTCCAGTTTTCTCTTTTTGATGTTCTTCCCCTTGATATACCTCGCCCAACTAACCTGAGGTCTCTTTTATCATTAGTTCACTCTCAGTTTATTGACATTTTATGTACATAATATATTAATCAAAATAACATTAGATTGTAGCACTGTCTGTCTTGATTAACCCTACTAACCTATGTTTATACATGTTTGTTTGTCTTGTTTCAGATACTAACTCGGTAGATATAATTATGATTTATGATAAACTGGCAACAACACCGACATTTGTTCTGATTTTTTTTTTTAGTCTTTATTTCTTCTCGTACAACTTGCTCTCCCACAAAGCCTTACACAAAGCAAATATTCCCGTCCTAACATAACAATCCTTATAACATAAACTAAACTT
Organism: Melitaea athalia; assembly: GCA_905220545.2. NCBI lineage: Eukaryota > Metazoa > Arthropoda > Insecta > Lepidoptera > Nymphalidae > Melitaea > Melitaea athalia. The sequence goes on from HG992193.1 coordinate 2,877,966, forward strand.
CACTCAGACACTGGCAAATCCTTCAGGGAGCCAAAGTAAAAGAAGAAGAAGAAATCACATTCCTCCGTAATTTTCCACATTTGTATAAAAAAACGTACTAAATAAAAATATAATGTGGAGTTTCACTATTGCAACTAACACAAATAACTCCCTCTGGAATCACTGTTCAGTTCAGGCGCTATATTGTTATTTTATACTAAGCTTAGTTTAAAATAACAATATCACGCCTGTCGTTCAAAACAGTGATCCTAGACGGAGTTACTTAAGTTAGTTACAATTACAAGACTCCATTTTAACAATAATTAGTATATTTATTGTAATTTAAGTAAGAGATCAAAACTGAACAGTATTAACTTCTAATTCTAATAAAATATTGATTGAGAAATAATAATCTTCAAGTCATTCAAAAATGCTAATATCCTGTTACTTAAATTACTGAGTAAAGCAAAAATACTAAAGCGCCATGGTTGATGATTCTTGCTGAAAAATTATTTACTTATAAGCTTGAGTATACGTGATTTCAATCAGCAGAAACTACTAAATCACCATATATTGTGGTTTTTTCTTAAGGTCATTTGACTTAAAGGACCCGTGGTAAAAAAAAAGATTCAAGCAAAAGTTATGTAAATACCATCGGTTTACAAAAGTATACTTTCGAAAATTACTAACAAACCTGAATAGGGCTAGTTGCAGCAGCATAATACTAAACCGACAATTATAAGAAAATGTGTCAAAGTAAGCCACACATTAGTAAAAAGTCGCAAGAAATCTGTTGAGATTTTAACCCCATTTTGAGTGCTAAAGCGCCAAAAAAATGCTCCGATCGCCACGAGACCCGGACCAATAGACAGAGAAAAAAAAATGCAGTCGAACCATATATATAACTCATTTTGACCAAAATGGCGCTTTAGTAGTTTTGCCTATCCAGCGACGATATATATATATATATTTTCTGAATCTCGGAATCGGCTCCAACGATTTTCGTGAAATTTAGTATGCAGGGGATTTCGGGGGCGAAAAATTGATCTAGCTAGGATTCATTTAAAAAAAATGTCGTTTTATCCCTGTTTTTAGGCAATGAAAAAATATCATTAGAATACGAAGCTTAATTTCACTACTGTCAACCTAGCTGTAACAGTGTAATTAGGAAATCGGCGGGTGTTAAATCGTGTTGACCCGGGTTCGAATCTCAGTCTCCAGATTAATTTTTTTTCTTTTTTTTTTTAATTTCACTCGTGATTTATTATTTAAATAAAATTAAAATATGAAAATACCGAGAAAAAAAAAAACAAAAAATAAAATGAAAATACCGAGCTAGGCTCGGTCACCCAGGTACTTAATATTTAAATACTGACATATAATCAGGTGGCATTGTACTGACCGCATCGCACAACCCCGGTGGCATCAACAATGACTTTGGCATCAAGTTCAACTGCAGCAATGGTGGTCCAGCGCCTGACGGCACCACCAACGAAATATACAAGCTCACCACTGCCATCAAACAGTACAAGATTGTTCCGGACATTAAGTGTGATATTGATACTATTGGAGTGCAAAGATTTAAGGTAAATATACTTTTATAGGAACGGCATGGATATTGAGCACTTGGTGGTGAGCACAGAGTGGGGATAGCTTTACGCATCGTGCAGGGGTCGAAATAGAAAAAGTTTTGTAAATTAAACTTTAAAATATTTATTACATAAATAATAATAAAAAATACAGTCGAATTGAGAATTTCCTCCTATTTTGAAATCGGTTAAAAAGTAAAAACTTATATTGTCTGTTCCCAGGTTGACGACCAAGAATTTGTAGTGGAAATAATAGACTCAGTAAAGGACTATGTCGAGTACATGAAGGAGATATTCGATTTCCCCAAGATAAAGGCTCTCCTGCAGGGTTCCGGAGGAAAGAAACCCTTTAAGATTCTCATTGATGCTATGAACGGAGGTAATTTTGTTTTTAAATTGAAGTAAAACTTCTTTCTGCACGCTTGACTTGGAGAGTAAGCTGGTGTATCTACGAGAGCGTTACGCAAAGTTTGATCGGGCGAGGCGAACGGAAGTTGAGAGGGAGATATAAGTTAGATGGAGCTAAAGTTTTACTTCAGTCGTGTGTTCTAAAGCATACTTGTTGTTTCTTTTTCTAAAATTAATGTGACCTCTTTATCTTTATAGTGATGTTAAGATCAATTGTTCTGATCTCAAAAATATATTGTGTTTGCTCGCAAACCAAAAAAAACCGACTCCAATTACATTGACAAGTAACAACATAAGTAGACGAAAAAATAGTCAAGTAAATGCGAGTTCAAAGATTACTCGAAAAATACTAATCAGATCTCGATCAAATTTTAATGAAACTACATGACAAGCATTAGCTTTCGATTAAAGTAAGAATCATCAAAATCGGTAAACCCAGTAAAAAGTTGTACGGTTTAATATAACGTAGGTCGACGAAAAAATAGTCAAGTACATACGCATTATTAGATGTAACTCGAAAAGTACTTGTCAGATCTCAATTAAAAAACGGGACCAAATGACACGCAACACCTTTCGATTAAAACATTTTTATCAAAATCGGTCCAACCAATCAAGTTCTGAAGTAACATACATAAAAAAATACAGTCGAATTGGGAACCTCCGCCTTTTTTGGAAGTCGGTCAAAAAGTTTGAGTAATTCGATTATGAATTACAGTATTACATAATACTACAATTGAGTTACTTGTAAGAGACCTTTAGATAACTGGAGCCTTGAATGGAAGCGTTAATTTGAATAAATGAAAAAAAAAATAATGAAACAGTTGATAATATTGTATACATAATTCTTCTATACGTTTTTGTCACCTAACTACTAAAAAGCTGGACTGATTGGGTTGAATTTTCGTGTGTACGTTTTAATGGGACAATTTGAGCCGGTAGGTGGCGCTATTGGTATGTCAGCAATCAAATATGCTAGCTGCTATTCCGGACAGAACCATGTGTGCCGGGTCCGCTATTCGCTAATAGAGTACTTGTTACTTGTAGCACAAGCTCATTACGGCAGCTCGACGACGTCACGATGCGCCTTTTCTGCCCGGGTGTCTAATCTATACATATTATAAAAATATGTCCCCCGGCCGCGTCTTTCTGTCCTCCTGTCTGTCTGAACGCGATAAACTCGAAAACTACCAAACGGATTTTTATACGGTTTTCAACAATAGAAAGAGTGATTCTTGAGGAAAGTTTAGATATATAATTTACTAGCTGACCCCGCAAACGTTGTTTTGCCATATATGTTATTAACCCCTGCAACCCCTCTTGTGGGTGGAATTTCGTGAAATCAGTTCTTAGCTGACCTTTACTCGGCAAAAGGAATATTCCTACCAAATTTCAAGTCTCTACGCCTTATGGTTCCAGAGATATCGTGATGAGTCAATGGGTGGATATCTCTTTTATATATATAGATTATGCTTTTATGTAAATTAGCTGAAATACGGCGAAAAATGTTGAAAAGGTCGCAAAAAATCTCGCCAACTGGGAGCTTTCCACGCGAACGCCGCGTAAACTAGCAAAGATATAGTAAAGTATAATGTACTAGCGAATTCAAAATCTATAAAAATGCTACAAAAAAGTCCGCGATAGCATATCTCTATTTCTAACGGTTGACTTACAATGACCACTTTTATGTTCGTTTTTTTATTAAAAACATTACGTTATTTTCAAAGCTGTTTTCTTTATAATCCATATCCAAATGAATATGTTATTTAGCTTAGGCATTTAATGCAGATTAAAATTGCCCTTTACACTATATCAATCACATGAATAGTTTTTGAGATAACGTCGTTAGAAGTAATTATTGAAAATAAATAATGCGCAACGAAGTGGGCACGGGTCGGCTAGTAGAGTATAAAATGCTAATAATAAAATATTGTTTACAGTAACGGGTCCGTACGTGCGTCGTATCTTCGTCCAGGAGTTGGGCGCGCCAGAGCGGAGCGCGCGCCGGGCGGACCCCCTCCCGGACTTCGGCGGCGCCCACCCCGACCCCAACCTCACGTACGCGGCCGACCTTGTCGACGCCGTGAGAAATGGGGACTACGATTTTGGAGCGGCTTTTGATGGGGACGGTGAGTTGACTTGGTGAAATCGAGATATTTTACTTTTATTTTTTATAACATACATACACAGCTTTATATACGTATTATTTATAAGTGAATTTATTGAAAAATTGTAAATATATCAGCCCTTTTTATAACACAAGCATTAAGTTGCTTATCTTGGGAACAGATGACCGAGTGTGTGTGTAATTATTTATTTATTTAAAAAATATATGTTTTATCATAGGCCATTTTACCTACAGTGTTCTAATAATCCTACCCAGGTGATCGCAACATGATAATCGGTCGGGGAGCGTTCTTCGTGACTCCATCAGATTCCCTGGCAGTGCTGGCGAGTCTGCTCCAGCACATTCCCTACTTCCAACGCACGGGAGTGAGAGGGTTTGCCCGCAGTATGCCCACTGCGGCTGCCGTGGACCGCGTCGCGCAACACCTGGGGAAGGAGATGTTCCAGGTGCCCACTGGTCAGTGATATAAATATTGTTAATACAAATAATTCATCCATAAAGTGTCGTCTATAAATCACATTATGTTTTTGAAGTGAAACTTCTTTAGGCGCATTAGTAGTAGTCAGTACTTGGATGGGTTACCGCCTGGAAACACCGCATGACGTTGACTTTTGGTTTTTTTTTCAATTCGTTTTTTTAATTAGTTATTTTTAAATTAGTTTGCCAAAGAAGTTTAACTTCTGACGTGTGTACTTTGTACGCACTCAGTATTTTAGCAAGTTTTTAATCACCTTTTAGAGTTTTAGACTACCCCATACCAAAAAATCACGTGTATTTTTTTTCACAATGCCCTATAATTCGGTTGATAGATTAATGTTAATACTATTTTGTTGTAGTCTGTACTGTCTCAATAAGTAAAATGGACGTTTGAAATATGGTCACAGTTTTTGTTTTTTTTTTTTTTGTTTTTATGTTATATTTTTATGCTGAATAAAATATTTTGATTTTGATTTTATTTTGATTTTTGACACAGGTTGGAAGTACTTCGGTAACCTGATGGACGCCGGCCGTCTTTCGCTGTGTGGTGAAGAGAGCTTCGGTACGGGTTCGGACCATGTGAGAGAGAAAGATGGGGTTTGGGCAGCCTTAGCTTGGCTTTCTGTTCTTGCTGCTACTGGACAATCAGTGGAGGGCCTGCTGGTGGCGCACTGGAAGAAGTACGGAAGGAACTATTTTACCAGGTAAGAGTAATATTTACTTTCTTGAGGTAGGGCGCGGCTGGACATATTTTGCCCGAAATCTGGACTTGAGACGTTCGATTTGACTAATTTTTGCTAACGTTTTGTCATATTATTTGGCATACAGATATGATTACGAGGAGTGTGCCAGCGACCCTTGCAATGATATGATGCAAGAGTTAGAAAAGAAGATAACAGAGCCAGGGTTCGTGGGCTCCAAGCACACTTCCGGAGACAAGACATACGTCGTTGCACTAGCTGATAACTTCTCCTACATGGATCCCGTGGACCGCAGTGTGGCCATGAAGCAGGTGAGCGTGGTCCTTCGAACCGGATGTAAAATTTTATTCAAGTACCCTCAAATTGTCATTTTACAAAAGTTTTAACTATCATTAAAAGTGAAGGTATCACCGATTCGGAATGTAGATTCTGTAGAGACATTATACTTTATAGATTATACGATGTTTATATTGAGGGCATAGTGGAAAATATCCTGCTCGAAATTAGGAGTAATCTGAATGAGGAAGTACCAACCAAAGTACCAAAAACGCTGCTCTTTGTAAGTAAGGTGACCAGAGCTCCTGGGGATGATTGGGGATTGGGGATAGGGTCGGCAACGCGCTTGCTATTCTACTGGTGTTGCAGGCGTCTATAGGCTATGGTAACCGGTTACCATTAAGTGGGCTCTATGCTTATTTGCTGACCTAGTCTTATTAAAAAAAATACATGTCGGATATAAGTGCAGCATTACATTAAACAAATATCATGACTCATCGTATCTGAAAGCACTTATTTGTTATCACAAGTACGTGATATGTGATAATGACCGTCAATCTCTGTAGAGGGATATTGTCCGCTAATACAGTGATAAGCAGCACGGAATACCCTTCAACTCTGCTCTAAATTTATTCAGCACAGCCTAATTGAGTTCAATTTATGTGTATTATTAATTACTAGCTTCTGCGCGCGACTTTGTCCGCGTGGAATAGGATCAATTCTGTCATACATGATTTTTGCGAAACTCTAACCGTTTACGCAGCGGAAGCTCTCAAAATGAAAAAAACCCCGATTTTGAAACATTCTTCATTGGTGCTACGTTCCTATTGGTCTTAGCGTGATGATATATAGCCTTCCTCGATAAATGAGCTATCTAACAATGAAAGAATTTTTCACATCGGACCAGTAGATCCTGAGATTAGTGCGTTCAAACAAACAAACAAACAAACTCTTCAGCTTTATAATATTATAGTATAGATTTTATATATAGTACTAAATAATATCCGATGGTTTTCAGGGTTTGCGTATCGTGTTTGAAGACGGTTCCAGGGTGGTGTTCCGTCTCAGTGGAACCGGTAGCTCGGGAGCTACAGTGAGGTAGGACTTTATGTACTATTTAAATATTTATATTAAGTGTACTAAAACTTTTGTAGCATTGTGTATTGGTAATAATAATTTATTATTATATACTCTAGTCAAATTAGCCCTTAAAATAGAAGTAAGGTTACAATAATTCCCATAGAGCTAAAAATTGGTATGAATGTACATTTGTGGGCACCACGTCCGCTATTTGAGGCCTAGTTTGGATTTTTTTTCTTTAAAGTGTTCCCTAATGATGCTGTTCCTAAATTATGTTTCAAAACACTCAACTACTATAAATAGTAGTTTACAAGAATTCGCTAAGCATAAATTTTATTTGTGACAGTTACTTAACTGCTAAGTTTGAGCACTTGTGGTGTAAAAAAATGTATCGGAGTTGTGTTAGCCAACCATTTAAAATTTTTAGCTCTATGGGAATTATTGTAACCTTCAGTCTTATTTGACTGGACTATATATACCAGAAAAAAAAACGAGAAAAAAGTATGAAAGGTGGAGTATCGCATAGAGCACTTTATTACAGGTAACCTTGGGAAGGAAATTGAAAAATAAGAATTAGTAGGTGTACAGAAACAAAACAAATGATCTCATACTCCGAAAATGTTATAATATTTATGTCAATATTTTATTTAATCTATGATTTTTCTTTTTTTAGCTTTAATTACAATAAAAATATTGTCTATGATTATAGATTATACATAGATTCATACGAAGATAAGGACGTCCTGGGCGACGCTCAAATGAAACTGAAGCCGCTCATAGACGTCGCTCTAGAAATTTCTCAACTACAGAAGTACACCGGCAGAGACGCACCTACAGTCATCACATAAACATAAATATAAAATTACTCCAAAAACACCAAAATGCTAACTACGATCCCCTTGACCAATTTTTGTAAAACCTATTTTTGTTATTGTCGGTTAAGCTAGAAAACTTTGTATGCCTAAGTTTCTACAAGAAAAACTTATTTGGCAGTAAGCCATAGTGTTTAGAATATAGAACTGAGTTCATATTATCAAATAAAAAAATGCGTGCGTACAAAGTACACATGTTAGAAGTGAAACTTCTTTGGCAAACTAATTTAAAAAAAAAAAAATGTTAACGCTGCACTTACAATTATAATAATGAATAATGAATATCTTAAATGGAAATTAACACTAATTAAAAAAAAAACTAAAAAAAAAAGAATTTAAAATACAAAAACCTTCCTACCCCCTTCATGCGCCTAAAGAAGTTTCACTTCAAAAAAAGAAATTTTTCTTCAACAATGGTTTTGCTAGATTTCCTAGGTTATCCAGTACCTCTGTATAGATTTTGCTCCTATTGCGGAAAGGACAATGCCTATTTGTGCCCGGTACGTGCTTTGACTAGTTTAGACAATTCATATATTTAAGTATCGTTTATTAATTGAAACTAGATTTTTAATAATATTCTAAAAGTGATCAAAGCCGTAGTTTATAATTTAATTTTAAAAAATATTTTAGTTGTATTCCGCGTTTGTCATGTCAAAATAGTTTAAATATAAATAGCAAGTCGTCATAGCAACCACACAAACAAACGCTTTTTTAAATTAAAATATAAACCACGGCTTTGATCACTTTTAGACTATTATTAAAAATCTAGTTTTAATTAATAAAGAAAACTTTAATATGTCAATTTTCTGGTCGTGTCGGGTTTATAATTTTATTTAATTAAAAAAAGCGTGTATTTCTATGGTTGCGTTTCCGACTTGGTATTTGTATTTAACATGTTTTGACAGCACAAACCCGGAATACAAATAAAATATCTTTTTTAATTAAAGTATAAACTGCGGATTTAATCACTTTTAGAATATTATTAAAAAATCTATTTTCAATTAATAAAGGATACTTAAATATATGAATTGTCTGAACACGTCAAAGCACGTACCCGGGCACGGCTTCATAGAAAATAGGCATTGTCCTTTATCAGTAACTTTTGTCATATAATAATACTACATGTTGAAAATGTTATATACCTACTATATTATAATACATTATTCTTTAAATTTCATGTAAGTGTTATGGTCAATAATTTTAAGTGAAACAGTTTCCTAAAGTTTTAATTGAATTACGTTATTTAAATTTAAGATTAGACTGAAAATTCAGATTTTAATATTGCCATATATTTTAATAGTTTTACTGAAATATCACTATTTGAAATATTTATATAAGTAATATAGTTAGTATAAATTGGGACTTAGAAACTATCATGCTGCTGAGAAGAGGTTTATTTAAAAAAAAGAGAATTAGAATTGTATATATTTGTTATTAAGATTCATTATTGAAACAAATTTTATATTATTGTTTTTTTATTAAAATAAGAAATATAAATGAATAGTTTATTTTGAAATTATTAATTTACTGCCAAAGACATTTCAGAAATATACTTAATAATTAAATTAGCATGTACTAAACCTTTTTGTTATTTATTTTTTTGAGAAATATATCACTTTATTTACCTTTTGTGTTGTATTTTTTTACAAAATAAACCTTTTTACCTCTAACATTGTTTACAACACCGTTTTAACTTTCACTGACAGATAAGGCTGCATAGTTTTAAATCTGCCTTTTGCTCAATATATTAATATAAATAAAATTAAATTGCCGAAATATTAAATGAAAAAAAAAATGATATCTAATTTGTTTGTTTGCATAAAGAAAATAAAAATCGGCCAAGTGCGAGTCGGACTCGCGCACGAAGGGTTCCGTACCATTGACTAGGTACATTGATTTTAATATCGGGCAAAAAGCGGCTAAAAAAATCACTTTTGTTGTATGAGAGCAAAAATAGGCAAAAATGACGTTTTTCGTATGGGAGCCCCCCTTAAATATTAATTTTATTTTAATTTTATTATTTATTATTAAAGTAAAAATAGAACTGAGTATTTTGTGAATATTTCAAGTGCCTACCTGTTGCCATTATTAATATCGAGCAAAAAAAGGCAAGAAAATTGCGTTTGTTGTATGGGAGCCCCCCTTAAATATTTATTTTATTTTGTTTTTAGTATTTGTTGTTATAGCGGCAACAGAAATACATAATTTGTGAAAATTTCAACTCTCTAGCTATAGCCGTTCTTGAGATACAGCCTGGTGACAGACACACGGACGGACGGACGGACGGACGGACGGACGGACGGACGGACAGCGAAGTCTTAGTAATAGGGTCCCGTTTTTACCCTTTGGGTACGGAACCCTAAAAACGAGAACTTCATGAAACACAATATGCCTCCATCTCGCTGAAAAAAAAACTTTTATATAGAGTTTTGCCTTAAAATTTAAATAGATAAATAAAACGACATTTTATTATATATAAAACTATAATATCTTTGGTATAGTATACATTTCTGAGATCTTTATTAAACTCGTCGTGACAATATTATGGACGTATTTACCCTAGGGGTGCCCTAGGGCCAAAATGGCCCAGTACGTGTACTGGAAATGTGAAAAATTAATCGATTTTTACTAAAATAGATAAATAAATAAAAAAGGTTAGCCGACAAATTTTACCGAAAAAAATCGATTATTTGTTAACACATCCCTAGCATATACGCTGCTTTTACCCTTTTCCCTTAATTGATGGGGGATAGCTCAATAATTTTACGCTATAAAGTAGATAGTATGGTACTGTTTTAGAATCCTTATGAAGTAGGCTATTTTTTTAAGTAGTTGGCCGCCACAACTCCGATACACTTTTTTTACACCACAGGTGCTCAAACTTAGCAGTTAAGTAAATTTCAAAATTAAAATTTAAGTTTAGCGACTTCTTGTAAACTACTATTCATAGTAGTTGAGTGTTTTGAAACATAATTAAGGAACAGCATTATTAGGGAACACTTTTAAAAAAATCCGATCTAGGTCTCAAATAGCGGACGTGGTGCCCACAACTGTGAGAAAAACTGGGATTTTTCTAAATTTTACAAAAAATGGCATAGACCGCGAACTGTTTGAGATAAAAAAGAAATTTTTGGTTTTGTAACCCACCTCCCCCTCCGCACACGCACGTTCAGGATTATCCATTCTTTACGGGACACCCTGTATATTTACAATTATAACATTACTAACTAAGCTACAAAGAATTGCATCACGAGGTTAATAGTTCCAAATACTACAATAAGGGAATACAGAAGTCCTTTCCACCAAGTCAACTCTCCCCTCAGTTGAAGCGATCGCATTTGTAATAACGATGGTAACGCGAATACGTGGACCAGACCACTTACTGCGCCGGTGTATCTGAGAAAGAAAAAATTTACATTAAAAAACAGTTTTGAACAACATACCTACTTACTTATTTACTTTCAAATATCAACTAACCTACATATTCGCCACATTTCGATGATTTCAAATCGAATTGTCATAATTTCCCGCCATTATCAATTAGCCTACTACTAAGTACTACAAATATTTTTTATGACAAAAATGTTTACACAAATTTAATTTTATTGTCAATTAAACTTCTGAAATTTTAAACCTAGTAAAAATTATGACTATTTGATTTTTTCAAAGGATATAATATTATAATAATTCTTATCGTTTTAGTTTTAGGCAGACTATAACAAGTGAAATAATCTAAAACTTTGTAGAATATTTTAAAAAATATTCTTTACCACAATGCTACCTACATTGTGTGTCCTTTTTTACCCTTTAAAACACGTGCAACATATTGTTTTAAAGGGAAAAAAGCAGCAATGTATATCTACACAGCCCAAGTAGGTTGTAGGATTTCTTACCACCTTAGGGGAATTCCCAGTGCCATTGACAACGAATAGAGCACAGCAATTATTCTCATAATATCTGTGCTGATATTTTTCTACTGCGTCTATACGTCTTCAATAAATAAATGTTTTAACCGACTTCCGAAAAAGGAGGAGGTTTTCAATTCGATTGTATTTTTTGAGTTAAGATGTTAAAAGTAATACCGAATGATAGTCCCGATGTTAGGGCAGAAGCAAGCGAAGAGAATGCTGAGTGTCATGATGGAGAGGTTCATGAGCAGCGTGGGCAGGCGGCCCGCGGCGCGCGAGCACAGCGCCGCCGCCTCGCTGCGGAGCATGAACACCACCAGCGGGTACACCGTCACCACCTGCCGGGGAGCGGGTGGTAAGCGATTACCGTAGCCTATAGACGTCTGCAACACCAGAAGCATCGCAAGCGTGTTGCCAACCCTATCCCCAGTTCCCCCCCGGAGCTCTGGTCACCTTACTCACCAACAGGAACACAACACTGCTTGAAAACAGCACGTGTTATTTAGCTGTGATATCTTCTGTAAGGTTGAGGCACTTCTGTAAGGTTAAGGTACTTCTGTAAGGTTGAGGCACTTCTGTAAGGTTAAGGTACTTCTGTAAGGTTGAGGCACTTCTGTAAGGTTGAGGCACTTCTGTAAGGTTAAGGTACTTCTGTAAGGTTGAGGCACATCTGTAAGGTTAAGGTACTTCTGTAAGGTTGAGGCACTTCTGTAAGGTTAAGGTACATCTGTAAGGTTGAGGTACTTCTGTAAGCTTAAGGTACTGCTGCTTTTGAGTAGGATATGTCCTGCTGTGCCTTGCCAGTTGCCTCAATCAAAATAGAATAATTATTATTAACTATAGCTGACAGACACGTTGCCCTGTTCTGCGAATATTCGTTAATAATGCATTTATTTGACAATTTTTTCGTTACATTTTGACAATTTTTACGTTGCATCATACCTCATAACTTTTTACTAGGTGTACCGATTTTGATAATTCTTTATTAATTGAAAGCTGGCACCTGTCATGTGGTTCCATTTCTACCCTTTTTTAACATAGCCCAACGAACGTTTCCGCGATTACCCCGCGTCCGTGATTACCCCACTCTCCCCTATCTGAATAGCGTATTTACTTGACTATTTTTTCTTCTACCTACTACTTGTCAATGTAATTGAAATTGGTTTTTTTTTGTTTGCGAGCCAACAATTATAACACATATAAAACCACGCGAATCATATAGTTTGTACTGTTTAGGTATAAAGACGTAAACACACCTGGAAAAGTAGTAATGCTCTCGCGATAGCCGTCATAACGTCATGCATTTCGAAATTGTTTAAAAGATTCTGTAAAACAACAAAATTTATATTATAGATATTAACAATTAGGGTTGATTGACTGATTCAGTCAGTAACATCCTACCCTACTGCTGGGTATAGGCCTTCTTCTACGTGTAGGCCTGCGGGTTTGCGGATATATTCCCTATATGAGAAACGAACACTACCAGGTGGACATGATAACAACAGGGACCGATAGCTTAACGTGCTCTCCGAGGCACGGTGGGAAGACCCACAAGGACAATGCCCAGACTGGAAAGAGATATTTGTATAAATACCTACAACTATCCATCCCGAGCGGGAATCGAACCCGCAACCGCCGGTGTTTAAACGCACGCACACGCATCACTACACGCAACACCAGAGCGGTGTCAACCATTTATTTGAACCTAAACATAATTGACAAGTTTTTTTTGTGTATAAAAGTCATGAAAATCTCTTCACAGTGGCATTAATAAATAGTTACCCTTACCTAAGTGTTAGGTAACAAAAATCGTCAATCATTTATTTAAATACATGTTGGTACTCTTTCATAATGATAAAAAACTACCATCCATAGAAAGGTTAACACACATTTTATTGGAGCTATTTTAATCGACGTTACTAATTGGCCGATTATTCTCGCCAGAATCAGTGGTTGTTTAATTTTTAACGATAATTAAAAATATATTTGTAAAATGAAGGTTCGAAGGTACTTTTGAAGCGTATTTGCATAAAGTTATTTTTGATTTTAAGTCAATACTTATTAATAGAAATATTTAAGTAATTAATCTATACTAATATATAAAGCTGAAGAGTTTGTTTGTTTGGTTGTTTAGGTTTTATTTTTTAATTTATAACTCACGTCTTCTATGCACGACTTGACGAGAGGGAAGCAAATGTAGAAGACGACGCCAACCGTCGTGTAGGTGACTGTTACCAGCAAGAAGGCTATCGTTAGATCTCGACCCTGCGAAAACAATAAGACAGTTTATTTATGCGTGTTATTATAAATTAAATAATGCTTTTTTAGAAAAAAAAATTGCGTGTGTAAAAAGTAGGGGGAGTCCGGGAGAGATTAGCCGCTTTTCACTCAAATGCTCATAAATCTTTTTATACTTCCAAATCGCTATTTGTTATTAATTGTATCTTAAGCTGCATTATTTAGCTATATTTTCTCTTAAGAAAGTTTACTACATCATTAATAGTTAATGAGTAATTAGCGATTTCTCCTAAAGTGGAATTCGGCTAATGTCTCCCGCCTGGGCGGGAGACTTTATCCACCAAGTAGGGAGACTTTACCCGGGTATAATAATAGGCAAAATAATATTATAAATTGTAATTTAATAAATAAATTTAATCATAAAAATACGGCACATAGTATTACATAGCAAATGAGGACACGAGGAGGGTACTTTGAGTATCTTTAAGATACATAAGTGAGGAATCAACTATTATCACATTGATTTAGGTATACTCTATAGCATACTTAGTTACTTATACAATAGCTAGTGTTTAAAGTCCAATAAAGTGGATACTTTTTGGGAATAATTGTTTCATATTCATATGCCAGCTTCATAGCCGCCTGTTTGGTTAGTCTCCATAACTTCTTTTGGTGCAAGTTACAAGATAATTGACAAGTGCTTTCTCTTTCTCGATTGTAAATATCAGAGCTGTTTTAAACTGGATTCCTTGTTCAGTTATTTTAGTCAATTTGAACTTGTCTCTTAATTAATTTCATGAGGTATTTCAATCAATTCCATATTCTAAAGCAACACTTCTAGTAGATTTTTCTTTACCAATGTCAACTAAAGCATTTCTTATTACTGACTGAACTAAATTGCTTCTGTTCCTAGTTGTTTCTTTTTTATATTTGAAAGACATTTTGGATGATTATCTGAAATGAAATAAAATAAAATATGATTGCAGGAGAAACTACCCTGATTGCAGGAGAGATTAGTGGCTAAAGTCTCCTCCCGACGCCAGGCTAATGTCTCCCACCCTACGCCAAGCTGTCCGTTATTACATTTTCATAAACAAGTAATATAATTAAAAGAAAACAAAAAACCCGCCTGCGTAAAAAACGGAAAGAGCAAAGTCAACATTTTTTAAACTTTCTTATTGTATTTCTTTATTATTATTACAGTAATAATAATCATAATATACATTTTTGAAATCCTTGTATTAAGCCCTTTAATTTGATACCCATACTATAGTATTCTAAAAAAAAATTATTTCTTCATTAACTACAATGGCTTCGCACAGCCGCCATGTTTGTTTTTTTTTTAATGTCACCTATCTAAGAACACTTGGGCTGCTAAGACAAATCTAACGATATCTCAATTATGCAAATCCGTTCAGCGGTTGTAGAGAAATGAGGTAATTAAGAATATTACATACATACATACATACATACAAGATACGCGCGAAAAACATAACCCTTCCTTGGCAGTCGGGTAAAAAACTATGACACTTAAGTTAAAATTGTCTACCGTGAATGTTACTAGGATAATTACACTTACCATGTATATAAATTTCGTCCTAGAATTTATTCACAGTAAATAACAGAATCCAAAAATCAGAAATTGAAAAATTTTACTTACCGGGTACGAAAATGTATTTTTACTTCTCACTCCTAAACCAAACTGCCGATTACAACGTCGTCACGTGAGCAAGGTGGGGGGTGCCTATGGAGTCTAAGATGTGTGGCAATGTCTCAAAATCTAGTACTACAAAGATTCTATAAGCACTGGCTATTGTCTCCCACCTGCTAAACTCTCCCGAACTTCCCCTACACATGTCAGAAGAAAAACTTTTAGTTTTTAGTTTATTCGTTTTTAAAAAAAAAAATTAGTTTGCCAAAGAAGTTTCACATCTGACATGTATATTTTGTACGCACGCAATTATTTATTTATTTATTAAGATACATGAATTTTATTAATGTATTAATTGCTATTACATATTTCTGCTATTATTATGTGAAGACTTAACTGGTGAATGTATGTCACTTAAATTTTATTTTTAATGTATATCAAACTGTATGTCTTCCTAATAAACATAAATAAATAAAGATACATGAATGAATATAAATTACGTGCCCAAGTGAACCAACTGCAGTGGCCATGGCCAGTCCACCAACATATTATTACAAATAAATCTATATATATAAAAGAGTAACCCACCCATTGACTCATCACGATATCTCTGGAACCATAAGGCGTAGAGACTTGAATTTTGGTAGGAATATTCCTTTTGCCGAGTAGAGGTCAGCTAAGAACGGATTTTACGAAATTCCACCCCTAAGGGGGTTAAAAGGGGGTTGGAAGTTTGTATGAAAGTCCTATGTTTTTGAAGTAAGAGACTTGAAATTCAAAATGTATGCTCTATAGATGGTGTTGAGGTGTACTAATAATGTATTTTGAGAAATAAACCCCCTCTTGGGGTTAAAACAGGGGATGATAGTTTGTATGAAAGTCGAATTAAAAATACACCTACAAACTTGAAATTAGGCAGGTAGGTCCCTTATAGGGAGTAGATATCCGCTAAGAACGGGTTTTACGAAATTCCATACCTAAGGGAGTTAAACGGGGCGTTGGAAGTTTGCATGAAAGTCCTATGTTTTTGAAGTAAGAGACTTGAAATTCAAAGTGTGTAGTATATTTAGTATCGGCATTTCACCCGTGCGAAGCCGGGGCGGGTCGCTAGTTTACAATAAAAGAAGTAACTCACGTTCTTCTCTGGTTTCGCATTATTCGACATCAAAGTAATGATGAAGTTGTGTATGTAGAAGGACAGGGCGAGCATCCCGCTGAGGACAGCGGCGTCGCTTCCCCCCCTCCCCGCTGTCACCAGCAGGTCGCCCATGTTCACCCCCCACGACCAGCCCTTTACTATCACGAAGATCAGCAGATAGAACACTGACAGAGTACCTGAAATTAAGTAAAAATTCTTTGATAGTTTTAACCAAAAAATATTTTAATTGTTTAATTTCAAGATTTAGTTAGGAAAATATAAAAAGTTGGTTTCTCGATCAAGTAGTCCAGTCGTAAACTAAGCATGGTAATTACGATTCAGCCTGTAATATCCCACTGCTAGGCATAAGCCTCTTTTTCCACACAGGAGAAGGATCGAAGCTTAATCCACCACGCTGCTCGCATAACTATATTCATATGTATAACCTTAATTACTTACCTAAGGAATTGAATTTCGTGAAGAACGAGACCTTCGTAAAGTTCAGAAGAGGGAAGATAATGAAGGCTACGTAGACTGGCACCGTGCTGTGAAGACCCCAGTACGGAGAGGGGTCCACGACAGGCTGGTCGGAAAGACCTATCAGAGGGTCGTTCTTACGACACAAGAGACTTGAGTTGTATACTGTTATGTTTGGTGCGGGTACATCTGGAAGAGAAGTTCAGCTCTACTTAGTCGACGAACCAGATAATTACACTTTAGACCTGCTTTCCTCCCTATGGGCTCATGGGCTCTGGTCACCTTAACTCACCATAGGAACACAACACTTCTTGAAAGCAGTCATATTTGGTTGTGATCTTGTGTAAGGTTGAGTAAGTTCTCAGTTGGGCTGCTTAACATTTTAAGCAAGATATTTCCCGCTGTGCCCTAGCTCAATAAAATTATCTGATGTAATTGTTCACACTACATGAGATAACCTGCAAATTTTTTATTGGCTATCGCCATAAACATTTTTTGCGAAATTCTTTTAAACTTTAATTCCGTCTCTATGTATACTTATATTATAGATTGATATCCTTCTAAAAGTTGAATTCCCTGAAATTTCAGCAAAAAAAATCCGTGTTTTAAAGATCAAAATATAAAAGATTCATTTTTATTTAGAGAGATAGGTTAAATAAGTATAAATGTTACCCATGAAGTAATTGACGGTGTGGTAGAGGAAGTTGGTGATGAGCAGCCAGTACACGATGTTGGCGCCCAGCAGCACGAGCACGCTGAACGTGTGCGCAACCGCCGCCGTGCCTTCGCCCAGCAGGGCGCGGCAGAGCGCGGGGACTTCGCAACTCTCGCTACCTGAAATAAAGAAAGAAAGAAGAAAGAAAACATATTATTTGTCCATTCAAGACTATACAAAGGACAAAAGTGAAAAGATACATAAATAACAAAATGATACAATAAAAAGAGAAAAAAAGGACGAGGAATACACAGATAGCAGCAGAAAAGAAAAGACCAACTAGGTTACTGCCTCAGCATTGTTTTTGACAGCAAAAATTTGCTGCCAAATACGCTGTTACTCTGGAAGAACCTGTAGCTTTTACCCAAGGAAAGAGTCTTTTATATAAAGGTGTGGCAAACGCAGTGTTGGCCGTCCTTCTGCCCATTGGACCAATGACTTAAAGATAGCAAACGAAGGCTGGATGAGAACTTCGGACAATCGGAATATTTGTCGCAACTTCTAGAGGCCTATCAGCCTATGTCCAGTGGACCGCGATAGTCTAAAGTGATAACCAGTAGTCGATTATCAAACATACCGTTGCTTTGGATACTTTTGGAATGTTTAGTAATTTTTTGATAATAATTAATTAAAGTAGAGAAATAACATCACCATATTGTCATTACGGCGTCAAAATTGATTTAATAGATTGAAGAAACAGTGAGTCTTAACTGAACAACATTCTCTCACCGAACATTGAAGCTTCTACTCTGGTACTGGCAATTCCGCAAGGGAGCTAAAGCCAAAGTAGAAGAAGAAGAAGAAACAGTGGAAATCAACTATTATTATGTTTATAACTCTGAACAATTTATTGTAATGAGAGATTTATGTGTAATAATAATTGTAGACATTAGATACTTAGAATTTTACTACAAGGAAGTATTTTCACTAGGTTTGGGGTACCTACATTTTTAAAAAATATTTTATCATTTGCTATAAACTAGTTTGATAGATTATTCCAATTTTTATGCAAATTTTCATATTTTGTATGTTACTAACCATGTCGAGCGTTAACTTCGAGAAGGGTGTACGCCGTATAAAGACATAAGCCAGCCATGAAGATGAGAAGGAATAATGCCATGGGAAGACCTGCGCGCTCGACGCCCCACGCCATCGTCAGTAACGATGACCCCATTATTGTGTTCCATACTGAAAAACTTAAAAAATACACAATGCATAAGAATCTACAGGACTAAAACAGGGGAAAAAAGATTGTACAAAAGTTTTAAAATATTGAACAGTTAAATAAAGTAAATAAACAAACATCTTTTTGTACTCTTTACCCTTAGGATCAAACTCTGCCTCTTAGAATAATAACGCATTAAATTGCGTTATTATTCTAAGCTCTGCCTGATTCCGTAGATATTGTAGGTATGTAGATTTAGATTAGACCATTCAAGACATTCGAATTTAAAGATAGGAAATTCAAGTAAGTATGTGATTAATAATATAATAAAGAGAAGATAAAAGTGATATTGTTTGTTAGTGCTAACTTAAAAAAGAATCAATAAAAAGTTAGATCGAAACTAAAACGGCAAATTTTTTTTCTCTCTCCTATAAACCATAAGGTAGCCTGGAACCTTGCTACCGAGCGATAAGGCCGCCTCATTGTGCATTATTCTTTTTACTTCACAATTTTGTATTAAATTATTCTACTGTGTGGTGTACAATACAAGTGTGTGTGTCAGCTCCGACGCACGACTGGAGTTTACTTCTTCACATCGACTGTCTAAATAGGCACAAAAAGGCTTATTAGTTCATTGAGATATATGGTACATAATATCTCAATGTATTAGTCTAAGAAAATCAAGACCATATCAAATCATATATAGACGAAAAAGGTTGTCGTCTATCGCAACCCTATTGGGTTTCGATAGATGGCGTTACGAGAAACGTAACGAGGTCATTCGTTTAGTAGATTTTACTCCTCATACTTTTTTCATACCGGGGGCCTTATATGAAAATCGATTTTTAAGAAGTAAACCCAAAAAAAAAAAAAAAACTGGTCAGCTAATACGATTATGTGAACTTACATAGTAACGAGAGAACTTTGTTTATTCTTCTCGGTTTTAACAGTCTTCTCCATCGTCCGCTTGTACGTCGCTATGATGTCACTCCCTGATAGCTCCGCGTGGCCCTGGTGAATAATTCTCATTAATATTTTATTTTGCGTTCATATAACTGTAACTGAACTCGTTATGATAACTTTGTACGTAGACGGTTCACGTCTTCACTACATAGTATAAAACAAAGTCGCTTTCCCTGTCCCTATGTCCCTATGTCCCTATGTATGCTTAGATCTTTAAAACTACGCAACGGATTTTGATGCGGTTTTTTTTAATAGCTAGAGTGATTCTTGAGGAAGGTTTGTGTATATAATTTAGTATACTTTTATGTAAATTAGCAGAATTACGGCGATAAACTTATCGCGAACGGGCAATATAAGGAGTAGGTTAGGCTACTTTTATTTTAGTTTTTTTTTGTAACTGCGAACTGAACAACGGACGAAGTCGCGGACACAGCTCGTATTTACTATAAGTAACAGTAAACAAACGGGCATTTCAATATATAAGAATGTTTCTTGCTGGCATCTAATAACAAAACAATAGATCTACAAAAGTGTCTAAAAGAGCACACAAACAAACAAATTTTCCAATTTAGAAAAATGTTGTCTCATTTATTATCACTGTCCAATGACTGAAATAAAACTATTTAAAACAGCCTGTATACGTCCCATTGCTGTGCAAAGCCGTCCTCTCTGTAAAGGGTTGGAATCTTTAATATCCGCCAAGCTTATCTAATATGGCGAAATTTCCAATAAGGGGTGACCAACGAGGACTACGGGATTTTAGGTGCTCTCCGAGGTACTGTGAGAATACCTACAACTTCCAGACCAGAAAAATCTCAAGCAGAAGAAAAAGCTGGAAGCAGATACTTGCACAAATACAAATATCCGCTTCGAGTGGGATTGAACCATTACCAGGGTTTTCCACCACTACACCAGACACGCGTTGGCGCAACGGTCACAGCACTGGTTTGTGGCTGTTGCGCTGGCGGTTGCGGGTTCGATCCGCACACATGACAAGCATTTGTATTGGCCATACAGACGTTTGCCATAGTCTGGGTGTTTGTGCAGTCCTTGTGGATCTCCCCACCGTGCCTCGGAGAGCATGTTAAGGGATGATTTATACTAAGCCGTGGCGAAAACGAGCCGTGCCCCGTACGAGGCAGTAGGCATGGACGACGCACGGATTTAAAACTTTACATACATTTTAATATGAACTGGGCGGAACCGTGCGTCGTCGGGGCACGTCCGAGCCTCGTCTATGACGCGGAAGCCGCACGGTGTAGCATGAACTGTATCATATCTCTGGCTCGTGCTCGTCGGTCTAGCATAAATCATCCCTAAGCCTTCGGTCCCAGTTGTTATCATGTACACCTGATAGCGATCGTTACTCATAGTAGGGAATACATAATATCCGCCAACCCGCATTGGAGCTGCGTGGTGGATTAAGCTCCGATCCTTCTCCTATATGGGGAAAGACCGAAAGAGGCCTATGCCCAACAGTGGGATATTACAGGCTGAAGCACCACTACACCAGATGGTTAGCGTTGGTGTAGTTATAATAAGTACCCAAATTGGTTAAAAAAATCTATACCAGTAACCAGTAACAGAGTTTGTATATATTAATATCGTTGTACTAACGCTGCAAATAATTTCCTGTTTATAAAATAATAACATGCGTAGTTTAACCTTCTGGTGTGATAAAAAAAAAAGCTTATTATAAATATTTTAACAAATTTATCACTATATTTTTGTTTCAATACTTTTGATAAAACCGCGAACAACTAATTACTCCTCTACTGATATTAGTTGTCAAGTAAGGAGTTTTTACAGAAATTACTACAGTGTAATCTTGTTTTACGTTTTGTATCGAAACAAGATAAAAATGTGGATAATTATCGGATTTACTCGCATATTTACGTTGATTTTTATCTTTTAATAAATTAATATTATTAAAATTGTTTTTTAATAAGATACAATTTCACCGATGATGTATCAATAAAAATGATCGTTGTTTAGTTCAGAAGTCGTGCACGTTTTTTTTTTTTTTGGCACACATATTAGAGTACCGTAATAGTTTTTATTATATTACCTACCATTTCTTTTAAAGAGTACCTACCTAACTTTTGAGTATCTTGTCGATCAATTTTAGTAGAATCAAGGGCGTATCCAGGGGGGGGGGGTCATGGGGGTCATGACCCCCCCCCAGGCTAAGTTCAGGACAAAATAATATTTAATAAAATTTTTGTCACAATATAGATATTTTTAAGTACAGAACTTACATAGATTAATAAAATACCTACTTTTTACCTGTATCTATCATTATGAAAATTAAATTATAACTTCTTGTGACTTGACCACGACTATGTCCCCCCCCCCCCCTGGCGCCATGACCATGACTATGTGACTCCCCCCTGGCGCCACAACTGGATCCACCCTTGAGCAGAATCTAAATTCTGAATTGGTGGTATATTATATGATCACAACAAGTTAACAACTATATTTAAGAAGTGACAACATTGTACATACTTGAATAAATACTACTTTGATAAAGAGATAAAACAGAATAATGCAATAGTGTTCGATGTCTGTCTTCCCACAGTGCCTCGGAAAGCACGGTAAAGCCAACGGTTCTGATTTATATACCAGAGCCATATATTTTTATGGTAGCGAAATTATCTAAAAGCCCGTGAATCCTTCTTCTATATGGAAAGAGGGCTTTTGTACAGCGGAGAAATATACAAAGATGTTTAATATCGTATCAAAAATCGACCGTTCCAGCGGGGATCGAACCTGCATCTCCGACTGACCATGTCGGTGCTCTAGGCAAATTAAGCTATGGAACGATGTACCCGCTAGATCGAAGTGTTTGATGTGATGATTTTTATATTCGGTTCTAAGCGACCGCGAATTAGATTTAGAATTCTCTAATGCGTGGGTAACACGAAAATAAATAATACGAATATATAAATACTATTTCATTTCAGACTTTTAAAGTTAAGGTCAGAATGGGCATGACGAAAGATTTTCAAAACCTCATCCGTAATGTGGCTACACATTTACTATTTACGAAAATACCTATATATATTTCGGTAATAAACTTAAGTTTAAGGAAGATTAAAACTATTTTTCTAATATGTCTTCAATGAGAGCGGCAAAACGGCTGCAGGTGTCATGGCGTCGACTCTGACGTCACAAAATAATCTGGGCCTTACTTTTTACTTTACTCTTTGGAGCGCGCCTGACGGATTATGTTATGTTGTGACATCTGCGCTGTAATTTGTGTTTCATTCAAAATGGCCGATTGCAGTATTTTAATGTTTTATTTTATTGAAAATCACAATAATCTTATTATTTTACATAAAACTAAACCAGTATTTTGAATTTTTTTAATATGAGTGTTCCCCTGAAATCATTAAATTGACGATTTTTTGATACTGTCGTCATGCCCATTTATTAACTACGGAACATACTACGCGGTCATTAAATACGCATTACTTTATTAAATTTCATATAAAACATCTTTTTATATGTAAGAAACAATGTAGCTTTAAATTCAATGACGATTATTATAAAGATAATTTTAATTTTGATTTTAATGTTTGGGGTCATAGTTTACTGTCGTAATTTGTAACGTTATCTTTTTTTGTAAAGACGGCGTCTTTTCGTGTTTTTTTTCTTACAATAAAGATTTTTAATATCTAGCAGTTGCTATAATTGTTATTACTGATAACGATAGCTTAATTATAAATATTATATTGAACTACAAATAAAAAATTAACACGAGTTTTCTACATTTTTTTTGCGATTATCAATCTTCAGTAAAAAAAAAATAGTTATTTAAATACTGACTGACTGACTGTTTTTATACAATATAGCGTCGAAGAGTTTTTTTTTTTTAAGCGAATCTTCTTTAGGCCCATGAAGGTAAAATTTTTACGGATGAAACGGCAACGCGTTTTGATGAAACGGCGACGTTTTGCCTAGTTCGTCCGGTACAGGCGTCACCCGCCTCGTGTCCCGCTTCACCTTAGTTTTCAATTAGTTGTTAATTATTTATTTATTTATTTTTTCAATTAGCTTGCCGAAGAAGTTTCACTTCTGACATATGTACTTTGTACACACGCACTTTTTTGTTTGATCACGCTAATCACAAGAAACACTCATTCATTTTTGCAGAGAAGGCTATATAAAATGTCGCTGTAAGAAATAGGTGCGGAACGTCAATAAAAAATGTTGCAAAAATATGGAAAGTCTATTATTTACCCTTTGATACCATAGCATATGAGAAAATATAAAAATTTATATGCAAAGCAGGTTGTCAAATAAGTACATATTTGAGTAAATACAAAAAAAAAGTTACCAGTGTGTCAGAACTAGTGCAGATAGTTTTGTACGTTTGTGTCAGATTTGGCGCCAACAGGAGCGGATAGGCTTCATGATTGATGCTCTTGAAACTGGTACAGCTCGTCGACCGCTTCATTGATCTGCTAATAAAAAATAAAAAAACTGATAATAAAATTAATTAAATAAATAAACGCCTCACACTCAAAGGCATCTAGAAAAACACACACAATACACAAGCACACGCCCAGACAACGGCAAACATTTGTATGGCCAATACAAATGCCATGTGCGGAGATCGATTGTTTTAATAATTTATTTTCCAAGTTGTCCAAAACTAAACTAATATATTTTGAAGTAAGATAAACTGGATTTTTCTTGATAAAATTGACTTGGCCTGAAAATCTATATACATGTATATATTTGTTGAACGTAATTTAGTGAATATTATAAAAAAGAAACCTCTGTGTGGTTTTATGAAACCACGGTAAAAGTGAAACTTTTGCCATCTATGTTTTAATAGGTAACTTACATCAGCTGTATGTTGTCATTAGTGTCTTAGTTCTAGGAAATGATAAGAGATGGCCGACCGTCTTGCGACATGAAATACGCACACGAAAAAGTTTGAGACGATGTAGGTAATAAAAATTTCACTTAGATTTATTTGGGTAAATGAATGTTAAAGTTATATCTGGAAGGATGTAGAACTTACTCGTATTTGTGATTTTGTTTTCTGTCCTCTCCACACTGACACTCACAATCGGAGCAATCTGAGCACCCGCTGCCGAACACGCTAGAAATAAAAAGTTAAATAACAACTTAGGTAATTTAATACACCGTCTGCAACATTGTAGTTTACAGGCAATGAAGCAATCGACGGAATTAGAACTGATTTATTAATAGTAGTTTATGCAACTGTCATATAATGAATGTCATAATAGTAACGAGTGTTTTAATACCCGTGTTATATGCAGTTGCAAACACTACTTTATCTTCACTAATGCAATTAATCAAACAACAAGAGTAAAAGCTGACAATAGATTATTTTTCATATAATTTTTTAGATTTTTCTGGCAAAAGATTGTGAGTTAATTTTGTTGCCAATTCTAGAATATCCGGAGGCGTACAAATATCATCGTCGCTATCCATTTTTAACTTTTAATTTATTAAATTAAATTCTCGCGTACGTGTATTGTCACAGTGATTTTGCCGCCATTAAAATCTAACCAATGAGAGCGCAGCTGCGCGCATGCGCGCGATGTTATAATGAGATTTTACGATATCGATGTGGATATTATACCATCATGTGAAATTGCTTAAATTGAGTG
This sequence comes from Melitaea athalia, assembly GCA_905220545.2. Classification (NCBI taxonomy): domain Eukaryota; kingdom Metazoa; phylum Arthropoda; class Insecta; order Lepidoptera; family Nymphalidae; genus Melitaea; species Melitaea athalia. The sequence goes on from HG992193.1 coordinate 2,903,376, forward strand.
TTTTGTTGTCTGCGCTATAACAGTAGTAATTATAAGTCAAGTATTGGAAACATAAGTAGAATGTTACAACATTAGTGTAGATAAAGTAAATTACCGATGAATTAAAACTTTACTTAAATATTTTATTAAAATTTCAATTAAATTCTAAAAGCTCCTCCTACCTCTTTTCGATACAGAGATTACAATGATCCCTTGAATTTAAAATTCTTATAAAATTCTTATTTTATTTTTTTAAATTAAAAAGTCTCACGTAAAAAATAATTTATGTGATTTAACACTCTACAAAAGAATAAGAACGAACGCCATGTCTATTTCATAGTCAATAAGGTACCGGGTTTGAATTATGTTACTTTTTCATATTATATCAACAATATATTTTTTTATCGACTAAGGGGCACAATATTGAAATAGCGTCAGGGGCGCCAGTAACCCGAATACGTCTCTGTACCCCTATAACATTACCACATTATAACAGCATAATATGATACAGCTCTGGCGCGGTGTGCGTGCGAGGTGCATTAACCCCGGCGGTTGCGGGTTCAATTCCAGCTCGGGATAGATATTAGCGTTTGCACAAATATTTATTTCCCGTCTGGATGTTTATCCTTGTGGATCTCCCCACCATGCCTCGGAGAGCACGTTAAGCTGTCGGTCCCGGTTGCTATCACAAAAACCTGATAGCGATCGTTACCAATAGTACATCTGCCAACCCGCAGTTGACTAGACGCAGACTGCAGACGCAGTTGAGTTGACTATCTTGACAGATACTCTAACAATATTAATGCTAGTAGTCAGACGAATCGAATAAGAATAATAAATGGATGTAGCGCGATCATCAGGTAGACAGTAGACACCACACCAAACAAAAGCATCGTTCCTTTTTTTTGTAAAATCGAACGTTATAAGAACATTTCGTCTTATATTTCATCTATTTTCGTATGCCACGAAAATAGGTGTTATACGGTGTAACAAAGAGGTTTAGGAAATAGTTTTTCAGATTTCGTGATTAGTTACTGAATGAATGAGTAATCTTACGCTCTTACATATAAATAACTAGCTGACCCCGCAAACGTTGTTTTGCCATATACCTATGTTATTAACCCCCGCAACACCGATTGTGGGTGGGATTTCGTTAAATCTCGGCGAAAAGAACATTCCTACCAAATTTCAAGTCTCTACGCCTTATGGTTCCAGAGATATCGTGATGAGTCAATATATAGGTGGAAATCTCTTTATATATATATATATAGATATAGATTATACATAACTGTGAGACACTATGAGTAATATATTTATAATGTTGTATTCTTTGTTCTGTCAGTTGTAAAAATATTGATCGGATTTCAAGGCGAATACGACAAGTCCTTGATCTCGAAAACCCCGGTTGTTCGAGATAGTGTCACTCTTACATCGCAGTATTTGTAAACATATTGTTCATAACCATTAAAGAGATAAGCCACAAATTATAGGAAAGGTTTTAATCTATTGATTTGTTAGTAAATATTATAGAAATATTGCCCTGTGCGTAATGCATTAAGTATATGAGTATTGCAAAAAACATTCTGATGCTTTCAATGTTGTAATCAATGTAAAAATAAATACAATATCTAGCATACCTACAGTTACAAAAAAAGGTAATATTTAAAATAAATTAAAAGTAAAAAAACCTTTTTAAAAAACAAGCTTTTATTTGAATGCACTAAAACGAAAAAAATAAATTTTTACTTTAAAACTTTTACTATCTACTTATAAAGTCATTACACATAATCTTTATGATAGAAAAGCTTGTCGCGAGATATGAGTACTCGTATTTCCTTAGTTTGAAAATTTTAATAGTTAAAATCAATCACATCAATTTATTTAATTTACTTGTTTACAAGCAAAGGGTATAAACGGGACCCTATTACTAAGACTTCGCTGTCCGTCCGTCCGTCCGTCTGTCACCAGGCTGTATCTCAAGAACGGCTATAGCTAGACGTTGAAATTTTCACAAATTATGTATTTCTGTTGCCGCTATAACAACAAATACTAAAAACAAAATAAAATAAATATTTAAGGGGGGCTCCCATACAACAAACGCGATTTTCTTGCCCTTTTTTCCTCAATATCAATAATGGCAACAGGTAGCCACTTGAAATATTCACAAAATACTCAGTTGTATTTTTACTTTAATAATAAATAATAAAATTAAAATAAAATTAATATGTAAGGGGGGCTCCCATACAAAAAACGTCATTTTTGCAAATTTTTGCTCTCATACCACAAAAGTGATTTTTTAGCCGCTTTTTGCCCGATATTAATATCAATGTACCTAGTTAATGGTACGGAACCCTTCGTGCGCGAGTCCGACTCGCACTTGGCCAATTTTTTTATTACTGCCGCTATCTCAAAGCTATATTATGATCTGTAAAAGTGCCTTGTCTTTTAAAAAAAAAATTCTTTGAATTGATTCCATAGTTACCGAGATTATAGCGATTTGATATACGTTTTATGGAGCATAGTTCAAAAGTCATAAATTATTTAATAATTCTTTTCTGCTTGTCTATTAACCTAATTTGATATATCAGAGTCACGACAGACGACTAACCCATTGACATGATTTGAAGCTTCACAAAATTTAGAATGTCTTAAAAATAAAAAATCTATCCATTAATTATGTTAATATTATTATCCTAAGAAAAGTAGATAAGCAGAAACGTAGGCGAACAGACGCGAACAGCCCATATGACACTGTGTGACTCAAAGGAAAAATGAAGTTACGTAGACTTGATAGAACGACATCCTAGCGACGCCCCCATACTGTGATACAGTAAATAGAAATAGATTAAGCCAAAGCAGTAGGTATAAATTTGATTTATTAATGTTTTTGTTGCAACGTGTCGAAGGATTTTAAATATCCTGATCAATTTACGTAATTTAGAGACAATCAGCTCAATAATTATGAGCATACCAAGAAAGCCTATAGTCCAAAATGACACCCAGATACTTCACATTGTCTACCTTTTTTATAGAAGGACAGTTAGAGCAATGATGCACCTTAAAATAAATGCATCGTGTCTGCCAGTCTGCCATTTAGCTGCGATATTATAATCGGTATTATAACCTTAATAAAAACTATTTGCCCTAAAAGCTATTTGCTATAGCTATTTAATAAAAGCTATTGCCCTACAGCTTCAATAAAAATAATAAAATTTATTATTAAATAGTTATTAATTATTATTCATAAAATTACCGTAGTGAGTACTTTAGTGTTGTGTCAATGAGTCAATGACAGAGTCACCAGTTTTTTACAGAAGTCGGCTTGTCGCGATTCTTTTTTTAAAATGTCGTATTTACTTAACAGCTGTAGCGGGTCATTCAAGTATTACGTAAGCAGAATTTTAGTAATTTTAACCCCCTCTTCTACCTTGTCAGCGAAAGGTAGAAAAAACCCTAACCCCCCGCCCCCCACCATGCTTACGTAAACATTGGTATATATATTTTTAATCTATTCAGAAATAATAAATAAATATGGCTGAGGTAACCACTATCTAGACCCCCGCGGCCCCCATGTCATCAAAAATAAGCAAAACATAGACCTCTCCCACCCCCCTTCGGTGTTTACGTAATACTTGAATGACCCCTAGAGACAAGGCTTAAACATGTTTTATTATTTATTTTTTAATTCGGCCCTATATCATAAATAATATAAAAATTGGTACTTGCACGAAATCGAAACATTTTTCATCCTATCTTATCTCGGAAACAAATTGCCTTAACTTTTACTTATACATACTTTGAACTTCTTAGATTGATAAAAAGTTAAAGAGAATAGCTAATAAATCTTATTACGCTAATATTAGTTTAGGAGTAAAGTATTAATTATCTATGATGCCAGAAACGGACATGTTTCGTCATTTAAGGGTCAAGCGCAAATACCTACAAGATGCAATACATACAATCGATTACATTATAATAAATTAATAATAAACGTAGTAAGCTTACGTTGATTTATTGCAGACAATTCACTTTATACATATATGTCATGACATGATGACATATATGTATAAATGTCATCAAAATTAAAGTTAAAAAAACGATACGTTTACAAAATTATAAATATACCTATATATCAAAAAATATACACGTAGGTAACTTGGTATAGGATAAATGTGTGATATAACGGCTATAGCCGGGAGCAGCATTCTGCGAGAGGCTGTACAAGTCCGATCACGAGGGGCGGCGCAAGCCGAACTAGGGGTGTAAAAAATTATGAATTTATGGAATCGGCGGCCTAAAGAAAAAGGTCAGGTGAAATATATAACGAGATTTTTGGTTTTTTTTTTTAATAATAATATTTATTTATTTTCTCTCACACAAAACCACAAAATACAATATACAAAATTCACAATTCACAAAGCAAAACAAAATCTGTGTGAGAGACTGGCGACTGTACTAGGAGACTAGGAGACCTGTATTACAGATTGCCAGTCTCTCCACATCCGGACCGAATGGAATTCATTTCGATTCCGATTTCCGATTCATCGTCATCGAGTATTGTATAAAAATTGATAGATACAGAATAGGCGGCCTAAAAAATGTCAAACTTTATTGGCCAGGGTGCTGAATCTAAAAAAGTGTGTGTACTTATGTACGCACGTAAGAAGCTATACTTCATTGCCATTTGTGTTTCCCACACATGAGGAAATTTGAAAATGTTTTTTATTATCATATCAAAATTTTCGATCCAGCGGGTTGCTTGAAACCGAATAAAGATCATATCAAGAATTTCGATTTGGCTGGACATAGATCAATAGCTTAACGGCTAGAGCACCGGACACGGTATATCGGTATACGGTGCGGGTTCGAATCCCGCTGGATCGAAAATTTTGATATGATAATAAAAAACATTCACGTTCCTAACTTCTTCTTCGTTGACTAGCTAACTTCAAGGTGTCGGTTTTATTCGTGACGGTGTGCGCGCGCATCGTAAAAATTTACTCTCATAATTTTGTCCTAACGCGCCAAAAGTAGTAGGTACCTATAACTTCAAAGACGACACTATCTATCCGTTTTACTGAAAACAAATCAACGAAATTTACGAGTGTGTACGCACATAACTTACGAATTACTACGGTAGGTACGTATATCAATCCATACTTCTTTTTTGATTTTATTTTATTGTCAGGTCAAGGTTTTTTTTTATAAGAAAATGAAAAAACCTTATTCACAAAAAAGCAGTACGAAGTTTTTCGGGTCAGCTTGTAAAATGTTTATAAGAAAGTACTTAATATTCAATCCTAATAGAATGGGCGTTTTGTGACGTGTATCCGAAAACAACGACAGTAGGTACGAGTGACAAAAATCTGTATGGAACTATGGACTACGCAAACATTTGTCATGAGTTGATATTGAAGGCACGGCTGTCAATGCAACAGCCATAGCTAACTGATGCACTAATACATATTATTGCGCTTCAGCCTGTAATATCCCACTGCTGGGCATAGGCCTCTTTCCACATGTTGGAGAAGGATCAGAGATCCACCACGCTGCTCCAATGCGCATTGGCGGATATATTCCCTACTATGAGTAATAATCGCTATCAGGTATACATGATGACAACCGGGACCGACGGCTTAACGTGCTCTCCAAGGCACGGTTGGGAGTCCCAAGAGAACCACACAAACACCCAGACCATGGCAAACATCTGTATGGCCAATACAAATGTTTGTCATGTGCGGGGACCCGCAACCGCCAGCGCAACAGCCACAAAATGTCCACCCAGTCAAAAGTTATGAGTTAACACACATTAAAAAAATACAGTCGAATTGACCTCCTCCTTTTTTGAAGTCGGTTAAAATACAATATAATCTTAATATATCTATATAAATTACGCGTCACGTTATTTGTCCGCGACGAACTCCTAAACTATATACTTAACCGATTTTAATCAAATTTACACACCGTGTGCAGTTTGATTGAACTTGAAAGATAGGCTTTAATTTATTTCGATATATATAATTATTATATTCAAGAAAAAAAAATAAGGCGGTACGAATTTCGCCAGGTCGGCTAGTATAATAATTATATAATATTGTTTACCTCCATTTTTTGTAATTTTTAATTTAATTTAATTTTTCCATTTCATATGTAATATATTGCTGTGTGGTTACGGCACTAAAGAATATAGCCACTCTCTCTCTTCCGGTGGGTGTCGTAAGAGGCGACTAAGGGATAACACAGTTCCACTACCTACCGCCTTAGAACTTAAAAAGCCGACCGATGGCGCGATAACCATACAACTTTCAAATACACAGTCCGAAGACGGGTAGCAGCGTCTTCGGTGCGACAAAGCCAGCCCTGCGGTCACCAACCCGCCTGCCCAGCGTGGTGACTGTGGGCAACACACATGAGTTCACGCCATTTTTGGTGAGAACTTGTGGAGGCCTATGTCCAGCAGTGGACTGCGATAGGCTGAAGTGGTGGTGGATGTGAGAGAAATAAATTATTTATTTATTAAAAAGAAAGGATTCAAATATTTGTATTCGAACACAAAATAGAAATATTATTACGAAACAACTTAAAAATTAGAAATTATTTTACGAAATAATTATAAAATAAAAAAATATTTCCTCACCCATAACTATCAACGGATTTCACCGAACTTGCACTGGTCTCATCGTCGCTGTTTTGCATCGAATCTTTTTTTAAACGCATTTTAATATTTATAAATTACTTATTTCAAAAACAAATGATAATAAAATTTTAAATTAAATAAAAACTAAACCTTTAACTTAAGCAAATTAACGCGAAATATTAAACAAATAGGTATATGAAATTAAATACGTGAGCAAAATATTTTTTTGTTAGTGTTTAACTGCCGCCAAGACATCTCCTAACGCCGGTAATTAAAATGTAACTGTGTATCTGAACAACACTTACGCATTATTATAATAATTATTATAATTATACGACTATCAAAAAAGATGTGTTCTATTTTTAGGATATCTATTATCGGCACAAATTTCTCGTTTTATCACGATCTTAGTATTCCTGTTCATACCTATCTAGATCATTTAATTAAATTTAACACTAGAGATTACCACTGGACATCTGTATAACCATTTAAAAAAAAATCGACACCTCTGAAACACTTCGTCCACTGAAAATTAGAAAAAGCTGTTTTTAAAGGGAAAGTCACTCATAAATATAACAAGTTTTGGCGTTTAAACTCCAACGGTCACGGATTCGATTCCCGCTACGCTAGGGGTTACGGGTTAATATACTTTGTTTTCTAATAAATATAATATACGTTTTTACGTTTATACAAATATACGTTTTTCTAAAAACAGTACCTATTTGGGTCTGGATGTTTATCGTTGTGAGTTTGCTTACCGTGCCTCGAAGAGCACATAAAGCTGTCGGTCCCTGTTGTTATCATAGACACCCGACAGCGATCGCTACTTATAGGGAAATACTAATAAATGGAGAGCCGGTTTTTTTTAGCCGAGACGTGGACACTGACGAAGCGACTGGTCCACGAGTTTAAAGTCGCTCAACCTGCAATGGAACGGGCTATGCTTGGGGTTTCTCTCAAAGATAGAATAAGAAATGAGGATAACCGACATGGCCCACAGAATCAGCAAGTTGAAGTGGCAGTGGGCTGGTCATCTGTGTCGCAGGACCGATGGCCGCTGGAGCAGACGTGTCCTGGAGTGGAGACCGCGTCTTGGCAAAAGCAGTGTGGGACGTTCTCCGGCCCGTTGGACCGACGATCTATGTAAGATTGCCGGCGTCGGCTGGATGAGGATTGCGGAAAACCGGGATGTCTGGCGCGAACTTGGGGAGGCCTATGTCCAGCAGTGGACTGCGATAGGCTGATGTGTGTACACACACACATCAGCCTATCGCAGTCCACTGTGTGTGGGGTTTTTTTGTTCGGTTATACTGTAAAAACTACTGAACTGATTTGAATAATACTTATACCTACTATAAGATGTAGCGTGTTTCGGAGAAAGTTTTAGTAAGTATATGATATGTTTTATTATGTAATGACGGACAGAGATTAGATAGGTACTAGTAGCGAATATATCAACCAGAGCGAGAAGTTACCGGCTAATCCAGACGTTCGCTCATAAATTAAAGTTTTAACATTTTGTTCCTAGCACTACAATGAGTTATTACTAAACCAGTAAGTTTTATTAAAACTGCTTTAGTCTTTTTTATTTAAACAGTTCCGTGTATTCACGATAAATGAAGTTAGCGTGATAATATGTCTTAGAGATATCGATATGAGCTATTTAGACTTGTTTTAGATAAACGGTCGTTATCAGGTGTTTTTGTTAACCGTGACCGAGCTTTATTAAGTATCAGTCATGGTAGCCCATAGACCTAAAAATTCTAATTTTAAAGGCTGTAATAAATGCTTGATAAACTTTTGTATATTAGGTACCTATATTTTTCGAGTCGACGCGTGCGTGCGCAGCGAATCGGTCGATGTTGTGTCATGTCTGTCGGAATGTCTGTGAATACTATTAAATGTGTAAACTGTAATGTAGTTATTTCGGAGGTATTGGCGTTTATACGCAATAAACATGATGTTATGGACAATGAGAGTCTAATTCGGATCTGTGAGTCTGCTTTTTCTGAAGAGGAGATTGACGAGGCGAAGAAATTGTTATTTACATCCGTTAAGACAAAACAAAAATGTGTGTCAAGACGTAAACAAAAGAGGCAAAAGGATCTTGACGATATTATCACCGTATTTAAAACAATCGATCCTGAGCAGATACCAGTGTTTGTGGCTTATGACTTACACAAATTACCGCCCATTTGTTTCGATCATGTAGATGTTACAAAGATATTGAAAGATTTGTTGATTTTACAAGCTGAAGTTAAGCAGATTAAAAGTAACTATGTTACTACGGATTTTTTGGAAGACATGAAACAAAATTTTCAAACACCTGGGCAGCCGTTATCGTTTTTAAACGACGATAATATTAATACGCGAAGAGGAGGGTACTTCAGAGACAACGGACCGATAGGACTACCGCACGTGACGTCGGAGTTAACAGCTGATACGGACGTCACAGCGCCTGCTAAGGGCGATGACTCAGCCGCAGTTACGAGTGCTCACACTAACTATGCAAATAATGATTCAATGAATATGCCTGCGTATAGTTCACTCTTTCGCTCTCAAGCGAATAACAACAATAATAATACCGTTGTTCCGGCTGCATCGCATGTCGAATCTCCGATATTAAAGAAAAGTCTGTTTATTGAAAACAAACATAATGATGGTTGGACTTTAGTACAGCGACGTAAGTCGCAGAATCGTTTTACTGGTAAAACAGGCAAGGCAGTGTCGTCTCCCTCAGGAAAGTTTAAAGCGGCGGAGACGAAGATTCCAGTGTTAATATCAAATGTAAATAAGCAAACTACTGAAAACGATATCTGTGAATATATTAAGAGTAAAACACAAGAACTTGTACACCTGGAAAGGATTATTATGAAAAGAGAAAAGCCTTACAATGCTTTTAAACTATTTGTGTCTAAAAATAAGTTGCATATTTATCTTAATGACAATTTATGGCCAGAAGGTATTACATTTCGACGTTTTATTTTCTTTAAGAAAAAACTGGAAAGAGGTAACACTCAGATTATGAATAATATTACACCATCATAATGGATAAGCTGGACAAAAGAAAAGTTATTTTATCCACTTTTAACTGTAAATCAGTTATAAGATCTACGGAGTGTGTACGGAGACTATGTAAAACATCTGACCTCATCGCCTTACAGGAAACTTGGCTCTGGCCCCATGAATTACCATATCTGGGAAGCCTGGATGATGACTTTGCATACACGGGCAAGTCGTCCATGGACACGACGGTGGGAGTCGTCAAGGGGAGGCCTTACGGAGGAGTGGCCTGGTTGTGGAGAAAAGGAGCTTTCCAGTCTGTGTCTTTGGTGTCGTGTAATAGTGATCGCCTAGTTGCAATAAAAATTGTGCATGAGAGCCGTACATTATTGTTGTTTTCCGTGTATATGCCATTTGATAATAACAAGAGTGATAATTTAATAGAATTTAGTGAATGTCTTAGTGAAATCTCCGCAATAATTGACAGTGAGAACGTGGACTCGGTTGTCATGGTCGGTGATTTCAACGCACATCCTGGTGAAAGATTTTCGAGAGAACTCCTAAGTACATGTGCCGAGCAATCGTGGTATTGTATAGACTCAGAACTTTTACCTTGTGATACGCACACTTTCGTTTGTCAGGCTAGTGGGTCTCAGCGGTGGTTGGATCACTGTATAGTAACAAGTGCAGCGAGAAACCTCTTTATAAAAGCGTCTGTTTTATACGGAATTTACGCATCTGATCACTATCCAGTTACTTTTGAATGTGACGTTAATATTGTTAGCCCTAGAGTATTTACTACTAATTTTATATGTGATAAGGTGAAATGGGGTGAAAGAGACAACATACAAATAAATGAATATCGAGAATTTTGTAATTCAAAATTAAAATTAATTGACATTCCCCCTGAATGTATAGAATGTTCCTTTAAAATATGTAAAAACTCTAATCATCATAAACTAATAGATGATATGTATAAAAATATAGTGTGTGTACTGAGGGAGGGTTCATATTATACGTATGTAGGAAATAATACAGTAGGAAAACGTAAACGTGTGGTAGGCTGGAACAGACATGTAGGATCAGCTCACAGGGAGGCTCGATTATGTTACCAAGAATGGCTTATGTACGGGAAACCTACAAAAGGAAATGTTTATAACAAAATGTGTGAGTCTAGAAAATTATTTAAATATAAATTAAAATATTGTTTAAATAATGAACAGCAAATAAAAATGGATATGCTAGCGCAAAGCCATGCAGCTAAACAGTTTGGTAAGTTCTGGAAATCTACCAGCAAACTTAATATAAAATCGAGCTTACCTGCGAGTGTTGGGGGTTTCAGTGAGCCTAGGGATATTGCCAACCTATTTCAGCGGCATTTTAAAGTCGAGTCACCTTTGCCAAGCGTGCAGAGGGTGCTCGGCGATGAGTCCAGTGCTGAGAAGGTTTCTAACATGTTCACGGCAGAGAAAGTTGCCTCTGTTATTAATACTATGGTAAGAGGAAAGTCTCCAGGTCACGATAGTCTCAGCGTTGAGCACCTTAGGTGCGCTGGCCCGCATTTGCCACGGGTCCTAGCTTTGTTTTTTAATCTGTGCGTTGATCACGGATACCTACCGCAAGATTTGATGCATACTGTAGTTGTTCCTATTGTTAAAAACAAGACTGGGGATGCCTCTGACATGTCCAATTATAGGCCCATATCTTTGGCTACTGTTGTTGCTAAGGTGCTGGACAGTTTGCTTGACAAACAGGTGGCTGAACACTTTGAACCCCATGACGCTCAGTTTGGGTTCAGGCCCGGACTGTCCACGGAAAGTGCCATACTGTGTCTCAAGCAAACTGTGCAGTACTACACAGCTAGAAAAACGCCAGTATTTGCTTGTTTTTTGGACCTGTCAAAGGCATTTGACCTTGTGTCGTACGATGTGCTGTGGGATAAAATGTCTAAGGATACCACGTTGCCGCCTGAAATAATATCTGTCTTTGAATATTGGTATCAAAACCAAACAAACTGTGTGAGGTGGGCTGGAGCATTCTCGGACGTGTACAGGTTGGAGTGCGGGGTGCGGCAGGGGGGGTTGAGTTCGCCCCGGCTCTTCAATCTTTACATGAACCGGCTGATTGGTGAGCTCAGTAGCACTAATGTCGGATGTCATGTTGATGGAGTTTGTATGAACAATATCAGCTATGCGGATGACATGGTGCTGCTGAGCCCATCCATTGGCGCTCTTCGGGACCTATTGCGAATATGTGAATCCTATGCGGTGGCTCACGGGCTCAGGTATAATGCTGTGAAAAGTGAGCTTATGGTTTTTAAGTCTGGTTCTAAGACCTATTCAGAGATACCGGTAGTCGCGCTCTGTGGCACACCGCTGTGTCGAGTAAATAAGTTCAAATACCTGGGCCACTGGGTTACCGACAATTTAAAGGATGAATGTGATATTGAGAGGGAACGTAGGTCGCTGTCTGTCCGATGCAACATGTTAGCTCGGAGATTTGCTAGGTGTACTAAGCCCGTCAAATTGACGCTTTTTAAAGCATATTGTCAGTCATTTTACACCTGCAGTCTTTGGGCTGACTACACGCAGCGGGCATACAGCGATCTACGGGTCCAGTACAACAACGCATTCAGGGTTCTGATGGGGCTGCCGCGGCAGTGCAGTGCCTCAGGCATGTTTGCGGAGGCGCATACGGATGACTTTTATGCTGTTATGAGAAAACGGTGCGCCTCCATGTTGGCCCGCCTACGCGGCTCTTCCAACGGAATGCTGAATGTGTTTGTTGACCGGTGGGACTCACCACTGATGTATCGGTGGGTGCAGATTCATAAGAAACCAAATTGTATTACAGTGTGTCGTACTAACATTAGTCTCTAAGTTTTCATATGTTACTAACAATTTAATGAATGTAAATGTGTCGTAGGTACTAACATTAATTTCTAAGTTTTCATATGTTACTAACAATTTAATGGATTTAAAATCTGAAATAAATAAATATTATTATTATTATTATTATTATTATTTTCATATAACGCCGCGTTGGCGCAACGGTGTGACCGTTGTGCACTGGTTTGTGACTGTTGCCGGTTCGATCCCCGCACATGACAAACTTTTGTAATGGCCATACAGATGTTTGCCGTGGTCTGTGTGTTTGTGCAGTCCTTGTGGGCCTCCCCATCCTGCCTCAGAGAGCACGTTAAGCCGTCGGTCTCGGTTGTTATCATGTACCCACACCTGATAATAGCGATCGTTAGTCTTTACTCATAGTAGGGAATATATTCGCCAACCTACATTGGAGCAGCGTGGTGGATTAAACTCTAATCCTTCTCCTACATAGAAAAAGAGGTCTATGCCCAGCAGTGGGATATTACAGGCTGAAACGTAAGCGATATATAACGCTCGCTACGCCCCCCCCCCCAAAATTACTGCCTTACGTAGCGATAATATATAACGTAAGGTAGTAATTTAGGGGGGTGGGAGGACTCTTCCGCAATTAGGTAGCTCTTTTTAGCAAATTGGGGTGTCGTTTTTGCAAATATGAGGTTTTCTCTTCGCGTGACGAGATAGGACAAGAGGGACGTTCTTATATATATTCAAGATAAAAATAAAAATGAAATTATCAACTTCCATGCTATTGTTATTAAGAAATAATTTAAGGGAAGAACGCTTGGTTTAGAGAGAGGCTCCTAAGGCAAAAGCTGAAATGACAAAATATTCATATTATTAAGGGTTTTACAAAATAATCAAAAAAGGGTAAATAAAATAAAATTAACAAAACGATCGCTTTATTATAACTCAAATAAGTATTTCTAATTAAATATGGCAGATCCTAGGAAAACTCATTAAAAAAAATTTACAAAAGAGAAAATTAAACAGGTGAAATACGTTTAAAATGTTAAAAGTTAAAGTATAATACTTTATTGGCAAAATCAAATAAGAAATACATTCTTACTCCATTGCAGTTATTTTACATGAAACATTTTAATACAAAGTTTTTCTTCAAATATACCTTACATAATATAATTACTTGTATTACAACACTGCCGATATACAATTTTAACACTTTTAACTCTTAGTAAAGATAGATTGATTGGTTTAATGGCTTTCAGTTGTAGTGGTATGGTCGATTCCACCAATGTCACGTAGAGTGGAGAACACACGAAGGAGATTGGTTGGTGTGGTTGAAATAACAGTCTCAATTTAATTTTGAAAACAGGTAAAATAGTCAGATTTTCATTGTTACACCTTAATTAGTAAAGACTAGCTGACCTGTGCCCACTTCGTTGGGCGTTAACTATATTTTTGTGATGCAATACAGTAGTTTTCTTCTCGCTCGCATTTCTCCGACTTGACTTGTATACTACTATTTTTCAATGATTCTTTTGTTGAATGACAATTAAATAGTCTATGTCACTCCTGAATAGTGTAGCTTTCTGTTAGTGAAAGAATTTTAATGATCGGATCAGTATTTGCGAAGATTACCCCCTACAAACAAACAAAGGTAAAAACTTTACCTTTTTATAATATTAGTATAGATAGTATCAATTTCTCTTCAATTGCGATGTTTTTTTTTACATTTACTGTAGTCATACAAATGTGACTGTGTGAATAGGAATGTTGTAACATAAATAATGTTAAGCAAAATATTTAATTTAAGTCATCACATGGTTAATGTTAAAAAAATATATTATGATACATAATGATAATTAGGTTACATAATAATAATGAATCTTTGGCTAATGCCTAATAAATGGCGTAAGTTAATAAAATTTGATGAATACTGATGGAATGAGTGAAAATGAGACTTATAATTATTATCTACTCAAATTAAAAAAAAATAAAACACTAATTTTTTTACTTTTACATCTACCTAATTTAAATCTACATTTTAAAAATAATCGGAACTACATTTTCCAAATTTAAAACAAAGCAGCCATATAATATTAAGTACTCTACTTATATTTTTCAAATAGTATCCAAATGTATACCTAATGTAAAAAAAAAAAACTATACTGGTAAGTTCTATTAATAATTTTTTTTTTAATCTGTTAAATTATTTTGAAATTTATCGTATTGTGTAAGACTATTGTGAATTGTTGAATTCACTCAAACTGTTTTACGTATCATCATAACAATAAATTAATTAATATCCTATATTCTTTATTTTTATATGTTAAAGCCCATCTTCCTCATGCACGCTTTGTGGTCTTCGATCAAAGGACCGCAGTTTTCTTCTCCCCTCTCTATGATGCTGAAACAATTTATTTAATACTTTATACGTGTTATAAAATAATTTTTTGAAAAACATTTCACTTTGAAGTATTTATTTATTGAATAAAAAATATAAAAGTACTTAGTAATAAAAAAATTGTTTATTTGTTTTTAATATTGCTTTTAGTTGTAGGTATCGACAAAAGTCTTTGTGAGATCTCTCGATTATATCTGAGTAAAGCAGTAAATGCAAGTAGGTACACAGGCTGTGTATTTTTTATCTGTTATTTTTAACCCAATTACACAGCTGTGAATTACTCCCTAACTGTTTAAAATCACTCAGTCGGCGATATACAAACCGCTGTAGCCCTAAAAGTACAATATCACACACAATTACACAATTTATATATATAGCGATATCTAATTTGTTTATTGCGATTTTTCTTATGGGACAGAACTTTTAACCAATCTCTTCGGTCAAGCAGGTAACTTGTTCCCCTGTTTATAATATAATTTCCATGAGATATTGAGATTCTCAATTTTATTTACATTATTAATATATTATTAATTATATTCAGTATTATTTAAAAATAAATTGTGTCCTTTAAATGTAGATATTACGTAATAAAGGACTAATAAAAATAAAAATAAACTTACCAAGCATCCCGCGCTCGTTTCGTTTCCGGGCAAGCGCAACAAGGCTTTAGCTTAGATTTTTCGACAGTTGCCGGTGCCGGTGCCGGTACCTCTGGTATTTTCACATCCGCGGCTTTAGCGCTAGCGTTACCCATTTTAATGCTGTTTTTAATTTATGATGCAATAGAAAAATAACTTTCCCGAAATTTGCTGTCAAAGTCACGTTTATTTGTAACTGACAGTGACGTATAAGAAGAAAATTGCCATTCAAAATATTTTCTTTACGCTCCATTTTACGTAACAATAGCGAAATCATATCTGTTATTTTAGAAGTATTTAAAGTACATAACAATTTAAACAACAAGAAGTTGAAATATTTGTTAACTTTGATAAATTAGGCTGGTAATAACTGAACTTGCAAAGTATAAATACTTTTCATTTTATAGAATTATAAAAAAATATTACATGAAGTTCCTTCTACTACTTCTACTCCTAGTTACTCGCAACGATTAAAACCCCAGGGTGTTCCTTTTACACGCCTGGGAGGAATCACGCGGACACTATTGCACTTCCACGACAGTTTATAAACATTAATATCAGCAATCATAGCAGCATGTACTTTAAGTAAATATACATAATTAAATATATTAGAGTTGCATATTTAATTTAATTTCAAAGATTTATTGAGTTATAAAATATAATATACGATAACATAATATATTTATAAAAAAAAAACCTTTCCTATTGATGGGTCTTTTGTTTGTTCAAGTTTTATTTTAACTGTTAGGAATGGGTTCAATTAAAACAATAAAATTTATTCACCAAAAATTTAATCGTACAGGCAAAACTAAAAACAATCGTGCAAAAACTTCTCTTTAAACTATAAAATTAAAAATAAAAAAACAACTGGGCGAATGCATGACCTTAATATAAACATAATACCTAGAGATCATCTTAACTTAACATATTAGTATTAAAAGATATTATTTCATAATCACTTACATGGTAAAAAAAAGTCTTCTAAACATCTCATAATCATACTTTAAAACGATTGATCAGAATCACAAGTTCATGATTAAAAACAATTACATATACGATTTAAAAGAAAATATATAAAAAGTATATGAATTGATACATAACTCCTTGGTTGAGAGGGTAGTTTATTATGTGTAATGTGATGTTCGCAATCATTATGTACCAAGACATTACTGTCTAAACACGAATTAACGGCACTGCATTCAATAAATTAGCATGTTAATGTGGTTAAAATCAAAATGCACTTATAAAATACTTAGTAAAAAATCACGAACAATGATTAAAATAATACATGTTAATCGATTAAAACGTTTCAGCATTGCGACCGTTTGGCGTCGCAGATTTAAACCGCTGAAATGAAATATTGTTTAAAAATGTGTCCTATTTAAAAAATCAAGTCAAATAATGCGGTCCAAATTATCTTTTAATTTTTTTTTGATGTTGATATTGAATTTGTCAATCGCCAATACTAATAGTCTTTTTAAAACATATTATTAAAAATATGATATTAAAAGAATTTTATTAATTGGCAATAATCGATAAAAAATAATTTGCAACAAAAAAACCAACAACGGTACATTTTTAAGGTTATTAAAATCAAAAATTAAAACTGCGGATTAATAGCGATAATAAAAACTCAGTCTGGATATCCTGCTGTTAGAGATGCATTAAAAAATGGGTTAAAAATCATAAAATAAAACATGCTTTCGCTATCTACAGATTAAATATAACTTATAACTTAACAACTAGTGGCATTCAGCCGGTTTACTTCAACAATTAACTCGTCTAAGGATTGTGTGATGAGATCAATATTGTCGTATCGCTTCGAGCTATAAAAATCTATATAAATACATTTTTTTTTAATCTTTTAAAAATCGTTATGATAAGCTCCATCAGTCTCAATGTTACCAGTACCAAAAATGTAGAATATAACTCGCGGTTGTCATATAAATTTCGATATATTTTACCAGTCTTGTGATTTGCTCCGTCGGGTGCACGTAACCGCTGTTACGGTGACTTATAGTCAATAAACAGTCTTGAGCTCGATATAATTGCCTTTCATAATCAGTTGCGTCAAGTCTCAAAACTGTTGATGATGAGTTATAGTTTTCATTCTCACAAACGTGGCATAAACAGTTTTGACAGTGGACGTTACTGGATTTTAAAATAATTTAAAAATAACATAAACGTGATAATTTTGATGCTTAGGAAACAATTAACCTCCTGCATTAACTAAGTCTATAACAATTATAATATAATTTAAAAAAAATCTTAAACTTGTTTTATTTTGTACTATATTTATGATAAAAATTTGTACTGTTTGCATACGCCCATACATATATTTTACCTGTTTTATTTAAATCATTCTCAGTCTCATAAGCATCAACGTAGGTCGCGAGTAGACCTACCACTTGTCCTGCGCCAGCGCAGTCGTGTTATATTGAGGTGGGGAGTTTATCATTTTCCTTTCGGACTGGGAGACGTTGCCTTTGTATGCGCTCGATTGCTTTTGCAGCTCTGTGTAATAAAATATTTTTTACTTGAATTATTTTGATACATACAGTCTTAACGGCTCAATGAACTTTGACAGAATGCTGGATAAGAGCGCAGAGTTCATAAGAACCTTTATATTTTGGAAGACATTTTGAGAAAGTACATTAGTGTCAGGTCAAAGCAACTGGCATCGTGTTAGCGGTCGTGATTTCCGATTCCGTGCTTATGACAGATTTTTTTTCCACTGGCTATGACAAATATTTTGTTTGTCAAATTCCTGACCTGACGGTCGTTAGTTTTTTACCACTAAGGCAGGCTTCTTATCCTACTGAGGCCGTTGTATTTGAAACGTTTATTTTTAGGGTGAGGCCAGAAGAGCGTAATTTTGTGAGTCGTGAGTCGCGTAATTTCGGTCTCGTAATTTCTGCTACATTCGGTTTCATACATTCGGTCAGTTCGTGCCACACGACGACGCAGAATGAGTTGTGCGCCGACTCACACTTTTGTATGAAACCGATCACGACACGATTCAGCCTGTAACATCCCACTGTTGGGCATAGGCCTCTTCCCCATGTAGGAGAAGGATCGAGCTTAATCCACCACGCTGCTCCAATGCGGGTTGGCGGATATATTCCTACTATGAGTAACGATCGCTATCAGGTGTACATGATAACAACCGGGACCGACGGCTTAACGTGCTCTCCGAGGCACGGTGGGGAGACCCATAAGGACTGCAAAAACAACCAGACCACGGCAAACATCTGTATGGCCAATACAAATGTTGTCGTGTGCGGGGATCGAACCCACAACCGCCCGCGCAACAGCCGATCGCAATCCAGAGCTGTGACCGCTGCGCCAACGTGGCGTCTGAAACCGAATGTAGCAGAAATTACGCGACTCACAACTCATAAAATTATGCTCCTTTGGCCTGGCCCTTAGTGCATAAATACTATTTTGCAGAATGGATACAACCGAGAAGTATTCAATTAACACACACAAACTACATATCAATAACATGCCATTTCAAAGCGGTAAGTGCATAAAATCAATTGAACAGAGGCGGTAGTTTAGGCACGAGATAGGTTCACAACTGAATAAAAACTTCTGCTTCTATTTCTATTTTACGATAGTAGTAGGTTAGAAATTGTCTTAGTAATGGTAACATATGCGGTTTAACCGTTTAATTGTATGCCTCTCGATTGTATAATCTTAATATATATAAATCTCGTGTCTTAAAACCATGACTTATAAACGACTTTTGGAATTTAATTTTAATTTTTAACTTCGGCCAACCCTTCCATAATTCCATAAAAATAACGGAGTCCGGGGAAAATAATGGGTAAACGTTTCATCTGAAGGTTGTGGGGCATGACCACCATGGTCACTACCAGGGTTTATCTTTTGTATACAGGGCAGTATCGGTTATTTACCTGCAATGACCAGCAGCATCTTCCTACGAGCGCCAAAGGCCGTCACTCCGATCTCGGTGAGATCGGCCTCATTCAGAGACGCGAAAGTAGACATGTCCAATTCGTGCTTCTTGAATAGATCTGAAAATTACGACATTTTCTAAAAATGACGCTAGATCGATTTATCGCCCCTTAAACCCCCTACATACTAAAAATGATGAAAATCGTTGGAGCCGTTTCCGAGATTCAGATTACATATACAAGAATTGCTCGTTTGAAGGTGCTTGATTATATTTTATTTTTTATTTTATTTATTTATGGACAACCAGTAGCTAATACAGCAAATCTTATATCTAATATTATTACTAAATAACAAATAAGGTAACTGTACAGCCTATGAAGGTGTCACAGCATGCTTAAATCTATGAAATTAATTATCTAGGTATATTTTACTTACAATTTCTGTTTTGACTTAATTTTTATTGGACTCTTTTAAAAAGGTTAACACACTCTTCCTGAAGCTCTGGACACTATCACTATAAATATCGACACTGCCACACAACTGGTTATAAGTCCTAATCAATCTGACGGTTAATGAGTGCTGCTTGAGATTAGTTCTAGCGAAGGGCTGATAGAAAAGGCCAGAGGCACGAGCCACCCTCTTTATAGCACCTCTTGGTACTCGCAGCTTAAAATCCTGTAACAGCACAGGACAATCGACAAGGCTTCTGCAAATTTTAAAGAGGAACATCATATCAAGCAATCCACGTCGAACCAAGAGGCTATCCATTCCAAAATGAGTGAGGCGCTCAGTATAATTATGAAGATTCTTATGGGTACCTTCAGAAAATGCAAGATGTCTAAGAAATCTTTTTTGAATACGTTCAATTCGTAACTGATGTACTTTATATCCAGGCGACCACACCACGCTAGAGTACTCAAGTATACTTCTTACATACGCATTATAAACAGCTATTTTAGTTTTTGTGTTTTTGAAAAATTTACTATTCCGGATTATAAAGCCTAACATTCTTGATGACTGAGTTACCATTGCATCTATATGGGGAACAAATGTAAGTTTTGTATCGAAAAGTATACCCAAGTCCCTTATTACATCTACTTCAACTATTGTATTGCCATCCAAATGATATTTTGATTGAACCTTAACATGATTACGTGTAAATTTTATGTGATTACATTTTTTTATATTAAGTGACATATTGTTTGAGAAGCACCAATTAGAAACAGCATTGAGATCCTCTTGTAGTAAGTCAATATCGGACAGGACCTTTATGGTTTTACACAACTTTAAATCATCAGCAAATAAGAATGCACTACTATATTTAACATTATCAAGAATATCATTAATAAAAATGTTGAACAACCACGGGCCCAAATTCGAGCCCTGGGGTACTCCTGAAGTGACAGCGTAAGTTTGTGAACGAAAACCTTTGACGACTACGTACTGAGTTCTATTATGTAAGTAAGTTTGAAACCAATTATAAAGGGATCCAGTTACACCGTAATTTGTCAGTTTTTTAAGTAATAATCGTTGATTAACCCTATCGAAGGCTTTAGCAAAATCCATGTACACTGCATCAACTTGCGAGCCGGCGTCTACAGCATTAACGAGTTCAGTGTGATATGTAGTCAGATTAGTGGTTGTAGAACGATACTTCACAAATCCATGCTGTTGATTAACAAAGAACTGCTTAGAGTGGAATTTTAACTGTGGGAAAACTAATGCCTCAAATGCCTTTGCAAAGGTCGACAAAATAGATATAGGCCTATAATTGGAAACATTACTTAAATCACCAGCTTTATGTACAGGCACTACCATAGCTTCCTTCCAGATAGTTGGGAAAACTCCACTCGAAAGAGATTTATTAAAAATAATGAAAAGTGGTTCACTGAGGGACTCATAGCATCTGGATATAAAATAGGGAGATATTCCATCAGGGCCTGGGGCTTTGCTGCGATCAAGATTTTTTAAATAATTGGTAATGGAGGGTAGAGATATATGTATACTGCTAATTGGAATTACATTATCATTTTTCACAATTGGTGCGTAGTTATAATTTTTAGTGTCAGTAGAAAAAGTTGAGGAGAAAAAGGATGCAAATAAGTTACATATATTAGAGCCATGTGATACACTATTGCTATCCAGCGTCATTATTTCAGGAAATTCAACCCTCCTGGAGCGTTTATTTTTCAAATATGTCCAAAAATACTTTGGATTTGCTTGAATGCTGTTCTCAATGTTGACAATGTAGTCCTCATAACAGCTACGCGACAGTGTCTTACATCGTTTATCAAGAAGGTTTAAAGACAGTTGATCTAAAGGATTTTTGAAAACTTTATATTTGTGGCGCAATTTATTTTTTTCTTTTATGAGATTTATTAACTGCTTTGTAAACCATGGTGGATGTTTTCCTTTCTTTACTTTAATTTTAGGTACATGAATGTCTATTATTGTGTTTAATATTTCGTAAAATCTATTAGTCATATTTTCAACAGATTTGTATTCAGCAAACTCAACTGACCAATCTATTTTATTTAGTTCGGTTAAAATATGATCATAATCTGCTTTATAAAAATTATATTTTGTAATAGTACTATTAACCTTTAGATATGGACGTTCAGAAAACTCTAAATATATATCAACTGGTACATGTAATGGATCAACATTTGTTAAAATACCATTGGAAGCCACCACCCTTGTTTCAGTGATATTACTTAAAACTAAATCTAATATTTTACCCTTAAAGTTAGTTACATTATTAAATTGAGACAGATTATTAAAGGATAAAAAATCGACCAGCAATTGTGCTAATGAGGAATTACTATTTATTGTAGGCATACATACATTGCTAGTGTCCGAATTACTCCAGCCTATGCAACTTAAGTTAAAATCGCCCAGTAAACATACATTTTTAAAATTATGAGATACATTACTAAAGTTGTCAAAAAAATGTTCTACCAGATTTTTATTAAGTGGGGGAGGAAGATACACTGCACATATTACTACACTTTCTCTATCGTTTAAATCTACTTGAACATAGAGATCTTCGCAATGGCTTTCAGATTTAGATAGTCGAGTGGAATGAAATCTATTCGAAACAGCCACAAGAACACCGCCACCCTCTTTGTCAGGATGAAATCCGGTAGTTTCGCGATCCCTTCTGTAGACAGTATATCTATTATCAAACAATTCCACATTGTTTATTTTATCATTTAGCCACGTTTCACTAAGAACTAATATATCATAGTTAGTACATGCAATATTACAAAGAAAATTATGTGTTTTTGTTCTTAGTCCCCTCACATTCTGGTAGTATACGATTAAAGAAGAGAATTTTAATTAGAAAATGCTTAACACGTGCACATTAAATAAATTAAATTAACTTATTAAACTAATTAGCCAAGTGTAGCTTATCCAAGACCTCCTGGTTTCTAACGTAGACGAACTGGGAGGATTCTGTCTTACGAATGAACACCTTTCCTTGCTTAATCCAGACGAATTTGTAATCTTCTTTCTTGGCAAATTGCCTAGCCGCTGCGTGAAGTTTCTTGTTTTGGGGGGATAAATGTTCTAATATATAGATAGGCTTTTTGTCTCCAGCGATTCCGATGTGGCTGGTGTTGAGCTTGTCGTCCTGATGTTCCTTGTTGAATTTTATAGTGTTTGCCAGAAAGGTGTCTCGCAGTAAAGGAGTTCCGAGCTTAACAATAATGCTTCGCGGTCTTTTGTCTTCCCTGTTCAGTTTAGCAACTCTAGTGCAGTGGTGAATATCAGTTTCTTTCAGATTAGCTGACACAACTTTTGAAATTTGCATTATTGTAGATATTAAATTTTCGTTTTTGTGCTCAGGTACACACTGGATCTCCAAGTTGTTAGCACGATTATGTTGCTCCATTGCTTGTAAGCGTGTATTTAGTTCATATACTGTATTTGACAAGGTCATATTATCTTTTTGCACTTGTTTTAGTGATTCTTGGCATTTAATTAGCGCTGTCTTAGCGGTTTCATAGTTTTCATCTAAAAACCTTACACTGCTTTCAAGCGTGGAAATTTCATCTCTAATTGATTGGAATTCAGCTCGCACCATTTGTTGAAGGGATATTTCCAATTCACGCACCAATGCTGTTTTCATTAAAGTAAATTCCTCTTGAATAAATGGTCTTATATTTTCCAATGTAATAGGTGTGTCTGAGCTATCATCGTAGTCCGTAGAAATAGCTTTCGAAAATTTCTTACGAAGCGTTATATTGCTATCCACTTGGGGGGACATATCCTTAGCACCTGCTTTTTCAGGAGAGTTTTGTTCTATTCCGAATCGCTCCTCTGAACGCAGTGGGGTATTGCTATTATCAGTCTTAGGTTGCTTAGCTCGACAACCAGGGCACTTCCATTTGGTTTTATTGGCGGCGTTCATCAAATTAAATCCTTTTTCCGATATATTCGCGCAACTTAGGTCATATCTTAATTTGCAAAAGGCACAATTTAGGTAATCTTTATTTAGGATTTTAGTACGACATCCCGCGCAAACTCCAGACGAGGAAGACATTTTCTTCAGAAGTAACAAAAAATAAAAATATATAATATAATATTTTTAATTATTACTATTATGCAGTAGAAATGCAGCGATGTAAGCGCTAAGTTGTTAAGTGCCTTTCTATGTGTGCGTAGCGATAAGCAGCGAGTGCCGTGCGGGTTGCGCAGGTCAGTTATATGCAGCGCAATAATGTCCGTTAAGCAAAAAACTCAAAATATTTATCGCCAGTACTCACTCGTTGTGGAAAATTCCCTGTAGATCCAATAAGTATCGTGTAGTTCACTTAGATGCCTTTCCGATGATATATAATTTAAGTTGAAGAAGTTGTTTTTTACACTGTTTGAGAATTATTTAGCCGGAGCAACGAAATACGGTGTTACCCTCAAGAGCGTGCTTATTACATCCATATGCGTGCTTCCATAGCGTGCTTATTACATACATATGTAAGTATATACATATGTACATGTATATACTTACATACATACTCGTTACTAATATTATAAAGAGTAAAGATTTGTTTGTATGTTTGCATTGAATAGGCTCCGAAACTACTGAACCGATTTGAAAAATTCTTTCACTGCTGGGAAGCTACACTAGCCGCGGGTGACATAGACTATATTATATTTTCAAAAAAAAAAAAAAATTAGCGGAAAAAATATTTTAAAATTTTTGTTACACGTGCGAAGCCGGGGCGGGGTGTTAGTAGGTTATAAAATACACTTACCAATATATTTGTGTAGGCCGACGTCCCTCAGCAAGTCATACAGTTGCTGATAGCGGCACGGCTTGTTGGCGGGCGGAGACGGGGCGGCCTCCACTATGTTGGGTCGCACTAGATCCACCCTGCTTCGACCCTTTTCAGGCTAAAAAAGATTTATTTACGTTACTTAAAAGACAATATTTTTTCCTAAAGTTTCTTAGGATTTTGTCAATGGTAAAAATGGTAATTTTTTTATTGCTTTTGTAAGCTGTTGACGCAATTCGTTTTATAATTATAATTATAAAATCACCACCACCAGTCCACTGCTGGACATAGGCTTCCCGAAATTCGTACCACACATTATGGCGTGAACTCATGTGTGTTGCCCATAGTCACCACGCTGGGCAGGCGGGTTGGTGACCGCAGTGTCGCACCGAAGACGCTGCTGACCGTCTTTGGCCTGTGTATTTGAAAGCTAGCAGTTGGATGGTTATCCCGCCATCCGCCGGCTTTTTAACTTCCAAGGTGGTAGTGGAACTGTGTTATCCCATAGTCGCCTCTTACGACACCCAGGAAGAGAAGGGGTGGCTATATTCTTTACGGTCGTAACCACACAACGAAGTATGTATATTTAGTTCAAAAACAAATCCATTGCACTTATTTTTCTTAGATTTCGATTTTTATACTTGCCTGCCTTTTACCTAAGCACGGCAGTAAAGGGCCTTAAGCTATTATCTAAGGGCGTTATTTACCGTGACCATTCCCTCGTTGTCGTTAAGTTTGAGAGGGCCGGGAGAAGTGTGGCTGAAGTAGAAGCCCGACCAGCGCGTTGTTGGCACCCTGTACCCACTACCGATATTTTCTCGCATGGCCTGGAATATTACAAGATTTATATTGATTTGTCTTTATTATATTTCAGTAATTTACTCATTATAAAAGAAAATACGTATAATATATTTTTATTTTTATAATAAACTGTTTTATACCGATGTTGGAGAATGTAATAGTATTTTAGCAAAACCAAAATCTATTTCGCCTAAGAAATTGTATAAATTGGACTCAGTGATCCCAAACGTACGATAATAATCGTACGTGTATATACGATAATTCAAGCCTACGTACGATGTACAATTTGTACCCTAGGATCGTATGAGAATGGTACGATAATTCTGTCTGTCCTACCGAAATACTGAAACGCAACGATTTCTTACGAACTTTTGATGGAAATAACATTTTTCTCACAATCAAACGGTTGTTCAATGTGATTTATGCTTAAAAACTAATTTTCTTTTTGGATGTACAATCATTGTTCCGAACGTACAATAATTTCACGGCACTTCATCGATCAGACGGGCAAAATATTCTGGTAACACTGAACAATTTCAGTGTTACCAGAAAATTCAGAATCGACCAATGTCGAGGAAGTTTTGCAGTTGTGTAACTTTTGTATATAATATATATAATATATACAACAGAGCGACATATATCGCAATCGCGACGATAGTCCTTATTAAAGGAAAAAAAAGGTTTGTGTGCGATTCACACACGATAGAAGTGAAACTTCGTTGGCAAACTAATTTAAAAAAAACTAATTCAAAATTAGCGGCTTGTAGCGCGGCTCGACCTTCCCTGTTGTTGCCTTCCAGTTTGAAATCACAACGATTCTAAAGAAGCTTCACTTCAAAAACGTTCTAAAAATACAAGTAATTATGAATGTCCGTTTCGGATTTTGCATTCCCACAAACTTGAAAGTCTGCTTTTGTACGTCCTTACGTATCTATACTTATAATATATAAAGCTGAAGAGTTTGTTTGTTTGAACGCGGTAATCTCTGGAACTACTGGTCCGATTTGAAAAATTCTTTCAGTGTTAGATAGCCCATTTATCGAGGAAGGCTATAGGCTATGTGTCATCACGCTAAGACCAATAGGAGCGGAGTCCGCGCGCAGAAGCTAGTATAATTATAAAGCCATACCTTGTTAGCCTCGGCCCTGAGCGCGCGGTAGTCGGCGGGCGAGGGCGCCAGCTTGGTGAGCGTCTCCAGCGTCTTCTTCTCGCAGCCCACGGCGCGCCGCTCCGACAGCGGCAGCTCCGATATTATGTTCGCTAATTCTAGAACACTCGTCATCATTACTTTACTACTACATTTAAAGTGTTCAAAATTAAACATATCTATATTAAAATAGGCTTTTAAAGCACCATCGAATCGTCTTTTTACAAATCAAAATTATATTTGTTTATGAGGTGAGAAACGTACGGTTCACCTGACGGTAAGCGATTACCGTAGTCTATAGACGTCTGCAACACTAAAAGGAGCTCTGGTCACCTTACTCACCAACAGGAACACAATACTGCTTGAAAACAGTATTATTTAGCTGTGGTCTTCTGTAAGGTCGAGGTACTACCCCAGTCGGGCTGGTCCATATTTTGAGCAGGAAATTTCCTGCTGTGCCCTACCTCAGTTAAAAATACTTGATTGTACATAAAGATATTGAAGTTAATCTATACTAATATTATAAAGATAAAAAGTTTGTTTGTTTAAGCGCTAATCTCAGGAACTACAGGTTCGAATTGAAAAACTCTTTTCGTATTGAATAGTGCATCGGAAGGCTATATATCGATCACGATTCAGCCTGTAATATCCCACTGTTGGGCATAGGTCTCTTCCCCGTATAGGAGAAGGATCGAAGCTTAATCCACCACGCTGCTCCAATGCGTGTACATGATAGCAACTGGGACCGACGGCTTAGCGTGCTCTCCGAGGCGCGGTGGGGAGACCCACAAGGACTGCACAAACACCCAGACCACGGCGAACATCTGTATGGCCAATACAAATGCTGTCGTGTGCGGGGATCGAACCCGCAACCGCCCGCGCAACAGCCATTCGCAATCCAGTGCTGTGACCGCTGCGCCAACGCGGCGGCTATATACCTATAGGCTATGAAATATTTATTAAGTTTTTTCCTTAAATCAACGCGGGTGTAACCGCAGGAGATAGTTAGTTTAATATAATTATAGTTTGAATACAGTACCATGTTGTTGTGAGCGCTCGTTCTCGGAGGCCGGCGGAGGACTTGGACGAGAAGTTTTACTGATGGGAGACACGGAGGGCGAGCCCACGTTGCTGTTGTCGCCGCCTGGGGACACGGGGAAGTGCTGATAACTCTCTGATATCCCACGTGTAAATATATCCGACTCCGGATCCGAATCCATAAAAAAAGGATTCTCAAAATCGGTACATTTTTGAAGTGAAACTTCTTTAGAATCGTTGTGATTTCAAACCGGATGCAACGGACAAAACGACAGGGAAGTGCACGCCACTAATTTTAAATTAGTTTGCCAACGAAGTTTCACTTCTATCGTGTGTGAATCGCACACACACCTTTTTTTCAATTTATTAGCCAATACATAAGAAATATGTAGGTACATAATAATTTGCAATTTAAGCACCACGAAAACCTCGCGGGTTTATCTGGGTACAGAGAGTCATTCAGTTAATTGATGTTTTTGTAAAAAATATTTTTTAAAACGTGATTTGATTTTCGTGGTACATACATCCAGTACATCCAGTAAAATTTATGACATAAGACGCATAAAATTAAAAAAAGTACAGCCAAATTGAGACATTCTTCTTTTTTCGAAATCGGTTAAAAATAAAATCATACCATCAAAAAGAAATACATTAATTTTTTTTGCTGGGACACAAATGATTACGGAACAACCCAAAAATTGGAAACATTTTTACAAAATAACTAAAGTAACAAAAAAAACAAAATAATGAATAAACGAGCTTTAGAGCACACGACTGAAGTAAAACTTACGATACGTAACTCACTCTCTTTCTATCTTCACTAACCTACATCTCCCTCTCAACTTCCGTTCGCCTCACCCGATCACACTTATCGTAACGCTCTCGTCACGCATTCACCAACTTACTCTCCAAGTCAAGCGTGCGTAAAGAAGTTTTACTTCAAAAAATACAGTCGCTACTTTTCTTGAAGTCACGTAAAAATTTCCAGGTCGTGACAAAACGTGACGTAACTCCGTTACCTGAAATGTTCTGGGTGTCGAGCGACACCGAGCTGCCGGTGAAGTTGCTCTGGTAGCCGCTGCTCGCTTGCGAGCTGGAGTTCAACATCGATATCTACAACATTAACAATTATCATTATTGTTATTTTTTTTTTGGAGTGAAACTTCTTTAGGCGCATGAGGGGTAAATTTTGAGAGACCGCTAAGACGGCAACGCGTCACGCAGTCAGTATTTGGATTGGTAACCGTCTGGGGATACCGCATGACGTTGGCTTCTTTTTTCAAATACTTTTTTTCAACTAATTTTTTTTTTTTTTGTATTTTGGATTCGTTCTTTTTTTAATAAGTTTTTTTAATTAGTTTGCCAAAGAAGTTTCATTTCTGACATGTGTACTTTGTACGCACGCAATTTTTTATTTTTGTACTGAACTAAACTGTTTGAAAACCCTGCACGATTGTACACCGTGTGGCCTCACACGCCGACGATTGTGGGTTCGATTCCCGCTCGGGATGGATATTTGTATTTGTACAAACATTTGTTTCTGATTTGGATGTCTAACCTCGGAGAGCACGTTATGTCAGTCCCGGTTGTTATCATAGATTGTTACTCATAGTAGGTATATATCCGCCAACCCACAGTGGAGCAGCGTGGTGGATAAGCTCTTCCTTCTCCTACATGGAGAAACAGGCCATGTCCAGCAGTGGGATGTTAAAGACTGAAGCGTAATATGTGTAGAGGCAGTCTTACGTGTCGATGTTCGGGCGGCAGTTGTAAGCACTGTGGTACTGTGGCATCTGGGGCGCCAGAGAGCGCTGGAATACAGATTTACTTGTTAATAGCGAAATAACTCGCAGAATATTTATTATAATGACGTTTATAACGGTTAATAACTATGCAATGAAATGACGTACCCATAAAATCATGTTTTTTTAAATATCGTTCTCAGGAAAATGTCCTTTTTAAATTACATTTTACACAATCCCTTGAATACGTCAAGGATTTTTTTTTCATTTTATGCAAAAATGCGTCAAAATATCATAGCACAAAACAAGCGCCGAAGCGCTATAAAAGAAAATTCCTCAATAAAAAGAGAGTAATAAACAGATAATAAGACAATATGGGCATAAAAACCACAAAGGAAACTCACGATTCCAAGATCCATGATTCTTGAACATAACCTGAGCTGGATTTTGGGTCAAAGTGGGGAAATGGAACTGGCCGGGTCTTGGCTGAGGACTTGGAACCATCCAGGCGGTCGGAAACACTGGGGGGGTCATCGCCACTGGGGAAAGGGAGGTGGGGTACCCTCCAGGAGTTGGTGGATTATGGCCATACATTGGGCTACCAATATTGGCGTAATTGGCCAACTCGTTTAAGTTGTAAGGTGAGCACGGGGAGTTGTTGATGTTATGGGATGGGGAGAAGGGGTTGAAGGAACCAAAGTTGGGCATGGTATTGGTTATGGAGGGTATGTTGTAGCTTTCAGGTATCTCAGCGGTTATGGCTGCCTCCTTACCGCCGAGAAGCTCGCGCCTTGCTTCGTATATGTCACCTGATAATTAAAAGTTTGTTGTTGATATTCGATGAAAATGTCTAAAACTAAATTTTGAAAAGCTATCCTAGAATTGCTCGACCAACTAGTCTCTCTAGACTATAATAGACCAACTAGGTCTATTAATTGCAAAATAAATTCCTAGACTATATAAATTCATTTATTTCATCGACCTATTTTACGTTAATGAAATATAACATAACTAGCTTTTACCCGCGGCTTCGCTCGCATTGATTTTCTTTTTAAATAAAAAGTGTCCTATGGGAAATCTCAATAGCCCTCTAAGCTACTTCTGTAATTTTCGACAGAGAGACAGACCATCCGAAAATAAATCTACATGTATTGAAATTTCATTCAGCAGTCACAAAGCTTGTCAAATAGTAATTTAGTCACAGCTATAGTCATAGCCTATTGCACTGCATGATCTTTATTCTTGGTTTACAATCTATTTGTCGTAAAATCTTATCTATCCATTTATTTATATTATATTATACTACTTAATAAATGGAGAGCTGGTTTTTATTGTGTTTCAGAGAAGGTTTTAGTATATGATATGTTGGTGATTACTTATCTTGTAAAAAAAATATGGATAGACAGAGGTCGCTAGTCTTATCTATACTAATATATAAAGCTGAAGAGTTTGTTTGTTTGGTTGTTTGTTTGTTTGTTTGTTTGTTTGTTTTTTTGTTTGAACGCGGTAATCTCTGGAACTACTGGGCCGATTTGAAAAATTCTTTCAGTGTTAGATAGCCCATTTATCGAGGAAGGCTATAGGCTATGTATCATCACGCTAATACCAATAGGAGCGGAGTCCACGCAGACGAAGTCGCGCGCAGAAGCTAGTACCTATATAAAATTCTCGTGTCACAATGTTAGTTAGAATACTCCTTTGAAACGACTGGACCGATTTTTATGAAATTTTGTGAGCATATCGGGTAGGTCTGAGAATCGGCCAACATCTATTTTTCATACCCCTAATTAAAAAAGGGGGGGGGTAATATATACTTAATATATAAAGCTAAAGAGTTTGTTTGTTTGGTTGTTTGTTTGTTTAATTGTTTGAACGCGGTAATCTCGGGATCTACTGGACCGATTTGAAAAATTCTTTCAGTGTTAGATAGCCCATTTATCGAGGAAGGCTATAGGCTATGTATCATCACGCTAAGACCAATAGGAGCGGAGGCCACGCTGACGAAGTCGCGCGCAGAAGCTAGTAACATATATGGCAAAACAACGTTTGCGGGGTCAGCTAGTAAAATATAAATAAATGAACAGATATACATTGAACTAGAACATTACCAGCGCATCTTTCAATTCCCTTGATGACGACAGAGGCGATTCCCTGCTTGGGCTTGCGACGGACACTTATGTAGACGTTGTGCTTGGCCATCAGTCTGGCGGCCGCCTCGCCTTCTATGCGACAGTTCTCTTCCGCGACGTCGAATATCACCACCAGGGGGAGGCTGCCCTGTTGGAGACGAGGGTTTAATGGAGTGTTAATTAATATGATGATAAGTCAAGTGCTAGTTGTAAACGGAATATCCTCTATTAACTAAAATGTAAGGCAAGAAAACGAAATTGAAGTAGTTTAGTGTCTATACATAGTTAAGGTACAATAGCTATATTTTAGTTTTTAGTTTTATATTAGTAAAGCATCTGATAGATATCAAAAACCAGTCCCACTGCCGGGCATAGGCCTCTTTCTTCATGTAGGAGATGGGTCGGAGCTTAATCCACCACGCTGCTCCAATGCGGGCTGGCAGATATATCCCCATTATATACTATCAGTAACGATCGCTATCAGGTGTACATGATAACAACCGGGACCGACAGCTTAACGTGCTCTCCGAGGCACGGTAGGAAGATCAACAAGGACAGACATCCAAACCGGAAAGATATATTTGTACAAATATCAATATCGAGCGGGAATCGAACCCGCAAACCGACGGTGTTTTAGGTTACCACTCGCACCACTACACCACAGCGGTTGTTATTTTATAAGTATCTTTCTAAAACCATTACTTCTCATTATCATAGTCGGTCGATACGCTCCCTCAAACTATGAGAGAAGATTGATTGACACAACGAAATAATAAAAAAAAAACTAATAAAGCTTTTACTATCGTTTTTAGTGATTTTATGAGGAACTAGCAGCCCGCCCCGGCTTCGCACGGGTATTTAACAAAAATTTCAAAATGATATTTTTTGCTTAATTTTTTTGAAAATATAATATAGCCTATGTCACCCGCGGACAGTGTAGCTTCCCAACAGTGAAAGAAATTTTCAAATCGGTTCAGTAGTTTCCGGAGCCTATTCAATGCAAACAATCAAACCATTCCTCTTTATAATATTAGTATGGGTTAACATTAGTACAACATTAGTATTATATGGGTTGGGTGGTGAATGTGGGTAGTTAAATAACAATTTTCATTAATTTTACTGTGATGAAATATTAAGCAAGGCAAAAATCGCAACATAAAAATGTTAATTTTGTATGCTTTAAGGATATTTCTGTGTCGTCATTACATAACTTATTATCGGGTGCCAAAAATATATATAAAATATCCTGAACACGTCACACGGATGGAGGCTGTTGTATTGTGTGGCGACCTTCAGCCGTCAATCTGATTGATCGCTTTACATTGATACTGTACGCGACCAAATTTGCACTTGTTATGTTACAAGGCCGGCCCTATCGTTAAGATGCTATGGAACTTTGTAAAAGGGTCGTTTTATTTAGGGTTCCGTAAGATTAACTTAAAAAGCATTGTGTCAGTTCCGTTATGCGACTGGAGTTTGTTCCATGATGTCCGAGATATTTAATTGTGTTTATAGCTTTCTCGGAAGAGATGTTGCGTGGTATAATGGCCCTGCTGCTGTTCTCAGGGCTAGTCCCAGCGTCATATCTAAGCGTTACTGTTTCATGCCCCGTGTTTTTCGCGATACGCTAGTACCACGGAGCCCATCTCTCCCCTCTCTCTATAATATTTCATATTACGTCCCAGTCATCACTTGCCACCAATACCCCAGTCACCGCGAGGAGTCAGGAGTCCCCCCCTCTCTAAGTCCCAACGCTAAAGCCCAGTTACACGTACAGCTCACCTGATGGTAAGCGATTACCGTACCTTATAGACGCCTGCAACACCAGAAGCATCGCAAGCACGTTGCCGATTCTACCCTCCATTCCCCCCAGGGGCTCTGGTCGCCTTACTCACCACAGGAACACAACACTGCTTGATAACAGTGTTATTTAGCCGTGATCTTCTGTAAGGTCCAAGAGATACTCCAATCGGGCTGCTCCATATTTTGAGCAGAAATTTTCCTGCTATGCCCCACCTTAGTAGCTGTGCCCTACCTCGGTTTCTGTACCCTACCTCAGTTTCTGTACCCTACCTCAGTTTCTGTGCCCTACCTCAGTTTCTGTGCCCTACCTCAGTTTCTGTGCCCTATCTCAGTTGCTGTGCCTACCTCAGTTTCTGTGCCCTACCTTAGTTCATATCCCCCCCCCCCTGTAATACTCACCACGAGCTGCTGTCGCGCCGCGTACACGTCCTTGATCTGTCCGGTGATGGTGACGCAGCTCTTGCGCAGCGCGGGGATGTTGGGGTCGTCCGCGTCGGGGAACATGATCTGCGTGGCCGTGCCCTTCATGATCTCTCCCACCCACCATGTCAATAGCACCCCTGCCCCCCTATCTCTAGCAGACCCCAGTACTCACCACGAGCTGCTGTCGCGCCGCGTACACGTCCTTGATCTGTCCGGTGATGGTGACGCAGCTCTTGCGCAGCGCGGGGATGTTGGGGTCGTCCGCGTCGGGGAACATGATCTGCGTGGCCGTGCCCTTCATGATCTCTCCCACCCACCATGTCAATAGCACCCCTGCCCCCCTATCTCTAGCAGACCCCAGTACTCACCACGAGCTGCTGTCGCGCCGCGTACACGTCCTTGATCTGTCCGGTGATGGTGACGCAGCTCTTGCGCAGCGCGGGGATGTTGGGGTCGTCCGCGTCGGGGAACATGATCTGCGTGGCCGTGCCCTTCATGATCTCTCCCACCCACCATGTCAATAGCACCCCTGCCCCCCTATCTCTAGCAGACCCCAGTACTCACCACGAGCTGCTGGCGCGCCGCGTACACGTCCTTGATCTGTCCGGTGATGGTGACGCAGCTCTTGCGCAGCGCGGAGATGTTGGGGTCGTCCGCGTCGGGGAACATGATCTGCGTGGCCGTGCCCTTCATGATCTCTCCCACCCACCATGTCAATAGCACCCCTGCCCCCCTATCTCTAGCAGACCCCAGTACTCACCACGAGCTGCTGGCGCGCCGCGTACACGTCCTTGATCTGTCCGGTGATGGTGACGCAGCTCTTGCGCAGCGCGGGGATGTTGGGGTCGTCCGCGTCGGGGAACATGATCTGCGTGGCCGTGCCCTTCATGATCTCTCCCACCCACCATGTCAATAGCACCCCTGCCCCCCTATCTCTAGCAGACCCCAGTACTCACCACGAGCTGCTGGCGCGCCGCGTACACGTCCTTGATCTGTCCGGTGATGGTGACGCAGCTCTTGCGCAGCGCGGGGATGTTGGGGTCGTCCGCGTCGGGGAACATGATCTGCGTGGCCGTGCCCTTCATGATCACCTTCAGCTGCTCCGCGCCGCGCCCCACCACCACCGCGTGGTGCATGGGCGAGATCTCCAGCGTCATCTGCACTTGCGTCTGGCTCTGGGGAGTATTACCTTACCTTCAGTGACGGTTACGAGAGCTGTGCTCGTTCAAGCTATTTTTTTATCATATTAACGTAAATTGATGCCCTGTCTTCATTTGGGAAGGTTTGTGTATTTTATCGAATCAATATTGAATGTAAAGACGAGTATTTAAATAATTGGGGAAAAAAATAATATCGAAAGTAATCTAAAAATTACAAAGATAGTAAAGTAGAGTTGAGTGTAAAATATTAAATACTAAAAGTTAAACTAAACCTTGGAGGTTAACTTACAATAAATTATGTTTGCTTGCGAACGAAAAAAAAAAACAACTTTAATTATTATCAGACACGTCGAACAAATATTCAATAACATACACGTTGTTAGGGATAACTCAAAAAGTACTCGTCAGATCTCGATCAAATTTAAAGACCACACGAGAAGCATCAACTTTCGGTTAAAAAAGAATAATCAAAAACGGTACACCCAGTAAAAAGTTATGAGGAAACACATAAAAGGAAATACAATCTGATCGAGAACCGCCTCTTTTTTTAAATTATTTTAAATACGTTGCTTTTACTATTATTTTTATGTGTGTTTTGTTAGTAGGATAACTAGCAAAACATACATAAAAATAAAATGTTACTGTGTTGACAGTAACATAAAAAACTTGGGCTGAGTATTCTTTAATTCAATTTTTATAGCTTCGATTTAGTGATGAAATCAGAAGAGTCTAGAGTTTTCCATAATAACTATACTTCTCAATGTTTTTTTTTTTCGTTTGATAACAAACTTAAGAACACAAATTTGAAAGCCAAGAGTGTCAATAGCGTGTGTACTGACAGCGAGCGGGCCGCACATGTAGTTCATGAGCAGCGAGGTGGCCTCCATGGTGGCGAGCACCTCCCACTGCACGCCCTTCACCACCACCAGGTTGGCGTGCAGCTTGGGCCGGTTGCGCAGCATCACCTGCCGACACACGCACGCTGAAGGTCTGGCTCACTACACCTCCCCGGAGCGCCTCGTCGCTCGCCGTCCTGACGCTTGCGTGCGAGGCGATCCGGTGACGATACGGAGTTGATGTAGTGAGCGCATATCCATACAAGTCCATAGAAAGAATGCTAACCGCTCGAGGCGAGGCGGTGCTGGTCGGGTGCCGGGTGGGTCTAATGAGCTATGACCTTAAGGGCCCCGTAAACGATCAAATCATTTGTCAAATTGTTGTTGGTTGTCAAATTATTTGAAGGCGTGCGAGCTTGTCTGATGTGTTTGTTATATGAAAACATGAGGTTTGACAAACACGTTTGTCAAACAATTTGACAAATTACTTGAACGTTTACAGGGCCCTTTACAGTCTTGCTTGCACTTTTTGAAGTTAAACTTCTTTACGCACGCTTGACTTGTGGAGTAAGGTGATGATGCGTGAGGAGAGCGTTACGGAAAGTGTGACCGGGCGAGGCAAACGGAACAAGAGAGAGAGAGAGAGAGAGAGAGAGGTGTGAGCACATTTTCTTTCTCTCATTCTGCGAGCTAAAGAAGTTTTACTTCAGTCGTGAGGTCTAAAGCACACTCGTTTTTTTATACGACTAGATCGGCAAACAAGCGTACGGCTCATCTGATGGTAAGCGTTACCAAAGCTTATAGACGCCTGCAACACCAGAAGATCGCAAGCGCGTTGCCGACCCTATCCCCAATCCCTCCAGGAACTCTGGTCACCTCACTCACCACAGGAACACAACACTGCTTGAGAAGTGTTATTGCGGTGTGCTGCGAACTTCTGTGACTATTGTGTAGCCAATGTTCTACTTTGTAAATATTAACAAATATCTTTAACGCACACGCGGTCGTCTGTTTCTAAAGAAGCAACTTAATAGGTACTTGTGTTATAGGGAACAGCTGACTGATATAGCTACATATTTTTGTTTTTTTCGTTGAATAAACATATAAATAATGCATATATAAATAAATATGTAAATACTAGCTGTAATCTGCGCGCGTTGCTACGCTTTTTTTTTGGTCGTACCAACTCAGAAACCTTTGTGGGCTCATGCACAACACTGCTTGAAGATCATAACATGATCAAATGTATAGTTTACGATTCTATAAAGGACATACAGACAAACATTCATTTATATAATATATAGATTACACCCAGACTCGAGGCGGGAATCGAACTCGCAATCCTCGGAACAAAAAGGAGAGTCACTATAAATTACGCCTACAGGCTAGTCGAAGGTTAGCTTGTTTTTTTAAACTTTTACATTAGGCGTCGTTTATGGAGCTTGTTTATAGGCTATGTAAGGGTATCCATGAATCTCCCGTGACAATTATAGCAGAGATTAAAATAGGCCGAAAATATAATAAAACATATCGAATTGGTGATATGTCCTTGGCAATACAAATATTTGGCAACACTGAAAAGTCAACGTGGAGGACAAACGACCAATTGCCTCGGCATTTGTTGTCACAAGACTAACAATAGCGTTTTATGTTTTCTTGAAACGAAAATAAATAAAATTGCTTTTATTTTTCAACAGGCTCGAACAATTGAGAGCGAAACGAATATTCTTTTTGCTTACATTTTAGTTTGAAAAACAATTTCTAAATGTTATAGTTACATGTTGTCAATGGCGTAGCGAGGGGGGCATCATGCCCTGGGCACTAATCACAAAGGGGCCCTAAATGGTTCGCAAAACGAAAAAAAAAAATACTGGTCATAATTATTATATGGTTTTCGAATGGGATTTTCGGATGGGGCGCTAAAAATGTATTGTGCCCTCGCTACGTCACTGCATGTTATACTTATTTTTATTTAAATATATTGTTCTATTATACTATACTTATATTATAAAAACTATTTCAATTTCTTTGATATAACCACGATATAACGATCAAAGTAACATACCTACTGCATTTCGGATTAATACCGGGTGTATTTGGAACGTTTTGAAAGATTTAGGCCTTTCACCGACAGGCGCCGATTCGTAACGCAGATGCGATCTAAAGGGCGCCACACACGGCGAAGATACTATAGGTAATAATTATGTTATCTTTAAACGTATGTGTAAAACGTGTGTGGCGCCCTTCAGATCGCATCTGCGTTACGAATCGGCGCCTGTCGGTGGAAGCCTTTAAACCAAGTAATATACTATTTATATACTATATAATGCATATAACCATTTATCTCAGAAACTTTTTTTAAGAACATTTTAGGACTTATGTATTTTGCGAACTCTCGTTGACCGCGAGACGCACGACTGTGTGTGCGGGAGTACGTTGACCTCGTGCCGGTCAGCTGATGGCGCGTATGACCTAGTAGTATTCAATGACATTGCCGATTTTTTCAAAACACGATTATTTTGAAGCATTATCTTCAAATGTCTGTTTCATTATTTTTCCCAAGCCGGATTATACCAAAAAAGTTATGAAAAGTGGCAAGAAAAAAAATTCTTTTCGCGTTTTTTTTCACTTGTATCATGTCAGGTCATGCCAACACTATCATACCTCTTCGTTTTTCAAAGCGTTCCAAATACACCCCGTATGTCCATATTTCTTTTTACTAAAACGCATTTAAATCTGAATTTCAAACCGTAATACAGCCTACAAAGTTACAAACACACAAAAAATTGCGTGCGTACCTACAAAGTACACATGTCAGCAGTGAAACTTTTATGGCAAACTAATTGAAAAAAAAACAACAACAAAAAGCCAACGTCACGCGGTGTTCCCAGACGGTTACCGCGCAAGGTCCCCCGGTCGCCCGGTCCAAGTACTAACCGCGCCCGACGTTGCCGTGACACACTTTCTCTCAAATTTTACCCCTCATGTGCCTAGAAGTTTCACTTCAAAAAACGACTATTGGAAATCATTTTTTACAATATTACAGTTTAAACCAGTAGCTCTATTTACAAAACGCTAAAATGAAGAAAATATATAAAATTTAATATAATTTGTATATATGTAATGTTACCTGAACATTGTACTGCTCCTGTATCTGCTGCACGTAGGGCGAGCTGATGTCGGGTAGAGGCTGGGAGGGCGCCACTATCGGCAGCTCGAAGCAGAACACCAGGGGGGTTAGCGCCTGGACAGGTGTGTAATAATAATAATAAATAAATACTAGTGGTCGCCCAGTGGTCGAAATTCGACAATAATTCATTTTAATTATAAGTTTGATCGCTATTAATGTTCTGTTGTCAAAGACTATACTTCTATAATAATAAACAAGAGTATACATGCGTGTGTGTGTCAAATACATGGTTACTTGGTGAGTGTGTGTAATTACTAATTACATACATTTTTATGCATAATTTAAAATAAAAAAATAAGCATTCTGCACTCCTTCCCTATAAACTATAAGTGTGCGAAATTTTATACTCCTCCGTCCGCGCAATTTTCGTAATAATTACGTAAAAATTATTTACGCCTGCAACGCCAGAAGCATCACAAGCGCGTTGCCGACACTACCCCCAATCACCCCCAGGAGCTCTGGTCACTTTACTCACCACAGTAAGACAATACTACTTGAGACCATATTATTTGGCTCTGATCTCCTGTGAGGTTGAAGTACTTTCCCAGTCGGGCTGCTCCAGATTTGAGCAAACTTGGAGATTATACTGACTACACGGAGAAAGAGGCCTATGCCCAGCAGTGGGACGTTGAATCAATACAAATATCTCACCCGAACTCTCGCCCGCGCTCTCTCTACTCGCTCCATGTCCCCCGCTATGGACACCTGGTTACTTTTCTCCTGGGTGCTGGTCCGGTTCGAGTCCGGAAAGTGAATGTGGCAGCCGGTCTCCTCCATTACGCGTTTTATTGTAAGACCACCCTTGTTATCAAACAATAGAATTATAAATATTTAAATGAAATTAGTTGTTAAAGCTTATTAAAGTGAAACTTCTATTACATCGTCTCAAACTTTTTCGTCTGTGTGTTGCATGTCGCATGACGGTCGGCCGCGCGGTGAGATAATTGATAAAGCGATTTTTATACCCATAATGGGATATTATTTCAAAAAGTTTTAGTGAAATGTCTATAATGTGAAAAAAGTTTCCCTTTTACCGTGGTTTCATAAAACCACACAGGCTTTTTTTTTATTTAGTGACGCTGTAATTCATACAAGATTGAATCGAATTGAGAAAACCTCCTTCGTATTCGCGGAACAAACACCTATAGGTACCTACATTAAAAGCATTAATCAATTATACTGGCACATAAATTAAAATATGATGGTATAGTGTTTGCTCGCAAACGGAAAAAAACCGACTTCAATTACATCGACAAGTAATCTATACATATAATAAAATGGTAGGAAAGTCAAAACTGTACATTGAATATTTTTTTAAAAGAATACTTGGGGTGTGATCTACAATCGATACCGAAGCCAAAAATATAGTTTTTAGAATTTTTGTCTGTTTGTCTGTTTGTCTGTTTGTCTGTATGTATGTCCGGGATAAACTCAAAAAGTACTGCATGGATTTACTTCAAATTTGGCACGAATATTGTTAAGAAGTCGGGTCAGAACATAGGCTATATATTATCACGCTATCACCTACGGGGAACGAGCAGTGAACCTTTATTTCTTCAAATGTATGTCCGGGATAAACTCAAAAAGTACTGCATGGATTTACTTCAAATTTGGCACGAATATTATTAAGAAGTCGGGTCAGAACATAGGCTACATATTATCACGCTATCACCTACGGGGAACTTGCAGTGAACGCACGCAGACGACGTCGCGGGCAGCAGCTAGTACAACGTAATAAGACGAAAAAATAGTCAAGTAAATAGAAATACGCGCTATTAAAGATTACTCAAAAAGCTGTAATCAGTTTTCGATCTAATTTAAATAAGACTACAAGACAAGTATTAGCTTTCGATTAAAGTAAGAATCATCGAAATCGGTACACCGAGTAAAAAGTTATGCGGTATAATATAACGTAGGTCGACGAAAAAGTAGTCACGTAAATAGGCATTATTAGATATAACTCTAAAAGTACTTATCAGATCTCAATTAAATTAAAATGGGACCACATGACACGCAACACCTTTCAATTAAAACAAAATTGATCGAAATCGGTCCACCCAGTCAAAAGTTCTGAGCTAACATACATAAAAAAAAACATACCTACGTGTCGAATTGAGAACCTCCTCCTTTTTTGGAAGTCGGTTAATAAAAGAGATTTCGATGATGATGAAATTTAGTATAATTGCATACTATTATGTTACATATATAAGACAAGTAATACCTAACTATTAACGCATGTATTATTTTTTTAATTGAACAGATTAACCAAAAAATCAAAAAAAATTGAAATCTTCTTCCAGACATCCTTTTTAGTTAGAAAGGTAGGCCAAAAAACATGACGCTATGGACGAAGAAACTACAGTAAGCATAAAGTTATCAGATACAATTTAATCCAGTATTAGTGAAACAGTAATAGTAAATAAGTAAAAAAAAAATTGCGTGAGTACAAAGTATCTACTTAAGTCAGAAGTGAAATACAAAAATTTAAAATACAAAAAAAAAACTACTTGAAAAAAATGTCTGGGAACACCGCGTGACGTTTGCTGTGTGGTGGCTGGCGTGATGGGTGACCACCCATCCCAGTACTGAACGTCATGACGCTGCCGCGTTAGTGGTCGCTCAAATTTTACCCTTCATGCGCCTAAAGAAGTTTCACTTCAAAAATAGGGAAACTCAACTCGTTACTCAAAGCGCGTAAAACCACGAGGAATGTCTAGTGAAATATGTACGCCACAAATTTCTAGTTACTTAAATGTTAAGCATAAAAAAACTCACCTTCCCGATGATGTGTGAATGGTCAGTGTAGCTGACATCGATCTTCATTGTGACTCGGTTACTCTGATGGACAGATTTGTAATAATCATTAGAATAACATCGTTACTTGATCTAAATATATTTTTTTAAATACTTTCGTACCAGATTAGTACGCATATTTTATACAAGATCTATGATTATATGAAATTTAATTAAATAAATCGTGTTGATACCATTCTAGCAGGTTATGGAATTTATTTGTTTTTATTATATGAAAACATCGTAAAAGAAGAATGTGCATTTGAGCGTGATAAAAGCTCAAACCTTCTTCAAAGAAAAGAAGATTAGTCCCAGAATAGAAAAATGTAAAGAAAGTCAAAGAACAAGAAATATTGTAAGTATTACTGATTAAAATTGCACAAAACACACCCTCGTGTCCAGTAACTGCATAATTTTCTCCCTCGCCAGCTTAACATCATCAGGTCGGCCAGCAATACGTACATGGGGATCTAAATAATGACAACAATTTCAGTAACACTGCACTTTACACTAGCAAATTTTCAACGATTTAATAATCTTACCATTCAAATTTAATAAGTCACAATAATTATTACAACGTATCTTTTTAATAACTTCATAAACAATTTCATTAGAACTATCATTTAAAACCATTTTTAATTCATTAAAAATAATAAAAAAATAAAATAAATGAAATCCGTGTGTTAGTCACGAATGTTAGTTCATTATGGCGATTTTTTTTTTGAAATTAAATAATATTTGCGCCAGACGGGCGCCGCGCACTGGTCTATTTGGCGCCATCCCGCCAAAAATACGATC
This sequence comes from Melitaea athalia, assembly GCA_905220545.2. NCBI lineage: Eukaryota > Metazoa > Arthropoda > Insecta > Lepidoptera > Nymphalidae > Melitaea > Melitaea athalia. Next base: position 2,945,943 of record HG992193.1, read on the forward strand.
AAGTTCCGATCAAAAGGTGAACGTTAAATTTTGAAAATTTCAGGTGCGTTTCAGAATATGGACACTACCCAATTGTGAATGATTCTTACTTTTTTATTTTTGTTGACCGTTTTATTTTTTATTTAACTAAAAGTAATAAATATAAATGTCTCGTTATTAATAATTACATATAATAAAAGATTAATAATAATAAAAACAAACTATCTATTGAAAATATGTTAAAATTCAATAACAATGTTACGTTATTGATAAAATTATGTATGAAAAAAAAGTAATAAAATTCTAAAGCAACAAAAAATCTGTCATACCTTTTTTTGAGCGAGCCCCAATTTTAAGACGGGCGGGCCAGTTAATTAAAGTGTTTGTATCATTCATGACCTACAAAAACTTTTTTAATAAGTAATCAGATCATAACTTGCAAATGTCACATACAGTTAAAGAATTTAACATTACCCTATGGAAAAAAGCTTGAGCAGTTTGCGATTCATCCAAATTGTCTGCAATAGTAAATTGTAAAGTTACAGTACAGAAAAGTAGCAGAATTTTATGGCATTTACTAATTATAAAAAAAGTAAGTTATTTACCAGCCAGCATAGATTCTAAACGGCGCCTGTCAACTCTAAATCTCTCCTGGTACACATCTTCAGTGCTATTTAGTCCAAGTATTACCGCTAATTTCTGTAAGTCTTCTGATGACGTCACGGAGTTGCTCGTTCCACTTTCGGAAGCCTATTTGTGTATTTCATACTTTTTAATTTTTTTCTTTTATTTTGTATTGATCTTAGTTAATTTGTTAACGATACTAGTATTTAAAAAAATACATCGAAATCTTTTGAAACCACGTTATAAATCAAAATGGCGGAACGAAATCAAATTGTTTTCTACAAAATTACGGGATCAAATTACAAAAATTTCTTAATTAAAAGTAAAAATATGGATGCACTCACCTCACTCATTGTGTCTTTGTCTGAACTACCTTTAAATTCCGAAAGATGCGTTTTTACTGATAGGAAATTCGTTGACGCCATTGTAGAAAAATTAATTTATTAAAATAAAATATTATATAATTTAAAGTCAATAACGTTTATATTTGATTTATAATAAATTATTATCTGTACATAATTTTATAAAACTTAACAAAATAAAAATATTAAGGTTATGCTAAAACAACTTTTTCTAAGAATGTACCAAGCCCAACTAAGATGAATAACTGAAGCTACATCAACCTTAAAAAATACGATTTTTGAGGGTAGTTACTTATTTTAATCAAATTGTCGGTAGCAACTAAAATATATACAGTAAATATATGCATACAAATATACACGTTTATATTAATAAATATATTATTACAGCTTATATTAAAAAAAAATTCTACAAACATGTTTATATTACTCGCCATTAAAATGCACTCATACATTTAAGTTTCACTTTATTATTTCAAACATGGAGGCCTGTCACGGATTAACCAATAAGAAGTCGTCCTGCCACCGGACGTTACCGCCAAGACGGCGCCAACGAGCAAATTTCTGTGAACTCATTTATTTCTAAGACTTGTAAAATTATAATAATAATAAAAAAACACAGATATGTATAATTATTAATTATCCATAAAATAATAATTTATAAGTCACATTAAAATACAAAATATTACAATGATAATTATGAAATTCATAAAACTGTTATTGTCAATCAATGTTCTTGAAATATATCTATTATAAAATAGGTTTTTTATGAGATATTTTGATATTAATTTATTACCACAAATAAGAAACAAATAAAAAGATTTTTGCGCTCGCATGAATGAACCATTTTATTACAAACGGAACGTAATCCATTGAAATGTATTTTGGGCGCTCGCCACATGAGGTCGCATTAGTCGGGTTTCTGCGCTTGCCGGTATTGGGTGCATGTAATTTTCGATCCGAGTTCACGTAGCTAGTAATTTTAAACATTTTATTTATTAATTAAAAGTCTAGCTTTATAATTTTTTTATTGTTCTAGAAGCGAATTTAGGCTTCTTAGTGTATTAGCTGTATTGTTAAGTGTTTTTATTACTTGTGATTTTTTTGTAATAAATTTACGGTGAGTAATTTTCAATAAAAAATATATTACAAAAGTTATGGTTATATTGTATTAATTTGGAAATAAAAGTGACAATAAATTATATACTATAATATTACCAAATTTTAAACATTTTAAATTTATTTTTATTATCATCCAAGTATATTTTTTTCGTAATAAGTTTGTAATTCAACTGTTTTAATACAGAAACGAATTAGGTTACTTTTTGAGTGATATATTCAAGATGCAGTTACAAGAGGGGTGAATATAATTACATTTAAAAGAGTATGTTTTAATGTAAGGTAGGAATCCACGCATAGAATTTTTGTAGATTATAAAATTAAAGAACAGTTAAATTGGCCATGTTAGTTGATTTTAAATTTTGCAAAAAGGAGGTATTTACTAAATTTTTTGTTTCTTTTTTATATATTAAAATGTCATTGTGGAATGTAGACACCGGTTTATAGTAATGCTGACGAATACTTTTTAAAGATTGCAGCGATAAAATCAAACAGTTAATTTATCAGTATTTTCCTGTCAATAATGCTTCAAATTAAACTGAAAGCTATACAAAATTAATAATCAAATTCAAATTACAATAACTAATTTACAAATAAAAGCACATTATGTCAAACGGTTACGTTACAAAGTTAGTTAATATTAAACGTATACAGAACTAACAGTTGTAAATATATAAGAAAGATTTACATAATATATAAATAACAAGTAATGTACGGTTTAAATAAGAATTTAAAGAAAGTGAATACGTAAGTTTAGTGTTATGTGTAGTATTTATTAACACTTGTATTTAAATGACACTTGTAAAATATTCGTTTTTATTTATTTAATTTAGTTTATAGAAACAAAAAAATATCAAAAACAACTGATTGGTTCATTAAAGAATAAAGAAAAAACAACTGATAAAATAATAGTTTTGAATTAGGTTGCATAGTCGAATACGTCTTTTTCACGTTATTAAAATAATAATTTAATAAAAAAAAACTTTGTATGTTTAATGACTGGACATGTATGACCTTTGTCTTTTTCATGTCATTATAATAATTTTATGTTTAATGCACTGGACAGTGGACATGTATGTAGAAAATATTCAGGCAAAGTTGCAAATATTGTATTGTGATAATTTTTCAGTATAATCTAAACCAGATGCGTGTATTTATTTAGTTGGTATGATAAAAATTAAATATGTGTAATTTATTTCCCATACTTAAATTAATTTTATTATCGTTTTAGCACTAATGACGACATTATGATTTAATTGAAACAAATAAACAATAGTAGGTACCTATACTTATTTGGAATACTACTGCAAAAATGAACCTTTTTTGAAGGTATACTTATCGTTGTGAGAAAACTTCAATACAAGGCCAGTATATTACGATAGAAGCTAGCATTTTATATCATTTTCTATTGACCATAACATTACGAAAATACTTAGATGAAAAAGTGATATTAATTTTTATATTAGTAATACCTACGTGTTCATTTTTCTTTGCCTGATACGAAATTTCCTAGTTATTGTTCTATTCTTACTATTTTTAGATGGCAATATTTTTTTATTATTAAACTACCTAGCTTCTGCGCGCGACTTCGTCGGCGTGGACTCCGCTTCTCGGATTTCTATTGGTCTTAGCGTGATGATACATAGCCTATACCTATAGCCTTCCTCGATAAATGGGCTATCTAACACTGAATGAATTTTTCAAATCGGCCCAGTAGTTCCAGATATTACCGCGTTCAAACAAACAAACAAACAAACAACCAAACAAACAAACAAACTCTTCAGCTTTATATATTAGTATAGATATAGAATAGATAAAGCCGAATAATTTTTTTTAATCAATGCACTGCAGTAATTACTAATTAATAATGAAATAATGTCTAAACTGTTTTAAATTTAGAAAAAAAAAGTTATTAAAACGCGTCACGGATAAATATTCGCAATTGTTAAATAAAAATCTAACAGGAACTTACTAGTAAGTAGTAACGATATATTTATTAGCATCGAATTAACATAACTATTGTTGCTTGTACATTGTTTGATTGTTCGTTCCTACGCGGGTTTAATGAAAATGGCGGACTCAAACACTGATTGATTTGTGTCATCGTAAACTTGAGTTTTAACGGCTGGGGTATACTTACTTACTTATTTATTTAACAAACTATTAAAACAAGTGAAATTTATATATTTAAACTTAATATAGAGGTTTCAATGTGTTTAAGATAATATTGTAAGGAGGTAAACATAATAATAAATTAATTTATATTTTTATTCGGCTATGAGTTGTATATGGGGTATTGCCATATCGACCACTTTTGAACCTAACCCCTTTCGATCTAGCCAAAAAAAAATCCGTTCTTTAATGTCATTTGAAAAACATTTCTGAATTTTTTTTCTTTTTTTTATCTAACCCAAAAAAAGATAAATTTTTTCATAAATTCAATACCTAATCTATACATATAATAAAATGGTAGGAAAGTCATCTATACATATAATAAAATGGTAGGAATAAGTCAAAACTGTACATTGAATATTTTTTTAAAAGAATACTTGGGGTGTGATCTACAATCGATACCGAAGCCAAAAATATAGTTTTTAGAATTTTTGTCTGTTTGTCTGTTTGTCTGTATGTATGTCCGGGATAAACTCAAAAAGTACTGCATGGATTTACTTCAAATTTGGCACGAATATTATTAAGAAGTCGGGTCAGAACATAGGCTACATATTATCACGCTATCACCTACGGGGAACGAGCAGTGAACGCACGCAGACGACGTCGCGGGCAGCAGCTAGTAATACACTAATATTCAAATAGGTAGCCATAACTTTTTCTAAAATTGACCTTTCCCTTTTTATTTTTGTTTTTTAAATAATTTTCGAGAAAGTAGACAAAAAAAAAATTAACATAACTAATTATTATTTTTTCGAAGTTCGCAATTTTTTTACTTTTTTTTCTATTAATGTTACTTCAATATTATTCCCGCCAATCCAGTGGGCAGATTTTTTTTTCTCAAAAAAAATTTTTTTTCACTCTTTATATAATAAAATAAATGCAATTCAACGATTTATATATTCTCAATTTATAGGCTAATTATATATTAAAATAAAAATACGTTCTGAAAGATCCTTGCACTTGATACTAAGTCGATCGACGATAACCACTCATGAACTTTGACGTACTTGTTTAACCTTGAGGCCTACTAAAATAGTTTGGCAAGAACGTAATGATTAGCTATGTTTCACGTTTATTTATGACTTTCTCCTTTTTTATCTGTTTCGTATTAAAATCACCACCTGGATTTACTTAAAGGCCTATTACACCGATTTACACCTTACAAGTCTATTCGTAACTATATGCGCAGGATAAAATTATTACAAACGGTAAAACAGGCACTTAGTCTGAGTCAGTCAAGTTACCATGCTTAGTTCAAATAAAATAAATCTTTTTTTAAATCAATTTGCACGAAACGGAACGCAATAACTTGAACCGTTATTGGCGCCAAAAGCAATGTCGTTTGATTAACGGTGTTCAAAATGTATATAGAATTAAATTGCTTTTTTATAAATGAAAATTAGGATCGTTATTAAATTGTTAGTTTCTATTTTTTTTAATTAACGTACTTATAGTTTTTTCAAGTTATACTTTTTTTGGCGCGTTATGGAAAAATGTAAATTTTTGCGCTGCGCGTGCACACCGTCACATAAAACCGACACCCTGAAGTTAGCTAGTCAACGAAGAATACGTTAGCAACGTGAAGTTAGCTAGCCAATGAAGTATATATAATAACTTCTTACGTGCGAACATAAGTACACACACTTGTGTCAAGATATACCTACTAAAATAGTGCAAATTTTCGCTACATTAACCAACTTTCTTTTGTTTCTTTGTTAAGTATTTAGCGAATCCTTACATGCAAAACTAAACACACTGTAACACTCTTGTTTTACCGACTTTAAAAATGGGGCCCGTGCCTCGGAGAGCACGTTAAGCCGTCGGTCCCGGTTGTTATCATGTACACCTGATAGCGATCGTTACATAGTAGGGAATATATCCGCCAACCCGCATTGGAGCAGCGTGGTGGATTAAGCTACGATCCTTCTCCTACATGGGGAAGAGGCCTATGCCCAACAGTGGGATATTACAGGCTGAATCGTGAAAAATGGGGAGTTTTTTTTTATTTATTTATTACCTATAAGTTGACATATTTATGCGTACTTAAAATTGTACTGACACGCCTTCATTATAATATACGAGTATTCTGACATTCTGACTAATTCTTTTTTTTTGCAGATATACTCATTCCACTCATGGCTAAAACCGAGAAGTCATTTCCAAGAAACTTTACAGGTAAGCATCAAGATTTATTTATATTCCTATTGAACTGGTTGAACTTCGTATGATCGAACGTGGCTTCGTACAAATAAAAAAAAACCGCATCTTTTTTTTGTTTTTTAAGTTGTATAGATATTTTATGCTAATTTTGTATCGGAAAACAATGTCATCTAAGCTGCATTATTAAATTTGAAAAGGCTTTGTATTAATTTCGACTAATAAGAAAAAAAATCAAGAAGCTCAAGAATCTCAATGAATCTCAAGAAGAGAGTCTCAAGAAGAGAATCTCAAGCAAAGATACGATTTTAATCTTTGATCTCAAGAAGCTTTGTGTTAAAAAGCCTACGAGTAATATGGCTATAGTTATAGGCTGTAAAATATTACTTGTGTAGGTAATAATATATTTTCAATCAAACACTAATCAATATCCTTAAATGAGTCATGAATATTCATGATCATTGATCGTGAGAGGTCAATCATTTCGGTAATATATAAAACTAGCTTCTGCGCGCGACTTCGTCCCCGTGGAATAGGACCAATTCTCTAGGAAGCTCTCAAAACGAAAAAAAACCCGATTTTGAAACATTCTTCATTGGTGCTACGCTTCTATTGGTCTTAGCGTGATGATACATAGCTTATAGCCTTCCTCAATAAATGGGCTATCTAACAGTGAAATAATTTTTCAAATCGGCCTAGTAGTTTCAGAGATTACCGCGTTCAAACAAACAAACAAACAAACAAACAACCAAACAAACAAACTCTTCAGCTTTATATATTAGTATAGATTCGTTTTTTTTAATGTTCTAGATATCTTAATATATATAAATCTCGTGTCACAATGTTTGTCCTCAATGGACTCCTATACCACTTAACCGATTATAATAAAATTCGCACACCATGTGCAGTTCGATCCAACTTGAGAGATAGGCTATATTTTATTTCGATATACTATATAATTAATATATACAAAAAATATATAAGGCGGTACGAAGTTCGCCAGGTCAGCTAGTATAGGTATAAAAACTTTGACCCTCATAATTATTTCGTCGCGCTAAGTAAATAACCCTCTCTCCCCTTATTATTTTTAACATTAACTTTAATATAGACATCTAGAAACGCAATATGCTTTTAAATAGTTTGAATCAACAATAACGATTTATGATTCGAATCGTATAATATATTAATCTATTTATATTTGCACAAATGTTCGCAACGTTGGCGTCCGGTGCGGTCGCGCCCGCCGTGACGTAGGCGTCGATTCCTTGGCAGACAGCCATTTTGAAAATAAACGCGCCTATCTTACGTGTAATCGTGCTTCCGTTCGCGCCACAGACGATAAAATATTCTAAGATCTTAGAATTAAGATTATAATTTTAAAAAAATGTACTTAAATAACTATATGACTTGGCAAAATGCGTGCCGCCGATTCATAATTATTTGTCGTGAATAAAAAAAAAACGAGTGTGCTTTAGATCACACGCCTTAAGTAAAACTTCTTTAGCTCCATCTAACTTATATAGTTATATCTGCTGTGTGGTTACGGCAGTAAAGAATATAGCCACCCCTTCTCTTCCTGTAGGTATCGTAAGAGGCGACTAAGGGATAACACAGTTCCACTACCACCTCGGTACTTAAAAAGCCGACCGATGGCGGGATAACCATCCAACTTGCTGGCTTTGAAATACACAGGCCGAAGACGGGCAGCAGCGTCTTCGGTGCGACAAAGCCAGCCCTGCGGTTATCAACCCGCCTGCCCAGCGTGGTGACTATGGGCAACACACATGAGCTCACACCATTTTTGGCGCGAACTTGTGGAGGCCTATATCCAGCAGTAGACTGCGATAGGCTGAAGTGATGATGATGAACTTATATCTCTCTCTTAACTTACGTTCGCCTCGCCTGATCACACTATTCGTAAAGCTCTCGTCACGCATTCACCAGCTTACTCCCCAAGTCAAGCGTGCGTAGAGAAGTTTCACTTTAAAAATTTATATTTATATTTTTTATTATAATATTTAAAAAAAGGAATGATCAAACTTGGTGTAGTCCTTTAGAAGTTGAGCCGGACAGTCCCCAAGGAGGAGCAGTCTGGCCTTTTCGCTGAGGCCAGCCTGTCGCTGGAGGGATCCTGTTGCCTGCAGATCCGGGACCCTCCAATTAAAGCGGCTGAAGGCTCCCACAGGGGTTTGTTGTTGCTGAGTCCGACATACGGTCTAGGACTGCCTACCCGGGCGTCCTGGATATCACCCGTAAATGGGTTACCCTGCGATATCAAAAAAAAGTCCTTTGGAAGTTATGCGCGTACATACGAGTAGTTTCGGCGATCATTTTTATTTGTATTATTATGTAGGTAGATCTAAAGTAGGTAGCTTCTCAATATGTGTACGAAAATGTTATGTATGTTCATAAAAATATACACGAATTTCGCAGGAATTGCGACATGCATAGCATTAATACTAGGAACAAACACAAACTTGTAATGCCTGTAACTCGCTTACGCCGAGTCAGTAATTCTTTCTATGGACAATGTATACGCTTATACAACAGGCTCCCAGAAAACGTTCAAAAAGCTTCTATTGCGAAATTTAAAAAAATTGTAAAAGAACGTTTGTGTACTAAAGGATATTATTCGATTAACGATTTTATAGAAGACAGTACGCCTTGGGAATGATGTGATCGCCTCCAGGCTATTTCAACCTATGAAATTATTGTAAATTTCAATCTTCTTTGGAAAAAAAAACCTGATTAAAAAATTATATTAGTCCCGCTGAGTTTCTTTCGCCAGTTCTTCTCAGGTCAGAGGCTTTTTCTTTCCGAACTGGTAGTAGACTCATGACGTTCAGTAAGAAATTGTAATAATTTTATGCTGAATAAAATATTTTGAATTTGAATTTGAATTTGAATAAATTTATTGTGAAATTCATAAACCTACCCTAGCATATATAATACATAATTTACAAATAGGTATATACAATAATTACACGCGTGCCAATATAATTATAGTACAAAATTGTTTGTAAACAAATAAACAAATCTTCAGAATGAGCGAAAATATTTTAAAATAAAATCATGCCAAGGCTGTTCAACTATCACTTTGACGTTGCGCGTATTTCTTATTATTCATATACCTACATATAGCTTTTTTTTACTATATATTATGTATATAATATATGTATTATTAAAGTATTTAGAAAAGTTCTTATGAGTAAGTGTCACTATGTAAGATGTTTTAAAATTAGTATTTTATGTGTAAAATACACAATGAATTTTATTGTATACTAGCTTCTACGCGCGACTTCGTCGGCGTGGACTCAGCTTCTATTGGTCTTAGCGTGATGATACATAGCCTATATAGTCTTCCTCGATAAATGGGCTATCTAACACTGAAAGAATTTTTCAAATCGGCCCAGTAGTTCCAGAGATTACCGCGTTCAAACAAACAAACAAACAAATAAACAACCAAACAAACAAACTCTTCAGCTTTAGCTTTTTTTAGTAATACAAGCATTCGTAGTTATCTATCGAAAAAAAAGTTAAGAATAAATATTATTTTAAAGGCAGCATAAAAATAAATTATGTTTATTTATATCTTCGTCGTTTATTTATTAATTTATATTTAAAAATTATAACGCAAAAACCTGTCTTACCTTTTTTATGTACACAGTTAACTGTATAGGTATCTGCCGGAAATGACATCTGTCAAGAATGTCAGGTCAGTGAGCGATTAAACATGGCGCCAGAGAATTTAAATAGTCATCAATATCTTATCTATATCTGTCTATATATATACTAATAAATGGAGTACCGGTTTTTTGTTCGGCCATACTACGAAAACTACTGAACCGATCGGAATAATACTTCTACATTACCATAAGATGCAGCGTGTTTCGGAGAAGGTTTTAGTATACGATTATATCTTAGTCATTATTGATTACTAATCGGGTAAAAAATATGGACGGACAGAGGTCGCTAGTTATATATGGTACAAAAACGTGTAATGTAAAATGTAATAAAACTTATAAATGTATAAAGCATTTGCGTAATTCTGATGTTCGTGGTATAATTTGGAACGTATCGATTAATCTATAATAAGAATATTATAATTTATACAATATATTCATTTTATATCGAAAATACTCTTGTAGCAGGTTTTCAAATGACATTCAATCGTCATTGTAAACTTTATTCTAGACAATAAATTCATCAAACTAAAAATATCTAGGTACTCGTAAAGCTGTATTACTATCAGTGCGTGGGTGCAACACCCGCGGTTGCATATTTCACGAGGTCCTTTCCAGCAGGCCTGTTTGTGTTAGAGAAAGTGCCGCGGTAATCGCTTTACATAAACTGGTTGGGCGTAGATATCTAATTTTAATGCTTGTGTTTCTCTTCGACTGGCCTTTATCGATATTGCTGAGATTGTTTTAGAAGGAATATTATACTTGTCTTTGCGTACCAAGTACCTACCATCAATCGATAGTACGTATCTATATAAATAATAAAAAATCGTTAAATGTGTTATTAAACGCAAAACTCGAGAATTTCTAAACAAATTCTAGCCGAAAATTTCTAGTTTTCTTCAATGGAAAAATATATTATGAAAATTGCGCAGGAAATAAAAAAATGCAGATTTAACAATTATTTCAACTTTAGGCGTTTGACAGGACAGGAAAAAATAGACATATTGTCGGGTCAGATTGTACAATAATTATTATCTTCTTCTTCAGGCTTGTCAAAATAATTACAAGTCGTCGTCTAAAACGGCTCGTGTCAGATAATTTTTTCAAGAAAAATTAACAATTCCGTATTTGTGTATTTTTTGCCCATATTCTCATCTTTTTTTTGTCTTTTGCATGTCAATATCTAAATTTATGTATCTATTTCTGGAAAAATTTTATTGGCCTCAAGGTTTCTAATTATATTTCTACATTTGTATTATTCAAATATAAGTTTCCCTGAAAGTAATAGTAATAAATATAGTGTGATCTGCCTAAGGGGCCGTCTCCACGAGCGAGCGTATCGCCGGCGATAGTATCGTCGAGCCACCTATTTCTATACACTCTCTATGGAGCCGTCCCGAGCCGTCTCCACGAGCGAGCGTATCGCCGGCGATGCGACGAGTGGCAATAAGCGAGCGTATCGCCGGCGTATCGCCGCGCTAGCGTCGCGACTCGCCGCGCTCTCGCAGCGACACGCCGGCGTATCGCCGCGAGCGCGCTCTCAAACACAGCGTTTTTAACCGATTTCAAAAAAGGAAGAGGTTACTCAATTCGACCGTATATATTCTTTTTTAATGTATGTTCGGGGATAACTTCGTCGTTTATGAACCGATTTTGATAATTCTTTTTTTGTTGGAAAGTTGATATCCCCAGGGTGGTACCATGATAAGGAAACCAGGATCTGATGATGGAATCCCAGAGAAATCGAGTAGAACTTTCGAAAATCGTAGTGACGACCAGTGCGTTTGTTAATTTTTTTCATCTACTTCCATTGTATTATTTGTCGATGTAATTGAAGTCGGTTTTTTTCGTTTGCTAGCAAACACAATTATTTTAAATATCAGATTCTCGATATATCGATATTTTTAAATATATCAATATCGGAGTTTGATGTATTTTTTTTGTTTTATTTTTATTTTTTATTATTAAGAAATTCGTATCGTATCGAAAAAAAAATCGATATTTTTGAAGTGAAACTTCTTTAGGCGCATGAGGGGTAAAATTTGAGCGACCGGTAACGCGGCAGCATCATGACGCTCAGTACTTGGATGGGTGACCGCCTGGGAACACCTCGTTACGTTGACTTTTTGTTTCTTTTTTTCAATTAGTTTTTTTTTTGTTTTATAAATTCGTTTCTTTAATTAGTTTTTTTGAATTAATTTTTTAATAATAATAACTGCATATTCAATAGCGTACTTGCACAAGTTGCACAAGCACCCCAGAGCACTACATCCATAATGAAGAATTATATTATTTTTAACCTTCGACGCAAAAAGAGGGGTTTTATAAATTTTATTAAATACACTACTTATTTCGCTCTCGTCTGGCATCTAATGATCTAACTGAACTCTTTCAATAAACAACGCATCGTCAAATCCGTCGCGGACACGCTGCGATACGCTGGCGATACGCGACGATACGCTGGCGATACGCGACGATACGCTGGCGATACGCGACGATACGCTGGCGATACGCTCGCTCGCTCGTGGAGACGACCCGACGATAGTTGGGCGTATCGCCGGCGAGACGCTCGCTCGTGGAGACGGCCCCTAACGTGTGCACATAGATAATGTCCTCCTTTGAAATATGTATAAGGCCATGAAGATTCCAGAGACTATTTCCGCTGTAGCGGATTGGAATCTTCAATTCGAATTTCTCGAAACCTTGGTCATCTCATGCACCGAAAAACTAAAAATAATATTCGGGACAGTATATTTTTTAATTTTATAATCTCGAGATTATATCCTCCTTGTGCAGTTAGGAAGTTCGAATCCGTAGTAATGTTAGACACGTACAGTAAGCTGTTAAGCATGTCAACAGCTTGGTAAGACCGAACCGTTAAGTGTGCTCAGCGCATTACTCGCGCATAGGCAAAGTGCATGATAATGAAATAGTAAATTGCGCAACCGTGTGAAATGTTTGCACCGGCAGATGGGCTTGAGTTGGCAAATTGTCCGACTTTAGAGTTAACACCGTTTGAAAAATAAGCTTATTTTTGGTATTCTTGGGGTTCTCAAAAGCGACACACATAACACTTGCGTTGTTTAGGTACCCAAATATGTTCAAAAGGTTGCAATTTATTGGAAAATTCAGACCCTTGCTTAGTAAGTAGTAAGACATTTTTTATAGGCCGTTTCGGTTCATTTCAGTCCAATTAACGCGTAGGACCAGAATGAGAAAAATGAAAGTTCTTGTAACTAAAGTCGTTTCAAAAAAATATTAATTTTAAATTAGGTACACACAGCTGATTTACTCGTATATTAATGCTACGTGTCGAGATCTCGGTCAATTGCCTCAACTGATGCAGTAAACTAACCTGTCATTCATATATCTATACATTGAATAAAATTTTAACCTGTCGATGTGTGTACGTGAAAGATATTTATTGGGGTCTTTATGAGAGCAATAGAAGTTAGAATAGTTTTTGTTTGAGTATTTGTCTGTGTGTTTTTTCTAGCATCGGCAATACCTACTGCTCGAGATTTTTTTATTATTTTACCTACATAGTTTAAAGAGATTGTGTATTACAGTGGGAGGAATTATGACTAATTACTAATTACACATTTCGTCTAGACAACCCAAAATCCTGGAATTGTTCCATAAATCTGTTGTAGTTGACATTTAGAACCGTTGAAACATTGATAGCTCAAACGATCCAATACTAGCCGCACGGGTCTCATGGTATTTATTTATTTAATCAGGAGCTTGTAGCGGAAGTAGATACGGGGAGCGATTCGGACGCATTTTTAGATAGGTAGGTAGTTCCGTTCCATTGAATCGATTTTATATTTAGTTGGATAATAGCTTTGACATTATATTAAAATCAATTTTGGATACTGATTGACATTAATATAATTATCAACGCAGACGACGTTGCAAGTATCATCTTGTATAATACATACATGTGAAACGACCGCTTTGAGGTGATATTGACCGATTAGATTATTGGAGCACATGTGGATTGCTAGGTAGGTCAGCAAGATGCGAATATAATAAAATCATTCGCATAATTAAATCTTTAGCACTGTTTAATCATACTCGTGATTAGTACTCGAAGTTTTTTGTCGATTACGATTTAATTTAAAATTAATATTTCGTATGTGATATTTCAATGAAATGTATAGTAGTTATAGAATTAACTTCGATAGGATTTTATCGCTATTTTGAAAAATTCATAATCAAAAAACCAATAGAATAGTTAGAGAATTGTAAACATCAGTAACAGTTTGATAACTTCTCGGTTTGTGTTTATAGATCTCTACAAGTTTGTATTCGTTATATTATCGGCTTGCAATCTTGCAAAAGATGCAAAGACAATAAAAAGAACGCTTTCATAGTATAGACTAAAGTAAAACTATTTCGTTTAGTCAGTTAAGGTAAACAAAGATGTGAAAGTGTGTCCTAAAAATGCACGTAGATAAATATGGAGAATTATCCAAAAAATTGATTGTCGCTGATTTTAATATACAGTATCTGCCTTCTATTATATAAGATTTACTTATAATCAATAAATGCAATGGCTTTAAACGATGCTTTCCTTTTTGAGTACGATTCCTACTTAACCAGTTTACATTTGACAACACTATAGACTGATTATTACAATCGATACTTCTGAAAATAATTTATTTTTGCCACTCACCCGATAACCTTATCTACGATATTTCTGTCATCAATATCAAAGTCGTGTTTATCCGGTACTTGATAAAAAAAGCCATACGTTAGCCGTTTTAGCTATTTCCGCCGCTAAACTAATCCCATGATCAATTGGGCATTGCATCAGTATTTTTGGGTTATTTAATTATTTTTATATTTTTGAAAAATTTGTTGACGCTTTCTATACTCCAACCGCATCTTGAACCTTGTTTATAGAATTTTTTTAGGCCTTTGTTTTTCACACTGTGGGTAAACACCAGGGGATGTGGGCGAACATCGAGGGGGTTGAGAAGCCCTATTAGGGGGGCCGCAGTCGCAAAAGAACAATTGTAAAATTTCAGTAGGAATGTTTGAAAATCATTGGAGTAGATCAGTAGACTATTCAAAGCACACTTACGGATTTCATTATCTATTGTCAATTATAAAGATGAGTGAATTCTGCACTTATCATTTTACCGCTTAATTAATTTGTTATTTTTAATTTTTTAAGTTTGTTATTGATAGAGACTTATAGGGTACGACTACATATAAGATAGCGGCATGTCTAGTCTTAAAAATAGCTAAATAAACATATTTATGTACATTATTTATTATACATTATCTTTTTATTATTGTTAGGTTAGTAAGAAGTGGTGGGTGTGTCAGTTCCACGAATTCAAGATACAAAATAAATGGGCGTAAAATACGCGTTGAATTACGTAATTGGTTTTCTATTTTAAATCAATATGACTTGCATCATTGCAACCAATTTTATTATTATTGTTGTTGGAATAGGGAAAATAACAACGGGTTATCTATATCTATACTAATAAATAAAATTGGAGTGTCTGTTTTTAATATTAAAATAACCACTTTTAACTAAATGCATAATATGGATCACGATACACGGAACATATACCAAAATAACATTTTTTACAATTTTTGTCTGTCTGTTTGTTCCGGCTAATCTCTGAAACGGCTGGACCGATTTTGACGGGACTTTCACTGGCAGATAGCTGATATAATAAGGAGTAACTTAGGCTACTTTTAATATCATCATATTTGTGAATGGTTTTCATTACAAATAGAAAATGTCTAAAATTCTGTTAACATAGGATAATTCCTTATATTCCAGATTATTCCCTAGGTGTGACCATATATTAGTAGAACCGCGTAAAAGCGACTGTTATTGCTACATTTTCCTAAAAGTCGTAGCATGATGTATTACGGCCTGGATAAAATATTTAGTTTCAAAGCTTACAAGCAGACGCTATTTGATCAATAAAAACTATTCTTTTTGTTAAATCGTCATGTATTGACTGAGGATACGCAAATTCAAGATGCTAAAGAAAAAAATCTGTAAAAAAAATTAAATTTTTTTGTAAGCTAGGGATATCAAATTTAAAATAGCAATTTTATGAAAAGACGAAAATTATATTTTTTATCAATTTCAGATTTTTTCGCCTGTTTTCTTTTAACTTCAAGGTTCTGATAGATAAAATTATATTTGATTATTTACTGTAAATATCGTCCTAGCTATCTATTACACATTTACACTCGATTAAAACTCTTTTTAAGATGACTAATTAATCTTTTAAATCACAGCCTTATATTGAAATGTATAGAAATTCAATTTAACGATATGATATGCAATTTATCTTAATGTCAGGAAAATGATAAATCGAAGTCTAGTCGCCAACGGCGTTATTTACTTCCGGAGATAGTCATATTTGCTGAATAGAGGTTAACCGTTCATTATACCTGCACAATAGGTGGCTTTATATACCTTGTCTTATTTAAGATTAAGTTAATTAAGACTTATACTGAAAGAAAAGTGAATGGACTTCTTCCAAGCATGCTCCATTGTCTATCCATGCAGTCACGTCCATGGAGCCTGGATCATTCACCACTTATCTCCATTGTAAGATCGTAGTCAAGCACAAGTCTATTTATATACTTAAAGGTTGATTTTGGTAATAATTCGTCAACAATAACATGAAAATAAAGTTATTATTATTATTACTTTAGTGTCAGCTTTTAAAGCCTTTTATAATTTAAATTCGCGCTTCCTGGTCTCTAGCTGTAATTTTATAAACACTTAAGTATATACAGTATTTATCAATACAAAAAATTGCGATTTTAAAGATCTATAAAATGTCAAATAGTTTCTAAATAACGTTAGAATAAGGTCCAATAATAATCGATTATCTAGTTTTAATAAATATATTTATTAAAAAAGTCTCGTGTGTATAAATGTTTTTTTAAATTAAAACCATATCTTTAAATGTTTATGGCTGTTATGAAATTAAATAAAAAAAGAGAAATCTATACTAATATATAAAGCTGAAGAGTTTGTTTGTTTGGTTGTTTGTTTGTTTGTTTGTTTGAACGTGGTAATCTCTGGAACTACTGGGCCGATTTGAAAAATTCTTTCAGTGTTAGATAGCCCATTTATCGAGGAAACGCTACAGGCTATGTGTCATCACGCTAAGACCAATACGAGCGGAGTCCACGCCGACGAAGTCGCGCGCAGAAGCTAGTGAGGATATAAAAGGCACACGAACAAGTGAGCATAAACTGCATTTAACAAAGCACAAGGCTACAGCATTGCACTTAGATAGTCGTATCTTGATGTGTCTATTATTCTTAGAACAGCTTCCGGAAGTAAAACGTATATGTTGGTATGTTTTTTCTATCTGTAGGCGTTCTCAGTTGCTATCGTCACGGCCAGCATACATATAAATGCATAGGAATAGTGAAAAGAATGGCGATGGAAAAATTTGTATTAATTGTATACCCATATGTGAAAATATTAGGTTCTTTTCTTAGCAAATAACTGCTTTAATCGTTTATTAAATTACTAGCTGTAAAAAATATTATATAGCCTACCTTGATAAATGGATTATCCAATACAAAAAGAAATTTTCAATTTGAGCCAGTAATTTCTGAGATTAGCGCGTTTAAATAAACAAACTTATCTTTATAATATTAGTACAGATGAGGCGGAGGTTCTCAATTCGAATGTATTCATTTATATGTGTTACATAATAACTTTTTACCTAGCAAACACTTCAGCCTATCGCGGTCCACTGCTGGACATAGGCCTTCCCAAGTTCGCGCCAAACATCCCGGTTTTCCGCAATTCTCATCCAGCTACCACCGGCAATCTTAAGCCTAGCGTCGACTACATCAGAAGCGCGTCGAATCGAAGCGAATCGCATTTATTCCTGTGCGTCGTATCTGTGACGCGTCGAATCGAATTGTTCATTCGTCTCCAACTCTTCATGAAATTAAGTCGTGTTTGCATCATGGACAGCTCAGATGAAGAGATGTTTTTATTTCAAATACTTTTTGATGAAGAAGAGGAGAATACGTAACGAGTAGCCGTATTCGAAATTAAAGAGAAATTCAACAGATTTTTTTTTGTCTAATGCAGGCTCCGTTCCATGGAAAACAAATATTCTCAGGAGAGGATTCCAGCATCACAGTTTGTAAAAAATATGAAGGTTATATATATACTAGCTCTGCTAGCGACAATTATTGTTCAGTTCGCAGTTATAAAAAAAAATCTAAAATAAAAGTATCCTAAGTTACACCTTATATTTTTATTTTTTATCACCTTATATTACATCAGCTATCTGCCAGTGAAAGTTCCGTCAAAATCGGTCCAGCCGTTTCAGAGATTAGCCGGAACAAACAGACAGACAGACAGACAAACAAAAATCGTAAAAAATGTTATTTTGGTATATATATATAAATACCGTGTATAGATCCATATGCATTTAATAAAAAGCGTTTATTTTAATATTAAAAACAGACACTATAATTTTATTTATTAGTAGATATATATAGATATATAAGATACATAGATATATATAAGGAAGGAATATTATCTTGTTGAATGTGTGTTATTGTATGACAGTGTATTATTTCTCTTACAATAATATATCTCTCATAATAATTATGTTACTGTTTGGCACTAAAAATTTTAAAAATAAATACTTAGGTAGCTATATTATCATCTTTATATTTTATGCTTTATTTTCTTTTCTGAGTTATTGCTAATGTTTGATCAAGTTTTCTTCTATAACAGGATACCTATTTGCATGTCGTGTTTGCTTTAATATGGTTATACATGGAAGTGTAGTCAATAATAAAATTAATATTGTAATGTACCATAAATGTAACAACTGCTAGCAAACCTTAATAATTAAATAAATAAATATAAATAGGTAAATATTTTCACTAATAATAAAACAAAACTCCCGAGTTTCATTCATAGTTCTCCCGTTTTCTTCCCATATATTCATCCGACGCAGATCATCGTGAATTCGTGATAATGTCGATCTTCGTGATTAAACAATTCTGTATATTGTTGGACCATTGATATTAATAATTCTTCATTCATTTTTGTTGAAGCTAGGATTTTTATAAGTTTTTAAACGTATTAAAACTTGATACTAATAATTAAAAATACGTTGGCGAGCATCCGCTTCTCCGCGTCGACTGGGCAGTGTTGCCAACTCTTGAAAAAACTTTTTCCTAAATCCTTTAATAAAAGCCCCTAAATTAAAAACAAAATCCCCTAAACTTAACCTAACCTAATTGAAGTTATTTAAAAAAAAGACATATTTATTTTTATTAATTTTTTATTTTTCAAAGGATTTTAAAATAGAAAACCAATTATTTTGTATACTTTGCTTTTGTATGTTTATTATTTATAATTTTGTTTGTATGTTATTTTTAATAATTTTTTATATTAAAGTATATTACGTTCTGACGATTAAAATTCCCAAAGAAATACCCTAAAAAATGTCTCCCCTAAAACTTTCCCGCTATTTGCAAAATATCCCTGAATTTAGGGGAAAATCCCTAAAGTTGGCAACACTGCGACTGGGGAGTGGGGCGCGCCGAGTCGAACGAAGAAAGTCGCTTGTCGAGCGACTACCTCGGTCGATTCGATTCGGCGCGCCGCGGCGCGGCGCGTCGCTAATGGACGCAGTTTCATAGAAAATGTATAGTGGGCGACTTTTTGCGATTCGATTCGACTCTGCTCGGCAGCTAGTAGACGCGGGCTTAAGAGTCGTGCGACTCCCTCGGTCGATTCGATTCGGCGCGCTAATGGACGCAGTTTCATAGAAAATGTATAGTAGGCGACTTTTTGCGATTCGATTCGACTCTGCTCGGCGAGCCTAATGGACGCGGGCCTACAGAGATCGTCGGTCCATCGGGCCAGAGGGCGTCCCAATTTTTTACCTAATGGGTGTACAGATTTTGATGATTCTTTTTTATTCAAAAGCTGATGTTTGTCATATGGTCCCATTAAAATTTGAACGAGACCGAGGCGTAGTTTTGGAGTAGTTATGCTTATTTAATTTTCGATTACATTGATAATGGTCTCTTTTTCTTGTCGATTTCAATAGAAGTCGGTTTTTTTATTTGAGAACAATCACAATTATTAATAGCATTATACTGCACTTAGTATAGTCGGTTAAATAAGAAATTATCTCACAGTTTGGCATCAAAATATGGCTAATTGCTAATGTAACTTACAATTGTATGTCACGCTTTGTACGTGTGTTGAGTAGTTATATAATATTGTTAAGAGTGCGCATTATGCAAAATTACCATCTTCTATTTGTTTTGACATGAAAAGTTCCAGACCAAATCTTAAAATAAAAATATATGACAAACTACGTGATATTTGCAAGGGTTGACCCATATCAAAAACATAAAATAAGGAAATTTCCTCGATAAAATATAATCACGAAGTAACCTCTAATTTTTATATTTTTTCTATTTATACTCGATATGGTTATGACCATTAAGACAAAAATTTGATAATTAATTACATTTAAATATGAGTAAAGGCTATGCCAAGGCATTTAATGTAATTACTTTTAGTTTCGGAATTATATACAAAATAACATATTTGTCGTTTTTTACATTCGTAATGCGCTCAAAACTATATCGTCTATCGCACTCTGACACGAGGCTTTGTGTATATTTTGTTTCATCGGGCGCGCGTGTGAAATCTGATTTTTTGCTCGCCTTATGCACGCTCTTAAGTATTACTTTGCATTGTTCGTTACAAAGTTATAAGCTAGGGATGTCAAATTTAAAATAACTTATAACTGTTATAAGCTAGGGATGTCAAATTTAAAATAGTCGAGTTAAGTTATTAAGGCAAATTTTTTGAAGTAAAACTTCTTTATGCATGCTTGACTTTGAGAGTAAGCTGGTGAATGCGTGACGAGAGCGTTACGAAAAGTGTGATAAGGCGAGGCGAACGGAGCAAGAGAGGGTGCGAGCACACATTTTTTTTCTCTCTTTCTCTAATAGCCAGTTACGTTTCGTATATCTAAGACACGGTACAGGCCTATTGTGCAGAAGTTTTACTTCAGTCGTGTGGTCTAAAGCACACTCGTTTTTTTGTATGAAGATGTTAAATAGTTTTATTGAATTGAATTACTTCAATGTCCTATGTTCAATTGGCTTCAATTGAGATAAATTGTTTTTGCTCATCGGTAAATAATGTGCTATCTATCTATTTATTAACTTGGGCTGTGTAGACTATGTTCTTAAATATTTTAATTGTTTTTGATTTCAAAATATATGATACTAGCCGACCCGTGCCCACTTCGTTGGGCGTTATAATCCATTTCACATAAGAAGGGTACGGTGAAATTTGATTTATGTTCCAATACACTCTCACTATTTTCAGCAAATCAGATAAATATAAATGTTTTCAAATCACCAATTAATTTCTAAGGCAAATAATAATGCTTGATTAGATTGAATTGTTGACACGGCACGTCAGAGGGCGCAGGTTCAAATCCTGCTGATTTAAAATCTTTATATATTTTTATCTTTTTCCTTTTATCTTGTCACTCCTGAATAGTGTAGCTTTCTGTTAGCGAAAGAATTTTCATGATCGGATCAGTATTTGCGAAGATTACCCCGTATATACAAACAAAGTTATAAACTTTACCTCTTTATAATATTAGTATAGACTTAAAAATACATATTTTTGTTTTCATTTGTTATGTTCGGCTATGTCAATTGTAAACTGGCCACTAGTCCACACTCTTTAAAAATATCTTTAAAAATTTACTCTTCAATTAGTATATTGCAACTAGTTTATATTGTTACATTAATAATGAATTAATTCATTAGTGTTTTTATATAGCCGCGACGTAGAACTTGCGAAACTATGGGCATAGTAAGTAATTTACGCAGCGTAAGCTCACAAAAGGAAAATAACCCCAATATTGAAACATTCTTCATTGGTGCTCCGCTGCTATTGGTCTTAGCGTGTTGTTATAGCCTATAGCCTTCCTCGATAAATGGGCTATCTAACACTGAAAGAATTTTTCAAATCGGCCCAGTAGATCCTGAGATTAGCGCATTCAAACAAACAAACAAACAATCAAACAAACAAATAATCAATTAAACAAACTCTTCAGCTTTATTATATTAGTATAGATTATCATTTATTAGTTTTCTGAAATATTTTTCAATGATGTATGATTGGTCAAAGTCAGTCACGCTGTGTTCTCGTCATCATTGTAGGTATTATATTATCTCTTATCTGACTTCCTTTGGTCTTGTGGTACAAATACAAATTGAACAAAAAATTATAGTTATTTTAACTAACTATATTTATGTATTTTCTAAGATTGTATTACAATTCTGTATAAAATAAAATTTAAAACTCACGCGCATGCGCCAGCGCATCATACATATATTGTAATGAAGCTATTTCTTAACTAATGTTTTTACTTTATACACAAATAACACTTTAGAGGTATATTTAAAGAACACGTACCTAACTTTGTTCAGATCTCTTAAATTATGTTCTTAACAATTTTTTTTTTGTAATAAGTTTAAAATACATTTTATAATGAAAGCGGATCCGGTCCATTTCGAATTATTTACGTATACTACGCAGTTGTTTTTGCAGAGGTGCCAAAGTTTTTTTTTCATCTCCGAACAATGACGTAACTGATCGACCTTGACGAGGTCAGTCGTTCGTTAGTCTTGAATAACGAAATAGAATCTGTTATTGTCACTATGTTTTTAAAATTTCACGATCACTGAACCCTTGAGTAACCATTGCCATGACATCTGTAACGTGGTATGCGGCGACGACCTCATTAATTTCTTGTATATTATATATATGTGTGATGTTCCTTATGGACTAAAACTCCTTAAATAAAGAAAAAAAATGTGTAACGTCGTCGAAATATCGGAAGTTTCAATATGATAATAATTGCAGTAAGACCTGTTAAAGTAATTTTAGTGTAATACTAGCTTCTGCGCGCGACTTCGTCGGCGTGGACTCTGCTCTTATTGGTCTTAGCGTGATGATACATAGTCTATAGCCTTCCTCGATAAATGGGCTATCTAACACTGAAAGGATTTTTCAAATCGGCCCAGTAGTTCCAGAGATTACCGCGTTCAAACAAACAAACAAACTCTTCAGCTTTGTATATTAGTATAGATGACAACCACAGACCACAGAAATACTATAGACACGGTAAGGGGCGTGACGCGTGTTACTAAGCTTATGATCAGGCGATCATACTGTTAACAAACGCATCTCAGTCGTAGTACAGACGCGGGTGACGTATTTAGTGACTTAAAAAATATTAAAATGCCGTGTTGTGCAGTATTGTCGCGTCGACAAGGGAGCTAAGGTCTAAAAGTTACCCCAGGAATGATTTCCTTTCACATATAAGTACTAATTTACTGTAATTATTAATATTTGGAAAAAGCCAGTAATCTACAATGATTTTGACTTACAATTCACAATTATGACAGTAACGACATACACTGCTGGCTAACCACTACCAATAGTCTGGGAACAACGAGCGTAACGCGCAATCTGCTGCGCAGCTATAGTTACGCTCGCTACGCACTAATTCTTCGAGTACCAGGCGTCAGTGCGCCGCCATATTATCGACTTTTACTAGTTGAGCAACGAATGCCTAATCTGTAGTTTATCGATAAATTGAATCTTTTTTTATTATAAAAGGTTTTTCGTTCGATGTTTATTATCACGTTTAAGACATAAGTATACTATATGTACAATTCGAATTTCATTTTTTATATCCATTTTTACTAGATGTTAAATTTTAATGAGTGAATGATTTTTAAAATTCACTTCACCGTGTCTTTCAGTTTATTTCATGCTTGGCTCCTACTGTTTCATCCCGATAGTTTTTCGTAGGTATATATTTTTTTGAACCCTCAGTTTCATATTGGTTTTAATAAATTTCTGAATTTTGGTTAGTTTTAAGAACAACCAACAGTTTTATAGAACTACAGTCTACAGTAATAGGAAACTACCAGTTGACTATTAATGTGAGGTATTTAATGTGTAATCAGTGAACATAGATAATAATTATTGAATTTTATTGAAATAATACTCGTTCGTGTTATAATTTATCGATAAATCTGCAATGTTTATCGAAATGCCCACGGCCCTTGCCCGAAAGCGTGTCTCATCTATGATTGTAGTAACGTGTAGCAATGCGTACACGCACACTAATTCGTAGCCAATTAGGATTAAGATTTTAATGTTGTAAATTATGTGCGAACTTTAATATAATTGTGTGGGTGTAAAAGTTGGCTACGCTGGTTCTGAAGCAAATAACGTTCGATGCCGTCTCCATATACTCCGTGATGACAACCGAAAAAGGAAAAAAAGAAACGAAAAACAATAGGCCTATGTCCAGCAGTTGACTGCAATAGGCTGAATTGACTGACTGACTGTGACAACCGTTGTCACTGCAGAGCTAATGTTCTGTTGCTGACTTGCTGTAGATCTCTTATTCCTTGGAGCATATGTGTTGGTAAAATTTATTTCTAGTCTAGGTTTTTTTATAAATATTCAGATATTGTCGTTATTGGTGGTAGAGAAATTTTCCTTCAGTACACGCTGTTGAGAAGTGTGGCTAGTTAAGCTGTAATCCTTTGACTTCAAGCTGTTTCAATTCACTTTAGCTACTTAGTATGATTATAACAAAACTATATCAAACTTGCGGCTTTATTACTTTCTATGAATTGTGGCATCAATAGCAGATGTTACAAATCTTAGTCCCATAACAAGTATCACTTGATAACTTTTTGGGAGACCTAGCGTAAATATTGTAATAAAGATTAATAAATATAGTTATTTTTATGGCTTTTGATTATGGCGTTAAAATAGACCATTTACCTTTATATTTTATAACTAGCTTCTGCGCGCGACTTCGTCCGCGTTGAATAGGATCAATTCTGTCATACATGATTTGTGCGAAACTTTAACCGTTTAGGCAGCGGAATCTCTCAAAAGGAAAAAAAAACCGATTTTGAAACATTCTTCATTGGTGCTACGCTCCTATTGGTCTTAGCGTGATGATATATAGCCTATAGCCTTCCTCGATAAATGGGCTATCTAACACTGAAAGAATTTTTCAAATCGGACCAGTAGTTTCTGAGATTAGCGCGTTCAAACAAACAAACAAACAAACTCTTCAGCTTTTTATAATATTAATAAGCGACGATATAAGTATCCTTATAAATATAAAATCTACTTACAATAAATTACTTTCGAACGCTACATAGTTATTTTTTTGGAGTATCTTTATTTTAATTAAATAGTTTTTACAATTTTAATGACAATATACACGAGAAAGATAATGCGTTCTACTTTCTAAAGCAATAAAACAACGTTTGAAGTATTTTCATCATATAGATTGGTTACATAAGTATTTTTGAGCCATAATTATTTTTTATTATTTTTTTAAGAGGCCATTACAATGTAGAATTTAAATAATTACAATAAAAATGATGTAGTTAGGTTATGTACTAAAAGCTAAAAAATAATTCGGTAAGTCCTATCTACCAGATCGCACCAATCTTCTCATCATTCTAGGCCCTAGGGCAGTGTTCCGCAAACTTTTTGTGTTCAAGGTACACCTAGGAATAGGAAAATATTTTGGAGGAACACCACAAATAAAAAGTCATTTTTTAAGTAACATTAACCAGCATTTATTTATCTATTAATCATCGAAACAATATTTATTATTCTATACTAATATTATAAAGAGGTAAAGTTTATAACTTTGTTTGTATATACGGGGTAATCTTCGCCAATACTGATCCGATCATGAAAATTCTTTCGCTAACAGAAAGCTACACTATTCAGGAGTGACAAGATAAAAGAAAAAAGATAAAAATATATAAAGATTTTAAATCAGCAGGATTTGAACCTGCGCCCTCTGACGTGC
The DNA here is from genome assembly GCA_905220545.2 of Melitaea athalia. Taxonomy (NCBI): domain Eukaryota; kingdom Metazoa; phylum Arthropoda; class Insecta; order Lepidoptera; family Nymphalidae; genus Melitaea; species Melitaea athalia. The sequence continues at coordinate 2,971,983 of HG992193.1, forward strand.
CGTGTCAACAATTCAATCTAATCAAGCATTATTATTTACCTTAGAAATTAATTGGTGATTTTAAAACATTTATATTTATCTGATTTGCTGAAAATAGTGAGAGTGTATTGGAACATATCAAATTTCACCGTACCCTTCTTATGTGAAATGGATTATAACGCCCAACGAAGTGGGCACGGGTCGGCTAGTAATCAATAAACGTAAACTTTATTTTTCCGAGGCACACCAATAAACGACCACGGCACACCAGTGTACCGCGGTACACCCTTTGCGGAACACTGCCCTAGGGTATTGATAAGACAAATATAAAATCTGCTATATGTCCTTTATAGAATCGTAAACTATGCATTTGATCATGTCATGATCTTCAGCAAAAGTCTTGTGCATGAGCCCACAAAGGCCACAAAGGTATCTGAGTTGGTACGACCAAAAAAAAAAAGGGTAGCAACGTGCGCACATTACAGCTAGTATGCTTCGTTAAAAAAAATATCAAACACTAGATAGTACCATTTACCAAGTGTAAACGTCTATTGTAACAGCTCTATAGAAATTGATACAGCACCAAACTTCTAGTATTTTTATAAATAACTCAAACATGTTTATCGGCAGTCTGACCACATTAAAAAGTACGTCATTGATATTTTATTATCGTTATGCTCATTACAATGTTATAAGGTACAATTAAAATTAATAGTTTATTAAAATCTGGTGTAATTTTCACAAGTGGTACTTACGAGTGTAACTAGTCGCTTACGTTGGTACATAGACTTTAGTTGATTGAAAAGGAATTATTGTTTCATTTGTTTCTTATCTTTACTATATCGGTTGGTTTTTTTTTTCACACTCACTAGTCTATATTTAACAGAAGATTTTAAAACCTATTCTCAACTAGCTTCTGCGCGCGACTTCGTCGGCGTGGACTCCGCTCCTATTGGTCTTAGCGTGATGATATATAGCCTATAGCCTTCCTCGATAAATGGGCTATCTAACACTGAAAGAATTTTTCAAATCGGACTAGTAGATCCTGAGATTAGCGCGTTCAAACAAACAAACAAACAAACAATCAAACAAACAAACTCTTCAGCTTTATTATATTAGTATAGATATGCGAACACTTAACAAAATATTATATATGACACTAGCTGACCCCGCACACGTTGTTTTGCCATATATGTTATTAACCCCCGCAACCCCCTCTTGTTGGTGGAATTTTGTAAAATCCGTTCTTAGCTAACCTCTACTCGGGAAAAGGAATATTCCTACCAAATTTCAAGTCTCTAGGCTCCAGCTCCATGGTTCCAGAGATATCGTGATGAGTCAATGGGTGGAAATCTCTTTTATGTATATAGAAGATTAGTCATAGTGCAAAGATACATAATAAACAAATAAATAAACGCCTCACACTCAACTGACCCCACTAGGATTAATACAATACACAGGCACAAACGCACAAACCATGCCGAACATCTGTATGGCCAATACAAATGTAAAGCCTACTTACTAATTACTATACGTCGTCAAAATTTTCGAAAAATGTTTCCATCATTTTACGCAAACATCTAAATCATTAATCACGTTTCTTATCTTTGTCCGTAAATGTAAATATCATGTAGCTTGTGACGTACATAATGCTGTAACACGCTTAACACGATACTCGATCCAAAACATTTTGAGGTCACAGATAATAGTGATAACAGAAAATTTTGCCATTCTGGAATCGTACTTTTCGGTTTTTTACTTACGAGCGATAGATAATCTTTATTGAGAATATTTGAATGTGCTAAAACGAAAAAAATAAATTTTTACTTTAAAACTTTTACTATCTACTTATAAAGTCATTACACATAATCTATATGATAGAAAAGCTTGTCGCGAGATTTGAAAATTTTAATAGTTAAAATCAATCACATCAATTTATTTAATTTACTTGTTTACAAGCAAATCTCGCGACAAGCTTTTATATCATATAGATTATGTGTAATGACTTTATAAGTAGATAGTAAAAGTTTTAAAGTAAAAATTTATTTTTTTCGTTTTAGCACATAGAAATAAAAGCTTGTTTTTTAAAAAGGTTTTTTGCTTTTAATTTATTTTTGACTTTTTAGTCGGTTATCACGTCACTTTATTCGAATTATTCTTAGCAAGCCCTTTCATTTGATACCCATATTGTAGAAGTGCACTAAAAATAACTAGTCCACACTCTTGGATATGCTGCCATATTGGATTTAGAATGACGTCACAAAGTTAACCACGCATTGTCATCCAAATTGAACCTTCATACAAAATTTCAGCTCAATTAGTTGCTTCAAAATTGAGTTGCAAGATTTCACCCGAACAAACATACATACATACATGCATACATACAAACCATGCATTGTCATCCAAATTGAACCTGTATACAAAATTTCAGCTCAATTGGTTGAAGATATCTGCTTCAAAATTGAGTTGCAAGATTTCACCCGAACAAACATTCATTAAAGTTACATACATACATACATACATACATACATACTTACATACATTGCAAGTTAAATAAAAGCTTGTAAAAAAGGAGGGTTTTGTCACACAGTGACCACCTCACCTTTCTGGTACGTTACGTAAGGAGTTTATATCAAAACGCTAAGCACAATCTAAGCTATATTAACCGTCCGTGTGTAACTCTGAAATGAAATAATTCTTAAGTTAAAACTTAACTTAACTTTACTTAGCTTTACTTAGTAATCGTTAGTAAATAATAGATTTTTATAATATGAGTCTTTATAGGATTCGAAACTAAGTTTTTTATTAATTTGTCATTAATATATTTTTTATTTTAGTCACATAGATTAATATAGCGATATTTAAAAGAAAAAGAAGATGTTCACAAGAGGTCTTATCGCTCCAATCTATTCGGCAACCTTATGTAGAGGGTAGATTTAAAAATATGACAGGGCTGTCCGAAATATTTAAAGATTTTTTTTTGTTTCAGGTTGTCTAACATGTGTTCAAGTGTTAAACATTATGGTGCTCCTCGGCTTCATGCTGAACTACGCTCTTCGCGTAAACCTGACCATCGCTATTGTGGAGATGATCTTCGACGACAAGACCAATCATACTGTTGCAGCAGTTACCAACCTGACAGAGACCTTCAATGTCACAGAAGTGAGTATAAGTTTTCAAGCTCACGGTCATTACCAATGCCTTTTCTTATCGCAGTTGGTGAAAATTCATATAACTACATATTTCAGTGACTAAATTATCGTGTAATGTGCGCAATTGTTCGGATAACTGGACATCCTCCCCTTTTTTTAATCAAGGACAAATTATACGTATATCTTGTTACATGACAACAATGAATTAAAAATAAATATTAGGAAAAATCCTCGGTGACACTAACGCTAATTTGATTAGCTCGATAATTGTTGAGTACATTGTTTCGTAGTACATACGTAAATGTATATACATAAACTTCGTATGTAGACCGCGGGAGATACAGAATAACACACGCTTCTTTTTATCCAGAAATTCCCACGGGATTGAATATCACGCGGATGATACCGCGAGGTGCAGCAGCTGGTCTATAATCTTCTAGTTCACGTATGATGTTTTTCTGAGGTCGTAACAACGTGAAATACGTTTTCCTCAAAACCTTGCTATTTCATATAAAGTTATCATAATATATGCATTTTGATGAACCTTCGGCACTTTTCGAAGAATTTCAAAACTGCTGACCGTTTCGAAGCCATCTTTGCAATTAAGATTAGACTTGGATATGAGACTGAGTAAGAAAAATAAACGAGGCAAATAACTGAAATGAAATACCTAAGTTTTTTATTGAAGTTACGGTAGGTATGGGTTAATTTACACAGAGAAATAGTTTTTTGAAGTATTTAAAATGATTTAATATTTACAAGTGTTTTGGAACTTTAAAATCACAGTTACAGGTATAATACTTTAGAATAATTACAAAAAAAAAATTTGTAAAAAGAATGAAACTGTGTCTAGACTCCTGCTTGGTTTGTATGTTTTAAGGAATAGTACGTATTAATAACTTAGTAAGTAGCTAAAAATAATGTATATGAGAGAAAAAAAAAGAAAATGTACTTTATTGTTTAAAAAAAAGTACATTTTCTTTTTTTTTTAAACAATAAAAATAATAAAAAAAAGTATGTATGTATGCACGTAAGAAGTTATACTTCATTGGCTGGCTAACTTCTTCGTTGACTAGCTAACTCCAGAGTGTCAGTTTTTATTGACGGTGACTGTGCGCGCGCATCGTAAAAATTTACTCTCATCATTTTTCCGTAACGCGCCAAAAGAAGTATAACTTCAAAAAGAACAAAAAGACATCACATGGTAACATAGATTTCAGTATAGCGTCCTACACGCTCAAAGCAATTCAGCAAGAAGGTTAAAAATGTTTTATCTTCCTCAGCATCCGGAACACGTAGAACAGACCCGCTACCTATGGAGCACGAAGCAGAAAAATCTCCTCCTAGGATGTTTCTTCTGGGGATACGTGCTCACAGAAGTTCCAGGCGGCAGACTGGCAGAGGTCATAGGGGCTCGGTGAGTAATATATGTCATACAATTAAATATGTGTAAGTCGGTTCTCAAAAGATGAATTTCTCTCATTCATACATACATATATATAGACTTCCGTGCTTAGGTAAAAGATACGTACTTTTACTGCTTTGGTAAAATTTTGACGTATATTAATTCAACTTATATTATTAATAATATTATTTTATACATATTCAGTTAATTATTTAAACTAATTCAAAACTTTGAATGCAATTTTCAATGTCGGTTTTATACTTTTACCTAAGCACGGTGTAGGTTTTTTCATTAAATCTAGCGTCCCATACTATAATCTACATAGGTTAACATAAAATATGTCTTATTTATAGAGAGGAAAAAGCGCTACAAGATCGAAAAAAACAGTATTTATTTTGATTAAAATTTGTTTATAAAAAACACATACTAGTTATAAAAATCATTCTCTCAAAACTTTAATATTTTTATAGAGATGGGAACCACGTGTCTTGTAATCTTGTAAATAACACTTAATACCAATTAGCTAAAATATAATATTATTTTATTTACATAGAACAATTTATAGTGCATAATTTCATCCAAATGAGTATTGATTGATGTTGAACTTCATTACTTTGTTTCCTTTAACACATTAATTTAATAAGGCAACTATTTACAACCATCGATGAATATTAAAATTTTAATTAACAATATAATATAGTGTTATAAGTTACTTCCCAAGTAACATTTTAGGTTTTAAAAAGGTTTTGAAAAGGTTCTATAACCTTTATATGGAAATCTGCTCGTAAGTCTTAATAGGCTCAATAACGTTCTATTAACCTTATATTAACCTCCTGAGTGCAAAAAGGGCCCACGTTTTAGAACCTTTCTGAGAGCTACAGCAAAACCTATAGCTCAAATCCAGAACCTTTCAAACTACTTACACAGTACCCAAATATAACCTTCACAACCTTAATTTAACGTTAATATAACCTTGCAAGGCAGCTTTAAAGTTCTAAATTAGTCTTGGATGTAACCCTATGACAACTTAAAACCTTTTTGATGGACATGAAAAAATACCTTTCCAGGACTCTCGGGTTTTAAAATGTTTCTGTGTAAGATATTTTTACACGGAAAAAATAATCGTGAATTTAAATAAATACTTATTTATGATGGCGCCACTTTCCCTGACATTATTCCAAGTTTCAAAATGGCTAACTAAGTAGTATTTAAAAAAAATATAAGTATCTTGCTGAAGTCACGAAAAAATAAAAAAGTTGTGCGACTGGCACTTCATCGTGAAACTTTAGGATAATAGTGCTGTATACGAGACGGGCCTTGCGTTAGTTTATAATTTTGACGATATTTACTGAAATAAAAATTATAAAATCATACGGTTGGTGGTAAGTTGCATTAGAAATAAAACTACTATTCATCGAAAAAAGATAAATTTTAAATGGTATAGCACAAGTTACCTAATTTAGCCTTATTGAATTAAAATATTGCCATTTGTTTTGATTTTTTTAAAATTTAATGTAAAAAATGGCGGCCGTTAGGAAATTACTAGAAAGCATTAAAATTAACCTTTTCAGAACTGTTACAGCTAAAAGCTCTTAATTTTTGCTAAGATAAGAGCTAAAGGTAATCGCGCGGAGCTACTTAAAACGCATAGGCTGTTTTCGCAGCTCTAAGGCTATTGCCAGGAGTAGTCCAAGACTTGCTAGTTGCGAAAACAACCCCTGCGCACAATTAGTTGCTTTAAAGTTTTGGCTGAAGGAGGACGTGCGTTCGACGGTTCGACAAGAGTGCTGAACAAACAGCTGTTGATTCATCTTGCAAGACAACGTAATGCTTTGAAGTCGCGGAGACAACTGATATTTTTTGAGGATGCCTATAAAGCTTTAAAATATTCTTCTAGGACGTTAATCATGCTTTAAGCTCTTAGATAATAGCTTATTAGTTTGGGTTGTCACCACACAGTCCTAATTTGTTTGTCTAGACACTCTAAAACAGCCTTAAGGTTTGAGGTAGGTTTTAAAAATTACTTATTAGCAATTTCAACATTCCATAACTTTATGGTCATAACAAAGTTAAAAATTAAACCTTTAGATCTCATTTCAGCATAATGCTAGCCTTTTCAGAACTTAATCAGGAGTCTACGACAACTATAAGATCCTAGGACTATATGCTCTTGAAACACAAGTCAAAATAACGTTAATTTAAACTCTTGTCAGCGGCTCCAAGGTTGTAATAAAAAACAACTAGTTTTAGGACCTATTAATCATTCTCAAGTACTTAATATGACCTGATAGCAAAGCATTAACCTTTTTACGAGCCTTAGAAAACCTAAAGGCATTTTTTACAACCTAGGCACGAATGAAATGTTACTTGGGTTTGTTACTTTTATAACATAACTGTACTTTTTGAAATAATCAATCGTTTGACGTAACGGCATATTAGTAATACATAGGTATATTCTTCCTACTTCGTGGTCTGAGTGTTTGTGCAGTCCTTGTGGGTCTCCCACCGTGCCTCGAAGAGCACGTTGAGCCGTCGGTCCCGGTTTATTATCATGTACACAGTACACCTGATAGCGATCAATACTTAGCGTAAGGAATATAATATAACCGTCAACCCGAATTAGAGCAGCGTATAAGCTGCTTATAGTAAGTAAGCTCTGATCCTTCTCCTACATGGGAAAGAGGTCTATGCCAGCAGTGGGATATTACAGGCTGAAGCGTTCTTCCTGTTGTCTTGAAAATAAGAATCATTATACATTTAAGATGTGAAAAGAATTCTGAGAGGCTATCTGAGTCTGACAGGCTTATCCTGCTAGGAGTCCTTGTCAAGAAATGACTTATTACAAAATTGTCATTATTCACTCCAGGGCGCTGACCGACAGTATTGATTCGTTATGAAAAAATGCAGCAACCTTCATTGGTACTAAATATAATTACAATGTTTTAAAGGTCCCAATAATTATTTACTTAAAATACTGTATTAAACATTGTTATTAATTATGATAAAGATCTTCTTTAAATAAGTACTAAGAATTGAAAGAGATATCCTGTATGTTAATTTTGTTCACATTTTTAAATTTAAAAAAAAGTTACTAAAATAAAATTAAAAAATAAATAATTATGTGTCATTGCTATATTATCTGCTCAAAATAACATAAATTTAACAGTAACTGTAAAACAATTTACCAATTACAAAAATTACGATTAGGAAATTAACATTAATTTTAATTATTAGGTAGATACATGAATTAAGTGCATAATTATGTAGAATATCCTTTTTACATAATATTATAAAACGAATACCTACCATTATATATATTTCTATTTTGTGTCAATATTGATATTGCGTTAGCACAGTCAATGCAAGTCAAAGAAATAATCTAAGTATAGTCTATACCTACTCTATACTAATATTATAAAGCTAAAGAGTTTGTTTGTTTGTTTGAACGCGGTTATCTCTGGAACTACTGGTCCGATTTGAAAAATTCTTTCAGTGTTAGATAGCCCATTTATCGAGGAAGGCTTATAGACTATATATCATCACGTTAAAACCAATAGGAGCGGACCAGTAGGCCACGACGACGAAGTCGCGCACAGTAGCTAGTACAATATATAGTGTGACCATTCTTTATCGAAGTACACATAACAATAAATAGTTTTATATGATGAAAATATAATAATCGCTTAGTTAATAAGAAACCATAACAAGATTGGAATTGTTGTCCAAAGAACTTAACATTTACTTTAAAAACAAAACTTACAATTAGCAAAATTATATAATCGTACTAATTATAGATCTATGCCATGTTTGTCGTTTTAATATGCCTCGTTTCCACTAGGGGACATTTTGTCCCGCGACATGTCGCGGGACAAAATGTCCCCTAGTGAAGACGAGGCATTACCGCAACATGGGACAATTGTTCCGCGTCAGCCCCGTCTACACTAGGGAACATTTTGTCCCGCGACATGTTGGGGGACACGTCCACACACATGTTGCACAGTGTCCCGCAACATGTCCCGCAACATGTCCCACAGTGTGTACGTGTTTAGGGACATGTTGCTTGTTCCCGCTTCGAGATCGAAAACATTTGTTCCGCGTCAATGTCGCATGGTAGGGCTTTTGATATTTTTTTAAAATATCGGATTCTCGATATATCGATATTTTTAAAAACATAATCAATATCGGAGTTAGAGATATCGAAAAAAAAATCTATATATCGATATTTTTTAACCGACTTCAAAAAAGGAGGAGATTACTCAATTCGATTTTAATGTATAATCGGGGATAACTTCGTCGTTTACGAACCGATTTTGATCATTCTTTTTTTTTTTTTGTTGGAAAGGAGATATTTCAAGGGTAGTACCATGATAAGGAAACCAGGATCTGATGATGGAATCCCAGAAAAATCGAGGGGAACCTTCGAAAGTCGTAGTGACGACAAGTGCGTTACTAAATTTTTTTCGTCTACTTACGTTGTATTATTTGTCGATGTAATTGAAGTCGGTTTTTTTCGTTTGCTAGCAAACACAATTTATCAATTTTATTTCATCGCCTTTTTTCAACCGATGTACAAACGGAGGAGGTTTTGTATTCGACGCGTATATTTTTTATGTATGACCACGCATAACTTTTTACAGAGTGGTCCGATTTTGATAATTAAAAAAAAATCGTGTCGATTTAAAAAATAATTTACACAGTTTATAATTCAGTATAATATTTGTTAAACAAATTAAATTATCAGTGATTTATTAAAATGTAAGTTTCTCAGTAATTATTGTTCAATTTTAATAAAACAATAATGCGTACCAATATTCAGTAAGATTTTAAAAATATTCGTTGTTTTATATGTTCAGTTGTCAAACAACTATTACTATTATTAGGCACTAAAAGATTGATTACATATTTAACAGCTATTTCTAAGAGCACCTGAGTGATAATATTTCAATATTTACTATCAATCCAAAATTTTAGTGTGTTTAATGACCTTGAAATATTTGGTTGATCTAAATACTGTTTAATTCAGCAGGTATTGTAACAAATATTGTGCCAACAAGTTCATTGGCATTTGACGTATTTTTCATGAGCATATTATTAATTTAATTAAATAAATAAATAAATAAAAATAACTTCACAAATGATGGAGGTGTTTCTTTTTCTCTATGAGGAACACGTTGCTGCATTTGTCCCCTAGTGTGGCCTACACAATGTTCGAAACATCTGTCCCGCAACATTGTTGAGGGACAAATGTTCCTCATTTGTCCCCTAGTGGAAACGAGGCAAAAGAACACAGACTAAAACGTCACAAATGGTTATTTACAGATCATTAATTGTACATAATCATTTCAGTGGTCTTAAATTAGCCTACATGTTATTAGAGAATAGAGCCATCATTGAATGAAATAATTAACGATTCAGCGTCGAACTTTCCAGAAGCGTAATAGGAGAGTCGATTGGGTCAACGAGGATTGATGTATGTGCCTATGTGCTTTTGGGTCCTAGGTTGTTATTATTATTGCTTTTATGAGCTGTTGCTAACCGATTCGTTATGTGTCAGCTATTGTTATGTTAGATGTGTTTTTGTATTTAAATTATGCGTTCATGATTGGTTCTTTATAACGTCATAATTTTATTCGTATTGTTTAGTTTTACTGTATTTTCCAATTTCCAATGAAAAAATTTGTTCTAAAAAAATGTGTAAAATATAATAAATATACCTTACCAAATAATTGCAATAAATATTAAAATATAAACTGTAAAAAAATTACTGCGTTTTAATCAAAAATATTAAATTTTTAATAAGTACCCTTAATACTTAAGTATATAAACGGTTTCGATTTTAATGCTACCTTTTTTTACTTATTTCCTTTTTTTTAATAATATTTTTGCATATAGGTATGAATTTAAGGTGTTTTTTTTTAAACATAAATGAAGGTTTGTAATTAATTCTACTATACAGGCTGTTTGACTCATGACTGCGTTTAATACGAAAAAGAATTCGTATCCATATGCGGGTCTTTACTTGTATATGGCAAAAATATTAGCTAACGCGATAACTTTTCATATTTATTATATTTTTTCGGGTGCTTAATGCTTATAGCACGTTTATTGTTTGGTTGAGACAAGTCAGTCTCCCCGTGATCATGGCGATTATTTATTATTATTTATTTATTACAGAAAAAAAAATACAAGTTATGTGATAAATAGTGCACAAAAACAATTTATTAATATAATAAAATTGAAACAATGCAGAAATATACAGCGATTTTAATTATTATTAGATGGTTATGTAGAAGTATGTTGTTAGAGTAGCTCGCATATGTCTCTATATGTCTTGAACATAGGAAAATTTAAAAAAGGGGCTAGGAATGTATTTTTCACCTACAACGTGACCTTTAACACCTTCAGAACTCAGGATTCGAACAGCCTATAATGACATTGAATAAAGACAGCATAGACAAAAGAATATTCTAGAATCTAGAGCGTTTATAAAGCATTGCAGCATGTCTGTGTCACTTGGTCACTTGTTTTCATGTTTTGTACTTTTGTCGTACATTTCAATGGCGTCAGCTGTCTAATAAAGGACTGTTACGAGTGACTAACACGAATTAATGATTGGTAAACCGCGATTAAATGCAAATCTGTTGCAATTTTCATTGTATATTTAACAGACTTCAAAAAGGAGTAGGTTCTGAATTTGACTGTATTTTTTGTGTTATTGTCTAAAGTTTTACTGGATGTAGGTATCGATTTTGATGTTGTTTTTTTTTTTGTATCGAAAGCTGGTGCTTTTCATGTGGTCCCATTTTTTTTCAATTTAATTTAATCGAGATCTCAAGTACTTTTTGATTTATCCCTAATGATGCGTATTTAATTGATTATTTCTTTGATTATCTACATATAATAGTTTATAAAGATAATTATTACATTTTTTGGATACTTTCTTTGTCTGTGTTTTTAAACACGATAAATAATATTTTTCCAACGCTGTTTTCATAAAAGAAACTAAACTAAAAACAACTCATTCATAATACAACTCTGTAATAATATCTATTATAATGTTTAAAGCAAAAAGGTTGTTAAAAAAAAAAATTACAAACCTGTAATTAATAACTTTGCCGAGCATTATTCAGTAAGACAGTAATTGTGTTAATAACAATATGTAATTACATTTAATCATTATTTTTTTTTAAATATAAAAAACGTTTAGTATGCTAAGAATGTTATACAGACGGGAAAACATAAAAATAATAGCCAATAGGTATCAAATATATTAAAAATTCAGTACCTATAGTGTACACGACTTTAATTTAAAATTATAATGCTTGTAATAGCTGCACAATCATGTGGAACGCTCTTAGTCCATTGAAAAGTTACATTTGGGGTTGCGTTTGTCAGAGGACGCAATTTTATTTTTTAGATATGAAGGGGGGGCTAGTCTAATGTTAAATCCAAGTTTGTGGGTTTGTAGTCCTTGTGCAACGGCCGCCATCTTGAAAAAAGAGGTTCAAATGGTTTTTATGGTTTATCTGCCAAACTATAAGTCTCACAAAAAAATTATTGAACATTTTTTGTTGCAAATAAAATTATCTACAACTTATATTCAGTAATTTTTAGTCGTAGAATCATAAATAAAAAAGTTATAAGTGAAAAACCATAACAATTTAAGAGAAAAAAATCTAAATGTCGATAAAACTTTTTTTCTAATCATTTTACAAAAAAATAATATCAGACCATTTTTATAGACAATATTTTAAGGAACAATTTTTATCAAGAACATTTTTAAATTTATTTATTATTTAAGGTTTTACAACGCTGCGAAACGAATACTATTCTTCAGTATTTGTAACTTTACACGAATACTCGTATATTTTGCCATAATTTTTAATCACCTTGTTAATTTTTTATGATGATATTTTTAATTATTGATAGTAAAATATTGTTAATATATAAATAATTCTTGATTTAACACTCTACCTATGAGGTAGAGTCTGGAGGCGCGTTTTTTTTACACGCGTGATTTTCTAAAGCACAACTACTCTGTCCTCGGTCTTTTTGATGGACCAAGCTGCGGCTCAGCGGCTGGTTGGCTTACTATATTAAATACTTGAGGGGGAACCGGAGAAGGAAGTTAGCAAGAAGTGTGAAGTGGTTTTATGTACGGAGACCTTGTTGCGTATAACTTGCTGTTTCTCCACGCTTTTTCAGGATGTGACACAATTTCAGGTGCTTACAATATGGGTAAACTCAAATTTCTGAAAACCCTGGAGAAACATCTAGAGTTAGCAAGTGGAACGGCGTTGTTCCTCAACAAGAGAGTGGACCTTGCACTGCTCACTATCATTGGTGAACGTTTTTTTATCATCATTTATGGGGAGACTTGCAGCAAAATAATGGAGCTCTCGAAACTAATTGAAGAAAATGATTTACACACATTTTGAAATTTACGCCACTTTTTTCTTCGGTTCTCCCTCAAGTATTTAATATAGAAAGCCACCAGCCCCTCGCCGCAAGATCGAGGACAGTAGTTGTGATTTAGAAAATCACCGTGGATTATGCCTACTGCGGATACCACGTAAAAAACGCGCCTCCAGACTCCACCTCGTAGGTAAAGTGTCAAATCAAGAATTATTTATATATTAACAATATTTTACTATCAATAATTAAAAATATCAGCATAAAAAAATAACAAGGTGATTAAAAATTAGGGCAAATCATGAATATTTATATTTATATTCACGTATTGTTATGAATACTGAAGAATAGTAGTCGTTTCGCAGCGCTGTAAAACCTTAAATAATAAATAAATTTAAAAATGTTTATAATAAAAATTGTTCTTTAAAACACCGTCTTTAAAAATGGTCTATATTATTTTTATGTAAAATGATTTTAAAAAAAGTTTTATCAACAAACAGATTTTTTTCTCTCAAATTTTTATGGATTTTCACTTATAACTTTTTTATTTATGATTCTACGACTAAAAGTTACTGAACATAAGTTGTAGATAATTTTATTTGCAACAAAAAATGTTCAATATTTTTTTTTGTGAGACTTATAGTTTGGCAGATAAACCATAAAAACCATTTGTACCTCTTTTTCAAGATGGTGGCCGTTGCACAAGGACTACAAACCCACAAACTTGGATTTAACATTAGACTAACCCCCCCTTCATATCTAAAAAATAAAATTGCGTCCTCTGACAAACGCAAGGTAAGCCCAAAAAAATGTAACATTTCAATGGACTATCTAGATTGTGAGACCGTTCAGACAAACGAATAAAACTGTTTCGAATTTAATGAAAATTCGAAATTCGAATTGTCAAATTTAAAAACTATTCCAATTCTCATTTCAAATTTTGTAATTTTAATTATACAACTTACTCCTAAAACGTCTAAAAAAATAGTACATAGCTAGATAAAATAATGAGTTTTAATTTTAAATGGTAACATTAAAAACAAATATCGCTAAGGCTATTGAACCATATTTTAGTACATGCTTATATTATTATCATCATTATTTGCTGAATCTATTAAACTATTTTGATTCGTTTTTAGCTAAATTATATGTATGTAATTATTATTTATAAGTTTAAACGAAACAAGGATTTAGAACTGAATTTATTGATTAAAATGAAACGTAGAAATAAGTGTTTCAATAGGCAAACAGTTACTTTTCAATTTTATGGTAAACTTCTAAATCATAGATATCGTTACAATATTGACTCATGTAATAATGTGCAGTAAATGTGAACGTTTGTAGGTTAACAGTTTGAATATGATATTTGCCGATGGATGAATCATGCCTTGCCAGTTGCCACACATGTATCACAGGGACTGTAACATTTAGTTTAGCTATGTAATTTAATAACGCATATGTAGAGATTCAATTTAATCTATACTAATATTATAAAGCTGAAGAGTTAGTTTGTTTGTTTGAACGCGCTAATATCAGAAACTACTGGTCCGATTTGAAAAATTCTTTCGGTGTTAGATAGTCCATTTATCGAGTGTGTATCCGCGGGTCCAGCTAGTTTTTAATAATATAATTGGACTTTTTTATAATTGGACGTATTTGCTTTGTCTACCAGGCGAGTGTTCGGCTATAGCACTCTTCTAGCCAGCGTCCTAACCCTCTTGTCGCCTGGAGCCGCAGCAGCCGGGTTCGGCTGGATAGTCGCCCTTCGAGTAGCCCTCGGCTTCTTCCTCGGAGCGACATGGCCGGCCATCCTCCCCATGGCCTCGAAATGGATCCCCCCGATGGACAGATCGAAATTCATGTCCAACATGATGGGTAAGTCCGAATGATCTTACGTCTGTTAATTATCTATACAAATAAATAAAGTTGGAGTGTCTGTTTGTAATCTTAAAATAACCGCTTTTCACGAAATACATATTATGGAATCTATACACGGTACGTATACCTACCAAAATAACATTTTTCACAATTTTTGTCTGTCTGTCTCTGTTTGTTCCGGCTAATCTCTGAAACGGCTGGACCGATTTTGACGGGACTTTTACTGGCAGATAGCTGATGTAATAAGGAGTAACTTAGGCTACTTTATTTTAGATATTTTTTTTTGTAACTGCGAACTGAACAATAGCTTTTTTAAATTCCACGCGGACGAAGTCGCGGGCACAGCTACCTAGTATGTGATAAATTACTTTTAAGTAATGAAACTGTTTTGACATTCGCAAAGACCAGCCCCGTGACGTAGATCATAACAAATTGAGACGAAATGCAATATCGTAAATCGTTTCGCCTTGACCGGCGACCGTTTCGATTAAGGAGGTCTATCGACTCTATCGTGTAATTTTATACGTCAAATGTGGCGCGGAAGTTGATTGTTATCGTTGCCCGCGTAAACGTTTCGATATGCTTCGAAAGCAACATGGCGGAGGCGCGCGCAGGCGTGGTCGCTGACGTCACGCGAATGCCGCGCTGTGATTGGCCGAAACATACCCGCGATTTAACCTTGCAAAACCGTTGCTAAGCGCGGGTAACCAAGTAACCAGTTCGGAGAAATGTTGTTTAGTGTTATTTTAGTTTACATGTGCCGATGAGTTCGATAGCAAGGTTATGCCCGGCTCGTGTTTGCGAAATGGAACGCCTTCGTTTGGCTCCCACTTTGTACGAAACGAGGTTAATGGTGTCTTGTCAGTGTAATTTCGACATATTATGCCGTAAAGAAATGACACTTTTTGTGCAATCGAAATAACATTATTACCATCTCTGATAAGCACATGTGTTTTATCACCAGATGTAGTTCAATAAAAAAGAAAAAGAATAAATCTTTTTATTTTAGGATTTTAAGATTTCATATTGCTGTATTAGACCGTACTTATCAATAAATGGCACGACGTCCCAGTGTAGACCTCGCTTTCAGCCTGTATATCCCACTGCTGTGCATAGGCCTCTTTCCCCATGTAGGAGAAGGATCAGAGCTTAATCCACCACGCTGCTCCAATGCGGGTTGGCGGATATATTCCCTACTATGAGTAACGATCGCTATCAGGTGTACATGATAACAACCGGGACCGACGGCTTAACGTGCTCTTCGAGGCACGGTGGGGAGACCCACAAGGACTGCACAAACACCCAGACCACGGCAAACATGGTATGGAACACTGGTATACCTAGAACCCGCAACCGTCAGCGCAACAGCGACAAACCAGTGCTGTGACCAACGCATCGTCAAGTCGGCAATGTAGGTCTAAAGTCCCTAAATTAAATAAAAAAATATATAAAAGGTATCAAAATCTCACAGATACAGACAACGTACAAGACACTACGTGGCTACTATCAATACAAAAACATATTATTTTCAACCAATACATCTTATCTAAAGTCAACCTCAACAAGACACAGAGGTGGATTGGGTCATTAGGAAAATTTCACAGACCACTCATTCATCGAACTTTGCTACCTCGAACGCAAATCAATTTTATATTATGCGTAAATATAATTAATAAGCAATTTATATATCTGTACGTAATTTAATAAGTCGTATCATTGATGTTATTTCATGACAAAGTTCTATGATAACGTTTGCGTAAATCACTTGTTTTTATTGAAATATCTATTAAATAACAAACAAGGAAATTATTCTAGCAACGAATCATACGATAATTGGTTTATAGTATATTTCATTACAAGTGCGGAAAGGCTGTCATTGCAGACGAGTTGCAATGACGGTTCTGCACGTGTACTGAACGACTATTTTTAATACAGTTGCGAAAAAATGAAACAATTTAATAAAATAAACTGGCAAAGAAAATTTCTGAAAAATGGCGGCAACCGTAGAATATAAGCAGAGTTTTTTTTTCTTCACCCATTCTGGTAGGCAAAGGGAAACTATGCCCATACAGCCAAGTCTTCAGTAGAAGTTTTTTATTGATATGAAATGAAAATGAAATTTAATGAGATGAAATGAAATGAAACCTAACCAAACTCATTCAATCAAATCATTAAATCTGATATTGAAACAAATTAGTAGCTTCTTTTAAGAAATATACGTATTTGCATGAATCATAAAACTTCTATGAATTTTTTTTAGTAAAAACTTCATGGTTGGTTTTTCTTTTTAATAGACATTATTTTGCCAGTTGCAAAAGAGAACGCACGAGTGCGGGAAAGGTAAAAAAAAAGCACGCGTGCAAGCAAGAAAGCCCACTTCCCGAACGCTGTACGTCCCTGCAATACGCAACTTTTTGAGCAACTGTATTAAAAAAGTAATTAAGTGCGTTTACTTGTTTGTTTGCCATTTGTATTGGCCATACAGATGTTTGCCGTGGTCTGGGTGTTTGTGCAGTCCTTGTTGGGGTCTCCCCACCGTGCCTCGGAGAGCACGTTAAGCTCTTGGTCCCGGTCGCTATCGTATACACCGTCCTGATAGCTATGGTTTCTCATAGTAGGGAATATATCCGCCTACCCGCAGTGGAGCAGCGTGGTGAATCAAAATTGTGGTGTATCTCGTAGTTAGATATCCTGAATAACACTTGGCACACAAATTATTTATCCATACATTCTCACGGAATCAGAAGTAATGCGGTTAAAACTAGTTTGCCTACGAATAAGAACGTTAATATTTTTCTCATACACTTAAATTGATATTAATTATTACATTTAATACAATTTTTATTATTATAAAATAAATAAATAAACGGTTCACACTCAACGGCCTCCACTAGGATTTTCTCCTGTGTCTTTGGTCCGAAAACACACAATCACAAACGCCCAGACCACGACAAACATCTAATATTTATATCGCAAATACAAATGTTTGTGGTGAGCGGGGATCGAACCCGCGACTGGCAGCGCAACAGCCAGTGCTGTGCTGTGACCGCTGCGCCAACGCGTCGTCAATGTATTATCTTATACTATTAAACGAGCAATTCTTGTATATATATATATATATATATATTTTCTGAATCTCGGAATCGGCTCCAACGATTTTCGTGAAATTTAGTATGCAGGGGATTTCGGAGGCGAAAAATTGATCTAGCTAGGATTCATTTAAAAAAAATGTCGTTTTATCCCTGTTTTTAAGCAATGAAAAAATATCATTAGAATACGAAGCTTAATTTCACTACGCGTCAACTTAGCTTTAATGGCGTAATTAGGAAATCGGCGGGTGTCAAATCGTGTTGACCCGGGTTCGAATCTCAGTCTCCAGATAAATTTTTTTCTTTTTTTTTTTTTAATTTCACTCGTGATTTATTATTTAAATAAAATTAAAATATAAAAATACCGAGAAAAAAAAACAAAAAATAAAATGAAAATACCGAGCAAGGCTCGGTCACCCAGGTACTAATTGTATAAAATGTATTTTAGTTAATAATACTGTGGGGACGGGGAGAGCCATTGGATTCACATTTCACACGTAGCAGCTGCCACATCTGATCCTGTAATTAAAACTTTTTTCGAAAATTAATTCACAATTTTGCATTAAAATTAACTCAAATATCAAGCACTATTGTTATTATAATGGATACGACTTTAGAAGTAAATCTATACTTCTATACTTAATAAATAAAATTAGAGTGTCTGTTTTTAATACTTATTAAAATAAACGCTTTTTACTAAATGCATATGGAATATGGATGTATACACGGTACATATACCAAAATAACATTTTTTACAATTTTTGTCTGTCTGTCTGTTTGTTCCGGCTAATTTCTGAAACGGCTGGATCGATTTTGACGGGACTTTCACTGGCAGATAGCTGATGTAATAAGGCGTAACTTAGGCTACTTTTTTATTTTTTTATAACTGCGAACTGAACAATAACTTTTTTGGTAAATTCCACGCGGACGAAGTCGCGGGCACAGCAGCTAGTTCAGAAATAAAGATAATTATTTAGAAATTATCCGCCAACCCGCATTGGAGCAGCGTGGTGGATTAAGCTCCGATCCTTCTCCTACATGGGAAAGAGGCCTATGCCCAACAGTGGGATATTACAGGCTGAATCGCGATTCGATTTAGAAATTATAAAATACAGTCATAGTAACTTTTGACTAGCCCGTTGGAGCAGTGTGCAGTGACCCTGTTTTCTGCTCCAAGGGTTGTGTGTTCAATGCCCGATTTATCGAAAATATCAAAAATGTAGCTATAACAGCCGACTGATTTACATAATATATACCCAAGCATTAAGTTGCTTACCTTATACAAATACGTACGTTTAAAAAAACTGCCTTTCAGTCAGTAGTATATTATGTATAGTATCTGTTAGTTACCTACCTTAAGTTTCTAGATAAATCCATAAATAAATCAATAAATTTAACATTTAATTAGCTTTAGCGAATAGAATATGCTAAATATACAGCTAGAATTTCAAGGATTATTACTCATGACACTTACATAAATATTTTTTGTCCTATTCGATCTACAGATATTTGTTATTTAATAGAAAGAGAAAAAGTGTATGACATTTAGAAAACAGTTATTAAGCATTTATCTATGCGAATTATAGTTTATGAATCGACTGGGGAAGTACCCTAATCTTACACAAGATTACACTTAAATAACGCGAACTAGTGTCGTGTAATCGTGTTCCTGTTGTAAGGTTGCCAGAGATCATGGAAAACGCTGTGTTGACAGCAGGGGTCTTGTGATATTAGCCACCATAGGCTATTGTAATTGTAAATATAATACGGTAGCTCGAAATACAAAAAAGTAATAATGAGTTACATAATTCAAAGTATATATTCAAAGGATGACATAATGTGTGAACAGATTGCGAATATTTCTTTTGTTGTAATGAATTAAATTGGTTCTATACTTCTATTTGAGTATGTTAAATTGAAATTAATGACAAAGTCTTAGACATCAGTACTTCTTGAGTTTTTTTTTGTCGTTTGTCATCAATTGTTTAATTATTTCTATTGAGAATTTTATATTCTGTTGACGTTTCATTGACTTTTGAAGACTGTTTGAATAAAGAAATAGCTGAATTCGAATAATGTAGATTAAAAATTTTACTAAATTACGGAAATGATTTTTTTCGCATTTCTTTATCGCGCGACCTTCACGTTTGATAACGGCACAGACATTCGATACGGGAATTTTATTTTTCTTTAGTAATCTTCAGCCGTCTCGTAAAATTATGATAAATTTAATCTAAAACAATGAATCACATCAAACCTTATGAAATGTTACGCATTTGTTTCATCATTATCTGCATATGACAACAATAATACGCATAAGTCTGAGCTCCCTTTTAATCTGCTATCTTTTTGATAATATAAAGTATCTTATGTTATTGTTTAATCAACTAGGTCGGCAAACAAGCGTACGGCTCACCTGATGGTAAGCGATTACCCGTAGGCCCGGAGCCTATAAACGCTTGCAACAAGCAACACCAGAAGAATCGAAAGCGTGTTGCCGACCCTACCCCCAATACCTACCAGGAGCTCTGATCATCTTACTCATTATATTATGATCACAATACTGCTTGAAAGCATTATTATTTCGCTGTGATCTACTTTAAATATCTTATTTTTGCTTGTCGCATGGAGAAGCTATAGGGGAGAGCGGGGCTGGAAGTGCCGGGGGTAAGTTGTGCCGACGCGAATATCTCAAAAACAGAAAGAGATAGATTTACGATCGTAGTGTGTCGCGTAATGCCTAACAGTCGGACACTCGCGGCTGCCATTTTAATTTTGTCAGCGACGCGGACCTAGTGGCAGTGCATGTGATGGTCCTCAAGGGCCACAAAAGTAAATATTTTCGTTTCGATACTTTTTGGTCGTAAACTAGCATTTTTGGTGCTTTCAAAATGAGAGTTTTAGTAAAATATTTGTTATTTATCCTAGTTTATTCTGAAGCATAATATTAATGCTTTGGGCAGAGTGATTTTTATATAAGAGACAAAATAGCACACTCTCAAAAACGGGGTAAAATGTGCCGTTCATGTGGGGCTGATTGTGCCGCGGCACAACCAACCCCTAAGCAGCCTTTATTATTTCAATATTGTTTATGTTCTCCTGAATATCTTGATGAGTCAAACTATGTGGGCAGTAATGATGAGATTGAGACTACTCAATCCATACTAAAGCAAGTATCTGGGCGAAGCGACTGCAGTGTTGACTATACAAGTGAACCATCAGGTAATCAACTACAAAAGACACGTCAGTGCTCGCAGAAGCCTATCACTTGCTACAGCTCCCTAAATCAACTAATAACAACACGGGAGATAAAGATACAGGAATTTTCGCATCAGAGCTAATAAAACCACTATCTAAAGCATCTCTCCAATTCATTGGACATAATGAAGGACGTAAAATAAAGACAGCTGTTCTTACGGACACTCCAGGGAAAAATGCTTTGGCCAAAGAACAGGCTACTAAAAAGAAGAAGAAAGAAAGTGACAAAGAAGGTAAAGGGAAAAGGGAAGGGAAAACGTAAACAAACAAAAAATTGACTAAGAGAGTTTTGCAAGACGACGATAGTTCTGATGATGAACAATAATGGTACTGTATCATATGTTGTGTGGCTACGGCAGTAAATAATATAGCCACCCCCTCTCTTCTCGTGATAACAAAGTTCCACTACCACATTGGAAATTATAAAGCCGACCGATGGCGGGATAACCATACAACTTAATGGCTTGGAAATACACAGGCCGAAGACGGGCAGCAGCTTCTTCGGTGCGACAAAGCCAAAGGTGGCTATAGGCAACTTGGGGACACCTATGGGGAACTTGTGGAGGCCTATGTCCAGCAGTGGACTGCGATAGGCTGAAGTGATGAGTTTATTATTATACTATTAATACAATATATTCGCTTCGCGTTGCATCGCTTGTATTATCCCACTGCTGGGCATAGGCCTCTTTCCCCATGTAGGAGAAGGATCAGAGCTTAATCCACCACTCTGCTCCAATGCGGGTTGGTGGATATATTCCCTACTATGAGTAACGATCGCTATCAGGTGTACATGATAACAACCGGGACCGACGGCTTAACGTGCTCTCCGAGGCACGGTGGGGTGACCCACAAGGACTGCACAAACACACAGACCACGGCAAACATCTGAATCGCCGATACAAATGTTTGTCATGTGCTGGGATCGAACCCGAAACCGCCAGCACAACAGCCATAAACCAGTGCTGTCACCGTTGCGCCAACGAGTCGTCAATAAAATATATTACAAACAACTAAATTATAAAAACTGTTTTTAATTTACAGTCAAAAGTATAATGAATAAACATATTATTATAAAATTGATGTCTTTTAAATTCTACATTAATTTTTATTCATGTAAAACACGTAGCATTTTTAACGGCACAACCAACCTCAGCTACGGCACAACTTGCCCCAAAGCGGGGTTGGTAGTGCCTTGCCGCCGCTATGTAAAAAAATCAATTTTTCTTAAAAACTATTAGAAATTTGCAAACTCTGTTGGTAAATTCGTAATGTACACTAAATTTGGCTTAGAATGGACCACTACTTTCAGACATAGTACTTGTTTTATCCGAATTATATAAAGATTTGTCAAAATCGGCACTTTCAGCCCCGCTCTCCCCTACAGTTATTTTTTAAATATTTGTCACTAATTGTTTCTTGATGTATTTTGTGCGTAAAGTAAAAGATTAAAAATAAGTTAAGTATACTTATATAATATTATCGAAGAATGACTTTAAATACAAAATTACTGTAAAATAACATGAATTCAACAATTCAATACATTTTTATCAATTAAACAAATGACATACAGTGTAATAACTTTTTTGAATTAAGAGTGTTTAATTTGTATTCCTTAGGTGTTTGCTTAACACATTGTCTACATTAGAAAACAGTATGATGCTTAAGTGAAGCGTCAGTAAATACGCGAACATAACTTACGTAGATAATATGTACATAATTACGTAAGTAATATGTATATAGGCTCCATAGCTCGGTTACACCGAGACGTGAACAAACTTAATATCCTAATTAATCAGTCAATGTTGCCATTATCATTTCGAGTTTAGATTCGTATTATGTAACTTGCCAAAATTTTTCATTTGAACATTTTTAATAAAATATTAAATTGAAATAAAATCAAATAAAAACTCAAATACTTTGTCATATAAGTCACAAGAAGCACGGTTGCTATATTCATAAAAACATTCGTTTTGCTTACTAATAGTTAATTTTCGAACAAGGCATGCTCTAAACTTAACGGTCCGTGAGCAAAACGAACCGTTTGCTGACTATAACAAACTGTCATATTTAAGACACAAGGAAAACCAAACATAATTATGATTAGTAAATTATAGGTATTTTCCGTTGATAAAGGTCATTAAAATAAACAATAAACACCTTTCCTTTGAGTTGTCAACACATGATAATGGATGCGTCCAAAAAGTATTACGCACGTTGAATTATAAAATTTACGTCGTTCCGGATTCACGGCCTTAAGGTTCTTTTAACTCATAAAAATAATTCGAAAAAATTGAAAGAATATTTAATGTAAACACGAGTAGTTCCTCTTAAGCTTGATTGGAGAGGATCCTGTTCTTTATCCTAGATGATGAAGTGATTTGTACAAATTACCGTATCCAAAAATTTCAAGGATATTTGTCCCAGTGATTTTTATTACCGTACCTTGGACAGCACGATTGTTACTTTTGAAATTATCTAATAAACCAAAGTAGAACAGTATGACAGATAAAGTTCCAACCATTCTACAATATAAGACATATCCAGTGGGGAATTGGGGATAAGGTCGGCAACGCGCTTGCGATGCTTCTGGTGTTGCAGACGTCTATATAGGCTACGGTAATCGCTTACCATCAGGCGAGCCGTACGCTTGTTTGCCGACCTAGTTATACCTATATAAAAAAAAGTTTTTCATCATTATTGAAATATCTTCGATATAGGTACTACAACGCATGAGAGAAGCTGCAGGTGTAAACAAGTTCACTACAGCATGTGACTTGCCCTATGTCCTTTCACACAAGTGGGTCTAGGTACTGTTAAGGAAAAAACTAATTACACTAACCTTCACGTTTTGACCTCTCTCGAAAGTGTATTCCGCTAATGGATTATTTGCATGCGAAAATTATTTTCCTTCTATATCGAACGATTGGATTTTACGCACTAGACTTATCTCTGTTAAAAGAATTTTTACAATGGTTCAGTTAGGTTTGAAGCTTATCAATAAAAAAATTAAATAAATAAAAAAATATATTATAGAAATGATTGATTGATGACGGTTCGGTCATACTTATTTTTGTATATATGACAATTTCGAATATTACATGAAGAATTTTGGATTGAATATTGCCGAGAAACTAAGAAGTGCAGACGATTGTCCATAGACATCCCAAATAATGCGTTTGAGAAAGGATATTACTTTTCAGAAACCCAATAATTGACGATATTTATACACATGTACAGTAGATACAGAAAATTGCTTTATAAAGTAATGTAGCGTTACTTTTTCGGTCGATTTTATGAGTACACTTTGTACACATATTAAAAATTTAATAAAAAAGTGTGTGTCAGCTCCGACGCATAACTGGAGTTTACTCCGTCAGATCGACTGTCTAAATAATATGCACAAAAAAGCTTATTAGTCATAAACGAATCAAAACGTAACGAGGTCATTCGTGTATATTTTACTTCTCATATTTTTTTTCATACCGGAGGCCTTATATGAAAATTGATTAGAGATGCGCCGAATGTAGGTTTAACCAAATACGAATGTTCGGCCGAATATTCGGTCCAAAACGTACCGAACCGAATGTTCGGCCGAATCATTCGGTTCAATTTTGCGCGACAAACAGGTTTGTATATGTCGGTACGACGCTCTGCAAGAGCCTCAGACGGCATCGCGAGATATGACTATGAGTAAGTACTCGTATTTACTTAGTTTGAAAATTTTAATAGTTAAAATCAATCACATCAATTTATTTAATCTACATACTTGTTTATCTAGACAAGTAAATCTCGCTACTAGCTTTTATAATCATAATTATAAATTATGTAATGACTTTATAAGTAGATACTAAAAGTTTTAAAGTAAAAATTTTTTTTTTCGTTTTAGTGCATTCAAATAAAAGCTGGGTTTTTAAAAAGGTTTTTTACTGTTAATTTATTTTTGACTTTTTAGTTATCACGTCACTTTATTCGAATTATTCTTAGCAAGGCCTTTCATTTGAAACCCATATTGTAGGAGTGCACTAAAAATATCTAGTCCGCACTCTTGGGCATGCCGCCATGTTGGATTTAGAATGACGTCACAAAGTTAACAATGCATTGTCATCCATATTGAACTTGTATACAAAATTTCAGCTCAATTGGTTCAAGATATCTGCTTTAAAATTGAGTTGCAAGATTTCACCCGAACAAACAAACATACATACATACATTGCAAGTTAAATAAAAGCTTGTAACAAAAAGGAAAGTTTCTTTCATTTACCAAAAAACTATGTACAACTTTCGCAATATACCACACTTAGGTATTTAGTAACCTTCAGGCCCGGATCTAGGGGGGGGCAAGCCGGGGCCCATGCCCCGGGCGGCAAGTTCAGGGGGCGGCCAAATTCACATTTTACAGACGAATGGACAACTCATCATTTACTTAACTTTGACCACGTAATAAATAATAGTACCTACACGTACAGAAATTTCATGGCCATATCAACTCTACCGATACCCAGAGCGCAGAGTTAGGCATAGTTCATACAAATTAAATTAAAAATTAAAAAAAAACCCTAACACAGTAACCTGAGTTCCCTTTAAAAAGTAAAAAACGCGCTTATTTTGAAGTAATTTTATAAAAATTTATTTTGCTTAGTTTTAGTACAATCATTTGGTGCTCAAAAAGGGGGTTACCTGGAAATTTTCCGGTAGTTTTGAAAATTGGTGATTTTATACTTTTCGACGTGCTCTTTTCGAATTTTCACTTTGCCACCTCGTATCTTTGCCGCTCGTGCCACCATATTGGAAAAATGGCGCTGAAATACAGTTTTTTGATAATAACTCCGTTCAAACTCATTTTACGATAAAAATAGTTATGTAATAAATTAAACTAGAGAAAATTTCCTACAATTTATGTAGTAATCTTTTTTTTTTGTAATCCATAGTTTGAGCGTACGAGAGCTGCAAAGTCCACTCTAACACGCGTTTACGTGTCATAATTATATTTGGTTAAGAGGAAAGGATACCGGCTCTTTCTCCATACAAACGTATTCGACTGTTTTCTCCCTGGATAATGACACTAGATCAAATATTTTTGTAAAATAAAACTTTTACCTGCCATGACCATGCCCCTACGTTTTGTTTTTTTTCATATTCTTATTATATTAGGTAGTAGGAGTCTTCAAAAACTAGAAATATTGCCTAATTTTTTGTACATTTTCAGACACTCATAAAAAAATAATAATTCATATTTACAAAAAAAAGAAAACGGAGCGGCATAGCTGAAGGCTTTGTTTATTGACGTTGAAAAAATAAAAAATAAATTGGCATGTTTCGGGAAGAAAACAGTCGAATACGAAATGATGTTTTGGTCAATAATTATCTACCTAAAGTGGTCTGAGCTTCAGTTGTCCCTTTCTTGCTGTTTGTGGGATAGGTCTGGGGGAGGGAAGGGTCAGAGCAGTACGTATACACGCCAGCGAAGTGATGCCTCATAGTCGATAATTATATAGATACACTAGTGATGTAATATTTTGTCGATATTTTCAAAAATTCGTGTAAACAAAATTAAATAATCTCTCTTTTCATAAACTACAATAAAACCTTATTTGGATGCGGTGTTCATTGTAACATTGTGCAAACCTGGGCTAAAGAAGGGTTTCTCTAACAAATAAAAATGATAATTATGGTAAATAATTTAAATAATTATGTTGTTTATGTTTTTGGTCTGACCATAATTTTGGCTAACGGTAGTCTTATTACTGAGGCAAACGAAGGATACCGTAGAAAGACTGACGGACAGACACTAGGAAAAGTAGGTAAGTAGGTTAACTAAATAAAGATACAAAATTTCCAAATAAGGATTTATTCAGTTCAAGTAGGTAAAGAGTTATTTAATTATTTCCTTTACTTTCCCATATGGCAATCATAGTAAAATTTTTCTACTGTTGGTTCTATTGAATTCCAGAAAGCATCGTTCTTTTTAACCGACTTTTAAAAAAGGAGGAGGTTCTCAATTCGACTGTATTTTTTTATGTATGTTCTCAGAACTTTTGACTGGGTGGACCGATTTCGATCAATTTTGTTTTAATTGAAAGGTGTCATGTGGTCCCATTTAAATTTAATTGAGATCTAACAAGTACTTTTAGAGTTATATCTAATCTAATAATGCGTATTTACTTGACTACTTTTTCGTCGACCTACGTTGTATTATACCGCATAACTTCTTACTCGGTGTATCGATTTTGATGATTCTTATTTTAATCGAAAGCTAATACTTGTCATGTAGTCTTGTTTAAATTAGATTGAGATCTGATTACAACTTTTTGAGTAATCTTTAATAGCGCGTATTGACTATTGTTTGGTCTTATTACGCTGTATTATTTGTCGATGTAATTTAAGTCGTTTTTTTTTCGTTTGTGAGCAAACACAATTACCAATTTTTTGGTAAATGATTCCTATAGGGCTCCACAAAATAGAATAGCAGTAACTTCGTAGTCTTTACAATATTTTTTTAAAATCAAATTCGGACTACTCTGTAAAGAGTTATGCGTGGTCAAATATTAAAAAAATATACGTGGCGACTTTAGAACCTCCTCTGTTTTTCTTCGTCGGTAAAAAATTCTTAATCAACCACAAAATAATTAAATAAAAAAATCAATAGGTGGTCCTGAAAATCTGTGTTAGGGTTTATCCCTAACTGAAGCCGAGGACTTATCTTTTTGTGAGACACACTGCCACCTTTATTAGTGACTATTATTTTAAATATCTTTATTTTATTGTTAATTCTGAGTTCAGTTGTTTCAATTTTTTTTAATAATTATTATTATTTCTTTTTATTTATAGTTTGTTCTTCCACATTTATTTTGATGTTTTTTTTTTTGAAATGTACTAATTTTTATCTTATGTTCATCGTTTATATTTCAGTGTATTTCGCAAATGAAGGTCTTATTGTTAGGTATTATTGCGTAATTTGCCTAACGAAAAAGACATAAATAAAATAATAATTTATAAATTAGAACAATATCAAACATTATGTACAACTGTACACTTAAAAATATCAATACGGTAGTCCTTTGAAATTTTATGCAACACCGTACCTACATAATATGCAGTCGGACGCATAAAATTGGAGGATTAGTCAACCAGTCTCTCTTTGTATATTATGTCACCAGAATCTCATTTGTTTTTTATTAATTACTATTTTTAAACATTATTATATCGTCCCAATTATGTGTTACGTATTAATAACCGCGACAAACATGAGACATTACAACTTATATGTATACTATTACTAGCTGTGCCCCGCGGTTTCACCTGCGTTGATTTGAGGGAAAAAAATGCTTTCCTTTTTTTCAATAGTATAAGATTTAATTAGCTTGATATATTTTCCTTAGTTTACACTAAATAAATTTCTGAACGCACGCATAAATATTTGACCAAAGAGTATATTATGATCACTACGTTTTATATTTGACAACAAATATATATTATGTCAATCCGTTTTCATTACTGACATTATTATACATTTTTAAAATGTAAAATACGCCACTATCCGTATATTGTGGATATACATAATTATGTTGTCGATTCGAAAAATTTATTTAAATACGTTCTTTAATTTTATCGGAGAGTTTACCATATCGACGGGATGAACATTAAATGTTTGACAGTTACGAAACACGAACATAGTTCCATACAAATTTTCATTCCCACCTTTCAACCCTTTACACCCTTTTATTCGCATTAAAAAGTAGCCTATGTCCTTTCTCAGACTCTAGACTATCTGTATACCAAATTTTATTTAAATCTGTTCAGTAGTTTAGGCGTGATTGCGCGACAGACAGACAGACAGACAGACAGACAGAGATACTTTCGCATTTATAATATTAGTATGGATTAGTATGGATTTAAATACGTTCTTTAATTTTATCGGAGAGTTTACCATATCGACGGGATGAACATTAAATGTTTGACAGTTACGAAACACGAACATAGTTCCATACAAATTTTATTCCCACCTTTCAACCCCTTACACCCTTTTATTCGCATTAAAAAGTAGCCTATGTCCTTTCTCAGACTCTAGACTATCTGTATACCAAATTTTATTTAAATCTGTTCAGTAGTTTTGGCGTGATTGCGCGACAGACAGACAGACAGACAGAGATACTTTCGCTTTTATAATATTAGTATGGATTATTATTATAACTATTTTATTGCGTACGTATGTGTGTATGTACCTATGTATGATTGTTAGGTATATATTCTTTTTTTGCTTATTTATATTTACATACCACCTGCCCATCTGAAAAGCAATATCCCTTTCATTAGCAGGTTGTCTGGAAGAGATTGCTTTTTAATCGACTTCAAAAAAGGAGGAGGTTACTCAATTCGACCGTACTTATATATTTTTTTTGTTTTTTTTTTTTTTTTTAATTTATGTTCGGGGATAACTTCGTCGTTTATGAACCGATTTTGATAATTATTTTTTTTTGTTGGAAGGGAGATATCCCAACTTAGGTACCATGATAAGGAAACCAGGATCTGATGATGGGATCCCAGAGAAATCGAGGAGGACCCTCGAAAATCGTAGTGACTAGTGCGTTTGTTAATTTTTTTCGTCGGCTTACGTATTACTTGCCGATGTACTTAATTGAAGTCGGTTTTTTTTCGTTTGCGAACAAACACAATTATTAGCAATAAGATCGCCTGGTTGTACAATTTGTGACTATATAATTGCTGGTAATGTAAATTTTGTTCTTTATTTAAATGTGCAACAAAGTATATTATTATTATTATTATACTAAGACAAACATATTAATTACTATTGTATGTATGGCTACAATACATTTATCATGTACACTATATGTATGTATCTCAATACCTATTCTTACATACACCTCAACCATGTAATTACATACCTAATTCATAAATAAAATACCTAAGTATTTCAATAATTATTACTTACCAAAATACAGTTATGTAGATAACAATCCAATGAATTAACAAACAATAATTCAAAATAATAAGTACTAAGTAGTTTACGAAATCCAATAAAAGTAATCCGAGTTACAGAAGAACGAAGCAGAAATTTTTTATTAAATATGTAAATATAAATATCATATAACATACACACACTGTCGTCTGTTCCTATGGTAAGCAACTTAATGCTTGTGTTACAGGTAACAGCCGACTCCTATAACTATATGTATATATGAATATTTTTTATAAATATACATAGAAATAATACACATAAATATGTATATAAATACAAATATTACACCCAGGCTCGGGCAGGAAACGAACCCGCAACCCGCGGAACAGAAAGCAGGGCCACCACAAACTGCGCCAACGGGCTAATGAAATAAAACAAGCAAAATACAGAAAAATAGCATTCGCGAAGCGGCACACGCACACTAACACCACGGCACTTACACATAGACAAAGCAGTGCGGGGTTGGCGGGTGTGCGGGGCGGCCTACAGTAAAATTCAGTGGAGACAGGAACATTTTATTCAAATACCTATTCTTCAAAAGTCTATTCCGTATAGGGCATCGAAACTCGGTTCAATTTTGAAAACCCGGGTTTTCGGGTCTAAGAGTAATCAAAACCCGGGTATACCGGTTTTTTCGAGCTTTTCGATCTTTTTATTGTATTTTTTTTAATACACTAATCTGCGTTTATATATCGATTTCCTACAATTAGTGCAAAATATAAAGGATGGGGAATAATTTTAATAAATGAAACAGTACTTTACAAATTACAAAAACAGTTTTACATACATAAATACAATCACACCTCTTTAACGTAGGGGTAGGCAGAGACCACTTCTTTCTACTTGCTATGATCCTTACATATTTGTTTCGCTTCGTCCATTTTTATTATTCCTTTCATACATGCTCTTCGGTTTAGGGTACTCTTGACCTGGCCTTTTTTGAAGACGTCTCTGAGGTCTTGAAGCGTCAGCCTAGGTCTCGCCTTATACACTTTTTTCGTCAATCGTTCTTCATTCATTCTCTCGACATGGCCAAACCATCTCAGCATACCTTTCTCAATTTTTGTTACTACATCTTCTTTCAGACCACAACGTTTCATTATCTCACTGTTTCTTATCCTGTCACTCAGTTTAACTCCTATCATATTTCTTAACGCTCTCATCTCAACTGCATTTATTCTACTTTCATGTTTCTTCTGCCATACCCAAATTTCACTTCCGTACATGAGTGTCGGAACCAACACCCCCCTATGCACAGCCAAACGAGCCTTATTAGACACCTTCCAACTGCTCATAAAGGAGTGCAAAGCTCCATTCATCATGATTCCTGCATTCATTCTTCTTTCAATATCACTCTCACACTTTCCATCTCTTGTAAACTTTGAACCCAGATACACAAACTCATTCGCCTGTTCAATTTGTTCTTCTCCAATTACGATATTGCAGTCTGTCACTGTCTCATGTCTTTCAAACACCATCACTTTCGTCTTCTTTACATTCATCTTCAGTCAGTCAGTCAGTTCAGCTTATTGTAGTCCACTGCTGGACATAGGCCTCCCCAAGTTCGCGCCAGACTTCCCGGTTTTCCGCAATCCTCATACAGCCTATACCGGCAATCTTACGTAGATCGTCGGCCCAACGAGCCGGAGGACGTCCCACACTGCGTTTGCCAAGACGTGGTCTCCACTAAACTCTCAGGACACGTCTGCTCCAACGGCCATCGGTCCTGCGAAACAGATGACCAGCCCACTGCCACTTCAACTGCTAATTCCGTGGGCTATGTCAGTTACTTTCGTTCTCTCGCGGATAGTCTCATTTCTAGTCCTATCTTTGAGAGAAACCCCAAACATAGCCCGTTTCATTGCGCGTTGAGCTACTTTAAGCTTGGACCAGTCCTTTCGTCAGTGTCCACGTCTCGGCTCCGTATGTCAACATGGGCAGGACGCATTGCTCGAAAACTTTTGTCTTCAAGGATTGCGGAATCTTGCGGAAGCCTGCCAAACCCCGCCCAGCCCAATCGAATCCTCCTATCAGCTTCCTTCTCGAAGTTGTTTCGGCCCAGTTGAATGGTGTGGCCAAGGTAGACATAATCCTAAACAACCTCGAGAATGATACCGTCAACCGATACCGGTCTCGGTATGACTTGGTTGTTAAACGTAACTTTCGTCTTGTCCAAGTTCATACAGAGACCGACTCGTCGGGAGGACTCGTTTAGGCCGGTCAGCATTTGGCCTAGCTCATCCAACGTCTCCGCAAAGATGACGATATTCATCTTCATTCCCTTTTTAACAATAGCTCCACTCACAGCAGTTACTATAATTTCCTGCAACTCCTCTGCCGAAGACGCAATTAATACTTGTTCATCAGCATAGAGAAGATATTTGACGAGTAAATCATTCATTCTCATTTAAATCTGTCAAGCAATTGTCCATTAATAGATTAAACAGCCACGGTGACGCTACACATCCCTGTCTAACACCTTTTTCGATATTAAACCATTCAGTGTATGCCCCGTTTATCCTTACACAAGCACTAGAATTTATATAAAGAGATTTCAGTGCTCGTATGAGGGTACCTACTGCTCACACCGTACTCAGACAGTGCTGACCACAATTTATTCCTCACCACTCTATTACCGCTGGACCGACGATCTACGTAAGATTGCCGGTGTAGGCTGGATGAGGATTGCGGAAAACCGGGATGTCGGCCGCGAACTTGGGGAGGCCTATGTCCAGCAGTAGACTGCAATAGGCTGAACTAACTAACTATCATAGGCTTTTTCTAGATCTACGAACGCGCAATAGACCTTCTTATTTTTAGGCAAACATTTTTCGGCTATGCACCGCAAAGAAAAGACCTGATCCGTACATCCAAATCCCTTTCTAAATCCCGCTTTTGCAATTGAGCATCCCATACTCTTTCATCTGTTTCATTCACAACCCTTTCAATCAACACTTTTGCATACAATTTACCCATTCATGTCCTGAGATGGACGCGCGCGTTCCATTTAACTTGCATGGCTTGTTTTAATGGTAGGAACGTAGCAACAAAGCTACTTTTTACGTAATAAATAATAATTTATCAAAGCGTGTTTTTATTCCATTTACTTATTATTGCATTCGGTGGCTTAAACTTCATAAATAACAAAAACAAAAGTATAATAAAAAAAACCCGAAAAACCCGAGTTTTAAAAATCAAACCCGGGTTTTTTGTAATCCTCAAAACCCGGGAAAACCCGGGTTTTTTCGGTCCGGGTAAACCCGGGCTCGATGCCCTAATTCCGTACCCTTTCCTCTTAAGTCCCGTCGACAAGTTTTGAATAATTTTTTTTTAATTTGAAAAAATTATGGTATGTTCTAAACACTATAAATATTTAATTCCCGTTGGAAATTTTACTTAAACTTAATTTTTCAACAAGTTAAACGATTGTTAACAAACAAAATTTTCTTGTTGTTTTTTTCAATTGTAAATGAAAAAAAAAAAATGTTTAAACATTGTTGTAAAAATTTTTCGCTTCGTCTATGTATTCGCCTTCGCCTATGTATTGACTCATTACGATATCTCTGGAACCATAAGGACCTAAATAAACTGAACTGGACCATATAAACAAACTATGAATATTTTTTTACTTTAATGGCGTGATCTTGTTAATTATGTATATAAATAAGTAGTAATATAATATAATAGTAGTAATATAATAATAAATAATAATGTTTAAACATTTTTTTTCATTTACAATTGAGACGTAATTTCGAGAAAATTTTGTTTGTTAACAATCGTTTAACTTGTTAAAAAATTAAGTTTAAGTAAAATTTCCAACGGGAATTAAATGTTTATAGTGTTTAGATTACACCATATTTTTTTCAAATTAAAAAAAAATATTCAAAACTTGTCAACTGGACTTACGAAATATAATTATGACACGTAAACGCGTGTTAGAGTGGACTTTGCAGCTCTCGTACGCTGAAACTATAGATTTTACAAAAAAAAGGTTACTACATAAATTGTAGGTTCTTTAGTTTAATTTATTACATAACTATTTTTATCGTAAAATGAGTTGGAACGGAGTTATTTTTAAAAAAACTGTATTTGAGCGCCATTTTTCCAATATGGCGACACGAGCGGCAAAGATACGAGGTGGCAAAGTGAAAATTCGAAAACAGCACGTCGAAATCTATAAAATCACCAACTTTCAAAACTACCGGAAAACTTTCCAGGTAAAACTATCAAATGACTGGACTATATAGACTATTATTTGTAATTGAACTGTTTTGGAGCGGTCCCGCAATGAAAGAAAGAAAGAAAGAAAGATATATTTATTTGGGACATCACGAAATTGCAGACAACAGCTAATTTATATATAAAAAAAACAACAAAAAAAACGAAACAATATAAATACGGTTCAATAAAAATAAAAATAAAAAACAAACAATACTAAATTAAAAAGTGGAAAAAAAAACAAAGTATTCAATTCTATTCTAAATGCGATGTAATTTTTTTTTTTTTTGAATTATTAATACTCGTACATTATTTTACATTATTTTTTACTTTTAAAGGGAACTCAGGTTACTGTGTCGGTTTTTCTTGTTTTTAATTTAATTTTTATTTTATAATTTTTATGGGTACCATTCATTTATTTTTATTATTAATTTTGTAAAGTGCATGTGATGCTATTTCATTTGCAACCCTACTTGGATACATTTGCTGACATTCGGATTTCCATCCTCATTTTCTCCCCACCACATGTATTTGCAGATATTGGGTATTTTCCTCGGTTTTACCCCCAGAAATTTTTTCAGGACTCAACCGATTTTCATCAAACATGCGTCTAAGAACACTCGCCCGTAACTTACCTTTCATACAAAAAAAAAACTAAATTGAAATCGCGTCCTCCGTTCGCGAGCTACGGTGCCACAGACAGACAGACAGACACAGGCAGACAGACACGTCAAACTTATAACATCCCTCTTTTTGCGTCGGGGGTTAAAAATACGCGCCCGCTCGCCCGCAGAAATCGCAGATCGCGGCAGCACGCGTCTGGTTACCGTGCGTGCGAAAGAGAGAGTACAAAGAGTGCAAAAGAGTAAAATTGTAATTTCAATTCACAAATGCAATACAATATTTGTTTTTTATTTTTATCATACATATTTTTATTTTAAATCCTATCCTATGCTGTATATAAAATATATATCCTACACGTTTATGTCTATGTCTATCTAGTGCTGTGTGGTTACGGCACTAAAGAATGTAGCCACCCCGTGTCATCCCGTGGGTGTCGTAAGAGGCGACTAAGGGATAACACAGTTCCACTACCACCTTGGAACTTAAAAAGCCGACGGATGGCGGGATAACCATCCATGCTGGCTTTGAAATACACAGGCCGAAGACGGGCAGCAGCGTCTTCGGTGCGACAAAGCCAGCCCTGCGGTCACCAACCCGCCTGCCCAGCGTGGTGACTATGGGCAAAGCACATGAGTTCGCGTCATAATGTCGGGCGCGAACTTGTGGAGGCCTATGTCCAACAGTGGACTGTGATAATAGGCTGAAGTAGTAGTAGTAGTAGTAGTTTATGTCTATGTACGTATGTATGTGTAAATAAATAGGCTTAACACAGAAAGAACAGCGATGGATGCATTATTTCCGAAAGGCCTATGTAGGCTATGTCCAAATTTCAATCAAAAAAATAGTGGACACCTGATAGCTGAAATTATAAGCATGATAAAGGTAAAAACAAAATAAATATAAGTGGGCGGGGGCGGCATTTTTCAGTTTTTGCCCCGCCTAAAAAAAATTGAAGATCCGGGGCTGGTAACCTTACTATTTAATTATTAGGTCATTATTCGGCAAATCAACCGAATATTCGGCCGAATACGAATGTGAGAAAATATGCCGAATGTACCGAATACGAATATTCGGCCGAACTTTCGGCGCATCTCTAAAATTGATTCTTAAGGAGTAAACTCAAAAAATAATAATAGTCTTAAATAATAGAAAGTAAATGTATTTATATTATATCGCCTCTTTGCTTCAACAATGTGGTAAGTCCGAAAATTCAAAAAAATTTTTATTTAATAATTGAAACCGCCGTGGCCGATTTTATTTTTCCAAAAAACGTGGTAATTTTTGCGTGTATAATAGCGAATCTATGAGTGAAAAAGACAGCGTGACTGTGTCAGATCGCGATATCACGTTGTTTCTTTCGGCGCGGAGATTTGTTTCGACAACGTAACAAAACAGTTGTCACTAAGCACGTATTGAGGAAGCTGCTTTCAAATTGCAGCGAAAACGAGACATCACGACGATATCACTGTTTGGTTGCAAAGGTATGTTTTAATTCAATAATATTATTATTTATTTTAATGTGATATAGTGGGTTAACACAGCGTTGTTGAAAAAAATGTGTGATGTGTTGATTGTTGTACATGCTCATGTCACACTGTTGCCGAAAGAATGAGAATTTTGCTTTGTGTTATCTTATGATACAACATTGTAATTGATGAAACTTTTTGTAATACAAAAATCGAAGTATATTTATCTCCCGATGTTCCGTTATTGAACAAAAAAATAACAATTTTACCAGTAATATTCATAAATATTACTTTGTTATTGCTAAAACAAAGTAACTTATTATACTTATTTTATTTTTTCCAGGTGGAATCGCGAATTAAAAGACTTGTTAATCTTGCATTTACAACAGAAAAATTAAATATTCCTGTTGTAGGTATAGTGCAGGTACCTATTTGTGTATTGAACCATTAAAGAACTACTTAGTAGGGAAATTCCTCCGCCACCGAATGGCTGAGTTAAATACCTATCTACATACTCTTTAACGCGTAGTAAGTACTTGTACTATTAACTATTCCGTGCACGAGTTATATAATGTAGGTACTAAGTTTGGATTACATTTTTTTTCTGTCGTACTATAATTAAATATTTAAACTTTTTTTAGACGACGCAACGTTAAGCTCAGGGGATGCAAGGTCAAACACAGAGGAAGCAAATTTAAATGTGGATAGCGCAGCAAAAAAAGCTGATTTGTCTAAGAAGAAAAATAAAGACTGCAACATTTCTTCTATGAAAGATGATCGGGGACATCATGGAAATCAATATAAAGTGGATGAAAATATAAAGAATGGTGTAAAAACATTTATAGAAGTAATACCAAAAATGGAATCACATTACATAAAAGCAAACTCAATAAGACATTAAATCGACGGCAGCAAAGCCGATCATTATAGAGACTATGACTATGTTGCAGAATGTAAGTCGAAAAATGTACCTTTCGCTAATTACTTAATGTTTTACCGTATAGGTATTTATGCAAGATTACAACATATCCTTCTGTGTGCCTAAAAAGATTTATGTGATGTATGTGGAGCTCACAAAAATCGCATCGATGAAGACAAAGAACGACTAAAAGAAAACTGTGAAACACATCAAAATGAAAGAGTTCTCTCACGTGTAGGGAAGGAGAACGATAAAAAGAATAGTGAAATTCTCGTTGCTGTGTACGACCTTCAAGTAGTTTTCCAATGTCCCAAAGAGGACATCTCTGTCTTCCATTACAAGTCTAAATTGAATGTATTCAATTTAACTATATACAACATTCAGAGTGACTGTGTTGAAAGCTATGTTTGGGATGAGTCAAACGCTCACAGAGGTGTAAATGAAATCGGTACTTGCGTTTACAAATACCTCGTCAAAATTTCAGAAACAGTCGAAAATCTGGATATTAAATTCTATTCGGATAATTGTGGGGGTCAACAAAAAAAAAACAAATTTATGATCTGCATGTAGCTATACGCAGTAAAGACAATACTTAATCTTAATTCAGTCACTCATAAATATTTGATAAAAGGACATACCCAAAATGCGGGTGATTGCCATTCTTAAATTGAGAGAAATTAAGCGGCAATTATGATCTGGACCTATGTATGCTAAAGGCTGCCCAGAAGAAAAGTGAGCTCTTCCATGTGAATGAAATGTGCTTCGCAGATTTCTATAATTGGAAAAGCTTGACTAATCAAATGAACTTTTCGTTGCTAAAAGATGAAAATAATGATTTAATCAAACTATCAGGTTTAAAGGTGATTCGAGTTCAAAAAAGCGATCCTGAAGCTATACTTATTAAAACATTAATTACTTTATAGTTTATTTATTTTTATTAGAGAATGTTATATTATTGTTTTGTCTAAGACGAGTTAAATATAAATGTTAGTTCTTTTAATTGTATTTATTATATAGTATTGTATTCATGACATTCATTAATCAGAGCGCTATTTAATAGCCAAGATCTTTCCAATAAGTTATAATTAGGTAAGTATACCTATTATTAAAATCTAATTGTTCAGAAGGATAGATATTCTTTTACTTAATCTTAGCCTTTAATTTCCCTAGTAAAATGTGATTCTCATTAAGTAATGAACAATAAAAATTGAGATTATTCGTAATGTCAGTCTAATTTTTTGATATTTTTATAGAAATTACAATAAGTGTATTTTGCTATTGCAGTGTTTCAAATAAAGATTGGTTCTAAAATCTAAAAGTAATATCAACAAAATCGTGATAATTTCGTTTGTAACACCTATGTTACTATATATTTGCAAGAACAACGTGACATGTTTTCCCCATTTTTTTAAATAAAGCCAATTTCTTACTAAACTTCTAAATTATCAGTATTTTGATAAGTTTTCACATAATTTATTAGTTATAATTTACAATACATCGAAGATTTACAGTAAAAAAATATTTGTTTCGAGACAATAATTTTTTGAAAGTTAAAAAACGCTCTCCTGTAAAATTGCGTTTTTCAAGATAACACATTATTGAAGCAAAGAGGCGATATTTATATAATTTTAACACGTATTTTGTTACAGCTTCGTCCCTGGGTGCGGCAATAACTATGCCTATCTGCGGTTTTCTGATTGCCCACTTTGGTTGGGAGTCGGCGTTTTATTTCACCGGTATGTGAATGTGAAAGCTTTAATTATTTCTTGTTAAAATACTTTATTATTGACTTTAACAATATTATTTATTTATTATTTATTTATTATTTATATTTTTGATGAGATTTCATAACTTAAATTACATATCAAATGTTTTACCGACTTCAAAAGCAAAGAATATTCTTAATTAGATTGTATTTTTTTGTATTTTTGTTTGATACATCATAATTTTTACTGAATGTACTGATTTAGTGTTTTTTTTATTTATTTATTCGAAAGCAGGTAGTTGTAAATTATTAGTATGCTAATATTTTGGGTATCCGATTTTAACCAAAATTTAATCCGGACGGAAGACCGGACATTTAATGTCCGGTCAAATTGGCTAGTCTGTCCGGCCTTGGCTAGATTTGACGACCTGGCAACTTTACCTGTAGTGTAGTTGCATTTTACAACATATTTTGATGTATCAGGTATAATTGGAGTGATGTGGTCGGTGGCATGGTTCGCTGTGGTGTATGACTCACCAGCGCAGCATCCGCGCATCTCAGACTCGGAGAGAAACTTCTTGCTGAAGGTACTCCCACAGGACACTGGAAAACAGGTGAGCCTACTAGATAAAATAGTTATTTTTTTTATTTTTGAAGTAAAACTTCTTTACGCATACTTGACTTGAGGAGTAAGCTGGTGAATGCGTGACGAGAGCGTTACGAAAAGTGTGATCGGGTGAGGCGAACGGAGTAAACGAGAGAGATGCGAGCACACATTTTCTGTCTGTCTTGCTCTCATAGCCAGTTACGTTTCGAATATCTACACAGTGACACACAGACAGTCTGGTTTCAAATTTCTACACAGTGCAGGTCTATTGCTAAATAAGTTTTACTTCAGTCATGTGGTCTAAACTTCTAAATCACACTCGTTTTTTGTTTATTCATTAATATATGTTCTCTAATTAGGCATGGTTTTTTTAACCATTTATTATGATTACGTTAGAGTTTAATGATCAAGTTACAGTAGCTTAGTTGAGACGGGACAGACCTCCTGTGGACTGGGCTATGTTATTCCTTATGATATCAAAGCCACAGATTTTATACTACAACAGTTCTAATATTTCTTATATTTAGATTATAAACTAACAATGTACATCAGCTCGGGTTCAATAATCATTTTGTGAATTGTTTCGTCATTGGAATTTCAAGAATTAATACGCTTCATTCAGCCTGTAATATCCCACTGCTGGACATAGACATCTTTCCCCACGTAGGAGAAAGATCAGAGCTTAATCCACCACGCTGCTCCAATGCGGGTTGGCGGATATATTCCCTACTATGAGTAACGATCGCTATCAGGTGTACATGATAACAACCGGGACCGACGGCTTAACGTGCTCACCGGGGTATGGTGGGGAGATCCACAAGGACTGACAGCCAGACCGGAAATAAATATTTGTATAAGTACAAATATCCACTCCGAGCGGGAATCGAACCCGCGACCGTCGGTATTTAGGCGGCACCGACACAGCCTACTCAGTAATTTATGCAAATGTAAACCAAATACCAACTCTTAAAAGACAACCGAGCGACAAAGCAATTAACCTTATTAACATTTGTACAAAAAAAAAAAATTATCTTTAAGTTTCGTGACAAAGAATCCATCAATCCAGTATGGAAATTAGAACTTCTTGTTTAGAACATACTGTTTTGTAGAACGAAACTAGTTTTAACCAGTTCGGTATAACCTAAACTCATGGTCGTACCTATTGTAATAAAACTTTAGAGTCTAAAATTAGTCTGAAGTTAAGTCTAAAGTTTAGACTGTGTACTGAGTACAGATATGTATGTGTATGTATGTGTTATGTGATGGAATTGTAGAAAAAATAGAAGAGACATTGGGGAGGGTAGGTGGTTAAGTATTAACTGAGGTAGGGCATAGCAGGCTTGCTCAAAATATGGAGCAGCCCGACTGGGGTAGTACCCCGACCTTACAGAATATCACAGTTAAATAATACAGCTTTGAAGCAGTGTTGTGTTCTTGTGGTGAGTAAGGTGACCAGAGCTCCTGGGGGGATTGGGGATAGGGTCGGCAACGTGCTTGCGATGCTTCTAGTGTAGCTACGGTAATCGCTTACCATCATATGAGCGGTACGCTTGTTAGTCGTATACGTATGTATAAAAAAGAACTTTTGAAGTGAAACTTCTTTAGAATCGTTGTGATTTCAAACCGGATGTAACGGAAAAACGACAGGCAAGGACGCGCCGCGCTGCAAGCCGCTAATTTTAAATTAATTTTTTTTTAAATAAGTTTTTTTTTAGTTTGCCAAAGAAGTTTCACTTCTATCGTGTGGAATCGCACACAAACCTTTTTTTGAAACCAGACACGCGAATCAAAGACCTTGGCTATACTAATTTATATTCCTACTAAACCAGTTCCTACATAACGCATTTTAGTATGACCTTCGCAGATTAGTTAAAATGCACTCATAAAGTGACGAACGTCTGACTGAACGACCGCCATAATATGTAAAATATTAAACATTGGCAGATTTTATAAACATTTTTAATATCATATCAAAAATACCGATTGTTCCAGCGGGACAGACTTCTTTCTGTCTGTTATGTTTTTTTTTTAACCCCCGACGCAAAAAGAGGTGTGTTGTAAGTTTGACCTGTCTGTCTGTCTGTCTGTGTGTCTGTCTATGGCAAAATAAGCTCGGCGCGGTCCCCCAACGCGATGAATTTTTTTCTTGAATTATTAATACCTGTACATACTTAGGTACTTTAAGATTGAGTTTCTTTCATTATTTTTTAACTTTTTAAAGGGAACTCAGGTTACTGTGTCGGGGTTTTTTTTAATTTTTAATTTAATTTTTATTTTAATTTTTATTTTGTATAAAAACCTTCCGTGGGATTTAAGCAACATACAAAATAAAATTAGCCGAATCTGCGCTTAGCAACATTCATTTTTATTATATAGGTATAGATAATGTCTAACAATCCGTGTATGTAATGTCACTATACATAATACTAAGGTTTGGTATACAATCCCATAGCACACCTCAATCCCCTGGCGTCACCTCATGACGTCTCCACCTGTGTGGGCCATCGTGATAACCCACGGCGCTTCTGTGTTCGGCTACTTCACCGTGGTCAACCAGCTGCCCACGTATGTCGAGAGCATCCTGCATTACAGTATTAAACATGTAAGTATTATTTTATACTTATAATTATGTACTAGCGACCC
This sequence comes from Melitaea athalia, assembly GCA_905220545.2. NCBI lineage: Eukaryota > Metazoa > Arthropoda > Insecta > Lepidoptera > Nymphalidae > Melitaea > Melitaea athalia. The sequence goes on from HG992193.1 coordinate 3,014,315, forward strand.
GCTCCGGCTTCGCACGGGTACAATGCTGATACAAAATATAAAATAAATAATTGCAATATAGGCTCAAAAAATGTGTTTATTGACGACATCACATTAGAAACCTCTAAAACAATCAGTGTTCCTTTACTATATTATGCAGCATTATAGGTACATATAAACCTTCCTCTGGAATCACTCTATTTACTAAAGAAAACCGCATCAAAATCCGTTGCGTAGTTTTAAAGATCTAAGCACATATAGGGACAGACAGCGGGAAGCGACTTTGTTTAATAATATGTATTGATATTGATGGAAATTGCATATGGACAGCCTAGTCAAATGTGCTTACCGATTTTCATGATTATTTTTGTAGTCGAAGCCTTATCTCTTCTAATTTTTAAAATTTATCTTCTATCTTAAATCGGAATCTTAAATCTTTATATACATATATTTTACGATTCAGCCTGTAATATCTCACTGTTGGGCATAGGCCTCTTCCCTATGTAGGAGAAGGATACATATATTTTGAATATTAAATAATTATTAGGTAGTATTTTTCAACCGACGTACAAAAAAGGAGGAGGTTCTCAATGCGATTGTATTTTTAAAAAAATGTATATTTTAATGTAGTTCGATGAATTTTGTTTTAATTGCAAGGTGTTGCGTGTCATGTGGTCCCATTTAAATTTAATTGAGATCTGACAAGAACTTTTAGAGTTATATCTAATAACGCGTATTTACTTGACTATTTTTTCGTCTACCTACGTTGTGTTACTTGTCGATGTAATTGAAGTCGGTTTTTTTTTCGTTTGCGAGCAAACACAATTATTATTATTCTCGTGTAAAAAATAACGATTGCACATGGTTAAGTTATAAGTAATGTAATTATAGTCATCAAACACAATCGTGAGGACTGCACCTGATAGTAATACAATATGTTTCATTATAAATACATGATATATTCAATAATAAATATATCTTTACTAACTATACTAATATTATAAAGCTAAAGAGTTTGTTTGTTTGATTGTTTGTTTGGACGCGGTAATTTCAGGATCTACTTGTCCGATTTGAAAAATTCTTTCAGTGTTAGATAGCCCATTTATCGAGGAAGGCTATAGGCTATATATCATCACGCTAGGGCCAATAGGAGCATAGCACCAATGAAGAATGTTTCAAAATCGGGTTTTTTTTTGAGAGCTTCCGCTGCGTAAACGGTTAAAGTTTCGCACAAATCATGTATTATGACAGAATTGATCCTATTCCACGCGAACGAAGGCGCGCGCAAAAGCTAGTATTAGTATAGAGCTGAAAATTTTGTTTGTTTAATCGCGCTTATCTCGGGAACTCCTACTGGTTGGAATTGAAAATTTCTTTTTGTGATGACACATTTACCGAAGAAGACTTTGGGCTATTTTTTTTTGCTCAAATTAACGCAAATGAAACCGCAGGGCACAGCTAGTTGGTCCATAACTGTGAGTCGTGACTTAAAAAAATAATTAATTAGAAATTTTAATTACCTACAATTTACTAATGAAAACTATTTCGGCATCGAGTCAGTTCGTTATTCATACAGACGAATATACAAAAAGTTTAACAAAAAAGTGTGTGTGTGACTTATGACTTATGTACTGACGTAAGAAGTTATACTTCAAGCTAGAGTATTAAAATAATTCCACAACGCCATCTCTCAGAAATGCTAAAGATTACTTTAGCATGCTTGAACTTCGTTCCGTTTTTTCACGCTTCACACGCGCATAGTAAAAATTTACTCTCATAATTCCACAACGCCATCTCTCAGAAATGCTAAAGACTAGGTACTTTAGTGGCGGCATCTATTCATGTATGCTTGAATTACGTAGTTCCGTTCGCGCATAGTAAAAATTTACTCTCATCATTTTTCTCTAACGCCCCAAAAGAATTATAACTTCAATAAACAAATAAATACCTACTTAAACAATTATATCCACAAATATTTCACAAGTATTGTAAAACTGCGTTACGAAAAGTGTGATCGGGCGAGGCGAACTTAGCAAGAGGGAGAGAGAGGCGTGAGCACACATTTTCTTTCTCTCTTCCTCTCTTTAAGCCAGTTTAACCGTTTAACGTTACGAATATCTACACAGTGCAGGCCTATTGTGCGGAAGTTTTACTTCAGTCGTGTGGTCACACATCACACTCGTTTTTTTTTTGTATGAAGATGTTAAATAGTTTTATTGAATTGAATTACTTCAATGTTCTATGTCCAATTGGCTTCAATTGAGATAAATTGTTTTTACTTTTTGGAATTTTTGTTTTTAATTTAAATATCTTACGACTTTATCTAGGTATATATGATGTATAAAAAAATTTCGTGTCACGATGTATGTTTGCGATAAACTTCGAAACTACTGAACCAATTTTTATCAAATTTTGTAAGCATCGGTAATTTGGTCCAACATGGGAGATAGGGTAGTTTTTATCTCAATTGGACCCGGTAGGTGCAAATTTGGTAGCTGTTTTCCGGGCAGGACAACGTACCTCATAACTTTTTACTGGGTGTACCGATTTTGATGAAAAGCTAATGCTTATCTAGTGTACTACAGGGACACACTTAAATTTGATCGAGATCTGATGACTACTTTTTAAGTAATATTTGATAACGCGTATTTACTCGACTATTTTCGTCTACCTTCATTTTACTTGTCGATGTAATTGAAGTGGGTGATTTCGTTTGCGAGCAAACACAATTATGTTGATATATTACATATTATGTATTTCATAAATTGTGTAATGCAAATACACATGTATAGTTCAAGGTCACATTATTTATCAAAATGGTTTTCCGAGTTCAGATAAAACTAATTCATTTTGATACAAAGCTTATCGTGTATCGTCTGGGTAGTTTTGTAATGATTGATTGAATTATGAAACGTTTATAAACTTAATAATTTTTACACAGCTATGTGCAAACGAAAGCCGTCAGCACACAAGACATGTTCTAATTCATTTTCTTACTTGTTTCTTCACTAGCGACCCGCCCCGGCTTCGCACGGTAGCAAAAACTATCAGTGTTCGTCTACTATATAATGCATGTATTATATATATAAACCTTCCTATGCAATCATTCTATTTACAAAAGAAAACCGCATCAAAATCCGTTGCGTAGTTTTAAAGATCTAAGCATACATAGGGACAGACTGACAGCGAGAAGTGACTTTGTTTTTTTATACTATGTATGACTTGCAGAGATAAGCATATCTATCTGTCGTTATCAATACATCTTTATCTAAAACTACGAGAAAAGAGAGATCGTGTGATTATTTAAATTTATTATTAAACTTTGTTCGATTAATAATTGTGTCGAGTTATTATTAGATTTTTCTTTATTATGGAACTGAGATAGATTTGATAGGGCAGTTGCTCGCGACCCATGGGAATACTTATAGTTTTTCGTCACAAAGTAGCTGTGTTGCTTTGGGTTTTATGACATAACTAGCTGACCCCGCAAACGTTGTTTTGCCATATATGTTATTAACCCCCGCAGGCCGCAACCCCCTCTTGTGGGTGGAATTTTGTAAAATCCGTTCTTAGCTGACCTCTACTTGGCGAAAGGAATATTCCTACCAAATTTCAAGTCTAGGCCTTATGGTTTCAGAGATATCGTGATGAGTCAATGGGTGAAAATCTCTTTTATATATATAGATTATGTACCCGTACAGTATGTACCTCTGTACCAAAAGTCTACATAAGTTCTAGATTTAGTAACAAACATCCAGCCAAAGTGTCTCATTTGCAATAGTTACAATATATTTTTAGTAGTTGAAACTTTTCAATTAATAAATTTGTCGACATTTATAATTTTGTTTAGGCGTAAATCTTCGTGTTTATAAATTATGGTTTTGTACGCGATAATACCTATGTATAACGCGTTAGTAATATAATTCAATTTTATTTACCTAACAGCCATACAAAGACGTTAAATGGGACATTATATAAACGTGAAGAATGTTGCAAGAAACATTACGAATCTCGAAATACGTTCAAGTTCATCGTGCAAGAATCGCGAAGGTTTGAGCCGCGTTATCCGGTATTCTCTTCCGATATTATAAAATGCTTTTTAAAGGAATTTCAACTCTACTCTCACAATTTTAAAGCTTAATTTTTATATATTTAATTGATTTGTCTTAACAATTGTAGATTTTTCTTTCGATTCTCGTAGGGTAACCATAATGTTGATAAATTTTGGACGAGTCCCATTATGTCAAAAAAGAAAGAAATTCTGTTAAAGAATTGATTTATTTCATAAAGATGAAAGAAAGAAAGAAAGAAAAAAAAATATTGTTTTAGTATTATTTAGGAATATGGTGTTTTAAAGGTGACCATAAAGATGTGTTAAGTAATAATTAGAATTGATGTAAGTAAGTTTGTTACAAATCAATTTCACGGGAACTATATTGTTTCGGAATAAACGCAGCTTAGTGCTATTCTAGACTATATATAACCTCTGTCAAATTTCATCCTGATCTGTTGAGCTATACTGGCGTTATTGAGTAACGACCATTTATCCAAACCTTTGTATTTATAAAATTAGTAAAAGAGATATTATTCTTTAGTTAAATATACGATATATAAAATTAATACAATGAGTTATATGAATACACAGACATGTATACTTATTTTATCATCTTCAAATAAACAATAATGTACTAAAAAAGATTTAATGACGGCGTTAAAAATAATGTATATATACATTTATGAAGTTAGCTATTCCACGTGTATTTATTTCTGAATACTTATGATAATTATGAAGAAAATATATGACGCTATTGACACGTAACCATCATAAAGCATAGAACAAGTTGCTTGTACGTGACAAAAAGAAAATATAAATTATACATTACTTAAAGAATTTGTAACTTTATTGTTTAATTGATGGAATTTTCAAAGAATTTCTAATTTTATTGCCCAATTTACAGGTCACATTAATTAGTTATCGTTTAATTACATTGAAACCGGTCCAAGACACTAAGCTCATGAATTAATTGTATATTTATCTTTAACTGTATCTAAATTGTTCGCGTATACACTATGTACGTTAGCATAAATTAATTATTTATTAATATATACATCGAGTACTAGTTACATAATTATACAAGTAATTTGTAAAAACTGTTACAAATATATTTTGCACTAAAATATATTTTGCACTAAAAATTTAATTAATCTTAATTGCGAAGCATTGCACTCTACGTATTAATTTATCCAAGCACTAGCCGCACTAGCAGATAAATATAAATGTTTTAAAATCACCAATTAATTTTCTTTCTCTTCTTAAATTGTTGACACGGCACGTCAGAGGGCGCAGGTTCAAATCCTGCTGATTTAAAATCTTTATATATTTTTATCTTTTTCCTTTTATCTTGTCACTCCTGAATAGTGTAGCTTTCTGTTAGCGAAAGAATTTTCATGATCGGATCAGTATTTGCGAAGATTACCCCGTATATACAAACAAAGTTATAAACTTTACCTCTTTATAATATTAGTATAGATATATTTTAGTTTGATAAAAAAAATGCTATGACCTCTACAAGTTTTGTGGAAGTAATAAAAATAAAAACAACTGTAGACATATTAAAAAGTTATATAACTTTTAGATGTTTGTTTTATTGAAGTGAATTAAAATAATAGATTTTTTCTCTTTATGAAAAATTAATTATGCTTTCTTTGTAATTTTGACTGATTTAGATCACAAATAAAGTTGATAAATTCTAATTAAATCGTAATATATTAATAGGTTGATGTAAGTCTCTTACTCTATTGCATCAGCCATACCAACCTCAGATCTTACACAGCAGGTTTTCCCACTACGGTCGTCCTACATGCTCTTCAACCTTGTTTCGGCTATTAAATATTGATATATATCTATATTTTATAGCCGAATTATAATTAAAAAAAACCGGCTAAGTGCGAGTCGGGTTCCGTACAAACAAAATTATTAAAATTATTTTAATTATATGATGTAACTAAAAATGTATGCTTTTCGCAATTTTTTCTTTATTTGTGCTATAAAAGGTTGCTTCGTACCTAATTTCAAGATTCTGAGTTCACGGAAAGTACCCTGTAGGTTTTGATTCCCTAGCGAGTGTCGAAAATTTGCAGCATAAAGGGCTGTATCTTTTGATTGCGCTGGCTTAGAAGTTTTATTTTTTCACAGCTCCTAGGGACAATAGACCTGAGTATTTGATATGAATTTCAGCTTAAGCTGTATTAATACCTCCACGCATTTGTGAGAAAAAGGGTCTTGACAGACAGACGGACAACAAAGCTATCCTATAAGGGTTACGTTTTTTCTTTTTGAGGTACGGATCCCTAATTTTGTATTTTTAGTTTTTTTTTATTGATGTATTTAATAAAAGTAATGCGATGGTATGTATGTGATAAATATATAGATATTATCTCACATATCATATTAAAATAAGTTTTAAAAAAATTCTGGATTTTTTAAATAATAATATGGTGTTTCTAATCTTTGAAACGGTACCTACTTGTCTCCTTTGTTTTAACACGACAAGCTAAACCTTTAAGAAGTATGAAAGTAACATCATACATACATACATACATACATATAATCACGCCTCTTTCCCGTAGGGGTAGGCAGAGACCACTTCTTTCCACTTGCTACGATCCTTACATACTTGTTTCGCTTCATCCACTTTCATTATTCCTTTCATACACGCTCTACGGTTTAGGGTACTCTTGACCTGGCCTTTTTTCAAGACGTCTCTGATCTGGTCTTGAAAAGTCCGCCTAGGTCTACCCCTTCCAACACTTCCATTCACACTCGCCTTATACACTTTTTTCGTCAATCGTTCTTCATTCATTCTCTCGACATGGCCAAACCATCTCAGCATACCTTTCTCAATTTTTGTCACTACATCTTCTTTCAGACCACAACGTTTCCTTATCTCACTATTTTTTTTATCCTGTCACTCAGTTTAACTCCTATCATACTTCTTAACGCTCTCATCTCAACTGCATTTATTCTGCTTTCATGTTTCTTCTGCCATACCCAACTTTCACTTCCATACATGAGTGTCGGAACCAACAATCCCCTATGCACAGCCAAACGAGCCTTATTAGACACATTCCGACTGCTCATAAAGGAGTGCAAAGCTCAATTCACCATGTTTCCTGCATTCACTCTTCTTTCAATATCACTCTCACACTTTCCATCTCTTGTAAACTTTGAACCCAGATACACAAACTCATTTATAGTAATTAATTAATTAATTAACATCATTAAGTAACATCATAGTTAAGTTTAATGCGCAGAAACCCTTTTTCTTTATTTCATCACAAAGTGAACATTGTTTTAGAGCTAAATAAACATTGAATAAGCATTAAAACAAAAACCGGTTAGGTTTTCACTGATAAATGACAACTACATAGCACAATTAAGTTCAAAACAAAAGATTTTTTAAGAAAAAGATTAGTAAATTTCGATTTTTTTTTCGTTTGAACATGCAATTAAAACTCGATTTTTTTCTGTTGGTTTAGTATCTAACATCCCACTGCTGGGCAATAGGCCTCTTGTTTCATGTAGGAAAATGGTCAGCGCTTAATCCACCACGCTGCTCCACTACTACGGGTTGGCGGATAAAAATTACATTTATCTATTTAGACTGCTTTGCCTATATGTATTACATTCTCTATCTTAGTATGTGTCTAGCCTTGAAATTCAAAAAGCTATCAACAATTTCCTAGAACAAATTCATTATTTAAAATACTTGAAGTGAATGTGCATATTAAGATATAAAAATGGTACTTTTTGACATTGGATGTTGATATTTAAAGATACCGCGGTGCGATCTAATTCCGTGTTAGGTTATAAAATATTATTAAGTAGTTAATGTTTTTTTTTTTCTTATTTTATTACTACTATTTCACCGAAAAAAGTGTATCATACCTACCGGTCAGCTGTTACATAAAATACAGGCATTAGCTTAGGAACAGACGATCGTGTGTTTTCTTAAAGTACTAGCCGTGCGGCTTCATCAATTTTTTATTACGTAATAATTTGTTAATATTACCATAGAAATATATTATTTAAACATTAATTACCAATACAACCGATGAAATTAAAATTTTAGCGCTATTTAAAATACCTACATATTTTATATAGTTACATTCTATGAATAAATTGAATGCTGAAGTAAAAAAAAATCACTAATAATAATTTAATCAACAAAGTTTAATTATTAATATTACCATCATCAGTAATCGCATAGTGTGGTTACCCCACAGCCAGCTGCGACGCAGACTCGTTTTTTTCATCAGCTTATAAACTAACAAATTATTTATTACGGCCATTTAATATTACAACGTTTTTAAACGTACCTACAAAATTATTATCTTCGTCTGATTGACCTTGTAAGAACATTTCGACATTAAATACATGTAACTACGGGTGCTCATTGTCGTATATGGCTTTAAAGCGACATCAAAAAAAAAAAAAAAATGAAAATCAATGTTTTTTAATACGTTAATATCTCACACGCAACCTCTCGCCTTTTAACTTGGTGGTATCGATTTTGATAATCCTTTTTTTATTCGAAATCTGATGCTTGTCATGTGGTCCCATTTAGGGCGAGATCTGACGAGTACTTGTTGAGTTATCTTTGATGTTAATTGTTTACTACATTATTTACAACAACACAGTAATTCACTACACAAAAGCAAAATACGTGAAATATTTGTACTATTTTCGCCAATACAAGTACGTAGCGCTTTTTTGAAAGCCGGAATATAACCTGAATCTACAGTGACAATGATATCTGTAAACTAAATTCAATAATTGATATTTATTTTTTTCTCTGATAACGAAGTTATTAAAAAATATTTTTAAGATCTTAAATAAAGATCTTAAAATAAAGTTAAATATTCTATTTCATAAAGTCTATACATTTCGCAGTCAATTGTAAGTTCATCTAAATTCCAGACGACCTAAGTGTTCGTAATGGAGCGCAGACGCTATAAAACTCACCTAAAATTGTCGCACTGTGTGATAATCGTCTGGCTCATACCGACCTATGTGTAATAAATATTTATAAGCCTGATTACACACACATAGATACCTACATATTGCCAATAAGGGTGTAATTAGTTCCTTGGTATTGTTAATGTTAACTATAGTCTATAAAAAAAAACAATAATAATAATTTAAAAAAAATAAGTAAATAGGAGGAGGTTCGTAATCGGTACCTATGCTGTTACTACTTTTGTTTTAAATATATTTTTAAAGAATATAGTATTTCGCAAAGATATTTTTATACGAGAATTATTTTTAAAAAATCCAAATTTGAATTTAAAAAGCTACAATGAACGAATACGGTTTTTTTAATTGACTTAAAAAAAACCTGTGTGGTTTTATGGAACCACGGTAAAAGGGAAACTTTTTTCACGTTATAGACATTTAACTAAAACTTTTTGAAATAATATTCCAGGGTATAAAAATCGCTTTATCAATCTTACCGCGCGGCCGAGCGTTACGCGACATGCAACACAAACCTAGACGAAAAAGTTTGAGACGATGTAATAAAAGTTTCACTTTAAAATGTGGTTCGTAATTCTTCAATTGTTGTAAATTTTTTGTGTGCCATAAATGTTTTATTTGTATATATACATTTATAAATTAAATTATCATACTATAGGTACCTACATATTTCTTACACGTGTTTATGTACAGCGAACAGACAACCTTGAACCATTCCAATTATCATTAAAACAAAAATGCTTAATGATTTAAGTTGACAATTAGCAAGACTTGTATGGAATCCATCCATCAATTCCATTTTAAAACAACAATATCTATGTATTATAATAAGAATGCAATTAAGATTGTTGTATAAAGGAATCATACTTATAATATAAGTTTGCTTTTTTATTTATATGTATATATTATATTACTTTATTACATACACGTTACACATACAAGGTACATGTTATGATATATAGTACCTACTATAAAAAAAGATATAGAGCATGCAAAGACAGACACAGACATCCTAAGGGGCTGTCTCCATGAGCGAGCGTATCGCCGGCGATACGCTCGCTCGCCGAGACATTTCCATTCCATACAGATTGCTGTCTCCACGACCGAGCGTATCGCCGGCGATACGCTCGCTCGTGGAGACAGCTCCATAGAGAGTGTATAGGCAAGGTGCGAAGTCATGGTGGAGGTAAGCCGAATCGACACAAGCGTACGCAGTGGTGAATTTTTGAACTAAACGGAGATGTGTTAAGACTCTGTCGTATAAAAAATACACGTAAACATTTTAATTTTTTATCAATAGTAAAATTTTAATAAAATGAGCAACCGGAGTTGCTGTGTCGTTAATTGTAGAAATACTAGCAGAAAGAGTGAGTGTAAATTTTATACATTTCCAACTGCGAAATGGAAAATAAATCAAAGAAAAAAGTTAATAGTAGCAGTAAGACGGCGAAAGTAAGTAGTATCATAACCTTAATTTCAGTATTAATAATAAAAGAGTATAACAGGCATTTGGAAACTGGTAAATGTTGTTGACACAATAATATATTATCTAAATTAGTTATTTGAAATATAAATGTTTTTACTTGTAGAATTTATCAAAATTTAATAAACTATTGTATGTATTTTATTAAGAATTTCATATAAATAATGAAAAATATTTTGCTACTCTTTAGATTAAACAACGTGTTTATTAAATTTAAAAAATTTAGTTACTAATTTGGAACTCAATTCGATGATTTACTGCTTGAAAACCAGTTTTGATGATGACATCCATGTTTTCGTAACGACTTAAATAAAAAAATATTAAATTAAAAAAATTAATATTTTACGTTATCTTCAAGATTCAGCTATTACATTATCTTTTTATTTTTATTCTTTACTTTTACCTTTACAATTATAATTATACTCTTTGTTTCCAAAGTTTGTTTCCTTTTAGTTTTGTTAAAATTAATTTTACAACTCATATGTACTCAGCTATGCTTTAGAAATTAGAATTGACCACAGATTACACACAGATAGTATAAAACTATAAAGCTAGCTAGAATTGACTTAATCTAATCATGTAAATATTAAATAATTTGTTTATCAATGATACTTACGTTTTTTTTTAAGAGATTTAATTCAATATAAAATAGCACGTAATTTCGTCAGTTCGTCACTACATTTTTTTCACATATTGATAGTTATTTTAACAATAAAAAAATAGTAATTTTTGTCAAATATCATTAATATACTGCCAATCACAGATTATATCTGCCAATACTGTCCCCTTTTAGTTCATACCTCGAGTGGCGCTACCGTCACGCACCTAGCCAATAGAAATAGGTGGCACGACGATACTATCGCCGGCGATACGCTCGCTCGTGGAGACAGCCCCTTAGGTGAGAGGAATTTGTTTATTAAAATATGTAATGTGCATTTGTTTTTTTTTTTTTTAATTATAATTTTGGTAATTTTTTAGATAATTTAAGAATAATTATCTGCTATCTGAGGTCTTCTCTGTGAGGTTTAAGGACCCGTGTTAGCTGTTGTAGTTGTGTTTTATTTTCTCTTTTAAGATCAATTGTTCACTGTGTCTTTCATTTTACGTTTTAAGGGAACTCATAAATATCTTAATATTATGTTCTTACTGTTACTATGAGCTACTAAAACCTGTAAATTTTGCTTTTGTAATGTACTTAGCAATTATCAACATTTACTAATATTTGAAAATTCTCGAAGTCGAAAGTTATATTATTAGCGAATAAAAGTATTGAAGATGCTGCCTACGAACTGTGATCGCGACATTTCAGATTGTTTTACAACTTTCAACTGTTTTACAACAAATAACGTGTACGGAAGTACACGTTATTGTGAGTTATGCTTGAGGTAGGGCAGGGAATATCCTGCTCAAAATTTTGACCAGCCCGTCTGGACAGTACCTTACAGAAGATCACAGCTAAATAATACTGCTCCCAAGTAGTGTTGTGTTCCTGTGGTGAGTAAGATGGCTAGAGCTAAGATGGTCGGAGGGTAGGGTTGGCAACGCCCATGGTCGACAGTGAAGAAAAATGGGATGCAGTATCCTCCTTCTGCAAGTCCATAATGCTGCAGAAGGAAGCGGCCGAACGGGAGCGAGAACAAGACCCAAACTCGCTCCCGATTCGTCGCGGTAGACGCGATCGGCGACGCAGGGCCTACCTGGCCAACCTGCCACCGTAACGTCGGACCAGCGGGCGATAGATCGGGGGATATATCGTCCTTATTGCACGGTCCTGAGAAGGGAGGCGACCTTTGTGTTCAAGGGAGCCTCTCAGGAGTTACTTATCGCGACGAGCCCTTAGGGCAACCGCTAGCGGGATCGCGGAAGAGCAACCGCGTGCCTGTGATTCCGCCCAGGCGTGTCGAAGGAACACCCCAGAGATTTTTAGTCCGTGCGAATCGGACATGCCCTCCAGCTTCCCCGGGCTAGAGGCATCCGTTAGGGATTTCCTCTGGGTTAAAAAAAAAAGAAAAGAAAAAGGGTTGGCAACGCCTTTGCGATAATTCTGGTGTTGCAGGCGTCTATAGGCTACTACGGTGACCGCTTGCCATCCGAATCAGATGGGTCGTACGCTGGTTTGCCAGTCCATTATTAATAAAATATATTTAAATATTTATAATATAATTCCCAAATGTGTACATAATGATAGAAGTGTTATACTGAAAAAATATAACATTTTAAGATTACTTACCTAATTGTTACATCACTTAGTGTTTACCTGAATAAATCCAAAATCGGTAACTACTCTGTATCAAAATATTTTTAAGAACTTTTGTAAGCCTCAAATAAACACGTTTGGGACGATTTGAACATAGCTTTGGCCTAAAGAAAAACGTATCTTCATACTATGACAAAATTTCTAGATTCATTGTTTTTTAAATTAAGAAATAATATTTTTCATAGTTTAACACTGGGACACAATTAAACAGAAATTGCAACCCAACATTCTCAACTGACGAAGTCCCATGTGACCATTTAACAAGGAATTGAGACGGATATATGTAATTTCCAAATTGAGGGTACAGGATGGATCCCGTCTGCTTAATAGACATGGAACGCGAAACAATATACGAGTACCTACATAGTGGCAACGAACACAGTGGATTCTATTACCTCGTTATACGATCTGCTATTAAAACTGGCGTCCTTTTCCATTATAACTGTGATATCAGAATCGATATTATAATCTAAACATACAACGTGCTCTAACGCTTTAATAAAAATAATAAAATTATTTTATATGTTAGTAAGTCGACAAACAAGCGTACGGCTCACCTGATGGTAAGTGACTATCGTAGCCTATAGAGTATAGACGCCTGCTACACCAGAAGCGTCGCAAGCGCGTTGCCGACCCTACCCCAATCCCAGGAGCCCCCCCCCCAGGAGCTCTGGTAATCTTACTCACCAACAGGAACACAATACTGCTTGAAAACAGTATTATTTAGCTGTGGTCTTCTGTAAGGTCGATGTACTACCCCAGTCGGGCTGCTCCATATTTTGAGCAGGAAATTTCCTGCTGTGCCCTACCTCAGTTAATTATTAAATAATTACTATTTATAAAATTACCGTCGCGTGTTCGTTAGTGTTCTGTCAATGACCGACTCACGTGAGTTTTACTTAATAAAAAGACATTAGGTTTAATGCTCCTTTACGATATCCTAAAAAAAGTATCACTCCACTCTGTCCACCACTTTGAAGAACAGTACTTGATGTTAACTCCCCCATTTCCAGGTTGTGCAAGAATTAAGATTCTTGATTGATTCTCTTAACAACTGCAGTTATTTAGTAGACATATTGGTGGATAGTAAACTAAAATTCTTAAGCACATCTTTTCAATTGTTAATTTTCAATGAATATCCCAATTGCCAAATCTCTAGCTAAATGTTTATTTGTTTTTCTTTAGATTAGTGTAAAACAATAATATCAACTGCGTAATTATCTCAAGTGGCAACACGCGCTCTATCGCTATTGTTTTATTTCTACTCACGTTGTGTAATTATGTACATTTTCGTTCAGTAAAGGTTACTTTAGGAATTTTTTTTTGTTGTTATATTTATATATGAGCCGACAGATGGCGGGATAACCATCCAACTGCTGGCTTTCAATTACACGGCCGAAGACGGTCAGCAGCGTTTTCGGTGCGACAAAGCCAGCCCTGCGGTCACCAACCCGCCAGCCCAGCGTGGTGACTATGGGCTAAACACATGAGTTCACGCCATGTTTGGCGCGAACTGGTGGAGGCTTATCTCCAGCAGTGGACTGTGATAGACTGAAGGGAGTGAGTGAGTGATGCTTATGAATTAACGTACACAACCCTTGGTTAACCAAATAAATAAATAAATTAACAAATAATATCAGCTATATATATCAATGACAATGTTTATACTCAAGTGTATAAAGCATTCTGCTTAGTTTGACACTATAGCTGAATAATTAACACAATTTATTGCTTAAAAAGGTTTGTGTTGTATAAACAGTAATAATAAGCTTAAGGATAAGCTTAATCATTTGCATAAAGTATGACAAGAAACAAACATTTTACGATTAAACAGGCTTAATTCAATGTTAAAATGATACGAGGAAAGAATTTCTTGACATTGTTGTAAGGACAATCCTCAATTATCTACATTAAAAGATGTCTATCTTAACAACAATCTACATAAAATGAAGACAGATTTTATTCATTAATAAAAATAATAAGTTTGTGTACTTTCCTGCTCCTGGAGAGAGTCGAGGGTCGGCAACGCGCTTGCGATGCTTCTGATGTTGCAGGCGTCAACGTCAATCATTGTCTGTAGGCTACGGTAATCGCTTATCCTCGTGTGGACCGCAAGAACGTTTCCCACCCTAGTCGTATATTAAAAAAAAAAAAGAAAAAAAAGTAACAGTAGTAAACAGAGTTCAATTTTACACAGAAAAAAAAGTTCAGTAAACTCGATGATAAGCGTATCGATTTGGAAATAGTTACTGATTAATCGGTTCATTAAATGTTATTTTACGATTAAAGGTTGACTAAAAGCCGTTGCTTATAAGAACGATATCCGTATTTCTATTAAAAAAAATGTATAGATACAAATAGAAATGAATCTCCGTAATGTACTTAGGTACATGAAAAACAAAATGTCAGTACCTACGGAGTTTGCCAGATCGGCTACTTTTTTTAATTAAAGTAGCGGTCGCCAAGTTAGTCGCCAATAAAAAATTAAAAAAAAACCCAAAAAATTAAAAAAAAAAAAAGATTTTTTTTTAATTTTTCGATTTGACTACAGACTGACAATCAACAAAAGAGTAATATGCGTGTGTGTGTCAAATACATGGTAGTGTGTGTAATATTTTTTTAATATTGATTTAATATACTTTTATGAATAATTAAAAAAAAATTAGCAGTCTGCACTCCTTCTCCTATATAAACTATAAGTGTACGAAATTTCATATTCCTCCGTACGCGCAATTTTCGTAAAAAGGGGTACAAAGTTTTGGCTTCACGTATTAATATACATAATTATAGATAGAAGATAATAAAATTCTGTAGAAATCAATTTGATGTTAATCTGAAAGTATAGTGGCGCCATTCGCTAGACATAATTATAGTCTAGGATTGCTGTGCAAGTAGAGTCTTTATTTCTATACAGGCATGTTGATACTTTAGAGATCCTACATAGCTTATCGCTTATGTAATCTCGTTTCCAGTTAACCATTATTTACACAATCGCACAGAGTTAATAATAAAAAAAATATATTTTTAATTTACATAAATATCACAATAAAATACCACACATTGTGGACATTGTGGTAATGTTAGGATTATTTTTTATTTTGTAATATGTTACTATATTAATGAATAAATAAATATCTTATAACATACACAGACGGTTGTGTTTTATGTATATGTATTTGTATAGGTAACAGCCGACTGTTATAGCAAAAAAAAAATTTTTTTTGATAAATATATAAATACATAAATACAAATATTAAACCCAGACTCAGGCGGGAATCGAACCCGCAACCCGCGGAGTAGAAAGTAAGGCCACTACATACTGCGCCAACGGGCTAGTCAATTAATATATTGAAGACCTGCCCTCTTAGCCAAGATGCAAAGTTAAACGAATAGAAGAGAATACTCAATGTATGGGATAATGGGAATGACACTAGCTTTCATCATAATGATATCGAACTAGATGACCCGGCGAACTTCGTATCACCTACCTATGTTGGTGAAAAATATGGACAAAACAGTTTCTGAACGCACCTATAAATATTTGACAACCAAGTGACAATTTTTTTGACAAAAGACATCAAAATGTTTCAGTTAGGAAGTTAGGAACATTTTGTATTGCAAAATGAAATTGTCGTTTTTACTATTTTCCGTTACTTATTATTTTTGATTCTCCGTTTAAATCTTCCCTGAACTTCCACAAATATTTCAAGATGAAAATTAGCCAAATCGGAGACGTTTTTTCTTTCAAATTAAAAAGAAAGAGCGACTGAGTTTCTAGTTCTTTCACATACAGTTACGAAATATAAATACTTCTAATTTTATATTTTTATTTTTCACCAACGCAAAAGAGGGGTATGATTGGTTTGACGCCAATCTCTCTTGTTTGTATGCCTGTGGCATCGTAGCTCTCGAATGAATGAACATCAACGCATCATTTTAAAAAGTATCAGCTCTTATCTAAAGCGATGCGAGGTATTTTCGACATAAATTAATATTATTACCTACGTGAGTGGTTATTAATAAAATAAAATTTAATATCTATATTTTACAAAGCTTATCAACTCAATTTATATAGATATACGAAACTACGAGACATTTTACATAGTCATTAAAATATATATTATATATTCGTATTATGTCCCCGAGTATACGTCTGTAAAATAATATGAAGATTCTCATTATAACAGCTATTATGCGCGACTGCGATATACTAAGATTACTCATACATTATGAGTGTTGTAAACCAATTCGTAGTTTACAAGTACGGCTTGCAATCATAATTGTTATACCTCTTATCTATATAGTAAAGTCCCGACTACATACTCCACCATACTCTTTGGTTATTATCAGTATTAAAAACCTACTATATTATAAATATTATAAAAAATATATATTTCAATTTTCAAATTTTTCAATAATTAATTAGTATATGGCTATCGATTTTCAAGAATTCTCTAAAATTTTTTTATAATATATTATTTATATAAGAAATAAGTACCTGGGTGACCGAGCCTGGCTCGGTATTTTCATTTTATTTTTTGTTTTTCTTTTTTTTCTCGGTATTTTTATATTTTAATTTTATTTGAATAATAAATCACGAGTGAAATTAAAAAAAAAAGAAAAAAAATTAATCTGGAGATTGAGATTTGAACTCGGGTCAACAGGATTTGACACCCGCCGATTTCCTAATTACGCTATTACAGCTATGTTGTCAGTAGTGAAATTAAGCTTCGTATTCTAATGATATTTTTTCATTGCCTAAAAACAGGGATAAAACGACATTTTTTTAAAATGAATCCTAGCTAGATTAATTTTTTGCCCGCGAAATCCCCTGTATACTGAATTTCACGAAAATCGTTGGAGCCGATTCCGAGATTCAAATTCTATATATATATATATATATATATACAAGAATTGCTCGTTTAATAGTATAAGATAAGCATCAACCCTGTCGATAGAGTTAATTTGGGTTCAAATTCCACTTCAGCTAGTATCTCACGTGATGAGACCGTAATTAAACCGTGATCAGACCGTGATTAGATAGACCGAGATCACACTGAGACCAGAATACGAACAAACATCGAGTATGTTTTATCTGTTATGTGAATTGAACGTAATGAGCCTGTTAATGTTCAATTTCAATGAATATTCTAGACTTTAATACTTTTCGTATTTTATCTTTCACTCATTACAAATAAATAATTATTATTGAAACGTAGCGTTAGTTATCGAATTAAAAATGTATGCTTATTCATATATGTGAGTTATCATTAAGTGCTTTTAATGAGCGACTGTTTATAACATAAGTTTAGTAAATAAGTGACACAACATCAAAGAAAACGCACAACGTCTACCGTGATACTAGGATTTTGTTTTAGACTAAGTAATTGCTGGATAACACTACATACTTCACCTATGTTTGTTAAGTACCTAATATTTAGATGTTTTTAAACTGATTGATTGAGCAAAAACTTGTTACCTTAATTTTTATATATTTTTTTTTGTGATATGATATGAAAAACGTCTCTAAAAAGATTAAAGAAAATCTAATTTTGTTTATAAAAATCGAAATATATCTAACTATGTCATAATTTTTTATGTCAACGCGATGTTTTAATTATCACAAGCGTAATAAAATTTGCAAATTCTCTGTTGAACATTCCGAAGAACCGGTTGAAAGGAATTTGATTATGACATTTAGTGTAATTATTTAGGAGCAGAATTTCCAGACTGATAAAATTTTAAGTTCTTTTTTCTATTTTTTTATGTAAAGGGTAGACTAAGATAGTAAAGATAGGGATGACTGTGTGGTTACGGCTGTAAAGAATATAGCCACCCCCTCTCTTCCCGTGGGTGTCGTAAGAGGCGACCAAGGGATAACACAGTTCCACTACCACCTTGGAACTTATAAAGCCGGTCGATGGCGGGATAGCCATCCAACTGCTGTTTTCAAATACACAGGCCGAAGACATGTAGCAGCGTCTTTCGGTGCGACAAAGCTAGCCCTGCGGTCACCAACCTGCTTACCCAGTGTGGTGAACTGGTGACTATGGGCAAAGCACATGAGCTTGGGAAAGCCTATGTCCAGCTGTGGACTGTGATAGACTGAAGTGAAAGATAAGGAAAGTTAAATTGATTTTGTGTGTAGTTAGTTGTAGAATAATTTCGAGTACTTAAAAATATCTACAATTTTAAAAGGTAGGTACACCATATTTTGAGGATTTATTGATGAAAATAGTATATTTTATACGAGGCGTCTGCGCATTGGTCGTCAGCGTTCTCAAAAACTGTAGAGCCGTTGTTGACGGCAAAGGAGTTGCGTCAGACTAAAGCTTCAGTGAGAAGAGAAGTTAAGAATGAGAAGTTAAAGGGAGAAAGCCGTAGACATATCGGCTTGGAAAAGCATCCCTAACTAGGCCAAGGCTCGCCCCCGGCTGTGGCATCCATAGATGATGATAATGTCTATTTACATCTGTCAGTAATATCTTACCAAATGAATCCCTATTATATAGGCAGTGCTCTTTTTTCACGCCTGAGGATGACCTGTCTATCTCTCTATCTCTTTAAGTGCAAGCTAAATAAGTATGACGCCGCGTTGGCGCAGCGGTTACAGCGCTGGATTGCGATTGGCTGTTGCGCGGGCGGTTGAGGGTTCGATTCCCGCACACGACAGCATTTGTATTGGCCATACAGATGTTTTCCGTGGTCTGGGTGTTTGTGTAGTCCTTGTGGGTCTCCCCACCGTGCCTCGGAGAGCACGTTAAGCCGTCGGTCCCGGTTGTTGTCATATACACCTGATAGCGATCGTTACTCATAGTAGGGAATATATCCGCCAACCCGCATTGGAGCAGCGTGGTGGATTAAGCTCTGATCCTTCTCCTACATGGAGAAGAGGCCTATGCCCAACAGTGGGTTATTAAAGGCTGAATCGTGATCGTGATCGAAATAAGTATGAGCTACGTAATATCAGATTTAATTCTATATTTAGATCACCTACGATCAAGTTTCCTAATATAGCATCAGTATCATCTGTTCGATCTCAGTATAGCAGATATTTACGGTATTCGCATTCCGAACCCGTTCCCATGCAAGTTATATTTAGCAATAACTGTTTACAATAATCGATGAAGCGTCAGTCCCCTGTAATTCGCGCGGGAGTCAGTCCCGTGTATTTATAGTTTTTACAATGGTTAAGCGGTATTTATGAATCTGGTTATGTAATGAAATTATTTATTATTTTTGGCGCGAACTTGTAGAGGCCTATGTCCAGCAGTGGACTCCGATAGGCTGCAGTGATGATGATGAATGATATTATAGTTGCTAATATTTATTGCAGTAATCTGCGATAAATAATGCATATCGATCTTTTGAAAGAGACAATCGACTAATTTGGACCCGCGACACAGTATTTGATTCTACTACGACCTGTTGAGTTTCAGGCCTTTATTTATTTACAACCTGATATACTGCAGATAATCATCATAACCATCTAACGCCCAGTTTCAATAATCTATCTATCTCTGACTTTGCTTACTAGATATAGAATTTTGATGTAAAGTCCTTACAAATTGTGCCAAAAACCTATCGCTAAGCAAAACCAGATATACATATAGATTATTGAAAACGGACGTACATAGATTTCTTAGCGCCCCTCTTACATTAGAAGCGTTTAAAAGTTTACTAACACAATACATATTAAATAGGTAATTTAATTATTTAAGATTTATCTTTTTAGATTTTACACAAATACGACCTCGTGACAATTTTGCCATTATCTATGAATATAACCCACATGTACACCCGTATGTTTTAATATATAAAATTAATTAAAAATGGTAGTACAACACCGTAACATAGTTAATATTAATAGCATGTAATAAAATAGACATACCTAGACAAGTGAATCTTAACTAAGGTTTTCGAACAACAAACAAGAGTATTTGATTATATTTTTATTTATACTTTAACTAATAGTAAAGTGGTATAATTCTAATATTATTATTTTATAATTAAGAAACAAGGATGTGTCACCGCTGGGCAAAACGAAGTTAGTCCTGTCAGCCTGAATCCTAAACAGGCATGCCTATGCGTTCACTGTCAAAAAAAAAAAACTAATCAAATTAAAGATAAAACTAAAAGCATTTTCATTTCTCAGTATTTGGAATTTAAATACATGTATATTTATATTTTTTTTTTGTCAAAGAGAATTATACTCTTATCTATACTCTTATCGATATTTTTAAATATAGAGACTGCGTCACTCGCACTAATCGTAGGTACTGTGTACTTCGTGTTTACTTTAAAATCATGTTTTAAATGATTCATAGTTTTTACTCATCAACTCATCATAAAAGTATTGCTCAGATCGGGTAATGACCTGAATTGAACTGATGGAGAGTCATAAAATTGACATTTTGTTGTTCTGTTTCAATTTATTGTTTTATTACGAATAGGTATGTACACATAATTAGCGTATTTTCATACTACTTGCGAAAATAGTACTAGATAATAAAAAGATACTATATTTTGTATATACAACTAGGTCGGCAAACAAGCGTACGGCCCACCTGATGGTAAGCGATTACCGTAGCTTATAGACGTCATCTGGAACATGACAAGCATTGCAAGCGTACTGCCGACCCAACCACCAATCACCCAAGGAGCTCTGGTCACCTTTCACACCACAGGAACACAGTTAGTTGTGAGCAGTGTTAATTAGCTGTGATCTTCTGTAAGGTTACTTCGTTCTATGGTTATAGCAATCAAAAATATCTTTTAATTTGAAAAATTTACGCCATACTAATATTGAAAACACAATTTAAATTTAAATGAATTTATTACCACATAATAAAAACATAGGTATATTTTCAACATAATATAGTTACGGTAGAAAATTACAAATAATTTTACAAGAAGTATCGCTACAACTTGTAATCGACGTTATTATCGCAAATTGTACAAAATCCATCAAGCACGTAAATCAAATCACTGAGGTTACTGACCTGCCTCAATTACGTCTATTTGCATTTTACTACTAGGCTGTTAAAAATAAAAAGAAAGCTACGATGGCGCCTGTCGGAGATTCCGAGTATGTGCTATTTTCAATGCCTTTGCTATTTATAGCCTTCATAGCTACCGCTTAACGACCTGCCTGTTTTATAGCAGAATACAGCCTTTTATGAAGAAAAAGAAAAGATAATAATTTCTCTGGAAAGAAACATCGGATGTATTAAGTAACAAGCGAACACGCGACTTCACTTGCGAGTATTAATTTTTAGTTTAGTCCTCCTCGTATTTGTACAAATATTTACCCACCCCATCGTGCATCGGACAGCACGTTAAGCTGTCGGTCCCGGATGCTATCGTATAAACCTGATAGCTATCTTAACTGATAGTAGAGAATATTTCCGTCAACCCGCAGTATCACAACGTGATTGGCTAAGCTCCTATTTTTTTTTTTTAATTTTAAAACTAGGTCGGCAAACAAGCGTACGGCTCACCTGATGGTAAGCGATTACCCTAGCTTATAGACGTCTGCAATACCAGAAGCATCACAAGCTCGTTGCCGACCCTACCGCCAATGCCCCCCCCCAGGAGCTCTGCAGGTCACCTTACTAACCAACAGGAACACAATTCTGCTAGAAAAAAGTATTATTTAGCTGTGGTCTTCTGTAAGGTCGAGGTAGGTGGGGTGGTAACCCCAGTCGGGCTGCTCCATATTTTGAGCAGGTTTCCTGCTGTGCCCCACCTCAGTTAATCCTCACCTACTACCTCAGTTACCTCAGCTCCTATGCCCAGCTGTGGGATATTACACGCTGAATCGTGATCGTGAGACAGATCATTTAGTTTTTCTTTTTTACACTTATATTGATTGTAATTTTAAACTCTCAAACAGAACGGTCTCCTGTCATCCCTGCCGTACCTTGGTAAATACCTCTGCGCCCTGGCGTCCTCTGTGCTGGCCGACTCCCTCCGACGCAGCGGCCGCCTCTCCACCACAGCTGCCAGGAAACTCTTTACTGGATTCGCTGTTGGATTACCTGGTAATTATTTTATCTTATTTGGATAGCTTACAGCTAACTATTAGCTGTGATCTTCTGTAAGGTTCCTACTAGTCCTAGGTCCTTACTAGCATAACTAATCTATACTAATATATAAAGCTGAAGAGTTTGTTTGGTTGTTTGTTTGTTTGTTTGTTTGTATGAACGCGGTAATCTCTGGAACTACTGGGCCGATTTGAAAAATTCTTTCAGTGTTAGATAGCCCATTTATCGAGGAAGGCTATAGGCTATGTGTCATCACGCTAAGACCAATAGGAGCGAAGTCCACGCCGACGAAGTCGCGCGCAGAAGCTAGTACATAATATAAAGTTAATAACAGGATACCACATATTGATTGATATGTTAAGATAAGTATTAGTCCTTATATAATTTACTAGCGACCCGCCCCGGCTTCGCACGGGTGCAATGATGATACTAAATACTATCAACAATAAAAGATACGTTAGAAACCTCTAGTCTAAAATTATCAGTGTTTTTCTACCATGTTATGCATGTATTATACATATAAACTTTCTTCTTGAATTACTCTATCTATTAAAAAAAACCGAATCAAAATTCGTTGCGTAGTTTTAGAGATCTAAATTCTAAACAATTAAACATACAGACAGCGGCAAGTGACTTAATTTTATACTATGTATAAAGATAAAGATGTACTGGTGGTCGAGCGATGCGTCATGCGGGGCAGAGGGGATTGACTCACCGCGCAGTAGGCATAGCATAGTAGGCGCTTTAGGAACTTTAAATGTTTCGCTGCTAATTGCTTCTAACGACGATATCTCAAAAACTATTCATCTGATTGATATAGTGTGAAGGGCAATTTTAATCTGCATTAAATGTCTAAGCTAACTAACATATTTAGGTATATGGATAAGGATTAATACTGAACTAAAGAAAATAGCTATGAAAATAACGTAAGGTTTTTAATTAAAAATTTGAACATAAACGTGGTTATTGTAAGTCAACCGTAAGAGATAGAGATATGCTCTCGCGGACTTTTTTGTAGAATTTTTATAGATTTTGAATTCGCTAGTACATTACTAAACTGTATCTTTGCTAGTTTACGCGGCGTTTGCGTGGAAAGCTCCCAGTTAACGCGATTTTTTACGACTTCTTCAACATTTATCGCCGTAATTCTGCTAATTTACATAAAAGTATACTAAATTATATACACAAACCTTCCTCAAGAATCACTCTAGCTATTAAAAAAAACCGCATCAAAATCCGTTGCGTAGTTTTAAAGATCTAAGCATACATAGGGACATAGGGACAGGGAAAGCGACTTTGTTTTATACTATGTAGTGATTACTAGCACATTTAGAATAAGTAACATTAAAGGCAATGGCAATATTTTGAATAAAAAAGGGCAAAGTTATCTTGTTACTGTACTAAAGTTTCCTAAGCTGTAATTAAGGCTTTTATGTTTATTTAAATCTCACTTAAATAATCTATTACAGATGTGTTTTGCCAAGATCTATTTGCTTTAAAAACATTTGGATTAATTTATCTGAAGACTTGATTGATCTTCAGTAATCAAATTTTGCTAGATAATGCATAATATTTATTAAAATATGACTAAAGAAGAAGTAAGGAAAGAAGCAAAACAATAATTCCAAGATAATAATGAAAGAACAAAAATTGACATCAATTTCCCCATCTCCAGGTGTAATGATGATCGCCCAGGCGTTCTTCGGTCATGACAGGATTTGGTCGATCGCTATCTTCACGATGGCTCTGACTATCAATGGAGCTGTCACCGCTGGATACCTCGGGAATGGACTGGATATTGCACCGAAATTTAGTGGTGAGCAAAATGAATATTGAAATAAAAAAAAAAAAATTTCGGATTATATTGCGGTTTATTAAGTTTTTTAGATTCCCGACGTTTCGGATACGCAGAAAGTGCTAACTCAGGTTACCACTTTCTGCGTAGGTAGGAATAATTAAATATTGATGTAACACAGGGTAGTTTCGAATAACTTTGTAACGTTTGGACGTCTGACGCCTCAGTCCTCCGGTGACCATGGTCGCTGTAAAGTATCCGAAACGTCGGGAATCTAAAAAAACGTAATAAACCGCGATAAAATCCGGAAATTTTTTTTTCATTTTAATAAGTAAAATTCGTGTAAACATTAGAAAACAAAAAAAACGAATATTAATTTGTACAAATACAAGTATCCTTCTCGAGCGGTTAAATCGCTCGGTTTATAAAATCAAATTGACACGCATAAAATTACAAATAAGTCTTCCGAAGTTGATATTTAAGATACGAGATGTATATCCGGGTGTATCTATTACCTGATAATAGTTTATTTACACTGATAATTTTTACTTTAAAACATTCTATAGCTATAGCTATCTCAGGGTTTTAAATTTAAATTAACTCTAAAATCAAAAAGAAAAAAAAATGTATTGAAAATACTTACCTACTTATATTACTATTATAATTGTAATAAATAATATTAATTTTTATTTACTGAGCTGCCCGGCTTGTCGGATTTCTTTTAATACTACCTTCATAATTATGTTGTTTTCAAATTGTATTATGATTCTTGTGTTACGAATGATTGTACGACACATTCCTATGTAAACCTAATTGGTTTTTTGTGAATGTGTTATATATATTTTTGTTACATGTTTGTATGGTAATAATAAATAAAATAAAATAGCTGGCCCGGTAAACTACTGAACATATATATAATTTTTTATCGTAACTTCATAGATATTTTTAATTTTTTAATGGTTATTAGTCCGGTTTAGTTAGATATTCAAGGTTACAATAATTCGCACGGAACTAATAATCGGCACGAGTGTTGGGCATACCATTATAAATAGCCTGTGAAAAGTCCACATCCTCATATTTGAAAAAAAAAATAATATAAAAATTATAGATAATAAATTATCTATAAAAATTATTTCAATACAGTTTCTCCTAAGAGTCAGCGTTTTGGAGTTATAATTATTAAAAATGTTGATGACAACTCTACCGTTTGGCTGAAAAACGCAAAAAACCCATTTTTAGCCATTTGAATAACTTTTTTGCAGATATACAATTGATGGGGGACTTCACACATTTCATTTGTAACAGTGTTCCCAACTTTCGTATCAATTTTCTGTTCTATATAAATATAAATAAATATCTACACGACACACACACGGTCGTCTTATAGGTAACAGCCGACTGGTATAGCTACATATTTTTTTTTTCGATAAACATACATATAAATACTACATATATAAATAAATATAGGTTACACCCAGACTCGGGGTGGGAATCGAACCCACAACCCCCGGAGCAGAAAGCAACGTCACTACAAACTGCGCCAACGAGCTAGTCGAATGGGAATTATTGTATCTCATCCCTATTTTTTTGATCTAATTTGACCGGACTACACACAAAACAATGTTATCGAATTTGAAAGTTATCAACTCTAATATAAATTTATTTTAAAGGTACAATCTTTGGCATTGCGAACACGCTCTCCTCGTTCGGCGGCTGGCTCTCCACGTTTATGGTCGGCGAACTGACTAAGGAACATGTAAGATAATTTTTATGTATATTTTATTGTTTACGAAACAGACTAAAAGCCAATTCCTTTATATATAGGACTCGTTAATGTTCAGACCTTCTATTGTTTATAGTTAAACTCCACAGTCCTAAATATGTTATACTAGCTGTGCCCGCGACTTCGTCCGCGTGGAATTTAACAAAAAAGTTATTTTTGTTGTGTAAAATAAATAAATTTCTAAAATAAAAGTAGCCTAAGTTACTCCTTATTACATAAGCAGATAAGCTATCTGCCAGTGAAAGTCCCGTTAAAATCGGCCTAGCGGTTTCAGAAATTAGCCGGAACAAACAAAAAGACAGACAGACAGATAAAAATTGTAAAAAAGTGTTATTTTTATATACGAGTACATATTATGTACCGTGTATACATCCATATGCATTTAGTACAAATCGGTTATATTAATATTACAAACAGACACTCGCAATTTTATTTATTTGTATAGATATTTATTTTGTCGTATGTCTTAGATAGCAAAAGTAACATTTGGTGGTCCTATTCATGTGACGTGATGTGTGTATGAAACGTTTTGTTCACGAACGATTTAATTTCTTGATAATAATTATGTTCAAAATTGAATAGAATGCTTATGGATATAGGAACCGGACTCAAGTGGGCATAGATTAACATATATTGAAGTTAATAGTTACTCTTTCATATATTTAAGTCACAGAGTGTTGTTTTATGGCCTAAACAATGACTTGTTATATAAGATATATATTCGCGCTTATAAAAAACATGATCAAAATTTTAAATATCACATTTTGGTTGTGTTAATATAAGCAAAATGTGTAAAAAATGTGTTTTGATAATACGTCTAATGTTATATATTAATACACATAGAACTTGTAAATATTACTCTGCATACCTTTAAAGTTGAATTATCAATTAATAGATTTATTCTCGATATTAATATATCGAGCTCTTACCAGCGAAATTGTAAATTTATTAAAATTAAATAATCACTATTTAATTTAGAAGAAAATATTAATAGTAACTAATTTTACTATTTTAAAAAAAATATATTTGTACTAGCATTATAAAGAACTTGAACCTTATCACATTGTAATATATTTTAGTTTTATCGATTCTTAAAATTAAAAGATCCTAGCTGTGACGGTTATTGAGTTTCTTCAGTAATTCATGTAGCATTATAAATTTTTTTTATTTTTTTTTTTATAACTAATTTTACACCCACACTGACACTTAAAATATACAAAATGAAGAAATAAAAACAAAGCGTCATATTTTTTACAGAATACATACGAGCAATGGCAAATAGTTTTCTTCATACTCGCCGGGACATACGTATTTGGTGCTTTAACCTTCGTAATATTCGGCTCCGGTGAACTACAGCCATGGAACCAACCGACACAAACCGAAACCGCAGAGAAACAAGAGGAACAACCGCTGAACGAAGAAAAGGTTTAAATGTAAGGTAGTTTTACAAATTATAAGACTGCAAATATACACCCAACGCCATCTACACTTAGTGTTGTAAAACAATTAACGCCATCTAGCGGTGGTATTGTAAAGTAAGTAGTTTTGACATACGTACGTAGCACAAAATTTACTAAATACATAATCTCAACTGAACTATTTCTTGATTAATTTAATAAAAATTCTACTTATTTAAAATTTAATAAATATGAAGTTGAAAATGTATGACGACAGAAATTCTTTGTATATTGTATATTGTAATATTTACAACCAATACGATTTATAGGTGAAATATACAATTTGTAAAATAAAATGTTATAGACAATTTGCTGACTGATTGAATTTTTGAAAAATTTGATTAATTGATTTTTTTTATATTAGAATAAATGAATCGATTTACTTTCCTTTATAAAACCTCCTTGATTAATTTTGAAATAAAAAAAATTTAAAATTAAAAAAAAAATGTCAATATTAGACAAGGTGGTTTAAAAGCAATTTTAAATATGCTAAGAACATAAATATTGTTAAGACTTGGTGGGCAAATTATTGAAACAATATGAAAAATAAAAGAATCACTATATTTCTTAAGAGTAATAAAATCTTTTTACAGGTAAATAAATATCTACACATTGTCGTAATTCTTTTTTTCTTAGACAGACGTCTAAATATTTTGCCCGCCGAACTTAATATTATCTATGGTAAATAAAAAACAAAAAAAAAAAAAAAACAAAAAAAGGCTGTTGATAACGATTGTGATGTATTTATAAACGTACCGGCACGCGCAAAGGACCCTGTATCACAAAGTTGGAAACCCGACTCAATGTTAAATAAATAATTATATTAGCGCTTAGGAATCGAGGTGTCTTGCAGTTAATACACGCGGTTTTATTGACTAAGTTATTCCCGCGACTTCGTATGAAATCTATCCCATGGTACTTTTTTCCGGGATAAAAGTAATATGAAGAAGCCTTGTGCTATTCGAGACTTACTTCCGTGCTTATTAATTATTATGATGATTAATTAATTAATTACTATTTCACGGGAATCGTAATTTTTTCCGGGATGAAAAGAATTAGAAAATAGTGTTGTGCCAAATATTATCTAGGCCCATTTAGAGCGTGTTATAACTGAGTCAAATATCCATCAAAACTTACACACAAATAATAGTAAGAAGAAATAGGTTTATATATAAAATACATTAAATACACAGACGAAGAAGTGTAGTATGGTTTTAATAAAATAATAAACATAAACACCACCAACAATGGTAATGTGAACAAGTCAATTACGTAGTTTTTGAATTATGGTCAAAAGTTCATTATTCTAAACATTAATTAACTTTCATTATGTACGAAGTTAGTTAAAAATACTGTTAACCGATTACAATAAACAAGAATCTTATCAAGAAACTCTTTTCAATCAGCTCCTATACCAAGAAACTATCATACCAGTGAAAATTATTAAAGTTAAGTTAAGTAAGTTAAAGTAATATAACATATCCGGGACCAAAAGTTAACTGTGAGCTACCTCGATATTATTTTAAAACTTATTAAGATCTAATTATCGATTATTATTTATTTTTATATATCGACGGTTTAGGAAACTCTTAACCATTCATTCAGATTTTATTAAAATAATTTTTGTATGGCGGCTGACGGATGGATATCATATTAATGCTACAAATATTATATTACAATTACAATTTGTATATGTATTAATGAATTTGTAAATATATTTACCATTGTATGTACCTATATACCATTGGCACAGTTCGTAGTGACCCTGCTTTCTGCACCGTTGGTTGCACATATCACGATATCTCTGGAACCATGAGGCGTAGAGACTTAAAATTTGGTAGGAATATTCCTTTCACCGAGTAGAGGTCAGCTAAGAACGGGTTTTGCGAAATTCGACACCTAAGGGGGTAAAACGGGGGTTGGAAGTTTGTATGAAAGTCCTATGTTTTTGAAGTAAGAGACTTGAAATTTAAAATGTAATATGCTCTATAGATGATGTTGAGGTGTACTAATAATGTATTTTGAAAAATCAACCCCCTTTTGGGGTTGAAACGGGAGATGGTAGTTTTATGAAAGTCCAATGAAAAATACACCTACAAACTTGAAATTAGGAAAGGCTATAGCTATGATTTTCCTCAATTTAACGCGGGTGTAACCGCGGGGCACAGCTAGTTTATTTATATATGCATTATTATTTATATGTATCTGCTGTTATCTAAAACACAGTTAATAGGTTGCCTATCTTAGGAACAGACGACCATGTATATATGTATATTTATTGTATGCCTATACAATATAATAGTAAATTTTTTGTCTTTTTTTTCCGTCGGCCACCATAAAATTATTGACCATAGACAAGTCTCGTTACGTACTGTAAGACATAGATAGTAAGATTAAGCCATGTTCACACTTAGCTTTATTGCAAGAGAGAATGCATTAGCCACTATCTGCACTAATACTTTATAACACTCATTTTTTGTATCACTTATTTTATATTAATTTCTTTTGTTAAATCATCTCTTCCGTGTACTGTGACTGTCCCTTTAGCTTCATTAGTCAAGAATGGCCAGTCTATTTAAATCTCTGTCTGCTCTCTTGTCTTTAAAATTCGTTTTCATAAATATTGTCCTAATTGTGTAGCTATATGACGTAATCGAAAATTAAATATGGCGGAAGGTATCTGTCATAAATTGTACTTGAGTCTTAGTTTTTTTTTTAATTTATAGTCAGGTTTTAAGTTCATTTTAATGATTTATTATTGTTTATTCAATTAGTTCTTATAAGAAGTATTCATGTAAATAGTGGCTAGTTTCATGTGCATTTCGACAACTGTGATAAAGAGCTTCGTCTATGAGTCCTCTCTGTTTTAATTTATGATTTCGGAATTAAAAATCCTAAAATGGTTATTATTAGTTCCTAAATTACTATCAGTATTTCGTAACCGTTCGTTTTGTTTTAATATGCACAGATAAATACTATGGTCCTAAATCCGGGATATAACAAAATATTCCCTCATCTGTTAATTAGATGAAACAATTTTTATAGGCTGACAGGTTACTGCTGACGAGGTTCAGCAACCTCCTCCAGGTCAGTACCTGGCTGCAGGTAAGTGTAGCAATCATAGAGATGGCTGCCTGCTACAGTCAGATATATAATGTAAAATATTAACGGTTTTAGCTTACTACATGAAATTAACATGAGAGGGAAAATATTAAAAAAAAAATTGCAGCAGGCTTATGGTGGCAGAGGATGTTTTTATAAATTCACAATATTGAAATCAGCCTATAAAAATTGTTTCATCTAATTAACAGATGAGGGAATATTTAGCTATCTTGGATCTTAGACCACTATATATGATTAATATTAAATTGTATTGAATATTTTTAAGTTAATATCTGCGAAATGTATTTTCTGTATAATTCATTTGTAATGAGCCGTTTGGTATTTTAGTTTTAAGGACGGAGTTGTGAGTTATTTCATTCACGGCTGAATTGTTACTGTATAAAATTTTGGACATTTTCGTTCTCTAAGGCACAGGTTCTCAAAGAAAATTACAATACCCCATGGGGACGACATCTAACCAATATTAGTTCTCATAGTATATTGCATAAAGAAAATAGTGAGTCATTGCAGTTCTTCGACAATTCTTTGCGGATCCTTGACTAATTACCACTAACGTTCGCACGCGTTCTTATTTACTACGATTTAATTGGCCAAAAGGGGTGGCTATGTTAAGTGACACTGATAAGTCACCATTTTCTCAATGGCAAATAGACTATATCTTTGGGAACCTGTTGTAATTTGTCAAACATGTCAGTATTTATAATTTAGTATTTTGAATTAAATAAAAATACTACTCTGACTATAATATATAATACTGTGAGTCACTGTACTACTACTGTACTGAGTATACTGTGAGTCAAAATGTCCGCTAGTTTAATTGTACCTTCACTATCAATAAGTAGCTAATAATTAAAATTTACCATTTAATATTTACAGCGAGCAGGTTAAACGTCTTTTGTATGACCAGAACTGGATATATATAAAAAATCTACATTGTATTAATTTATGTTTCACAATAGGGTCGAATAAGTTTTCACAGAAAACTTATTTGAATTGAAATGTATAAATCTTTTTAAAAATAAATATTTGAAAGTATCTAAAATTTAAAATCAATTATGATTGAAAGTATTCCCTATTCTGTAAATTTCTTTTGCGCCTGTTTATCTGCATTTTGATGCTTTAATACCAAACACGTTTCATTAATACTGAAATAGCTCTAGAATCTATTCCGCGAGTACTAGCTAGCAGCGTGTAGTACATTACTAGTGTAAGGTGAATATCATTTTTATAACTATTTAATGTAATAATTTGTTAAAATGTCATAGGACTTCTGTAATTTTGTGAACAATATTTTTTTTAAATAAAGTTTTCGAAAAATTTTATGTTTTTTATTGTACCGTTATTGTAATTTTATGTGTTTTTTTATTTATAAAACTAGTTCAACAAACAAGCGTGCTGTACTGTGCTGTAGCGTATACACGTTTGCAACACCAGAAGCAAGCTCTGGACACCTTACTCACAAAAACGACACCACTTGAGAGATGTGTTAGCTTGTGTTCTTCTGTAAGGACGATACGAACGATTCAGCCTGTAATATCCCACTGTTGAGCATAGGCCTCTTCCCCATGTAGGGGAAAGGATCGGAGCTTAATCCACCACGCTGCTCCAATGCGGGTTGGCGGATATACCCTACTATATGAGTAACGATCGCTATCAGGATGTACATGATAACAACCGGGACCGACGGCTTAACGTGCTCTCCGAGGCACGGTGGGGAGACCCACAAGGACTGCACAAACACTCAGACCACGGCAAACATCTGTATGGCCAATACAAATGTTGTCGTGTGCGGGGATCGAACCCGCAACCGCCCGCGCAACAGCCAATCGCAATCCAGTGCTGTGACTGCTGCGCCAACGCGGCGTTTGAAAAATCAAAATAGCTTTATTCAAATAGGCTTCAAGAGCACTTTCGAAGCGTCATTTTTCAAACTATACTATAAGTAATACTACCTATATCACATCACTATTTCTGAGTATAATAATGGTCCGGGAGCCAGGTAAAAAATCGGTCAATCATTTCCTCCCAATCGAAACTTCGTAATATGAATAAGGGATTTTTTTTAATGAATATTCGTCTTTGTTAGCTGCGAGCCCGTGGGGGTGGGCTGCTTGAACATAAAAAAAAAATTTTTTCAGTGATTTCCTCTCAACAAAAAATTTACCAGGTGATAGTTTACATGCTACTATGAATAAAAATTAACGTAAGCTGGCTGTATCTCGGTGGAAACTTTATCAGCTGGTATTGAAAGATGTAGAAAAAAATAGTGATTCCCTCACTTCAAAATTTGTCAGATTATAGTTTACCTAATATCTTGAAGGAAAAATAATGTCAGCTGACCATGACATGGTGGATTATTATGTCAGCTGCTGCGTTACACCTTCAATGTCATATATATCTTCTGTTTTACATTTTAGGAAATTAATAGATATGGAAGACTATCACTGAACTCAAACTGTGTATGATTCCTCATACCCCTTCCGCCCCGCTGATTCACTGGAGGTCGGTCAAAACGTCCAAGAGCAACTAAAGCTGTTTCAATAGTAAGGATAAGTTAATAAAACAACACACTGTAACTTATGATAGTTTATTGAAGAAACATTGTAGCACAGCCTAGCTGTCCCTACGAAGCTCTCACTCCCTACTTACAAGGCAAGTGACTTTAACTGCTCCAATGACATTGCTTGGAATATTATTGAGAAGGCTTCAAACCCTGAATACTTACGAGCAAGTAAACTCAGTGTAAATCACCTTAATATTTTTTCTAAGTAATTTTATTCATGTACATTAGCGTCATAATCTTTCAGTTTTTCTAATAATTTTCCAAGCAATCGACACAATGATTGTCTGTTTGGTTACTATTGGCTTATCACAGGATGTCTATAACAATATTAGTGACAAAAGCTTTACATTGAATTACATAAAACAACACTTCAACACAAGCTTCACAACTAAAAAACATTTACATTGAGAGCGATCTGATATAATTTTTAATAATGTTGAGAAACTTATATTGAAATGTCGTTCAATTTACAAAATATAAGCGAAAAATCTGCCTGCATAAATATCACATGAATGAGTGCTTCATTTATTAAAATGTTATCCTAGTTTATTTTATATTACATCATAATTATGGATAATTAATGTCATCGTCGATTGTCAAAAATACATTATTAAAGAAAATGCTAAATTTATTTGTACATAATAAAAAATTATGAAAGAAAAATTAACTACAAAATAATTAATTAAAATATACAACTTTGGGAAGAGCTGTAGATCCAAATTAATTGCATTATCTATTATTACGAATAATGAGTATTTTTCGTTTTTTATTACTTGTTATTTTATATTTATTCAATTTTTTTTTGTTATATCATTGACACAATACTTTTCTATTGCATTATTGCATTATCTATACATACACAACCTAATGTTCTTGCGTCTAGTTTTTTTATTCGTTGTTCACTTACAGAAGTTACAAAGTATGGCTATTTTTATTTTTCTATATAATGCAACTATTAAAATTATAAATTATCATTTGTAATGATTTTGAAATCAAAAATACATAATTATGTAATCATTTACAGACAATTTATGACAATAAAGAATTTTTTTTTATTGTATTTACAAGAGACAAGTGATAAATGAATTATGAAAGTATAATTTTTAAGGCAGTAGTTGTAATACTTGAGATCTAAGTTATGGCAAACAGCATTATTTTACTATCTTTACAGAGTTAAAATATAATAAATTAAGTTTAAACTATAATGTTAAAAATCATATCATAATACATACAGGTCTTATTGAAATATATAGTATATTCAAAAATAACTGATTAGCCATAATACAAATTGATATTTAAGCATAAATATAAAACAGAGTAAGAGTAAGAATTAATAAATGAACGCAACTTTGTCTAAAACAACATAGGTAATTTACAATTATGTTAAAATTCAAAAAAAAAATCTCAAAACAAATTCATATACATTCGATTATTGTTTATTCAATATGAATCATAAAATTTAAAACTCAAGAGAGAATCATAAAACCTTGTCATTTTGATATGATTTTTAATATCAACATTCTATTTACAGCGACGTAACCATTAATTAAAGCGTTGTATTTCAAACTTTATTACCTGTCTTCGAGAAGAGTTTAAAATAATTTAATTATTAATAATTTTATTATCTATAACTGAATGACTCTGTACCCAGATAAACCCGCGAGGTTTTCGTGGTACTTAAATTGCAAATTATTATGTATTTGTTATGTATTGGCTAATAAATTGAAAAAAAATATATGTAAAAAATAAATATTGATCATAACTTACAAAATAATATTTACACAACTTGTAGAAAGTAAGCGGACTAGTAGTTTTTGTTTTTGTGAAGATTTTCTTATTGGACTAAATTAAGTTTTTTAGGAAAAACAAAGTTGTCGAAAATGAAAATAGGAAACATAAATGAATTTATTATCAGACGTTTGTCGTTTTCGTAATATAAAAATGAATAGCAGATATGTATATACGAGAAAAACTTTCGAAAGAGTGCAATAAATTGATTATTTCTCTTTAATTAGTACATTTTAAGTATGGATAGGACAATGTTTAAAACTAATCCCTAGAAGAAATTCTTCATCATAGAAACTGTACTTACAAAACATTACCAATTCTGGACATTATAATGTCGCAAGATGATGCACTCATATTAAACTTTGATGACGTTTATTGAATAATCGTTTCTGATCGTGACTTCCTGTTTGATAGAGTTCTACCAATTTAAAAGCAGATTGGTCTGGTTTTAACTGGATTTGTTGCATATCCGATGTGACGTTCCCTCATAGTATTTGTGATAGGATCATAATTGTGTAAGTTATTTGAAGCTGAGAGGAATCTACCTAAATAACTAACTACTCTAAAAATAATACCTACTATTATTGAACTGTTTCTTAGGCGTATGAAAATACCCTCAACAAAAATTTATTTTATCATAGCGATTTTCCTTTATGAATTTAAAGACACCAATTTTTTCCTCAATACTACTCAATTAATAATAAATTTAAAACATCATAACTAATTTATTTAATTTAAAAAGATTTTATGTTTTTTTTTTATGATTATACAAAAAATACTACACGAAATAAAATGACATAAAATTAATTGTATATAATCAATGTACCTATAAGAGTTTTGTGCAGTCCATTCGTCGATATAATATTATTAAAATAAAAAATAAAAAAGTATGAAAGTTTTGAGTGTACTAAAGTTCACAGTCCATCATTAATTTTTTTGGTAGTTGATAATTCTCAATTTGAAATTGTTTTTTGAGCCTCTTTAGCTTTCAGTTTAAATCTTTTAGTTGTGTACATTTGTGACAAGTAATTTCGACAATGTCATTTAGGAAAAGATACAGTGGAGACTTTGTGCAATCGAGAATCAAACTTAACTGTAACTTTTGCTACGGTTCAAGTAGGTAAATTATTTCAATAATGGGTATCGGCACGTATATTGAGCGCGCGGCATCAGAGTGGGGATCAATGAGCATCGAGCAGAAGTAGCAAACAGTTTTAAACAATATTTGTGTTCACTTAAAAAAAATAACAATTTTTTTCCTACTCATTAATAAATAATAATAATAATAATTATTATTATATTATAATCGATATCTGCTCGTATATCTATAAAATGTTGAAGTAAAGTTAAAGATCACCGCTCAATATCCGAGCCGATAGCTATAAAAGGCTCATCTCGAGAAAAGATAAAATACAAGTAATTAATAGTTACGTCATATTTACAAAATAATAGCAGCATGCAAGTTATTTCGAAATGTACGAGTATTCAAACGATTATTATTTATGCAATAACAAATCAATATAAACGAAATTGAGAATTTAGTTGATAAATTCAAAATCCACAATTTTGAAACTTGAGGATTTTCAGAGAATAAACATAGAGGTTGATACAAGCGTTAGGCATTAAGTTAATGTACATAGATATGTACATACCATTTCTAAGCTAAATATACAAAAAAATCCATTAGAGTAGTTTAATTTCAATTGTAACCTATCTTTTGTTATTAATAATACAGGTGTGTTGCAGTGATTGATTTCTTTTATAAATTGAAAATACATACACGGCCTTTTGATACCCATGTCCTTTTTTAAATCATTGTGCAGTGGATAGGTTTGTGCATAGACGATAGGTAGACTATAAACTGAGGTAGGGAACAGCAGGAAATATCGTGCTCAAAATCTGGAGCTCGACTGGGGAAATACCACGACCTTACAGAAGACCACAGCTAAATAATACTGCTTTCAAGTAGAGTTGTGTTCCTGTTGGTGAGTAAGGCGACCAGAGCTAGGGTCGGCAACGCTTGCGATGCTTCTAGTGTTCCGGGTGTCTATAGGCTATGGTAATAACTTGCCATCAGGTGAGCCGTACGCTTGTTTGCCGATCTAGTTGTATAAATAAAAGGTATTTGCAACGGAGACAGAGAGCGGGCTTGTTTGTTGTACGGCAAACCACACGATCAATCAGAACGCTTAATTTGGTAGCTGAGACACTGGAACACTTTTTTTGTTGGAGTGAGTTCGCAAAAGTTACTCTATATATAATATTACTAGCTTCTGCGCGCGACTTTGTCGGCGTGGACTCCGCTCCTATTGGTCTTAGCGTGACGATACATAGCCTATAGCCTTCCTCGATAAATGGGCTATCTAACAGTGAAAGAATTTTTCAAATCGGCCCAGTAGTTCCAGAGATTACCGCGTTCAAACAAACAAACAACCAAACAAACAAACTCTTCAGCTTTATATATTAGTATAGATTAGTATAGATATAAGTAAAGAATTTAATGTTGGAGTTTACTCCTTAAGAATCGATTTTCATATAAGGCCCCCGGTATTCAAAAAAATATGACGAGTAAAATCTACTGAACAAATGACCTCGTTACGTTGTTGTTAACGCCATCTATCGAGATGGCGTTACGGCGTTTTCTAATGACTAACTTTCTAACAGAGCCATCGATAGATGGCGTTATTTGATTGTTTTATTTACCATTTGATATGGTATTAATATTTTTCTTAGACTAGTAAGATTTTTTTTGTTCCTATTTAGACAGTCGATCTGAAGGAGTAAACTCCAGTCGTACGTCGGAGCTGACATACAGACTTTTTTATTTTTATTATTGTTACGTTGTTTTTTGTTTTAGTATCGCTGTTCATATGTAGCTAAATCCTATTTTAATTTGAATGTTTTGTTTTTAATTAATTGGTTTCTGCCTGTAATGTTAGATGTAAGTAAGAAATAAATAAATTAATAAACTACTGCTTCCATTTGAATTTTTTTTGTCAGTAACTAATAATAATAAACGATTACTATTATATACGGTTTAATTTAGTGCCTATAGCTTGTATCCACCTGTATATATAATTACATGTGTTATTATTAATTTGTTATTTCATACTCAAACACCCATCCCTCAACCGACGCGCAATCTTGAGCCACGACACTCGAAGCCGTCACGTTATAAACACGTTGAGTAAACATTACAATTACATAGAAATAATTACAACAATATCGAGAGAAACAACAATTTGGTCGATTCACTAGAATTACACAACAACGAACAACTGAAGATGCATTTACACCGATTTGTCGAATAATTGACATATATATCATACAGCAAACACCTATATACAACAAATATGTTTCAAGTTTAAAAATACATAATATACTGTCTTTGCTTAGGTAAAAGGCGGTAAAGTATAAATCGAAATCTAAGAAAATTGAATAAAGTTTTCTATTAATTTCAATGAAACAAATAGTATAATAATAAATATTTGATAAAATAGCCCGCTGGACCGATGATCTACGTAAGATTGTCGGTGTAGGCTGGATGAGGATTGCGGAAAACCGGGATGTCTGGCGCGAACTTGGGGAGGCCTATGTCCAGCAGTGGACTGCGATAGCCTAATGTGATGTGCATAAAAAAGGTTTAACGATATATTTTACAAATGTAATCATAAAAGAAATGCAATGTACTCAAAATTTTACCAAAGCATTAAAAGAATGTTACTGCCTTCTACCTAAGCACGGCAGAATCCTTAACTGATATTACCACTTTTAACCAGTTTCAACCGGATAAAGGCAGTTTTTGACAGTTCAAATATTAATATTTTAAAATTAAACTATTATAAATAAAAATACCCGTGTCAAACGATTATCTTAAAAATATTTATCTAACTATACGATGGTTACCATTTGTTTTTCAAATGTAAATAAAATAGAAGCAATGAATACAATTTACTCACTCATATATAATTTTTAACTTTTAAATATTTTTTTAAATTACATTTAATATACTCCCAAAGCAGAACATAAAATTACAATTTAATTCCATAAAAATTATTGTTTTATAATAGTTAAAAATACATAAATATAAATTTTGAAAATTTCACAATTAAATGTAACTTTTCGGCTGCCCTATTTCAAAACACAGTAAGGGACAAATTTTTTTTTTTTAAATTATAATCGAATCATGTTCACACGAATACACTGAAACGAAAAATTCTAAAAAATCGATTTCGAATTTGTCCCTTACTGTGTTTTGAAATTGGGCAGCCGTTTTGGCTAATAGTTTTTTTCATAATCTTTTTCAAAGATTTTTCTAACTTCTGACGCTTCTAAGTCTGTCGCTTATAATTTTATTAAAATAAATATAATTTTTATCAGGCACCAGTATTTGTTCCGATCCAACCTTTTTCCCAATATTTCGTGAAATGGGCCATATGAGGACGTATTTATATAATACGATTCAACCTATAACATCCCAAATCAAATATTATTTAAAAATTACTATATTATGCTTGAATAAGACGGTGTAATTGTAAAGTAATATATTTACAAATAAACAATTATTAGAAAATATAATGTTAACAATACATAAAGAGTATTGAAAAAAAAAAATAGATCATTAAAAATATTTGATTTTTTTTTTAAATTTAAATTTATTAATTTTTATTTTTACGTTACATAATATGGCCCATTGTACCACACTAAATACCCGCCAATATACCTCTAAGCGCAATTCCTTTAGGAACTATAGTGATTGTGCAAAATAATTTATCAGTGATTTAATTCCGATCGCTATATTCAAAAAACGAACCGTTGTCCATACGAACCGTCTACAGGTCCTAAATTTAACTATTCGTTTTCCGAATACAGGAACTAGATTAGCTGTAAGTGTCCTAAACTAACCTTAATCACTCGAAGGCAATGCCGTGAAGCAATACATGTATATATCTTACGTATGATTACAAGTCTAAGATTGAAATATTTTGGTGTATCATTATCTATATCCTTGTAAAGTTCTATGTACTATATCCGTTCACAAATAGCTTATTGTACGAAAGACAGCTGAGTACATAAATCCCGAAGTTTAAAACTGGTCAGTGGTATACATTAATTTGATTAATTCGATCGACGCACAACTTTACTGTACTGTGACGTCATTTTACACTGATCAGTATGCGGGCTGTGGGTCTGACTCATAAATAAAACGATTTTAACTATATTTTGTAAATAAATCGTTGCGGTAAATATAGAAGGTTATTAATATAAATAATTTAGTCTTCTAGATTAAATCAAATTGACGAAATCATAATTGACAAATTATAGTGAGGTAGAATAAACCTAATGAGATGTAGATCTAAGATTACATTGAAATCGATGATATTACAATAACGATTTTAGGAAACTTCTCAAAGGATTTTTCTTTAAATTTTTTTATTATGCTTAAATCACAAATATCATGAAAAAAAAAAACCGGCCAAGTGCGAGTAGGACTCTCGCATCGAGGTTTACGTACAAAAAAAATTATTAAAATATTTTTATTGTGATGCAACTAAAAAAAAATTATGCTTTTCACAATTTTTCCTTTATCTGTGCTATAAGACGTTGCTTCGTACCATATTTCAATATTCTGAGCAGGGGGTGTGGGCAGAGTATGAGTACGCTTAAGAACGCGGCGTTAAGCTACTGGCTCGTCTCTGTCAAGTCTGTCATACGCGTCCACGTCGCTCCCAGTTTCGCCGACGTACGGGCTGGTGGCGAACCCACTCCTTAGGGCACTAGTCTTTTTGGTGTGGGTCGCACACCCTGGTAATGCAGTTAGTCGGGCGTCGCACATTACTACCTACCCCGGACTGCTGTAGCTAAGTATGACAGGCCATCTGCCGGGTTAGTAGGTGACCCGGTGGATTCCCATATAATGCCTACCTGCGTGTGTCCTGCGCAGTTGATCGCCGTACGCAGGGATGAAGGAGTCCTGGGGGGTTGAGCCGAACGGGGTCGGGGTTTATAACCCCGGGAGGCAACACGCCCCCTTTGGTCCGGATTTCAGGCTAAACGGTAGCCCCGTAGCTAGCCACTGCGGGGAAATGGACATGCGTAACTGCACGGATGAGCTGGATGCTTTACGCTGGCGAGATGTGGGAGGGTCCTCTGGGAGGATGGGGTCCGGCCATGCTGACGGGGCGAGGGTGTTCGGAGCACCTGGGGACCGTGGGATCGCGGTCAACAGCCGGGCATCTGCAGCTCCCGATGTCGCGCTTGGAACCCAACCTACTGCATCTATATCCACTGCGTAGCCTCGGTATCGGTACGACATCCCCAACGTTGCGGGCTCCAGGGAGGGTGGGGAGCGCGGTGGATGAATTGTTTAAAAATACTAGACATGGACACTCAAAGATCCCAAACCCCAAAGGGACCGAAAGGGAAACCGGACGGTACCTCACTGGTAGCCGGAACCGCTAAGGCGAACCCGACTACCAAAAAGCCCTCACGGGCTAAACACAACACCACACCGCAGGGGAGCGATACCACGGGAAAAGTGGGACTGCCCCCCTTCACGAGCGGAGGCAAGGCAGCGAAGTCGACCTTGACCTCAGCAAGTACACACACTCACGGGGGTGGTGCTGCTACGGTGGCGCCACCACACACAAAGCGCAGTCCCGTGGTTGGCCGAGGAGAGACCGGGAAACCGGAGGAACCGAGGCTGCTGCTGGGGTCGGTGTACGTGAAATTCCAGGGCCAAAGAGGTAAATTTACCGAACACCTGCCAACGGAGCAAGACGACCCAATGGGTGATGCCAGCGGTGGGGAACAGGCGGAGGGGGAGGGGTCGGGAGCAATCTCGACAATCCCCGAGCCACCCCCTATGAGGCAGCGGAGTCCCAAACCCCAGGCCGATGTAGCAGAGGATCCATCCTCTACTACATCGGCCTGGGGTCCTCCAGGCAAACCTCCACCACAGCACAACCGCAACGGCTCAGATGCGGAAATGGTTGGAGGTCAATGCTACGGCCATTGCACTGATCCAGGAGCCGTGGGTCAGGAATGGCGCAATATGCGGACTCCAGAATGCTGGAGGTAAGCTTATTGCACACACGAGCCCGGAAAACACCAGAGCCTGTATTTACATCACTAAGAATATACATGCGCAATCTTTAACAAGTTTCTGTTCCAGAGATCTGTGTGCTATAAAGCTGCACAGAGCGCAAGACCACAGCCTGCCGGAAATGGTGATCGCGTCGGCCTACATGCCGGAGGCCGACGCGCCGCCGCCGCACGACATGACGAGGCTGATAGCATACTGCGAAGAATCCGGACTGCAACTCATCATTGGCACGGACTCTAACGCACACAACGTCCTCTGGGGAATGAAAACGACAAACGAAAGAGGTAAACTCTTAGTTGAATATTTGATGACGACAAACCTACAGATCATAAATGTGGGATCTGAACCCACATTTGTGAACAGGCGAAGTAGGACAATCATCGATCTAACTCTAGCCACAGAAGCGGCCTCCGGGAACATCACCGGCTGGCATGTATCCAACGAGGCATCATGTTCAGACCACAGATGGATACGCTTCGATGTGCAGGTAAATACAGTCCCAATAACCCCTAGGCGTAACCCGCGCAAAACGGATCGCGTACAATACGCCAAGAGACTGGAGCAGCTGCTCAGTGAGCGGACATGTCCGGACAGACTCGAGGGAACACGACAAATAGAAGAGCAGGTAGACGCGCTAACTAGGAACATTATAGACGCCTACCAAACTGCATGTCCCTTATCAACCCCACCAGAGAATACAGGCAAAGCAAACTGGTGGGGACCTGAATTGGCAAGACTCAGGAAAAAGGTAAGACGACTCCTAAACAGAGCTATGAATACATGCGCCGACCTGGACTGGGATAAAAGAAGCCAAGTCCAGATATAAGAGACGACTAAGGTACAGAAGCACCGAGTCGTGGCGCAAATTTAGCAGCAATATAGAGACCTGCGCACAGGCCAACAGGGTAAGGAAAGTTCTAGCACACCAACCTAGCCAGATAGGGTGCTCCCTGAAAAAGCCAGACAACACCCTCACGAGCACACCGGAAGAAGCAGAGTACACCCTGGTACAGACTCATTTCCCAGGCTGTCACATCATGCAGACGGTTGACTGGTCCGTGGAGGAAGTAATCGCAACAGAGGAGCAATGGAAGTATGCACTCAAGGTAATAAGTCCGTCAAAAGTCATCTGGGCTATCAACAACTTTAACTCC
This sequence comes from Melitaea athalia, assembly GCA_905220545.2. Taxonomy (NCBI): domain Eukaryota; kingdom Metazoa; phylum Arthropoda; class Insecta; order Lepidoptera; family Nymphalidae; genus Melitaea; species Melitaea athalia. Next base: position 3,057,882 of record HG992193.1, read on the forward strand.
TTCAAGTCCCCGGGGTTGGACGGAGTCTTCCCAGCACTCTTGAAGTGGGGAAATAACCGACTGATCCAAAGGCTTACTGCCGTTCTGGTAGCCTGTCTTGCACACAGGTACGTGCCAAGGCAGTGGAGGGAGGTAAAGGTAATTTTCATCCCCAAACCAGGTAAAAGCGACTACTCCGATCCCAGATCTCACAGACCTATCAGCCTCATATCCTTCATGCTGAAAACCCTTGAGAGGCTGTGCGATCGAGATCTGAGAGAAAACGCCCTAGCTACGGTACGCCTGCACTCACATCAACACGCGTACAGCCAAGGTAAATCAACAGTCAGCTGTACATGCAGTGGTCTGCAAAATAGAAGAGGCCATTGGCAACAAAGCAATGTGTCTCGGCACCTTCATTGACATCGAAGGAGCTTTTGACAAGACCAACTTCACCAGCATCAAGTCGGCCCTAGTTAAGCACGGAGTGCATCAGGTAATGGTCGACTGGATAGGTAACATGCTCAGCAAAAGAGTCATCAGACTCACATCATCTGAGACACAACATGCACTGGTAGGTAGAGGTTGTCCACAAGGAAGGGTTCTATCCCCACTACTGTGGAACGTAGTAGTAGATGACCTCATAACTAGACTGAACCAGCTCAACTACTTCACGATCGGTTATGCTGATGATATCGCCATCCTAATCAGCGGCAGAGTCAGCAGTACCGTGTGTAATGTCACGCAACAGGCGCTACGAATAGTAGAGAGATGGTGCATAAACAACGAACTGTCTGTCAATCCCACAAAGACTATACAGGTAATGTTCACTAACAAACGACTGTTGGGGAACTACTCGTATAACCCCATAGAATAATAATTGACGACTGCAATCAATACGAGTGCGAGCAGGACAGCTTCTCTTAAACGAGAGTGCGAGCGAGACCGATATATAGCGACACTTCAAACTTACTTGCTGTACTGACCTGGAAGAGTGTGACATCTCTTCTTAAAACTCTCTTATTTGTGCGGACATAGTATAATTATTGCACAATAAAAAATTAATAAATAATAAACAACCCCAATAGGCTGTTCGGTACGGAGCTGCAGTTCAGCTCGGAGGTAAAGTATCTAGGTATCATTCTGGATAGTAAACTGAACTGGAGCAACCATCTCAACAGGAAGATCGACAAGGCTACAATAGCCTTCTGGCAGTGCCGCAGAATGATAGGTAAAAGATGGGGCCTATCCCCAAAAATCACTCTGTGGCTGTACCAGTCCGTCATCAGGCCCATCATCAGCTACGGTGCAGTGGTTTGGTGGCCGAGAACCAAACTGATCACCGTGGAGGCAAAGTTGCAACGACTTCAAAGGCTGGCTTGTATGGCGACTACGGGCTGCATGAGGACTACTCCGACTGCGGCCCTGGAAGCCCTACTGAACTTGCCGCCGCTGCACCTGTTCATACAACAGGAGGCGGGGGCGGCTGCGGTAAGACTCAGGAAGCTAAACCTATGGAGGAATGTAAAGGTAACACATACAGAAATACTGGGCGAACTGGTAAGTAGGGAGCCGCTCATCGAAGCGGTCACCGACAGGATACCCAAACAGTACGTATTCGACAAAAAATAGAGGCTACACTTACATGAAGACCCAGGGGAGGGCCTTAACCAGTGATGCAACGGATAGCAGTTTGGCCGGATACCGGATAGCCGGATATCCGGCAAACCATGTGGCCGGATAGCCGGATATCCGGCCGCCGGATATCCGGCGGGACTTAGCTGTTTGGTGAAATTTAACAAAGTTTGCCAAAATCTATCTTTCAGCACCTTACAGCAGTGTGTACAGCGAAAGACTTTTTTCTGAAGCTGGCTTTTTTATCAAGAGAAGCGAAACCGCTTGCTACCTCTCAATGCAGAGAAATTAGTATTTATTTACCATAATTTGCCCTTAGTGCAGTATGAGTACCTACTAATTAATTCATTTTCTTTCTATTACATTCATTTACTATTGTGTGATTAAAAATTTAGAACTAATACTAATTATATTTCATAAGTGATACTAAGACTAACTAAATAAAGCAAATAATTACTTAAATATATATATTTTTTGTCCAGGTAACAGGTATCGTATATCCGTTTCATCTTTACTTAAAATATATGTGACGTATACTGAAAGACGCCGCGTTGGCACAACGGTCACAGCACTGGATTGTGCTTGTTGCGCTGGCGGTTGCGGGTTCGATCCCCACACATGACAAACATTTGTATTGGCCATGCAAATGCTTGCCGAGGTCTGGGCGTTTGTGCAGTCCTTGTGGGTCTCCCCACCGTGCCTCGGAGAGCACGTTAAGCCGTCGGTCCCGGTTGTTATCATGTATAGTTCGCGTCATGTAAAAAGAACGCTGGCCTTCAAGTTGCGCAGAAACGATTTATGGGTCTAACCGATGGTATGAGGTAGGGGAGGGGCGGGTGTATCACTCGCCGCATGCTTGCCGATGTGCTATTGGTTGGACAGTTCGACGTCGACACAATATCGCTCGCGCACAAAAGTCTTAAATTACGAAATAGTTTTACATAGGGAAGTGAGAAAATGATTTATAATGTATAGTGTTTTATGAAGAGAGAGGCTGATAATAATGCAGTTAAGAATTCAAAATAATGTATGAACGACACCCACGGGAGTTTCATAACATTACTTGAATTTTTGTCATTATATTAAACATTCTACACTGAATCAAACATGTTTATAATTCTATTGAATTAAATTCTATCTATATTTTTTATTTTACCTACCAATAACGATTATACGAAGCCGTGAACGAAAGGCTAATTCAAAAATAAAACAATAGGCCTTGTACTTTCGTGCGCGATGCGACCCATGCGCAAACTTACTCCCTCCAGTTTCTTTCAGCGTTCTTTTTAGATGACGCAAGTTATACACCTGATAGCGATCGTTACTCATAGTAGGGAATATATCTGCCAGCCTGCATTGGAGCAGCGTGGTGGATTAAGCTCTGATCCTTCTCCTACATAAGAAGAGGCCTATGCCCAACAGTGGGATATTACAGGCTGAAAAAAAAAATGAATTACTATCCGGTATCCGGCCGGATACTGAAGTACTATCCGGTATCCGGCCGGATAGTGAAAACAAGGCCGGATAGGCCGGATACCGGATAGTTGCCGGATATCCGTTTCATCTCTAGCCTTAACCTTAAAGAGTTGAGAATCTTCACAGACGGGTCGAAGACATCAACAGGCACAGGTTCGGGGGTTCATTCAGAAGACCTGAACATCAACATCTCATCGCCATTGGGTATCCATAATACCGTCTTCCAGGCGGAATGTATGGGAATCATAATGGCAACAGCGGCGATTAGCTCCAGAGAGGTAAAGGGCTTTCCAATCCGTATACTGTCTGATAGCAAATCGGTCCTGCAAGCCCTGCAGAGCAGTGTTATGACATCAGGGCTAATATATGAATGCCATCGAGCTCTGACGAAGGTAAGCGAAACAAACACCGTCACCCTTCAATGGATAAAGGGTCACAGTCGATCGCGAGGTAACGACGCGACCGATAGACTGGCGAGGGAGGGATCGGAGCTGAAGGTCTATGGACCTGAACCCATTCTGCCCCTGCCTTTCGGATGGCTGCGCGACCGGCTGCGACACAACACCAAGGTTGCACCAAGAATATTGGACAAACCTAGGTACCTGCAGACAAACCAGAGAAGTTCTTCCGAGGATCAGCCCCGGACTGTCCCGCAAACTCCGCGGCTATGGGAGAACTCAGCTCCGACTACTGATCGGGGCTCTTACTGGACATGCCTTGTTTAACAAACACCTTAACAATTTAGGTGTTACAGATAGCCCCCTATGTAGAGCGTGCATGGAGGCAGAAGAAACGGCCGCACACATCCTGCTGGACTGCGTTGGTGTGGCGAACTACAGGGCACAACACCTCGGGACAACGAGGTCGCTCCAGGAAGTCGTCGGCAACGTGAAGGGTCTGCTAGGCTTCCTGAAGGAGCTGGGCTGGCAAGAGTAGTGTCCTCAGCCAGCCACCCAGGCAGAATAGGCGCGCAGTCGTCGAGCTGCTGAAAATAGCCCGTGCTAGAAGTAAGTATTCTGAGTTCACGAGAATTAACCCTGTAGGTTTTTATTCCCTTGGGTCTTGACAGACAGACGGACAACATAGTGATCCTATAAGGGTTTTTGCCTTTTGAGGTACGGAACCCTAAAATTAAAGGATTCAATTTGAAATTAGCACTAAGGGTACGACAAAGACACTTAGTAGCCAAACAGTAGCCACTAATGTCAATGCAAATATTTTCATGATAAAAGTAAAATATTAAATAATTAATATTTAATAAGGGTAAAAGAGAGAGAGCTAGAAGAAGATCAGCAAAATTATTGAAATTTGTTTTTTCTTTCTTTCGTATTGCAATATCACCGTCAATGACAATGAGTTAGTAATAAATTAGGACTAGAATTTTAATTCGTAACGACAACTTTACGAGCTAATTTGGATACATTCAAACCCATATAACAATGTTGACGATATATTTTCTAATCGCACTAGCCTTTCGTACGCGGTATCCGACACCGGCGATGAGTCCAGTGAGCTAGGGGATGCGCACCGATTGCAGGACTTTGCTGGCCTGGGAAGGATAATAAAGAGATATTAATATATAAGCTGTGTGGCTACTACGGCAGTCTAGTTACACCGAGCTACAGGCCGCGGCCCCCCTTACCAGACTAGTTACACCGAGCTACAGGCCGCGGCCCCCCGCACCAGACTAGTTACACCGAGCTACAGGCCGCGGCCCCCCGCACCAGACTAGTTACACCGAGCTACAGGCCGCGGCCGCCCACCTGGTAGTCGCGCTCGCCGGCCAGCACGCCGCACACGCTCAGCAGCTGGTACTGGCGCGCCCGCAGCGCCCCCGCTCCACGTCGCAGCAGTCGCAGCGCACCCCCCGCACCGCACACCGCCTGGCGCACCTGCAACATTTTCAACTTTTTTTTTGTTTCATGACAATGGGGGCAAAAGAGCAGACGAAGCTATCTGATATTAAACAGCTACCATTGCCCATGGACATCCGATATTTTGTGTTTATACAAATATTTAGTCTTTGTGGGTCTTCCCACCGTGCCTCGGAGAGCACGTTAAGCTGTCGGTCCCGGTTGTTATCGTGTACACATGATAGCGATCATTACTCATAATAGGAAATATATCTATATATAAAATTACAAAACATAAGTTAGTACTTACGTTACTTTTTTATTTGTTTAGTCGTATTAGTATACGACTAAACAAATAAAAAATAAATAGTAATTTCACTATACATCTTTCTAATTATACCGTACAATTGAGTTCACTAAAATTACTGAAATTTTGATTGATTGAGTGTTCCACTCCACGGAAATATTTAGTAAATTTATGCGTTTTGAAGAGAAACCAGAGTAACATTAAAGCAAGTACAGAAACTATATATAGTTCTCAATTGAAATCTAGCCATCGCGATGCCGGATTTTAGCATTTCCAATGAAATCCATCTAGTAGCGACATTTAGGTACTAGGTTAAGAAAATTATTTTTTTAAAATTACAGTACATGCATGAAAAATTACTGGTATGGTAAGGTAATTTTGCATTGGTATACAGAAGTTTGTAATTTTACTAAACTATGGTTTTGTAAAACTATTGTGATTTCACAAATATTTTTAACAGTGTATACAGGATGACTGGTGAATTACTATCAATATTTAAGGAGGATACTCGGTACTAGATTCTCATTCGAATTATGTAAAAAAATAGGCACTTAATTTTTGACAAAATTCCTATGGTTCTTTAAACTGGTTTCTATGGTAATTTCCATTTAAATAAATAATATGTAGCCATACCGCCGACGCGTGCGGCCTTGGCCTTGTACTGTGCCGCTTGCCACTTCTAATTCCCGCTAAATTCGATTATTAGGTTACTAGGTCAGTAAGGCGAGCGCTGCCATCAGAGTACGTTCGTCTTCCCGCGCGCGCACCTAGTGATCGATCTTACCCGTATACCTAATATGTCGTGTGTGAATGTGAACTGTAATTAGTAATTAGGTATGGCTTATCAACACACAAATGCAGAGTACTTAAAAGTGACCAATTCGTGTTAAACATTGTATCACACGAGAAGGAGCTCACTTGAGCATTTGTTAAGGTTAGTGTAGTTATGTAGATAAATAGGTAGTTTAATGATTGACAATCGTTGTAAAGAAGTATGATTCCATTTTTAAATTATACGATTAACAAAATTTCCATTTCCATGGCAACAAACCCGCGCCACCCGCACTGTGGCCCCCAGAATCTCCCCGCCGTGGACTAGTCATCACTTGTTTGCGTAAACAACACTCGTTATTGCGATGATGATTTTAATATTGTAGTTGAATAGTAATTAAATTATTGAAATGTGTGAATAGTTTCTTTTATTTGTTTCTTTAGTTAAGCATCTGGATTGAAAATCTTATGTCGGTAAAGATCATTAAAACCAAAGTTTATTACCACCAAAAAAAAATTATTAGTACCTTTGTAATTATAAATAAAAATAAATATTAAAACAAACCAAACGTGTATTCATTTTTTCCTTTAGATTCTTATGTAATAAATATTAAACAAAGGGGAGGGGGCCTATTTTTATCTTGGTATTTTTGCCTGTCCTAAGCCAGGATTAAAGTATGAAGGAGAATTGGATAATGCTTGTTTATCAACAGTAGCCTGCTACCCTGTTCACGCGTGGCGGCCATTGGACGCACGCGACCGCGCGACATATGTTTTGTGACGTCAGCGTAGGGTGGCCCATCCCGGCGTGAAACTATATACGCGTAAGATCGATCGCAAGGCGTGCGCGCAGAAACACGAAAGTACAAACCTTACGGCGCGGCCACGTTCGCCCTACTAACCCACTTATTCGAATTACCGAGAATTAGACTAGCGACAGAGATGGCCGCGGGGGGTTGCGGCCATGCGTGTGGCAAGCGGCACAGTACAAATACAAAGGCCGCAAGTGCCGCGGCAAGGCACTAAAATGTACCTACTGAAATGTACCTACCACACTTTATTCCTTTAAATAGGATATTTATGAACATTTGGTAAAAAAATTAAGTACCTATTTTTTTACATAATTCGAATGAGAATCATGCACCGAGTATTCTCCTAAAATATTGATAGTAATTCACCAGTCAACCTGTATATGTATAAATAAATATACCTACATGTATTTAAATATTATATTATATTCATCATCATCATCATCATTTCAGCTCACGGACGCCCACTGCTGGGCATAAGCCTCCCCTAATGCTTTCCACGACGATCGGTCCTGCGCAGCACGCATCCAGCGGCTTCCCGCGACCCGGACCAGATCGTCGGTCCACCTCGTGGGGGCCCGCCAACGCTGCGGCGCGGCGTCCGGTACGCGGCCGCCACTCCAGAACCTTTCCGCCCCATCGGCCATCGGTTCTTCGAGCTATGTGCCCTGCCCATTGCCACTTCAGCTGTGCGATTCTTCGAGCAATGTCGGTTACCTTGGTTCTCCTACGGATCTCCTCATTTCTAACCCTATCGCGTAGGGAAATACCGAGCATTGCTCTCTCCATCGCCCGCTGAGCGACTTTGAGCCTTCTTATGAGGTCCATATTTAGCGACCACGTTTCGGATCCATAAGCCATTACTGGCAACACACACTGGTTGAAGAATTTCGTCTTCAGACATTGCGGGATATTGGACGCGAAGATTTCCCGTAGTTTCCCGAACGCTGCCCATCCGAGTTGGATCGACGAGAGATCTCGTTCTCGAAGTTGGACTTACCTAGCTGTATTGACTGTCCTAGGTATATGTAATGGTCAACAACTTCGAGAACAGTGCTCCCAATGCGAACTGGAGTGGGTGCGACATGGACGTTCGACATAATTTTCGTCTTGTCCATGTTCAGTTTAAGACTCGCTCTTTGGGAAACACTGTTGAGATGCTCGAGCATTGTGCTCAGTTCTTCAAAGGTCTCAGCCATGAGGACTACGTCATCGGCAAAACGGAGGTAGGTAAGGTACTCGCCATTGATTTTGATGCCGAATCCTTTCCAGTCCAGAAGCTTGAAAGCGTCCTCCAACGCGGCGGTAAACAGCTTCGGGGATATAACATCACCTTGCCTCACGCCTCGCTGAAGTGGTATTGGCTTCGAGTTCTGGTCCTGTAATCGGACTGACATTGTGGCGTTAGAGTATAAGTACCTCAGCACCTCGACGTATCTGCAGTCCACTTGGCACCTTGGTATAACCTGCCGCAGCGTGTGTATGTGGTCTATGGTGCTGAAGCCTTTACGAAACCCGGCTTGTTCGGGAGGCTGGAAGTCGTCAAACCTGCGTGCGAGACGGTTCGTAATGCCTATCGAAAACAGCTTGTAGACATGGCTTAGAAGCGAAATGGGCCTATAGTTTTTTAATAAGGTTTTATCGCCATTTTTAAAGAACAGCACCACCTCGCTTCTATTCCATGCCGTTGGCGTTTTGCCCTCGAGGATGACGGAATTGAAGAACCTTTGCAGGACCTTAAGTACTGGCTTACCGCCCGCTCTCAAAAGCTCAGTTGTGATTCCGTCGTCACCCGGCGCCTTGTTGTTTTTAAGTTGTTTAAGAGCACTACTAATCTCGTACAGGTAATCGTATTATATTATACATAAATAATTATACACAGTAAATAGGCTTTTAAATACGTGATAATGTTCTGTCACCATGAAAAAACAATCAACATATGACAAAAAATTTAATGCCTTCCCCATTGTCACATTTCGTCACGCTAAGCAAACCCCTTTATGTGCGAACGTATTTTATGGACATTCGATAATCATGTTTTAGTAAAAAGTTTAGTAACTTATCTACCAGTTGTTTCTCTTGGAAATCCTACCTGAGCCGGTGAATGTGAAGGATCCAGCACAAGTAGCATAGCTTTGCCGTCTTTGTGTTTTTCGTAGCCAATTATCGTTCTCGAATGACCTGAAACCAATAGTTTTTTATTTTTTATATCAGTAGTATTTCTGCATACCTATGCTAAAAGAAAAATTCGTGTACAAAACGGAAATGCTTTTAAGTTTTCCAAAATAACATATATATTTTGCTAACTTTATTCTTTTAAGTATAAATAGGAAAAACAAGGTATATATTGCGAAATACGACATACAAAGAAAATATAACAGGTGGTGCGTTTGATAATCCATACTAATATTATAAATGCGAAAGTAACTCTGTCTGTCTGTCTGTCTGTCTGTCTGTCTGTCTGTCTGTCTGTCTGTCCGGCAATCACGCCAAAACTACTGAACAGATTTAAATGAAATTTGGTATATAGATATTTTAGAGTCTGAGAAAGGACATAGGCTACTTTTTAATGCGGAAAAAAGGGTGTAAGGGGTTGAAAGGTGGGAATGAAAATTTGTATGGAAGTGTGTTCGTGTTTCGTAACTGTCAAACATTTCATGTTCATCCCGTCGATATGGTACACTCTCCGATAAAATTAAAGAACGTATTTAAATAAAGGTTTCGAATCGACAACATATATCCACAATATACGGATAGTGGCGTATTTTACATTTTAAAAATGTATAATAATGTCAGTAATGAAAACGGATTGACATAATATATATTGGTTGTCAAATATAAAACGTAGTGGTTATATACTCTTTGGTCAAATATTTATGCGTGCGTTCAGAAATTTATTTAGTGTAAACTACTTATGGAAAATATATCATGCTAATTAAATCTTATACTATTGAAAAAAAGGAAAGCATTTTTTCCCTCAAATCAACGCAGGTGAAACTGCGGGGCACAGCTAGTCTATAATATAATAAAATGATAGAAAAGTCAAAACTGTACATTGAATATTTTTTTAAAAGAATACTTGGGGTGTGATCTACAATCGATACCGAAGCCAAAAATATAGTTTTTAGAATTTTTGTCTGTTTGTCTGTTTGTCTGTATGTATATATTATCCGGGATAAACTCAAAAAGTACTGCATGGATTTACTTCAAATTTGGCACGAATATTGTTAAGAAGTCGGGTCAGAACATAGGCTATATATTATATAATGATATGATTGATAGTAAATTGCGATTTAATAATCATATTGAAGGAATATGCAGTAAGGGTTTTAGGAATTTGGGATTTATACTGCGGAATAGTGGCGATTTCACCAACCCCCAAACTACTATAGCTTTATATAACGCATTCGTTCGCAGTGGGCTCGAATACTGTAGCGTTGTTTGGAACCCTTTTTACAATATTTATATTTCTAGATTGGAACGCATTCAGAAACGTTTTATGTGGCACCTTAGTTTTAAATTTGGCTTAGCTAATAAAATCCCGCACTATCGCGACAGATTAAGTCACTTCAATATGAACACTTTGGAAAGTCGAAGATGCTTGCTTGACAACCTGTTTCTGCATAAACTGATTAGGGCCGAGTTCACCGACTATCATTTAACCAATGTTTGAGTAATCAGCCGATGAATTTCTAAACATCGGTTATGCACCCGGTCAAGTATTAACTGTTCACCACGAATATTTTAACCGTGGTTACTAAATCAGACAATCACCATACGCTCAGAGTGAATGAACCAATAATGAACGAATGCTATAAGTCTACTCATTACACACATAGACATTAGTCACATAGTTCTATTTAGTCGACACGAGTTTGGATGATATCTATATTTAGTAGCATAAAATAAAACGCTTTCAACTTAAGAAGGTCGAGAACGCATTGGAAACTGTTAACTTAGCATGTAGTGTCCAATTTGAATGGGTAATAACGTCATGGCACGGCGCTGTGACTGTCAAAGAAAAAAAATGTTATTGTTTCTTTGCACGTGTTTATATTCTCCGTGTTGATTATTATTTTGTTGTGTTGTGAGTGTTTACTTTTTAAATTACGGTTTCATCCCAAATTAGATCAGCCATTTTGAAAGAACAATTAAAGCAAGAAGAAATAAAGACCCAAAAACTTATGGATAGTTAGTAATTTTTTTAGGTGTTATACCTGCATGTATATTGTATTGGTAATAAAAATGTTCAGGGACAAAAAAAAATTATTTTATTGTTGGTATTATATTTTATTTGTTTATTGTTACATACATTACATACTTTTGAAACAAGACTTTGGTAATAATTTGATATTAATGATCTCCTGCTGGGATTTAAATTTCTAACATTATTACATACAGAGCGCTGTATTTTTCCCTGGTGTAATATTTCTTCCCATGGTACTGGCAAGTCTAGACTCAGGACGTCTAAAGGCATTAGATCTCCTCTCATTTGTAGGATGTTGTGTAATACCTGCTGTATTGAGACTGCATGTTTATCTATTATCAAAAACTCTTTTGAACTAATAACTTAATATGTTGCAACTGTTCTAAAGTCACAGCAATCTGTTGAGCAGATATCAAAATATGGCATTAACGGACGGTTAAACGATGCTGTAGAGCTCGGTTATAGTAATCGGCTGTTTAAGGGCTGTAAACACTGGTTAACGTGTGGTGAACATTAAAAATGATTTAATCAGTTGTTTAAATGATAAACGGCCGTTTTAAAAGTCGGTGAACTCCGCCCTTAATGGTGTATTGGATTGTCCTGATCTGCTTAGTTCTGTCTGTTTATCGGCACCTACTAAATGTTTACGTGTAAATAAGCGAATGCTGTTTAATTGTGCCTCAGCTTATTCTAACTTAGGTTATCAGGCACCCTTAAACAGGATGATGAGATCCCACAGCACTATTTCAAAAAATCTGGAAATTGATATTTTTAATGACAAAATTTCTAAATTTAGATAAATATTAAATTATATCTATCAACACAGTGATCAGTTTGGGTACTTTTACAGGTTATCTTTCTTTAACTCTTTGATTTTATTGTTATAATCTTTCAGTGCAGATATATTTTTCATCTTTTATTATACCTGTACTTGAAATGTAAAACACTCTTAATTTCTTTCCATGTTTTTGTATATGTTATTAGTTATTAGTGTATGTTACTTGAGATTAATGTAGTTACCACCTATAATTAAAGTTACACTTAGACTTTATTGTTATTGTATGTGTATGTACTTGAAACATGGTGTATACTTTGTTGGTGATCAATAAATAAATAAATAAATAATAAATTATCACGCTATCACCTACGGGGAACGAGCAGTGAACCTTTATTTCTTCAAATGTATGTCCGGGATAAACTCAAAAAGTACTGCATGGATTTACTTCAAATTTGGCACGAATATTATTAAGAAGTCGGGTCAGAACATTGGCTACATATTATCACGCTATCACCTACGGGGAACGAGCAGTGAACGCACGCAGACGACGTCGCGGGCAGCAGCTAGTTTTCGATAAATATTTGTGATCAAGCTTTTTCTTTTGCTAATTATTTGGTCTAGCCTAAAATTATCATCATTAAAAAAGTAATCAAGTCTACCATTTCACATATTTACCTTGATGTTGCAAGTACAGTGGCGGTTTGAAGGCATTTGGTTCGTTTTGAAAGTACTTCAGGACCCATTCAAAGAGCGCTGGATGGCTGCCGTCCGGTGCCGTTGGTTTGTGGAAATCTATTAGTTGACACCTGAGGAACCAAAATTTAATTTTGTGAGTACTGTTATGAAATACCGCTACCTTGAAATGTTATGCACTGAACAGTAATATAAAGATACTCTTTTAAAAATTGACAGTACCTACACAGTTTTTATGATAAACCAATTTTATTTATATGTATACATATAGATAGAAATAGATTTAAGTATACAAATGTAAAAAAGAAAATAATAATACAAAGTACACAATACATGTCAGAAGTGAAACTTGTTTGGCAAACTAATTTTTAAGTCTCGCTTATATTTATACAAACCTAAAGCTTTAGATTTCCATTCCAGCGCCATCTAGTTAGTTTGCAATGAATTACTATCCATATTAATGTAACAACTTTGTAGTTTCTATAGTACACGCTAGGTGGCTCTACCTACCGAAAACAGCATTGATTAAAAACGTTGCCGGTTTATCAAAACGTTGCACGTTTCATCCGTAAAAATTTTAGCCTCATACGCCTAAAGAAGTTTCACTTCAATAAAATTAGACAATTGGCGCAGTAGTTACAATAACTAGCTAATAGTTAACCCATGACCCTCTCGCCACAATTCGTACCAAACGATTCTAAATCCAACTCCAATTACTTTTTAAGGTCTGGTAGATCTTTGTTGTGGCTTGAGAATTTTTACTTGTGTGTAGTCGGGGTAACACATACTACTGGGGTCTGGGGATGACCCACGTATGAGTATAAAGCATTAATATTATTATTGACTAACATTTAATGCTGTAGTAATACATAATAGTATAAGTTACCTTATCCTAAGTGAAGACAGCACGGTTACAACTTCACAAGCACCGATCCACTTTCTCGTGTTGTGTAACTTACAGCCGAGTTGTTCGGAGCCCTGTTATGGAAAAAAGATCTTTATTTTCATTGTATTAAAGTTTATATTGCACTGTCATCTTAATGTTTGAAAATTTTATATGTTCTAGGCTTAACGTTTTAGTTATAGCTTAATTTTCGTAGTGTTAGTATTTATGTCTACAGATTTGCTTGTAGAGAAGGATAAAGCTATTATACATGGGAGTACCCAGAATTTTGTAAAGGTGGCTCAAAAACAAATAAATGTAAAACACGACAAGTAGTTGAAAATTAAAGTTCGATCCCCCGCACATGACAGACATTTGTATTGGTCATATAGATATTTGTCGTGGTCTGGGCGTTTGTGCTTGTGTATTGTGTGTTTCCGGTCTTCCAACACAGGAGAAAATGCTACTGGGGGCCGTTGAGTGTGAAGAGTTTATAGCTTTGAATCAGGATGGGGAAAATGCCCCACATTGCCCCCACCTTGGGTATCCCATGAAGCTATACATTGCTTATAATTGAAATACGAAAATATATAATTTTGTGCTATTAAACTACTGACGACGCGTTGGCGCAACGGTCACAGTACTGGTTTGTGACTGTTGCGCTGGCGGTTGCGGGTTCGATCCCCATACACTTGAGAAAACATTTGTATTGGCCATACAGATGTTTGCTGTGGTCTGGGTGTTTGTGCAGTCCTTGTGGGTTCGCCCATCATGCCTCGGAGAGCACGTTAAGCCGTCGGTCCCGGTTGTTATCATGTACACCTGATAGCGATCGTTACTCATAGTAGGGAATATATCCGCCAACCCGCATTATAGCAGCGTGGCTTAAGCTCTGATCCTTCTCTTACATAGGGAAAGAGGCCTTTGCCCAACAGTGGGATATTACAGGCTGAAGCGTAGTACTCATGATTACAGATTACACGTTGTAATCGTAATCCTTACTCATTACCCTGACTACATTTTGTCCAAGTCTGCCTTATTGTAACAATTATTTAGCGTTCTCAATTTCTGTCTAATAACCTTACCTGAGTATCGAACCCAAGTTGCCAAGCTCGCTCGACTAACAACTGCAAACTGGGTATAGAGGGCACACATTCGCACTCCTTTTCCGTGACGCCACTTAACAAAGCCGCGTACGGCGGGTGACGCACTAACGACGATAGCACCATTTGCATGTTCCTGTTGAAATTATTACATTTGATTTTATAGTCTTAATATTTAATGGAAAATTTTTATATTTGATCTTTACATACGAGTATATAATCGCCAGATTTCGAAAAAAAAAGAATTATTAAAATCGCTACTCCTAGCAAAAAGTTATGTTATTACTTTATTAGTACACTAGCGACCCGCCCCGGCTTCGCACGGGTGCAATGATGATACTAAATACTTTCAACAATAAAAGATACGTTAGAAACCTCTAGTCTAAAATTATCAGTGTTTTTCTACCATATATGCATGTAATGGCATGTATACATATAAACCTTCCTCTTGAATCACTCTATCTATTAAAAAAAAAAACTGCATCAAAATTCGTTGCGTAGTTTTAAAGATCTAAGCATACAGACGGCGGGAAGTGACTTAATTTTATAGGTACTAATTACTATGTATAAAGATAAAGATGTGCATGTGCAGGCATAGTAGGCGCCGAACTTTAAATGTTTCGCTGTTAATTACTTCTAACGACGATATCTGAAATTATTCATCTGATTGATATAGTGTAAAGGGCAATTTTAATCTGCATTAAATTCCTAAGCTAACTAAAATATTTGTTTGGATAAGGATTAATACCGAACTAAAGAAAATACCTTGGAAAATAACGTAATGTTTTTAATTAAAAATTTGAACATAAAAGTGGTTATTGTAAGTCAACCGTAAGAGATAGAGATATGCTATCGCGGACCTTTTTGTAGCATTTTTATAGATTTAGAATTCGCTAGTATATTACTCCACTGTATCTTTGCTAGTTTACGCGGCGTTTGCGTGGAAAGCTCCCAGTTGGCGCGATTTTTTGCGACTTCTTCAACATTTATCGCCGTGTTTCTGCTAATTTACATAAAAGTATACTAAATCATATACATAAACCTTACTCAAGAATCACTCTAGCTATTAAAAAAACCGCATCAAAATCCGTTGCGTAGTTTTAAAGATTTAAGCGTACAAAGGGACATAGGGACAGAGAAAGCGACTTTGTTTTATACTATGTAGTGATATTAAATAAATAAAACAATCGCATTGAGAATCAGCAATTTTTTGAAGTCGTTCAGTAATTGATCGAAGATGAGAATTTTAAACAATACAGCGTCTTTGAAAAGTAAATATAGTTTCTAAAGATAATCATTATTTATTTTTGTCTAAGTGACATGTGTACAAATTTCAACTATACCCCGTCCGGCGACTAATGATCTTTTTGACACTTCAAGAAATTTTGACATTAGTGACTGCCTCACACGTTATTTATTCGATTCGAAATAATAATCGATTTTATTTAAGAAGAACTTTCAATCGATTTAATTAAATACATTTAGTTTAAAAATATTATTTATTTATGCGTTTATTAGTTTTTTTAATTATAAATGAAATATATAAATAATAAATAAATGAATTAACAGAGTTATTGCTCTTTATTCTTGGTTTGCAATTAAATTTCAAGATTTCGACTTAATTCCTTGCAAGTAATCAATCTTGGGGTCATAGATACTATTTTTATTTCCTTTTTTTGTATTAAATTTATAGAAACAATAATCACATGACGTAAAATTATTTTTATCATATGATCGATTTATTATCGATTTATTATTTCAAGAACTGTTTCATAGTCTGTGGTTGTTTGTTATGCACAGGGTACTTCACTCAATGAATCAAATCGTCAATAAAGTATGACATTACAGTAAAATTTTAGTACGTTATTCCGAAAAAAAAAACAACTGTAATTTATAGGCGTGGGCTGTCAAAAAGATCATTAGTCGCCGGACGGGGTATAACTGAAAATGTAGGTACTATACTTATATAGTACCTACATTTAATGTCTATCAAATTTTTTATTTACTGTAAACAAAATAATCCAACAAGCAAATAATTGAAAAGGCCAATTAATCAAAAAAAAAAAAAAAATAATAATAAAAAAAAACAACTAAATATAAAATAATTCAGAATAAAAAACATATCTAGTATGTAAATTACTGTTTCTATTTGAGTGATTTTTTTGTACAAATATTAGAAATAGTATGTAGTATAAAGTGGTACAATTTTATGCCTTTAATTACATTTACCAGTATATAGAAAAATTAAAGTCTTACCTATAACCGCACCCCCATCCCCTGTCACCGTAAGTACTAGCGTAGTGATCCACCGCACTGCAAAGGTAGGTTTTAACTATGCTCGGATTCTGTGAGTTCAATTGTGCTATCCTTTCTAGAATACCTGAAAAAAGCAATATTATATATTTACACTTTTTTGCACACCAACACAAAAAGTAACAAAGATTTAATTAAGTAAACAAAAATATAACAATAGTTGCAACAGGCGGCCTTATCGGTAAAGCAGCGATTTCTTCCAGGCAACGCCTTTAAATTTAGTACCTACTTGATGTTAAGTACTATTTGAAGTAAAACTTCTTAACGCATGCTTGACTTGGGGAGTAAGCTGGTTAATGCGTGACGAGAGCGTTACGAAAAGCGTGATTAGGCGAGGCGAACGGAGGAAGAGAGAGGTGCGAGCACACATTTTCTTTCTCTTCTCTCATAGCCAGTTACGTTTCGTATATCTAAGACAGAGTGCAGGCCTATTGCGCAGAAGTTTTACTTCAGTCGTGTGGTCTAAACTCTAAAGCACACGTTTTTTTTTATTGAGATAATGCTCGGCGGGAAATATTCTGCTCAAATTCTCGAGCAGACCAACTGAGGATTAGAATTTTCTTTTCATACAACTGGATCGACAAACAAGCGTACGGCCTACCTGATGGTAAGCGATTACTGTAGCTTATAGAATTATAGATACTTGCAACACTACAGGCATCGCAAGCGCGTTGCCCACCTTATCCCCAATCCCCCCAGGAGCTCTGACCACCTCACTCCCACAGGAACACAACACTGCATGAGAGCAGCATTATTTAGCTGTGATCTTCTGTAATGAAGTCTGACAATGAAGGAAGACCATGATTACATCAGTATCAAATAGGAACAAATATTTATAATTTATTGCTAAAGGAGAATCACTACAATATCAATTGTGCGGTGCATCTATTTTTATTTTATATATTTAAAAAACCTACAGCTTTACAAATTATAAATTTTATAGCTATGCACATGTAGTGTTGCCATAATAGGTTTTTCTTAAATTAACAAATAATAATACTGTAACAATTAAACTAAAGCCCAATGCATACGTAACGTGGATGGGATGGGCACGTGAAGTTTTGCAATATCGTTTCATACAAAATGTATAGCAAAGAGCAAGAGATGTATAGGACAATGCATACGCAAAGGAATCACGTACGGGGCGGGCACGGGGATTTTGTATGAAATGATATTACAAAACTTCACGTGCCCATCCCGTCCACGTTACGTATGCATTGGGCTTAACTGTAAAGCAACTGTAAAAATACTAAACTAAGGAATTCAAGGATGCTATCAACTTGAAACTACCGATAATAAATTTCTATACTAATATTTTAAAGACATTTGAACTTTTAAATGTTTGTACTGGATCAAAATCAAAAATTAATTTATTCGAGTTGGCTGCAGCACTTTTAAATCATTATTTTACAAATTAATATTTAAAAGTGAAGCTACCGCCGATTCGGAACGTATACAATCTAGCGGTAATATATACTCAAAAACTACTAGATCGATTTTAAAAACTCTTTCACCAATATAATACTACAATATCACAGAGTGATCTCACTCAGACTACATTTTAATGTCAACAATTGTGTTTGCTCGCAAAACGAAAAAAAAAACCCGACTTCAGTTACATCGACAAGTAATACAATGTAGGTACACAAAAAACAGTCAACTAAATATGCGTTATCAAAGATTACTCAAAAAGTAGTTATCGGATGTCAATCAAATTAAAATAGGGCTACATGAAAAGCATCAGCTTTCGATTAAAATAAGAATCATCGAAATCGATGCACCCGGTCAACAGTTCTGAGGTAGCATTCATAAAAAAAATACAATCGAATTGAGAACTCTTGTTTTGAAAGTCGGTTAAAAACAGTACAATCAAAATCATGTTCATCATCATGTCATCTACGCGGGTGAAGCAAGCAAGAAAAGCATAAAAACAAACCATTGGTCTTGGAACATCCCGCATCCAATCCCTGGGCAGTTGCTTTCCGGAGGCCCACGCTGCGTTCGTAGTACCCGGCCACAGATAGGGCTCCGCTGTACACCGCTCGCTTGAGACTGCTGGCTGCCCGGCTGGTGTAGCCTTCCTCATCCTCCTCCATGCCGTACTGAGCCTGAAATTAATACACAATAAAAGACAATTAAAATCAAATATTTTGGCACCTTTCATTGCAAACATATTTTCATTCATTCTGCGGGTAGGCAGGTGTAAAATAAGTCACGAAATTTTGCTCTGTTATCGTTTACGTGTATAAAAATAAATATTAATTACTGTAAAGTGAGTAATGTACCTGTGACATCCCTAAATCTGCCAGCTATATTTTTTCAACGGGTTTGTACACTGGAACAGTATTAACAGTACCTATACAATATACGTGGCTACTATGGAATCAATAAAAACCAGTTTGGCTGAACTCTCAGAACAATTTAATGCAGGATTGGAAGAAATTAAAAAAGAAATTAAGACCTCATCTCCTGCTACCAGTCCTACGTCAAATATTACTTTTCAGTTAAATTCCTTCCGGCTATTCGTACTAAGTTCGTTGCAAAATTTGAAACTTCAAGTGGAACTGTTATCAAGGCAATATGACGAAACTGAGATGCGTTCGCGGAGGAAAATGATACTAGTGCATGGTGTTCCTGAAAGCAAAAAAGAAAATACATCAGAGCTTGTCTCTGGTCTGCTGACCGACAGCCTTAAAACTCCTGAGGTAACTACGGATTCAATCTCTCGCTCTTTTCGTTTGGGATGTTATGATGCAGATAAGCCTCGTGCTATCGTGGTTAAGTTCCGTGATGTCTCACTAAGAAATAAAATATGGTACTCTAAAAAAGCACTAAAGGGCACAGGAATCACTTTGTCGGAGTTCTTGACCAAAAGCCGTCATGAAATATTCCTCAAAGCTCGTCGACGCTTTGGCATATCTAATTCTTGGACGAGAGAAGGTTATATTTTTGTGGTAGGAAGTGATGGAACTAGCCACAGAATTACTTCGATGTCGGAGTTAAATTCAATTTCAAATTCCTTGGATGCGCCGGCCCCGTCTTCCGCCACGATTGTCGCCGAAACCGTGAAAGATAGTAAGACATTAGGTTTGAGACCCAGAAGAACCGTTAAAAAGTAATTATTTTCGCATACGAGAATGTACACAGTTAATAATTCGTTTTTATTTACATCAGCCTACCTCACGGTAAACTTACTTTTACTTTGCAATTAACTCGAGTTCTGTACTACCTACCTCTTAAATGATATTTCTTAAAGTTAAAACTTGTGTAATATAACTACCACGCTTTGAATTTTAAATTTGTAACGTAATAAATATCAAATTTACGCGTTTCGATTATTATCACTGACAATAAAATTGTCAACAAAACACTTAATAATTTTAATAGGTGGGTATTTGTTAAATACTAAAAGTTGCAGTTCGGCGTTTTGATGTTGCATGTTAATATTATTTTAATATCTATTATACTATTATTGTTTAGTTCTTAAGTATCTTAGTGTTATCTTGTTTTATTAATAATCATTGTTACCTATGTTTCATAAAGCCACTTTGATTCTTTTGTTCATGATCAAAGAGTATATAACCACTACATTTTATCCATGATGTTCAAGATCAATTTTATAATTTATATTTTATTCTTGCTAATTGACTTTTAGCACATATGCATGTTAATTCCTGTTTACATTTAATAATTTTTGATATTTTTTTTTTGTAACTAATTATTATTTTTTTTTAATATTTTTAGACAGTTATTACCTACATTTTTTTAAATGTTTCCTTGTCATTTCTAGTCAGTTACATTGAATTTCTATAGTATGTGACTGTTTTCTTTTTACATTTAATAATTGTTGTTATTTATTGTTATTTTTATTTTTTTTTAATATTTTTAGTGATAGTTTTTACAATTTATTTTTTTTAAATATTTCTTTGTCATTTCTAGTTAGGTATATTGAATTTCTACAGCGACTTTTTTTAAGTTTATAATTGTTGTTATTTTATTGTTATTTTTTTATATTTTTAAAGTTCTTACATTTTTTTTTAATATTTACGCACGTCATTTCTAGGCAATATAACTATATTGAATTTCTACAGCAACTTTTTTTTTCTTTTATATATAATCTGCATAACAGAGACAGCATCGTTGAACGATACGCAGTAAGGTTAATTCCCCCTCCTGTTGCCTCATAGTACGCTCGCATGACACTCTCATTCATTTTATGAGTCCATCTCATGCGGCGCACAGCACCACCGGCAGCGGGATTTCTTGTTGGGGCGCGTTGTATTCTTTTTGTTTTTTTGTAAGTTGCCGTGACGGAGGCTTTGAGAGACTGTGTTTTTTTTCTAATTACTGTACCTATTAATATATTTTTTGTTAAACGTTGAATTGTTCTTGCTGTAAAATGATCAAGCAAATACTTTCAGTGCTGCTGGCGGGTTAGAAATACATTACTTTATTTTAATATAATATTTTTATGAACTATTTTAATATTATTTGTATTTACATAATCTAGCATTTTATTATATCTAATATCTAAGTATAGTATAAGTTTACAATATGTCATTTTTAAACAGTAACATTACATCGAGCGATGAATTTGCGTCTTTTTCTTCAAGTGATTCCAGCGAAGACAGTTTCCACAGTACAACTTTCATTCCCCTAAATGTTATTTTAAATTCTTACTTCCCAGACTCACTGAAAAACTTTAATATAGTTCACATAAATGCCCAAAGTATTCCGGCACATTACCCAGATATGCTTGCGTCTTTCGAATCCCGCAATATACATGCCATCCTGGTCTCAGAATCATGGCTTAAACCTTGCCTACCATCAACCTCTTACTCATTGCCAGGATTTCAACTTATACGCAATGACCGTGTTGGTAGGGGGGGCGGCGGAGTTGCTATTTACTTAAGATCATACATTCCTGTCGCCATACTTAGCGCATCACCGCAGCCAACTCCTGCTGACACGTTTGAACATCTTTTAATTGAAGTCACTTTATCCAACACCAAAATTTGCTTAGGCGTTTTCTACAGCCCTTCTCTCCATATTGACTATTTTTCTACCTTTGAATGCCTTCTAGATAAGTTCATTCCAATTTACAATCATAGTATTTATAATGGGTGACTTCAATACTTGTTTGTTAAAAAAAGATTCTCGCTGTAAGAGGTTAATGTCAATGGTCGACTCTTTTAATTTGCATATCTTACCCTTAGCTGCTACACATAACGTACCTGGCTGCATTCCATCCCTTCTCGATCTTATGATGGTAACTACTCCTTCGTCTGTTTTAAAACATGGCCAGTGTGCTGCAGAGGCATTTTCTAATCACGACCTGATCTACCTCTCTTACAAGCTACGTCCTCCTAAAGCCAAATCAAGGACTGTTTTGCAGCGTAGTTTTAGAGGAATGGATCTGGACCGTCTTCGAGAGGACGCACAGTCAATTGAGTGGTCAGCTATAACCGAACTCTCCTCAATTGATGATAAGGTTGAAATGTTTAACTCCTTGATAACAAGGCTATACGACGTCCATGCACCTGTCAAACTAATTAAATTGAAGCACCTACCTGCTCCATGGTTGACTGAAGACTTGAAGCTATTAATAGAAAAAAAAAACACCGAGCCAAACGTAACTTTAAGTCTAATAACACGGAGGCTAACAAAGAGAAGTATTATAGAGTGCGGAATCGCTGCAATACATTATGTAGAGATGCACAACGACGCCATATTTACTCATCAGTCGAAAACGGCGACTCAGCTAAAGTTTAGAAAGGGCATTGAAGATTTTGTACCAGTGGCCATCCGCCATTTTGATTTTTTTTCAAAATGGCGGCCATGCATAAAACCTTCTGAAATCGATAGAACACATTAATGCAAGCAAAAAGTGTAGGAAGAAAAAATCACGTAAAGTGTCACGTTTTCGAGTTCTGAGGGGTCAAATATATACAAGTGGCGCCACAGGATTTTATCGCTTTTAATTGTTTGATGTCTTTAGACGATTAAAGATACCTGTATCTTCAATAACACTAATTTAAAATTAGTTGTCCCATGTATTATAATCACATTTCAAAAGTTTTCGGCACTATTCAAATGAACGGTTTAATATTGATTATTAGGTTTTTATATGCTGATATGCTTAAAATGACACAACCCTCTCTAAATTCTCTCATTATATCGTGGTACGTAGATATATTAGCAGAGGGATTTGCTCTTCTCATTTGAAGATATATATTTATTAGTCCCGGCAACAAACTATACCTACACTGTCAATTTTATTTTACTGTTACTATGAGTGTATAAAATAAACTTGATTTGAACCTAATAGTTATTGACATTCATGATGATTTCTATTTATTATGGCGGTCGGCTTTGAGACAGAGATTGTCTAGTTGTCTATTAGAGCTGGTCTAGTTAGAAATGGCGCGCTCTACCACTAACACAGTCATTGCTATTATTATAAACCAAATCATGTAGGCGTGCATGGTATTTTAGTTTTGACCAACTGCTTGTAGTTTTTTTACATAGTTACATGTTATACATGGTTTACATGTTCACTGTTAGTAATAGAGGGGCAGGGGTGGGTGGGATGTACGCAGCTCTACCCTCGCACTGATGCGGTGAGCAAGGTGCAAGCGGGGGTGGGCAGGCGGCTCAGCATCTATCCGCGAGAGTGAGACAGAAGATGCCTTAACATATTTTTTATCTCGTTTGCACTGGTTTTATTAAAATTTTTAATAAGGTTTTGTTTATTAATATACTTGGATAAAAAGAATTTAAAAAATCTGTGGTGCCACTTGACACATTTGACAGCTTATAACTTGGAAACGTGACACTTTACGAGATTTTGTCAATCAGTAGGTACTTTATGTTTGTATTGATGTGGACTATCGATTTACGAAGGTTTTATGGGTGGCCGCCATTTTGAAAAAAAATCAAAATGGCGGATGGCAACTGGTACACTCTCCATATAAAAATCTTCAATCCCCTTTCTACAAACACTTGGAGTTGGCAAACCCTCTAATAATACATCTCCTAGTAAAATTGATATCGAACTTCTTAATAAGCACTTTTCATCTTCTAGTCTAATAGAGGACAGTGAGAAAAAACTCACTCTAAGATCTCTTTCGTCAATTCCAACTCCTGATTTTCAACCGTTTAATTTTTCCTCATTCACGGAATGTGATGTTAAAAGGTACATATATTCAATCTCATCGAATGCCGTTGGTACCGATGGCACTGGCCGTAATATGATCTTACCTATCCTTGATATCCTTCTGCCTATCTTAACTCATATCCTGAACGAATCCATTTCTTCTGGTCAATTTCCTAACGCTTGGAAGAGTGCACAAGTTACTCCTATTCCTAAAAAATCTAATCCATCTAATTTCTCTGACTTTCGACCTATATCCATACTTCCATTTCTTTCAAAAGTCCTTGAAAAATTAGTCTACAATCAAATAAACTCCTACCTTACTAAACATTCTCTTCTAAAACCCTTTCAATCCGGTTTCCGTCCTGGTCATAGTACGGTCACTGCACTGGTCAAAGTTACTGATGACATTCGCTGGGGTATGGACAACAAACAACTGACAGTTCTTACTCTGCTCGACTTCAGCAATGCTTTTAATGTTGTCGATCATGAGATATTGCTAAGCCTTCTACGTACTTTTCACATATCTCCATCCGTAATGAGTTGGTTTCAGAGTTACCTCGGTGGGCGCCGGCAGAGAATAAAAATCGAAGATTCGTTATCTTCTTGGTGTGAAATCCGAGCTGGCGTTCCCCAGGGTGGCGTGTTGTCTCCATTACTGTTCTCAATCTTCATAAGCTCCATATCCCATAAAATTACTTCTCTCTACCACATGTATGCTGACGATTTGCAAATTTATACTCAGTCAAGTCTCGAAAATCTATCCTCTGCTGTGGTTGCCACTAACAATGACTTGGCAACTATATACCAATGGAGTAAATCATATGGACTCAAAGATAATCCTAGCAAGTCACAAGTCATTGTCATTGGTAGTCCGCATTTCATGTCGAGAGTTGATTGGGGTAGCCTTCCTCCTGTAACGTATAATTCTTCTATAATACCTTACTGCACCTCTGTAAGGGATTTAGGCATTTACATAGACCCAACCTTGTCATGGAGCAATCATATAAAAGAATTGAGTAAAAAGACATTTGCGGCCATAAGCTCTTTGAGACGTTTGCAGTCATTTCTTCCCATTTCCACTAAAACTATGTTAGCACAATCCCTACTACTGCCCGTCCTTGATTATGCTAACGCAAGCTTTACCAACCTAACTGAAGATCTACTCAATAAACTTGAACGGCTTCAAAATATTGCAATCCGATTCATATTTGGATTGCGCAAATTTGATCACATTTCTGAGTTCCGCTCTAAGCTTAAGTGGCTTCCTATCCGTCTTCGCCGGAATGTACATATTCTCTCACTTCTGTACTGTGTACTATTTAAACCAACTAGTCCTTTATACTTGAAGAACAAATTTGAATTCGTTGGAGATCACAGTAAGGTACTTCGTTCGTCTCAAAATCTTACGCTTAGAATGCCTGTACATAAGACCAAATATTATCGAGGCTCATTTGTTGTCCAGGCTATTATTTTGTGGAATACTTTACCCTTACACATTCGCAAAGCTTAAAGTATTGCTTCATTTAAAAAACTTTTAAAAGACCATTATCTGTCTCTTAATATGACATAATTTTATATATGGACTAGCCGACCCGTGCCCACTTCGTTGGGCGTTATAATCCATTTCACATAAGAAGAGTACGGTGAAATTTGATATGTTCCAATACACTCTCACTATTTTCAGCAAATCAGATAAATATAAATGTTTTAAAATCACCAATTAATTTCTAAGGCAAATAATAATGCTTGATTAGATTGAATTGTTGACACGGCACGTCAGAGGGCGCAGGTTCAAATCCTGCTGATTTAAAATCTTTATATATTTTTATCTTTTTCCTTTTATCTTGTCACTCCTGAATAGTGTAACTTTCTGTTAGCGAAAGAATTTTCATGATCGGATCAGTATTTGCGAAGATTACCCCGTATATACAAACAAAGTTATAAACTTTACCTCTTTATAATATTAGTATAGATATGTATATATATATATATATATGTATTATATATGTGTATATTTACGTATATTATTGTTATGTACGTGTATATTTATACCTATAGGAATATTTAATAGTTTATTGTATTTAATTTAATTGTATCTTTTTTAAATCTTATTCTGTTTGATGTACGTTTATTATACACCACCTACTTATTTCTTTTCTTTCTCTTAATCCTAACCCTAAGGTTGCCTGGAAGAAATCGCTACCGAGCGATAAGGCCGCCTCATTGTGCATTATATTTTTTTTACTTTACAATTCCGTGTTAAATTACTTTATGTGGTGTACAATAAAGAATATAAAATAAAAATAAAAAAATAAAATAAAACATAATTATATTCTAGTAAGTTACCACACTAATAGTATATAGCCCAAAGATACTAAATCAAATATCTTATGAGATCACTATTACACATAGAAAATTATGATATTACTTTTATATAAATACTAGCTGACCCGGCGAACTTCGTTTCGCCTAGCAGTTGATTCTTTAAAAAATTTTTTTATTACTTATCCTTCCCGGAACTCCTCCACTAACACTTAAGCTTTATTGTATGGTATTAAAGTTCAAATTGACTTTTAAGTATTATTACGAATCTTTTGTATGGGAATATAGAAAAGTGTTGTTTTTAGACTTTTCATGCATTTTTTTTAATTTTTCTCACAATATTATAAAAAAAGAATTAGTGAAATCGGTTCAGCTGATCTCGAGATTTGCGCTTAGCAACAAATTCAGCGATTTATTTTTATATATTTAGAGACTAGCTTCTGCGCGCAACTTCGTCGGCGTGGACTCCGTCCCTATTGGTCTTAGCGTGATGATACATAGCCTATAGCCCTCCTCGATAAATAGGCTATCTAACAGTGAAAGAATTTTTCAAATCGGCCCAGTAGTTCCAGAGATTACCGCGATCAAACAAATAAACAAACAACCAAACAAACAAACTCTTCAGCTTTATACAAGGTGTGGATGACAATAGAACGATAATTGAAAACACCGTTAGTACTAGTATAAAGAAGTATTTCAAAACCATCAGATAAGTCCTAACATCAAAATCAAAAAAAAAAAAGATTTTTTCATACAAACTAATTCAATATAATTTAATAAAATTTTATAACATCATTTTTGTAACTACAGGATCACTGACCTGTTACACGCGTCATCGCGCCGCCTTCGCGCGTGGCCTTCTTTCTACGCGGCATAATCGCGTGGAAATGCTATGTGCTTGTACCTACAAAACTTCATTATTTTGATTGAATAAAAAATAGTAAGTTAGAAAAGTAAATTAAAATAAATTGTTACGCATTTAAAATTAAATTGAATAAAAAACTATTTGATTTAAATTTTCTCAAACCATCAATTTTTTTTAAATATGCAGAACTGATCAGTAGCCGATACTGAATAAGTTATTTTTTTTAAACATTAGTTATTATAATATTATTTGGTCTGCGAACTGTCACTAAATGGCAATGATTAAAAATTGTGCCTTTTTGTGGCAGTCGATGCCATATCCATTATTTCTTAATCTATGATTTTAAAAATAATAATAGCTGTCCTTGAGTCGTTAACCGCCGGTTTTAGGGTAGGTCAGGTCTTTAGTCTGATACATACGTAGAAATTTTAAAAAATGAAAAATCATAATTTGTGACTAAACTACTGGATGTATTTTATTGATTTTTTGTATGTGGGCTTGGAATGTCATTACATATACGCTGTCCAAGTTATCGTTGTATTATCATCCCCACCCTGTATATTAGTATAGATAGATAAGAAAAAGAAAAATAAATAACTCGTTTAATGAAACAATTTTTTCGGATTTTATCGCGGTTTATTAAGTTTTTTAGATACCTGATGTATCCCGGACCGGGTTGCTAAGCAAAAGTAATACGCGCGCAATGCAAGTCGAAACTTGCCTGCCCGTCGTTGCAGCGGGCGTGACGTCAACTATCGTTTCAAGGTCACACGCGCCGAAACTGATTGAGTGAGTAAATAAAGATCCGTATCCGCGGATATACATTTTTGACAATCCGGCACATCACTAATATCTACATATCGCCTCTTTGCTTCAATAATGTGTTATCTCGAAAAACGCAATTTTACAGGAGAGCGTTTTTTAACTTTCAAAAAATTATTGTGTCGAAATAATTATTTTTTTACTGTAAATCTTCGATGTTTTGTAAATTATAACTAATAAATTATGTGAAAACTTATCAAAATACTGATAATTTAGAACTTTAGTAAGAAACTGGCTTTATTTAAAAAAAAGGGGAAAACATGTCACATTGTTCTTGCAAATATATAGTAACATAGGTGTTACAAACGAAATTATCACGATTTTGTTGATATTACTTTTAGATTTCAGAACCAATCTTTATTTAAAACACTGCAATAGCAAAATACACTTATTGTAATTTCTATAAAAATATTAAAAAATTAGACTGACATTACGGATAATCACAATTTTTATCGTTCGTTACTTAATGAGAATCACATTTTACTAGGAAAGTTAAAGGCTTAGATTAAGTAAAAGAATATCTATCCTTCTAAACAGTTAGATTTTAATAATAGGTATACTTACCTAATTATAACTTATTGGGAAGATCTTGGCTATTAAATAGCGCTCTGATTGATGAATAAGAAACTATTATTTAAGTTTGCATTAATGCAAACAAAAAACAATTAAAATAATTAAACATTTATATCTAACTCGTCTTAGACAAAACAATAATATAACATTCTCAAATAAAAATAAATAAACTATAAAGTTAATAATAATATAACTAATGGCACTTGGAGTATTTACACAGAATAGCTAACTTAACCAACAATAAAGCACAATTTTACATTAAATTTGTCTCTTACAATGCTCACTTTATTTTAAATTATAATTATAACAGTTTTACTTTTGTTTTGGCGTAAGTATTAAAATCAGCCTGTATTTAAAAAAAATCGCTATTCTCAAAAGCTACTAACAATCATAAAATGGCCTATGGTATCTGGGGATAATATTTTTGTTAACAAAATCCATTAGGACTCCTTTTTTTATTAGATATACTAGGTTTTTGGCCTTATGCATTTTTTAATTCCAAATTTGAGATTACGTTCCTTTTATTTTTAATAAAAATAGCTTTTTTAATAAGTATAGCTTCAGGATCGCTTTTTAGAACTCGAATCACCTTTAAACCTGATAGTTTGATTAAATCATTATTTTCATCTTTTAGCAACGAAAAGTTCATTTGATTAGTTAAGCTTTTCCAATTATAAAAATCTGCGTAGCACATTTCATTCACATGGAAGAGCTCACTTTTCTTCCGGGCAGCCTTTATAGCACCAATGAATGCGTCAGGTGCATACATAGGTCCAGATCATAATTGCCGCTTAATTTCTCTCAATTTGAGAATAGGCGGAATCACCCTCATAGGGTATGTCCTTTTATCAAATATTTATGAGTGACTGAATTAAGATTAAGTATTGTCTTTACTGCGTATAGCTATTAGCTACATGCAGATCATAAATTTGTTTTTTTTTGTTGACCCCCACAATTATCCGAATAGAATTTAACATCTAGATTTTCGACTGTTTCTGAAATTTTGACGAGGTATTTGTAAACGCAAGTACCGATTTCATTTACACCTCTGTGAGCGTTTGACTCATCCCAAACATAGCTTTCAACACAGTCACTCTGACTGTTGTATATAGTTAAATTGAATACATTCAATTTGGACTTGTAATGGAAGACAGAGATGTCCCCTTTGGGACATTGGAAATCTACTTCAAGGTCGTACACAGCAACAAGAATTTCACTATTCTTTTTATCGTTCTCCTTCTCTACACGTGAGAGAACTCTTTCATTTTGATGTGTTTCACAGTTTTCTTTTAGTCGTTCTTTGTCTTCATCGATGCTATTTTTGTAAGCTCCACATACATCACATAAATCTTTTTAGGAACACAGAAGGATATGTTGTAATCTTGCATAAATATACGGTAAAACATTAAGTAATTGGCGAAAGGTACATTTTTCGACTTACATTCTGCAAGATAGTCATAGTCTCTATAATGATCGGTGATGGCTTTGCTACCGTCGATATAATGTCTTATTGAGTTGGCTCTTATGTAATGTTATTCAATTTTTGGTATTACTTTACTATCTTTCATAGAAGAAATGTTGCAGTCTTTATTTTTCTTCTTGGACAAATCAGCTTTTTTTTGCTGCGTTATCCAAATTTAAATTTGCTTCCTCTGTGTTTGACCTTGCATCCCCTGAGCTTATCGTTGCGTCTTTATCTAAAAAAAGTTTAAATATTTAATTATAGTACGACAGAAAAAAAAAATGTAATCCAAACTTAGTACCTACATTAACTCGCGCACGGAATAGTTAATAGTACAAGTACTTACTACGCGTTAAAGAGTATGTAGATAGGTATTTAACTCAGCCATTCGGTGGCGGAGGAATTTCCCTACTAAGTAGTTCTTTAATGGTTCAATACACAAATAGGTACCTGCACTTATCCCTACAACAGGAATATTTGATTTTTCTGTTGTAAATGCAAGATTAACAAGTCTTTTAATTCGCGATTCCATCTGGAAAAAATAAAATAAGTATAATTAGTTACTTTGTTTTAGCAATAACAAAGTAATATTTATGAATATTACTGGTAAAATTATTATTTTTTTTGTTCAATAACGGAACATCAGGAGATAAATATACTTCGATTTTTGTATTACAAAAAGTTTCATCAATTACAATGTTGTATCATAAGATAACACAAAGCAAAATTCTCATTCTTTCGGCAACAGTGTGACATGAGCATGTACAACAATCAACACATCACACATTTTTTTCAACAACGCTGTGTTATCCCACTATATCACATTAAAATAAATAATAATATTATTGAATTAAAACATACCTTTGCAACCAAACAGTGATATCGTCGTGATGTCTCGTTTTCGCTGCAATTCGAAAGCACCTTCCTCAATACGTGCTTAGTGACAACTGTTTTGTTACGTTGTCGAAACAAATCTCCGCGCCGAAAGAAACAACGTGATATCGCGATCTGACACAGTCACGCTGTCTTTTTCACTCATAGATTCGCTATTATACACGCAAAAATTACCACGTTTTTTGGAAAAATAAAATCGGCCACGGCGGTTTCAATTATTAAATAAAAAATTTTTGGAATTTTCGGACTTACCACATTGTTGAAGCAAAGAGGCGATATTATATACATATAATATTTCGCTACGCTTATAAGTAGGGATCCCTACTCCCTAGTACATATTTTTCACCTGATTAGTATCAAGCCTATTTTCCGGGAGTAGCTTCATTTTGATGAGACGAACAAAAAGTTCCTCTTCGACTTTTTGTTCGTTTCATCAAAATGAAGCTACTCCCGGAAAATTAGCTTGATACTAATCAGGTGAAAAATATGTACTAGGGATCCCTACCTATTACGCTTTCAAGGTAAATTAATTAAATCTATGTATTTAACTGAGGTAGGGCACAGCAGGAAATTTCCTGCTCAAAATATGGAGCAGTCCGACTGGGGTAGTACCTCGACCTTACAGAAGACCACAGCTAAATAATACTGTTTTCAAGCAGTGTTGTGTTCCTGTTGGTAAATAAGGTGACCAGAGCTCCTGGGGGGGATTGGGCATAGGGTCAGCAACGCGCTTGCGACGCTTCTGGTGTATCAGGCGTCTATAGGCTACGGTAGTCACTTACCATCAGGTGAGCCGTACGCTTGTTTGTCGACTTAGTAACATAAAAAAAAAATTAATATGGCACTCACTCTAAGCAATTGGAATTCTTGTTCTTCTCTGTTCTTCTGAGCTTCTTTCTCTGCACTTGTTTGAGTGCTTGAACAACCATCCTCTCCTCTTTCGAAATGCTCTTCTATGTGTTGGATCTAAAAATTATTCTATTTGTTTGGACTTATTATATCCGATGTTTCAGACCACACGACTGAAGTAAAACTTCTTTAGCTCCATCTAACTTATATCTCCCTCTCAACTTCCGTTCGCCTCGCCCGATCATATTTTTCGTAACACGTCATGCATTCACTAACTCACTCCCCAAGTCAAGCGTTTGCAAAGAAGTTTTACTTCAAAAAAACTCTTTGTTTAAAGTCTAGTGGCAATTTTTGTAATTATAACATAGGTACAGTAGGGCACAACAGGAAATATTTTGTTCAAAATCTGGATCAACTTGTCTGGGGAAGTACCTCGACCTTACAGAAGATTGCGGCTAAATAATACTGCTCTCAAGCAGTGTTGTGTTCCTGTTGGTAAGTAAGATGACAAGAGCTCCTGGGGGGAATTGGGGGTAGGGGCAACGCACTTGCGATACTTTTGTTACTTAAAAAAAAAAAATCTATTATTTTTTTATTTAGTGAAATTTTTATGAACTAGCCACAGGAGTCATATTTTCTTACCAGCTCATGCTGTGATAGAGGTAATGGTTGACAGCACACTGGACAGTTGCTCACCGGGCTCTCGTCCATCATCACTACGTCATCACAAGACGCGTTGTCAACTTGATCCTGAAACGTGTTACAAATAAATAAATACCACTTAAAAGATTATCTTTTAATACAACAGGCTCATTTACTATTGTAAAAATTTTATTGGGACAATTATTATGATCAGTAGTGATTTATTATTTATTTGAGAGACAAAAAATATTTAGTAAATAATTTTTTTTAAATAAATAAAAATATTACATATACGTTTGGCGCAGCGGTCACAGCACTGGATTGCGATTGGCTGTTGCGGGTTCGATACCCGCACACGACAACATGGTATGGTATGGTATGGTATCACGGGCTGGTTTCCGCAAGTCGACGACCAGGGGCCTATTTTGCGTGAGTGGGGATATGCTAATTCACTCTTGCCACCCAAGCTCCTCCAGAAACTTCAGAAGTCTTTTTGGCTTCTTGAAAATCTCCGGAAGTGTTCTCGGGGTGCCAAGGTGCTGTGCCCGGTAAGCCGCTACACCTGGACAGTGAAGAAGTACATGCATAGCCGTTTCCTCAGTTCCCATGCAAGCTCTGCACAGGGGACTGTCGGTAATGCCTAAATTAAATAGATGTTTATTATACGGACCGTGACCAGTTAGTGCCGCAGTTATTTGTCTTAGTTGGCGTCTGTTCATATTTATTAGGGTGTTTACCAGTTTGGCGTCTACTACTGGCAGCGCCAACTTGGCCTGCCTACAGTCCTCAAGTTCGGACCAAAGAGTGACATGTTTGTGTTTCATGCGCTGTCGAATTTGGCCTTTGACCCAGCAAGAGGGTAATGGTATAATGGGTTCGGCTCCTATGGCCCTCATGCTCGACCCCCTTCTTGCTAGCTCGTCAGCTATATCATTACCGCGTGTGTTGTTGTGACCTTTGATCCATTGCAGTGTGATGTCGTTGTATGCACTTACCTGCATCAAGGTGTTATGGCACTCAAAGATGATACCTGAGGTAGTTGAGTTACCGTTTAGTGCCTGTAGTACCGACATGCTATCTGATAGTATCCGGATGTTGGAGTCCTGTACGTTCCTTCTCCCGATTGCTCTGGCTGCCTCAAGTATGCCCAAACACTCTGCTTGAAACACTGTATTGTGGGCGCCTATGGGTAGTGATATATTAATATTTAGGTCTTCGGAGAAGATGCCACTTCCTGAGCCTGTTTTTGTCTTGGAGCCGTCCGTGAAGATTCTCAGTTCATGCGTACTGTAGTCCGCGTGTGAATCCTCATCCAGCTGTATTTTGTATTTTTTGTCAAAAATGTACCTGATCTGGATTCCGTCATTTGGAGCTTCCGTGAGCGGTATATCTTTGGCTACATCTTCCAAAATTTTTATATGTGGTGTGCCAGTTGAACACAGTAGTTTGTGGTTCTTTAATCTTGCTGCTGTGGTAGCAGCTTCTTGCTGAATAAATAAGTGGAGTGGAAGTATATTTAGCATAGCCTCCATTGCTGCTGTAGGGGTGGTTCTCATGCAGCCCGTGACTGCCATGCACACCAATCTTTGCCAGCTTTGTAACTTGGATTGCGCTGTGGTGAGAAGTGTTCTGCGCCACCATACCACAGCTCCATAACTGATCATGGGTCTGATGACCGCAGTGTAGAGCCATAGAGTCAGTTTCGGGTTGAGGCCCCAGCTCCTCCCAATCATTCTACGGCATTGCCAGAAGATGATGCTGGCTTTGTTTAATTTATTTTCCAGGTGTTTAGACCAGTTTAGTTTATTATCAAGTATTACACCAAGGTACTTAACCTCTGTGGTTAAATTCAGGGTAGAGTTAAAGAGCATAGGTAGAGTATAATTTCCTAGGTCTCGTTTGTTCGTAAACATAACTAATTCCGTTTTATTCGGGTTTATGGTTAGATTATGCTTTTCGCACCATCTTTCTACCAATAGCAGGGCTGTCTGAGTCAGTTCACAAAGTGTGCTAGTGAACTTTCCTGTTACTAGAATGGCCAGGTCGTCTGCATAACCTATTGTATAGAATCTGTTGTCGTTTAGCAGGGATATTAGATCGTTGACTACGAGGTTCCATAGCAAGGGTGATAACACTCCTCCCTGGGGGCACCCTTTAGCAACGATAGCACCCTGTTTTTTGTCGTTGTCTACCCTCACAATCCTACTTGCCAGCATGTTTCGAATCCAAGCAGTTATAGTAGGGTTTGTATTGTGGCGGTTCAGTGCCGTGACTATGCTGTTGAAGTTAGTTTTATCAAAAGCACCTTCGATGTCGATAAAGGTGCCTAGACGACAACATTTGTATTGGCCATACAGATGTTTGCGTGGTCTGGGTGTTTGTGCAGTCCTTGTGGGTCTCCCCACCGTGTCTCGGAGAGCACGTTAAGCCGTCAGTCCCGGTTATTATCATGTACACCTGATAGCGATCGTTACTCATAGTAGTGAATATATCCGCCAACCCGCATTGGAGCAGCATGGTGGGTTAAGCTCCGATCCTTCTCCTACATGGGGAAGAGGCCTACGCCCAACAGTGGGATATTACTGACTGAATCGTAATATATTAATAAACTTTTCACAATTTACAAATTTTTTTGTTGCAATGCATGTAGGATACAAAAATTATAAAAATAGTATTTATATAACAAAATAAAAGAGAGAGTAAACATTACAAACCGATACTACCAGCTAAACAAAGGTAAAGATAATAAATCTGTTATCTATACAAATAACCGCTTTATACTAAATTCATATGTATGCATACACGGTACATATACCATAATATGTTTTTATAATTTTTGTCTGTCTGTCTGTCTGCTTGTTCCAACTAATCTCTGAAACGGCTGGACCGATTTTGATGGGACTTTCACTGGCAGATAGCTGATGTAATAAGGAGTAACTTAGGCTACTTTTATTTTAGGATTTTATTTATTTTGTAACTCTGTGAACTGAACAATATTTTTTTTTAATTCGCGGGCACTGCTAGTGTTTAAATAATAACAATTACAATGCACTCTTACTTACCGATTTTTGCGGACTTAATATATCGCGATGTTCGACATTACAATGGACCTCAACCTCTGTGCCATTCGAGAACTCTTTCTCACATAGTGGACATTGATAAGTCGAGGAATGTGGACCAGGAGACATGGCCATCGCGGATAAAGCCAACGTCGGATTAAGTGCAACAGTCGCGTTTGTGAGCCCGTGGGTCACGTTGTTTGTTGTATTGGAGTTATCATTAGCATTGCCCAGCACGGAAGGCGATGTGAGGTCGAAATGAGCCCTGTTTATATGTTCTTCTAACTTCCTTGGGCATGTCGATGTAAAGTCGCACAAGAGACACTGAAATTAACGTATTTTAACATATAACACACAAGCTTATACGTTTTCTTTGATAAAAAATATTGTAACCATAAATAATAAAAAATATTGAGTTTGGCGCCGGTGTTTAATTTAAAATTTGTTAAAATTTTATTTTGACGTTTGACACACGTTTGACAGATCAATTCTTAAATTGTTGACATATTTTCTTTATTACTAAAAGGCAAAGGAATTGAGACGAAATCTTAGAAACAAAAAAGTTTGCGAGAAAAAGTTAAAAATATGATGTTTCTCTGTGGTATTGTACCTGCACCGTAGGGCTAGGAGTAGGAGCTGATTTTTTAGGTGTATTAGATTTAAGTTTAAGGGCCAATTGTGACCGAAGAGGCGATCCTTGACCGGCACTTGCCATTGCTAACTGTAAAAAGAACATTAAAAATAAAGCATCAACCTGCATCAACCAATCAGTATTTAAAAAAAAAAAATCTTATGTTACAAAACAAAAGCTACCTTAGTTTTATTAGGTGAATTATCATTACTATTATGATTTGAGCTCGAATGGACAACTGAAACAAAAATGTTTAAAATGAATTTGCTGTCAATTTTTAAAATCACATTACCTACATATTTATGTAGCGTCTTACATTACATTAAAATCCAAATGAAAATCAATAAGACACAAATAGAAGTATCGATTAAAATCGTTTTAAAGCTTTAATATATCAAAATGTCCGCAGTACCTTTGTTATCTCTTCCATTGATCATATCACGTTCGATCGAATTCTCACGGCTGCATTTTTTTTTCGGTATCACTCCATTATTGATATTAATATTCTTCAGTCCATTAGTGAGATTGATATTTTTAGGCGACCTCGAATATTTATCGTCGTCTCTTTCGCTCTTATAGTCTTTTTCTTGGAAGCCG
Organism: Melitaea athalia; assembly: GCA_905220545.2. NCBI lineage: Eukaryota > Metazoa > Arthropoda > Insecta > Lepidoptera > Nymphalidae > Melitaea > Melitaea athalia. The sequence goes on from HG992193.1 coordinate 3,094,561, forward strand.
TTATAGTACGTGTTCTTCGATATGGCACCATTATGATATGAAGTGGCATTTTCTGGACTGTGCCAGCCATTGATCGACCCTGGTGTGTTGTAGCTACAACTGTCTGTTGTCGTCATTTTAGAGTCCTCGTCGAAGCTGCAATTTCAACCATGTGTTAGGGTTGTCGCCTTACCAACTAGTCACTGCCTCTAGATCTTTGTAAAATTTATTTAGGACTGTTAGAATATTAGAGGCATATTAGACCGAGTGGAAAATATTTAGATATAATATTCAATAACGGACATTTTGTCAGTCATTTAAATAGCGTAGAATAAACTATTTAGAAAATAGTTAACATTTGTGTGTTATATCGGGTAAATTAAAAAAATGCATTATCATTTACCTATTCAGTCATCAATCAATTACGATTTCGTTTTTCACACAACAATATTTTGCAAAACATTTCGATACATTATTTACAGAAGAATAACGTAACTAAACGAAGAAATACTTTATTGAAGTAAAACTTCTTTAGATCTGCTAACCCGCATTGGAGCAGCGTGGTTGATTAAGCTCTGATCCTTCTCCTATATGGGGAAAGAGGCCTATGCCCAGCAGTGGGATATTACAGGCTGAAGCGTTCTTTACGCACGCATGACTTCGGAAGTAAACTGGTGAATGAGTGATGAGAGCGTTACGAAAAGTGTGATCTGGCGAGGCGAATGTAGCAAGAGAGACAGGTGCGAGAACACATTTTCTTTCTCTTATAGCCAGCTACGTTTCGTATATCTAAGACACAGTGCAGGCCTATTGTTCAGACCTATTGCTAAAAAAGTTTTACTTCAGTCGTGTGGTCTAAGTGCCGGCGCGCACCGCGATTTTCAGTTTTGCGATACGATTTTAAAATCGCGCTATAAAAAATCGCAGAATGTACGGTGCGCGCACTGCGATTAAAAAATCGCGATCTTTGCTCAGTTACACAGATACCTACTTAAATAACAATCAGGAGTCAGGTAGCATTTTATCACCTCACACAGTCACACCTATTTTTTAATATTCACACTAATGCCTTATTAATGACAGGATTCACAGGCACATCATCTGGTGCCCTGTGGACTAGTTGTTGATATGGTAAAGTGACTTTAAAATCTGTCTTTTTTGTCGTGTCGTCGTTCATTCTATCCAAAAAAAGTTGACAGAAGACCTATTTAATATTTAACTAATATCGCGGTAATTCTGAGAATACGGTACTCTATTCTTTCAACTAAATATTAAGAATAAACTTGACATTACTTCTTCTAGCAGCAGACTCTTTTAAAGAATTATTACAAATAACAATACTCACTTCATTTTAATATCTTGGATAATAAGTATAATGGTCAATTCTTTAATGGTCATAAAAGTATATACTTACTTGTATTATCTGGGTTTAATACTGTTTTGTAGCATACTACTTTTTCAAGCTCGATCGTCATTTATTATTATTATTACGCTATACTAATTTGCCAGATCTAGACGGGACTAGAAGCGGAATCACAGGTGGCCGATCTTAGCATTCTCTCCACGCTGACCAGAAGGAGCGGTAGAATAGAGAATTATTCTTAACATATTCGATTCAGTCTGTAATATCCCACTGTTGGGCATAGACCTCTTTCTCCATGTAGGAGAAGGATTGGAGCTTAACCCACCACGCTGCTCCAACGCGGGTTGGCGGATATATTGCCTAGTATGAGAAACGATCGCTATCAGGTGTACATGATAACAACCGGGACCGACGGCTTAACGTGCTCTCCGAGGCACTTTGGAGAGACCCACAAAGACTACACAAACACCCAGACCACGGCAAACATCTGTATGGCCAATACAAATGTTGTCGTGTGCGGGAATCGAACCCGCAACCGCCCGCGCAACAGCCAATCGCAATCCGTGCTGTGACCGCTTAACATATTCAAGAAGCGTAAATATTAAAAAATATATGAATTTACGAACACCCACTTAATGTACAAAACTAAATTTATTTATTTTTATCATAAATGATAAAATAAAGTATAGGTATTAACTGCTATAAATAGCCACCAATACTTTATAATATTTTTACATTTTCCTTAAATATAGGTACGATTGATTTGATAGAATTTAGACACTACATAAATAAGAAAAAAAAAACTTCGAAATGTTAACTTCTATTTTTGTATAATTTGGAGGTGTTGCGTAAAACCCACGCAAGCGTGAGGCACTAGACAGATTACCTGTTCGCCGACCTCTAAAATTATTGAATAGATAACAATATTCTCTTACCTTGGACTTTGGTCATCGATAAATGCCATTAATTCCCTCTCCGGTGTCAAATAGTGGAGATGAGCACGTTGCACGTGCCCCACTAGCTGGGGTTGGGGTACGGTGCAGTCGCAGAAGGGGCAGTCGGGTCGCCCTGCCACGTGGGCTTCCAGGGTGTGAGATCGCATACCGTCGTCCGTGAGGCCCTCCGCGCCACACAGCTCACAGGTGTAAGGGAATGGACTACTTGACATTTTGAACGCTACAATGGTTACGTATTTTTAGAACACCGTGTATCAATTACTAGGCACACAACATTAGAAGTAACACGCACACAACATCATGTATGTGCTACAGTGTTGTAATAATAGCTACAGCTACGCTTCGTAGCGTGCTACGTATAATATTTAAGTGTTATGGGACGGGTTTTTCTTTTTACTATTCCAATAGTAGTTTCATATTTATAGAGCTTTTACTTGTATTTATATATTTTTTAGAAGTATATAATATTAATATTATATTATATAGTATTATATAGGAATAAATATTAATATAATATTAAATAGGAATGCTAAAAATGTATAAAAGAAATGATACAAAATTGGTTATTTAGTAAAATAAATTAAATGTTATTTCTCAAAATTAAAAGAAATTATTGATTTCATTCATATATAGATGTAATTTTATATAATAACGGTAAATTAGTTTCTTTTTTAATTTACCTATTTAAAATAAAGACTTATAATTATGTTCTTTTGCCGGTATAGTCGTGCTTAAAGAACGTTACGGTTTTTTCGCAATTGCAATAAATAATCATTTAAATTTTATAAAGATTATCGAATGACTAGAATAGAATTAAACATTTTTTTATTATTATTATAAGTTAAATGACATTTAAATACAAAATATGTTTAACCTTGGCTTAAAATCATAAAGCCCTTGACCGAGATCTGCTTAACATGTTAGGGAACAAGAGGCAGAAGCAGCGCTGCAAAACGTTATTATTAAGTATTAATAAGTTAAGTGTAAAAGAAGCCTACATGCCCTATAAACTTCCATATATACATTTATCCAATTTTCATAAAATTTTAACGCTGCTAGCCTCATAATATGAAACAAATACCTATTAATAAAATAACTAGCTGCCCGGACAGACTTCGTTCTGTTTTTTTTTTTTTTAAGTATAAAAACCTTCCGTGGGATTTAAGGAACATACAAAAAAAATACTGAATTGATCGAGCCATTCTCCAGTTATGCGCTTAGCAACATTAATTTTTATTATATAGATTCAAGTTTAATATTTTTTAAATTTATAGAAAAACACAAAGTTAGAAAACGATGTCAAGGTATTATGTTATACAGCCATTAAAAGAGCTTTTAAAAATAAATTTACATAATAATATACACACGTGGGGCTATTTTACATATTATATAATTTTTAATGCTTGGAAAAAAATATATTTATATAAATTTATTATTAGAGCCGCAGTATGCTAAACACGTTCCGGCAGACATTAAATATTGATGTCTTACATAAAAAGTTCGCATAGAAACGATTCACAACATTGAATTGGGGTAAAGTGTCAAATCAATAAAATTACCGCAGTTTTGTTTTGAGGAAATTAACATAACTTTCTTTTTAAATTATTTTTATGGCAATGTAGTAAAATCTTTTTCGTTTAACGGATTAGTTAAAATTTAATTTTTTAATTGAATTAAGCGAAAAAAAAAATAATAATCAAAAGACTACTTACGTTATTATTTATTGTCAAAAAAATTAAGCGGGTAATCCTAATATGTAATCACAACACTATCTAAGAGGTTCGTCACTATTATTATAAATGGCTTGATCTAACATTTTCAATCATTTAAATAATAAATTATATTATAGTGTACAGACGACGGGTTGTGAACTAGCGCCATTCATGAAATTCAGGGACATTGAAAAAAAGTTTTTCGATACGCATGCGCTTTGGCCGAAAGACAGTGGCGCCTCTAACGGAAAAAATTGAGCAATCTGTTTTAAGAAATACAATGATTTTTACAAAAAAAAAAAGCTTTTAGACCAATAATTAAGACATCAATTTAATTTTAAAATGCTAATCAATTTAAAGTAATTAAATATTATTACAATAAATGTACATATAGAACTTAAACCGCCATCTGTGTATACCAAAGTAATTTATTTGTTATTTGAGCTTTTACAAAAGCAGTACCATTTTGTTTTTAGTCATACTTATAGATGGAGTTTTTAGTAAATAAGTTTTACATAAATTAATAAAGTTTATAATACCTACCTACGTGTTAATATCTGAGCGAAACTCATTGAATCTTTTGAAACCCTTGATATTAGCATGAAATAATATATTTAATAATACTTAACTTTTCAAAACATACCTAGTCATTATACTTATAATTATATGGTTTATATTTTCGACAGATATATTTGGTTTTCGTTGATAATAGTTTTTTTTTTTATCAGAAAATAACACGTCGAAGATCGCAATCTAGCAGGAGGATTCGAAAGAGTTGAACAGCTGTTTCAAAGCTAAAAAAGTATTCAAATAACTGTAGTCGTTATTAAGGAACTAACTAAAATACTTAGATAAAGTAAGACGTCATCCGCATCAGGCATGCTGCATACAGGAGTTTCGTAAGAAATCCGCAACAGGCAAACAGCAATTTCATAAGAAATAACCTTAATTAAAGGAGATTATTAGATTGCAAGACAATCACATTACTGAATGTGCGGTAACCCGTACAATTAGAAATGTATTATCTTCTTGACTAATATATATAACTAGCTTCTGCGCGCGACTTCGTCGGCGTGGACTCAGCTCCTATTGGTCTTAGCGTGATGATATATAGCCTATAGCCTTCCTCGATAAATGGGCTATCTAACACTGAAAGAATTTTTGAAATCGGACCAGTAGATCCTGAGATTAGCGCGTTCAAACAAACAAACAAACAATCAAACAAACAAACTCTTCAGCTTTATTATATTAGTATAGATTTTATAACTTCAACTATGGAGTTCTAAATTGTTAGAACCACTTAGGTTGCACAGAATTAGACTCATTCTTTTTATAGGATAAAAGGAAGTAATTTTAATTAAACTCACAAGACTTGATCTAAAAAAACTAAACGTTACCTTAAGTTAAAAGCTTGTAATAAAAACAAAGTTATTTTTGTGTTTATGTTCTTTGGTAAGCGTTTCGGCGCACTCATTAAGACCTAAACTTGAAAGTTGTGACTGGGTCACTGGTATCTTGACCTAGGCGCTAATGGACCTCTACGAAAACCTACAAAGAAACATCAAAAACCTTGAGAAATAAAAAACATTTTTTTTAATCTTACTAATTTGTGTTTTTAAAAACTTTTGTTTGTAGTTTAGGGATGGTTTAGGGATGGTTTAGGGACGTATGTTCAAGGCTGAGAAAAATTAATCTTGTATTATAAAAATCTCGTGTCACAATGTTTGTCCTCAATGGACTCCTAAACCACTTAACCGATTTTAATCAAATTTGCACACCGTGTGCAGTTTGATCTAACTTGAAAGATGATTGAAAGATTGTTTTTATTAACCGACTTCCAAAAAAGGTTCTCAATTCGACTGTATTTTTTTTTAATGTATGTTGCATCAGAACTTTTGACTTTTTTTTTAATCGAAAGGTGATGCGTGTCATTTGGTCCCATAGAACCTCCTCCTTTTTTGGAAGTCGGTTAAAAACTGACTATGTTTAATATCGACATCGAACATCATAAACGAGGGTAGTTGAAAAAATACGGATAAATCAAAAACTACCCATCAGATCTCACTCAAATTTAAATAGAACATAACAAGCTCCTGCTTTTACAAAAAGAATCATCAAAATCGGTACGGATAATAATATGTACCTACACATAAAAACACAGTCGAATTGAGAATCTCCTTCTCTTATTGTAGTTGGTTAAAAAGGAACGAGTGAACTCAATTTTATGTCTGTAGTTTTAAGTATGGAATAAAGAATGTGTCTATTAATTTTCCATTTGTTCGTAAATTATTGAACGCAGTTTAATAGATGTATTGTATTGTAAAAGATTATACAAACTTGATAAAGTTATATTATTTTGAAAATGCATACTAGATCAAATTTTAAACTTAATATCACTAAGCACTGCTGGTGTAGTGGTATCATGCAAGATTCCCATTCTTGCGACCCGGGTTCGATTCTCGGGCAGTGCAGCTCTTTTTGCTAAGCATCGTGTTAGTTTATTTTCTTTTTAGGGTTCCGTACCCAAAGGGTAAAAACGTGTTAGTTTATTTTCTTTTTAGGGTTCCGTACCCAAAGGGTAAAAACGGGACTCTATTACTAAGACTTTGCTATCCGTCAGTCCGTCCGTCAGTCCGTCCTTCCGTCCGTCCGTTCGTCTGTCACCAGGCTGTATCTCAAGAACGGCGATAGCTAGACGGTTGACATTTTCACAAATTATGTATTTCTGTTGCCGCTATAACAACAAAATAATACTAACAACAAAATAAAATGAATATTTAAAGGGGACTCCCATATAACAAACGCGATTTTCTTGCTCTTTTTTGCTCGATATCAATAATGGCAACATGTAGGCACTTGATATATTCACAAAATACTCAGTTGTATTTTTAAATATTTACTTTAATAATAAATACTAAAATTAAAATAAAAAAAATTTATTAGGGTGGGCTCTGATACAACAAAAGTGATTTTTATGAAGCTTTTTGCCCGATATTAAAATCAATGTACTGTACCTACTGTTGTTTACCTACTCAAAAATATTAAACAGCGCTTCGCTCGGGTAAAATAATTATTAATTAAAAAAATAAATGATAAAATTATAAATTAAAAAAGAATTACAAACACCCATTTATTAAATTAATTTTAAAATATTAAAACGCTTTTTTTATCTAAGCTGTTATAGATAGTTATACAATACACCCTCGCGAACTTTTTTGTCAATCTTTTTTAGTCCTATAATATAATTCAGTGGTACATCATTTTGTCTTATCTTTAACTATTTAAGTACCGCACGCGAAGGAATGAAATATTTGAAACGATTTTTTACACGTTGGTGAACATAACCCGTTTTTTTTTGCATATTTCTAAGTTTTTAAGAAATAAAATATAGCCTATGTTACTTCCTAACAATGTAGCTTTCTATTAGTGAAAAAATTATTAAAATCGGTCCAGTACTTTTGGAGCCTATTCAATACTAACCTAACCAATATACCGTGTGTGGCGTCGTATCACCGTATCAGTAACGATGCATTTGTTTCATTCCGATACGAAATCCGTACACCTATCCGGTTGTTCACGTAATAACCTTTGTTCTGAAATGTACATTTAATCCCTGAATTAGTTATTTGTGGGGTGACCAGTATTTTTTATACACACAATATGATCTGTTCCTAACGTAAGCAAATTTAATGCTTGTTAAAAATATGAAGGGTACAGGGGCAAAACTAGGAATGTCACTAAAATTCAAAAAGTTTGTTTTTGATCGCAATATTTTCATTTTTCCGCGTATTTTTATTTGGCATTACACAAAAAGCGTAAAAACAAGTATAGTCAGATGTATTACTTAAGTCTCAAAACTGTATACAGGAACAAAACAGGGAAGGTCCCTAGTATAAAAGAACGTAAGAAGGAATGTCCATAGTGTAACGGAACGTAAGAAGGAATGTCCAAGCTAAAATATAGGCCTTATCAATCTAAAAAATTGCGTGCGTACAAAGTACACATGTCAGAAGTGAAACTTCTTTGGCAAACTAATTAAAAAGGTAGGCGGCATCATAATTAAAAAACTAATTGAAAAAATCGGCCAAGTGCGAGTCGGACTCGCGCACCATTTATTGATATCGAGCAAAAATAGGCAATAAATCGCGTTTGTTGTAAGGGAGCCCCCCTTAAATATTTATTTTATTTTGTTTTTAGTATTTGTTGTTATAGCGGCAACAGAAATACATAATTTGTGAAAATTTCAACTATCTAGCTATCGCCGTTCTTGAGATACAGCCTGGTGACAGACGGACGGACGGACGGACAGCGAAGTCTTAGTAATAGGGTTCCGTTTTTACCCTTTGGGTATGGAACCCTAAAAAACAACTAATGTGTGTAAGAGAACACCCTAGAGTTATTTTACACAGAAGTAATTATAATGGTATATATGGGAGATATCACACATAGTTGCAAAAAAGGGAACTGGATAAGACACATTAAATGAATTTGAATTGCCAGAATTTTCCTATCAATTTTCTGACTATTAAAAAGATTTTGTTCTGAGGCAGCTCAATCCCACCTTGAAGGCATTCCTCGTGTATAATGAGTAAAAAAAAAAATTTAGTTGGACATTCCTTGTATGGGACACAGTGGACATTACCAGTTTTTGTATGTTTCAAAAGTGAATTACTTTAATTATTTAATTATTAAAAAATACATATTTTCATTTCAATATTTTAAGTTCCTAAAAATAACACTTTATAAGGTAAACTAAAGTTCCTATTAGTAGTTTATAATTTTAAGTGATACTTAAGAATGTTTTTGACTTTGAAATATTAAAATGTTAATTACATCACTTTTTGTTTTTGTGACATTTCTTGTTTTGCCCCTGTACCCTTCATATGTAACTATATCAGTCGGCTGTTACCTGTACTAGTAGAGGAGACGTGGAAGATCGACCTTCACCGATCTGATTATTCGATGAAATATATTTTTTATCAAATACTAGCCGACCCGTGCCCACTTCGTTGGGCGTTAACTATTTTCGTGATGCAAATATAAAGTAAAGTTTTCATCTCGCTCGCATTACTCGACTTGATTTACATATACTATTATTTTTAATAAATTTTTTGTTAAATAACAATAAAATATAGCCTATATCACTCCGGAATAGTGTAACTTTCTGTTACTGAAATAATTTTCATGATCGGATCAGTATTTGCGAAGATTACCCCCTACAAACAAACAAAGGTAATACTTCTTTATAATATTAGTATAGATTGTTACAAAAAACGTGATAAATGAAGAACCGCTCCACCGATTTTGTGCAAACTTCACATAAACCATCTACTAAATAGTCCAAACAAAGCCTAAATATTTGGTTTGGATAGGTGAGCCCGTTCTTGAGTTATAAAATTACAACGAAAAGTGGCATTGATTTTTATATATATCAAACTAGCAAACCCGGCGAACTCCATTTCGCCACCAGATGGCTTCATGGATGGCTATAAAAAAAGATTTTCCCGCTTTTCTGTTGAAATTTTTCCTGAATTTTCTTTGTTATAAACATCACGGAGCCCGAGACTTTCCAACGAATGCAAAACCGTGGAAATCGGTTAGTGCGTTCTGGAGTTATAGCGTCAGGAAGGAAAACCTGACTTATTTTTATATAGTAGAATATAATTTATAAACAAATAAGCCAATGCTAACTTGCCTATCGAAAAGTGTGATTAATAAAAATAAATCTTTAGTATTGAAAAATTAATAATAGTAAATATGATGGGACTGTCCTATTTACATCGATAGTAAAGGGCGTACCAACACGTGACGGTTATTGTCCGGACTCAGATGTGTCCTATAGGTCCTGTTTACGTGATAACGTCGAACGTAGTCCTGATTTTATATTCGTATTTGTTTTGTTAGGTAAGGTAAGGTACATATTTAAATAATCATTGCAGATTGCGGTGTGCGGTGTACCTAAAGTGAGCAGAAACCTAGTTAGTTATATGAAAGAAAGACCCTTTTTGGACCTAAAATACACAATGAGGTATTTGTAAAATTCTGTTTTGTTCCAACATTTTTGTACAATTTTGATGATACCAAGAAAAAAGTAATCAATTTAATTTTAAATTCACAGTTATTTAAAAGAGTAAAATATTTAAGTAAGCAGTAGTTTCAGCAGTGCAAACTTAGCACCTCATCGATGGAATTTTGGGTCGAAAATGACCTTAATCGATAGGTCTACGTTAGGTCCGTATAGGTCCACTAAATTTTTCGTTAGGTCCGCTATAGTTTTTTGATAAATATTTTTTTAAATTTAGGTAAAAAAAAATGCAATTTTAGCACCCCATCCAAGGATTTTTAAAATCAAAATGACCTTAATCGATAGGTCTTCGTTAGGTCCGTATAGGTCCACAATAATTTTTGTTAGGTCCCCCATAGTTTTTTAGCTGCTAAAATACGAATTTTTTTTCCAAAATTTTAAAAATTATTTATAAAAAAACTAAAGAGGACTTAACGAAAAATTTCGTGGACCTATACGGACCTAACGTAGACTTATCGATTAAGGTAATTTTGATTTCAAAAATCCTTAGATGGGGTGCTAAAATTGCATATTTTATTTAACAAATTAAAAAAATTATTTATTAAATAACTATAGGGGACCTAACAAAAATTATTGTGGACCTATACGGACCTAACGTAGACCTATCGATTAAGGTCATTTTGATTTTAAAAATCCTTGGATGAGGTGCTAAAATTGCTTTTTCTTTACCTAAATTAAAAAAAAATTATTTATTAAAAAACTATAGCGGATCTAACGAAAAATTTACTGGACCTATACGGACCTAACGTAGAACTATCGATTAAGGTAATTTTAATTTCAAAAATCCATAGATGGGGTGCTAAAATTGCATATTTTTTTTTACCAAAATTAAAAAAAAAATTATTTATTAAAAAACTATAAGGGACCTAACAAAAATTATTGTGGACCTATACGGACCTAACGTAGACCTATCGATTAAGGTCATTTTGGTTTTAAAAATCCTTGGATGGGGTGCTAAAATTGCATTTTTTTTTAACCTAAATTTAAAAAATTATTTATTAAAAAACTATACCGGACCTAACGAAAAATTTAGTGGACCTATACGGACCTAACGTAGACCTATCGATTAAGGTCATTTTCGACCCAAAATTCCATCGATGAGGTGCTAAGTTTGCACTGCTAGTAGTTTCTTGTGTCCACAGTGTCCTAGAATGAGAACCGTATGGTCTAACATTAAAAACATTTAGATCTTATCGTTAAACGATCATTCTAGTGTTCAAATTTAAGTAAGCACTGAAAAAGTTTTTAGTACAAACTTGATTCTGATCGACGAAATTAAATCATAATGAGCAATAAGATAGTTGGAATTTTTGTAAAAAAAGTGTGTGTGTGTATTTACGTACGCACGTTAGAAGTTAAACTTCATTGGCTAGCTAAAAATTTACTCTCATAATTTCTCCCTATCGCGCCAAAAGAAGTATAACTTCAAAAATAAAACGGAAATTTATTTGGCAAATAGCAGTGTAATATTATGGCTGATGAGGATCCAGGTTTACTTCCTTTGATAGTACAACAGAGTATCTAAGAGTTGGAACTTCGCTAGGATTGCTTTTCATCGCCAGGAATCTTAACGCCGAGTTATTGTCCTATCTATCCAGGAATGCACGAATACGGAATAAAGGCTAATTGTTTTCATTTTATCATTCAACTTAATATTTTAACCCATCTAATAAAAACTTAAAGAGTTTGTTCAGTTTTTTTTTTGCTTGTAGTAACTTGTTTGTTTACTTATTACATTGAAATTGTTTTTGCGTTGTAATTTTGAAATGAAAATTGTGTTTGTGTACATGAAACATCGTCATAATAATTATTCTTGAATGATTCAGTCAAGTTCAAGAATTAAATTAATATCTACTTATATTTCATTCGAAGTAGTTGTTGATGCAAACTAGTAGGTATATTGTTTATTTTATATAGGATTTATTATATATTTGATTCATTTTATTGCTTATATATATTAAATAAATATTTGTCGCGTATATTAATTGATTATTTGTAATTTTGAAAATATTTACACACTTTAAGAAATAACAACAGCTACTAATTTGTATTTTAACATCTAAACAGACCAAAACCATAAACCAGTAATTCCAATTTGGTAAGGCATAATTGTGTAATTACTACAGTTTCCGATTCCGCTCCCAACCACGAACATACATATGTATCTATACTAATATATAAAGCTGAAGAGTTTGTTTGTTTGGTTGTTTGTTTGTTTGTTTGTTTGTTTGTTTGAACGCGGTAATCTCTGGAACTACTGGGCCGATTTGAAAAATTCTTTCAGTGTTAGATAGCCCATTTATCGAGGAAGGCTATAGGCTATGTGTCATCACGCTAAGACCAATAGGAGCGGAGTCCACGCCGACGAAGTCGCGCGCAGAAGCTAGTATAATTATATACCTACAATAATCTCTATATATATAAAAATGAATCGCTAAATGTGTTGCTAAGCGCAAATCTCGAGATCAGCAGAACCGATTTCGCTAATTCTTTTTTTATAACATTCCGTAAAGTACGACGATGGTTCTAACGGAGAGAAAATTTAAAAAAAATGTCTGAAAAAGTCTAAAAATAACACTTTTCTACATTCCCATACAAAAGTTAAGACAAGACAACGTCTGTCGAGTCAGCTAGTAAGTAATAAATATTGCGTCACAAAAGCTAGGCCCTACGCCATAAATGATTTCGTGATTAAAAACACCATACAGATTAATATTGATTTTTTTATTTTGAAGATGTACCTGTAATGAATCCAGACGACCGACGACGACGTCCTCAAATGGGGGGGCCCATTTGAGGACGTATTTTATAGACAACCTCTAATTAAGTACTTACGTAGTACAAATTATTAATTACGGGATTAAATTATTCATATATATATTAAAATAATAATAATAGTAAATATAAGCATATTACATAGCCAATGTTACACAAATGTAAGCTATAAACACCAATCTATACGACTATACATATAAAAATCAATTGCTGTTCGTTAGTCTCGCTAAAACGCGAGAATGGCTGGGCCAATTTGGCTAATTTTCATCTTGAAATGTTTTTGGAAGTCCAGGGAAGGTTTAAACGATGAGAAACATAAATAATATGTAACGGAAAATACTAAAAACGACTAATTAATTTTCCAATACAAAATGTTCCTAGCGGGGAAATTTAATGTCTTTTGTCAAAAACGTTGTCAATTGGTTGTCAAATATTTATAGGTTCAGAAAGTGTTTTGTGTATATTTTTCACAAATATATGTAGGTGTTACGAAGTTCAGCGGGCCATCTAGTATTAAATAATTGTGTTTGCTAGCAAACAAACAAAAAACCGACTTCAATTGCAACGGCAAGTAATAAATAAAATTAATAAATTGGGATATCCCCTTTCTAACAAAAAAAGAATAATCAAAATCGGTTCATAAACGACGAAGTTATCCCCGAACATACATATAAAAAAAAACATATATACGGTCGAATTGAGTACCTAACCTCCTCCTTTTTTGAAGTCGGTTAAAAATATAATTATATTTGTATTATTTAATTCGGAATGTATTATATGCAGAGATAAATCGGCAAGAAACTATGCAATATAATAAGTTTTTCTTGTTTCGCTACTAATAATAATCATAAAAAATAATAATCAAAAAAGCAACTAATCATAAATACTCAAATACGTTATTATAAAGGTCACTTAGACCGGTAAAAAACTACTAACAAATATCGAACCACATTCCTTAATGCATTTAAATTGAATTAATTTTTACTTATTTTCAAATAAAATTTTATATCGATTTCAACTTGAATAAAGTAACTAGTGGTCGCCCAGTGGTCGAAATTCAACCATAATTAATTTAAATTATAAGTTTGAACATTATTAAGGTTCTGTTAGCTCTAAAAAAATGGCGATATAAAATTAGCGAAATTGAAAAAAAAAACACTGAAATTTGTTGCTAATTAGTTGCTAGAAAATTATTATTTTTTGCTCCAACCGATCGCAAAACATCGGCAATAACGCTAACTTTACATTAAGATAACGTGGAAATCACTGAATGTGGACTGATCGATCAAGCGAATAGCAGAAAATTTGTTGCTAATTTGTTGCTGAAAGATGCTAACAAGAAAACAATTTAAAAAATAAAAATAGATTTTTTTTAATTATGCCATTATAAATAATATCCACGCCAGCTTAACTCTCGAATTTTTCGTGGAAAAACTATAATAAAAATTTTTTGCTGCACTGCACTTAGTCTGAGTACACAGGGTCAGCAACAAAATAAAAACCGGAAGTCAAGAGAAGTTGGAGATCGGTTTACAAAAAAAAAAACTGGCCACGCTTGCTTAACTATTTTTCCGCCGAAAAATTATAGTAAAAATGTGTTGCTCCTCATAGTGCAGCTTGTTTTAGCAAAGAGAGTCAGCAACAAAATAGCAACCGGAAGTTAAGAGAAGGTGGAGTTCGGTTTACAGAAAAACCGGCCACGCTAGCTTAACTCTAGACTTTTCCGTGAAAAAACTATAGTAAAAATTTGTTGCTGCTCATACTGCACTTAGTCTGAGTACACAGGGTCAGCAACAAAATAAAAACTGGAAGTCAAGAGAAATTGAAGATCGGTTTACAAAACAGCGATAATGTTATATATTAGACTTTAATAGAGGAACAACAAGTCTTGTGTAAAACAATTCTTAATATTCGTTCATCTGAACGAAACCTGATTTATAATTAAAATAAAAAAGAAATAAATAAACTGGTCAAGCTAAATAAAACCGTTTAACAATTTGTCTCAACTTACAAGCAGTCGCAGATCACGATTGTGAGTGAAGCGTTGCATGTCTGCGTTTTAATATGATTCGAGTATTATAATTATTTAAAAATTTCGTTATTATTCGTTTTTGTAGTTTGTTTGTGTGAACATTGTACTGGGTAAGAGATCCTTGATGAATTATTATTAAAACTCACGCTACTAATTTTTATATTATTTATTTCTTAAGGTTGCGATGATTAAAATAAATTTTGGAATTAAAATTTGTAATTTTGATGTTTATGATGACTTTATTACAATATTAACAAAGAAATCTACGAGTAGAGTAGTAGAACAGCTTAATATTTTATATATAAACTAGCGACCCGCCCCGGCTTCGCACGGGTATTTATTATACATATAAAAATTCCTCTTAAATCACTCTATCTTTTAAAAAAACCGCATTAAAATCCGTTGCGTAGTTTTAAAGATCTAAGCATACATAGGGACATAGGGACAGAGAAAGCGACTTTGTTTTATACTATGTAGTGAAGAGATTTCCACCCATTGACTCATCACGATATCTCTGGAACCATAAGGCCTAGAGACTTGAAATTTGGCGGGAATATTCCTTTCGCCAAGTAGAGGTCAGCTATGAACGGATTTTACAAAATTCCACCCACAAGAGGGGGTTGCGGCAGTGGCGTAGCGTGGTTGTCGGCCGCGGTACAGGTTATATTTTAAACAAAAAAGCTTATAAAGCTGTCCCTTGCATCCTGTATGTAATAGAAGTCATTCTCGCTGATTATTATTAGTTTATCTCCTTATTCGTTCACTCTTGACAGAGTGGTCGTGGTTGATGACGATTTATTAGCTAGAGCAGCCCCCGCAATACGCCTCCACTTGATGTGGTTTTCAGCGTCTCGAGAACTCTGGACTATGGAGCTCTGTGTTGCAGCTTTGATGAGGTCTGTTTGTCCAACGCGTAGGTGATCGACCGCGTGACCGCTTGTCCTCTTCCTGCCCCTGGACAACGAGTCGCGCCATGGATTGTTCGTTCCGAACAAAGTGTCCGAAACATTTGTCGACGATAATCTCTGCTTGATATTTAATTCCTTCAGGATCGAAATGTTGGTCCTAAACGCTGCCCAAGGGATCCGCAGCAGCCGCCGCCAGCACCACATCTCGAGTGCATCGATTTTGCGTCGGTCTTTGAGTCTAACAAAATAAAAATAAAACAAAATATCGGGAAGACTAAGCTTTTCATCAGGCGGACTTTCGTGGCTTTGGTGATATTATGGTTGCACCAGAATCTTTTCAACTTGTCAACGGCAGATCGTGTAATAGCACATCTCCTTCGAATCTCGTCTTCGCATCCTCCGGTGCTTGTAATAGTGGAACCGAGGTACACATAAGATTGAACAACCTCACAGTTGCCAATCATAGAGATGTCAGGATGGATTAGTTCAGCTCGATCCACTATCATCATCTTGGTCTTGTCTCTGTTGACCGGCGTAAGTCCGAAGAAGAGGCTTGTTGTCTCGAGAAGTGTCAGCAGGTGTTCCATGTCCTCTTTTGTTTGAGTAAGAAAAGAGTATTATAGTATCATCGGCATACCTTAAGTTAGATATCTTTCAACCTCCCACTGAAATTCCCTTGTCCCCTTGTTCCAGAACGATTCTCATAACACACTCCGTATAGATGTTGAACAGGAGTGGAGAGAGAATGCACCCCTGACGAACGCCAGCTGGTGTATGAAAACTTTCCGAGTCAACGTCGTCTATTCTAACAGTCGCAGTTCAATTCTCGTAAAGTCGGCGTATGAGACGAACCATGTGGATAGGTACTCCCATTTGAATGAGTACGTCCCATAATATATGCCATTTCACGGTGTCGAAGGCCTTACGAAAGTCGACAAAACCGATATACTCGTAGAGTGGGATGTTAAACTCTAGACTTTTCGCTTATTTGTCTCAGGGGAGCCCAGAATGCTAAATGTGTAGTCACTCTCACCTTTTGAAGACCTATTGGATCGTGAATATTAAATGCTAAAAAGAAAATAACTTCATATGATGTTTACTCTTTTAGTGGTGGGGGGAGCGTGTACGGATTTTCAAAAATGTAAAAAAGAGCTAAAAAAATTCTCGAGCGCGTCAGATTTTGATAGCGCATATGACTATACAAAATATAGACCTTATTGTAGACTTACAAACGGTGTGGAAAGCTGTATAAAGAGATAGACATTAAAAAAAAAACTGGCGTGGCAGTAATTGAAGAGAAGTGTTAATTGAGTCCTAAAATGTATCCTATTATAAAAACTGACGATTTGGACGTGACCAAAAATACCCAGTTGATTTTTGAAAATGCAAAAAAAATCGTTGCAACAAAATACTCAAGCGCATCAGATTTGTATACAGACGTTTCAACTCGATATAGTAGTGGTACCCAACCCTTAATTAGACAATTTTTGATGTGAAACTTCTTTAGGCGAATGTCGCGTAAAATTTGAGCGACTGGTAATGCGGCAGCGTCAGGGACAGTCAGTACTTGGGTGGGTGACCGCCCGGGAACACCGCGTGACGTTGGCTTTTTCTTTTTTTTCAATTAGTTTTTTTTTGTATTTTAAATTCGTTTTTCTTTAATTAGTTTTTTTTTTAATTAGTTTGACAAAGAAGTTTCACTTCTGACATGTGTACTTTGTCCGCATGCAATTTTTTTTCAATTTTTTTTTATTTTTATTGTTAATTTTTTCATGTAAAATTAAAAAAAAAAACTCATCAGAAAATATATATGTACATATTTAAAGAGAGACGTGGAGCGGGAAATACATAATATTCGGTAGTTGTACGTATTACACTCTATTGATAATTTTAAATAGAGAAATCGGTAGAATATATAAATTCTATAATTTTTAAGTAATTTTCTTTAAAATAAAAAAAACATTAACTGCGCTCGAATATTTCGAGGGAAACATTTGTTTTGCAACTTTGTGACTCGCTTAATTTTTTACGTCACGTTCAAATCGTCAGATTATTAAAGTAATTTTGTTTTCTGCATGTAATTAACTTATTTTGTTCAAATCTGACGCGCCCCACTTGTTTTGTAGATCGATTTTTTTTTTGCTACTAATCTGACCGACTGCTCTGAACGCACAGCACTATTTTAAGGGATCAAGACTGGGTAAAAGTATCTAAAAGGGTACAAGGATTCTCCTCTCATATTAAACTGATGCGCTTGAGTCACATCAGAAATCCCCGCTTGGGCTCCCCTATGATGAGAATTAGTATCTGCTCTCTTGTTCCTCGACCCTTGACAAATCCCGCTTGCTCGATAGCTATTTCGGAATTCATAAAAGCTTGCAGTCTGGTATTGATGACATTATTAGTCATAAAACGGGAATTCCCACAAATATAGATATTGCCAGTCGCTACAAAATATCATTCAAAGAAAAGGGATTCCCCGACTTTGAAACAAAATAAGTAATTACCATGCTCCTTTCAATCGCTTTGGATTTGTAGTTGCGATAAAAATAATTTATAATGGTTCAAATATTTACAAAATATTTTTATTATTTAAGTATCGTTAAATTTTGCCGCCCCCTAAAAAGTGCCGCCCGGGGCGGGCCGCCCCCCCGCCCCCCATACGCTACGCCACTGGGTTGCGGGACTTGCCTAATACGGACTGACTTAATAACATAAATGGCAAAACAACGTTTGCGGGGTCAACTAGTATTTTATATAGATATACAAAAATAATGAACCTATAACCTACAGTGGAGTAGCTTACTGGATTAATCTTCGACCATTCTCCTACATGGCGAAAGAGGCCTATGCCCAGCAGTGGGATGTTACAGGCTGAATCGAAAATGATTACTCTAACGAAAAGCTTATTTTTCCAATGTAATCTTAACTATCAACTTATCAAACAAACTAGACTTGTGTTTAAAGTTCATCGTGTGATTGGTAATGCAGGAAAATTTATTCTTAGTCACATGTACGTGGATGATACATTTTTAGACACGTACCGCTATCGATCGATTCCTATTCTAGTAGCAGGGACTTAGGATCCTTTGACTGGCATTAGATCTCAGAACAGAAAATAAAACAAAAAATGTAAAATAAAAAAAAAATAAAGAACTCTTTAGCAGTGCAAACTTAGCACCTCATCGATGGAATTTTGGGTCGAAAATGACCTTAATCGATAGGTCTACGTTAGGTCCGTATAGGTCCAATAAATTTTTCGTTAGGTCCGCTATAGTTTTTTGATAAATATTTTTTTAAATTTAGGTAAAAAAAAATGCAATTTTAGCACCCCATCCAAGGATTTTTAAAATCAAAATGACCTTAATCGATAGGTCTACGTTAGGTCCGTATAGGTCCACAATAATTTTTGTTAGGTCCCCCATAGTTTTTTAGCTGCTAAAATACGAATTTTTTTCCAAAATTTAAAAAATTATTTATAAAAAAACTAAAGAGGACTTAACGAAAAATTTCGTGGACCTATACGGACCTAACGTAGACTTATCGATTAAGGTAATTTTGATTTCAAAAATCCTTAGATGGGGTGCTAAAATTGCATATTTTATTTAACAAATTAAAAAAAATTATTTATTAAATAACTATAGGGGACCTAACAAAAATTATTGTGGACCTAAACGGACCTAACGTAGACCTATCGATTAAGGTCATTTTGATTTTAAAAATCCTTGGATGGGGTGCTAAAATTGCTTTCTCTTTACCTAAATTAAAAAAAATTATTTATTAAAAAACTATAGCGGATCTAACGAAGAATTTACTGGACCTATACGGACCTAACGTAGAACTATCGATTAAGGTAATTTTAATTTCAAAAATCCATAGATGGGGTGCTAAAATTGCATATTTTTTTTTACCAAAATTAAAAAAAAATTATTTATTAAAAAACTATAAGGGACCTAACAAAAATTATTGTGGACCTATACGGACCTAACGTAGACCTATCGATTAAGGTCATTTTGGTTTTAAAAATCCTTGGATGGGGTGCTAAAATTGCATTTTTTTTAACCTAAATTTAAAAAATTATTTATTAAAAAACTATACCGGACCTAACGAAAAATTTAGTGGACCTATACGGACCTAACGTAGACCTATCGATTAAGGTCATTTTCGACCCAAAATTCCATCGATGAGGTGCTAAGTTTGCACTGCTGAACTCTTTACAATTTAAAACCATACCTTAATTTATAAAAATAAGTATGAAATACTCTGTACGTATATAAATTTGTTAATATTACTTAAGATATACTTTTATAACCGTTTTTAATCATCAAATCTTTTTTATTATATTATGCTTATAGAAACGTTAAGAGACTACTTCTAACAAACTGAGTTGTATATTTGTTGACGATGCGTTAGGGCAGCGTTCACGGCGCTGCATGGCTTGAGACTGTTGCGTTTTAATTATTTTGTGCTTGTTTATTGTGTGTGTTTCCGGACCCCAAACACGGGAGCAAATCCTAGTGCGGATCGTTGTGTGAGGCGTTTATTTATTTATATTTATTACAATTTCAGATCAACACTAGGGCACCATGATTACAAGACTCTATAAAGCTCTGGCCACCTGTTGTTTCCTCGCTGCGATCCTATGGACAAATACTACAGGTTATTATTGCAGTTAATACCATATTTAAATAATAACAATACTTGCGGTTGCCCGCAGCTTCGCTCGCGTAGAAATTTAACTGAGGTAGGGCACAGCAGGAAATTTCCTGCTTAAAATATGGAGCAGCCCGACTGGGGTAGTACCTCGACCTTACAGACGACCACAGCTAAATAATACTGTTTTCAATCAGTATTGTGTTTCTGTTGGTGAGTAAGGTGACCAGAGCTCCTGGGGATTGGGGATAGGGTCGGCAACGCGCTTGCGATGCTTCTGGTGTTGCAGGCGTCTATAGGCTACGGTCTTACCATCAGGTGAGCCGTACGCTTGTTTGCCGACCTAGTTACATAAAAAAAAAATTGATAATATTTACCTATAGGGGCTAAAATAGAGTGTATAACTGTATATACAGCATATACATTGGAATAAATCATCATTTTTTGTACATAGAGTCTACGTAAGATATAAAAAACTTAATTCGTCAATAAGAAATAAAATATTTTTTTCAAAAAATTTTTCTATGTTTTTTGTCGATAATTTATGGTCTAGTTTCACCCTCTTTCGGGGTTGCACTTTATCGCGGGACAACCTGTATAACCATTATATTACAATAAAGTAGGATTTCTTCGTACACCACATTTATGGTTCACTTTTCATGCGCTAGAACTACCTGACTACTCACAGAGCTCGCTCTCGATCACGCTTCACCGAACCTTCGTGAGACAAATAATCTTGTCTTATGTCTTCTCAAAACTTTTGTGGGTAATTTTAGTAAGACGAACTAATCTCCTATTCTACAGTTTTTTTTTAAAGAGTAACTACGAAGATTCATGTTGATTCTTCTCTGCAGATTCTACTTTTGAAATCGGTGGAAGCTTCACTTTTCACGATAAATAATGAATCAAATAATTTTTTTTAAAATTACGGTTGAAAAATGCTTTTGTAGCTTGCTTAAATGTAGTAAATATTTTTGTGATTTTGGTTTTAAATTTTTTATTGTTTTACCAAGTACATCTTATGAATAATCACACCAGTTGCGGTAACATAAAACTTGTTCTAACTTGTCACAGGTGATTTTATACCAAATCTGACGGATTCGTGCTACCGCTGCCTCTGTCACGTGGCGACAGGTTGTCAGACATCGCTCGGATGCACCGCAGGCTACTGCGGGCCCTTCAACATTTCGCGGATCTACTGGATAGACGCTGGGAAAATAACACTTCCTGAGGATGACCCGGCGAGAGATGATGGTGAGTTTGATCTTGTACGTGATTTGTAACTATACCAATACTCCAAGATATAATTTCAACTTATTATATTATTATTGAGGTAGAGCACAGTAGGAAATATTTTGCTGAAATTTTCTATCAGCTCGGCTGGGAAGAACGATGATCACAGTTAAAAAAAGTGCTCTCAAATAGTTTTGTGTTCCTGCGCTAAGTAAAGTAGCCAGAACTCCTGGAGAGGTTAGGGGATGGAGTCAGCAGCACAGTTGGGATTCTTCTGGTATTGCAGGCTCTATGAGATACGTTAACCGCTCACCAATCAGTTAGGCCATACGCTTGTTGCCACCCTATTAATATAAAAAAGGCTGTTACGTTTGTGCATTTTAATTTATTTCACCACTAGTTACATTACCAAGAAGTAACAGAGCACATATAATCACGCCACAATCCAAGAAGCGCAATAGTAGTCAGGATTAATTAACGCAAATAAAAACGTGATGGATATCTATTTATATAATTATAATGTTTTATCATAATGATATTCGCAATGTAAAACAAGAACAGGTATAAAACTCTCATGACCTTGGCTATAATCACATTTATAAAATCCATCGTTGCGGTACACTGCTCATTATCCTGTCATACTAATATTACATAGTCCTTCTTATATTATAAAGCTGAAGAGTTTGTTTGTTTGTTAGATTGCGCTAATCTCAGGAACTACTGGCTCGAAAAAATATTTTTGTGTTGGATAGTTCAGGTGGCGAAGAAGGCTATATCATACTTTAGTACGCGGGTGTAACCACGGGGCACAGCTAGTACAGCTGGCACAGTATTTCATACAGTACCACACTATAATTTATTAAATTACGATACTAGTTCCTTCTCATACGGTCTAGGACTGCCTACCCGGGCGTCCTGGATATAATAATAATAATAATAATAATAATAATGGTTTATTGCCACACAACAAGAGAAAAATACAGAAATAAAAGTACAAACAAAATCTTACATATAAATAGAACAAATAAAAGACTACAAATTACTCTTTTTGTGGGCAAAGGGAAAGTCTCAGCTTTTGCTGTCACGAGCGACCTCGTGCAGCGCTGTTTTTCAGTCTTTCCCTCTCCCTTAGGTGTCTTTTGGGAGATCCAGGTTCCATCCCCGATCGCCGCTACAGCATTAAAGGTATAGGTGCATAAAACATCCATTACGTTAATAAATAATTAATAAATATGTACATGATTTGAAATTAAAGATTTAAAAAAAAATTAAAAAAGATTTAAAAAAAAAAGATTAAAAAATTAATACAACTGAAGGCATGTGTGTGTGAGTGAGTGTGCGCGCGGTTGAGTGTGTGTGTTTGTGTATATGCACGCGTGTGTGAGTGTGATGAGTGTGTGTGCGCGCGTAAGTTTGAGTGTGTATGTGCGTGTGTGTGTAGTGTGGTTTGTGTGGACTTACCTCTTATGGCAGAGTTGGGCTGGGCTGGGATTATCACAACGAAAAAAACCCTTTAGATCCAAGCACTTCCAGTAAGAGTGTTTCAAATTCTCTGCAGCAAGTTGCTTTCTGAGCAAGGCGTGTTTATAAGTCGATTTAAAAGTATTCAAACTTATTCTATTTCTTAAAGGTGGAGGTAGGTCATTCCATATCCTTGCTGCAGCGAACCTGAAACATGCTCGATATCTTCCAGATTTATGCTTTGGTTTGACTAAAAGGGTCTGCGAGTTTGAACGAAGACTGCGATTAGAAATATCCCTAATCCAAACAAGTTTTTCAAAAAGATATTCTGGTTTCTTGTTCCATATAACTCTGTGTACGGCACAGGCAAACTGAAGCTCTCTCCTAGCGCACATATTAAGAATTCCCTTTTCATTTAAGTATGGGGTAATGTGTTGCCTTTTGGGAACATTAAAACAGTAACGGACGCACGCATTTTGTGCCCTTTGAATAGCTCGTTCGGTAATAGAATTCAATCTAGGTCCATAGATAGAACTGCAGTAGCTAAATTGAGAGAGCACTAAGGAATCGCACAGCAGTACCCGTAGGTCTTCTTTAATATAAGACCCGTAAATGGGTTACCCTGCGATACCAAAAAAAAAGAAGTATTTCATACAGTACCACACTATAATTTATTAAATTACGATACTAGTTCCTTCTCATACGGTCTAGGACTGCCTACCCGGGCGTCCTGGATATCACCCGTAAATGGGTTACCCTGCGATACCAAAAAAAAAAAGAAGTATTTCATACAGTACCACACTATAATTTATTAAATTACGATACTAGTTCCTTCTCATACGGTCTAGGACTGCCTACCCGGGCGTCCTGGATATCACCCGTAAATGGGTTACCCTGCGATACCAAAAAAAAAAGAAGTATTTCATACAGTACCACACTATAATTTATTAAATTACGATACTAGTTCCTTCTCATACGGTCTAGGACTGCCTACCCGGGCGTCCTGGATATCACCCGTAAATGGGTTACCCTGCGATACCAAAAAAAAAAAAGAAGTATTTCATACAGTACCACACTATAATTTATTAAATTACGATACTAGTTCCTTCTCATACGGTCTAGGACTGCCTACCCGGGCGTCCTGGATATCACCCGTAAATGGGTTACCCTGCGATACCAAAAAAAAAGAAGTATTTCATACAGTACCACACTATAATTTATTAAATTACGATACTAGTTCCTTCTCATACGGTCTAGGACTGCCTACCCGGGCGTCCTGGATATCACCCGTAAATGGGTTACCCTGCGATACCAAAAAAAAAAAAAGAAATATTTCATACAGTACCACACTATAATTTATTAAATTACGATACTAGTTCCTTCTCATACGGTCTAGGACTGCCTACCCGGGCGTCCTGGATATCACCCGTAAATGGGTTACCCTGCGATACCAAAAAAAAAGAAGTATTTCATACAGTACCACACTATAATTTATTAAATTACGATACTAGTTCCTTCTCATACGGTCTAGGACTGCCTACCCGGGCGTCCTGGATATCACCCGTAAATGGGTTACCCTGCGATACCAAAAAAAAAAAGAAGTATTTCATACAGTACCACACTATAATTTATTAAATTACGATACTAGTTCCTTCTCACGGCTTCGTCCGTGTATTCATAGTTAAGCTTAAATAGTTACAGAATTTTTGAAGTTAAACTTCTTTACGCACGATTAACTTGGGGAGTAAGCTGGTGAATGTGTGACGAGAGCGCTACGAAAAATGTGATCGGGCGAGGTGAACGGAAGTTAAGAGATAGTTACTTCAGTCATGTGGTCTAATCACGATTGTTTTATTTTTATACAAATTGGGCGACAAACAAGCGTGCAGCTCACCTGATGGTAATCGATTACCGTAGCTTATAGACGCCTGCAAAATCAGAAGCATCGCAAGCGCGTTGCTGACTCTATCCCCAATCCACCCCAGGAGCTCTGATCACCTAACTCACCACAGGAACACAATACTGCTTGGAAGCAGTATTATTTAGCTGTGATCTTCAGAAAGGTAGAGGTACTTCCCCAGTCAGGCTGCTACAGATTATGAGCAAGAAATTTCCTATTGGGAGAGCCCAATCTTTTTTATTATATCTACCTCAGTTAAATTAATTTACATTTTACGCTGTCAGGGATAAAATCAAATACTTATGTCCACAAATTACGAAAAAAAAGGTTCATTATTTTTTATGGGTTATTTCAGCTTTAGCTTGGAAAGACTGCGCACGAGACTACAATTGCTCGAAGCGGATCGTAGAAGGCTATTTACAGAAATTTGGTAAAGTAAGTTCAGTTGATATTTACATTTTAATATTTAATTACTTAAATCTATAAATAATTATATATTTAAATAATAAAATAAAAGAAAAAACGTCATTAAAAAGAGGTTCTGCGCTAAACAAATAGCAATAGTTGAGCTTTACAGTGAAAAGCGTGCTTAAAGGGGCCTATACAACTAACTTGTCCACCGATAAATTTTCATAATCAATTTTTGAATTAATAATATTTGTTACACACTGTGAGGACTTTGTAGTCACCTGGAAGAAAAGGTTAACTAGCCTCTAAGAAACTTGGTGTGCTCAATAGGGCGAAGCAGTATTTCATGCCTTCCCACCGACTACAATTATATAAGGCAAAGATCCGGCCTCACATGGGATACTGCTCTCATCTGTGGGCGGGGGCGTCCCAATATAAACTCCTTCCATTTGACCGCGTCAGGCGTCGGCGACAAGGTTCTCTCCAATCGGCTTGACTCTTTAGCGCTGCGTAGAGATGTCGGATCACTCTGCATATTTTACCGCATCTACCACGGGGAGTATCCTTAGGAATTGTTCGGACTAATACCTGCTGCAGAATTTCACCACCGGACATCGCGCCAAAATTCCAAATTTCACCCACATCACCTCGATGTCCAGAAATCTACGACAACTCGATTTTTACGCCATTTCTGTCCGGGGTAGTGACCCGGGCAACCGGCCAGGATGCGTAATTCCCAGGGTCTCGAACACAACCACATAATTCTCACAATGTTTAGTAGTTTTTGAGTAAAAAACCAAAATTTTCATCTATTATTAAATTACTACACATGCATAAGATTTTTTCCATATACACACAACTCAGCCAATATTGCTTACTTATACATGTTTGTTAAACAACTATATATTCTAGCAGACCTTTTTTGCCAGATTTAATTTCTAACACGTTGTTCTACTCGTTGTCCAACTGATCGACAGACCAGTTGTAAAACTGGCTGCCTACATCCTCCACATCTCCCCTCCACTTAGTTTCGGCGAAAACGAATGAAGCGGAGAGGAAAGATATCTCATTTTTCTATATAATTTTGTGCCGCGAGCGAGCAAGCCGCGCGGTAGAGTGAGCGTGCGGGTAGTTGGGCGGCTGGGTGGTCAAACTCTTGAAATAGTGTGTCATATTCGCCATGACTGTGACATTTTGTATGGTTTCTTATCTAGAATCTGTGTTTCCGTCAATGGTTTAAATATTGAAGAATTGATTGTTTTTCTTCAACCTCTAATTCATCTTCTTCAAGTAGATTAAGATATAACTTCGTAACGATGACGTTTTTATTTAGTAGACAGCGCTTGACTGATTTCGAGCTGTTCACAGCTTAATATCCGCTACGCACAGATCACATCTCCTCTTCGCTTTGCTGGAAAAGTCTGCCAGCTTCGCAGCACATCTCCTGTCGTCTGCTTTGAAGAAGAACACCAAACCGGGCCTAACAGTTTGCCCAACGATGACCCCCCTTAACTTTTGCTTCTTGATTGATACCTTTTAGGAGATTTAGGTAACCCTATTATAAACAGGAAATGTCTATTTTTCTAGGACTGTAACGGCGATGGCGTCACGAATTGTTATGACTACATGATGATCAATAGCAACGGTGGCTATGGATGCACGCAGCCGCTCAACCACTCAGTGGACGGGAGAATATGGCTGGAACGATTTGAAGAGTGCAGACATTCTCTTGAAATATAACATTATAAATCTTGTGTTTTGTATTTAATATAGTTACTTTTATACAGTAATGGTTTAATTTGATATTGTCATTTAATACCTGCATAACTAGTTTCACTACTTACTAAAATAAATTAGTTTAAACTGAGGTAGGGCACAGCAGGAAATTTCCTGCTCAAAATATGGAGCAGCCCCACTGGGGTGGTACCTCGACCTTACAGAAGACCACACCTAAATAATGCTGTTTTCAAGCAGTATTGTGTAACAGTGTTATTTAGCTGTGGTTTTCTGTAAGGTCGTGGTACTACCCCAGTCGGGCTGCTCCATTTTTTGAGCAGGAAATTTCCTGCTGTGCCCTACCTCAGTTAATAAGAAAGAAAAGTTCTCAGTTAATAAGAAATAAGAGGTAGAACTTTTAGGCGAACGAAGTCGCGGGTAAAACTAGTTCATAATAAAATTACACTTACTCGCTTAGAAATAATTCGAATATTTATTTTAATTCATAAATATAGTTTATTTTGTTTCATCCTTTATTTGATGCAGTTTAGAAATATACTGAAAAGCGCTCTTACTAATATTGTGTAATCAAAAGACTTTTTAACAGTGATCCTTGTTCATAACTAATTTAATTTAAAATTAAAGAACTCTCCTACTAACATGCAAACATTTTTTTTTGTTTACGCCCTTTATTCATATATATTATATATCTGGATAGAATTTCTTACATACGTTAAAAAAATAGTTCAATAATTTCTAAATAAAATTTCAAATCGAAACTATGTTTTCATCATATAATATTTTCACAACACTAATTGGGCGAATCTTTACATAAAGGACCATCCATGTATGTTAAATTTGAACGATCAAATATTTTGTGTTTTGCTTCAATTATTTCAATAAGGTAATGATGAATCAGTCATTCAGTCAGACCAGATATGATTATTAGCTTACAAGTATCATAAGAACCGAAGATGATGTTAAAAAATATTAACTCCAAAATACAGTCGAATTATAACACTCCTCCGTTTTTGAGGGCGGTTGAAATAACACAAAGCAAAAACATACAAACGCTTCACAGCTTTTTCTTTAATACTAAAATGTTCTAAATATACTTTAACTCGTATTAAAAGAAAAACGCAAATATAATATAACGGCCTGCTAATTCTTCGAACCACATAAAATAAAGTGTCACGAAAGCCAACGAAAGTCCTCCATTTCGTTCCGGGAAATGTCCGTTAAAGTCTCGTGGATTTTCGAAAAAAAAAACCGCAAAAAGTAATCTAAAACCGAAAATAAACAGCAGTCTGTAGCGGTTCCGACTCTCCGGAACATTCTCGCAACTAGTACGGGAGTTGTTTCAGGTCGATGAAAAATGTGGCGTTTATTTTCTTTTCGCTTTTTAAATTATCAACTTCGAAATTACGTTTGGTCGACGGGTATATTATGAATGTGAATTCTTTTTTTACTATACATTATAACTTAATGTTGTTAGGCTTTAGTCCATAATTTAATTTATCCCTGATAACGTGATTGTGTGTAGGTATAAACACTGAAATATAATAATACTTAAATTTTAATATCTTACGTTGTCAACCTGTATAAGTAGTTATAGTACCAAATTAATGATGCAAGCAAAAAAAGCTTTCATTAATATATTTTCCCCTTTTTTAAAACAAAATTTATTTTTCTTCGAATTTATTTTTGGAAATGGTTTATCCCATTCACATTTTTGATTCTACTGGACATAACGCGATTGTCATTTTGAAATTCACTATTTTCACGACAAAACATAATTATTTCGGCGACTTTGAAGAACCAAATATCACGGGGGATGTTTATTAAAATATTTCATGCGATCATAAAATGATTATAAACTTACCGTAAAATCTTAAGTTGGTATGTCAGCATATCGTTTCCGGTAATGCATCATTCCCTAATCGTTAATTAAATGTCATTTTTTAATTAGGTCTAAGATGATAGAGGACAAAAGGTTATCGTTTTTCTGGTATCATTTAGGTCATCTTAGTGCTTATTAAAAAATCAATGACGTGTTCTATCAATATGACGTAACATAATAAGGTAGATGCCTCATCTCCAGGCCACTAAAGCAGTAAATAGTTGAAGTATTTTTATGTCATAGTTATTTGTATGTCATTATATCCATTCATTTGGTTTAATGGCAATAAATACCTGTTGTTATAACTGAAGAAAAGTGACGAAAAAGAACTGGTCTATCGATTAAGAACACTATTTTGATAAAACTTTATAGACATGGAAAATAGGACGCCATAACCATAAGTAACGGAATTTCTTGCCGATTCTACTTTGTTTATTTATTTATTTATTTATTAGGACATACAGTTGTTGCAACATTATAATTTCACATAAAAAACTATACTAATATTGAGCTTAAATGCGCAACATTTTAAGATGTCACAACGTGCACAAAAAAAGATTTAACATCAGTATTAATAAAATATTATAACTACAAATGAAAATTAAGATGAAAATAATTAATAATGGATGAAGTTAAAGTTAAAAAACAAACAGCAAACACAAAAACTAAAACAAGAAACCAACAAAAGCAAAATCATTTATAAATAACTAGCCGACCCGTGCCCACTTCGTTGGGCGTTATAATCCATTTCACATAAGAAGGGTACGGTGAAATTTGATATGTTCCAATACACTCTCACTATTTTCAGCAAATCAGATAAATATAAATGTTTTAAAATCACCAATTAATTTCTAAGGCAAATAATAATGCTTGATTAGATTGAATTGTTGACACGGCACGTCAGAGGGCGCAGGTTCAAATCCTGCTGATTTAAAATCTTTATATATTTTTATCTTTTTCCTTTTATCTTGTCACTCCTGAATAGTGTAGCTTTCTGTTAGCGAAAGAATTTTCATGATCGGATCAGTATTTGCGAAGATTACCCCGTATTATACAAACAAAGTTATAAACTTTACCTCTTTATAATATTAAGTAAGTATAGATTAATCCCTCATCAATCTCACAACAATTTTTTTAAAAGAAGGTAATTTATCATTAAAAATATCAACTTTGTCACAAATAATATTATATATCTTGGATATACGCGATATGGTAGAAATTTTTTTTAGGTTAGTTCTGGCAAGCGGTTGATGTAACAGACCAGAATTTATAAGCCCGCGTCGAGGCACACGACGTGGGACTCGCAATTCAAAGGAACTCAAGAGGGCAGGACAGTTAAGTTTATTTCTTAGTATTTTGTAAAGAAATATTATGTCTTGCATCTTTCTGCGCGTCGATAGGCTTTCCATTTTGAAATGTTCCAATCTATCGACATATGACTGAAGTTTTTTATGTAACCCACACGAAAAAGTAATGTGCTTTAGAAAACGTTTTTGAATGCGCTCTATTCTGAGTTGGTGTACATTATAATGAGGTGAACAAACTACAGAACAGTATTCCATGTGACTTCGTACATAAGCGTTATAGATAACAATTTTTGTGGTTGGCTTACGAAAAAGTTTACTATTACGAATGACAAAGCCCAACATTTTAGAAGCTTTACTAATAGTGTAATTTATATGAGGTATAAATGACAATTTTGAATCAAAAATTACTCCTAAATCACGGATTTCAGATTTTTGTTGCAAAACAGTTCCGTCGATATGGTATTGATTTGCAGAAACTACGTCTCGAATCGGTGGTAGTTTCACTTTTAATTATAATTAATTGATTATAACAAATGTAATTTTATTATAGTTCGTTCAAAGTCCAAAGTGATTTTGAAGCCTACTTGACCGAAGTAATTTTTTATTATGAACGCATCGAGATATTATTTCTTACTGTTGTACAAAATGGTATTTTAACGTGTTGTTGTTTTTTTTTTTATGTAACTAGGTTGGCAAACAAGCGTACGGCTCACCTGATGGTAAGACCGTAGCCTATATGCAAGCGCGTTGCCGACCCTATCCCCAATCCCCCCCCCCCCCCCAGGAGCTCTGGTCACCTTACTCACCAACAGGAACACAATACTGCTTGAAAACAGTATTATGTAGCTGTGGTCTTCTGTAAGGTCGAGGTACTACCCCAGTCGGGCTGCTCCAATTTTGAGCGGGAAATTTCCTGCTGTGCCCTACCTCAGTTATTTCAGTTATTTTGTTGTAGTACAAAACGGTATTTTTACGTGGAACCTTGTCTTCCAATCGCTGTGAGATAGAGTAATTAATTCTCTTTGTATCGGATCAGACAGATGTAGCTGTTACCGTTCCATTTGCATTCACTTGCTTGTTCTCTGTAACTATCTATTCTAAACGAATTTGTACCAAAGTCAAACAGGCAAACAATTGTGTTATTGGAGGATGTGAATTAATTACGATTTATTTCTAACTACTTACTAATAACGTTAATAACCATGAACATTTAAAACAATATAATTACGATTTGTCCTACTTATGTTAGAAATAGATAGATAGAGTCTCTTAAGGGAATGAATAAAAATAATAAAGATTGTATAAAGAACAATAATATTATTTCTTCATAAGTAATTCAAAGTTGGCCAACCAGTTATAGCTACCACAAAGGATAACGACCCTCTTCCCGAAAGGGTCCCGTGGAGTCGTTGATTTATTAGGAAACGTATATTCAAAAAACCCGCAAGAGAGTAGGTACTTTGAGATATTAATCTTTAATCCTTTTTGAAGTTTGCTCGAAGTAAGAAACGAGATAAAGTTCAAGGTATGAAAATAATATGGGAGTGAAATGGCGTGAAACAACTGACGCTGACACTTAGTGACACTGACGCGTAGTCACGTTGAGAGTAAAGGGGGTGATAGACGTACGAACTAAAAGTACGCGGTTTTTAAGATCGCGAACGTACTCGGCTCGACGTCGGTGACATACGTGAAGCTTACTCATTCTGTATTGCGATGTCGTCGACAGAAGAAGCTTTGTGTTATTTAGAAATTGTATCGTATTACATTTTAAAAACATTCATTTTGAGAAATTTCTCAATCAAAATTAACAAAAACTACAAATACCTACGCTACAAGCGTTGCGCGTCCACTGAAGAAAAAAACCGACTTCAATTAAATCGACAAGTAACACATAGGCGAAAAAATACTCGTAGTCAAGTAAATACGCGTTATCAAAGTTTACAAATAGTACTCATTATATCTCATATTTATATGAGACCACATGACAACTTAACTACTCCATTAGCTTTTGATTTATACAACAAACATCAAAATCGGTGCACCCAGCAAAAAATTATAAGGTATAATACAACGCAGGGTGACGAAAACACAGTCAAGTAAAACGCATTATTAGATATAACTCAAAAAGTACTTGTCAAATCTCGATTAAATTTAAATGGAACCACATGACAAGCATAATATTTTGACTAAAATAAGAATCAACAAAGTCGGTACACCCATCGAAAAGTCGACGAAAAAATAGTCAAGTAAATACGCATTATTAGATACAACTTGAAAAGTATTTGTTAGATATAAATTAAATCTAAATTAGACCACATGACACGTACCATTTTTTTTATTTATTTATACTTTATTGTACATCACAACTACAAATATCATTTACAGACTGTGAAGTATGGGCGGACTTATGGCTATTTAGCCATTTCTTCCAGACAACCCAAATATATATTTCCTACTATGAGTAACGATCCTTATCAGGTGTACATGATAACAACCGGGACCGACGGCTTAACGTGCTCTCCGAGGCACGGTGGGGAGACCCACAAGGACATACCATCCGACGTACCATCTTTCGATTAATAAAAAATATCAAAATCGATCCACCCAGTCAAAGTTCTGAGGTAACATAGATTAAAAAAAAATGATATAAAATACAATCGAATTGAGAACCTCCTCCTTTTTTGGAAGTCGGTCAAAAATGGCGGCTCGCGGCTAGCAGTGCTGCCATCACACGTACGAGCGGAGGCAGGTTACGAGCAAAATTTCAAACTTGTCGGATCGCCAACGAACTTACTCGGCGGTTTTAAAGTACGCGTACCTACTTAGGGTGACACACAGGCGAAAAAGCTCCTCGAGCCACAAGTTCGCGTACTTACTCGCACGTCTATCACCCCCTTAACGCTTTTCAGCGCTTTTAGCTGTTTATGTAATGTATAGATATAATAGTATACCAGCACTTGCAGTACCGACAAGAGCAGCAAGCATCAATATTTATGATTTGATTTTAGAGTTTTATGGCTGTAATAAATTATAATTTGAATTTTAATAGAACGTTTTCATTTTTAAATATCACAATTCTTAAGGAGTAAACTTCAATCGCGTGTCGGAGCTGTCACACGCTAGCAATTTGCTTGAAATGCTTCTGATATTGCAGGCGTCAAGTTAAGGCATCTATAAGTCAAGGCATCTATAAGTTTATAAGCTACGGTAATCGCTTACCATCATGTGAGTCGTACGCTTGTTTGTCGACCTAGTTGTATAAAAAAAATCACGGAAATGCGTGAACGCGCATAACTCCTAATAGACTTCACCAATTTAAATTATACTTTTTTATAATCATTATTATCAAGATAAGGTTATTATGAAATGAAATTAAAAAAAATGATATAAATATTTAAAGCAAATAAGAATCAGCCGAGTCAGTTATATACATATTATGTATGACATCC
Source organism: Melitaea athalia (assembly GCA_905220545.2). Classification (NCBI taxonomy): domain Eukaryota; kingdom Metazoa; phylum Arthropoda; class Insecta; order Lepidoptera; family Nymphalidae; genus Melitaea; species Melitaea athalia. The sequence continues at coordinate 3,128,401 of HG992193.1, forward strand.
AGGTGTTGACAGGACAAAACGAGGGATGCAACAAGGGTTGTAAATAAAACCTTGTTCACCAACGGTATATTTCAAGGGTATACAAATTCCACCAATTTAATAAGACTTATTATAATAAGCATTATAATGTAAGCGCGACGTAAAGTACCAATAGCGCCATCTATTACGAAACCTCAGAACTAAGTGTAGGTTTGTGTTTGTACAATATAAAATTAATAAATAGGACGAAAAAATTACTATGTTTAATATCTTCATATAAATAATAAATAATTTGCATGCTATTATTCCAACCTCTTATGTTTTGCTAATTTCACAGTTCCATAGTCTTGAACTCTTGATGTTATGTGCCATGAAATGAAAATATCGTCTTGAAATGACGGCGTAATAACGTTAAATGACGTGAACAGATTGTTCAAGTATTAAGGTATGACTTTTGAGCTTTGTCTCATGTTCGGTGAAAATAAATTATTATCAAAACTTGTAAATTGGATTTCAAGATGAAAATCAAGTAGTTTTAATAATTTTAGTGTGGCCGGTGAACTTTATTGAAATAATATAGAGTCGGATAACCTTAACTTATGTTATTGACCAAAAACCAACCAATCTATACTAATATAATAAAGCTGAAGAGTTTGTTTGATTGTTTGTTTGTTTGTTTGTTTGTTTGTTTGTTTGTTTGAACGCGCTAATCTCAGGATCTACTGGACCGATTTGAAAAATTCTTTCAGTGTTAGATAGCTCATTTATCGAGGAAGGCTATAGGCTATATATCATTACGCTAAGACTAATAGGAGCGGAGTCCACGCCGACGAAGTCGCGCGCAGAAGCTAGTACCATAATATACATTATATTTATATCAGCTAGCTCATACCTAAAACCACAGCCATTAATTTGTCTACCTCCAGACAACGGTGTAGTATGTTAAAACATATTAGTACACGTTATTATTATCGAAGTCATCAACTGCAAATGTTTTGAGAACTTTGAAGTAAAACTTCTTTACGCACGCTTAACTTGAGGAGTAGGCTGGTGAATGCGTGACGAGAGCGTTGCGAAAAATGTGATCGTGCGAGGCAAACGGAAGTTGAGAGGGAGATATCATGTAGATGGTGTTAAAGAAGTTTTACTTCAGTCCTGTGGGTAAAGTCAGAAATTACTTAATAACAGTCGGTTGAAAATGTGGTCAGTTCTGATCTACAATTAGATTATTTAAATTATATTTAAAAGGGTCATCCGTTACATTATCATACTGGCGTAGCAGTTGTACGATCTCTTTTTTAAAACAAAGCGACTGCGACCGAGCGGACTAGAACTTTTAACATATATATAACTTTTTTTTCACAGAAAATTTCGTCCATTTCCGTGCTGTCATGGCCATTAATTTATGTGGCAGGTCATTTATGTTTTGTAAGGCCGTCCGAATAGCGAAAGGTGACAGCGTATTTGTGTACCAAATTTTCTCGAAGTTAACTCGCTCACAATATAAAATGTGAAAAAAAAACCGGCAACTGCCGTTATTTTTACAATAAGTGTAGAATCAATTAAAATTGGTATTCATAAAAAACATTCGTGTTGTATTTGGTTGAGGATTATTTGTGTTGTCTGGAAGAAATGGCTAAATAGCCATAAGACCGCCCAAGTACTATACTGTCTGTAAAACAATCTTGCAACATAGTTTACGTTTAATGTGTAAAATTTAGTTGTGGTGTACAAGCATAGTTCAGCCTGTAATATCCCATTGTTAGGCTTAGGCCTTTTTCTCCATGTAAGAGAAGGATCAAAGCTCAATTTACCACCGCTGTTCCACTGTGGGTTGGCGGATATATTCCCTACTATGAGTAACGATCGCTATCAGGTGTATATGTTTCAGGTATATTATTACTATTCTCTAGGTGTATATGAAAACAACTGGGTGCCTGTGCGAAACAGTGGATGTACAGCAGAATGGTTTCAAAATCATATAATAACTAGATTTATTACAAATTTGCACAAAATCGCCTGTGGAGCTGGATGAGCATTTTTATGAATTTAAAATGAACAGTCATTAACTTTAAATTGTCCATGCTTTTATTAAACGTCATGAAGTAAGGCGAATTTTATTTGCCATTTCCAGTCCGTACTGATTCACATATTTATGTGAACTGTGTGTGTGTACTGTGTATGTGTGTATTTTATTTATAATTTCACTCATTATAATTGTTTAGGGTCCTTAAGACTAGATGAGCGAAATGAAACAAGTGGACTGTAATTATTATGCTGGTATATTAGACCGTACAAGAATTAAGAAAAACGTGCGTTGCCGATGGTGTTTCGTAGCCAGCTGATCCGAGCGCCGGGTCGTTGCGCGTTGGCCGTGCTACCGGCCTCCGCCCGTCCCCGCCGTACCCCCGTCGCTGCGCGAGCGCAATATCACTCGAACAAGCTCCCCGGGTTGAAGGGTAAGCTTCAAAAAGGGAGTGGGCAAATGTTGTTGAAGGCGCGCCGTATCGTGCCCTTCTTTGTCTTGATATCCGCCACTCTTGTCGCTCCGTCACCTCCCGGATACACCTGCACAATACGTCCAAGACACCACAATAGAGGCGGCAGGGCCTTTTCTTTGATAAGTACAAGATATCCTATTTTAATGTCACTGGAAGATGTAGGCCACTTGGTCTTCTGTTGCAGTAGATGTATGTACTCCGTATGGTACCTGTTCCAAAAATGTTGTTTTAGCTGCTCGACTCTTTGGAAGCGTTCTAGACGGCCGACACTGATTTCTGTTAATTGTGGATAAGGTACAGATGTTAGTGGTCGTCCAATCAAAAAGTGGGCAGGTGTTAAGGCAGAGAAGTCAAGAGGATCGGAGGACAGAGGAGTTAGAGGTCGGGAATTTAAAATTGATTCAATTTGTGTAAGACACGTATACAGCTCTTCGTACGTGAAGTGAGCCTGGTGCAACTGTCGCGTCAAATGATGCTTGATAGACCGCACGGCGGCCTCTGCAACACCGTTGAAATGGGGAGAATAAGGTGGCGTGAAACTAAACTCGATGCCTTCCTGTGCAATACATGAGTCAAGATTAGACGTCTGCAAAAATTTATTTAGTTCGTTACAGGCACCTACAAAATTAGTTCCGTTATCGGATAAAATTGTGCGTGGTTTACCACGACGGGTTATAAATCTATTTAAAGCTGCAATATACGCTTCCTTCGTAAGGCTTGTGACAAGCTCCAGATGCACTGCTTTTATAGACAGACAAACAAAGATACATAGGTAGGACTTGATCAATTTGCAACCTCTACCCAATCGGTTAGCTATCAATATTGGGCCGGCATAGTCAACGCTAGTATGTAGAAAAGGAAACTCAAGTGTAGTCCTAGCAGTTGGCAGTTGACCCATTATAGGTTGTACGCATTGCGCTTTGTGTCTAAAACATGTAACACAATTTCTTACGACCGATTTAGATAGGTTTCGACCTCCTAGAGGCCAATGAGTTTGGCGAACACTTGCTAGAAGAAGCTGAGGGCCAGCATGTAAAAGCTTTTTATGCATCATTTCGAATAGAATTTTAGTAAAATGATGTTTAGAGCAAATTAATATAGGATGTTTAACGTTGTAGTCGTAGGGGGAATTGTCAAGCCTGCCGCCAACACGAATGAGCCCATCGGAATCTAAAAATGGAGTAAATGAAATTAGTTTATTCTTACGTGGTAATGAACCTTTAGCTTTAAGTATACGATGTTCCTCCGGGAACATTTGTAGTTGGGCTGCTTGTGTTATATAAATTAATGAACTTTGTAGTTCTTGTTGGGTAAGTGTACCTAGTTTTTTATTTTGTATATTTTTTAAATTGTATATAAATCTTAGTATGTAAGCGAAAACTCTTTGTAAATAATTAAATTTAGAATATTTAGATATTAATTGTTGAATTAAATTTTGATTATAATCAGTATTTTGTATATTCATGAAATTAGAAAGGACATCTGGTAAATGCTGTTTACTATTACCATTGGGAGTTTTGGGCCAAACGGATTCATCCTGCAATAAGAAAGGTGGGCCTGACCACCACAATTTGCATGCGCTGATCTTATCAGCCTTCACGCCTCGGGTTATGAGATCGGCTGGGTTTTCCCCAGACGGTACGTAACCCCACTCAAAGCCAGAAGTACTCTCTTGTATTTCATTGACACGGTTACGTACGAAAGGCTTAAGCTGATGCGCAGGCGTCGACAACCAAGCTAACACAATTGTTGAATCACACCAAAAACGGCATAGTTTTATAGATATTGTCAGTGATTCTCTAACTTTTGTGCACAGCCTTGAACCCAACAACGCCCCACACAGTCGTGACGGGCTTAATGGGAGCTACGCGACTTTTAGACGTTAAAAGATTTACAGTGACCATTCCTGAATCATTGATTGATTGTATGTAGACGCAGGCACCGTAAGCCCTTTCAGAGGCATCTGTAAATATATGAATTTCATTTATGTGATAAGTACACGAAATCCATCGTGGTATATTTAATTTATTTAAATGCGGTAATGTATTACAAAATGTATTCCACTGACTTGAGATTTCGAATGACACCTCTTCGTCCCAGTCACACTTATTTAACCACAATTTTTGTAAAATGACCTTGGCTTCCAATAAACATGGACTAACTAAATTTAGTGGGTCAAATATTTGACTAACGATGGACAAAATAATGCGTTTAGTGACATTCTTAGAGGGACTTGTATTTATTAGAAATGATAATGTATCTGTATCGCATAACCAATATAAATCTAACGTTTTTGATGAAACTTTTCGATCACTAAGATTTAATATATTATTAGAAGTATTGTCATTATTTATTTTATTTTGATAATTGTTTATTTGTTTTAAAATTTCGGCACTATTTGATTTTAATTTTCTTAAATTGAATTTAGCTGTAGATAAAATTGACATGACTTCTTTGCATAATTCAACTGTACCTTCAATGGTATGACTACCACTGAGGTAATCGTCAACATAAAAGTCACGTTGGATAGAATTTTTTGCATGGTTACTACATTTATTGTCAGCTAAACTAACTAAGCATTTTGTAGCTAAATACGGCGCGGATGCGGTTCCGTAAGTAACTGTATTTAATTTGTACGTCCTTAATGGTTCGGAAGGATTTTTACGAAAAATGATTCGCTGTAATGAACGTTGAGAAGGATTCAATTCTATAGCCCGGTACATTTTTTCAATGTCACCCGTGACTACAAATCGGTGTCGTCGAAAGCGCAATAAAATTGAAAATAGGTCATCTTGAACGACGGGTCCCACCATCTGTATATCGTTAAGCGATATACCAGAGGTAGTTTTTGCCGACGCGTCAAATACTGTGCGCAATTTTGTTGTTGTACTAGTTTCGCGTATGACACCATGATGGGGCAAAAAATAATTTACACTAGATAAAAAATCATTGTCCTCTGTCATGTGACCTAGATTCAAATATTCTGACATGAAATCAACGTACATATTTTTGAAATTAGCATCCTTCTCAAAACGTTTTTCTAGTGATAAAAATCGACGTTTAGCCATTTCGTATGAGTCGCCTAAATTGTCGGGACTTGTTTTAAGAGGCATTGTAACTACAAATCGTCCGTCGTAATTACGAAATGTATTCTTGAGAAAACTCTCTTCACAAGCGCGTTCTTCCGCGGAAAGAGAATATTTAGAAGGGATTTTATCAATTTCCCAAAAACTTGTTAAATCGGGAACATTATTTGTATTTATAAGATTACATACATGTGAGTGGGGTGAACGGTGTCTAGTGGTTATTGTACCTGTTACTATCCACCCAAGCTTTGTGTCACATAGTTTTGGTTGGTTTTTACCTAGATCAATGTGAGCACATTGTATGATGCTCCAAAAGACCTCTGCTCCTACCAGGATGTCTACGACTGACGGAATATTGAATGTAGGGTCTGCTAGGCGTATAGTCGTAGGTATAAGGGTGTTATCTATGTTAATCGCCTTAGACGGCAGAAGTGAAGTGATCACCGGCAGTACTAGGCAATCAATGTTAAAAGAATAGTCACCGTAAATAGACTCAATTGTGAGATTACAAGACCGTGCACTATTAGTAGATTGATTGTTGATACCTGTGATCGTCGTGGAGAACGCATCGCGTAGGGGCAAACCCAACTTATTGCAAAGGCTCTCACTAATAAAGTTGGCTGTACTACCGTTGTCCAACAGTAGCCTCGCATCACATTTTGTTCCGTCGCTGCGAACAACTCGAACCATGGCTGTGGAAAGCAAGACATGCGAAAGCGTAGTATGCTGTGATGGCAAAGTATTAGCAGATAGGGTTACATTCTCAAGCTGTGTAGAGGAAGGCATAGGATTTTGAATAGGCACGGGCTTTTCTAGATGCAAAAGCGTGTTATGTTTAGACTTGCAGTATTTGCAGTGTGATAGTTTGCATCGGCTTTCGTTATGTCCTGTACGCAAACAATTTAAACATACATTTAATTCGCGCGCTTTTTGATTGCGAACTTCAATAGGTAAGTTTCTAAAAGATACACAGTTATATAGAAAGTGATTTTGTGAACATAATGGGCATTTTATTTCAAATGATTTTGTTTGCTTATTATTTGTATATTTATTAATAGTATTATTGTTATTCGAAGTAACTAAAAAGTTCTTATTTTTATAATTTTCTGTTTTATTTATTTTACTGAGTGATTTATTATTTTCATATAAAGTTTCTAGTAAATCAGCCCTATTACTAACAAACACACAAAACTGTGACAACGAAGGGGCATCAGACAATGTATTGCGATACTCTTCCCAATATCTACTTGTGACAGTATCTAACTTAGTTGACATCATATAAATTATTAGAGTATCCCAGTATTGCGTAGGTTGATTTAATGTTTTAAGCGCTCGTAAATTCTTATTTGTTATATCTATAAGCTGACGCAAATAGAAGCAAGACTCTTTAGCTATAGGCTCAATATTGAATAAAGCTTGTATGTGGTTATTCACTAGAAGGCGATTATTATCATAGCGGTTACATAGTAGTTCCCATGCTAATTGATACTGGTCACCTTTAAAATCAATATTTTTAATAATTTCTGCAGCGGTTCCCTTAAGAGAGGCGCGTAAATAATGAAATTTACTTATATTATCTATAGAACTGTTGTTGTGAATTAGTGACAAATAAGTATCTCGGAACTCGAGCCAATATTGATAGCTGCCATCAAAACATGGTAAATCGATTTTGGGTAGGCGTATAAAATTGTTTTTAGTCCCACCTGAGTATGAGCCGTCGGAGCCGGTCACAGAGCCCGCCAAATCACGATCTTTGACCTCAGCGACCCTCAGTAGACTTCGAGCTAATGCAACAAGCGAGTAATACTGTTCCTCGAACTGGGCACGGGTCGCGTAAGCTTCATCTGGTTGATCCGATAGCATTTCGATTTCAGTCTGTAATTCATCGAATTCAGCGTACAATGCATCAAATTTAACAAAACGAGCTTCTAAATCGAGATGTTGCAAGTTAGATAAGGTGCTACAGCTTTTAATTAAGTCTAAATAATTACTAAAATTCGTGAGCTTGGCTTTCATTGAGCTACGTTTTTTAATTAATTTCTCTGCCATTTTTATAGTTAAATGAAAAAAAGACAAAGGGAAAAATTTTTGCTAATAAAGAGAAATAAAAAATAATTATATCTAAATGAGGACTAACTATTGAAAAAAAATTTCTTATTAGTTTTTTATAACGAATACGAATGAGCTGTATACTACGAGTTTACGATAAAATGATAATTAAAAAATTGATTAAATGATTTTTGAAAATGGGATGATGAAAAAATGATGGGAATTGGAACAGACTCACAAAATAAACCTTCCACATGAGAATGATAGTCGACTTGCGTTTGACGGGTCTAAAGTCCGTGTCCGTTCGACCTCTAATTGCTGTTTGTTGCCGGGGCGCGATTGCCAATAAAAGTATCCTCTTCAGAGTTTATATTTGACTCCTAGAAGTTTCTTCCACAGCTGTAGGCCGCAACTTAGATAAGGTATCCCGGAACCAATTGTTTTTCTTTTTTGACAATAGACAGATTTTTCTTGACGGCGATCCTGAAGGACCAATGTTTAGGGTCCTTAAGACTAGATGAGCGAAATGAAACAAGTGGACTGTAATTATTATGCTGGTATATTAGACCGTACAAGAATTAAGAAAAACGTGCGTTGCCGATGGTGTTTCGTAGCCAGCTGATCCGAGCGCCGGGTCGTTGCGCGTTGGCCGTGCTACCGGCCTCCGCCCGTCCCCGCCGTACCCCCGTCGCTGCGCGAGCGCAATATCACTCGAACAACAATGAAACAACGTTTTCTCTCTTTTTATGAAAATTGCGCGGACGGAGAAGTATGACATTTATCAAGCGTTTAGTGACTTTGAATTTACACCTTATTAGTTCTATAAGTGAAGGCATACCTTATCGGTCAATAAACTATGTACACGCTGGTATATAATTATTGAGAAATGCCGTGGTAACAAACTTAATAACAAACTTTCAGGAAGGAATCTCTTTGATGAAACTTTGATTGAGAACCCACAAACCATTATTAAATCTTATTTGCATTTGCAAATATGTATCTGCAATTCTGATTGAGACAAGTTTTATGTTCTTTAAATTGTCGGCTTCTTGTATATGTATCGATGACTTCTATACAGATATCCACCACCACCACCACTTCAGCCTATCACAGTCCACTGTTGGACATAGGCCTCCACAAGTTCGCGCCCGACATTATGACGCGAACTCATGTGTTTTGCCCATAGTCAGCACGCTGGGCAGGCGGGTTGGTGACCGCAGGGCTGGCGCCGTCGCACCGAAGACGCTGCTGCCCGTCTTTGGCCTGTGTATTTCAAAACCAGCATGGATGGTTATCCCGCCATCCGTCGGCTTTTTAAGTTCCAAGGTGGTAGTAGAACTGTGTTATCCCTTAGTCGCCTCTTACGACACCCACGGGAAGAGAGGGGGTGGCTACATTCTTTAGTGCCGTAACCACACAGCACAGATATGTTGGTTTGATATTTCTGAAACATGTCGGTAGTAGTATAAGAAATGCAATTTCGCATTCAGCCTGTAAAATCCCATGATCCCACTGCTGTGCATAGGCCTCTTTCACCATGTAGGAGAAGAATAGCAGCTTAATCCACTACACTACTAGTAACGATCGCTATCAGATATTTATGATAACAACCGGGACCGACGGCTTGACGTGCTCTCCGAGGCCGAACGATTTAAGTTGAGGTTAATTTTACGTACATACTATAATATTAGTAAGATTTTTAAATTATTACAGAGATCATCAGAGACTTGTAGTACAAATGGTTATCGTAGCCTATAGACAAGCACCATAGGCAACACTAGAACCCAGTTAGGGTTGCCAGCTCGCCAAACCTAGTAGTAGATAGATTAGCTAGTTTGGCCGGACACTCTAAATTATTAAGGATTTGTGTCTTAGTAGTTTTATTTTTATTTTTAGCAATTCTTTCCGCGTACATGCAAACTGTGGAATGACCTTCCTCCTGAGGTTTTTCCTGAGCGCTATAATCTGAGGGTTTTCAAGCGTCGAGTGTATAAACACCTTTTCCTCGTATGTTGCAGATGTCCATGGGTGACGGAAGCTGTTTAACATCAGATGGCTTCGTCTGCTCGTTTGTCCCCAGTGTTATTAAAAAAAAAAGTTATTTTTTTCAACCCAGACTGTTTAATTTTGTCCGACACGCATTCAAATATAGTAAAAATAATAAATTCCGCCAGGTGCTGTCTAATTAATTTTAGTAAGTAATGAAACTAGTTATACAGGTATTAAATGACAATATCAAATTAAACCATTACAGTATAAAAGTAACTATATTCAATACAAAACATAAGATTTAACCTGTTATATTTAAAGAGAATATTTGCACTCTTCATATCGTTTCAGCCATCTTCTCCCGTTCGCTGAGCGGTTGAGCGGCTGCCAGCATGCATGGCCACCGTTACCATTGATCATCATGTAGTCATAGCAATTCGTGACGCCATCACTATTACAGTCCTAGAAAAATAGACATTTCATCTTTATAATAGTGTAGCGACATCTATCCACGAACTTAAGAACTGACGATATTCTACATCGCGCTATCGAAGTTTTCAGAGAAAACGAATATATATACAAGAACCCGACAACAACCGTTGGGGCAGTAGCCCTACCAGACACGACACCCGTCTGGTTGGAGGATCCTCCCTTTTCGAGGGTGGACGAGGAACTTAACACCCTGTTCCTCTCACGCTCCACAAACTGGTCTTCCACCCCCAAACTGGTGACCCCGAGCATGAACATCAGCGCAACCTTCGTCAATCTACATCATCGTGATTTCATCATCACTTCCTCAAGCTTTCGAGCAGCTAGTCCTACAGCCAGCCAGCATCCACGGCTACAACGGGTATCCTGACCACCAGCATGCAGCGGACGCGCATACCTGGTCATGACCCACAGCTTTCTCAGCGACTTTGGCACAGCACACTGCACTTCGGCCGGTCAACAAGCAGAGACGCACCTCTCTCCTGGTCGACGCAGCAGCCAGCCACTACGCAGCACTGCACCACTCCGACTCACTGGAGCATATGCAGCATCACCCCGACTCACTGGGACATCACCGCAGACAGTTCCGACTCACTGTGAACTATGCAGCATCTGGTTCCGACTCACTGGAACATTCCACTGGCCCGGCAAGCATCACAAGATGTGTATGGACGAATCAAACCACTATCGACCTCCGGTCTCGGAGGGGAGTGATGTAGCGACATCTATCCACGAACTTAAGAACTGACGATATTCTACATCGCGCTATCGAAGTTTTCAGAGAAAACGAATATATATACAAGAATCCGACAACAACCGTCGGGGCAGTAGCCCTACCAGACACAACACCCGTCTGGTTGGAGGATCCTCCCTTTGCGGTGGTGGATGAGGGACTCAACACCCTGTCCCTTCGCACCCCCAAAATAGGATTAGCTGAAGGAGCTGAATCTATTAAAAGGTATCACTCAAGGAGCAAAAGTTATGGGTCGTCGTTGGGCAAACAGTTAGGCCCGGTTAGGCTAGCTTCCACCAAAGCAACATATACCTACAAATAACCATACATAAATATAATCATAAATACATACAAATATCCATACATATATAATCAAGATAGTATAAAATATGAGTAAAAATGTAAAATATATATTGATATAAGATATATATGTTTAAATTCTGGAAATTATCATAATTATGTTAAGCGACATATAATACTTCTTTAAACATTGCTTAAAACAGGCTGGAGTAGAAGCACGTCTTATTGGGAGCGGAAGAGAATTCCAAAGGCGGACAGCTTTAACAGTGAGGGAATTAGAATAGAAAGAGGTTTTTTGTTTATGTTACTAAGTCGACAAACATGCGTACGGCTCACCTGATGGTAAGTGACTACCGTAGCCTATAGACGCCTGCAACACCAGAAGTGTCGCAAGCGCGTTGCCGACCCTATCTCCAATCCCCCCCAGGAGCTCTGGTTATGATGATGAGGATGTATGAGAAGGAATTTTTAGATCACAATAAGGATAATTTAAGTATCATAATTTATGTTTAATTCACACCATGAATAAGTAAATGATATAGGCCCCATTACATACGCTTTGCAAGGCACTTCAAAGCTCAACTATTGTTATGTGTTTAGCGCAGAACCTCTTTTTAATAACGTTCTTGCTTTCATTTTATTATTAAAATATATAATCTTATATATCATTCGTGGGGTCACGATTCTCATCATTGCGGAAACGAGGAAGAAGAAGTAGAATATATAATATTAGAAAGTAAAAATTAAATGAACTTACTTTACCAAATTTTTGTAAATAACCTTCTATGATGCGCTTCGAGCAATGGTAATTTCGTGCGCAGTCTTCCCAAGCTAAAACAGAAATAATTAATAAAAAATCGGCCAAGTGCGAGTCGGACTCGCGCACGAAGGGTTCCTTACCATTGACGAGGTAAACAATAGTAGGTAAATTGATTTTAATATTGGGCAAAAACCGGCTAAAAATCACTTTTGTTGTTTGAAAGCAAAAATAGGCAAATATGACGTTTTTTTGTATGGGAGCCCCCCTTAAATATTCATTTTATTTTAATTTTATTATTTATTATTAAAGTAAAAATACAACTGAGTATTTTGTGAATATTTCAAGTGCCTACCTGTTGCCATTATTGATATTGAGCAAAAAAGGGCAAGGAAATCGCGTTTGTTGTATGGGAGCCCCCCTTAAATATTTATTTTATTTTGTTTTTTGTTTTTGTTGTTATAGCGGCAACAGAAATACATAATTTGTGAAAATTGCAACTGTCTAGCTATCGCCGTTCTTGAGATACAGCCTGGTGACAGACGGACGGACGGACGGACGGACGGACGGACGGACGGACGAACGGACGGACGGACAGCGAAGTCTTAGTAATAGGGTCCCGTTTTTACCCTTTGGGTACGGAACCCTAAAAAAATAATCAACTTATTTTTTTTCGTAATTTGTGGACATATTTGGTTTTATCTCTGACACAGCGTAAACTAACTTAACTAACGTAAGGCCTAATAGGAAATTTCCTGCTCATAATCAGGAGCAGCCCGACTGGAGAAGTACCTCGACCTTTCAGAAGATCCCAGATTAAAATACTGCTTCCAAGCAGTGTTATGTTCCTGTGGTGAGTAAGGTGACCAGAGATCTTGGAGTTATTGGGGGTAGGGTCAGCAACGCGCTGCGATGCTTCTGATTTTGCAGACGTCTATAAGCTACGGTAATCGCTTACTATCAGGTGAGCTGTACGCTTGCTTGTCAACCAATTTGTATAAAAAAACCGAGTGCTTAGACCACATGACTGAAGTAAGGCTTCCTTAGCTCCTACAGTAATATGCAAAACGTAACTTTCTCTTTTAAATTCCGTTCGCCTCACCCGATCACATTTTTCGTAGCGCTCTCGTCACACATTCGGTCGGTTCTTAAAATGAGGACACGGCGTAAATACCACCTTGCGTGTCTACTGTATGGAGTAATTAAATATAAGGTTCCACCATATCTGTATGAAAAGTTGAGCTGGCTAACCGCGCGCAGACAGTGCTCGCAGCAACTTGCGCCGCACCCACACAAAACTGCAGCGTTTAGAGGGACATTTCGCTACTCGGCAGCGAAGGTCTGGAATGACTTGCCGCCGCCAATAAGGGCTCTAAATACCATGCATACGTTCCGACGGCGCTTAAAGCAGTACCTTGTTGTCGAGCAACAGACAACGGATATCTAGTCCTAACTTATATTTGGTTTTATGTATATATATATATATTTGATGTGTAGTGGTGGTGGTATAACTGTATATGTATTCAAGGTGGTGGTTGTATAATTTCTAACTTATTACGTTATGTTTGTTTTCTTTATCTATTTATTCTACATTTAGATTTAATAGTTTTTTTTTTTTTTGATTTTTATTTTATTTGTAGGTAACTGACATCAGTGATGCACTCGTCCTATGGTTTGGTTGAAAACCGGTGTCAGGTACCATTTTATGGTAATCTGACTAATGCCGAACCGAACCAATTTGACGCATTCCTGAGGCACACGTTAGTTTAATAAGTGTAAGAGTATTATGTTATCATGTTATGTGTATTCTATAGTCAATTTAAACTATTTGTTGTTGTCTCTTGTATGTGTTCAAATAAATGTTTTTTCTTTCTTTCTTTCTTTCTTTCTTTACATTCACTAGCTTACTCCCCAAGTTAATCGTGCGTAAAGAAGTTTAACTTCAAAAATTCTGTAACTATTTAAGCTTAACTATGAATACGCGGGCGAAGCCGTGAGATGGAGCTAGTATAGTAATTTAATAAACTATTGTGTGGTACTGTATGAAATACTGTGCCAGCTGTACTAGCTGTGCCCCGTGGTTACACCCGCGTACTAAAATATGATATAGCCTTCGTCGCTACCTGAACTATCCAACACAAAAATAATTTTTCAATTCAAGCCAGTAGTTCGTGAGCTTCAGCTTTATAATATAAGTAGGACTTATATTAGCAGGACTATATAATATTAGTATGACAGGATAATGAGTGGTGTACCGCAACGATGGATTTTATAGATGCGATTATAGCCAAGGTCATGAGAGTTTTATACCTGTTCTTGTTTTATATTGCGAATAACATTATGATAAAACATTGAAGTACTAAACATTAAAAATCCTGATTACTATTGCGCTTCTTGAATCGTGGCGTGATTATAATATGTGCCCTGTTACTTCTCGGTAATGTAAGTAGTGGTGAAAAAAAGTGTCTGTGTCAGCTCCGATGCACACCTGGAGTTTACTTCTTCAGATCGACTGTCTAAATATGCTCAAAAAAGACTATAGTCTAAAAAAAGATTAATACCATATCAAATGGTAAATAAATGAATCAAATAATGCAATCGACAGATGATATTTATAAGATGATATTAGAAAACGTCGTAACCGATACCGTCGTAACCGTCATCGTAGCCGGTACCGTCGTAAACGTCGTAGCAGATAGATAGCGCACAGAAATGTAACGAGGTCATTCGTTCAGTAGATTTTACTCCTCATATTTTTTCATACCGGGGGCCTTATATGAAAATCGATTGTTAAGGAGTAAACTCCAATAAATTAAAAAGCACAATAGTAACAGACTTTTTATATGAATGGAGTGGCAACAAGCGTACGGCGTACCTGAGTAGTAAACGGTTACCTTACCTTATACAACCCGCAACATCAGAAGAATCTCAAGCGCGTTGTTGACTCCATCTTCAACCCTCTACAAATCACGTACAAGATCAAACTCACCATGATTTCTCACCGGTTCATCCTCAGGAAGTGTTACTTTCCCACTGTCTGCCCAATAGATCCTCGAGATGTTGAAGGGCCCGCAGTAGCCTCCGGTGCATCCGTGCGATATCTGACAACGAGTCGACACGTAACAGAGGCAGTGGTAGCACGCTTCCGTCAGATTTGGTATAAAAACACCTGTGACAAGTTAGAGAGTAAGTAATGTTGCACCAACTGATGTGAATAGTCACAGTAGATACTTAGCTAGTAGTGAAAAGCCCGTTGGCGCAGTTTGTAGTGACCCTGCTTTCTGCTGCGAGGGTTGTGGGTTCGATTCCCACCCTGAATCTGGGTGTAAATATACATGTTCATTTATATATTTATATATGTATTATTTATAAGTATGTTTATCGAAAAAAAATATATATGTAGCTAGACCAGTCGGCTGTTACCTATATATAACACAAGCATTAAGTTGCTTACTTTAGGAACAGACGACCGTGTGTATTGTGTAGATATTTATTATTATTATTTAGTAGCATGAATAGTCATGAGATCAACTTATTAAAACAATAAAAAATGTAAAACCAAAATCACAATAACAATTTACTACATTCAAGCAGGCTTCAAAAGCATTTTTCAATCGTTACTAAAAAAAATTATTTGTTTCATTATTTATCGTGAATAGTGAAGCTTCCACCGGATTCGGAAAGTAGATTCTGCAGAGAAGAATCGGTATGAAACTTCGTAGTCGCTCTCAAAAAAACCGCCTAAGTAGTCTGTTAAGGTTATGGACATAGTAAAAAAAAAACAATAAAATACATACACATATGTATATATACGCGCAATGGAACGGGCTATGCTTGGGGTTTCTCTTAAAGATAGAATTAGAAACGAGACTATCCGCGAGAGAACGAAAGTAACCGACATAGCCCACAGAATTAGCAAGTTGAAGTGGCAGTGGGCTGGTCATCTGTGTCGCAGGACCGATGGCCGTTGGAGCAGACGTGTCCTGGAGTGGAGACCGCGTCTTGGCAAACGCAGTGTGGGACGTCCTTCGGCCCGTTGGACCGACGATCTTCGGAAGATTGCCGGTGTAGGCTGGATGAGGATTGCGGAAAACCGGGATGTCTGGCGCGAGCTTGGGGAGGTCTATGTCCAGCAGTGGACTGCAATAGGCTGAACTGATGACTGATGATGTATATATACTACTCTGTCAAGAAAGTTTTTTTTTTATATTACTAAGTCGGCAAACAAGTGTACGGATCACCTGATGGTAAGCAAATACCGTAGCCTATAGACGCCTGCAACACCAGAAGTATCGCAAGCGCGTTGCCGACCCTATATCCAATTCCCCCCCAGGAGCTCTGGTCACCTTACTCACCAACAGGAACACAACACTGCTTGAAAACAGTATTTACCTGTAATCTTCTGTAAGGTCGAGGTACTACCCCAGTCGGGCTGCTCCATTTTTTGAGCAGGAAATTTCCTGTTGTGCCCTACCTCAGTTAAAAGTACCGGGAAAAGATCAATAATATACAAACTGTTTGTTATTCATCCAAATTAATTTTATCAGCTTCAAAGTATGCTCCTTCAGAAACGATACACTTACGCCAACGAATAATGCAATCATCAAAACATTTTTAAACGCTGTTTCCGGAATTGAGTTCAGTTCTCGCCGCGAATTCTCCTTATGTCTTCTACCGATTGAAAACGGGTGCCACGAAGTGGTAATTTGAGTTTAAGACAAAGAAAAGACGGTTTTCCAACCGTATGGTTCCCCATATCTGGTGAATATGGTGGTTGCAATTGTGGTGGTTAAATTATTGTAATATAATGGTTATACACTATTTTACGCGACAGGAGCGAAGCCGCGGGCAACGGCTACTACTTAATATTATTAAGTATTTAAATATGGTATTAACTGCAATAATAACCTGTAGTATTTGTCCATAGGATCGCAGCGAGGAAACAACAGGTGACCAGAGCTTTATAGAGTCTTGTAATCATGGTGCCCTAGTGTTAATCTGAAATTGTAATAAATATAAATAAATAAACGCTTCACACTCAACGGCCCCCAATAGGATTTCCTCTTGTGTCGAGGTCCAGAAACACACTCAATACACGAGCACAAACGCCCAGACCACAGCAAACATATGTATGGCCAATACAAATGATTGCAATGTGCGGGGATCGAAACCGCGACCGCCAGCGTAACAGTCTCAAGCCAGCTCCGTAAACGCTGCACTAACGCGTCGTCAAACAACTCGGTTATTTAAACAACTCGGTTTGTTAGAAGTAGTCTCCTAACGTTTCTAAGAATATAATATAATGAAAATTATTTGATAATTAAAAACGGTTATATAAATAATATTAAAAAATTTATATACGTACACGTACAGAGTATTTCATACTTATTTTTATAAATTGAGGTATGGTTTTAAATTGTAAAGGGTTCTTTATTTTTATTTATACCAGATTTTTTGTCTTATTTTCTGTTCTGAGATCTAATGCCAGTGAAAGGATCCTAAATCCCCGCTACTACAATAGGGATCGATGGCGGTACATGTCTAAAATGTATCATCCACGTACGACTCGGAATACATTTTCCTGCATTACCAATCAGATAATGAACCGCTGGTGTTTAACGCGTAGCAGCTGTTAAGGGAACATCCATTAATTACGTGAGGTCAGAATGGGGGGGGGGGTCCAATGAAATCTCAAACCGAGGGGCGGTAATCGAAAATCTCACCTCAACTTCAAAAGATATAAAATTTTACACGAAAAAGTACACAAGTCTTTAAAAAAAGTGTGGTTTTTATCTGTTCTTGCTTTGAATTTCATTTTATTTATTTTAACAATAGTATACCTGAACGGTTTATTATTTTTCCGAATAGTAAAAAAAAATTAGTTTGAAACATTTTTAACGTCAAATTCACGTAAGGGGAGGGGGGGGGTCCAGGCAAATCTCACCTATAGGGTGGGGGGGAGGGTCTAAGCTGATTGAAAAATAGCTCACGTAATTAATGGATGTCCCCTTAGTGTAAGTAATAATTTAAACATGCATATTATACAAGCGCGCATTACAAAATCTTCATCCAGTTTTGATATAAAAAGTCTTATAAAATAATCATAAAATAAAACAATGAGCAAAAAAGTAACTAATCGTAAATACTTAAATACGTCATTATAAAGAACCGGAAAAAACTACTAACAGATATCGAACCGCATTCCATAATGCATTTAAATTTAACTTATTTTTACTTATTTACTAATTACATTTTATAACGATTTCAACTTGAATTATAGTAAAAAATTTCTTCGAAACGACAAAAAAATCGAATTTAATTGTCATCGACAAGTAATGCAACGTTACCTACGTTGACAAAAGTAGTATATTTAATACGCATGTGGGAGAATCTTCAAAATAAGTACAATCACTAAAAAGTTATCAAATAACATACCTACGAAAAAACACGGTCGAATTAAAAAAGTTTGTTTAAAAAGCTAAATACCTAATTATCATTGAATTTCTTTGACAAAAAATCTCTATTAGTATAAAAAAGAGTCTTGACAGCTGTATCATTTAACTGTGATATTCTGTAAGTTAAAAGCATTAACTTTCTGTATTATACCGTGCATTCTCAAGGAGGGTTGGTGATGTCAGGCAGGCGGCCGGTCGTAAAAAATAACATGCCAAATCACTTACAACATGAGTCTGAGGAAGAAGAGAACATGTTGTGCCGACCCTATATAAATAGGATAAGGGCAGGGAGATGATGATTCTGTAAGTTAAAAGCACTTTAGAATCTTTTAGAAGTTACGTCGTAATAATAGTTAATATGATCACTATAGGTTCTGAGTACAGGTATCGATTTTATTAGGAAGAAACGGAAAAAAATATATATTAATATAAATTCCATAGAAATTGTGTATTGCTGCATAAAAAGAACGAAAAATTGCTTTAAGAAAATTAATGAACTCTAGTAGATAATATTATACTGCTGTTTTTGGCGAACGACTTTAGTTTCTGAAGAAAAAAATATGCTAATGTTACAACACAGTAGTCATAAGTGTGTGAAACATATGCAGTATACAATTGTATTATAGACCAGTGGAATTAGTATTTAGTTAAGAGTTAAATTATTATTAATAGTATTATATATGAAAATTAGCTTTGGTGCAACGGTCAGAGCAATGGTTTGTGGCTGATGCGCTGGCGGCTGTGGGCTCGATCCCTGCACATGACAAACATTTGTATTGGCCATACGTTGATATTTGACGTGGTGTGGGTGTTTATGCAGTCCTTGTGGGTCTTCCCATATTTCCTCGGAGAGCACGTTAAGCCGTCGGTCCCGGTTGTTATCATGTACATCTGATAGCGATCGCTACTCATAATGTATAAGTATATATATCGGTATATATATTGCTGTGTGGCTACGGCAAAGAATTTAGCCTCCCCCTCTCTTCCCGTGGGTGTCGTAAGAGGCGACTAAGGGATAACACAGTTCCACTACCATCTTGGAACTTAAAAAGCCGACCGATGGCGGGATATCCATCCAACTGCTGGCTTTGAAATCCAAAGGACGAAGACCGGCAGCAGCGTCTTCAGTGCGACAAAGCCAGTCCTGCGGTCACCAACCCGCCTGCCCAGCGTGGTGACTATGGGCAAAACACATGAGTTCACGTCATTTTTGGCGCGAACTTGTGTAGGCCTATGTCCAGCAGTGGACTGCGATAGGCTGAAATGATGATGAATGATGATATATCGGCCAACCCGCATTGGAGCAGCGTGGTGGATGAAGGTCTGATCCTTCTCCTAAGAAAAGAGGCCTATACCCAGCAGTGGGATATAACAGGCTGAAGCGAGTGAATGAAAATTAGTTTTACTAATGAATAGTGAATAATTTTTTTGGTATTAGCTTAGTAACCTTAATTATATTTTTGTAATATATCAACGTTTAAGATTTCTTTGTTAATGTTGTAATAAAGTCATCGTAAAAATAAAAATTATAAATTTTAATTCCAAAATTTATTTTAAGCACCACAACCTTAAGAAATAAATAATATAAAAATTAGTAGCGTGAGTTTGAATAATAATTCATGAAGGATCTCTTACCCAGTACAATGTGCACTCAAACAAACCACAAATACGAATAATAACGAAATTTATAATTATTACATAGAGCTATATTATTTAAATAATCCTAACACATGAATCATATTAAAACACGTCTCTAAAATAAAGTCAATTTTAAATCAAATCAACGTATTCTTAACTACCTGAGACATGCAACGCTTCACTCACAATTTCGTGATCCGTGGTTGCTTGTAAGTTGAGACTGATTGTTTTTATCTTTATAAGATTTTAGATTAACATGGTTACTTCTATTACGAAAATTATTCGAAAACGGGATATTTACCATGTTTATTAATTTTTCTTCGCGGAGCTCGATATTTCGACATTAACTGCGAATGTCTTGTTCTCGTGAACAAGACATTCGCAGTTAATGTCGAAATATCGAGCTCCGCGAAGAAAAATTAATAAACATGGTAAATATCCCGTTTTCGAATAATTTTCGTAATGTTTTTATCTTATCATAAACTATTAAACGAGCAATTCTTGTATATATATAGAATTTGAATCTCGGAATCGGCTCCAACGATTTTCGTGAAATTTAGTATGCAGGGTATTTCAGGGCCGATAAATTGATCTAGCTAGGATTTAATTTTAGAAAATGTCTTTTTTTATCCCTGTTTTTAGGCAATGAAAAAATGGCTATAATGTCATTGGAATACCAAGGTAAATTTCGCAATTGTCAATAAAGTTGTAATAGCTCAAGTGGGAAATCGGTCGCTCGGGATCAACCGATAAGACCACGGTTCAAATCCGTCTCCAATCTATTATTTTTTTCCTTTTTTTTTCTAACTTCACTCTTGATTTTTTATTTAAATAAAATACCGAGCTAGGCTCGGTCACCCAGGAACTTTGATGATTGATGAACTTTTATGAACGCGTAATAAGAGTGGTTTTACACAATACTTTTGTTGTTCCTCTATCATAGTCTAATACTAATATATAAAATTCTCGAGACACGGTGCTTGTTACCAAACTCCTCCGAAAAGGCTTGACCGATTTTTATGATATTTTGTGGCAACCTGGATTGCGATGTGCTGTTGCGGGGGCGGTTGCGGGTTCGATCCCCGCACACGTCAAAATTTGTATTGGCCATACAGATGTTTGACGTGGTCTGGGTGTTTGTGCAGTCCTTGTGGGTCTCCCCACCGTGCCTCGGAGATCACGTTAAGCCGTCGGTTCCGGTTGTTATCATGTACACCTGATAGCGATCGTTACTCATAGTAGGGAATATATCTGCCAACCCGCATTGGAGCAGCGTGGTGGATTAAGCTCCGATCCTTCTCCTACATGGGGAAGAGGGCTATGCCCAACAGTGGGATATTACAGGCTGAATCGTGATCGTGATCGTGTGCATATCGGTTAGGTCTGAGAATCGGCCAACATCTATTTTTCATACCCCTGACATATACCAATGATAAGAGTGACCCACCCCTAAATACTATTTTTTTTAATTTATTATGATTTGGCATTGAAACATACAAATACATACAACCCTAAATTTTCACCCTTCCACTACCAACCCCAGTTTTTTAATAGTGTTTCGCGGCAAGACAAAGTTTGCCGGATCAGCTAGTAATATTATAAAGAGCAAAGGCAACAGTTACTATTTAAAACTGCTAATTAATCTAATACATTAAAACCTCGGAGAGAGATCATTAGATAGTACTAGTAAAAGTGGTTATCGTAGCCTATGGACAAGCACCATAGGCAACACCAGAAGCAGAAAAAGCTAGTTGCTAACCCTACCCCCAGTTAAGGTTGCCAGCTCGTCAAACCTAGTAGCAAATAGACTAGCTAGTTTGGCCGGATATTTAGTTAAAATGGCCAAACACTCTAAATTATTAAGGATTTTGTGTCTTAGTATTTTTTTTGTATTATTAGTTTTTTTTAAGCCAGACTGTTTAATTTGGCCGGGCACGCATTCAAATACCCCCAGGAGCTCTGTCTAATTAATTTTAGTAAGTAATGAAACTAGTTATACAGGTAATAAATGGACAATATCAAATTAAACCATTACAGTATAAAAGTAACTATATTCAATACAAAACATAAGATTTATCCTGTTATATTTAAAGAGAATGTCTGCACTCTTCATATCGTTCCAGCCATCTTCTCCCGTTCGCTGAGCGGTTGAGCGGTGGCGTGCATCCATAGCCACCGTTGCCATTCACCATCATGTAGTCATAGCAATTCGTTACGCCATCTCCGTTACAGTCCTAGAAAAATAGACATTTGATCTTTATAATAGGATTAGCTAAATCTCCTAAAAGGTATCAAGGAGAAAAAGTTAAGGGTCGTCGTTGGGCAAACAGTTAGGCCCGGTTTCTACCAAAGTGGAGACGACAGGAGATGTGCTGCGAAGCTTGCAGGCTTATCCACCAAAGCGGAGAGGTGATGTGAGCTGTGCGTAGCGGATATATGAGCTGTGAAGAGCTCATAATCAGTCAAGTACTGTCTGTGAAAGGAAAACGTCATCGTAACGAAACTTATATCTTAATTTACTTGAGGGACAGGAAATAGAGGTTGAAGAAAAACAATCAATTCTTCAATATTTAAACCATTGACGGAAACATAGATTCTAGATTTCTAGATATGAAACCATATCAAATGTCACAGTCATGGCGAATATGACACACTATTTCAAGAGTTTGACCGCCAAACTACACACACTCTCACTCTGGCGCGCGGCTTGCTCACTTGCAGAACAAAATTCTATAGAAAAATGAGACATCTCTCCTTTCTTCATTAATTTTCGCCGAAACTCTGCGGGGGGGGGGGGGAGATGTGGAAATAATGAAATCTGATTGGTTATTCAAAATACATTTCCTCTCGTCTCCTCTCCTCTTCGCTTGCCTAAAACAGGGATTTAGGCAACCAGTTTTACGACTAGTCTGGCGATCAGTTAGACAACGAGTAGAGCAACGTGTTAGAAATCCAGTTCGACAAAAGCTGGTCTGCTATATAGGTGAGTAACAAACGGGTATAAGTAAGTAATATACGCTGAGTTGTGTGCATATGGAAAAAAATCTCAACTCAAATAAAAAATTACAACTTTTTTTTTTTCGTTTTATATAACTAGATCGGCAAGCTAGCGTACCTACACCTCACCAGATCACAGATGATAAGCGATTACCGTAGCTTATAGACGCCTGCAACACCAGAAGCATCGCAAGCGTGTTGCCGATCTAAGATCTAACCCTATGAGCCACCTATGAGCTCTGGTTACCTTACTCAGCACTGGCGAGCTGATTCAGATTTTGAGCAGGATATGTTCTGCTATGCCGTACATCAGTTGATAGTAAATATAATTATGTATGTAATTAATATATGGATATATAGACAGATAAAAACTTTATTTACAATTCCACATCCACATACACAATTAAAAAAGTACAAAAATAAAAATAAAAAAGTAACAAATAAAATATCTTATGAAATGAAATGAAAAATGAAATGAAAACATTTATTTTTCGTCATAAGGTGATCCTCGCACTTAACGAAAGTCAAAAAATAAAAATAAAAATGTCATTTACAAACAAAAACTAAACAATAATAAAAAAGTTAAGGCAGCAAAATATCAATAAAATAAAAATGTATAAGTATATTAACATTGGGTACATTACAAACTTACATAAAGTACCCAGTGTTATAAGCAACCTTAACTTAGTCAAAATTTCTAATGTCTCGGTAGACATCACCTATCTACTTTTAATTAGTAGCATTGACAATATCACACTAAAATACTGTGTTATACCTGTTACGTGCCTGTTATATATGTATAGTGTATTATTGAAGTGAAACTTCTTAAAGCGCATGAGGGGTAAAATTTGAGCGAAAGGTGACGCGGCAACGCGTCTTGTGTCAGTATTTGGATGGGTGACCGCCTGGTTTATAGCACGTTGAA
The DNA here is from genome assembly GCA_905220545.2 of Melitaea athalia. NCBI lineage: Eukaryota > Metazoa > Arthropoda > Insecta > Lepidoptera > Nymphalidae > Melitaea > Melitaea athalia. The sequence goes on from HG992193.1 coordinate 3,152,299, forward strand.
TACACCGGTTATCGTCCGATCACCGTAGTTAAGCAACGTCGGTCGCGGTCAGTACTTGGATGGGTGACCGCCTGGGAACACCGCATGATGTTGGCTTTTTTTTTCTTTTAAGTACAAATTCTGATACCGTTTTTTTTTTTTTTTTTTTTTTTATGCGATAGGGGGCAAACGGACAGTTGGCTCACCTGATGGTAAGTGACACCAACATCCATAGACACCCGCTACATCAGAGGATTAGCGGGCGCGTTGCCGGCCTTTTAAGTGGGAGTATGCTCTTTTTTTGAAGGTCCCCAAGTCGTATCGGATCGGAAACACCGTAGGTGGCAGCTGGTTCCATATAGTGGTCGTGCGCGGCAGAAAATGGCGTAAAAATCGAGTTGTTGTAGATTTCCGGACATCGAGGTGATAAGGATGAAATTTGGAATTTTGACGCGATGTCCGGTGGTGGAATTCAGCTGCAGGTATTAATCCGAACAATTCCTCAGAACACTCCCCGTGGTAGATGCGGTAGAAGATGCAGAGTGACCCGACATCTCTACGCAGCGCCAACGAATCAAGCCGACCGGAGAGAACCTTGTCGCCGACGATTCGAGCCGCCCGGCGTTGAACGCGGTCAAATGGAAGGAGCTGATATTGGGGCGCCCCAGCCCACAGGTGAGAACAGTATTCCATGTGGGGCCGGATCTGCGCTTTGTATAATTGAAGACGGTGGGAAGGCGTGAAATAATGCTTCGCTCTACTGAGCACACCGAGCTTCTTAGAGGCTAGTTTAGCCTTACCTTCCAGATGACCACGAAATTGCACATTGCTCGATATGTCGACGCCAAGTATTCCAATACTGGCTGAGGCAGTTAGGGGAGTGCCTTCAAATTTGAGAGGAACGACAAAGGGTGATTTTTTTGCGGTAAACGCGCAAACCTGTGTCTTATTGGGGTTAAACTGGACTAAATTAAGTCGCCCCCATTGCGAGACTTTGTCTAAGAGAGACTCGATTTCAGACACAAGTTTGTTCCGACACTCATCGACTTGTTCCCGAGAAATATTAGGACGGCCTGTGTATAATGCATCCCCAGTGCTGTCGTCCGCATAACAATGAATGCCACTAGTCTGCAACAGGTCATTGATATGCAGGAGGAACAAGGTAGGTGACAGTACACAGCCTTGGGGAACGCCAGCATTAACAGACTTGAGGTCCGAGCATGCGCCGTCAACAACGACCTTGATGTTCCTGTCTGCCAAAAAACTGCTGATCCATTTACATAATTTCTCGGGAAGCCCATAAGATGGTAGCTTTGATAGAAGTGCTCTATGCCACACCCGATCGAAGGCCTTCGCTATGTCCAAACTAACCGCCAGTGCCTCTCCTTTGCTCTCAACTGCCTCCGCCCATCGCTGTGTTAAGAGTATTAGAAGATCACCAGCTGAGCGACTCCGTTGAAAGCCATATTGGCGATCGCTAATCAGCTGGTGCTCCTCTAAGTACCGCCGGAGCTGGCAGTTGATTATGGATTCCATAATCTTAGAGAACAAAGAAGTTATAGCTATCGGTCTATAATTGGACGGATCTGAGCGGTCCCCTTTCTTAGGGATCGGGTGCACCAAGGCTATCTTCCACAAGCGTGGGACGACGCCTAATGAATAAGAGTGCCGGAAAAGACGCGTTAGGACGGGTGTCAACTCAGGAGCACAGGTTCGTAGCACTAATGGAGGGACGCCATCGGGCCCACTCGACTTGTTGACGTCCAACGAAAAGAGGGCTTTGCGCACGGAGCTCTGTCGGAAAATTATTTCCGGCATTAAAGTATCACACCGAGGGATCGTCGGTGGTATTTTTCCCTGGTCGTCCAATGTCGAGTTGGAAGCGAAAAGAGAGCCTAGAAGATCGGCCTTCTCCTTTGCGCTGTGGGCCAACGAGTCGTCTCCCATGTGCAGTGACGGTAGGGATGGCTTACAAAAATTTCCTTGGACAGCCTTGGCGAGCGACCAGAATGCACGAGTCCCCGAAGGAAGTCGAACCAATCTCTCGCCAATTCTGCCCACGTACTCCGCTTTTGCCTCAGCATAACTCTTTTGAAGGACCTGGAGGCAAAATTATACTCCTTTTTTAATGCGCTGGTCTTTACATCCTGGGATATCGACGCATTTGCCCAGGCTCGGTAGCTTTCCCGTTTATGGCGTGCAGCTATTTTGCAGGGTCTACCAAACCAGGGCTGGGATTTGCCGCCAATAGGCACCGCAGAGTATGGTATAAAAAGTTCCATGGCTTCCAGCACCACTTCGGCGACAGAATCAGCAACGATGTCCGGATCATCCAGCGAGAAGCAAATTTGCCCCCATGGGTAGGATGCAAAGAAAGACCGCATCCCATCCCAATCGGCTGACCTATAGTGCCAAACGCGTCGGCTGCCCGCAGAGCGAGGCCATGATGGGCGTATAACTGGCACAGAACTCCGGACTAGGCAGTGGTCCGATGAGCCAAGTGGAGCGTCCACAGTAACCACATAACTGTCCGGGTGAGAGGTCAGCAGAAGGTCCAACAGGGAAGGTGTATGATCTTCCACATCAGGAATACGAGTTGGAGATGCTACTAATTGTGTCAGATCATATGCTGAGGCAAAGTCGTAAACAGATCTTCCCGCATGATCGGTTGTTCGCGAGCCGAGCCACTCGGTGTGATGGGCGTTGAAATCACCAAGTATCACGATCTCAGCGGATGGGATCTGTTGTATCACGGAATCTGTAGCCCTTTGGATGTGCTCCATAAGTCGATCAGTTTCGTCATTACCGCTATGGGACCTATATAGGCAGGCATAGACGCGGGGATGGTCGTCGCTGTCTATACGCAACCAGAGGGTGGAGAGGTCCCTACCTTCAAAACTGCCAAGGCGACGAGAGCAGACATCCTCTCTGACGTACGCGCAAACGCCAGCCCGCGGTACAAAAAAGTGTTCTAATTTGTACCCCGGACAGGAGAGATAAGAGGCATCAGCCGGAGAGGATATCTGTGTCTCAGTCAAAAAGAGCAAGGCCGGCTTCGCCGTCTGGAGGTGGTAGTGGACGGCGTTAAGATTGGTATGCAGTCCCCTGATATTACAGAAATCCACGGTCATAGTGGTCGGGAACTTCTGCCGACTGCTCCGTTTACCCCAGGCAGTTAACGTGTTGAGCACAGATTTGCCCCCCCCAGAATTCGCGGGGCTGCCCAGGCTTCCGGTCTCGGGTGTAGGTCCTGAGCCCGGAAGTCTAGAGAGGGATTCTCCGGTGCTTTTACGACCGGTACCCTCCTGGGGTAGTCTTTGCGTAGTCTGTGCTGCCATGTGGGAGGGGGGGGGGAGGGAGGAGCTCTGGTCACCTTACTCACCAACAGGAACACAACACTGCTTGAAAACAGTGTTATTTAGCTGTGGTCTTCTGTAAGGTCGAGGTACTTCCCCAGTCGGGCTGTTCCATGTTTTGAGCAGGAACTTTCCTGCTGTGCCCTACCTCAGTTGGGTACCGTCTACTTTTTCAATTAGTTTGCCAAAGAAGTTTCACTTCTGACATGTGTACTTTGAACGCACGCAATTTTTTTATAACACTAGTTACTACACGCAAAACTAGGTAGTAAATTTCAATCTGGAAATTGTACACAATACGAGTATTATGTAAGTCGGTTAAAATAAGATAGATATAAGTCGGTTAAGATTAAAAGAACCAGCCTATCATCCCGTTACCTCGGGGGAATCGTTCATTTAGCGCCCTTTTGTATAAAATACAACAATTTAAACAGTTATGATGATTTAAGTGCCATACATAATAGGATTAATAGGTATGTCAAATTCAACACAAAAGAAAAGTTACATTACATATAATTGTCAACAATAATAAAAATCTCATTTTTCAAATTTTTTTAAGCTGAAATTCTATGCTGTGAAAATTTCCGTAGTCCTCACAGTGTGTAACAAATATTATTAATTCAAAAATTGGTTATGAAATTTATTTATCTGTATACCGCTTGTATACTTGTAGGTACTTATATACGTGTAATCCTAAAGACCCCTTTAGACGCGCTTGCGAGGCACTGTGAAACTCAACTATCTATTGTTTTAAATATTTATATATTTAAGTAAATAAATATTAAGTATGAAAATATACATGAACTTACTTTGCCAAATTTCTGTAAATAACCTTCTATGATCCGCTTCGAGCAATGATAACTTCGTGCGCAGTCTTCCCAAGCTAAAACAGGAATAATTCGTTTTAAAAATAATAATGATCCTATTTTTTAGTAATTTGCGGGCATATGGGCGGAACTGAGGTAGGGCACAGCAGGAAATTTCCTGCTCAAAATATGGAGCAGCCCGACTGGGGTAGTACCTCGACCTTACAGAAGACCACAGCTAAATAATACTGTTTTCAAGCAGTATTGTGTTCCTGTTGGTGAGTAAGGTGACCAGAGCTCCTGGGGGGGATTGGGGATAGGTTCGGCAACGCGCTTGCGATGCTTATGGTGTTGCAGGCGTCTATAGGCTACGGTCTTACCATCAGGTGAGCCGTAAGCTTGTTTGCCAACCTAGTTACATAAAAAAATATATATATATATTTGGTTTTATCTCCGACACAGCGTAAACTCAGTAACTATTTTGGTTGACTATGTATTCGCGAGCGAAGGCGTGAGAAGCAGCTAGTATAGCAATAATACATTATTGTGTGGTATTTAAATACTGTGTTAGCTGTACTAGTTGTGTCCCGCGTACTAAAGTATGATATAGCCTTCTTCGCTACCTGAACTATCCAACACAAAAATAATGTTTCATTCGAGCCAGTAGTTCGTGAGCTTCAGCTTTATAATATAAGTAGGACTTATATTAGTAGGACTATATAATATTAGTATGACAGGATAATGAGCAGTGTACCGCAACGATGGATTTTATAAATGTGATTATAGCCAAGGTCATGAGAGTTTTATACCTGTTCTTGTTTTACATTGCGAATAACATCATGATAAAACATTATAAATATATATCCGTCACGTTTTTACTGGCGCTAATAATCTTGACTACTATTGCGCTTCCTGGATCGTGGCGTGATTATACATATATGCTCTGTTACTTCTTGGTAATGTTGAACTGGTGGTGAAATAAATTAAAAATCACAAAACTTTTTTATATGAATAGAGTGGCAACAAGCATACAGCCTTCATGATTAGTAAGTGGTTACCTTATCTTATATAGTGGGTCGACCATGGAAGGCCACTCAACATTTTTTTTAAATCGAAGCTAAATTATATATTTTTCTTTAGTAGGTACCCATAACAAATCCTTATATGACAATTTACAGTAAAAAAAAAATAAGAAAATAATAGGTTATTTACGTAAAAACTAGCCTTTTGCTGTGCGCGCGAATTACCATTTTAATGTCGACGACTGAAGTCTGCGAAACGAGGGACCCCATTAACAAAATAGCGAACCCAGCGACTTGCCGCCGCGTCTGTGTTCTTGGTTTTGATGTAGCTTAGTGTGAGTGGAAGGAATTTGTCATCACATGACAATAGCTATGATTTTTTTATAGTTGGCCTTCGAAGGAGCATGGCCTTCCATGGTCGACCCACTATAGAACCTGCAACACCAGAAGAATATCAAGCGCGTTACCGACTCCATCCCCGATACTCTAGGGTAGACTGGGTACGGTTGTGACAATTTCGGTTTGACCGCCAATAATTTTGTTAATTTACTAGTTAGTTGAGACAAAAATTACTTAAACCGTAGCTTATACATGTGGCCACATAAAGATACTGAAATTTTGTCTCAAATTATGCTGTATTACTTATAGCATCAAATTTGAAAAAAAAAGGAAAATGTCACAACCGTCCTCACCCCAAGGACGGTTGTGACAGTGGTTGGGGTCAGTAGTGACAGACATAACCATTCACAGAAATGGCTTATAATGACTTTTATTGTTAGAAATGTTTAACATAACACAAAATACTTTTCTTCTATATAAAGTTTACACCAGTTTTATCAATATTATATATGTTGTGGCTCATATGGGTGTATGTCCAAAATAGTCTGCAAGTTGTTATAAAAAGCTTCAATATTCGTTTTGTTAGTTGTTAAAGCTTCAATAAACTTTTAGCTCTTGAAAGACTTGTAGCTTGAGCTACGCGTACAGACATGAACGAAACCATTCCTCACCAGCCATCTCATTCTCATCCCAAGTAGCAGGTCGGTTTATGTTGTTATTTATTTGTCAGTTCAAAGGCCAGTTTCCGTACCTCTCTTGTAGTAAGGCCAAAATATATTTCCGCGCAACGTGTGGTACATGTATTTTGATAACAGCTCTTTTTGCTACTTCGAAAATACTTTGCTATGAGCTGCATATCACATGCTGATGCTGTTTACATCGTGATTCGCACCGACTTCATCATGTTTACGAATGTATCGTAACAACGACATGCGATTAATATTATGCATTTCCGCAGCTCTCCGTAAAGAAGTCCCACGTCTTACTTCATCCGCAAGCGTTTTCTGGTCATCTAAAAGCAAAAACATAAAGAATATATATGTCACAACCGTACCCATCTACATTTGTCACAACCGTACCCAACGCATACTTCTGAAAACAATAAAACATCATAAGTAACCTAAATTATCTACGTAAAAAGTAATCATTTGTAATTAACTACTAACATTCAATTGACAACAAAAAAATATTTGCTATAGTATATCTGTATACCAATAAAAGTAAATATTAAAAGAATCTGAACAAAAAAACTTACTTTTGGCTGTTGAAAAGCAATGTGGCCTCCTGCTTTTGTTTACGTCGTGCACTGGCTAACGCAATACTGGGCAACATGTGTAGACATGCATTGCGCTTCTTTTTTCCCTTACACTCTTCCCCGCATTCCGTATAGTTTCGCGGTTATAACGACTGTCACTACCGTACCCTGGCACAACCGTACCCAGTCTCCCTACACTTCACGTAAGAGATCAAACTCACCATGATTTCTCTGCGGGTCATCCTCAGGAAGTGTTACTCTCCCAGCGTCTATCCAGTAGAGCTTCGAAATGTTGAAGGGCCCACAGTAGCCTCCGGTACATCCGTGCGATATCTGACAACGTGTCGACACGTGACAGAGGCAGCGGTAGCACGATTCCGTCAGATTTGGTATAAAAACACCTGTAACAAGTTAGAACAAGACGTTTAATATTGCCACAACTGATGTGACTATACTTGAGATCAACTTATTATAGGTAGGGATCCCTAGTACATTTTTTAACCTGATCAGTATCAAGCTAATTTTCCGTGAGTAGCTTCATTTTGATGAGACGAACAAAAAGTTCCTCTTCGAAAACTCTCGATTGTGGTAGATAAGAGAGTTAGCAGGAGGTAGAGCAGCAGTGAGCGTAGGACCGGGATAACGTACCACGCAATTTGTAGGACAATGTTACCATTAAATTATATAAATATTAACTAAATAAAAGAAAAAAAAATCAGAAAAAAATCAATTTTTGATGACCTTACGAGGTCATCAAGTTGATGACCTCGTAAGGTCATCAAAAATTATTACTAACCAGCTGATTTTTTTTCTTTTAGTTACTTAATATTTATATAATTTGATGGTAATATTTTCCTCCAAATTGCGTGGTACGTTATCCCGGTCCTACGCTCACTGCTGCTCTATCTCCTGCTAACTCTATTATCCACCACAATCGAGAGTTTTCGAAGAGGAACTTTTTGTTCGTCTCATCAAAATGAAGCTACTCACGGAAAATTAGCTTGATACTGATCAGGTTAAAAAATGTACTAGGGATCCCTACCTATTAATAATAAATAATAATAATAATAAGTTTATTTCAGACAAAGTCCTTACAATCAAATAGCCCTATACAAAATTTATGAAGAAACAGAGAAAAACAGAATTAAACATAGTAAAACAATAAAAAATTAGGAAATTTAAATCAAAATACATTTACTTTATATAATATTCATCGCCGATTAAATAAAATTGATGTCAATGATTTAGCAAAGCCAATCTCTATATATATATAAATCGCTGAATGTGTTGCTAAGCGCAAATCTCGAGATCGGCTGAACCGATTTCGCTGATTCTTTTTTTATAATATTTCTTGAAGTACGAGAATGGTTGTTACGGAGAGAAAAATTTAAAAAACTCTCTGAAAAAGTCTAAAAACAACAATTTTCTATACTCCCATACAAAAGATTCGTAATCTATCTATACATATAATAAAATGGTAGAAAAGTCAAAACTGTACATTGAATATTTTTTTAAAAGAATACTTGGGGTGTGATCTACAATCGATACCGAAGCGAAAAATATGGTTTTTAGAATTTTTGTCTGTTTGTCTGTTTGTCTGTTTATCTGTTTGTCTGTATGTATGTCCGGGATAAACTCAAAAAGTACTGCATGGATTTACTTCAAATTTGGCACGAATATTATTAAGAAGTCGGGTCAGAACATAGGCTACATATTATCACGCTATCACCTACGGGGAACGAGCAGTGAACCTTTATTTCTTCAAACGTATGTCCAGGATAAACTCAAAAAGTACTGCATGGATTTACTTCAAATTTGGCACGAATATTATTAAGAAGTCGCGTCAACATATAGGCTACATATTACATGCTATCACCTACGGGGAACGAGCAGTCAACCTTTATTTCTTCAAATATATGTCCGGGATAAACTCGATAAGTACTGCATGGATTCACTTCAAATTTGGAACGAATATTATTAAGAAGTCGCGTCAACATAATTATAGGCTACATATTATCACGCTATCACCTACGGAGAACGAGCAGTGAACCTTTATTACTCAACGCATTTTGTAACAACGTGTAATCTAACGACGCATATTTGAATGTTGTTGTTATTATGTTAATAATAACCATGCTACAAGCTAGCTTCACACTATAAAAATTACGCAATATAAGTAATTTAGGCCGATAAACGTAATTAAATGAATATCATTAGTTCAAGTCAAATTTAAAGCAGCGCCATCTATGAGATTTCAAAAACATCATCATCAATCCCTTTTTGGATATAAATAATTTAAATTTGATCATGTTGGCGAGGTTAATTGTTATTTTTAAAAGTCATAGATGGAGTTGTGCATTTTCTTCTTAAAAATTGTACGTATCGTTAATTCGTTTCAAAGATGAGCAAGACAATTAAAAAAATCTGTTTATATAAGTTTTAAGCTGCTTCATCTATGTCTTATAAAATTCATCGAGTTTGTCTATATGTGCCTAATAACAAACAGAACTCAAAAAGAACTGCATAGATTTATAACAAAATTTAAACTCGAAAACGGCACGCTATTGCTGTAAGCAATTTGGGCTAAATAATGAAAAAAGAGAAAAATTAAGCATGCCATACTTATATATCATAAAGATAAGACATGCTTATTCTTTTACAGTACAGAATAAATAGTAATAGTTAGTACAAAATAAACATTGACTGTTCATATTTTTGTTCGGTATTTATTGGTGTAATTATTGCGTCTTCTATACATATAATAAAATGGTAGAAAAGTCAAAACTGTACATTGAATATTTTTTTAAAAGAATACTTGGGGTGTGATCTATAATCGATACCGAAGCCAAAAATATAGTTTTTAGAATTTTTGTCTGTTTGTCTGTTTGTCTGTTTGTCTGTATGTATGTCCGGGATAAACTCAAAAAGTACTGCATGGATTTACTTCAAATTTGGCACGAATATTGTTAAGAAGTCGGGTCAGAACATAGGCTATATATTATCACGCTATCACCTACGGGGAAAGAGCAGTGAACCTTTATTTCTTCAAATGTATGTCCGGGATAAACTCAAAAAGTACTGCATGGATTTACTTCAAATTTGGCACGAATATTATTAAGAAGTCGGGTCAGAACATAGGCTACATATTATCACGCTATCACCTACGGGGAACGAGCAGTGAACGCACGCAGACGACGTCGCGGGCAGCAGCTAGTAATATTTAAAAGTCAATTTAAACTTTAATACCATACCATAAAGTTTAAGTATTAGTGGAGGGGTTAGGGCAAGTATTAACAAAAATAAAAAATTGAGGAATATCGACTGTTAGGCGGTACGAAGTTCGTCGGGTCAGCTAGTTATAAATATAAGCCAATTTATAAACTATGCCAACCGATTAATTAAAACAATAAAAAATGTAAAACCAAAATCACAAAAACAAGTACATTCAAGCAAGCTTCAAAAGCATTTTTTAATCGTCATTTTACAAAATTTTTATTTGTTTCATTATTTATCGTGAAAAGTGAAGTTTGCACCGATTCAGAAAGTAGAATCTGCAGAGAAGAATCGGTATGAAACTTCGTAGTCACTTTAAAAAAAAAACTAAGTAAAATAGAACTAAAGAAATAGGAGATTAGTTCGTCTTACAAAAATTACCCACAAAAGTTTTGAGAAGACATAAGACAAGACTATTTGTCACACGACTGTTCCGTGAAGCGTGATCGAGAGCGAGCTCTGTGAGCAGTCAGTTCTGGCGCATGAAAAGTGAACCATAAATGTGGTGTACGAAGAATTACTAAATTATTGTAATATAATGGTTATACACACTATTTCCCCCCTTTTTACAAATCTTATCAAATTCTACGCGAGCGAAGCCGCGGGAAACTGCTAGTACTTTATATTATTATTCGCCGATCCGTGCCCACTTCGTTGGGCGTTAATTAATTATTTTTGTGATGCAAATAATATACTTATACAATATGCTTATGCAATAATATACTTATAGTTTTCATCTCGTTCGCATTTCTCCGACTTGATTTACATATACTATTATTATTTAGTGATTTTTTTGTTCAATAACAATTATATATCACTCTTGAATAGTGTAGCTTTCTGTTAGTGAAAGAATTTTCATGATGGGATCAGTATTTGCGAAGATTACCCCCTGCAAACAAACAAAGTTAAAAACTTAACCTCTTTATAATGTTAGCATAGATTTGAATATGCTATTAACTGCAATAGTAATAACCTGTAGTATTTGTCCACAGGATCGCAGCGAGGAAACAACAGGTGCTCAGAGCTTTATAGAGTCTTGTAATCATGGTGCCCTAGTGTTGATCTGAAATTGTAATAATAAATATAAATAAATAAACGCCTCACACTCAACGGCCCCACTAGGATTTCGTCTTTTGTCGGAGGTCCGGAAACACACACAATACACAAGCACAAATGCGCAGACCACAGCAAACACATGTATATGGCCAATACAAATGATTGCAATGTGCGGGGATGAAAACCGCGACCGCCAGCGCAGCAGTCTCAAGCCAGCGCCGTGACCGCTGCGCTAACGAGCCGTCAACAAATATACAATCGGTTTGTTAGAACTTTAGAAGTAGTCTCTTAACGTTTCTAGAAATATAATGAATAAATTAAAAGTGAAAAACCTTTTTAAAAAACAAGCTTTTATTTGAATGAGCTAAAACGAAAAAAATAAATTTTTACTTTAAAACTTTTACTATCTACTTATAAAGTCATTACTCATTACACGTAATCTATATGATAGAAAAGCTTGTCGCGAGATATGAGTACTCGTATTTCCTTAGTTTGAAAAATTTAATACTTAAAATCAATCACATCAATTTATTTAATTTAGGTACTTGTTTACAAGCAAATCTCGCGCCAATCTCTTTCGCCATGTAGGAGAATGGTTGGAGCTTAATCCACCACGCTAATCCACTCTAGGTAGGTGGATATATTTACTACTATCAGTAACGATCGCTATCAGGTGTCTGTGATTACAACCGGAACCGACTGCTTAAGGCGAGGTATTTCAGATATTCCTGCAAAACACGTTTATATTAATTCATTTTTGAAATAGTAAACAGTGAAATTTTAATCTAATAAATTTAATTGATATTGTTGAGGGTATATTTTGTCCATTTTTGACGTTGAAAACATGATTTGATAAATTTGGCTCGATAGAATAAATTCACAAAGTTACCTCTTTTCGCTTCATTTTATCTACTATTTTCGGCTTTATTATTAAAATAACTGATTTGATGTTATGAGTAACTTACCTAAATAAAGTTCATATATAACTGGATCCGCTTCTGCCGCTTTTTAATTTATTTATTACATCTATTTTTTTTAATCGATTATTCAAGTGATTTTCGAAGCGCTGGGCGCTCTCGCGGCACTCACACTGTCCCGTTGGACGTTACAGAGGCAAGACGTGTGCAAAATTTTTCAAAAAAGCGTTCCGTCTTTTGTATTTTTAATATTACGTAGTATGCATTCAATATCCATACACCTACTGCCCACAGTAGTAATAAAATTTAAATTCGCTATTTATTTTAAATCTATATAATTATATAAAAGAAAGTCGTGTAATCGTGTTAGTTACACTATTTATAACTCAAGAACGGCTGAAGCGATTTGGCTGAAAATTGGTGGGGAGGTAGCCTAGAACCAGGAAACGGGCATAGCATACTTTTTATCTCAATTGTACCCGGTAGGTGGCGCTGCTATAGGTATCTAACTCCGAAACTACTGAACCAATTTGTATCAAATTTTGTAAGCTTCTGTAGTTTGGTCCAACTTGAGAGATAGGGTAGTTTTTATCTCAATTGGACCCGGTAGGTGGCGCTGCTATCGGTATGTAACTCCGAAACTACTGAACCAATTTGTATCAAATTTTGTAAGCATCTGTAATTTGGTCCAACTTGGGAGATAGGGTACTTTTTTCTCAATTAGACCCGGTAGGTGGCGCTGCTATAGGTATGTAGCTCCGAAACTACTGAACCAATTTGTATCAAATTTTGTAAGCTTCTGTAATTTGGTCCAACTTGAGAGATAGGGTAGTTTTTATCTCAATTGGACCCGGTAGGTGGCGCTGCTATCGGTATGTAACTCCGAAAGTACTGAACCAATTTTTATCACATTTCGTAAGCATCTGTAATTTGGTCCAACTCGAGAGAGGGAATTTTTTATCTCAATTTGACCCGATAGGTGGCGCTGCTATCGGCATGTAAGCAATAAAATTTGGTAGCTGTTTTCCGGGCAGGACAACGTCTGCCGGGTCCGCTAGTTTAATATAATTATTTTGTTGCTGTTTAAGTTTTTGTAAACACTATTTATCTATATAAAAATTAATAAAAATGGAGTGTCTGTTTGTAATATTACGGCTTTTAACTAAATTCATATGTATGTATATTATATACACGGTACATATTACACCAAATTAACATTTTTGAAGTGAAACTTCTTTAGGCGCATGAGGGGTAAAATTTGAGCGACCGGTAACGCGTCAGTGTCACGACGAGTACTTGGATGGGTGACCTCTTTTTTTTTCAATTAGATTTTTGAAGTGAAACTTCTTTAGAATCGTTGTGATTTCAAACCGGATGCAACGGAAAAACGACAGGGAAGGGTGCGCCGCGCAGCGACTTGCATGAAAAAGGATGACACATTGTAGCGTTACGCTCTATGTAGCGTTACGCTCATTGTAGCGTTACGCTATTTGTATCGTTACGCTCATTGTATCGTTACGCTCATTGTAGCGTTACGCTCATTGTAGCGTTACGATATTTGTAGCGTTACGCTCTATGTAGCGTTACGCTCATTGTAGCGTTACGCTATTCGTATCGTTACGCTCATTGTATCGTTACGCTCATTGTAGCGTTACGCTCATTGTAGCGTTACGATATTTGTAGCGTTACGCTATTTGTAGCGTTACACTCATTGTAGCGTTACGCTATTTGTATCGTTACGCTCATTGTATCGTTACGCTAATTGTAGCGTTACGCTCATTGTAGCATTACGCTCATTGTAGCGTTACGATCATTGTTGCTTTACGATCATTGTAGCATTACGCTATTTGTAGCGTTACGCTCATTGTATCGTTACGCTCATTGTAGCGTTACGCTCATTGTAGCGTTACACTATTTGTATCGTTACACTCATTGTATCGTTACGCTAATTGTAGCGTTACGCTCATTGTAGCGTTACGCTCATTGTAGCGTTACGCTCATTGTAGCGTTACGCTCATTGTAGCGTTACGCTCATTGTAGCATTACGCTCATTGTAGCGTTACGATCATTGTATCATTACGCTATTTGTTGTAGCGTTACGCTATTTGTAGCGTTACGCTATTTGTAGCGTTACGCTATTTGTAGCGTTACGCTCATTGTAGCGTTACGCTATTTGTATCGTTGCGCTCATTGTAGCGTTACGCTATTGTATCGTTACGCTATTTGTAGCGTTACGCTCATTGTAGCGTCAGTACTTGGATGGGTGACCGCTTTTTTTTTCAACTAGTATTTTTGAAGTGAAACTTCTTTAGACGCGCTTAAAACTTTGGTAGTAAGCAGGTGCGACGAGGGCGTTACGAAAAGTGTGATCGGTCGAGGCGAACGGAAGTTGAGAGGGAGATATTTTAGTTAAGATAAAATTTGATCGACCGGAAACGCGGCAGCGTCACGACGGTCAGTTCTTGGATGGGTGACCGCTTTTTTTTCAACTAGTTTTTTTTAAGTGAAACTTCTATAGGCGCGCTTAACTTGGGGAGTAAGCAGGTGCGTTACGAGAGCGTTACGAAAAGTGTGATCGGTTGAGCCGAACGGAAGTTAAGAGTGAGATATGTTAGTAAAGATAAAATTTAATCGACCGGAAACGCGGCAGCGTCACGACGGTCAGTACTTGGATGGGTGACCGCTTTTTTTCAACTAGTTTTTTTGAAGTGAAACTTCTTTAGACGCGCTTAAAACTTTGGTAGTAAGCAGGTGCGACGAGGGCGTTACGAAAAGTGTGATCGGTCAAGGCGAACGGAAGTTGAGAGGGAGATATTTTAGTTAAGATAAAATTTGATCGACCGGAAACGCGGCAGCGTCACGACGGTCAGTTCTTGGATGGGTGACCGCTTTTTTTCAACTAGTTTTTTTGAAGTGAAACTTCTATAGGCGCGCTTAACTTGGGGAGTAAGCAGGTGCGTTACGAGAGCGTTACGAAAAGTGTGATCGGTTGAGCCGAACGGAAGTTGAGAGTGAGATATGTTAGTAAAGATAAAATTTAATCGACCGGAAACGCGGCAGCGTCACGACGGTCAGTACTTGGATGGGTGACCGCTTTTTTTTCAACTAGTTTTTTGAAGTGAAACTTCTTAAGGTGCATGAGGGGTAAAATTTGATCGACCGGAAACGCGGCAGCGTCACGACGGTCAGTTCTTGGATGGGTGACCACTTGGGAACACCGCGTGACGTTGCTATAATATATTATACATATTCTTTGTTATAATATATTATACATATTTAATTAATATTAAAATAAGAATTAGATTATTGATAAAATATGAAGCTACTTTATTGAGATACATTTTATTGAATAATAATTATTTTAAACTACCTGTGCCCGCGACTTCGTCCGCGTGGAGTTTAACAAAATAATTATTGTTCAGTTCGCAGTTATAAAATATTAATAAAAAATCTAAAATAAAAGTAGCCTACGTTACTCCTTATTACATCAGCAGCTATCTGCTAATGAAAGTCATGTCAAAAACGATCCAGCCGTTTCAGAGATTAGCCGGAACAGACAGACAAACAAATTATAAAAAAATGTTATTTTGGTATTTGCACTATGTATATATGTAATTTAGTTAAAAGCGGGTATTACAATATTACAAACAGACACTTCAATTTTATTTATTTGTATAGATTTAATATGTAATTTGTTTTATTTTATATAGCTTATTCTATTTATGTCCAACAGTCTATAATAAATAACCCTGAAATCGTTTACTTATTTCATTTATTTACGAAAGTATTACATATTTATCACTACTTTAAAAAATGATCATAATAAATGCATTTCTATTTTAAAGTCAAATCAAATTAGTTCGCTTTACAGCCACTGATGCTTTGAGGTCACGAACTGAGTTCACAAGCATCGAGTTCGCGCGACGTGTGTCCAAGGGGGACGGGGTAGACGTTAAATGCCTACTTTTGTCAAACGACGAAGCCTTAACGAGCACTCCGAGGCATGGTGGGGAGAAGCAAAAGGACAGACTTCCTAACCGGAAACAAATATTTGTACAAATACCAATATCCATCCCAAGTAGAAATCGAACCCGCGAACCGCTGGTGTTTAAACGCGTACATGACACACGTAACACTACACCAGAGCGGTCGTTAAGTATAATAATTGAAACATACACATTAACAGCACACATTACAAAATCCTTATCCACTTTCCGTATAAAAAGTCTTATACAATAATCATTAAAAAAACAATCAGCAAAAAAGTAACTAATCATAAATACTTAAATACGTTATTATAAAGGTCACGCTTAGATCGAAAAAAAAAACTACCAACCGATATCGAACCGCATTCCTTAATGCATTTAAATTTAATGCAATGATTTAAAGCGATTTTAATTTGAATTATAGCAATACATTTTCTCACAAACGACAAAAAAATAGACTTCAATTGTCATCGACAAGTAATGCAACGTTACCTACGTTGACAAAAAATAGTCTATTTAATACGCATTTGGTTCCAACCACTGAACAACTTTCGATTAAAAAAATAATCTTTAAAATAAGTATACACACACACACACACATCAGCCTATCGCAGTCCACTGCTGGACATAGGCCTCCCCAAGTTCGCGCCAGACATCCCGGTTTTGCGCAATCCTCATTCAGCCTACGCCAAAAATAAAATAAGTATAATCACTAAAAAGTTATCAAATAACATACGAAAAAAAATACAGTCGATTTAAAAAAGTCTTTTAAAAAACTCAATACCTATCTTTCATTAAATTTCTTTGACGAGAAAATCTCTATTAGTATAAATAGAGTTTTTACAGCTGTACTATTTAGATGTGATATTCTGTAAGATTGAGATACTTGCCCAGTCTGGCTGTTCCTAATTTTGAGATGTATATGTCCTGCTTTGTTTCCTACCTCAATGGTTAAATTAAAAAATTAATTGTTCATATAGGCTAGGAGGAAGTTCAAAAGCATTCTTGAATCTAAATTACGTCATAGCGTCATACGTTTTTTAGAAATAAAGGAAAAATAAATTCCATAGCTATTCGGTTTTACTTTATATAACAAAAAAAAATGATTTAATGAAATTAATCTCTAGTAGTTAACATTATACTGCTGTTTTTAGCGAACGATTTTAGTTTCTGAAGAAAAAAAAAATATAACTGCTAGTGTTACAAATTAGTAAACAACATGTATGTGAAACATATGCAGTATACAATTATCTGCAAGTATTATTATATATCTAGTATATTTATTATATGTTTGATATATTTATTGCATATTTAGTAGTAAAAACGGCATGGGAAACCAAGAGCCCTTGGATGTTGTTTATATAATAAATAAAAAAATATAGGTACAATTATCTTGTATTTTAGACCAGTATAATTATTAGTTAGTTAACTAGTTAAATTATTAGTATTATATATAGGTATATGAAAATTAACTTTACTTATGAATTGTAAATTAATTTTTTTGGTAATAGCTTAAAACTTAATAAGTTAACAACCATAATTACATTTTTAATATAACAACGTTTTAGATTTCTTTGTTACTGTTGTAATAAAATCGTAAAAATCAAAATTATAAATTTTAATTCCAAAATTTATTTCACTTTAAGAAATAAATAATATAAAAATTAGTAGCGTAAGTTTAAATAATAAATCTCAATGAATAATCTCTTACCCAGTACAATGTTCAAACAAACAAACCACAAAAACGAATAATAATAAAATGTATAATTATTATATATAGGTATCTATTATTTAATTAATAATTATAACACATGAATCATATTAAAACACGTCACAACAAAGTCTATTTTAAATCAAATCAACGCACTCTTAACTACCTGAGACATGCAACGCTTCAATGACAATAGTGATCTGTGGCCGCTTGTAAGTTGAAAACTTGAAACAGATTGTTTTTATTGTAATTATAAATCAGGTTTAGTTCAGATTGTTTTCACAGATTGTTTTTATCTATATACTATAATATAATAAAGCTGAAGAGTTTGTTTGTTTGATTGTTTGTTTGTTTGTTTGTTTGTTTGTTTGTTTGTTTGTTTGAACGCGCTAATCTCAGGATCTACTGGTCCGATTTGAAAAATTCTTTCAGTGTTAGATAGCCTATCTATCGAGGAAGGCTATAGGCTATATATCATAACGCTAAGACCAATAGGAGCGGAGTCCACGCCGACGAAGTCGCGCGCAGAAGCTAGTACAAGATAAACAGAGTTCACAGATTGTTTTTATACAAGACTTTTGTTGTTTATTAGTCTAACTAGTTTCTGCGCGCGACTTCGTCGGCGTGGACTCCGCTCCTATTGGTCTTAGCGTGACGATACATAGCCTATAGCCTTCCTCGATAAATGGGCTATCTAACAGTGAAAGAATTTTTCAAATCGGCCCAGTAGTTCCAGAGATTACCGCGTTCGAACACACACACAAACAAACAATCAAACAAACAAACTCTTCAGCTTTATATATTAGTAAGTATAGATATATAAAATCTCGCGTCGTGTTGTTTGTTACCAAACTTCTCCGAAACGGTTGGATCGATTTTTGTGTGCATATCGGGTAGGTCTAGAATCGACCACCATATTTTATTTTTCATACCCCTAAATGATAAGGGTGACTCACCCCTAAATATATTTCTTTATTTTTTTGACATTTTTTTTAAATATTTAATTATGATTTAACATTGAAAAATACATACAACCCTAAATTTTCACCTTTCTACCACAAATCCCTATTTTTTAATAGAGTTTAGAGGCAAGACTACTTTTGCCGGTTCAGCTAGTAATATTATAAAGAGCAAACGCAACAGTTACAATTTTAAAAACTGCTAATTAATTTAATACCTTTAAACGAGCGATATGATATGAATCTCGGAAACGGCTCCAATAATTTTCATGAATCGATACAGCTAGGATTCATATTTAGATATTGTCATTTTATCCGTGTTTTCGGGCACAATACACTACAATATCATTAGAATATGAAGATACATTTCGCCACCATCTACAAGGTTATAGCTCAGCTGGGAAATCGGACGGTCACGAAACGAGAAGACCCCATTTCAAATACACATGTCTTCAGATCGATTATTTTTTTCCCTTTTTTTTTTCTAATATTGCACTCGTCATTTTTTATTTAAATAAACAGACTATATTTTTTATTATTATGTCGGTAAGCACAAAATCAGTATGTAATTCTTATTTATATGAATATTAATAAAATTTCCAAAAAACACGATTTACTAAAAAAACGAGCAAAGTTCGGTCATCCAGGTACTTATTATAAATGTCAGACTGTTCATTTACATAGTCTGGCCATATACAATTAAAAATAAACAAAATATTACATTAATTTGAATTTGGAATCTGTCATTTTTATATGATTGTTCATTGGGCGCGTTCCACTAAGCGACCGCAACGACCGTAACGCCCTTTCTATCGTCGCATCGCAATGCGATACCGGTCGTTGCGAGCTATTCCACGACATCATAGAAAATTCGCCTACAATTACGCCCGCGGCGTTTTCTACGTTAGTGGAAAGGCAATTTCAGCGGTCGTGGTCGATGGCGTTGTGGGCCTTTAGTGGAACGCGCCCATTGTGTTTTCTTATTTTCGCGCCAATACATTGTAAAACATTTTGTGACTGTGTGACATTTAAATGGACTGGGGTGATAAAGAGAACCGAATCGCTGCGATTGCAAAGGTATGGAGCCAAATACAATTTTTAAAACTCTCCATACGCTTGGTATTAGTCAAATATTTGTGTTAACAGGCTATTGATAGGTACCTACAATGAAACCTCCTCTGTTTGTGACAGAAAAAGATCTGGCCGTCCACGTACTGGTCGTACGAAAAATCCTGACCGAAGGCAAAAGATTTTATCTCTGAAGACTGGCCTCATCTAGTCCCTATCTTAATCCGCTGAATTATGATTTATGGTCAGTTTAAGAGAGTATGGTTTGCTCTAAATGCCATGATAATTTGCAGACTCTAAAACAATCCACACGATTGGCAGTGAAGAATTTTCGAATGGAAAGAGTGCATTCTTCTATTGATAACTGGCCTCAACGTTTAAAGAACTGTATTACAGCTAATGGAGACCACTTCGAATAAGCTTTATATATATTTTAATGGTTTTATATCAACGTATTAAACTAACACACTGTAATAGTAATAAAATGTTACGTGCAATAGAAAAATTGTTATTTTCTTCGTAACAATATTAGGTAGGGATCCCTAGTACATTTTTTTCACTTGATTAGTATCAAGCTAATTTTCCGGGAATAGCTACATTTTGATGAGACGAACAAAAAATTCCTCTTCGAAAACTCTCAATTGTGGTAGATAATAGAGTTAGCAGAAGATAGAGCAGCAATGAGCGTAGGACCGGGATAACGTACCACGCAATTTGTAGGACAATATTACTATTAAATTATATAAATATTTACTAACTAAAAGAAAAAAAATCAGATTTTTTTTTTATTTTTGATGACCTTACGAGGTCATCACAAATTATTAGTAACCAGCTGATTTTTTCAGTTCTCACGTATTAATATATAGATATATATGTTCTAACTTATAATTTAAATTAATCATGGTCTAATTTCGACCAATGAGCGACCCCTAGTTATTATAATTATTCAAGTTGAAATCGATATAAAATTTTATTTAGAAATAAGTAAAAATAAGTTAAATTTAAACGCATTAAGTGCAGGCGCGCACCGCGATTTTCAGTTTTGCGACACGATTTTAAAATCGCGCTATAAAAAATCGCAGAACGTACCGTGCGTGCACTGCGATTAAAAAATCGCGATCTTTGCTCAGTTGCACCGTAGACTTCGTACAAGTCGCTTTTCTTTATTTACTAATTCGGAGGATCAGAAGAAAAAAAAATTTGCCAACACTTGATACATCTTTTAACAGCGGATAGAATTATCAAAGGTTTCTTTTATCAGAAACACCATGAACTTCGGATCCCAAAAATTCTTTGGCTATTATAGAATGAAAATTCAAACATTCGACAGATTACTGAGATACGAACACACAATATTTACAATAGCACGACGAATGTACGAAACATGAGAATTATTATATTTACAACTAGCGACCCGCCCCGGCTTCGCACGGGTGAAATGCTGATTTTTGTTGAATAACAATAAAATATAGTCTATGTCACTCCTGAATAGTGTAGCTTTCTGTTAGTGACAGAATTATCATGTTCAGTATTTGCGAAGATTACCCCCTACAAACAAAGTTATAAACTTTAACTTTTTATAATATTAGTATAGATTTTATTACAGTAGATAGACTGTAGTGCAACTCTCACAGCAACCAAATTATTATTTAAATAAATTAAAAGTAAAGAACCCTCTTTAAAAAACAAGCTTTTATTTGAATGTGCTAAAACGATAAAAAAAATTTACTTTATAACTTTTACTGTCTACTTATAAAGTCATTAAGTACATAATCTATATGATTAAAAAGCTTGTCGCGAGATATGAGTACCTACTCGTATTTCCTTAGTTTGAAAATTTTAATAGTTAAAATCAATCCCATGAATTTATTTAATTTACTTGTTTACAAGCAAAGCTCCCGACAAGCTTTCATTTATACAGGTGCTGACATGCTTACTCTTGGAAAGATGGAACGCGAATGAGGCCCGAATGCGAGATTTTAATATCGCAGTGCGTGCGGGATCATACAATTTCATACGTTGCATTTCATTTTCGCGATAATCGCGTCGCGAGTAGTCGCGAGAAAATGTGACAAATCACGATTTTAAAATCGCCGCGATTTTTCAGTCGCTGTGCGCGCACTGTCCTACTAACTCATACGTTGCATTTCTGCCATTAAACAATAGCGCGATTAAAAATCGTGGTGTGCGCCAGCTCTAAGGAATGCAGTTCGATATAATTATGTTGGTAGTTTTTTTCCCAGTCTAAGGGACCTTTAAATAATAACGTATTTAAGTAGATATTTATGATTAGTTACTTTTTTGCTCACTGTTTTTTTTTAATGATTATTGTATAAGACTTTTTATAATTATCGAAACTGGATAAGGATTTTGTATAAAAATAAGTATGAAATAAACGTATATTTCATACTTATGTCGTTTATATACGATAAATTTGTTAATCTTTATGTAAAATAAAAAATAAATATATTGTATACTTTTATAATATTACTTTATATTTATAGGTGTAATAAAATACCTAGATTTATTAATTTAAAAGTTTTTATTTTATTACCAATTCATTTAAATTTTTATTCCATAAACATTAGTATAGGTACATAATTATATCGTAAACAAAATGAATGTTGTGTTGGACCTGTAGAGTTTGTTGCCGATTCTTTTTGCAGCATCTACATTCCGAATCGGTGGTAGCTTCCTAGCTAGCTGTAGCTAGCTAGCGTCCAACGCGGGTAAACCACGCTTCTCATCTAGTTTATGTAGATTGCGATTGCCCATAATTGTTTTTATATGTCTAAAAATATGTTTTTAGTTAAGTAATTGAATCAACTTTACTTATTTTTTCATAACTTCATATATAAATAGGAATTGGATTACATATACTATACTTGACTTTGCTTGCTTCAGCCTATCTCTGCCTACTGCTAGACATAAGCCTCCGAAAGATAACGACAAACATTTCGGTTCTCCACAGTCTTCATCCAGCCTCCGCCGATCTGTCGTACTCGTAGATCGTCGGTCGTCGAATGATGGCCGTCCCACACTACGTATGCCAACAAATATTCACAAAACTACGTCACATTATGAAATATTGATAGTGATAACACAAAAAAGTGTGTGTGTGTACTTATCTACGCACGTAAGAAGTTATACTTCAAACTAGAGTATTAAAATACTTCCAAAAAACCTACTACTTAATAATTAGATACTAAGTCCACAACGCCATCTCTTAGAAATGATAAAGACTACTTTCTTGTTTTAGTCCACAAAGCCATCTCTTAGAAATGATAAAGACTACTTTCTTGTCTGCAAAACTAGCGGCATCTATTCATGCATGTTTGAACTACTTCGTATCCACACGCGCATTGTAAAAATTTACTCTCATCATTTTTCTCTAACGCGCCAAAAGAAGTATAACTTCAAAAAAACGCTCATCAAATTTAATATTATAAGTTCTGTTAAATAGCAGTCAATATGGCAGTCATAATTTTAAACAGCCACAGTTGGGCTTGACTTGTTTTTAGGGTCTTCTAATTAAGATTTAACTTTTTGGAGTACCTTTTTGTATAACATTTTATTCGTCATACTTTAAGTATGCATAATGATTAATTACATAGTTTTTATCTATCTATGTATATAAAAATATCAATTGCTGTTCGTTAGTCTCGCTAAAATTCATCTAGGTCTACTCATCTTCTCTCATCAGGCTAATTTTCATCTTGAAATGTTTGTGGAAGTTCAGGGAAGGGTGAGAAACATAAATAATATGTTACGGAAAATACTAAAAACGACGATTTAATTTTCCAATACAAAATGTTCCTAGCGGGGAAATTTAATGTCTTTTGTCAAAAACGTTGTCAATTGGTTGTCAAATATTTATAGGTACCTACATTCAGAAACTGTTTTGTGTATATTTTTCACAAATATACGTAGGTGATACGAAGTTCACCGGGCCATCTAGTTTGAAATAAATCTATTATTTACAAAAAAAGCTATACCTACTTGTTGTATGTATATTTGACCTTAGCGTGTGTGAACAACGAGTAAAATATGCAATAAATAATTATTTATATTTCTGCGTGTAGTTTAGATGAGGAAAAATCTTTAGATAAATCTAATAAGTCAAGTGATGAATAATGGTTTATATAAAAACTTGCGTACACACGTACTGTTATTTTACATATTTATTATTCGACTGGCGCAGTTAGCAGTAACTCTGGGTTTCACACTTTCACCACAGGTAGGTATAGTGTTTGATTCCCGTCCCGAGACTTGCGTAAATATGACCTTTAAACAAAAAATCACAAAAAAGTGTGTGTATCTACTTATGTACGCACGTAAGAAGTTATACTTCATTGGCTAGCTATCTTCACGTTGCTAACTTCTTCGTCTTTGACTAGCTAACTTCAGAGTGTCGGGTTTTTTTCGTAACGGTGTGCGCGCGCATCGTAAAAATTTACTCTCATAATTTTTCCCTCGTCAAAAGAAGCATAACTTCAAAAAAACCGACATTAATTTACATCAACACGAGAATATTATCAATGTAGTCGGAGTCAAGTAAATTTTTAAAGATAACTTAAAATAACGACTCGTCAGATATTGCTCAAAATTTAAATCACACGACAAAAATCCATTCCCGAATGAAAAAACGAAGTAGTATAAAAATCGCCAGTAAGAACGCAGAAGTTATGACGTAATACACGTAAAAATACAATCGAATTGAAAACCTCCTCTTGGAGGTGTCAGTAAAACTTCAATTCAATTTTAAACACACCATTTGTTAAGATTATTCTATTAAAATTCGTTCGTAATTTTAATTCAAAAATCAGCAACGGTTTTAAGGATTGCTAATCTTAAAATTGTCAGTAGATTTTGGTTTATAGGACCTTGAAACGAGCTAAAGCTATACTTCAAAATATATTATATCTCTTATAATATTATATAATTAAAACTTAGAATATAAAGTGACTCATTTAAAAAAAATTATTTTACTCATACCAAAAAATATATATAGAAATAATCCCATATAATTTAAATAATTCGAAATTTCCACTTGAGAGAGTGTCTCATTATATTTTGTGGGTCGCACTAATGAGAGAACGCAATGCTGTGGGTTTCAGAATAATTCACGACACTGTCGCTCTTCAGATGATTTTCAGTTATCTTTATTGATAACGAACTTGTTGATTAATGATGTTCTCCATTCCATATTATAATACACCCTCGAGGCTTAATACCGTTTAACACATGGTGCAGGTTTGATGAATCTGTGTTAATACTAAAAGAAAGTCTATTTTACTAATAATAAAATGGCTAATTACATAATCTATACTAATATAATAAAGCGGAAGAGTTTGTTTGTTTGTTTGAACGCGCTAATCTCAGGATCTACTGGTCCGATTTGAAAAATTCTTTCAGTGTTAGATAGCCCATTTATCGAGGAAGGCCATAGGTTATGTATCATCATGCTTAGACCAATAGAAGCGGTGTCCACGCCGACGAAGTCGCGCGTAGAAGCTAGTTTGTTAATAAAGTATTAGATAGAACATTTATAATCGATACTCAAGTCAAAACTATGATTTTTGTATCTCTGTATGCCTGTCTTTCTATTTAATCTGGTCGCGCATAACATAAAACGTTCAAAATTGATTTGAATCTAATTTGTCAATATTAGACTTCTACCCACTGCGGTCTAGGACTCTATATTGTTTGGAGGTGTCAGTAAAACTTCAATTTAATTTTAAACACACTTTTTGATAAGATTATTGTATTAAAATTCGTTCGTTATTTTAATTCAATAAAATAATAATTAAAAGAAAACAAAAAACCCGACTGCGTGAAGAACAACTAATAAAAGTACCTAGAAAATCAACAGAAAAGGATGAAACAAGATAAAAATTCAATAATGACACAAAGCCAGCGAAATAAATCGAACCCTTCCTTGGCAGGCGGGTAAAAATCAGCAACGGTTTTTAGTATTGCTTATCTTAAAATTGTGAGTATATTTTGGTCTATAGGAACAAAACTGTTATTTAATTCCCACTATCGCTTTTGCAAGTTACGTAACAAATCAATCCCTTTGAATCGTCAGCCAATCAAACCTCTCAACATGTTGGTCGGAGCGCTCTGCTAATAAGCGTCTGACGGACCACAGAAACAATCAATTGATTCAACGACCTGTATTTCATATGCAGACATCCATTATAGCCGTTAATTTTTAATTTTATAAAGTAATATTTTTAATTATAATTTATACCACACAGCACATGTGCTGTGTGGTTACGGCACTAAAGAATGTAGCCACCCCTTCTCTTCTCTTGGGTGTCGTAAGAGGCGACTAAGGGATAACACAGTTCCACTACCACCTTAGAACTTAAAAAGCCGACGGATGGCGGGATAACCATCCATGCTGGCTTTGAAATACACAGGCCGAAGATGGGCAGCAGCGTCTTCGATGCGATAAAGCCAGCCCTGCGGTCACCAACCCGCCTGCCCAGCGTGGTGACTATCGCAAAACACGTGAGTTCACGCCGTTTTTGGCGTGAACTTGGGGAGGACTATGTCCAGCAGTGGACTGCGATAGGCTGAAGTGATGGAACATTCGTATTGGCTACACAGATGTTGGCCTGTGTGCTTGTGTATTGTGTGTGTTTCCGGACCGACCGTTAATTTTTTATTATTTATTTATTTATACATTTATAACATACCTACTAGCCGACCCGTGTCCACTTCGTTGGGCGTTAATTATTATTTATGATGCAAATATAGGTATAGTAAAGTTTTCATCTCGCTCGCATTTCTCCAACTTCATTTACATATACTAAAATTTTACACTTTTTTTTGTTTAATAACAATAAAATATAGCCTATGTCACTCCTGAATAGTGTAGCTTTTTGTTAATGAAAGAATTTTCATGATCGGATCAGTATTTGCGAAGATTACCCCGTATATACAAACAAAGTTAAAAACTTTACCTCTTTATAATATTAGTATACATTATAATTAGTAGGTAATGCAAGCCTTGTGAGTGGTTTTAAGATACATTAAATGTCCCTCATATATGTGACAGATAAATTTTTACATCCCTATTCACTGACTTACAGTCTCAGCGGACAGCTCATGCTAACAGGGACGCGTCTCTTGGGCTCGAGAAAGTTGGCTCGAGTATTAGAACATGTCATAAAAACTCCAGTTTGAGGTAGCTTACATTGCTTAATTTAAAGACAGTTTACAGTCCAGAGAAAAACAAAGAACAGAGAAAGAACAGAACAGAGAAAAACACAGAAAGACAAACTTTATATAAAAGTAAATTCTAATTTACATAGCAAAAGGAAGGATCCCCGTTTTGGTACGTGACAGCTTATTGGTGTTCATAGAAGGGAACATATCCGCCAACCCACAGTGGAGCAGCTTGGTGGATTAAGTTCCGATTTATCTGACATGGAGAAAGAGGCCCATGCTCAACAGTTGGATGTTACAGGCTAAATTACATGTTTCATATAAAACAATCAAAGCAATTATTTTCTACATTTAGATAAAATTTTAATATCCTCTCTGAAACGCCATTTTTTGGAATCTTTAGAAAAGTGTTAGCTGTGTAGCAGCTGATTCAAGGAAATAAAATTATCGAAAAATTTTCTTGAGGAAGATATAAAAAATAACTGATATTATATTTAGAATCACTGACCTTTTCATTCATTTGAACATTTAAGATACTAAGTATAGAGTTAATATGATATTAATCCACACAGTACTATAATATATTTGTGAGAAATGTTTCAGGTTGTTTGATGATACTCTTACTGTATAACAATGAAATACTGACATAACCGAAAACACGTACGCTTCAGCCTGCAATATCCCACTGTTGTGCATAGACCTCTTTCCCTATGTAGGAGAAGGATCAGGGCTTAATCCTCCACGCTGCTCCAATGCGGGTTGGCGGATATATTCTTTACTATGAGTAACGATCGTTATCAGGTGTACATGATAACAACTGGGACAGATGGCTTAACGTGCCCTCCGAGACACGGTGGGAGACCCACAAGGACTGCACAAACACCTAGACCACGCCAAACATCTGTATGGCCAACACAAATGTTGTCGTGTGCGGGGATCGAACCCGCAACCGCCCGCGCAACCGACCGAGAACACAGACGCATAATTATTATTTATGATTAATATTATTTATGGTATCAGATATTTATTTTCTCTGATAGAACACTAATAATCCTCTATCTATGCCCCTTTATTCTTTTTTTGTCCTTTTTAGTTTTTCTAAAGGTTGTCTTGGAAGAGATTGCTCTTTAGAGAAAATACCGCCTTGTTTATACATTTCTTTTTTTTTTGTTTTTTTTTTTCTTGCATATTTTATGTTAAATGTATAGTTTCTGGTTGTACAATAAAGAATATTTGTATTATATTGTAATGATTTACATAATGTAGATGAAAAGAAGTTATTTATATCAAAATACATTTTTTCATAATCTCAAATTTTCCGTAACGCATGATTACCGAAAACGTACGGCCCATAACTTGAAAAATATTGTGACTTAAATTACAAGATTATCTTCATAAAAACGTGTAATGATATTGTATTACGTTATAACGTCTGTGGTAATGGTTTGTAAAGATTTATTATGTACTTTGTGCAAGACCTTTGTGCCGGCCTTTTTTAAATTAACTTTCGTCCTATCGCGAATTCAATTTTCTGCTGTACATACTCGTATATTGTGCTTATACAAGAAAAGGCACTTTATTATATATGTTTATTTGAGGCTATATTTTATTTATTTATTTATTTAGGATTACCAGTAGTCGTTAACACTAATAACACAATAAAGTAAACTTAATCTTAATAAATACTATACAGCTAAGTGTTTTTTTTTTTTCTTTATTTTATTTAGGGACTTTTATACGCAAGTACATGTCAGTCCCATCGTAACCTTATACTAACTATACCATCAGATGAGACTTATGAGCCTGAACAGTATTATAGCCTCATTAAGCTAAGTGTTAAAATACAAACAAATAACAAATAATATTTGAAAAAAAAACTAAAAAACACGTCTTTCTTAATAAGAAAACAAAAATATATAATAATTTTATCAAATTAATTAGTGTATTGTCATCGGTCCTCGATAAGTCTACTAAGTTTAAATGAAATCTGAACGTTTGAAGTGGGTCAAAATGAAGTCCAAGGGAGTCGGTTACAAGCATACAAACATACAGGTGAAGCTAATAAAAAGCGTTACAAATTTTACATTAAAAAAACACATTGCATTCCAATTTTAAACTGAGTTAAATATTTGAAATCAAAGTGGCCATCAAGTAAGTAGTGACAGAATATTGAATTATGTCTGTCACCACTTACTTGGTTTTGAAGTAAACATAAAGAAGCTCGGGCTACCTCACTTATTCCAGCCTCCAGGGACGGTACTTGACTGCACTGCTTAAGAGTAGGTAATGTTATTTAGTTGTAAACTTCCTAAAGGTACTTTCTCATTAACGCTGCTCAAAAATTTTCAGCAAGGGTTTTTTTATTTATTTATTTCAAAGCACACTTACAACATACATATACAAAGTTAAAAGTTAAACAATACATAATAACAAAGTATCTGATATGCATGTCACTTACAAGTGTACATAGCACTCCAGAACACAATGATCAAAAGCAGAAAAGATCACAAACAATTAAAATATTTGAACTTAGAAAGTGACACCCCATTACCATCACAACCAAAATAATCAAAATTTTAATATTGGATTAGATATTGGCTGATGAGTCCGACTTCAAGAGCCATATTTCCTCAGGTTTAATAAAATCAACGTTATTTTTACTAAACTTGTAAAGTTTATAAAGAAAGCGAGCCCTTATTAAAAATAATAAGAAATTTACGTTATAAATTATAAAATTTCCAATCGTTTTTAATAGGCAATATTGGTCGGTCGGTTATTACGCCGCGGGCTATAGCAGGGATGGCGGCATCCCGGGCATAGATGGCGGAGATCCAGTTGTTTACAAAATAAACAAGAGTGTGGATGGAAATTAATTAAAAGTCGTGAAATATTAAAAAGTTCGTTTTACGACGCTGTTCCTTTTTTTTTTAAATTAAAATCTGCATTTACACATGCATATTAGTTTACCTACAGATGCTTTTTAATACACGTCTGTTAAGCTAGAATGGTCAAATGGGCAGAACCACTTAAATTTTTGGTAAATATTGAGTGCTTTTTAAGTGCTAATTTAGTGCTCCAATATAAAATTTTACGCCCAAGAAACATGATCATAAATTATAAAACTGCTAGCTTTCACGTAAGCTAGCAATGGACAGCCGGCTATAACGCTCATAGTGTTAAGCAGACCTAGGTGTTAGCATTAATAATTTAGTGCTCATTGAGTGCTTCCAATATATGTACAAGAATCACAGAGAAAATTTTTTTTTATTTTTTTTTATTGATTATAGAAAAATATGGCTGTAAAGCTAGAATAGTCAAATGGGCAGAATCACTAAAATTTTTGCTAAAAATTTAGTGCTTTTTAAGAGCTAATTTATGGCTGTAATATCAAATTTTACGCCCAAGTAGCATGATCATAAATTATAAAACAGACAGCTTTCACGTAAGCTAGCAATTTACTTCCGGTTATAACTCTTATAACGCTCATAGTGCTAAGCATAACTACGTGTTAGCATAAATAATTTAGTGCTCATTAAGTGCTTCCAATATATGTAAAAGAATCACAGATATTTCTTTTTTTTTCGATTTTGGAATCGATTATAGATATCTGCTAGCTTATAATTAAGCTAGCAATGTACTGACGGCTATAACGCTCATAGTGCTAAGCATAACTACGTGTTAGCATTAGTAATTTAGTGCTCATTAAGTGCTTCCAATATATGTAAAAGAATCACAGATATTTCTTTTTTTTTCGATTTTTGAATCGATTATAGATATCTGCTAGCTTATAATTAAGCTAGCAATGTACTGACGGCTATAACGCTCATAGTGCTAAGCATAACTACGTGTTAGCATTAGTAATTTAGTGCTCATTAAGTGCTTCCTATATATGTAAAAGAATCACAGATATTTCTTTTTTTTTCGATTTTGGAATCGATTATAGATATCTGCTAGCTTATAATTAAGCTAGCAATGTACTGACGGCTATAACGCTCATAGTGCTAAGTCTAACTACGTGTTAGCGTTAGTAATTTAGTGCTCATTAAGTGCTTCCAATATATGTAAAAGAATCACAGATATTTCTATTTTTTTTCGATTTTTGAATCGATTATAGATATCTGCTAGCTTATAATTAAGCTAGCAATGTACTGACGGCTATAACGCTCATAGTGCTAAGTATAACTACGTGTTAGCATTAGTAATTTAGTGCTCATTGAGTGCTTCCAATATATGTAAAAGAATCACAGATATTTCTTTTTTTTTCGATTTTGGAATCGATTATAGATATCTGCTAGCTTATACGTTACGTTTTAGCGGTACGTTTTAGCGGTACGTTATATTATTATACATTGCTAGCTTAATTATAAGCTAGCAGATATCTATAATCGATTCCAAAATCGAAAAAAAAAGAAATATCTGTGATTCTTTTACATATATTGGAAGCACTTAATGAGCACTAAATTACTATTGCTAACACGTAGTTATGCTTAGCACTATGAGCGTTATAGCCGTCAGTACATTGCTAGCTTAATTATAAGCTAGCAGATATCTATAATCGATTTCAAAATCGAAAAAAAAAGAAATATCTGTGATTCTTTTACATATATTGGAAGCACTTAATGAGCACTAAATTATTTATGCTAACACGTAGTTATGCTTAGCACTATGAGCGTTATAAGAGTTATAACCGGAAGTACATTGCTAGCTTACGTGAAAGCTGTCTGTTTTATAATTTATGATCATGCTACTTGGGCGTAAAATTTGATATTACAGCCATAAATTAGCTCTTAAAAAGCACTAAATTTTTAGCAAAAATTTTAGTGATTCTGCCCATTTGACTATTCTAGCTTTACAGCCATATTTTTCTATAATCAATAAAAAAAATTAAAAAAATTTTTTCTCTGTGATTCTTGTACATATATTGGAAGCACTCAATGAGCACTAAATTATTAATGCTAACACCTAGGTCTGCTTAACACTATGAGCGTTATAGCCGGCTGTCCATTGCTAGCTTACGTGAAAGCTAGCAGTTTTATAATTTATGATCATGTTTCTTGGGCGTAAAATTTTATATTGGAGCACTAAATTAGCACTTAAAAAGCACTCAATATTTACCAAAAATTTAAGTGGTTCTGCCCATTTGACCATTCTAGCTTAACAGACGTTTTTAATACTATGTTTCAGATCAAAATATTTTACAATGATTTAGGTACTTACATATTAAATCTGTGAAGCGTTTATATTATGTTTAGGCTTAGTGTTATTTCATTGCTTAATTTTATTTACACTTCGAAGATTCCGCAATCCTTAAAGACAAAAGTTTTCGAGCAATGCGTCCTGCCTGTGTTGACATACGGAGCCGAGACATGGACACTGACGAAGGGACTGGTCCACAAGTCTACGCGCAATGGAACGGGCTATGCTTGGGGTTTCTCTCAAAGATAGGATTAGAAATCAGACTATCCGCGAGAGAACGAAAGTAACCGACATAGCCCACAGAGTTAGCAAGTTGAAGTGGCAGTGTCGCAGGACCGATGGCCGTTGGAGCAGACGTGTCCTGGAGTGGAGACCGCGTCTTGGCAAACGCAGTGTGGGACGTCCTCCAGCCCGTTGGACCGACGATCTTCGTAAGATTGCCGGTGTAGGCTGGATGAGGATTGCGGAAAACCGGGATGTCTGGCGCGAACTTGGGGAGGCCTATGTCCAGCAGTGGACTGCAATAGGCTGAACTGATGATGACTGATTAGTGTTATTTCAACCGCCTTAAAAAAGAAGGAAGTTTATGCGGTTGTTTAAGCAACCTTGGCGACCTATATATCTATTGTTAGCATTTACTGACAATTATTACAATATTGGATTTTGTATTGATTTTATCGTATATTCGCTTAATACCGGAACAGTACAAAGATGTCGCCACCATCTTCCGAATGGTTAATATTTATTTACGATTAGTCAGTTGGTATCTTTATTGTTTAGTTTTACAGGATAGTTACTCAATAAATACTGTTATCGTTTAATTTATGCTTCTACTAATTTTATAAGATGGTTTATGTTGTTTTACTGTAATTATTACTTGTTAATGTATCGAAAGAGCATATAGATGGAGACACCATCTTCCGAATATTTAATACTAATTTTATGATTGGTCACTCGCCGTCTTTGTGATCTATTGGCGGGATTTCTGTCCTATAAATACGATAATTTGTAAGTGAAGAGTTAGTTATTGTTTAATCATTGTACGGCTAGCGTTGCTGCTCGATAAGTATAGTATAAGTGATTAGTGTGATAATGTTGTAATGTAGTTAAAAGTGTGAGTTGTGAATAAATAACTATAGACTTGTAGTGAGAATTAGTTATTCCTTTGAGTGTTTTCAGCTGTTGTTCTACATCATGGTGATATAATATATATCACTGTAATATGAAACTTTGAATATATAGTTGGGTGCTGTAAAGGACTCGCTATAGACGGAGCCAAGGTTGCTTAAACAACCAAATAAAAATCATCATAATATCAAAGATTTCGATCTATCGCGTACATCGTTCCATAGCTTAATTGGCTAGATCATAGACACGGTATGTCGGAGGTGCGGATTCGAACCCGCTGGATCGAAAACTTTAATATGATTTAAATATATTTAGAATTTCCTCATGTGTGGGTAACACAAAAATAAAAAATAATACGAATATTCATTGTTTTTAAATCGGTCAATAAACAGTTGTCTTAGAATATTTAGATTACTTACTTAAATAAAATGAATACATACCTTATTACTTTTAATTTAATTTATTTGTTCAAAACACAAAAAACACATATTTTACACTATTTTAACTATTTACAAGCCTGCCGCGAAAACTCACAAGAGCTTATAGGTAGGGATCCCTAGTACATTTTTTTGAACTGATCAGTATCAAGCTAATTTTTTGGGAGTAACATTAACTAACATTTTGATGAGGCGAACAAAAAATTCCTCTTTGAAAACTCTCGATTGTGGTAGCTAACAGAGATAGTAGGGGGTAGAGCAGCAGTGAGCGTAGGACCGGGATAACGTACCACGCAATTTGTAGGACATTATTACTATTAAATTATATAGATAATCACTAACTAAAAGAAAAAAAAATCAGCTGGTTAGTAATAATTTTTGATGACCTTACGAGGTCATCAACTTGATGAAAAATTAGCTTGATACTGATCAGGTGAAAAAAATGTACTAGGGATCCCTATACCTATTATCTGGACAAGCCGTTGCGTTGAATACCATATTATCATTTATGTTTCAGTTCATACAATACTGTCCTATATTATACTAATAACTAGTAATTTACTAAGTTTTTGACTATTTAACGCTTGATTGATGATTTTAATAGATGTTTTTTTAATGATCTTCTATAATTGCGTTTGTCTAGATATAAGTCTTGTAGGTTTTCCGGAAGTTCATTAATGAATGTGGGTATAATGGTATTTAACATTCTATCTCCGTAAAAATTTGTTACCTGTACTCAGTACCTACTTTAAAACTTCTCAATTTTCAAGAGCAATTTGCCATGATTATCCCGTATTTGGCAGAGGTCTTAACTCGAAAATTTAAGTAACATGTGCCAACTTGTTGAAATATTTATAAGTATTATCATAATTTTGTGATTGTTGAATTTCACTTTGTATTTCTAATATTTTTGGAGCACGAAAGTAATTTATTATATCTAATTTTATTTATAATAAAATTATTTCTTAAAAATAAACATAATTAAAATGAACCAGAGAACCTTATTAATAAGATTGTTTTGTTTGTTTTTGTTGTTTGTTATTATTATTAGAAACCAGCTTCAAATGTTTTAAATATGACGGTAGTCATACAATTTAACAGCTGCGAAAGACGGCGGCTACATGGCGCTAAGTGGAACGTGCACCGGACGCAGTCAACCGTAACGATGCTCCCCACCGAGCGATCGCCTTTATAAGCAACCGCGCTGTTGAGTCGGCACGCATTTCAAACGAATGCGTCCTGGTGCACGGACCACTGTCTTTCGACAGTCAGTACTGCCCAGCAGGTCGTGGAACGTTGTCCCAGACAATTAGTACTGTCCTTATTGCGGTGGGTGTGGGGAAACTCTGTCTATGACAGTCAGTACCGCCCTATGTGACCGCCCTTACTCTCACTTTACTAGTTATTCAATTAGTCTTATTTTATTTCTGTATTTCTAGATTATAACTGATTGTTCGACTGAAATAAATTGCCATATGCGAATTTCCCTTCTGATGTCCGAGCCAAACCCGACATCAGAAGTGGGATACTGTTCTCGTGCCCACTAAGTGTTACTAGTGAGTAATTTATTTCGCGATGCCACGAGAGTCGCGTTCGCGTAGTCCCGAAGAATTATCGTGCAATCAAAGCACAAGTCGAGTCGTCATCATTTGAGCCGGTTTAATAGTAGTAGTAACCTGTCTCTTCATAAACTTAAATGATGCGAGCGCAGAAGTTTTTGTGGTTACCCACTTGTGTGTGATAAAGTGTTAATATCGTCTTAGCTTATGTATTTCCGATTACCCTATGTATCAGATATTTTTGTGTTTATTTTTACTATCTTACATGATATTTTAACTAATATTATTTGTCGAAGTACCGAAAGAGCGTAAAGTTGCTGACGCCATCTTCCGCATATTTAATACTTACTAATTTTCTGATTAGTCAGTCGTCATTTTTTGACGGGATTATTGTAAGGGAATAAGCGGTTATTGTTTAATTTTTGTGCGGCTAACGTTGGTACAAATACGCGGCGTATGAATAGTAAAGTGTGTATCGTGAATGGATAACTGTAGATTTGAAAAAAAGTGTTTAATTGAGGGTTTTCGGTTTTTTTTTTTCTATTTTTGATTGATTTATTTAAACTGTTTAAAAGTTTTTTTTCAGTTGTTCTGTTTAAGAACGTTTAAATTACAGAGAGTTAATTGATAACACCTTGGTACAATCGTAAGCCTATTAATGCAATAGTTGTAGGTAACCTCAGATTAATAATTTTGTTTATGAGTAGGTAACTATTAAAAATTCTTACTGTACTCTGTCCATTCGTTTATTCAAGAAGAATTTTCAGTCGATTTAATGAAATATTTTTAGTTTAAAAATATTAAATATTCCTTTATTAGTTATTTTCGTTAATTACGTAGCTAGTTTGTTAAATAAATAAGTAGACAGGTAAACTTGAATCGACTTTGACACTAACGCGTGAGTAGTTACGTTTTAAGGCATTTTGCCAAGGAGTGAATAGATTACTTAACAGGAGTTACTATTCTTTACTATTGGTTTGAAATTAAATTCGAAGATTTTGACTTAATTCTTTGCAATGACGTCGAATTGTTTTTAAACTTATCGTATTCCAGGAACTATTTCATAGTGTGTGCTTGATTGTTTATGAATAGGATACCTCACTCAATCAATCAAAATCGTCAATAAAGTATTGACGATACTGTAGCCGAAGTTTAGAAGGGGTATAATAGATTTCAGTGAATGAGATATATTTCTATCTATACAAAAAAAAATATTAAATAACTCTAGGAAACAAGTCTTGCAAATAAAACTAAATAATAAAGTGCTAGTGAAACAGAATAGCTATCATTGTCATCGTCTCATAATTTATCAGAATTTATGGCTATAATCCGATAGTTCCGTCAGAGAGACATGCTTTTTAATATCCTATCGGCGATTTTGTTTTGTTACAAAATGAGGAGCGTAAATCGTAATCAAAGCTTGATCCGAAGTATCGAGGCCCTTTTCGCGTAATAGAAGTTCTCGTAGGTAGTCGGTATACCCTTGAAAGCTTTAAATTGTAAACGTACCTACAAATTTGCTCACGATAGGTTAAGGAAAATGCCAGCAAGTCATGTACCAGACGATATTGATGTAATTTATGATCTTGTTGATAATGATGATGTTCAAGTTTAAGTAGAGAGAGAGACTAGAGTGAATGACTCTATCGACCGTAATGTGTTCAACCGTACCAGTGTAGTTATTCGTAGTCGTAGCCCGGTAGAATTGTCTCTTGGGGCAACCCAAGAGTCCAGTGCGTTTAACTCTGGCGGAGGTCGTGGTCTGTTGAGAGCGTAGCGTGTAGTCACAAGAGGTGACTGACACGGGTGATCCATTCGATGGATATGCGTACTGAGATGTATGTGACTGACACATGTACTGTGATTGCTCTTCGTCTAGAGAGCCGTGGTGTTAGAGGTCTTTACTCGAGGATTTTGCAAGCTTGGTTGTAACTTGTTGTAGAAGTAAACGTGTGTGTATAGTTTTGGTTGTGACGACGTCGATGGTACATGGCTGTGGTATTTGTGTGAAGTGATTAGTTATAATTGGTTTAACGCCATTTATGATTCAGATTGAAGTTCTTGAAACAAACTAAATTTAGAACCTAAATACAAGATTATCGCTATCTGTTAAAATAGTTGTCTGGTAATAGAACCTATAGGTATGTTCACGATCGTTTACGAAAGATTCCTCTTACTTATGTAGCTGCTGAGATTGTAGATTTGTTTAATGTTGATGAGTATGAGATGTAGATTTGTTTAATGTTGATGAGTATGAGATGTAGATTTGTTTAATGTT
This sequence comes from Melitaea athalia, assembly GCA_905220545.2. NCBI lineage: Eukaryota > Metazoa > Arthropoda > Insecta > Lepidoptera > Nymphalidae > Melitaea > Melitaea athalia. The sequence continues at coordinate 3,189,800 of HG992193.1, forward strand.
GATGAGTAAATAGGGCCCATACCATGGCTATTTGGTCGTATCACATGAGGTGATGACGATATGTGTTGGTCGTATCACATGAGGTGATGACGATATGTATTGGTCGTGTCACAAGAGGTGATGACGATATGTGTTGGTCGTATCACAAGAGGTGATGACGATATAGGTGGTAATAGTAGTTGTCGTTTGTTGAGCGTTGTATGTGATCTTAATGTGTCAATAATAAAACTTGATTTTTTAATTACGGCTAGAGGAACCTTTCGTCTGTGAAGGGATAAGATCGATTGGTAGTTTTTTTGTAATTAAAGATTGACTGATGAAGCACAGAATGTAATTTCACGTTAAGGTCAGGTAGGCCGAGATTCTAAAGATGCTTTAAAATTGTTCGTCTTGTTACATTCACACGAGGGCGTGTGCTAGCAAGATGGTCGTGACTTGCCCTTTATTACTTATATAGTTTATTAATTGAGGTGAAACAGATCCACACTGACCTATACTGGCCTATTCTGATAATAATAGTTAATTCTTCGATTTAATGGCTTTCAGTTGTGCCAAAGAACATTGTCGATTTTGCTAATAAGTAATCCCAGAATGATTCTGATACTATGACTGTCAACTGATACTATGTCTGCCCACTCTTAAGATGAATGGTAAATTGAGTGAAAAAAAGAGAGATGGTAAAAAAAAGGATAGAGAGATATATGGTAAAAAAAAAAGTGTGAAAAAAAAAAGGTAAACAAAGTGTGAGTCGTTGCTAAAGGGGTGTATATCTAGTCTAGCATTAAAAAGCTACAGGGAATTGATCTAGTCTAGCTTGCTATAGGGATCAATGTCCAGTCTAGCACAATCCGGGCCAGTATGGTCTCATCTGCTGTTGTGGGAGACTATCCATGATTCGCTGTAGGGGTCTCGCCTGCTTTTAGTGGGCGACGACTCAGACCAGACTGTTTGTAATGATGAGTGATGCGCTGCAGGAATCTCACCTGCTTTAGTGGGTGACGATTTAGACCAGCATGTTTAAACTGTAGGGGTTTTCCTGACCTATGGTAAACCTAGACCAGTGATATATAATGATGATATGTGTAATGATGAGTGATGCGCTGCAGGAATCTCACCTGCTTTAGTGGGTGACGATTTAGACCAGCATGTTTAAACTGTAGGGGTTTTCCTATGGTAAACCTAGACCAGTAATATATAATGATGATATGTAATGATGATATGTAATGATGATATGTAATGATGACATGTAATGTTGACATGTAATGATGAAATGTAATGGTGACATGTAATGTTGATATATAATGATGACATGTAATGATGACATGTAATGTTGATATATAATGATGACATGTAATGTTGATATATAATGATGACATGTAATGTTGATATATAATGATGACATGTAATGTTGATATATAATGATGACATGTAATGTTGACATCTAATGTTGATATATAATGATGACATGTAATGATGACATGTAATGTTGATATGTGATGATGATGATATGTAATGATGATATGTAATGTTGATGATGATAATAATGCGAATTAATGAGTCCTTTTCTTTTTAGATTAATCAATGCACTCGAGGGCGAGTGATTTGTCAGAATGGCCGTGACGGTAGTCATACAATTTAACAGCTGCGAAAGACGGCGGCTACATGGCGCTAAGTGGAACGTGCACCGGACGCAGTCAACCGTAACGATGCTCCCCACCGAGCGATCGCCTTTATAAGCAACCGCGCTGTTGAGTCGGCACGCATTTCAAACGAATGCGTCCTGGTGCACGGACCACTGTCTTTCGACAGTCAGTACTGCCCAGCAGGTCGTGGAACGTTGTCCCAGACAATTAGTACTGTCCTTATTGCGGTGGGTGTGGGGAAACTCTGTCTATGACAGTCAGTACCGCCCTATGTGACCGCCCTTACTCTCACTTTACTAGTTATTCAATTAGTCTTATTTTATTTCTGTATTTCTAGATTATAACTGATTGTTCGACTGAAATAAATTGCCATATGCGAATTTCCCTTCTGATGTCCGAGCCAAACCCGACAAATAAAAAATTAATAATATGAATACGATAAAAAATATAGAGATTAATAAAATTTTACGAATAAACTTTTTCTAATGTAGTAAAATAAATTATGATAATAGCCATTCTGCGGTTGTAAGTAATGTTGTCATTAGATTTATTTGCATATAATAATTTGGTTTTTAAAGCAGTTACAGTAATGATTTTAGGAGTTCTATATATTTTGAGTCACATAATACAGAATCAATACAGGCTATTAAACATCGCTCTATGACCCATAGCAGGGGAATAGTAGCCATAAATATCAGTTCGGGTGAAATGCCACGAGTATATACGTTAATATACTATTTTGACGACCTCTCTGGTATACCTAATGGTGCGTGGGCCTAAATACCGACGGTCGCGAGTTCGATCCCGCTCAGAGTGGATATTTGTGTTTATAAATATATTTATTTTCGGTCTGTCTGTTAGCCTTTGTCTCCTGTCTCTCGCCTTGGTCTCCCACCGTGCCTCGGAGAGCACGTTAAGCTGTCGGTCCCGGTTGTTATCATGTACACCTGATAGCGATCGTTACTCATAGTAGGGAATATATCCGCCAACCCGTATTGGAGCAGCGTGGTGGATTAAGCTCTGATCCTTCTCCTACATGTGAAAAGATGCCTATGCACAGCAGTGGGATATTACAGGCTGAAACGTATACTATTTTCCAAGTGGAGCTAAAAATGTATCAGAATGCAACAAATAGTAATCGGATCAAAATGGCTTTCGGTTGAATCGACACGTAGGTACTGTAATAAGCGTTGTTTACATTCAATAGAACTCTGTGTTCATTTCTATTTACTCTCGTAATATACGGATTAAATATTAATCTCGGTCGTTAAATGAATCATAGGTAGGGATTACATGATACAATCTGACAATTGTATCATCACTTCAGCTTATCCCAGTCCACTGCTGGACATAGGCCTCCACAAGTTCATGCCTGACATTATGGCGCGAACTCATGTGTTTTGCCCATAGTCACAACGCTGGGCAGGCGGGTTGGTGACCGCAGGTCTGGCTTTGTCGCACCGAAGACGCTGCTGGCGGTCTTCGGCCTGTGTATTTCAAAGCCAGCAGTTGGATGGTTATCCTACCATCGGTCGGCTTTCTAAGTTCCAAGGTGTGAGTGGAACTGTGTTATCCCTTAGTCGCCACTTACGACACCCACGGGAAGAGAGGGGGTGGCTATATTATTTACTGCCCTAACCACACAGCAGACAATTGTATCTTTAATAGTCTATTTATATTATTTTATAAGTTATTGCACTTGAAAATGTACAGAAATCTATACTTAATATAATAAAGCTGAAGAGTTTGTTTGTTTAATTGTTTGTTTGTTTGAACGCGCTAATCTCAGGATCTACTGGTCCGATTTGAAAAATTATTTCAGTGTTATAGTGATAGCCTATTAATCAAGGAAGGCTATAGGCTATATATCATCACGCTAAGACCAATAGGAGCGAAGCACCAATGAAGAATGTTTCAAAATCGGGGTTTTTTCCTTTTGAGAGCTTCCGCTGCGTGAACGGTTAAAGTTTCGCACGGATCATGTATGAGTCATACAGTATGACAGAATTGGTCTTATTCCACGCGGGCGAAGTCGCGCGCAGAAGCTAGTCTTTACATATAAATAATAACGAAAATTTTCATTCTGAAGTTATACGAGCTATACGCCGACTTCTAACAAAAGAATAATGTTAAAATCATGACGAAATATTTAAGGACACAAAAGAAAAGTCCTCTTCAACATAACATAAATAGAAAAATATTTTGCGTATAGCAATATTAGATTATATTATCGACTCCATTGTGCTTATAATATATACAGATACCATATTAAATTTAATATGAAATGAACAAACACGCCCAGACGCTCGCAACTAGTAACACTGATTTATTAGATTTTTAAAAAATTGCTATGAAAAGAAATTGTATATGTATTAATGAATACACATTTTAAGTGATTATAATTATGTCAAATGTATAATGTGTAAGTGAAATTATATTTGTGATGTTTTTCACAACATTATTTGACGTGACGCCATATTGGATTTTAAGATATTGCTTCACAAAAGTCTCAGTATTAAGTTTTAGTTCACAACTACAATTAAGCCTGTAAAGTGTAACATCCCACTGCTGAGCATAGGCCTCTTTCTCCGTGTAGGAGAAGGGGTTGAGCTCGTTGTTTGGGAAGTTTTAGTTTCTCATCTTTAATTGTTAAGTACTAGCGGACCCGGCAGACGTTGTCCTGCCCGGAAATTTGATTGCTTACATACCGATAGCAGCGCCATATCAAAGATGGCGCTGTATGTAAAAAAGATTTTCCCGCTTTTCTGTTGAAATTTTTCCTGAATTTTCTTTGCTATAAACCTCACGGAGCCCGAGACCTTTCCAACGAATGCAAAACCGTGGAAATCGGTTCGTGCGTTCTGGAGTTATAGCGTCAGGAAGGAAAACCCGACTTATTTTTATATAGTAGATTCTAGAGTAGGTAATCTAGAGGATTTTATTCAAAGTTGTGATTAATTCAACATGCGTATTTACCGATTTTTATATTACAAAATATTATAGTCATAATTATTCAAGATTGTCTTATTTTGTTAACAAATTATACCCCGTCCGGCGACTAATGATCTTTTTGACAGCCCACGCCTATAAATTACAGTTGTTTTTTTTTTCGGAATAACGTACTAAAATTCTACTGTAATGTCATACTTTATTGACGATTTGATTGATGGAGTGAAGTACCCTGTGCATAAAAAACAACCACAGACTATGAAACAGTTCTTGAAATAATAAATCGATAATAAATCGATCATATGATAAAAATAATTTTACGTCATGTGATGATTGTGTCTATAAATTTAATACAAAAAAGGAAATAAAAATTGTATCTATGACCCCAAGATTGATTACTTGCAAGGAATTAAGTAGAAATCTTGAAAATTAATTGCAAACCAAGAATAAAGAGCAATAACTCTGTTAATTTATTTATTTATTATTTATATATTTCATTTATAATTAAAAAAAACTAATAAACGCATAAATAAATAATATTTTTAAACTAAATGTATTTAATTAAATCGATTGAAAGTTCTTCTTAAATAAAATCGATTATTATTTCGAATCGAATAAATAACGTGTGAGGCAGTCACTACTGTCAAAATTTCTTGAAGTGTCAAAAAGATCATTAGTCGCCGGACGGGGTATAATAAACATAATAGTAGTTTATGCAACTGTCATAATTATAATGAAGGGTATTAAAACACGAGTGTGAGTTTATGAAACGAGCGCAGCGAGTTTCATAATAGTAACGAGTGTTTTAATACCCGTGTTATATGCAGTTGCATACACTACTTTATCTTCACTAATGCAATTAATCAAACAACAAGAGTAAAAGCTGACAATAGTTTATTTTTCATATAATTTTCTAGATTTTTCTGGCAAAAGATTGTGAGTTAATTTTGTTGCCAATTCTAGAATATCCGGAGGCGTACAAATATCATCGTCGCTATCCATTTTTAACTTTTAATTTATTAAATTAAATTCACGCGTACGTGTATTGTCACAGTGATTTTGCCGCCATTAAAATCTAACCAATGAGAGCGCAGCTGCGCGCATGCGCGCGATGTTATAATGAGATTTTACGATATCGATGTGGATATTATACCATCATGTGAAATTGCTTAAATTGAGTGTTTTGTTGTCTGTGCTATAACAGTAGTAATTATAAGTCAAGTATTGGAAACATAAGTAGAATGTTACAACATTAGTGTAGATAAATTATATTATGTAGACATCCAGAATAGTTATAAAAAAACTCAAAGACATAATCTCAGCAACAAATACGCCGCATTATTGCTTTACATGCAATTTGATATTGGTATAATATAAATAATTCCTTGCCTATGTCACTTTAGCGGCAAAGGAAACTATTTCGCGCGGGAAAATGACGCCATTTCCCTGATGTAACTGCGTCGTCCCGCGAAATGATAGCATTTTTTTTTTTTTTTTATTAATTTATTGAGAGCTGGATTCGAGTCCTTCGCTCTAAACTGTACAAATTTTTACATATTAAAAATAAAACAATAAAGTTATATAATTATATATAAACAAAATCTTCAACACTTCATTTTTTTTTTCCTTATTATATCTTCTCTATTGTCGAACATATAAACTTGAATAATGGTTTAAAAAATCTTGGGTTGGCTAATATTTCTTCTGGGCGGCGGGGAGTACTTATTTTATTTTCTGAGCAAATGCTATTTATATCCGAAGCCAGGATTAATCTATGCAACTTCAATGATTCGCAATTAAAAATAATGTGGTTTATATCGGCGTATGGCTCACTGCATTTAGTACACTTAGGATCTTGAATAATTTTTAATTTGAAAAGATGAGAGGGAATTAGACAATGTCCAAATCTCATTCTATTAATTATGGAGATAAATTTTCTTGATTCACAGCTGATGATGTTATACCAGGGTTTAATATTGAAGTCTTTTTGAATTTTAGCGTACCATTGTCCTTTATTCTGCTTTGTTATATTCCAATAATCTCTCCAAAGTTTATTAATCCCGTCTTTGATGATTGGAAAGTAATCAGAGAAAGGTGTTTTAACAACATCTCTGTGGTCCTCATCATATCCACTTTTCGCAGCTTGATCAGCTTTTTCATTACCTGATATTCCTCTGTGGGAGGGTACCCAGGCAAGCTCAACGTACACATTTCTCGCATTTAAATTGTACAGTAAATTTCTAATCTTAAATACTAAATAATTTGTTTTAAAGGTTAATTTACAACTGTCTATAGCTAGTAAAGCGCTTTTACTATCGCTAATAATAATAACATTTTTAATATTGCTACTGGAGTTTACATATAATAATGCCATATAAATTGCGTAACACTCCGCAGTAAAAATTGAACAATTGTTGTTTAGTAAAATACATTTTGTACAGCCTAAATTACTGTCGAAATATGCTGCTTTAACATCTTGGGTGCTTTTGGATCCATCCGTATATATTTTATAAAAATCTTTTTTGTTATCTAATAATCTAAGCAATTCTGATTTACTATTGATATCGAGAATAATTGTAAAGTTTTTTTCCAAAATGCTTTCAAATTTATATCCAAAAACAGGCCATAGAGAGGTAGAATATACATGCTTTGAGATATTTATCGTTAAATGTAAAATAACTGACATTTGCGGAAGCATTGCTGAATTTATTGTTTGAGTGTTAATAATATTAGAAGACACTATAGAACTCGATAATTCTTCTACTAACGTTAACTTCCTAACAGGTAAAGAAGAGTTTATTGCAAGCATTTTTAGAAAAAACTTCTGGGCTAACATCAAGCGTCTTAATATTAGAGGAGGAATACCTGTTTCAATTTCCATTGAGTTAATTGGTGTAGATTTCATAGCTCCCGTAATTATTCTTAATGCCCTATTTTGAATAATATCTAGTTTCTTTAGCAGAGATGGTTTAGCATTTATATAGGCCATACAACTATAGTCAAAGTGGCTTCTCACTATGCTTTTATATAAAATACTTAGAATCTTTGCATCAGCACCCCAAAAAACTCCTGCTAAATATCTTAATATATTGATTCTTTTATAAGCTCTTTTACATATACAATCAATATGGCTATTAAACTTAAGTTTGTTATCTATAATTACACCAAGGAATTTTTGTTCTTTTACAATAGGGATGTTTTCATTGTTATACGTAACTTGAACATTACAATTTGATTTTCCGAATAACATAACAGAACTTTTGGAAGAATTAATATTTAATTTCAGTTTATTATGATAAAAAGTTTGCAATTGACTAAGACCTTGGTTTATACTACATTTAGCTATATTTATATTTTGATTAATAGAATACATGACCAAATCATCTGCATATTGTAGGATATTTACATTATTTTCTCTTACATTATTTTGGATCTGAGAGGTGTAGAGATTGTATAAAATTGGTGATAAGATAGCACCTTGCATTAATCCTTTATGTGCATACTTAGGCCCATGTATAATATTATTAAATTTAACATATACTGTACGATTATAAAAAAAGTTGAATATCCATCTTAATAACATTCCAGGTATTTTTAATTCACTCAAAACTCTGATCAATTGAAACAGGTTCACATTATCATATGCACCCTCAACATCCAGAAATACACAGATTGCATTAGAGTTAGCAAAGACAGAATTTTTAATATCAGCAATGAATGAAACGAAGCCTTCAACTGCACTTTTACCTTTTCTGAAACCTAGTTGATAATCAGGTAATAAAGAATTTGTTTCTACAAAATAATCCAACCTTACTTTAATCATGTGTTCAAATATTTTCCCTATGCAAGAAGTGAGAGAGATAGGTCGATAAGAGTTATGATCTTGAATTGGTTTGTTATTTTTTAAAATTGGAAGAATACATTGTGTTTTCCACGATTCAGGAATAATTTGAAAAGACCATAAAAGATTGTATATATTTAGAAGAACTAATTGTGCTACTTTATGTAACTTTTTAATCATTAAATATGGAAAATCATCCAAACCAGGTGTCGAGTCTTTCCTTGACAGTAAAGCACTATTAAATTCATCCCAACTAAATTGTTTTAGAAGAAATTCGTTATTTTTATCTACTTTTGTTTTATCAAATAATTTATCTAAACAAGTATCATTTTCAACTTCAGTCTTTGTATATTTATCGAAAAAGTTTGGTATAAAACTATCATTTCTACTGTTAGAACCTATTTTTATGCGATTAAATCTTTTTATAAAATTCCATATATTGCTAATGGGAGTGTATCTATTAAATGAAGTGCATAAATTTTTCCAACTTTTCCTTTTTTCTTCTTTAATAATCCTCTTTTTCTTAGCTTCCATTTTTTTATAGTTAAGTTAATTTTCCATATTCAAATTCTGTCGGTAAATATATAACGCGGATTTACAATTGTTTACAGCCTTCGCACAAATGTCGTTCCACCAAGGGGAAGGGGCTTTATTATCTCTCTTTTTTGTGTAATATTTCAATTTGGGAACACATTCCTCTTTTAAATTATTCAAGATATTACAAAATTTATTGTAAGATCCTACCGGATCTTCATTTGTTATCTTAAACTTAATGAAATGACTTTCTGAAAGAAAATAGTATTTTTCCCAATTAGTCTTATTATACATATATTTATTTACATTTTCATTAAAATCATAAGTATTTGGAGATGCAATTATATTAATAAATGTAGGGTAATGATAGCTACCTAATGGATCCTCACCAACGTACCAGTCGCATATGGGTGCTAACTCTGGACTAACTAACGTAACATCAATGGCAGATATGTTTTCATTTGGCCTACGTACAGTAGTGGCACTACCAGTGTTAAGAATACACAAATTTAGATCATCTATCAAATCGTATAGATTCTTACCCCTAGTTTTAGTTAAAGTGCATCCAAATGCTACATGATGCGCATTAAAATCACCTGATATTATATATGGTTTAGGGAGACTGGTTATAATATTTTTTAATTTAGAAATATTAATTTTATTTTTAGGTGGACAATATACACATAGAATAGTTAGAGGACCGACTTTTGTATCAACAGAAATGGCAATCGTTTGAACATCTTGGAAATTTGGAGTTGAAAGTTGGACATATTTTATAGAACTTTTAATTAAAAAGGCTACACCACCATGTTCATTTTCAGCATTTTTAAAAATAAAATCATATCCAGGCATGTAAAAGTGTGACTGGGAACTTTTTAACCATGTTTCATTTAATAAACATATATCTATTTCATTATCAAATAAAAGTGTTTGTAACAAAGGTTTTTTATTATTAATACTTTGTATATTATGTTGTACTAGTTTTAAACTATCCATTATTCAGATAAATTTTTAATAAAAATTTCCTTAATATGAGATGTGGTCTTAATTGATTCAGAATTTCCTAATGCTACTAATGTTTTTATTATCGAATTCATAAGTTTTGTATTATTTATGACATCTGAAATATTAAAGTTATCTGATTTTGGTAGAACATTTTCTAATGTTTTATTTTTATTATTGTCAAATTTTCCTGTGTATTTCTGAATGTTTGTCTTAGGAAGAGCTGGAAAGTTAGTATAATCTCTATTTAAAGTAGCCATTGCATAAGATTGTCTATTTTTTAATATTCTAGCTGCTTTTATTGGACAATCTTTTGAAATAGCTAGATGATTTCCAGAGCAATTTGTACACTTTAATGTTTCAGAATTACATTCTTTATAACAATGATTTTCCGAGCATTTAGAACAGACCTGTTCACTACGGCATATTTTAGCTGAGTGATTGAATTGTAAACATTTAAAACATTGTAACACCGGAGGAATATAAGTATGTACCTTATATCTCCATCCGTCTAATAAAATATGATCAGGTAGAGAAGTACCTGAAAATGTTACTGATATGGTTGATAATGGGATTAAATTATCTTTTTCGCGTTTCATGAATCTACGTACACCAACAATGTCTTTATCACACGAAATTTTCTCAAATAATTCGTTGTTACCTATTTCTTTCGGAATATATCTAATAACCCCTACCCTTTCCACAGAGGATGCAGGTATGTATGCTCTCAAATTATGCTCTTTTAAGCATCGGGATTTCAAAAAGTCATTCGCTAAAGCTGCCTGTTTGAAAGATATTTTAATTTTGTTGGAATTAATCCTTGCTCTCTCATGAACCCCCTTGATATTTTTAAAATATTTAGAGATGTTCAAGGGATTCATATTGCCAATTTTGATTTCTCTATCCAAATGTTCAACATAAACCACAAATTCCCCATTAGAACTATTGTCTGGATACTGTCTCGTATATCCGTTTTTTATGAAGGTCTTATACTTATCTATTGGTGGGATCGTAATTCTTCTTTTTTTGGTTGTAGAGGACTTCACCGATCTCTCGTCCTCATCTCCATCGCTTTCTCCTTGCATTTTTATACTGTTATTATTAAATTTACTATTAAAGTCTAATAAAATAAATTTTATTTCTTAGACGAGTTTAAAAAAGGCGCGTTTCTCTTCCCGCCAAAAAAGAGAATCCCGAAATGATAGCGTGTTCGCAGGGTTGCCATGTCAAATTTTTTATACAAAAGAACAGATAAAAATAGATCAATGATTTAGAAAAAAATAAATATAAATTTTTATATTTTATTTTATTATACACATATTTACAAAGAATAACTTAAGAACTATGATACAAGAACTACAAATATAAATCATGTCCAAGTGGAATGGTTCCAAGAATACTGATTGTATTTCACCGTTGAATCACAATACCGATTCTGTGATCAAATAATGCACCAGCTCTTTTATCACCAATGGAAGCAATGAGACGTGAAGTCAATTCATTAAAAAAATTGAGCACTATTGCATAAAAGTCTAGCTAAATGTGTTGTTAAGCGCAAAATCTGAGAATGGCTGAATCGATTCCATCCGATTTTTTTTTAATTTTCTCGTGTTTTGTAGAAGATTCATTGCCATGAAACATTAAAAAAATGGCGATTATTTTAATAAAATATTGAATACACCTGCTCTTAAAAATGAAGCGAGTTAGAGGGATCGTCTTTAAAGCTTCTACTACATCTGTGTCACTGGCGAATTGTATTTAATATCTAATATTATTCTTGTTTTGTTAGAAAGAAGCCATTGTTACGATTTTTAATATTATAGAAAGTAATAAAATACGTAATAGTCGACATAGTTTTCCTTATTATTTTAGATGGATCTCTTTAGAATAGAAAGGTTAAGCTCCGACTCTCCTATCTGGAGAAAGGGGCGTGTTGCAGGCTAAATCAAATCATGAATTGAAAGTAATCTAAAATGTAAAAAAAAGTATGTACACTTATGTACGCACGTAAGAAGTTATACTTCATTGGCTAGCTAACTTCAGAGTGTCGGTTTTTTCCGTGACGGTGTGTGCGCATCGTTCACTCTCATAATTTTTCCCTAACAACAATAATGAGGTGAAGTCTCAAAGAATGTGTATTTTATAACACAATACTGAACTCATCTTGTATTGAAATTTGTATTTATATCCTTTCAGTTCCTAAGTTGAAAATTTATGATGTATCATATTAAAAGTCTTCATTGTAATAGCCGGTTTCTGAAAGAACATAATGGACCTTTTTATCGCAGAAAATGAAAGGGTTTCACAGCGAAGTGGAAAAGTAGGTAAGATCATATCGCCATATATAAGCATATCGCTCTAAGATCCACAAATAAAGAGATTACGTTGATGTCACTTTTTATTAAGAATTGGTAAAGAAACAAACATAATTTAGAATTGGTAGTAGCTTCACTTTTAACTATAATAATAAGTTATTGATAACTGATATAATTTTAACTTGTAAAATAACGATTTAAAACTGCTTTTGAAGCCTTTTTGAATATAGTTATGTCACAGCATTCTAGTTAACACTTTTGTTTGTTAGCTGAGTCACTGTTTTTTCTCGTCTTTCTTTATTTCTTTTTAAGTGCTAATTATAAGGTAATATTTAGGTATAATCACAGTTCTATACCTAATACTCAAATAAGTTTTTCCAGTTCTAATTGAGAGTTGTTTCCATGATAAAAGCTGTCATCCGTATCTTACCAGCTTTCTTAAACTTCTGCATAGACTTTTTTTTTCTAAAATTGATTAGGATTTATCAAGTTCTTTAGGATCATTTTGAGTTATAAAATATTAGGGGCATTTTATGTGAAGCGGTCAGCGAAAAAAGGTGAGATCACTAAAATTCGTTGATATTTTTGTTAATCTGTTTTTGTAATTTTGGTATGTGGATAATATTTTTGTTGTGTGAGATTTAATTCAAAAGTTATGGATGGTATTATAGATTGACTGAATTAACAATCTATTTTTTAAGTCTACCAAAAAGTTTTCGATATTTCACTTTTTTTAATAGTTACTTCAGTAATCTGCCAGTACAGCACCAAAATTTGTTTATTGAGTATTGTGTGATAAGCTGCAGTTGTAGTGAAGGACTATTTATATTTTTATTTTTTTAAATAAATTCATATACATCTAGTTACAGATTATATCTCTTTAAACTATAGAGTAAAACACAACGATAATATAAAAAAGGAACGAAATGAATTGTAAAAAAATATTTGAAACTTTTGGATATAAACTTAAATATAAAATAAATTTTAGTATGTTTTAACAGTAAACTATACGGAGCCCGAGAAACATTACGTATCAGGGTTTATACCCGAACAAAGTACCAATTTCGGCTCACAGCAATAATGTTCCGCCGTTACGTCCTGTAACGTTTTATTGGGATTGAGCAACTTCAAGCAAAGACAATTTGTTAAAACATTAAGTTTGTTTTTAAATAATAGATAAATGTAAAATCTATATATATAAAAGAGATTTTTACCCATATATTGACTCATCACGATATCTCTGGAACCAAAAGGCTTAGAGACTTGAAATTTGGTAGGAATATTTCTTTTGCGGAGTAGAGGTCAGCTAAGAACGGATTTTACGAAATTCCACCCACAAGAGGGGGTTGCGGGGGTTAATAACATAATTATGTATATGGCAAAACAACGTTTACGGAGGGTCAGCTAGTATATAACATACAATGATATATTTTATGTTATTAATATATTATTTATTCTTTTTTGTACACTAATATACGAACACACTGTACTCGTAAAAAGACAAAAAATGTACAAAGGAGATCTTATCGCTAAAATTACAGTGGCAGCGCTTAGAAAGTGTAATCTGCTAAAAATGTAAGCCTTTTAAACTTACCTACATTAAAATATATAAGTTAATAATTCATACAATACATTACTTATTATACAATATATTATTATTATATTTAGCTCCGCCGTTGCCGGTCTCAAGCCCGGATCTGAAAGGAGGAGTGTTCGTGAGAAGAACCACTCACTGGTAAAAACCAGCGGTTTAGGCTACCAGAAGCCTTGGGTCTTCTTAAAAAAAAAAAACTGGCTCTGCGAGCACGGGCACAAGGATGGCAGCCCCGTCATCGTCGGGATGCTGTGGGCTAATTACTGCACATTCTTAAACTAATTTGTGAAACCTTAAATATATATTTATTTGAAGATTTTTAAATTTATTTGTGTTATCCCAAATAGTGTTTAAGTTATTTTTGTAAATGTTTTTGAAAAAAATAAAGATCTTTAAACGTAAACCTATATAATTAAAGAATCCGTAAATGGGTATGGGTATATAACACCATGAGTATCACAAGCGTGTTACTGACTTTACCCATGCTGTCAATACTCTAGCTATTTCATTTATTACAGGAACACAATACAGAGAGCAATTAAAATTGGCTGTGATCTTCTGGTGTAAGGTGCTTGAAGTGCTTTCCCAGTTTTGTCTGTCACAATAACTATTTTTTTATTCTATTAAAATAGACACAAATAGATCCATGACGTCAAAAGCAATTTATAGTTTTTATCATTCAATAAAATAAAAAAAAAACATTCAGTCGGATCATATTTGTCCGCATGAATGGAAATATGTCAACATTTCGCAATAAACTACAATGTTAATAAAAACTACACCTCAATTCGCCACAGCTCGTAACTACTACACCCGTAAATCATCAACACACAACGATGCACTCAATTTCGATTATGGTCGCAATGTCACGTTCCGAACCGTGTTTGCCTTCCATGCACGGTGAATGAATATCAAAATATTCATCAGGCGCAATATTAAATTATAATTAATTTTGACCACACTACTTATTAAGTGTATTAAAATATTTAACACATTTTTGTTTACCTATATCGATTTGTTGACATTGAATGTTTGGATAGATTATTAAATACTACTTCCTTTCTAAAGCTCATAGTTTTGGTATTCCACAGCCTAACAAACTGTATTGGTAGGTACTACAAAAAGATTTTATTAAATAAAACTCTGAGATTCCGAGATTAACGGATACAAATAAGCAAAATCTTTTACTTTATCAAATAAGTATTTCTTATTTGAAATCCAGAATATACCTACTAGAACTTTATTACAGGACACATTTTTTAAGGACTGATAAAATTTTAAAAGGCTAAAGTGATATTACAGTACTTATTGAATTACATCTTTATTACAAAAGTAACGTAGAAAAAGAAAGAAAGTAGATAGTAAAAACAATTTCTCAAATCTTTCTGTATAATCTGAACAAATGAATTGAACTATCAAAGTTAGGATGAAAGGAAAGTATGAGTACTTTGTGCGGGAAACACCGCCATTTTCCTGACGTAACTGTCACCCGAGGAATGGCGACCCATATTTGTATACCTTATCTAAAATGTAAGAAAAACCTAAAAGTCTCAAATAGATTTTTTCCATCTTTCCGTCATATTAAAGAATTTTTGTCTTTATTTAAAATACCAAATGCTTTGAATGTTACTCTTGTTGTTTTTATTTTTTTATAAAATAATCTGTTAAAATTATATATAATCTGTTACTAAACACTCTATAAACGCTATGTAATATAAATAATTAAATTTGAAGAAAACTATAAAAATTGTCTTTTCTTTGGTAGTTTCCTTCGTTCTTTCAAGGTTCTTTCTTTTCTTCCTTCCTTCCTTTTCCCTTCCTTTTTTCTTCCTTTCCTTCCTTTCTTTTTAATGTGTAGCTTAACTCGTGAACAGTGTGTCAGCCGTCATTTCTTTCATTGTGGTACTCCAAACAGCACATCAAGCCATCAGTGGTTAGTGGTTATCATAGACAACATTCTCAGATCGCTATATGTGAACGAAACTTCGTTACTTCGGGCCCCAACCAAAAGCATTAAACACGCAACCCTTCTTCTTCCTGTTTTTTTTTGAAAGTTATGGACTTTTTTTTTATGTAACTAGGTTGGCAAACAAGCGCACGGCTCACCTGATGGTAAGACCGTAGCCTATAGACGCCTGCAACACCAGAAGCATCGCAAGCGCGTTGCCGACTCTATCCCCAATCCCCCAGGAGCTCTGGTCACCTTACTCACCAACAGGAACACAATACTGCTTGAAAACAGTATTATTTAGCTGTGGTCTTCTGTAAGGTCGAGGTACTACCCCAGTCGGGCTGCTCCATATTTTGAGCAGGAAATTTCCTGCTGTGCCCTACCTCAGTTTGGACTGATTAATTTCAGTTGACATCCTTTAGATGTCAATCAGTCAGTCAGTTCAGCCTATTGCAGTCCACTGTACTATCCTTTAGTAGAATTCTAAAATAAACATATGCGTAGCTTGGTTTATATGTTTTTGTCATTAATATGTACTCAAAGGACGTTAAATTATAGTCCATTATAGTTAATATTTCGGTCTGTTAGCTATGTGATGAAATGGAGACGATGCGTGATGGATGGGTTTCGTATAAACTCGATTTAATAATTAAACGCATTGGAAAGCGCTATTAGTTATCTAGTTAAGTCCATACACAAAATAGGTATATTATAATTAACGAGTTGAGTTAAGCATTAGATCATAGTGAATACATTTTTAATCCCCTATGTGGCAAAAAAACCTTTGTCAGTTAGTGGGATATTGATAGATTGATTTAGTATTTTTAAGTTTTTTAATAAAAAATAATTTTCGAAATAAGTCGAAAACTACTAGAACTACGATTTAGATTTTTTTTAAATTTTATTTGGGAAAAAAGCAATATATACCTACATTACATACAAATGCATTCCTTACATAACACATCAATCATGTTTACACTAATAATAATAACACTTGAAAAGTCGAAATTTTAAATTAAAAATTTTGCTTTTAAAATTAAGCCTTAATCATAACTCTGAAAATAAACTGCAATTAATGTATAAAATAGATTATAGGCTACGTAAAGTCACGTGAAAATTGAAGCGAAATCAACAAATTAATATCATAACTTTGGCCACAATGGATATCTGTTGTTTTAAAGGATCCTTAATAAAAGACAACAAATTTTCCCACTTCCCACCGGAAACAATGTCGAGAACAAAATTCTTATCGTTTTATTAATAACTTTAACTAGCTTTCTACTTCGGCTTCATACGCGCGGATTGCACGATTTTGGCTATTCCATTTTCTGCCTTTACAAATGAATATAGCCCATATTCGTCTGTCCTACCATTCTTTTGGTGAATCAACAATAACACTAAACTTCTCAACTACTCCATGGCGTCTACATTGTCGTTGAAAAATCGAGTGTTTCAAAAATCGCGTTAAATCCGATAGAATCAAAAGTAATGATGAAAAGATGTTTAATATCGGTGCAGTATTTTTCGAGTTTATCCGTTATGAGGAAAAGAAAATTAAATTTTTCCTCCTTATAATATTTAGTATAAACAAAAGAAAAACAGTATTTACAAGAAAGCATAATTTTTAATACACTTTATTATAATAACTTGCGAGTTTCTTAATGGTCATATTGAAGATCAACTTCGTAAAAACTTCATTCGTTACAAAGATATTTGGATGTAAATTACGGGACCCTTCGCATATTTCAGTGAATATTTTTTAGGGACCAGTTTTAAGGAAGAAGACCACTACATGTTAAGTTATAATATTCGTATTTTTAACACATTTAGTTTATGTGTGTTTGGAGCTCGGTAATACTTACGGAATATATCGGATATCAAAAGTTTCAAATAATTTCGGATGCTGGTGGAATCTAAATATAACAATTATTTATTTTTGGCCATTGATGTCGATACACTAGTTAAACATGTTCTTAAAGCACTAACATCCGACCTAATGGATAATCAGAAACATTTACATGTCCGAAATTTATATAATAATATTCAAAAATATTGGTATCCGTATACAGTTCTGATATTTTATATGGATGTTTTCATCCCTCATTTAGTTTAAAGTGACTTAGAACGGAACCCACACAAGATTTTACAGCCCATCTTGCTGATTGTCTTTAATATCTTCGGACAAATTCTCAGCGAATACAGTCACGTAGTTGTGACCCTTAATATCGTCAGCGGTTGTGGATTTTTTTGATAAAAAGTTGAGGAAATATGAGGAACAGCGGGAAATTCGGGTAAAGATGTCGTAATGTTATATCATGACAGATAATTCGTTTAATGGAATAAAGGGATCTGCCATCGTTCTGTATTGAATGTTATTTGCCTTTTATTTTATTGGAGATTAAACTGAGGTGATCGATATAGGTACATATTAGAAAGATAGAACAAGTAGTTTGTAGCAGAAATGTCTAAACCTTTTTTCGAAGTGACAAAACTAATATAAAAAGTCACAAAGTCAAGAAAAATTACGCATAAAAAGTAAGAGTTTAAAAATACTGAGGTGTACCTACTGCTGTGGCATTGATGTCCCATTTTTCTTTTTAATAGTTGTGTTTGTTATTAACAAAAAAATCTTTAATTTACATCGACAATTAACAATATAGAAACATCACCAGCGTAAACAAAAGAAAAAAAATAATTAAATACGCATTATTGAGGACAACAAAAAAAAATTCTCCTTCGATCTTGCTCTTTCTCGCTTTGTTCCATAACCAACCTGACAAGCAGTAGTTTTCAAATAAAAAAAGAATTAAAAAAAATCGTTATACCCACAGAAAAAAGGGTTTAAAGTTATGAAGTTAAATACGTTCGAATTGAGAACCTCCTCCTTTTTTGAAGTCTGGTTAAAGTTACTTTATATACGAGAAGGCTTCAAAAGTAATTTGAATCGTTATTTTACAAATTAAAATAATGTTTGTTTTAACTAAGTTCAATTAAAATTTGTTTTACAATTATTTTAAACACAATTACTAATAAATTTACCTCTAAAATTAATAGAATTTCAAATATTTTAATAAAGTTATTGACTGAATTGATTGAACAGATTGTTATGAAAAATTAAAGCAAATTCAAAATAAAATTAGAGAATTGTTCAACTTCAAATCAAATCATTGCCATTGAAATCAAAATAAGAACTTTTATTCTTATCTAGATATAATTGATAATTTACTAATAAATTGTAAATTAAAGTCTGGCTAACGAAAGATGAGACTCGATTTTTTTGCATACTTTTTAAATGACAACACTGTGGGTTCCCATCATCGGGTATATTATTTACCTCTTTAATTGGAAAATAACTAGCGGAAACCTACTAAGATTTAAATATACTTTATTTAATTATCCTACGGGTGTTATTCTTATTATTTTAGACTGCAGATCGACAGTCCTGTGACTTCCTAGTAAAGCTAGGACGTGGTCCGACACGCTAATAATTTTTTTTTTCATATATAATATTTCATTTCATATCAATATGCACATGCAGACATAATACATACTTATAGTAGACATATACATAAACAAAATTTTACATACATACAAATATATAGGTAATACATATATGCCGGCCTATTATATAAAATACATCTTGTTTAAATTATTTCATCATCTTTTAAATTATCTTATTTGTTTTTTTTTTTTAAACGATTACTGGCCAACATTAATCTTGTTGTATACATTGATACATTTCGGCGATTTTAACAGAGATTGGGAAGAATCAGAATCAGAGTATGGTAATACTTTAAAAGTCACAAATAAACAAGATGGCGCGTCTTTGAAGTTGCCAGGGTGTGGTTTTTTTAAATTTGCCGCGTTTTTTCAGTCTCATCTTTCGTTAGCCAGACTATATCTATCTTATCATAATTATAGGCATATTAATACGCTAAGGTTAAGATTTTTGCCTCCCTTTTTAGAAAAAACCTTACAACTCCACATAAATTATATAGATATCATTTTATAGATAATTGCTTGCTCTACCGGCATCCACAGCTATTTTTTAACTATTTAAAAAGGAACGTTAGGAATGCTTTAAGACGAAGGAAGGCTATTTTTTTCCTCAAATCAACGCGAATGAAGCCGCGGGACCCAGCTAGTTCTGTATATTATGTAAAGTGATGAATAAAATATATACAACTGTATATTTATACTATATATCGATAGAGACCTAGATAAAACAGACTGCAGCACATTCTTAGGAAACGGAATAACATAAAATGCGTACTATACCACAGATTAGGAAATAGTTACTACGTAACCGTACTTTAGGTATACAATCTCATATTTAATAACAAAAGAATGGTTTTTAACGCTACGCTTCAGTCTGTAATATCCCACTGCTGGGCATAGCCCTTTTTCCCCATGTAGGAGAAGGATCAGAGCGTAATCACCACGCTGCTCTGATGCGGGTTGGCGGTTATATTCCCTACTATGAGTAACGATCGCTATGAGGTGTACATAGTAACAACAGGGACTGACGGCTTAACGAGCTCTCCTAGGCACGGTGGGAAGACCCACAAGGACTGCACAAACACCCAGACCACGGCAAACATCTGTATAACCAATACAAATGTTTGTCATGTGCGGGGATCGAACCCGCAACCGTCAGCGCAACAGCCACAAACCAGTGCTGTGGTGCCACCAACCCGCATTGGAGCAGCGTGGTGTTTTAAGCTCTGATCCTTCTCCTACATGGGGAAAAAGGCCTCTATGCCCAGCAGTAGGATATTACAGGTTGAAGGGATGAAGCGAACAATTAGATATAGAATATATCTAATATCTATAGAATATATCTAGTTGTTCCCCCGCTCTCCCCGCCCTTGTCACGCTATGTCACATTTCGTCGACCCCCTTAACGTGTGACGTCATTTATGGATGACCCCGTATCGTATGCTGCTATACTATGTATATTGCTTTTAAATTTGTACAGGCGTAAATTAAATTTAGATTCATACATTGTTGTTTTGCATTTCCTCGCTTCCTAAATCAAATAGGTCTTAGCATTGATCTAGCATTTCTAAGTGAACTAAAATACTTCAGTGATTTAAGAAGTCTTTTAAAGTAAGGTAAGTTATAGAATATTATGTCAATGAAGACTGATCAGAACAGCAGTTATAGCCATTATCTCTTTCGTAGTAATGGTAGAGTTTGATATCCGCACATAACAACTATTTGGATAGACCACAGAGAGATCTTAGCCTTGAGCTATGGTACTTGTGCTTGTGTTATGATTATATTAGAGGCTAAAGACGTAACAGCTTTTTTTTAACGCTGGGGAATGCATTTACGCCAGAAGGCGACGGGAGTGTGGAGCTCCCGGTGGCTCTTCGGTTCCTCCGATGTTTGGCCCGCCTGTGTGCTCGCACATGCTCCTGGGTCGCGCGCTAAGTGTTGCCACTTGCCACGGTCCAAAAGGCGTAATTATAAATGTTTTGACTAGCCCGTTGGCGCAGTTTGTAGTGACGCTGCATTCTGCTCCGGGGATTGTGGGTTCGATTCCCACCCCGAGTCTGGGTGTAATATACATATTTATTTATATATTATGTATTATTTATAAGTATGTTTATCGAAAAAAAATGTAGCTTTACCAGTCGGCTATTACCTATAACACAAGCATTAAGTTGCTTACTTTAGGAACAGACGACCGTGTGTGTATTGGGTAGATATTTATTTATTTATTTATACCTACATCAACATGTGGCTAGTTGTCGTCATCAAGTACTGTAGCATTAAAAATATCACAACAACGTTGTTCAAAGGCTTTATTTTATTTATAAATTCAATCTGATATACTGCCCCACTTTATATATTACGACCACATGCGACTAGGTACCTATTCCTTTTAAATTAGTCTTTTCAAAACATATTTTATACGGACAAGTTCTAGGTACATAAGTTAGGAAAACGAATTTCGTGTTTGTACTAAATTTATTCATTATGGATTGGAAATAGTCTTATCAATAACTATAGCATGAGAGAAAATCTACTAAGAATTAATCTTACGACACAAACACATAAATGTTTATTTCTTTTGCTTTGTCTAAGTCTATATATTTTTGGGAATAGAAAATAGCCGCAAATATTCGCGAGAAAGTTGTGTCATATAATTTTACGACAATATTTACTATGAAGGGATATACGTGGATGTAATGAAAAGTTTCCACGTTTTCGTAGCGCGTAGGGCTGACAAGTCTTAATACATTTTATAGATAAAAATATAGAACCTTTTTTGAAGAATAAATTGGATATAACTGATAGCAGATAAAAATCTTTGAGCTACTTTAAAAACGAATTTTTTTAACTGATATAATCAAACCCAGTAAAACCTCGATTAAAACTAATTAATATGAGACTTTTATTAAGACTCTATTGGAGATATACACTATTCAACTATCGAAGTAGGTTTTCACTTTTCAATGAGTGAAGATAAGGGACAATAAGAAACGTTCGAATGAATAACTTCCTTTCATCATAAAAACGATGAATCGAAAAAACAAAATAAAATAAATATCCTATACCTACTCCTATAGCAGACACACACGATCATCTGTTTATATGATAAGCAGCTTAATGCTTGTGTTAACAGACGACTGTTTTAGTTAAATACATATATTTTTTGATAAATATACATAGAAATAATACACATATAAATACCAATATTACACCCAGACCTCAGGTGGAAATCGAAACCGCAACCCGAGGAACAGAAAGCAGGGCCATGAAGTTTAATTCCTTCTCAGGTCAATGAGATGAAGATTGCAATAAAGTGCATTTATTTTACAACTAGGTCGGCAATCAAGCGTACGGCCCACCTTATAGTAAGTGGTTACGTTAGCCTATAGACGTCTGCAACATCAAAAGCAACGCCAGCGCGTTGTGGACCTTACCTTCAGTCCCCCAGAAGCTCTGGTCACCTTTTTCACCACAAGAGCACAATGCTACTTGAAAGCAGTATGTTAAGATTTTAACTGGGGTTGATTGTATTGTGCCTCTCAAGCTTAAGTAGTAAGTTTAAGTTTTATTGATTTTCGTAATTTAGTATGTCTCAAATGTTAATGTTTCAAATACGACGATCGATCGATTCAGCCTGTAATATCCCACTGTTGGGCATAGGCCTCTTCCCCATGTAGGAGAAGGATCGGAGCTTAATCCGCCACGCTGCTCCAATGCGGGTTGGCGGATATATTCCCTACTATGAGTAACGATCGCTATCAGGTGTACATGATAACAACCGGGACCGACGGCTTAACGTGCTCTCCGAGGCACGGTGGGGAGACCCACAAGGACTGCACAAACACCCAGACCAAATAAATGTTTGGAAAATTAAATTTAAAATGGAATAACGAGTATAAGTATTATCTGATAAATATATACTAAATCATGAAAGTTAAAAGGAAATGGGGCAAGGGTTTTTAAGCATATATAAATAAAACACAATTTTTAATTAAAAACATTGAACGCTATATTCAATAGTCTAGAAACATTTAAACTGACCTTATCAAACTGTCTAGACATAAAAACAATCTTGTTTCGTATTCTCAAACTTAATTTATAGGTAAAGAACAAAACAATATTGATTAATTAATGTATTACTTGCAAACGACAGGGTTTTAAAGTAAGCCGAATACACTTAACTTTTACTTTTATTGAAGTTAGAAGTTCGAAACAATATTATAAAAAAATATTACAAAATAACAACAATGTTGAATCTTAAAGAATCTTAACACAACATTTTTGTTGTAAAATAATAAATAGATGCAGATATAGTTGGAAAACGTATTTGTTACTTGTCATACCCAAAGTTTGTTTATATCAATAAATAATTTAAAATAAATATTATATTCAAAATAGTTTATAAAGATCTCAATGGATTTAATGCCGAAAATACTTTGCTGTTTTTGTATACAGAGTTAAAATAAATATAAAAAATTTAAGGAGTTCAATTTTGATTTATTAAATACATAAAAATTTACTTTCATTTAAATAAAAGTTACTATTGATAAAACATTCTTTTAAATGTAATAATAACTTTTATCTGGTAATTAAAGCTAAGTGAATTTAAAGCTTTACATCGACTTACGATAAACAATCGAAATAATATTTATCAAACCTTAAATTAAAATTTATTTCCTTACAAATTTCTAAATTGTAATTTAACACATTTTTCTACTATATTTTTTTTCCAATAATTTTTTGGAATCGTCTTTGAAATTTTATTCCATGCTTAAACACAACTTAGCAACACTCATAATACCCACAATAACTTATTTAATAATCTATAACGTTTATTATGTAACTATTATGTATGTACTAGGCTGATTAATATATTAATTTATGGTAATATTAACGTTTCTGATATAGGTAATTATAAATTCTATAAATTCATATTAAACTAATTTTGTAAAAAATATTACTTCCGAAATGAATTTCAACATCAAAATTAATTGATACAAATTCTATGGGCGATAATGGAAAACACTAGAATTTTGAATTATATGTACAATATTAATCAGCCTGTTAACAAAATAGTTTTATACAAAGTGCTGCTGTGAATGAATATTTACTTTAATGAAATAAGCGACATTTATCATTTTTTTTAATAAACGTACAAAAATCTAATCTAACAGCGAATGGACGTGAAACTAATTATGGACCTCCGAATTCAGTTATATTGTCCATCATTGTGCATATCATTTTTATACATTACGTATTAATATCACAAATAAAAAAACATCGACAACTATTCAATTAAAAACATTTACCTAAACTTCTATATTCATTTTAAAAACGCCTTTGCTAAATTTGAGCACATTGAAGTAATCGAAATCACTTAATTATTAATTTTGGTATTTACATAGCATACCACATGTTTCTATTATAGAAAAACACCAATTACACTTTAAATCTAATTTCTGTATATGAAAACACACATTTAACTACGTTATGCTCGTCTTGTACATAAATTGCTGTAAATAGAAAACCTTATACATAATTCTGTCTTAATAAAAGTTCATGATATCCCACTGTTGTGGGAGTGAGCGTTTAATGCCTCTTTAAAATCCGAATTCTAAACTTCTCTATACCCATTACCAAAACGATCTATTAAACATTATCACAGGCTTTTCACGCTCCTAACCCTGGGGGTTATTAAATCATCGCACCATTCCAATGAATAATACATATAAGAAATTTTCTTACACCTTATAATTTAAGTTAAACGAACTCTGTTCTGATTACACTATAGATATTTTTTAACTTATCAATACTCATCATTGAAATTAATCTTTCGTATTTAATAAATTTCGTATATAATTCAACACTGTAAATTTAAACTTTTAAATAGTCTTTCGTATATTTTTATCGCATTATGTAGAAGGTTGCTTACAACTTGTGGTCGGGGTTTCGACAAGGCGCAATTTTAGGCCCAATGTTGTTTCTCATTTATGTCGATGAAACAAAGTGTATCTCGTTTCCTAAAGGGGGTTGTTAGATGTCTGAAGGGCGGTGGTCGCCTAGCAGTCGTGCGGCCACCTTGAAGGGTGGCCGGCTACAGATCACATGACGCAACAACTCTTCGCTCGTCCCTTCAGCTCGGCTTTCAAGTCGCGCTTGCTCTTACTGCGTCCCACTTGCTTCTGGAAAAAATAAATTAGTTAACAAAACTTTTATATTAAAACTGCTCATAGCTTGACCGATTTGACTGAATTACTTTTGTAGTTACAGCTGTTATCTTTTTAAAATAATACGTTGTAATGTTTAGTGTCTACTTGTAGCAATAAAACACAGTTTTCTATAGTAATCACGTGAATCGTGATAATAATATATACGGAACACCGAGCACGTATACACGCAGACACGATTGGTGAGCGAGTGTCGTAGTCAGGATGCGCATACACTACATCCCTATGTTATACCCTAGATTTACTTTTACACCTAATCAATGAATAAAAATAGCCCGATTTTGTTGATTAATTACTCTGGGACGTGTATATTTAGCATTAGTGTGCATAAGTAGTCAATAAAATGATTAAGTGTATGTACATTACCTGTTGCTTTATTTGTTGTTTGTTTAGTTTTCCTAGAGCTGCTAATGCTGCCACTTCGAAGGCATCTTTTACGCCTTTGCTGGATGCACGTGCTGATGTTTCCACATATGTTGTCGCTCCTAATTGTCTAGCTACTGATAAAGCCTGATAATAAAAAAATAAACATGTTGTAACTTGATTTTGTTATAAAAAAGAAAACTGAATTTTAAAAGAAAACGAAAATTTAAATTTCAGTAAAATTTAAAATATAAAATTTATAACAAGTATAAGATATTTTTAAATATATTTTATTAAAAAAATTAAATATGAAAGATAAGCTTATTTATATGAAATATCAATATGAACAGAAGAGGTTACTTCTGAAATAAATTTAATTGTTTAGTTTCTGTAATTTTAACTTGATTGCATTTTTGACTTTCAATGTTATTTTAGCTCGACAAGACCTCGAATTAATTGAAATAATTGTACAACGGCCTAAATTGCTGGGTGCCAATTGTCTCGTAGAATATCACTGGAATGACATCCAGACTATTTCATCAATGAAATGTTTGCGGCCGTTAGTAATAGATTCTATTCAGTTTTGTATAAATAATATTCGGGGAATATACCAAATTAGTTTTAGTGATTGCTTGTACCTACCAAAAGAAAATATTTTGAATAATAATTGTGTTTGCTAGCAAACGAAAAAAAAAACCGACTTCAATTACATCGACAAGTAATACAACGTAAGTAGACGAAAAAAAATTTAACAAACACACTAGTTGTCACTACGATTTTCAAGGGTTTCCTTCGATTTCACTGGGATTCCATCGTCAGATTCTGGTTTCCTTATCATGGTACCTTAGTTGGGATATCTCCTTTCCAAAAAGAAAAAAAGAATTATCAAAATCGGTTCATAAACGACGAAGCTATCCCCGAACATACATAAAGAAAAAAACAAAAAAAATATATATATACGGTCGAATTGAGTATTTCGTCCTTTTTTGAAGTCGGTTAAAAAATTAGAAAAAAATAAAAAATAAAAATAAATAAATCTACAATTACAAATATTTTACATTAGTTCTGTATAGTGTATGTAGTATGAAATAGTGTATAGTATGTTTATTGTATGTAACAATAAATTGTTACAAACCTCTTCGCTGGTGACTGGATGTGTTCTTAGCTTTGACAGCATTGTGAGCGTTTCCTTGTCGTGTCTGAGGTCGGCTTTACAACCGCACAGTAACACCGGTGCTGAGCCGCCGTGTGTGCGAACTTCTCTATACCACTGCAAAAAATTCATATGTGAATGATACACGTAAAACCCAAATAAATATACTTGTAGTAAAAAAGTCACAAAAAAGCTTAAAAATGTTTGATAATTTCCATTATGTCTCACATAAAATTCCGCATTGCTAAATCTAAGAAAATAATGAAAAAGATAATGTAAATTGCGATTTGCGACATTAGTCTCCGGATATATATATTTTCTAGCTTTTATTAGCTAAATTACCACACTTAGTCCAATTTAGGGGATATTTGAAACATAAAAACCTAAATTGTTTAGTTAGTATTTTATGTTATTTTTTTTCACGTTTATTGATACAAATTCACATTTAAATGCTACTGATATTCAGTGTAAGTATTTTAAACGTTTTTTACATTTATTATTTTATTATAAAAAAGGAAGACGTTAAAGATTTATAGTTACATTATAAAATAAAAAGACAAAAAAAAGTTGCAAATTAATCTTTTATGCCTGTTGGAAGAGGTTGTAACGGTCGATGCACAAATAAAAAAGAAAATACAGTACATTTCCAACAGTTATAATTCTCGGACCTACAGAAATGCGAAACTTTTCATCCAAAGCATTTCCTGACCAGACGCGTACTCCAGTAATAAATAAACGTTAAAGGGGTGATAGACGTGCGAGTAAGTACGCGAACTTGAGGCTCGACGAGCTTTTTCGCCCGTGTGTCACCCTAAGTACGCGTACTTTAAAACCGCCGAGTAAGTTCGTTGGCGATCCAACAAGTTTGAAATTTTGCTCGTAACCCGCCTCCGCTCGTACGTGTGGCAGCACTGCGAGCCGCGAGCCGCCATTTTTGACCGACTTTCAAAAAAGGAGGAGGTTCTCAATTCGATTGCATTTTATTTTATTTTTTATTTTTATGTATGTTAACTCAGAACTTTTGACTGGGTGGATCGATTTTGATATTTTTTAATTTAATCGAAAGATGGTACGTGTCATGTGGTCTCATTTAGATTTAATTTATATCTAACAAGTACTTTTCAAGTTGTATCTAATAATGCGTATTTACTTGACTATTTTTTCGTCGACTCACGTTGTCTTATACTAAAAGTTATGCACTTTTAAGGGTGTACCGACTTTAATGATTCTTATTTTAGTCAAAATATTATGCTTGTAATATGGTTCCGTTTAGATTTAATCGAGATTTTACAAGTACTTTTTGAGTTATATCTAAGAATGCGTTTTACTTGACTGTGTTTTCATTACCCTACGTTGTATTATACCTAACTCTTTGCTGGGTGCACCGATTTTGATTTTTGTTGTTTAAATCAAAAGCTAATGGAGTAGTAAAGTTGTCATGTGGTCCCATTTAAAATAATACGATCGAGATCTAATGACTACTTTTTTAAGTAAACTTTGATAACGCGTATTAACTTGACTACGAGTATTTTTTCGTCTATGTGTTACTTGTCGATTTAATTAAAGTCGGTTTTTTTTCGTTTGCGAGAAAACACAGGTATTGCTATTTGGTACGTCTAATACAGTATCCATCCATAGTCTATGCAGTATTGGTCCATAAATAACACAAAGCTTCTGCTGTCGACGACATCGCAATACAGAATGAGTAAGCTCCACGTGTGTCACCGACGTCGAGCCGAGTAAGTTCGCGATCTTAAAAACCGCGTACTTTAAGTTCGTACGTCTATCACCCCCTTTATAGAAATATGATAAGTTCTTAACTAACAAAACTTTAAATTTTATTGGTGAAGATTTAAAATCGTTTCAAAGAGTTTCATAAGTTAATGGTTCGGTTAGTCCCGTTTTATTGCTTAACTCTCGGAATAATGACAAACATTCGGAAAAATGACTTAACTTTAAAGTAGTAACGTTTGTTATTTTAATAGTTTTAGATGCTTGGTTATAAAGATTGGGTTTGGTGGCAACTATTGTCGATAGTTCTATCAGAAACAAAGGAATCAGAATTTATTTATTTTTTTATTTATTTCACATGATACACCAGCGATATACTGTATAGTCATTAATAATTATTATTGCACTGTTGTCTAGTACGAATACAGTTACCATTACAGGTGTACACAACATAAGTTACAATTTGTACGGTTAAAACAATAAATTAATCAGCAAGTAAAAACACTACAAGTAAGACAGTAAAAATTACATTATTTAGATCTATATATTGCACAAAATAATAATTAAACACAACAGCACAAATAAATAATAGTTTTAGCCCGACTGGGGTAGTACCTCGACCTTACAGAAGACCACAGCTAAATAATACTGTTTTCAAGCAGTATTGTGTTCCTGTTGGTGAGTAAGGTGACCAGAGCTCCTGGGGGGATTGGGGATAGGGTCGGCAACGCGGTTGCGATGCTTCTGGTGTTGCAGGCGTCTATAGGCTACGGTCTTACCATCAGGTGAGCCGTACGCTTGTTTGCCGACCTAGTTACATAAAAAACAAAAGGCTATAAATTTCTCATAGTTGAGCAAAGTATAATATAAGCATATCCGATTGGAGCAGTGTAGTGGATTAAGCTCTTATCATTCTCCTAGATGGGGAAAGAGAGAAGGGGGGTGAGGCCTATGCCCAGCAGTGGGATATTACAGGCTGAAGCGACCCAAGACCTTCGTCTGTACGAGAAGTTGCTATTGAACTAGTAGAAGTGTAAAAACGCTTTGTATTTAAACGTGTTAATAATTACTAAAATTTAGTAGGTATTAATGCTTATAGCTTATTTTTATTCAACATAATATGGTTATTTTATAATTGTCGAATTATAGCAGCGAGTGAAAGTTTTTTTTTTTTTTTAAATTAAATATGGAAGTAATCTATACTAATATAATAAAGCTGAAGAGTTTGTTTGTTTGTTTGTTTGTTTGTTTGTTTGTTTGTTTGTTTGTTTGTTTGTTTGTTTGAACGCGCTAATCTCAGGATCTACTGGTCCGATTTGAAAAATTCTTTCACTGTTAGATAGCCCATTTATCGAGGAAGGCTATAGGCTATATATCATCACACTAAGACCAATAGGAGGGGAGTCCACGCCGACGAAGTCGCGCGCAGAAGCTAGTTTAGTATACAATTTCAAGTTAAAGAAAGAAACTTATCTCTTCACCTGTCTGTTTGTACAGCAAACGCAAACTACGAGTGCTAATGTTAGGTTTTTCTAATTATTTTTGACAGTTTGTATTTTAGAAGATTATTAGTGTACTATTTGTACATTATTATCTGTGTTTCATTTGAATAATTTAAAAAAAAATACAAAACAAGTATTCTAAAGATATATACAAACTCTTTGTTACCTTAGCGGCTGCATTGTTTAAGCTCTCTGGTTCGGCTATATTGAAACATAACATGAAGATTTTCGCGTCCTGGTAAGCCAGTGGCCTGACCGTATCGTACGCTGTTGTTCCTGGGAAGAAAGAAAAACATACCTTGATAAACATTGCAAGAAGATACTGCTATATCTACATATAGTTAATTTTGAGTAATATTTCTTTTATTATTTGAACGCGTTACCTAAATAAGATAAAATGTGATTATAGACAAAGTTTTGATTGTATGATTATATCATGCTACGACTCTCTGAAATAATTAGACTAGTATAGCATAACTGTTAATAATCCTGTACTATAGAAATTAAAAGCAAGCAGAACCATAAAGGTCCGTCTAGTCTGTACTAAATTCGGTAAGATACATCCATACTAAGCAGCCAACCCGCAGTGGATTAGTGTGGTTGATAAAGCTATGATCCTTCTCCTACATGGAGGAAGATGCCCATGCCCGCAGCTTATGCCCGCAGTAGCAGTTAGAAGTTATACTTACAGGCTGAATCGTCGTCGATATTCATTGTATCATAAGATTATCATGGACCATCTTTTCAATAGTTTTGTAGCATTTGTTTAGTCACTGTTTTGCATAACTGATTTTATGTTTGTCTACTGAATTGTTTAATTTTATGCATGTGGTGTTTACCTTTTTTTTTCAATTTATTAGCCAATACATAACAAATACATAATAATTTGCAATTTAAGTACCACCTACACGAGTTGTGCATTTAGATTAAGCATAATGTGTGTACCGTTTTGTAATGAATGTTTTAGTGTAATAACTTAGTTAAACAAATAAATAAATAGTATGGAATCTTCTTATTTTTGCAAAGCAAATAGTTCATTTTGGCTATCCATATTAGGTAATAGGTTAGCAAATACCTAACTAACGTACAATTCAAAACACAATGTCATACTGTAGGTACTTTTTGTGTATTTTTTGATTAGTCTTGAAAAGGTAGGATTTCGTTTTAGCTCTATTTTAGAATATGACTTTAAATGTATTTGTTAAGTTCTTAATCACTAACAATATTGATAAATGGAGTCGTTGCTGGAATGTTAAAGGCACAGCTCTTCTATATTCTTAAAATTAATTTATGTGACGTATCCACACACATATAGACATATACAAACGTTTTATATCAGAATCATCAAACCTCATTTCATCTATACTAATATAATAAAGCTGAAGAGTTTGTTTGTTTGATTGTTTGTTTGTTTGTTTGAACGCGCTAATCTCAGTATCTACTGGTCCGATTTGAAAAATTCTTTCAGTGTTAGATAGCCCATTTATCGAGGAAGGCTATAGGCTATATATCATCACGCTAAGACCAACAGGAGCGGAGTCCACGCCGACGAAGTCGCGCGCAGAAGCTAGTGTTTTTATATATTTTTTTTAAATATATGTATTTTTATTCTTCATTATAATTTATGTTTTACAATTTATTCATTCGATTATGTATATATTTTGCTACTTGAACGTTGTTTTTGATTTTATTATTCTTTTATTAAAAGTCTGGAGATAACGAAGATTTTATCACTCCTTAAGAGTGCGCATAATGCAAAATTACCATCTTCTATTTGTTTTGACATGAAAAGTTCCAGACCAAATCTTAAAATAAAAATATATGACAAACTACGTGATATTTGCAAGGGTTGACCCATATCAAAAACATAAAATAAGGAAATTTCCTCGATAAAATATAATCACGAAGTAACCTCTAATTTTTATATTTTTTCTATTTATACTCGATATGGTTATGACCATTAAGACAAAAATTTGATAATTAATTACATTTAAATATGAGTAAAGGCTATGCCAAGGCATTTAATGTAATTAGTTTTAGTTTCGGAATTATATACAAAATAACATATTTGTCGTTTTTTACATTCGTAATGCGCTCAAAACTATATCGTCTATCGCACTCTGACACGAGGCTTTGTGTATATTTTGTTTCATCGGGCGCGCGGGTGAAATCTGATTTTTTGCTCGCCTTATGCACGCTCTTAACGTATTCACTGTTAGTTGTTACTCCATTCGTTATATAGCTTATTCGCTAAATTGATAACTTTTTTTGCTAACAGAATATAAAGAATATTTGATGTAATTATTAGGTAAATGTAACGTTTATGCATATCATCAATTGTTTTAACTTCCTGTTTGTCATTACCGTTTGTGTAAACGGGACGGTGTACATTTTTCCCAAGTCCCGTGAGAAATGCCGTTCGTGACCCAATAATATAGTTGGAACTAACTGTTTCAGAGATAACTGGTTATAAAACTTTTATATTATAAGGGCATATATTTTTAAGTAAACTTAATAAATTAAGATTTGATTAAGTTTTTGCTGATAAATAATTAGAGTAAAAATTAATATCGGAATATTGAAAACAAAAAACATATCTTTATAAAAAAATATTAGAAATAAAAAAAAATTGCCGAAACCCGGGATTGAACCGGGGACCTTTAGATCTTCAGTCTAACGCTCTCCCAACTGAGCTATTTCGGCTACATGCAACTATGTTGAAATTACGCTACATATTTATTGTGTAACTAAATAAATATACCACTAGAGTGTTAATGTTAAACTAATTTCGCTAAACGAGTTCAAAAAAAGGAGGTTGTTCTCAATTTGACCAAAAGAATTTTTTTATCGATAGGTGGTGCTTGTCATGTAGTGCCATTAAAAGATCGAGATCTGACGAGAGCTTTTTGAGTAACTGTCTTTAATAGCGCGTATCTACTTGACTATTTTCGTCTACTTACTTTGTATTACTTGTCGATGTATATATTTGAAGTCGGTTTTATTTTCGTTTGCGAGCAAACAAAATTATTTATGAAGCACTCCAAAAGTATATTTAGGTACATTACTTATAATACATAAGTAATATGAATATTATGTTTTCAATGTTTCAAACTCACACCTTAAGACTCCGGCTTATCACAAAAGATAAGACTGTGATAAACAAAATAATGTTATTTTTGGAGATGTTTATTTTAGGCATGACGTATTACGTAATAATATATTCATATTTACATAATGTATTCACTGTAAATCAATGAAAGTCGATCTTATAGGAGATATAACTTATTGATATTGTAAGATCATAACAAAAAATAACAAAGATATTGTGTGGTTTTATGAAACCACGGTAAAAGTGAAACTTTTTTTCACATTATAGACATTTAACTAAAAAGTTTTGGAATAATATTCCATTAAGGGTATAAAAAATTAAAAATCGCTTTAATAACAATCTTACCGCGCGGCCGACCGTCACGCGACATGCAACACACAAACAAATATTTTTGGGCTATCTGACGTTTTTTATATCTGATATTGTTACGAAATTTTTTTTTACTAAGTGAACTAAACTCTGTTAAAAAATTCGTGAATATCGTTATTTTTCAAGTTCTACCCTTTGTATAGTAAAAGTTTATAATGTATTTTTTTTTTTTGGTTTACCAACAAACTACCTTATGAGTCACATATTTCTATTCCATAACCTGTGATTCCAACGTCGTAGTTTATTATGTAAGCCGATACTCATAGCTCAAAACGTCTGTTTTACCCGCTGATGTAACCTATCAGCAACTTTCAATATACAATTTATAATCTACAGAAAGAGCAGGCCCTTAGACAGTGTAAAATAATGCAATGAAGCTTGCAATTGTACAATTAGCACCTCAAATGGCGTAACAAAATACCTAAAAGAAGTAACATAAAGTAAGTTTCGTAATAACATAATCATTTTCGTTTCAAATAATTATCAAAACAATTCATCATGTTGTAGTTATGCGTGGAGGCGTGGGAAAATGAACGATCGCTAGGCAACAAGGCACCTCCATTAGATGTTGTCATCTAACTGCGTAATATTGGAGGGTACTTTGAGAAATTACTATAATGAACAGAAGGTAATAAACTAAGTAAGTATAATATACAAGCTATAGAACTTGACTTGATAAAAAAATCAGAAATGAATGTTCTTTGGCACTCTAATTAAAAAATAAAAAACTAATCGTTAATGTTCCCAGGCGGTCACCCATCCAAGTACTGGACGTCATGACGCTGCCGCGTTACCGGTCGCTCAAATTTTAACCCCCATGCGCCTAAAGAAGTTTAATTTCAAAAAGTTCAATCCGTTTGTTAGAATATTTTTTTATTCTCTTCAATAATATAGCATTATAACGGAAACAATAAAATGCAACAAGGCGGGCATACAAAGCGTTTTACTCCATTGTAACATTTTAACACATATTTTATGGGGCTGTGGTGAGAACAATGAAAGAATATCTTTGTAGTTGGCATTCCCTTAAATTTTTCTTTTTTTCTTTAAAACTGTCATAGAGCTTTATAGTGTATGAAAATTTGAAGTTACTACGGTTTCAAATCCGACCTAACCCTAAGAGAGATGTTCGAATGAACTTATAGTAAAGTAGATAACCGACTCTCAGAAATGAATAATTGTGTTTGCTCACAAATAAAAAAACTGACTTCAATTTATTAATATAATGTAGGTGGCCGAAAAAATAATCAATTAAATGCGCATTATTAATTAGGGATTACCCATAAAGTATTTGTCGGACCAAAAAATGGGACCACGCGACAAGTACCTACTTATAGCTTTCGAATAAAAAAAGAATCATAAAAATCGGTACACCCAGTAAAAAGT
Organism: Melitaea athalia; assembly: GCA_905220545.2. Taxonomy (NCBI): domain Eukaryota; kingdom Metazoa; phylum Arthropoda; class Insecta; order Lepidoptera; family Nymphalidae; genus Melitaea; species Melitaea athalia. The sequence continues at coordinate 3,224,970 of HG992193.1, forward strand.
TATGAGGTAACACAAAAAATAATAACGTCGAAAAACCTTCTCTATTTTTTAAAAGGGTTAAATAGGAGTTAAAAACAATTTTAAAATATTTTTTGTTCTACCGATAGATGGCGCTGATGTCTTTTTATGTGACGTCAATTTGGGCTAAGTACATAAATATATAATACTAGCTGTGCCCGTGACTTCGTCAGTGTGGAATGGTGACTTTGAACAGCATTTTTAACCTACTTCAAAAAGGGGGAGGCTACTCAATTCGACCGTACACCTATATGTTTTTTATGTATGTTCGGGGATAACTTCGTCGTTTATGAACCGATTTTGATAGTTCTCTTTTTTTTGGAAAGGGGATATCCCTACTAAGGTACCTACCATGATAAGAAAACCAGGATCTGATGATGGGATCCCAGTGAAATCGAGGGAAACCCTCGAAAATCGTAGTGATGACTAGTGCGTTTGTTAATTTATTTATTATTTATTACTTGCCGATGCAATTGAAGTCAGTTTTTTTTTTCGTTTGCTAGCAAACACAATTATTTGAATATATCTTTTGGTTTATTTTGGACATCAGAATAGCTCTAATATTTTGTCTCTTGTCGAAAACTTATAAAACATTCACATTAACCTTACATACTTCCATACAAACTTTCATCCTCTATACCCTATTATTTTACACACTTGAAGGTAAAGCTTTTACAAACTTTGAATGTCATATTTATTTATATCGAATCAACCGCCTAAAAAATAACTTTCAAGCTTCTAGCTCTAAAAATGACGATACTTCTATACAACTTTTCATCCCCACCTTTCAAACCCTTACACCCCTTTTTCGCATTAAAAAGTAACCTATGTCCTTTCTCAGGCTCTAGACTATCTGTGTACCAAGTTTCATTTAAATCGATTTAGTAGTTTTGGTGTGAAAGCGCGACAGACAGACAGACCGAGTTACTTTCGCAATTATAATATTAGAAAGGATTACTTACTTTATTGCTTGGGTTCTTAGGAAATTTATGTTCTTTGAGTTGAAATACGAGGATTATATATAATTATATTCAGTGTTGATGTTTCAGTTTTTACCGACTTTAAAAAAGCAATATTAACATAGTTACAGAACTATAAATAAAACTAAAAGAATTAATTAAACTTAATTACATAACAAGTTGATATTTGAAAAAGCTATACTGAACTGGAAAAAAATCGTAAAGCTATAGCATAGATGTAAAACGAGTAAAAAAAAAAAACGAATGGTAATATTTTCAATATTAATTAAAATTTCATTTCATTCATAATAAAATACATATCAACGGTATATTGCTGATTGGGACCAGTGACCTATTTACTCATCGGTTACTATTGAATTTCATACGTGTATGATTAAAACACATATATATTGTTAATTATAAATTCAATAAATCAATTTCATAACAAAATGGCGGGCACATATTTTGTTATAAATTGTTTTTTTTAGCTAATTTAAGCTTCATTTTCATATTTACGTTAACTGTTAAGCTTATATTATAAAAGGTAGGGTAAAATTAAAATAACGGGATGGAATTCACGTATTAGTGAATAAAATTTCAAATTATTTTTTGCGTGCGTGTGTTTTTTTTTCATTAGTTAAAGAAGCATGAATCTAAATGAAATCAATAATAATGAATAAATAGTACATACATATTTCATAATCGAAATTACTTGATTAAAGTAGGATTCAAAAGTATGACGTTTTAGATCGTCGTGGGGGCCCAGAGGTCGAAATTCGACCGTAGGTAATTAAAAATTTTAATTCAAGAAGACCAAATAGGTAATTATGAAAATAAAGAACCTATTTAAAAAAAATTTCAACTTGACTACAGACTTTGACAATCAACAAATAGTATAATATGCGTGTGTGAGTGCTGTAGTGTGTTTAATGCTTTTTTATTAATTTAACTAGCTGCTGCCCGCGACGTCGTCTGCGTGCGTTCACTGCTCGTTCCCCGTAGGTGATAACGTGATAATATTGTTACGAGTACACAAAAAAGGAGCTTGCGCCATCTAGCGGGGAGCGAAGGAACCACGTTGTGTGCTGTACAAACCACTTTGTTACAAAGACAACGTGAAACATCCACTCAATACTAGATGGCGCTAGAGGACATATAGGTGAATGAACTCAGGATCGAGTACACGCACGAGGGTTCTAGAACTGTCTGGGTGTAGGCTCGGCCCGGTATAAAAAGGCCGATTGAGGCCGAGCGGAGCCAGTTCAGTTTGAGCTAACGACGAAGCGACTTCGAAGTGAATACTAGTGATCAAGAAGTGATACCAGCGGAAACCTACGACATTGGCTACGACCACGGACATTGTTAGTGCTTAGTGAAGTGTACCTAGTGATCAGTGAGTGTATCTAGTGCTTAGTGCTTGTATTTAGTGCGTAGTATTTGTACCTAGTGCTTGTGTCGGACCTAGTGCTAGTGAATAAAGTCTCTAAAAGAGTCAGCAGGTCTTTCTCTCCAAATCGTTCGAACCCTAACACGTAACAACTGGTGTCAGAAGTGGGATTTGGAGATGCCATTGACTCCGAGAGAGAACCCCAAGGAGGGGGTCAGGACGAGGGCACAACGAACTGCGGATGCCACTGGGGGCCAAGCTCCGCCCACTGTGGGCCAAGCCCCGCCCACTGGCCCCGCCTACCAACCCACGCCCACAAAAGTGGTACACCAAGTATTTTATGGTCGTCATTGACTACTTCACCAAATGGCCCGAAGTGTTCGCCATACCGAACCAAGAAGCTACAACAGTCGCTTCTAAGCTAGTCGAAGAAGTGATATGTCGCTTTGGTGTGCCTCTAGAAATCCATTCTGATCAGGGCAGGAACTTCGAATCGCAAGTGTTCCAGGAAGTGTGCAGAATTTTGGGCATGCATAAGACGAGGACCACCGCGTACCATCCACAGTCCGATGGAATGGTTGAGAGATTTAACCAGACCCTTGAGAGACATTTGGCGAAATTGGTAGACGACAAACAAAAGGATTGGGACAAGTATATACCACTCTTCCTTCTGTCGTACCGAACCGCCGAGCATGAGAGCATACAAGCTACCCCGGCGTATGTCAATTACGGTAGAGAACTACGAATACCAGTAGACCTATTGACAGGAGGGTCGCCGGAGGGACCAGAGACCGTACAAGACTATGTCAGCAATTTAAGGGAAAAAATGCGCTACATACACGCCTTGGTCCGGGAAAATGGGTTACAGTCAAGCGAGAACATGAAAACCAGATATGACCGGAAATCGAACACAAGAGGCTTCGAGGAAGGGTCACTAGTGTGGCTGCATAACCCAACCCGCCGGAAAGGGAAATCTCCAAAGTTGCAGACCAAGTGGGACGGTCCATACAAAGTGGTTACCCGAATGAATGATGTGACTTATAGAATTCAAAAGCAACCAAGAGGGACATTCAAAGTGGTACACATAGACCGTCTGGCGCGTTACCATGGCAGTAACAACGATGCTCGGGACGAGCATCTCTAAGAGGGGAGTAGTGTTACGAGTACACAAAAAAGGAGCTTGCGCCATCTAGCGGGGAGCGAAGGAACCACGTTGTGTGCTGTACAAACCACTTTGTTACAAAGACAACGTGAAACATCCACTCAATACTAGATGGCGCTAGAGGACATATAGGTGAATGAACTCAGGATCGAGTACACGCACGAGGGTTCTAGAACTGTCTGGGTGTAGGCTCGGCCCGGTATAAAAAGGCCGATTGAGGCCGAGCGGAGCCAGTTCAGTTTGAGCTAACGACGAAGCGACTTCGAAGTGAATACTAGTGATCAAGAAGTGATACCAGCGGAAACCTACGACATTGGCTACGACCACGGACATTGTTAGTGCTTAGTGAAGTGTACCTAGTGATCAGTGAGTGTATCTAGTGCTTAGTGCTTGTATTTAGTGCGTAGTATTTGTACCTAGTGCTTGTGTCGGACCTAGTGCTAGTGAATAAAGTCTCTAAAAGAGTCAGCAGGTCTTTCTCTCCAAATCGTTCGAACCCTAACACGTAACAATATGTAGCCTATGTTCTGACCCGACTTCTTTATAATATTCGTGCCAAAATTGAAGTAAATCCATGCAGTACTTTTTGAGTTTATCCCGGACATACATTTGAAGAAATAAAGGTTCACTGCTCGTTCCCCGTAGGTGATAGCGTGATAATATATAGCCTATGTTCTGACCAGACTTCCTAACAATATTCGTGCCAAATTTGAAGTAAATCCATGCAGTACTTTTTGAGTTTATCCCGGACATACATACAGACAAACAGACAAAAATTCTAAAAACTATATTTTTGGCTTCGGTATCGATTGTAGATCACACCCCAAGTATTCTTTTAAAAAAATATTCAATGTACAGTTTTGACTTTCCTACCATTTTATTATATGTATAGATGTATATTTCATGTATAATTTTAAGAAAATATTAGCATATCGCACTCCTTCTCTATATAAACTATAAGTGTGCGAAACATCATACTCCTACGTACGCACAATTTCCGTAAAAAGGGGTACAAAGTTTTTGCTTCACGTATTAATATATAGATATTAAAATTATATTTGTTTTATTGAATTGATTATAGTTGAAGTGAAGCTACAAACAATTTAAAGATTATAGACAGAATAATCGGCAAGAAAGTCCGCAATAACTCTTTTAAAATTCTGTGTTTTATCATAAAATATTGATTAATTTGCGCCAAACACAGTGCAACTAAATCCTCACATCTTTGCCAAAACACAAAACTTAAAATCTATTACATATAAGATCGATTACATAAATACATTAAGCATTACGGAAGCTACATCTGGACCTCGCTTTTTCAATCATCACAATATAAATATTTACGAAAATAGTTTGGTTTTACTCAATTCCGCATTCACGTGTTCCGTTTACTGGCCAGTGTTTATTATTATGTGCAAGGAGTTCAATAAACTTGGACCTGGTTAACATTTACAGATTTTGATAATTTTGTAAGATATCCGACTAGCCCATTGGCATTGGTGCAGTTTGTAGTGGCCCTGCTTCTGTGTCCCCACCCGAGTCTGGGTGTAATATGTGTATTTATATATTATGTATTACTAGCGACCCGCCCCGGCTTCGCACGCGTAAGCGCACAAATGTGTATATTTACGACATCACATTATAAACCTCTAAAATTGTGAGTGTTCCTCTGCTATTATGCATGTATTATACATATGTATAAACCTCCCCTACCATACCACTCACTCCATCTATTTAAAAAAAAAAACTATACTTAGAATAAAACTATGACGGGTTCAATTCCTTACATTAACTATATTTTGAAATGCTTTTGGTCGGCTCTAAAGTATAGATGGAACTGGACACCTATTCCACGAAATTCAGGTAAATGAAGAACAATTTAAGTATACCTACTGTAGCAGAAAAGTCACAGGATTAGCTAGTACATGAATTATTGTCATGATGTACACGAGTTAAAGTCAGACATTTAGGTGACTACAGGGATTTATAGAAGAAACGACGCGACCTCACTCTAGGGTAGACTGGGTACGGTTGTGCCAGGGTACGGTAGTGACAGTCGTTATAACCGCGAAACTATACGGAATGCGGGGAAGACTGTAAGGGAAAAAAGAAGTGCAATGCATGTCTACACATGTTACCCAGTATTGCGTTAGCCAGTGCACGACGTAAACAAAAGCAGGAGGCCACATTGCTTTTTAACAGCCAAAAGTAAGTTTTTTTGTTCAGATTCTTTTAATATTTACTGTTATTGGTATACAGATATACTATAGCAAATATTTTTTTGTTGTCAAATGAATATTAGTAGTTAATTACAAATGATTACTTTTTACGTCGATAATATAGGTCACTCATGATATTTTATTGTTTTCAGAAGTATGCGTTGGGTACGGTTGTGACAAATGTAGATGGGTACGGTTGTGACATATATTTTCTTTATTTTTTTGCTTTTAGATGCCCAGAAAACGCTTGCGGCTGAAGTAAGACGTGGGACTTCTTTACGAAGAGCTGCGGAAATGCATAATATTAATCGCATGTCGTTGTTACGATACATTCGTAAACATGATGAAGTCGGTGCGAATCACGATGTAAACAGCATCAGCATGGGGATATGCAGCTCATAGCAAAGTATTTTCGAAGGAGCAAGAAGAGCTGTTATCAAAATACATGTACCACACGTTGCGCGGAAATATATTTTGGCCTTACTTACTACAAGAGAGGTATGGAAACTGGCCTTTGAACTGACAAATAAATACATACAACATAAACCAACCTGCTACTTGGGATGAGAATGAGATGGCTGGTGAGGAATGGTTTCGTTCATGTCTGTACGCGTAGCTCAAGCTACAAGCCTTTCAAGAGCTACAAGTTTTAACAAAACGAATATTGAAGCTTTTTATAACAAATTGCAGACTATTTTGGACATAGGCCTACATGAGCCACAACATATATATAATATTGATAAAACTGGTGTAAACTGTATATAGAAGAAAAGTATTTCGTGTTATGTTAAACATTTCTAACAATAAAAGTCATTATAAACCATTTCTGTGAATGTTTATGTCTGTCACTACTGACCCCAACCACTGTCACAACCGTCCTTGGGGTCAGGACGGTTGTGACATTTTCCTTTTTATTTCAAATTTGATGCTATAACTAATACAGCATAATTTGAGACAAAATTGCATTTTTTTTTGTGGACAAATGTATAAGCTACGGTTTAAGTAATTTTTGTCTCAACTAACTAGTAAATTAACAAAATTATTGGCGGTCAAACCGAAATTGTCACAACCGTACCCAGTCTCCCCTACTGATGTGAGTTGATTTTATATTAGATCGTTCTGAGCAGAAGCAGAAACAGGTGTTTAAACAAAGTTAAAAACTTTTAACGTTAATATCGTACATGGCAAATAGTCGTTTGTCAACGCATTACAGTTTCAGCAATTTCAGCAGTTTCAGCGCTGCGTGTGTTTGCGAGATACCGAATGTTTTATGTACATGTGATACACCGTCCAACATACTTGTTCTGCTTAAAAGTCAAATGTTTAAATAATGAGTTGGTTCATAATGTGTCATGTAACCACTAGGAAAACCTTAATAAATAAATAATTTTGTCACAGTTTTGCTCAGGATAAATTATAATTATGAAACTTTATATTGTACGTAATACTTAGATAAACTTAGACATATTGCATATTTTGAAATGTAATATAGTCTAGTACTTTATGGGCAAGTCTAAAGTGTATAATTTTTTATATGTATTGTTTTAATCATTATCATCTGAGTGGAACGACTTCATAATCCTGGCAGTATTTTTTGATAATTCAAAAGTTTTTTTTTAAAACTACTTCAAAGATTTTTGCTAATTCAATTGATATAAATAGGTAAATATAATAAATAATTAATTATTTTGTATCCCTAACTAACTATTTTTAACCCTTCAATAATAATTTGTAAATTGAACGTAACCGGAAAACAGAGAGAGCGCTGTCGAGACACACACACATATGGCGTTGAGAGCGGATAGTAATTAAAGATAAATGTAGACAATAACTGACAAACGGTATGTGGAGTAAATAGAATAAATGATTGTTATCAAATTAGAATTGTTAAAGATCTAAATACATTTTTTTTATATTTACCTGAAGTATCCCATACTGAGAAGTTTACTCTATAGTCGGCTACAGGGCCTGTGTATCCGTATTTTTCGAAACCCGTCGGTGTGTATGCCTGTAACAAAAAATGAAAATTATTTATTACTTGCCGACCCGTGCCCACTTCGTTGGGCGTTAATTAATTATTTTAAAACACTTTCTGAACGCAAATATAAATATTTGATAACCAATTGACAACGTTTTTGACAAAAGAGATAAAATTTCCCCGCTAGGAACATTTTGTAGTAAAAAATTAAATCGTCTTTTTTAGCATTTTCCTTTACATATTATTTATGTTTCTTACCATTTAAACCTTCCCTGAACTTCTACAAACATTTCAAGATCAAAATTAGCTAAATCGGTCAAGACATTCTCGAGTTTTAGCGAGACTAACGAACAGCATTTGATTTATATATGTATATATACATACATATATATATAGGTATATATTACTAAACACGTATGAATTATGTAACACAGAAGCTGAAAAAAAAAACAATCTCCAAGAGCAACAATTAGGTACCTATTATTTATACAACATAGATAACACATATATAGTAAGCGATTACCGTAGCTTAGAGTTGCCTGCAACACGAGAACCGTCGCAAGTGAGTTGCCGACTCTACCCCAATTCCTCCCCAAGCTGCTCTGGTCACCTTACTCACCAACAGGAACACAACACTGCTTGAGAGCAGCATTATTTAGCTGTGGTCTTCTGTAAGGTCGAGGTACTTCACGAGGTAACCTATTTATCACTTTAGGTTGCATAACTTGCATATGTATAATAAAACGACTACTTTAAAAATATTTTCAAGAACTTATACTCGTAGGACGTAGCCTAGACATTTAAAGCATAGATTTTTTTTGCGTTCGTTAAGCGTTTGTAATCCACCTATGACAAAATAAATATTTTCATTTTTCATTTAATTGAATGAAATCTTGTCATAATAATTAGTTTAATGGAAAACCTTACACGAAATTTTCACATCTTTCTAGCTATCCTGTATGGTCTAGTGGCTAGGATACCTAGGTCTCATCCAGGAGGCTCAGTATCGATTCCCGAATCGAAAAGCAATTTTTTTATTGAATATGATGTCGCTTCAAACATGTTTATAAATAAAGTAGCTTAATATAATAAAATAAAAGTTTTACAATCGCTCTATTTATCACACACATAATTATTCTGTTTTTACAAAAAAAAAAAAAATATGTAGCGGCTTAAAATTGTTACACATATTTAGGTCAACACAACACACTCATTTGCGAAGGAAATGAGTTTTTAAACAAAAAAAAAAAAAAGAAAAAAAAAAACGAAAAAAAGTGTTGTAGAGTGTTCCCACACGCAGGTAGTTTATTTTTTGTACGACAAGTGTCCGCTTAACAGCTCAATGAATTTAACATTCTTTCTGGGAATTAGGACTTACGAGACAATATGGTACGCTTTTTTAACCCTATTAACCATAAGATTTATTTTCAGCCAGTAAGATTACCTATATTTTAATTTTATTTAGGTACTACATATATGTACCTATGTACATATTTTGTTCATAAAACGTGAATATGGTAAACATGAATCATCATGGTATAAGTTTTACGCATAAATCATTAAAAAAACTGTCATCTAAATATAAATATTTAATTATTAAAAACTAGCCGACCCGTGCCCACTTCGTTGGGCGTTATAATCCATTTCACATAAGAAGGGTACGGTGAAATTTGATATGTTCCAATACACTCTCACTATTTTCAGCAAATCAGATAAATATAAATTAATGTTTTAAAATCACCAATTAATTTATAAGGCAAATAATAATGCTTGATTAGATTGAATTGTTGACACGGCACGTCAGAGGGCGCAGGTTCAAATCCTGCTGATTTAAAATCTTTATATATTTTTATCTTTTTCTTTTTATCTTGTCACTCCTGAATAGTGTAGCTTTCTGTTAGCGAAAGAATTTTCATGATCGGATCAGTATTTGCGAAGATTACCCCGTATATACAAACAAAGTTATAAACTTTACCTCTTTATAATATTAGTATAGAAAAATAGTAATTTGATATATTTTAATCTAATGTCAAATTTGAATATATATGACGTTAAAATGCTTTAAGTAATCAGTGAATTAATGTAAACAAAAAAATCTTCCAGGTACTTCTCATTAGTAGATATTAAAATAATTATTTTATTACGTAATAATCAAGGTTCAGCTGAAAATCAAACTTAACGCATAAAAATAAAGTTACGAATTAAATTACAATTACGGAACAATCGAGAAAACTTACTCACTGATATTTATGAGCTATTATGGTAATTTAATATATAATATTATATTGAGTAATTAAATTGAAATCCTATATACCAAAAATAATTTACAGTTCAAATTTAATATAACTTAGTCGAAATGACACTGGTAGCTGATTAATAGGTAAAATTGGACCATAAGCTAATAAACGAATTTTTGATTCTAAAATTGAGAATAAAAAATCTGATTCTATAGATTGAACCACCCATTTACTAGATCAAAATGCAGAAGCTATAACGAATGCGATAACCAGAAATGTATAATTAATATTAAAAAGTTTTCGCGGTTTTATTAAAATTTTCCATTACAGTTCAATAAAGCTCATTCGTAAATTGATTCATATTTCAACGCAGTGAACATCTTATACTGCTACGAATATGCATATATTATATGTATCATATATGTCTATGTGTTCGTGTACAATCTTAAATGTGGAATATTATTTTTATTAAACGAAACGAACGATCTTTAAACTATGGCATGGTTTATAAGGATTTATTACTGTGTGAAAAGTCAAACGTGCGTTAATATGTAGGTACCTATATATTTTCTATATCATCTGACTATATTGTCACACGTTTCAGCCTGTAATATAACTGGTGGGCATAGGCCTCTTCCTCCATGTAGGAGAAGGATTGCTTAGCTAGCTTAATCCACCACGCTGCTTCACTAATATTCACTGATATGTACTTATGATACCTAATAAAAAAAACCAGATATATGTTTATATAATATTAGCTAGACTTCACAACAAACTTAACTTATTAGCCGACCTAGTATGAAAACAAAATTACTCGTACTAATTTAATTAAAGAACCACACGAAGGAGCAAAGTCGCAAAATAAATAGTAATAACTGCATGAGAGATAATTTAAATATAAATAGATTAAAATAGATAAGCTAGATACAAGAATTGACCTAATTGTATCCATGTGCGATTATTTGTTTTATACTCTGTGTGTGGTTTCTATTAAGAGAAAAATAGTTCACGCGTTAAATTTATAAGGAGGAAAGGAGGAGGTTCTCAATTCCAATATATTTTTGAAGTGAAACTTCTTTAGAATCGTTGTGATTTCAAACTGGAATGCAACAACAGGGAAGGTCGAGCCGCGCTACAAGCCGCTAATTTTAAATTAGTTTTTTTTTAATTAGTTTGCCAAAGAAGTTTCACTTCTATCGTGTGTGAATCGCACACACACCTTTTTTTTGTGATACCTCATGTCCTCATAATTCTATGTTAGGTGGAGCAATTTTGTCGGTTCTTTTTTTTTAATCGAAAGCTTGTCGCCGAAAAGTTGAAATGGTGCTTGTCATGTGGTATGTGGTCCCATTTAAATCGAGATCTGACAAGTACTTTTTTAGTTATCCATAATAATGCGTATTTAGTTTCTTTTTTCAACTACCTACGTTGTGTTACTTCTTGGCATTTTTTAAAATGTAATTTTAATACATATATTCAATGAGACCTACATTCAACAGTGTATTCGGTTATTGATTACTAACGAACAATTTTTATTAATAAGAATAACCTATTTTTCTAAGTAAGTATGTTTTTAATTTTACGTAAAAAAATTTTTAGTCGAGTATATTTAAAAAAAAAAGAAGAAACGGCACTTTTCAAAGATTTAAAATACAGCGACGTATTTTAGTGAAGTCCTGAGTGCACTAATTAGTAAGTTTTGTGTAACGAAAGTATCTGTTCCACTAATTAGGTGTAATTATCACAATGACACCATTACAAAGACATGTGACATTTTATATAACGAAAAACGTAAAAGACGCCGCAAGAACACGCAACATAAATTTATTATGTGTAATTTAAGCTTTTTAACGTATGGCATTTTACAGAAAAAAAATACGTGATACAGAAGAGGTTAAAATAAAAAAAAAAAGTTTTTATAATATTTTTTAATAAATACATTTTAATAATACATTTTCTTTTTGTCTTTGGTCATTCAAATAAACCAGTAAAGCTTTTTTGTAAGTTAAATTTTGTTCACTCATAATTAATCGAATTTTCTTTTCTTTTAGAAACCACGGACATGCCTTGTCTATAGCCATGTGTTGACCCTTACAATTTGGACAGCAAAATATTTCCACTTCACAGTTATCATGATTCTTACCGCACTTTGGACATGTCGGTTTGTTAATGGAGCATACTATTTTTGAATGACCGAATTTCCAACAGTTGGAACATTGTGTTACTGGAAAAACATATTTTTCTATACCCATTTTACATCCATACGCAGCTACATATTGTGGCGGAGAAGAGCTCTTAAAACATACTCGAACCGACTGACTATCAATCCATTTTCCATCTTCATTAATTCTTTTCAACCTCTTAATAGATACTATCTCATGTACGGAACTCAAATTGTCTAATAATTCTTCATCTTTTATGTCAAAATCTACTCCTCTAATTACACCGTAAGATAAATTTCCTTCATCAGTAAATTGAGCCCTTATATCCATCTCTGAAATCTTCTGACATCGTATGAGTTTTTCAGCTTGTTTTTTATCATCAAATTGAATAAATACTTTATATGCACTCTTGTACTTTATTTTTGTAATATTAGTTATATTTTCATTTTTAAGAAATTTGGCCATAGCCATTTGTTTAGGCAAAACTTTTAATGAAGACAAACATATTTCATAATGAACAGGTCCATTTCCATTCACTTCTTGATTCAAATGCTGCTCCATAATATAATTATTAGTACCTGTCGAATCATTACGAATCAATGTCTTAGTTCTTCTCCTTGTAACAGTCGTAAATCCTTCTTCTTCTTCCTCACGTAATCTTTTTTCAATTATCTTAAAATTCCCGGTTTGCTCCATTAGATCCCGACTCATATTCTTCGACAATTGTTCAGGCTGATTTAAAATTATTGAATGATCCCCATCAGAATCATCCTCATCACTCAAAGCACATTCGTTCATTTTTAATTATTATTATTTTTTAAAGTGGGTAGATCGACAATACTTTTACAATGTAAATATGCAGTTGCAATCGTTACGTGCGCTTGTCGCAAACTCTCGCGCGTCACTGTTATAATATTTATTATAATATTTATTATTAATAATAACATATTTATTGTAATATTTATTATTAATAATAACAATTAAAATTAACAATATTTATTTATTTTTAGGGTTCCGTATCTCAAAAGGTAAAAACGGAACCCTTATAGGATCACTTTGTTGTCCGTCTGTCTGTCAAGACCCTTTTTCTCAGAAACGCGTAGATACATCAAGCTGAAATTTATATTAAATACTCAGATCTGCTGCCTCTTAAAGCTGTGAAAAAATGAAACTTCTAAGCCAAGGCAATCAAAAGATACAGCCGTTTATGCTGCAAATTTTCGACACTCTCAAGGGAATCAAAACCTACAGGGTACTTCCCGTGAACTAAGAATCTTGAAATTTGGTACGAAGCAACGTCTTATAGCACAGATACAGGAAAAATTGCGAAAAGTGTAAATTTTTAGTTACTACATATAAAAAAAAATATTTTAATAATTTTACACTTAATACCACTTTTCTCATAAACGCGTAAAAGTATTAAATTGAAATTCATATCAAATACTCACGTCTATAATAACTTTAAGCTGTAACAAAATCAAACTTCTATGTCCACGATATCAAAAGAAAAACCAATTTAAGCCGCATATTTTCATCGAAAATAGTCCCAAAGGAATCAAAACCTACAGGGTACTTCCCGTGAAGTCAGAATCTTGAAATTTGGTACGAAGCAACGTCTTATAGCACAGATACAGGAAAAATTGCGAAAAGTGTAAATTTTTAGTTACTACATATAAAAAAAATATTTTAATAATTTCACACTTAATACCACTTTTCTCATGAACGCGTAAAAGTATTAAATTAAAATTCATATCAAATACTCAGGTCTATAATACCTTTAAGCTGTAACAAAATCAAACTTCTATGTCAACGATATCAAAAGAAAAACCAATTTAAGCCGCATATTTTCATCGAAAATAGTCGCAAAGGAATCAAAACCTACAGGGTACTTCCCGTGAAGTCAGAATCTTGAAATTTGGTACAAAGCAACGTTTTATAGCACAGATACAGGAAAAATTGCGAAAAGTGTAAATTTTTAGTTACTACATATAAAAAATTTTTTTTAATAATTTTACACTTAATACCACTTTTCTCTTGAACGCGTAAAAGTATTAAATTGAAATTCATATCAAATACTCACGTCTATAATAACTTTAAGCTGTAACAAAATCAAACTTCTATGTCCACGATATCAAAAGAAACAGCAATTTAAACCGCATATATTGACAAGACTAGCAAACAACTGACAAGGGAATAAAAATCTAAAGAATACTTCCCGTCGACCTAAAATCTTCAGGTATGAAGCAACGTCTTATTAGCATAGATACAGGAAAAATTACGAAAACCTTAAATGTATAGTTACATCGCAACCACAGAAATAGTATGTGTAATGTTGTTTATTTCTGCTTTGTTTTTCAATTATAAAACTTTGCAAAGTAATATTTATTTACTAACTCTTTTTGCACACCAATACACAAAAGAACAATACATAGAATTTATAACAATAAACTTGCATCAATTGCAACAGGCGGCCTTATCGCTAACACAGCGATCTCTTCCAGGCAACCTTTGGGCAGAGGACTTGCATATAAACTAGGGGAAGGGCGCAAAATTTTGTAAAAAAAAGGAACAATATAAAATAAAAATCAGATATAAATAAATAACTATATAACAATAGATGCTATATTTAATGACACATATGTACATATAAGTTTACTCATATGTATACACAAATATATAAATACATACATACATACGTATATACACTATAAGCAAATTGATAGATTAAGACGAATGACATAACAACATAACGTAACTTCATGAAAAATAATCTATACTAATATATAAAGCTGAAGAGTTTGTTTGTTAGTTTGAACGCGATAATCTCAGGAATTACTGGGCCGATTTAAAAAATTCTTTCAGTGTTAGATAGCTCATTTATCAAAGAAGGCTATAGGCTATGTATCATCAGGCTAAGACCAATAGGAGCGGAGTCCACGCCGACGAAGTCGCGCTGAAGCTAGTAAATAATAAAATAAAGTTGCTTAACATAATTTAATATAGTATATATTCTTTATTGCACTTTAAAAATACAGATAAAATACATCATATCTATACTAATATATAAAGCTGAAGAGTTTGATTGTTTGGTTGTTTGTTTGTTTGTTTGTTTGTTTGTTTGTTTGTTTGAACGCGGTAATCTCTGGAACTACTGGGCTGATTTGAAAAATTATTTCAGTGTTAGATAGCCCATTTATCGAGGAAGGCTATAGGCTATGTGTCATCACGCTAAGACCAATAGGAGAGGAGTCCACGGCGACGAAGTCGCGCGCATAAGCTAGTTTGTAATAAATGTTGGCAAGGGCGAACTTATCTAATAGATGATAAGTAGGTACATTTCCTTAACAAGTTTTTCAAATGTCATTAAAGATTGAGCGCGTTAGACAGTGGCAATAAGTTCCAAAGACGATAAGCTTCAATAGTGAAAGATTTAGAATAAAAGGAAGACGAATGTGAAGGTATCTTCAAAGTTAGGCTATCATTTAAGCGAAGAGGTACATATTATATATTTATCTTTAACGCCAGCGTTGATTCTAGACCAGAATGAAGAAAGTTCTTCAATATGTATTCGTAGCCGGCGACCATGCAAGTAACTATGAAACCAGTCAGACACCTTAGGAGATATGTTAAGAGAATCAAGTATAGCTAGTAGTAAGTCAAAATCAGCAGTATTGAAATGATTAATGAAATCAAGTAATATTAAAACTGTAATGAGAATTCTAGACATTAAAAAATATATATGTTTAAACAATAGCAGACAATAATAAAAATAAATTTAGGAAAACATGTTTTATACAAACTTGAAAACAGGTACAAAGGTCAAAAAGGCTCGAATTAAATTACAAAATAAATGTTACATCATCTGTGGGACTATTTAAATAAATAAATAAATAATAAATAAATATCTACTATATATAATATGGTTCAAATTTAATACTTAATAGTAATAAAGTATTTTTGAACCAGATTTCTAAATAGTGACTAAAAAAATTTGTAAATAAATAACTTCGATAAAAGAACTTTCCTACCAAGAGACAGGTCAAGGAAAAAAGGGAGACCAATTAAAAGGTGGAGAGATATCTTCAACCAGATAATTATGTGGACCGCTGTGTATACAGAAAGCACGGGAAAGGGATACATGGAAATGTTTAGGAGAGGCCTACGCCGCAGAGGCGACTATTACTATTACCAATATTAATTAAGTGATGTTATAAACATGTAGACGAGTTAATTATACGAGTATAGAATAAATATATACATAGGTTAATATACATACATATGTTTAAACTAAGAATACTTACGCTAGTATTAATTGAAATTTTAATAGTAATAGAAATAAAGGCGATTTTTATTTTATTTATTTATTTTATTTTATATAAATTAAAGGATTAATGAAAAGATAAAGATACCTTTGTCTTAAATTTATCCTCCTCCAACTTTCCATATTGTAATGTTACGGATTTCATTTAGCAGCAAAATACCATAACTTTTACTTATATACCTGCAGGTTTGTACGGAACCCTCGGTGCGCGAGTCCGACTCGCACTTGACCGGTTTTTTTATTTTATACTTTATTGTACACCACAAATATAAACAAACAAAGCTTACAGATAAGTACTAACAGTGAAGTACAATGGGCGGACTTATGGCTAATTAGCCATTTCTTCCAGACAACCCAGATATAAAAGGAAAGTTATTAACAATATTGGGTAGGTGGTGTAGATGTATAATAAACTTACATACGAATGTCTACATCCTAATACTTATAGAAAATACATAAATAAATAAAAAGAAGAATAAAAAATAATATATAAATAATACACAATATTCTTACAACAATATTCGGATATTTGACACAAGTATTTTTTATACTTCAGAAATTGTTCTTTTTTAATACATGTTATATGTAAAATATTATTTCAATTGTTTTTTACTGTTATAAAACTGTAAAAAGTATATAAAATACTCAAACTTAAACGCCAATTTAAATAGACTACAAAGCCACTATTCTACGTTTATTTCGTATTCATTGCCTCACTTTTACAGAATATAAAATGGACCATAGATAAAAAAAAATTTAAACTATTTGTAAATTGCTTCCGTCAATTTTGGTCTCCAGCATCAATGACTGATAGATGGGCTTTTTTAAACTAAAATATTTGCAATTAGATAGATGAGGACTAGGCATGTCGATGGTATAAAAATAATGGTTGGTTCCTAAAAGTTAATGGCATTATAAAAATTATCGATAGCTTTAATTTATAAAATCGATTAATTTAATCTGTATCATCCATCTATCTGGTCATGGACTTGTTTATCCATGTAGGTGAAAGGTCGGAGCTTAATCCACCATGCTGCTCCAATGCGGGTTGGCAGATATAATTATTTGCTACTATGAGTAACGATCGCTATCAAGTGCCTTTTTTTATTCAATTAGGTCGGCAAACAAGCGTACGGCTCACCTGATGGTAAGGTGATTACCGTAGCTTATAGACGCCTGCAACACTAGAAGCATTGCAAGCGCGTTGACGTAACCCCAATCGCTCCCAGGAGCTCTGGTCACCTTACTCACTAACAGGAACACAACACTGCTTGAAAACAGTATTATTTAGCTGTATTCTGTAAGGTCGAGGTACTACCCCAGTCGGGCTGCTCCATATTTTGAGCTGAAATATTTCCTACTGTATCCTACTTTAGTTAGTGCCTATGATAACAAGCGGGACCGACACGTGCGAAGTCAGGGCTCGCTAGCACTAATACTAAGTTAAATAAAACAAAAGTAATTAATTTAATCTGTGTAAAAGGGGTATTACAATTTAAATCCCATTTAAAAGTTACTATACCCTAACAATTTGTCGAATAGAGAGTGATAAAAGCCTTACAAGAGAACAATGAGTTATTAAAAAGGATTTGTAGAACTAGCTTTCGTCTTCGCGTGTAATTGTTTTAGTTTTAACTAGCTTCTGCGCGCGATTTCGTCGGCGTGGACTCCGCTCCTATTGGTCTTAGCGAAATGACACATAGCCTATAGCCTTTCTCGATAAATGGGCTATCTAACACTTAAAGAATTTTTCAAATCGGACCAGTAGATCCTGAGATTAGCGCGTTCAAACAAACAAACAAACAAACAAACTCTTACGCTTTATTATATTAGTATAGATTGGTTTACTTAGTACAAAAAACAAGATGGAAAGTCCATATCAATTAAATGTTTTTAAAAATGTTGTATTTTTTTAAGTAAAAAAGACAAAAAAAAAAACATTTCTTTTCAAATATTGATCAATATAACGTTAGTTATATCATAGCAATAATCCGCCAACCCGCATTGGAGCAGCGTGGTGGATTAAGCTCTGTTCCTTCTCCTACATGGGGAAAGAGGCCTATGCCCAACAGTGGGCTGAAGCATATCATAGCAAAATGAAACTGTTTTTGAAAGTCTTGGCACAATGATACACACAACACACATACACACACCCATACACATGCACACGCATGTACGTAATTCGTGTATTAAATAATTTAATTCCCATTCTGTTTTACCAGAGTCAGATTGGTTCATATCAAAATCTACTGCTTCGTTATAGATATTATTGTCAGTCACATCTTAATATTTTATAATCTACTAGCTTCTGCGCGCGACTTCGTCCGCGTGGGATAGGATCAATTCTGTCATACATGATTTGTGCGAAACTTTAATACCGTTTACGCACCGGAAGCTCTCAAAAAGAAAAAAAACCCGATTTTGAAACATTCTTCATTGGTGCTACGCTCCTATTGGTCTTAGCGTGGTGATATTATATAGCCTATAGCCTTCCTCGATAAATGGGCTATCTAACACTGAAAGAATTTTTCAAATCGGTCCAGTAGATCCTGAGATTAGCGCGTTCAAACGAACAAACAAACAAACTTTTCAGCTTTATTATACCTATTAGTGTAGATATTACGATCTGAAAAATACTTTTTAGATTATATTGGAATTTATTCTAGAAACTATCAATAGACAAACTTAAAAAATCCTCTTCCTGTTTCTATAACTTCCTATTTATCTAACTGAAGAATTAACGAACAATCTCTTAAAACGAAATTAATATTTCAAACAAGTTCAAACAAGCAGAAACATATGTTATACAATTAATGAACTACGAGTTGTGAATGGTACATCAATAATCTTATTATGTGCTTTGAAAACATTTCAACGAAATCCAACTTCGGAACACGCAAGTTTATTTCGTGCAATCGCTTTACGAAAATGAACTTTAATTAAATACTCATAAGGCTAATACGAACGAAAAACTTATTGGTAAACTTGAATCAAATCTACAAAGAAATAAGAGTTTTATTACTAAAAGAATAGATGTGGTAATTCTTTGAATGTTTATACGCTGTGTTAACGTTTACCATCTGGTGAATAGCGTTTTTGCTATTGAACGAGTATTCAACTGATTTTGCTGGAATTACGTTCCAATATGGATCAATAATAGTTAGTTAAGCCGTTTTTATCTTGAAACTATTTTATTTACCTTAGCATACCTATTTGAAAGTTTGAAACCAATTAATATATTTAATTAGGGATAATCAAACTGTTTAGAAAAAGACAGGAAACTCAGACAACTTTTATTCTGTTTTCTTATATTCTGTTAGCACAATTTTTTCAGTATTTTTGACGTGACAAAGTCTAATAAATCGATGAACGGCGGCTGCATCCACGAATAAGGATGACTCATTGTCCCGTTATGCTCATTGTACGCTTGCGCCGCATCTATCTCTCTTCCACTCGATTGGCCTATGCGTCCGAGGAGATGTTTTGTTATGATGTTGTCACGTTAAACTATCGTCCGTAAACCAACTTTACAGACAACCAATATTTTTTTTATAATGGAATAGATAAATTTAGTGGACGCGATATAAACTAAAAAAGGGTTTCTATTCGTTTGAAAACTTTAAAACAGAATGGTAACCTACATTTTCACATATCTACTAAAGACTATCACTTAATGAAAAAAAAAAGTTAAATAAATTAACATCATATTACAAACTGCTGTGTTGTATTTCAGAAGCATGGCGGTGTAACATTCTTTGAAAAAAGATTTACAGGACTTTGCTAAAGTGACGGAGAACTCGTTTCACTCGTCCTAAATAAACATTTTCGTATTCATAGCTTTTTTGGATATTAACTACAGTCAGGTTTTTGCCATAAGGATTATTTTAAATATTTTAATGTTTACTTTTAAAAATTAAAAAAGTTTTAAAGTCTTAAAGTATCGTGTTATTTTTCTTTAATATTATTTCTAAAGAAAAATAACACGATACTTTAAGAGTTTGAAACTTTTGATGTGATGTCATTCGGGAGGGAACCCGCTTTGATGTGATGTCATTCGGGTATATATGACTTTATTTAAATGTTCGGTTTAGCCTGTAATATCCCACAGCTGGGCATACGCCTCTTTCCCCATTTAGGAGAAGGGTCAGAGCCCAATCCACCACGCTGCTCCAATGCGATTTGGCAGATATATTCCCTATACTATGAGTAACGATCGCTTTCAGGTGTACATGATAACAACCGGGACCGACGGCTTAACGTGATCTCCGAGGCATGGTGGGGAGCCCCACAAGAACTGCACAAACAACAAGACCACGCAAACATCTGTATGGCCAATACAAATGTTTGTCATGTGCGGGTATCGAACCCGCAACCGCCAGCGCAACAGCTACGAAACCAGTGATGTAACCGTTGCGCCAACGCGTCGTCAACAAACAAAATATATCAATCATTAAATAAACAATGACTATTAAGATTAAAATGCCTTAATAAGGAATACACATAGTAACATTTTTATATTTAATGTTATATTTCCAATTTTGCAAGATATCCGAGTAGTTAATGTATGCAGTGTATCGTATTTTGCAGGAGCGCCTTTTGACTAACGCCTTCTAGGCTTCCTATGAAACTACATATTCAGACAAGCATGAAACTATCGGAGCTTTCAGGTTTAGTATTTTACTTGAAAGTGACTTGCATGCTAAAATGTACTTTCACTCACATATGCGGTGTTTTGTAATGTCAGAAAAATGCAATGGATATTGTTATACAAAGTTATTATAACTTTTAACCTAAGCCTGAAGAAAGACCACGTAATTAGAATTTATTATTTCTGCTTCTGTCTAATGATTCTTAAGAGCGTGCATAAGGCGAGCAAAAAATCAGATTTCACCCGCGCGCCCGATGAAACAAAATATACACAAAGCCTTGTGTCAGAGTGCGATAGACGATATAGTTTTGAGCGCATTACGAATGTAAAAAACGACAAATATGTTATTTTGTATATAATTCCGAAACTAAAAGTAATAACATTAAATGCCTTGGCATAGCCTTTACTTATATTTAAATGTAATTAATTATCAAATTTTTGTCTTAATGGTCATAACCATATCGAGTAGGTATAAATAGAAAAAATATAAAAATTAGAGGTTACTTCGTGATTATATTTTATCGAGGAAATTTCCTTATTTTATGTTTTTGATATGGGTCAACCCTTGCAAATATCACGTAGTTTGTCATATATTTTTATTTTAAGATTTGGTCTGGAACTTTTCATGTCAAAACAAATAGAAGATGGTAATTTTGCATTATGCACACTCTTAATAACCTAAAAATTACACGATCAACAAACGCAATAGGACTTTTCACAAATCGAACAAGGACTTCGAAAACGATTTGGCAAAAGTCCGAAGCTTATACTCAACAAGCAAAAGAATTTCTTAAGGTTTTTAATATTAGCATCGAAGTACATTCCTATATAAAATATTCATAATGTACGTTATTTCACACCGATCGTAACCACAGACGGGACTTGCTATTTCACATATTGAAATGCCATTTATATGCATCGCGTTTCTTAAAACATTGTTGGATTTTTGACGCCATATTTTAAGGGCATTTTTCTGTCGGAATTCTTATTTGCTTTTTTTCCTTTGCATTTATTCGAAAGTTTATGAAATGTGTTAATAAATAATAATGTATATATTTACTGTAGGTACATGGAAACTCCGTTTAATATACATGCTGGAAATGAGGAGGTAGTGCATATTTATTTTACACTAGATGGTCCGGTGAACTTCGTATCACCTACGTATATTTGTGAAAAATATACACAAAACACTTTCTGAACGCACCCATAAATATTTGACAACCAATTGACAACGTTTTTGACAAAAGACATTAAATTTCCCCGCTAGGAACATTTTGTATTGGAAAATTAAATTGTCGTTTTTAGTATTTTCCGTTAATTATTATTTATGTTTCTCACCGTTTAAACCTTCCCTAAACCTCCACCAATATTTCAAGATCATAATCAGCCAAATCGGTCTAGCCATTCTCGAGTTTCAGCGAGACTAATTGCTGTTCAGCAATTGATTTTTTATATATATAGATTAACTTAAGCTTGTAGTAAAGTACTAGTAAGCTGTCTTGGAACTTTTAAAATATGCTACAAATACGCATACGTGTCCTGAAAACCGCCACTCTATAAATAACTCCTAAATTGCATGACGACTCTGTGTAAGTGATTTATTTTTATTTGATACATTTGCACGCACTCTGGCACATTTTATGACATAAAAATAAAACGAAAAAAAAAAAAAAAATAATTGCACTAATAGTTTAATATTATTTAAAGAGTATCAAAAATGTGATTGTCTATATTCTAAACGATCAAAATCACATATACATTCATCCTGTAATATCCCATTGCTGGGCATCTTTTTGTACATTGGCAAAGGATATTCTATACACCTACATGTAAATAAAAAATTATTCAATTTTTCTAAAAACTTCTATCTTAAAGTTATAATACCAATACTAATATAACCAAAACTAAATGAGGTATGTAGTTAATGAGAAACAGCAACCGACTCAGAATAGGTATAGCTTTTTTATTGCTAACTAGCTGACCCGGCGAACTTCGTATCGCCTAACAGTCGATTGGTATTAAAGTTCAAATTGACTTTTAAGTATTATTACGAATCTTTTGTATGGGAATATAGAAAAGTGTTGTTTTTTTTTCTCTCCGTAAGAACCATCCTCGTACTTCAAAGAATATTATAAAAAAAGAATTAGCAATATCGGTTTAGCAACTCTCGAGATTTGCGCTTAGCAACACATTCAGCGATTCATTTATATATATATATATATAGAGATTATAGCATAAAACCGAAAGAAAGAAAAAAAACTATATTTTTAGTAGGGTTATATCATAAAGCGATAAAATAGGACGAAGATGAAAAATCATGGAGACACATTTCACGAGATTTCCTCATTACTCCAAGCTGCAATTACCTTGTCTTCGAGAATGTTCCACGAGGCTATAATGTACTTTCTTTATATGGGCTTTCGAAACTAGCCTTGAAATGGTAAGGCCTTATAATTCCTGTATTACCAGGACTTGATTTCTTGTGAGAAATATAATAGAACGTATACTGCCATGCTGTGGTAAAAGGCATTAAAGTATAAGAATCGGCAGTCTGAGAAAATTGATTTAAAGACTTTGGAGTTCTAAATATTTCTGATTATTTTGATTTATTTTGTTAATTGCTATCATATTCGGTGGTATTCAAGTCCGGTCGTCACTACATGAGATCGTAGCAATCTGGAATAATTTAATTTAAGATTTCTAAGTATTTCTTTTTGGTTCTAGCTTTGGATTTCTAAATAGTTTTTATTTTTTGGCACATTTTATTGGTAATTCATTATGTTTGGTGCTATTAAAATCCAGCAGTTGCAAACAGGAATCGTACTATAAAGTAATTTTTTAAAAAGGGTGCTATTTTTAGAGATAACTATAAATCATAATAACATTAAAAAAATATATTTTTTATATCAATGAAACGGGCTTTATTGGATAGAAAATTTGATGATATTAATGTGTAAATATGATTTCAGCCATGTGGTCGCAACGGTTGGCGCGTACAAGATGCAATCGGTAACACCAATTTTCACAAACTTTTCGCAGTAGCAGAATGTTTATTTCCAAATGTCTGGTTTATCGAGGTAGACAGGTGATTTTACATAACCAGAAAGAAAATAATCCAATTGGGGTTTAATCACACGATCTTGGTGGCCAATTAATTTGACCATTACGTAATTTTACTTCATTAAAAGTTTCTTTGAGTAAATCAATTGAAGCACACGTTGTGTAGCATGTGGCTCCGTCTTGTTGGAACTACACGTCAGAAAGATATATGCCAGCTAAATGAGAAACGAAAAAATTCTAATTATGTCCATATAAAGTTCACCATTGACAGTAACATTCCAACCATCATCGTTTTTAAAGACATACGGACCAATGACTCCGTCAGCCCATTAAGCGCACCAAACAGTAATTTTGTGTGGATGTAATGGTGTTTCGATAAAAGCTTGTGGATTGTGCTTACTCCGAATGCAACAATTCTGGTTATTTACGTATCATTCAACAAAAAAATAGCTTCATCGGAGAACAGAATTTTGAATGAAATTTTAATATTATTATAAATTTTTATTTAGCACATTAGCCGAATTAGTGGCGCATACTATGGTCATCACTTTAGCTTATCGGAGTCCACTGCTGGACATAGGCCTCAACAAGTTCACGCGAAAAATTGCGAGATCTCATGTGTTTTGCCCATAGAGTCATTCCATGTCAAACCAACAAGGCACTCAACCTGACCCTTTCAGATTTGGCTGAAACTTTGTTTATTTATACTCTCTGACATCTTGAACTCAAATATAGTTTTCGAAAAATTTAATCCCTGATAATTTTTTAGTTATAAATTTTTAAAAATCACAAAATCCGCGTTTTTGACGTGTACTAAAATATAAAATCTGCAATAACTTTGGTTATTTTAGTGCTAGAGAGCTGAATAATAGATAAGCAACTATCAGCTGTTAAATGGATTGTCAAATAATGCAGTTTTGCCAACTCAAAGTTGTAAACCTCTAAAAATCACCAATTACTTTACCTATCTTATAAAAATTAAAAATAAAAATAAAATTTTGTCTTTTTAATATTTTACGAGGTCCATTTTTTTCATAAGTATAAAAATTTACTTAATAAATTGATTAATTATTATAAAATTACTATTAACACAAATTAAAAACAAACAAAAATAAAAATCAAAAATTAAATTAGCACAAAAAATTTATACATTAATATCAAACGTAACTTGGATTGGACGAGATCGAGTAAATTAATTAAATTTTCTTAATTACCAGTAAGGTTTCTTGTACCTACTCAGATAATTAATTTTAAAAATATAATATCTTACGTCGACATTACTACGGAAAATTAAATAGGTATAATTTGTGTTCATTATACGACACGTTAGCGCAGCGATCAGAGCACTGGCCTATGATTGTTGCGCTGGAAAGGATGTGTATAAGTACGCATCACGTAAAAAGAACGCTGGCCTTCAAGCTGCGCAAAGGCGATTTATCGGTCTATATGGTGGTATGAGGTCTATCTATATTTTAACGTACCTACCAATAACCATTATACGAAGCCGCGAGCGGAAGGTTAATTCAAAAATAAAACAATAGGCCTAGCACTTTAGTGTGCGAGATTACATAATTATGCGCAAACAGTTCCTTTCAGCGTTCTTTCATGACGCGAACTATATAGCAGTATGAAATTTTAGTGTCTAAATTTATGTCAAAAACAATAGTCCTAAATATATGCCCGTACGTAAACTCATGCGAATAATTGTGTTTGCTCGCAAACGAAAAAAAACCGACTTCAATCACATCGACAAGTAATACAACGTAATAAGACGAAAAAATAGTCAAGTAAATACGCGCTATTAAAGATTACTCAAATTGTTGTCATCAGTTTTCGATCTTATTTAAACAAGACTACAAGACGACTATTAGCTTTCGATTAAAGTAAGAATCATCGAAATCGGTACACCGAGTAAAAAGCTATGCGGTATAATATAACGTAGGTCGACGAAAAAGTAGTCACGTAAATACGCATTATTAGATATAACTCTAAAAGTACTTGTTCGATCTCAGTTAAATTAAAATGGGACCACATGACACGCAACACCTTTCAATTAAAACAAAATTGATCGAAATCGATCCACCAAGTCAAAAGTTCTGAGCTAACATACATAAAAAAAAAACATACGTGTCGAATTGAGAACCTCCTCCTTTTTTGGAAGTCGGTTAAATAGTATGTATGTTAATTTCGTGTTCGGTAACTTTTCTTCTAAACCATTCATAAAATAATTACTAAACTATTTGGCTCTTGAACTTTCAAGGAAATGAGAACAAGCCCGTCTCAAATAAGATTCGTATCAAAATTAAGCAGTTGTTAACGTCGAAAACAAAAACCTTTGTCCCTTGAACAAAACGGTTGTTCTTAATTTAGAAACAAGAATAAACTCGAAATTGAGTACAATTTGTAATTACTTTTGCGAAAACTTTGATCTTTTATGTGTTTTCCGAGTTTGAGAGAGTCGTGAATATCTAATAATTTTGTATAGTAAAATTAATATATGTACATACTTCTATATAAAAAAAAAAATTGCGTGCGTACAAAGTACACATGTCAGAAGTGAAACTTCTTTGGCAAACTAATTTAAAAAAAACTTATCGTTAACGCTGCAACTTACAATATTATAATAGTAAATAATACATATCTTAAATGGAAATACTAATTAAAATAAAAACTAATTAAAAAAAACGAACTTAAAATACAAAAAACTAGTTGCAAAAACAAGCGGTCACCCATCCAAGTACTGATCGCCATGACGCTGCCGCGTTACCGGTCGCTCAAATTTGACCCCTCATGCGCCAAAAGAAGTTTCACTTCAAAAAAAAAACAAAGTAAACAAAACTTAAACGAGTTTCTAGAACAAATTACTTTTTAGTTAATTTAATAGGCAAATATCAATAAATACAAAAATTCTACAAAGAAAACAACTTTGAACTCAAGTACTATCAATTAGTTCTGACGGAGGGTCGGCAACGCGCTTGCATTGCTCCTGGTGTTGCAAGTGCCCATAGGGACCGTACGGTTGGTTGCCACCTATTAAAAATGTATGTAATAATAACGTGATATTACTTTTATAACGTTTAACTTGTTTAGAAAAAAATAATAGTTATTAATAGTAAAGTTGGTTTCTTAAAGTAATAGGTAAATATAATTTGCATTTTCAAGTGCTGAATTACATAGCTCTATATTTACTCATAATTGAAAAGAGATTTATATATATATATATATATATCTATACTAATATAATAAAGCTGAAGAGTTTGTTTGATTGTTTGTTTGTTTGTTTGTTTGTTTGAACGCGCTAATCTCAGGATCTACTGGACCGATTTGAAAAATTCTTTCAGTGTTAGATAGCCCATTTATCGAGGAAGGCTATAGGCTATATATCATCACGCTAAGACCATTAGGAGCGGAGGCCACGCCGACGAAGTCGCGCGCAGAAGCTAGTACTGTATACACGTTATTAAGGCGACTCGCCTAGCAGGTAATTATGTGAATATAGTGAGCGAGTTTGAATTAATAAACTAATTAATGAATGGAATTAAAATGTCAAATGTGATTATTTCAAGCTTTTACCTTTATATTAAAATCTTTTTAGTAGATTGTAATGAATGTTTTGGCGTTAAAAATTACCTAAATAAGGATTTTTTTTATGTTATATTTTGTTGAGAACATTTTTGGGCCACGTTTTTAGTTAATGATAAATTTTGGTCGAAATCAGGTCGTTAAATTATGGTCGAAATTCGATCATTTCAAACATAATTTAACCACAGACTTTAACAATAAACAGAAGAGTAGTTATATATATGCGTGTGTGTGTCAAATACATGGTAGTGTGTGTAATGTTTTTTATTGTTTTATTGTAATTTTATGCATAATTTAAAAAAAAATTAGCATTCTGCACTCCATCTCTATATAAACTATACCTAAGTGTGTGAAATTTCATACTCCTCCGTCCGCGTAATTTTCGTAAAAAGTATCCATATATTCGTGTGTGAAGATTGTCGTACATATTTCTACTCTTTTGTATTATTTTAATTAATGGCAACCAGATATCTTTCGTGGTTTCGGCATTGAGTTTCAGTACGAGTAAATTGTTTACTTATTGTTAAAGTTTCTTGTGTGTTGTCTTATGTTTATTTCTCCGATTCCACGAAATAAATTAATTCAAATAAATAAATACTTTCTGTAGCTATTAATAAGAATTATGAATGTTAGTGACTTGAAGAATTTCGGTCTATTCTGCTGATTGAAACAGCTTTTAGCTAAATAACGCACTGAACGATTCAAACATATACAATTATTGCTACCATTGTCCTTAAATTGTTAAATATTGCAACTGGTAAGCAATCTGCAACTGGTGATTTGAATAATGATACCCTGCAACTCTTTTCATTTAAAGTTTTCTGATTTTTGATGCTGGTTTCAAAAAAATATTTGACAGTATTATCGAACTACTCGTAGGTGTCAGTGTGTAATGTCATAAAGCGATTGATTGTGCGATAAAAGAGCAATTATATCGAAAACATCTTTATTTCTGAAAATACTATGTAGTTTGCCATATATTTTAAATAAATTTTCGTAGAAAACGTAAGAACGTACCTACGTGTTTATAGTTAAGATAATTTCACTCACTTGAAAAACAAGAGAGTCGTGACCTGTAGTCAGTGAAGCGGATTATTCTCGTTTGTTCTCTGATTCGCTCTAATATCTAACAATTCGATGTTATTGTAGGTAGTGTTCTTAGAAAAAGTATAAGGCATTTCTTTTATTCTCCTTTATTCCCCTACGTTCTTTTAAAAAAGATTGATAACAAATCTTTCTTAGCGTTATATTGAAATAAAAGAAGAAATATGTATTTTCACTTAGATTCTTATATTCACTCTTAATATATTCTTATATTCACACATAACACTCTCACACACGCATCACACACACACACACACACACACACACACACCCACAAACTCATACATACAAGCTTAAACAATCATGTTATAAATAAGAAGTTAAGTTAGTTATATATTCAATTATGTATAAGATATATATTTTTTGCACCTATTATTGTATAATAAATAATTACTCGAAGGGAATGGTGCTGATAACCGAAATACAGGCTATGCCTAGTTCGGTTACAGATGCTAATCTCATTACTTCTGATATTGTTGCCACATTATCATTGTAATATAGTACTAAGTTTGTGAAATAAAGATATTATTATTAATAAAAGTTATAAGTACGTAGGAACTATCAAAAAATTAGCAGACAAAACTTTGATATCGAGAATAAGGATCAATAAGTCAATACGTTTATTAGGTAAATGTTTTGAGATTTATTTATTTATTAATAAAAACAGAACTTAATCATTTATTTAAAAAGAAAAGAAAAGTTAAGAGTTCATTTCACTACATATTATAAAACAAAGTCTCTTCCCGCTGTATGTCTGTCTGTATATATGCTTAGATCTTTAAAACTACGCAACGGATTTGGATGCGGTTTTCTTTAGTACATAGAGTGATTCCAGAGAAAGGTTTATATTATGTATAATATATGCATAATATAGTAGAGGAACACTGATAGTTTTAAAGTTGTGATGTCGTAAATAAACACATTTTTTGCGCTTAGATTGCAAATATTTATTTTATATTTTATAATTATTTAGTATAAGCATTGCACCCATGCGAAGCCGGAGCGGGTCGCTAGTATATATCTAAATTCAAAGGTATAATCAATATAAATTTAAATAACACGGTCATACGTTTCTGAAAATGACAAAAACCGTCGGTCAAACACACCAAATGACTGAAAAAAAAATATCCCAACGAATGAAGAGCGAAGCGCATACATCAATCAAATCAAGTTAGTAATACATGTCTGTAATCATTCACTCTCCGCCATTTTGTTCTAGTCGCTCTTTTATGACTTTTTGTTGGAACGTATTTAAACGTTCGCAATTTGAATTATTGTGTTTTTAACTGAGGTAGGGCACAGCAGGAAATTTCCTGATCAAAATATGGAGCAGCCCGACTGAGGTACCTCGACCTTACAGAATTCCAGAGCTAAATAATACTATTTTCAAGCTGTGTTGTGTTCCTGTTGGTGAGTAAGGTGATCAGAGCTCCTGGGGGGAATTGGGGATAGGGTCGGCAACGCGCTTGCGATGCTTCTGGTGTTGCAGGCGTCTATAAGCGACGGTAATCGCTTACTATCAGGTGAGTCGTATGCTTGTTTGCCGACCTAGTTAAATAATAAAAAAAAAACACAGATGAAAAAAACTACATCAATTTACATTGAAAAGTAATACAACGAAGGTAGCCGTCTAATAGTAATAGTACTCGTCAGATCTCGATAAAGTACCAGCAAAAGTTTTGATTAAAAAAAAGAATTATTAAAATAGTTACACCCACAATAGCGCGGTTTTTGCATAAATCAACAAACAGTTATAATAATATTTTAAAACGTGAATGTTTTTATTCAATCCCACTTGCTAACTGATAGCAGCGCTTGAAAGCGATGTAGAAATATGAAACATAAAATAATATCGAAATACGCTTGATTTTACAGAATGTTTTTAGATGAAAAACTAACAGTTAGTAACTTAATTCAACAATATAACCAGGGTTCTGTGTTTTAAATTATAATTATTCACTTGCATTGCACTATTTCGACATAGAAACTGTATAAAATATGGTCATTGTTTCTATTTGAGCACCCGCATTGGAGCAGCGTGGTGGATTAAGCTCCGATCCTTCTCCTACATGGAGAAGAGGCCTATGCCCAACAGTGGGATATTACAGGCTGAATCGTGATCGTCGTGATCGTTTCTATTTAGTAAAAAAAAAAAAGAATATATTGATTTCCGAACGCCATTTTTAGATTCTATCTAGCCTTTTATACAATTATGTAACTAATGATGACTATTAACTACTGTTATATCATTATAATTTAATTATCATATTAATTTAATACTATGTAACTGACAACATACATATTTACACAGTTATACCTATTAGATGAAAAATTACTACAAATGACATAATTATATTTATAATAACAGTACTCATCATTAGTTAATACACGCGCTCGCGCTGTTAAGAATGTTCCAGTTCTTTTACCACTGTATAATAATGCTTGGTCATATACCGTATATACGGTAATCTGTTTACTTACTTAAGATCATTATTTTTGCTTACTTTAGAATATTTTATCTTATACTAGCGACCCGCTCCGGCTTCGCACGGGTGCAATGCTGATACTAAATATAAAATACTAGCGACCCGCTCCGGCTACGCACGGGTGCAATGCTGAATATGAAATATAAAATAAATATTTGCAATCTAAGCGCAAAAAATGTGTTTATTTACGACATCACATTAGAAAACTTTAAAACTATCAGTGTTCCTCTACTATATTATGCATGTATTATACATATAAACCTTCCTCTGGAATCACTCTATTTACTAAAGAAAATCGCATCAAAATCCGTTGCGTAGTTTTAAAGATCTAAGCATATATACAGACAGACAGCGGGAAGAGACTTTGTTTTATAATTTATGAAGTGATAAGATTTGATATTTACGTTGAGACGTTTTTAATATTCATGCTACCAGTAGTAGTGTCTAGATACTTTCTACAGTGTATTGATTTAAAGTTTTATGATTATTCTTGATTATTTACTTACTACATGATTTATTTCTACATTATAATTATAATTGTTATATGATATCCTAAAAAAAGATGTGAATAAAACTACAGAAAGTGTGATCAGGCGAGGCGAACGGAAGTTGAGAGGGAGATAAAAGTTAGTCAAAATAGAATGAGAGAGAGTTTACGTTTCGTATAACTTCAGTCGCGAGGTCTAAAGCACATTCGTTTTTTTTTACGTTGTTTTGTTTTATTTTAAATATTGTATGTTACACATGTAAAGATGTATCTATTATCCGTAAGTTTATATGTATACACTTGAAAACATATTATATTATTATGTTTACAGATATTGTCGATGGTGCATCTTTTTATAAATAAAGAAATACAATAAAATTTTCAAAATATTATGAAAAGAGCAAAGCCTACAGTATAATCCATTATATCCAGATATCGATTACAATACAACAGCAAACACTCACAACCTCCACAGGATGTTGTTTTAGGACGTGTTAGTTACACAGTCATGTACTTTTATTTTGTAACTAAGATTCAGTTTGTCGATACTCGTTTTGTACAATACTTTAATTGATTTTGAGTATGATTGTTTTTATTTATTTTTGTATAACGATTTAGAGTGTACCTAATCTGTATTTCTGTCGTTAGACAATTAAATACAGGTTTAAATATTATTTTATTATTGGGTATAAAGTTTTTATTGATGTGTATAAAATTATGTAAAATCGATATATTCGCGACGAAAAGAAAAAAGAAACAATGCGGTACGAAGCTTGCCGGGTCAGCTTGTAAAAGATAAAACTTTAAGTTTACAAATTCACTTGTATAACTAATGTCTAAGAAGTACCTAGTCCTACACTGTTACGTAGTATGTAACAAAAACATAGATTTTGTATTTCAAAATGAAAATTAGATAATATTTTATAGAAATAATGCAATTTTAAATAATACTTTTAACATGTAAGCATCAGTAAATTTTAATAGCTTCCCGGGTGCTTTGCGAAGCATAACTCTTGTAATGGAAATTTAGACAGAGGCTTTACTCAAACTTGTTTTTGATAGCACAATGTAACAACTTTGTCATGTTAAACCATGTATTGTAGTCTTAGTTAATGTCATTTAGATTTTGTGAAATATTTGATACTAGCTGCGAATCGAGGTTTCACCCGCGTAATTTAATATTCCGTGCAAATGTCCGGATAAAAAGTAGCCTTTCTCACAATCTTTAGCATTTAGAATATAAGTAGGACTAGCAGATTCCTGCGCGTGTAAAATAAGTTTATTTAAATTTTCAATCGAATTCCAAGCAAGATCTTTCTTATTTTTCTTAATAGTTTCTCAATGGTTTCTTTGTTTTTTTTAATCAGCATCAGAAAAGAAAGCTATGGATACGAGGTGTATAACTACGTAAAATTGTCGAAACTAAAAAATATGCCTGACAGTCTATTAATGCTGCCAAAGAAAGATACAAATTTTTTATTAAAAGCGGTTCTCAAAGGTCGGGAATATTTTTTTTAAGTATCGTTTTCAAAGTGAGGATTTGTGTGATCAAACCGAGTTAAAAATAACAGTGGTCAAAACGACTGCTCCAAATCGAAACTCTTTTTTTGTCAAACATTATACATTTAAAAAAAAAATAACGATATATTTACGAAAAAAAAAAAATGTTCGCCAGGTAAACTTGTATAGAATAAATTTAAAATATCGTAGAATATTGTCAGTCGTTATTTCAAGGAACGCTGAAAACGTATTTCCATAAATATTATATTATTTGTAATATAATTCTAGACACGTCTGTATACTTCGCACGTGCATCGCGACGTACTTTTTTATTTGTCATCGTCATTATTTTGAACACTTTAAATTTTACAAAGATAATATAAAAAAGGATTCACGTTTTGTGGAATTTACATAACATTTATAAATATTTTGAATTTAGCTAAAATTAATGTGTGTCATTGCTGATCAAAAATTATTCTCTACATAAGAAAAGGGCTGGAGCCTTTATCCATTGCGCTTCTCCACTCAGGGTTGATGGATAGTTTCTCGGCCAAGAGTAAAGATCGTGAAAAGGTATCTGATGAAAGCCGAAACCGAAAGCTTTAAGGTCTCTCCAAAGTACTATAGGGAGGCTCATACTAATCATTGAGATACGGTGAGGAAACCTACAAGGATAATCACACAAATACAAATATCCATTTCGTGCGGGAATCGTTGCCGATATTGCCAACGCTACTGGAACTTTCTGACGCAAGTGAAAACGGTTGTTAACTATTTTTACTAGAAATATGTATGGTTGGACGCCGCGTTGGCGCAGCGGTCACAGCACTGGATTGCGATTGGCTGTTGCGCGGGCGGTTGCGGGTTCGATCCTCGCACACGACAACATTTGTATTGGCCATACAGATGTTTGCCGTGGTCTGGGTGTTTGTGCAGTCCTTGTGGGTCTCCCCAATGTGCCTCGGAGAGCACGTTAAGCCGTCGGTCCCGGTTGTTATCATGTACACGGTGTACACCTGATAACGATCGTTACTCATAGTAGGAAATATATCCGCCAACCCGCATTGGAGCAGCGTGGTGGATTAAGCTCCGATCCTTCTCCTACATGGGAAAGGGACCTATGCCCAACAGTGTGATATTACAGGCTGAATCGTGATCGTGATCGATTTATGGTTGACACAATTTTTTTTATAAACTGAATGTTGCCATATTGCAGCTTTAAAATTAAACATAACGTATTTGAGAGTAGTTACATAAAATATACTTATAACAACATAAAAAAATCGGTCTGCCTTTAGATTAAAAAACCTTTACGATAATTATAAATTACGTTTTAATATCTACAAATCGAAAAGCTAAATTAGTGCGAAATTACGTCCAGATGAAATGCTGGCATCATTTTCCCGTTGAATCGTAATTCCGAATCTCTGGATGAAAAATAATGGTCCTCCCGCAACCAGACAATGAGATGAGATATTAAATCTTTTAATACTTTTGAAATATTGTTTGTATTTTAATTTTTTTTTATAAGGTTTCAATAAAAAGCAACATAATAGATATACTAATATTTACCAACCGACTTAAATTTTTCATTCAACTGACTATATTTTTTGTTTTTCTTTATAACTTTTTCCAGGTTGGACCTATTTTGATTATATTATCTTTAATCTTGTGCTGATGCTTGTCACGTGGTCCTTTTTAGGGTAGGGTACTCAAAGGGTAAAAACGGGACCCTATTACTTAGACTTCGCTGTCCGTCCGTCTGTCCGTCCGCCCATCCGTCTGTCACCAGGCTGTATCTCAAGAAAGGCGATAGCTAGACAGTTGAAATTTTCACAAATTATGTATTTCTGTTGCCGCTATAACAACAAATACTTTAAAAAAATATTTAAGGGGGGCTGCCATACAACAAACGCGATTTTCTTGCCCTTTTTTGCTCGATATCAATAATGGCAACAGGTAGGCACTTGAAATATTCACAAAATACTTAGTTGTGTTTTTACTTTATTAATAAATAATAACATTAAAATAAAATAAATATTTAAGGGAGGTTCCCATACAAAAAATCGTCATTTTTGGCTATTTTTGCTCGATATCAATAAATGGTAATAGGTAGGCGCTTGAAATATTCACAAAATACTTAATTGTATATTTACTTTAATAATAAATAATAGTGATTTTTTGCCGCTTTTTGCCCGATATTAAAATCAATGTACCTACTGTTGTTTACCTAGTCAAGGGTACGGAACCCTTCGTGCGCGAGTCCGACTCGCACTTGGCCGATTTTTAAATTTCATCGAGATCTGATAAGTACTTTTTATCTATACTAATATATAAAGCTGAAGAGTTTGTTTGTTTGTTTGTTTGTTTGAACGCGGTAATCTCTTGAACTACTAGGCCGATTTGAAAAATTCTCTCAGTGTTAGATAGCCCATTTATCGAGAAAGGCTATAGGCTATGTGTCATCACGCTAAGACCAATAGGAGCGGAGTCCACGCCGACGAAGTCGCGCGCAGAAGCTAGTCTTTAATAATAGTGCGTAGTTAAAGTGTAGCTTTTTTTTAAATATAAAACAGACAATCTGTATCCCGAGTCACGCATATTTTAATTAAAATAAAAAGAGATACGTTACGTACATTTACCAATAATAAACAACGTAATAATGATAAAATCTTCGATACGCAAATGAAAAAAATTAAAATCAAAGTCGATACACACGAGGCCTACTTCTATTAAAAGTTGCACGCTTCCATCAGAGTCACTATTGTGACGCTTCCGAAAAATCACTCGGATATTGTGTTGTCTCTTAGCAACGATAAACCTGTTTTGGTGCTCGCTTTGAGGTTGAAATTCTGGCAAATGGTAAAATACAATGATGTAAGCAAAGAGTTTTACGTTCCAGTTTCTTTTCCGTATGGAACTGCAATGGTCCAAATTGTCACAGTTTTGGCAAAAGTTTCCTTATTTAAAAACGGAGGATTGGTTGTTGTTGGTGGATGTACTTGTTTCGGAATTTTCTCTAAAACGACATTTAAATGTAACGCACGCCTTATCCTATCCATCAGGAAGTAATTTTGTACGTTAAATTCAGGGAGGATTCAAGTAATTTATCCATTAGATAATTTTGGGTTTGTATTGCATTATTTTATAGTAATATAGTAATAGATCTGAAGTAGAGACGAACTTCACCTATCTGTTTAGTAGATGTAAATTATTTTATATTTATTTTAGTATATTAAAAAATAAATCGCGATAGGGTTGACCTGCCAACCCAATAGCATCTGCATTTTCTACAGGGATACGGTATGTATTTATTATTCAAACTTGTAGGTGCGTTTTTAAATAAAAATAAATTTCAAATTTTAAATAAAATATAGCCTGACCAGGATTTTATCCCAACCAACATTTTCGCGATTTACCTTTAACATACTAAAGAAGATAATTAATTAATTTTTATCCATTAAGCAGATGGGTAAAGGTCACGTCTAATTTCCTAATTTTTTTAGGAATTAGCTAAATACACTTAAGACGGAACTTTAATACACTAAGTGTAAATAATCCTTTCAAAACTTAAAATGAAAACTTTATTTTTGAACTTTCATTCAAAACAAGTTTGATCAGTAAGTTGTACCTACTATTTTACAAACGTTAATATTTATATATTTTCTTTTGTTTTCTTTGAAGACAAAACGTTGCAGTGTTAACAAAGTCAGCGCAAAACAAAATTTATATCTAAACGAAACTTTAATAAGACTTTATATGATTGAGTCAAGTAAGAATAAAAATTTTACCATTATTAATGAAACAAATATGACATATTTAGGCT
This sequence comes from Melitaea athalia, assembly GCA_905220545.2. Taxonomy (NCBI): domain Eukaryota; kingdom Metazoa; phylum Arthropoda; class Insecta; order Lepidoptera; family Nymphalidae; genus Melitaea; species Melitaea athalia. The sequence continues at coordinate 3,262,106 of HG992193.1, forward strand.
ACAATTTACACACACCAACATGTGACTTAAAAACTAATAACATTTATAGTCTTACCTCTACAAATGTATCTGAGACGAATCTCTGGACCAGTGACGTTTTGCCACACTGTGTGTCTCCTACCAGCACCACTTTGATCTCCTCCTCGGTGGGAGTACCGGCGCCACCATCCGAACATTTCTTGCCCGACCACATTTTTCTAGGTAAATCTGTGGACAAAAATAAAATGTGTTTAAAATACTACACGGGTGGCTTTATCGCTAATAGTATTTTCTTACAGACAACCTCCAAAAATTGGGAAATTTTTGATAAAATAAACAATAAAGTACGAAAATTCATTATTTCAACTAGGTACATATTATGTAGTTTTGTTTAAAATAATTTTGTACATTAATTAAAATAAAACAAACTAAGCTTTATTAGTAGTACGCGATGGTACGCTTTGAAAGTAATGAAAAGATTATTTTAATACTTTTAAAATATTTTAAATATTTTTGGAAGTAGTGGTTGGAATATGCTGTAGGTGCCTCATAGAAAAGGAACGTTATAAGTCAGCGTAGTTTCAAGCCACAAATGATTAAAAGAAAATTCTTAATTTTAAGACCTGAAAGGCATATTTTTAAAAAGCATGTTTATTAAATATGGATGTAAATTACACCACGAGTCGTAGGAGTGAACTCTGGTGAAAGAGCTCGCTCCATTTTGTTTCCTAGTAATTATAAAATCCTTGATTTACATGAATGCAATGAAATTTTTTTCAAGAAAAGTCAAACGATAAATGTATTAATCAAGTCTGTACTTATTATACATAACTAGTTGTGCCACGTGGTTTTACACGCGTTAATTTAAAGACAAAATAGCAAATAGCCTCTCTCGAAAAAAGGAACTATCCAACACAAAAAAAAAATTGTTCAATTGGACACAGTAGTTCCTGATATTAGCGCGTTTAAACAAACAAACTTTTATATAGATTATATTATAGATTAGATATGTAATGTGTAACAGCACTAAATATAGAAAATAAAACGATTTAACGAAAAGATAAAATAAATAAATAAAAGGAAACTACTGAAAAGCTCACGACAAAAATTAAAAAAAAAAAAATTAAGTCAACTTAACCACGTTTGTATAATTTTATTATACCTCTACAATTCTAAAATATTATTCAACGTAGGTATTAAAAATAAAATAATTATTGTATGCTAGCTCATTAAAGTTGTTTTTTGCTATTCCACAAACAGGTAACTAAAATCACTAAACCGATTATGACTCTTCAATCAATTGAAATCAATAATCTACAATCTACATCATTCAAAAGCAACTTCATCACTACATAATTATTATAAAACAAAGTCGCTTCCCGCTGTCTGTCTGTCTGTCTGTATGTATGCTTAAATTTTTAAAACTAAGCAACGGATTTTGATCCGGCTTTCTTTAGTAGATAGAGTGATTCAAGAGGAAGGTTTTTATGTATAGGTAATACATGGATATTATAGTAGAGGAACACTGGTAATTTTAGAGGTTTCTAACGTATCTTTTATTGTAGATAGTATTTAATTTCAGAATTGCAACCGTGCGAAGCCTGGGCGGGTCGCTATTAGGCTATAAAATATTACGATATCATCGTAGTGGCAGCCATAAATATCGACATGGAAAAAGGCGAGAAATATCCAATTTAAAATAACATACAACCCAAACAAACGAATCAGTAGATAAAATCTAATGTAATATATAAAGAAAAGATGACAAAGCGTAAATAGGCGTAGATAATAAACTGAGATCATACTGGCAGAAATTAAATGACCCTTACCGCAATTTACCGGTAACGGCCTAAGGGCTAGTTCACACTGACAATTTAGTCGAATAAACGAGAAATTTAGTTTCTTTTTATTGATAATAATTGACGATTTATTTTGACGATGCGTTGCCGCAGCGGTCACAGCATTGGCTGTTGCCCTTGAGTCTTGGATTCGATCCGCACTCATGACAAACATTTTTTACATATAGTGCAAACAATACTTGATTATTTTGCGTCTAATTACGTTGTATATTACGTGTCAATGTAATTGAATTTGTTTTTTTTTTCGTTTGCGAGAAAACACAATTATATAATTTATTGTGTGTGTTTCTGGACCTCTGACACAGGGGAAAATCCCACTAGGTACTTTTACTACCACACATACATCTATCTATACTTATTATAAAAATAAGTCCCCCGACCGCGTCTTTCTGTCCTCCTGTCTGTCTGTCCTCCTGTCTGTCTGAACGCGATAAACTCGAAAACTACTGAACGGATTTTTATACGGTTTTCAACAATAGAAAGAGTGATTCTTGAGTAAGGTTTAGGTATATAATTTATTATGCTTTTATTTAAATTAGCTGAAATACGGCGATAAATGTTGAAGAAGTCGCAAAAAATCTCGCCAACTGGGAACTTTCCACGCGAACGCCGCGTAAACTAGCAAAGATACAGTTAAGTAATGTACTAGAGAATTCAAAATCTATAAAAGTGCTACAAAAAAGTCCGCGATAGCATATCTCTATCTCTTACGGTTGACTTACAATAACCACTTTTATGTTCAAATTTTTAATTAAAAACATTACGTTATTTTCAAAGCTATTTTCTTTAGTTCGGTATTAATCCTTATCCAAATGAATATGTTAGTTAGCTTAGTCATTTAATGCAGATTAAAATTGCTCTTTACACTAAATCAATCAGATGAATAGTTTTTGAGATATCGTAGTTAGAAGTAATTATTAAAAATAAATTAATGCGCAACGAAGTGGGCACGGGTCGGCTAGTACATTATAAGATAAAGAAGCATATTTAAGCTAGAAACGGCTTGTAGCCTCCCAGCATAGAAAACCTTGTAAATAGGAGTATTATTATAAATAACTGCATTTTCTTATATATCTAGTTTTTTATGACATACCCGGTCTGATGGCTTAAGCTTAAGCTTTCCTAAGGCAGTTAGAAAGATCTATAAGGACATGTCTAGACCATTATCTGTCATGTTCGAAATTCGAAAATAAAAAAAGTGTACGTGTGTCAGTTATAACAGGCGACGCGAGTTCACTCCTTAATGTACAATGTACATACATGTACACCTTATTTCTAACTCAGTGGTGAGTTGTGTGAACACTGTAAACGATGCCTAAGATTGGATCAAAAATCAAAAAGAATCGTAAATCACAGGTAAGATGAGATGAGTCAAATTATTTTTATGGGATTGAATAAAACATATGGATTCACGCAGTTTTACGAATGGTTAGGTGATTTTAGATAAAAAATTTCTCGATTAGGTTAAAAGTTAAAGAATTATTTTTATTGTATATTCTCTTGTAAGTTCTAAAAATATCAGAAAGCAAGGAGAGGAAAGAGCAGCAATATTTCCCAGATCCATGTGTTTCTTTCTTCTATACTAAAGAGGGTTGTTTTTAATGTAGAACTATTAAAAATAAAAAACTGCAATTGAAATTCTTGATTTCTTAATTTAAAAAAAAGTAGACTAATGTTAAGATAATTCACCTAATACTTACAAGTATTCAATGCGAGTGAAATCACAGTAATTGTCTGGTTGCACATAAATATGTTGTACCACTAATTAATTGACGTAAGTGCAATCCATTAGTTGGATGACGATATAATCAATACATTTCATTAAAATTAAAACACGACACATCGATGTTCGAGAGTGTACGTCACGTATGTATGTCTATACTATATTTTTTAGTATATGACGTTACTAGTAGCTCCTCGTGGAATCACTCGCATTATATCTGATTCTATAGGAATGTCGGGATAAGAAGAGTCATCATTAAGGTAGTATACAGCAAGTTATATTGAGCAGCCCGTTTTGGGAAGTACCTCAACCTTACAGAAGATCACAGCTAAATACTGCTCTTAATCAGTGTTGTTCCTGTGGTGAGCAAGGTGGCCAGAGCTCCAGGGGAGGGTCGGAGTAAGGGTAGGCAACGCGCTTGCAATGCTTCTGGTGTTGCAGGCGTCTATAGGCTACTGTAACCGATTACCATCAAGTGGGCACTGGGCAGTAAGCTTGTTTGCCGACTTAGTCGTATAAAAAAAATGTTATTCTGGATCTTGACGTACCATGTTTTATTACAATCAGTTCAGTACTTTGATTTTGATCATCATGTACATAAATAAACTGCATGTACGTGTCACTAAACTCATCATAAGGATAGAAAGGTGAAACTAAAAATCAAAAATAATATATTTTGTAGGCGTTTTGTGTTTAAGCTATTAAATTAAAAAATAGCTACCTATTTCAAATATTATATTTTCAAGAGCTCATTGAACTTCGGCAAGTTATTTATTTTTAATAACATGTTCATTAAAGCGTAAACATAAATAGATTTCTTCCAAAATTAGATATTTTTCTGTTCATTATTACACTCTTAGATATTGAAACATGTCTAGCAAAAAAAATTACCTAATGAACTGTGATGGTTTGAAGAATTACATACTCGAATACAGTATAACGACTAATTGGAGATCAACAGTATGTCAAGATCATTGTAATAATGCTGATTGTTGTCGTAGTAATTGAAATAATAACCAACTACTATCTACTTTTCTAAATGAAAAATAACAATAGTTATAGATGATTCAGTTGATCTCAATCATATATATATATATACTAGCTTCTGCGCGCTACTTCGTCCCCGTGGAATAGGACCAATACTGTTATACATGATTTGTGCGAAACTACGCAGCGGAAGCTCTCAAAAGGAAAAAAACCCGATTTTGAAACATTCTTCATTGGTGCTACGCTCCTATTGATCTTAGCGTGATGATATATAGCCTATAGCCTTTGTCGATAAGTGGGCTACCTAACACTGAAAGAATTTTTCAAATCGGCCCAGTAGTTCCAGAGATTACCCCGTTCAAACAAACAAACAAACAAACAAACAACCAAACAAACAAACTCTTCAGCTTTATATATTAGTATAGATAGTACCTATAGATTTTCATTGTCTAGTATATAGGTGCGGTGCAGGATTGCATAGATGATTAAGTTGTGTAGACAAGTGTCGCTGTATTTCATGCAAGATGTTATACTAATTTTGTATTATAACACAGTATAGATATTATTTTGAAAATAGTAACTACCGACTTTCTTGGCAACGCTTCTGTGCAGAATTTACATTCCAAATCGATGGTAGCTTCACGTTTAAAAAAAATAATCACTTGAAATTTTAATTTGTAAAATGACGATTTGAAAGTGCTTTTGAAGTCTAATTGAATAATGTTATTTTGATTTGTATTGATTTGATATAATGTCTTCGTGTCGAGAGGTGTTCACGTGTTACTTCACGTGTTATTGTTATGGTATTTTGTTTCCTCATAAATAAACAATACATTTAGCGAACTAACAACGTATTATCTTTTAGACGGTAGTTTAAGATAATGGTGGACTCGAATAAAACAGGAGAAAATAACATTTCAAATGGACAGGAATATAATACCGGTGCAGGGTTGTCATCCGTCCTGATACACGAGGATTTGTTCCAGTTAAGTAGGGGGTGTTTCGGGGATTAGGTAAAAAGGTGTTATAATAATGATATATTCTTTTGTACATCAGAAAAAAACAAAGAAACAGTACAAAAGGCGGCCTTATGGCATAAAGTGATTTGTGAAAGGTAATGGGTACACAGAATTAGATAGTGCGCCAATCCGCAGTGGAGCAGCAAGGTATACTAAGGTCCTACATGGAGGAAGATGCCTATGTCCAGCAGTGGGATGTTACAGGCTGACTCGTGATATTTAGATAAATAGAAGTAACATACTTTATTGCACCCCGCTTTGTAAGAATTTATATCATGTAAGTACAGTGTACACATACCTACAATTAGTAATGTTTAATTTACTTAAGGCTGTCCTATCGCTAAATAGCGACCACTCCCAGACTTTAAATAGAGAAAAATATTCAAAGAAAAGTAGGTTTTTACATATTTTGATTATTTATTTCGTGGAGGTTGCCACCACATGTGGCAGTTCAATAATAAACTTAAACGCTTAATTATGACATAATTATAATACGTATGCTTTAACTGACTACCTGTTATAAAATAATAGATAGTGAATGAATATTGTAAATAATTTTGAACGTTTTATCTGGTCTCTTTGTTGATGGTAACCCTGTAGCGATGTATATCGCTGGAGAGGTGCCAAGAGGGCGTTTGCGGATTTCCGCTACACGGAGGTGTTATTTCTTGGAAGTTTTCGATCTACTTTGTTTAGTAGGTCTGGAGACGGGGAGATAAGTACAAGTTATATCTTGAGATTTTTGTACATTATCTTGTATGTATTATTTTACATAATATCTTAAATTTATCTTTTGACATTGATTTCAATAACATTTTAATGGAATTCAATAATTGTGTTTGCTCGCAAATTATGAAAATAAAAACGACTTTAATTACATCAGAAAAACAGTAAATTAAATACGCATTATTACAAATAACTAAAAGTACTTGTCATGTCTCGATCGATGGGAGCATGGCAAGCATCGCCTTTTGATTATAATAAATAATCATGAAAATCGGTCCACCCAGTAAGAAGTTATGACACACAAAAATACATTTGAAGTTGAGCACCTCCTCCTTTTTTGAACTCGGTTAAAAAGGGGAAGGCACTTATTTGGACTATCTTGTAGTAGGTTGGTTGGTTGGCAACTCTGTAATAAAAATATAAAATTTATTTATTTTTGAGGTTTTATTCATTTACTATTTCCTTCATTTCATGAAAATCTTTTCATACAAATCTTCTCATCAATTACCAAAAAGTTGTGACAACTTATAAATATCTGAGTCATCATGAAGTACCTACTCGTAATCTATTTAAGATTTAAGTCCTCATAGGGTCGACGGGAAAATTACAAGAGCTTTTAATCCCCAAACTTTTAATGTAAGGCAAATTGACAAAATTCGTCGAGAACATAATTGTTCTTGGATCGTTTGAATATTTCGAGATCTCGATAAGTTTCGCTCGCGTAATTTAATTTATCTTTGAAAATTAAATTATATAGTATTCGGGGGATCATTTTAGACGGTACATTTGGGTAAGTATTAATAATTTTTATTTCACGATAACAGCTGTGACTTCATCTTTCTCTAACTCTGTCTCTCTCTTGTTATCTAACGTTTATCTAATATATAATAAGATATGTCTGAATAAAGACATCTTAGATATAGGTGAAGGGTTGAGTTAATTATAAAATGGATGTGATGGGATGATTATTTTTAATATTTTACACATTTTTTTTTATGGAACTAGGTTGGCAAACAAGCGTACGGCTCACCTGATGGTAAGACCGTAGCCTATAGACGCCTGCAACACCAGAAGCGTTGCAAGCGCGTTGCCGACCCTATCCCCAATCCTCCCAGGAGCTCTGGTCACCTTACTCACCAACAGGAACACAACACTGCTTGAAAAAAGTATTATTTAGCTGTGGTCTTCTGTAAGGTCGAGGTACTACCCCAGTCGGGCTGCTCCATATTTTGAGCAGGAAATTTCCTGCTGTGCCCTACCTTAGTTAATACTTCAGAATCGATAATATCCCCATTACTACATTTATGAAGCCTACTCTATTCTTCTGTACTGTAGACTGGTGTTTTATAGCATTATCATTAAAACAAACAAGCTTTCTTGTGTAAAAATAATTTAGAAATCAAAAGAAAGCAGTTGTTCTGAAGTCAGACCAATTAAAGTAACGAAAGATCTTATTTTATTCAATACAGCTATAGATATAATAATAAATAAATAAACGCTTCACACTCAACGGCCCCCAGTAGGAATTTATCCTGTGTTGGGGGTCCGGAAACACACATATTACAGAAGCACAAACGCCCAGACCACGACAAACATCTATATGGCCAATAGAAATGTCTGTCGTGAGCAGGGATCGAACCCGCGACCGCCAGCGCAACAGCCAGTGGTGTGACTGCTGCGCCAACTCGTCGTCTATAATAATTATACCTCGCATGTTTCGGTTTCAGTAATAAATTACAAATAACAGCTCTAGATATGTAGTTTTCACAAAAGATTACAAATAAAATTTTTATCCTTTGTCAGATGAAAGAAATAAAAGCGAGTTGAAAGTTACAAAGGGCTCAAAGCGAAAGTTAGTTATTTAAGCTTTTTGGGGCACGTGTGACGTCTGTTTTCCCTTTTAAGATCAGAAATATGACCTAGACTGACATTATTTGATTTTTATATGTTACTTTGTATACTTTTGTTCTATTTCGTAATGTAGGGTATCACCTTAGAGTACTGAATCATAACAGAAAACCTGCCACTTTATCTGTCATTCTGTTACACTTTCATGCCTAAGCCACAGAGCTGATTTTAAAAAATTTCGGTTCATTCGTTTATTAAATTTTGGAAAAGCACATAACGTAAATTGTTGTGAAAAATGGCGACAAGGGTTTGACATAGGGGATAAATTGTATATGAAAGTTAGCAATTGTCATAGATAACACCATGAAGCTTTGGATTTGGGTACTTAATAAGAAATAAGTATAATGGTTGCAAAATAGGTAGGAATCCTAAAAAATCAGAAATGTTTCCAAATATATTACTCCATGCAGGCGAAGTCACTTGTAAAGGCTAGTATTAAATAAATATGAATTCTGTAATCGTATGTTCATTAACTTTATAATAAATATGTAGTTGAAATTAAAATCTAATAAAACAAAATGAGAAATATGTTTTGAGTTATTTTAGTCGGTCGGTAGGTGATATTTTAATACGACACAGAATTTAATCCTTCTGGGAGTCATAGAGTGCGGCGTTTATTACTATTATTTTGTAAGGCTACCGGGATGACTAGTAAGTATATTTCTTTTTACGATGCGATAAGAGAACAACAGAATATAAATTAATGCTAACAAAAATACATTTGTCACTATGAAAAACTTTATATATCTACTTTTACTGACTTAACAATACTTTATTGACATGTATTACTGTACCCTGCGCAAACTAATTCAAAATTATTTACATAGATTTGATAGATTTACAAAGTAGTTCTTCCCTGTCGTTTTTCCGTTGCATCCGGTTTGAAATCACAACGATTCTAAAGAAGTTTGACTTCAATAATTCCCGTAGTAGGTAGTGACTGCACGTGTCAATTAATTTTATAGGTGATTCATGAAGTCATAATACATACAATTTAATACATCTTTGTAATCAATTGACAGTAGGTATGGCGCGGCATATTCCATTCTATGGGGTAAATAGCGTTTTTCCATACAAAATAACTATTTAAAACGACAGTAAAAATTAATGGAAAGTTAAAGTACGTAATTATACGACAATGGCGAGTGTGCTTTTACAAAATTGAAATTCAATTCAACAAATGTATTCGAATAATCAAAATTTAACGGTCAATAAACACGTTTACAATTCACAACATAGTTGATTCTGTAGAATATTCAAGCGATTTTAATCTTTACTGGTATGTGTTTTTGTACTAATATTGCGTGGGTTGGTACTATTAACTTTAGATTTGCAAATTTCGCGTAACCAGAATAACAGAATTATCTAAACACTAGCTGCTGCCCGCGACGTCGTCTGCGTGCGTTCACTGCTCGTTCCCCGTAGGTGATAGCGTGATAATATGTAGCCTATGTTCTGACCCGACTTCTTAATAATATTCGTGCCAAATTTGAAGTAAATCCGTGCAGTACTTTTTGAGTTTATCCCGGACATACATTTGAAGAAATAAAGGTTCACTGCTCATTCCCCGTAGGTGATAGCGTGATAATATATAGCCTATGTTCTGACCCGACTTCTTAACAATATTCGTGCCAAATTTGAAGTAAATCCATGCAGTACTTTTTGAGTTTATCCCGGACATACATACAGACAAACAGACAAACAGACAAACAGACAAACAGACAAACAGACAAAAATTCTAAAAACTATATTTTTGGCTTCGGTATCGATTGTAGATCACACCCCAAGTATTCTTTTAAAAAAATATTCAATGTACAGTTTTGACTTTTCTACCATTTTATTATATGTATAGATAATGTAGAAAGTCCTGGAGAATATCTGTAAGTACTGAATTGTAACAAAAAGATGTTTACTTTGTATCCCTGATTGTATTGTGCGTGTATTATTTTTCCCTTTTCGAGTATTTTTTTTCGTCGTAAAAGGCAGCTTATGTCCTTTCAAAAGGTACACTCTATCTTTGTACCAAATTCGTCTCAATTCATTATGCGGCTTACGATATATTATTCATTACTAGGTTATGTAAATATAATAATATTAGGTAGTTGCGTATTACAATAATTTCAAAGTTATTGCTGTAGACAGTCTTCCGAAATGCGTTTTAGCGACAATTTAATTTAATGAAATAAGAAATTATATAAAATAAATAAATCTATTAAATTACTAAAGCAGTTAATAAAACGAGAAGTTACTTGTGATTTTTTTATTAGATTTTAATCCGTCGATCTTCGATATTGACAGTCAAAAATTAATATCTATTTGGTAAACTTTACGCATCTCAAACATTAAAAAGTTTTTTAAACTGTCACAAAAAAATCTATGCGCGAACATTTATAGTTTTTTTTTCTATAATTTAAAACATTTGATTTACAAATTCCATATACCTGAACTCGTCTACCACAATATTAATTCATGTACCATAATATATTATTAATTAATCCAGGATAACGCATAATTTTAGGAAGTGTCACATGAATATTTATGCCAATTTAAAGTCTTCTAAATCCAAATAGTCTTCGAAGTTAAGTCACTAGCAAAGAGACATTGAAGGTAAATTTATATTAAAAACGATCTTCAGAATATCTTACGTACAAAACCGCATTTAGGATTGGATGTGACTCGAAAATGTGATTTATATTGAGAACTGATTTACGAACCCAACTCCGCTCGAGTTGGAGTAAATATTTTGAATCTGTTGAATCGGTTGGTATAAATATCAACGTAGATATTCCTTCATCAGATACCAGTATTATGAAACTTATACTTCTTTTTAAAAAAAACGAGTGTGTTTTAGACCACACGACAGAACTAAAACTTCTTTAACTCTTGTAACTTGTATTAATAATTCAAATAATGAGCCACCTCTCTCTCTTGCCCCTATAGTAATATACGAAACGTAACTCTTTCTCTTTCTATCTTCACTAACTTATATCTCCCTCTCAACTTCCGTTCGCCTCTCTCGATCACACTTCTCATAACGCTCTCATCACGGATTCACCAACTTACTCCCCAAGAACAGCGTGCGTAAAAAAGTTTTACTTCAAAATGTAATATGAAAATTATTTTATAGAGGGCTCAGCAGGATTAATGTTGCTTAAAATCAAATCAGTAACTAAGGAATTATTTTAACCTTACAGAAGATCATAGCCAAATAATGATGCTCTTAAGGGGTGTTGTGTTATTATAGTAAGTAAAGTAGGCAGAGCTCCTGTAGAAACCCTGGGTTGAGTGGAGGAAGGGTGCTAGTGTCACAGGCACCTTTATATGGCTAGAGTAATCATTAAACTCAGCATACGCAAGTTTTTCTGTCTAGTGGTATAAAAAATATCGAAATCATTTAAGCAGTTTGACACGTTATCGAATGCATTGCCGAAAAAAAACCCTTTGTTATTAAACTATACATAAGAAAGTATTAAAGATAATTGTTTGAAAAATAAAGAAAAAAGAATAACAAAATATGAGACTCTTCAGAGAGTTTTCTGTTTTATTTTTATGAACCTTTTTTTCTTCTTCTTATTTTTACGTTTACGTGTATTAAACAAATTAATATTTATATTATAAACATATTGTTATTTTTTTTTTCACTTGCTCACACATACCTACACATAATTATTATATACACACTTTCACGCTGTATTAACTTTGATATTACACTACTAGGGCCGCATAAGTTAGTAACTGCCTCGCAAAACTGTGTATTTCGCGCCACAACTCCACGAAAAACTACACTATAATTATGACGTTTTTATAGCAAATAAAGTCTGTGGTTGTCTCACGGGTATCCTAACTTATTTTTATATTTTTGGGTGTATAATTGTATATGTGTAACTTTTACTTATGTAACTTGCTCTAAACACTTCTTGCTTTTTATCAGTAACATATACAGTTTTTTATTCGATTTGCCTCATTTAATTATAAAATAATTTTCACTCACTTTATTCTTAAAATAATTACATTTAAATTGTTAATTTACGAACGATTACATGTTCTGCTAACAACGTTCATTTACATTGTTCTGTAATTATGTATTAATTTATAACAAGGGTTATAATAAATATAAATTAAATATGATTTTTCGTCTCATTTTATGTTTAAACTTATAATATTTATTTCATAATATGATAAATATTATATGACTGTATATTTAATAAAATAAATATAGGTACATCTGATATATTATATGTAGGTATAAATATGAATTTAATATAATTATTTAAAATATTTCATTATTTTATTCATTTTAGTTTTCCATTCTTTTTAAATTATAAATCTTTAGTGTCGTCTACATTCTACACGAAATCTGCTAAATCATCAGTGCTATTTTGGCACTATTCAAAATCGCAACTCTAAATGAATAAAAATACTAAACAAGACATGACTATATTTATAAAAAACCCGTTTTTTTTTTAAAATATAAAACCGTAACTCGAAGTTTCTTGCCATATCTTCTGTGCAGGACCTGATATATGATATATATCCTGAATCGGTGGGAGCTTCATAATTATTTTAAAAGATTATGATACCTGTAATTACAAAACTGCGATCTGACGTTTTAGAAGTGCTTATAAAACGTACTCGAATACAGAGACTTGACTGATCGTTATTGTTATTGTAAATCAATTTCCACATCTATAATTATATTCTATTCAATCCAATTTATCCGCTCCAATGACTTGTACGTATTGTAACACTGTATTGGCTCTAATCTTCGTCAATCAAATCCGGAAGCATGTGAATAAGATATGATACCCAAATGTGATATTAATTAATCATATCTCAATTGTCTGATGAATCTTACTGTGATGTGAATATTAAATTCTTGTTCTTTGATTTTAAATTTAACTTTCACTAGCCCGTTGATACAGTTGGCAGTGACCCTTCGTTCCAGGTTCGTCGTTTGGTTTTCAACGTAAATATTTCTTACACAAACAAAATACACACACGCATGCATGAACGCACGTACCCACACACTCAATGCACACACACATATACTTAACACATACATACGCAAATTTTATCTTCGCAATATACATCATTCATGTAATTTTCTTATTTTGTTGTTGTCGGTTTTTCTTCACTTTAAGTATATTTTTACACTCCTTGTTTATTTTTGAATACCATTTGTAACACCTTTATATAAATAATAAATGTAACATTACCTTTAAAAGATTGGTACAATAAAGTCCGACCCTTGTATCTCGCAACTAATGTTCCCCGTAAATAGAATAGTCCTCAGTTGCTTACTGATTGCAATGCCTTAAAAGGGGTTTCCTCAAGAGAATCAATGCGGACAGGTGGCGAATTGCCATCTGAAATAATAAATTACGCGCCATTCTCGAGGATTAAGAGATGGTTGAAAATTAAAGACTTCGCTAGTTGATATAGTGCTACGTACAGAAGATTTTACAGCCATTTAAAACGGACGGTTTTATTCAGTCTGTTAATTAATTTGATTAACTAAGGATAATTAAAAAATGGAATTATTGAATACATTTTATGACCTTGTACGGAAATAAGCATTCTATATTTGTCTTTATAGATACGGTAATGGGTTCGATTTTCAATCGGGGCAGGTATTTTATAAATACAAATGTTTTTATTCTGTCTATATCTCGATGTTGGGTGGGTTTTTGAAACGTAGAAAATCATTTCTATATCACTTAACTTCAGCCTATCGGGGTCCACTGCTGGACATAGGCCTCCACAAGTTCGCGCCAAAAATGGCGTGAACTTATGTATTTTGCCCATAGTCACCACCCTGGGCAATTGGCTGGGCATTTTTATGTAAAAATATCCAATTTCAACAAAATAAAATTGTGTATTTTTTGACATGTTGTATTTTACTTTATATTAAGCGTCTCTTGCGGTATTATTAGCTTTTATAGTTACTGCTATTCTATTAAATGATACAAGTTATAAACCTTCTTAGTAAACCGACTTTATTTTACATCTATACTAATATTATAAAGCTGAAAAGTTGGTTAGTTAGTTTATTTAAACGCGCTAATCTTAGGAACTGACGCAGTTCCTAGTGAATAGTTCGAATAGAATTTTTTTTAATGTTGGATAGCCGACCGACGAAAGCTATAGGCTATTTTTTTCTTCACGGCTTGTTTAATATAATTCGATTAGTATATCCTAAATATTAGGGCATCGAAGTACTGTACTATCAGTTTTATTATTTCAGTAAGATAATAAAGATATGGGTACATACCACGATAATATTTTATTAAAACAATGATAATATACTCGTACAACATTTCGTGGAGTGTTGTTAGCGAAATATATTTGCGAGGACGTGTGTATACTGTATAAATTAATAACATTTTGGTTTTTAAATTAACAATAATATTAAATCAAGTGTATGTCGGTACCTGCGATATTGTTGATGTTCACCTACCCTCACTTATTCTTTTATTTGAGTCTTTCTAACATGTATAAAACGAACGGTGCAACCGCGGCTCAGGCAGTCTTGGCTCTGGCGTGGCGCGGTGCACTTGTGTATCCTGCTAGTAGCTTAACCTCGACTCTTCTAATAGTTAGTTTGTGTACACGAATTAATTGTTACTGATTGGGCAACTCGACCGGTGGTGGTGAGTGCCAATGCGCATTATAAGGCGGCGCCGCCGTAAACCAACACTCGGGTCACAAGTCCCGGGCACTGCGTCGAGTTGTCTCTCTGCCACGCGATAGACGGTACCCGCTCGGTGAGTCCATTGAATACTAAGTAGTGTAACTATCTTGTTTTAAATTACATTGTGAATTAACCAGGCCATCCGTCCTACTCCTCACTTCTGATTCCTACATCAGAAGTGGGATGCAACCTTAACGACCCACATCGCGAAAGTCGTGCGCCGATAGTAAGTTGCAATATTTCGTGGTGATTAGTGGGTACATCGATATTTTATATTTTAGTTCTTTTCGGTCGTTCTGTTTTATTCTTATCGGTGTACAAGTGGTTTTTGTTCAGTGTTCGATTACGATTACGTAATTCGATTTACCGGTTATTTGTTGAATTCAGTTTTATTGTGATACGTAGGTAGTTGTGTAGTGATTAATTTTGCTAATAGATTTTGCGATTCAGTTTTTGTATCGATTCAGTCACAATGTCAGACCATGAGCGTAATCGTAGTGTGAGCCGTCGCGGTAGTCGTAGCGACAGTCGTTTAAGGAAGATGCCAGAAGTTCATGTACCAATTGAGTTTAATGTAGATGACGATCATAATGGTGAACATCTTAGTGATGTGACAGAAAACTGATGTAAGCACTCTAAAGACTGTAGTGTGTAGTCATCAAGAGGATGATACACTGTGATGAATGTGTGATCCAAGAGGGATACACTGTGACGTGATCCAAGAGGGATACACGTAGATTGTGGAGCAATTGTAATTGCTGTTTGGCTTGTGAAGCCTTGGAAGGGTGGCTTACATAGTTGTTAGTGTCGTGGTAGAAAATAAGTTTGGTTATTAAAAGTTTTGATTGACGTTGGTACATGACTCTGGATAGTTATATTTGCTTTAAGTTTTTGTGGTGGGATGCTGTTCTCGTGCCCACTAAGAGTCTTACTACAGTGAGTAAAAGTAATCTATTTCACGATGTCACGAGAATCGCGTTCGCATAGTCCCGTAGTTGAATTATCGTGCGATCGAAGCGCAAGTCGAGTCGTCATCATTTAAACCGATTTAATAGTAGTAGTAACCTGTCTCTTCGTAAACTTTTACTTGGTATGACTGAGGAATAAACTAAGTTCAAAGTTACAATATTCAATGTTGCGAGCGAAGTCGTGGTACTTGGGTTGTTTGTTAAGATTTTGTGGTTACCCACTTGTTTGTGATAAAGTGTTAATATCGTTTTAGCTTGAGTATTTCCGATTACCCTCTGTAACGGATATTTTTGAGTTTGTTTCTACGTTTTCTACGTTTCGAAGTACCGAAAGAGCGTAAAATTAAAGACGCAATCTTCCGAATAGTTAATACTAATTTTCTGATTACTCAGTCGCCATTTTTATCATCTATTGGCGATTATTGTAATTTGTAACTGTATGTACTGCAGCTATTCTTTAGTTACGTAGTTTTAATTACGTGGCGTATAAGTGATTACTGTGATAATAATTAATTTAATATAGTTAAAACACACACGTATCGTGAACTATAGATTAGAAGTGAGAAATGATTGTTTCATTGAGGGTTTTAGTCTTTTTCTACCTTTGATTGATTTATTTAAACTGTTTAAAAGTTGTTTTAGTTGTTCTGTTTAAGAACGTTTAAATTATAGAGTTAATTGATAACACCTAATTGGTACAATCGTAAACCTATTACAACTGCAATAGTTGTAGGTAGGTAACCTCAGATTAATAATTTTGGTTATGAGTAGGTATGTAACTATTAAAAATTCTTACTATACTCTGTCCATTCGTTTGTTCTTTTAACAGTTCAAGAAAATTTGAAATTAGTGACTCCCTCACACGATACCAATTTGATTTGAAATAATAATCGATTTTTATATAAGAAGAAATTTCAATCGATATTAGTTAATTACGTAGCCAGTTTGTTAAATAAATAAGTAGACAGGTATGTGATTTCCTAACTATGTTGTTATAGACTTGATTTAGACTTTATTAACCACGCGTTTTAAAGTTAAATGTCACTAACACGTGAGCAGTTACATTTTAACACGTGAGCAGTTAAATTTTAAGGCAGTCGTTGTAGGTAACTGTTAAAAGTCTTGATACGAGTATGTTTCCATCTGTTCTAATAATTATTGTGTAACTTTGGGAAGCAAGGGTTGTAAATGGAGCTATATGATTTCGCTACTTCCTTCATAGGGACAGTTAGGCTTTTTAATATCCTATTGGCGATTTTGTTCTGTTACAAAATGAGGACCGTTATCAAACGAAACTTGATCCGAAATATTGAGGCCCTTTTCGCGTAATAAAAGTTCTCGAAGGTAATCGGTATACCCTTAAAGCTTAAATTGTCAACGTACCTACAAATTTGCTCACAAAAGGTTAAGAGAAATGCCAGCACGTCATGTACCAGACGATATTGATGTAATTTATGATCTTGTTGATAATGATGATGTTCAAGTTTAAGTAGAGGGAGAGAATCGAGTGAACGACTCTATCGATCGTAATGTGTTCAAACGTACCAGTGTAGTTATTTAGTAGTCGTAGCCCTGTAGAAGGTGTCTCTTGGGGCAACCCAAGAGTTCATGGGTGCGCGGTGTGCGTTTAACTCTGGCGGAGGTCGTGGTGTTTGATACCGTAGCGTGTAGTCACAAGAGGTGACTGACACGGGTGATCCATTCGATGGATATGCGTACTGAGATGTATGTGACTGACACATGTACTGTGATTACTCTTCGCCTAGAGAGCCATGGTGTTAGAAGTCTTTACTCGAGGTTTTTGCAAGCTTGGTTGTAACTTGTTGTAGAAGTAGACATACGTCTAAAATTTTGGTTGTAATGACGTCTATGGTACATGGCTGTGGTATTTGTGTGAAGCAATTAGTTATAATTGGTTTGATGATAATAATATGATTCAAATACTATGACTGCCAACTGATACAATGACTGCTAACTGGTACTATGTCTGCCAACTCTTATACTGACTTTGTACAATCTGAATCTTTCAACATTATGATGCGGGCTGGTGTTCACGGAACTGACGACAGTACTTTACAGATGAATGGTTAAAAAAAAGGAGATATATGGTAAAAAAAGAGATGTGGTAAAAAGAGAAATGTGAAAAAAAATGACAAAAAAGCATTAAAAAAAAAGTGATGAAATGTAAAAAAAAGCGTTACAAAAGAGATGAAAAAAAGCATTAAAAAAGCGTTAAAAAAGAGATGAAAAAAAAAGCATTAAAAAGAGATGAAAAAAGCATTAAAAAAAGCATTAAAAAAAAGCATAAAAAAAAGCATAGCATTAAAAAAAGCATTATAAAAAAGCATTAAAAAAAAGCATTAAAAAAAGCATTAAAGAAAAAGAAAGTAAAAAAAGTATAAGTTTATGATGATCATAAGTGATGATGACGATAAGTCATGATGATGACGATAAGTGATAATGATAACCATATTTTAAAAAAAAATGACTGCTGTGACTGTGACTTACTGGCGAACCAAAACCAATTGTTTCTGGTCGGAAGGTTCAGTGTGGACCGGACCAGATGTTAAGATGTTGGATAGATTTTTGTCAGGATAGTCGAGCGATATTGTGTTGTTTGATACCTAAGATTTTAATAGATAGCGCGCGAGGACGCACGCGCGTCAGAATGGCCGTGTCGGTACCTGCGATATTGTTGATGTTCACCTACCCTCACTTATTCTTTTATTTGAGTCTTTCTAACATGTATAAAACGAACGGTGCAACCGCGGCTCAGGCAGTCTTGGCTCTGGCGTGGCGCGGTGCACTTGTGTATCCTGCTAGTAGCTTAACCTCGACTCTTCTAATAGTTAGTTTGTGTACACGAATTAATTGTTACTGATTGGGCAACTCGACCGGTGGTGGTGAGTGCCAATGCGCATTATAAGGCGGCGCCGCCGTAAACCAACACTCGGGTCACAAGTCCCGGGCACTGCGTCGAGTTGTCTCTCTGCCACGCGATAGACGGTACCCGCTCGGTGAGTCCATTGAATACTAAGTAGTGTAACTATCTTGTTTTAAATTACATTGTGAATTAACCAGGCCATCCGTCCTACTCCTCACTTCTGATTCCTACATGTACATAAATAATGCAATCATAAAATAAACAATGGTATATTTACTATACCGAAACCGCATTTATACAATAACGTCTCAAATGTAAGTCGATATTAAATACGAAAACTAAATATAAACAGACTTCTTGTGGCGTGTGACTGGCCACACGTCAGACTTGTGGTTAAAAATATTCGTAGACAGGTCAATGACGTTAAACCAGTAACACAATAAATAAAAACACAAAAAATAAATACAATCTGACACCGAAATGGATATAAACGAGTCATTAATCAAAGAAGAGTTCGGTAACATTTTTTCGAGTCTGCAAAAGTTGCTGCCAAAGAAGAAGGATATAACGTTTATCGCACCTGCCAGGCCCGCGTTGACTAAACTTAGTGATGTGCACGCTGAAGCGAAGAGTGTCTTCCCGAAGTGCTTCGTTGGAGCTAATATGGTTATCGTCAGGGACATAATGGACAAAGTCAAGTTAGTTCAAAGTTACAATTTTAATAAAACAAGCGAATCGTACAAGTGTTATTCACGCCTCATACACAAGGAAATGGATGCGAAAAATGTGGAAGATGGACTTTTAATCGATTCAAAAGGTTCTGCCGTCGCTACTTACAAAACGAAAATAGACGATAACGAAATGAGGCTCACATCGAAGATTAAGGATTTAGTATCATCAGAGACTGAATTAGTTTTCGAAAACACTGGTGAAAAATCTGTCTGTTCTCTAGCGTGTACTATAAAAGATGTTGATCCAAATAATGTAAAGTTAGTTACACAGTTGATGTACAAAGTGATGCCGGAATTAAGTGTTGGATGTGAGGTCGGTTTAAAAACTTATCCGCTGGCTCCTCAATTTTCATTCAGCTCAAGGTACGAGCGACCGTCCTTTACCCTGTCCTCCACTATCAGCAGAATCGGTTTCCAAGTGTGTCTTTTCAAACAATTCTCGCCAGATTTACGGATATCGACAATATTGAATGATAATAACAGGAGCCCAGCTACGATCGGTCTAGCTCTTCACAAGAGCTACGAGAATGGATCAGAATTGAAAATATTCGGTGACTCGCAGTGTTGTGGCGGTTTTACTTATCAGACAGATGTATTGTTTCACGAGCCACATAACGAGGTACGAATAATGCGATTGATGGCCAGCACTCTCATCGACAGACAGAGACGGGTCCGGTTCGGTTTCGGTTTTAACCTAGATTTCTGAACTACGACGTTGAATGAAACTCAATCGATCACACGGTCACAATGAATCACAAATTTTTGATATTTTCACATTTTTGTAGTCTTATTTGTTTGTATATAAGTATACATAGGTTTTAATTATTGTTTTACCTTGTTTAATGTTTGTGTTATTTCGTTTAGAAATGTGATTAAAATTAATGATTCCTACGTCCGATTTTGTTGTATTCTTGCGCCGTTTATTTCTTGGAATCGGGGTTTGTTAAACAAAATTCTATTGTGCCAAAATTCTGATCTGATACAGATGTCTAGAATAAAACCGGAATAAACATGAATACATTTTGAATAAATTTCGAGGCGAGTTTGAAAAGTTTTCTGTATCAGATAGCAGATAAAAATACAAACGGCGAGTTATCCCTTAAAGAAAAGTAAACACGAGAAATTGTACTCGTTATTAGACTTTTTGTTCAGTGGCTCTTCAAGGTTTTATATTAGGGAGTTTGGTTGATTATAATTTACTACAGTATTTTGTGTATGTAAGATTCGTTCCCTTCGCTGAATCTTGGAAAATTTATAAATTAAACTCTGAATAATATTTTCATGGTACATGTTTACTCGTTACAATGTATTTATACGTGTATTAAGTACCAACTTATGAAAAAACTTAAACAAAACTAGCTGACCCATGATACTTCATACTGCCATATACATATTATATATTTTTTACAAACCTTTTTTGCCAATAACGAGCATGAAAAAAAAATTAAATTGGTGCAGTCGTTTTAAAGTTATACACAATTGATTTCACTTGATTTTTATAGGTAAAAATTGCTTCATTATAAAATTTATTAGAATAGCCAAAATAACTTACTCATTTTTATTATTAGTACGTAGTTCTAATCGTTATAAAAATGTGCTTTTAATGACTATATAGAACTGACTGAATAGACAGAGATGGTTGCTACACTTTCTACATACTTAAGCATTAATAATTAATAGATGATAACATTGTGGGGGATATTGGATTTTCTAGACGATAAGAAAACATATCTTATTAATTTTTACCCTAAGGTTGTCAACGGAAAATTATGGACCTCAACCTCACAGTAGATTACAGCAAAATAACACTGCCCTCAAATAGTGTAGAATTCCTGTTGCGAGTTAGGCAGGCAGAGATTCTGGTGATGATCCAGCGTTAGATTTTATCAGACCGTAAGCCAACCTATCTGTTTGCAACACAAATTGACTTGTAATTTATTATAATATGTTAATAAATCATTAGGAACTGTTTTTCTAGTTGATTTGGAGTAGTCTATACATACACAGCCTTTTTGTGTCTGGAGAGTACGACAATATCAAACTTGGTTCAGTTTTTAGGAGTGCGTAGTATTCAGGATTTATGTGTTATTTAATAAATAATAATAAATAATAACTAGGTACATAGTATAAAACAAAGTACCGCTTCCCTCTGTCTGTATGCTTAGATCTTTAAAACTACGCGACGGATTTTGATGCGGTTTTCTTCATTAAATAGAGTGATACCAGAGAAACGTTTATAAGGTAGGTACGAAGCCGGGGAGGGTCGCTAGTTCAAATAAAATTTAATACAAAACTACATACGAAATTTTTAGCATCACTTTTTAATATGAGCAGATTATATAAAACTTTAACTAATAATATGTTATTTTAGAACTAATTCGACTGTTATTGCTCGATACCATTGTGATCGAACGAAAAAGCTCTTAGAATATTCCCTCAATGTTAAGTAAAGACTCTTGTACGTGGCGTTGTAAGCTGAGTGTGTTATTATGGTACATATAATATTTGTTATTTGCTTTTACTGAAACATGCCGAATTTTCTTTTTTGGTGATTTGTGACGTAGTGAAGAATAACCTCTTAGTAACAGCTGATATTTTATACTTTGGAGTCTTTGGGAAATATACAGTAATATATTATATGTAAATTAATTTTTTTAGATGCCCTACGTTTCGTATACTTTACAGCAATGGTCACGGGAGGACTGACTAAACCTGAATAAACCACGATAAAACCCGAAAAAGTTGTTTCATTATAATGAGTGAAATTCGCGTAAACATTAGAAAATATGTTTAAAATGTCTATGTTTTTACGCGTTTGTCTTTTTCTGGGGCATTAATTGCCATGCTAAAAATATTTCATTTTATAAATGCTAATCATTATAAATTAAAAAAAAAAACAAAATAAAACAATTTGACAAAAAAATAATCTCAAAAATCTTAAATAAAAATGAATGTTACTAAGCGCATAACTCGAGAATGGCTAGTAGTAGAGATCAATTCGGCTAATTTTTTTTGTGTGTTCCTTAAAGCCCACGGAAGGTTTTAATACAAAAAATAATAAAATTAAAAAAAATATATATAAATAACTATTGACAGCACGAAATCTGTCCGGGCAGTTCCAGTAAATCTAAATCGCTAAAATACATTTTATCATACTTAAGAATTTATTGCTTCTAATACTTTTTAGGTTTTGGGAAGTATAATTTACCAAAAAAACTAGTTTTAATATCGCCGAAGTAACTGAAAAGGTGTTTTACGAGGTGCTTGTGTTCCCAGATTTGGTACGCATGCGAGCACTAAGGCTGTCTGGATAGTAAGAAGCCATTGTACTATCACGAGCGGAGGCGGTAGCGGAAGCGAATAATGTCACTTAAATTGATAGGTTACCGAAAAGTGTCATAGGGTATAGGAATCTATACTAATATTATAAAGAGGTAAAGTTTATAACTTTGTTTGTATATACGAGGTAATCTTCGCAAATACTGATCCGATCATGAAAATTCTTTCGCTAACAGAAAGCTACACTATTCAGGAATGACAAGATAAAAGGAAAAAGATAAAAATATACAAAGATTTTAAATCAGCAGGATTTGAACCTGCGCCCTCTGACGTGCCGTGTCAACAATTCAATCTAATGAATCTAATCAAGCATTATTATTTGCCTTAGAAATTAATTGGTGATTTTAAAACATTTATATTTATCTGATTTGCTGAAAATAGTGAGAGTGTATTGGAACATATCAAATTTCACCGTACCCTTCTTATGTGAAATGGATTATAACGCCCAACGAAGTGGGCACGGGTCGGCTAGTTGTCTTATATTTTGCTAGGATCAAAAAAGAAAACCTAACCAGCCTTTTGGCGCGATTTGTTTCTGGTCCAGTATGGTGTGTTCGATTTTCGCCTCGATTCTGGGTGTGGTATATATTTATTTATATTTGTAGTATTTATATCGCCTTATTATAGGTAGGTATAACACAATGCCATTTCTTGAAAATGGTCGTGCATTGCTCTACTGGGATCGGTCTGTTGTCACTGACAGGTTTATTGCAGACAATAAACCTGACATAGTGATAATAGACCGATCAGCGCGCCGAGCAATTATTG
Organism: Melitaea athalia; assembly: GCA_905220545.2. Taxonomy (NCBI): domain Eukaryota; kingdom Metazoa; phylum Arthropoda; class Insecta; order Lepidoptera; family Nymphalidae; genus Melitaea; species Melitaea athalia. Next base: position 3,285,688 of record HG992193.1, read on the forward strand.
TTGACGTTAATGTTCCACATGAAAATAATCTCGTAAAGGCGGAAAAATAAAAATTACGTAAATATTTAGACCTTGCCCACGAGATTACCGGCATGTTTAATGTAGACTCAACAATAATTGTTCCTTTAATTGTGTCGGTTAATGGTCTATTAGCGAAGAGTTTCAACCAACACCTTAAGAAACTCTCGCTTGACTGTTGAATCAAGGGTCAGATTCAAAAGGCAGTGTTGCTTGATACGGCCCGCATTGTGAGGAGGTTCCTCCGCCTTAACTACCAGCGGCCTGGGCCTCAACCTGCCACCGAAGGACTACTGTTATATTAATGTTATATTTAAATATTTTTATTTATCTTTTTTTGTAAATATATTTAAAAATGCAACAATAGGGTAAAAGATAATAATAACATACTTTATTCTTCCAAAAAAATACTTACATCTGTACTTAGACGTAGTTACAAAGCAATTTCACAGTAATTTTAATTAAAATGCCTCTGCTGCCATACTAGGAAAACCTGTGTTACAGCATGCACAGTAATAAAGTTTTACTTTGAACAATATTTTATATAATTTAACAATTATTTAAATAAATGGATTATCATACTATATAATTATCTATCAGAAACCTCGTCCGCTCGTTAACATAATTGCAGCGTTACAAAGTCTGAGCCTTATATTAGGGCTTGGAGGAAGATTACTCGTGTAATATGAGCATAAAACGCTGCATCTGGTGTAAGCTCTATGAAAATAAGGATTTTTTGTGTTTCCTCCGAATTCTCTGTTTGGTTTTAGTAGATTTAAGAGAAAAAAACTACTGAACTGATTATATAGAAAACTAGCTTTGCCCGCGACTTCTTCCGCGTGGAAATTTAAAAAAAATTTGTTCAGTTCACAGAGCTACAAAATAATTAAATTACAAAAATAAAAATTAGCCTAAGTTACTCCTTATTACATCAGCTATCTGTCAGTGAAAGTCCCGTCAAAATCGGTCCAGTCGTTTCAGAGATTAGCCGGAACAAACAGACTGACAGACAGACAAAAATTGTAAAAAATGTTATTTTGGTAAATTTGTAATTAAATAATTAATTAATTGACTAATTTTGTACCGTGTATACATCCATATGCATTTCGGTAAAAAGCGGTTATTTTAATATTACAAACAGACACACCAATTTTATTTATTTATATAGATTAGTACGCAGCTGGAGTTCCAAAATAATACACAGGATACTTTATATCTCAACATGCTAAAGGGATTGGAAATTACTAAATAATAAAATATACCAAATTGGAATTTATATAGTTAGTATTTTGTATTATGATAGTTGTGCAGTAAACGTTGTTGTAAAAGTTAAGTCAACAACTTAGTCAAAAAAAAAATGATTAATCATGATCGTGATCATAATAAATATTTCATGCTAAGGTGCACGCAGTGATACCCGTTTTCCATATCAATATAATATATAACACCTAAATTAGCAATGTCGGCTTGTTACGATTCAGGCCTAAACCGTAGAAACAATTTTAATTAATTTTGATATAGCCATAGATCGCAACTTGAAAAAGGAATAGTACCTACTTTTTCACTAAAATAAATCTGAAAGGATATGAAATAAGGGTGAAAAGTTATTATGAAGAGCCTATCGTTAGTCAGGTGAGGGTTACGAAAGTTTATATTTATGCTTTCAGTAAGATATAAAGTGTGATATAGCGTTTATAAAATATCACCTTTTGAAGAAGTAGAGTAAGGAATAATTATTTCAGAATAAAGAAATAAGTTATTCGGTACAGTAAATCTTTTCATTGTTTATCTGGTCTTCTGGACATAGGTCTTCAGTCTGCTGAAGATAGACGTCAGGTCTACTGGACATTGATCTCCGGTCATCTGGATATTGCTCTTCTGCGTGGATGCACTACTCATAGTTTTGAGCCTAATACGCGAGACTCCCTATAACTCTTCGAATTGACAGGTGAAGTGTTCATACTGCGCTTCCCGATACTGGTGTTCTTGTTCAGCTTCACTCAATCTTTGTTCTGAACTCTAATCTAGAACATTTATATATATTTACTTTGGATATCCACCAAACTTACGTATGAGATTAGTTTAGGTACATTCACTTGAACTTGTAAAATTTTAGATCAATAAAACGCTTAAAAAGGCGGTCGCCAGTTTTTACGGATCTGATAGTAACGTTCTAATAGTATTTCTTAAAGATGCTATTTTGGCTATACACACAGACACATTTACCTAATTTATATACATAAAATAAAAATGCAAACGCATATACCCGTCACACGTTCTAAAACAACTATTTTTCACTCCGTCTCATATTCAAAATTATTTTTCTCAAAAGTACTCATACCTTTATGGAGAAGCCTCCCACTCAGCCATTGACCCAGATAAACACCCACAATTTATGTAATAACATGTCCACAAAGCAACAGTCATTCACATATCCTACATACAGTACATAAAGGGAGGATGGTTAGTGTATTCGTTCATAAAGTCAGAGTGAAACCGTCTTTTAGAAATATGGCATCCTGTAAAAATGACTTTTAACATAATGACAGTGCCACGTTAGCGTAAACTGTATGTCTGTGGTAATAAGATCCTTACGTGCGTATAATATTGAAACGATTTTAAAAGAAAGTCTTAGCTTACTCTTATTATATTTTAACACAGATAAATAAATATAAATAAAAAAGTTATATTAGTATTATCACTTTCACCATATATCACTTAGTATTACCTATATAAACCACTTAATGCGTGTTATAGGTAACAGTCGACCAGTATATCTAAATATTTTTTTAATAAATATAGGTACATAGAAATCAGACTCTGATGGGAATCAAACCCGCAACCCGCGAAGAAAAAGCAGGGCCTCTAGAAACTGCGCCAACAAGCTAGTTTATACAGACAAACACACGCTAACACAAACATACACGCACGCACCTACGTGATACATTTATAATAGTTATTTTATTATTTTTTGATATCACTCTAGTATTAACTATGGTGTCGTTTTACTCAAAAAGTTATTTTAAAAAATCAGATGTTTGTCAAATTGTTTTATTTCTTATTGTATTTTATTCTACCACTGAAGCTCCTGTATTAAAAATACGTCGGATATTTTTTTGTTTATTTCTATTAGACTACTTCCCCGATCCAAATCCAACTTTAATGGAAATCGGACTTATGCCAAGTCGATTTGGCAAAAAATAAATCAATTCATATAAAGCCTTTTAGTACAGCTAATCGCATTGACGTAGAGTCAAGAACGATAAAAATAATACTTGATGTGCCCAAATATAAGTATGTATTATAGTATAGGTATGTATATAAAAACATTAAAAATGTATCACTTTAAATAACCTAACCAATTATTTGATGGTATGACTCCAACTGTCATTTAATATTTTGTGTCCCGTAGTTTCACCCGCGTTAATTTGAGGAAAAACGTACCTACTAAAATATACAGCCTATAGCCTTCCTCGGTAAATAGACCATTCAAGGCAAAAATGATTTTTCAATTCGAATCAGTAATCCCCGAGATTAGCGCGCACAACCAAACAAACTCTTCAGCTTGAGTGAATGTAAAGTATAATATTAGTATAGATATACTAGCTGAGTGGCGAACTTCATAGCGCCTAGTTTTTCTTGTGAATATAAATTTTTTTTTTATAATTTGTTTTACATAAAACTTGTCCTGGAAATAACGAAAAAAATGATACTATCCAATTTGGTCCAATCGTTCAGTGACACCTTCGTCGATTAATTTTTCTTTAGATAGGTTTATTTAATTTTCTATAGACATATTTTGAGTCTGAAATTGACAGCCATAACCATTCCACGGTTAAGCAAAGTCCTCGTTGTTTTTTTTTAAATTATTATTAATATTATATTTCACAACATCCACAGGCTCTACTCGCCCATTGGTATTACATAAAATATTAGTTTTATTATCGGTGTGCTTTTTTTACAATAATATTACCTACTTCAGACCAGCAGTTCTGAGACTGTCTAGAATAGCTAGTATGGTCTGACACTGACAGCCTTTTGTTGCTATAAATATATTAAATATATAGTATACATATATAATACATATTACTCATGTTAGTTTTTTTTTTGATTTATCAACATAATATATTTATACAAGTACATATCTCAAATATATATTACATTTACATGCACTACGTTATTATTATACACATACATAAAATACCACATTATTATAACAGATTATATAATTATATAGATATACAGCTATGCCATTAAATCGTGGTTTTTTGTTCCTCTATTGTAGGAGAAGGTTTGGAGCTTAGTCCATCTGCACCACTGTGGGTTGAATAATTTCCCTACTATGAGTAACGATCGCTATGAGGTTTCATGATAACAAAAGGGACTGACAGTTTTACGTTCTCTCCGAGGCACAAACATTGGACGCCTACAATATGTTATTACATACATACATACATTCATATATTGTTAGTCTTTTACGCAGTCTTAGCTTCATTAAAACCAGATTTGCGGTTTACCGTGAAAACAACGCAAAAACGAAAAGGTACTTTCGTTTTTTTTTTTTTTTTTTGAATACCAGTACAAATTCGTAAGAACCGAATTAATTTTATAAAGATATTACCGAGAATTTGACGATTCTTCTCGGAAGAAACATTTTAAGCCGGTAGACGTTTCACTTAAAACTAATTGGTTCGTAAAGCTGACGACTTAAAATGCTTAAAAGGGCGAAATCTATGGAGTCTATCGAGAAAAGGGCTTGTTTGGACAACATAATCTAGTAATTTAAGGACCGATTTTTAATATTAAAAAAAACTGATAACTATAAAATGTTGCATTAACTGTAAGTCATTGGGGCGAATAGAGAAAGAAAGAGACCAACCTATACAAAAAGAAAGAGATAACAAAACTCATGACATAAACCCACTAGCTCCTTTAGCGATTACTTTGATTGTACTCATTACGATCGAAAAATGTACCTACATTGTCAGTGAACTTTATACTTCCTTAAATATAAAACTAAATTCAAGTTAATATAACCACATACAATGGTAAATGTTATGACCGTAATAAGAAATTAAAAAGCAAAAAAAATGGATTCATCGCGAGCAACTTGAATAACGAAAAGCGGTAACATTTTTGAGGGTAGAATTTTTTTATCATGCAACACTTTTTTCGTATGGACTTGCGTTAAACTAAATTCATTATTATTTGATAGCGCACCTACAGAGGTCGGTGTTTTCGAGTGAAAATGTTTCTTTCATTTGGTTATAATTAAAATTCATTCGCTTCTAGTCTTTCCCGTGTTATGTTTATTTCGCTTGCATTTTTAAGTGCTAGTTTTCGTTTTTTCATTTCACTTTTTAATAGAAGAAGCAATTACCTTTGTCTTCACGTCATAAAAAAATGAATTAAAATAAAAGATGGAGGGAAAGAGTACATTAAAATGTAGTCAATTTAGTGTACTCTTTCTCGCGATCAATTTCACCATTTATATATATGAATATGATCTTATCATTTTTATTTTGAGTGTAGCCTAAGTACTATGGGCGTATACTATTTTTAGGCTTGTTTTTCCTTTCTTTATATTACTTTCTATATTAATATAACATAATTTATTACAACATATTTTGACCAAAGTACACAATAAACGCAATGGCATAGAGCCAGCTAGATGAGCGTTGCGTTCGGAATAGAATTAATAGTTATAATAAAAGGATCGCTTATCTGAACAGATGGTATCTCACTCAGCTTGATTAGGAGAAATTACCTGAAACAAACAAAGAATACAAATTAGTTATTTTATTATCTACTAGCCTCGAGTGCAATTACAAATTTTATATTTCGAAATATGCTAAGAAAAACGAGCTGAATTTTGGAATAAAAATTATTATCTAACTCTCTAGCTCAAATAAGAAGCTTTATAAAAATTAGTGGCTTCAAATTTTGGTCAAGGTATAGACAGAGAGACAGACAAAAAAGAGTGTATGTTAGCTCCAATACGCGACTGGAGTTAGCTCTTAAGAACGATTACTGCGATATTGAATATGATTTTATTTAATGACGTAATAAATATTTTTTTTAGAGTAGCAAGCTCCAAAAAGTAATCATCCAAAAAGAATGTGTTCGAAAAATATTTAAAATACACTTTATTAAACTGTCTCTCTTTCCAATTTTGTACCGAAATCGAAAGTGATAACTCTATTTTACCAATCTATTAAACTCTTCATAAAGTGTATAAAAGGGACGATATTGGATAACTTACGCTACGTTTTAGTAAATCTTTTTGGACACATCGTAAATAAGAGAAGGGTCTACTACAGAGTTAGGGAACTTTAGAAAGTATAATAATGGAAATATTTTATACCGTACGTGATATTCTCATAACTAAAATGATACATCTTTTTAGTTATTACAGTTCGCCTACAACTGTTTTTTTTTTTAAATTTATTTGTTTTATTACTGTTGTTTTGTATGTGTATACGTTACATGTGTTACATTTGTTATTATTTTTAGATTGATATGTACTTCAATTGTGACACTAGCGTATCTTTTCCCTGTTCGGTGTGTGGTAGAGTCTGCCGCTCCCGTATCGGCTTGTACAGCCATCAGAAAAAATGCTCTTCAGGCACTGATTGAATCGTCTGTAATAGACGTAAAGGCCTATGATATGTACTTATACTTACAAGGTAAGTAGATAATTTTTTTTTAAAGTAAATACCTGTTGTCAAAGATTACTCAAAAAGTAATCATCAGATCTGGATCAAATTTAATTGTGACTACAAGACAAGCATCAGCTTTTGATTAAAACAAGAATCATCGATATCGGTATAGGTATATAATACAAAGTAGATCGACAAAAAATAGTGAAGTAAATACGCATTATTGGATATAACTCAAAAATTACTTGTTCTGACTCAATTAAATTTAAATGGGACCACATAATACGCACCACGACGATTTCGATAAAAAAATATAGTATGTCCACCAAATGTTCACAGGTAACATACGTAAAATCAAATCAAATCAAATCAAAAATAACTTTATTCAAATAGGCCCCATGAGCACTTTCGAATCGTCAATTTACAAAATTTTAATTTAAGGTCATTATTAAGTTTTTTTTAAGAAGCTACCACCGATTCGGAATGTAGATTCTGCAGAGAAGAATCGGCAAGAAACTCCGCAGTTACTCTTTTGAAAAAAAATGTATAAACTGTAATAATAAAAATGTAAAAAAAAGTAAAATCGAATTGAGAACCTCCTTCTTTTCTGAAAGTCAATTAAAAAGGAGGAGGTACTCAATTCGACTGTATTTTTATGTTTGTTACCTTAAAAGTTTTTACTGTTTGTACCGATTTTGGAAAGCCGGTGATTGTCCCATTTGATCGAGACATCTTTTCGAGTTGACAATTTTTTGACGTTGATGATGAGAATCATTTTATTACTTTTTGATGTTAATTGATGTCGGTTTTTTTGTTCGATAACAATTATGTTATTATAATTAGATATAAAATATATAAAAACATGAATTAGTGGTGAGTATAGATTAGGTTCGGAATTTAATTCCCGTTCGAATTTCATGTTTTTAATGTTCCAATATTTATTTTTAGTTTCTACGTCTGAATGTGAAATTGTGAGAAATCAAACGCAAGACTATTTTCTTCATAGCCAGTAACCGTGCTTAAAGCTCTAACACATTATAGCGTTCGTATAATATAGTGGCAGCAATAGCAAAGAAATATTCATCATTGTCTCATTGACTAGCCCGTTGGCGCAGTTTGTAGTGACCCTGCTTTCTGCTCCGGGGGTTGTGGGTTCGATTCCCACCCCGAGTCTGGGTGTAATATATATATTCATTTATATATTTATATATGTATTATTATTTATAAGTATTTATAGAAAAAAAAATATGTAGCTAGACCAGTCGACTGTTACCTATAACGCAAGCATTAAGTTGCTTACTTTAGGAACAGACGATCGTGTGTGTATTGTGTAGATATATTTATATTAAAAAAAAATTTATTGAAATGTAAAATTAAAGTTTGTTAAATGGTACTTATTATTTTTTATAACGTATCTCCCATTCCTAGATCTATAGCAAATTGTGTACAGTATTAAAGTAGTTTAGGCGGTTCGTACATTGTTTCGTACCCAAGATGATCCGAGATGGATTTAAAAAATGACTTTTTTATTCTTTGTATTGACCGTAGGACCATTACTGTAGGATGAAACCTGATACGCGTCACTGAACCCAATAATCCAAACCTACCGGACTGAAAACGCCTGAAAACGTCCAACTGTAGGGCTGATACTTCCAATTTATATAAATGGGGTAAAGCCTAATTCATCACACTGCTTCACTGCAGGTCGGTACTCAGAATAAGGATCATTGTCAGGTGTTTATAACAACCGGAACAACGGCTACGATATTCATGCTATAGGAGGTAGGAAACCCACTAATGCAATGTAATGCTGTCTTGAATCTTAAAATCAGTCCATGGGGGTTGACGCATTTCTATCGTAATCTTCTCGCTTCTTCGTAAAACTCCACAAAATGAATTCGTTTGAAAGTTTTTAAAATGACAGTTTTTGGAGTTTACTCCAATATAAGGCCTCCGGTATGAAAAAAAATATGAGGAGTAAAATCTACTGAACGATTGATCTCGTTACGTTTTTGTTAACGCCACCTAAAGCGTTCTATGGCGTCTACAAATGGCGTTATTTGATTCGTTTATGTACATTATTTGATATGGTATTAATATTATTCTTAGACTAGTAAGCCTTTTTTGTGCCTATTTAGACAGTCGATATGAAGGAGTAAACTCCAGTCGTGCGTCGTAGATAGCTCCACACACACTTTTTGAAAATATTATAACGATTTAAAAAGACGCTGTTTTTGATTTTAAAATGACGACATCATAGCATAACAAACAATCAAACGTAGCTCTGAATGCCCATTATTACTATTGATAGTGATTCAAACATCACGTTTATCGAAACAACTAAACTAGAAAGAAAAAAAACAATCGGTATTAATTAATGACTTCACTCAACAATTAGTACGAAGTGATATAACCGTATCGCAACATTGTTGTTGTAATTGTTGCAAATTGGACACACAAAGGTCTTTTGTTCAATGAGTTTCCAAACGAGAGAGAACCGTCGTAAACAATTCTGGTTTATTGTTATATTACCTGTTATCTGATTGTAGTGGACATGTTTAATTAGTAAAATAAAAAATACATGTCACGGTATGTTCTCGTAAATCATTTTACTTTAGAATTTATTCGTATTATAATATCTGACATGAAATTTAACAAAATTATATCGGAACATTAATATGTTTCATGAAATCAGTTTTTGTGGTTTATTATAAATAAAAATAAATATTTTTTTTATTTTAAATATAATTACCAACGTATTCTGAGATTTAATTTTTTTTTCAAATATTAGTTAAAGAATTGGGTAGCTAGAAAAAGTTGTTGTTATGGTATTTCCAATTAAATAATTACAAATTAATCTGAGAATCAGAAAGCGCCCTTTTTGCAAACATTTTGATTACAGAACAAGTAGTCGTTGAACTGTTGTGTCTATCTGGTTTTCATACAAAACTATACATAAATTCGGATTATCAACATATGTAAAATAGAGAAAATAATATGTAGGTAAATTTTGAAATTTATTCTTACAGAACTGAGATAGTATTACCCAACTAGCTTCTGCGCGCGACTTCGTCGGCGTGGACTCCGATCCTATTGGTCTTAGCGTGATGATATATAGCCTTCCTCGATAAATGGGCTATCTAACACTGAAAGAATTTTTCAAATCGGACCAGTAGATCCTGAGATTAGCGCGTTCAAACGAACAAACAAACAAACAAACAAACAATCAAACAAACTCTTCAGCTTTATTATATTAGTATAGATATAGATTTAAAACTAAGAGATCTCTCACAAACAACGATATCTCATTGTCAACAATAATCGATGACATTAGACTGGATCGCGTCGAATCGATTGTTATTCCAACTGTTACGTAACGTTTGGAAGAACTTGAATGGTTATTAATTTATTACTGTTTGGAATCCGCAATATAAATTCGAAAGTAACTTTCACGATAAAGATGCTCAGAGACTTATAAAAGCTATTGTGGTAAAATAAACAGACAAATTAATATAAATATAACTAGCTGTGCTACTAGTGTGACTTCGTCCGCGTGGAATAGTGACTTTGGACAGAATTTGGATATACCTTTTGGTTTATTTTGGATTATAAACACCATTCTTTAAATTGGCATAACTTTTTTATTTATGAACCGATTGACATGAAACAAACACTAAATGTTAAGTGAAGCTTATCACAATATAAAAGTGAATACCACATCTAAATCGAATAATCCATTTCTAGATTAGCGTGCACAAACGCATAGACAAACAGACAAAAATTATAAATATCATTGTTTTGGGTGCTATTTGCGTTGATAAAAGTCCCAATAATGTTTTTTCTCATATATCTTCCATGTACAGACAGCGATCCGTAACATTTTTATTATATATATGTATGGGCATGGGGCCGGGCCTTGAGGAAGAAGATATTGATTTATATTATATTAGAAGATAAGATATTGATTTATATTTTATTATATATTGATTAATAATACGACTGTAAAAGGAATTAATAAGATTTAAAAAGAAGATTTTAAAATGTCGCCTGACCTTGTTAGAAATAAAAGTAAATTTTTAATTAGAAGCTAAAAATGGTTCAAATTGTAGGAAAAATATTTTTTTTTTATATCTGGAAACAGAGTTACCAATTAAAAATTCTTCGTTTATATATTAGGATTTCTAAGTATGTGCATTACGGATATATTACGTTGCAAAATCTCTTATGGAAATATGGATATGCTTTGTTTTAAGCCACACTCTTTAAAAAAAAGTTAAACAATTTTATATCCAAAATAGCAATTATCTTTGGAGATCACAAGTATAGACGATTAATCTAAGAGTATTTCTAAATAAAAGTGAATCCTTTACATTAAATATATATTACCACAACAAAGACATTTACCAGCTATTCTAACTCTACATAAACCCTCAACAATTCAAGTACAATGTCACAGGCCGTCCTCATTTCCCTGCCAGATCTCTGTTTTGTCTATTTAAAGAGGCTTAGCGCGTTCCGTCATTTATCATGGCCCTAAGGGATCCATTTATCATCGTAGCTCTTCATTTTTGCTGGCTCACGTTTTAATGATAAAGTCTTTACCTATTAAATGAAACAGGATCTGTTGCCGAATTTTTTGTTTTATGATTTTTTATTTTATAGAATTATGTCGGTAAACAATCGTACGGCTCACCTGATGGTACGCGATTATCTTATACATACGCCTTATAGAGTTATAGACGCTTGCAACGGAAGAAGCATCGCAAGTGCGTTGCCGACCTTACCACCAATCCCTCACGAGCTCTGGTCACCTTACTCACCAGAGGAACACAAAACTGCTGGAAAGCTGTATTATTTTGGTGTAAAAGATCACAGCTAAACTAGGATCAGGACCGATTAGGACCTTGCATAAGAATGCAAGGTCCTAGTCGGGCTGCTCCAGATTTTCCTACTGTGTCCTACCTCAGTTTAAGTATATAGTAGTTAATGAAAATAATTATGTTGATGATTTTAAATTCAAGAAAAACAAATCTTATTAGAATTGAGCGTTTTCCTTCAGAAATTATAATAAATTTGTTTGGAATGGACTACCCAAGCACATTATATATAGCAATTATAAGAAGAATAATAATAATTAATCAATAGTTCATTAAGGGAATACGATGAACGTTACCGGCTATCACAACTTTTTCTACATGTAGGCCTAGGTCTTCTTTTGCGACGAAAGCAAATATTTGAAACAAACTTATATGTTTCTAAGATATGTTTGTACAAAAGGTACACACAATAAGGTAAACCTACCACCTACAATAAGATTAACTCTTCGTCGTTTGGGCTACCTTTACTTAGTAATAAAAAATATCCGTGCACGAAAATATATTTATCTCAGAACGTTTCAGACTGCTAATTAATCATAACGGTCACCTTTCCCAAGTTTGTTGACATGTCAGCAAATTGCGACGCTTTGGAGGGCAAAAATTGTAATAAATCACTCATTCAAGGTTTGTCGTGATGAAGAAAAAGGAATACGAATTATATTTTAAAGTTTAAGGACAAAGACATTTTTTTAATAACGCTTGAAATAAAATTAGACGAACTTTCTTATACCTAGTCTATTAATTTTTTAAGCATTTAATGTAGTAAGTATTTTCGAACTTTAGTTTTTCAATGAAAATAAAATATTAAAAATTTTATTTAACTAACTTTTTAAATTTAAATAAGTATGAAACTATAAAAATCCCTGTGGATGTACTTACATAAAAAAATAACTGTTGCTAGACTGTAAGGGTGTAGTAGAACTGTGATAAAATGAAAAAATAGCCAACTTTCTTTTTTGCGAAACTAAAATTGATGCAAGCGAAACTGAGAAAACAAGCGAACTTTTTTACAACCTTCGTTAATGATTTTCGTACTAGATTTGTTCCAATATTTTACGACTAGTAAATGTCATATTTAACTTTCCAATTCGCTTCGAACGACCAACTGATATTTTCAGTCTTTAAAATTGAACGATATAAAATTTTATTAATTTTTTAGCGCGTTCGATTTAAATCTTTAAAAAATACTCATTGGTAGTGTTGACCGGTTATTTTGCCCATGTATTTGTCCATTCTAAAAAAGTCTGATGATATTATTTGTCGCAAGCTATTTACTCGTAAATACGTATAAAGACATACGGTAATCAATTCAGAAATCCTCAAATCCTTTGTTGAACACAGGGTAGCGGGCAATGCTTAGACAACGGTATGAATACGATATCGGGTATGCCTACGATTATACCCGATATTTTGAACGTTCCGTTCCTATCAGCCATAACATGATTATTTACTGTCTATGATTTTAAACCAATAGAACAAAGAATAACAAAGAGAAGAAGAGCTATCATAGTAATTTAGAATTTTTTGGTGCTATCAATATATGGCTGAAGATAATTTTGAAACCATTATACATACACACATACTCACAAAGTGGGTACACTATTTCTCTCGGTCTTTTAATTTAACAATTGTAACTCTCTCGCTTAAAATATAATTTTCTTAGGAAATTTACCTTCATATTTTTTTTTTTTACAATTTAGAGTATTAATTAATTTTCTTTAAATTAGATCAGGCACATTTACACTACAGTCCACACTACACACTACTATCAGGTACATTTACAAAATTATTTTTGCATTGAACAGACAACCTGACCCCTACTGAAAAAAATAAGGTTTGTTACCCTACAATAGTTTCACGTAGGTAATAGGTACGATGACCGCGTTACTCCGAAATTTCGGGCAAGTAATAACACCAAGTAAATCTTGTTAAAATATATATACATATATATTATTCTATCTAAGCTACAAGGAATATTTCGTCCCTTATGTTATTAATTGTCAACCACAGCTGCTTTTCTTATCCAATTATTTTTTATTGACAATTTCCCTCGGGGCTTAGTCGATCTGCCTAATGAAAGACTTTCCGGTCCAGACATTGTATTATAATACCGTGCTCCTAAGTTTGGACATTTCAAAAAATAGGAAAAAAGATGTTGAACCTCAGCTGCAAGACGTACCGCTTTAATTGAAGCTTTTATATATGAAGGTGATTGGAGCAGATGGTTTTAACTAAGTTTATTTACTGTTTTAATTAAAAAAGACTTTTTCGTGAATAAATAGGAGGGAAAATTACGTGTTCACTTCAAAAGGTAAATATTTTAGAAGTGTTTACTCAAAAGGTAGGTAAAGATTTCTAATGTAAAATTTTTGACAGGAAAAAAATACGACAGCAATAAATAATAGTAAATAGGACAATAATTTTTATTGGTTAAACAAGTGGCGTTTTTATTGAAATATATTTTTGTATTTCAAGTAAAGAATTATAGTGTGACAGTCTGTAAAGGTCCTATTCTGGCCAAAGGTTTTGTTACTATGAAGGAAATAATGAAAATAAGGAGCTTAATAAGCCACTCTGGTCCAATGCAATTGTAATTGAATTTTCAACCTATGTCCGGATTATACGCAATACGCAGTTTTTATCAGGATTGCAGAATACGAAATCTGTCTACGAGATGATTTTTAAGAGATCCCAGATTTAAATCCATAATCGTCTGGTTATCGTATTGACTACTCTTTAGAGAACTTAATTAAATATTCAACAATAAAAGTATATTTCATGAAAAAACGAAACAATATTAAAAAAAAATTGAAGGTTAAAATCTGAAATGTCCTCAAATACTCATTTCCATAAAAGATACAATTGCTTGAAAGAATCGGCGAATTTGTCGTAATTTAGCGGAGCAGTAATTTAGAAAAAGTTTTGCCGAAGGTTATCCTATCAATATGGGACAAGGAATTAGTTTGCTGAAATATAATTCCGTTCAACTTCACTTTTCTTTCACGAGGACTGAGGACATTAATTTTCCGAGAACTAATTCGCATTAATTGGTTTGGACGTTGAAGCGTTTTAATGTCCCAATTAGCTGGAGAATTGTTCAAGAAACTACTGATTTCGTTTTGTTCTTAAACCTTTAACAGCTTGTTAAATGTTTCCCATTCGAAAGAAAGTGCTACTTACTATTATAAGTCTTTTTCTTACAACTTACGCATACATTCTTAAAACTATTGTGGAACGTACATTGTAATACATACGTACATATATCGTATTCTTTTGGACAAGATTGAGTTGGTACAATGATTCATCTGTCATATAATTTTCTTTTGTCTTAAATTTTTTAACAATAGCTTAAACTAATAAATATATTATGATTTTGTCACTAATTATGGATAGTTTAAAATTTTACGGTTTGCATTGGATTGATTGAAGACTGACTATGTGAAAAAACGGTTGCATAAATCCTTAGCGGCATGTAATTTTAACGCATTGAAATGCTTTTCAATTTTTGTGGCAATTGACTTTAAAAACAAAGTATTGCTGTACTATTATATATTTGTTTAAGTTAAGTTTCTTGTAATACTGTATTCCATACATCAAAGGATAAGTTAAGTCGTTTATACCGTTTATTACCTCTAACGTATGACCGTAAAACTTGTGGTACATAAATACATCTTACATTTCTAATGCTAGTAAAATGCAGGATGTATTGCAGATTTTATGGCAAAAGCGATTTCGCGTCTTACAGTAAATGACAGTTTTATTTGTATACTTTATATCTTTGATATAGTATAAATGATCAAATAGTTGATCTTTTTTTATTTACTCACATTTTTTTAACGGTTTTATCTACGTTATCTTTCGTTCCAGGTTCGGTCTCATAAGATTTAAATGTGACGTAATTAAACAAGAAAAGTAGAAAGACTTTAACTTTCACCTACTGTTTGGGGTTATAAGCAGGTTCTGCTTTTGACTACTACAGTCTGCTTATGATCTGCTGCCTCTATTTGATCTGATCTCTACATATCAAGAATTCAAGGATGATGCTTAGTTTTGCAAAGGATTCCACTGTCGTCTCACAGAATTCTGAAATATTGTGTACATAAATTATTATAAATTAAGTTCGACTAGCCCGTTGGCGCAGTTTGTAATGACCCTGCTTTTTGCTCCGGGGGTTGTGGGTTCGATTCTCACCCCGAGTCTGAGTGTAATATATATATTTATTTATGTATGTATTATTATAAGTATGTTTATAAAAAAAAAGAAACTATACCAGTCGGCTGTTACCTATAACGCAAGCAGTTGCTTACTTTAGGAACAGACGACCGTGTGTGTATTGTGTAGAAAAAAAAGTTAAAAGTTGTTTTTATAGTGTAATAGGTTATAATTATATTAGTAAAGGTCATATAAGTGTTTGTGTTTTGGTTTTGTATGTTTGCAGTAAACGATACAAGATTTATAAAGCAATGGTTGTCGTTTACTATATTTTAAAAGTAGATTTAATGATTTTACATTATTTTTAAGGGTAATACAAGCAATAAAATACTGCCTTAATAAGTCTGTGTGGAAAGAAAAGGAATTTTAAACCTGTTTAAGTTCAGAATTACAGCTTCGGCTGTGAAATTACAAAGAGTCGTCTTAATTTAATCACTTTTCAACATTTGAGATAATTAAATTTACAGATTAAATATAAATTAATTAATGCTGATTTTTTAAATTAATTAACTATTATATAGGTTAATATTATATACTATTAAGTTATTATTATGTGAGTATTATTGAGCTGAACTAAACAGTAATAGTTGAATGGGAAAGATAAGATTTAAATCCACCATGGCGTTCCATCGTGGGTGAGCGTATTTATTGTTTGTAGGTTTGTACGTTACGTATTACAGACTATAGGCTGACATTAACTTAGGGGCTGTCTCCACGCGCTCGCTCGCGGAGACATTTCCATACAGATTGCTGTCTCCACGAGCGAGCGTATCGCCGGCGATACGCTTCATACGTGGAGACAGCTTCATAGAGAGTGTATACTGTATAGAAATAGGTGGCACGACGATACTATCGCCGGCGATACGCTCGCTCGTGGAGACAGCCCCTTAGAGGTGAAGAAAGAAGTACCCTGAAAGTTTAAGGAAAATTACCTTTGTCTAAGACGGTAAAGGATTTTCTCCAGTACTATTACACAGAATGGCATAGCATAGCGAGCTTTTCTATGAAAAAGAGATTATTTGTAAAATGTCATTGTCTTCAATTAACAATCAAGTTGAGTTCAGCAAAATGGGGTCAATAAACTCGTCCTTGTGAAAATTTTAAAAGAGATTCATTGAAGTCGGTCGCGTTAATAAACTGCTAATGAGATTTCTCGAGAATAATGAAATCTTTTTTATCCGCTCATAAAAGGGATTTTTTTCTTCGAATTTAATGATGTCCTTTACACATAACAATGTTTACACAATGAGATAATTGTGTTTATTTCATAGTTTTAATGATACACTTTTAAAACTTATGAGTTAAAAATCTTCTCAGAATCGATCGTACATGTAACGGTATTTTGTATACTTCTTACTAAGTTGTTTTTTCATATATCTATATACTTAGGTAAATATGAAAAAACAACTTAGGACTATTTTGTATACTTCTTACTAAGTTTTTTTTCATATATAAATAAAGTTTAATTTGATATTAATTCTAGAATGTGAATCTCAAGCACATGTTAGAACTAAATTAATAACCACACAGCTTGAAAGTAATTTTGTTTTTTTGTTTTTTTACTTCTTTTAACAGAGATAAACCAGAGTTTTGAAACTTAGTTAGAGTATTTGTAAGTACATCATAATAATATTTTTTTGTGTCTTGAGATTATTTCTTTAGCAAGTAGGGGGCCGTTCAAGTATTACGTAACGCAATTAGGGGGGGAGGGGGGTCTTGTAAAACGTTACGATGCGTTACAGGGGGGAGGGGGGGGGTCTCGAACAACGCGTTACGTAACGTTGTTTTTTATTTAAATAAAAAAAACTAGTGTACTAAAATCTCCCAAATTGGCAACCCTTTTCGTTTATATCTCTTTTTGTATATATACAACTTTTCTTTTCGGTAGTTTTCGCAAAAAAGTTGTGACATTTGGGTAAAAATGGTCAGTTGGGGTGTTACGTAACGTTTATGGGCTGGGGGGGGGGGGTACAGGAAAACGTTACGGCGCGTTACATGGGGGGGAGGGGGGGTCAAAAATCTTCAAAATTTGAGTTACGTAATACTTGAACGACCCCTAGGGTGGCAAACAAGCGTATCGTATCGTAGCGGTCACTGTAGCTCACAGACACCTATGAAATCAGGATTACCTCGACTTTTATTAGAAAGATTATTAAAAAAAAAAAATGCGCGTCACACTCACAACACATGTCAGAAGTGAAACTTCTTTGGCAAACTAATTTAAAAAAAAAGTAATTAAAAACTAATTGAAAACTAAGGTGAAGCGGGACACGAGGCGGGTGACGCCTGTACCGAACGAAGTAGGCGGTATCATAATTAAAAACAAAACGTTGCCGTTTCATCCGAAAAAAATTTACCCTCATGCGCCTAAAGAAGCTTCACTTCAATAACATTACCCAATAGCTACACACTTTATTGCTTAAACGAGTGGTAAATTAGATCACCTGAACAGCAGCGCTGCAAATATGAGAAGCCTGCGACCAAAGTCAACGGTGCGTGTGCGGCACGGATGCTCAGCGGAGTGTATACGTTCGAATTCACCGCCAGTTGTTATTTGATGCTTATATGTCATGTGGAATAATATAATATTTGAACCTTATGATCTTAAAAATAGAGTCTATTTTAGGTTAAGTGATCAGATTTGCGCTTTAGCTATGGTTTCGTACGCAATAAATTTCAGATCTCACTTCTGTATGTTGTTTATATTTGTGTGGTGTTTTTATATTGTTTTGATTCGTAAAAGATAAGTTTAATAGGCAACGGTTTGTTTGAAAGTTATTCCTATTCTTTTTGATCTGTTTCTCTCTGATTTCTAAACTTTTTATTTTATTCACTTTGTTAAAAAAATTATAAACTCAAAATATGTTTGTTTCATTATTCACCAACCCGCTATGGACCAGGGTGGTGGATTAAACTCTGATCCTTCTCCTACATAGAGAAAGAGGCGTATGCCCAGCAGTGGAATGTTACATACTGAAATCAAATCAATCAAAAATATACTTGTTTATTTATATCGTAAATATAAATTGACAATCTAATAAGCATGTATGTATAGCGGTTTTATTTCTCGAAGTAATATTTCTTTTTCATATACTTACTGTACAATGATAATGATGTATTTTAATAAATACTTAATACTAAAAATATAAATTGTAACAAAACTGATATTATCTCAAAATTTTACTGGAATTTCATTAACAGCAGAGGGTCGTAACTTTATAAATATATTGTGTCAATATCGATGCTGACCTCAGTCCGTAAACCCTTTGAAAACAGCTGATACAAGAAAATACAATATGGCCATTTATATTAGCAAGAGTTAGGCACAGCCGGCACGGAGTGGAGGGATGCCAAGTTTTATAAAAATTATATATCTCTCGATTGGTTGTTATTAGATTTATTGTTAGATATATTTTTCACACATATGTATATAGTTTTTAGAGTTTGTTCTTGTATTATTTTATTATATTTTATTTACAATTTGAGTTATTCATTTAGTTTTGTTAGGTTTCATTCATAGGTGTTCATGATTACTGTTTTTGTGTCCATATATACCGGTGTTAACATTTTCGTTCACGATTCAGCCTGTAACATCCCACTGGACATAGACATCTTCCTCCATGTAGGAGAAGGTTTGGAGCTTAAGCCACCACGCTGCCTCACTTCGGGTTGGCGGATATATTTCCTACTATGAGTACCTAACGATCGCTATAAGGTACCTACATATGATAACAACCGGGACCGACAGCTTAACATGCTCTCTGATACACGCTGCGGAAACCCACAAGGACAACGGTAGGTGTAGGTGTTCATGATATTGTTTTTATGCCTATATACACCGGTGTTAACGTTTGATTTCAATATTTTATAATTCTAGGTATATAATAACTGGGGCACTGGGTAATTTATGTTAATTGCGTACTTATGATTATTATTTATATCTGATATATTAATACGTGAAGCAAAAACTTTGTACCAACCCCTTTTACAAAAATTGCGCTGACAGAAGAGTATGATATTTCGCACACTTAAGTTTATATAGAGAAGGAGTGCAAAAGCCAATATATATTTTTAATTATACAAAAAAAAAAAAAACATTAAATGAATTTAAAAAAAAACATTAAACGCGTATTTGACACACACACACACACGTGTATATGTATACTCTTTAGTATTTGACAACAGAACCTTAATAACGTTCAAACTTATAATTTAAACTAGCTTCTGCGCGCGACTTTGTCGGCGTGGACTCCGCTCCTATTGGTCTTAGCGTAATGATATATATCCTATAGCCTTCCTCGATAAATGGGCTATCTAACACTGAAAGAATTTTTCAAATCGGACCAGTAGATCCTGAGATTAGCGCGTTCAAACAAACAAACAAACAAACAAACAAACAAACTCTTCAGCTTTATTATATTAGTATAGATTAATTATTGGAAAAAAAACGAAATACCATTTTTTTCTTTTTTTTAATTGTTTATAACTTTTGCAATTTTTATGTGCTAAAACACGCTTTTAGAACATTTTTCTAGCCGTCATTCCGAATAAATTGAGGTATCACACATAATTTTAAGAGCTATATTTCTATTTTCGACCATTTTCAACTGGTCGACTAGACTAGAAGGACAAAGGGCCTCGCAAAGACTTGCCGCCCGGGGCCTCGCAATGGGTAAGGCCGCCTCTGCTTGTATATGTACGTCTACTTGTGTGGTAACTATTATGGGGGCCCAAGATACAAGCATAGCTTAGTTTGGGTCCCGCTATTAATTACTGTTTTATTGACAAATGTAATTTACTTGAATAAAATTACTTAAATTACTTGAATATATATGTATTATGTTGAAAAAAAAAAAAAAAAAAAAAAAAAAAGGTCGAATTTTGACTACCGGGCGACCACTATTATGTGCAGAACCTGGTAACTATATATAGTAACTATACTAGACCCCACTGGGGCCACTGGCTCCGAGGTATTGTTAGAAGACCTTTCTAAGAGGGATCTAGAGAGCAGCTCTATTTCATAATTCTAGCATATTTTTTTTATTTAAATTCCTATTTTATATCTATTTAAGTATAACATGACGAACAAAGTAAAATTAAATTATAATTCCCTTGTAAGTAATTTTACGCTCATTTCACTTGAAGTTTTAATCACACAAGTAATATCTTTGAGATTCGAACACACCTGCGTCACTGTAAAAGACAAACTCAGAGAGAGATCCAGATAATATATTATACATCATTTATATTTTCAAGTGGGTAGGTAGTAAGGTTTAAGGTAGGTAACTGAGGTAGAGTATAGTAGGAAATATCTTGCTCAAAATCTGAAGCAGCCCGACTGGGGAAGTACCTCGATCTTAAAGAAGATCACAGCTAAATAATACTTGCTCTCAAGCAGTGTTGTGTTCCTGTGGTGAATGAGTAGACCAGAGCTCCTGGGGGGAATGGGGATAGGGTCGGCAACACGCTTGCAATGCTTCTGGTTTTGAGGTTTACTTCAAAAGAAACCTTATTAAGCGTTTCATATGAAAAAAAATTGTTGAGAAAAATTGTGTCCGCGACGCAGTCACTGAGAGTTATGTTTTACAGCGCTTTTACCAGTTTATGTAAGATAGTACCTGGGTGACCGAGCCTAGCTCGGTATTTTTATTTTATTTTTTGTTTTTTTTTTCTCGGTATTTTTATATTTTAATTTTATTTAAATAATAAATCACGAGTGAAATTAAAAAAAAAAAAGAAAAAAAATAATCTGGAGACTGAGATTTGAACCCGGGTCAACACGATTCAACACCCGCCGATTTCCTAATTAAGCGATTACAGCTATGTTGACAACGGTGAAATTAAGCTTCGTATTCTAATGATATTTTTTCATTCCCTAAAAACAGGGGTAAAAAGACATTTTCTAAAAATGAATCCTAGCTAGATCAATTTTTCGCCCCCGAAATCCCCTGTATACTGAATTTCACGAAAATCGTTGGAGCCGATTCCGAGATTCAGATTATATATATATATATATATATATATATATATATATATATATATATATACAAGAATTGCTCGTTTAATAGTATAAGATAAGGCATGATAGTATACAAGTTGTTACTGCACCAATACGCATAGCAAGTGCTTGTTATATTATATCGACGGTGGAAAGGCAAAACGTATTAACCGCCATCTAGTAAAATGTTCAGGAGAGACGATTAAAGTTTTAAAAAATTTATAACTTTTAAAATATTGGCGATATATCTATGAAATTAAGTGAAATAGTAATTAAATTTATTACAAATGTATACATTTAATAAAAAATAACGTATGTCTAATATTTGTATTATTTTATGGAGTTAATACAAAATACCATAAAATCTCAGATAGGTAAAATTAGTTTATATCCAAATATTCTATCCAAAAAATTTCAAGCAAAGTGTTTTATATCCAAAATATAATTTAATAATTTCAAGTAAATTGTTTTATATCCAAATTAATGTGATATTGCTATCGCGTAAAATGACTTAAAAACAAATCCAGTCATGACCAGAGAGAGGTAAATACTTTTATGTAACATTTTCATATCTATGCGAACCTGGAAAAACAGTTGTACAGACATCATTGTATTCGAACAAAGAGGGTCACGTGACTTAACCATACACTTAACACTAATTTAAGCCAAAAACTAAATTTTGGAAAACTTAATAAAATCCTGAATATTGTAAAAAAAAAATGAAAAATGAAGGTAAATGTTTTACTAAAATTATATTTATCATAAAGTTACAATTAAAAAACTGAATTAAACTTTCATACTGACGTTTACAAACTTAATAAATAACATTTAACTCTATTATTAAATTTAAATTAAATTATTAATGGTAAGGTAGATGAAGTATGTCCAACCAACCAAGAGGAAAGGATGTGACACCACGGTTCAAGGTCCCTACACAGCATACTGGTCGGGAGTCCCCCAAACCAGCCGAAGCTGTCATGGAGTTGGTGTGATTCTTTCCTTTCGAATAGATGAATGTATGATGGAACATGAATGTGTAAGTCCAAGACTCCTCTGGATTAGGCTAAAAGTCGGACTCACTCGCTTGTTTATCCTTGGGGTCTATGCACCGACGGATCTACGCGGAGGTGGATCATTAAAAGCCCAACAAGAGGGAGAGGAATTCTGGGATAGCGTGAGAGAGGTCTTGAATAAATGCGGAGAAAATGAACAGATCTTGACGTTATGGGACTTTAATGGGTGGGTTGGAGTAAAGCGTGATGGGTATGAAGGAGTTCTGGGTACGTTTGGGGACGAGAGAGTGAATGACAGTGGGAGACGCCTGCTTGAAGTGTGCTTGGAATGGAATCTTTGCGTGACCAACACAATGTTTGACCATAAAAAGATCCATTTGTATACAAGAGATGAGGGTGAGTCTAGAAGTATGATTGATTTTGTAATTGTGGATGAAAGACTGAGGAAGAAAGTGCTAGACACTCGGACATACCGCGGTGTAGGTCTCGACACAGACTACTTCCTGGTCATAGCCCGAATGCGTGGCCTCTTTAAACTGTGGCGACACCGAGAGGCAGAGCCTACGAGTGTTTTGGACGGAGTGAAAGTGGAAAATTTGCAGGAAGAAGAAAAGAAAGACGAGTATGTAGATAAACTGAAAGCAAGTTTCAATGGCACAGAAGAGATAGGTGTGATTGAAGATTTGTGGGAGACGTTTAAGAAAGGGGTCGTGGATGTTGCTATTGAGGTATGCGGTGTAGCTAAAAGAAATAAAGTAAGAAAGAAATATAATGTGTGGATGGATCAAGATGTTCAAAGGGCTGTGCAAGAAAAGAAGAAAGCGTGGTTGGATTGGTTAGCAACAAAAGCTAACCAAAAAGCTCAAAAGGCAACGGATGACGAGTTAAAGGAAGTGAAAACGAAGCATAAAAGACTGAAATCAGCAGCGAAAGAAGTTGTGTCTAGAAAGAAAGAAAGAAAGAAAGAAGAACGAAAGGATGATTTTGATAGGAGGCTCACTAAAGATTTCCAGTCAAACATCAAGTTTTTCTGGAAATCCATCAAAACAGCCAGAGGAAAAACTTCTACCTCGGAGCTGAGTACAATCAGAGAGTCAAGATGGAAGCATTATAAAAGAAAGAAAGAAGAATGTGTGTTAAAGAGATGGAAAGAGCATTATGAAAGTTTGTTTGGAAGTACAACATCCGGCACCTTCCATGGAAACTATTATTAATGTTGATGAAAGTGAGATAACCATGAATGAAATAGTAAAAGCGTTGAATAGTATGAGATTAGGTAAGGCTGCAGGGTATGACAGGATTACCGTCGAAATGCTGAGGGACAGACAGGGCATAGGGGCTAGCCAGCTGTACCACCTTTTCAATCTGTTCTGGCAAAATGTTCAAGTACCGGGAGACTGGTGCAAAGCCATAATCGTGCCATTATATAAGGGAAAAGGGTCACAGGTCACACAAGACTACATAAATTACCGCGCTATAAGCATTCTCAGCGTTGTCGGTAAATTGTATGCGAATGTGTTGATTGAAAGGGTTGTGAATGAAACATAAGAAAAAGTATGCGATGCAAAAGCGGGATTTAGAAAGGGAATGGGATGTACGGATCTGGTCTTTTCTTTGCGGTGCATAGCCGAAAATTGTTTGGCTAAAATCATGCAGGAGATGGTAACTGCTATGAGTGGAGCTTTTGTTAGAAAGGGAATGAAGGTGAATGTAAAGAAGGCGAAAGTGATGGTGTTTGAAAGACATGAGTCAGTGACATGCTGCAATATCGTGATTGGAGATGAACAAATAGAACAGGTAAATGAGTTTGTGTATCTGGGTTCAAAGTTTACAAGAGATGGAAAGTGTGAGAGTAATATTGAAAGAAGATTGAATGCAGGAAACATGGTGAATGGAGCTTTGCACTCCTTTATGAGCAGTCGGAAGGTGTCTAACAAGACTCTTTTGGCTGGGCATCAGGGGGAGTTGGTTCCGCCACTCGTGTACGGAAGTAAAAGTTGGGTAATGCAGAAAAAACATGAAAGCAGAATAAATGCAGTTGAGATGAGAGCGTTAAGAAGTATGTGATAGGTGTTAAACTGAGTGAAAGGATAAGAAATAGTGAGATAAGGAAACGTTGTGCTCTGAAAGATGATGTAGTGACAAAAATTGAGAAGGGTATGCTGAGATGGTTTGGCCATGTCGAGAGAATGAATGAAGAACGATTGACGAAAAAAGTGTATAAGGCGAGTGTGAATGGAAGTACTGGAAGGGATAGACCTAGGCGGACGGTAATGGTAAGGACGGAAAATCAAAGCATGTACTTCAACAATAAACAACACGTAACTAAACAATAACTTACCTAAAATACTTAAAATAATGGCGAACCGCGACGTTTGACAACGGTATGAAGTGCGCGCAGCCATCCTCTCCTACACGAGAGGGGTGACTTAAGAGTGCGCATAATGCAAAATTACCATCTTCTATTTGTTTTGACGTGAAAAGTTCCAGACCAAATCTTAAAATAAAAATATATGACAAACTACGTGATATTTGCAAGGGTTGACCTTTATCAAAAACATAAAATAAGGAAATTTCCTCGATAAAATATAATCACGAAGTAACCTCTAATTTTTATATTTTTTCTATTTATACTCGATATGGTTATGACCATTAAGACAAAAATTTGATAATTAATTACATTTAAATATGAGTAAAGGCTATGCTTAGGCATTTAATGTAATTACTTTTAGTTTCGGAATTATATACAAAATAACATATTTGTCGTTTTTTACATTCGTAATGCGCTCAAAACTATATCGTCTATCGCACTCTGACACGAGGCTTTGTGTATATTTTGTTTCATCGGGCGCGCGGGTGAAATCTGATTTTTTGCTCGCCTTATGCACGCTCTTAAGCGCCTACGCATCAGTCCTTACTTAAATACTATCGTCTGATTTACTAGTAATTTGCTTTATTTTGTATTGTTTAACCACCAATTTTTGTATGCGATAAAAAAATGTAAAGTAGTTTAATGCCCAAAATAAAACTAGTAAAAAACAAGTAAATTTGTTTTATTGTATGAAAATAGATTCTAGAAAGAACAGAAAAACGACTCAACGCATAATGTTACCTTATTTTGGATAGGTAAAATGTATTATCTTGAAAAAAATAGCATTTTAGAGTAGGGTAAAATGTATTAACTTACAATTACTAACATTTAAAATCGGAGTAAAATGTTTTAAGTCTACTGATGAAGAAAAGTCAAGTTGGGTATAATGTATCAATTACAAAAATGATAATATTACAATTTGGTAAATTGTTTTAATATTTAAATTTAGTTAAAGTCAAGCAAGGCAAAGTAGCATAAGGTTAACTTTTTTAGTTGAGAGGTGTTTTAATGACAAAATCCACTTCTTATTATACAGTTTAAAAGACAAAAAAATATGACAAACTTCAAAATCACTGGTGTATTAACGACCATAAAAGTCATCAGATCGAGCTGAAACCAGGACCATTCGAAAGAGTTTTTTTTCCTGATTCCAACGATATATATAACTCTATATCGCCTAAAATGGCGGTTAATACATTTTGCCTTTCCACCGTCGATATGTTACTAATATATATATATCTATCTATATTTATAAAACTCAATTGCTGTTCGTTAGTCTCGCTAAAACTCGAGAATGGTTTGACCGATTTAGTTAATTTTGATCTTGAAATGTTTGTGGAAGTTCAGGGAAGGTTTAAACGGTGATAAACATAAATAATATGTAACGGAAAATACTAAAAACGACAATTTAATTTTCCAATACAAAATTAATGTCTTTTGTCAAAAACGTTGTCAATTGGTTGTTAAATATTTAGTACCTGGGTGACCGAGCCCAGCTCGGTATTTTTATTTTATTTTTTATTTTTTTTTTCGGTATTTTTATATTTTAATTTTATTTAAATAATAAATCACGAGTGAAATTAAAAAAAAAAGAAAAAAAAATAACCTGGAGACTGAGATTCGAACCCGGGTCAAAAAGATTTGAATTCCGTCACTTTCCTAATTACGCTTTTACAGCTATAATATTAATGTTGAAATTAAGCTTCGTATTCTAATGATATTTTTTCATTGCCTAAAAACAGGGATAAAACGACATTTTTTTAAAATGAATCCTAGCTAGATCAATTTTTCGCCCCCGAAATCCCCTGCATACTAAATTTCACGAAAATCGTTGGAGCCGATTCCGAGATTCAGAATATATATATATATATATATATACAAGAATTGCTCGTTTAATAGTATAAGATGATAAGATAGGTGCGTTTAGAAAGTGTTTTGTGTAGGTGATACGAAGTTCACCGGGCTATCTAGTCTTAAATAAATGTGTCTCACTATATCAAAAGCAGTTTCATTTCTTCTCATTTTCGATTTCAGGATTAATAGGACCGATTTAAAGCGAAGTAATTCGTCGCCGGAAAAAGAAATAGAAAAATTACTTTCCATTACCTACTAGGAGAAAATAATAAATGTAAGTAATAAAGTTATAATAATAAATTATATTAAAATCTAATTTAGAACCTCTTTTTTTAAGTTGACTAATAAACAATAAAATATTGCGCAATAAGTATAACAATAAATAAAGTTAATGCAGTAACTTAAAAACATCAACGAATGTACCACTTTTGGTTCTTTTAATAATATCGAAAAACTTTTTAAATCAATGCCAACTTCTTTAACGAGGCTCGAAATAACACAATATTAAATTTATTACTCATTATATTACGAAATAAAGTATTTATTTACTTTGTCGTATAAATCACAGTTGTTGAGAATTCATTTTATTACATAAGTTTAATTAAAATAAATTAATCCTTGACGTTGACTTAACAATCGATTTATAAATAATCTTTAATACATTGACCACGACCTTATTTCATAATAGCAGACAATGCAAACGATTCCAAAAACGCGTTAAAAGCCTTCTTTATATAGGACCTTCGTTAAGAATACCAAGAAAAAAAAAACAAATTACTTGCATGAGAATTCTCTTAAAATATTATTTATTTTTGTAATTGTCTTCATAGCAGTCACAGTAATAATTATATATTTTATGAAATTTTACAGTGTCTATAGGAATGGGACACATTGGTGGTACGACATTTATTTATTCTAGAAAATATATACGAGTTTGTTTCAATTTTAAATTACATTATGTACTTCGCGATCATTTCTTATTAAAACAACTTCATCAAAAGCATTACTAATTAAAAATAAAAATTAATCAACTAACAAGTAACATAAACAGCGTCCTAAATAAATCACAAGCTATACAAATTGATAAATTATAAAAGCAAACCCAATTAGTAGAAAATTTATCAAGATATTTAATTATATCGTAATCATTACAATTTTTAGGCTAGCCTTCTGGTCGCTGGAATATTTTGGCTGTTACATTTTCTCCCATGAAAAATTAGATATACCTTATGTCAGTCACTAATTTCCAGTGATAATGTAGAATTTTCCTGGTGAAAGAATTTTCAAAATATGTCCAGTAGTTTTCAGAAATTATCAATTACAATTTGCCGATCGGTAAACAGAAATTCTAGAACAATTTTAATTTTGTTTCTATAATAAAGTATTGTATTAGAATTTTATTTAACACGCGTTAGCTTTTTAAAATACGCAAATGTATTAAAATTGTGTAAAATGTATTAGATTATGTAAGAATAAATGAATAAAAGGCTATATTTTTATTTAAAGATATATTCATTAATCATTATAAATATTAAAATATGATCACGATGACAAACGATTCAGCCTGTAATATCCCACTGTTGGGCATAGGCCTCTTCCCCGTGTAGGAGAAGGATCGGAGCTTAATCCACCACGCTGCTCCAATGCGGGTTGGCAGATATATTCCCATTGTAGTCAATATTAAAATATACAAAAACACAAATAAATCCTCTTTATATTATTAGCACAGATATTTAAAAAAAACAAGCCTGTAAAGATACAAGAAACTGGGTCGCTAGAAAGAATAACTATCGGTAAGCATTTTATAAAGCAATCACGGTTATGACCTATCTCTATCATTTCTGTTGCAATCACTGATATCCTTTGTCGAGTACAAAGGAGTACGAGGAGTCATAACTTTTTATTTTCTACTCTTGAATCCGGTTTGAAAAGTATCTATCAATAAAATTGTATTTCCTATAACCATGAGAGCTGAAGAGAAATGACGAGTTTTTAAAAATCTTTATAATAAGGAAACTTATTTGCAAAAAAGTGATGCTTTGAATAATCACAGCGAAGACGTAAAGCCGTTTTTCATAATTTTAATATATAAAAAATCGATAGAATTTTATTTCCTACCAAGAGAGTGAGAGTGTTTATTTAAACGCTCTTTTTGGGATACTCTAATCTACTAAAGTACGTTGGACGTTACATAATAGCGGAGAAATACGAAAATATATTGATAAAAGCGTTTCTTTTTAAATATGAAAATAGTGTAGACCTTAGATGTAGCATATCGATGCCTTCAAGGAGCACTACATCAACCTGATAATATTTTATTTTCTCAATATCTATACATCTATACAAATAAATAAAATTGGAGTGTCTGTTTGTAATATTAAAATAACCGCTTCTTACTAAATACATAATATGGAACATATACCAAAATAACATTTTTTTTTAAATTTTTGTGTATCAGTCTGTCTGTCTGTTTGTTCCGGCTAATCTCTGAAACAGCTAGACCGATTTTGACGGGGCTTTCACTGGCAGATAGCTGATGTAATAGGGTATAACTTAGGCTACTTTTATTTTAGAAATTTATTTGTTTTATAACTCTGCGAACTAAACAATAACTTTTTTGTTAAATTCCAAGCGGACGAAGTCGCGGACACAGCAGCTAGTTTTACAATAAAAATATAGCAAGATAACATTAAGTACATCTTTAAGTGGTTTTACTTTAAAAACAGTAAATAATTTTAATTTTCTTGTTGTAGTAAAAAGTTAAAATGCTAAAAACAAGACATTAAACAACACTATTTTAGTTTCAATAGCGATTACTCATTTATTATTCTTAGTTTGAGACAAGTTTTTATTCAATTTTTTCTCAAAACACGTCAACTGGCAATTTTCCCGGAAAAATAAAACTGTTCGCACCAAAATAAAGACTTTCTATTGGAATACGTTTTTTATTGAAGACTGTGTAATATGTGCATTTATTGAAAATATAATTAAGTGGGAAAGAACGCTCCAAAACCATATCACTAACATGTCATACATCATGATACATCTATACTAATAAATGGAGAGCCGGATTTTTTTGTTCGGTTATAATGCGAAAACTACTCAACCGATCGGATATAATACTTATACCACAAGATGCAGCGTGTTTTGGAGAAGGTTTTAGTATATGATATGTTTTGGTGATTACTTATCGTGTACAAAAATATTGACGGACAGAGGTCAGTTGGTTAAACAGGGTGTCCCGCGATAAAGTGCAACCCCGAAAGAGTCTACGTAAGATAATATAAAAATCTTAATTCGTCAATAAAAATTAAATATATTTTTTTTTTAATTTTTTTCTGTTTGTTGTCGATAATTTATGATCTAGATTCACCCCCTTTCGGGGTTGCACTTTATCGCGGGACACCCTGTATTATAAAAATTATAAAAAAGACGCTTTTAGAATTGAGGTTTATTTTCTCACTAACAAAAACAAACATTTCACAGTATTGCGGCAACTTTGTAATATCTAACATGTGTTACCTAGACAGTCACCATAAAATGTATTAGATTTCCAAGTTTACCTAAAGCAATAACCAGTGTTGTAACTTTTTCCTTTTTAAGGTGTCCAGTACTGGTGACCCCTTTAGAAAGTTTTTAATCCATATCACAGAAATTATAGATTTCATTGTAACATGTTAGCTGGAAAATATTTGATTTTTCCTCTACTCGTGTCCCCTGAGTTTCGCTTTCCGATCCGGGGGGGGGGGGGGGTTCGCAAACGACACACAATGTTGAACATTAAAATCAGTATCTAAAAAAATTAACATTTTTTTTTAAACGCTTCACCCTCAACTGCCCCCAGTAGGACTTTCTCCTGTGTCGGGGGTCCGGAAACATACATATTACACAAGCACAAACGCTCAGACCACGATAAACATCTATAGGTGACCGCGACAGCCAGCGCAATTTATAGAGTAAATTAGTTGTAAATAAGTTTTAAAAATCTATACCAAAAGAATAAAGAATGGAGCTATACAATATTGTATTAGGCATTACTAAATGGGGTTCCTAGAGCTGTCCTTGATGTTCCAGAGATGGGTTTGCTTCTTGTGACGCTCCTTTAGCTGTGTAAAATGATTAATTTATCTCTAACACCATTTCACAATTATTTTTTACGGTACTGGTATCTTCTTAGGTTTAATTTAAATGTATTCTTTCGTTTCCAAAAGTAAGCACTTGATGTCTGTGTTTCGGGTTAGAGCCGGCCAATATAAAAATAAAAAAAAATTGCGTGCGTCCAAAGTACACATAATATCAAACGTGAAACTTCTTTGGCAAACTAATTTAAGGAAAATAATTAAAAAACAAACGAATTAAAAATACAACAAAAAAAACTAATTAAAAAAAGTAATCGAAAAAAAAACTAAAATCCAACGTCACGCGGTGTTCCTAGGCGATCACTCATCCAAGTACTGGCCGCGTGACACGTTGCCGCGTTAGCGGTCGCTCAAATTTTACCACTCATGCGCCTAAAGAAGTTTCACTTCAAAAACTGATTCACCGCCAACTGCGCTAACGGGCCATTCTTATTAATTCTAACATATGAACATCATTCAATGGTAATTCGCAGCCTTAAATAAGTAACAGTATGTAAAAATTTCATTAAAAATACCTTTTAAAGTATATTTGAAAATGATAAGACGTGAGGGAAGATAGGTCATCAATCTAACGGAGGCATACGGTTTCACGGGATGTGGGCAAGAAATACGCGAAAAAGATTACCCGACAAATCCTCGAAGACATTAAAGGTTGTGTGATATGCATTATTCATGCCTCTTTTATAAACTGCCGGATTAAAGCTACTTTTTCAATTATTTTTGGTCGAGTAAATGTTAGAGGCGGATACCCTTACAAATGAGGCTTAATGTTTGAACGTAATTGTATTGTTATTGAACAAAGATTTTCTACGACATATTCGAATATCATGAAACTCGATTGAATATAAATTATACGAGTATGGCCTCATTTACGGAGACGCAGGGCGTCGTGCGTAGCGTGTGGCATGGCGGAACGCACTAAATTCAAATGTAGGGCGTTGGATGAGTGTGTTTACGGAGAAGCAATTTTACACGCGTTCATTTTCATACAAAAATTATTCGAAAACGGGATATTTACCATGTTTATTAATTTTTCTTCGCGGAGCTCGATATTTCGACATTAACTGCGAATGTCTTGTTCACGAGACTGAACAAGACATTGACATTGAATAATTTTCGTAACAGAAGTAACCATGTTAATCTAAAATCTTACATTTTCATACATTTTGACACACGCGCGACGCTACGCCACACGCTACGCGCAACGCACCGCGTCTCCGTAAATGAGGACTCTGACTTTCAGATAGCATTATAATATAACTGTCGTATTTACGCTTAACTGACTGTAAACAACTTATTTTGATATTTTGTCTAGATATAGAATAGAAAGTGATATAATGTAATAACATTAAATCACTGATTGATTTTTAAATAAGGTTTTTGTCAGCATTGAATACTAAAAAATAATAGTAAAGTTGGTAGAACAATACAACACATAAGCTCAAGTCTTCAGGTCTTCATACTGACGTAATTCAATTTTTCATACTGAGTTCATTAAATTTTGATACTGTAGTAATATTTTGTTTGCATTGTTAAAACACAAAAGAAATACATCCACTAGTAGTTAGAGACCTTGTTATTCCAAGTTGAAACAAGAAATTCCTGTCCAGTTATGGAATTGTTATTTCATATAACGTCCATGTTGAGATATTCCAATTATTTTCCATTTGTTCGATTCTCCAAGTCGAAAATCAAATTTATATTATTCTGCAAATAATTATTACATAAAATATTAAGAATTTGTTTTACCGGTAGCCTTTAAACTTTATATTGTAGACAAGTTACTTGTAGGGTTAATAAGCTGGAGGTTAAACTAGCCTATGTTGTTTCACCTCAACTAATAAACTTCAACTTTTTGATTTAGGGGTTGCAAATAGACATTTGGTAGATAAAGTTGTGGTCTATTGTGACAAAATATATATATCAAAAATCTTTATTTGTTAAATACCGTCATACATACCGTCAGATATCTTTATTACTGGTGAACTAAGGGACTCTCCCTTAGTCAGAATCAAACACTGCAGTTCTCACTTCTTCAATTAGAAGAAATTTCGAAACTGAAAAGGCTCCAATAAAGTCTGAATTGTACAGAACTCCAAGTATCCATACAATATGACATTAATTTGGCAACCTCAATTGTTCACAAGAGAAACGACGACCGATGCGCTCGTTGCATTCAACGATTTTCATAATAAATTGGGCGTGAAAAACGGTAATTGTCCACAAATGGGCCCAACACTAGATCACTATGGAAAATCTCGTAAATCAAGCGACGGGAATAACAAACGTTGGGTAAGTGACTGCTGTGGAAATTTATTTAACTGACTCTGTGTTTTCGACCACTCGACCGTTTTGGATCCGTATACAAAAAGAAATTGCGACAAGCATCCAGGTTCTCCGCAATGTTGGCACGTTTGGCGCCAACATGTGGAGGCCTATGGCCAGCATTGGACTAAGCTAGGCTATAGCGGTACAAAAAATTATCCAAATAGAAACGGTGGTTTAAGTTCAGTTTGTAACCTATGTTGTATAACTAAGGCTAGAATGAATTTGGTTAAGTTTAGTGCCTTTCTCTTGCATCCACTGTGTAAAATATACATATAATTTTACTTCATGTCATGACATTTCTTCGTGTGTTTACTTTTGTATAGACGTTTTTTTTTTTTTTAATATCTTGTTTGTAGTATGTATATATGTATATATAGGTATATCTCTGTACTTTTATGCATAATTATGTTTAATTTGTTTTTTTACTGTTGTATAGTCCTACCTTAACACTTACTTTTTACTTTCTTTACGCCTTAAGGTTGACTAGTAGATAAGGCTGTACGGCCTTAAGTCCGCCTTTTGCGCAACCTGTTATCTCGAAGTGTTGTTATGTTGTTTTTTTTTATTTTTTTTTCTGTGTTGTGTAATAAAGTTTAATAAATAAATAAATAAATAATTTTACCGTTGTGATGTGTTATTATTTTTTCTTCATAAAACTTTTATATAACAACACTATTTCTCTTCCATTACGACTATTTTATTAAGTCTAATATGTAACCATTTTTATAATCAGATAAGTAAAATAAAAAAAATATTTCTTTCGTCATTAGATACTATGCGAATTAAACAAATTCATAAATAAAGTGAAAACACGTACTCTTTTATTGCTTTGCTTGAATTTATAGCATAAACAAAAAAAAAAATACAAATTTTAGGTTTATCAGCAAATGTCAAAGTTAGTTTAAACTATGGAACAACACACGCAAACACATACACAACATATTAATATAGACGTCGTGAAAGCACTTTGCTGATTGTGAGACAGCAATCAGTGTTACATTCCACGTCTGTCAAGGTATGAACAATTAATCAGTACAGAAATTAGTGTCACATCTGTGACACAATGTCTGCCAAAGTCGACATGAAGTCATACAATCGAAAGTTTCGTATTCGCCTACAAGTCTATTGTTTAACTTGAAGCACTAGTATTATAGTACTTAAATTGTACATGAAGTCTGTTTGTTCACGTTGTCTTCTAATTATAAAACTACCAGCTGTAACTTGTAACTTCGTTTGCTCTAAAATTTTCATAATACCTCGTATCTTTCATTATTGAAAGGAATTAATGCCCGCTTTTGAAACATTTTTACTGATGATCTGCTCTTAGTGGTCATCTCGTGATTTTATAAAGCCTTTAAATCGGTAAATAAGCTATCTAACAATAAAGTATTTTTTATTCGAACCAGTAGACTCTCAGAGTAGCGTGTTCAATCAAACAAAGTCTTAAACTTTATAATATTAGAAATTTAATCTTATCTATATCAAATATTACTTGATCATAATATTTCCGCAACACGTATGCATGTAGAGATTTTTATTTAGCGGTAAGGGTACTAATTAAACATACAAAAGGCACCTTTGCATATATAGGCATGTATTTTTCCTTCCACTACAGCCTATCACAGTCCACTGTTGGACATAGGCCTCCACAAGTTCGCGCCCGACATTATGACACGAACTCATGTGTTTTGCCCATAGTCACCACGCTGGGCAGGCGGGTTGGTGACCGCAGGGCTGACTTTGTCGCACCGAAGACGCTGCTGCCCGTCTTCGGTCTGTGTATTTCAAAGCCAGCATGGATGGTTATCCCGCCATCCGTCGGCTTTTTAAGTTCCAAGGTGGTAGTGGAACTGTGTTATCCCTTAGTCGCCTCTTACGACACCCACGGGAAGAGAGGGGGTGGCTACATTCTTTAGTGCCGTAACCACACAGCACTGTATTTTTCCTTGGCCTGTATAAATTATAGTTATTTATTTTGAGATCAATAAGTAATGAGAATGACTGAAAATGTTTTAGCAAATAAAAAGATCGTACATTTAGATTTGAAAACAAATTTCGGACAAATATTATTTAGCTTTCTTTTATCACAGCGTATGATGAAAACTTCTATTATATCCAACGTTACAAGGTAACTTTATTATTTTACTCGACGAGAATTAGATAAAAAAACCCCCGCTCGGCACGGTCGGTCATTTCCAGGGTCGTCTGGAGCTCTCGGTGAGACGCTGGGAATACAAATGAAAGTATTACGTCGACGCCTTCAAGTCTACCCACCTTTGTGGAGGCGTGCTTGAGACAGATATTTCATGCAACTATAATAAGGATAGATTCTTAAGAAATACTAGAAAGGTCCGCGAGTTCTAAAAACTGTGTTATACTTGGCCAGTTATTGCAGTATTTGGTTATTGATATCAACTTGAATATTAAATAATATTTGCGTTTAAAAAAACGCCTTTTGTACATAATATTTTAAATTTAAGGATCTATACTAATATATAAAGCTGAAGAGTTTGTTTTTTGGTTGTTTGTTTGTTTGTTTGAACACGGTAATCTCTGGAACTAATGGGCCGATTTGAAAAATTATTTCAGTGTTAGATAGCCCATTTATCGAGGAAGGCTATAGGCTATGTATCATCACACTAAGACCAATAGGAGCGGAGTCCACGCCGACAAAGTCGCGCCCAGAAGCTAGTATAATAGATAAAACTTAAGTTCTATCGTACGACGAACAAAAAGTAAGGACATTGTATGTGCCTTTTTTAATTTGAGTTATATTTTAAACTAGCTTCTGCGCGCGACTTCGTCCCCGTGGAATAGGACCAATTCTGTCATACATGATTTGTGCGGAACTTTAACCGTTTACGCAGCGGAAGCTAGCAGAAAAGGAAAAAAACCCCGATTCTGAAACATTTTTCATTGGTGCTACGCTCCTATTGGTCTTAGCGTGATGATATATAGCCTATAGCCTTCCTCGATAAATGGGCTATCTAACACTGAAAGAATTTTTCAAATCGGCCCAGTAGTTCCAGAGATTACCGCGTTCAAACAAACAAACAAACAAACAAACAAACAAACAAACTCTTCAGCTTTATATATTAAGTATAGATATATATAATATATACATAGTATAGATAATTATTTTTTTATTCTCAATTTGTTGTTGGTTACTGTACTTTACAAAACAAGGAAAGTAACAACACAAATTACATAATTATATCCACATTACGAGTAGTATGTCTAATTAGCTTACAAATGTCGTGAATTGTTTTAACCGCATTGAAATTTTGTTACTATTTCGCTACATGTGTACTTTTATAGCCTATGTTGCGTCTAGATAAAACAATACTGTTTTTTATAGACTGTTGATATGCGTATTGATATCAGTGTGCAGTGTGTGTTTTAGACAATATTTTTCCCACTTTTATTTCTAGTTGTTATAAATAAAAGATTAAATAAATAAAAAAATAAAATATCCTTTATTGCTGTTTCTTTCCTTAACATAAATACATAATATAATACGTGCCTATTATTTACTATGCCTAAAAATAACCAAATTGATTTAATTAAATCTAACTTCCATTTGAATGATCGGCAACTCGGTGTTTGTGTGGAACAGCTTGTCTGTCGACAAAGGCCTCCTCTAAAGATTTC
The DNA here is from genome assembly GCA_905220545.2 of Melitaea athalia. Classification (NCBI taxonomy): domain Eukaryota; kingdom Metazoa; phylum Arthropoda; class Insecta; order Lepidoptera; family Nymphalidae; genus Melitaea; species Melitaea athalia. The sequence goes on from HG992193.1 coordinate 3,322,808, forward strand.
CACGTATTCCTGTCTCTTGCTAAGCGAGTCCATACCGGACCAGCTATTTTCTTGAAGTCATCTTCCCATCTTTTCATTTGTCTACCTCTATTTTTTCTACTATCTCTTGGGTACCATTCTGTTACTAACTTAGTCCATTTATCTTTACTTTCTTTTAACATATGTCCCGTCCAACGCCATTTAAACTGTCTGTAGACGGTGTTTGCATTTTTAATTTTTGTTTTCTTCTTAATTTCTTGCAAATTTTACTCTATCTCTTCTTTTTATGCCTAAAATACTCCTTTCCATTGAATTTTGGCAGACTTTTAATTTACTTTCTTGTAGTTCTGTTAACGTCCATGTCTGGCACCCGTATAGTAAGCATGGCATAATGCACATTTCGAATACTTTCTTTTTTTCTTTCATTGGCATACCTTTATTCTTCATTCTTCATTAATAAAAGATTAACAGAATATAAATCTGTGTCCGTATTCAAATTAAGGAACTCTCAGACAATGTCGACACTTACAGATCATACATAATCCGACTGAAAACTTTCCGAGTTTATGTCCTTTAGTTTTATACGTTTTTACGCTTTTATTTTAAACTTTACTCAGCGTGAAACTATGTTTTTATGTGAATTTATAAGTGTTCATTTTGGGAAAAGTTTCACAGATTACGTGTATAGGGTTGAATGTTAGGCAACTTCAAAATAGACTACAACATTTTTGAAACTGACTACTATTATTGATACTTTCTTAGTTATCGCTAATGATACAAATTTCGTTGATTAATTTTAATTTTTTTTTTTGTTTGCATAAACATTCATTAATACAAGTATACTTAGAATACGTAATTAGATTACAAATTTTAATCTAAGACAACATTTTTGTAACACTCTCTTAATATTAAATTGCTGGAAAATATACATACATACATACATACATACGTATAATAGATAACGCCTCTTTCCCATAGGGGTAGGCAGAGACCACTTCTTTCCACTTGCTACGATCCTTACATACTTGTTTCGCTTCGTCCACTTTCATTATTTCTTTCATACATGCTCTTCGGTTTAGGGTACTCTTGACCTGATCTTTTTTCAAGACGTCTCTGATCTGGTCTAGAAACGTCCGCCTAGGTCTACCCCTTCCAACACTTTCATTCACACTCACCTTATACACTTTTTTCGTCAATCGTTCTTCATTCATTCTCTCGACATGGCCAAACCATCTCAGCATACCTTTCTCAATTTTTGTCACTACATCTTCTTTCAGACCACTACGTTTCCTTATCTCACTATATCTTATCCTGTCACTCAGTTTAACTCCTATCATACTTCTTAACGCTGGAAAATGTATGAAAGTTAAAAACATGACTCTCCGCCAAACCAAGACTGAAAATGTTTCGAAAGACATACAAAGAAGTTTGTTCCAGTATTTTCCTTAAATCACGAAAAGAAATTGTAAGGAAATAAAAGTTAAAAAAATCCCATCCAATCTGGACATCACTCTATATTTTCAAGTGTCACGGATGAGTAAATTAAATTTATCTTATTAAAAAGTACCTACTATAAATAAATTGACGAAAACACCTAACTAAACACTTTATATAATTGTTTTTTTTTTTCACAAACAAAAACAAAAACTTATTTCAAATTATTTCAATTATTCGTAATAAAATTCTTATTATTAGGAAAGTCAAGAACTACTCGTCAGATTTCGTCCTATTAAATACAATTTAAAGAGACACGTTATTAGCCTGGCTTCGAATACAAATATAATCATAAAAATTAGTTAATCCAATAAACAGTTAAAAATAAAAAATACATTCGAATTGAGAGGCGCATCCTTTAGTCGATTAAAAATAACTCACTCAAAACCTAATCAATAAAACAATCCCCTGACTAAAAAACTGTCACCCGAAAATCCACACTAAATAGGTTATAGTGTATCAACTGAATCTACTCTTCACACCCGTGGCTTTTTGCCAAGTAACGCCTGCCGACGGTAAATCAGGCTTAGAAAGACGAATGATGCTAGGTCCCACGCTGGCCACATTACATTCCTTTTAGACCGCTCCTTTGATACTAGAATTAAGGCTCAAGTATTCTTTATAATTTATAGGTGAAACTTGAACCATGCATAAGTAAAAATTCTACCTTAAGAAACTACGGATAGGTATTGAGTACACTGTGAATGAAAGTCTAAGAATAACTTTGTGGATTAATTGTACCTTACATTGGTATAAAGAAGGTTTGGAATACAAAGGTCAACCTCAACTCAACCCATTTCACTTCTGATTTTGATTGTGATGATTGTGAAAATACACTATCTTGGTCTCTTAGTCTTTACTTTTGCACTAGCCGACCCGTGTCCACTTCGTTGGGCGTTAATTATTATTTTTTGTGATGCAAATATATAGTAAAGTTTTCATATCACTCGCATTTCTTAGAATTGATTTACATTTACTGATATTTTCACTGAATTTTTCGTTCAATAATAATAAATTATAGCCTATGCCACTCCTGAATAGTGTAGCTTTCTGTTAGTGAAAGAATTGTCATGATCGGGTCAGTATTTGCGAAGATTACCCCTTACAAACAAACAAAGTTATAAACTTTACCTCTTTATAATATTAGTATAGATAACTCGAGAATGGCTCGACCAATTCGGCTAACTTATTTTTTTGTATGTTCCTTAAGGTCCACGGAAGGTTCTAATACTTAAAAAAATAAAAATAAGTAAAAATTTAATTTTTACTAAACTATTGACATAACGAAGTCTGTCCAGTCAGCTAGTATGCTATAAATGTTTTTGGTAACGTTAATGTAACATAATAAACGCGTATACTGTAAAAATTTATTTAATAACTAAGTAACACGACACACAAAGTCAAAGCCAGTCTGAAGTCTCGCGTCAAGCACGGTTTGTTGATATGGTCTAAGATCCGAGAAGGTAAATCTTCCCTCATCTGTTAATTAGATGAAACAATTTTTTATAGGCTTATTTCAATATTGTGAATTTATAAAAACAACCTCTGCCACCATAAGCCTGCTGCAATTTTTTTTTTATCTTTTCCCTCTCATGTTAATTACATGTAGTAAGCTAAAACCGTTAATATTTTACATTATATACCTGACTGTAGTAGGCAGCCATCGCTATGATTGCTACACTTACCTGCAGCCAGGTCAGTAACCTCAGTCAGAGTAACCTGGCTGCAGGTAAGTATAGCAATCATAGAGATGGGTGCCTACTATAGTCAGGTATATAATGTAAAATATTGACGGTTTTAGCTTACTACATGTAATTAACATGAGAGGGAAAAGATTTTTTAGAAGAAAAAAAAAATTTTTTTAAGTATTATTATTTGTAGCAGGCTTATGGTGGCAGAGGTTGTTTTTATAAATTCACAATATTGAAATCAGCCTATAAAAAATTGTTTCATCTAATTAACAGATGAGGGAAGATTTTGTTATATTCCGGATCTTAGACCAATAGCAGACCAACGAACCCTCGACACTTCCCCATTACCCGTACTTCCTTTGCTAATGGGTGTACGTAGTTTAATACTAACCGTTGAACAGGCACTGGAGAAATGATATCGGAAATATTAACATGCAGGTACTATGACGTAACAACGTGTAGGTACATATATTTTTCCTTCTTCCATTTAATGGGATTATGGGATATTTATTCCGAAGCTTGTTTATATACATGTATACAAATTTTATGCATTTCTTTTTTCATATTCCTTTTTTTCAGACGCCTCACATTCAACGGCCACTTTTAGGAATTTCTCCTGTGTTGGGGGTCCGGAAACATACTAAAAACAAGCACAAACGCTCAGACCACGACAAACATCTGTAAAGCCAATACAAATGTTTGCCATTTGTGGAGTGTCAGTCGCATCATTCACATGTCCAATGACAGCTGATCCAATGCGTCGTCAAAAGTGGTTAGTTTTCGAAGAATAAGTAATTTTTTTTATTTTCTTCTTAATTTATTGGGCTATCTCATCTAATCTTCTGGGCTATCAACTAATCTTCTCGTGTTTCTCAAACAGATTATAAAACTTATAATCCATCAATATCAAAAACAAAGTTCTTAAACTTTCGACTTTTATCAAATCAATCAACAAAATAACTGAAGACATTGTAGCTGAACTAATAAATATGGCTTCTGAGACAGTTAAAGGGATAATTTCGTTACATTCGCAAAACTGCAATTTGTTAAGATTACGATACAGCTCTAACTTTGAACAAGAAATCAAAGGATTAGCTAAGTTAGAAATAACATGCTTTGACAAAGTTTCGTTTGGTCTATTCCTAATGTAATAAGTTACGAGAAAATAGATGTAGGTACTCAAATCAAAACCTAATATAACTTTATTCAATAAAGCACCTTCGAATCGTCATTTTGCTAATTAAAATTTTAATTATGGTTAAAAGTTAAGCTACTACCGATTTGTAATGCAGATTCTCCAGAGAGAAATTAGCAAGAAACTCCGCAGTTACTCTTTAATAAAAAACTTTGTATTACAATAAAACTGGTAATATCTTAATATTTGGCATCACTAAATCCACACATCTTTATTATTAATATCATCTGGCACCGAATAATAAGTTTTAACTATTAATTTCTTTTAATTGGAAGATAAACAAATTGATTGTTAAAAAGAAAATGTTCTTTGAAAGAACTGGCAATAGAACTACCATGCAATAATCAATTATCACTGTCCAATTCGATTTAACCTATAGCATCCCACTGCTGGGCATAGGCCTGTTTCACCATGTAGAAGTACTGGAGCTTAATCCACCATGCTGCTTCACTGTAGATTTGCGGATATATTGCCTACTATGAGTAACGATTGTTATCAGGCATTAATAATAATGATCAGCACCGATAGCTTAACGTGCTCTCCGAGGCACGGTGGGGAGTATCTGGCATTTTATGTATAATAATTTTATAAAGCAGAAAAGTTCGAAAGTTCTGGTCCAAATGTAAATTCCTTTTTTGTTTTATAGCCTATCTATCGAGGAAGGCTATAGGTTATTTTCTTCCTTAAATTAACGCGTGTTAAACATCGGGGCACAGTTAGTCTCTTACACTTCAAAGTTCCATCTCTTTACTGTTCTGTGCTAGTTGCTTAGTAAAGATATCCTCTAAAGTTGCTTTACATCCCACACATAACACTAGTTTTCAGCCACTGGTTAATCCACTTTGAATTAGCTAATAGCTAACGCTAACGGTTAGGAAGTTTGGAAGTGACATGAATTTAAAGTATTTGTTGAGCTGTTAATTCTAATCGTTTACATTTACGATATTTTTCTAATATATAAAATTCTCGTGTCGCGGTGTTCGTTACCAAACTCCTCCGAAACGGCTGGACCGATTTTTATGAAATTTTGTGTACATATATCGGGTAAGTCTGAAAATTGGGTAACTCTGTCTGTCTGTCTGTGGGTACTTTTCATTTCCCTAAATAATATGGGTGACTTATGCTTAAATTTTTTTAATTTTTTTTATTTTATTATGATTTGGCATTGAAAAATACATACAACCCTAAATTTTCACCCTTCTAATACAAACCCCTATTTTAATAGCGTTTAGAGGCAAGACAACGTTGGCTGGGTCAGCTAGTTATAATATACCTAATATTATCTATACTAATACATAATGAAAAGCTAAAGACTGTTTGTTTGAACGCGCTACTCTCAAGAAGTACTGGTTCGAATTGAAAAATTCTTTTCGTATCCAAATACCTAGGAAGACTAGAGGCTATTTAATATTTCAGTACGTTTTTTCCTCAGATTGGCGCGGGTGAAACCGCGGGGCACGACTAGTTATTAAAAGTTTATTGAAAATTAATTATCAAAATAAAACGCTTTTACTGACTTGCAGCAAACCTAAGCTACGTATATTTGTAGTCATTTATGATTGATTTCTTATAATGCGAGATATGTTTTATTATGATGTTGTATCTATGTTTATATGTATATTTTATAAGAAATAAAACATTTTTTAAACAGGAAAGCGTAGGAATAGATTTAAAATATGTCCACATTATAGAAGTTTAGGGTAGTATGTATTAAAATGTCGATATTATTGATATGCTTTCAACATTTCTCTAATCATATTTTTGCTATTTTATTTTAAGAATCAATGAAAATAACAGGAACAAATGATTTTTACCTTGTTTCCTTGTTGTTAGTTGTTAGTATCCGTAAATTTCACACAAACATAATTATAGAAGGGAAAGTAGACGTCATATAGGTACTGCAGCTTGTAGATATGTTTACCAACAACAAATCCGAGTAAAATCTGAGACGTTTTGTGGGAAAGAGGATCGCAACGGCTACTGAGCCAACTAAGTAAATGGTGTTTAAGTAAGTAATTATGTTGCAGTATTAAGCTCGCCGCAAACTGTTGGATGTTTCTATTAGAAAATTTCTGACGAAACGGTTAATTATTTGTAATTTCAAATTGTCAAAGACAAAAATAGTATATTTTATAGACGATGGGTGCAAGCGAGAGGAATAAAATTAATCTTTATACATAATATATAAATAGCTATAATTTAAGTAGGTACAAGATAAATACTCAACTGAACTAAAACTATTGTTTTTATTTGATTGATTTTTTACATAGGCTAGAATTCCTATTTATTTATTATAATTAAACAACTTTTTCGGATTTTATCGCGGTTTATTAAGTTAAGTAAGGACATTCCTTCCGTGAACATAGTTGCTGTAAAGTATCCGAAACGTCGGGCATCTAGAAAACTTAATAAACCGCGATAAAATCCGAAAAAGTTGTTCCATTATAATGAGTGAAAATCGCGTAAACATTAGAATACAATATTTATTTATTATTATTTATGTAGATTAATTTAGTGCTTCTTAGTATCCATCTGTAGTTGTATTTAACTACTAGCTTCTGCGCGCGACTTCGTCGGCGTGGACTCCGCTCCTATTGGTCTTAGCGTGATGATATATAGCCTATAGCCTTCCTCGATAAATGAGCTATCTAACGCTGAAAGAATTTTTCAAATCGGACCAGTAGATCCTGAGATTAGCGCGTTCAAACAAACAAACAAACAAACAAACAAACAAACAAACAAACAAACAATCAAACAAACAAACTCTTCAGCTTTATTATATTAGTATAGATATACTTCGAAAAGTTTGTTAGTTAGTTATTTAACATCTAGTTTAGGTTACTTAATATGCATATGATATGAAGAGAAACTTCTTCCTCGTGTTGAATACTGCGAAAGTTTTGATAAAATAGTTAACAAGTTATGTGATTTTTATACGTATAAAATAATTAAAAGGTTTTTCAACCTGCACAAATACAAGCTGTGATCTTCTGTAAGGTTGAGGTACTTCCCCGGTCAGGCTGCTCCAGATTATGGGTAAGATATTTCCTACTGTGCCATACCTCAACGAATGAGACCGATGTTTTACCGTACAACGTCTCTAGCGTGAAAGTGGTAAATATAAATAAATAAATAAATATCTACACAACACACACACGGTCATCTATTCCTGAAGTAAGCAACTTAATGCTTGTGTTATAGGTAACAGCCGACTGGTATAGCTACCATACTTTTTTTCGATAAACATACGTATAAATACTACATATATAAATAAATGTACATTACACCCAGACTCGGGGTGGCAATCGAACCCACAACCCCCGGAGCAGAAAGCAGGGTCACTACAAACTGCGCCACCGGGGTAGTCGTATAAATATATTTGTAACATCGCAGTAATCGCTCTGAAGAAGTAAACTCCAGACGTGAGTCGGAGTTTGTATCCAGTTTTTTTTTTAAATACGAGTTAAATAAAAGAGTTACGATTCTACTAACAATATCTATAATAGCCATCAGTCATTGTTTAGGCATATACTACCCAAGTATATAAAATGAACTGTTTTGTACGAAACAACCATTTAATACTTACTGAATCCAGTTCATGTACTAACACACATAATCGCATGCCATTAGTAAGAGGATGTGGGCATAACGGCGGGAAACGTGGAGTGCCATCCGACTGCTTTCTACTACGCCTTGTTTTTTTTCATTCGTTGTTATGGCCATATATAGACGAGTTGATTACATTTCTTAGTTAGTATCATTTAATTGAAATCGTTTTTAAAATGTTCTATAACGTTTATATTGATGTCAACGATGATACAATACAACAAAGACACAAAGAAAGGCTTAAAAATAAACATACAGAAGCGTATAGAATGTAATCTTATCATTAAATTGCGATCTTTTCCTTTTTATCTTATAGAAATAACAGAACCAAGATATTGATACTTATCGTGACTATATTAAAGAAAGAAGATTGGAAACAACGGGAGCGAGATTCCGATAGTAATCCTTTATTTTATTTTTCTATCTTTTAAGTGAATAGATTGATGCCAAGATCTTGGCACCAACAGGATCAAGAATGAATACTTAATGACTATACACGTAAACCGATCAAACCGGCCTTTAAAAAATTAAGGCAATGGTCGTCTTTTGACAGCGGTTTGTCATCTGAAAATATTTATAGGAATTATGGTAACTTTACTCTTAAACATTTTTCTTACGGCCCATACTAACAGTCCTGATGCCAAGATCCTGGCACCAACAGGACACATAATAACAATACACATAAACCGATCAAACCGGCCTTTAAAAAATTAAGGCAATGGTCGTTTTTTGACAGCGGTTTTTCATCTGAAAATATTTATGCGAATTATGGTAACTTCACTATCATACATTTTTCTACGGTCAGTACTAAACAGTCCTCCCTTTCGTAAGTACAAAACTTCGGCAAAATAATATTAACATGCTTTTTTTATTACTATTGACATGCTTTTGCGTTACTGGCTGTTAAATATTTAACGGCTACTAAGTAGAACGAACAGTTCTTTATCTCATCATCTCCCTGTCCTTATCCTATTTATATAGGGTCGGCACAACATGTTCTTCTCTTCCTCAGACTCATGTTGTAAGTGATTTGGCATAATATTATTTTTTACGACCGGCCGCCTGCCTGACATCAACCCTCCTTGGAAATCAATAATGAGATATGTTAATAACATTTCTTTTTTTTTGAACGAACAGTTCTTTATCTATAGGCAATAAAGTTCTAACCACCTAAGCTGAACGACACCAAGTGCCTTGTTGCGCTTCTTCCAAATGTTTCTGGAATTTGGTCAATTTGCTTGTAAATACTGAGATGTAGGTAGCTGTAGGAATATTATTTATGGGTACCGGTAGGTATATTTCATACATTATTCAATCTATTGTTTTTAATACTGTAACATGTTCAAATAACAGCTACATTAGTTAGTAAATAAATAATTATTATTTTATATTCAATAAAAGCACAGAAAAACTTTATGTAGATGACAGTAATTGTTATTTTCTTAATATTTTCTAAAGAAAACACAACGTTAATTGAAAATGTAAAAATGTTCTAATTAGGAACTTGAATGAAATTAAGCCTAATTAGGATCTATAATGCTAGCTTTCATTCATTTCTGTTTACTACACTTTTTTTCATTTTTATATAATGGCTTTGGAAATAGCCGTTCTTTTAGACTTTCATAATTTTTATGTGAACAAGTCTTCAAAACCCTCAAAATGATTTTTTCGTTACATATATCATACTTCATAGCTAGCCAAAAAAGAAAGGTTCATTGAAAAATAAGGCTATTTTGAGAAAAGCCTTATTTTTCATTATTTTTTTTTTGCCTGAGTAAGTTTTACTTACAACTCTGGTGTAGTGGTGCGTGTGCCATGTACACATACATCGGCTGTTTGCGGATTCGATTACCACTCGGAATGGAAATTTTATTGTTACAAATATTTATCTCCGGTTTGGATCCCTGTGGGTGTCCTCACCGTGTCTTGGTGAATATATTAAGCAGTCGGTCCCGGTTTTTATCATAATTACACACGTGATAGCCATTGTTACTTAAATGTTAGTAATATATCCGCCAATGTACAATTTTTTTGTTATTTTCAGTATATCATTTGTATAAACGGAAATTAAAAGAAAATCTGTACATTTTCACGAAAATAAATGAAACAAATTTAAAATTAATCCATTAATACATACTTAATCAGGTATTACAATGATTACAAATAAAACAGTTAAACGATGAATTACAAATAAATAGTTAAACGATAATTAACAATTTAATTATATGTGTAAAGAACACGCAGTCAATTAGGCATTATAAATGCATTTAATTACTTCACAATATTATCCTTAAAAGTGTTAAATTTTAGTTCATATTCAAAAAAAAAGTTAAGACCTTTTGATTCATAGATAAAGAAAAACAACAATTTTTTTTTTTTAATTTATTTATTTAAGGTCGTTTTTTAACAACTAAGGTCATTAACGACCACAATTTTAACATACAAAATATTATATTATATTAATTTAAAAACATTAATCATTTTTAGGAATTGTAATGTTTGGTTACAACCATTTTCATTCAAGCAATCTTTAAGACAATTGGGTAAGTTACATACTTGTTTTTCATTATTATATGCTGTGCATTCTATTAAAAGATGAGTAACACTTATATCCTGCCCACACTTGCATTTATTTTTTGGAGTTTTAGTTATCAAATGTATGTGTGATAAGTTAGTGTGTCCAATGCGTAGTCTCGTTATTATAACTTGATCTTTTCTGTTGCTGAATGAAATTGGCGATTTATCGAAGATAGAATTTCTTACATGGATTAATTTACTTGTATTACCTGTTTTCCAATATTGATCCCAAAAGCTTTTAATTTTATGTTTGCAATATTTTTGAATTTCTGAAGGAGGTGATTTTATTGTTGTGCAAATATCATTTTCATAAGTTGCATTTCTAGCTTCTAGATCAGCTTTTTCATTTCCAGATATCCCTTGATGACTATTTATATAAAAATACATTTTACAGCGCTTTATAACACAAACAAACAAACAAAAAATGGATTTGTAAACAAATTGTCGTTCCATAACCATATAGAAATTTAGTCTGAAACATTTATTTATTATTTATTTAATGCATAAAAAACTTATGCCTAACATTACAACCACCCAATGTGTTAGTTAAGTTTATTACAAGAAAGATTATTATTACAACACACATTCAGTAGTATATTCCACAGTAAGATTTTACATCCAAGAATTATTTCCACAGTATCGTATACAGTTACACTACATAAACCCATACAATCTCAGCCCTCCGTTAACCAAAAGAACGTTTGTCAGATGAAGATTGCTCTCGACGCTTCCGCGCGCATTTTGCTTGGTAATGGCTCTCTCTACCTTTGTTCTGTTCAAACATACCCCTGTGATATTGATCTGCCCTATGTACTATACGTATTAAAACACAATAGTACACAAAGTACACAATATTGTAAAGATAATAAAAGACAATTAATCTATAACTTGTACATTATAAGTAAGTTATAAGTATAAGTTAGTTAAAAGTTCATTTATTCATATTAAGTTAGTAATAGCTAATATTGGTTGTAATATTTATGGGTACGTATTGGATTATTCAGTAAATTAACGCAATTATTTTAAAAGAAAAAATAAATGAATAACAAACGGATTTTTTTCCAAAAAAGAAAACGAATCACTGTTTTGCATTTACTATGACATCTGTAGACCTATAATAATATCTTATACTATTAAACGAGCAATTCTTGTATATATATATATATATTCTGAATCTCGGAATCGGCTCCAACGATAATTTAGTATACAGGGGATTTCGGGGGCGAAAAATTGATCTAGCTAGAATTCATTTTTAGAAAACGTCATTTTATCCCTGTTTTTAGGCAATAAAAACGGGCTAAAATATCGTTAGAATAGGAAGGTTAATTTCGCAATTGTCATTGAAGTTATAATGGCTCAGGTGGGAAATCGGACGGTCGAGATTGGCCGAGGAAGCCATGGTTCAAATCTCAGTCGAGATTACTTCTTTTTTCTTTTTTTTTTAAATTTCATTCGTGATTTTTTATTTAAATAAAAATAAAAATTAAAAATACCGAGAAATGACAAAATACTAAAATAAATAAAATAAAAATAAAAATACCGAGCTAGGCTCGGTCACCCAGGTACTTATTGATAATACACTAAAACACTAGTACATTATATCCTTATCTCATCAAAGACATTATTGATAATTCTTAAAAAAAAAATGGCAAATAATAGCAAGGGCAACATTTGCTTAAATACTTTTACAATTTGGTTTTTACTTTTTGTTTTTGGAATATATAAGGAAAACTATATCCAATTAAATGAGGATGCTCATATTTTAATTTGGACAAAATTATGAACATTAGGTGACAAACACCGAACTCCATAAACCTCCATGATGAACATCCGATCTCGTATATATTTCGGTCACGATCCCAAGGGTCATGGTATTATAATGGGAAATATTTATAGCGTTGTCGAGACACTAAGGGGCGAATTATGGGACCCCGAGTAAGATATTTGATACTTAGTTCGGCAATTACTCGTTAATTTGAGTGTTTAATGTGTTTGTTTGTCATTGTTAGTAGATAATGATATTTGGCATTTGGAGCTCACTTGGAATTAATGTACGTAACTAAATTTATAAGTACTACACATTTCTGCCGGTTACTTCAGTTAAAACTGCTAATGTAAATAAATTGTGTTTGTTCTACAAAAACCGTATTTAATTTATACCATCAAGTGTTGTACAATACATAATTATTATCTGATACTAATATTATAAAGAGAAAAGATTCGATAGGTTGTTTGCCATTGAATAGGCTCCGAAACTACTGAACCGATTTGAAAAATTCTCTCACTTTTGGAAAGCTACACTATCCGCGGGTGACATAGGCTATATTACATTTTCAAAAAATAGAAAAAAAAATTATTTCTATTTTTTTGTTAAATACTAGTGCGAAGCCGGGGCGAGGTGCTAGTTAAATATAACTCCAAAACTACTCGTCAAATCTCGCACAAATATTAAAAGAACCACATGACAAGCACCAGCTATCGAATAAAAAAATAATAATTAATATCGGTACAACAAGTAGAAGGTTATGGATAACTCATTATACATAAAAAAATTACAGTTGATTTGAGACCCAGCCACCTTTTTATTAAATCATCTAGGAAATTCCTAACGGGATGTAGGCAGCCTATTATGAAATTTTGTAAGCAAATAGAAAACTAGCTGAACTGACATCGTTAATAACCAGTTTCTGATACCACTGAGATTAAAGAAAATAGTTGGCAACTTAGCAGTTATGAACCAATCTGGAGTTATGTTTATAAAGTCAGCCAGCCAGACTCACATTTATCCAACTGGGGGTCTAAATCATGTATTTCAAAAAGGTGTTCTAAATCGAACTACGCGAATCTATCATTCTAATCTAACTAGCAAATGAGAGCTTTCAGTAAAATAAAGTTCTACAATTTCAGTATATAGATTATTTATAATTGAGATTAAACGCTTAAATCTTAATCAACTACGTACCTTACTTGATGTATAAATTTCGAAGTTTAATTGAAACATGCAAATTTCTGTGATGTAGTATTTACGCATTACTAAATATATTCAAATTATTTACTGACAGTCATGATGACATGATACAACCATCGAATTAAAACCATAATCTAATTCATGTATTTTTCACGGAACATGTGTAGTTAGATATTTTTGCCACAACAGAGAGCCGGTTTTAAAAAACTATTCGTGTATGATTCTGTTTACATTAGGTAGGGCACGTTACTGAGGTAGGGAACAGCAGGAAATTTCCTGCCCAAAATATGGAGCAGCCCGACTGGGGTAGTACCTCGACCTTACAGAAGATCACAGCTAAATAACACTGTTTTCAAGAAGTCTTGTGTTCTTGTTGGTGAGTAGGGTGACTAGAGCTCCTGGCAGCAGCGCTGCGGCCGCGCTGCCGCCGCGCGACAAATTTGAAGGCGCCCTAATAGTAGGAGGGCACACGAGGACAAACACCCACACTAGAAACCAACATTGTTCATTCTATACATCATAATATAGGGTATCAAATGTCAACAGATGTATGTTCCCAAATAAACATTGAATACATTGAATAAACTTGTGTTTATTCGTAGCATTAGTACGTAGCATTTAGTAGAGATGTAATGTAATTTATGTTACAGTTGGAAAACAGCTATATAGTTGTAGTTGGACTAATTGTGTTGAAACGTCTCAAGTTAGGACATGTAGTGTGTCTTGTAACTTCTAAGAAGAGTTGAACTACATTCATTGTTGATACCTACTACATGAAAGACTAATTTACCTCGACAATTTATGTATGATTAACGATCTTATATAACACGAGTGTCTCGTAATGGTTTAAGTACTAAGTCTACCACTTTATCTGTTTATTCTTCATTGTACCATACAAAAACAAATATACATAGTAAAAACACAGGAAACATAGTAAAAACACAGGAAAAAAAGGAGTGTGTTTTAGAAGACACGACTGAATTAAAACTTTCTATCTTCACTATAACTTATATTTCCCTTACAACTTCCGTTCGCCTCGCCCGATCACACTTTTCGTAACGCTTTCGTCACACATTCACCAGCTTACTCTTCAAGTCAAGCGTGCGTAAAGAAGTTTTATTTTAATATGTACAAATGCGATGCTATCACTAAATGAACAATTTCTTCCAGACAACCTTTGGGTTTAGGCAGTTGTCCCACCAACGACGAGAAAACGACCAACTATCGGCTATTTTCTCGCTCAAGAAACGTACAATAGATATACTTTCCGTGTGAACAAAAGAGATGCATATACAAACAGTCGATCGCTGACTGTTCACACTGCCGGCGAACACTCGCTTCACTAGTTTGTCGCTGAGCGACAAGAGCTATGAAAGATAACACTCGCTCGGCGATACTCGCCAAGCGATTAGAACTCACGCCGAGAGAGCAACCAGTGGTCATTTCTCTACAGTGCGTATTGAAATACTGTACGCTTGACTGCCGCGAGCGAGTGATGCGAGTAATCGCCCGCCTCACTCTCACACTCGCTTAAAGCCGAGCTACACAAATATCCCCGCGTCTCGCTAACTCTTTTCTAGTTCTAGCTCTACTCGTTACTCGTTAATCGTTGCCGGTGAGACAAGTGCCTTAGGTTAGGTAGGACACAATACAGCAGCGCAGTGGTTAGAAATGTACAAACGTTCAGCAAAAGAAACTCTTAAGAAATATAAAACACAGTGCTTTGTGTCTTGTGACAAAGAAAAAAAAAACAAAACAAAAAATCAATAAACCGAAAGACTAATTGATTAAATAAATATACTTTTCAAGTCTCTACGAACAAAGTTACGAGTTCTGATCGTTGATTGTATAAAGAATTAGGTATTATGTTTGTCTCCGCTAATTCAAAAAAAGAACCTAACGAACCGAATTATAATACAGAAAAATATAAGCTTTTTCTTACTTATAAAAAACGAAATTAATATCGTGACAATGAGAGTAAAAAAAAATACCACTTAACCGATCCTCATGAAACTTTGTACACATATTCTTGGAGATATTACAAGTAACATAGAATACTTTTTACTAAAAAAAATCAATGCAAGCGAAGCCGCGGGAAAAAGTTAGTCTTTAATAAATGATAATTACGTTCTAGGTTTTTTTTAAGTATTATAACTGTTTGAAACTTACCTTAATATATAAAAATTACTTCTTTTTTATAAGAGTAGCGAATGACACCTGAAACAAAGAAAAATATTTTAATAATAATTTCCGCAGTGTTACAAGAAAGCAGACATTTTTACGAGTATTTAAAAAAAATGATTTCATTTGGATTAGATTTACTGCCTCGCACGTAGTTTTGATTGTTTCCGCCCACTGTGCGACGGCTTAACGTGCTCTCCGAGGCAGGTAGGGAGACCCACAAGTACTGCACAAAATCCGCAACAGCCACAAAACAATGCCGTGACCGTTGTGCCAACGCGTTATCGAATAATATGTACATTACAATAAAATGAGGTAGAAATAAATAAAATAATTAAATATGAATTCTAATGATTAATTTAATTTTGCGAAGTCATTTTGGATCGAAAGTTTCTGCAAGGGTAAAGCCGTATATTAAAACTAGTTACATGACGAATGAATAGTATCTACTTGTCTGTTTGACAAAAGGGAAAGTACGAGTATATAACAATGGCGTTGCAAAAGTAGCAGTGTCTTTCTCATGGTATTTACCATTTACTATGAATTAAAAAGCCAATTTATAACTTTAACGACAAAAATATTATTTTAATTCACTTCTTAACGATTTTAATGTGTAGAGGAAATATTTTATGATTTTTGTGTCTGATAGTAATGGATAAAGTTTTGATTTTAAAATTCAATTTAATGATATTGACTCAACTTCTATTTATTCTTTTATAAGATTTTCAAGAATATATATTTTTTTAGTATTAAGACACATCAAAGAAATAAGACATTACAGTGAAAATATTTTGTTACAAATAATGTTTTATAATTATTATAGGAACTGTTTTAATATTATAATAAAAAATTATAATAATTTAAAATTAAATATCTGCAACGAAAACAAATATTCGTCGTTAAAAGTGTGGTAGCACAAAAAATGGATTAGAATTTGCTTATTCAACTTTTTTATGTAACACAGCTCATACCAAGAAATGAAATTATTATCATAGCAGTAAGTAAACCGTAAAACTTTGAACATGATTGTAACTATACATTTCTGTTATTGTTCCCTTTTTATTGTAATTATAATATTGTTAACGACTAAAATTAGTGTAAATTTATCCAATAAAAACCTTTATATCAACACTTTCTCATTGATTCCACATTACACAATAAAAGAAAATTATAAACCTACTGAATATAAAATTACTTATTATAAAAACTATTAAAAAGCGGTCGGGGACTCTCAAACTTATAGAGTAACTAAAATAGTACCAATTCAAACGTTATTTTCATATTCATAAGGTATAATTTTGTTTACATTCAAGCTAATATAAACTGAGTATGAATATACTTAAGTGGAAGAATTAAGATGTCGCCAGCATATGCTTGGAAAACTGTGGAGTTCAGGATAGTCGGAGATTTAATTAGACGTAGCAGTTAGTAGTAACGAAGTGGATATTGTGTAGGAATTTATATAAAACATTAAACTAACACATATAATTATGTAGTACATTAGCCATATATTTATTATTATACATTTACTCCAATATTAGGTACTTACGGACGAATTATAAGATTTTATTAACAACTTTTGGCATCGTGGTGTTGTTTCAAACATTGTCCCAGATTTGTTTAACGCTCTCAGTATCTTGTATAATTTGAAAATTATTAACGGTTTAGACAGAGAGACGACCGCCGACTCTATCCCTGATCCTTCCCAGGACCTCTGGTCACCTTACCCACCAACAAGAACACAACACTGCTTGAAAACTGTATTATTTAATTTTGATATTCTGTAAGGTCGAGGTACTACCCCAGTGGGACTACATACTCCATATTTTAAGCAGGTCCTTACCTTACCTTAACTTCTTTGAAAACAAACAAAACACTATACACTCTATTACAATAAGTTACACAAAAAAATCGTCAATACCTGTATGAGATCGATCAAAGTATGTGTATCCTTTCTCCTAAGAAAACTCCATAATCCTTATTATTTTAGGGTGAAGAATGGCTTAATACAACACAGTGACAAGCTCTGCGCGGCTTAGATAAAGGAAATTTGTTTACTTTAATAAATTGACAGAGATTGCTATGGAAATTTTGTACGTCTGAGCAGAAATAATAATCATACCTAATTCTTAATGTTTAGTAATGACTCGTATAATGAAGTAGATATCTATACTAATATATAAAGCTGAAGAGTTTGTTTGTTTGTTTGTTTGTTTGTTTGTTTGTTTGTTTGTTTGAACGCGGTAATCTCTGGAACTACTAGGCCGATTTGAAAAATTCTTTCAGTGTTAGATAGCCCATTTATCGAGGAAGGCTATAGGCTATGTGTCATCACGCTAAGACTTATAGGAGCGGAGTCCACGCCGACGAAGTCGCGCGCAGAAGCTAGTATTATACTAATATAATAAAGCTGAAGAGTTTGTTTGTTTGTTTGAACGCGCTAATCTCAGGATCTACTGGTCTGATTTGAAAAATTCTTTCAGTGTTAGATAGCCCATTTATCGAGGAAGGCTATAGGCTATATATCATCACGCTAAGACCAATAGGAGCGTATCACCAATGAAGAATGTTTTAAAATCGGGGTTTTTTCCCTTTTGAGAGCTTCCGCTGCGTAAAAGTTTAAAGTTTCGCACAAATCATGTATGACAGAATTGGTCCTATTCCACGCGGACGAAGTCACGTGCAGAAGCTAGTTTGGAATAAAAATATTACAACGAAAATTTGCAGCATAAATATACTTATTAAATATTTGAAAAAATCTTCTTTTGCTTAACAGTTTATTCCTAGCTTTTATTTTATTTTTATTTTTTACTTTTGACGATGACTTCTTATTTAAATACAGTTTGGTTTTAAAGAGTAACTGTGCAATTACCTTCCTGCGACTTTCAGAAGTTTCACTTCTACTGTGTGTGATTTGCACACACATACTTTTTTATTTATTTTTTTCTTCTGATGATTATATGATGACACGTTGTAGTTACGGTTTTTACTCTTTTCAAATATTTGTATGGGTACCCTTCAGATTTTTGCATTGTTTTGTGCGCCTGTGTTTGTGTTATGTATGTTTTCGGAATAGGTTCTGCAACGTACTTGCAATGCAATTGATGCAGACTTTCATAGGCTACAGTTACTGTTTACCATCAAACGCTTACGCGTGTATGCCGTGTCCTTTCTGGTGGGTAGTCTGGAAGAGATCACTATCTAGTGATAAGACCGCCCATTGCACGCTATCTATACTTAATATAATAAAGTTGAAGAGTTTGTTTGTTTGATTGTTTGTTTGTTTGAACGCGCTAATCTCAGGATCTACTGGTCCGATTTGAAAAATTCTTTCAGTGTTAGATAGCCCATTTATCGAGGAAGGCTATAGGCTATATATCATCACGGTAAGACCAATAGGAGCGGAGCACCAATGAAAAATGTTTCAAAATCGGGTTTTTTTCCGTTTGAGAGCTTCCGCGGCGTAAACGGTTAAAGTTTCGCTTAAATCATGTTTGACAGAAGTAGTCCTATTCCACGGGGACGAAGTCGCGCGCAGAAGCTAGTGTAATATAATTTTAATTAGCTTTATATTTATATAATCTATGTTATCGTGTGCAATAAAGTTGTTTATTATTATTATCAGACATACTTATATCTCTGATACATAAAAGAAAAATTATTTAAGCTTAGAGTTATGAGAGTTATGACATACCTGTTATTATTTTTCGTATAATATATAAAGCCTCTTATTTCGAGAACATAATAAAAACATAGCAATAACTCAAATAAATTACGTAACCGAACCTCTGGAATCTTGAATGTGTCTCTCCAGGGTAATTAAATTTAAGATGTATGTGATAACTTTAAGGTAATCCAGGGCATTGAGTTTTCCTTGAGCTGTTATATATATACTCATGCTAGAGGTTGTCTGGAAGAGATC
The DNA here is from genome assembly GCA_905220545.2 of Melitaea athalia. Taxonomy (NCBI): domain Eukaryota; kingdom Metazoa; phylum Arthropoda; class Insecta; order Lepidoptera; family Nymphalidae; genus Melitaea; species Melitaea athalia. The sequence goes on from HG992193.1 coordinate 3,342,421, forward strand.
GCTCTTTTAGCGATAAGACTGCCTTTTGTACATGTTTATATTTTCCTTTTGATGTAAAGTTTTTCTCTGTTAGTGTACAATAAAGAGTATTTGTATTGTATTGTATTGTATTGTATTGTATATTAGCGATATATTCTAAGCCCTTATATTCAAAATATCATCCTTCTAATACATGAACACAATGAATATTTGAAAGAATTTAAAATCAAGCTTTTTGTGTTGTAGTGTTGTGAGTAATTGATTTATTGACGATGGTAGTCGATTCGATTACCGCTGAGGGCAGTTATTTGTATTTGTACTAATGTTTATCTGGTATATACTATCTGTGGATCTCATGCTTCGGAGAGATGATGCAGGATGCAGCGTCATCTCTTATGATTTACTAGCTGTGGCCGCGACTTCGTACGCGTGGAATAGGTATATAAAAAAGATATTGTTCATTTAGCAGAGTTACAAAATAAATAAATTTCTAAAATAAAATTAGCCAAAGTAACTCCTTATTACATCAGCTATCTGCCGATGAAAGTCCCGTCAAAATCGGTAAAGCCGTTTCAGAGATTAGCCGGAACAAACAGACAGACAGACAGACAAAAATTTAAAAAAATGTTATTTGGGTATATGTACCGTGTATACATATTATATATGCAAATAGTAAAAAGCGGTTATTCTAATATTACAAACAGATACTCCAATTTTATTTATTTGTATAGAAGATGTATAAGATAACCATCGGAATAATAAACGTAAAACAATCAGATCTATATGAGAATACTGATTTTTATGGTAAACGACGTTCAACTTTATATTTCTGTACCACCTTGTAATACAACAGTTGCATTACATAAACTGAATAAGGACCTTGACAATATTGCTGCATGGTCAGATAGGAACGCCCTGGTATTAAATCCATCAAAGTCAAAATTTATGGTTCTTGGTACTAAAAATCAAATAAAAAAGATAATCAATAACAGTGACTTGACTTTGACTATAAACAGCCAGAAAATAGAGATGGTTACAGAGGCAAAGAATTTGGGTTTACTCATTGACAGTAATCTACGATTTGAGAAACATGTCCAGAATTTAATAACAAATTGCTTTTATAGACTCAAAATACTATATAAAATCCGTGAGGTGCTGTCGGAAAGGGCTCGTATCACCCTCTGTGAAAGCCTTATATTATCTAGGCTAAATTATAGTGACATTGTGTTCGGACCTTGTTTACTAGCCAAAACACAACGACTCATTCAAAGAATACAGAACGCATGCTGTCGCTTCTGCTTTAATGTACCTCAACGCACCCACATAACACCATTTTTAAATGAGGCTTCAATGTTAAGAATGGAAGCCAGAAGACAGTTGCATCTGGCTACCTTGATGTTTGACCTAATGAAATTTAAAAATCCTCAATATCTATATAACAAATTATCATTTCCATTATTTAACGAAGGCTACGGTACACCTCGAACTATTCGTCCAGTGTTGTCATTGCAAAGGCATAGGAGTGCGGCTTTTAGAGGGAGTTTTAGATACCAAGCTACCAAATGTTGGAATAATATACCACCACCAATTAGAAATATTAAAAGCAAATATACATTTAAAATTAGTTATAAAAAATATCTCTTTAAAGGACAGGTGCAAATGTAATTCATCTTCATCATTATTAATTTTATTATTTATATAAGGAGCTGCTATTTTTCCGTGATGTCTAATTGATTTTACATGCTATTGTTTTATCCGCATATCATGTTATGTCTATGAAGCCATTTTATGTGTTCTGTAACTTACTACTACTATTAACATATATATATATATATATATATATATGTATCTATTTAAATCGCTTTCCTATTACTATTATTACTGTTGACACTATTATTTATAATACACACTTTCAATATACTCGTATATATATACAAAATATTCCGTCACAAACCAAGCATTGTGCTCTTTCACCGTAACAGGTAGTAACTGAAAATCAGTCGATCTTTCCTAGGATTGATCTTTTAAGTACTGAGTTACTTACCTTTTTGCGATTCTGCAGCACACATACACTTTATTTTAATGTGTTTTTATTAATCCTACTAAGATGTTTTATTTGATACTTTTTATTTTTATTTTACTTTTACTTTTTTCTTTTTTTAATTGTGTATGTACCTAATGTGGAATTGTAAATAAAGTTTTTATCTATCTATCTATCTATCTAAACCTTTAAATATATGAGTATTTAATCTTAAATTACATGTTCGATACCTATTAAAAGTTTATTTTCTTGTTGAAGGAGTATTTATATTTTCAATTTAAAAATTTTCCAGTAACCACTTCGAATGACTTTTAGCAACATTTTCATTTAAAGATAAAAAAATCTTTTAGGGTAAAACCGGGATAGATGCCCCAGCGGGATAGATGCCTCACATTCTAAAAATCTAACTTCCCGAACTCGCTACTAAAAATTAATCGCATGAGTAGGAGCCGAAGTCACCCCGTACCTAAATTACCCACGGACAGTCGTACGACGAGGACGCGTTTTGCTAGTGTGTGTAATTATTTCCGCGGCGAAATTAACAAACACGTCACAGTTTTAAGGGTTAGTATTCAAGTTTGTATAACTTTATAATTAGTAAAAAATTCTGTTATATTTTTTATTACGTGAATAAACTGGTTCATTGAGTCTGTATCTAGGTGTAAATAGATGCTATTTTGTTTATAATTTATTTAAAAAATACGTGGGCATCTATCCCTATCACAAAGGATAGTTGCCCTGATTTTTCGAGGTATAGTTGCCCTTAGGGGCATCTATCCTTTCATAGACCATATACGAACTAAATGAATATTTTAAAAATATTTTTATTGTCTGTTATATTTTTTATATACTAGCTGCTGCCCGCGACGTCGTCTGCGTGTGTTCACTGCTCGTTCCCCGTAGGTGATAGCGTGATAATATGTAGCCTATATTCTGACCCGACTTCTTAATAATATTCGTGCCAAATTTGAAGTAAATCCATGCAGTACTTTTTGAGTTTATCCCGGACATACATTTGAAGAAATAAAGGTTCACTGCTCGTTCCCCGTAGGTGATAGCGTGATAATATATAGCCTATGTTCTGACCCGACTTCTTAACAATATTCGTGCCAAATTTGAAGTAAATCCATGCAGTACTTTCTGAGTTTATCCCGGACATACATACAGACAAACAGATAAACAGACAAACAGACAAAAATTCTGAAAACTATATTTTTGGCTTCGGTATCGATTGTAGATCACACCCCAAGTATTCTTTTAAAAAAATATTCAATGTACAGTTTTGACTTTTCTACCATTTTATTATATGTATAGATTTACGTATATTTATATTTTACTAGTGGTCGCCCAGCGGTCGAAATTCGACCATAATAAAAAAATTTAATTCAAGAAAATCAAATAATTATGAAAATAAAAAACCTTTTTAAAAAAAATTCAATTGACTACAGATTTTGACAATCAACAAAAAGTATAATATGCGTGTGTGAGTGCTGTAGTGTGTGTTATGCTTTTTTATTAATTTAATGTATATTTTATGTATAATTTTGAAAAAATAATAGCATTCCGCACTTCTTCTCTATATAAACTATAATTGTGCGAAGTGTCATACTCCTACGTACGCGCAATTTCCGTAAAAAGGGGTACAAAGTTTTTGCTTCACGTGTTAATATATAGATATTTAGACATTTGACTTAATTCTAGCAGAACTATACTACGAAAATATAAAAAAGGAAGGAATACGAGCTAATATAGAACAACAAACAGTTTCGAAAATGCAAATAGAAGCTTTACCTATTCCAAAAATCCCTTAGACCATGGCTAAGAGGGCGAAACAATCAGCAGATATTTATAATTCAAATGAAAATATAAAACACAAAAAGGATGTAGCTGACAGAAAGGAAAAACAAATAAAAATTAAGTTAGACCAGAAAAACAAGACTGAAAGTACCAAAGAACTTAGGAAAACAAAGAAAGGAGCCTCAAATAAAAAACAAGACAAAAAAAATCTTTTAGTGAAAATGACGATGACAAACTAGCTGATTTGTGTGATACCTAAAGAAAATGATAATTATTTAAAACTATACCAAGAACGAGCATCATTAAAAAGACAAATTATTTACAGTGCAATCAGCGAAGATGAAGACAATCCACATAATTTGAAAATTAAAGGAAAGAAAACTAAAGATTTGCCCTTAAAGAAAACTAAGAGAGATGGACAGGATAACCCTAAAAGTACAAGTAAGGATAACTGCATTGAATGTTTTAAAACTATAAAAATACGAAGTCGCAATCCGACTGGATTCAATGTGTAGTCAGCCAGAACTGGCTACATGAAATCTGTAACTTTTCAGAAATTATTGCTCAAGATGTGGAAAATTAAAAATACTATCCGGCTAAATTTCAATTAATTAAATGTGTTATTTACGACATCACATTAGACAACTTTTCTTTCAACTTTAAAACTACTAGTGTTCCTCTACTATATTATGCATGTATTATACATATAAACCTTCATCTGGAATCACTCTATTTACTAAAGAAAACCGCATCAAAATCCGTTGTGTAGTTTTAAAGATCTAAGCATATATACAGACAGACAGACAGCGGGAAGAGACTGTTTCATAATATGTAGTGATTAATTAATAATTAAACGATTTAAAAAACCACAAAATGTTTTTCATTGCTATAACGCGTGTTTCTTGGAGACAATTGCTGTTTTAGGAGTAGAACTATTAGCATTTTAATTGGGTTTTTCGTTTACACGGTATAAAGGGCATCTATCCTCCACTGCAGGCATCTATCCTTCTCAGGATTTTCATGGTGGGGCAACTATCCATACCGGTAGGCATCTATCCTCCAAAAAAAGGTTCCACGAAAAGTTAATTTCTGCTAAATGTGCAATTGATAGGTTAAAAAAACATAATAATAATTCAAGATAAAGGATTGAGCTAGCTACATAGATAAAAATTATTCGTATAAAATTCATATTTTTAAAATTAGGTGACTATTTCAAAAAGTGGGGCATCTATCCCGGTTTTACCCTATAACTTTTAAGATCTGAAGACAAACAAACACCTCTTTTTGCAATTCTTGCCTTCCTTTCAATTGGTAAATGTATTTTATTTGTAAACTTAAATAAAGAATTATTATTGTGTTTTGGGAAAGGTTTACAAAATTCCAATTTTCAGATTAAAAGTATATATAATAAACCCATTTAAACAAAACATCTAATGTTTAAAATACATTTTTTACTGAATATGTCACTTCTTGTTTGCCTTATTTTTATTGCGTACTAGCTGCTGCCCGCGACGTCGTCTGCGTACGTTCACTGCTCGTTCCCCGTAGGTGATAGCGTGATAATATGTAGCCTATGTTCTGACCCGACTTCTTAATAATATTCGTGCCAAATTTGAAGTAAATCCATGCAGTACTTTTTGATTTTATGCCGGACATACATTGACTTTCCTATCATTTTATTATATGTACTAGCTGCTGCCCGCGACGTCGTCTGCGTGCGTTCACTGCTCGTTCCCCGTAGGTGATAGCGTGATAATATGTAGCCTATGTTCTGACCCGACTTCTTAATAATAAATAAATAAATAAATAAGCCTTTTATTAGTTCCCATTTTGTACATGAAACTTATTACAATATTATTACAATGTTCATACATTATTTTTTTTTTTCCTATAAAAAAGTAAACAATATTTGTATAAATTTCCTTCATTGTTATATTTTTTTGTACATTTCTATTCTTTTCTTTTTAAGCTAATACCATATACTAATGTTGATTCTAATAATATGAAGATCATTTTTTCATTTATTAAATTTCTACTGACATTTACGAAAATTATCCATTTTAAACAAACATGCAAAAAATTAGCTTCATAATAACTAATTCTGTAAAATAAAACATTTAAGATATTCACTAATTAAAATATTATAAACAAATATCATTACATAATATTAATATTATAAAAGTAATAATTCATTAATTGTTATAATTATGTACTTATTTAAATTAAATTAAATAAGTCTAATTATTTATTCCTATTTTTTTTTCATGCAATTAATAATTATTATTAGTTTTATTAATTTATTTTTTACAATATACATTTTATTCCTACTTATATAATTTCTATATTTTAAATTTACATGATTTACTTCACACATACATTACACATTACATTTTTACCCGACTGCCAAGGAAGGGTTATGTTTTTCGCGCGTATCTTGTATGTATGTATGTATGTATGTAATATTCTTAATTACCTCATTTCTCTAGAACCGCTGAACGGATTTGCATAATTGAGATATCGTTAGATTTGTCTTAGCAGCCCAAGTGTTCTTAGATAGGTGACATTAAAAAAAAACAAACATGGCGGCTGTGTGAAGCCATTGTAGTTAATGAAGAAGTAATTTTTTTTTTAGAATACTATAGTATGGGTATCAAATTAAAGGGCTCAATACAAGGATTTCAAAAATGTATATAATGATTATTATTACCGTAATAATAATAAAGAAATACAATAAGAAAGTTTAAAAAATGTTGACTTTGCTCTTTCCGTTTTTTACGCAGGCGGGTTTTTTTTTTTTCTTTTAATTATATTACTTGTTAATTTACTTCTTAATAATATTCGTGCCAAATTTGAAGTAAATCCATGCAGTACTTTTTGAGTTTATGCCGGACATACATTGACTTTCCTATCATTTTATTATATGTACTAGCTGCTGCCCGCGACGTCGTCTGCGTGCGTTCACTGCTCGTTCCCCGTAGGTGATAGCGTGATAATATGTAGCCTATGTTCTGACCCGACTTCTTAATAATATTCGTGCCAAATTTGAAGTAAATCCATCAGTACTTTTTGAGTTTATGCCGGACATACATTGACTTTCCTATCATTTTATTATATGTACTAGCTGCTGCCCGCGACGTCGTCTGCGTACGTTCACTGCTCGTTCCCCGTAGGTGATAGCGTGATAATATGTAGCCTATGTTCTGACCCGACTTCTTAATAATATTCGTGCCAAATTTGAAGTAAATCCATGCAGTACTTTTTGAGTTTATGCCGGACATACATTGACTTTCCTATCATTTTATTATATGTATAGATTCCTTTGTCTTTCTATCACATATGTATTGTACGTTTTCATGATTATTAGATATAATTTCTATAAGATTGGTGATCTAATAGGAAGGCTTAGTATCTCCTTACTACTGGAATAAAACGCTTTGAGAACAATCGAAAAACATTTAATGTACTTTTGTGTGGTGAATCAGAAGCTAAAGTCATAAATTTTGACCAGCTTAAGAAGTTGAAACTCAACATGGTTGAATACGTCCAGCTGTAAATGTATGTACTTTATGTATGGAACAGCTTAAACTTTTCACAGCGGCCAACGGCTTCCAATAAAAAAAGTTTTCATACCATGTGTACAACTATTCGCAAACAGCTTATCCCGTTTGAAGAGAACGTGTAATTACAGTTTTATATTGAATTCCTTTCAGGTATACCGCGACCAGACTATTTATAGCTTGCAATAAAAGCTATTACTATACAATAGCACGATTCAGAGTCAAGTGGAGCACAATGCGGTTATCGAACCCGGGGTGAAAGTAGTTGCTAAAGAAATAATTTCGTTTAAATTGAACGGGTTTAATCCTTTTCAATTTCTTTTTTTTTTAATATTTTAATGCTGGCATGATAATATCAAATAGGTTTTATTTTAAATTTGGAATGGTAATTTTTTTAATTAGTTTTATTTTGATTCTGTTACTATAAGACGAAGTCTACTATGAAATTGTTATGAAGTATTAGTTTTTTTACATGATTATTTTTGTTTTAGTTTCATTTTATTTACTGAAAATATTTTAAAATGTTATAAAAGAGTATGTTACATGTGATGTATTACACAAATTTCAACAAAGTTTCTAAAATAAAAGCGTGAGAAGCTTTCAGAGACTTGACGCAAGTGTTACCGCGTCAACTTTCTCATCTTTCGAAGCTCCACAAAGCTTTATGCGAGCTTTTGTACTTTGAACTTTAAGCGCGATTACAATTTACAAGGAAATGAAATGTTTATGAATTTTACAATGTTTGAAATTCGAAACAAGTAAATGAGAAATGGGTAAAATTTTGTATAATTTGTACATTCTATTAATTGTACTAAATTGTTGTGCTCTGAATTTGGTTCAAAATAAAGCGATAAAGCTGAAAATTTTCTCTGTTTATTTTATTTAACGAGCAAAATTATCTAATTTCAAGAAATAATGTATTTAATTAAATGCCATAAAATATTTCATTATAAATACGTGACGGGAATTAGATACATACAAACAATTTGGTTTTGTTTTTGTCGTAATGCACTATTTTGGATTTTTTCTCTTTTTAAACAATTTTCTGTCCTGTGTATACCTAAATTTCTGTTACTGACATGAATTTTGCAATCTTTACACTCCTTCTCCGTCCTTGTCAGAGGTCACATTTGAGTTCATTATATGTATTGAAATTTTCAAGTTGGGTTATTTATAAATTGATTCATATATTTCTATTTAGAATCGAAGTAAGACTGTTAGAAAAGAGACACGAATGAGAACCAACAAAAACACATAAGAAATAATACCACAGAGGAAAAATCAATAAAAATGAATAAAAAAAAAAATTGTCTTCAATTGACATCAGCAAGTAATAAAACTAGACCTTAAATTCGCTTTATGAGGGATAACTTAGAAACTACTCGTCAGGTCTCGTTCAAATTTAAATTGGTCACATGACAAGCGCCAGCTTCCAATACAAAAGAAATCATCAAAATTACACCTAGTAAAAAATTACATAAAAAATGTAAGCTTTTCTTTTTTTGAAGTCGGTCAAAATAATAATAAACAGGTAGTTACTTAATACTAAAAATATTTTTAATATTCATGTTTTTATTTTTACGTTAAAAAGACAAGGAGTTTTTATAGGAACGACTTCGACCCTCTGGACTGTTAATTAGTTTCCCAGAAGGGGTTTGCGGTTGTAAAGCATTGGCTCGTGCAGGTGGAAAATACAGGAAGCCCGTCTCTAGACGGACCATTAAGGGCATGCTTGAATAGGGCCACACATTATAGTGTTCCCTCTTATCAGGCTTAAGTGGCCATTGAGTTTATGTTATTTTAATTATCATATTAAAATAGAATATTTTATATAGAGCGTATGTGTGACGCCGCGTTGGCGCAGCGGTTACAGCACTGGATTGCGATTGGCTGTTGCGCGGGCGGTTGCGATTTCGATTCCCGCACACGACAACATTTGTATTGGCCATACAGATGTTTGCCGTGGTCTGGGTGTTTGTGCAGTCCTTGTGGGTTACCCCACCGTGCCTCTGAGAGCACGTTAAGCCATCAGTCCCGGTTGTTACTATGTACACCTGATAGCGATCGTTACTCATAGTAGGGAATATATCCACCAACCTGCATTGGAGCAGCGTGGTGGATTAAGCTCCGATCCTTCTCCTACATGGAGAAGAGGCCTATGCCCAACAGCGGGATATTACAGGCTGAATCGATATAGAGTGTATGTGGTATTTGATTAGTTTGCTATTGTAAGATTGTATTTAATCTCAGTTTTTTACAGTCAGTAATCTTCTAAATTAAATCTACATAATATCCTGCCGCCTAAAGTAAGAAAATCCTGTAGAATCGTGATGTCATTTTGAATGGTTCATACAATCTGATCATTAACTTTCATTTTTCCCGACTGCCAAGGAAGGGTTATGTTTTTCGCGCGTATGTATGTATGTATGTAATATTCTTAATTACCTCATTTCTCTAGAACCGCTGAACGGATTTGCATAATTGAGATATCGTTAGATTTGTCTTAGCAGCCCAAGTGTTCTTAGATAGGTGACATTAAAAAAAACAAACATGGAGGCTGTGCGAAGCCATTGTAGTTAATGAAGAAATAAATTTTTTTTTAGAATACTATAGTATGGGTATCAAATTAAAGGGCTCAATACAAGGATTTCGAAAATGTATATTATGATTATTATTACCGTAATAATAATAAAGAAATACAATAAGAAAGTTTAAAAAATGTTGACTTTGCTCTTTCCGTTTTTTACGCAGGCGGGTTTTTGTTTTCTTTTAATTATATTACTTGTTATGTATGTCTGTAGTAGGTATTCGTGTATTGTCTTGTGTTTCTGTTGTGTGACTGAGTACAAGGCGTTTGAATGTACCTATCTATCACAATTGTGATAGAATAGTAGTGATAGTAGTAGATATTATTTATGTACTTTTAAATATATGTATATGTCCATCAAACGAATCGGAATTTATGTTTGTACGTTAACAATTTCCAAACGACTTCACGAAATTGTATAATTTTATTTTGCGTTTGTTTGTGTACAATAGAAAAAAATATATACATACTTTGACAATAAAATGTGTACGAGGTTTATGTACAACATAATAAGGTACCTACGTTTTAATAAAAGTTTAACAGCGATACGTAAGAATCAAATATATTCCTCTACCATTTAACTAAAACGTGCCGAACTTTTAAGTTTATACAGAACATGATATTGTTATTTTATAAACAATTTTCAGCAAACAAAAAAAATATAAAATTATAAAGAATACGCGTTAATAAGGTAGCGTACCTATAATATAAATATTTCAAAATGAAAAATATTCTTTATAAAAGAGTGTGCAAGAAAAATTAAAAATATGAAAACTGTTGAAAAGTATAACGTTGAAAAAGCTTCCGCAGAGAATAAATACAGCATCAAAATCGTTTCATACGTTAGGAAGTTAGGATATGTTCCTATTTCACGGTAGATGTTAAGTCATGTGCGGATAGCGTATTCGTTAGTACATACCACGTTATGCACTAGTAGGTATAAAATACTTGAGATTTGTGTATGTGTGTGTGTGTGTTTGTATGTATTATCAAACAAAAGAAATAAAACTTTAATTTACACCGACAAGTACAATCAAAAATTACTTTAATCAAATAGGCTTTCAAAGCACCTCCGAATCGTAAATCTCGAAAATTAACATTTTTAATTCTAACTAAAAGTGAAGTTATCCCCGATTCGGAATATAGATTCCATAGGTTCCACAGAAGAGAATCGGCAAGTAACTCCACAGTTGACTGACTGACTGACTGACTTATACATATTATAGTACATACAATACACATTAGCAGGGATAGCTCAAAAACTATCTCCAGCTTTTAAATAAAAAAAAGAATCATCAAAATCAGAAGGTACACCGGAGTACACCCAATAAAAAGTTATGAGGTAACACATCACATATAAAAAATACTACCGAATTGTATACTTTCTCCTTTTTGGAAGTCGATTAAAAATCCTGCTAATATTTCATAGCTAGAGTTAGACCAGAGACGAAGATCACTCTACCATAGTATTAAGACATTCCCAACAAGTTTTAGAATTTCACCTAAGACAAGCAATTTGACATGCATTTGTCTCACAGTGTTTTCCTCAACGAAGAACAACTTAACAACTTAAGATAGCGAAAATCAGCAGTACCGTCGGTCTTAGGTCTTAGTCTTCAAGATAACTTTTAGTTAGGTATTTTACGTTCCATATAGGTACATAATGTACTTAGCTAAGTGACCATTCGTTTAACTAAATTTAGTATTCTACATTATTTATACCTCTATATTCAATATCTCAAGCCTATCTAATATACATATTTTTTTAATTTATGTCATGTTTCATTTTACTACGAGTATTGCACAAATATGTGTACCTAATCATGATCAGCCGATTATTGTAACGTATATACATATAGAAATAAAACAAGTGTTCTTTAAACCACACGACTGAACTTACGAAACGTAACTCTGTTTCTTTCTATCTTTAATAATTTATATCTCCCTCTCAACTTCCGTTCGCCCGATCACACCTTTCGTATGCTCTGGTCACGCATTCACCAGCTTACTCCCTACAAGCGTGCGTAAAGAAGTTTTACTTCAAAAAGTAACTGCGGAGTTTCTTATCGATCCTTCTCTGCAGAATCTACATTCCGAATCAGTGGTCACTCCATAATTAGTTCATTAAAACAAATATAATTTTAGTTTGTAAAATGACAATTGAAAAGTGCTTTTGAAGCTTATTCGAATAACGTATTCTTTCATTTTCTTTATACTAATATTACATAGATAAAAAGTTTGTTTGTTTCTATTCTGTTTGTGTTGAATATCACATTTACCGAGGAAAATTGCAGGCTATTTTTCTTCAAATTAACGAGTGTGAAACCGCGCCGCGGGTCACAGTTAGTAATTTTAATAAAATGTATTAAACTTTTTCAAGAACGACATACGTTTTATATTGTGTGGAATTCCTTTGAAAAAAAAAACTCCATCATACATAACAACTACTAAACAATTTAGTGTAAGTCCATGTATGAAATAATAAGTTTTTTATTTTTATTTTTGTTATAATGAAGTTCAACACTATGTGCAACTTCTAAATCTACAAGTTGAATTCGTAAAAATTTATAATTACAAATTTCTCTAAATCCGCCGCCACTGCGACCACTACTCGTTCACGGGAACTCGTATTCCGTACGTGGTTTTGTAAAAAAGTTTAAGTCAAGCGTGGTTATATCGAATTGTTAAAAATTTTAGTTGAATGTATTGTACCGAAGGTTTTCTTTTGCCACTTGCTATTTTGTAAGCGTTTAACTTTTAAAATAGTTGGGCAAAGTTAAATTTTAAATACAGAATACTTTTTTTTACACATAATTTGCTAACAATGCAGTCCGCCAGATTATTGCAGTAGCCTATGGACTCCTGAAATATCTTGAGTACCGACCCTAGCCATTACACTCCCCTGGAGCCCTGGCTGCCTTACTACTGTGTTTTACCTACCTTTCTTATCAATGCATACAATACCTATACTGAAGTCGATGAAACAATAATTTAAATTCACACCTTCAAGTATTTCTTAGTAAATTCTCTAAATAGCTTGATAAAAACTAACACGCTAAAAACTATGAAGTCAAACAACAAAAAATTGTCATTGTCAAAGTCCATTTCAGTCTTAACAATACAATAAAAAAACTAACTATAGTTACTCACAATGCAAACACGATATAAAAAAAGATCAAGTATTATGTAATTAAAACCAAAAATTTACAATTTCAAATAACATACCATTTTGAATACACATCCAATAAAATAACAAGCCATCTCCCGCAAAACGCATTTAATTTGATCGGCTTAACTCTTTCAGTGTTGATGAATTAAACCGATTAAATTCGCATAATTATGCCGGTCTGTTTATGTTATTTACTTGGTAACCAAAATCGTTCGTTTAAAATTCATTCAATTTTAGAGTCGATTTTATATTTTGTTAATGGTCTAGATTTCCAATTTGATAGGGATGACCAGGTTTTAGGGGCTTATTTTGAACGTGTTGTTAATTTACGAATTACAACAGTACATCGTAGCAGTACAGTAGAATTGATTAGGGCTGTAGTAGATAGGGTAGAAGCAAAAAGGGCACTACTACTAGATACAGTAGTAGAAGTTAGAGTACTTATGGATAGTATGGTCGTAATTGTAGCAAGGTTAGCTTGTAGTAAATTATTACTATAAAGTAGCTACTAAGAAGAAGACTTTTGCAATAAATTAATGGTTGATCAAACTCAAACTTTCTCCGATGCAGAAGATGCCCTTATATTAGTATAGTACAGTATTTAGAGACTATTTAACTTTATTTTTGTTATAATAGAGAACTATACTATAAGGCAGGTAGCTCTATATGATACACGCTTATTAATTAGTTAAGTAATAATTGAAAAGTGAAATTTTTAAGAAATATTTACATACCACGTTGTTAACCATGCCTAAAACTTCTATTGCTAATTACTGTAAGTATATACATAATTATCTATATTTCTATACTAATATAATAAAGCTGAAGAGTTTGTTTGTTTGTTTCAACGCGCTAATCTCAAAAACTACTGATCCGATTTGAAAAATTCTTACAGTGTTAGATAGCCCGTTTATCGAGGAAGGCTATAAATCATTACCCTAAAACCAATAGGAGCAGAGCACCAATGAAGAATGTTTCAAAATCGGGGTTTTCTTTTTCCTTTTGAGAGCTTCCACTGCGTACGCTGCGTAAAGTGTTAAATTTCGCAAAAAATCATGTAGGAGAGAATTATTCCTATTCCACGCGGACAAAGTCGCGGGCAGAAGCTAGTAATAATATATTCGCGTTAAAATAAAGTATGTGAGGATTACGTACGTTGTATGAATTAAAATTAAAGGTGTATTTACACCTGTAACTGTCACATTCCTTGCAAATGTCAATGACATGTAATTACCGTATGTTTAGTTCGACAGCTGACATATTGTATTAAAAAAATATATAATTTTTCCCGTGTTTGAGATCGCCTTATACTAAATACCTAATAAAATTATGCAAATAAGTGATTTGAATGTTTCATTTATAATTTTAAAGCAGAAACCACTGTAATAAACAAGCAACATTTACAAAAAATTCAAACACATTTTTGGTTACCTTTAGCCAGTTTAGTTTTATTAGCAAAATTCCTAACTAAACTTCCAATATCTCCCACAAAAAAAAAACATATTATAAAGCGAATACACGAAAATACAAAGAAATAAACCAAGCAACATACATTTTTTGATAAAGCGTCACAAAAAAAAAATAAAATAAAATAAAACGGGAAAAAGATTTTACTTGAAGCGAAAATATGCTAATTCGTAAACAGAAAACTTTCCAACACTGAACGATAATATTCAGAAAATATAATACCGTTTGTTTCTCACTGCATAAAACAATTCTCAAAAGAACTAAGATACTATTTCGCTTGCAATGAATTGGAGTGTCAATTACTTACACTGTGAAAATAGCTTTAAAAATTGAATTTTCCTTGCAAAAGACTTGCATTCATTTGCACCTTATTGTACTTAAGTAATGCACCCAGCAGTAGACTAGTCGACACTCGATATATTGACTACAGCGAACATTGGTTTTATGGAAAGCGCTTTGAATAAAGATGCTCTTGTAAATATGTCGATGTTCTTTGTACAGCGGAATATAAAAGATAAAATGTGAAATCGTTAACATTTTAAATCTTTAATATATCCATATATAACACTAGCTTCTGCGCGCGACTTCGCCGGCGTGGACTCCGCTCCTATTAGTCTTAGCGTGACAATACATAGCCTATAGCCTTCCTCGATAAATGGGCTATCTAACAGTGAAAGAATTTTTCAAATCGGCCCAGTAGTTCCAGAGATTACCGCGTTCAAACAAACAAACAAACAAACAAACAAACTCTTCAGCTTTATTATATTAGTATAGATTTTAAATCGTCTGTGTTTCCCGAACGATAAAATCTGGGTGCCTTCAAGGCCAGAGTGAATAGGCTCTTATCAGGCAGGCATGCTCCACCTTCGACCGCATCGTCACTAGGTGAGATTGCGGTCAAATGCCTGTCTATTTGTAATAAAAAAAAAATTAATAACAATTTGTGTCGGTGGATAAAACTGTTGACAGACTTCTTGACATTAAAATATTATTTCTAAATTTTTTAACTGCGATTTTTAGAAAATACATAGTCTATTTCATCTGTGCTAATATTATAAAGGTAAAGAGTCTGTTTGTTTCCTTGCTTGAAAGCGCTAATCCCAGGAACTACTAGTCCGATTTTGAAAATTCTTTCAGCGTTAGATAGCTTATTTATCGAGGACGGCTATCATCACGCTAAGACCAATAGCAGCGGAGCAACAATGAAGAATGTGTCAAATCGGTCTTGTTTCCTTATTAGAGCTTCCCCAGCTAGCCCAAAGTAACTTCCAAAGTAATTCCACGCGGACGAAGTCGCGGGCAAGGGCTAGTTTTCAATATTTATCATTGTGAATGAACTAGAGTCCTGGTTGAAGGCACAATAAATAATCATAAATATGATAGGTCTGTAGCAGATTTCATTTTCCAAAAAAAAAACCTAAATACTTTTTTTAATTTAATTATATTGTAATACTGCCATCATTCATCAGTTTTGTTTAAATATTTCACAAATTTTATTATTTTATTTATTACAAAATATATTCGTTTTAATATATTAATTCTTCACATGTTTTTTATTTCTATTTTATAGGTATGTAGTTATGTACCAATAAATATTTAATAATAATATTTTCTGTCATCTGTTTAAAATTCCAAGGTCCTTAACGACACTTTCTATACCACACTGCCGCCCAAACACAACTTTATTGCTATGAATATAATTATCATTAGTATCACACGTAACGCTAAATCAATGAATAATACTAAACTTACATAATACGCTATGTTATGTTATGTCAACACAATATGTAATTTGCTAAATCGTGGTTTCACGAAGTACATTTAAGGCTACCGTGGTACTATGATGATTCTAAACTTGATCTTTTAAAGCCTATGTTTCTTCCAGATATTGTCATATTTTTGTTTGTCGCTTAAATATTTCCTTTCAAAACTTGATAATACAGAAGTTATAATTTATTAGTTCAGACGAAATAAAAATCCTAAGTCACTTTTACCTCCTGTCGATAATGCCTATCAATAACTTATGTGCTAGATACACTTTATTATTAGCTGTGAAACAGGCCTTCGAGTAGGAGGTATAAATTTTTCGTTCTATATCTCAAAGATCACTAGGGACAACAAAAGTTTGAAAGTCAATGAATAATTAAAATCGGTAATTGTAGTTTAGGATTTTGATCACCACGAGTACGATCAATTAAATATAGCATTACTAGCGGACCCGGCAGACGTTGTCCTGCCCGGAGAACAGCTACCAAATTTGATTGCTTACATACCGATAGCAGCAACACCTACCAGGTTCGATTGATATAAAAACTACCCTGTCTCCCAAGTTGGACCAAATTACAGATGCTAACAAAATTTGATAAAAATTGGCTCTGTAGTTTCGGAGTCTATCCCGAACATACATCGTGACACGAAATTTTTATATATTATATAGATTTATTTATTTTAGTACATACATATTGTGTATTATTAAAATTGTGCTTTTTAAGCCTACTTAAATATATGCGGGCTATGCTTGGGGTTTCTCTCAAAGATAGAGTTAGAAACGAGACTATCCGCGAGAGAACGAAAGTAACTGACATAGCCCACAGAATTAGCAAGTTGACGAGGCAGTGGGCTGGTCATCTGTGTCGCAGGACCGATGGCCGTTGGAGCAGACGTGTCCTGGAGTGGAGACCACGTCTTGGCAAACGCAGTGTGGGACGTCCTCCGGCCCGTTGGACCGACGATCTTCGTAAGATTGCCGGTGTAGGCTGGATGAGGATTGCGGAAAACCGGGATGTCTGGCGCGAACTTGGGAAGGCCTATGTCCAGCAGTGGACTGCAATAGGCTGAACTGACTGACTGAAATATAGTCATTTTTGATTTTGATTTTCAACAAATTCCAGAGATCGTCAATTAAATATCTGCTACGGCTGGTTAGGATAAATGACAAATAATTTAAAAGTATTCGAAAAGTCTGACTGAATATTATTAGCATAGTTTTAAAAGATATTTAACCTTCAGATGCGGAACCTGTTCTAAAGTAAACCACGCGGTTATCCGGTAGATCATGGTTAAGTGTCCCAGTTGCAATAGCAAAAACAAATATCTTTAACGATCTTATTTGACCTGCAATTTATTTAATGAAGTTGTTTTTAATCTACATAATATACATATAAATTTAATGATATATCTTTTAGTACTATTTGATATTAATATTTTTGTACTTGATACAAGTAAACATTTTGTTTGAAACAAATTTTTGTAATTCGTGTAGTTTATTATAGTACCTATTTATAAAGTGATTTCCTCTCAACTAAAAATTTACCTGGTGATAGTTTACATGCTACTATGAATGAAAATTAACGTCAGCTGGCTGAATCTCGGTGGAAAGTTTGTCAGCTGGTACCTTGAAGGTGTAACGCAGCAGCTGACATATAATCCACCATGTTATGGTCAGGTGACAATATTTTTCATTTAAGATATTAGGTAAACTATAATCTGACAATTAATTTTGAAGTGAGAGGAAATTACTAAACAATTTTTTTTACATCTTTCAATGTACCAGCTGACAAAGTTTCCACCGCGATACAGCCAGCTGACGTTAATTTTCATTCATTGTAGCATGTAAACTATCACCATGCAAATTTTTAGTTGAGAGGAAATCATTGAAAATAATTTTTTTTTCATGTTCAAGCAGCCAGCTGACATATAATGCACCAAGTTATTGTCAGCAGACGTTATTTTTCCTTCAAGATAAACTATAATCCGATAAATTTTGAAGCGAGAGGAAATGACTAAAAAATAATTTTTTCTCGATGTTTGGGAGGCTGCCACTGCCCAACCCACCCACGGCGTGGCAGCTGACAAAAACGAAAATTCATAAAAAAAATCCCTTATTCATGTTATGAAGTTTCGTTTGAGAGGTTATTGGTTATGTCAAACTGTCACTGGCTCCCGGTCCATTATAATATGCGCCCGCTCTCTCGCCATACACATTATTGTTGCGACTCTTGTGAAACTAGTTTCTCGCCGTGTAAATGTAGGATGTTCCCGTGTTCAACACGCTGCACGCGCTGCCTAAACTTACTATTCCAGAAATTTTCCCATAAAATACTATACTGAAACTTTTTATGTACTGGTAATACTTCACAATGAGTAAAAAGTGCAATTTCGTCGTCATGAAATTCAGAGTGAAAGAATATTCTTAGTTGTAAGTTGTATATTTTGTTCTGCTAACTTTTTTTAGGTAAAACCATAACTACCGAGGCCATATTGCCGAGACCATTTACGAGGCGAGAACATTATAAAGTAACAATTGAACTTTGAAAGAAATCCTGTTTTTTAAAATGATGACGTTGACCAAAAAGTTTCTTAATTATTTTACATTTTTCAATTTAAAAAAAAAAAAAATCCGTTATATGAGAGAATTCGGAGCTGTATCTATAACTCGTATGATAAAAATTTAAACGGCACGAAATCATTAATTTTGTTATTGGTGCATTTTAGGTGAAGTTTTTATTATTATAGCTGTCTGTATAGTTCATCAAACGCATAGTAGTTTCTATATAGTTATGTGGCGAGGTACAATTTTTATTTACTTATTTATTTATTTATTAAAACTTTATTGCACACAAAAATAAATATACAATTAAGAAATAGAAGAATACATTAGATGCAAAACAAATAAGTATGCAAAGGCGGCCTTATCGCTTATAACGATCTTTTCCAGGCAACCTTTTTAAGTATATTTTACTGGCTGTTACTATTTCATTTGCTCTGTTCATATAGAGTGATCACTGTAATACGAGACGATGCTTTAACATATCCGATAATTCGTATTTTCTAAATATCTCTGATCATCATCACACATCTCTGGACACATATCTGACATCACCTGGTTATAATTATATTTTTTTTTTTTTTTTTTTTTATGTTACTAAGTCGACAAACAAGCGTACGGCTCACCTGATGGTAAGTGACTACCGTAGCCTATAGACGCCTGCAACACCAGAAGCGTCGCAAGCGCGTTGCCGACCCTATCCCCAATCCCCCCAGGAGCTCTGGTCACCTTACTCACCAACAGGAACACAATACTGCTTGAAAACAGTATTATTTAGCTGTGGTCTTCTGTAAGGTCGAGGTACTTCCCCAGTCGGGCTGCTCCATATTTTGAGCAGGAAATTTCCTGCTGTGCCCTACCTCAGTTAAAATATTATAGGTATGTATAGATTAAGCGAAATGACCAATAAACAAGTACAATGAATTTAATGTACCTATACACATCTTTAAAGTTGAGAATCTTTCCCTATTTTCCTCGAGGCGCTATAAAAATCAACGGAGCTGGAAAACAGAATAGGTAATCGTACCTAGCAAAGGAACCATCATAAGGCCATAAATGTAAGCTTACGTCATAGAAGTTACAAATATCCAGAACTCATTAGATTGGTAGATTAATCCAACCAAATCAACGAATCGTAATAAAAATAATTGTGTTCGATATCTTAGAATTTGTTTTTACAATATTCCTAACGTTACAAATACGTATGTTAAACATTTATTTATTTATTTTTAATTTTACTTAATTAATGACAGTATTTAATATAATTTTATTAGCTCCATTCACATTTAAATTAAATAGAGGACATGAAGGTTTTTGTATTCTTGACCTAGATTCGTCTTTAAAATAATTAACATATCTAGACCAAGTTAAATACCAAATAAAACATTAATGTGCAACTCTTATATATGTAAAAAATAAAAATTATTTATCGACAATCTTTAATAAAAATGTGAAAGTTGTTGACACGAAATCTTTTAAAGAAACTTGAGATAATATAAAGTTATGTACTTCATGCTGTTATAAAAAACAACAGAAGTAGGTATAAAGTTAAGATAAATGGAAAATGATAATCTGGTAAAATAAGTATTTGAATATCAGAAAATTATAGGTGTATAATAATTACATAACCATCCAACTATAGGCTTTTGAAATACACAGGCCAAAGACGGGCAGCAGCGTCTTCGGTGCGAGAAAGCCAGCCCTACGGTCACCAACCCGTCTGCCCTGCGTGGTGACTATGGTCAAAACACATGAGTTCGCGCCATAATGTCTGGCGCGAACTTTAGGACGTATAATTATGTCCAGCAGTGGAGTGCGATAGGCTGAAGTGAATAGTTACATAATTATTTACACATTCTTAACATTACCTAAATCCTACGTAATCTTTAAAAATAAGTTAAAGACTAGTAGAGTAGTAGAGTAGTAGTAGTACTATATTTTGTTCATGATTATTAACTTTTGTTAGTTTTATTGCTTTTAAATTATGTTAATTAGTCTTGTTCACGAGACAACGTCTTGCCCTACCTTAATATTATGAATTGGTAAGTCCGAATAATAGTCGATGTTCAGGATAATTACTGCTACGTACAATTGCTATTCTAGATAATCGTCAATTGGAATAATTAGTAGTTCGCATAACCACAAATCCTTAGGAGGTTATCGAATTAGAACAGTATTAATAATGTGACTGTATATTGCAGGCTAAATTTGATTTCAGGTGAAACTAGCATGTATTAGGACAAATCACTTTCTCGTTAACGTGTCAGAATTTACTAGTCTAATCCAGTGTGAACTAGTTGACCGAATCGATTTAATTCTGTAAGTGACAAAATCATTTGCGTAATCTTAATTCTTTATTTGTTTAAAAGATTCTTTTACTTCTTATTTAAGTAAAATCTATAATTACAGCTTCAACTTTCAGCGAAATCTAAATTTCCAAACAATGGTAGTTTTTAACCGACTTCCAAAAAAGGAGGAGGTTCTCAATTCGACTGTTTTTTTTTAATGTATGTTAGCTCAGAACTTTTGACTGGGTGGACCGATTTCGATCAATTTTGTTTTAATTGAAAGGCGTTGCGTGTCATGTGGTCCCATTTTTTTAAAAATAAGATCTGACAAGTACTTTTAGAGTTATATCTAATAATGCGTATTTACTTGACTACTTTTTCGTCGACCTACGTTGTGTTATACCGCATAACTTTTTACTCGGTGTACCGATTTTGATGATTCTTACTTTAATAGAAAGCTAATCTTGCCATGTAGTCTTCGTGAAATTAGATCGAGATCTGATTACAACTTTTTGAGTAATCTTTAATAGCGCGTATTTACTTGACTATTTTTTCGTCTTATTACGTTGTATTTTTTCCGTTTGCGAGCAAACACAATTATTTATTAACAAATTCTTGAAAAAATCTACCTCCAGTATTTTGGTTTTATTGGTATACTAGCTTCTGCGCGCGACTTCGTCGGCGTGTACTCCGCTCCTATTGATCTTAGCGTGATGATATATAGCCTATAGCCTTCCTCGATAAATGGGCTATCTAACAGTGAAAGAATTTTTCAAATCGGACCAGTAGATCCTGAGATTAGCGCGTTCAAACAAACAAACAAACAAACAAACAAACAAACAAACAAACAAACAAACAAACAAACAAACAAACAAACTCTTCAGCTTTATTATATTAGTACAGATAAAATACTGCCACTTTATTTACTGTTATGCCCTATATAAACTACCTCTATAATTCTCAGCCAACTAAATCGTAATATTTTCTATCAGTAATAAGAAAACGTTCTGACCATCTTCAGACAGCCTCAGACAAAGGAAGTATTAGAAGTGACATGAGAAATTCTGACAATATGCGGTCCAACGTCTTCTTTAATTCTACGTGATATCGGCGAAGTTATCTAAATAAATGAATGATATATTGTTCTAATTAGTATCTAAGGCTTTTTAAGACTATAATAACACTGTAACATTACATATTACATTTAAAAAAAAAAACATTATATGAATATTGACCATTATTTTTTTTTTCAAAGATAGACTTTGACTTTTGAATCCACAGACCTGTTTGAATGTTCATTGTAGCATAACTATTCTTAAGATTTTTTAATCATCATTGCCTATTTTTATAATATTGGGCTTGGCGTATGTAATGATGCATGTTGCTAAGCGCAAAACGGAGCAGACGTGTCCTGGAGTGGAGACCGCGTTTTGGCAAACGCAATTGGTACGCCCTCCAGTCCGCTGGACCGACGATCTACGTAAGATTGTCGGTGGTGGCTGGATGAGGATTGCGGAAAACCGGGATGTTTGGCGCGAACTTGGGGAGGCTTATGTCCAGCAGTGGACTGCGATAGGCTAAAGTGAAGCGCAAAACTCGAGTACGGCTGGACCAATTTAGCTAATTTTTTAAAGTATTCTCAGATTGGATAGAAAACTGTAATATTTTAGAAATGATTAGTTATTTTCAATTTAACGCGGTCGATTGATCACACGACAAGAATGATAGCGTCAGTCGTGTCAGCTAGTATGATTATAAAATATTTTAATATCAAATATTATTTATATTAGTTTTACTCGCACAATAAAGTGTGCTGGTCGAATCACGATTGATTCGTCATCGTCACTGTCTCACAAATAAAAGCAGCATTGACAAGACGAGCGTTACGAGAGCGCTGTCCACTATTATGGGTTCGTTGAACTATCATAATGTGAAAAAGCAAAAGAATTTGAAAATTCTCGTTGCACTTGAAAAAGAATTATAGCATGAGATATATTATGGAAGCAATTATTATTACAATGAATGCAGCAATGGCTTTAAAACGTTGACGTTCTATGAAACAAAGTAATAAAATAAAAAAAGGAGTTGTGTGAAATATTTTTTTACTTTGCAACTGTTGCGGCGAATCGTTTGAAACGTTGACTGTGAAATACAATTTTCTGGCTACAATTTTATTCTATGGAACAAGTCGGACAAAGCGACCCATATTTTGATACTAGATAATACGAGTATGTTATAACTTATAATATATATTTAAAAAAAGTTTTATTAAAATATAGACATGCTAATACTATAGAAAATTATATATATTATATTTAATCGACTTCAAAAAAGGAGGAGGATCTCATTTCGACTATTTTTTTTTCTGTCTTACCTTATATAGCTTTTTACTTGATGATTCTTATTTTATTCGAAAGCTGGTGTCTTCATGTAGACTCATTTTAATTTGAGTGACATCTAACGAGTAGTTTATAAGTTTTCCCCATAGATTGAAGAATTCTTAAAGCTGTGGTTTCCCTAACATTGCGTATTTAATTTTCTTCGATTAGGTACCTTGATGATGTTCTCATTTTATTACGTATCAATGCAAATAGAAGTCGCTTTCTTCCTTAAGGAACCAATAGAACTTATAACATTAAAAAAATAAAAAGTACTAGTAAAACATTATAACTATTAAAACATAATATAGACGACCGCAGAGACGTGATTAAATTTTTAACTTTTTATGAACAATTTGTCATGTCATTTCTATGAAAGTTCGTATTCATACAATAAACCGCAAACGTAAAAACACACGGGAGCACTCCCGATAAATAAGGATAGCAACAAGGTCCATATAAGGTAATGCTATAAATAAAACGAACAAGCCCCGTAGAAACCGACCGATTCATTGCAGGGGGACGGTACTTACACCGTTGCGTAACATTATTTGTTATGAGTGGTTATTTTATTTTAAATATTATATAATGAGAACTTGAGTATTTAAATTAATTGTAGGTTTTAGTCATTTAGTTAAAAATTCTATATTTAATTAAGATTGCAGTCTAGGACCTACCGATGAATAATATCAATCTTCTTTGTATTTTCTCCGTCGTATGTGACATTAGTCGAATTTTCTGTGCCATTTTGGGACTATTGAATGCCATAATCCTAATGAATCAACAATTTTTTTTTAATCTCTATTGTTGATTAAGTAGACCAACTATTCTATACCTACTATGTAAGTGTACTATTTATAATAAACTATTTATAATACTACTGTGTACTATTTATAATAAAAATTAAAATAACAAAAAAAAATGTTTTTAAACATTCATGTTCACTAATATTATAATTATCTTGAAGGATGTCCTCGTATACCATGTCTCTTATTAATCATTTTGAGTATTGCAAGAGGTGGCCACGGGTGCACCCGAATTGACATTAAAAATTACAATACTTTAATCGTTGGTACAAAGGTCAGTTGCCAGCTGTTGCATTTTGCCATATTCGATACCCTATCATAACAAACATTAATATTGATTACGCATATTGCGCTACATAGTCATGTGTTGTGTGTGTTTTTAGATCCCCAGACAGAAGCTGTCCTTGCCTTCCAAACTGTCAAATACTTGCAGTTTACGACCTTTACGTTTTTTTTTTTAATATTTTTTTTTTTTATAAAGAACCTTCTACAAATTATATATAAAACTTTAAAAAAAATAGCAGTATTGTTCAAAAGATTCTCGAATTTTTGCTTAGCAAAATATTTAGCGATTCATTTCTAATTATATAGATTCTGAAAATACATTTTATCTGAACAATATCGCAACCGTGTAACATAGGTCCGGATCCTAGAGCCTCCTTTGTACGTATAGATTGAACGTGTAGCTGTGTAGCAGCAATTTCTTCGCTTCTTAAACGGTTTAAAAACTTTTTTCTTAATAAAAGTATCTGATAAGACATACCAGGTCTATTTCATTACTCTTTACATAATAAAATGAAAAAAAATTTTCGCTATAAGTTAATACACACTTAACAAACTTCAAAAATAGATATTTAAAAATACGAATAAAAACAAATAGTCAAGTAAAAGCCGGTTAATTTAAAAATTGTCTCGCTTACAGTTCCGATTATTTTACTTTTTTATTTAGAATTGAAGTAAAAACAAACAGGAGTATTACAAAAAAGGGGGAGGAGACTTGACTTTTACTTTATTTGTGATAGATACCTAAACTCACGTCACCACAAAATGACATAATTATGCTATATTTTAAAAGGTAGAAAACGAAACAGCCAAAACATGTAATCCAAGCGAGCGAAATAGTGGACGAAAATCTAGTAAGTCAAAATATATGAATAAAACAATACATTAACGGTTAAATATTAAATAAATTTTAAATGTCTTCATTTTTATGCACAAAACAAGTTTGAGTGTTGTTCATTTCTTAGTGTAAAAGTTGGTCAAACTGATCGTAAAATTTGTTTTATGTTAATTAATATATTCATTCATTTAGTTAATGTATTTTATGTTATGTATTTGATTAATTTATTTATACTTATAATAAAAGTGGAGCGGGTCTTTTTACACATTTAAGAAATTGTAAAAAATGTTATGAAAGTCTGTATCGATACTGAAGCCGAAACTGTACATTTTTTCATTTTTTGTCTCTTGTTAGTATTGAATACTTTGCTGTAATAGTTTTTACGAAAGGATATAACACATTTATTACTATAGTATATTATTTATCTAGACGTTGTCTTGTCTGTCTGTCTGGGAACTATCAAACGGATGTACTTAATTAAAAAAGTTACATCTTCTCTTTTTTATAATTTTCTGAGCATTTTTTTATTTATTCATCATGTCATAAGAAATTTCTATTATATTATACTTAAAACTTTAAAAAAAGTAGCCGTACTAATCCAGCTGTTATCGAGTTCTGCGTTAAGCCACACATTTAGCGGTTCATTTTCCTTTCTTTCAAATTTAGCGATCGTTTCTGTTTCTTTTTTCAAACTTATTTATTTGTAATAACCTATATTATTATATAGATTATAGATACGTTTTATCTTGACTGATACGTAAACCCCCATAATTTTTTGTAACATAGTAGAATATTCTAGAACAGACACAACTTTACAGCCAGCTAAGCACATGCGGGTCAAATCGACTCACGTTAAGTCATCAGGGACATCTTGTTACATAACATTACGATTAAATAAAATATGTAAATAATATTTCTTAATAAAAAATGGCGAAAGGGTTAAAGAACTTTATACTTTATAAGGTAGAGCGATAAATAATACCCACATGCCCTTATGTACCCTCCTGTGGCCCTCGGGATTCATTACACATATACACACAGCGCCAACCGAGTGATATTCACTTAGAACACTGGACATTGGAAGAGACAACTTTTTTACAAAGCGCAATAAATTTTATTTTGAAAAAAAAAATTTTTAAATAAATATTTAGCGTTTTCATAAGAAATGGTTTATGTAAAGTGACTATTACTTTATTTCATTATACTACAGGTTTAAGATTAAGATTTAAATGATAATAAATATGTGAAAAAGTAATAATTATTAATTATTAAAAATATTCAAACGTATCTCAAAATGTTGTGCAATAAATCTCAAAATTTCTAAAAACAGCTTAGCTAACTTAAGCGAAAATTTTACAAATTTATCGCTTGAAAATGAACATCAATTTCATTAAATAAGTTACGGCACATCTCACACATACAAACCCACTGTCTTACTCTTAAAATTTATTTAAATATTTAAACAAAATTACCATAAATAACACATTACCAATAATTACTTAATACCACAAACAACGCGCAGCCACGATGCATTTTATCAAGATAGTTCCGTACCCAATTTGAACTTAAATTATTGCTTTTAACTTCGCAAACTTTCCGACTTATAACAAACCAACTTACCCGAAACACGCTAGACAGAGCAAGTTTATTGAATAACAAGTTATTTTTATGAGTTTTTTAATGCATATTATGTTAAAAAGTTATTTCGTAACGTTGCTTACGACGTCGCTCGCATATAACTATGTATAACTACATAAATCTATACTATAATATAATAAAGCTGAAGAGTTTGTTTGTTTGATTGTTTGTTTGTTTGTTTGAACGCGCTAATCTCAAGATCTACTGGTCCGATTTGAAAAATTCTTTCAGTGTTAGATAGCCCATTTATCGAGGAAGGCTATAGGCTATATATCATCACGCTAAGACCAATAGGAGCGGAGTCCACGCCGACGAAGTCGCGCGCAGAAGCTAGTATAATATATGATACGAGTTATATCGTCCCTCAATTAAGTTTGTGTTCAGTTTTCGTAGTTGTAAAAATCAAATACAAACATAACTTTATTCTAATCGTCTTTCGAAAGTATCTTCGAATCGATCTTACAAATTAAATTATTGATTATGGTTTAAAGTGAAGCTACCACCGATTCTAAATGAAGACTCTGCAGAGAAAATTCGGAAAAACGAGTGTGCTTTAGACCACACGACTGAAGTAGCACTTTTTATCTTCACTAACTTATATCTCCTTCTCAACTTCCGTTCGCCTTACCTATTCACACTTTTCATAACACTTTCGTCATTCATTCGACAGCTTACTCCCCAACTTACTCCTCCAAGCTTTACTTCAAAAAGATTACTGGATCGTTTGTCGATCTATTAGCACAACTAAAAAACAGCAAGCAGCGAGTCAGAGTGCAGTCCTGTTTTTCTTTTCAGGAGTCTGGATACAATATTTATTGTTTAAAAGTTTATTAAAGATGATGTAGTCATATGTACGTATGAGTCGGTTGTTACTTGAAAGACAGAGATTAAGAGGCCTACTTAAGATAGGACCACATAATTATAGGTACATTACGAATAGACTACCTTGTGCGTATGTAAATATATACCTACATGTCACAGGAAAAGTCACAGGTTCACAAGCAGTTTTAAATAAAAAGCGAAAAACATGGTACGTTATGGAAATAAAATAAACTTTAAACAAAACGCATTCTTCAAATGTTTTACAATTCCGTTATTCGATTTTTATTACAGAAACAGTATTTTATTACATTCTTTTATATTTATAAAACATTGTTGCTAGCATTCATTTCTAAAATGTTAGCATTTTATTGAAACTTAGATCATAAATTTTAATACCGCACAGCATAGTAACGGGTCGTGTTTCTATCTCAACAACGTCACAACCGTGAAATTATAGAATATTCACACGAAATATAATATGTATGTATGTACATTCCTGTCGCTTTATGTTTCATAATTTATTTCTGTACATACGCGTATATATCACTATTAAACTCTTGTGCGTCCTTCTGCGACATTTTGTAAACTAACGTGAAATGCTTTTGTCTAGAACAGTGTTTTTCAACCTTTTTCATGATGCGACCCCCCTGGTATGAAAAAATATTACGCGACCCCCCGACCCTTCGCTTTTTGAAGTGAAACTTCTGTAGGCACATGAGGGGTAAAATTTGAGCGACCGGTAACGCGGCAGCGTCATGACGGTCAGTACTTGGATAGGTGACCACCTGGAAACACCGCGACTATTGTTTTTTTTCAACTACTTTGTTTTGTATTTTAAATTCGTTTTTTTTAATTAGTTTTTTTTAAATTAGTTTTCCAAAGAAGTTTCACTTCTGACATGTGTACTTTGTACGCACGCAATTTTTTATCATGTATGTATGTGTATAGGGCGAGATGAAAATGTCATCAGTGCAAAAGACAAAATACGTGGCTTTAAAAAAAAAGTTGACTTGTGGTCGTCGTCTATAAATCAAAATAGCTTCGATTCATTTTCGTGGACACTATCTTTTACTGAAGAAGTCGGATGTGAGATAAACATCAAGGCATATATACCTGTTATGAAAATGGTCTTAGAAAATTTGAAAGAAGATAAATAATTGTGTCATTACTTCTCAGTGCAAGAAACATCGGAGAACACTGGGCAGAGGTGGTTTTTTTTTTAAATGTAACTAGGTCGGCAAACAAGCGTACGGCTCACCTGATGGTAAGCGATCACCGTAGCTCATATACGCTTGCAACACCAGAAGCATCGCAAGCGTGAGGCCGACCCTACCCCCAATTCCTCCCAGAAGCTCTGGTCACATTACTCACCAAAAGGAACACAACACTGCTTGGAAACGGTATTATTTAGCTGTGATCTTCTGTAAGGTCGAGGTACTACCCCAGTCGGCTGCTCCATATTTTGAGCAGGAAATTTCCTGCTGTGCCCTACCTCAGTTTAAAAATCTTAAATTCGTTTTTAAATGCTGCTATAAATGAGGCTAATTTGCCAACTAAGCTCAAAAAGAATCTGCTAGAATTATCTGCCGATGGAATTGGAATCCAAGTCTGCTAATTTGGATACCTATTTGGTTAAGAAGAAAAACAGAATACCCGGTATTAACAACTGAGGCCTTGAAGTGTTTGATTCCATTTGCCACCTCGTACTTATGCGAGTTGACATTCACCAATGGCCAAAATAACAAGTAAACAAAGAAACCGCTTAATTTTGGAAAACGATTTAATTCTATGTGTAGCAAATACAGATCCACGATGGGAGAAATTGGTTAATCAATAATTGTGTTTGCTCGCAAACGAAAAAAATCCGACTTCAATTACATCGACAAGTAATACAAAGTAATAAGATCAAAAAACAGTCAAATGCGCGTTATCAAAGATTACTCAAAAAGTTGTAATCAGATCTCGATCAAATTTATACAAGACTACATGACAAGTATTAGCTTTTGATTAAAGTAAGAATCATCAAAATCGATAAACCCAGTGAAATGTTATGCGGTTTAATACAACGTAGGTCGACGAAAAAGTAGTCAAGTAAATACGCATTATTAGATATAACTGTAAAAGTACATGTTAGATCTCAATTAATCTTTTTTTTTTATTAAATCTCAATTAAATTTAAATGGGACCACATAACATGCAATACCTTTCAATTAAACAAAATTCATCGAAATCGGTCCACCCAGTCAAAAGTTCTGAGTTAACATACATAAAAAAAATACAACCGAATTGAGAACCTCCTCCTTTTTTGGATGTCGGTTAAAAACAAGCACGACCTTCGCAATAACATGAGTATTGGGATTTTATTTCTTGTTAATTTGTTTGTACTAACATAAAAATGTTTGAGTATATCCTTTTGTTAAAATTCTCTTACTTAATAAAACAAACTTTTTATTCTTGTTCTATTGTTTTTTTTACTAAAGTGTTCTCGACCTCTGACGACCCCCCTACGGAAGCTTCGCGACCCCCCAGGGGGTCGCGACCCACAGGTTGAAAAACACTGGTCTAGAATATTCTTTTTTTGAAGTTAGGAAGATAAAAATAATTTATTTCTGATGAATACATAATTGCTTAGCAACATACGGCTACATGCTTTGCTCGGACATACAAGAAATTCACGACACACCCATATCAATTTTTATTATTCATGTTTATTAATGTTACATTTGAGCACAAACTTTTTTCTTTATAATAAACTAGCTGACCCGGCGAACTTCGTACCGCCTAACAGTCGATTGGTATTAAAGTTCAAATTGACTTTTAAGTATTATTACGAATATTTTGTATGAGAATATAGAAAGTGTTTTTTTTTTAGACTTTTTCAGGCAATTTTTTAAATTTTTCTCTCCGTACGAACCATCCTCGTACATCAAGGAATATTATAAAAAAAGAATTAGCAAAATCGGTTCAGCCACTCTCGAGATTTGCGCTTAGCAACACATTCAGCGATTCATTTTTATATACACACTAGCCGACCCGTGCCCACTTCGTTGGGCGTTATAATCCATTTCACATAAGAAGGGTACGGTGAAATTTGATATGTTCCAATACACTCTCACTATTTTCAGCAAATCAGATAAATATAAATGTTTTAAAATCACCAATTAATTTCTAAGGCAAATAATAATGCTTGATTAGATTGAATTGTTGACACGGCACGTCAGAGGGCGCAGGTTCAAATCCTGCTGATTTAAAATCTTTATATATTTTTATCTTTTTCCTTTTATCTTGTCACTCCTGAATAGTGTAGCTTTCTGTTAGCGAAAGAATTTTCATGATCGGATCAGTATTTGCGAAGATTACCCCGTATATACAAACAAAGTTATAAACTTTACCTCTTTATAATATTAGTATAGATATAGAGATAATTTAATACTAGATAACTTTTACGGTTTCACTTGAATTAAGTTTTAA
Organism: Melitaea athalia; assembly: GCA_905220545.2. Taxonomy (NCBI): domain Eukaryota; kingdom Metazoa; phylum Arthropoda; class Insecta; order Lepidoptera; family Nymphalidae; genus Melitaea; species Melitaea athalia. Next base: position 3,373,868 of record HG992193.1, read on the forward strand.
AACTTTTACATTTTTATCCATACCTATATACCTATGTAATATAAAATACACCTAAGAAACAAGCAGGGTCATTTCTTTGTAAATAATATTACTTATAGCAAAGACGAATTCAAATCTGTTAAGTCGTTTTAAAATTTATGTTTTGTTGACACTTAATGTTTAAAGCAACAAGCGAGTTGTTCTTACTATTGAGATTGCAATTCAAATGACAGATATTTGTGTCAGCCATAACCGTATTTGTTGCGATAAAGGCATCTGCGTTTTGTGTCTTTGAAGATATTGGATTCTAATTCAACCTGGCGGCCATACATACATACATACAAACAATTTTTTATTGCGTGTAAGTACATATGTGTTCCTTTGGGTTTTGTATATGTCTCGAGACACAGGGTTATTTTTGCCCTAGAAGGTCATTAATAAAAAAAAGGAAAAGAGTTTTTCATTTACGCAAAACATCCATCGTACATTTAGTCACAAAAAAATATCGAATTTTTGAATAGAAGGATTGACAAACTTACTATACATACGATCAAGAAACGCCTATTCGAAACAAAATAAAACGAAATTTAGGTAGAATTTTCGAAGTAAACAGTCTTCGCTCCAATTTTCCTTCACAATTTTTTTTCGGTAGATAATAAAAGTGTATATTGTAGAGCTAACGCGATATTTATCACAATAAGCTACTACGCGGCGTGAATAATGGCGTTTTCTGATCGATAAACTTGTGTACAAGTTTCATATACATCGCTACTTGCCTAGGTATAGTTTACATACGTCCGTGTATTTTCTTTAGGCTCTTGATCGCTTCAGCCTGTGATATCCCACTGTGCACTGTTGTGAATAGGCCTCTTTCCCCATGTAGGAGAAGGATTATAGCTTAATCCACCACGCTGCTCCAATGCGGGTTGGCGGATATATTCCCTACTATGAGTGACGATCGCTATCAGGTGTACATAATAACAACCGGGACCGACGGCTTAACGTGCTCTCCGAGGCACGGTGGGGAGACCCACGAGGACTGCACAAACACCCAGACCACGGCAAACATCCGTATGGCCAATACAAATGTTTGTCATGTGCGGGGATCGAACCCGCAACCGCCACAGCAACAGCTACAAACCAGTGCTATAACCGTTGCGCTAACGCTGCTCTTGATAGCCCAGGCTTAAGCCTGAGTCGTTTTTACTAGCTATTATTATAGACTAGTGGCGACAAAACTCCTTGATAGCCCGGGCCATTTTTCTAAATTTGAAATTATAGTAAGTTTTAATATTAGTAGTTTTTGTATTAAAAGATATACAAAACAGGGAATAATTTATTTTTATTTTACAGTAATTATATTTATTGAAAACATAAATAAAAGTAATAGTATCTGTATTGAATTTAACATGAATTTAAGTATAAAAAAATTACACACATTTCTTTTACTTTTCATGATAATTCTTTAACTGTTGGTGAATAATAATTAGTGAATACATAATTGGTGACATAACTTCTCAGTAAGTAACTCTTTTAAATTCTGGTTAGTTCTTCGTAGTGATTAATACTGATCAGTGCTTAGATTTCACGAATTTTAAAATGGAATAAAATGATGTCAAAATGTCCATTTTAAAATTAGTTAGAGTCAGGGGGGCAAAGTGCGCCATACTTTTTTCATAGTTGACTTTGGTGCAATATTTCTTGTGTTTAAGTTCACGAGTGATACTAAGTCATGGTACCATAAGGATCTGTGATGTTTTGCAACAACAACCAATGTCGTGTCATTAGAATCTGACAGCAAATAAATGAATTTTAGCATAAAATTTGAAAACAGTCTGACCAGGCGCACTTTGCGACAAATCGGGTAAGTGCGCCATGTATTAATAAAACGTAATATTATAGCATTAGAATAAAAACAGCCTTATATTATTATAAGAAAACAAGCAACAAAACGAATGACATTTAATTTTTTTTCATAGCCACATTCTAGAAGAATCTGTGTACTTAAAACCAAATTTCGGCTAAGTGCGCCATACAATCTTAAGTCAGAGGCTATGAACCTTTTTTCCAAATATTGATAATCGAGTGTCAAGTATATTTTTTCTTTTATTTACGATGGGAATACCCATGGTATTCCCATCGTAAATGGAACTACTTATTTGGTATTATAAACGGACTGAAATAAGAAGTTAGTCATTGAAATTAGTTGTTAAGTAAAATGGGAAACATGACATTTTTGAACAACATTACGATTTTCTCGAATTTTAATATTTCGTATTGCCTCCTCGTGCTTCCATTCCTGCGTTTACCCAGTTTGGCATGCTGTACACTAAGTTTTTTGTACGATTTTGGGGAATATTCTCCCATTCCTCTGTGAGAGCAATTTTGAGCTCACTAAGCGTAATTGTTTTACGCATCTCCCTAGCTAGTCCCAAGCATGCTCGATCGGATTGACATCTGGGCTGCGTGCTGGCCACTCCATACGAGTAATTTTCATCTCTTGAAGGTAGTCACTCACAATCCAATATGTATGAGGTCGGGCATTGTCATGCATAAAAATAGCATTCTCGCCCAAATTGACCATAAATGGACCAACGTGTTCATTCAAGATTTCTTTTTCAAATTAATTTGCAAGATTTGACTCGACCATACAAACAAGCAAAGAAACATTGCAAGTTAAATAAAGACTTGTAACAAAGACACATTTTAAAAAGTTTGTAACCTCTGGATTGCGGCGAAGTGCGCCATATAAAAAGTCAGTATGGCGCACTTCCCCAACTATATAAATTTTAAGTTAGAATATTTAACTGCAAAAAAATATATAAATTTCACTAGATAGGAGTGAGATATAGTCAGAAACTTAAAGAAAAATATTTAAATTGTGCATTTACCTCACTCGTATGTTGGTAAAAACTAGATTTCTTGAGATTTACGAAGATGATCAACCCATAGTCATCTCTGCTCACCACTTTGAATATTAGTGAAAATAAAATGGCGCGTATCTCAAACTCACATGACTAGAGCCATCTGTGACTTTCACCAAGAACTATGATTTAGTTTGTAGCATCGATATATAGTGTCACTACTAGTATCCAATCGGTAGTTTTCGAGATATTTGTGGTAGGTGCACTTGCCCGGTAGGCGCACTTTGCCACATTAACTCTACGTTGTTCTGAATATTAAAACACATAAGGAACAATACTATTTTTTTTTAAATATAACAACACAAATATGAAAAGGGAACTTGAATACATTTATCGAAAGCTACAAATAATAATCCTTCAAAGAGCCGCATGTGGCTCGCGAGCCGAAGGTTGCCCACCCCTGTTATATGAAATGTACCTAATAATATATACACGCCTCACATTCAACGGCCCCCACTAGGATTACCTCCTGTGTCGCGGGTCCGGAAAGACAAACAATACACAAGCACACACGCCCAGACCACAACAAACATTACTATGTATGTATGTATCATGTATGGCCAATACAATATGCCATGTCTATAGAAACCGCAAACGCGAGCGCAACAGCTGTATGCAAGTTTTGCGATATCATGTCATCAAATTTAAAAAGAAAAATAACTCATTAATTATTATATTATTTATATAACTACTTTTTGATTAAAAATCGGTACACCCAGTAATTGTTATAAGGTAATACACATAAAGACAGAAATAACTACAGTCGAATTAGAGTAGTGTCCACTGCCAGCCACCTAGGCAGAATAGGCGCATGAAGACGTCGAGCTGCTCGTAGCTCGTGCAGTCGAATTGAAAACCTCCTCCTTATTTTCAAATCGGTTAAAAATAGGTTATTATTATAACATATGAATATGTTTGAAAGTACAACTTTATTAAAGTACTTAGTTTGTGTTAGACATCGAAGAAAATTAAGTAAGTTATCCTCAAGTAACTTTCAGTCTTTATTAAATTAACATCAGTTTACTCTATCAAAAGTTTTTGTAATTTGAACAAGGTATGTGTACGTAGCGCGGGCGTCGCTACGATCAAACTTCGCAGTCTATTACAGGTATGTAAATTAAATGAATATATAATATTTTATCTATTATCCTATCTGTTGCCTGGGATTTCGATCTCGTAGAAATTTTGTTATGAACGATATGCTATCAATAAAATACAGCGTCAACGGATAGTCATCATAAGAAACATTAATAGTGGCACGTTAAATTACTTGTAGTTGTAACAGCTACGGTCTAATGACATAGAACTGCGGCAAATGAATGGATGGAAAGCAGTCTTACTAATAGTATTCTGTTACACTTTATGCTTCGAAACTTTAAAGTAATCCAAGGGCAACCACAAAGCCCTTTAAAAACAAAAGACGTAATATTCCAACGCTCCTTATCCATTAAAACCTAGCATTAATAAAGCAAACCAAACACCAGTCACCAGTAAGAGGCGACTAAGGGATAACACAGTTCCACTACCACCTTGGAACTTAAAAGCCGACGGATGGCGGGATAACCATCCATGCTGGCTTTGAAATACACAGGCCAAAGACGGGCAGCAGCGTCTTCGGTGCGACAAAGCCAGCCCTGCGGTCACCAACCCGCCTGCCCAGCGTGGTGACTATGGGCAAAACACATGAGTTCGCGTCATAATGTCGGGCGCGAACTTGTGGAGGCCTATGTCCAACAGTGGACTGTGATAGGCTGTAGTGTGTGTGTGTGTGTAAACACCAGTCTTCCGTAAAAAATATTTATTACATAAACAAGTTAGCCAGGAAAAAATAGTATAGATACTGTATAATCTTCTATTTGCGATGACATAATTAAAAAGATAAAACACGCGAGTGCGACAACGCGGGGGTAGCGTCACCAAAATACACCAAAGTTAATCCGACATGGCTAAAATTAAAATACCGTGCTGTGTTTTTAAAAATTATTTTTATATCTGAAAAGTAATTTTAATCAAAATAACACCTACTTAGTGCTTTTTTTGATGATAGGACATGGTTAGCCAAAGTTCATTGAATCTAATAAAATAATTTTAAAAAAGTCTTTTTACGATGTCAACGATCAAAACTAAATATTTTGTTATCATTCATTCATGATTACGGTTATAACGGTTGCCAAGATGAACAATGAGACAGTAGGTTATTAACTTAAATTTTAGTTATAGGAATTGAGAGAGAAGTTTTCAAAACTAAATTTGTAATAAAACAAAAACAGCAATTCTGAGCAAGCGTATAAAATTAATTAAAAATTTATAGCTCAAATAAAAATTGAAAAAAAATTAACCCAAAATCGGTGTGTTGTAAATTTTTAACTATAAAATATTCAACTACAATTGTAATATCTATACTAATATAAATAAAGCTGAAGAGTTTGTTTGATTGTTTGTTTGTTTGTTTGTTTGAACGCGCTAATCTCAGGATCTACTGGTCCGATTTGAAAAATTCTTTCAGTGTTAGATAGCCCATTTATCGAGGAAGGCTATAGGCTATATATCATCACGCTAAGACCAATAGGAGCGGAGTCCACGCCGACGAAGTCGCGCGCAGAAGCTAGTTATAACTAAAATGACAAATTAGGTAGTTTTCTACACCATATACGTATTTTATTAGCCAATAAATAAATAAAAAGATATAATAAATTTTATATATTTTATTTATAACTATAAAACAGGCCCACGGCCTTCACAGAACTGACATCGACTATTACCAGCAGAACTCGTACATCAATCACTGTTACATCCGGTGACCGGAATCTAGTTTCACAGATAACACATATTACTGAATCAATTTCATTCAGATACCTTCGTAAATTCTTTTTTTCTATCACTTTCTATTACCTAGATATTTTTTTCGAACACAGACTACATGTCGTAATGTAATAAAGTAGAATCATCGGGTCTAATCAACAGGTCTTGCTTCTAAAGTTGGTAAAAAAAAGTTTTAAAAAAAAACAAAGTATTGCCAATTTTAATTTTACAAGACTGAGGCTCTGTTTCACTAGTTGCTGAAAAAAACTATCTTACCTATAAGTATCTAACAGATAATTATTTTATTATATCTTCATATTCCATCATTAAACTCGAGTGAATTTGTATTCGCAATCTGTGAATCCAAAAGTTATTTTTTTATTAGGAGAAGTAAAATAGGCCTCGAGGCCCTGAATGCCCGTTTTATCCCTTGCAAATTAGACTTAGGTATCAGTCACATGTTCAACATAAACTCAACCAGCAAAACAGACTTATAATCATAGCAAGATATCACTCACTTCAGCCTATCGCAGTCCACTGCTGGACATAGGCCTCCCAAGTTCGCGCCAAAAATGTCGTGAACTTATGCATTTTGCCCATAGGCACCACGCTGGTCAAGCGGTAATAATCATAACAAGACATAATATCACAGGCTAAGAAAATTATACATGTAGACCAGAGTACAAGAAAATACTTTTTAACGTTAATTTGGCACAAAATATCTGGGTCACTTAGTTTAAACTACGAAAATTTGACAAGGAAAATGCTATCAGTTGTTATTAGGTTTTAGTCGTTTAATTGTAAAAGATAAGAAAAGTTTGCTAACCAATAACGTAAAAGTAAATATTTGATAAAATTTAATGTCGATAAAATTGGTTCAGATAAATTGATAACGTTTATTTCAAACTAGGTTCAGTAGAAATTAGGGACAAATAATAATAATTAATTAACCGTAACAAAGTTTTCATTTAAAGCTGTAAATAAGTAGATTATCTGTAATTAAATACACTAACGGCCTTAATTACCGGTTTTTCCGGTTTCTGATAAAAGTATCGGATCTATGACAGTATCCAATAGATAACAGTTTATAATATATTAATAATTAATAATAATAATATACTCTTTATTGTTCACAACATCAATCAACACAATAACATATTAAAAGTAAATAAAAAAAAAACAGTGTACAAAGGCGGTCTTATCGCTAGAAGAGCGATCTCTTCCAGACAACCTTTGGGCATATATTTTTTTTCTTCAACACTTAATTTTATCTACATTAATGTCAATACAGGAGCTGCAGTTAGTAATCAAGATAAAAAAATATATTTAAATTTTGTTACATGACAAAGCAAAATGTACAAAATCATTTTAGTTTCGCCCGCGTTATTTCCGATCCCGTGGGCATTCCCATTCGGGTTAAAAAAGTAGCCTATGAGTTATTCTAGACCTCCAGCTATCTACGTACCAAATTTCATTAAAATCGGTCTCCTATAGTTTTTGCGTGAAAGAATCCATCCTATCAAACTTTCACATTTATGACAAAAGAACTGAAGAACTGATAAAAATGGTTTTATACAGTAATTAAGTTAATCTTACAATATCTCAATGTATCAACAAAAAGTATTACCTAATAATAAATCAATAGAAATGCCATGAAATAAAATTGAGAGAAGATATAAGTCTTGCAAATACTAGAAGCGATAATACAAAGTTTATTTAAGTAAATAATATGAAATTGAATAGAGAATAATTTCGTTTGCGGACAGTCTCTTGAAATATCGTCAGCTATGAAACCGCAACGACCGCGTTTTTATTCTCTTAGTGACATTGCATTTGCATCGGAGCCAGAAAATGCTCGAGGAAATTTAATTTTACGAAATTTATTTACCTTCATTGAAATTTTTAATGAAAACTAGATATAATCTGGGTTTGTTTATTTATTTTTTTGACAGAGATTTGTTGGGTCAATAACGCTGGCTTTCATGCAGGATATGACGTGACGTCCTACTATAATACATGTACCTAATAACCTAATTATAAAAAAAAATATTGACGTTATTTTTTAGTAAAAGTGTTGTGTTTCTTGTCGATTCTTTGTAGCAAAATTATGGCAGCTTCACATTAAATATAGCAATAATGAAGTAATAAATAGCTATACTCTATATCTCTATAATGACTATTCAGAATTGCTTTTGTACCTACTTGAATGAAACAGACTTATTATTTGATTTCTAATTTAGACACCCAAAAATTCTTTTCTTATGAGTATAACAATATTTCACATTGTAATTTATTTAATTTGAATTTTATTTCAAACCACACCCACCACATCTATAAATATTACACTATATTCAATAATAACAAATGGAAAGGTGTGATATTTAGACACACAGTTACAATTTTTGTAAATTGAAATTTATTCTAATAGATCAAGAGTCGCCGTGCATGTCCTTTGGCACCTTGTATCTGCCAACGCCACAATAAGTTTATCTTCATATTTGGTCATTGTTTCTAACGGTGTTGAGAGCATGCGGTGAGAAACATTTAGCTTTTATAAAATGACGAAGGTCTGGCCCTCGCGGGCTCTTGAGCTATAAACTTTTAAATACAAAATCATGCTTAGAACCAAACTTAAATCTAAAGTGGAAAATCGGATCGGAAAGTTTTTCCTTTAATATATTTGTGTTTATAAATTAACTCGTAATTAGAGTTCTTACTGTTAGTAATTAATGGCTTTAGTACCCCTGGACGCCCCTGATAGCCTTACAAAAACTAGTCAATAGTATTAAATGAAGTTTAACTTACACTCTGGTATCTAAGAAATGATCATTACAATAATACAATAAATACCTATATATAATACAATAAATATCTACACATTACACACACGGTCGTCTGTTCCTAAAGTAAGCAACTTAATGCTTGTGTTATAGGCAACAGCCGACTGGTATAGTTACATTTGTTTTCGATAAACATACATAATTATTAATACTACATATATAAATAAATATATATTACACCCAGACTCGGGGTGGGAATCGAACCCACGACCCCTGGAGCAGAAAGCAGGGTCACTACAAACTGCGCCAACGGGCTAGTCAATCAAAAACAATAAAATTACTTGGAAAAAAAAGGTATTGAAGAGTTTTTTTAATAAGAAATCAAAACACATTACAAAAGACTTTTTACTGTCTTCTATCCTTATTGTTCTTCTCACTATTCTGTCTCGTAAGTCACGTACAGCTGATAGTCCTAGCTGTTATCATGAACACCTGATTACTTTTGCTGGATGTTTTTTTCTGACGTCTTTTGCCTTTTTGGCTGGTATCTGGGGTTTAGGGTTTTCAGACAACTTAATTTAGTACAGTTCAGTTTATACTTCAATTGAACTTTACTGCACAAATTGTCTATCATTGTTGTTAAATGGTAATCTCAGATTATACATACAAACTATTTTAATATCAACTATGATCTGTTTGGTTTGAATTATTTTTATGTTTGGAATGTTAGTTTTATTAGTTAAAATTGAATGATGTCATATTTTATTATTCTGTGAAAAGCTCTCAAAGCAGTAACATGTTTTAGTTATCTGACATAATTTTGTATTTCTATATTAATTTTGTAATGACTCCGTTTTATCAGAAATAAATTTAAAATATTAAAGTTTTATATAAATAGTTTCTAGTCAGTCTTTAAGTGTCTTTTTAGTATCAAAGTGTTCACAATAGCCACATCTCCCGTTCAAGAATTGTATCATAGCTTTAATAGCTCAATAGCTTCAGAGTGTTATCATTAAAGATAAAACGTAACCATCAATTTCGCTTGGCAAATCATTGTATAATTCCTTCAGATTTATCACACCCACCAGACGACCTTCTGACAAAACAACACGTCCCACAAGTTTCCGCCGCGATTAAGAAAATTACACAACATCTCTGTATCGCTGACTCACGCAAAAACGTCAACGATATTTTTATCCAGGTTGTAAAAAATGCATTATCATACAGTATAAAGAGCTTAAGCTTTGAAGCAATAATCTCAGGAAGTAACACGCTAATTTGACGTACTAAGTACATTTAAGTGATTAACTGGTTATTTTTTCAGATTGTAAGATACAGAATAGCTCTACAAATTTGGATACTTTTTGATCTCTGTTTTGCAATAAATTCCAAATAATTAAAGCCTCGGAAAATCCTTAGATTATTTAGTAAAAATAAAGCTAAATGCCCCAGGATTGTGTACATGCATATCTTCTTGTACATATGTCTATTATACGGCTATTACCTATAACATAGGCAATTAACTATTAATATATAATATAGCAGATAAACTCAACGATAAGTATATAACATAGTTTTTACAAAGTGGGCATAAACGATCAACTTATACAACTATACCAATGCTAAACCCATATAGAATCATATGTATGTTAGAAAAACTTTCAACTGATCTAAAAAGAAGAAAACTAATGCGGATAAAACCAGAACCGAAGTTGTTGTCTCGTGTTCATATAGTAAATAAGGCAAGGTCTTTCAAGTCATTTGTACGTATAGCGCATCGTTCGATTCGCTGCACCGCTTACATTAACTTAACGTGCGCTGCTTCGTAACTCGAGAACAAACTGAATTGTGATGTGCATTAGACTGGGGACATAAAGCTTTTGTTATAATAAATTGCTATTTATATTCTAATCTACTAGAGGCCTTCAGCTCTTGAAAATAATGGCGGTCTGGACACTTTGCTGATCTAGCCAGAATTGGAAGCCCTATTTATTACAAGACCCAGGAATCTTATCTACCATAAAAAGATAATAAACTTTTATTACTGATAACTAAGACTAACTAATAGAAGAAGATTTACTACGGTAACTAGTATGCAACGGTAAGTATATGCAAGTTCAGACATTGTGTGTCTCAATGTCTTAGCAAGAAACGTAAAAATAAATGCTGTGACCGCTGCGCCAACGCGGCGTCTACGTATCGTCGCCCGTCGGTCCGTCGTCGGTCGTCGCGTTCTACTTGTACCTTTAACTGAGGTAGGGCACAGCAGGAAATTTCCTGCTCAAAATTGGAGCAGCCCGACTGGGGTAGTACCTCGACCTTACAGAAGACCACAGCTAAATAATACTGTTTTCAAGCGGTATTGTGTTCCTGTTGGTGAGTAAGGTGACCAGAGCTCTTGGGGGGGGGGGGGGGATTGGGGATAGGGTCGGCAACGCGCTTGCGATGCTTCTGGTGTTGCAGGCGTCTATAGGCTACGGTCTTACCATCAGGTGAGCCGTACGCTTGTTTGCCAACCTAGTTACATAAAAAAAAAAAAAAAAAACGATCCATGTGATATGATGGGTATTACATGAGTCTATAATCTAGGTACATACATAATATATGAGATCCGACTTTCATAGTGAAATTGCCTAACGAAATTATTGACACAAAAGAGATCATAAGTGATATAATTCGATTTTATTTTTTTTAATGTATTGACCGATTTTGATGATTTTTATTTTCATCAATAGGTGGTGCGTGTCCATTTAAATTTAATTGAGATCTAACAAGTACTTTTCGAGTTAGGGCGCCTTCAAATTTGCCAATTCAAATTTTTGCGCGGCTGCAGCGCTGCTGTCGCGCGACTTTGTAAATCTATGTAAATAACAACGCGAGGTTGCCGCGCTGCCGCCGCACTGCTTTGAAATTTGAAGGTGCCCTTATATCTAATAATGTGTATTTACTTGACTATTTTTTCGTCGTCCTACGTTGTGTTTAAGGTACCGTATAAATTTTTATTGGATAAACAGATTTAGATGATTCTTATTTTGACCAAAACTGATACTTGTCTCATAGTTCCATTAAAATTTGATTGAGATCTGATGACTACTTTTTGAGTAATCTGTGATAACACGTATTTACTTGACTATTTTTTTGTCTACTTGTCGATGTAATTGAAGTCGATTTTTTTTTTTCATTTACGAGCAAACACAATTATTTCCAGATCAATTGAGACTGTTGCTACATTTTCTTACCCTAATATCGGATATGATTAAAAGCTTAGATCGTACCTGTAATGATTTGTCCTACATCACGTTAATTAACGTCGCGTAGAGTATTGGCCTCGAATTTGATAGGATTTTTTCTCAAAGAAATATAATATACAGGTTTTTGTTTATACACAGAAGGATGAAGTAAGCAATTACAGTTTGCAGTTATAAAGAATATGTTGAGCGAAAGCGCGATATGTAAAGTTTAAACAGATAATGTTACGTCATAATCGTAGGTAGGTACCTACATTCTTTTCTCATTCTAATTTTCTTTTTTAATTTACTAATATATTTGTTTTGTCATCGTAAAACTAATAAAAGATACAGGACAATTTGAATTTAAAAATTGTAAGCAATGTATGAACTATGAAGCTTATCAAAGTATATTGAGAATTTCATAAAATCAGTGTCATGTAATGTTTAAAAAAAAGAAATAATAAGGGTAAGACCGCGGCACAAGCCTCTATATTAGTAAATTGGATATTCTATATAATTACATGATAACTTCAGTACTAATTATATACCTACATATTTCTATGTAATGAAAATCACTAATGCGTTTATTTATTTATTTATTTATTTATACTTTATTGTACATCACAACTACAAATATCATTTACAGACTGTGAAGTACAATGGGCGGACTTATGGCTATTTAGCCATTTCTTCCAGACAACCCAAATATATATTTCCTGCTATGAGTAACGGTCGCTATCAGGTGTACATGATAACAACCGGGACCGACGGCTTAACGTGCTCTCCGAGGCACGGTGGGGAGACCAACAAGGACTGCACAAACACCCAGACCACGGCAAACATCTGTATGGCCAATACAAATGTTGTCGTGTGTGGGAATCGAACCCGCAACCGCTCGCGCAACAGCCAATTGCAATCCATTGCTGTGACCGCTGCGCCAACGCGGCGTCTACGTATCGTCGCCCGTCGGTCCGTCGTCGGTCTTCGCGTTCTACTTGTGCTTCTATGATATTATTGTATTTAGTTTCAAGTTTCAACACTAGTTGGTACTTTATGTACATAATAACGTGTACATAATAAGCATACATATTTTTTATCATTTTGTATTAAGCGATTAACATATTCATCATATTCATGACAAGAATACCATTATTTTATTTATCTTGTATTTTTTTTACAAACGTAAAAATATGCGTAGCATAACTACCTATTTTAAATGTGTACTCATGTTGTAAGTAATAAATATATGAAACTCCTAGACTCTCTACTCTCAAGCTGTAGCTATTGAGTTCACGGAATATAATATATTATAATATAATTAGATATAAAGAATTTTTCAAATCGGCCCAGTAGTTCCAGAGATTACCGCGTTCAAACAAACAAACAAACAAACAAACAAACAACCAAACAAACAAACTCTTCAGCTTTATATATTAGTATAGATTTTGCTTGTTTGTTGACTATATTTTTATCCTTCTTGTCTTATGTTTTGTTGATAATTTAAACATAATTATAATGTGTGTTATGTGTAAAAGACTGAATATCACAGTCAAATAATATTGTTCTAAAATATTGTTGTGTTCCTATGATGAGAAAGATACAAATAGCCAGAGCTCCTGAGAATGCGCTGTGTTGACAGCTGGAGGTATGGTCATTTTATTATGTGATGCTTGTGGTTGGTCGCACGCGTCAACAGGCTGCGGTCACAGCTTTGGCGCTTACTATCAAGCGGAGTTTATTTATGTTAGCCACCTCAGTAGTATAAAAATATTTTTTTAGAGTTCAGTACTTCAAAAGGAAAAAACGGAACCCTTATAGGATCACTTTGTTGTCCGTCTGTCTGTCAAGAACTCTCAGTCTCAGGAACAGGAAAGTCTCAGGAACGCTTGGAGATATCAAGCTGAAATTCATATCAAATACTCGGGTCAACTGTCCCTTGGAGCTGTGAAACAATCAAACTTCTAAGAAAACGCAATCAAAAGATACAGCCGTTTATGCTGCAAATTTTCGACACTCGCAAGGGAATCAAAACCTACAGGGTACTTCCCGTGAACGTCTTATAGTACAGATAAAGGAAAAATTGCGAAAAGCATAAAATTTTAGTTACACCATATAATCAAAATATTTTTAATAATTTTGTTTTACGGAACCCTCGGTGCGTAAGTCCGACTCGCACGTGGCCGGTTTTTTTTTTTTTTTTTGTTTTATGAAAAGAAAGGAATGAGTACGAATATTTAAAATAAAATTGAGTTCTAAGGACTTCTAGTTTATCTATTTTTAAATGTTATAATAACAAAAAATTGGTTAAGGAACATTGTGAAACTAAAACTCGAAAAGAAAATAAATTATCGAATAACACTAAAAACTTTTAATAGAAATATGAAGTTTGATTTCGAGATAATCCCAAAAGGCTAATTCAAAAGATCAGGTTCGTGAAGAGATATCACTGATATTTCCCAAAAGAAATCTCAGACTCGATGCCTAGTTTATTTCGTCGGCTTTGTTCATATCAAACTGTACGAGGTTCAAAGTAGAAACGGCGTGTAAGAAAAAAGTTTAGAGTTACCTTTTAGAAACATGTACATAATAATAAGAAAATATGATCATAATATTTTAATATACAATCGTTCCTTCAATTTTATTTACTCTGATTCTTAACAAAAATGCATCAGGCTATATAACATTAACATTTCACTTGTAGAAGAAAATTAGTAAAATGTGATGATACCTAAATGTAAAACAACTGTTCTATAGTAAAATTGTATTTTTTGAAATTAGGTCGACAAATAAGCGTGTATACGGCTCATCTGATGGTAAGCGATTACCGTAGCTTATAGACCCCTGCAACACCAGAGGCATCGCAAGGGCGTTGCCGACCCTACCCCTAATCTCTTCCTGGAGTTCTGGGTCACCTTACTCGCCACGGGACCACAACACTAATTGAGAAAAGTTTAATTACAAGTTATAAACATAATCTGATACAGAAACAGAATTACAAGCAATATTATTTAGCTGTGATCTTCTGTAAGGTCGAGGTACTTCCCCAGTCGGGCTGCTCCAGATTTTGAGCAGGATATTTCCTCCTTTGCCCTACTATTCTTGGTTCTTTGTAAGAGTTTTTTGTTGACAACTGGTCCCTAAAATCTATCTATTTATGATTTTTCTGACTAAAGATAAAATTTGGACACGATCTCCATATCTAATGAGCAAACATTCTGTCTCTAGTAAGTAAAATATTAATAAAATATTTATACCTACGAAATATAAACATAATACCTATTAAGAATATAAATTGAATGTTTATCTCTTATAGTACTCAATCCTACTTAACGGACTGGAACAATTTGGTAAACAAAACAATTAATACTGTATAATGTATATAATAGCGTAAGTGGTCTCGCTAACAAGAATATTAAATGATATGTAGAATGTACATTATCTATACTTTATTATTTATCAATACTAATGTATAGAACAGAAGCTGTTTGTGTGAAGGACTTATAGAAATTGTGTTTGTTGTTCTGGTGTAGTGGTGCGTGTAGTCATCTAAAACACCGACACGGTTTGCGGGTTCGATTCCCGCTCGGATTGGATGTTTGTATTTGTACAAATATTTCTTTTCGGTTTGGATATCTGTCCTTGTGGGTCTCCCCACCGTGCCTCGGAGAGAAAGTTAAGCTATCGGTCCCGGTTGTTATCATAAATACCTGATAGCGAACGTTACTCATACGTCATGTTACGCAGCGTGGTGAATAATTACAACCCTTCTCCTACATGAAGAAAGAGGCCTATACCCAGCAGTGGAATGTACAGGCTGAATCGATCGATCTCGCACTAAACAAAAAACGACTTCTACTTACATCGACAAGTATCTACCTAATGCTACATACACATTATTAGGTACTAGCTTCTGCGCGCGACTTCGTCGGCGTGGACTCCGCTCCTATTGGTCTTAGCGTGATGATATATAGCCTATAGCCTTCCTCGATAAATGGGCTATCTAACACTGAAAGAATTTTTCAAATCGGACCAGTAGATCCTGAGATTAGCGCGTTCAAACAAACAAACAAACAAACAAACAAACAAACAAACAATCAAACAAACAAACTCTTCAGCTTTATTATATTAGTATAGATGTGACTCAATAAGAATTTATCATATCGAGTTATATAACTTTTATAAATTTTTATTATATAGGTACTTACTATATAATTATTTCGCAAATTATAACCAGTGCCAAATTCTATTTTTCATAAAATTTTGCACTGGTCAAATATATTGTCTAAATATAATTTGAATATCAAACACTCTAAATTATTATAAATTGGTTATAAACGTGATTTATTTGCGTTATAATCATTAATAAAAATATGACTAATGGTATGAAAATATGTAGCGTTAATAGAATGTAATGTTTTGGCAATAAGCCAATTTGTTTTTATAAAACGCTTTCACTAAATAAATACGGTTTTACCTAAAGTTATTATTTGTTAGAAACATTGTTTTTATATGCTGTTGTGAAACATATTGTAATATTTAATTTAAAAAGTGGGTAATCGTATGTTTATGTTACGAGCGATAAATTTACGAGGGATAAGATTTTTTTTTTATCTTTTTAAAAAACGTAAGCTGTGTAATTGTTACAATATTTATATGAAATAATTTCGTTTATAAAATAGATGATATTTTCTTGTCAATCGTACACTCTTGTCAGAGTGGTCGTGGTTACACTGACGAGGTACATGGTGGGGTGTTTGGTGGGTCAATAAGTTTTCCGAGGGTAGCTCTCCTGGCGATGTGCTTCCATTTTTGTCTGTTGGAGGCGTCGCGACTCGCGAGTACACTGATAGATGATATTAACTTGATTAAATATGTATTAAAAACCGATGATGTTTTTTAAACCTACCCACGTTTCACAAGCGTATTGAAATTATATTATTTGAAATATATTTTAATCTAATTTTCCAATACTCTCTATGACAAATGTAAAGACAGAGTACTGCAAATTGGAGCCATTTTTGTATGCTTTCTTAATATTATTATTAATGTTTTTATCATGTAATATACCTATAGGTATGTTTCTGTACAAAAGCAAATCTTAATGTGGGACGTTCAATGTCAATCGTTTATGTACTGTATAATAACAGAAAAATATTTTATTATTGTGTACATGCTCGTACATATGATATATATAAAGACGATTTATACAAAGACGATAATATATAAAAAGACGATATATATTACATAATTATCGAACTATTTTCAGAACAGACTTCAAAACAGGAGGTTCTTAATTCGACTGTTTTTATGTGTACCTCGTAACTTTTTATCGAGTGTATCGATTTGATGATTATTTTTTTATTCGAAAGCTGATGCTTGTCGCGACTCACGTGGTCTCGCTTGAGTTAGTGGGCCAATTACTTTTTGAGTTATTCCTAATGATGGGTATTTACTTGGCTATTTTTGTCTACCTACGTTTACTTGTAGACGTAATTGAAGTTATTTTTCGGTTGCCAGTAAACGCAATAATTTTGATTTCTTGACTATTTTTACGACTACCTACTTTAAATACTACAAGTATTTGCTACCAGGGGGGTGTCTCCAGTGTCAGTGGGCCTCTTTTTTTATGTAACTAGGTTGGCAAACAAGCGTACGGCTCACCTGATGGTAAGACCGTAGCCTATAGACGCCTGCAAGTCCTGCAACAGAGAGCCTCGCAAGCGCGTTGTCGACCCTATCCCCAATCCCCCCCAGGAGCTCTGGTCACCTTACTCACCAACAGGAACACAATACTGCTTGAAAACAGTATTATTTGGCTGTGGTCTTCTGTAAGGTCTAGGTACTTCCCCAGTCGGGCTGCTCCATATTTTGAGCAGGAAATTTCCTGCTGTGCCCTCACTGTGTGTCAGTTAGTTCTCCATGTAGAAGCTTATTACACCACGCTGCGCTGCTCCACTGCGGGTTGGCGGATATGAACAACCGCTATCAGGTATTTATGATAACAACTGGGGCCGACGGCTTAACGTGCTCTCCGAGGCACGATGATAAGACCCAAAATGGCATCCAAACCAGAAAGAAATATTTGTACATGCACAAATAATCATTCCCAGCTGGAATCGAACCCGCAAACCATAGGTGTTTTAGGCGACTACTCGCACAACTATATACACCAGAGTTCGATAGGCGTCCGATAACATGGAATATTCTAGAACAAGTTATTAAAGCAACAAGTGTTGCTTTTTACAAAGAAAAAAATAATACCTAACTTACAATTTAAAAAGTTATGAGTATGACCTTAATAAACTTGTATTGACTTAAATTAAATTGGTGTGACAACGGGAAATAAACGGCTTTGATAAATACATACAAGTAGGTACACTTTCCTTTATTATTATTGTTGTGAAACAAATTCGGCTGTTCTTGTTTTTTTGGTTTTATTAAAGACAATTTCCATTCCCAATAACAAAGTATTTGTTACGTTTTAGGTGTTTTTGTTTCATAAATTGATATTAAATTACTTCGTTCTTAACCAGACTTCCGGTGTTTTGAAGTCGACATTTTAAATATTGCTTTGAGAGGCTGTTTTTCAATGTGACGTTTGAAAGCTTTATAAGTTTTGGATTATGGTATTTATTCTATTCGTCAAACTATTATCAAAATAGTGTAGAGCTGAAGAGTTTGATTGTTTGATTGTTTGTTTGTTTGAACGCGCTAATCTCAGGATCTACTGGTCCGATTTGAAAAATTCTTTTAGTGTTCGATAGCCCATTTATCGAGGAAGGCTATAGGCTACATATCATCACGCTAAGACCAATAGGAGCGTAGCACCATTGAAGAATGTTTCAAAATCGTGGTTTTTTTCCTTTTGAGAGCTTCCGCGGCATAGACGGTTAAAGTTTACTCAAATCATGTATGACAGAATTGGTTCTATTCCACGGGGACGAAGTCGCGCGCAGAAGCTAGTAGATAATACTAGTTTTAAGCTTTATTGATATACTTACAAACTTACAAAGAAAGAAATATTTTCTGTTTGTATAATGTAGGTACCTACGTACAGATATAAAAATCCAATCGTTCGTTTTTACGACATACAATTCGAATATGTTAATTAAAGTAAATTTTGTCATTTGAATTCCATCTTTGCATCCATTGTTACCGCCTCAGTATTTCAAGTCTCATTGGAATGGGCACTCCAGATAAATAGCTTATTTGCTCCCTAGGGCCCATTATCGTAATACCTTAGTGCCTATTCTGTCGAAATGGTCATGAGAAATAACCTTAGAAGCTTTTAAAATATGTTTCAAAGTAATAATTAGTTTAAGCCTATTGTTATAAAAAACAACGTAAATACTTCATAGTATGATGTAATAATAACAGAGATAAAATAGTTTTAATGAACAATAGTCAATAATAACGCAATGTGCGTATAACAATTACGCGGAACAATGCAAACAATAGTTACATAGGTACTATAAAAATTGAAAACGAAATTCCTTCCCACGCTTGACCGGACGAAAAACGGGTTTTGCGTTGCATACCAAAAGGAAATCACCCGTATCCGCTTCTACGTAAGTAATTATTAAAAACTACACCAAGAAACTGGTTGACATACCTCCGAGATGCGTTCCAATCCCCGAGTGCAGTCCAAAACAAAATAAATATCAACACGAAACACTAAACTACATTCACAAGCACATAACTTAAAACTTTTTAATTCGAAAGTATTAAAATGTAAGCACGGTGTTTATGAGTAAGCGGTATTCGTTTCCGAATGTTTTACACACGCGGTGAACAGCTTACAACAATTCACGCGACCATCCGCGTCGACGGTCAGAGCGATACTGATTGAGCGATTCTTGCATACTACGAGATACGTCCATTCAGGTATGTGAACAAACTCTTAGATGAATCCAACTCATTTGAATGTAGGCTCTATTGATGGTTCCATAAAACAAATAATCGCTTGTAACACAGAATAGTGATAAGGCTGCGTCGATATCAGCTCAGCGTCTAGGATCCCGAAATAAGCAAGATAGCGATACACATTATAGCATTATTAGAGTGAGATAGAAATATTTCGACATTTAAGATGATTGAACCGTGAAATTTTTATATTCGCTACCATCAAAAGCACAGCGAACAATTTACAGTGCTCAGGAATAATGCACTTTGTTTCATCACTTATTAAGATCTAGACAGAAAGGGCTAATTTTTTTTTTTTATGTTCTTAAAGAAATTGTTTTCTACGTTGTAGCCGTTTTTGAGAGAAATGTTCGTGGAATAATAAAAGATATTGGACTATTACCTTTTATGAATATAAGAATCTCAAGATTTTACTATAACATTATTTTTTTATTATATTTTGTCGAGGCACAATATTGTTGTGAACAGCTATACAAATTATTAATGCTGTATTGTCATTATTGTTTTTTTAAATAGAATAAAGAGATATGATCATTATTCTATTTTACACGTTAATTACATGCGATGCGAATGTTATTAATAGAATTAATTAATTGTAGATACAAATTACGTGATGGTAAGCGATTACCGTATCCTGTAGACCCCTGCAACATCAGAAGCATCACAAGCACGTATCCGATGCTACCCCGACCTTCCCCATGAGCTTCGACCACCTTACTTACCACAGGAAGACAACAGTGCATGAGAGCAGTGCAATCTTGTTTAAGGTCGCGAGGTGCTTTCCCAGTCAAGAAACCCCAAATTTTTGAGAAAGGTCATTTCCTGCTGTGTCCTATCTCAATTAACTTATGTTTATGTAATATGCCCTTTATATAATCTCTTATATAAAACGCGTCAGCGCAACGGTAACAGCACTGACAGACAGACAGATCTTTGTCATAGTCTGGGCGTTTGTGTACGACACAGGAGAATATCTTACTGGGGGCCGTTGAGTATAGTGCGTTTAACTACTTATTTTATTTGTCATCCCTGCTCCAGCATACAAAAGTACAAGGTATAGTATAAGGTCGAACTACATCTGTGGTTACTTAAAAACTTCTTCCCCACATTGTATTTGTATAAATTGAATAATTGTGTTTGCTCGCAAACGAAAAAACACCGACTTCAATTACATCGACAAGTAGGTACAACCGTACAACCTAATAAGACGAAAAAATAGTCAAGTAAATACGCGCTATTAAAGATTACTCAAAAATTTGTAATCAGATCTCAATCTAATTTAAAAAAGACTACATGACAAGTATTAGCTTTCGATTAAAGCAACAATCATCAAAATGGGTACACCGAGGAAAAAGTTATGCGGTATAATACAACGTAGGTTGACGAAAAAGTAGTCAAGTAAATACGCATTATTAGATATAACTCTAAAAGTACTTGTCAGATCTCAATTAAATTGAAATGGGACCACATGACACGCAACACCTTTCAATTAAAACAAAATTGATCGATATCAGTTCACCCAGTCAAAAGTTCTGAGTTAACGTTAAGAAAAATAATAATGGCACAAATATACAATGATTTATAACTACATAATTACCTGCTTATTGTTATTATTTCTTTATGGTCGGTACAAGTGCTATTAAAGTGGATTGGAATGTACTACCTGTTAAACTAAGAAATAGACAAAAAATCTCAATGGGGTGTTTTCTTAAGATCCCAACGACTGCCCTATTAGTCTAATAAAAAAATTATTTTTGGGACGTACTCGCTTTGGTTGCGGCGTGTGCAAGGTTTAGCGGCCGCGCGGAGTCCTTTTTTCAGCGTTAAATTAAAATTATAAATAATAGAGATAGAATAGAACTGTAGAAGTTATTAGTTAGTACTTTTGGAATTGGAAACTTCCACCTCTTTAAGAATCTATTTTTAAATTCCTTAAATGTCAATAGTTTTGGAGTTATTAAGAAAGAACTAAATTTCTTTTTTTTTGCAACTTAATTTGTTAATAACTTTTGCAATATTTTGCGTGCTAGAAAATCCTTCTGACACATTTTTCTAGACATCATTACGCATCGAATGAGGTATTGCTCATATTTTTAGGAGCTTCATCTCTATTTAAAACGTTTTTGAACTTGTTGACTAGAGATTAGACTATATTGTGTGTTAGGGAAATGTAATATATCATATATGAAATGTCATTAAAAAATTTTCGGTCCTTTCTCCTATCCTATGATCGCTCTACAAGTTTACGTCTTTCTGTCCACTACATGGGGGTTCCGTTCAAACCGCACTTCCACAGGGTTACCATTCCAGCAATATGGAACACCAAAGATTAACGGCTCATCGAAATATGGTTCCGCCCATTGTCTCTTTGTTAATACCACTGAGAACTTTGCACCCGAATAAATAAATTAAGCAACTGACGCTCAATGGCCCTTAATTAAAGATCGTGTGTTAAGGTCCAGGAACACTTTTAAATAATAATAATAATCTTTATTTCAAGAAACTATACAAAGGCACTTACTAACTTACTAAAATAAGTACAAATGTCAAAATACCTTTTGTGCAAACCTGACAATAACGAGTACAAAACAGTCATTTCACAATTTGGTGTCATCAATTAGGCGCGTACAAAAATTTTGTCTGCGGTCACCAACTCAGCGTGGTGAGTTGGTGACTATGGCGCGAACTTGTGGAAGGCCTATGTCCAGTAGTAGACTGCGATAGGCTGAAGTGATGATGATGATTATGATGATGATGAAAGATTTTGCCGATCCATTTTATTTTTATAATAATAATTAATTATTGTTTATGCTTATTTGTAGACTGCTCTGTTAAGAAACTTAGTTAAAATCATTGATGTTGTAAGAGATAATTTTTATAACAAAAGAATCTTCATTGTACGGTTAACTAAAAAAATACAAATAAGTTATTCAATTCAAACCCTCATCCAGAGTGGAAAAATATTCTGAAATGAGCATAATCATTTTATAATTCTCATAATACCTTCCAAACAATTGATACGCAATAACAGAAGACGGCTAGCAAACCTTTTTGACATTCTTTTATACCTGCTTCGGTCATTACTGAGATATCCAATGATTCTATAGAATCGACACATTTAATACATATTTATACCACTTCTTTTATAATAACTTTTGTAGGTATAACAAAGATGTAAGAATAGTAAGTTAAGTGTTACGTACAATTTTAGGAAATAAATGAAAGGCTGATGAAACAAATTGTTAACTTTTTTGTTTTGTGCGAATCTCAGAAGCTACTTATTGGAATCGAAAAAATTCTTACACATTCGATTTTTCCTTAAAGTCTAGGCTATTTTTCCCTCAAATTAATGCGTGTGAAGGCACGGGGCACAGTTAGTAGGTTATAAAAATTATGTTGCTACTTCTAGAATAGGTACGACTAAAAGCAAATCAGAAACAAAATATAGTATTTTAATTGCCCCAATATAACGGAAGCCACCGAGACGGAGTAATAAGTTTACTTGTGATCAATAACAATACAATACTAACCGACACAGCGAACTTCGTGCGTGATTTTTTTTTCCGTGAATACATCGATTTACTTTTTCTAAAGTTTCTTTTATACAAACATTTTTCTGAAATGACGATCACAGCAAAATTAGAATTAACTGAGGTAGGGCACAGCAGGAAATTTCCTGCTCAAAATATGGAGCAGCCCGACTGGGGTAGTAGTACCTCGACCTTACAGAAGACCACAGCTAAATAATACTGTTTTCAAGCAGTATTGTGTTCCTGTTGGTGAGTAAGGTGACCAGAGCTCCTGGGGGGATTGGGGATAGGGTCGGCAACGCGCTTGCGATGCTTCTGGTGTTGCAGGCGTCTATAGGTTACGGTCTTACCATCAGGTGAGCCGTACGCTTGTTTGCCGACCTAGTTACATACAAAAAAAAAAATCAAATTAGGTGAAAACTTTCATAACTTACGTTAGCAAGATAGTAAGTAATTAGGCGATTTATTTATTAATAGAAATTTTGTACGAAGCTTGCATGTGATCATATAATCTTAAACTATATACATACAGTACCAGACTTACATACTATTTATAACAACAGTCGTTTTGCGACCAACAATTAGGATTAATAGCGACAAGTACGTAATTGTTCCAACATTTCTCGCAACATTGAGATGAATTTACGAGATAGCTGATGCGAATTGTTGCTTCAGCACATTGTCATGACACTCTGACGACTTGGTAAAATAATATCAATAACTACCTGCGCCCCGCGGTTTCACACGCCTTAATTTAAAAAAATAGCATATAGCCTTCCTCGTTAAATGGGCTATCTAACACTGAAAGACTTTTTCAAATCGGACCAGTAGTTTTTGAGATTAGCGCGTTCAAACAAACAAACAAACAAACCCTTCAGCTTTATTATATTAGTATAGACCTATAGACGAATAGGTTTTGTACATGAAAATACATATGTATTTACGAGTACCCATATGTAATATATTACTACTACTAGTGTCAATAAAGCATAGACGATGGCACTAATGTCTCTAGAAGTCTAGAGTCTAGGGAGACTAATCGGTGCGGGCGACATTATAACCTCTTTAGCTAGCTTCTATGTTTTACTGTATTTTTTGCAAGAATTTGAAAGACCATAGGGCACAATAGGTGCTAGTAGTATTTTATAGTTAATCCTTTGTTTAGTTTTACTTTTACGCTTTAACTGAGGAAGCAGCCCGTCTGAAAAGTACCTCGACCTTACAGAATACCACGGCTAAACAATACAAGTTTCAAGCAGTGTTTCGTTCCTGTGGTAATCACTTCTGACACGCTTGTGATTCTTTTGGTGTTGCAGGCGTCTTTAGGCTACGGTAATCGCTTACCATCAAGTAAGCTGTACGCTTGTTTTCTGACTAGTTGCATCAAAAAAAAAAAAAAAAAAGATTCTAGTATGACACCATTATGACGACAAAGGTCGCGATAGAATTGTAAGTATTTTAAATCTATCTCTTAAAAAATTTTATTCGACATTGGCGCAATAGTCCTTGCTATTTTGCATAATTCATTCGAAATGACACCACTAATTTGAATGAATGAATGAACATCAAACTTGTCAAAAACAGATTTATCCAGATAGTAATCGCCGATTAATTGTTGTAATACATGAACAATTCGGTCATTCAAATCGGAAAAAGATTGGAACTTCGTACACCACGTCGCTCCACTATGCATCGGGGGATAACTTCCTTACCACGAGAAATGATTACTTTTTGGTGTCTACAGTGTACAGTATGTGGTGTCTACAATAAGGATTGTCGACTTTAACTGCTCTTTATTAATTTCTTTTTAAATAATATTATGCTCGTAATATAATTATATTATGTATCTGTAGTCATTTTGCTAGCTAGGTTTTTTTTTATCACGTAATGCATTTTGACTTAGTTTCTATCTTAAGCACTTGAAAATAGTAGTTATGTGTAATAGAAAAAAACTATTTTAAAAGTAAAAAGATTGCTTTCGCGAATACTTAAATTAAACTTCTAATAATTAACTGTATACTATAAATATTACAGTAAAGGACCTTTGTTGCATGACAAATAATGCTTTATTGAATAGAAATAATAATAATAATAGCATACATTTTACAAATTATCAATTAATGCTTACAGAATAACTCATACGGGCCGGAATCCTCTCAGTCGCCACAGTTTTCAATTTATCAACTTATGTTAGCGACAGCTTTCAACAATTATACCTCTTTTCTCGTTAATTATTTCAAAGAAAACAATTTGAGTGGTAAATAGCAGTTTATTTTTGAAATCGAAAAGTACGGATAAAGTAAATTTCAATTTTAATTATATAAATTGAAAGACAAATGAAATGTAATAAGTTAACTATTTCTTAAATGAGAACTTTCGTTAAACGGTTTTTGTTGTATAAAGAAAGCTATCTGATGTATAAAAGTATACATGGATAAAAGTTTATAGGATATGTTCCTTTTTTATAATCTTTCCACTTTACTACTTTACTTCACTAACCATCTTTAATCGTAGAGTCGATAAGCACAAACAATTTATTATTATTAAGAGCTGTAATGAAAAATTTGTTGTGCACCAAAGTTTTATCGCGGAATGTATATTGGTGCCTCGCCTCTAGTCACATTTTAATATAAATATTTTTTTAACGTGAGGACCAATTCACAAATCATATTATCACAAAATTAAGGAAATCTTCTAACTCAATGATTACTTAAAGGACAACGCATAACTCACAAAATACTCAAAAATCTTATGTCTACTAGCTCTATAGGTAGGGATCCCTAGTACATTTTTTTCACCTGATCAGTATCAAGCTAATTTTTTGTGAGTGGCTAAATTTTGATGAGGCGAACAAAAAATTCCTCTTCGAAAACTCTCGATTGTGGTAGCTAACGGAGATAGCAGGGGGTAGAGCAGCAGTGAGCGTAGGACCGGGATAACGTATCACGCAATTTGTAGGACATTATTATTATTAAATTATACAGATAATCACTAACTAAAAG
The DNA here is from genome assembly GCA_905220545.2 of Melitaea athalia. NCBI lineage: Eukaryota > Metazoa > Arthropoda > Insecta > Lepidoptera > Nymphalidae > Melitaea > Melitaea athalia. The sequence continues at coordinate 3,400,038 of HG992193.1, forward strand.
AAAAAAAATCAGCTGGTTAGTAATAATTTTTGATGACCTTACGAGGTCATCAACTTGATGACCTCGTAAGGTCATCAAAAAAAATTTTTCTTCTAATTTTTTTTTGCTTTTAGTTAGTTAATATCTGTATAATTTGATGGTAATATTGTCCTACAAATTGCGTGGTACGTTATCCCGGTCCTACGCTCACTGCTGCTCTATCTCCTGCTATCGCTGTTAGCTACCACAATCGAGAGTTTTCGAAGAGGAATTTTTTGTTCGCCTCATCCAAATGTAGCCACTCACAAAAAATTAGCTTGATACTGATCAGGTGAAAAAAATGTACTAGGGATCCCTACCTACTAGAATTCAATCTGTTGACAAATTTTTAATAAATATGTTATATGACATTTTTCTAAAGTACTAAGGTGGCAAACAATCATGTGGTTCGCCTGATGGTAAGCGGATATCGTAGGCTATGGACACCTGCAACACCAGGAGTATTGCAATCACCGAGTTACAGAAGTCTGCCATTCATACACCTAGATCCTACAGCGGAAACATTTTTCGGCTGGACCTCACCGATCTCGAAGTCCACTTCCACCGTTAAGTCATATTAACTGGTATATCCTGTGGTTACCTAAAACCCTTAGAAAGGACGTTTTCTAAAGTCCTATCAGAATTTCTAATTTAAAGTAATGGGCTTTTTCAAAGTGGCGTTTTGTGGTTCATAAGACTTTTGCTAGTAACGTTGTGGAAGTTAGCACTTTGTCGACTCGGGCAACTACCTAGTACTCACCAAACCCTAATCGTACTCTGATGAAGAAGAGTCATGTTTGAGGATATTTTGAAAGCCATACAGAGCACTACTTCAGTCTTCTATAACGTTAATAAAATGTGTACACTAGGTTCCAGGAATTTTCCGCCGAAGAAATCAGCGAAGCATTCCTTTCACCCAAAACCACGATTGCGATACTTGTTTTCTTTATTTATTTAAGCCCGTGAGCCGCAGTTTCACGGCCAAGGTCACGGCCAAGGTCAAATCTAGAGATTTTGAGAAAACAAGTATCGTCTATTATTTTTAATGAGTCCTGGAGCCCTTGCATTCACTAGGCTATAGCCCATTAAATCCTTATGTAGATCCGGCCCTGCACTATTATATTGATAACACTATTATTTGCTAACCGAGCCCTTGCATTCACTAGGCTATAGCCCATTAAGCCCTTAGGTAAATCTGGTCCTTCACTATTATATTGATAACACTATTATTTGTTAACAGAGCTAAGAAAATAAATTATAGTAGTAACGAAAATGAAAAACTCCCGCCATTTTAGACCACTAACGAAAAATTACTTAAGTAAAAGAATCCTTTTTAAAAGATTTGTTTCTCAGTTTAAACCGACACGAACTCAGCATGAACTAGGTACAGTTAGTACATTAAAAATGCAAAAGTTTAGTCAGCAATAAATTACCGTATAAACTTACTTCGAGAGCAGCGTCCAATATCTCCGGTTGAGGTTACCTGGAGTTTATCTACCTATTCGCTATTATTTCTGGATATCTGAGTATATTTTATTACTGTTTTTGTGACTTTCTTGAAATAAAGTTATTGAAATAATTTATAGAATAGTTTAAGACATGAGGGTTTCATTTTAAATTTATAGTACAATATACATACTGTAAATGTTACAGAGCACGTTAAGCCGTCGGTCCCGGCTGTTATCATGTACACCTGATAGCGATCGTTACTCATAGTAGGGCAGTAGGGGATATATCCGCCAACTCGCATTGGAGTAGCGTGGTGGATTAAGCTCCGATCCTTCTCCTACATGGGGAAGAGGACTATGCCCAACAGTGGGATATTACAGGCTGAATCGGTAAATGTTACAGTGTCTCTGGTCTCTTGTTCTAGAAAAAAAGTTATTAGACATAAGGATAACAAGTAATTATAATAAAGCTAAAAATTGAACTCAAACTGTTTAATTTTTTATTGTTATATGGTACGTAAACCAATAATTACTTCAGGTAATATTAGGTACTTTAAAAATCATTTAATTAATCTTAACCCAAAAGAATTTGTTTTCGCTAAAATAAAAAATACGCGATAACTACATTTCAAACTCCAAACACGATGTTTTATGTTTCACTTGCACAATAATAGTCAATTTCTCGGTACAAAAGGCAGTCTAGCCGTCAAGTCCCGACATGTCCGCTCGAGTACTCGCACGTTCCTGCTTCGTATTCACAGTGTGAACGCATTGTACGAACATACGCCTATCTCTTTAGCTTCTAACTGCTTTGTACGCACGTAAAAGCCATAGATTTGCTTTGTGTAAATACCTAAATTACAACAGCTGTATGTTACTGGTTTTTATTACGGAATAGGGAGTACAAAAACGCAAATTCCGTGTTATTTCACGTATTTTCCTGATTGATACTCCATCATTACGCCTTGGATTTCGTAAATGATATGTATTCCATTTATGGGAGTGAGTTCATTCCACCACAATTAATAAGCGCAGTAGAGTAAAGAATCCTTTCCCTTTTTAGGGTTCCGTACCCAAAGGGTAAAAACGGGACCCTATTACTAAGACTTCGCTGTCCGTCCGTCCGTCCGTCCGTCCGTCCGTCACCAGGCTGTATCTCAAGAACGGCTATAGCTAGAGAGTTGAAATTTTCACAAATTATGTATTTCTGTTGCCGCTATAAGGACAAATACTAAAAACAAAATAAAATAAATATTTAAGGGGGGCTCCCATACAACAAACGCGATTTTCTTGCCCTTTTTTGCTCGATATCAATAATGGCAACAGGTAGGCACTTGAAATATTCACAAAATACTCAGTTGTATTTTTACTTTAATAATAAATAATAAAATTAAAATAAAATTAATATTTAAGGGGCGCTCCCATACAAAAACGTCATTTTTGCCTATTTTTGCTCTCATACAATAAAAGCGATTTTTGGCCGCTTTTTGCCCGTTATTACAATCAATGTACCTAGTCAATGGTACGGAGCCCTTCGTGCGCGAGTCCGACTCGCACTTGGCCGATTTTTTTGAACCTATTTTTTAAATAACAGTACCAACAAGATTGTATTCGAAGGTCGGGTTTATCCACATATGGACATTAGTCCAACTCCAACCATATGAAATCTTAATTAAGATCATTCTAGAATTGAATCCTTCTAATTAAGCATAGAGGCTTACCTCTGCTCTGTATATACTAATGGTCTAAGATCCGGAATATAACAAAATATTCCCTCATCTGTTAATTAGATGAAACAATTTTTATAGGCTGATTTCAATATTGTGTCAGGTCTGTCTGTCTAATGTAAACGTATCTTTCTCAACTGTCTAATATTGTTCTCAAGTGTATTGTTTGTATTGTTTCATTGGGAATATTTTTCTTTAAACCTAAACCTCAAAATCGTGTTATTAATCTTCGTAATTTAATAAAGTTATTAAACCAAAAATATTTAACAGGAATTCTACCATTTTATCTAACAAATAAATCCACTATGTACCTTTAATCAACACATGTCGACCGCTAGTTAGTAAGTTAATCTCGCTTTGTTCCTTGTCTGATTTAGCTCTAAAGCTAATGATAATGGTGCTAACCTACACGTTGACAAAGGCTTTAGTGTAAATTCACTTTCAATTAATGGTAACAGAATATATCCGTGTAAATAAACGAAAGTATTGATTCCTAGAATGACAATGAGAATAAATAACAGTGCGTAAAGAAATATAACTTTTAGTAAAAACTTAAAGGAATTTTTTTAATATTATTTTCAATATGTTGCATTTAAAATTCTCATTATCAGCCCTTTAACGCTATGTCCATAGTTACAGCAGTATTACATTTTTTTTTTCTTCAAACTATAGCGTCGTCTTTTTTTAAAGTTACCTTGATTTTTCAAGACGTAGGTACCTAATGATATCTTAATTATATAAATCCACTCAACCGTTTGAAAGATATTAGGTAATAAATAACGTAAAAAAGGCATACGTACAAGATAATAAAAATACCAGACAGTAAAAAATAGCAATGTAAAAATTGTACCTTTCAAGGTAATAATTTTGTTTGCTCAATCAATTACTTCAATCAATTCAATTATATCGACACGTAATACAACGTAAGTAGAGGAAAAAAATGGTCGAAGCTGCGTCATCAAAGATTACTCAAAAAGTAGTCATCAGATCTCGATCAAACTGAAGCATCATCTTTCGATTAAAATAAGAATTATTAAAATCGGTACACTGAAAAGTTATACGGTATAATAGGTACAACTTAGGTCGACGAAAAACGTGCTCTCCGAAGCACGGTGTGGAGTCCTATAATCATACAAACCGAAAAGAAATATTTGTACAAATACAAAGTCCCGAGCGGGAAACCATCAGTGTTTTAGGAGACTACAAGAACCACTACACCAGAGTAGTACGGTAGTAGAACAAATTATAATTGAAAAATACTAGTAGAAGGTTGGTAAGTAGATTTTGTCACATTTACCGCACGCGACACGAGGACTCTGTAACCTCAACGCAATTTATTCAAACAGGTGGAATACGAAATGAGCTTTTCATGTCTGTGGTGAAGTGTCTACTCGAATCAAAATTACAGATTTTTAGTGGGTAATTTATTTGAAGTAGTCTGTTTTTACTATGTTAAAAATTGTTATACGCCAGAAGTCTGTGTATGTCTGTGGGTTTTCATGTTTTATTTTGATTTTTTTTCTTTATACCAGAGATACTTAAATAATAGATACGTTTTACATAGTATAAATAAATTTTGTAATAAAATTTTCAAATAAATGATCATAATAAAAACAGAAGTTAAGTGAAACCAAAATAAATAAAATAGAACCAGGTCAACTATTGTCTATATTATTGTCCATAGCCTTAGACGTTATTTAAAACACATTATTTGGCGAAATCATCAGTGCTCATTTGGCACTATTGAAAGTAAAAAAGAAGAAGAAGAAGTACCACATGATTATTTTTGAAATTTTATTAGTAAATTAAAAAATCAACAAATAATAATAGAAGTCCTCCGCAGTCAGTCAGACTGCTCTATATTTTAAGCAAGATATTTATTTCAATGCATACCTCATAAATTACCTTATTTTGTGTAGATAACTTAGTTTGTAACATAAGCAGCAAGCTATCGTCGTTGTTAACTCACAGCCACGGAGTATATTTCTGTGGTCTGTGCTCACAGCAAAGAACTGTGATCCGAAGAAGCTCTCACTCTTTTCTCAAAGGAAAAGCGTTTGTCTTACACTTTATTTGAATTATCGGATTTAAAAGCCCTTTTGAATTGTCTCTCACCTTGTATGTTCTTTCATTAATTAATTGTTCATAGTGTGAAGTTAGAAGAGGAAGAAGGATCATTCTCGTACATGGAGAAACAGGCCTATGCCCAGCAGTAAGGTGCCTGTAAAGCCCGTAAATGCTGAATCGTGAATGTGAAGTTACAACAAACTCTGGATATAAATTGTGCCGCAAAGAGACGGTCAGAAAATTAAAATACACTCTTTTGAAAATCGCCATAACATTCATATACCTAATAATACCCTTAAAACAGACCTACCCTCGACATCTAATACCATTAGTAACATTTCGTTATCCAATTATCCGATACAGCTAAGACATGTTTTATTTTCCTAATTGTATAACACAATTGACGAATCCCATTTCTTATCTCATTACGTTTATAGCTTAGTACGTTATTCCCGTTTCTATGAATGTAACTTGTTATTGTTTACTTGTAGGAAAAGGATCAGAGCTTAGTCCACCATGCTGCTCCAATGCGGGTTGGCGGATATATTCCATAATATGAGTAACGATCGCTATCAGGTGTACATAACAACCGGAAACGGCGGCTTAACGTGCTCTCCGTGATACGGTGGGGAGGCCCAAACATCCAGACCATGGCAATCATCTGTATGGCCATCACAAATGTTTGTCATGTGCGGGGATCGAACCCGCAACCGTCACTTCAACAGCCACAAACCAGTGCTGTGACCGCTGCGCCAACGCGCGTCACCGAAATATCACGAGTAGCAAAATGACAGACGCCGCGCCGTAAGTCCCGTAGAATAATTATAAAATCGATTAAATTGCTAGAAGTAACGGCATTGAAATTCTCCGTTTACCTCCGTACCATTGCAAACTGAACCCCATTGAGTTAGTGTGGGCCCAAATAAAAAATTATATTGCTGCCAACAATACAACAACTTATAAGATGTCTGACGTGAAAAAAATATTTTATGACGCAATTCGGTTAGAAGACGCTGATCGATGGAAGAAACTGACTGACTGAAAGTGATTAAAAAAAAACTACTGAACAAGTATTTAGATAGAAAAAAAATATTGTCTTGAATATGCTCTTCAAATGACAGCTACTATAATTACATGATGTCCAACCATTTGAATCTCATTGAAATATTAATGGCTGTCTCGTTATGTATTCATAGATTACATTTAAATACAACTATGGGTTCATTTACATTATTATTTATTTTATTCATTGCTTCATCATCATCATCATCATCAGTTCAGCCTATTGCAGTCCACTGCTGGACATAGGCCTCCCCAAGTTCGCGCCAGACATCCCGGTTTTCCGCAATCCTCATCCAGCCTACACCGGCAATCTTACGAAGATCGTCGGTCCAACGGGCCGGAGGACGTCACACATTGCGTTTGCCAAGACGCGGTCTCCACTCCAGGACACGTCTGCTCTGTATTCATTGCTTACAACTACTTTTTTTTTTATGTAACTAGGTTGGCAAACAAGCGTACGGCTCACCCGATGGTAAGACCGTAGCCTATAGACCCTGCAACACCAGAAGCATCGCAAGCGCGTTGCCGACCCTATCCCCAATCCCCTCCAGGAGCTTTTACAGTATGTGTTTACTTTTACAGTATGTGTTTTAAATACATATACAAATATGATAAGCAATATTTTTCTAAAGAAAATATTCATGTGTTCAAAATAGTACCAGGTCTAAGAACAATCTTTGCGATGTTAGTTTAGACTGGAATTAGTTAGCTAGCATTTAGCCAAAGCATTCGTAGCAGAAGTTTGAGCGATAGTTCTGCTGACTAAACTACGGAGTTTGGTTAGTGTTGCGTTAAAGCGTAATTAATACTTAGTTTTAATAGAAACTTGAATAAGTTTATCTTACCCTTGAGGACATTAAAGTTATGTAAAGAATGTAATCACATTTACTTTATTTATTTTAGTAAATGGTTAAATCTTAGTATGATGTTTGTTTGTTCAAGCCTATAATATCCCACTACTGGTTAGATCACTATCAGATGTCTATGATAACAACTGGCACCGACAGCTTTACGTGCTCTAGGAGGCACGGTGGGGAGACAACCAGACAGGAAGCAAATATTTGTAGAAATACAAATATCCGTCGCGAGCTCGAATCGAACTCGTAACCGCCTACACGGCACACGGACTACTAAACCAGTGCGGTCGTCGTATGATGATGTCTTGATACGATGCTTATATCGAACTACCTTATGCTCGCGACTTCGTCCGCGTGGAATATTTACTTTGGGCTAACGCTAACTTTAACCCGCACTTAAACTGTTTACACATCGCACGCAGCGGAAGCTCTCAAAAGGAAAAAACCCCGTTTTTGAAACATTTTTCACTGGTGCTCAGCTCCTATTGGTCTTAGCGTGATAATATATTCCCTTCCTCGATAAATGGGCTTTCTAACACTGAAAGAATTATTCAAATTGGACCAGTAGTTCCTGAGATTAGCGCGTTCAAACAAACAAACTCTTCAGCTTTATAATATTAGTATAGATATTTTGCATATTGACACTGAACTTCAATGGAATGGTTTATTTAATTAAGAAATACCGACTTAATCTTAAGGTTTCGACTCCAAGAAGGCATTGCGAACAGCTGACACTGTTTCTATCTATTAAAATAGATATAATACTGCTCGAAAACCACTCTCTCACTGACGGAACAATAATTTTAATTAAAATTTTACAATGTAGCTACAACGAAACTTCGGAGCTAATAAATTTTTCTTTATCTGAAGAATCTGATCTTTATCTGAAGAAAAATTTATTTACGCGTTCAGCGTAATGGTAATTTGAACCCATTGTTTATACTTTTTTAATCTGTTTGAAATAATATAATAATATCTTATAATCAAATATTATTTAAAAACTTTGCAAATGTTTAAGTATTTTATAACTACATTTCCATATAATGAATACTAAGAAAAAAAAAGCATTCCTTAACGAAGTCGATAAATAAACAAATATTTGATCGTAATTATAACAACTTCTTACTCTTTTTCTTTCTTCGTCCTCCAAGCACCCGCAAAAAGTACGCATACCGTTAGTTTTAAGGTAGACATCCAACCCACTTACTAAAAAATGTATAACCATTCGCATTTTTCATACAAATCGGTCAGGTATGAAATAACCTTCCAGCTTCTCTTGCTTATCCCACTACAGTCACGCTTGTTTTGGTATTTTCAAGATAAGAGTGAAAAAGAATTTTCTAGACTTATACGACAAAGAAAAACATAGAAGAGAAAACATTAGAGAAGCGCGTTTAAAAATATTTGAATTATAAATAGAATGAACAGAATGAGGACACTTGAGGTCTATAGCGTCCTTTGTAAAGTAGATTTAGAAATGAAAAAGGCTTCAAATCTCTATTGTGTATTCTTTGAACTAGGCCAGTTGTCGGATCGTAGGCTTTAATTCAATCTCTGAAGAGAAAAATAGGGTTCGAGATATCTTTGATAACGCGAAGTTTTTCTATTAAAATTTTAAATTTTGTATTGCTTACTAAAAAATAACTGAATTAACATATGTATATATTATATACCATACTATAAGGGAATAATTTATTGATCGGCGTTTTAGTGGTAAGACTGACGTCGTTACAAAAGTGTATTTTGTAAACTTCTTTTTAATTGTTTTTTTATCTTCAAACTAATGCCTCGTCAAAATGTCTCGTTTTTAGGAATAAATAGTGATAACATATTACTTAAGTAACAGTTAGGGTTATTTTTTATATTGTATATACAAATTTATGAATAAATAAATAAGTATTTATTTCAGGTATCAAATGACTCATAGAAAAATTCTTCTTACAATTCGTACAACAAAATCAACTAAAAATTTAAATGTTAAAATAATTTTACAATTACATAAAAAGGACATTATGTCAAGTATAACAATATATGTTATTAATTATGGTACTATGGTTGCAGGGATGGTAGCAGCATTTTCTCATTGAATAGAAATTCCGATTATCTGCACAAAAAATATACCAGAGCGTAGTTCAGTTTAAGCGTAGGTTTAGCACTGATGGAATTACCCGGGAACTCGGAACCTCGGAATTTACCAAACCGATTAAATTGTTTTCTAAAAACGTTTTCTTTCCACCAATGTATTTAATGAATGAGATTGGTTACATAAAAGCAACTGAGACACTCAATACGTAGGTACTTAAGTAGAGAAACTTAAATTAGGATGAAAGTCTCACCTGAATATCAATTCCAGCTTTATTACCAGCTTATTAAAGAGATTCAAAAATGATGTTATAAAATTTTATTAAATTAAACTGAATTAGTTTGTATGAAAAAATCTTTTTTTTTGATTTTGATGTTAGGACTTATCTGATGGTTTTGAAATACTTCTTTATACTAGTACTAACGGTGTTTTCAATTATCGTTCTATTGTCATCCACACCTTGTATAATGTACATCATATCGACGCTTGAAAGGCAATAATTCCTAAGCGACATGTTGGCAACTTTACACTAGAGCATTTTAAAGTTTTTTTTTTCGAAAAAAAATTCATTAAAAATCGCCTATTAGTCATAGCTACTCGATTCTAACGAATTTTAAATCCAATTTGATAGCTTTATAAACTGGTATTTAAAGATTATTCATTTTCTCAATATTTTAAGAAATAGTGTCGGTTAGTAAAATTTTAATCAAAATCACAAACAGGTAAAAATTACTTAACGACGACAAAATTTTAACATAAACCATGTAAAATTAACTAAGGTTCAGTTTTTCATAATGTTGTTTGAAGCAAAATGACGCATCCAGAAGTAACAGATGTGTGATCCATAGGTAAAATGATCGAAACAAAAATCGAAAAACTTTTCTGTCAGGCAATTTTAACCATAGTACAAATTAAATAAGGTAAGTGTAGGGCTTTTTAGTACAAGTACCTAACTAAGAATTTAGGTTTTAGTACACAACATTAGAAACTTTTGGATAAAGGTTTTCGATGGATAATTTTATCGTCTTCATCAATACCTAAACAGCCGTTGTAGTGATCTATAATCACTCACTACTGAGTATGGACCTCCATCTGACAAGGGACGAATTAGAGCATACTCCGCCACACTGTCGTATTGCATGTTGGTGGAGTTTTTAGGCCTGTGACTAATCAAACATCTTAACAAAGGTTAATGGACGTCTATCTAAGCCTCTAACACATGAATGTTGCAGTTAAATCTCTCAAAGAAGAAAATTGCTGTCAAAAACTATTGTTACAAAAATTAAAATTGGAATGGGTTTCTGGTTACCTACCTTACTATTCATTAGATATGTAATCAAAACAAAAAATCATCCACGTCAAGTATGTGTTTCAGATCAGTTTTTTTTACAAAATATATCTTTTTAGGCAGGTAAATATTAACTAATTTACGTTTTTAAAAACAATTGCATTTAGGTAAAAAATTACTAAGCGACAATGAGTACATAATTAAGGTGTGTTAAAAAGTCTTAAACTACGAGAGAGAAAAAAAAATTATCAGGTAAAATTTCTTAAGCAATGTTTTATACCCTAGGTATGCAAGGCAGAAAATACTTTATGTTTAAACGCATTATTTCGAGTCTAGACAAAAATTACTAAGTGTAAACTGTAAAAATTGAATACATAGGTACTAAGTGAAAGTTATTGATAAATCGGTAAAATTATTGTCGCTTGGACGCCGAAAACTGTGAAAATGTGTTTTTTTTTAAGTTACCAAGCGACAACAAACTTCGTCCTAGCGCCATGAGAGTGAGAGCAATCGACGCAAAAATTTTTTCTGATTTCAACGGTATATATAACTCAATATCGCCCAAAATGTCGCTTGGTAATTATTGCCTTTCAAGCGTCGATATTATACATCTACAATTTACAGCGTTTATAACTATTAGAGGAAAATATATTTTATGAAATATAGTAATATTTACCTATGCTTCACTATCTTCGAAATGCAAGTGAGACAACAAGTGGGATATCTAGTGAGAAATTTAATGGAAAATGAAATTAAATTCGAGTGCACTGTTTTATTCTGTAAATAAATAAATACATAAATATATACATGGTGTTTTTTTTTAAATGTGAAATTTCTTTAGAATAGTTGTGAAAAAAACTAACACATAAAAAGAACGAGATAGAATACGTTACTCCTACGCGTAAGCGCTTACGACTAGTGGTGGTTAATATAGCGTATAGCATAAAAGTATAGCATGCTAAATGTTTATAGCATATAGCATTTGCTATACCGACTATGACTTCGCGCTAAATTTATAACGTCTCAAACGCTAAACGTACACAGCGCGCTGCAGCGAGGCTAGAGCGGGATAACATTACTTTTTTTAGCGTTTTCGAACTTTTACGTATGTCCACTCACGAAAAAAAAACTGTTATTACCAATTTTTATTTTTATTATAAATTAATGTACGAATAAATTTTCCCTAATACAGTGACCAATAAAATAAACATCATAAGTTCATAACACTTTAAGATGCTACAAAAATAACTTATAAATTCAAAATTCAATTTCAATACCTCACCTTTCGATAGTGGCAGATTTTTATCACAAACAACACAATAATATTTACACTTAATACTTTTTATACACATTACCACTTATTATTATTTAACACATATTTACACTTACCTATTATTAATTATTATTTAATCACTGTCGTTGTCGCTGCAAAATCAAATCACACTTAATACTTACACTAAATAAAACAAAATTAATACTAACACTAGATAAAACAATTAAAACTAAATAAAACAAACTGAATACTATAACACTAATAAACTAATTACTAATACTAATAATAAAAATTAACAACAATAAAAACGAAAACTTTTGTAGCCGATAGTGTTAAAAAGACAGAGATAGTGGCACGAATACTAACGTGTGACTGAGACAGATTACCGTATACCGAGCATTTCCGAATAAGCACGAAGCTGTATGAAGTAAGCAAGAAGGGATGTGCAATACGCGCGCCTGAGGGTGTTGCCGGTGTTGTTTAATCGATTTTTATTGAAATCGATTAAAATTAAGTTATAAAAATACATTTATTTTTAATTTTAAAAGGTTTTAAATTTTCTCAAATAGTTGTTACTTAAGTAGTCGTTAATAGATAACTGATATTCAAGTAAATCGTGTCTTTCAACTGAGAAAATTTAATTTTTGTAGTTTTTTTTTTATTAATGTCGAAATCTCGTTTATTAATGACAAAATTAACTATATTTGTAAATCTAATAATATCTTATATCGTTTAATATCTTATATAAACAAAAATCAATAAATCCTAAATAAAACTAATCGATTGCGCAATTCGGTTGATTAAAGGATCGATTGTGTTTACATATGGTTAACAATGTGCTATAAAGATAGCATATAAAATAGCATGCTAAAAAAATTTAGCATTTAGTCTATAGCATGTTTTTAGTTTATAGCAGATTTGAACATCACAGCTTACGACCTTTTTTCACGAGACCGTGATCTTCGTCGATAGAACAAATTGCAACTGCTTACCTTCCTACAAATTTTCAGAAGTTTAACTTCTGCCGTGTGTGAATTGCATACACACACATGCGCTTTTTTTTATTTCACACAAAAAATTTCTTTTAAAATTTTCATTGTTACTAGACTTTATTTTACTTGTTAAAATTACGTTATTTTTTTTTTTCTTTTCGAACTAAAATTTATTGGAAAACATAAATCTAATAAAATATAATGAAATTTCACAGTATATCATGCTGAAATGTATTAATTTAAAACATCAAACTTTAAAATACTGCTTATAAAATAACTATCAAGATTTACTGAAAAATAATTTGTAATAAGATATTCATCCTTAAGACATTATTCTGCATCTTTTCATCGGACGCTCGGAGGCTTTTCAAAGAGATCTTTTCTATAACTTTTGATGGAGTTTACGCTTCGTCGCATTCACTTCACTTCACTGGAAATAGTTTTAATCTTAACTCACCCGACTCTTTTGCGTTTAATCAGATGCTTTTCAGATATTTCATTCGACATTTTAATATTATCTAAATTGAATTGAAGAAGGTTATTGAAACTTTTAGCGGCTGCCCGCGACTTCGTACGCGTGGAATTAGACTTTTATACAAACTACCATCACCTAATATTTATGATAAAATTCGTAAAAATATAATGAAAGCAATTATTGTGAAGAATTGTCTACAAACTTTTACGTGAAAATTTTTTGAAATAATATTGTATGGTACAGTTATAGTTGAGTGAGAGATGACGTATGTGAGGGAAGGTTATGAGGTAAACCAAACCCAATGAAAGTCGATCCAACACTAAGTTTATTATGATAAATTTACAGTATATATAGGCAGAAGTACAGACGTCATACGTTTCGTACAAATAACAATTTCATTAGAAATCTGTATTAGGCAAATAATTATGTTGTGAAAAATAAGCTAATTTAAGTAGGTAATTTTAGCTAATTTTAGTAACTTTGCATCCGTTTTAGTCAATAACAATTTCGTAATAAATAAGCTAAATTAAAGAGGTTGCAAGACAATCATATTGCTCAATGTGCGTTGACCCGTACATCCTGCCGACTCAAAGAAATGTGCGTTGACCCGTACATCCTGCCGACTCAAATAAGGAAGATAACCTATATTAAAGTTTACAATAATAAAATACAATTAAGACTTAAGTAAGTAGATTTAAATAACTTATATAATGATCGTCACTGCAGGAACGCACGCACGAATCGCGGTCGCGCCTCGGGGGAGCAGGGGCTCCTGTTCTTCGTTGTATCTTCTACCACTGGAACTGAGGTCGTGGAGGCATCGCATGGTCCCGTACAGACATCCTTTTATCGTACAACCTTGACCGATTTGTAAAAGGCCATTCCCGGTCAGTGTCGTCATTATAACTCCAGTATCAATGCAAAATATGCGCACTGTGCATTTCCCACAGCAAGAATAAAGCCACATGTTATTGTTATGTAATTTAACCCAGCGCACGCGACACGGAGTCTCCTTTGTCTTGCATATGGTTGTATTATGTATACTCAAATTACAAATTCCGCTGGTTTTATCGAGAGCGCATAATATTTTGTTTGTTTGTATATGGACACAACTTTCTACATCGGAGTCTGTCAGGACGAGTAGTAGATCCTTTTGTAGGTTGAATGCAATGTATGGTGCGATAAATTCAATGTTATAATGCTGCTGAGGAAGGGTTATTACTCTATCCAGTTCAAAATTTTCTTTAATAACCAAAGGAATCTTGATTTCGATTATCAAGTAAGAAGAGCCGATGTCACCGTTTACCTTCATTAATTTATAAAGTTCCTTAAAATCGTTTTTATCGGCAGGCAAAGTCAGGTCATTCGGTATATATAAATTTTTTGATGACTGTTTAGAGCTGTTATGTTGTAGGAACATTCAGTTGGTTTGAAAAATAAAATTAGCATCAATAGCATAGTAAAGAATGTTCCGACTGGCTTTCTTATTCGTCGACAGCGAGGTTGCGAGTCGGCTCTTGTGACGTCATCTCTACTTTCTTCTCTTACGGGTAGCACTGACAGTTTTAAAATGGGTCTTTGTATGACGCCATTCTTAGTTCTGACGGATACAACTCGTACGTATCCATCCTTGCCTGGGTGAACTTTAACCACTCTACCCATGGACCACTTGCCGGGACTCAAGTTTTCGTCCTTGATTAGAACAATATCGTCAACCTCGATGTTTTTAGAGGGTGTTCTCCACTTGGTACGAACTTGTAATTGTTGTAAGTAGTCAGACGACCACCTTTTCCAGAACTGTTTGTTCATGGCTTGTATAGTCTGCCATCTTGTTCGTAAGTCCATGTGGTTAGGGTCGGTTTGTGGTCTTGCTATTAGTGATCCTCCAACCAAGAAATGCCCAGGCGTTAGGTACTCGTCTTCTGGATTTTCAGTTAAGGCGACTAAAGGTCTAGAGTTAAGACATGCTTCGATCTGGTACAAGAGCGTGGTGAATTCTTCATAAGTTAACTTTTGCTCACCTATTACACGACGCAAGTGATGTTTGAAACTTTTGACGGCAGCTTCCCATAGCCCGCCGGTTGAGGGATAGGCCGGTGCATTGAAATGCCATTGAATGTCATACTCATTGATCATGTTCATCACGTCCGTGTTCATAGCAACGAGAATGTTATACTCCTTCTTCAGTTCTTTGGACGCCCCAATAAAGTTCCTTCCTTGATCGCTATACATGTGTTTCGGGGTGCATCTTCTTGCGCAAAAACGTCGAAATGCTGCCAAAAATCCTGGTGTACTTATATCCGACACTAGTTCTAGATGAACGGCCTTCGTCGAGAGACAAACGAAGACTGCAACATAGCCCTTCTGTGTTCGGATTCCACGGCCTTTGTTTGATTTGATGTCAAAGGATCCAGTGAAATCAACGCCACAATGATAAAACGCGCGTGAAGGAGTAACTCGAGGCTCGGGTAAATCGGCCATAATCTGCGTTATCTTCTCTGCTTTGAAACGGCGACATTTTACACACTTGCGAAGTTCTCTTTTTACGGTTCTAAGCCCACTGATGACCCAATAGTTTTCTCGTACATAAGACAAAGTCAAGCTAGGTCCACCGTGAAGCGTGGTGCAGTGAGCGTGTCGTATAACAAGCTCAGTGAGCTTGCCATGACTGGGTAGTATTGCGGGGTGCTTAGCTGACTGACTAAGAAAGGAGTTATTTAATCTCCCCCCAACTCTAAGTAGCCCATCACTGGGGTCTAGATACGGAAGTAAGCTTAGCAGCTTACTAGATTTATTTAAACCTTGTTGTTTTTGTAGTCGTTCAATTTCATCCTCAAATTCAATTGTTTGTATTGTTTTAATAATTAAGTTCATTGCGTTTTTCCTTTCTGATGACGAAAGATAATTTTGTTGAGGAATTTGTTTACGTTGCAGCCATTGTGTATAACGTGTGAGCCAGCCGATTGTAGTGGTTAAGCGCTCTATTGAGCTACATTCATTCAATAATTGCAATACTAAATCATTTTTATAAGATAAGGCTGCAGTCACACTGGATGCTTTTATTTCTAAACGTGGCGGTTGATATTTTTCTTCTTTCAAAGTACTTGAATCAAATGTTAACAACCACTGCGGGCCTTGCCACCATAAATGGTGTTCCAATAACTGCTGTGTCGACAGTCCTCTCGAGGCGCAATCTGCAGGGTTATCTTCAGATTTAACATGATGCCAAGACGATGACGGAATTATATTGAGTATCGTACGAACTCGGTTAGCCACGAACTGTTTCCATCTATTGACATCTCCATGTAACCAACCAAGAACCACCATGGAGTCGGTCCAGGCATATACCTGTAGGTTCTCAGGCATAGTTTGGGTTACCTTTTTTATGAGCCGTGATAGAAGTAGTGCTCCACATAGCTCAAGCTTTGGCAAAGATAGTTTTTTCTTCAAGGGCGCTAATTTTGTCTTAGCAGTCACAAGCGTCGATGTGAACTTGCCCTTAGAATTTATCGTGACGGCATAAATAGCGCAAGCGTATGCTTTTTCGGATGCGTCACAAAATCCGTGAATTGTATAATGATTTTTATCGCCTATATATCTAGGGATTTTAAACTGGTCTATTTTTTGATAGTCATGCTTCAGCTTTATCCATTCATTCGTTATGGATTTTGATAAGTGTGTATCCCAATCAGTGGTTTCTTCAGACCAAGTTCGTTGGAATAAAAGCTTTGATCGAACAGAAAGAGGACTGAGAAATCCCATGGGATCATATACCTTTGAGATGTTCGAAAGGAGTTGTCTTTTAGTTATGACGTCATCACTGTTCTCATTTTCGAATATATTTTTGAATACAAATATATCTGACGACGGGATCCAGCGTAAGCCTAAGGTTTTTCGGTTTTCTAGACCCTTAAAATCCAACGGAGTGTCTAGTTGATTAGCGGATAACCTTTCAATCAGTTCCCTTGTGTTGCTGGACCACTTCCGAATATTCATGCCGGCTCCCTTCAGGATATCGATGACCTCTCTTTGTAACTGTTTAGCTTGAGCGATATTATCACAACCTTCGAGTAGGTCATCCATGTATAGTGACGTCATTAGCGCCTTAGCTGCCAGGGGAAACTTGTGCGCGTCATCCATAGCTAGCTGCCTTATAGTACGCATAGCGAGATAGGGGGCCGCCTTTGTACCATACGTGACCGTAGTTAACTGGTACTCTCTTAAGGGGGCCTCTTGTACGTTTCTCCAGACAATACGTTGAAGATGTTGATCGGGTTCTCGAATCATAATTTGACGAAACATTTTCTCTATGTCAGCGGTAACGACGTACTTGTGTTGTCGCCATACTAAGATGAGATGCTGTAAGTCCTTTTGCAAATTTGGACCACGCTCCATTAAGTCATTTAAGCTGAATCCACTCGATGTTTTTGATGATCCATTGAATACTGTTCGTAGTTTAGTTGTTGTAGAGTCGGTTTTTTGTACACCGTGATGAGGAAGATAGTGTACTATCGAATTACGTTTTGTAACTGGAGACATGTGACCACTTTGTTCGTATTCTTGCATAAAATTTTTGTAGCTTTCCGAGAAGCAATCATTTTTATTCATCCTTTTTTCTAAGTTGTAGAACTGAGCAATTGCCTTTGTTTTTGATTCACCGAGGTTTTGTTCAAATCCCGGTTTCATTGGGAGGGCAACTTCATATCGTCCGTTTGATAAACGTTTTGTCGTGGACTGATAGAATTGCTCACAATACTCTTCGTCTGGTGTCATTTCGATAGAAGAATCATTGACTTCCTCTAGTTCCCAATATTGAGAAATCGCTGATAAGTCTGTAGTAATCACGTGACATTTAAACGTTTTCACGCTACCCGATAGTATCCAGCCTAATTTCGTTTGTTGAGCTATTGGAGCCATGTTCGGGCCCTTGATCAGGCCGCTCATTATAATCTCAGAATATATACTTGCGTCTAGTAATAGATCGATAGGCCTAGATACATTGTATTCCGGGTCGGCTAGTTGTATGTGTTGTATATGAGGCCACGATTCTTTCTTGAAAGATATGTTGGGTAAATTGTTGATGACGTGATTGATGACTAATGCTTGCGTCGTAAACGCGTAGTCTTGGTAAATAGATTGACATTCGAGCTTGACGACTCCTTTGCTATGTTTCGATCCGTTACCAATACCAGATACCGAAGCGTGGTATCGTTGCCGAGGCAAGCCCAGCATCTGGGCGGCGTTTTCCGATATTAGGGAAATCTGAGAGCCTTGGTCGAGCAGACATCTCAATGTCATATATGTTCCATCAAAGGCCTTAACTCGGATAGACAGGGTAGTCAGTAAAATCTCTTCTTCATCCGTAGCGACGTGATTAACGCTATGTTGCTTAGTATTTTGTTGCATCGAAACTTGATATTTTTGCGGAGTTTCAATATTCGTCTGGGTTGATGACCCACTGGATATGTCAGTCAGCGTATTTGTAGACTGTTTATTAAAGTTCATTGTATAGGCGTCATGTAACATTGTATTATGACTCCTTTTACAAACTTTGCATTTTTTAGTTGACGCGCATAAATTCTTGTTATGTGCGTACAAACAATTATTACAGTAGTGAAGATCTTCGATAATTCGTAATCGCTCGCCCGGTGTATATTTGATAAACTTGGCGCACTTGTATAAGGGATGTTTCTCGTCACAAATCGGACAACTTGACATGTATGTCGCAACACTATGGAATTCCTTATTTATTAATTTGCCATAGCGAGGTTCCTTTTGATATTGAGGCTTGTAAGTCTTGTTATTCAATGATTTTTGTTGATTATATTTTTTGAATGATGACGACGTTTCTCTATCTTTTGTGCCGATTGGTTCTAAAGCGATGAATTTGCTCTCTAAGAAGTCCATTAGCTCCGAGAGTGAAGGTAACTCTCGTGGCATTTTCCGGGCTTCTTTGTAGTCGCTATAGGTGACTGTATCTAGTTTCTTTGTAATAATATGAACTAGTAATGGGTCCCAGGTACTTGTATCGATACCCAGGTTTTTTATAGCGTATATACATTCCATGGACGTGTCATAAATACGCCTAATCTCGTACGCTGATTGTTTTTGAGCGGCTGGCAGATTGAGAAAGATTTCTATGTGTTTAGTAAATAATAAATGTGGATTGTTGTATCTATGTGTTAACAATTCCCACGCTGTATCGTAGTTTTCTGCTGAGATGTTTAGATGCTGTATGAGTCGTTCAGCATCTCCTCGTAATTTGCTCTTTAGATGTTGCATCTTCTGAGTTTTCGTAAGCAAATTATTATTGTGGATACTTTCTACATATAGATCGTAAAAAGTAGGCCATTGTGTATATTTGCCTGTAAATGTAGGCAAGTCGATCTGTGGAGTCGATTTTTGCTGATGAACTGTCGATGTGAGTTTGAGATTCAAAGCCTTCTTGATTGATTTGTATGAGTCTTCGTAGTCGTTAAACTCACTATCGTACTTGGTATCTGACCCTTGTAGGATATTGTCTATTTGTAAATGCAAAGCGTCGATTGCATTCCAGCGCGTTTGTAAGTTGCGTAATTCGTCTTCCAGCTCCCACTTGTCCTGGATTTCATCTACTTTTAAGCGATTTACTTGTCGATGAAAAGCTCGGAAGTTTGTTCTTTGGAGTGACATTAATGATAATGCCTGACCTTGATCTGTCGGCGAGGTCGTAGCGGCATTTGAAGTTGTTGGCAGTGTGAGTCTGGGCTGTAGCTTAGGCATGGTCGGAACTGCAGGTGATTCCAGCGGTTGGCGAGCTTCTGGTGCTGGTGACACAGAAGTCTCTCTTGCCGGCGAAAATGACGCTACCTTGATGCGTACAGAGTCAAAGTACTCTCTTGCCTGTTCGTATTGATTTTCCTTAAAATAAGGATCAGTATCATTATGGTAGAGTGACAACCGTTGGTTGTTTCCTTGGAACTCAGCCCATAATTTGTCAAGAGCATCGAGTCGCTCGTCCAAGTATTTACGGGTCTTCCGGGATACTGGATCTTTGCTGAAGTTCCTTTCTATCCTTTTTATTGCTTCGACAATTTCTTGTTGTCGTTGCAGTATACTCTCCATATTATTATATATGGTTTTATGGTTATGCTGATATAATTGATAGGACCGGCTTCAGTGGTCCGGGCCAGTCTGTCAGTGGATAGTGCGACCTTGTATGCGCCTTCTCAATTGAACTGGTGGAACCCGCTTCTGGGAAGCCAGTCAACCGATTCGCAGTCACACAATTTCCACGTGACCGTTATGGCCGCTGTATCTGGATTCTCCAAACGTCGCTTCGTTGGAAATCCTTTTGAGTTGATAGTCTTGATTGACTTGCTGTCTTCTTTATTCTTGAGTGATTTTTCTCGAAGAAAATTTTTTCTCGAAGGACCAAAATAACTGGTCTATGTATCCTAGAAGAAAGACTGTTGTCTTGTATAAAGGCCGAAGGACCAAAATAACTGGTCTATGTATCCTCGAAGAAAGACTGCGTGCAGCAGCAAGGCTGTATTCTCGAAGGACCAAAATAACTGTATGGTACAGTTATAGTTGAGTGAGAGATGACGTATGTGAGGGAAGGTTATGAGGTAAACCAAACCCAATGAAAGTCGATCCAACACTAAGTTTATTATGATAAATTTACAGTATATATAGGCAGAAGTACAGACGTCATACGTTTCGTACAAATAACAATTTCATTAGAAATCTGTATTAGGCAAATAATTATGTTGTGAAAAATAAGCTAATTTAAGTAGGTGATTACTTTGCATCCGTTTTAGTCAATAACAATTTCGTAATAAATAAGCTAAATTAAAGAGGTTGCAAGACAATCATATTGCTCAATGTGCGTTGACCCGTACATCCTGCCGACTCAAAGAAATGTGCGTTGACCCGTACAAATATTTACCGTTTTTGACGAAGTATTTTTGATCGTAAGTCTTAAAAAAACTTTTAGGAAAGGGGTTGTCGTCATTTAAATGTATTGTTTACCTTCTTCTACGTTACACCGTTACTTATTCGAATCGCACATTTATTTTAATAGTACCTGGGTGACCGAGCCTTGCTCGGTATTTTCATTTTATTTTTTGTTTTTTGTTTTTTCTCGTTATTTTTATATTTTAATTTTATGTAAATAATAAATCACGAGTGAAATTAAAAAAAAAGAAAAAAAATTAATCTGGAGACTGAGATTCGAACCCGCCTGTTACGCTGTTACAGCTATGTTGACTGTAGTGAATTTAAGCTTCGTATTCTAATGATATTTTTTCATTGCCTAAAAACAGGGATAAAACGACATTTTTTTTAAATGAATCCTAGCTAGATCAATTTTTCGCCCCCGAAATCCCCTGTATACTGAATTTCACGAAAATCGTTGGAGCCGATTCCGAGATTCAGGTTCTATATATATATACAAGAATTGCTCGTTTAATAGTATAAGATTAAAATAGCAATATAGGTTACGTTAGCCATTTTCGAATTTATTTCAAAAAAAAAGTTGATTATATAAATATAAACATTTTCGAGGTTAAAATGAAATACGGGAAGCATTTTCATAGTTCTCTATTCGTCTTGAGATTAAGGGTTTTTTATCCGGTATCATCATCATGATTTTTTGTTCTCCTTTAGCTGTCTCTCCGTTTTTTACTATTTTAATATCAATAGGAACAGCTGCGTTGATATTCATCACATCACCTGAATGAATGATTGAAAGAAATAAATTATACGCAGCGGTGTAGGTGCACCAAGACGTTTGATGTGCTCCAGGTGAGGTAAGGCTCCATATGCTACAGTAACCGCGTAACATCAGGCGGACCACGAGGCATGCTTATATTCCCTACTATGAGTAACGATCGCTTTCAGGTATACATGATACAACCGGGAACGACTGCTGAACGTGCTCTCCGTTGGGGAGAACCACACGGACAGACAACCAGACCGGAAATATTTGTACAAATACAAATATCCATCCCGAACAGGAATCAACCCGCAATCACCGCTGTGCGAGCGTCTGGTGTAGATGCTGTGTACACTGTACACTGACAATATTCAAATATCAAAATTGTACTGTAAACAATTCACTCTTTTTTAACCCATACTTGTTTAATAAAATATTATCTACTTACATAATATAAATAGCACGTAAATAAAATAATTAATCCACATAACTGTTAATTCCGTTCTTAAATTAAAATCGAATATTTTAAACGTTGAAACAATACGAGTACCTACTGTTATATCGGCGCGGCGCCTTATCAGCGAAATTCATTTCGTTTCAATATTGAAAAACGTATTTTACACATTTCATCGCCTTTTATTTTCATTTCATGTTTAAATTATTATCTTCATCGGAGCGTTGAATTTCGTTTTTAAAGTTTTGGTTTTATTTTAACAATCGGACATTAATAATTTGGGATAATGTATAAATCGTTAGGTGTTACTAAAAGTCCTGTATTAACTTGTTGCTTTAAAGTTTCAGATGAATAAAACTTGTGTGTGTCAGCTCCGACGCACGACTGGATTTTATTCCTTCAGATAGACTGTCTATCTTCTCTTGTCTATATTGTCTATAACAATAGGCACAAAAAAGACTTACTAGTCTAAGAAAAAGATTAACGACGACGATTACGACGGTAAATCGGACGGACGGACGGACTGGTAGGGCACAGCAGGTCCTGCTCAAATAATGGAGCAGCCCGACTGGGGTAGTACCTCGACCTTACAGAACATCACAGCAAAATAATATTGCTTTCAAGCAGTGTTGTGTTCCTGTTGGTGAGTAAGGTGACCAAAGCTCCTGGGACGAATTGGGGGTAGGGTCGGTAACGCGCTTGCGATACTTCTGGTGTTGCAGGCTTCTATAGGCTGCGGTAATTGCTTACCATCAGGTGAGCCGTACGCTAGTTTGCCGACTTAGTGATATAAAAAAAATAAAATAAACGAATCAAATAATCCGATTGCGTTCCTATTGGGTTCCGATAGATGGCGTTACGAGAAACGTAACGAGGTCATTCGTTCAGTAGATTTTACTCCTCATATTTTTTTCATACCGGGAGCCTTATAATTATGATAATCGATTCTTAAGTAGTAAACTCCAATAGCCAACATACAACGGTATCTAATTCCAAGACAAAATAAATAAAATAATAATATTATAAGTATATATATATATATATATATATATATATATATATATATATTACCTATATTTCTATACGAAATAATAAAATGAAATGAATATTGACCTAATTGACAATGGAATCCTAATTTATGTATAAATGAGAGACAGACCTACACGGCATTATAATATTTCAAGTCAATTTAATTTTATTTTTTAAAATATTTTATTGAATATTATACAATATACACACACGGTCGTCTGTTCCTAAAGTAAACAACTTAATGCTTGTGTTATAGGTAACAGCCGACTGGTCTAGCTACATATTTTTTTTCGATAAACATACTTATAAATAAAACATATATAAATATGTATATTACACCCAGACTCGGGATGGGAATCGAACCCACAACCCCCGGACCAGAAAACAGGGTCACTACAAACTGCGCCTACGGGCTAGTTAAAATTTGTTTTTTATTAGACTTAATTTTATTTCTAACTAGCTGCTGTGCCCGCGACTTCGTCCGCGTGGAATTTAACAAAAAAGTTATTGTTCAGTTCGCAGTTATAAAACAAAATTCGAAATTAAAAGTAGCCTAAGTTACTCCTTATTACATCAGCTATCTGCCAGTGAAAGTCCCGTCAAAATCGGTCCAGCCGTTTCAGAGATTAGCCGGAACAAACAAACAGACAGACAGACAGACAAAAATTGTAAAAAATGTTATTTTGGTATTATGTTCCGTGTATTTCGTTGGATCCATATGCATTTAGTAAAAAGTGGTTATTTTAATATTAAAAACAGACACTCCAATTTTATTTATTAGTATAGATGAATATTGACTTGGCCGCGGCACAATTTATAATAATGTTTGTGATAAATATAATTGATATAATTACAAAAAACAATGTTTGTGCTATACGATTTCTCATGTAAGAGATCATAATTATATAATTACCCTACTTTTATCAATTCCCGCAGTTCGCTCAGTCGTTGAATGAAGTACAATACTTGGGAGTTTTTTTTTTTTTGTATAAATACAGTCTTAAACACACTATATATGACTTAAAACAACAAAATTATCATTAACACCACCGGTAATGTATTAATCTATTTGTTTTTTAAATAGTGTTTCTCAGGGCCGGACCGTGAGGTCAGGGGGCTAATACTTATTAGGGGCCCACCAAAATTGACCACGATTGAGATGAATGTGTAAAATTTTAACTGTCAGTTTGGAGTTTCGTAATCCAAGAATAAAGAATATTTCATAAAATTATTGATTCTTTCCATTGTCGTCTATTTGTGACTTTGAATTGACTTAGCTGGGGGCCCCTTGAATCCACGGGGCCCTGGGCTGAAGCCCAAAAAGCCATATGGTAGATCCGGCCCTGGTGTTTCTAAATCTCTCCATTAATTTCATGTTCACTGGAACGACCACTTCCCTCTTACTAACCTGCTTTTCTACTAATTGGCCACAGTGATCAGAGTGCAATTTATTTATTATTGCTGAAAAGGAAGGAGTCCCATCTGTAAAAATGTTGTATACATGTGGCTGTAGAGCTAGTTATTCGAGTAGGCTCGAGAAAGAGGTTAATAAGATAACAACATTTGAACAAAGATAAACATCATTTATTGAGTAAAGTATCATACAATAAAATTGACATTGAAGTAACCACACTATGTCTTATTTAGGTTTACCAGTTAGTTACATTGCGCCAAGTCGGTACAGGCTATATCTATAGTTCGTTCAATGAAAAGGCTTACTAGGCTACTTACTAGGCTATATTTATACGTAACTTACATTTTAGGTATTTATTTATTATGATTAACAACGAACTGGAAACTTGGTGCTTATCAAAGTTTAAAATATAACCTGGTATTATTTAAGCCAATACAATATTCTTTTTGACCAATAAATAAAAATTAAATTTATTATATGAACATTACCTATATTTAATTAAAAACAGTTGCAATTCAAGTCTGTTAATGAAAAAGGGTTGGTATGTTTTGATAAATTAAGTTTAAATAATGCTTGTTACATAAATATTGATCGCTTAATATACCTAATATTATTCTTTATTTGTAATTGATAGCAAGAGACTTGCCTATGTTGTCTGCTTACTTAATTTTAATTATTATTACTAGAAGTTACTACTGGATAATGTCAATATTTTTGACTGATCAAAAGAAGCAGCTGGTAAATTCATAACCATGTCAAAAAGTAAATAATGTAATGGCTATCTGTTTGTAAAAATAATTAGATAGAATACATGCTCCAGGGCACTCGCGAGTTGTGAACAACGCAGGGTTATAGTTTTTAAATGATTGTCGTACTCGTCGTAGCACTTGTTAAATTCCCTGGATTGCCGTTTAAGGCGGTCATGTTCCTCACGACTCTCCTAGAGCTGCGCATGTAATTTTACAATTTAATTTTTGATAGATAGATTTCAGAACTGTTTTTCTGGACTATTTCTATAATTTCTAATTCACTACCCTCTCTCTCTCTTTCACCAATTGCTCACACTGCTTTTTGTAAAATTCAGCTGTTGGAACGCGACCTGGAGTTGGCTTTCCAGCTGGCGGGCCATTGTGCTGCGTGTATTTTCCTTATGAAGTGGTTGATGAGCAGATTTTAAATCCGATTGATTAATTCATTTAGTGTTGGTTTCATAGAGAACTTGTACCTAGAACAAAAATTATTACCATTAGGTAATTATCAAGCATAAAATTAAGACGAAGGTCTCAAGAATCGCATGAAGGGACAAAGTCGGAGCAGATAAACAAACACGAATAAATCGGCAATATTTAAATCTATACTATAATATTATAAAGCTAAAGAGTTTGTTTGTTTGTTTGAACGCGGTAATCTCTGGAACTACTGGTCCGATTTAAAAAATTCTTTCAGTCATTACGCTAACAGGAGCGGGGTCCACGCCGGTCGCCGACGAAGTTGCGCGCAGAAGCTAGTAATAAATATATACACGTGGTGTGATCATTTGTGTATATTTTATTACGTTAAATAAAAGTTAATGTATCTTATAAACTGTTCCTTACTTCTTCTAAACTTGCATCTAAACAAAATGCAGTTTGAGCTAGAAAGGACTACTCTTGCACCGAGTTTAAAAATCAGAAAAATATCATCTTCTGATTAAGACTCGGAGTGAGAATTTGGTACAGAAACCAAAATTAATTATCTGTCGTTCCATCGACTAATTAACAAAATATTGACTCAGAGAAATTTTTAGGCATACGTGAATGCAACAAAAGAAAAAACGTAGAAGTTAAAAAAACGATAACAATCAAGATGATGATATTATCATAAAAAAGACAAACTTACCTGCTACAGTGAAAAAAATTTCGATGGATAAAATCGATGGCCTTGGTGCATTTTTGCTTAACGTCACTAAAAGGCGTCAAACGCAACGTAGGGAATGTCTCCGACATCGTCATCATTAGCGCTGGAAACTGATACCTTAAAACAAAAATTAACCACGTCAAGCAATTTATAATAAAAAAACTATAATATTGTATAAAAAAGTATGTGGTGGGTTTTTGTGTGCTAAATTTTATAAAAGTTATAAAAAGTATCTACTTTTATAAATCTTTAACATAACAATAATTAACAAATGATGAACTGTGCCCTGACTATACTTGAACTACATTTGAACAAAATGCAGCGAACGAGACAGGACTACTCTAGCACCCGTCGTTTAACCAGAAAAATGTTATCTTCTGATTCCCTTCTGGGGTGCGATTCGTTAGAATACTAAATTTAAAAAAATATAGAGATATTTACCATGTTTGGTCAATTTTGAGTTCCCCCTATTTTGGTTCTATGACATTACCAGGCGAGAGAAGTTCAAGAACTTGATGACCGGGATGAGTCTTGAAATATTGAATTCACAAACATTCACATGGAGATGAGAAGTTGTCCTGCAATCAAAATTTCACCGCTGAAAAATTAAAATACAAATATCTCAACTTTTTCTGTGTGTCTCCGACATCGTCATCATTAGCGCAGGAAACTGATACCTTAAAACAAAAATTAACCATTTCAAGCAATTTATAATAAAAACAACTATAATATTGTATGAAAAAGTATGTAGTAGTTTAAAAATATCTACTTTAATAAATCTTTAACATAATAAATTAACAAATGATAAACTGTGCCCTGACTATACTTATATATATAACTATAATTATATATAACTAGCATTGGAACAAAATGCAGCGAACGAGGTGAAGGGCTCCTAATCTAGCATCCATCTAAACACAAAAAAATTTGTTACTATCTAAATCATTACGTATTTTTTTTATTTTTTTTTTTTAACTTTCATAGTCACCAATATTTTAATGTAAAATAGAATATTTACCATGTTCGTTATAGGCTATTTTGAGTTCCTAATATTGTGGGACTGTTGCATAGCCAGAGGAGAGAAATTCAACCACTTCATGACCTTGACGAATTTTGAATAAGTTGTTCCACTTAACAGAGATATTATATTGAGCTGCAACTTGCACCTAAAACCAAAATGAATACAATTAATTCAGTAATAAATATAAATTTCATTTATTTGTACGAGTATATAAAATATAAAAGAGTAGTAACATTAAATAACTTTACTTCTAAATTATGAGTAAACTGTGCCCTGACAAAACCTAAAATTGCATAATGAACAAATGCAATTTTCGCGTATCAGGATTATTCTTGCACCCAAATGATAAAACCAGAAAAATAGTCTTCTGGTTCGCGTCCCAGGTGCGTATTTGTTAATAAAACTACCGAACTCTAATGCGTTATACATAATACTCAAACTCTTCACTAACACTCGTGGCTTAGAACTAAATGTGATAATCATGACTGTATGCGAATTTGTTCAGTACCCAAACTTACTAATTAACTGTCGTTCCATCGACTGATTAACAAAATGTTGACTTAGAGACATTTTAACCGACTTCAAAAAAGGAGAAGGTTACTCAATTCGACCGTATATAATTATCTATATTTTTTTATGTTATTGATCGGGGATAACTTCGTCGTTTATGAACCGATTTTGATAATTCTTTTTTTTTTTGTTGGCAAGGAGATATCCCCAGGGTGGTAGCTTGATAAGGAAACCAGAATCTGGTGATGGAATACGAAAAAATTCGAGGGGAACTTTCGAAAATCGTAGTGACTACTAGTGCGTTTGTTAATTTTTCATCTACTTCCATTGTATTACTTGTCGATGTAATTGAAGTCAGTTTTTTTTCGTTTGCTAGCAAACACAATTATTAGGAATCATTCGCAGCGGTAAATGTAACAAAAGAAAAAACTCAAGATGATGATAATTATGTTTAAAAAGACAAACTTACCCGCTACAATGAAAAAAAATCGATGGATAATATCGATGCCCGTGGTGGATTTTTGCTTAATATCACTAAAAGACGTCAAACGCAACGTAGGGAATGTCTCCGACATCGTCATCATTAGCGCAGAAAACTGATTCCTTAAAACAAAAATTAACCATTTCAAGCAATTTATAATAAAAACAACTATAATATTGTATAAAAAAGTATGTGGTGGGTTTTTGTTTGCTAAATTTTATAAAAGTTATAAAAAGTATCTACTTTAGTAAATACTTTAACATAACAATAATTTAACAAATGATGAACTGTGCCCTGACTATACTTGAGCTACATTTGAACAAAATGCAGCGAACGAGGTACAGGACTACTCTAGCACCCGTCGTAAAAACCAGAAAAATGTTATCTTCTGATTCCCTTTTGGAGTGCGATTTGTTACAATACTAAATTAAAAATATATAGAGATATTTACCATGTTCTATGACATTGTCAGGCGAGAAAAGTTCAAGAACTTGATGACCGGGATGAGTCTTGAAAACATTGACTTCACAAACATTCACATGAAGACGAGAAGTTGTCCTGCAACTTGCACCTTCAACATTAATTCATAGAGTAAAATTAGTTATAAATCAAAATTTCACAGTTGAAAAATTAAAATACAAATATCTCAACTTTTTTATCCCAAAAAGCTATAAAAAGTATCTACTTTAGTAAATACTTTAACATAACAATAATTAACAAATGATGAACTGTGCCCTGACTATACTTGAACTAGCATTTGAATAAAATGCAGCGAACGAGGTACAGGACTACTCTAGCACCCGTCGTTTAACCAGAAAAATGTTATCTTCTGATTCCCTTTTGGGGTGCGATTCGTTAGAATACTAAATGAAAAATATATAGAGATATTTACCATGTTTGGTCAATTTTGAGTTGGTTTATTTCTATGACATTGCCAGGCGAGAGAAGTTCAAGAACTTGATGACCGGGATAAGTCTTGAAATATTGAATTCACAAACATTCTTGCTCCTTCAACATAAATTAATAAAGTTAGTAATAAATCAAAATTTCACAGTTGAAAAATTAAAATACAAATATCTCAACTTTTTTTATTTTATTCATTCGTAAAGTAAAAGCTTCTAATCGGTCCTTGTAGTCATATCTGTATGTTTAGTTATTATAAATATTATAATAATTTCTGTCTTATTATTAAGAGTATATAATATGTTGACCTTCATACGAGACATACTATATATTACAAATTATATTTTTTATATCACAAGTAAAAGGCTACTAGTAAAATTAAATAACTCAAATTTTCAAATTAATAATAAACTGTGCCTGACGTAACCTAAAATTGCATCACGAATAATAACGTGTATCAGGATTATTCTTGCACCCAAATGATAAAACCAGAAAAATAGTCATCTGGTTCGCGTCCCAGGTGCGTATTTGTTAATAAAACTACCGAACTTTATAAAATTCAAAAAATTCAAAATATTTTATTCAGCATAAAATTATAACAATTTCTTACTGAACGTCATGAGTCTACTACCAGTTCGAAAAGAAAAAGCCTCTCATCTGAGAAGAACTGGCGAAAGAAATTCAGCGGGACTAATATCATTTTTTATCGTAATGTTTTTTTTTCAAAGCAGATTGAAATTTACGATAATTTTATAGGAAATCGTAACAAGGAATTTGTAATAAAAAGAAAAAACTATAATATTGTATAAAAAAAGTATGTTGCGGGTTTTTGTGTTTTAAATTTTATAAAAATTATAAAAAATATCTACTTTAGTAAATCTTTAACATTACAATAATGTAACAAAATATGATGAACTGTGCCATGACTATACTTGAATTACATTTGAATAAAATGCAGCGAACAGGTCTTCTAGTACCAGTCTCAACACCAAAAAATATTATCTTTGACATGCCATGTTATTTGTTACTATCTAAATCTTTACGTATATATTTTTTTGTTTTCTTTGTTTTTTTGAAACTTTCATAGTCACCAATATTTTAATGTAAAATAGTATATTTACCACGTTCGTTATCGGTTATTTTGAGTTCCTAATATTGTGAGATTGTTGCATAGCCAGAGGAGAGAAATTTAACCACTTGATGATGTCACATGACAAATTTTGAATACGTTGTTCCACTTAACTGAGCTGCGACTTGCACCTAAAACCAAAATTAATACAATTAAGTCAGTAATAAATATAAATTTCATTTATCTATATATATAAAAGAGATTTCCGCCCATTGACTCATCACGATATCTCTGGAACCATAAGGCGTAGAGACTTGAAATTTGGTAGGAATATTCCTTTCACCGAGTAGAGGTCAGCTAAGAACGGATTTTTCGAAATTCCACCCACAAGGGGGGGTTGCGGGGGTTAATAACATATGTGGCAAAAAAACATTTGCGGGGTCAGCTAGTTTGTATATAAAATATAAAAGAGTAGTAACATTAAATAACTTTACTTCTAAATTATGAGTAAACTGTGCCCTGACAAAACCTAAAATTGCATAATGAACAAATGCAATTTTCGCGTATCAGGATTATTCTTGCACCCAAATGATAAAATCAGAAAAATAGTCTTCTGGTTCGCGTCCAAGGTGCGTATTTGTTAATAGAACTACCGAACTCTAATGCGTTATACATAATACTCAAATGTAATAATCATGACCGTATGCGAATTTGGTACAACCCAAAGTTACAACTGTCGTTCCATCGACTGATTAACTAAATGTTGACATAGAGACATTTTAAACGACTTCAAAAAAGGAGGAGGTTACTCAATTCGACCGTATATAATTATATTTTTTTATGTTATTGATCGGAGATAACTTTGTCGTTTATGAACCGATTTTGATAATTATTTTTTTGTTGGAAAGGAGATATCCCCAGGGTGGTAGCTGCGTTCTGCGGGGTATATCGCGGAGCCCGGGCCCAGGGTTACGGGTGAAGACCTTAACGGTGGAAAAGAGCGGAGACAATAATTGTCGGTACGGTCCAACCAGCGGAGGAGGCGAGCCACAGGGGCGTAGTACCTGGATCCTGATGGAGGGCAGCGGTAGCCATCAGTACTGTAGTGAAGCGCAGGAACAATATGTTCTGAATTGGTTCTCTGACAGATTTCTACGGACATTGAGTCTGTAGTACCGCGGTGTAGAAAGCAACGGGATACTACTACATTATTGATTCCCACGAGAGTTGAATGATGATGACAATGCAAGACAATGGAAAAGTACGTTTGCCTGAAGATCCGCGTAGCGACCGGCGCTCTGGGTTTTCCGTGACTCACAGTGTGAAATTGGCTACCGGCCGAGGGAATGTAGGCAACCAGGCATCCCCCGGAAAGCATGCGACTGGAAGAATAAAACAACTCCAATTGCGCAAAAATACGCGTATAGGCACTTGGAACGTACGTGGACTCCTTGATGTAGGTAAATTACACATCTTAGATTATGAGATCCAGCGATGCGATACCACCATTACCGGTCTAAGCGAGACTCACTGGAAAAGTAGCGGCCACCGAGACTTGGATAAGCATACCATCTATTATTCAGGAGATGATTCCAGTAGCTACGCTGGAGTGGCCATTGCAATTCCCAAACAATGGACTAAAGCGGTCTTAGGCTAGGCTTAGTCTATAACCCTGTCAGCAACAGAATTATAACTATGAAGCTCGATGCATCTCCCACCCCGCTGAATATTGTACAGGTGTATGCGCCCACTAGCGCGGCTAAAGATGAAGACGTAGAAAAGTTCTACCATGACATTGAATCTTCAATAGCAACAATACCAAGTAGAGAACTACTAATAATACTAGGCGATTTTAACGCGAAAGTGGGTGACACACGAATGGATGTGGGCTTGCGAAATATTGTGGGCAACTATGGTCTCGGCCAAAGGAATGCTCGAGGGGAGAGATTGCTCCAGTTTGCAGCCGACAAAAACCTTACCATTATGAATACGGTATTCCAGCAACACCGCAGAAGACTGTACACTTGGACGTCCCCTGATGGAAAACATCGGAATCAGATTGACTACATACTAATAAGATCTAGATGGCGAAGCTCAATTATGAACGCACACACATTGCCCGGAGCCGACTGTCAATCTGATCACCAACTTCTCGTATGCAACCTCAGGCTTAGGTTACGCAACTCCGTACCTCGCAAAATTAACAAGAGACTTGAAGTAGTGGACCACACGTCTTTTAGGAACCAACTGGCGGCCGATAACAGTTCATGGAGGGCACTAGCTCTTGATGACGACCCCGACTCACTCTGGCAGTCTGCTAAAGAGTACATAAAAAGTACTGTACGTTCGTCACAGCCTACCCCAACTAAAGGTAAACACCAACACTGGATGTCAGACGATACCTGGCATCTAGTAGAGCGCCGTCGTGAGATGAAGGCCAGGGGGTCATCTGTCCAGGAATTGAATTCGATGAGAGCGCAGATCCAATCTTCTACTCGCAGAGATCGTAATAATCAGCTCAACAACATCTGCCTGGAGTTAGAAAAAAACGCAGAGCGTCACGAAAGTAAGGATTTATTTAAGAAGATTCAAACCATAACTCGTCAATTCAAACCTAAAGCCTGGGCTATCGAGGATATAAATGGAGTGACGGTAACAGAGGTCAATGATGTTGTGAGTGTGTGGAGAAAATATTGCGAGCAACTTTTTTAGTGATAGCAGCATAACACCATCGTGTAACACCAGTACACTTTCACAGAATGCTATGGAACCATCAATCCTGAAAAGTGAAGTTCGATCCGCAATTGATCACCTGAAGAGGAATAGGGCTGTAGGAGCTGACACAATTCCAATAGAGATCTTTAAAGCGATGGGCGAATACGGAGTTGATATTATGCATATTATCTGCAACCGCATCTGGGAAACAGAGAAGTGGCCTCGCGACTGGGCACACTCCGTGTTCATACCACTACACAAAAAGGGATCAACGAAGAAATGTGGCAACTACAGGCTTATAGCCTTGATTTCACACGCCAGCAAAGTCCTCCTTCATGTCATCAATACCAGACTGCAAGCTTTTCTGAATCCCGAAATAGCTATCGAGCAGGCGGGATTTGTCAAGGGCCGAGGAACAAGAGAGCAGATCCTAATTCTTAGACAAATAATCGAAAAGTCTAGAGAATTTAACATCCCACTCTATATCTGTTTCGTCGACTTTCGCAAGGCCTTCGACACCGTGAAATGGCATATGTTATGGGACGTACTCATTCAAATGGGAGTACCTTTTCACCTGGTTCGTCTCATACGCCGACTTTACGAGGATGGAACTGCGACTGTTCGAATAGACGACGTTGACTCGGAAAGCTTTCATACACAAGCTGGCGTTCGTCAAGGGTGCATACTCTCTCCACTCCTGTTCAACATCTATACGGAGTGTATTATGAGAATTGTTCTGGAACAATGGGACAGGGGAATTTCGGTAGGAGGAAGGAAGATATCCAACTTGAGGTATGCCGATGACACTACTCTTCTCACTCAAACAGAAGAGGACATGGAACACCTGCTGACACTTCTAGAGACAACAAGCCTCTCCTTCGGACTTACGGTCAACAGAGATAAGACCAAAATGATGATAGTGGATCGAGCTGAACTAAACCATCCTGACATCTCTATGATTGGCAACTGTGAGGTTGTCCAATCTTACGTGTACCTCGGTTCCACTATCACAAACAACGGAGGATGCGAAGACGAGATTCGAAGGAGATGTGCTATTACACGATCTGCCGTTGACAAGCTGAAAAGAGTCTGGTGCAACCGTAATATCACCAAAGCCACGAAAGTCCGCCTAATGAGAAGCTTAGTATTCCCAATATTTCTTTATGGCGCAGAAACGTGGACGGTTAGACTTAAAGACCGACGCAAAATCGATGCACTCGAGATGTGGTGCTGGCGGCGACTGCTACGGATCCCTTGGACAGCGTTTAGGACCAACATTTCGATTCTGGATGAGTTAAAGATCAAGAAGAGATTATCGTCGACTGTGCAAACACGAGTCCTAAAATATTTCGGACACGTTGTTCGAAACGAACAGTCCATGGAGAGACTCGTTGTCCAGGGGCAGGTAGAGGGTAAGCGGTCACGCGGTCGATCGCCTACGCGTTGGACAGACCTCATCAAGGCTGCGACACAGTCCTCCATAGTCCAGAGTTCTCGAGACGCTAAAAACCGCATCAAGTGGAGGCGTATAGCGGGGGCTGCTTTAGCAATGGATCATCGTCAACCACGACCACTCTGTCAAGAGTGAACGACTAAGGAGGAGGTAGCTTGATAAGGAAACCAGAATCTGATGATGGAATACGAAAAAATTCGAGGGGAACTTTCGAAAATCGTAGTGACGACTAGTGAGTTTGTTAATTTTTCATCTACTTCCATTGTATTACTTGTCGATGTAATTGAAGTCAGTTTTTTTTTCGTTTGCTAACAAACACAATTATTAGGGATCATTCGCACCGGTAAATGCAACAACAAAAAAAACTCAGAAGTTAAAAAAACGATAAGAGTCAAGATGATGATAATTATGTTAAAAAAGGCAAACTTACCCGTTACAATGAAAAAAAAAATCGATGGATAATATCGATGCCTTTGATGGATTTTTGCTTAACGTCACTAAAAGACGTCAAACGCATCGTAGGGAATGTCTCCGACATCGTCATCATTAGCGCTGGAAACTGATACCTTAAAACAAAAATTAACCATTTCAAGCAATTTATAATTAAAAAACTATAATATTGTATAAAAAAGTATGTGGTGGGTTTTTGTGTGCTAATATAAAAGTTATAAAAAGTATCTACTTTAGTAAATACTTTAACATAACAATAATTTAACAAATGATGAACTGTGCCCTGACTATACTTGAACTACATTTGAACAAAATGCAGCGAACGAGGTACAGGACTACTCTAGCACCCGTCGTAAAAACCAGAAAAATTTTATCTTCTGATTCCCTTTTGGAGTGCGATTTGTTACAATACTAAATTAAAAATATATAGAGATATTTACCATGTTTGGTCTATTTTGAGTCCCCCATATTTTGGTTCTATGACATTGCAGGCGAGAGAAGTTCAAGAACTTGATGACCGAGATGAGTCTTGAAAACATTGACTTCACAAAAATTCACATGAAGACGAGAAATTGTCCTGCAACTTGCACCTTCAACATAAATTAATAAAGCTAGTAATAAATCAAAATTTCACAGTCTTTTTTTATTCTATTCATTCGTAAAGTAAAAGCTTCTAATCGTTCCTTGTAGTCATACCTGTATGTTTAGGTGCTTATTATAATATTAGTTTATGCAACTGTCATATAATGAAGGGTATTAAAACACGAGTGTGAGTTTATGAAACGAGCGCAGCGAGTTTCATAATAGTAACGAGTGTTTTAATACCCGTGTTATATGCAGTTGCATACACTACTTTATCTTCACTAATGCAATTAATCAAACAACAAGAGTAAAAGCTGACAATAGTTTATTTATAATAATTGTTCAAATTTTGTATGGTACAATTTTGAAAGTTAATGTTAATTATTGATCCAGCAGCTGTAGCGGTCGCGGGGCAAGCAGTAGAGCTCATAGACGGATTCGGAATATTTATTAGTTTATTAAATTAAATTCACGCGTACGTGTACTGTCACAGTGATTTTGCCGCCATTAAAATCTAACCAATGAGAGCGCAGCTGCGCGCATGCGCGCGATGTTATAATGAGATTTTACGATATCGATGTGGATATTATACCATCATGTGAAATTGCTTAAATTGAGTGTTTTGTTGTCTGCGCTATAACAGTAGTAATTATAAGTCAAGTATTGGAAACATAAGTAGAATGTTACAACATTAGTGTAGATAAATATTATAATAATTTCTGTCTTATTATTAAGAGTATATAATATATTGACCTTCATACGAGACATCACAAGTAAAAGACTAGCAACATTAAACAACTATAATTTACAAATTAATAATAAATTGTGCCTGATGTAACCTAAAATTGCATCATGAATAAATGCAATTAGCGCGTATCAGGATTATTCTTGCACCCAAATGATAAAACCAAAAAAATAGTCTTCTGGTTCGCGTCCCAGGTGCGTATTTGTTAATAAAACTACCGAACTCTAATGCGTTATACATAATACTCTAACTCTTTACCAGCACTCGTGGCTTAGAACTAAATGTGATAATCATGACTGTATGCGAATTTGTTACAACCCAAAGTTACTAATTAACTGTCGTTCCATCGACTGATTAACAAAATGTTGACTTAGAGACATTTTTGCAATGCAACAAAAGAAAAAACTAGGAAGTTAAAAAAAGGAGAAGAGTCAAGATGATAATATGTTAAAAAAGACAAACTTACCCGCTACAATGAAAAAAAAATCGATGGATAAAATCAATGGCCGTGGTGGATTTTTGCTTGATATCACTAAAAGACGTCAAACGCAACGTAGGGAATGTCTCCAACATCGTCATCATTAGCGCTGGAAACTGATATCTACCTTAAAACAAAAATTATCCACGTCAAGCAATTTATAATAAAAACAACTATAATATTGTATAAAAAGTATGTGATGGGTTTTGGGTGCTAAATTTTATAATAATTATAAAAAATATCTACTTTAGTAGATCTTTAACATAACAATAATTAACAAATAATGAACTGTGCCCTGACTATACTTGAACTACATTTGAATAAAATGCAACAACAAGGTACAGGACTACTCTAGCACCCGTCGTTTAACCAGAAAAACGTTATCTTCCGATTCCCTTTTGGGGTGCAATTCGTTAGAATACTAAATGAAAAATATATAGAGATATTTACCATGTTTGTTCAATTTTGAGTTTCCTATATTTTGGTTCTATGACATTGCCAGGCGAGAGGAGTTCAAGAACTTGATGACCGGGATGAGTCTTGAAATATTGAATTCACAAACATTCTTGCTCCTTCCCTTCAACATAAATTAATAAAGTTAGTAATAAATCAAAATTTCACAGTTGAAAAATTAAAATACAAATAATTATGATGTCCCAACGATGTTCTAAACGAGTATTCTTTGCTCTATTAAACAACTTCCTTACCCTGCGTCGTAGCTTTTCGAGCTCCTGTCCCCACCAGTGCCCTTTGCGGAACTGTCGCGACATTGGTAAGGAGAGTGAGCATGTTTGTTTGAAGCTAGTGATTAGGCAGTTGGTTACCTGATTGATGTGGTTGTCAATTTCAGCCGTGTCTTCATGGTTGTCGGGGACAGTTTCTGCGCTGTTAGAAGCTCATACCTGCCACGGTCCATCTTCCGTAGGTTACAGCGAGGTTCAGGTGGCGTAAGCGTATCTTCCAAGTTGTATTTGGTCCACCGGTGATCAGAGCACGACACGTCGTCAGACACATGCTAATCTGAAATATATTCGGACGCATGCTCGGTCGCCAGAGTAAAGTCGGTTCAGATCCCTTATTAATAACATTAAGATTAGTTGCGAGTAAAAACGAAACAAAGTCCTCACCTCGCTGGTTGTTGTAGGGCTACGGTCTTGGTTTTTCTTTCCAGCAATCTGCGTAGGCTGGCCGTTGCAGTCTGGCTATGCTGGAGGTTAATTTGTGTGATGGACAGGTGCGTTTTAGAGGATCTGGCAGCACCATCATCACTGTTCAAAATGGCCTCGTCTAGATCCACTAGCTCACCCTTGGAGAGATCACCCAGGTCTATACCACCTCGGATGAGCCGGTGTCGACGACAGGGGAGGACATTCTACCCGTGGCTGTCTTTGGTCGTACGTTTCTTACGGCTCCTAGTTCGCTTGGGTTTGAAAGCGCTGGCAGAAGCAGTTGCCACAACCTCCGACGGTGCCCCTACAGTTGCAGCTGATCCGGCTACGCCAGGGGCCTGTGCAACACTGACAGGGGCTGCGCGGGTCCTTGCGGGTTCTTGCGGTCCCTTCGGCAACTTCTAGCAGCCTACTCCCGTCATTAGTCGGGCAACGGGTCTGTCGAAAGCAAAATTAATAAGCATGTATAAGTAATAAGTAAAGCCAAGATGTATAAGACTGCTCTAACAAAAAAAAATATCAATGAGGTTTTAAGCGCTGGTTTTGTCCCAACAAAATTATCTCTTGCTTGTTGGTTAATAATAATAACAATAATAATCATTTATTTCGGAAATAAATCCATATTCAAATTAAAAATTAAATAACAATATATAAGATAAAATAAAACAAAATGGGGTTAGTAACAGTTACATTATATAAATTAAATAAGTTAAGAAAAAGTTAAGAAAAACGTAAGAGTTGTATGTACTACAGTCTTAGAAACAACGAATGCTGAAATATGTAGGTCACGTATTTTTTATTACACTAAAAATATGACTAATATTATAAAACGGAAGTACTAGTCATGAAAACGACAAATAAACTTGTGCTTTAGAAAACGTTAAATGTATATTAACCACGGACTTTTTAACCAAAGAACAAAAGTTATTAAAATACAAAAAAATACAAAATACACCCTAACAAACTTTGCCAGTATCTAATGAAAATGTAGCTACAGCTTGCAAGGATTACTATTGCACCCGAACCGAAAACTAAAAAAATATTTATTCTCTGATTTCTAACATTGGGGCGAATTTATTTAAATGCTTTATTAGTAAAATATAATTTAATCTATACTTAATATAATAAAGCTGAAGAGTTTGTTTGTTTGATTGTTTGTTTCTTTGTTTGAACGCTCTAATCTCAGGATCTACTGGACCGATTTGAAAAATTCTTTCATTGTTAAATAGCCCATTTATCGAGGAAGGCTATAGGCTATATATCATCACGCTAAGATCAATAGGAGCGGAGTCCACGCCGACGGGTTCGGGTCGGGTTTTTTCCTTTTGAGAGCTTCCGGTGCGTGAAAACTTAAAGTTTCGCACAAATCATGTATGACAGAACAGATCCTATTCCACGCGGACGAAGTCGCGCGCAGAAGCTAGTTAATAATACAGACTTACCAGAAAAAATTTGAAGTTCTTATGAAGTGGTTCATGGCCAATGTAGGTTTTAAATCGATTATTCATTTAATGTTGGTTTTAAAGAGAACTTGTACCTAAAACAAAAATCACTAGCTTTAGGTAATTGTCAAGTATAATATTAACAAGACGGTGTTAAGCATCGCAGAAAGAGACAAAGTCGGAGCAGATGAACAAATACGAACAAATCGGGAATATTTATATTATAAATAGGTATATATACGCGGTTTGATCATTTGTGTATATTTTATTACGTTAAATAAAAGTTAATGTATCTTATAAACTGTTCCTTACTTCTTCTAAACTTGCATCTAAACAAAATGCAGTTTGAGCTAGAAAGGACTACTCTTGCACTCAGTTTAAAAATCAGAAAAATGTCATCTTCTGATTAAGAGACTCAAGAGTGCGAATTTGGTACAGTACCCAAATTTATTAATTCAACTGTCGTTCGTTCCTTTTGCAAACCATGCGACTTCTAGTTTCCCAAACTTACTCATAATTTGTATATATTACAAGATTTAATTTGTTTATTTATCTATACTTCTATACTAATATATAAAGCTGAAGAGTTTGTTTGTTTGTTTGTTTGTTTGTTTGAACGCGGTAATCTCTGGAACTACTGGGCCGATTTGAAATTTTTTTTCAGTGTTAGATAGCCCATTTATCGAGGAAGGCTATGTAACGTCACGCTAAGACCAATAGGAGCGGAGTCTACGCCGACGAAGTCGCGCGCAGAAGCTAGTTTCATATAAAATCTATTGACAATTATACAATACTTTGTTCTTCTCAACTGTCATAATATTGTTGTTTTGTTTCTGCAAAACTGACTACTGTAAATGGTAAGTTAGAGACACGACTAATCGACTGATCAGTTGTATCATGGTGTAATTGGTAATTTAGAGGAATTTTACGTTTAATTTGTAACAGTAGATGCGAAAAGAAAACAAAAGTTACAAGTAAAAAAAAAAGAATAGTGAAGATACACATACGTGAAAAAAAATCAAACTTACGGCTACAATGAAGAAAATTTGGATGAAGATATCGATGGCGGTTATGGATTTGGCTTGGTGTCACTATAAAACCACAAAGCCAACGTAAACAATGTCTTCAACATCTTCACCTTTAGCACTAGAAACTAATAGGTGACACCTGAAACAAATAACTAATAATAATAATAACTTCTAGGAATTTAATATAATGAAAACAAAATGGATTGTATAAACATTTTGAAAAATATCTAGTTCAGTAAATACTTTAACATAACAATAATTAACAAATAATGAACTGTGCCCTGACTATACTTGAACTACATTTGAACAAAATGCAGCGAACGAGGTACAGGACTACTCTAGCACCCGTCGTAAAAACCAGAAAAATGTTATCTTCTGATTCCCTTTTGGGGTGCGATTTGTTACAATACTCAACACCTGAAAAATATTATCTTCTGATTTGCATAATCCATAAAAAAATCGGCCAAGTGAGAGTCGGACTCCCGCACAAAGGGATCCCATACGACGATACGAGGATACCATTGACTAGGTAAACAACAGTGGGTACATTAATTTTAATATCGGGCAAAAACGGCAAAAATCACTTTTGTTGTATGAGAGCCCACAATAATATATTTTTTAATTTTATTATTTACTAGCTGCGACCCCGCAAACGTTGTTTTGCCATTTATGTTATTAACCCCCGCAACCCCCTCTTGTGGGTGGAATTTTGTAAAATCCGTTCTTAGCTGACCTCTACTTGGCGAAAGGAACATTCCTACCAAATTTCAAGTCTCTACGCCTTATGGTTCCAGAGATATCGTGATGAGTCAAAAATCTCTTTTATTATTAAAGTAAAATATACGATTAAGTATTTTGTGAATATTTTAAGTGCCTACCTCTTACCATTAATTAATATCGAGTAAAAATAGGCAAAACTGACGCTTTTTTTGTATGGGAGCCCCCCTTAAATATTTATTTTATTTTAATTTTATTATTTATTATTAACTAGCGACCCGTCCCGGCTCCGCACGGGTACCATGTTGATACAAAATATTAAATAACTAATTGCAACGTAAGCACAAAAAATATGTTTATTTACGACAACCATTAGAAACCCTGCGTAGTTTTAAGGATCTAAGCACATATTATAGGGACAGACAGCGGGACGCGACTTTGTTTTATAATATGTGTTGATGATGTATTGAAGTAAAAAATTAACTGAGTATTTTGCGAATATGTCAAGTGACTTCCTGTTGCCATTATTGATATTGAGCAAAAAGGGCAACAAATCGCGTTTATTTGATGTTATAGGGGCAACAGAAATACTTAATTTGTGAAAATTTCAACTGTCTAGCTATCGCCGTTCTTGAGATACAGCCTGGTGACAGACGGACGGACGGACGGACAGACAGCGAAGTCTTAGTAATAGAACCCTAAAAAAGAAAAAATATGTTAAATAGGATATTTACCATGTTCGTTATAGGTTATTTTGAGTCCCCAATATTGTGGGATTGTTGCATAGCCACAGGAGAGATATTCAACCACTTGATGACCTTGACGAATTTTGAATAAGTTGATCCACTTCACAGAGATATTATATCGAGCTGCGGCTTGCACCTAAAACCAAAATTAATAGAATTTAGTCAATAATAAATAGAAACATTAATTTTTATATCAAACATAAAAGACTAGTAACATTAAACAACTATAATTTACAAATTAATACTAAACTGTGCCTGACGTAACCTAAAATTGCATCACGAATAAATGCAATTAGCGTGAATCAGGATTATTCTTGCACCCAAATGATAAAACCAGAAAAATAGTCTTTTGGTTCGCGTCCCAGGCGCATATTTTCTAACTCTTTACGAACACTCGTGGCTTAGAACTAAATATGATAACCATGACTTTATGTACGAAACAGGACGAGCAAGGAATCAAAGAAAGGATCTAAAGTTGATTGCTGTTTGTTAACAATTCACTAATCCCGATTAACTTTACCACTAACCGACTTCGTTACCAAATAAATTCAAAGTCAGTCAGTTACAATTTTGGGAAGGCTATGAAGGCGATGTCAAAAAGTTACAAGCTAAGTCACAATATACGTAATAATAATGAAAACTTACCAGCAAAATCAAGAGAAGTTCGGACGATGGAGTGAGATCCGTGAGGCACCTTATACAGTCGAATGTCTTGCAAAGAAAACTTCTAA
Organism: Melitaea athalia; assembly: GCA_905220545.2. Classification (NCBI taxonomy): domain Eukaryota; kingdom Metazoa; phylum Arthropoda; class Insecta; order Lepidoptera; family Nymphalidae; genus Melitaea; species Melitaea athalia. The sequence continues at coordinate 3,443,059 of HG992193.1, forward strand.
CTATAAAATCTTCGCCTCGCCTTTAGAAATAGTTCAGTTATAACCTTAAATCAAATTTGTTGATATCAATTACTGATACCAACTGCTGTATAACGATCACTAGGTGCTCATGAAATTACTAAATTTCCGTCTAATGTACTTTAATAGTATATAAATAAGTTTCTAAGTACTTATTAATCTGGCAGCCTAAACTTTAAAAATATAACATATAATTTAAAAAAAACCCACCCCTGTCTAAATTTTAAGCTGCATCGGAATACAATGCAACCGACAGGGGACAGGACTACTATTGCACGCTTCAGTCTGTAATATCCCACTACTGGGCATAGGCCTCTTCCACCGCGTAAGAGAAGGATCAGAGCTTAATCCACCACGCTGTTCCAAGGCGGATATATTCCCTAACGATTGGTACAGGTGTAACATGATAAAAACCGGGACCGACGGCTTAACGTGCTCTCCGAGGCACGGTGGGGAGACCCACAAGGACTGCACAAACACCCAGACCACGGCAAACGTGGGGGGATCGAACCCGCAACCGCCAGCGCAACAGCCACAAATAGTTTACAAAATAATAATTTACTGTACAACAATTATTCAAAAGTGTTCCCCTACTTTTTAGCATGCATCTTTAAAAAATGCATCTATCCTAAGCTAGGACTACTCTTGCAGCCAACGTAATTACCAGAAAAATAATATCTTCTGATTTGCATGAAGGCTACGTGTTTGTTAAAATAACAAATAAAAATTGTTTGGAAAATCCAAAAGTGCATGCCTCCAAGTTTTATTTATTAAATAGTTCATTATTAAGTTCACCACTCATAAAATAGTTAAATGGGCTCAAAGATAATTAGAAAAAAATATTGTAAAAAAATTTAAACAGCTTATTTCTTCAAGTGGTTCTCGCGTTATTTTGCCATCATCCATACATCCAAAAAGTTGACGTGCAACATAGGTAATATCCTTTTTAATATATCAGTATTTATAGTCTGATGTGTATTCTGTATAAAAAGTGTATTTAATAAAAAGTAAGCGCTTCCCATACTTTTTATTTTGTAAGAATAAAGCAGGCTCCTTGGTGGCGTGCAAAAATAACGGAACAAAGAATTAGGAAAATAAAATGAATGAAAAAAATCCATTCGAAACTACTCGGACACGTGTATAAATACGTCAGACTTACCGGTAACGATGAGAAAAATTACGGACGACGAATCTCATATTCATATCACTGAGATATCTTGATGACTACCACCGAAGAGTCGTCGTCTTGCCTTTGACGCTGCCACTTTGAACAAACATTTGTAAAATCAATTGAAGGCCCAACATGAAAATGGTTTGCACTAACTAAACAGTTCAGCTTCCTATCATTTCGACATATCAAACCAAACGTATCTTAAACTATCTTACATAACAATACACCGTATATATAAAAGTATGTTTTTAAATTAATATGATACCATAAACTGTTAAGATGTTTAAGACTGCCCTAAAAAACTAATTATCAATAAGCTTTTAAGCGCTAGTTTTTAACAGACTTCCAAAAAGCGAGGAGGTTCTCAATTCAACTGTATTTATGTATGTTAGCTCAGAACTTTTGACTGGGTGGACCGTTTTCGATCAATTTTGTTTTAATTGAAAGGTGTTTTGCGTGTCATGTGGTCCCATTTAAATTTAATTGAGACCTGACAAGTTATTTTAGGGTTATATCTAATAATGCGTATTTACTCGACTACTTTTTCGTCGACCTACGTTGTATTATACCGCATAACTTTTTACTTGGTGTATCTTGATGATTCTTACTTTAATCGAAAGCTAATACTTGTCATGATTGTCTTGTTTAAATTAGATCGAGATCTGATTACAACTTTTTGAGTAATCTTTAATAGCGCGTATTTACTTGACTATTTTTTCGTCTTATTACGTTGTATTACTTGTCGATGTAATTGAATTTGTTTGTTTTTTAGTTTACGAGCAAACACAATTATGTGTCATCAAAGTTATTTATTGCTTGGTGGTTAAAGAAAACACATTGTGCTGTATGTACCACAGTCTGAAAAACAACGAATGCCAAAAATCTAGGTCACGTATTTTTTTTACTACACTAAAATATGACTAGCATTTTAAAACGGCAGTACTAGTCATAAAGACGACAAATAAACTTTTGCTTTAGAAAACGTAAACATATGCGTGTTATATACCACGGGCTAACCAAACAACTAAAAATATTAAAATACAAAAATCTAAGTAAATTTAAACCAACCTAACCAAATAACTAAAATTATTAAAATACAAAAAAATAATACAAAATGTACCCTAACAAACTTTGCTAGCATCTGATGAAAATGTAGCTACAGCTTGCAAGGATTACTATTGCACCCAAAGCGAAAACCAGAAAAATATTATTCTCTGATTTCTGACATTGGGGCGAATTTGTTTAAATACTTAATTACAAAAATTAATTAGGCCCCAATATCTTTTTTGAATCATCATAGCAATAACAATAAGACGCTCGTCATTAACTTTAAATTATGACTGGGATGTTTAGCATTACGCAACGCAAACACTTAAACTAGTCTCATAATCCCAATAAAGTACCCTTTACATCGTAATAACTAAAATTTGTAACATTAAGTCATTTATATTTGGGTTATTTTTAAGACTTCATTGCCAATATTATATTATCAATATTTTTTATTATTTTAAATTGAATAATAATCAGTAATGACTTATTTAAATTATTATGCATTGACTGTTTTTGAATGAAATATTATCAAATTACTTACTAGTTTTCTAATATAAAAATAACGTAATAAGTAACCACATGACACGCAACACCTTTCAATTAAAACAAAATTCATCGAAATCGGTCCACCCAATAAAAAGTTCTGAGCTAACATACATAAAAAAATACAACCGAATTGAGAGCCTTCTCCTTTTTGGAAGTCTGAATGAAAAAGAATGAGTAAAGATACACATACGTGAAAAAAATCAAACTTACCGGCTACAACGAAATAAGTTCCAATAAAAACATCGATGGCGGTGTTATAGTTGGTCCGGTGTCACTAAAAGACCTAAAGGCCAACGTAGAATAATGTCTCCGACATCGTAACATATAGCACTGGTAACTAATACCTGAAACATAAATTAACAAACATTTTTTTAAATCATATCAAGATATTTCGATCCAGCGGGGTTTGAAGAAAAATTTTGATATGATTTTAAAAAATGTTTATAATCTCCTCATGTGTGGGTAACACAAAAATAAAAAATAAAACTGAATAAATTAACAACTTCAAGGAATTTATAATTTAAAAATAAAGAAGTATATGGTATAAAAACTACGTAATAGCATTTGTTTAAGCTAAATTGTAAAAAATATATATGAAAAATATCTACTTTAGTAAATACTTTAACATAACAATAATTAACAAATAATGAACTGTGCCCTGACTATACTTGAACTAGCATTTGAATAAAATGCAGCGACAAGGTACAGGACTACTCTAGCACCCGTCGTTTAACCAGAAACATGTTATCTTCTGATTCCCTTTGGGGTGCGATTTGTAAAAATACCTAGTTAAAATTATAGAAAACTTTTTTTATATAAAAACTTACCGGCTACAACAAAAAATAAAATCCATCAAAGAATCCATATCTATCGTTGGTTTTGTATCGATGTTACTAAATATGTAAAAGCTGACATAGATAGGTAAATATCTGATTCCTGAAACAAAAGTAAACAATTTTAAGTAAATTATAAAAAAAAATACTGTTCGGAGTTGATGCAAATCACCTTTGTTATCTTCCCCTAATTTGAGATCAGCTCAGATCGCCATCAATAATTAATTAATGATTAAAAGCATGCACATACAAAACATATACGATACATAATATATTATACAATACGAGATGTAGTGTATTTATATGTCAGCTCAATTGCACAATAATTATGAAAATATATTTAGCTTTGACACAATAATTAACAAATAATGAACTGTGCCCTGACTATACTTGAACTACATTTGAACAAAATGCAGCGAACGAGGTACAGGACTACTCTAGCACCCGTCGTAACAACCAGAAAAATATTATCTTCTGATTGGAATTTCGGATGCGATTTGTAAAAATACCAAGTTTAAATTATACATAGCTTTTTAAAATACTCAACACATTAAAAATATTATCTTCTGATTTGCATAATCAATAGAAGAAATATGTGAAATAGGATATTTACCATGTTCGTCATAGTTTATTTTGAGTCCCTAATATTGTGGGACTGTTGCATAGCCAGAGGAGAGAAATTCAACCACTTGTTGACCGTGACCAATTTTGAATAAGTTGATCCACTTAACAGGGGTATTAAATTGACCTACGACTTGCGCCTAAAACCAAAATTAATAGAATTAAGTCAGTAAAAAAATATAAATTTCATTATTATTTTTTTATCTAGTAACATTAAAGAACTCTAACTTTCAAATTAATAATAAACTGTGCCCTGACGAAACATAAACTTGCATTATGAATAAATGCAATTAGCGCATATCAGGATTATTCTTGCACCCAAATGATATAACCAGAAAAATAGTCTTCTGGTTTACGTCCCAGGTGCGTATTTGTTAATAGCTTCAGCCTGTAATATTCCACTGCTGGGCTTAGGCCTTTTTCCCCATGTAAGAGAAGGATCAGAGCTTAATCCGCCAAGCTGCTCCTATGCTGCAAACATCTGTATGGCCAATACAAATGTTTGCCATGTGCGGGGATCGAACCCGCAACCGCCAGCGCAACAGCTACAAACCAGTGCTGTAACAATAATCTAATAGAATGGAAGAACGAAAAAACATACAGAGTAAGAGATACAACTATTAAGAACATCTTCATGTAAGCGAACGCATCGAATGAATCATCAAAAACAATAGTGGGTAGTTACAGAATGAGCAACTGGAACGCAATGTGGGTAGAAAAATTATTTGTCTGGTAATTTGTAATTGTTCCGATTTTATTCATGGATTAAATATTTAATTTAATTTATTAATTTTATTTTATTACAATTACTACACACTAATGTCTTATTAAAATAAATCACCATGTGTTTCAATGCATATATTATTATTCACTTACATAGACACAACACGTTGTTCACATACACAGCGTATGTTAATACTTCAAGTGATTTATAGTGACTGCAAATCAATCGCAACAAAGGGTAGAAGAGAAATAAGTTCCATTTCCATTTGATCTTCCCCGTACTTCATTTGTCGCTCTTGGATTAAATAATTAACACGGTACTATTCATTTATTTTAACGTTATTAATTACTGCGTTCTAATGTTATCAATCAAAAACATTTACGTTATAAAGTATTTAAAATTTTTATATCACATAAACGTTGGGTCTACAAATGTTATAAAAACTGTGCCCATAAAATGTGTCTTACAGTTTAAATATAATAATTGTGTTTGCTCGCAAACAAAAAAAAACCGACTTCAATTACATCGACAAGTAATACAACGTAATAAGACGAAAAAATAGTCAAGTAAATACGCGCTATTAAAGATTACTCAAAAATTTGTAATCAGTTTTCGATCTAATTTAAACAAGACTACAAGACAAGTATTAGCTTCCGATTAAAGTAAGAATCATCGAAATCGGTACACCGAGTAAAAAGTTATGCGGTATAATATAACGTAGGTCGACGAAAAAGTAGTCAAGTAAATACGCATTATTAGATATAACTCTAAAAGTACTTGTCAGATCTCAATTAAATTAAAATGGGACCACATGACACGCAACACCTTTCAATTAAAACAAAATCGGTCCACCCAGTCAAAAGTTCTGAGCTAACATACATAAAAAAAATAAAAAAATACAGTCGAATTGAGAACCTCCTCCTTTTTTGGAAGTCGGTTAAAAATGCAGCTAAATTCTGATTTGGATATATGATGAGACTTTTTCATCATAGTTATTATCTGTCATATATTAAAAATTTAATGTAGTTTTTCAAATTACTTTTAAATAGTTATTTCATCGAAGTAATAATTCATGATATCCTTAAAATTGTTAAGTTTATTTTTTTATTATTATACTTATTAAATAACAAATATTTTATTTGATTAATGTGCATCTCAAAAATTTTAGAACTCAGTACACGTTTACATGTCTAAATTCTAAGTCAATAATTGCGTTTGCTCGCAAACTAAAAAAAAAAACAGACTTCTATTACATGATTTACATCGACAAGTAATACAAAATAAATAGATGAAAAAATAGTCAAGTAAATACGCATAACTCGAAAAGTACTTATGAGATCTCAATTAAATTTAAATGGGACCAAATGACACGCAACACCTTTCGTTAAAAAAAAAAGAATCATCGACATCGGTTCAATCAGTCAAAAGTTCTGAAGTAACATACATAAAAAAGGTGTGTGTGCGATTCACACACGATAGAAGTGAAACTTCTATGGCAAACTAATTTAAAAAAAATCAATTTAAAACTAGCGGCTTGCAGCGCGGCCCGGCCGTTAAAATTTGAACGCAAAGTACGTAATATAGAGGGTAGAATAAAAATCCTATAATTAGTAAAATATTTCCAAATAAAATCGAGCAGATGGTAGTTCACAGGATCAATCCACCATTTAAAAAACATATTGCAAAAATACAAATGCTAAAATTAAATAAAAAACATTACCAACGACTGATAAAATAAAGAAGTTCCCAAAACAAAGTGGGCAGTTGGAAGCGATTATAAATGGCACGGAGTAGTTTACGCAGCAGTGAGTGTAGGTAGAAGTGAAATTAATTCCATAACCGTTTGGTTTAACGTTTGCGATTCTTATTCAAACGATATTCACGAATTAAGTATTAAATATATTTAACTTTAAATACGATTGGTGGTTTTATGTTTGTATAATGTAATATAACCACAGTACCTAAATACAAATAAAAAATAGTGTGTAATAAAATATTTATACAGTAATGTGTAAGTCAATTATACAAGTATCAATAGAAAAAATAAAACATTAGTTGAATTATCTTACGAATTTTATATATACGGAATTCATTTGAAAAATACTACTCACTTTAGATTTAGTTTGTTATGAATAGTTTTATAAGCTGTCGATCAGTACAAGTTGAAACCATAGTTTAAAAGTAGCTACACTACGCGTAGTGTAACGTATAGTAAAAACGATTATAAATAATTAAAAAACTGCAAAGTTAGTTGGAGATGAAACAGTACGCTTTAACTACAACGTGGGTAATAATGAGTTTTTGGTATACGAGTACATTGATTGTAATGAACATCAAAAACCGTACGGCGACGGTCACGGGTTCGATTCTCGTTTAGGGCAGATCTTTTTATAAAATAATTATTTTCGGTTTGGGTGTCTGTCGCTTAAGATCTATCTACCGTGCGTTTTACAATATAATCTGTCGTTCCTGGTTGTTATCATAGTCACCAGATAACTATCGTTACTCCTATTAGGGAATATATCTCATAAACAGCATTGGAGCAGAGTGGTGGATTAAGCTCTAACCATTCCCTTACACGGGGAAACGCGTCTATGTCCAGCAGTGGAACAGATAGAATCAATCAATGAGCAACTACCCTCCAAACTTAATAAGTACAAAAAGAATTTAAGATATCTGAAAACAGGAGCTGTCTCCAGTGGCGAAAGTATTATATATATGTGCATGTCCCTCGGTTACGCTATCAGTAATAATTACCTTAAGTGACGTCTTCCATCTGTGTGTGTTTCCCTCGACAGGAAAGGCAATGAATCTTCACAGGATAGTGACAAAGACATCGTGAGTAAAAGAGGACAGCAACAGCATATGCGGTAAATAATACCATAACTGAAACAATGAAATGTAATTCGTATATTAGAGGACATTATACAGCTTTTTAGACTATATAACTATAGCCGCTTGCCACACCAGAAGCCTACCCCAGCTCCCAGCTCTGGCTACCTTACTACCACAGTATCACAACACTTCTTCTGAACAGTATTATTTAGCTGTGATCTTCTGTAAGGTTGAGGTTTCTTACCCAGACGGCCTGCTCCAGATTTTGAATAGGTTATATCCTACTATTCCCTACTTCATTAAAAAGAATTATGCAACTCTACCTAAATAAATTACTACATAATTAATATCTATAAATACACAATAAAAGAAACAATATAATTATACAACATTGCAGTACCGAATTTCAGCTGGAGGTAGGTAGTATCTTAATCAAAATCAATGACAAGCATACAGCCCACTTGATGGTAAACGGTTACTATAGACTATAGCCGCTTGCCACACCAGAAGCCTACCCCAGCTCCCAGCTCTGGCTACCTTACTACCACAGTATCACAACACTTCTTCTGAACAGTATTATTTAGCTGTGATCTTCTGTAAGGTTGAGGTTTCTTCCCCAGACGGCCTGCTCCAGATTTTGAATAGGTTATATCCTACTATTCCCTACTTCATTAAAAAGATTTATGGAAATATACCTAAATAAATTACTACCTAATTAAAAAAGTCTAATTAAAATCTATAAATACACAATAAAAGAAACAAAATGTACAAAATTGTAGTACCGAATTTCAGCTGGGGGTAGGTAGTAACTTCATAAAAATCATTGATTTTATACAATTAATATTCACCATTCATAATTCATAAATTAATATAAAAAATAAATAAAAAGAAAATTAATATTCACCAGTAATTAGTCCGAAGCAGCGTCCATGGAGCTCCGCAGCAGCTGTCGCCTCTTCTTCTTGTAGCCTCACATAAGACGCTGGGTAGACTTCTGAACCAAACATTTTGTGCTGTCTTGAATTTTCGACTGTGGTCCCGGCGAGGTCATCAGCTGATTTAAACTTTCTCATCCGCCCCTCCTCTGATGACGAATTTAGGAGCTTTTTTCGCTTACCCTCAAAGTATTCATATTATTTTTGTCGTCACTATAAAGCTAAGTGCACACAAGAGTAAAATTATCTTAAAGCCAAGTGTTTGAAAGAAAATTAAGAAATGTATGCTTATGACTTTTTCTACTTTTCTTTTATTGTTTTGTCTTTAACTGTCACGTTTCATATTGACCACATCTAGTAAATTTCATTCGTTGAATCTTTTTGTATCACCTGTGTTAATGATTTGTGATTTTCCGGGAATCCAAGGAAACTCCAGACACAATAACTTGTAGTTAATTCAATAGTACAAAAAAAACCTCTTAAATCTTTCAATAGACGCACGTGCGGGTATAACTAGCAATGAAAAGGTTGATTAGCCAGAGAAAATTTCGAAAACATCCAACCACAAGTAACTTTGTATACCATGGGATGACAATAGTCGTATGTAAACGAGCTACCTAACTCTTACTTATGTTATTCAAATTCTGATGGAGTTTGCTCGAAATGATGGTTACAGACGACAAAATTATAAGATTAATGTAATTGTAAGTAGATTATAATTATTAATTTTATATTTTCATAGTTTACTGGCTAGGTAGGGGGGGGGTGTTATTAGGGGATATATTGACATTGGGAACACGTGAATTACTAAGATAGCCTTTTTTGTAAATAACATTATTATGTACCGTCTAAGCTCTTTTAAGAATTAGAAAAATAGATGGATTACAGCAAGATATATTTTATGGGCAAACCTTTTTAAATTTTAATGAACAATAAAATTAGCCTTACAAATAATAAAAGGTATTTGTATTATTAAATACGATTTTAGTAGCAATTAACGAGTTTTTAATTAATTTTATTGCATTATCTTATCACATGTAACAAACAGACAGATATTTCTGTTTATATGAAAATAAAATATCTGCCAATAATATTTTTATTTCAATATTTTTTTGAGTTCACTTACATAATTTTTTATACATATTTTAATTTAACAAAAAAAACCTTCGTTTCAATTTTTTTTTGTTCATAAAAATTTGTATCAAAATTTTTATTTCATAAAAATTTGTATCAAAATTTTTATTTCATAAAAATTTGTATCAAAATTTTTATTTAAAATCCATTCGAGTTTTGTTCATTCGTTCATAAAATTGGTCAAGTTTATAATATTTGATCACTAATTGTAAGTCCAAATGACGAGAGATTAGTGAGAAACTGCCTTAAGTCACGTGGTTCTGGGTTCAATGTGTCGACGCCCGACGGTGATCCGAAAAACGTAATATACATATCCTTAGTTGTCGATATACATTTTTAACCGACTTCAAAAAAATTGGAGGTTCTCAATTCGACTGTATTATTATTTTATACTAGCTTCTGCGCGCGACTTCGTCGGCGTGGACTCCGCTCCTATTGGTCTTAGCGTCATGATACATAGCCTATAGCCTTCCTCGATAAATGGGCTATCTAACACTGAAAGAATTTTTCAAATCGGCCCAGTAGTTCCAGAGATTACCGCGTTCAAACAAACAAACAAACTCTTCAGCTTTATATATTAGTAAAGATATGTTATCTCATAACTTTTTACTGGTTGTACCGATTTTGATGATTCTTTTTTTAATCAAATGCTTGCGCTTTTCGTGTAGTAGATACTATTTAAATTTGACCGAGATCTGACCAGTAATTTTTGAATGTCTCTTATAATGCATATTTATTTAACTGTTTTTCGAATACCAACGTTGTATTACTTACTGATGTAAATTTAAGTTTTGTTTTATGAATTTGCAAGCGAACACAATTACTGCAAAGGATTATAACAATAATTTTAAAATAAAAATTTTCTACCTCTTTTCAACATTATTTTTCTACCCTGCCTAAATTTTATTTTACCACAAAATAATTTAATAATGATTTTAAGATTGCTAATACTCAATTATATCTATACTAATATATATAATAAAGCTGAAGAGTTTGTTTGTTTGATTGTTTGTTTGTTTGTTTGAACGCGCTAATCTCAGGATCTACTGGTCCGATTTGAAAAATTATTTCAGTGTTAGATAGCCCATTTATAGAGGAAGTCTATAGGCTATATATCATCACGCTAAGACCAATAGGAGCGGAGTCCACGCCGACGAAGTCGCGCGCAGAAGCTAGTTCATTTATAATACGGAAAATGTCGTCTATGTAACTCTTCTACAGATTAAGTATATCAGATCGTAAATCTTTCTTTAATGAATGAATCCTCATAAATCTTTGACGTAACCGTTGCACCAAGATCAATACTAGTTAAGAGTAATCATGTTCACAACAACTTTTTCAAACAATTTAAAATTTAATCTTTTGATTTTAATACAGGTAAATTTTAATATTTTTGTAAGTACTTAACGTGTTACTGAAGTTATCACATACAAAGAATTCTTGCTTGGAAGTTTTATCATCAAGGAACAAAGAAGGTAGATAGATAGGTACATTCATTTCGCCTATATGCGCATCATAAACTTACCATCATTGTAATACACATGCATAGTCCATCAGATTTTTGTACTTTACAATTAACTTGTTTGAATGCAATTGTATTTTTAAATTTTATACTTTTAAACTTCGGTTATTGAAGGATTTAATATGCATATCAGTCAGCCAGTTCCAGCCTATTTTAGTCCACTGCTGGATATATGCCTCTCCAAAATCGCGCCAGACATAACGGTTTTCCGAAATCCTCGTCCAAAGTGCATATAATTTCTTTTATTTAAAAATTGTCGGTTTATATGTATGTTCTAAGTTTTAAACATAAATTCTAAGTAGGTGGATTAAAATATCTCATAAGCAATTAACGTAATGGTAATATTAAATTTTTGTGCTTTTACAAGGCTATGTAGTAATAGCGTGATATAATATAATTATAATTTTTGTTACCTAAAATGTTTCAATTTGTATAAATATCTATATTCAAAGTCGTTAACTAAATTGCAGGTAGATGCAATATATTAACTTACTTTAGAATGTGAATTTTTTGTACTTTTAAACTTCGGTTGTTGAAGTATTTAATGTGTATAATTTCGGTTTTTACACGCTTTTTTTTATTATTAGCTTCACCTGTATGTTTGTTAATATGTTTCTAAGTTTGTAACCGACTCCTTTGAACTTCATTTTGACCCACTTCTAACGTTCAGATTTCATTTAAACTTGGTAGACTTATAAATACACTAATTTGATAAAAAGTATTTTCACGCTATCCTTTGGACTGTTCTAACGTTCAGATTCTCTACTTTTTAGTTTGGTTTATTTATAAAAGAGTGTTTTTTAGTTTTTTTTTTTTTTAACTAAGTATTTATTTTAAAATAGACATTTTATGTAGACATCTGTAGTCCAAGACGTTAACCAAATCGCTGGAATTTTACATCTATATATAAATAAAACTGAATGTTGCTAAGCGCATAACTAGAGAATGGCTCAACCAATTCGGCTAATATCTGTTCCACGGAAGGTTTTTCTACTAAAAAAAAATAATAATTAATTTTTACTATAAAGTATTGACATAACGAAGTCTGTCCGGGCAGCAAGTCTTATACAAATTTATAATTCACAACTTAAGAACTAAATATTTACAGATATTTACGTCATAAATCATATCCGGGTGGAATGGTGCCACGAATGCTGGAAGCATTTCCCCGTTGAATTTCCATACCGATTCTCTGGGCAAAAATGCACCAGCCCTCTTGTCACCAGTGGAGGTAATAAGGCGAGGAGTTATCTCTTAAAAAAATGTTAGCACTACTACTTCAAGGTCCAGGTTTTTCGACTGCAAACGAATTAAATTCTTTTTTTTTCTAAGGTCATTGAAATTACAAATTAATTTATTGCAGGTAGGTGCAATAAATTTACTTACTTTAGAATGTCCTGTACTTTGAATTTTCGTACTTTTATTAGACCATATAGACCATATAACTTCAAAATAATACGCATATCGTTTCGGTTATTTCAAAACCATTAGCTTATAGAGTTTGAATACATATATCACATACATTAAATTCTTATTTAGATAAATATCTATATTCCGTAGGTGCAAAAAATGAACCCTCTTTTGGGTGTAATATTGTATGAAATTTTTGTACTTTAACATGCTTTTGAATTTAATGCTACGTTGTTTATTTTTTTTACTTTTAAACTTCGGTTATTGAAGGATTTAATGTAAGAAGCTACTACGGATTCGGAATCTAATACCTACTGCAGAAAAGAGCCAGCGAGAAACTCCGCAGATAATTATTATTTAAAAAGACTGTCTTAAAATTTTAGTCATATTTTGCATAAAATTAATATAATATTGAATCGAATATTAATCTATTAAATTCATTTTTTTAAATCCATTTATTATACATTTATTCTCTGGCAATTTATAACCCATGGTAACCCATATACGTAACCCGTGGGATTGTTAATATTAAAAGTATCACCAATTTTTAAATTACCCACCTAAAAAATATTAGATTGCGAAAATAATGTTCCCACTACTATTGTGACAAATATGCATATAATTCGGCTGATAGTAAATATTTACCATAGCCTATGGATGCCTGCAACAGGTCACAAGCGCGTTGCCGACACTTCGCTACCTTACCCACTTCTGGAACATAAAACTACTTGAGAGTAATATTATTTGGCTGTATTCCTATAGCTGTGTGGTTATGGCAGTAAAGAATATGGCTATATTCTTTACTCCCTCTCTTCCCATGGGTGTTGTAAGAGGCAACTAAGGGCCAACACAGTTCCACTACCACCGCGGAACTTAAAAAGTCGACCGATGGTGGGATAACCATCCAACTGCTGGCTTTCAAATACACAGACCGAAGACGGGTAGCAGCGTCTTCGGTGCGACAAAGCCAGCCCTGCGGTCACCAACCCGTCTGCCCAGCGTGGTGACTATGGACAACCCACATGAGTTCTCGCCATTTTTGGCGCGAACTAGTGGAGGCCTTGTCCAACAGTGGACTGCGATAGGCTGAAGTGAGTGAGTGCGTATTCCTTTGTAAGGTTAAGGTAGTCCCCAGCCGGTGTTTTCAGATTTAGGGGAAATATTTGGAAAATATTGTATGCTATACCCTACCTGAATATAAAAATCCTCTTTACAAAATATTGCTGATTCGACTACGCTTATAAAAATACCCTCTATAGGTCTTTATTTATTTATATAGATTTTTAATTTAACAGTAAAAACTACGTTACGAAATAGCTTGTTAGCGTTGAAATAACTGCTTTTACTGAGGGTTTTAGTACTTTTTGAAGTCAAACTTTTTTAGGCGCATGAGGGGTAAAATTTGAGCGATCGGTAACGAAGCAGCGTCATGACTGTTAGTACTTGGATGGGTGACCGCCTGGGAACACCGCGTGAATTTGGCGTTTTCTTTTTTTTCAATTAGTTTTTCTTTGTATTTTAAATTCGTTTTTTTAATTGGATTTTTTTAAATTAGTTTGCCAAAGAAGTTTCCCTTCTGACATGTTTACTTTGTACGCAGGTATTTTTTTTTTTTTGAGAATGAAAAGGAAAAAATAAAGATTTAAACGGCATATGAGTATTGTGAGGGTAATAAAAGAAACTTGCAATCTCGGTCTTATACTGGACACACGGCGGTTAATATTTAAAGAAAAATCAAATTTTTGTCAGTTATGCTTTTTCCCGACTGCCAAGGAAGGGTTATATTAGAAACTTACTGTAACTGTAATATGTTAATAACGTAATTGTTTTAAATCTGTTTTTTTTTGCTGTGTGTTGGTACCAAATAACGTTTAGAGATAGTGAAAAAGCAATTTATTATATTTTATTAAACTTAATACAATACATTAATTAGGAATATTTAAGTAGTTTTGCAAAAGTAGGTAGGTAGTGCTTGCCATGTGGTGGGACCACACTTAAATTTTAACGAAATCTGGCAAGGAGTTTTCGAGTTATACCTCGGTTTCGATTTTCATTTGTTTAAAAACAAATACTAGTATCATTGTGTATAATATATATTTATAAGGATATAATATATAATAAATCATAAAGAAAATTAAATAATTATTATTCGTAAAAAATGTGTTTTCGAATAAATAAAACTACATAATTATAATCTTATACTTTTGAAGGGAAATTATCCTTCTACCCACAAAGGAGTTACATAGTGGATTAAACTCTGTACCTTCTCCTTTTTGAAGAAAGAGGTCTTTAAACAGTTGTAAGGCATTACATATTGACAGATTATTCAATTCAGTTGTTATTGGTATAAACAGAATATTATCGTATGTTAGAAAAGTTTATAATATGAGAATTACTAAAATTAAATCATAAGGAGAAGCATCATAATGAAATCGTTGTTTAAAATAAAAGTCTTTGTAACCTTTTAGCTGACTAAATTCATTTTTAAAAGACGAAAAAAATGGAGGAGGTTCTATAGTCAAAGTGTATATTTTTTTAATATATAAAAAAAGGTTATCTAAAATGATTGTGATACTAACAAATTTCCCGTCGGTCCACAAATGTTTAAACTGCGGATGTGACATCCAGACAGTTGGACGGACGTGATGAAATTATAAGGATCCTCTTTTGTTTTCAAATTCAACCTAATATGAGCGCAAAACGTCACATTGGTGTATTGTTATTTGTTAAGTAATACATGGTAATACATATTACAATTGATGTAAATATTAGTTTAGAAATAGTTCTAAAGCGTTGACTCAAATTCTAATGACACAAATTAGCCTAAACTCAAATTTCCCTACCTACGAGCATATGCAATCGAGCCAAATAAAACTAATGTTGTTACCATGTACACCTGATCGCGATCGTTACTCATAGTAGGGAATATATTCGCAAACCCACATTAAAGCAGTGTGGTGGATTAAGCTCTGATCCTTCTCCTTAGGCCTATACCCAGCAGTGGGATGTTACAGACTGAAGCGAAGTAGACAAAGGTGGTGGAAAATAGGTCAAGATATTATTTATAGAGGAGGGAGTGACTGGAGTCATTATTTATAGCGAGGGTATTATGATTGATGAAGAAATAATTCCTATTGAAATAACTTTTTTTTAAATAAATATCTACACATTACACACACGGTCGTCTGTTCCTAAAGTAAGCAACTTAATGCTTGTGTTATAGGTAACGGCCGACTGGTCTAGCTACATTTTTTTTCCGATAAACATACTTATAAATAAAACATATATAAATATGTATATTGCACCCAGACTCGGGATGGGAATCGAACCTACAACCCCCGGAGTAGAAAGCAGGGTCACTACAAACTGCGCCAACGGGCTATTCTTACTTACTTTTTACTACTTGGTGCTTTATTAAACTTTTTCATATTCAAATATAAAAACGAAGGATTACATTAACTAAATATAATTAAAATATATATAATCAAATGAGATATATTATTTCTTTTTTTAATTTTACAATTACCGTTTCATTACACATATTGTTTTAATACATTATTAGTTATTGTAATGTTCGTGGGGTATCCTAAAATCTCGAATTTCAGTTCATTCCTCGGATGTTACGGTATCTACAGCGACAACTTGTCAAATCGGATTTGGTACGGAGAATGTTTACAAACGTTCGACGGTTGACAAATATTTCGCAAATTATACGAGCATGCAATGTCTAACATACCAAGCTTTAACCAAATTTTAAGCTATTAGACTATATTATAAATGTGTAAAGAAAGGCGATATAACAAAGTTATATAGATGAAGTCTGGCGCAAATAAAAATTTATTGATTTTTCATACAACTGAAAGTATCAATTACACAAAAAAGTATTTTAGTTGGTTAACAAATGATAAGTATTTTAATGTTTTTGTTGTAAGCTTAGAAATTTCACTTTGTTTTCACTGAGGTAGGGACAGCAAGAATTATCCTACTCAAAATCTGGAGCGGTCCAACTTAGGAAGTACCTCGACCTTACAGAAGATTACAGCTAAATAAACTGCTTTCAAGCAGTGTTTTGTTCCTATAGTAAGTAAGGTGACCAGAGGTCTTGGGAGGGTAGGTCGACAACGCGCTTACGATACTTCTGGTGTTATCGCAGGTGTGTATGAGCTACGGTAATCGATAGATGAGCCGAACCGCACACTTATTTGCCGACCTAGTTGTTTAAAAAATAAATAAAATATGTTAATTAAAACAATTACTCTTTTTAAAATCTTGAAGAAAAAGAATATTTAGTTTTACTTTTAAAGTATTAAGTTTATACATCTTATATTTGTAAAAAAGTAGATACCTAAATAAAAAACGCAGTATCATAAAATTCATATTGTTTTACTTGAAAATTTACTCTTTATATATTAAATTACTCCAAAAATACTACGAAAAGCTAATAAACTCAGCAACCTTGGTTTAATTTTTTGAGATTAATTATTTATTTGGATACTTACATCCGGACGGGACAAACACACTAAAATCCCTCGTTAAATTTAATTTAAGGAGACAAATTGTTAGGCAATTTGAATTATATCAAAATCGAGGTTATTGGATTAGAATTGAAATAAAAAAAAAATAGTATTGCAAAATATTTATTGCAACCTTATTACAAATGTTGTGCTGATAGGTGCTTGATAAAATTACTCAACGCTAATATCTAATGAATCTTCAAAGCTTATGGATATTTGCCATCTTCGGTGAATCAAAAATTTTTATTTAAATTCATTCATGTTACGTACTTTGTGACTTATTATAGTGTTAGCTTACTCCTTAGTTTAAGCCGAAAATTGTTTAGACACGACACACGACAAACTAAAAGAAATAGTCAATCATTAAGTGTTTATATGACTCACATATTTTATTAAAACTATTAAAATTCATATGTCATCAATTGATGTTGCAGGTGCTTTCATCAGAATCTCGAAGACAAATACGAAACACGAAAGACAGCATCCAAATATCCAAACATAAAATGCAAATGCTGATTGTGAAAGTGTAATTTTACAACCTTGTGTGCAGCTGTAGCTATCAGACAAGATGTTCTTATTCGCTATCTTAGCTTTGTCAACAGCTAATATTCCAATAGCTTCAATGTATAGTTTATTACAAATACCCGCCTCAAAAAGCCTCTGCATAGACTTCTGAATGGTTTTGACTAGAGTACTATTCTGTCTGATAATCATTTCGCGATAAGTTATTAAAATATCTTCTGCTACTCGTATGATACTTGCTTCATCACCAACTGATGAAGCTGATTGTAATTTTGAAAAAATTCCCTCGACTAAAATTGTTGATGCTTTATTTTTTAACATCAATTCTTCACATTCTTTGAACGTAAAGCAGTCTCGAGATTTATTAGCAAGAGCAATGTGATACTTATCATCTGCGAAGTATTTTTTTGCAGGTATCAAATACGATATCTTGTTCGAGGAACTTAATTCCTCCATTGTTTTAAATTGTTTTGGTGGTCTTTCAATGGTGAGATAGTAGTATATTTGGGTACTTACAAACGCTGACATGTGCAAAGAAACGATTAAATACATAATGTTTAGTATCTTTTGTTTAAAAGATCTAGCGTCCTGTAAGTCAGAAGCACCAACCAAAGCACCCCATCCATACAGGCATGAATCGCTCACTGTTGTAGTTTTATAATCAAATTGATTCAATATGTTCCACAAAATTACATAACATACGTAAGTTATTAAAAATACGTATAATCCAGTCATTTTACTGACAAGTGATTGCCAGGATCTCCTATCTCTTTGTACGGTGTAGACCCAAAAAACAGATTGTTTCGAGTAAATACCAGAATAAGCCACAACATCTCCATATACTCGTTGTCTGTATAAACCACCAGCACAAATCTCTAGTGTCCCATCAACAAGATGTTGAATAAATTGTGATACATTTTGAGAAGTTTTTTTGTTAGTATCGATATAAAACATGTTTAAAGTACTGTTGCATTTCTTTGCTAAAATTTTCATTATCTCCACGTCCGCTCCGAACAAATGTTTTGAAGTATCGAGATCCTTTAAATCACCTTCATCATTTACAATTGAGTAAGGGTAAAATTTTGACATCCCTACGTTCAAATTACACCTTTTTAAATCTGTAATTTCTTTAGACGGAAAGATGTCACTCACTTTTTTCCTATCGAGTGAGCCGTTTCGGCAAATATTTATTATACTTACTGTTAAATTTTCAGAGACACCACAGGTAACTTCATCAATTTCAGGAATTTTTGTCATTATAATATAATTATTAGTTTTTCTGTCAAGTGTTATTATAACTAAGTTGTAATTTTTAAGCTCATATAATTTATTCTCCATATTCTCGTAGCATTTCTCTGTAACATGCATATCAACTACAATTATATACCTGAACTTAATGTTAAGTGATATCATTTCTAAATTGTTTATTTCATTGCAAAATTTAATATTTATTACAATCAAAACTGTGCCTTCATTAAGTTCGCTTGTCTTAATCAATTCATTTAAATTATATGTAATTATAAATGGACTTGTTGTAGTAAATATACTGTCTCGAATGTTTTCTTTCGCTTCATTTATATACATTACAATTGTAAGCTTGTAACTATTTTGATGCATATCATAAATCTCATGGACACACGATGCGATGCTTGAGACGGTATTATTATTCTCGCTTGGCATTAACACCACATTAGTGGCCACTACTACATGTATATATATCAATATTACAACCAACATGACGATCGCGTCAGCAGGACGCTCTCAACTAAATGTCTTACAGTAGTCGAAAAGTATACCCAAGTAGTTGTCTGACCCAACTCCTCTTACATGTATTAATTTTTTTCCCATTCATATATGTATTTTTTAAAACAAAACAAATACTTTTATGTTACGTATTTAGAGAAGTAAAAAGGTATCTAAAGCTCTCAGTCCACTTCTTAATACATTCAAAAGTCATCAATATAAAAAAAATACCAAACAATGAATGATATACATACATACATTCATAGTTTGTAAGATACCAATATCATTATGAGTTTTATGACATAATTAAAACGTTGAGTGTATCATCTTGAATAAATTAGTAAACGGAAGGATTTACTTACTTTTATCTATATACATATGTAAATTGCAGTAATTGAAGTTCGGTATTTTGTAACATTTTCAGTAACATAGTATTATTAATACATTTTCGGTTACAAGGAAAAGGTTTTAAGGAGAATGATAATTATATAGCTGTTGTCTTGATTATTTTACGCCTTTTCGTTGCATTGCTAAAAATATAAAACAAAAATGATTTTAAATTTTATAACTAAATTTTTTATGTGCCTAATTAAATTTAAAACAAGATTGGGTAAAACTTCGTATATCCTAAAGTAGCTTGTAATGATTTTAGAAATTTTGTGATAAGTAAAAGTTTATACAAATAATAGCATGTCGTGGGCCTATACTTTATAAAGTAAATATTTTAACTAACGCTATATAATTATTTTTTAAATATACAACTAGGTCGGCAAACAAGCCTACGGCTCACCTGATTGTAAGCGATTACCGTAGCTTATAGACGTCTGCTACATCAGAAGCATCGCAATCGCGTTCCCGACCCTATGCCCTATTCCCCCGGGAGTTCTGGTCACCTTACTAACCAACAGGAACACAACACTACTTGAAGGCACTACTATTTAGCTGTGATCTTCTGTAAGATCGAGGTACTACCACAGTCTGGCTGCTCCGGTTTCTCTCGGTTAAACAAATTTTTACATGTAGGTACTAATATAGTTTTTATTCTTTGAAATGTTTGGATACAAACTCTAGTATGCAACTGTGTAGCCGAACAAAGAATTAATATATTAGTTACCTTGTTTTTAACACGGGACTTGTCTTAAATGTACCTATTATTTTGAAAAGTATTTATTAACAAGCAACTTTGTACTCTTGTTTTGACTCAGCCAAATCTGTATTGACTTTTTACATAGAAACAGAGGGTAATCCATTACAGGGGCTGCTACTACTGTTGAGCTCTTCGCTTGCATATTTGTTTGTGACCAGGTGCTAAATCCAAAGCTGTTGGCATTGGTTCAGAAAAATAAAATAACGGTCAATAATGAAACATGCATATTGCACGCAAAATCGTGTTCTTGCTTGATTTTTACAACAGTATATTAGGTCTTTTACCTATGAAATTGCCGTTTCGTGGTACTGGCTATTTCAAACTAAAAAGGAATTCGCTAAGAACTCGAATTTCAAATTAATTTATTTTAAAAATATAGAATTCTTTTTTATAATTAGTCATTTGTTTAATGGTTAGCGTTCTGTTTACATCGCATTTTTCGTCATCATGGATATGTTAAAAATTCGAGTGATTATGGAGTATGAGTTCCGTAATCCGTCGTGGTAGCAAAGCGGCAGAAGCGGCTCGCAACATCAACGACATTTACGGTGCGAACACTACTAACGATCGTTCCACCAGTTATTAGTTTGCTCGCTTTCGTTCCGGAAATTTTGACCTAAGAAACGAACCACGTGGTTGGCCGAAAATGTTGGTCGACAACGACAAGTTAAAGGCGATTGTGGAGGCTCATGATTCTCAAACTACGACTAAATTAGCAGCAGCTTTCGAAGTTAGAGTCAAATTGGCAAGGTAAAGAAGCTCGACAAATGGGTGCCTCACGAATAAAATACGCATCGAGACGTGCCTTGCACTGCTCAACAGATACACAAACGAAGGCATATTGAATCGCATTGTTACTTGTCAAGAAAAATGGATTCTATTCAACAATCGCAAGCGTTCAGCTAGTTGATTATATCCTGGTTTAGTACCTAAACAATGCCTTAAACGAAAAATGACCCCTAAGAAAGTGATGGTAACTGTTTGGTGGTCTAGCAACGACGTAACTCATTATAGCTTCTTACCAAACGGCAATAATGGAGAAGCTCGCACGTCTCCAACCAGCTTTGGTCAATCGCTCGGCTCTGCTGCTCCTGCACGACAACGCGCGACCTCATACTGCACAGCAGACGGTCTCCAAGTGGGGTTGGAAGTTATCCGTCATTGACTGTACTCACCAGATCTTGCCTCTACAGACTTCCACTTTTTTCAGAATTTGGATAACTTTTTGACGGGAAAAAAAATTCAATACCCGAGAGGCATGACAAAATGCCTTTGAAGAGTTTGTTTTCTCCCATCCAGCAGAGTTTTTCAAGAAAGGCATCAATAAGTTACCACTACGTTGGCAAAAATGCCAACCAATGATTCAAATTGATTATTAGCTATGGTGAACAATAATCTATAGTTAAAAAAGTAATTAAACATCATCTTCTATTTTATTTCGACCGCTCTGGTGTAATAGTACGTAGGCCGTGTCAGCGGCGCCTAAACACCGACGGTCGTGGGTTCAATTCTCGCTCAGAGTGAATATTTGTGTTTATACAAATATTTATATCCGGTCTGGCTGTTAGTCCTTGAGAGTCTTCCCATTGTGCCTCGGAGAGCACGTAAAGTTGTCGGTCCCGGTTGTTATCATGTATCGATCATCACTCATAAATAAATAATCATAAATAATAAACATCTTATAACATACACACGTGATTGCCTGTTCCTAAGGTAAGCAACTTAATGCTTGTGTTATAGGTAATAGCCAATGATAATTTTGTTTTCAAATTCAACCTAATATGAGCGCAAAACGTCACATTGTTGTATTGTGGTTTGTTAAGCAATACATATTATTACAATTGATGTAAATGTTAGCTTAGAAATAGTTCTGAAGCGGTGACTCAAATTCTAATGACACAAATCAGCCTAAACTCAAATTCTACCTACGAGTATATGCAACCGAGTCAAATAAAACTAATGTTGTTTCAACCGAGTCAAATGAAACTAATGTTGTTATCATGTACGCTATCAGTAGCATACATGAGTAAGAGGCCTATGCCCAGCAGTAGGATATTACAGGCTGAAGCGAAGTAGAGAAAGGAGATGGAAAATAGGGCAAGATATGATTTGTAGAGGAGAAAGTGATTGAAGTAATTATTTATAACGAAGGTATTATGATTGATGAAGAAGAAGATGTAATTTCTGTAATGTATGACATGATTTGTATCAAAACTATCTGTAAATATTTAGTTCTTAAGTTGTGTCTTGTAAAAAAAAAAAATTCTGTTAAAAAAGTTTTAATATTCAAATATAATAACTAAGGAACAAATCGATTTCATATAATTAATATGGGACATATAATTTTTTGTTGTTGCAGGTGTCTATGAGCTACGGTAATCGGTAGATGAGCTGTAAGCTTGTCGACCTAGTTGTATAAAAAATAAATAAATAAAATAGGTTTAATTAAAACAACTAATCTTTCTAAAATCTTGAAGAAAAAGAATATTTACTTTTGATCAAAATATTAAGTTTATAGATCTTATATTTGAAAAAAAAACGTACCTAAATAAAAAAAAGGTGTGTGTGCGATTCACACACGATAGAAGTGAAACTTCTTTGGCAGACTAATTAAAAAAAAAACTTAATTTATAACTAGCGGCGGCGTGCAGCGCGGCCCGGCCTTCCCTGTCGTTTTTGCCGTTGCATCCGGTTTGAAATCACAACGATTCTAAAGAAGTTTCACTTCAAAAACACAAGCTAATAAAATTCATATTGTTTTACTTAAAATTTTACTCTCCAGAAATACTACAAAAAGCTAATGAATTCAGCAACCTTGGTTCAATTTGGATTAAAAAATTCCAAGCATGCAATTTTCATACGTAATAAGTATTCTTTTAAAACATGAGACGCCGGAGACTTGAGAACTTTTTAATAAGTCGAATACTTACATCCGGAGAAACACACTGAAATCCCTCGTTAAATTTAATTTGAGGAGACAAATTGTTAGAATTTTCGTACCTACCAAAAATATTTAGAAAGAATGTTTGTAGTCCTTTAATACTTTCATCATTTTCTATATAAATGTTAATAAATCGCCGAAATGTGTGTGTGTACGCACATAATTGCATCAAATTGGATACTTTGGTCCTTATTATCAAGACAAGGTTTTTAGAGAAAAGTAAAAAAACAAATCGATATATTTACAAAAAAAAGTAAAGTAGTAATAGTTAATGGATATATCTAGTTTTAAAATAATAAACGACTGAATATTATATCAAAATCGAGGTCGTTGAGGAAAACATTAGGGGATTAGAATTGAAATTAGAAATGAGTATTGCAAAATATTTATTGTAACATTCATTTAATTACAAATGTTGTGCTGATAAGTGCTTGATAAAATTACTCAACGCTAATATCTAATGGATCTTCAAAGCTGATGAATCTTTGCCAACTTTCCTCCTTAACTTCGGTGAATCAAATTTTTATTTAAATTCATTCATATTATGTAATTTGTGATTGTTTATAGTGGTAGCTTGCTCCTTGGTTTAAGATGTGAATTGTTTAGATACGACACACGACAAACTAATAGAAATAGTCAATCATTAAGTGTTTATGTGATTCTCATATTTATGTTGAATTTTATGCAATTGATGTTGCAGGTGCTTTCATCAGAATCTCGAAGACAAATACGAAACACGAAAGACAGCATCCAAATATCCAAACATAAAATGCAACTGCTGATTGTGAAAGTGTAATTTTACAACCTTGTGTGCAGCTGTAGCTATCAGACAAAATATTCTTATTCGCTATCTTAGCTTTGTCAACAGCTAATATTCCAATAGCTTCAACGTATAGTTTATTACAAATACCTGCCTCAAAAAGCCTTTGAATAGACTTCTGAATGGTTTTAACTAGAGTACTATTCTGTCTGATAATCATTTCGTGATAGGTTATTAAAATATCCTCTGCGACTCGTATGATACTTGCTTCATCACCAACTGATGAAGCTGATTGAAATCTTGAAAAAAGTCCCTCGACTAAAATTGTTGATGCTTTATGTCTTAACATTAATTCCTCACATTCTGTAAAGGTAAAGCAGTTTCGAGATTTATTAGCAAGAGCTATGTGATTCTTATCATCGACGAAGTATTTTTGTGCAGGTATCAAATACGATATCTTGTTCGAGGAACTTAATTCCTCCATTGATTTAAATTGCTTTGGTGGTCTTTCAATGGTGAGATAGTAGTATATTTGAGTACTTACAAACGCTGACATGTGCAAAGAAACGATTAAATACATAATGTTTAGTATCTTTTGCTTAAAAGATCTAGCGTCCTGTAAGCCAGAAGCACCAACCAATGCACCCCATCCGTACAGACATGCATCGCTAACTGTTGTAGTTTTATAATCAAATTGATTCAATATATTCCACAAAATTACATAACATACGTAAGTTATTAAAAATACGTATAATCCAGTCATTTTACCGACAAGTGATTGCCAGGATCTCCTATCTCTTTCTACAGTGTAGACCCAAAAAATAGATTGTTTCGTGTAAATACCAGAATAAGCCACAATATCTCCATATAGTCTGTATAAACCACCAGCACAAACCTCTAGTGTTCCGTTTAAAAGATGTTGAATAAATTGTGATTCATTTTGAGAAGTTTTTGTGGTAATATCGATATAAAACATGTTTAAAGTACTGTTGCATTTCTTTGCTAAAATTTTCATTACCTCAACGTCCACTCCGTAAAAATATCTTGAGGTATCGAGATCCCTTAAATCATCTTCATCATTTACCATTGAGTAAGGGTAAAATGTTGACATTCCTACATTCAAATTACACTTTTTTAAATCTGTAATTTCTTTAGACGGAAAGATGTCACTCACTTTTTTCCTATCAAGTGAGCCGTTCCGGCAAATATTTATTATATTTACTGTTAAACTTTCAGAGACACCACAGGTAACTTCATCAATTTCAGGAATTTTTGTCATTATAATATAATTATCAGTTCTTCTATCAAGTGTTATAATAACTAAGTTGTAATTTTTAAGCTCATATAATTTATTCTCCATATCCTCGTAGCATTTCTCTGTAACATGCATATCCACTATAATTATATACCTATACCTGATGTTAAGTGATATCATTTCTAAATTATTTATTTCATTGCAAAATTTAATATTTATCACAATCAAAACTGTGCCTTCATTAAGATCGCTTGTCTTAATCAAATCATTTAAATTATATGTAATTATAGATGGATTTGTTGTAGTAAATATACTGTCTCGAATGTTTTCTTTCGCTTCATTTATATACATTACAATTGTAAGCTTGTAACTATTTTGATGCATATCATAAATCTCATGGACACATGATGCGATGCTTGAAACGGTATTATTATTCTCGCTTGGCATTAACATCACGTTAGTGGCCACTACTACATGTATATATATCAATATTACAAACAACATGACGATCGGGTCAGCAGGACGCTCTCAACTAAATGCCTTACAGAAGTCGAAAAGTATACCCAACTAGTTGTCTGACCCAACTCCATATCTTACCTGTATTAATTTTTTTTCCCATAATTGTATTTAATTTCTAAAACAGAATATACTTTTATGTTACGTATTTAAAAAAAAAATAGTTATCTTAAGCTCTCAGTCCACTTCTTAATAAATCCAAAAGTCGTCAATGTAAAAGTATACAAACAATGAATGAAATGATTGTATATGTTACTGTAATAGCTCGAACTACGGTAAATCCTAAGATTTAAGAGTATTTCTTAGGATTTACCGACATGAGTAGGTAAATGTAAGGATTTATGAAAATGGGACATTTTTTCGGGCTTTTACTATTATAATTTAGTACATGCTAGGGTTTTACCACTGACAGCTAGTAAAAGTTGGTTTTGGGAATAAAACAAAGATTAATTCTTATTCATTTATTTCATTCAAAAACTTAATTTGATAAATCTTTCGATTAAGAAGCGTAGATCGTTTATTGGCATAATTTCGTTACAAAAAAAAATAACCCTCACCTATCTAACTTCAAATTAGACCGTTTATCGGCATCATTTCGTTATAAAAAAAAAAAAAATAACATTAACCTGTCTAACTTCAAAATTAGACCGACGCGGGTCTTAATAAAGACTAGCCACGTTATAAAATGTCTTTTTCAACATTTACCGTGCCATTAATGTAAATCCTAAGACTTACCAAGTGAATGGTGGTAAAAGTGCGAATCGCAAAATTGTTCGGGCTTTTACCATTAAGAGTTGGTAAATCTTAGGTTTTACTTTTAAATCTTAGGATTTACCATAATTCGTGAATTTACAGTAACATATACCGACACCTCCTACGCATAACTATGTATCTGCAAAAAGCAAATTTTACAGGAGAGCCATTTAAAGTTTTCGAAAAATTAAAATCGTCATATCTCAGCAACCGTAACGACTTATAACCTGAAATTCGGCAAGTACCCTTAAGTTGGCGTAAATTTAACATAAACAATGAAATTTTATTGTTAAACCTATAGGTTGTTGTGTTTTAGCACATACATACTTATACGTTGTTCCGAAAAATTTATTAAATCTTGTATGTGCCCTATACATATGTATAGGGCACATACAAGATTTAATAAATATATATTTACATTGGAATATTCTTAAGTTTTAATGGTGAACTGCCAGGTACACAATTAAACTTAGTATAAAATCAGGAAGTATATAGTGTAACTGTAAAACCTGACCAATAAAAATAAAAAACCTGCTCTGAGGGCGGTCTATTTCTATTACAGCATCATTACGAAAGCTCTCCTGTCAAATTTGGTTAAAATCTCAAAGTTTTGACATTATTGACATTTTAATTTACTTCGTGAATTATCCGAAATATTTCGAGTTTTTTTTATATTTATGCATAGATATATATAGTGCCAGAAGAGCATTTTTTCTGATTTTTGTACAAGCTGATACGGGAGCGGCAGACTCTACCACACACCGAACAGGGAAAAGATGCGCTAGTGTCATTATTGTAGCTGTTTTGATGTTTTTGTTTCTCCTGTCCGATAAGTGTCCAAACCAGGCTTCATTATGATGTTTTTGACTATCCTTCACGATCTTACGCCATTGGTCTCTGTTCTCGGCTAATTTGTCCCAGCTATTGTGGTTTATGTTAAAAGCCGCCATATTGCGCTTGGCGCAGTCTTTGAAACGAAGCAAAATCCTAAGCATGATCTGCCGTGGAAGTCGGCAGTCCATTCGGTGCACATGCTCCAACCAAGGCAGCCGACGCTGTTTAAGCATGGCAGTTAGACTGGGTAGCTGTGCTATTCCTGGAACCTTCTCGTTGGTCACTCTGTCTTTCCAACTTATAGCTAGGATGTTCCGTAAGCAGCGCATATAGAAAGTGTTGATTTGGCGTTCTTGCTTCGCATAGGACGTCCATGTTTCCGCTCCGTACAAGAGTGTGCTCAAGACACAAGCCTGGAATACACTCTTGACTGAGCCGCCTGAACATAGTCGCCGCTTTCCCGATACGAGTATTGATCTCTGCTTCTAGTGAAAGATTGTTCGAGACAGCCGATCCTAGGTAGCAGAACTTATCAACCACTTGTAAGGTAGTGCTATCCAGCATTACTGCAGGTATATTTGCACTGCCTTGCGCTAGCACCACAGTTTTTAGTGGCTTATGGACATGGAAAACAGAGTGCATGCTTTGGAAAATTTGTCCATGATTGTTTGAAGCTCGAGAACTGAGTTTGCCACAAAGGCTGCATCATCAGCAAATAACAAAGAGTCAAGGTTGGCTGGTAGAAAATGCATGAATTAGCGTTAAGCACGCCTTTTGTACACACTTTTTATGTACAATAAAGAATTTAAAAAAATAAAATAAAGAGTCGACGAAAAGGTCATCACGCTTTTGTTTAGCTTGAAGCAGTGAGATGTTGTATAGCTTTCCGTCTACTCTTGTATGAAGGTGGATACCCTGTTGGCTGTCGCCGAAAGCATTTTTTAGGATAAGCGAAAAGAATATACCAAACAGGGTAGAAGCTAACACGCAGCCTACGCATTTCGAACTGACCAGACGTTTGGCCATCAAAAACTACAGCGCCTTTCATACCCTCATGAAAGGATTGAACGAGGCTCAAGAGTTTCGGTGGACACCCAATGCATTTCAGTGCAGTATAAAGACCTTTCCTGCTGACATTATCGAAGGCCTTATTCAAGTCTACAAACACCATATAAAATGGCGTTCTCTGCTCTCTGCACTTCTCCTGTAGTTGACGAAGGGAGAAAATCATATCAACTGTGGAACGCTAGGGAAGAAAACAACACTGTGCCTCAGGATATACGCGATTTGCAAGTTTTTGGAGCTTTCCTAATATGACGCGTCCAAATAGCTTGCCGACTAAAAGGGAAATGCCACGGTAGGAGTTGCAATCGCCGCGATCTCCTTTCCCTTTGCATAATGTGATTATGTTAGCATCACGCATATCCTGAGGCACGCACCCCGCTTTCCAGCACTTACTCAGCAGATTGTGCAGAAGAGGTGACACACGTAAGTTTTAGAATTTCTGCTTGAGATTCATCACTACCAGGACTCTTACCGCGCTTAAGCTGCTTTACAGCAATATGGTATTCCCCTATAGTAGGTAGGTCGTCTAATTGACTCCAAGTATCCAGTTTAGGCATGCTCTGAACAGCCTCCGGTTCGATGCTGACTGGAATCGCATAGAAACTGGTGAAGTGTTCTACCCAACGTTCCATTTGACGGTGACTATGGTCTGGACGGTGGTCTGTAAAAACAGAGCCATTTGCCATGCCATTCCTTAAGGGGAGCTGTCTTTTTGGAAACAGGGCCAATGGCCTGTTTATATTCAATAAAGAATTCATATTTTCTTTGGTTAACGCAGCGCTTTTTTCTTTGATTTAAAGATAGGGGGAATTCTAATGATTGGTGTTCTGGTGGCACAGGTGAGCTAACTGATAAAGTCATAGGTGTTGAAGTAATTGTTGAGCCATTAGAGCCTAGTTGAGCTATTTCTTGAGCTATTAAAGTTGAAAAACTTGGTGAATCTAAGCACAAATCTTTTGTTTCAACGGAACTAATATTTTGTATGATAGGTGAATACGGCAATGTAGGGTCATTAAAATTACAGTCTGTAGACAAAGCTACTGAAGCTCGTAGTTCGCTTGGCGCCCCAGAAGAGCTACAAAACATATTTTATTTGCCGTCAGGCACAAAAGTTTGCTAAAAAAACCACCGCATTGAATCGGTTAAATGATTTATTTCTGATATAATTTCGATGAACAAGTAGGTAACTGCCATAATCTTTTTTCAATCTTACAGGATTCCAACGACTAAATGTTTAACTGTACAGGTACATTTTTTGATCTTACTGGATTCCAAATAATAACTGTGTAAATGCTAAATACATATCAGGATAAAAAGGAACTACAGTGAATAACTGTGTATCTACGTAGTTACATACTTAAACATCGGGATTACATCAAATACAAATTAGCAGCATTGTTTATTAAAATTTACTGCAGTATGTGAATTACTTGTGATAAAAAACAGAAAACAATTGAATCATGACTTTTATAAATAAATTTAATCATATTTGGTTGAATACAACATGCCTTGCCTTGATGGTACCTACTCTTGTTGGTCTAATAATCAATCTTCTCCGACATTGCAGGAAGATTTATGCCTTTTTATTACATCTTCTTACAATGTTGCTAAAAATTGGAACCTATTACTCGACATTTTTGAAATTAAAGCTGATCGTCACGGAGCGCGTCCACACCCGCTCGATCGCCGTAGTACAACTGACTAACGGGTAGTTGCTCGTCGCCCGCGCACCTGTGCCCCCGCGTATTATAGTGCAACTGGTACTTACTTATTTTATCAGCGTCATTGTTTAGCAACATATGTAGATACATACTTATACGTCTGACAAAAATCAATGTTCTGGTCAAAAAAAAAATCTGATATTTTTTTACGTGATAGATATAAGTGCATAAATACCAAAAATGTAATAAAACCGATTTCGTGTATCTGGCAGATACATCCAAATACGTAGGAGGTGTCGATACATACATCTCACAGTTTGTAAGATACCAATATCATTATAATATCTATTGTTATTTTTTAAAACTTTGAGAGTAACATTTTCAATAAAATAGTAAACAGAAAGACTTACTTACATTTATGTATATACATATGTAAATTGCAGTAATTGAAGTTCAGTATTTTGTAACATTTTCAGTAACATAGCATTAATGATACATTTTCGGTTACAAGGAAAAGGTTTTAAGGGGAATGATGGATAGCTTTTGATTATTTTACGCCTTTTAGTTGCAGTGAAATAAAAATCAAAAACGATTTTAAATTTTAAAACTAAAAATGTTATGTACCTAATTAAATGTAAAGCAAGATTGGTTTGAAATTCGTACATCCTAAAGTAGCTTGTAATGATGCTTATTAGAAAATAGCTGTGCTCGCAACTTCGTCCGCGTGGAATAGTGACTTTACATGTTGAACGTGATCCTTTTAAATTGACATAACTTATTTATTTATGAAGCGATTGACATGAAACAAACACTAAATGTTAATTGAAGGACAATATATTAGTGAAAACAACATCTGAATCGGATAAGCTGTTTCTGAGATTAGCATGCACAAGCGCACAGACAAACAGACAAACCACGAGACAGTCCCAATAATATTTTTCCCGTATATCTTAGAGTACAGACAGGGATACATACACACACCTTACATTTTTATTATATGTATTGATTTAATGATAAGTACCTAATTCAGTGATAAGTAAAAGTTTATACAAATAATAGCACTTCGTGGGCCTATATTTTATAAATTAAATATTTTAACTAATCTTATACATATTTTTTTTTATGTAACTAGATCGGCATTAGCGTACGGCTCACCTGATGATAAGCGATCACCGTAGCTTATAGACGTCTGCAACACCAGAAACATCGCAAGCGCGCTGCCGACCCCATCCCCACGTCCCCCCAGGAGCTCTGGTCACCTTACTCACCACAGATACACAACACTGCTTGAAAGCAGTATTATTTAGCTGTGATCTTCTGTAAGGTCGAGGTACTACCCCAGTCGGGCTGCTCCATATTTTGAGCAGGAAATTTCCTGCTGTGCCCTACCTCAGTTAAAATTACATAATAATCATATAATTTCGTATTTTTTGGCAACATTATTGACTTTAAGTATGACATATTTATTTGAAACCGTGTAATTTAAGGTTCTTCAAAATTTTAATATTACACTACTGTGTAGGTAATCCTAAAAAGTTTCGTTTGTATATAAACATTTTTTATATAAAATGTACCAAAATAACACATAATTGTTGTTTTAGTCCGATTGTATTTCACTCGATAACTAAAAATTATATTTGTATTGGCTATCGAGACATCTGTCTAATAATAATATTGATGTAATCTGTATTAAATTATAATTACATAGTTCTTCACTACCGAGTGAATTTTTGTTAAAATACATTAATCGGGTTCCTACTGAATTTTGAACAATAAGGAATTGAAAATACACGTACCTACTTACTTTTGTGATATAGCACTAGCTTCTGCCCGCGACTTCGTGCGCTAACTTCTTTTATTCGCTTCGTTTATAGTCGGGCTGCTCCTAGATTTTGAGCGGGATGTTTCCTTACTGTCAAGAGCATTACATCGTTTACGTTGTTAGAAACATTTTTAACCGACTTCCAAAAAAGGAGGAGGTTCTCAATTCGACACGTATGTTTTTTTTTATGTGTGTTAGCTCAGAACTTTTGACTGGGTGGACCGATTTCGATCAATTTTGTTTTAATTGAAAGGTGTTGCGTGTCATGTGGTCCCATTTTAAGTTAATTGAGATCTGACAAGTACTTTTAGAGTTATATCTAATAATGCGTATTTACGTGACTACTTTTTCGTCGACCTACGTTATATTATACCGCATAACTTTTTACTCGGTGTACCGATTTCGATGATTCTTACTTTAATCGAAAGCTAATACTTGTCTTGTAGTCTTGTTTAAATTAGATTGAAAACTGATTACAACTTTTTGAGTAATCTTTAATAGCGCGTATTTACTTGACTATTTTTTTCGTCTTATTACGTTGTATTACTTGTCGATGTAATTGAAGTCGGTTTTTTTTCGTTTGCGAGCAAACACAATTATTTGAATCTGCAGCCATTGAACTACTCAACGATTGTAAAAAAAATTAGTCTATTTGAGTACCCATCACACAAGACAGTTCCTGATCCTATCTTGTTATGTTGAGGGAATTAGTAAAATATCAATCAAATTGATACGTCACTAACTTGACGAAAATTCATAAAAACATTTGATCTAACAATAAATGATTTAAAGACAATTTTATGATAAGTAAACTGTTCATTCATCCAGAATCGAGTTCAAATGAACCACTTTAAGATGGCTGAATGCCAAACTCGGCAAAACAGTGCGTGCTATCATTTTATAATTAATCGTTTTCCCAATGAATTATGAATAATAAACAATTCGAAATTTACGAACATTTGGTTATATGTATACAACAGCTTAATACAATTGTATTTATAAAATATTATTCAATTTGGCGTCATAAAAGTTAAAGAGTTAAGAAGAGAAATCAGCTACAAAAATGTAGCTCAAATAGTGAAATGTTTAAACTTTGATGAAGGCCTTCCTCCAGCAGTGGATATTAGCAGAGGATGATCACTGGCTGAGGATGACGATGATGATGTTATTAATTATATGATTTTTATGATAAGTGATTTTGTATGTAGTGGTTAATTTTATGTCATGCGCGACGACGCGTTGGCGCAACGGTCACAGCACTGGTTTGTGGCTGTCGCGCTGCGGTTGCGGGTTCGATCCCCACACATGACAAACATTTGTATTGGCCATACAGACATACATACAGGGTGTTTGTGCAGTCCTAATGGGTCTTCCAACCGTGCCTCGGAAAGCACGTAAAGCCGTCGGTCCCAGTTGTTATCATGTTACACCTGATAGCGATCGTTACTCATAGTAGAGAATATATCCGCCAACCCGCATGGCCGCATTGGAGCAGCGTGGTGGATTAAGCTCTGATCCTTCTCCTTCGTGGGGACGAGGCCTATATCCAATTGGATATTACAGGCTAAAGCGTGAGCGTAATTTTATGTCCGATTATTTTGGTGTTTACACACATAACTAACATTACTCACATTGTTATATAAAATCTCCATAAGTAAAAGACATTGCTCAAAAAAAAGACAAAAATATTAGGGTCGTATTTTATTTACAACATGAGAACGTAGCACTTATTATATTATTCTTAAAACAAATATAACTTTGAAACAAAATTCGTAATAAACATCGCTTATTTAAAAAAGTAAATAATACATTCTGTAAAATAATAGATATAAACTTAAAAATATGACTAGATTTTACTGTTAAAATAAATTAAACAGAAATAATAATTCCTATAAACATAAAAAAGTTGGTTACGGTCAAGCGTAGATACAATGAGCGTAACGCTACCATGAGTCATCCTTTTTCGTGCACGCCACCGGAGTTCATCGATTTAATGGACGTTGTCACGTCAAAATAAATATTCCATACATAGATAATAAAAGAGTCACTATAAATATTTGTATAAATAAATTCAATTAATCTTCTTTATCCGCCCAGATACTGTCGCCATTAACTTCTGTTGTACCTCTGACGTACTTCTGAATTACCGGCAACTTGTAAACGTACACAGATAGTATAGATCCCGCGCATGCGCCGAGCCAGTAAACTAACGCGTGCTCCATCAAGGTGTGACCTTCGCAACCGGCTTTCAGTGATGTTGCCAACACTGGGTTGAAGTAACCTCCGGAGTAGTCGAAAGCTGTAACCAAAGACAATTTAAGTTTCAGAATATGTACAAAGTTATTATTTACCTATATATATATATTTTTTTCTTTTTCTTTTTTTATGTATAATAAACATATTTAAGCTTAGCAGTAACAGTAAATAATGAATCTTAGTAGGGTTAAATTTTATTTTTAAAGCCTTTTGATTTGAATTTAAACATAAAAACTTAAGTCTTAAATCGTATGCCATGCAACATAGACTAGGTACCTTACAAAATTAAAAAGATATTAAAAAAATAAAAATCGCAAATTAAAACAAAAAACAAACAGATATAGTAATTAGTCAACAACAAAAATTCCGAATCAAACGCATCATAAAACGCTAGTGTAAGTACCTATACCGCATATTATTAGACTACCCACATATTAGACTTTTGTATATTGTTTTAGCAATTTTAATTATTTTAGAGTCAAAACTTGAAACATTAAAATAACTTAAAAGTTTTACATTAAATATGAAACCATCAAACAATTCTCATTTCAACAAATGTTTGGTATTTATCTAGTGATATTGGTTTTAAACTGTTTTAAATAGATCTATATTTTAAGAGTATCATAGTACATTTTAATAAAAAGACTAACTAATAGATAATATGTACTTAATATTACAGGATATATAATAATTGTGTTTGCTAGTAAACGAAAAAAAAATCGACTTTAATATTACATCGACAAGTAATACAACGTAAGTAGACGAAAAAAATTAACAAACGCACGAGTCGTCACAACAAAAGTGGAGGGAAAAAAAAACTTTGTTACGCTTTAAAAAAATTGTGTTTTAAGATAAAATTGGTAATACCTTGCATGAAATACAGCATTTACAATTTCGTCTAATATGCGTTTGATTCGGAATGCAAATCAAGTACCTTTTCCTACATGGACTTTGCAATAGACAGATACACTGAGGTCCGCGTTAGCACTACTTTCCTCATATTGGTAGGTCAGTACCGTTTGTCTATAGAGGACCCCTGGAAAAGTTAACCCGTGTGAAAGCGGTAAATTATAGACTATTTTATAAACAGCGAAAAAATATTTTTTGTTGTACTAATCTTAATATACCTACATAAATTACACGTTTGTCCACGACGGACTTCTAAACTACTTAACCGATTTTAATAAAATTTGCACACCGTCTGCAGTTTGATCCAACTTGAAAGATGGGCTATATTTTATATTGATAAATGTAATTATTATATTTAAGAAAAAAATAAGGCGATACGAAGTTCGCCAGGTCAGCTAGTAGGCTTATAAGAATTGATACAATTCATAACCAAAAAAAAAAATTTTATTTACGATAGTATATCGTCTTAATTTAATTATTGTATTAATAATTGCAGAAAGGGTAGTTATAAAAACTGACTAATGCTTTACTTGCACACCTAGGGTATTTACAGAGCACCTAACTCAAAAAGTATGTGCTGATTCTCTTTATATGTAAGTAAATTAATCATAACACTTTGGCGTATTATTACCACTAAAATTTATTTTGATATTTGTCAAACCAGCTATGATATCATTCCAAGTTTATTGAACACAAACTTCAAAACTTATTAGGCTATTAAATTTATGGACTGTTGCATTTTTTTGGCCAATTCATCAATTTAAATAATACTTACAAGAAGGTACTAAATAACTAAAACATTTGTTGAAAAGTCTAATTACCAAAAAAAAATTGGAAACTTATTTGGAGACCTGTTACCAATACTCTTTTAAAGTCTATGTAGGAGAAATCAAAAAGTCACTCAGAAGCCAAAATACACGTAACAACAAGACTTTACCGGCGACGACAAGAGAGGTTCCGATGAAGGAGTCGATGGCTGTGGCGAATCTTGGATTGGTGTCACTAAGAGATCTCGAAGCCAATCTGCACATACATGTCGCTATGCCTTCAATGATGACTCCGTATAAAACTGGTACCTTGAACCAAAATTAATAGCATTTTGTCATCAATAACTAGTAATAAGCCGAGATACCAGACGTAGGGCACAGCAGGAAATTTTCTGCTCAAAATATGGAGCAGCTCGACTGGGGTAGTACCACCTTAAAGAAGATCACAGCTAAATGACACTGTTTTCAAACAGTGTTGTGTTCCTGTTGGTGAGTAAGGTGACTAGAGCTCCTGGAGGGAACTGGGGACGGGGTCAGCAACGATGCGATGCTTCTGGTGGTGCAAGCGTCTATAAGCTACGGTAATCACTTACCATCAGGTGAGCCGTACGTTTGTTTGCTGAACAAGTTGCATAAAAAAGATAGGCCAGTAAGTAAGACACGTAAAACAAACATGTCCCGGTCACGGATTTACATTAAACTTACATCAGTAAGTTTTGATAAACTAAATTTATCTTCAAAGTTCCTTTCCTGTCTGGTAGTAAACAACAATTACTCGAATGAGTTGTTCACTAATAAATAATCTTGTGTACATTGGATACTATACTACGTTCAATATTGAACAGTTAAACTTTTTAACCATGATTGCGGAACCGTCCAATGACCGTGGTTGATGTAAAGTATCCGAAACTTCGGGCATTCTTAAAAACTTAATAAAACGCGATTAAACACGAAAAAATTGTTTCATTATAATGAGTGAAATTCGCGTAAACATTACAAAACAATATTAAATAGTTTATTGAACCGCTAACCACTATTCTTCGAGACAAAAGTGGGAAAGATAAAGAACTACTTACAAATAGTTAGTAATTTAATAAACTGTACCCTGACTGACTCTGAGCTGTCATCTAAAGAAAATGCAGCTTTGTCTGGAAAGGACTAATTTTGCACCCAACGTAAAAACCAGAAAACTATTATCATCCGGTTTGCATTTGGGGTGCCATTTGTAAGTAGACCAAACAATCTTGTTATTAAGGTTTTGTTCCGGTAAATATTATTTTTTATCTTATTACTTTATTTCTATCACACACCACAGAAATAGTAGTTTGAACTTTGAATTATTGAAGAGGAAAACAGAATATCTATCTAATCTAACTATTTGTCTATACTGATAATTGATAGCTGGTTTTTTTGTTCGGTTATACTGTGAAAACTACTGAAACATGTTGGTGATTATTATTAGATTTAATAGATTTAGTTTATTATATAACGATATAAAAGTACATGTTATAAACTGATACATATTACAGACTATTTGGTTACACAAAAAAATATCGATGTGATACTTCATTAAAACCGTCGGGTCCTACATATTATAATACAAATCTTTAGAAGTGACCTTTTAATGTAGGTAGGTACTTTGACATCAATCGACATAATTGATATTATAGTGTACCCAATATTCAAGGGTACTGACCCCACAGATAGTTTAGTTTACAAACTGTTTACAGTATAAGGAATACCTGCTTACTTGCATAGCATTTCGAATGCGAGCAGATTAGATCAAACAAATTTGACCGGTGCAATTGACGGTTGCATGGCTAAAAGTGACGTCACTAGTATCAATAAAATACGAGTTCATATTTTCAAAAGCAATAGATACTTTAAAATAATTTTTTGAGCATAATGTACGCTAAAATTGTTAGTGTTAATTCAGTTGATGTAATGAAATTAAACTTCTCTCAAAGTCTCAAATGGAGTTGGGCTGGATAGAATGGGAGATACGGTGACAATCGATAGACAATTAACACCACAAAATGGAAAGGACCGCATGGCATTAGAAGAAGAGGTCACCCGAGCGCCCGGTGGCAGGACGAGATCGTGGCCAGGGCAGGAAGAGACTGGATGACCATGGCTAAAGATAAGGAAAAATGGAATTCTTTGGAGAAGGCTTTTACCCTAAGGGGGTCCACATTAGAAGGGAATAAAATTGCATGAGTTAAATTCATAAATAGATTCTTTAATTCATTACGATTACTTAACAAAATATAATTTTTAATTATCAATATTTTATTTCTATATTACTATTTTGGAATGAAATAAAGCTATTATTATTATTTATTTATTATTTAATGTAATTAACGTCAATTGCCGGTAAGTATGCCTCTTGTATCATTACGAGTTTATGTAGGACTAGTCAAAATAATTTTATTTTTTTTACCAATAATATAAATCTCTTTATTCTTACTTTGTTACAAAATTGTAAAATTTAAATTCATTTAAATTTTAATCACTTATCGCAATACTGAAATATATTTCGAGAGCCCTCGATTATTAAATGAGTGCTCGAAGCCTCGTTCACATCATAAAGGCTGTTGAAATACGATTCGATAAAACAATTTGAAATGCTTGGTAAAAAATTTAAACTAAAATAATTACTTAATTGTATCATAGTAGTATCTCTGTTTTTCAATTATTTTTTACTTTAAAAAATTACTTTAACATTTGTGTGTTTTTAATGAAACATTTCAAACATTCATAAAGAAATACCAGAATAAGGAAGAAACATAGAAATGATATTTTACTGTAATTCAAAGACAAATACATATTTAAACAATTTAGCATAATTTCCTAAAAGTTTTTTTTAAACTGGTAGCGCACAGCAGAAAATCCTGCTCAAAATATGGAGAGACCCGCGACTAGGGTACCTAGATACTCGAAGTACCTCGACCTTACAGAAGATAATGCTGCTTTCAAGCAGTTTTGTTTTCCTGTGGTGAGCAAGGTGACCAGAGCTCTTGAGGGGAAAGGGGTAGGGTCGGCAACGCGCTTGCTATGCCTCTGGTGTTGTAGACGTCTATAAACTACGGTAATCGCTTACCATTAGGTGACCCGTACGCTTGTATGCCGACCTAGTTATATATAAAAAAAGACTACATATTTTTCTTGAATTTTGTTCAAGATATTTTTCAATGGATTTTTTGGAAATATAAAAATACAAAAATAGCTAAATAAGATATTTGCTTTCACTTTTTTCTCTCAATCGTATCATCAAATCGCTACCACTTAGAAGGAAAGTGTTACAGTAAAGGAAATGCTTGCATATAGAAAAAAAAAAACGTTAAGTTGTAAAATATTCACCTGTAGATCAGCCGTGCAGTCTTCAAATGCCTTATTTTTGTGCGTATCTGAGATTTCCAATGCCCAGTACATTTGAACATATTTAAAAACTAAAAGTCCACCCGTTAATTCCGCCCAAGTCTTCAACAAAGCTTTTCGTATATCACCTTTACCTGAAAAGTACATATTACACATTAAAACTTTAACTGAGATAGGGCACAGCAGGAAGCTTCCTGCTTAAAATAATATGGAGCAGCCCGACTGGGGTAGTACCTCGACCTTACAGAAGACCACAGCTAAATAACACGGTTTTCAAGCAGTGTTGTGTTCCTGTTGGTGAGTATGGTGACCAGAGCTTCTGGGGGGAACTGGAGATGGGGTCGGCAACGCGCTTGCGATGCTTCTGGTGTTGCAAACATAAAGAAATATAAGCTACGGTGATCACTTACCATCAGGCGAGCCGTACGCTTGTTTGCCGATCTAGTTACATAAAAAATAAAAAATATAATTATATTAAAATTACTTGTACTTGACTTGACTTGGTTATAATTACCTACCACCGTGAGACACATCATGCAAATTTGAGGTTTTTGCACATTGATTAAGCATTCAACGTTATCATGCAAAAGGTTCAACACCCTAAAGGAGTATTATAGAAAGAAAGAAAGAAAGAAGGAAAGAAAGAAAACTTTTTTATTACGTCAATTCTAAGTCTTCTTTAGGTACTCGTATATTATGATACTAACCTTCAATTACATCCTCGATGTGGGTGTAAGGACAAGCCGTCGCATCTCCCCAGTTCAGTGACCACCAGATTGTGAGAGCAAACAGGAATATAGCATATGTGGCGACGCCAAAGTTATCTGCAACTGAAATGAAAAGCAAATACAAACCGTACATATCCTTTGCAAAAATCATTACTAACATACGGGAGACTCAAACATGAATGTATATAACATAACAGAACTCAAGTTTAACAAAATTACTTCAGTTTAGAAAGACACACAACACATGCACAAACACATTTTTAACCCACTTTTTTAATCGAAAGGTGGTGCGTGTCATTTGGTCCTATTTAAATTTATTTGAGATCTAACAAGTAGGAACTTTTCGAGTTACATCTAATAATGCGTTTTTACCGCATAACTTTTTACTGAGTGTACCGATTTTGATATTTTTTGATTTAATCGAAAGCTGATGTTTATCATGTGGTCACATTTAAATTTTTGAGATTACAACTTTTTGAGTAATCTTTGATCACGCGGATTTACTTGGCCATTTTTTCGTCTACCTACGTTGTATTACTTGTCGATGTAATTGAAGTCGGTTGTTTTTTCGTTTGCGAGCAAACACAATTAATATTTTATTTCCTAAAATTTAATAGGATATAAACGTTTTTCTTGCACGGTACTTTTATAGATTATCTATAATCCTATGTTATTACCAATAATAAGTTCAAAGCAGCATCCGCAGAGTTCCGCAGCAGCTATCGCCTCTTCTAGAAGTAACCTCACAAACGGTTCCTTTACCGACTTCTGTACCAACCGCCTCGCGCAGTGTGCAAGTAAAGAAGTTAGTAGGATAAACAGCGTAGACACCACAAGAGGTGCGAAGGTCGATTTATTTACCTGGAAAGAATAAGAGATATTAATAATTTTTGGAGTTTACTCCTTAAGAATCGATTTTCATTGTTCATATCTATAGGCCCCCGGTATGAAAAAAATATGAGTAATAAAATCTACTGAACGAATGACGCCATCTATTGACGACGACATTTTCTAATAACGATTTGTTACGGTAGATGGCGTTATTTGATTCGTTTATTTACCATTTGATAAAGTATTAATGTTTTTCGTAATAAAACATTAATACTATACCTATCAATAATTTAGATGTAAACTCCAGTCGTGTGTCGGAGGCCGGAGCTGACACACACACTTTTTTTTTCTTAAACATTATATAATACAACCCCGTAGATTATCTGTGTTACCTCCGTTATCCTTTCCCACTATTTCTTACTGACGTACAGAATACGTACGTAGTAGGAAAACGTGCAGAAACGTAGAAGTTAAAATAGAAAGAGAAAGGGATTCTTGTTTTATGACCTTTCTAAAAACCTATGGAAAGATTTGGATAAGATAATGGCTGAAAGCTGAAACTTAAAATTTAATAATTTTACTATTCATGTTTGTGATGTACCTTCTATATAATTGGTTTATTTAAATGAGAATATTAAAAAAATATTTATGTCACATGGTAATAGAAGATAATAATATAAAAAGTTTGAATTTTTACAAAAATATAAATTGTGAAAATGAACTACTTAAATGTATACAGTACGCGCATTACTCCCACTGCCAATATAGAGATTTTTTTTGCGTTCATTATTATCAAAACAGGATTTGTATAAGATAAAATTCAAAAAAAAATTGGCGATACAAAAATAATTAGGTATACTTAATATATGAATTTAATATTTAAATACGTTTAGCGTATAAAATACCTTAAAATAAAGTCAAACACCTTTCTTAAAACAATATTTACAATCGATTTAAAAGTGCATGATAAACTACGAGTATATTTAAACAAACACGGCAATATATTATATTAGCTGTAATCACTTGGATAGATTTTGCATACAATCGAAATGAGATGCAGTTTTGAAATAAATCATAAATGTACATTGAATTACCTATTCGCATAATTGAACTCACTGTTACTCAGGGATTAATGTGCTTAACGAGTAAATAGGACTATTGTTTCGTATACAATAGTTTGTAACAAAGGTTTTATGCCAGTGATCAAAGTGTTCGATCCACAGTAGTCAGTGGAATGTATGAAGTATTATTGGCAGTTTATGAAAAGACACCTGTATCAACCGACTTTCAAAAAAGGAGGAGGTTCACAATTCGACAGTATTTTTTTTAATGTATGTTAACTCAGAACTTTTGAATGGGTGGACCGATTTCAATGATTTTTGTTTTAATTGAAAGGTAGTGCGTGTCATTTGGTCCCATTTAAATTTATTTGAGATCTAACGAGTACTTTTTGAGTTATATCTAATTAGGCGTTTTTACTTGACAATATTTTCGTCGACCTACGTTGTATTATACCGAATAACTTTTTACTGGATTTACTGATTTTGATGATTTTTAATTTAATCGAAAGCTAATGTTTATCATCTGGTAACATTGAAATTTCATTGAGATCTAATTACAACTTTATGAGTACATATTCTTTGATAGCGCGTATTTGCTTGACTATTTTTTCGTCTACCTACGTTGTATTACTTGTCTATGTGATTGAAGTCGGTTTTTTTTCATTTGCGAGCAAACAAAATTATTTCATGCCTGTCCCA
Organism: Melitaea athalia; assembly: GCA_905220545.2. Lineage (NCBI taxonomy): Eukaryota > Metazoa > Arthropoda > Insecta > Lepidoptera > Nymphalidae > Melitaea > Melitaea athalia. The sequence continues at coordinate 3,486,020 of HG992193.1, forward strand.
ACCCATTTCTGTAATATTCTAGTTACATAATTTTGATACGTTCTTAATTGATAATTTCTTGCTAAGCTAAAAGTTTGTTTTAATCTCATCCAAAGCACGTTACTGTCGAAAATTACGTGTTCAACGACATATTATATCATTTACAAAACTGCAGCTAAGCTTTGCCTACTTAGTTTTTAATTCTAGAAAGAAGGAAAGAGGTCTTTGAATTTGATCATATTAAAAGGTAGTCAAGAGGCAGACATGGACTAGCATAGGAATATTATGACTACTTATTAAACACTTAGTAAAAACGTTAGGAAAAAAACTTGCTTAACAATACTGCTATTATTTAAGGCATATTTCAGTATAACTTTATGAATTACACGGCAAATATTATTTCATCCCACATCCTAAATTTTGTTTGTTACATACACCCATTAACAAATCGTATAAGAATGACGTAAGAAGCTATGGCGTCCTGCCAAGTACTTACACGTTTAAAATGAACAATAATAACATTTCGATTATATATTTACTCTATTTATATTTTCTTTTCATTCAGTTTTACTTTGTAATAATTAAATCGGAAGTTAGCTTATTTTTAGTTCAGTCACGAGGGGAGCTCTGGCCCAGATTGCACTCTTGACTAACCCGTTAATTTTTTGTAATAAAAACGATTATATATTATAAATTTATTTTATTATTTTATTCATTACATTAAGACCATTATTTTCCAAGTCAGATTGCGTATAGTTAAACCGTAACTTAATATTTAGACATTTTAATCGTATTCGAAAAAGTAGATGAATATATCCTACTTTTTAGAACAAAGTTTTTCAGGCCATATAATTTGCCTATCTGTTGTTTGGAATAAAAAAATGTAAAATAAATATTTGTATAGTTGTCGCATAAGAAACAACCTAATTTGTCATGAATGTATGAAATTTTTAGCATCGTATTGCATCATCGAGCGAAATTTATAAAAAAAATAGACTAATACTCGTAGATCTCGAAAGAAAAATAAGCATAATGTAATTTGATTAAAAGAGAGAGAATAAGGTATCTAATTTAATGTTTATTTACTTTCTTACATGTTGTAAATATCAGTAGAACATAGAATTCTTTTTGACATTTACTTAAACACTCTAAACAATAAAACACTTCACTTAACTAACATAACGGAAAGTGGCTTGTTAGTGGCTATTCATAACAAGACTTTATTGACCGAAATCATATTGCGTTCACTCAGTGAGAAGAAAATTGTACTTTATTGGAAAATACGATCGCAAATATCGGTGGGATCTTTGTCGGTATCTTTGCTTCGAGTGACATGAAAGGAGATATGAAAAGGAGTTCTTTTTATACATATTTTGAGAATAGAAAGAAAAATAAATAAATTATAAATCTGTATGCTATTTTTATTCATGAAATAATTTATGGAAGGTCTGCTTTTGTGACGCAACGATTGTTACAGGGTATCTAAAAGTGTCACTTAGCGTGAAAAAGAAGGGGGTGGGATCCAAAAAGGTAAAACGCGTAACGTATGTAATGGACGGCTCCCTAACTATTGTAGTCTCTCTCTCTTCAATCGGTCCCTCATTGCTGAGGATCGTGACTCCGTTTGATTCCGTCAACCAGCTGTCTCCATCGATCCCGTTCTGCAGCTTGGTGGAGTGCGTCGCTGACAGGCATCTTCAGTTCCTCCGTTTTGGTCTGACCATCGTTTGGGACTTCTACCCCTAGGCCTTTTTCCCTCGATTTTACCGGTCACCATAAGGCGTTCCAAATTGTTGGTATCCCTGCGTGCAACATGACCAAAATACCGCAATATTCTTTGTAGGCAGGTTGTGGACAGACGTTGAGTCTAGTATTGTAGTAACACGGTCATAATAATCTATGTAGACAGAAATATGCTATAGTATTTTTTTTAATTACACTGGGGTGGCAAACAAGCATACGGTCCACTTGATGATAAGTGTCTATGGCCTACAAACCCCTGCAACACTATAGCATCACATTGCCAACCCTACCCCCAAACCTCCCCAGGAGTCCCAACCACCAAACTGCCCACAGAAACACAACACTACTTAAGAACATAATTATTTGGCTGTGATTCAACTTAAAATATAACGTATATGGTCATACTTAAAAATGTATTCGAGAGAAACACACATCTTAATCATTTCCAGCTCACACATGTTCAAGACTGCTCAAAAAGCTACACAACAAAAATGTACATTGATAAATTAAACAAAAAATACCGAAGTTGTTAAAGTTACGGATCGCGCGCGCTTGTTTTCAACGTGCTTATTTTTCAAATGTTTTCGGCTTTGAGTAATGATTTTAATTGTTTTATAATGAAAAATATGCGTAAAGTTTCGTGTTTTTATTATTTATTTTATTCAACTCTATTTATACATAAGATTTATTTTCAACCAAAAGTTTTAGACGTTATATAACATTATCAATTTTAAGTTATTTGCCTATCGCCTGCCTATATATTGTTTTTGTCTACCAAAGAAATATCAACAAAATTAAACCAACTTAACCTTTTCAATCATAAAAATTAAATACCTATGTCACTAGCTTATACTGTAAACTATATAGCACCATATTTATTTTTGCCGCTTCACCTTTGCTAACAATAACAAACGCACAAAAGGAATTATCTAATGTCAGGCCCTCAGACATTTCAGTGTTTTATTTTTATATAGATTTCCACCCCTAACAGTCTTAGAATTACTCATGATGATAACAAAAACTGGATTGATTGATGCTAGTTCTTAGGAAGAGTGTTTTTGTACGGTTCGACCAGTGCTGACGCAATAGCCACATGTCAAGACGGACTTCAAGAACGGAAAATGCTAGGTTGGCTAAACGGAACAAATGATCAATGATTCTTATTTCAAATGGTACCTATGCCATATTGATAGTGTCATCTATCACACTTTCCTATGAATCTTTTTGTGATAATTATTTAAACTTAAGACATTAGTCCCTTAAGTTAACTCATTTGTCTAGTTATTGAATAAGCAATAACTTTTCATTTGTAATTCCTATTTTATCGTTTTAGACTTTTAGTTGCTGTACTTGGATGGGTGACCGCCTGGGAACACCGCGTGACGTTGGCTTTTTAATTAGTTTGCCAAAAAAGTGTCACTTTTGATACGTGTACTTTGTACGCACGCATTTTTTTTTCACATTGCCATATCTCTTAAACTTATAGCAAAGTCAACTTTTAAATGAATAGTTCTATGCACATTTTCGATACACATTATTAATTTTGATTTGTATGTTTAATAAAATTATAAACATTAATAGACTGAACCTACCAGCAACATACTTGTGATTTGTATGCAAGACAGTTATTTTCGTACAAGGCTTTGACCGTGAGTCAAATTGTTTGTATCTATAAATAACATAAGATCCGAAAATCATTTTAATGTACTGTAATCTTATACTATTAAACGAGCAATTCTTGTATATATATATACTAGCGACCCGCCCCGGCTTCGCACGGGTGAAATGCCGATACTAAATATACTACACACTTTGAATTTCAAGTCTCTTACTTCAAAAACATAGGACTTTCATGCAAACTTCCAACCCCCGTTTAACCCCCTTAGGTATGGAATTTCGTAAAACCCGTTCTTAGCGGATATCTACTCCCTATAAGGGACCTACCTGCCTAATTTCAAGTTTGTAGGTGTATTTTTCATTCGACTTTCATACAAACTATCATCGCCTGTTTTAACCCCAAAAGGGGGTTGATTTCTCAAAATAAATTGTTAGTACACCTCAACACCATCTATAGAGCATACATTTTGAATTTCAAGTCTCTTACTTCAAAAACATAGGACTTTCATACAAACTTCCAACCCCCGTTTAACCCCCTTAGGGGTGGAATATCGTAAAACCCGTTCTTAGCTGACCTCTACTCGGCGAAAGGAATATTCCTACCAAAATTCAAGTCTCTACGCCTTATGGTTTCAGAGATATCGTGATGAGTCAATGGGTGGGTAACTCTTTTATATATATAGATATTTTCTGAATCTCGGAATCGGCTCCAACGATTTTCGTGAAATTTAGTATGCAGGGGATTTCGGGGGCGAAAAATTGATCTAGCTAGGATTCATTTAAAAAAAATGTCGTTTTATCCCTGTTTTTAGGCAATGAAAAAATATTATTAGAATACGAAGCTTAAATTCACTACTGTCAACTTAGCTGTAATAGCGTAATTAGGAAATCGGTGGGTGTCAAATCGTGTTGACCCGGGTTCGAATCTCAGTCTCCAGATTAATTTTTTTTCTTTTTTTTTATTTCACTCGTGATTTATTATTTAAATAAAATTAAAATATAAAAATACCGAGAGAAAAAAAAAGAAAAAAAAAAGAAAATACCGAGCTAGGCTCGGTCACCCAGGTACTATAACATTTATAGGATATTACAAGATAAATAAATCCATTAAAATTATATTATGTATTTAAAAAAAGTTTTTTTAATTGTTTATTTTTTTCTCCTACCACATACATAAAAGCACATACAAGTTCCACAATTCAAAAAATTTTTTTAGGTAATATGCTGAGATAATTTATAATTGTTACATAAAATATAATAATAATAATAATAATAAATATCTACACATTACACACACGGTCGTCTGTTCCGAAAGTAAGCAACTTAATGCTTGTGTTATAGGTAACAGCCAACTGGTCTAGCTACATATTCTTTTTTTTTTCGATAATCATACTTATAAATAATACATATATAAATAAATATGTATATTACACCCAGACTCGGGGTGGAAATCGAACCCACAACCTCTGGAGCAGAAAGCAGGGTCACTACAAACTGTGCCAACGGGCTAGTCAATAATATCAAAATCAAAAATAGATATCAACAATAGTTTTAGTAAATACTAAATACGTTCGTACACGATTCGATCACGATCACGATTCAGCCTGTAATATCACACTGTTGGGCATAGGCCTCTTCCCCATGAGGGAGAAGGATCGGAGCTTAATCCACCACGCTGCTCCAATGCGGGTTGGCGGATATATTCCCTACTATGAGTAACGATCGCTATCAGGTGTACATGATAACAACCGGGACCGACGGCTTAACGTGCTCTCCGAGGCACGGTGGGGAGACCCACAAGGACTGCACAAACACCCAGACCACGACAAACATCTGTAGGGCCAATACCAATGTTACGTGTGCAGGGATCGAACCCGCAACCGCCCGTGCAACAGCCAATCAAGATTCAAGATTGTTTTAAAATATTTGTGGAAGATGATATCACTAACATGTCTCACTCCAAGTTTTTTATTAATAATATAATGAAAATTAATATTGTTACTGAGTATTATTTACACACCACTTACATACAACGTTAGTCGGACATTTATATTAGTTTTATAATATGCATACGATTACAATTTTTTTTTTTAGAAGTTCACAATATACGTATAATGATGAATGAAAAATGATAAACGATGTTAATACGATTTTTAATGAAAATAAATTAATACTAATATCTTTTTATTGAAATCACTCGTTAAAAATATGGTATAACGGAATTAATGCCAATTAAATTTCAGTTGCTCATTTATCGTGGCTCAATGTGAACTTACCCTAACGACTACTTTCAAAAATATCCCCAAAACGTCAATAGTGAACTTCATATTGTAGGGGGTTATCTTGTACTTCGTAAAATTTGAATTTTACGTCGTTTTCACATCACAAACTGGAAACAAACACGTTATTATTAGGTTACAAACGTTTCAATTATAGAACTGGCAACGTACGTATTACTAGTATTCTATTTTTAGCGGGATAGTCTGTTACTTACCATGATATCCGTTGTTCCGGATAATCGTCACCCGGGTACAGGATAAAAATCGGGATAGGAAAAAATATAATACGTGCTACGTTTGGTTTTTATTGAGCGAACGGAGAGTATGCGCGCGCGCATCGCGAGGCCGTAACTCGGTCTTAATTTAGACGCGAACGACTCTTAACTACAGTTCCGTTGTCCCGGGATTACGTTTTATACTAAACTGTTTACCGATGGAATATAATAGAATTATAACCAACGCTGGTGGTAGCCATATGTAATGCAATTATATAAAAAACTACGCGTGAGAGTTGACACATGTGGTCAGGAAAAAGTTGATGCTAAAAGTAAAGTCTTGCAAAGAGTTGATTCTAGTCAGTAGTCTTATTGTGTCTTGTATGTAAATAAAAATGAATCGTTAAAATGTACGAGCATCGCTTTCGAGCAACTGTACTAATTATAATTATTTTTTTTTTGAAGTTATACTTCTTTTGGCGCGCGTTGGAGAAAAATGATGAGAGTAACATTTTACAATGCGCGTGTGGATACGAAGTAGTACAAGCATACATGAATAGATGCCGCTAGTTTTGCAGACAATAAAGTAGTCTTTATCATTTCTAAGAGATGGCGTTGTGGACTTATTGTCTAATTATTAAGTGGTACCTAGGTTTTTTTGTAAGTATTTTAATACTTTAGCTTGAAGTATAACTTCTTACGTACGTACATAAGTACACACACACTTTTTTTGCATTCGTTGCTGTCTGGATAAGGTTTATGTAAAACTAATTTTAAAAATATTGATTTTATTATTTTAACAAAAAAATGCCAGATCAGCGTGTTTATTAAATTAAAACTCGATTAAATTCTATTGTTTTTTTTTTAATTTTAATCGATTTTTTCGATCACAACAAATCGATTATAGTATAAATTATTTTAGACTGTAGTGTTTAATTCCAGTGCTGTGTGGTTACGGCACTAAAGAATGTAGCCACCCCCTCTCTTCCCGTGGGTGTCGTAAGAGGCGACTAAGGGATAACACAGTTCCACTACCACCTTGGAACTTAAAAAGCCGACGGATGGCGGGATAACCATCCATGCTGGCTTTGAAATACACAGGCCAAAGACGGGCAGCAGCGTCTTCGGTGCCACAAAGCCACCTCTGCAGTCACCAACCCGCCTGCCCAGTGCCCAGCGTGGTGACTATGGGCAAAACACATGAGTTCGCGTCATAATGTCGGGCGCGAACTTGTGGAGGCCTATGTCCAACAGTGGACTGTGATAGGCTGTAGTGGTGGTGGTGGTGGTAGTTTAATTCCAAAGTTTACAAGTAGGTAGCCTGTTCAGGTCCCAGCGTAGGTCTCATCAACTGTTTCTCATCGTCAAATATCGAGACACCTAAATATGTCAGTTAGACTGATTTATATTTCGTGATATATATTATGATCTAAGATCCGGGATTAGACAAAATATTCCCTTAAAAATTGTTTCATCTATAATTAACAGATGAGGGAATATTTTGTCTAATCCCGGATCTTAGACCATTAGTAATATTTTTATAATATGTAATGGCTGTGGTTATACATTTTCTATTACAAACAATATTGTTTTTATAATTCTCAATTTTTTTATTGCATTCAGTTTTGAAAATATAGGGATAAATCAAATATTTAATTGCACTTAATAATTTATATTTACGATTTATTCTTTTCCCGAAATTATTGTATGCAGTGTTGCCAACCCCAAGAAACTAAAAAACAGCAGATAACCAATAAAAAAACAGGAGAAAACAGTAGGTAAAGTAAAAAAGGCAGATTTCATACTTTCCTCGTATAATTAAAACAATCACCTACTTTTATTAGTTATCAGGACTCACATTCATAGTTATATTTTAATATTTATCACAACTTAATAAAAAAAAAATCAAAGTAAAATTATTTTTCACTTTCATTATCAATTGCCTCATCTTCAGTAAGTATTTTCAAAGTCATTTTCCTTTTTAAAATCATATATAATTATTATTGTTTTTCTTTATGTGCCTTTTTGACTTCAAATGAATAGCAATCGGTTATTTCGGATTTAGGGTGTTAAGTGTGTAAGGCTGCTTTAATAGTTTTAGTCGATATTTTGTTGCGTAATTTAGTTTTCAAAATATTTATAGCTGAAAATAATTTTTCCGCGGTGGCGCTGCTGTGTGGTAAGCACAAGTTTCTTCACCAATTCACAAAATTCACACAATGGTTATATTTGTGAATGTTTGAAATGTTTTGAAATATCCGAAAAATACGTTTTGGAGAATCCCGACAAGAGTACATAGTTACATACTGACATCTAGTATCATCGTGTATTATTATATAGTGGTTATCAAAACATATTACATAGTGTAATAGGTGACGCTGAACGCTAATTGAAAAACAGTAAAAATTACAAATGAAACAGAAAACAGGGACATCGATGTAAAAACAGCAAATCTACTGTTAAAACAGTAGGGTTGGCAACACTGATTGTATGTGATAATAATTTTTATATCACCACTACACGGATGTATGCCGCGATATGACAATGTTTTTTTAAAAATTTGGTACTTTTACCATTATTTAATTAAAGCGTTCGAAAATCGACAAAAAGACCTAAATATATCATATCATTTGCTACGTTTTAACGTATGTTAATAATAATTTTAGCTTCTCATTTTTTTACGAATTATTTTAATACTGATAAAATAATCTAGGAGTAAAATTTTCTCCAGTCAATATTTTTTTCTACAAAATTATATCAAATTTAATAACAGTAATTAAACAATAATTAAACTAAAAGAAAAAGATTTAGAAGTGATCAAACATTTCCCGTTAAAGCTAATTGGTTTCGAACGATTCTCATTTGCCGCTCTAGATCTATCACATGCTACTTTTTTTTGTAATATGCAACACGTGCAGCAAAGTGCACTATTTATTATACCATTAATCAGTATTAGACCTCCGTAATGTAATATATTTTACATTAAATTACAAAAAAATATACCTTCTTAATTAGAACTTAACATTAAAACCTATATTGTAAAAAAATAGTTATTATAATTGTTCTTATTTCGTTATAATAATAAATAAAACTAGCTGTACCCGCGACTTCGTCCGCGTGGAATTTAACAAAAAAGTTAAAAAGTTCGATAAAATGATCTTTGATATTCTTTGATTTCCTCTAATAGCATGAGCAGGCGGTCGAGCGATGCGGGGCAGAGGGTATGGACTCGCCCGCGCCCGCGCCGCCCGTAGGCATCTCAAGGAAAGAACGCTAGCTCGCCGAGCATTAAATGTTTCGCTGCCAATTACTTCTAACGATGATATCTCAAAAACTATTTATCTGATTGATATAGTGTAAAGGGCAATTTTAATCTGCATTAAATGCCTAAGCTAAATATCATATTAATTTGGATAAGGATTAATACTGAACTAAAGAAAATATCTTTAAAAATAACCTAATGTTTTTAATTAAAAATTTGAACATAAAAGTGGTTATTGTAAGTCAACCCTAAGAGATAGAGATATGCTATCGCGGACTTTTTTGTAGCATTTTTATAGATTTTGAATTCGCTAGTACATTATACAACTATATCTTTGCTAGTTTACGCAGCGTTCGCGTGGAAAGCTCCCCGTTGGCGAGATTTTTTACGACTTCTTCAACGTTTATCGCCGTATTTCTGCTAATTTACATTCAGACATAATAAATTATATACCTAAACCTTCCTCAAGAATCACTCTTTCTATTGTTGAAAACCGTATAAAAATCCGTAGCGTAGTTTTCGAGTTTATCGCGTTCAGACAGGAGGACAGACAGACAGACAGGAGGACAGAAAGACGCGGCCGGGGGACTTATTTTTATAATAAGTATAGATAATACTCTTAACTTTTGAATTAAGAATTGTAAGAAAATAGTTTAGGCATTTTAAAATAATTCCCTTGCCATATCCATCGGTTAACTGTTCTTTTGTCTACGTGGGGCAAGGATCATTGAAATAAATTGACAGGACATGTGTAGGGAAGTTGTTATGTAATTAAACACATCTTACTTGTTCCAAGGATGATTTATTACTGCTCTCTATAATAATGATTACAGTTATTTATAAAAGATACATAGCGTAGGATTATAACTACTACACTTCACCTCCCGGGGTGAGGGGTTTTGTCCTATTCTTATGGACAATGTCATGCTTGTTATTTTTTAAAATTTTAACATTTACTCCCATATCTTCTACAACTGAATAAGGACCAACATAAACAGGATCTAATTTCTTTGCACATTCATTTTTAACTAAAACAAGTTGTCCGATTTGGTACGTTACATGGTTTATATTTTTATCATAAGCACATTTTCGTTTCTCTTTACTTAAAATTAGGTTTTTACGGGCATCTTGATGTGCTACTTGTAGCCTATATTTTAAATCTAAAGAATAATCATCTGGGTTATATAAAGGTTCTATATATTGACTTACTCTACATAGTAATTTGCTTTGTCTACCAAATACTAATTCAAACGGCGTGTATTTAGTCTCTGTGTGAACCGTGTTGTTAAACGTATAGCACCAAAATGGAAGCCACTGACTCCATGTGTCTTTTTGACCATTACACTGTATTCGCAAAAATGCATTTAAATTTTTGTGGGAATTTTCTAATGCTCCTATCGATTGGTGATGATAAGCAGTTGATGTTATTTTTTCTATTTGTAATAATTTACATACCTGCTCCATGGTTGAAGAAACAAATTCTGCACCGCGATCAGTTGCAATAGTATTTGGTACACCAAATCTTAAAATAAAATTACGTACTAATTCTGTAGCTATACTTACGGTCTCTTTATTCTTTAGAGGGTAAGCTTCCACAAATTTGGTCAGCTCACATTGTATCGTCAATATGTAGCAATTGCCTTCTAAATCCTTATCTAAAGGACCCACAATGTCCATAAAAATTTTATCAAATGCATGCAAGGCCGTGGTAGTTATTTCCATCGGTTCCTTGATGTATTTACATTGTTTCATTTTTTGACAAGTAGTGCACTTACTTACAAAAAATTTAACGTCTTTATCTAGCCCTGGCCAGTAAAATTTCCGCTTTATATTATTAGTCATTCTACGCACTCCAGCATGTCCACTGGTAGGCAGTAGATGAAAGTCATTTAGAATATATCTTTTTTCTTCGTCATTAATAATTCTTTTAACACCTCTTATCACGCAAATTCGGGGACCGGTCCAATCTTTAATACAACTTATCTCTTTTAATAAATCCTTGAGAAACGACTCATTTTCTCTACACTTTACTATGCATAGCTCTTTTATTTTAAATTCTTTGCAAAATTTCTCTAACTTTGTCACAAATTCGTCTCGCGAAAATTGTGCCCTATAGTTGAGATTAATATAAATTATATTTTTATTTTTATTTAACATAAAACATTCCTTTTCTACGTATACGTCATTTTTTCGTTTTAAATTATCTAATTGATCTTTACTAATAAAAGTTAATTCTATGAAGTCACCTGGTATTTTTAATAACTCCACTACCCTTGGTTGATCAGACCACTGGCTTATGGGTTTATTAGAAATAGGTGCCTCAATTTTTTCTTCTAACTTCTTTCTTTGTTGTCTTGTCATAACCATCATAATATCGTTATTTAATTCTTTTAATGAATCTGAAGTAATACGAATTCGAGATAAAGCATCAGCTACAGGGTTGTTTTTGCCTGGAACATATACAATTTTAAAGTTATATTCTTCTAGCGTCAATCGAAATTTTAACAATCTACTTGATGGATCTTTCAATGAAAATAAATAAATTAATGGTTTATGATCTGTCATAATTGTGAAAGTTCTACCATAAATGTAGGGTCTAAAATATTTGATTGCCCATACAATGGCAACAAGTTCTTTTTGAATAGTAGGGTAGTTTCTTTCTGATTTATTTAAAGGTCTGCTAGCATATGCCACAGGCCTCATATCTTTATTGCATAAAACTGAACCTATAGCTGTGCCTGACGCGTCAGTTTGTATAATAAATTCATTACTTTCTGAAAAATCTGGAAATTGTAATACTGGAGGGGTTGTTAAAGCATTTTTCAATTTTTCAAATGATTCATCGCATTCTTTTGTCCAAACAAATGACACATTTTTCCGAGTTAATCTATTAAGGTTATTTGTAATTTCAGCAAAGTTTTTAATGAATTTCCTGTAGTAATTACAAAATGCTACAAATCTTTTTACTTCCTCTGTATTAGTAGGTCTTGGGTAATTTTGAAGAACCTGAATCTTAGCGGGGTCTGGTAAAACACCTTGTGACGATACTACGTGACCAAGATAAAGCAATTCTTTTTTAAGAAAATAACACTTCTCTGGGTTCAATTTTAAATTTACTTTACGCAATCTTTCTAAAACGTCTGTTAAATTTTTATTATGTGTCGCCATATTCCTACCAAAAATAATTAAATCGTCTAAATATACAAAGCATTGTTCAAATGTTAAGCCAGATAGAGCTACTGACATGATCCGACTAAAAGAACTTGGACTTGTCTTGAGTCCCATGGGTAAACGTTTCATCTGATATTGTCCTGTACTAGTCGTGAAAGCTGTATATTTTCTACTGTCTTTATTTAAAGAAACCTGGTAATACCCTTGATGCAAATCTAGATGAGAGAAGTAGATAGAGCCAGAAAGAGAATCTAAAATGTCGGTTATGTTGGGCAACGGAAATTTATCATCGACTATGCAATTGTTAAGTTTACGATAGTCAACTACTAATCGCCATTTTTTATCTTGATTACTTGTTTTCTTTGGCACTAAGAGTATGGGACTAGACCATTCACTCTTGGCCTCTTCAATTATATCATTCTCTAACATTTTATTAATTTGTTTACCAACTTCTTTTTTCAATGACTGTGGCAATCTATATTGTTTCACATATACGGGATTAGTGTTTGGTTTGAGTGTTATAGTTTGCTCATAAATATTAGTTGTGCTAAGTTTGTCACCTGGTAAAAAGAAAACATCTACGTATTTAGAACATATATTTGTAATAGACTCCTTTTCCTCAACGTTAAGATGATCTAATTTCAATAAATTTAACAAATCTCTAGCTCTCTCTGAAGTTTTTGAACAAGTATCGAATTGACAAATGTCGTATTCATCGAGTGAATTTAAACCTGGCTGAAATATTGGTAAAATAACATCTTTGTCATCGGTATTTAAAATCTTAACAGGAACCCTGTTGTTATGGACCTTCACTATACTTCCAGCAAGAAAAATATTTTCTGATAACTGCTCAGAATGGATTACGTAATCACCTTTGTATTCAGAATCTAATGCCAAATAATGAATAGATTCACTTCGTGCTGGTAAAACTAAAACATCATCCAAATAATTTATGGTGTCATATAATGGTAATGTATAAGCCCTTTCATTGTTATAAAAAGTTATAACATTATTATTCAAGTCGATATTTGATGCGTATCTGCACAGAAAGTCTAAACCTAGAATTCCATCTGCCTTTAATGGAACAGAATCAAAAACATAAAATTTGTTATTGAAATCTATTCGAGCACATTCATTTCGATGAATCAACTGTAATGTAATATACCCAGTGGATTGAATCTGACCTGCAATTCCATTCACGACAGTATAGTCAGTAAAAATAGGTTTGTTTATTGGAATAGCTTCTTTTTTTATGACTGACAATGATGCTCCAGTATCTACTAAACAAAAATATTTTTTGTTGTCAACATAAAAAGATACAAATTTAGTTTGACCATTCAATGTTAAATTATTTTGTTTAAGCTCGAAAAAACTGTATGTTATTGTTTGACTGTGTCAGTTGATCGTCATTCTGATTAGCTTGTTCGGCGTAAAGTACGCGTTGATTACCACTACTACGAGTATTTCCGTAACTCGATCGACTAACTCGCGAAAATCTCGTTCCACGTCCTCGATTTGCGTAATAAGTTGTTCGTCTATAACCATTGTTAAAAGTAGTATTACCGGAAAGAGGTACTGCCGAATAATTTCCTCTCGTCGCGTTATTTCTTGGCGGATTTGTGTATTTTTGCTGTCCTCGATAACGACCGTTGAACTGCCTATTATAATAAGGACGTTGCGGCTTACCTTCTGTCCCACGTCGTGAAAAATACATTACGCCTTCTCCTTTAGATGTCGATGCTGAATGTAACTCTTCATCCTTTGCCGCTTGGATTGCCTCGTTCAAATGCTCGTAATTTCGAGCTGCGATGATCGTGCTCAGCCGAAAATCTCGTAAACCATCTGAAAAGCGTTTTATGGCAATTTTTTCGTTTAGTGGTTTTAACACAGCATAACTTTCAGTATTTCCATCTGCTTGCGATATTGTCAAATCTGAGAATAATTTTTCTATTTCTGCACCGTACTGATCTATCGTACGCCAACCTTGATTTATACTTTGCAATCGAGATTGAATTGCCGTAAATGATTTTTTAGTTAGCAAACATTTTCTCAAATCTTTGACAAGAGCGCTAGTAGAAGAATACTCTGTAGACAACCTCAATTTGGCATTTTCGGAAAGCCTACTTTTCAAAACAAATTTTATTAATAGCTTTTTCCCAGAATCTGACAACATTTCCGAATACATTTCCACAGAGTCAATGATCCTTTTACTAGTATTTTCATTATTGTCCATCACAGGTATTAAATTACAAGCCGTTTTTAAATCGAACTCCATGATTGAATCAGAATCACTCTCTGGTATAATACTCAATTCTAAAATTTTATTATACAAATCTTTAATATTTTCCCAAGTAGAGTTGATAAGTTTTAGTTTTTCCGGTTTAATATATTTTTGATCCGAAAATAATTTAATAATTTGCTTACTTTTCTCGTAAATTATTTCTGATTCTTGTAATTTATTTTGCAAAATATTACCTGCAAAACGTGATTTACCTTTTTTGACCAAATACTTTTTAATACCCTCAATATCTGTTAAACACTGAATTAATTCATTTTCCATCACATAAAATAAAATCAATCATTAACTTATATTAATCAAACATAAAATAATAAAGTCAAACTACATACCAAGTGTCCATTAGATTCGTAGTAGGGGACATCAAAACGATCGTAAATCGATATCGGAATGTAAACAATATACTTCCAGCATCAGGACGCTCGTATATGGATATCGGAATGTAAACATTCGCTTTAACAATAATTAGTTTTACACCTTAAGATAAAATAATGTAGCCATAAGATAAGATAAAAAAAAAATTACAAGTTGAATATACGCCTTGTAAATATAAATGATTAAAATATGAATAATGTAACAAAATCTGTCACTAAAAAAAAAAAAAATATTATTCTATCTTAATACAAAACTCATTGATGATTAACTCTTAACCTTTATAAGTACGCTTTAATTTTATTTTCTATAATTAAACTTTTACATGACAAATATCTCGCGTTACATTAACTTAATTTTATATTACATCATATATTATTTAGTTCACTAGCCATATAGTTTTAACTTTTAATGTCACATAAAATCGAGAAACTTTTCACTGTCCGTAATCACGACACACACTTTATTTCACGAGCACTATTACACACTTTGGCAGGCACACTCAGTGGGTTTTGGTCGCCCCTCGCTCTGACGACGTTGAGAAAATCTCAGACCTCTGAAGGCCTGCTGGTTCATTTCTTGGTGCATCCACCTCGTATGACATTTTCTGTATTGCTTGTATCCAAAGTATCCGAGTATCAGTCCAATTATACACAGCACAACGATGGATATAATGCTTTGTATGTTCATATGCTCTTCCAATTTTTGAAAGCTGGCATTGTTACCAGTTCCAACACTATTTTGCGTAATAAAAACGTCTTCCTTCGTCTGGTACGACCGACACATGTTTTACGGTTTTTTTTTCTTCATTACAAAAATAAATATTCAATAACTTCTGGAGCGTCTATTTTATTTTATTTTAAATACGCGCGGCCATGTATGCGCGGCTGGCATGGGTCGCCATGTAGGGAAGTTGTTATGTAATTAAACACATCTTACTTGTTCCAAGGATGATTTATTACTGCTCTCTATAATAATGATTACAGTTATTTATAAAAGATACATAGCGTAGGATTATAACTACTACACTTCACATGAGTTATGCTGTTTAGAGACTAGGTATAGTACGCATAATGCACATTTTTATTTTTTATATTGTATCCTATTGACACTTGCAACATCAGTAACAAGGATCATTTCATCGACAGGAACTCCACTTACTGAACTACCTTAATTAGCTCAGAAACACAACACTACCTGAGAGAAAATTCTAAATACCTTAATTTACTGACTTGGAAAATAATTTTGTAGACTAATATTTTGAAAATATTGTACAATCCTGCAAATCTTGCGGATCCGCGGGACTGATGGTCTCAATCAAATCACGATCGATCGATAGATGGCGTTATTAGAAAACCATATTGGGTTCCAATAGATGACGACGTATTCTTAGTACTTAGCAGTATATCTTTCCGAAAGATGGCGTTACGAGCAACGTAACGATGTCTTTCGTTTACTAGATTTTACTCCTCATATTTTTTTGTCATACGGGGGCCCTTATATGAAAATCGATTCTAAGGAGTAAACTCCAAAAAAAAAAGAAAATAAACTTCTCATATTAACAACTGTACTTAAAGATACTACACATAGGTACATTTTAATGTTAAAATGTTTTAATGTCAATGTTTTATAGAATTTTATATTGAAAGTTCTATAATGGCGTTACTGTATAAAGTTTTAATACGTTTTCTTAATACGAGCGAGATAACATAAGCTCATGAAACTGAAACTCAAAATTTATCAGTATTACAGGTAAATGAAAGTGGATGCTTTCGAGACATTGAGTCCGCAGCGCTTCTAATCACATTAGCGTCACCGTTGCTTACGACACTTGCAACGTAGGGTCGCCATGATTATACTGAAACTATAATTATTTAATACTATTAAAATGTTGGTATATTCTCTCTAGGGCAGGGTTTCTTAACCTGTAGTCCATGGACCCCTAAGGGGTCCGTGTTATGAAAGCTGGGGGTCCATGGCAAGCCTACTTATTTTGTGAGTAAATATTTTCACTTTGCGCGTTAACAAAAACAGCTCCTCAATTTGATATTCTAATCCAGCATAAGCTGCAGCAACCGTCACACTAATCTATACATATAATAAAATGGTAGAAAAGTCAAAACTGTACATTGAATATTTTTTTAAAAGAATACTTGGGGTGTGATCTACAATCGATACAGAAGCCAAAAATATAGTTTTTAGAATTTTTGTCTGTTTGTCTGTTTGTCTGTTTGTCTGTATGTATGTCCGGGATAAACTCAAAAAGTACTGCATGGATTTACTTCAAATTTGGCACGAATATTGTTAAGAAGTCGGGTCAGAACATATGCTATATATTATCACGCTATCACCTACGGGGAAAGAGCAGTGAACCTTTATTTCTTCAAATGTATGTCCGGGATAAACTCAAAAAGTACTGCATGGATTTACTTCAAATTTGGCACGAATATTATTAAGAAGTCGGGTCAGAACATAGGCTACATATTATCACGCTATCACCTACGGGGAACGAGCAATGAACGCACGCAGACGACGTCGCGGGCAGCAGCTAGTTATTTATTAATTATTAATTTATATGCAAAGTTTGATTGCAAACAATTAAAGGTGATTGAAATAAAGCATCGTTGTGTTTTTTTTTTTTCTTTTTTTTTTTTTGGAAAGGGTCCGTGGACTCTTTGAAATTTTTAAGGGGTCCATCACTAGAAAAATGTTAAACCCTGCTCTAGGGAGTTTGTTTCTTTCGTTGGTATATTTTTACGATTTGGATTATTACATAACATCACTTAGGTATAGAACATTAATAAAATGTGGTTTTTGAAGTAAAACTTCTTTACGCATGCTTGACTTGGGGAGTAAGCTGGTGAATGCGTGACAAAAGCGTTACGAAAAGTGTGATCTGGCTAGGCGAACGGAAGTTGAGAGGGAGAAATAAGCTTGTGAAAAAAGAAAGAAGAGTATCGTATATATACGTTTATACGTTTCGTATATTGACTAGCTCGTTGTCGCAGTTTGTAGAGCCCCTGCTTTCTGCTCCGCGAGTTGCGGGTTCGCTTCCCGCCTGAGTCTGGGTGTAATATTTGTATTTATATATGTATGTAATATTTCTATGTATATTTATCAAAAAAGTATTTAGCTATACCAGCCGGCTGTTACCTATATATATAACACAAACATTAAGTTGCTAACCGTAGGAACAGACGACCGTGTGTGTATGTTATAAGATATTTATTTATTACTAGCTGTGCCCGCGACTTAATAAAAGGCTAAATAGTTATAGCAAAAGAAGTTTTAAGTCGTGTGGTGTAAAGCACTTTCATTTTTTTTTAATAATTTTCTAAACTTGTTGTACCTATATTATGACAATTGATGTTAATACAGTTTCTTCAAATATTAATTCTTTAATCTATGTATAACTAGCTGACCTGGCGAACTTCAACAACAGACAACAGTTTTTTTTCTTTCTTAAATATAATAATTACATATACCAAAATAAAATATAGCCTATCTTTCAAGTTGGATCAAACTGCACACGGTGTGCAAATTTGATTGAAATCGGTTAAGTGGTTTAGGAGTCCATTGAGGACAAACATTGTGACACGAGATTTATATATCTATGTATAATATAAAAGAGATTTCACCCATATATTGACTCATCACGATATCTCTGGAACCATAAGGCGTAGAGACTTGAAATTTGGTAGGAATAATTATTCCTTTCGCCGAGTAGAGGTCAGCTAAGAACAGATTTTACAAAATTTCACCCACAAGAGGGGGTTACGGAGGTAAATAACATATAATTATGGCAAAACAACGTTTGCGGGGCAGCAAGTTTAATATAATTTCCTTTTGTACTACTCTTTTGTTACTGTTAACATACATTTTGTATATTAAAAACTTTTCTGATGATTAATAATAGTATATTAACGTTGAACGTAAAACGGAATTTTACCCATGTTCATTTTGGTCATATTTAGTTTTTGATATTCCTATATTTATAATTCCGCCATTTTTCAAACGGTATATACGAGTTACTTTTAGCACTACAAATATTCAATACTAAAGATTAATTAGATACACGTAAATAACGTTAGTAGTTATAAAGTATTTGCATAAAGTTCGTACCTACGTAACTTAATATATGTACAACAAAGAACGATAAATATTTTAATGTTAACTATAGTGAAAAACTGAAATCTCTAAATTAATATATTGTATTAGGATTTTTGCCCAATAACAGCTAATATCATCTATACTAATATAATAAAGCTGAGGAGTTTGTTTGTTTGATTGTTTGTTTGTTTGCTTGAACGCGCTAATCTCAGGATCTACTGAACCGATTTGAAAAATTCTTTCAGTATTAGTTAGCCCATTTATCGAGGAAGGCTATAGGCTATATATCATCACGCTAAGACCAATAGGAGAGTAGCACTAATGAAGAATGTTTCAAAATCTGGTGGTCCTATTCCACGGGGACGAAGTCGCACGCACAAGCTAGTCTATTATATATTTAAACTTTTTTGCACACCAACACAAAATGTAATAAAAATTTAATCAATTGTATGTAAACAAAAATAATAAAGTTGCATTAGTTGCAACAGTCGGACTTATCGCTAAAGCAACGATTTCTTCCAGGCCATTTTTGTGCATAGGACTAGAACTTTGTTGCTTTCTTCCAGGCCACCTTTGTGCAGAAGACTAGAACTTTGTTGCGATTTATATTTTAATTTATGTAATATAAGCGCTTTTTATTAAATCATACGAAACTCAAAAACGACCATGATTGCTTCGTCATTTAATACACAAAATAACTCAAAACAAGACACATCTATCTATTATATTTATATTTGATACTTTAGTAGCAAAATTTAAACAATTTTTAATAAACATCTTGATACAAAATTTCTCCGAGATCTGTATGAAATGCAACAGGATATTAAAGAATCCAGCAGTGAATGTCCGCCATCTATACTTTTACAAATATTTGATAACGCTCGCTACCGGAGCGAGGAAACGAACTTCATATTGATTTTAAAATAAACAAAATACTTTCAACATTAATCTTTACGAATGAGATAGCTTATTGCTGGTAGTACAAAATTTATTAAATAGATTCCAGATACACTAATTTGTTTACTGTAAAACTTCGCCATTATATAAGATGTTTAAACAAAAAAAAAATATGCTTTTTGCATTTTTCACTGAAAAAAATATAATAATAGAAAGCTATCAATTTAAAACTATATTATATACCTACATAATACATCAAATTCATTCAAATTATGATTTCTTTGTGCCACTTTTAATTTGTTTTAAAGTTAAAATTTGTCAAGTATATTTCATCGTCAAAGACATTCCTTTTTATTTTATTATTGCTTGTAATAAATTATTAGTACAATATCGACGTTCATATTGGTAACATTTCTTAGTCAAAATTCTTCAAAAAAGAGATATTAACATAAATATATAAAATGATATAAAATAATATTCATATGTGTGCCTACTTTGTTTAAAAACATTGTCAACCTACAAAAGACCGGTGGTACGAAATTAGTTGTAAGTAAAATGCAGATTCAGTGCTGAGTCTCTTTGTTCAGCGTAATGCTTTTAAAAAATTCATTTTCTTATCTCAAGTCCTTTTGTTGTTATCGTTCGTAATGAGAACTTTAGATTAAATAGAGAGGAAGGTTTAAGAGGAATCGGTTGGGAGTTTTGATTAAAACTTCGATGTCTGTTGTACGTGTATTATTTTATCTTACTAAGTAGCTGTGCCGCGCGGTTTTACCCGCGTTAATTTAAAAAAAAAAAACAAGTATGCTTTAAGATCACACGACTGAAGTAAAACTTCTGCACAATAGGCACACTGTGTCTTAAACATACGGAACGTAACTGGCTATGAGGGAAAGAGAGAAAGAAAATGTGCGCTCGCACCTCTTTCTCTTGCTCCGTTCGCCTCACCCGATCAAACTTTTTGTAACGCTCTCGTCACGCATTCACCATCTTACTCACGTCCCTAACTCAAAGTTTTACTTCAAAAACGTACTACAACTTTTTACAGCCTTTAATCCTTCCTCGGCAAATGTACTATTCAGTCCAAAAAGTATTTTTCAATTCGAACAAGTGTCCTGAGGTAGGCGGGTTTAAGCAAATAAACTCTGCAGCTTTATAATATTATTAGAGATATTATAAATGCGAAAGTTTATGAGGATGGATGAATGTTTACTACTCTTTTAGGCAAAAACTACTGAAGTTATTGTAGCGAAAATTGTTAATTAGATAGCTGGAGGTCTAGCATAACCCAACGACAGCTCTGGTGTAATGGTGCGTGGGCCGTGTCGCGGGTTCGATTCCCGCTCGGAGTGAATATTTGTGTTTATACAAATATTTATTTCCGGTCTGGTTGTTAGTCTTTGTGAGTCTTCCCATCGTGCCTCGAAGAGCAGGTTAAGCTGTCGATCCCGGTTGTTATCATACACATCTGATAGCGATCGTTACTCATAGTAGGGAATATATTCGCCAAACCCGCGTTGGAGCAGCTTGGTGGAATAAGCTCTGATCCTTCTTCTACATGGGGAAAGAGGCCTATGCCCAGCAGTGGGATATTACAGGCTGAAGCTAGCATAACTTCTTCTTCTTTGCTTCTTCTTATCTCGACGATCCCGTGGTATCCGAAATTACACAGGTAACCTTTATATGAAGTGAATTAAATGCATTTTTTGTAGTAATGTTAATTAAATTCATTGTTGTCGAACTGACGAATATGGTCTTAATGTTTTAGGAACTATTTTAGCAGTTGCCATTAAAAATTTTCTCTCGAGTAAATTGCTGATAGACTTCCAGAAGAAGATAACATCTTAAGCCCCTAAAACTATATATTTTCGCTTCTACTTTTGAGAATGGAATCTGACAGATAATAATTCTTGTATACCGTTATACGAACGAGTACATCATAAATCTGTGATCATAATATTATTTTGTCAATAACCCGTACGAAAAACATTTAATGAAAATAAATTCTACAACCCTGTAAAACATACCGATAAAAAGCAAAAGTATTTTATCTACAACTAGCTTCTGCGCGCGACTTTGTCGGCGTGGACTCCGCTCCTATTGGTCTTAGCGTGATGATACATAGCCTATAGCCTTCCTCGATAAATGGGCTATCTAACACTGAAAGAATTTTTCAAATCGGCCCAGTAGTTCCAGAGATTACCGCGTTCAAACAAACAAACAAACAAACAAACAAACAACCAAACAAACAAACTCTTCAGCTTTATATATTAGTATAGATAAACAATAAAAGAAATGTTTTATTTTTATTTTTTATTTATTTAATCCTTATCTTCTTCCATTTTCTTCTTAATAGCCAACAACTTTTTAAATTGATTTACTAAGTAATCTGGAGAGAGTTTCTTGTGTTCGGCTTTAAATGAGCCTGGACCAACTTCTACGAATGGATATGGACGGAGTCGTCTATTTTTTAAAACTATTTTATCCTTAGGCGTTAAATCTGTCTGAAACAACAATTATATTTCTTAACAAATAAAAATAAATATCTAATAAAAAATATTAGTGAAATGAAGAATTATAAAATGAAAAACATTGCTTTATCCTAAACTAGGTACACCCCTCGGTTTTACCCGGGCTAATTTGAGGTACAACGTACCTATTAAAATATTTTCAAACTATTACTGTGCAACTCTTCACTCGTCTTTTCATTTGATTTTAAATTAATATGGCCTAAATGATGCTTCCAAATTAAATGCTATAAAAGACAAAGTTTATCTTCATAAGATTGCCTTGTTGTTGAAGTATTTTTCATTCGTAAGGGGCTGTCTCCACGAGCGAGCGTATCGCCGGCGATAGTATCGTTGTGCCACCTATTTCTATACACCTCCTAGAGTATTTAATGTTCTGTGCTATACACTCTCTATGGAGCTGTCTTCACGAGCGAGCGTATCGCCGGCGATACGCTCGCTCGTGGAGACAGCCCCTAAGGATTCTTATGTCAGGCTAATACTAACGCAATAATCTTAACCTTTTCACTTTTTGTGATTATTAAATCATTGCAGTTGATGGTTATTTTAAAACCATGATAACTTCTAAGATATTTGTTGAAATCAAATTATGTCAAGGACAATTTTGTTCAAAAATAAATACCTACTTGTGATGAATAACGTATTTATTTAGATAAGAATTTATATCATATCTATAAAACCACCTTCCCAAATAGTGCATTATTTTAACTTGATTTTATAAAAGTTTTGATGGCGATCACAATTCCGTCAAATATAGTTTTTGGAAGCTCTCAAAAATAATATTTTCTACCGTTTCCGTAATATTTAATCAACAAAAACACACAGTTCCTGGGATTAGCGCGTTTAAGCGAACAAATAAACAAACTCTTCAGCTATAATATTGGTATATATAGATACCTATAGATTGTCTACGCAATATTTTTATTTCTTATATAATCCTATCATTTAACCTGTAATTTGTCGGATTACAAGGTATTCTTTTGAAAAAATTCCGGACTATAGGGGGTCTTAGGCAGTAGGTACTCTATAATCCAACAAAATTCGGTAATCCGACACTGCCCTGCAAAACGTTTGTCGGATTACCGGGGGTCCACTGTAAATTTATTATTATACACATAAATACATTTCAAATTGTTTAACAATTTTAACATCTACGATTCCTGCTCCGCGTTTTAGAGTCGTAACGTTATATTATAGCTTAGCCATATTCGATGAACAATTATGGCGTTGAATATAACAACAGCTGACTCGAAGAACTTCAAACCACTGTACTTTTTTATTTTCTTGAATACAAACCTTGTCTAGACAATAAAAAAAAATCGGCCAAGTGCGAGTCGGACTCGCGCACGAAGGGTTCCGTACCATTGACTAAACTAAATATAAGTAAATTTTAATAAAATACCAATAAAAAATACCTAATTCGGTGCAGTCGCTCGATAGTTAGGCACTTCATTTATTCGGCGATTCTTTGTTACCTATATCACGCAGTCCACTGCTGGTCTCCCCAAGTTTGCGCCAAACATTATGTGCGAATGATTGCGCCAAACATTTTGCCCATAGTCACCACGCTGGGTTTGTGACCGCAGGGCTGGCTTTGTCACACCGAAGACGCTGCTGCCTGTCTTCGGCCTGTGTATTTCAAAGCCAGCAGTTCGATGGCTATCCCGCCATCGGTCGGCTTTTAAGTAACGAGTAAATAATGTGAAAAGACATTTCCATATTAACACAAAAGATCACTTTATAGTAATTAAAAGACTCACTTTGATATTATATGGATTATCAATCCTGTCATTCCCAAATTGCCTCGACGAGTCTACCTCTGTAGAAACAATCATATTGTCCACATTTCCGTATGTTTTTTTGTTAATAAACAATACAAATAGTAATATAAAACCTTTCATTGTGGCGACAATAAATAAATAAAAAATTTAGGATTTTGATTTAACGTCGTTTCAAGCATAAATGTAAGTATTATTCAATTAAGTTCAATTTGTCACAGTTTAATTAAATGCATGATAAGGTTATAAGAATATGGAGATTTTATTCAAGAAAGGTTCTGATTTCATAACTTTATACTTACTGAGTAAGTAACTGAGTGTGCTGTGTGGTTACGGCACTAAAGAATTTAGCCACCCCCTCTCTTCCCGTGGGTGTCGTAAGAGGCGATTAAGGGATAACATAGTTCTACTACCACCTTGGATCTTAAAAAGCCGACGGATGGCGGGATAACCATCCATGCTGGCTTTGAAATAAACAGGCCAAAGACGGGCAGCAGCGTCTTCGGTGCGACAAAGCCAGCCCTGCGGTCACCAACCCGCCTGCCCAGCGTGGTGACTATGGGCAAAACACATGAGTTCGCGTCATAATGTCGGGCGCGAACTTGTGGAGGCCTATGTCCGACAGTGGACTGTGATAGGCTGAAGTGGATACTTACTAGATATTGCAATCCGGGCCCGGTGCCCTTTTAGGCACCCACCGGGCCCGGCCATTCTTACCGAGCCCGGTCACCGGACCCGGTACGTAAACCGCGACTTTACAAGTTTGGTTGTTTACAGTTACAGTACACCTATCATATAAGATTTCGCTATTTAGTCAATTAGTAATAGTAACACTCACTAGTCTAAACTCTTAATAGCCAAAGTTTAAGAAAAAACATACTTTACTTTTAGCAAACAAGAATTTGTTTTGTTTATAACAATTAACAAAGCTACCAAAGTTTATCTATCTATCTAATCTAAGTCTTTATGACACGTTTAGTACCTTAAACTGCGTTATTAGTTTATTATTAACCGACGTCCAAAAAGGAGGAGGTTCTCCATTTGATTGAATTTTTTAAAATGTATGTTAGATCAGAACTTTTGACTTGGTGGACCGATTTCGATGAACTTTATTTTAACTGAAAGGTGTTGCGTGTCATGTGGTCCCATTTAAATTTAATTAAAATCTGCCAAGTACTTAGAGTTATCTAATAATGCGTATTTACTTGACTACTTTTTCGTCGACCGTATATCGTATCGTTATATCGTATCTCGGATTAAACCGCATAACTTTACACTGGGTTTATCTATTTTCATGATTCTTACTTTAATCGAAGGCCAATACTTGTCATGTAGCCTTGTTTAAATTTGATAGAGATCTGATTACTACTTTTTGAGTAATCTTTGTTAGCGCATATTTATTTGACTATTTTTTCGTCTTATTACGTTGTATTACTTGTCGATGTAATTGAAGTCGGTTTTTTTTGTTTGCGAGCACACACGATTATTTAAATACTATGTTTTCAATTAGACACTTTAAGGAGTAAAGAGAAAAACCTGCTTATTTAAACTTATTAAAATGAATAATTACTAATACTAATGTTACTTTGCCGTCCATAATTAAAAGTAATAAATTCTGTATTAAGTGCGATTTTGAGACTTGAGTGAGGCTGATTATTGTGATAATTGTTCATAAGCTAGTTTGAAATCAATATTAACCTTGAATCATTGTGTTTTTTCATTCATATAGAGAAAATTTTCATAAAATACTTAGGTTTCATCGCTAACACATAACCCGGCCGGGCCCGGCGGGCCCGGCCAGGTTGGCGCCGAAATCAACCAGGCCCGGCCGCGTTGAAAAACATACCGGGTTGCAATCTCTAATACTTACTGAGTGGTAAGAACTTTTCAGATCTCTTAAATAAAATGGGACCACTTAACAAGCACCACCATCACCTTTTATTATTCTCTATTTTTTATTTTAATTATTTATTGTATTATTTAATTTATACACCCTATATGAAGGAATTTTTATTTTTTAAGACATACTCTAGTGTCTCACGAACTCAAAATAAATGTATCATACTAATATTTAAAAAAAATACAGTGTGTGCTTAAGACACAAGTCCCAACAGTTACCCAATTTAAATACCTCGGCTCAGTAATCACCGAAAATGGAGACATGGATGAGGACGTGGCTCACAGAGTGAACGTTGCCTGGCAGAAATGGCGGAGTGTGACGGGAGTTCTTTGTGACACACGAATGCCAGTGCGCACAAAAGGCAAAGTATATAAAACGGCAGTGAGACCAGCCATGATATACGGAGCAGAATGCTGGACAGTAAAAGAGAGTCCACGTTCAGAAACTACATACAGCCGAGATGAAGATGTTTAGGTGGTCCGGTGGCGTGACCAGGTTGGATAAGGTTCGAAATGAGTACACACGAGGGTCCTTCAAAGTTGCACCAATTCACAACAAACTGACTGAGAGCAGACTGAGGTGGTACGGACATGTCATGCGGAGACCGGAGGAAGACGTCGTTAAAACAGCTTTAAGCCTACCAGAGAACAAGAGAGGCAGAGGACGTCCTCCTTTGACATGGTGGACCAGTATGACAAAACTTCTCAAGAAGGAGCAATTACCCGATCCGACAACCCTTGACAGAATGTCTTGGCGCCGTGAGATAAGGAGAGTCGAACCTACCTGAAGTGGGACAAGGCACGGAAGAAGACAGTGTGTGCCACGGCAGAAGTGGAAACGTCATTTAGAATATACTAAACATAGCGACACAACAGCGAAGAGCAGCTGACTGTATCTTTCTCGCTCGGGTACACTCGGCGGTCCCGAGTTCACCCGATCGAGCCTTTCACCTCAGAGCGTGACGGATCAGCCTAACTACCTACGAAAAATGTGTGTGCGTTGCGCCAAAAAAAGTTTTCACTTCAATTAATAGATAAAAATATTATCTTTAATTTCTATTAAACTATTCATTTATTGGCTTAAATTTTATTAACGTTCTTCTTCATGCTATAACCTGAGCAATCAAACCGACAACAGGTAACGCAGTTTGACGAATTATGAAGTTGTAAATGTGCTATGTACAAAATAAATTATTTAAAAATATATCTATATATTTAGTTGTATAAAAGTTAACTTTGAAAGCCGAGCGCGGTTCTAGTTAGTATCTAGTATAGGAACTGACAACAGTTTCGACATCGTTAGTATAACCCACAGACCACAGAAATACTATCCGTGGTATAACCATTATATCATCAACATTCCATCTCGAATCTTAAAAAACAGCTAAAAAGCGTTAACATTATATGATGTATGAAATAATAATGATGGCAACCCAAGCGTGTAGTAAACTAATAATTATGAAATGGACAATTATGAAGAGAAAGAAAAAATCGTGTTACTGGGGCATCAAGGAGGGCCGAGTTTGTTTTTCATAATAACTGTAGCTTATTGAAGAACTATAGATTCAACAGGGTCTTATGGAATTAAATTATTGACAGGATTAAAAGTTCCCAGATGTAATTATGATATGAGATGAGGTATGAAGAGTTGGGAGATCCCTGCTTTTGAGATTTACCTACTGCTCCTGTTTTTTTTTTTGACAATTTTTAGGTGAAGTTCCGATAAGCCAGTACCGCTTTTTTTCGTGAAATTTCAGGCTTAACGTGCTCTCCGAGGCACGGTGAGAAGACCCACAAGGACTGCACAAACACCTAGACCACGGCAAACATCTGTATGGCCAATACAAATGTTGTCGTGCGCGGGAATCGAACTCGCAACCGCCCGCGCAACAGCCAATCGCAATCAGTGCTGTGACCGCTGCGCCAACGCGAAAAAAACATAAAACGTGTATTGTTTTATTATCTACAACTTCTATAGCAAACATTTTTCTCTAATATCAATGTTTATAGAGATAGCGTAGAAAAACCTGTGAAAAATAAGTTTTTTATCAATTTTTCCAAGTTTTGATCTTGATAATGACATTTGCGCCAATGTTAACTATCACATTCGTGATCAGCGAGTCAAAATACATAAGTATACGAAATTTCAAAAAAAAGCGGTACGGGCTTAACGGAACTTTATCGAGCTTTGACCTTGAAAATGACATTTGCGCCACTTTTAATTATCATAATCGTGATCAGCGTCAAAGTACATAAGTATATGGAATTTCACGAAAAAAAGCAGTACGGGCTTATCGGAACTTTATCCCAATTTTTGTTAGATACACTACTAAGTAGACATTTAATTTCCGTACACTTTTTATGATTTTTTTTATTTATTTTTTCTAATAATTGTATACTTAGATATCTTTTTGTTGTTTTAAATATTTAGTCCGGCATAATGAATAAAGTTTTTGTACTTCTATTTCAAATAACAAAAGTTATACATATATCATAAAAAATAAACGCCTGAAAGACTCAACTTTTTAGTGTGAGGCGCTTGTGTGAGGGTCATAAAAAATTAAAATCTTATTGCTTTGATAATTAAGTAAATTCCAATGAAAGATTTTTTTTTATTCTATAAATCTAATGTATTTATTGCCTTCCGAACAAATATTCCATAAAACAACCAACCATCGAACCGACATTTTTCTACACCATATTAAAATATAAAATTCAATTTACTTTCATATAGAACCTCATTTTAAAACGTTGCTTGTTAATTATAATTTCCAGCTGCTATAATTATAAATAAAACTACAGATTGTAAAAGAAACTAAATAAGATACTATTTTCGTTCAGAAACGATAATAATTAAATTAAAAAGAACTTTATCTCTCTAGCTGCGTACCGTAATGAGAGTTTTAGATTAAATAAAGTCAGGATATTATAAAATAAATTGGTTTGTAGTTTGCATTACAACCCAGTCTTAGTGTAATTGCTACGGGAAAAATAAAATTAAGTTTTGTTTTGTTTATAGTTAAAGACTTCATTTAAAAAAATACATCAACGTGAATTATTATTAAATATTTCTCCGTTTTATTTTGCATAAAAATATTATGTCCCTAACAGTTTTGCTTGTGTTGGGTTTAACATATATACATACATATATATACATAGTTTTTTTTTCTTAATTTGTATTTCGTTTGTCACGACTTGATGCTTCTTGCCTGTAACATTTTCTAACAAACAGATTTTCAAACTCTAAATTAATTATTATTGCGTTTATAAAATTCGGCCAAGTGCGAGTCGGGCTCGCGCACTAAGGGTTCCGTACCATTGACTAAACTAAAGGCTATATTTTATTGTTATTAAACAAAATACTTAGTAAATAAGAAAAAGATTATACCATATAAAAATGAAAAATAAACTAGTCAAGTACGCCATCTATCTATCGATCCCTGCCGCTATTGGAAAGCTATCGACGACGTTTTCTTGGTTTCTGGATAGATGGCGTTGGAATTAAATCACTTCGCGTTAAATATTTATTTTACTTTGTTTTTAGTATTTGTTGTTTTAGCGGCAACAGAAATACATACATTGTGAAAATTTCAACTGTCTAGCTATCGCCGTTCTTGAGATACAGCCTGGTGACGGACGGACGGACGGACGGACGGACGGACAGACAGCGAAGTCTTAGTAAAAGGGTCCCGTTTTTACCCTTTGGGTACGGAACCCTAAAAACGATCGCTTTATCTTATTAAAGACCCACGCTAAAAGAATTTTACAAGTAGTGCTCGTAAGTAGTGAAATTATCGAGTTGGTACAAAAAGTCTTTACTTAAGTAAGACTACTAGAGTACTAGTCGTTATAAATTGAAATAAAATATTTTATATGTTTATGAGTACGACAGGAAACGACAATACAAATGAAAACATCCAGTCTAAATTTATAAAGAAAATTTCTCATTCACCTGTAAAGCTCTGGAAATCAATTACCCCGGTGTCACATCTTACGCTCCGTATAAATCTTCCCTGTCCCGCTGTAAATTTTCCGAATCGCGTTATTACACGCTGAAACGCAAGCTGAATCTTTTATCTTTGAGTTTCAAATATTCGTAACTTGAAATTACTCGGAAAATGCAGACAATGGTTTTTTCTAATTCTCTTTATGGTCTTATTATACGGAATGATAATGAAACTTGTAGCTATAGAGCTGTTATTTTAATGTTATAGGTTAGGGTCATTGAATCTTGTCATTCTATTTCTTTTAAAGAACTTTTATAATCGTCTTAATGAATGAAAAAAAGTATCTGGTCGAAATATCTTATTAATTTTCCTTGGTGAGCGACAAACTTATTAATACGAATTGACATTTTTTTTTATTATGTAACTAGGTTGGCAAACAAGCGTACGGATCACCTGATGGTAAGACCGTAGCCTATAGACGCCTGCAACACCAGAAGCATCGCAAGCGCGTTGCCGACTTAATCCCCAATCCCCCCCCCCCCCCAGGAGCAAATACGAAATTCGACCATAATTAATTTAAATTATAAGTTTGAACATTAGTAAGGTTCTGTCGTCAAAGACTATGTAATTCTTCTTTAATAATAAACAAAATCGTTTATATATGCGTGTGTGTGTCAAATACATGGGTGCATAATTTAAAAAAAAACATTAGAATTTTGCACTCCTCTAACTAAACTAAGTCTGCAAAATTTCATACTTCTCCGTCCGCGCAATTTTCATAAAAAGGATACAAAGTTTTTGCTTCACGTAGATGTTATATGTCCTAACTTGTCACACATTATAGCATCATATAATTATAATGATCGTCACTTTTTTGTCGCTCACAATCACCTAGAATGGGTAATGAGATATCTGATTCGACCAATTTTGTGATTATTCTACTGTACTATTATTTCATTGTATTTAAATGCGTATGTATAGTATGTATGTGTGTATATATGTTTGCGCGTATGTATTTATATATGTTATTTAGTGTGTATATATTTATAAAGAATCATATTTCATTACTAGAAACTATATGCACCAACTGATTTGTCTCTTATTTATTTATTTATTTATTTAATATGAACCACCAACAGAATTATATGTTTAAATAAAAAATTACAATTAGTTATATGCCTAGGTATAAAATATACATATAATGGGCATGACGAAAGATTTTCAAAACCTCTTCCGTAATGTGGCTACACATTTACTATTTATGAAAATACCTATATTTCGGTAATAACTTAAGTTTAAGGAAGATTAAAACTATTTTTATAATATGTTTTCAATGAGAGCGGCAAAACGGCTGCAGGTGTCATGGCGTCGACTCTGACGTCACAAAATAATCTGGGCCTTACTTTTTACTTTACTCTTTGAAGCGCGCCTGACGTATTATGCTATGTCGTGACGTCTGCGCTGTAATTTGTGTTTCATTCAAAATGGCTGATTGCAGTATTTTAATGTTTTATTTTATTGAAAATCACAATAATCTTATTATTTTACATAAAACTAAACCAGTATTTTGAATTTTTTAAATATGAGTGTTCCCCTGAAATCATTAAATTGACGATTTTTTGATACTGTCGTCATGCCCATTCCTCTTAAAGGTAGTTACAGCATGCGCTATAGACAATTAAGTCATCTGCCTATTTAAAAAATTTTGAACATTCAGTGTTACAATAAAATAAAAAATTACATAAAAAAAAGTTATATAAACTAAATAACTATTACTATTTTAAATAATATTATTGCTATATTAATTTTGAATTGAGGAATCAAATTATTTTAACAGTTTCTTCTTAAATATAGTTAGGTTATCTGCAAAGATGTCTAATGACTCATTTTTAGTTGTAAATTCTTTGTAGAGCCTACTCAGTCTAGGTATGATGGAATAATAACCAATGTTTGTTCTCTGGGTTTTATAAGCAAATAGTGAAATGGGATATCGTGGTATGCGAGAGGGAACGTTAATTGAAATTTTACTCAGGAGTTCTGAACTATCTAGAGATCCATTCACTAGTTTGTGTAAGAAAACCATATCTAGTAGCTTGCGACGGTTTGAAAGTGAGTTTAATCGAAATTTATCTAGCCGAGAGTAGTAGGGCATTCTTTTGTCTTGTCCAATGGAGTAAAATTGAGTAAACCGTCTCTGTATACTTTCTATTCTATTTTTATTTTTATTCTCTTTGTTGCTTAAATAATTCTTCTACTCATGGTTGCCTGTTAGAAATCGCTTTTATTATTAAATTATATTGTATCCACGTGTTTTGTATAGTAAAGTATCAAATATAATATTACAATATTTTACGTAATACCGCATCATATCAAAAATAATCGTTGCTATTTCGTAGCTCACAATCACCTAGGACGTGTTATGCGATATTTTGAATCAGAATAAAATTGTATTTTGTATTCCTCCTTTCAGGAAACATCCGAATTTGGTATATTCCTTTGAGGGATATGCTAAGTAGTTCGCATATATTTTCATTATTCATACCTAAATGTCCGACTGATACACGATTTGCAGCCGTAATGAAAACAGAGAACAGAAAGGATGATAAATAAATATACAAATTTAGATGAACAAGTCAGAACAATAAGTAGCTTACGTGGAAATAATCCGCAGTGTGGTTATGGCAGTAGAGAATATAGGTACCCCCTCTCTTCCCGTAGGTGTCGTAAGAGGCGACTAAGGCTAACACAGTTCCACTACCACCTTGGAACTTAAAAATCCGACCGATGCCGGGATTACCATTCAACTACTGGTTTTGAAATACACAGGCCGAAGGCGGGCATCGGTGCGACAAAGCCAGCCCTGCGGTCACCAACTCGCCTGCCCAGCGTAGTGATTATGGGCAAAACACATGAGTTTACGCCATTTTTGGCACGAACTTGTGGAGTCCTATGTCCAGCAGAGGACTGTGATAGCCTGAAGTGATGATGATGATGATAGTGATGGTGGAAATAATTGTTTACTTAAACCGACAGACCGAACTCAGTGGTGGCGTATACCTACATATAAATATTAATAAGAGAGTATTGCATACTTATCCAGACAAACAAGTTGCTTTTGACGGACAGTCAATGGCAATAAAAATACATTTACAATCATGATTCATTTTAATGAGTACTTAAGACAATAATATATCAATAAAAGTATTTCAAAATTACGCATCAGTTACAGCGAAAATCGGTAACTTTGGTAAAATTTTAATGTCAAATGACAGTGTGTTATAATAAGCTCAACATAAAAGATTATGCTGAACTGTTGCTAAATGTTCGTTATATTCGACATTTTGTCTTTATACTTACCTACTATATTATGTTCCTTTCAATCTAATTATTTATACTGGTATTTCTTAACCCTAGAGTAATTGCGTCTTTTCGTAAAATGGGAGCGATCGCTGATAGGGAGCATTTTGACACCCATAAAAACGATTTTTTAAAGAATAATAGTTAAGTAAATGACTGGATGATGATGTCTGGAAATTTGCGGGCAGCGGGGCGGCAGCAGCGGCGGCGCGGGAGCGGCCGGATCTAATGCGTACAATCAAATGGACTGACCCTCGAAAACAGTGGCGGGCCAGTGCAGCGGCGCGGTGGCGAGCAACGAGCGGTGACTCCAGTCAAGCGGTGACCGCCTGCGCGTCACCATGCATTGCAGTGTTGTTGTGTGAGCGCAACGGCAATACGTTTATACGCGAGCGACAAAGATAAAAGATTTTGAGAACGGGCCGTCGTTGCCCGCGCCACTCCCGCCCCGCCACCCGCAAATTTCAAGGCATCACACTGAAAGGAAAGAATAAAACATAAACTATCAGGAAATCACATTTTTTAAAGGTTTATATTTAGTATTAGAAAAAAATGCTTTGGAAAATTTAGGTTTTTTTTTAAATTTTAATATTTAATTAAAAACTAGATCTAACTAGATCGGCATACAAGCGTACGGCTCACCTGATGGTAAGCGATCACCGTAGCCTATAGACGTGTGCAACACCAGAAGCATTGCAAGCGCGTTGCCGACCCCATCCCCAGTTCCCCCCAGTAGCTCTGGTTACATTACTCACCAACAGGAACACAACACTGCTTGAAAACAGTGTTGTTTATCTTCTCACTTCTGTAAGATCGAGGTATTACCCCAGTCGGGCTGCTCCATATTTTGAGCAGGAAATTTCCTGCTGTGCCCTACCTCAGTTCTTAAAACAGTATTACAGAGGTAATTGAACTTTATGTTAGTGTACTTATTAAAGTTTAACACATAATCCACAAAAATTTGCTAACAACTGTTACTTAACCCTGTACTGGTGACGTAGACGTGTCTTTTTTCGAAATGTTTTTTTGGAGTTTACTCTTTAAGAATCGATTTTCATATAAGGACCCCGGTATGAAAAAAATATGAAGAGTAAAATCTACTGAACGAATGACCTCGTTACGTTTTTGTGCGCTATTTATCTGCTACGACGTTTAGGATGGTACCGGCTACGACGCGACGGTTACGACGGTATCGGTTACGACGTTTTCTAATATCATCTGTCGATGGCATTATTTGATTCGTTTATTTACCATTTGATATGGTATTAATTTTTTTCTTAGACTATAAAGTCTTCTTCTTCTTCTTCTTTGGCTTTAGCTCCCTTGCGGAATTGCCAGTATCGATTGCCAGTCGATCTGAAGAAGTAAACTCCAGTTGTGCGTCGGAGCTGACACACACACTTTTTTCTTCTAATTTGTTAAAGTTGGCATAACAAATCAGTATACACCAGCTGTGCCGTGTGCGCTTTATCAAAATAGAATTTTGAAAATATATGAAGGTACATGTAGGTTTATACCTAAATATTATAATGTAAGTACTAAGTAGTAACTTGTATATTACTAAGCACTGCAATAATTTAGATATACCCAAATATTTTTACTTAGTCTCGCTTTTTTTAATTTAGTCTTTTTTCTTTATCTCTATATATATAAAAACTAGCTGTGGCCCGCGGTTTCACCTGCGTTGATTTGAGGGAAAAAAATGCTTTCCTTTTTTTTAATAGTATAAGAATTAATTAGCTTATATATATATATATATTATATATTATATATTTTCCTTAGTTTATACTAAATAAATTTCTGAACGCACGCATAAATATTTGACCGAAGAGTATATAACCACTACGTTTTATATTTGACAACCAATATATATTATGTCAATCCGTTTTCATTACTGACATTATTATAATTATATTTTTAAAATGTAAAATACACCACTATCCGTATATTGTGGATATATGTTGTCGATTCAAAAGCTTTATTTAAATACGTTCTTTAATTTTATCGGAGAGTTTACCATATCGACGGGATGAACATTAAATGTTTGACAGTTACGAAACACGAACATAGTTCCATACAAATTTTCATTCCCACCTTTCAACCCCTTACACCCTTTTATTCGCATTAAAAAGTAGCCTATGTCCTTTCTCAGACTCTAGACTATCTGTAAACCAAATTTTATTTAAATCTGTTCAGTAGTTTTGGCGTGATTGCGCGACAGACAGACAGACAGACAGAGATACTTTCGCATTTATAATATTAGTATGGATGAATCACTGAATGTGTTGCAAAGCGCAATAATCTCGAGAGCAGCTGAACAAATTCCGCTACTTCTTTTTTTATAATATTCCTTGAAGTACGAGAATGGTTGATATGGAGAGAAAAATTCAAAAAAATTCTGTTAAAGTCTAAAAACAACACTTTTCTACATTCCCATACAAAAGATTCGTAATAATACTTAAAAGTCAATTTAAACTGTAATACCATATTATGTACCATAAAGTTTAAGTGTTAGTGGAGGGATTCCGGGAAGGAAAAGTATTTAAAAAAAATCGACTGTTAGGCGGTACGAAGTTCGCCGGGTCAGCTAGTTATTTATAAAACTCAATAGATTTCAACTAAACTTTAAAATTATACTAATAGAACCACACGTACGTAACTCTTATTAAAGTAATAATGTTTTTTTTTTTTTTTTTGATCTGGCAATTCTCGTACATAGTACATTTGCCATTAGCAAACGTAAATTTAGGAATCATTCAGGGCAGGAATATATATAGGATATTTATGACATTTAGATAATAAATATATAAAATAATAAAATGTATAATTCAAATATATAATAAAGAAATAAAATTACATTCAAATAATATATTACCTATTCTATGCATGTATGACACACTTAATATAAAAAAAACTAAATCAAATATATATTTAATGAGCTAAATATTTAAATTTCTATATTATTAGTAATTATATAATCTGAAATTATCTTATATATGTAATATTTTTTTATATATAATAGACAAGTAATTGAGGTTGGAAAAGGGATTTGATATTCTAGTAAGGATTTAAGGAAATCGATACGATCATATAGAGGACAAGAAAAGAAAAAATGATTTGCATCGCCTGTTTCACAACCACACAAACAAGAAGAGTTGTTAGTAATTTTAAGTTTAGAAAGGTGAGCAGGAGTACAAGTATGACCAAGTCTCAACCTTGAAATGATACTAGAGCACCTCCTATTAAAATTCATTGAGAAGAACCATGGTTTTGATAAAATATCAGGCTGAAGGGAGAAATAATAATTACCCTTTTCTTTACTACTTTTTTCCCATAATGTTTTCCAAAATGTGTCAAGATCAAGTTTAGGTATTGATAACAAATCTGAGCAGTAAATCTTATACGGAACAAGGTCACCACATGAAATCGCTTCATTAGCAAGAGAGTCTGCAATAACATTACCTTGTATTCCAGAATGACCAGGAATCCAAGAAAATTTAATATTATAGTTTTTTGATAAGCATATAGATAGTAATTTTCTTATATCAAATATTATGGGATTGTGCTGCTTAATTTTAAACGGGTTCTTTTCTAAAGCTTGTAAAGAGCTAAGAGAATCAGTAAATATTATTGAGTTATTGAGCTTAGCTAATATTATGTATTCTAAGGCTTTAAAGATACCCAAGCACTCACCAGAAAAAACTGAAGATTCTGGTGGGAGTTTTACCTTCTGTACAATATTATACTGACGGTGAATGATTCCTACGCCTACTGTACCGTTAACATCATGTTTCGAAGCATCAGTAAATATCAGATGGGAGTTTTTAAATTTTTTGTTCATAATTGCATTAAATTTTTCGTTGGCTATTAAGAAATCCGACTTGGATATACCAATATTCAATATTTGTGGCGATAGAATGAGAGATTCGTATGGACAAGAAAACAAAGGTAACATGTTAGATTGATGTAAAGGTGTAGAAAGAGATTTGAACTTAAAATAGCTGTTGACTAAACATGGATTAGATTTATGTATCCAGTACGATGAATTCGACACAAAGTAAGCTAAAAGATGAAGTTTTTCAATAAGAGGATGATTAGAAAGCTGTAGACGGCGAAAAAGAAATTTATCAGACAAATACTGACGTCGTAATTGTAACGGGGGATCGCAGCACT
Source organism: Melitaea athalia (assembly GCA_905220545.2). Classification (NCBI taxonomy): domain Eukaryota; kingdom Metazoa; phylum Arthropoda; class Insecta; order Lepidoptera; family Nymphalidae; genus Melitaea; species Melitaea athalia. The sequence goes on from HG992193.1 coordinate 3,523,643, forward strand.
CGATTTGTAAAGCGTTAATAGGGCTAGACTTCATTGCTCCACAAATTATTCTTAAGCATTTATTTTGAATTTTGTTCAACATTTTAAATCCAGAAAGAAGACCCGGTTCTAATAAGAAGGATCCATATTCCATGACACTCCGTATGAGAGCATTATACACAAGTTTCAAATAAAAGGGATGGGCACCCCACCAAATTCCTGCTAAACACCTTATGATGTTAATTATTTTTTCACACTTACTTGCGATAAAATTGCAATGAGGAATGCCTGTAAGTTTATTGTCGTACATCTTCTTTATTTTTATTTTTCTATTTTTTATTTATTTTTTTTTTTAAATTATTTATTGGTTTAAATATATTGTATGTATTTTGATAAAACTGTACACCTAGACCATCTACATTTGTTTATACCATTTTCTCTGCCCAAAGGTTGCCTGGAAGAGATCGCTCATTAGCGATAAGGCCGCCTTTTGTACTTATCTCCTGTTTTTATTTTTGTGTTTTTGCTCATTTTCTTTGGTGTACAATAAAGAGTTTTTATTATTATTATTATTATTGTCTAAAATAACGCCTAAAAATTTATACTCATCTTTTTGTGGTATAATGGTCTCATCGTAATAAACGTGAATTGGAGTGGTTGATCGTTTACGGGAGAATAAAACAATTGAGCTTTTAGATGGGGACAAATTTAGACCATGATCATCAAGCCATTTTTTTAAATATTGAAGAGATGTAGTTAACTCTGTACATGCTAATTCAATGTTATTACTTTTTACATATAATAATAAATCATCCGCATATTGTAAAACCTCAATCTTTCTATCGATACTTAAATCTAGATCATATGTGTATATATTATACAATATGGGGCTCAAAACGGATCCTTGTGGAAGTCCTTTAGAAAGTACTCTAGAATATATTTGATCACCGTCAATAAGAGAAATCGATCTATCACTAAGCATATTTATAATAAACCGTATAATTTTTTTGGGAATCTGTAGGTATAGAAGTTTTTGTTTGAGAATTGGGATCACAACATTGTCATATGCGTTAGATAAATCCAAAAATGCTGCAAGAACAGAATTATTAACAGAAAAGGCTAACCTGATATCAGTTGTAAGTAAACTAATATTATCTATAGAGCTTCTGTTTCGTCGAAAACCAAATTGAGATGCTGAGAGCAAACCGTTGCTTTCGACGTACCATTCGAGACGATTCTTAATTAATTGTTCACAGATTTTTAGAAGAACAGATGAAAGAGCAATAGGACGATAAGACGAAGCAGAAGAGGGATCTTTATTAGGTTTTAATATTGGAATTATTATTTGAGATTTCCAATTTGAAGGAATGTGACCAGAATGAAAAATAGAGTTTATTAAATTTAAATAAAATGACATGCTTCTGTCATTTAAATGAGCAATGAAAGAATAATAAATACCATCTAGTCCAGGTGCAGAATCTGATACATGTTTTAAAACGTTCTTTAATTCCGACATTGAAAAGGGAGAGTTTAATTCAGATGATTCATTGTAAAAGGCATCATAATCATTTAAGTTATCTTTACAGAAATTAACAGTTGGGGGAGAAATTCTATCAAGAAAATCGTCTATTAGAAAGGATGGAAAAGTTGGAGATGGGGAGGTATTATAAGCCGATCTAAATCTTCTAATGTTTTTCCAAACAGCGGATGAGGGAGTATTGGGAGATAGAGATGCGCAGAATTTTTGCCAACTGTCTCTTTTTTTTCTTTTAAAAAGTAATTTTGTTTTGTTTGTAATCTCCTTTAATGATAAGAGGTTCTCTATAGTCATATTATTTTTAAATATTTTTTCAGCCTTTTTTCTTTTATTTAAATATTCTTTACATTCGACATCCCACCATGGAGGACTTGGAATATAGGAGCCCCCATGATTTATATTAAATACCTCATTGGCACTCTCAGTTAATGCATCCAAAAAAATTTGTGCGTCACAAGAATCCTTAATTTTTTCAGATATTTTCTGATTAAGTTTAATGTCAACCTTATTACTAAATTGATACCAGGTATCAGAATTGGCTTTAGATATGTTGTATCTAGATGGAAGTTTGGTACAATTTTTAATTAATTTACCGAGAGGAAATGAGGTTATAATGGGATAGTGATCACTACCGAATGTGGATGATAAAACAGAACTTGACAGCTGAGATGTAAATTGCGGTGAACAAATAGTTAGATCAACTACACTACTTCCTTCGTATAGGTTTGTACGTCTAGTGGGATTTCCATTGTTAATAACACATAAGTTGTTTCTGTCTAATATGTCTAAAAGTTTATTACCATAACAGGTTGACACGGAGCAGCCCCAAGACTGGTGATGACAATTAAAGTCACCAGTTATAATTAATGGTTTAGGAAGAGATAAGAGGATATCACCAACTTCATTTAATGTATTGATAGAAGTATGTGAAATATATACAGAAACAAAACAAATTTTATTTACAATAACAGCTAAAATAGAAATTTCAGAACTATGTACAGGAATGGATACTATATTAAAAGGATAGTCTTTCTTAATGAGAAGAGCTACCCCACCATATCCATCTAATCTGTCTTCTCTGACAGTATTATAATTTTTAATATTTAATGTAAAACCTGGTCTAAGCCAAGTTTCACATAATGAAAATAAAAATGGTTTATATTTATTTAATAAATAAATAAGATCACTTTTCTTATTAACTATACTTCTAGCATTCCATTGTATAATTTTGTTGGCCATTATTTATTTTAAGTAAATTTACAAGTAATTGCATTAAAGGGGCAGCGATGGACGGTATATTATTATTGGTCTGTGCAAAGGTTTGTAATAAAGATATAATATCTGATATTTTTATTGGTTCTTGTGTGGAGGGAGAATCATTTGTAATTGGACTATAATTTCTATCTATTTCATTAAAGCAAAATTCTTTTATGATATTATCATGTGCAGTTTTGTCATAACCATTTCCAACTTTTATAGGACGGGAGGATTTAGATATTACTGTTTTCTTGTAAGATTTTTGTGGATAATACGAAGTTGTAGAATTACTATTAACATTTTGGAAAGATAATTTTCTTTGAGGACTGGACAAGACTTCAGCAAATGATTTATGTAGTGTAGGGAAAATTTTACTAGCTTCTTGATACGAAACACAATTTTGTGACATATAAAGTTTTATTTCTTTTTGTCTCTTAAGTTCTGGACAAGATTTACTGTTTGCCATATGTTGGCCAGAACATTGACAACAGTAATAGTCATCTACGATATTACATGTGTCGCTAACATGATCTTGACCACACTTTAAACATCTAGGTTTGGAACGACATTGCAACTTTGTATGTCCATAACGACAGCAGTGATAACATTGAATGGTGGGAAAAACATATAGGTCTACGGGCAGGGAGTTGTAACAGATAAATATTCTTTTTGGAAGTACCTTACCATCAAAATACACCACTACCGACTGGGTGGGTTTCCAAGTTGGAGATCCATCAACAATAGTTTTATAATTTAAACGTCTAATTTTAACAATTTTACCACAGCCAACAGGGGTTGAGATATTCGACATTATTTCCTCAGGAGACCAATCTGTTGGAACTCCTTTAATGACACCTATTCTTAAAATGTTAAATGAAGGGACGTATGCTTTATAATTATTTTCTGTTATAATACTATTGTTTATAAAGGAGTTGGCATCTAGGTAATTAGTAAAAGAGACAGACATACGGTTACGACCAATTCTTTTCACACTGCCATTGACTACGTTATAAATCTTATTTTTCAAAAGAAAATTTCCAAAGGTAATTGGATGCAATATAGTTCCGTCATTATCGGAGGATTGAATCTTCTGTACATGAATAATGTAAGGAGGCGCGTCTAATTCATTATAAAGATTACGACTAATAGTAGAATTTGGTTTACTGCGCAATTCAACAACTTCTGGATTATCAGATTGTAGTAAAGGCTGCTTTGTAATTGAAGGATTTGTTATGTCTTTACCCTCATCAGATTTATCTGACTCTACACAACAACATCCAATGTCCTTTTGGTTTCCAACATTTTTTCTTTTCTTTCTGTTACAATTTTTACATATTTTATTTAAACGACGTTTTAAAAATTTTTTTTTTGATGATTGATCAGTATCCATGCTAGTCTTCATAATTTTCTATAGTGATATAACTACCAGGTTCGGGAACTTTGCATGTTCCCCCGGGATCGGGTGGCTCATTCATATTAGAATAGAAAGAAAACTTACCAACTAAGACTGCTAACTAATTATAATATATTATACAAACTAAATTAATAAAAAAATACTATAGAAAACTGATCTGAATGAATAAATTATAAAAAACTATTAATTAATGAAGAACTCAAAAAAAGACAACCGCGCGCCTTGAAATTTCCCGCCGTTTTTTAAGTAATAATGTTTCTGAACAAATAATATATTTTGACAATTCGCATTTCGCTAATCGCTGTCGTTTTTGACATTTCAATACAAATTTAAATTTTAACTTGTAATTTGCCGGTTTACCATTTATCAAAGTAGAATTATTACTGAGATGTCTATTTTTAATGGCTTTCCCGAACTACCAGGGCCAGAAGAAACTGCATATTGTAAAATAAATGAAGTATACTGTTGTGCTAATGGTCGATATGGAAATGTTACAACATTTACGAATTCGGTAAGGTTAGCTATTTTATCAAATTTTTAGAGCAACTTTATATCACTAATTCTTGTAATAATTTTTCTAGACAAAGAGTCACCCAAAAATCAACGTCACGAAGGATTTCCACCATCATAGGTTATCCGACGAAAATATATCGATGTATGTCGATGTTGAAGATAATCTGCTCAAGAAAATAACAAGTGTGTGGTACAAACAGGGTTTCTTAGAAGCATTGGGTGTTGCTGCTGACCCTAATGTTAACAGAGATAGCAAAACTCTTGCTGTCGCAGCGACATACGCCTTAAAAGTCGCGAATTTATTTACCGCGTTACGTTATTTCATGCAGCCGCATCTAAAAGACATTGGACCGAAAATTGTTTCAAAGTATTCGCGAACAAGGAATTGGGGCAGTGCCCCTGTAAAATGTATGGCATGGCATCCACATACAACAAAAATTGCAATTGCAACGGCTGATGATAATGTAAGGGTTTATTGTCCAGAAGTTTCATTTGTTTCGACTCTGAAATGCAAGGCACAGGGGCATGTTTCTTCATTGAGTTGGCGACCGTACTCTGCGTCAGAAATAGCTGTTGGCTGTGAACAGGGAGTCATAGTTTGGACAGTTGATCCTAACTCTATGTTCACAAAGCCATCTTCAAGTAATGCAGTAGTATTAAAAAGGTGAGCATGCTTACTTTAATGTAATTTCTTCATTTCAGCTTTATTTTTGTTAAGGTGTGTTCGGCTATGATCGGACAGGGAATAAGATAGTACAATTCGTATATATACTACAAAATACAGGATATTTTTTATTTGGGTTGTCTGGAAGAAATGGCTAATCAGCCATAAGTCCGCCCATTGTACTTCACTGTTAGTACTTATCTGTAAGCTTTGTTTGTCTATATTTGTGGTGTACAATAAAGTATAAAATAAATAAAATAAAATAAATAAATATTTCTTAGTTTTAATAACATAGAATGTAAGAATGTTTCTCTACGCCCCTCTCTTTGTTGTTTTACGTTTAGCACTACAACTTATAGGGTTATAATATACATGCTTGTAGTCATAATTAAATTAACTTAAAACAAACTGATAAATTAACAAAATAAAAAAACAGCCAGACTTCTTACCATTCTAGTGTATGTCTTATTAAAATGATCCAGTTAGGCTATGAACAAAATAGTAAAGAATGTCAAAGGTTTTATATACTTAAGCATATGAAATATTAATGAAATTTTAACTATCTAGCAGTGAAACCAATTATTTTATATAGCTCACCACATAGAATAAAACCGTTATTTAAAAATTATTCTATTTACATACATCATTCTTAAATAATAATAAACTTTTCAGGTCGGGTCACAGTCCAGTAACAGATGTGAGCTGGTCACCAAACGGAGACCTCCTCATAAGCTGTTGTGGTGCAGACACCTCTATGCTTGTATGGGATGTTGCTATGGAAACTGCAATACCATTACGTAGAGTTGCAGGCGGTGGTATAGTGTTCGCTAGATGGTCGCTTACCGCTAGTAAAATATTTGCAGCAACATCATCTATTATATTCAGGTAATCATGTTATTTATCATAAGCTGTAATGAGATAAAACTTTTACTTAGTTTTATAAAAGTAAAGGTTTTAGTAGTGCGCTAAGTATGTTGTCCTGTCATGCAGGATGTTTAGTATATTTTTTTAATTTTCCATGCATTTTTGCTAAATTTTCATTGCTTAAGAACCTTCAACAAAGTATCAGAAAACTTTAGAAAAAAAATCAGTTAGACTTGTTGCAGCCAGTCGAGTTCAGCGCTTATTACACATTTAGCAATTATTTTTTTTCTTTATATAAATTTGGTGGACCGATTTTTATGATTTTTGTTTTAATCTAAAGTTCGTGTGTGTCACATGGTCCCATTTAAATTTAATTGTGATTTAACAAGTACTTTTCTAATAATGCATATTTACTTGACTATTTTGATGATTCTTAATCGAAAGCTGATGCTTGTCTTGTAGTCCCATTTAAATATGATCAAGATCTGATAACTACTTTTTGAGTAATCTTTGATAATGCGCATTTACTTGATAATTTTTTTCGTCTACTTATGTTGTATTACTTGTCGATGTAATTGAAGTCTTTTTATTTTTCATTAGCGAGCAAACACAATTATATTGCATTTATGCTGTATCCTAATGTAATAAAAAGGCCTAGCAAAAACATTAACAGGCCTATATATTTAAAATCTTTTCTTCAGGGTATGGGATACACAAAGCTGGACGCCAGAACGCTGGTGTGCGCGCGGCTGTCGCGTGGTAGCGGCCTGCTGGGGACCTAAAGATGTTGTCTTATTTGCCGCTAAGGGAGAACCAATCGTATACTCTCTTAATAATACCAGTTTGTTGAATGGTAAGTTTATTATTTCATTACCTTTGAATCCGAGCATATGTTCTACTTTTCTGGGTATAAAATATTACACCTCAAAATCAGTACCCCAGATGTATAAAAGGCACAAAAACTCAATGGCCCCAGTGTGTTTTTATGCATTGAATTATTGTTATAAATACTTTGCTATCAATGAGTGATATTAATTAACTCTGAAATTACTTAACCAATATTTATAAAACCTTCATTATTATCCAGTGATTATTAAATAAATAGTAATATAAACTGATACATATACCCTCACTTAAATTCATATACAACAGCTCATTTTTTGTTTTAAATTATTGCCAGTTTTTGAAAATGTCTTCTACTCTATAAAAGAACTTGTGCCAAAACTATATATTTTATTATGGGAGAGATTGTCTGATCATCCTTAACATAGATTAAGTAATCCATATAGTTATAGGATGTTCAGTATGAACTTCAAACTTTTGACGTGACAATGTCTAATAAATCAATGAACACCGGCGGCATGCACGAAAAAGGATGACTCATTGTAGTGTTATGCTCATTGTACGCTTGCGCCGCATCTATCTCTCTTCCACTCAATTGGCATATGTGTCCGAGGAGATGTTTTGTTATGACGTTGTCACGTTAAACTATCTTTTTGTTATGACGTTGTCACGTTAAACTATCGTCCGTAAACCAACTTTACAGACAACCAATTTTATATCTAACTAGCTTTTGCGCGCGACTTCGTGCGCGTGTAATAGGATCAATTTTGTCATAATACATGATTTGTGCGAAACTTTAACCGTTTACGCAGCGGAAGCTCTCAAAAAGAGAAAAAAAAACCGATTTTGAAACATTCTTCATTGGTGTTACGCTCCTGTTAGTCTTAGCATGATAATATATAGCCTATAACCTTCCTCGATAAATGGGCTATCTAAAACTGAAAGAATTTTTTAAATATGACCAGTAGATCCTGAGATTAGCGCGTTCAAACAAACAAACAAACAAACAAACAAACAAACAATCAAACAAACAAACTCTTCAGCTTTATAATATTAGTATAGATTCAAAACTTTGTTCAAATAAATTGTGAGTTTAAAATTGCCAGTTAAAATTTTTATTGAAATAAAGCTTTATTATTATCAAACTGAAAAACCCAGACTCATTCTAAATATTTATTTTTCTCATACATTTAGGAGCAAGAATAAGTAAAGCCCAACCAGTCCTAGATGTGACTAAAGTGGAATTATCAACTGGTGACCCGGTTGGTGGACCAATTCTGGATATGTGCTGGGACCCAACGGGACGCTATCTGGCTTTGCTTTTTGAAGAATCATACATCATAGCCGTGTTCTGTACCACTCAACTTATGATGCAACTCAATGTTACACCATGGTAAGTTATGAGTAGTGTATTTATGTATAAGATTTTTTTCCGCTACGATGACTTGACTAGCACATACAACACACATTAAACACATGAACAGGTATAGTTAAACATGAAACTACAGACAATATATTAACATTTAATGAACATGTCCCGTTTTTACCCTTTGGGTACGGAACCCTAAAAACGATACATTTTGTAAGCAAAAATTCAAAATAAATTAAGAACTTTTTTTTTTAAGTTGTTTCATAAGTGGCCTGGACAACGAAGTGCCATCAACGATGGCGTTTCAGCAAAACTTCACAGATGGCGCCTGTTTGACCATCGCCTGGTCGAGTGGTAGGATACAACATTTCCCAATTATTTATACAGAATCTTACTGAGTATTTAAAAAAGTAAAAAACATTGATATAGTGAATATAATTAACAAATAATTAAGGAAGAAGATGAAGATAAACAATAAAACAGTGACTGAAGTATTTTTACTCAATTTAAATATTTTTGTAAAATATGTAATAAATAATATGGTTTCTTAATATGATTTTTTTATTTACAAAACTTCAGTAACATTGTCGTAGACATGCGTGGTTCTAGTTACAATTATAGATTCGTTTGTTTGTATAAATGCAGAATTATTCTTATTATTACCGTCTTTTATATCTGTAGTTCGTCTCAAATTGTTAATACCGAGCATGTCATCATCAAAATTTAATTCTACTTGTACAAATATATTGTTTTTATTTGCATTGTTTGACAAATCACGCCTACTGCCATAACTACCGTTACAAATACTAAATACGTTACAAATTTTCGTAATTATTTCCCTTTCTAAGTTACCTAAATCAACATATACATTACTTTTTATATCTTCATACACAACTACTTGAATTTTCTCCCTAATTACAACCAATTCGGCTTTTAATGTTCTTATCATACTGGCTTTACTATGTTCTATTGTATTTTTTACGTAATTTGATAAAGCGATTACATTAGCATCAATATTTTTATGTTTGTCAAGTTCTAAGTTATTTGTTTCTTTAATGAAAATGTTTTTAACACTACCCTCGATACTAACACTTATATTATTTAGTAATGTAATAATAGCTTCTCTTTCTGTATCATCGTCAGAAACCACATCCCTAACATACATTTCACCGTAATTTCCTATAACGCTTACCGATGTATCATTAAGATTAATGTAAAAATTACGCATAAATTCAGTTAATTCGTTCGAACATATTACTATATTTTTACAGTGGCTATCTTCATCGTCAGGTTTATTCAAATTTCTTAAAGCGTTCACTTCATTTTCAGCTGAATTTGCAGAATGTAGTTGGTTTTTTGGAACAAATTCGCATTGAATTTTGTATTTTTTAGAAATCATATCAACGTCTTTGGATATACTACTCAATAATATTTGTAGATTATCAAGAAATTTTGGAACGTCATCATTACGTCGCATAACATTTGAATTATTATTAAGGACAGATGAAATAATATTTTTAACTTCATGCAGTCCTTGATTCCATTTTTTAGCTATTATAGCTGGATCTTCATACCCTTCAGCTCGAAGATTCCTTTTCCACTTGCACTGACTCCCAAGTAATTTCTTTATTAAATCATCGAAAGTTTCTATTATAAGGTTTTTCGTCTTATCCGAAACTGATTCTTTGATTAATTCTTTGTTTATCTTTTCCTGGATTTTTTTAAATTTTTTGATATTAGCTTTGAGCAGCTCATCGTTGTTTAATTTATTTTTGTCTTCTGTTTTCGGTAAAAATTCTATGATCGTTGTATCATCTTTGTCGTTTAAAAACATTTTTTCTTCTAGATTTTTGACGTCATCGTCTTGTAATAAAGGACGTAGTCTTGCTACCTTTTCTCGTATAAATTCATTAACCGATTTTCCTATAATTGTTCTAAATACCGGTTTAGCTACAGGAAACGATTTTATTATTGGTCCAAGAAACGTGTTCAAAGCTCTAGAGAGAGTCAATGGATCTGGCAAATTTCCTCTAAAAAGGTTGAGAGTTCTTACATCCTTTACAAAAACGTTCCAAATTAGAAAAACTTTCACTACAAGAAAAATAAACAAAAAATTGAGTTATTAAGTTAATATGACGATGAAATTAATAACAAACAATAATAAATACGCTTACAAATGTACAATAGTGTATTAAAACACTTTCTATAAAACATTTTGCTTGGCAGACTGATTTCCGTAACGACTTTCAAACACTCGTATTTTATGTGAATTTTATTATATCATAAAAGTAATAACTAAATCGCATGATGTAAAAGAAAAATCTTTGGCTGTTCGAGGTTGAAGTTATGATCATGCAATACGCGAAAAAAGTATTCGCACTTCACTAAAAGAATGTTTCAGTTGAATTACTTAAAAATAAAATTCGCGGGAAAATCCACGCGTGTTAGACAGACGTATAATATACCTACTAATTAATGTTTATTACATTAATTAGAGCTTACATAATTGTTATTCAATGAAACAACATATTTAAAGCAACATTTTTATTAACAGTTCAATCGATAACCTTACTCAATCGTAATTGTAACTTACATGTTCGTAGCAAAAGCCTGTTAAGCTTAAAATCTAATATTGCAACATTTATATCACTTGCATATTAGTAAAATCTATAAATATTCCTTTAAAGAAATAAAAAATATATAAAAGATTTCGTCGATTTCAATAAATTCACGATTATACAATTAAAAAACAAAAAGATTTACATTTTTACATAATACACTTCCTTATTTCTTAATAATATGTTACATTACAAAAGTAGAAAAAGTTAAAAAACGACGTGGTAAAATTTATTATAAAATGTTGTCATAATTTTCACACTTTAGTAACCACTAAGGCATAAAAATTAATCCACCAACAGTATAATAGCAACACTCATTCAGAAAGATCGAAAAAAAACATCGGCTCGAAATTAGTTATAGACGAAGTTACAACATTTCGAATGTTAATTGGACGTGTAAAACATAGTGAGCAAGTTTTATAACGTTACGTTATAAAATCTACCAAAGTAAACATTTACTACTAGCGACCTACGAATCCTACCGTTCTTACCAATAATTAACCTACTCGAGTAAATTAAGTTTGCTGTTTGTCTTACGCAGTTGAGCTCGCCAGGGGATTATTTTAGCACTTTCTTCCTCTTCGTTTTCATGATGACCGTTTAGTGTCGAGTGACCTGAAATTAAAAATGTTACTAGCAATTGTAATAATGGAGGAAATGAAGATTATTTCATCTAGAGCAGGGATGTCAAAGATACGGTCCGCGATCGCAATGTGTCACAGAAAAAAGAATCATGACTTCACTCGACTCCTCTACGGAAGTTTTAAAATGCGCACACTACTTTTTTTTTTATCTGGACCGCCTACACATTCTAAATTTAATATATGGCCATTGAGTTTGACACCCCTGATCTAGAGCTCGATAAGTCTTGATATAGGTACCTATTATTTGATTGTATTGTACCCTTTAATACGTTTAACAAACCAAAGCAATTACAATCATATTTCTCACCTAAACACATTTTTTACTCATCCGAATTCCGTTGTTTTGTCTTATACTATTAGGTTGGCAACGTCGGTTTTTTTTAAAACTTGAATACGTAAATAGGTACACCTTAATATGTGGTAGAATCAAATAAAAGTTCTATGAGATATCTTATGGTTTACCATTGCAATGTTCAGAGGAGAGTTTGACTTCGGAAGGCGCACGCGCGGGGTGGGCCGGCGCGTCGTAGCAGAGCGAGATGTTGTCTATGGACACGGCGCGTTGAGAGCCGGGGTACGCGCGCCAATCACCGTTATGTTTCAAACCCTCGTTTGACTCCTCCACTTTCGGTGTGTAGAGTGATTGTCTGGAAATATTGACAATTACAAAATTAGACTTCTGATACATTCAAACCAAATAAATTGACTGAATACAATACGATAAATACGATGATAATGACATAAAAAAGCCATAATAAATACATTAAAATTTGATGTCATTATGTTTAAGCTAAGTAGCATAGCTTAAAATATGGCTTGTCTAGGAAAATTCACAGAAGATTGCAACTAAAGAGGTCTAGTTAATTACAAATTTTTTAAAGGTCCATTATTTATGAGAATATTATCATTAATAAAATCCGAAAAATATTGATCTAAAATAGGCTATAAAACTAAAATAGACTACTTGATATTAATTTGATACGAGATGTGGAACTTTACAATAATCACTAGGAACCCCAAAAATGACACTTTGAGACAACAAAATCTTCGCGTTGCAAAATCTTTCAATCCGGCATTAAACATTTGAGCAGTATAAAGATATATTTTTTGTTGACTTTGTGTTAAGTGTTTTGATTAAACATACCAATCATAAGATATTATATGGTAGAAAAACATGAATAAAGTCGCCAATATAAATACCTCAACCGATTTTCCGCTTCCTCGCGCCTAGCGAGCAGCTGCCTCTTCCACGCCGGCACGGAGGCAGCTCTCCGTCTCTCCGCCTCGCCGGCGAGCTCTCTCTCCAGATCCTTCCTCGCCTTCTCCGCAGCTCTCCGCGCCAACATCTGTCTCTTCCACGCCGGTATAATGTTACCCGCTGTGTCTCGCTCCGGAATCTGCGAAAAACCCTGCCGTCGACCAACCGTCCCGATTTTGAAGCATCCGTTTACGGATTACCGTCCATATTATGGACTAAAATTAATTTAATCATCACTATAATATTTATATTTAATATAATCATGAGCTCGAAATATAAATATTAAACTGAAGTTGAGTTACCGTGAAGTGGCATTGTTTTTTTTTTTTTTTTAATATTGTATAAATAGAAAGTACTTATTTAAATTGAAGAAATTAACGCGTTAATTGACTCATGTTGGCGCATTGGTTTCCACACTGGCTGTTATGCTAACGATCATGAATGCAATCCCCGCTCATGGACAATATTTGTTTAGACCATACAGATGTTTGTTAGTCTGGGCGTTTATTTTTGTTTTATGTATATTTCTGGGCCCTAGATGCTAAAGTAAATCGTACTCGGGCCGTTAAGTGTGAGGTCTTTGTTTTTTATCTATACTAATATTATAAAGCTGAAGAGTCTGTTTGTTTGTTTGTTTGTTTGAATGCGCTAATCTTAGAAACTACTGGTCCGATTTTAAAAATTCTTTCAGTGTTAGATAGCCCATTTATCGAGGAAGGCTATACATAGGCAATTTTTTTTTTCAAATTAACGCGTGTGAAACCGTGGGGCACAGCTAGTTATTAAATAAAATTGTCCTTAGTATAGATTCCGAACCAAATGTCTAACATACTAAAACTTCCTTAATATTTTGTAAGAAAAGTACCGCGCACTATTTCACACACTACTAGCAAGATACAAATGTAAAATAAATCTAAAAACAAGACCAGCTAACCAGAACTAATTCCAGTAAAATCGTACAGAAATCGTTAATAATATGGATGAAAAAACCGATTCAAAAGATAGCAATATCTGGAGATATTTATATCGCTTACCGTTAGCAAGTAGCATTATTGCTTAGTTGCTTACATCACACGCGATACGCACGCCATGACCGTAACGGGAACTATGTGATGGACGTCCAGGAAAACTTCACCTTGTAGTGTAACAAATCGTATACACTTTTTATGACCGTTATCTTTACATCGTACTAATAAAATTGTAAACAATCTTTTTTTATTATGAATTGTAAACACATGCCCTTAAGATCCAGATCATCTTTGCATCATGGTAAGGAATTATAATATGTAGCGATTGTTAAGTAATTGTTATATAAGCAAGTCTAGATTTTTTGGTCACAGGCGAAATTGTTTACGGTTAGCTATATGTTAAGGCTATATGTTAAGCTATATGTCCTGGAGTGGAGACCGCGTCTTGGCAAACGCAGTGTGGGACGTCCTCTGGCCCGTTGGACCGACGATCTACGTAAGATTGCCAGCGTAGGCTGGATGAGGATTGCGGAAAACCGGGATGTCTGGCGCGAACTTGGGGAGGCCTATGTCCAGCAGTGGACTGCGATAGGCTGATGTGTGTGTGTATATGTTAAGGCTGTAACCTAGTAGATATTTGGTTGTGTAATTCTTCGTAACATTTCCTATGGACTCGCCTGACATAACGGACGGTAGTTATAAGCATTAGTAGGTACAGGGTCGGCTTTGCCTATAGAACAGGTGGTGCGTGAACCAAGGCGCCCCGGGTCCACGAAGGTGCCGAGAGCTACACGCATGGGCGCAAATCGATAAATATTACTGATATCTGTAATTGTTGTTTTAAAATAATTTTTATACATTAAGCCACACCGTTTTCGGTTGATCATTTTTGTTTTTATTAACAGGACACCACGGTATAAATTGCACTTGGGCGCTACGCCGCTACATGGGATAGAGTCGCCCCAGAACTAGTATACATACGAGTATAGTAGGTATAGAAAAGGTAGCGTGTTTAGGTTCAGTAATTATAATCCTAATTCAATCCTAATTAATATCGCTCTTTAAACCTATCAAATATTAAATCTACAATCAGTAAAACATGTTGAAAACACTTTCCATTGCAATAATCATAAAATTTAAGACCTCGTAAATAAACTAAGTGTTCTAGACGTAATTTCACTCGAGTAAATATTTTTTCTTTCAATTTAACGGCTATTGCGTAAACCAACACGTTCATATTGAAAGTCTTGTTCAAACACGTATTGATGTGTGTAAATAAGATATAATAATCTGTCACTTCTCTTACTAAATGAAAACGGATCATGATTGCAATCATTTCCACAGACGCCCGCACTCGAAAGAAAGTTTCTTCTTAAAATACGACTCTCTCGTACTTTACAACAAGAAATTTCTAAATGTTATATCATACGTTTTAGTGCGTTTATTGAAATATCATTGTTTAGGTTTCACTATTTACTTATTTCGACTAGCTCTCATTGTTATGACATCTGCTGTTGATAAGGTTTATCTCGTAAGTACACAAATTCCTGACATAAAATTAAAAAAGGTAAAAAATGTTCATGGGCCAGTATAATCTTAACTAATAAATTACAACATTTATATTCCCAGGTTGTGAATATAAATACCGGAAAGGTAAAATGAAGTAAACAATTTTATCTATTGGATAAACTTATAATTAAAACTTTATCAACAATTTTAGAGCATTTTGCATTAATTATAACAGTGACACGTTATAGAAAGTATTTTAACGCTTTATAAAAATTTTACGTTCACCAGTTTACTAAATTAATGCTTAATTAATAATTAGATTCATTTTTCTGTACATAAACCACTTTTATTTAAAATTAAAGAACCAAATACATATAAAGGCGATTATTACTATAACTTGTTTTTATTCCCAGTCTGAATAAACAATAGATGATACAATGTAGGTAATCTTGTACATACGTAATAGCGTATATTATATTCTATGTGTTACTGTAAATTGTTAGTTTGTTACTAAATTTGTTTTCTCATGTGAAAAAACAGTACCTACATTTTTTATATGCTAGAAGTAACAAACGCTTTTGTAAATATCTTTTCTTATTTTTAACATCGTAGAAATGAACTGAATTACGCGTTTTTTTTTTTAAATTCGAATGCAAATCAAACAATAAAATAAATAATACCTTCCAATAGTCCCAAAATAGCACAGATTATTTCGCCACTATCGTGTAAAATCTAGGTAGAAAAAACGATTATATAGAAGTGATGCTAATCCAGTACAAATAAAAATAATACAATTGTTATGTACCAATAACTTCCAGCTATTTATACAATATAATATAAAATTCCAATCTATTATAAAAAATTGAAGATCTTAAAAATTTCATCACTTTTAAAGTAGTAATTTAACTGAGGTAGGGCACAGCAGGAAATTTCCTGCTCAAAATATGGAGCAGCCCGACTGGGGAAGTACCTCGACCTTACAGAAGACCACAGCTAAATAATACTGTTTTCAAGCAGTATTGTGTTCCTGTTGGTGAGTAAGGTGACCAGAGCTCCTGGGGGGATTGGGGATAGGGTCGGCAACGCGCTTGCGACGCTTCTGGTGTTGCAGGCGTCTATAGGCTACGGTAGTCACTTACCATCAGGTGAGCCGTACGCTTGTTTGTCGACTTAGTAACAAAAAAAAAAAAAAAAAAAAAAATAATAAAGTTATTTCTAATATGTACGCGAATTTCACTCATTATAATGAACCAACTTTTTCGAATTTTATCGCATTTTATTAGGTTTTTTAAAGTCACAGTCCTCCCGTGACCACAGATTAGTAAATGGTATGACCATAGTTGCTGTAAAGTATTCGAAACGTCCGCGTCGGACATAAATCGCGATAAAATCCCAAAAAGTTGTTTCATTATAATAATAAAGTTATTACAAAAATCACGGCAATATGGAACAATGAACAAACTTTAAATTGAAATGTTTTGTTTGAAGACGAAACAAAAATCGTGATACTGAAACATGATTCAAGACGCAGCATCAGAAACAGTGAAAGCGTGAAAACGGATATACGCGTACAGTCTACGAAAAAAGATAATATATAAAATATTTTTCATTTAAAAATTGCCCTAATTTATATAATACGTAAAGTTTACTTTCGCTTGAAGCTACTGAACATATAATTACGGAAATATGAGCTATGTAAACGAGGTATACCGACTTAGCGATTATGGAATAAAGTCTTTAACGAACTCGCAATGAGAGTTGGGTTGATGTAGGAAACAAAATAAAAAGCAATGCTTTATAAATATAATGGAAGAGATTGATTGATATCAAGTTTAATCGCTTTCACATTACAGAATGTTTTATGCAATTTCTAAATGTTCATATTAGTAAATAGCATAGCATTAGCTAGACTAGACTATGTTTAGCGTAGATCTAGTAGAAAAACAAAATACAAAAAAAAATGCATTTTATCATGATCACGATTCAGCCCATACCACAGCTGGGCATAGGCCTCTTTCTCATCCATGCAGGAGAAGGATTAGAGCCTGATTGAACACCTCAGATGCGGTTTGGCGGATATATTTCGTACTATTATGAGTAACGAATGCTATCAGGTATTTATGATAACAACCGGGGCCGAGAACTTAACGTGCTCTCCGAATCATGGTGGGGAGACCCACAAGAAAAGATATCAAAACGGGAAACAAATATTTGTACAAATACAAATACCAATTTTTATATACCAATGTAATATAAAATTGATCTTCAGAAACAATGGCAAGAACATTACTACAGATACTAAAAAAAGAAGCGAATTATTTTATATTCAATAAAATAATTAGAATATGATTACGATCAAAGAAAGTACAATCTAAACTTCTAAATACTTCGTAGTTATTGAACTACCACTAAGATAATTGTATCAACACATTGCAGCATGGAATATTTTGAATGATTGAACATCACTTCATGACTGAAAGATTCTCCACTATGCGTGGGTTGATGAACTCTATTTTGCAAATTTTAAGTTGTTGCTGTCGGCAAATATAAATCGCGTTTAACTAATTATGTCTTATGAAACTTCAGTATATCTAACGGACACAATGATTTAAAAAAACACCGTGGAAAACAATATATTATTAAGTAATAGTACAATACAATACGCGCATGTGTGCTGTATAAACGGTAAAAGTGTCACTCCCACAGACGCATTATGTATGTACACGATCCATTACGCGTGTGTGATGTTTTCTTTCCATGTGTGTGTTTAGTTCGATCTTTATTCTTATTATTATCAAAAATAGACTACATTTTTAAGAGTTTAAAATTTCTAATAGGGCTTATATACAATTGAATTATTAAGATTCTGAAGACTGTTTGAAATTTGTTAGACAGACTTAGAATTTGGAGCTTAGTACTGATTTTATTACATTAGGGACAGGACTTTTTGACCATATAAACAAAACATACTTCAACATGAGCCTCGGGGAATATAGTTGTACCTACAAGCTACATTCAAAACCAATTTACATGTGACGTAGAAATAAACAAACAGACAAAATTATGTTTCCTGGTATGTGCTTACCTTAAATATCTCTTATTTACAAATATTTTGCATTACGTGTCATTTAAATTTCTAATTAAAATTGTGTCTTCTCTTATTCATTATTCTAATTATTTACTTTTCACAAATAAATTATTGCAGAAATTCTGCTCAACTAACGGTAAGAATATTTTTGTTCGAATAAATTATATACACATGATTCCAATTATATCTTCGTCGGTCACATATCTCGCCTTAGTTACAACAGTACATTTACCTATTACTCGCTAAAAAACTCCACCGAGGCGTAAAAATACGCAATTTAGTTTGAAACGCCAGTTTTATTTCACGGTCGTTAGACGAGTAACAGAAGATGAGTGAAGTGGATCAGTGGGTTAAATGCGCGGATGCAGTTGCATCTCTCTAATATATCAAAGCATATCAAATTGATCTAAATTAATGAATTATCTTAATTTTGAAAAATCAATGCCACTTCGAATAACAATAAATTACCACTCACCTGATCAACAAAGTTCTCCGCTGTGAACCTTTTGGTGAACTCCGTAAACGTTTCCTTATCCTGCAGGCTCTCTCGTCTCGCTCGTTCCACCTTCAACTTCCTTATCCCGGTGATATCTTTGGACATCTTCAGCTCCTCGATCAGGTCCGTCTTTGCGCTTTTGAAATCCACTGCACTTGGAAGACATTGGAGACTGACGGATCGAGCCGGCGGGGGCGCTGACATCGTCTTGGTGGCCGTCACCTTGAGCCGTACGGCAGTAAGCTCGGCGGTGCTGATAGCGGCCAGTGGCTGGTGAGCCAGGGGTGGCTGAGGAGGCGGCGGCGGGACGTTATCCGGGACCGGCGGAGGAGGCGGCGGCCGCGGCTCCGCCGCCCCTTCATCGCGCTTGCAGGGCGCCGTGATGGTCTTCAAATACTCCGAGGGTTTGATGAGGCGGTCCGGCGCGTTGTGTGGAAAGGCCGGTGGCACGAAGGGGAGCGCGGGCTGCTTGTTGACGAGGTTGGGCGCGCGCGGTCGCTCTTCGTCTGCCGAGGCCGCCGAGCCGCGCCGCCCCGCTGCAACACGGCACCGTTAGCGGGGAGAGAAAGTACGCGCATCGCCGCGCAGGCACCCCGCGCGTGCGACGCAACGAGCGTGATATATGCTAGGTAATCTAGCTTAAATCTCGGAATAGTCTAGATTTACTAAATTAAAATGCGGCTGGCTAATTATTTTCGTTTCTAAGAAATTTGTTAATGTCGGTCGACGCTTCTGTTTTGCAAGTTCATCGCATGCTAAATATCTATAATAATATTGCTATTGCTACATGAACAGACGTCGTCTATGTCAATAATGCGTGGTCGAAAGATTGATTGCCGTTTTATGAATAAACATTAGAAAACGCACAACGCAATGAATGTGAAATTAATTGCGCATTGATCTTTTAAAAAATATTAGGTGCAATAACAACAAATACTTTATTGAGATTGCTTTCTGAGCCGATAGCCATAAGTATCATAACATATTATAGAAAGAAAAGTGAAGCTAAAACTCTGAGTTTTAAAATGATTTTAGGATTTTCATATCACATAATAGAAAATATAAAACATAATATGCACTTGAATGTACTGTAACTGATTTTAGTAATCCATACATGTAAATACAAATACATATCATATACGAAATATAAAATAATTTTACGCAACACAAAATTTTGCAATAACATAAATTAAAGTTTTCTGCATTACCTATCTACCAGACTGTCTTATTACCAGGCTTAATCGTACTTAGTATAACATATTACTTAATCAAATATGTAACATATACATTTATAAAAATATAATATGTTCGACGGTAATTTTTTTTCGGTCGAAATGCTATAATTTTCTAATTAGTAGACGGAAAATAATTGCAAGTTTAAGTGTTAATTGTATACTCGAATGTGTTTGCATAACAGTTCTGTTAAAATTTACTGTCTGAATATATGAATATCTATTTTTAGGGTTCCGTACCTCAATAGGAAAAAACGGAACCCTTATAGGATCACTTTGTTGTCCGTCTATCTGTCAAGACCCTTTTTTCAGGAACGCGTGGATGTACCAAGCTGAAATTTATATCGAATACTCAAGTCTACTGCCCCTTGGACCTATGAAAAAATCAAACTTTTAAACCAACGCATCAAAAGATACAGCCGTTTATGCTACAAATTTTGACACTCGCAAGGGAATCAAAACCTACAGGGTACTTCCCGTGAACTCAGAATCTTGAAATTTAGTACGAAGCAACGTCTTATAGCAAAGGTAAAGGAAAAATTGCGAAAAGCATAAATTTTCTGTTACATCGTACAATAAAAAAAATTTAAAAATTTTTTGTGCGGAACCCTCGGTACACGAGTCTGACTCGCACTTGGCCGATTTTTTTTAATGTAACATAGCTTTTAGATAGATTATTCAATGTTGTATTTTAATTTATATCCCGTTTGTAAACAAATGGAAGAGATTCATTCAGCCTGTAACATCCCTCTGCTGGGCATCGCAGTAACTATCGCTATTAGATATCTGTAAGTAATAATAACCGGGACTACCAGCTTTACGTGTTCTCCGAGGCACGGCGGGGAGACAACACAGACACAAAAATAGACATACAGACCGGAAATAAATATTACCTGACCGGATATAAAAATAGTTTTAAGTCAAGTTAACAATGATGTTTTGATCACCACATATCACAAATAATCGCATAAAGACATTTTTCGTGGCAGTCAGTTTGTGCTCTAGCTGTAAACGTAAAAATTTAAATTGACAATACATTGGACACTTTACAGCAAAAATTATTGGATTTAAAAGCTCGTATCTTATCTGATTGTATTGTATAAATACAACTCCATGTACTCTGCAAAGAAGAGCGAAATAATCGAAATGACAGAAAATCCCTAGTTTTTATTATTAAACGGTTTTATTTAGCTTGACTAGCTTGGTATTTGTGTGTTTGGGTCAAATTTAGTAATTGGAATTTTACCCCCTTGCTGATGACAGATTGATCTGATATTTGGCACACACTCTTAATCTTGATGACAATACAACATAATATATTTTTTATGGTTGTAAATCCAATATGGCTGCCAATATAAAATGGCGGATCACTTAAAACTTCACAACAACCTCAATATTGGTTTCAAATGAAAGGGCTTGATTGGTAAAATACAGCTCAATATAAAAAATCCAAGATGGCCGCCGCCACAAAATGGCGGATTACATATTTTCCACAAATAACTCAATATGGGTATCAAATGAAAGGGCTTGATTGGTAGAATAGGGCTCACTATGAAAAATCCAAGAGTGCCGCCGCCACAAAATGCGGATTACATATTTTCCACAAATATCTCAATATAGGTATCGAATGAAAGGGCTTGATTGGTAGAATAGGGCTCACTATGAAAAATCCAAGATGGCTGCCGCCACAAAATGGTGGATTACATGTTTTCCACAAATACCTCAATATGGGAATCAAATGAAAGGGCTTGATTGGTAGAATATAGTTTATTAGACTGTGTAGGTAATATATTGACGCCGCGTTGGCGCAGCGGTCACAGCAATGGATTGCGATTGGCTGTTGCGCGAGCGGTTGCGGGTTCGATCCCCGCACACGACAACATTTGTATTGGCCATGCAGATGTTTGCCGTGGTCTGGGTGTTTGTGCAGTCCTTGTGGGTCTCCCCACCGTGCCTCGGAGAGCACGTTAAGCCGTCGGTCCCGGTTGCTATCATGTACACCTGATAGCGATCGTTACTAATAGTAGGAAATATACATAATATATTATTTGGGTTGTCTGGAAGAAATGGCTAAATAGCCATAAGTCCGCCCATTGTATTTCACAGTCTGTAAATGATATGTGTAGTTGTGATGTACAATAAAGTATAAATAAATAAATAAATAAAATAAATAATATTTATTACTAATCTAAAAACTACTCAACAAAACTAAAAACTTGAAAATAAAATAAACAAAAAAATGTTTTATGTTAAACGGTTTTATTGCAATAAAAATGATGTAGTTAGGTTATGGACTAAAAGCTAAAAAATAATTCGGTAAGTCCTATCTACCAGATCGCACCAATCTTCTCATCAATCTGGGGTAAATCGTATAGCGTATGCAGAGTAAACATTATGATAGAAATTTCACGTGCCCAACGATTTTATATTTGTCTGATCAATACCCCAGATTGATGAGAAGATTGGTGCGATCTGGTAGCTAGGACTAGCTAGGACTTACCGAATTATTTTTTAGCTTTTAGTCCATAACCTAACTACATCATTTTTATTGCAATAAAACCGTTTAACATAAAACATTTTTTAGTTTATTTTATATAAAATTACTAGCTTCTGCTCGCGACTTTGTCCGCGTGGAATATTTACTTTGGGCTAACGCTAACTTTAACCCGCACTTAAACTGTTTACACATCGCACGCAGCGAAAGCTCTCAAAAGGAAAAAAAACGATTTTGAAACATGTTTCACTGGTGCTCCGCTCCTATTGCCTTCGCATAAAGCCTTCCTCGATAAATGGGCTTTCTAACAGTGAAAGAATTATTCAAATCGGACCAGTAGTTCCTGCGATTAGCGCGTTCAAACGAACAAACAAAAAAACAAACTCTTCAGCCTTATAATATTAGTATTAGATAAACATCTTAATTAATTAACATTACGTAAAACAAGCGTTAGTTCCTCTTCAAGTATGATAGATATAAAGCAAAAAGCAAAAAGCTAAAAAGTACAGTTACGTCAAAATAAAAACTACTGTTAAGAACTGTTAAGAAATTACTGTTAAAATAAAAATAAATTTCGTTATTTTTAAAAGAATTATTGGTAGTTTAGAATATTCATAGCCGCTGTACGCGATGTGAAATGACATGCTTCAATGAACTCATTGATAGTCAAAGACAGTAAATTCTAGTAAAATATGAACTACTGAGCGTCAAACCAATAAAAATTATTAGTAGGCAATGTTTAATACACAAGTTACTTATATTACATCAGAACATCTTAGAAAATAAAGCTAATCAATCTATACTAATAAATGGAGAGCCGGGTTTTTTGTTCGGTTATACATACTGCGAAAACTACTGAACCGATCAGAATAATAATTATACCATAAGATGCAGCAGGTTTCGAAAAAGGTTTTAGTATATGATATGTTAGTGATTACTTATCGTGTAAAAAAATATGGACGGACAGATGTCGCTAGTATAAAAATAAATAAATTGCCGAAGTGTATGTACGCATATAACTTACAAACGCACCAAATTGAATAGCTACCTAATTCTTTTTGTGTACATACATACATACATACATATATTCACGCCTGTATCCCAGAGGGGTAGGCAGAGATTACGCCCCTCGGCCCTCCACCAGCCACGATCCTGACAAACCTCTCCTGCCTCATCTACAGTCATACATCTTCTCATACACTTTCGGCGATTGTGCGTACTTCTTACTTGGCCGGTTTCCAAGACTTCTCGAATTTGATCCTCGAAAGTCTTTCTTGGACGGCCTTTCGGAACTACGCCCGCCAATTTACTTTTATACCTTTCGTAACCCTACTCTCACTCATCCTTTCAATATGTCCAAACCAACGCCGCATCCCCTTTCTTACTTTCATAACCACATCTTCTTTCAAGCCACATTTTTCCCTTATCACACTATTTCTTACTCTATCAACCAGTCTTAAGCCACACATTCTTTTTGTGTCTTAGTTATTATTATGACAAGGTTTACATAAAAAATACAGTCGAATTTGAACCTCCGTTTATTGAAATCGATTAAAAATGATAAGAAATATACAGTTACTAATTATAGCATCTTCTAATTATACGAAAATATTAGGATAAATGTTATCAAACATATCTCATTACGTCGAAAACAAATTTTTTGACGCCTCGTTAAGCGCGTAACGGCGTTTGTATTCCTACATTTTAGAAATATTTTACATAAAACTGATATAATTTTCTTTTTGTCTCGGGAGAAATTATGAGACAGACATTTCTGATTTCCATTTTTATATTTAAAAAATACGTTCGTCCACTTGCTTCAACATTTTATTTGCTTAAAGACTTTTATGAAAACGTTTTACACGTGAAAAGACTTTTTTAAGTAATGGTTTTTGTTCTGTAATAGAATTTTCCTAATTTGCTACATTACATGACAATACAGTTTTACGTTGTAATCTTTATACTAATTATATTTTACCACATTTATCTGAGTCAAAATTAAAATATGGTCTGAAGAGGTCATCGAACGGCGTATTATGCTCTAACATTTTTAATTGTTCGAAACTTGTAAATCTATTGTAGTTTCACTCTTTAAATAACAAAACTGATAATTTATTTTTATTTTTTTTTTGTAAACTAAGTACACATGGCAGAACTGAAACTTCTTTGGCAAACAAATTGAAAAAAATGTAATTGAAAAAAAAACTAATAAAAAAACAAAAAGCCAACGTCACGCGGTGTTCCCAGGCGGTCACCCATCCAAATACTGAGCGCGCCTGATAAATAATATTAGGTGTTCTTTTCATCTTAGTCAGTGAAAATTATTTTATTAAAAATAACTTTAAATTTTACTTTATATCATTTTATGATTAAAGATAATTAAAAAGTGTGTCTATAAAGTAAGTTTTAACGAGATCAGTGCATTCACTAGAAAGCGGAGATCGCCTATGATTCATTTTTACGCTAGTATTTTATGAGAGTTTAAACAACCTTAGGTGCTGGAGACTGGATTTTTAGAAATCATTTCATTTTTACCGAGCAGCGTGAAATTAAGAGTTATAATTTCTTACCACATTCAAATTAATTCTATAACTCTACTTAACCCAATAAATTTTTATTTTTTTTTACTTTCATAATACACTCTGAATCAACCACAAACATCCCACAGCATTTCATAGGCCTCCACTAGCCATAACTAGCCATGCTACTTTACCACGTGTTGGAGGACAATTTTTATACTATTAAAAGAAGCAACAACTATCCCTTACGGTGATAGCTGGAACCAATGGCTTAACGTGCTCTGTGAAACACCGTAGTAAAACACACAAAGATACGCCCATAACTAACACAAGTATAAATGTATTTTGATTTACTAGCTGCTGCCCGCGACGTCGTCTGCGTGCGTTCACTGCTCGTTCCCCGTAGGTGATAGCGTGATAATATGTAGCCTATGTTCTGACCCGACTTCTTAATAATATTCGTGCCAAGTTTGAAGTAAATCCATGCAGTACTTTTTGAGTTTATCCCGGACATACATTTGAAGAAATAAAGGTTCACTGCTCTTTCCCCGTAGGTGATAGCGTGATAATATATAGCCTATGTTCTGACCCGACTTCTTAACAATACTCGTGCCAAATTTGAAGTAAATCCATGCAGTACTTTTTGAGTTTATCCCGGACATACATACAGACAAACAGACAAACAGACAAACAGACAAAAATTCTAAAAACTATATTTTTGGCTTCGGTATCGATTGTAGATCACACCCCAAGTATTCTTTTAAAAAAATATTCAATGTACAGTTTTGACTTTTCTACCATTTTATTATATGTATAGATTATACGTACAGTATTGTATACGAATATTCGTCATTGAAACTCAAGTATAATGCGTGAGCTTATCCCTAGAAGAGATTTATTCCAGCACACCCGAAAAGGAGCAGTTACAGACAGAAATTAAAGGTGGTACTTGGTAGATGTACAATGAAAATCATCAAATAAATATTATAAAAAAATTACTATATATGTATATAAACTGCTAAAATTATACCTTTCGTGAATATATCGATATTTTATTTTAATATAAACCTGTATGGCAATAACAAAAACAAAAAAAAATACATTAATACGCAAACCATTTTAGAATGCTCTTCATTTTATGTAAGTACTTACCATTTTTCTGTGCAATGTAAATCTATATAAAAATTAATTGCCTAAATGTACGCGCATCTAAAACTTATAACTTCCGAATGAGTGCATCAAATTGAATATACACATATCGACACCTGATATGAAGAACATTGTAACTAATGAAACGATGTTTTCTAACTATACCATCAAAATACTGAGGGGGAAAAAGGTATCTTTTGATCGACGAACCGTATTTATACGACCACTAGAACAATTTTTATATGAAAAATCATTTATTGTTTATAAACTAAAACAATCGTATTCTTAATCATTCTAACTTGAACAAAAACAGCTTTCCGTTGTTGTATTCCTGTGACGAGAAAGGTGACTAGAGCTCCTGATAAGAGTATGAGGTGAGGTGGGAAATGCGTCTGCAGTAATATATTCATTGGCTCTGCAATAGCAGGCGTTCATAACTTACAGTATCCGCTAAGCTTGTATGCCACCTTCATAATAGAAAAAATATTGAGCCGAATCAGTCTTTAACCAGTTGCAAGTTCGAGAGTTAAATATTTAAAAAAATGACCTTTATAAAAAATATACTGTAATGAAACGTGCCTTTGTCTTAAGAAGGTCGTGTCGCTTTTCACTATTTCTTAACAAATAATGTTTAGTTAAAATGACTTGTTTCTACAACAATAATTCTATTTTTTTAAACGAGTATCGTATCACATTGTGTCTGTTATATTATATTCGTGTTAATTCTTTATTTCCAGTTATTGTGAAGGTAACACTGATTAAAAAATTATCTAAAATGAGTGGTGGCTACATTAGAAATAGTTTTTAGTAGAAATAATAATAATACATGTAAGGTAATCAAACAAAAGCGTATATAAACTACAGATCTTTCCTGTTTGTGTCTAACGTGAACACTTAATTTAGAAATTATTCGCATAGTAACAGAAATTTCATATTATAATAAGTTTAATAAATGCAAATTTATTTTATTTAAATAAATATAAAGCTTTTTAAAATTTGAATTTCAAAATAATCATAGAATATCAATTTAATATTAGATAATAAAATATTATAATTAAATTTAAGATTTCTACGATTGTTGAGTGGGAAGTGTAAATATATCATAAATTATAATTTGAATAAATAAACAAAAAGAATAAATGTTACGCTATCTTTAACATCTACGAACGAGCGTACCGCTCACCTGATGGTAAGCGATTACCGTAGCTTATAGACGCCTGCAACACCAGAAGCATCGCAAGCGCGTTGCCGACCCTATCCCCAATCCCCCCAGGAGCTCTGGTCACCATACTCACAAACAGTATTATTTAGCTGTGGTCTTCTGTAAGATCGAGGTACTTACTACCCCGGTCGGGCTGCTCCATATTTTGAACAGGAAATTTCCTGCTGTGCCCTTACCTCAGTTAAAAATTATATCGAGATCTGGCGAGTACTTTTTGAGTTATTCTAACTAGCGACCCGCCTCGGCTTCACACGGTTGCAAAAACTATCAGTGTTCCTCTACTATATTATGCATGTATTATACATATAAACCTTCCTCTGGAATCACTCTATTTACTAAAGAAAACCGCATCAAAATCCGTTGCGTAGTTTTGAAGATCTAAGCATATATAGGGACAGACAAACAGCGGGAAGCGACTTTGTTTTATACTATTATTTCTAATATTGCGTATTTAAGTGACTATTATATTTATTGCATATTTGTTATTCATATTTTGCATTTCAACGCTCTAAGAGATTTTTTATTCTTTTGTTAGCAAGATATGTAAACAATTGCCACGGAAATAATAATTATACGGGACTATTTATCATACGATGCAATCTTAAACGAAACACATGTATGGGTGGTGAGCAGTTTTCCGCGCCGTTAACAGAAAATGATGGTCAGCAAACATTTTGTTTTCATTACAAAGCATTTTTGTAGAATTCATTATAATATAAAATTGTAAAAAGCAATTCTCTGTCATAATAGTGTAGGTACTTACTTTCTAGAACCATATTAGTTCGAAATTTTGTTTAATTTGCTTTTTTTATTATTTTCCAAAGTCAAATGAGAAAATACAAAAGTTTCATTAAAGTAAAACATAAAAACTGAAACGTCCAAGTCAAATTAGGGGACATTAGGGGAGACATGTGTCCAGCAGAGGACTGTTATAGGCTGATGGATGGACGATGGGTGGAGAGTTGGAAAATACTAGCAAGTAAGTAAGTAAGTGAACATAGGTTTTATTTTATTCGTAATAGGAAAAACACACGCACAAAAAATGAAATATATGTATCCAAAAAGATGGCAGTTTCATAATAATCTCTTCTCCATATATATAAAAATGAATCACCGAATGTGTTGCTAAGCGCAAATCTCGAGAGCAGATGAACCGATTTCGCTAATTCTTTTTTTATAATATTCCTTGAAGTACGAGGATGGTTCTAACGGAGAGAAAAATTAAAAAAAATCCCTGAAAAACTCTAAAAATAACACTTTTCTATATCCCTATACAAAAGATTCGTAATAAAACTTAAAAGTAAATTTGAAACCATACCATAAAGTTTGTGTTAGTGGAGGGGTTCCGGGAAGGGTAAGTATTAATAAAGAACCGACTGTTAGGCGGTACGAAGTTCGCCGGGTCAACTAGTTATAATATATTTTTATAGAATGATTAATTGTATGAATTTCGCAATATGGAAATAAAACTTTTCTATCTAATAAAGAGTGCATTCAGCCTGAAACATCCCACTGCTAGGCTAAGGCCTTCGGTGCCGGTGATAGCTTTACTTTTATAAAAAAAATAATCACTAAATTTTTGATTTGTAAAATGACGATTCGAAAGTGCTCTTGGGACCTATTTGAATAAAGTGGATTTTGATTTTGTTACGCCATGCTGCTCCACTGCTCCACCCGCTATTACCTATACATTTATGAGTAACGATCGCTATCATTAGGTATTTATCATACTAAAGATTAAAAAGCTTATTTTCGAATTACAAAAAAAGTAGTATAGATGAGCATATGAATTTACTGAAAAGCATTGACAAAAGCAAGCAGAAAATCCTTCATCATGCTTAGACTCCATATTTCTCTTGGACTTTATAATTTCTCTTAAAATCGATGTGTAAAAGTTTTATTTTGTGTTATTTCAATAAAATTTTACACGAACAGGAATTACGTGAGTAACCACTTCATAAAATTATATTTTCTTTAAGATCTAATGACAAAGCACTCTGTCAATTCCACGTTTTTTTTTATAAACTTTTTTTCTATATGTACATAGTTTATACCTGCTACTTTCTCATATATAATTTCTTACCCCCTCCAGGCCTAAGAGTTTGCAATGAACAACATAAAAGTTGAAATTCATCTGTTTACCATAATCTATTTATCTCAAATTTTACCCATAAAAGTAAAACTGACCGTATAATAATTACTAACTATACACATCGGCTGTAAACCATGGACGCAATTTTATTACTACACGAGTATTATTAAGCTATGGCAGTATTTCATCCAATACACATCCAGAAGTTTAATGTGCTCTGTATATAAATATGCATTTACAAAATGTGAAAACAAGCTATAAGCGTTTTTATGCTTGACAATGTATCTTTCCCTTTCTTAAGCCTTTGCTCTCACTGCTCAGTTGTTTTTTTTTAATCACAATCATGGCTTTTAATGAAAACATAGAAAAAGGTAATAAAAGATTTAGAGAATCTACGAAATTTCTGTTAGTGACTAGGTACATGCGCAAAATTTTTAGCAACTTACATTGCAACGTCGCGAAAGGAATCGCGCACATAGTGATGAAGAGAATAAATTAATAATACTGGAAAATTTTACTCGAAATGGAAAGTAAAACTATTACTCTATAAAGCAATTATTTTACATATTATTGTCCGAACGCATCCGAATCAGAACGAAACTAATAACCTATTAAACAACGTAGAAAGTAAACGAACTTAATTAAGGCGGTGAGACCTCATTAATATGTAATGTCCGTGAATTTGACTTTAAACAACATCCGTACAGACAGACGGACTTATTTTATTGTTTTGTAACGAGAGTAGCACCTATTACTTCCATAGAAATCTACTAATATAACAGCTATATTTACAATTATCATGTAAAAATTTGTAAGGTAACAAAGATGTAAGGCTAACTCTTTACGCTGTTTTAAGGATGCCTTTTCTATAAAACATTATTTAATTAGTAATTACGTTGGGTTCGGGAATTGTGTCTTCTCTTTTTCTATTGTTGTTGGATCAAATAAGAATTAATTTTACGTTTATTTGCTTTATTCTGGTACTAATTTTGCTACACAGGTATTTATTTATTTATTTAAATATTCAAAGATATATTTATGTTTGTATAAATGGACAGATATCTACTGGAAAATATATTAACGATACGCTGTCGGTCCCGTATGTTATCAACTTATCATATACACCTGATAGCGATCGTTACTCAAAATGAGGAACATATCCGCCACCCGCAGTGGAGGAGCGTGGTGGATTAACAACATTACAGGTTCAATAGTACCTTTAAACTCGTGAATTAGTTACAAGTATATTGACAAAACGTGACCATTGCCTTAACGATTTTACAAACGAGTAACAGCATCGTACCTATTTTTATCGCCTGGAAGTAAGTTTCTATTTATTTACCTTTTTACTTAAGATTTTTGAAGTGAAACTTCTTTAGGCGGATGAGGGGTAAAATTTGATAGAAAGTGTGACGCGGCAACGTCGGTCAGTACTTGGATGGGTGACCGCCTGGGAACACCGCGTGACGTTGACTTTTTTTAAATTTTTTTTTAATTTGTTTTTTTTTTCAATTAGTTTCCCAAAGAAGTTTTACTTCTGACATATTGTGTACTTTGTACGCACGCAATTTTTTTAATTTTTATTTCAAAGTCAATATGAGGAAAAGAATGTTAAAATTGAATCAAATTTTCAAACATATGATGAAGATCAAAAATATTCCACAAATGAAAGTTATACGCAAGATAAAAAATGCGAAAGTAAAAAAATGGCAATATTTGAATTTCATACAGCTCAATACGAATGAAATGAAAAGAAATAACATACTACAGAAATTGGAACAAATATCGAGTAACACAAATAAACATCATGAAACTTACAAATAAAAAGTAATCGATTGTTATTGTAACTGTCAATTGAATGTCTGTATTAATCGTTTGATAAACATTTAAATTTTAATTTCCACTGCTGAATCTATACATCTAATACAAATAAATAAAATTGGAGTGTCTGTTTGTAATATTAAAATGACCGCTTGTTACCAAATGCATATTGATATATATACACGGTACATAATTATACCAAAATAACATTTTTTACAATTTTTGTCTGTCTGTCTGTTTGTTCCAGCTAATCTCTGCAACGGCTGGACTGATTTTGACGAAACTTTCACTGATAGATAGCTGATGTAATAAGGAGTAACTTAGGCTACTTTTATTTTATTAATTTTGTAACTCTGCGAACTGAACTTTTTTTTTTAAATCCACGCGGACGAAGTCGTGGGCAAAGCTAAAAGTACATTATAAGTTAGTTTCAAATATTGCAAAATCATTTATCTTAATTAAAATAGCGCTGTAGTATGATCTCAAATTTTATAATTAACTTTTTTATTGTCAAGGACTTTGTCTCTTAACATTTTGTAATCATTGGCTGAATTCTCAGAACTGTTACCTACTGCAACCGTTACGCAAATATTATTTCTAGAATTGATTTACCCTTATACATAACATATTATGAATTAAAAATTAGTTCTTTATGAAACCACATCAGAGGCAGCCGGCCAATTTTAAAAGTTAATTATAATGAAGACTACGAATTTCTACACATTGTTACTATACATTCTCTATCCGTTTTTTTTCTGCTGATTTACTAGTAGTTTTATAGGTATTAAGAGAACAGGAAACTCAGTTTTGGTATTAAATAATTTAGAATTATTTTTATTTACCATTTTTATCGCACTAACTTGTTCCTTAAAATTGTGTTTGCTCGCAAACGAAAAAAAACCGACTTCAATTACATCGACAAGTAATACAACGTAATAAGACGAAAAAATAGTCAAGTAAATACGCGCTATTAAAGATTACTCAAAAAGTTGTAATCAGTTTTCGATCTAATTTAAACAAGACTACAAGACAAGTATTAGCTTTCGATTAAAGTAAGAATCATCGAAATCGGTACACCGAGTAAAAAGTTATGCGGCATAACAGAACGTAGGTCGACGAAAAAGTAGTCACGTAAATACGCATTATTAGATACTAGCTGCTGCCCGCAACGTCGTCTGCGTGCGTTCACCACTCGTTCCCCGTAGGTGATAGCGTGATAATATGTAGCCTATGTTCTGACCCGACTTCTTAATAATATTCGTGCCAAATTTGAAGTAAATCCATGCAGTACTTTTTGAGTTTATCCCGGACATACATTTGAAGAAATAAAGGTTCACTGCTCGTTCCCCGTAGGTGATAGCGTGATAATATATAGCCTATGTTCTGACCCGACTTCTTAACAATATTCGTGCCAAATTTGAAGTAAATCCATGCAGTACTTTTTGAGTTTATCCCGGACATACATACAGACAAACAGACAAACAGACAAACAGACAAACAGACAAACAGACAAAAATTCTAAAAACTATATTTTTGGCTTCGGTATCGATTGTAGATCACACCCCAAGTATTCTTTTAAAAAAATATTCAATGTACAGATTTGACTTTTCTACCATTTTATTATATGTATAGATAACTCTAAAAGTACTTGTCAGATCTCAATTAAATTAAAATGGGACCACATGACACGCAACACCTTTCAATTAAAACAAAATTGATCGAAATCGGTCCACCCAGTCAAAAGTTCTGAGCTAACATACATTTAAAAAAAAAACATACGTGTCGAATTGAGAACCTCCTCCTTTTTTGGAAGTCGGTTAAAAAGTAGAATGTTACATGGATTTTTTTACTATTTCTAATATTTCATGGTCTTATTTTTCTTTCGTCGACGCAACGGTCACACCACTGGTTTTTTGCTGTTACGCTGGCGGTTGCGGGTTCAATCCCCGCACATGACAAATATTTGTATTTTCCATACAGATGTTTGCCGTGGTCTGGGTGTTTGTACAGTCCTTGTGGGTCTCCCCACCGTGCCTCGGAGAGCACGTTAAGCCGTCGGTCCCGCTTGTTATCATATACACCTGATATCGATCGTTACTCATAGTAGGGAATATATCCGCAAACACGCATTGATTAAGCTCTAATCCTTCTCCTACAAGGGGAAAGAGGCCTTTGCCCAGCAGTGGAATATTACAGGCTGAAGCACATTTTTTTTCCATTGGTACTGGCTAAATTTCAAATGGTTCCTAGAAACCAAATACTGATTATTTGAAAAAAAAACACTTAAAAGAGAAACTTATTTACCTAAAGATATCCTTACCTGCTAATCCTTTAAACAAAACTGATACAGTTAATATCAACAATATAATAACAAAAAACTCACCCAGCCTACTTTTTAACTCAGACGGCTTCAGAGCTGGTTCTTCCAAGACCGCGGGAGGGGGAGGCGGCGGGGGAGGAGGGGGCGCCTCGTCTCCAGAACTGGCTCCAGTGGAGCCAGCTGATGATACTCCAGATGACGCGGACGCGGGGGCTACGGTCGGTTCCTCTGAGACTGACGCGCGACGGCTACCCGCTGCCGATGAGATACGACTGGCCTGCATCAAGAACAGAGGATTTTTAACGTAAAAAAAAAACATAATATATACGGTCGAATTGAGTAATCTCCTCCTTTTTTGAAGTCGGTTAAAAAGATAATAGTAATAAAAACAAGGTTGGTTAGTTAAAGATCTTTATTCTTTATTGTATGCTATTTTTTTCATAGATTTGTGTCAGTTTATATATCTCTTTTATAATAAACTAGCTGCCGGGACAGACTTCGTTCTGTACCTCTGTTAAAAGTTAATAGTAAATTTATTTATTTTTTAGTATTAAAACCTTCCGTGGGCCTAAGGAACATACAAAAAAATAAATTAGACGAATTGGTCGAGCCATTCATTTTTAAAGTGAAACTTTTATTACTTCGTCTCAAACTTTTTCGTCTGTGTGTTACATGTCGCGTGACGGTCGGCCGCGCGGTAAGATTGATAAATCGATTTTTATACCCTTAATGGAATATTATTCCAAAATTTTTTAGTTAAATGTCTATAATGTGAAAAAAAGTTTTACTTTTACCGTGGTTTCATAAAACCACACAGGTTTTTTGGAACAAAGTTCCTTATTATATAGAAGACTAGCTTCTGCGCGCGACTTCGTCGGCGTGGACTCCACTCCTATTGGTCTTAGCGTGATGATATATAGCCTATAGCCTTCCTCGATAAATGGGCTATCTAACACTGAAAGAATTTTTCAAATCGGACCAGTAGATCCTGAGATTAGCGCGTTCAAACAAACAAACAAACAAACAATCAATCAAACAAACAAACTCTTCAGCTTTATTATATTAGTATAGATGTATATATAATTTTTGGCTTGATATAAATTTTTGTTTGCAGATAAAATCTTTACATTCTCTAGTCAAAGAACAGGACAAAAGAAAAAACCATTAAACACTTACAAAGTTCTGAGCTTTGTGTGTTAGCGCTGCTAATTTCGTTGCTAGCGTGGATTTCGTATGGCTGTCAGGCGCTGGTGGAGATACTTCTTCGTAGGCTTTGTTTGACCTGAAAATATAAAACGACGTTACAAAAATATAATATCAGTGGAATAATTACCAAGTTATATTAATATTAGCGACCCGCCCCGGCTTTGCACGTTTGCAAAAACTATCAGAGTTCCTCTACTATATTATGCATGTATTATACATATAAACCTTCCTCTGGAATCACTCTATTTACTAAAGAAAACCGCATTAAAATCCGTTGCGTAGTTTTGAAAATCTAAGCATACATAGGGACGGACAGACAGCGGAAAGCGACTTTGTTTTATACTATGTATTGATTAGGTAAGTCTTGACTCTCTCAACTACAATGATGAAAGGGACATCTGGAAAGCCGCAGTGGACTACAGTGGTGGATTAAGTTGTAACTCTTCTACTATATACACTTCAGCCTATTGCAGTCCATTGCTGGACATAGGCCTCCCCAAGTTCGCACCAGACAACCCGCTTTTCCGCAACTACTTCAACAACTCTTCTACTACTGATAGTAAGCGGATACTATAGGGAGCATTGCATGCGTGTTGTGGACACTAAGTGCTTGCAGTTTTTAACACTATAATTTACTTGTAGGTACTTACGATTCAATATTCTCTTTGGTGCCGTAGTCAACTATTAGGGCTGCACTTCCAGGTCTGCTGTGGCTTCCGGAGTCTCGGGAACTGCTTCTGTGAACAAAGATATTAGATATAATTTATTTCGATACTACTATACAATTTTATTTTATGTTAAGTTATCCTAATTTCATTTATTTTGTTATGGTCAAAAGTTATATTATAAAAATGAAAATTTATTAAGTCACATAAAATTCCATTTTTTATAAAAACAAATCTTTCACAATGTTTTCATGGTTTACATAAGTGATGCTTATTAAGTTATTACGAATATATACTAATACTAGCTTCTGCGCGCGACTTCGTCCCCGTGGAATAGGACTAATTCTGTCAAACATGATTTGAGCGAAACTTTAACCGTTTACGCCGCGGAAGCTCTCAAAAGGAAAAAAACCCGATTTTGAAACATTCTTCATTGGTGCTACGCTCCTATTGGTCTTAGCGTGATGATATATTGTAGTGTAGTAATGTATACATATAACTATTTACGTACAATGTTTGTCTTAGCATATAAGTAATAAT
This sequence comes from Melitaea athalia, assembly GCA_905220545.2. Classification (NCBI taxonomy): domain Eukaryota; kingdom Metazoa; phylum Arthropoda; class Insecta; order Lepidoptera; family Nymphalidae; genus Melitaea; species Melitaea athalia. The sequence goes on from HG992193.1 coordinate 3,559,924, forward strand.
ATCTCGTGTATTTAGAACATAATAAATCGGACCAGTGAAGTATCAACATCTCTTATTATTCGCAACACCCATCCTTTACATGGCGACCCCGCCAGTGAGCGATCGGGTTCGCGCTGCATTCCGATCGCCTAGTAAGGAATAGTGTATCAAAACATTGTCGTCTCAATGCAAGTATGCATTCAATAATATTCATACGAATTAATAACCATGAGAAAATTTGTTCGAGTTTATAAAAAGTTATTTTGTGAAAAAGAATGGGTAAGCAACAGTCTAAAGAAGAAACTGTGATCTTCGTGGTACCAATGCTTCAAGGTTGGAGCAAATGCACAACACAACACAGTCTCCAGAGGTCGAATAGTTGGTTTCGGACCCATCATCAGGACGTCACGAGACCCATGGGTTCGCGTGGGGGTTCGCGTGGAAGTTCGCGTACTAAGGAGGAGCAGACGTGCCCGTCTGATGAATCAGCATTGCATAGTGAAAAGTGCGTCATATAAAAAGTGAAGTGTAATAAGTGCGTCTCGGTATTAATATATTTAATGTTATTCACTGATTTACCGGTGCGACAATATTATAATGGACTTATTTAGAGGACTTTAATTGTAACGTATTATTATATTATTCGTATTTTGTAACGTAATATTATACTATTTGTATTAATGTAAGTATATCGATGGCAAAAAGATTGCAAGAATATTTCAATAGCTTATTAGAAATAAGGACGTATCTTATAAAGATAGGCCCTCGGACGGAGCCTTGACGGCTCAAGGCTCTATTTGTTTAAAAAAATACGACGAAGCTAACTTAATCTTACATAGTTTTGATACTGAGTTATTAGTTATACAAAGTAATTTAAAAAAAATTAGTGAAACTGAATTATGTTTAATAAATAAATTTACGGATCAGATTAAAAGTTTATTTGAGGAGATTACAATTTTGTGTAGTTCAACTGAAGTGAGTGATAAAATGGAGTCCTTTAGTTTGAAAACGGCAGTGGCCTTACTTCCGGTCATGAATGATACGGAAGATGTTACAAAGCAGCTTATTTCTGCCATTGAGTTATATAGTTCTCTGCTAAATGACGTATCAAAACCTATTCTCATTAATTTTATTTTAAAAACTAGGTTATCTGAGAATGCTAAATTACGATTAAATCAAAATTATCCTACGGTACAACTCCTTGTTGATGATATGAAAAAATATTTAATTTCTAAAAAGTCTTTTACAGCTCTACAAGAACAATTGATGCGGTGTAAGCAAAATCAACGTGACATCGAGGACTATGGTAAGGAAATTGAAAATTTATTTGTTAACTTGACCATTTCACAGGCCGATAGTGACACAAAAAAGTATGATGTGCTTAAGCCGTTGAATGAAAAAATGGCTATAAAACGATTTGCAACCGGGTTACAAAACAAGCACATAAGTACTATAATTTCAGCCAGAAATTACGATAGTCTAAAGGATGCTATTCGTGATGCGGCTGACGAGCACACATCTATGTGGCCGCGGGACAGCATCATGAAATTGACAAATAATTCTCTAAATACGAATTCTCGTAACAATGCCTCGCATTCATTTAGAGGACGGTATTTTCAGCATCGTGGTACCTACAATAATCAGCGTGGCCAGTTTCGGTCGCGTGGTGGCGGTCAGACTACTCGAGCACGTGCGCAGCCGCGTGGCAGCTACCTTAGCAGTCATCGAGGTAACCGTGGCTCAAGAGGTATGTACATACATAACGATAACTCTCATAGTAATCGTGGACGAAACTTTGTAAGGTCAATTTCGGTTCCTGATACACAAAATATAACTAATACCCCTACTAAATCTGAAACGAATCAGTTTTTTCGTGAATAAACAGGATAGACATGACATTATTTGTTCATATAATAATTACAATTCTATTCTCTTAACACTAGGTAACAAAATATCTTGTAGTTGGTTAGTCGATACAGGTGCGTCACTTAGCGCCATACAATATGAGACGTTGCATCAAAATAACATTCCATTCCAAAAAGGCAATGTAACAATAAACGGAGTATGTGGTGAGCTCTGCTCGATAGGATTTGTTGATTTAACATTATCATATAAGGATGTGGAATTTGTACACAGGTTTCACGTTTTCCGAGAGTTATGTTGCAAGAGCAATGGAATATTAGGTTTAGATTTTTTGAAAAAGTATTACGCTAAATTAGACTTAAAATTAGATATTTTAACTTTATTAAATAATAATACCGAAATTAGTTTACCTTTACAACCAAGTGTAAGAGGTGGAAAATTTATTAATTTATTGCCTAGATGTGAATCATTGCATTTTATATCGACAAGTCTGAAAGACGAATGTGTGGTTTTACCTAAACAATTATGTGAAGGTGTTTTTATGGCTGGATGTATTGCAAAGCCTAAGAATGGTAGAATACCTATTAAAATATTAAATATACGAGAAGAACCTATTGGTTTAAGTTTTTTCTGTCCTGAGATAGAAAACTTGAATGATTATTCATTACTTTCTTTCGATAAGGCTAACATTAATGCGGATAGAGTAAAAAGGTTATTTAATGAGTTAAAGTTAAGTTATTTAAATAAAGAAGAGCAGTTGGAAATTGAGAAAATTTGTGCGAAATTTTCCGACGTTTTTCATTTAGAGGGTGACAGTTTAACAACATGTAACATTTATAAACAATCAATAGTATTAAAACCTAACACCGTGCCAGTTTATAAAAAACAATACCGCTTACCAAAGTCTCAAAAGGGTGAAATTCAAAATCAAATTAAGAAAATGTTACAGGACGACATCATCGAAGAAACAACAAGCGAATGGTCGAGTCCTATTCTTTTAGTTCCGAAAAAATCCGATTCTACCGACAAAAAGTATAGACTTGTAGTAGATTACCGGAAATTAAACGAAAATGTTGCGGAAGACCGTTTTCCCCTTCCAAATATAGTCGAAATTTTAGATTCGTTATCAGGTGCTGTTTATTTCAGTCACCTTGACCTGCAAAATAGTTATTATCAGTTTGAATTAGATCCAAACAGTAGAAAATGTACTGCTTTCACGTTTGATAAACAATATCAAATGAAGAGGATTCCAATGGGTCTTAAAACCAGCCCTAGTGCATTTTCAAGAGCAATGTCTATAGCGTTATCAGGTCTTAATTATGAAAAATGTCTTTTGTATATGGACGATTTAGTCTGTTTTGGTCGTAATTTAGAAAGCCATAATAAAAACTTAATTGAAATTTTTACAAGGTTGCGAGAGGTTAATTTAAAATTAAATCCAAATAAGTGTAAATTTTTAGTTAAAGAATTATTGTATTTGGGGCATGTAGTTAGTGCAGAGGGAGTAAAACCTGACCCTGCGAAAACAAAAATTATAGAAAATTATCCTATTCCGAAAAACGCTGATGACGTAAGACGTTTTGTAGCTTTTTCAAATTATTATCGCCGTTTTATTCCGAATTTCGCAGAAATAGTTATCCCTTTAAATAAATTATTAAGGAAAAATGTTGATTTTATTTGGACACAAGAATGTGCCAAGTCATTCGAATTATTAAAAAATTGTTTAGTTTCCGCTCCTTTATTGCAGTACAGAGATTTATCAGAAAACAATGAATTTCAGCTTTTTACAGACGCGTCAGGTACAGCAATAGGTTCTGTTTTATGCAATAGCGACGGTCGTCCAGTAGCGTATACAAGTCGTAGTTTAAATAAAGCGGAGTTAAACTATCCGACCATAGAAAAAGAAATGCTAGCTATTGTTTGGTCTATTAAATATTTTCGACCTTACTTGTTTGGGAAAAGGTTCAAAATTTTTTCAGATCATCGCCCTTTAGTATATCTATTTAACATGAACAACCCTTCAAGCCGTTTGACAAAATTTCGTTTAATTTTGGAGGAGTATGATTTTGTGATTGAGTATATAAAAGGTAAGGATAATGTTGCTGCAGACACATTATCCAGGATACGAGTTACGTCAGAAGAGTTGAAAGATATGAGTGAACGAATAGTTAATGTTATGACAAGAAATCAACGGAAAAAGTTAGAAAGTCAGCAAGTAATTCATCCAAATTTGTCGACTTTGCCTAATTCTATCGACGTTCGGCCTGATCAACCGAAAGTTGTGGAAATGCATACAAAGCCTTCAAATTCTGTTGAGTTACTATTAGTTTCTAGGAGAAAAATGAGTATTATGAATAGTAAGTTAAAAAGTTTTGATAGATTTTCATATAATGAGAATGAAATGATATTATATACTTGTCCAGATTTCCGATCACGTATTGCGCGAGACGCATATGTGAGTGAACTGGAGCAGTATTGTAAAAGAATGAATATAAAAAATCTCTATATAATTAAACTTGCAAGTAATAATGAATTTATTGACTGGTTGTCAAAAGAGATAAATAATAATAATTCATGGTCCGGACCAAGGCTACATATTCTTAAAGGAGTAAAGAGAATAACTTGTATTGACGATAGGAAAGTAATATTAAACGATTTTCATCTGTTGCCCACAAGTGGCCACGCGGGCATCAGAAGAATGATAAATAATATTAAAAAATATTACTTTTGGCCTGGAATTGAAAAGGATGTTACGAATTTTGTAAGTAAATGTGTTAAATGTCAAAAGCAAAAATATACAATTTCGGTGAAAGAACCAATGTCGATTACTTTTACGGCAAATACTGCATTCGAAAAGGTATTTTTTAGATTTAGTTGGACCACTCGATAGAGATAGCAATAATTACATGTATATTCTCACATTACAATGCGAGTTGTCAAAATATGTATGCGCAATGCCTCTCACGACAAAATCTTCAACAGAGGTCGCCCGAGCCTTTGTTACAGATTTTATTCTTAGGTACGGAATACCGAAAGAGATAGCAACAGACAGAGGTACAGAATTCATGGCGGATACTTTTAAAGAGGTATGTAAACTTTTAAATATTTCTAAATTGAATTCTACAGCATATCATCACCAAAGTATTGGTGCACTAGAAAATAGTCACAAAAGTCTACATTCATTTTTAAGAATCAATACAGAGCAAAGACCAGAAACATGGAGTTACTGGTTGCCGTTCTGGTGTTTTGCATATAATACAACTGTCCACACATCTACTCAGTTTACGCCATATGAACTAGTTTTTGGGAAAAAATGCAACTTGCCAAGTAATCTTACAAAAACTATTGAACCCATATATAATCATGATAATTACCCCCTAGAACTTAAGTACAGGTTACAAGTATCGCAAACGGAGGCACGCAACAATTTAATTAACAGTAAGCTTAGTAGGAAAAAGAAATATGATACTTATACAAATACTTTTACATATAAACCAAACGACAAAATCCTTATTAAAAATGAAACTGGTAATAATTTAACTCTATACTCTGGACCCTACAATGTAATCAGAGATTTATCACCAAATGTAGAAGTCGAAATAAACGGAAAATTAGATGTCATTCATAAGAATCGAACTAAGCCTTATTATGAATAACAAGGAAACAAGACTCGATATATGTTTATATAACTTTAAATATAATTTTGACATTACATGATGTATTTAAAATTAACTTAACACCATTTGTTTGTATCATTATTATCATAAAAATAAATGATTAAAATGTGTCTTTAATAAAGAACATATTATAATGAAAAAGGGAATGAAATATTTTGACGTTGTAAAATAGATTAAGCGTAGTTATAATTATTATTGTAACCATTATAGTTATAGTAAAAATGGCATTTGTTCAATTTTTATTTTAAAATGGTATTTTTTTTTTAAATATTATGTTAGTATATTTTTAACATATTTTATACATACAATGTTTTAGATTGGGTTTTTACAAAAAAATAAATTGTATTGTTTATTTTTTTTTTGTTTTCGATGGGAGGTGTAGTGTAGTAATGTATACATATAACTATTTACGTACAATGTTTGTCTTAGCATATAAGTAATAATATCTCGTGTATTTAGAACATAATAAATCGGACCAGTGAAGTATCAACATCTCTTATTATTCGCAACACCCATCCTTTACAATATAGCCTATAGCCTTCCTCGATAAATGGGCTATCTAACACTGAAAGAATTTTTCAAATCGGACCAGTAGATCCTGAGATTAGCGCGTTCAAACAAACAAACAAACAAACAATCAAACAAACAAACAATCAAACAAACAAACTCTTCAGATTTATTATATTAGTATCTATAGATTATAAAGCTGAAGAGTTTGTTTGTTTGAACGCGCTAATCTCAGGAAGTACTGGTCCGATTTCAAAAATCCTTCAGTGTTAGATAGCCCATTTATCGAGGAAGGTTATAGGTTATACATCATGACTCTAAGACCAATAGGAGCGGAGCAACAATGAAGAATATTTTAAAATTTATTTATAAGGTAAGGTATTTTAAGAGCTTCCGCTGCGTGCGCTGCGTAAACAGTTTAAGTTTCGAAAGAAATCATGTATGATAGAATTGTTCCTAATCCACGCGGACGAAGTTGCGAGCAGAAGCAAGTATAATATACACCTTCAGATTATTTTACAAAAACTTGCACGCTTCTTAAAGACAAACCAAATGAACGCCTACATTAAATTGATTTCAACGACATTCTGATGTCTGGTAAAACTCCAACGAGTTTATGTGACATAATATTATTAGTGATAATTTATTTATTTATTTATTTATACTTTATTGTACATTCACAACTGCAAATATCATTTACAGACTGTGAAGTACAATGGGCGGACTTATGGCTATTTAGCCATTTCTTCCAGACAACCCAATATGTGATAATTGTAATTTATATATTTTTTTATATATAATTGAAATTAATGGTGTGATTGTAAATGGTACCTCCTCCTCTGGTGCTCGTCCCGCGGCAGGTAGATGTCTTCGTAGTGGTGGTCGCGACGTGTCGCTTCCGCTCCGCTGTCGCTGTCGGAGTGTTCCTGTTGCGGTTTAGTCACCTCTGACGTTCCGTGGACTTCTGCTTTAACTGTACGAAATAAAAAAAAGTATATATTTAATCTGTCAATTAAAAAATTATCAATGCGATCGAAATTCAAATTAATTCATACGTTTGGAGTGTCCAATAGTGCCTGAATAGCAATGCAGCAATGATGATGTCCATATAACGTAGAATGGATAAGACATAAAAAAGTTTGATTTTTAATTTTTAGATTTGTCTTCTTGTCCTCTAATTCATCGATCAATCTCTTCGCGTCTTTACCATTCTTCGAGACATTGGCGAAATCATATCTTGATTTGAGTCATATCCTGGCACTATTGAAAGCTATAGTCTCCACTATTAATTAATTAAATTTATGTATAATCAATGTTGAAGGAAAGAATAATAACATAACATAACATAACAATACACTTTATTGTACACCAAAACAGAAATAATACATATCAGATTTTTTACAAAATATCATAAGGTACAAAGGGCGGCCTTATCGCTGAAAAGCGATCTCTTCCAGGCAACCTGGGGCAGAGGAGATGGTATTGTGTCGGTGTAGGTGTACAAATTGTGACATAAACTTATAAATATATTTACTTAAACACATATAGACATAAATACATACATACATACATATAAACATACATAGACAGATACATACATACATACATACCTATATATATATTTATTCACGTTGAGTATCAAGAAAATGCTTCCTGACAGCATTTTTAAAAGTAGAAAGCGATTGTACACGTCTAATATTCAAGGGTAAAGAATTCCAAAGTCGAGAAGCTTGAACAGTGAAAGATTTAGTATAAAAGGAAGAGGAGTGAGAAGGAATACTTTAATAATACTTTTATAATGAAACAACTTTTTCGGATTTTATCGCGTTTTATTAGGTTTTTTTATTTGCCCGACGTTTTGGGTACTTTACAGCAACCATGATATGATAAAATGATAAAATCCGAAAGTTGTTTCATTATAATGAGTGAAATTCGCGTAAACATTAGAAACGAATAATACCTACTATTTTTATTTTTTGTGTTACCCACACATGAGGAAATTATAAACATTTTAAATCATATCAAAAATTTTCGATCCAGCGGGGTTTGAACCCGCGTCTCCGAATACCACCAGAGCGCTGACACGGTCTTTTTTGTACCTATTTAGACAGTCGATCTAAACTAAAGGGGTAAACTCCAGTCGTGCGTCGTAGCTGACACACACAATAGCTTCGATAGCTTGTAAGTAAATAATACCAGTGATGGTAGGAGCCTCTTGACCTTCGGCGGGGACGCGCGGGCCGGGCGAGCGCGCGTGGAACAGGTCGCGCACGCGCTGGTAGAGCGCGGCGGGCGCGTTCGAGTTGTTGTTGTGAAGGAACCAACCCCCACTGTTGGCCGTCTCCGCTTCGGATGCTGAGCAGGCTGTAATCAAATACGTCATTTTTAACGGTATATCCCATTTTACAAATCTGTCTTCCCGTGGCCATGGTTGCTGTTAAGTATCCGAATGATGACGAATGATGATGAGTAGGTTTTTTATTTATCCATAGTAATGTTTATTTGAATTTGTTTTTTTTTATTTGAGAACACACACAGTTACGTTAGTTAAACTTTACAAAAAAGTGTTTCATTTCAATAGGTACAGTAAGTCCCAGTTACCTTTAAATCCTTCTCATCGACTATAAAGAAATTTTATTTTACATGACATTCGTCTGATTAAATCAATAAATTAAGTGGAAAAAAAATGTTTAGTAAAATTTCTTATTATATAACTTCGTACCGCTAATTTTTTATCGTGAATATTTATATAGTAAAGAAAAAAAATGTACTTAATTTTCAGGCTTTTTTGGCAATAACAGAAATTATACACACACATTCATTTCGACGATTTTATAGATATAGATTTTATGACGTTTCTGACTTCTAACTAAAACGATATTACCACAGCCTAACGCAGTCGCAGGCAACTTTAAATTACTTATAATTGTATAATCTTTATAAGGCCTAATTACTGCAATAAAAATGTTTCGCCATCCCGATTTTCTTTATAATCGAATAACTGGGTGCATATAGTAAATTGTTTTCCGCTCTTATTACGAAAATTAAAACATATACGCGTATGTAATTATTATAAGTGCTATTTTATGCAATCCAATTTTTTTGTTCTAGGGAAATCTGAATACGAAAATGTTTTAGGTAAAAACTAGTAATTATAGATTTTAATGTGGTTTAATTTAAAAATCTTTTTATGATAAGATTTCCAGTTTCCATTTTTTTTGTACATTTGTTAATCACTCAAGAGATGGTTATGATTTTTTTTCTTATGAAAAACCTATCAGCTTTTTCGATATTTACCAAATCAGAATAGAGGAGTGGAATTTAAAAGGGATCGAACTTATTTTTTTATCTAAACGAATACGAGTATATATGAATGTAATATCACATTTATGTAAAATTGTAAATCGTAAACGCAGTAGGTATTGTTGAAAAGTAATTTCAATTAATATTTCAAAATATTTAATACTTTATTAAACCAAGGAAAGGAAGCGTTATTGGAAGGTGTTACTTTAATAAAATAAAAAAAAAATGTTTATGATATAAAATTACATTAACGTAAAAGACTAATGAGATACACATACAGTTTTCACATGAAGCCGTTTTTCCAATTTTAATAAGCCGTGGCCTTAGTTACTCATAGACAAAGCTACACCACAATTCAGAAAATTTTTAATATCTCAAAATTAGTATATTTTTTAATGTTAAATAATTTCTAAGTACATGATGTAACTAAGGGCCTATGCAAACCGCGTTTTTTAAACGCGATACAGACGCGATACAAACGCGCGTGTGACGCGATACAAACGCGATGCAAACGCGCGTATGTCGCGATACAAACGCGCCGTCGACGCGCGTTTGAATCGATACAAACGCCAACAAACTGCTCTGTAGGATAAAAACGCGTCGTCGACGCGCGTGTCACGCGATACAGACGCGATGCAAACGCGCGTATGTCGCGATACAAACGCGCTGTCGACGCGCGTTTTAGAAACGCGCGTCGACAGCGCGTTTAAAAAACGTGGTTTGCATAGGCCCTAAGAGAAAAACAAAGAACATTATTTTATTTATTGAAAATACTTATTTTGATAAAATACTGACAAACCCATCAGTTTAAACATCAACTGGATTGAAAGAAATTCCGCGCATTCTTTTAAAAATTGTCTTTAACATGCTTAAGTTAACTTACTTTTATAACCGGAACACAACATAATGTTTTCCGTAATATAAATTAACAATTTATACAAATTCCTGTAAAACTTATCGCTTAATAACATTAACTTTTTCTTTCACACTTTCATGTCACTTTTAATATCGTTATTTTTAATTGCAAATCAAAATTTCTCTCGACAATCCACCATATAAATACGTTAGGAATTCACTTTCATCTGATTAGCATTATTTTAGGCTGATGCTACTGCATCGGAGCTAACAACGTAACTGGTACCAACGGACCATAATATGGCATAGACATATTTCCTGAAGTTTCCACCTCACTACGCATTACTTCCGTTGCTATTGGTCTGGTAATTGGTTACAGCAATTCAGTCTCTTTTTTTAATCTAAATCTAAATATATATAAAATGCTTTGTTGTACGTAAATACACAGTTTTCTCTATCACCACAAAATCCAATCAACTTCCCGTTGGTGTGGTTACCCCTTGGTCTCCAGGTGGTAGTAAGGGAGTTTGGTCGCGTTTGGTGAAAGTGGGTGGTGGTGGCTGGTGAAAATGTTAAAACATATATTTCTGTCCTTTTCTAACGCAATAGGACATCTGAAAAGATCTCAAAACTTCTGTAATGATCTAGAAAGTTTCTGCGATGTATTTTAACCCGAGCAACGCCGGGTTTCGCTGCTAGTATAATATATTAAGCCGTACAGTGACTATGACTAATGATTAATGAACAGTTCATTGTTCTATTTTGAAGTTTCATTTGATGATCAAACTGCGGATAATGAATTCGTTACTGTGACTATTTTTACGTCTTTTTTCTTTTTATTATAATTAAGTGAGGACGGTAATTATGATTTTTTTTTTATCAAGCAAGAGGCAGAAACGAAAACAAAAGTAAATCAAGTGGAAAATACGACTAAGAATTTGAGACGCGTATTACGTTTGAACCCATTGTAAATAGTTAAAAATTATTTCAGCGGGTCAGTTCGAGTTGTGGTTGTTTTTAAATATTTTAACAAGATTTAAATAAAAATATTTTACATTTTTATTGACTATGTGTAATTTTTGGTTTAATATAACTTTTTAAATGACGTCCGATTTTTGTCTCACTTTACGTTATGATTTCACTAATTTGTTATTGGACGTAGTCAACTAGTCAACGAGGTATATTCAAAAAGTATTTATTATTTGTTGAACTATCAATATTTTATAGATTACCATTTTACTATTTGACAAAAGTAATCTTTTATTTATAAGTACGCTCTTTTATATATGTTACTAGCTGGCCTGGCAAACTTCGTACCGCCTTATTTTTTTTTGTGAATATAATAATTATTTATATTGAAATAAAATATAGCCTATCTTTCAAGCTAGATCAAACTGCACACGGTGTGCAAAGATTAAAATTGGTTAAGTAGTTTAGGAGTCCATCGCGGACAAACAACGTGAGGCGTAATTTATATATATGTATTAAGATGTACCTATATTTACTTAATAAGGGTCCGCTGGCTTGTGACATTTTTGTTAATATATTAATTTTAAGTTTACAAAGGAATCTCAACAGAATATCTCCTTAATTCATTCCAGCTTAGAGACCAGATTACGATATAAAACGTACCAGAACTTTCCTCCCCAGAGGAGCTGTGATGGGTGGCGCTCGTTGCCGAAGTCCTCTGCATCGGATTGACGTAAAGTCCATCAGCTGGTCCAGATCTAGCCGAAGTGATGGACCCCACAGTCGATGACAGGGAGCCCCTTCGTTCGTGTGAGTTGCGTCTCTCGCGCTCCGGGGCGTGGAGGTAAAACGGAGAACGGGTCCCATTCCCGTTGATACAGTTTTGTAGAGCACACTGGGGAAGCGGAAATGATCGTTGATAAAATACGTTGATAAAGAAATTTTATAATTTATAGTTTTTTTTTAAGCAAAACATCTTTAGGCGCATGAGGGGTAAGATTTCAGCGACCGGTAACGCGGCAGCGTCAGGGACGGTCGGTACTTGGATAAGTGACCGCCAGGCGCCAGGGAACAGCGCGTGAAGTTGGCGTTTATTTATTTTTTTCAATTAGTTTTATGAATTAGTTTTGTTTTAAGTAATTAGTTTGCCAAAGAAGTTTCACTTCTGACATGTGTACCTACTTTGTTCGCACGCCATTTTTTAATTTTATTAATGTACTGAAATATCGTCACAGTATAAAGTTGCATTAAATACGTTGAAATAAAAACTAATAATTTTTACTTCATCGATTGTTAAAGTTCGTTTCAATTAACTTCAAAATGAATATATAGAATTCTAAATTTAGATGCCGTTTTTTATATATTGCCAGTGGCAAAACTCGTAAAAAAAACCTCTCATAACTCGGTATGATGAGTTATATTAAACTAAAAATTATACATAGCCAATACAAATACAATACAAATTTAAAAAATCTTGTTGATACGATGACTGAATTTTTTTTTATCCCGAGATACCTAAGGGAAGTGAGTTTTTCTTACAAAAATAATTTTCGTGTATTTATTAATTACAAATTTGTAATTATAATGAAACAACTTTTTGGGAGGACTAGCTCCCGTGACCATGGTTGCTGTAAAGTGTAAACTATCCGAAGCGTCGGACATTTTAATAACGTAATAAACCGCGATAAAATCCGAAAAATTTGTTTTACTATGAGTGAAATTCGCGTAGACAATAGAAAACAACAAAATTGTAATAATATTCATAATTAATACAATTAATTAATTTATGGTGTTCACCTTAAGAAATTGTAACACTTAGCTGTATAGTATTTATTAAGATTAAGTTTACTTTATTGTGTAATTAGTGTTGATCCTAAATAAATAAAATAAAAATAATACAAATACCTACTACAAATCTTTGAACTTTTGAATAGAAAAAAAATTGGTTGTCCGTAAAGTTGGTTTACGGAAGATAGTTTAACGTGACAACGTCATAACAAAACATCTCCTCGGACGCATAGGCCAATCGAGTGCAAGAGAGATAGATGCGTCGCAAGCGTACAGTGAGCGTAACGGGACAGAGAACGTAACGTTACTATGAGTCAACATTTTTCGTGCATACCGCCTGCGTCCATCGATTTAATCGATTCATTAGACGTTGTCACGTCAAAACGACAACAATATAAGCATAATTAGGATGCTAAAAGATTAGTTTAATAGTATTTAGAATAAATACGAATAATTTGTATACTTACTCTAGCTTCCCCCGGTACGCATGCACAGGAGTGTATAGCTTTGTATGTGGACAACTGCTTATTGTCTGCGCCGGCTGCTCCTGCGGCCACCAACACGTTTAGGCACTGAGGACAAATACAAAAACAATTAGTTTAATAATTTCACTATGAATAACAGAGATTAGACATTGTAGTGTTATATAAAACTAGTAGATAACTTCAGTATTATTTCTAAAAATTGAAATATTTAGAAATGGTTCAAAAAATAGGCATTACCTACATAAAACTTTTATAAGCAAATTTCATTACCTATTATTATAATGTAAAATATTGTTACGAGTACACAAAAAAAGGAGCTTGCGCCATCTAGCGGGGAGCGAAGGAACCACGTTGTGTGCTGTACAAACCACTTTGTTACAAAGACAACGTGAAACATCCACTCAATACTAGATGGCGCTAGAGGACATATAGGTGAATGAACTCAGGGTCGAGTACACGCACGAAGGTTCTAGAACTGTCTGGGTTTAGGCTCGGCCCGGTATAAAAAGGCCGATTGAGGCCGAGCGGAGACAGTTCAGTTGGAGCTAACGACGAAGCGACTTCGAAGTGATCAAGAAGTGATACCAGCGGAAACCTACGACATTGGCTACGACCTCGGACATTGTTAGTGCTTATTGAGTGTACCTAGTGATTAGTGAGTGTACCTAGTGTTTAGTGCTTGTATTTAGTGCGTAGTATTTGTACCTAGTGCTTGTGTCGGACCTAGTGCTAGTGAATAAAGTCTCTAAAAGAGTCAGCAGGTCTTTCTCTCCAAATCGTTCGAACCCTAACACGTAACAACTGGTGTCAGAAGTGGGATTTGGAGATGCCATTGACTCCGAGAGAGAACCCCAAGGAGGGGGTCAGGACGAGGGCACAACGAACTGCGGATGCCACTGGGGGCCAAGCTCCGCCCACCGTGGGCCAAGCCCCGCCCACTGGCCCCGCCTACCAGGCCACGCCCACTGGCCACGCCCCTCAGGCCCCGCCCACTGGCCCCGCCCACCAGGCCACGCCCACTGACCACGCCCCCCAGGCTCCGCCCACTTTGACTCAAGCCCCGCCTACTGGCTCCGCCCACCTTGCCACGCCCACCGGACAGGCCACGCCCACCAGTGGCACCGTAGCGTCTACAGACCCTCAAGTGGCACTTCAATTAGGAAGTTTATTTGAATTAATGAAGGCAATGCAAGAATCACAAGAACGCAAGCTCAGCGCTTTGCAAGAATCGCATAAGGCAATGCAAGAATCACAAGAACGCAAGTTCAGCGCTTTGCAAGAATCACAGGAAAAAGCGCTTTGGGCTATAAAAGATGTTAGTGACACGGTGGGTAAGCTCCGAAAAGATGTCGACGAAGTGGAAGAACGAGTTACCGGGTTAGGATTGGATGTCGAAAATGTGAAAACCGGCCTCACGGAATTACAGAAGAAAGTAGTACGCCTTGAAACCACGGGAGTTGCGATGTCTAGTGGAACTACCGGAGTGGCGCAAGGACCAAGAGTGAAAGTGCCGCCATACGATGGCACTACTTCGTGGAACGCTTATCGTCAGCAATTCCAGACTGTTGCCACTGCCAACGGATGGACGGAAGAACAATGCCTGACCGCTCTCACTGTTGCGCTCAGAGGACAAGCTTTGTCTGTATTGGAAGCACTGCCAGATACAGGGAATGGGTTCCAATACCTGATGGAGGCACTTGAATCCAGATACGGGGAGCGACACCTGGAGCACGTGTTCCGTGCCCAGCTGCGTGACAGAGTCCAACGCTCAGGAGAAGGACTACAACAGTGGGCGTTGGAAATCGAAAAACTTGTTAGGAAGGCACACCCAGGAGCTGACACCAAGATGGTGGACACAAATATTGTTCAAGCATTCGTCGACGGAATCAAAGATCTGGAAGTCAGAGCTGCAGTGAGGCTTCGTCACCATAGCTCGCTAAAGGAAGCATTGGCGCATGCTTTGGAGGTCGAGGCGGTTCGCCATGACATACGGCAGACTCATAGGATCCGCGAGGTCTCTGAGGAAGTCATGGAGGTTAAGGCTCCTACGAAGAAAAGATATGGAGTCATGTGCTACAAGTGCGGCGAGAGAGGCCATCTTCAGCTCAACTGCCCGCAGAAGGAGACCCAGATGGCAAGGATGAAAAGGATCGAGGAGTACATAGAGGAGCTGAAGAAACAAGGGGCTTCGTCCCCTGCCCGGGATCAGGGAAACGAATAAAAGCCAGGACTAAGGGGCGAGTACTGGCTGACGCGGAGGAAGCCCCGATAACTGTTATCTCCCAGGCATGCAGCGGTAATAGTCTTGCGATTCAGGGGACTATTAACGGGACGGATTGCAAAATGACTCTAGACACAGGAGCCTCTAGAACAATAGTGAACCCAAATCTGGTAAAAGCCGCAAGGGGACACAAGAGGAGAATTAACTGTCGGCTTCTTACGGCCTCCGGTCAGCCAATACCCGTCCTAGGAGAAATGTCAGTTACGATGTATGTAGGGGGGTCCTCATACTCCCATAACGTTATCGTGGCTGAGATTATGGATGATTGCATCTTGGGTCTGGATTTCATGAAGAAACACAACTGCAGAATTAATGTCGCTGACGGAGTTTTCAGGTGTGGTGAAGAAGAAATCTTCATTCTCGGAGGTGCCTGCGGGAAAGTCGCATGCATAAGGAAAGTCATTATACCTGGACGAGCGGAAGCTCAGGTGCTGGTGAAACTGCCGCCAGCTGGAAAGCAGAAGTCAAACAGATGCGTGTTGATCGAAGACACACCTAACAAGACGTCGGCACAAAAACTGATGACGGCGAGAACCCTTGTTAGTGGAAGCAGTAACGCTGTGGTCAAGGTTGTTAATCTTGGTGATCGCGAGATCTGCTTGAACAAAGGTGACGTCATTGGAAAGTGCGAGGAAGTCGTCTGGATGAAAAAGTGTAGTTCGATAACAGGCGCGGACTCAGCAAACAGCAACAACTACGGAATAGTGACTGAGCTGCTCGACGACTGCAAGAGTAACCTAACTTATTCGCAGGGCATGAAAGCTAAGAAGTTTTTACAGCGCTACGCGAATATCTTCTCCAGTCACGATGGGGACCTTGGAAGAACGTCGGTGGTTCAACACAGGATAGATACCGGAAGCGAGAGACCAATTCGTCAGCGAGCAAGACGGATACCAATCGCTAAGGAAAAAGAAGTCGAAGGCCTTTTGGAGGACATGAGAAGGAATAAGATTATTGAACCGTCTGCAAGTCCGTGGTGCTCGCCTGTTGTATTAGTGAAGAAGAAAGATGGCAGCACGAGGTTTTGTGTGGACTATAGGCGTCTCAATGATGTCTCCAAGAAGGACAGTTATCCGTTACCTCGAATCGACGACACTTTGGATACCCTGAGTGGCATGAAATGGTTTTCGACCCTAGACCTGAAATCTGGATACTGGCAGGTGGAAATTCATCCAGAAGACAAGGAGAAGACAGCTTTCTCGACCGGTAAAGGTTTATGGCAATTTAACGTCATGCCCTTCGGATTGTGCAACGCACCTGCCACATTCGAGCGACTCATGGAGTGTGTACTAGCAGGCTTAGTGGGAGAGGCTTGCTTGGTCTACTTAGATGACGTCATCATTATCGGCCGTGACTTCGAGGACCATTTGCAAAACTTGGAGCGAGTTTTCGCTAAAATAGAGGGGGCCAAATTAAAGCTGAACCCGAAAAAGTGTCGTTTATTCAGGAATAAGGTCAATTATCTCGGCCATGTTATCTCCAGTGATGGAATCCAGACAGACCCGGAAAAACTGGAAGCAGTTCAAAAATGGCCTACCCCTAAGGACAAAACCGAAGTGCGGGCATTCCTCGGCCTATGCTCATACTACAGGCGTTTTGTTAAGGGATTCTCAGAGATAGCCAAGCCATTACATCGGCTGACAGAAGATAAACGACAATTTAGTTGGGATGAGACTTGTGAAGATTCCTTTCGGAAACTGAAGAGACATCTGTGTGAAACACCAATCCTGGGATATCCACAAACTGAAGGTCAGTTTATAGTCGACACGGATGCAAGCAACACGGCTATTGGAAGGGTGTTATCTCAAAAACAGGGTGAAAGAGAAGTTGTTATTGCATATTTCAGCAAATCTTTATCCAAGCCAGAGAGAAACTACTGTGTTACAAGGAGAGAACTCTTGGCTGTTGTAAAGACGCTACAACATTTCAACAAATATCTCATCGGCAGACAGTTTTTACTGCGAACTGATCACGCAGCCTTGAAGTGGTTACTGCAATTCAAGAACCCCGAAGGTCAAGTAGCTCGATGGATTGAACAGCTTCAGGAGTATGACTTCAAGACGGAACACCGCAGCGGAAATATGCATGGGAACGCTGACGCACTCTCACGAAGGCCGTGTTCGGAAGACTGCAAACATTGTGTTAAGCAGGAATCTAATGAAGTAACATTAAAGCTAACGAGAACAAGTCCTTTGGGTCCCTGGGAGAATGATGCTATGAGGGAGGCTCAAGAAAGAGATGACGACCTTCGGCACATCATCACATGGAAGAAACGGGGTGAAGTAAAACCAATCTGGAGTGAGGTTGCACCCACTGGCGCTGTCACTAAGGCGTACTGGGCGCAATGGGACAGTCTGATACTTCAAAACGGAATACTCTACCGGAAATGGGAGAAGACTAACGGTAGAGAGTTCCATCTTCAGATAATTGTCCCTAGAGCGAGAGTACCAGATGTTCTCCGTGAAGTACATGATGGCGTATCAGGAGGTCATCTAGGTGTCAAGAGGACTTTAACAAAAGTGCGAGAACGATTCTACTGGTTGCATTGTCGAGATGATGTACAGGATTGGTGCCGCAAATGTACTACTTGCGCTGCTGTAAAAGGACCACAGACCAGGAGCCGCGGGAAGCTGCGGCTGTATAACGTCGGTGCACCGTGGGAACGAATTGCAGTTGACGTAGCTGGACCATTTCCTGTAACGGAATCGGGGAACAAGTATTTTATGGTCGTCATTGACTACTTCACCAAATGGCCCGAAGTGTTCGCCATACCGAACCAAGAAGCTACAACAGTCGCTTCTAAGCTAGTCGAAGAAGTGATATGTCGCTTTGGTGTGCCTCTAGAAATCCATTCTGATCAGAGCAGGAACTTCGAATCGCAAGTGTTCCAGGAAGTGTGCAGAATTTTGGGCATGCATAAGACGAGGACCACCGCGTACCATCCACAGTCCGATGGAATGGTTGAGAGATTTAACCAGACCCTTGAGAGACATTTGGCGAAATTGGTAGACGACAAACAAAAGGATTGGGACAAGTATATACCACTCTTCCTTCTGTCATACCGAACCGCCGAGCATGAGAGCATAAAAGCTACCCCGGCGTATGTCAATTACGGTAGAGAACTACGAATACCAGTAGACCTATTGACAGGAGGGTCACCGGAGGGACCAGAGACCGTACAAGACTATGTCAGCAATTTAAGGGAAAAAATGCGCTACATACACGCCTTGGTCCGGGAAAATGGGTTACAGTCAAGCGAGAACATGAAAACCAGATATGACCGGAAATCGAACACAAGAGGCTTCGAGGAAGGGTCACTAGTGTGGCTGCATAACCCAACCCGCCGGAAAGGGAAATCTCCAAAGTTGCAGACCAAGTGGGACGGTCCATACAAAGTGGTTACCCGAATGAATGATGTGACTTATAGAATTCAAAAGCAACCAAGAGGGACATTCAAAGTGGTACACATAGACCGTCTGGCGCGTTACCATGGCAGTAACAACGATGCTCGGGACGAGCATCTCTAAGAGGGGAGTAGTGTTACGAGTACACAAAAAAAGGAGCTTGCGCCATCTAGCGGGGAGCGAAGGAACCACGTTGTGTGCTGTACAAACCACTTTGTTACAAAGACAACGTGAAACATCCACTCAATACTAGATGGCGCTAGAGGACATATAGGTGAATGAACTCAGGGTCGAGTACACGCACGAAGGTTCTAGAACTGTCTGGGTTTAGGCTCGGCCCGGTATAAAAAGGCCGATTGAGGCCGAGCGGAGACAGTTCAGTTGGAGCTAACGACGAAGCGACTTCGAAGTGATCAAGAAGTGATACCAGCGGAAACCTACGACATTGGCTACGACCTCGGACATTGTTAGTGCTTATTGAGTGTACCTAGTGATTAGTGAGTGTACCTAGTGTTTAGTGCTTGTATTTAGTGCGTAGTATTTGTACCTAGTGCTTGTGTCGGACCTAGTGCTAGTGAATAAAGTCTCTAAAAGAGTCAGCAGGTCTTTCTCTCCAAATCGTTCGAACCCTAACACGTAACAATATATTATAGGGTAGAAGAAATTAATATAAAACGACAAATTTAACTGAGCTAGCGTTTCACTTGCCGTACATCCTTACCTACAGGGCTTATACACCTGATCTATGTAGGTACATATTTGTATGTATACACTACTCATACGTACGATTAAATTACTCAAGATGAAAAAATGTGTTTTATTTTTCACTTGCCAGTTTTTTACATCATATTTTATTCGATATTTAATTAATAAATTAAAAACATCAATATATTATTCAATCATTATAAATTGAGTAGGTATTACATCCTACAAAAAAGCCAGCCATACAAAGCCTACAAAAATCGAACCTAAGTTCATAAAACTATGTTTATAATACTTCAAATATACATAGCTATACTATAATATATTCCATCAAACGCAACGTTTTCTAATTACTGAACGCTCACAATCAGCAACGGTAATTTAAATCAAATGAAGCAAAACGAATATCATTACCCTGATTGATACGAGCCACTGCCCAGAAATACTTGGTAGAGATACATAGTGGATTCAAATTACTGTATAATATATTATGTTTATTTTCACAAACTTAGTACTACTTTACAATGGCAATGCACGCGCCAAAAATGACTCACGTCTCAAACCGACTTCGTTTTGGTATTTTTTTGTTAGTTCTCTAAATATTTAAACTGAAGTAGGGCACAGCAGAAAATGTCCTTCTCAAAATCTGGAGCAGTCCGACTGGGGAAGTACCTCGACCTTACAGAATATCACAGTTAAATTATACTGCCTACAAGCAGTTCCTGTGGTGATTAAGGTGACCAGAGCTCCTAGGGAGGGTTAGGGGTAGGATCGGCAACGCGCTTGGGATACTTTAGTGGAGTGTCTGGGGATTTTGACCTCAGACTTTTGTTACAGTGAATGAATTTAACTGGTCGAGGGGGGGTTTTCTTTTTTATACTATAAAGTGTAAAGTTTACCCAAAATTTTTTGTGCTTTTGATTTTTTTTATTTATTTAAACAAAAACTAAAAAATTAATACTTAAGCATGTAATTTTATTTAAAATATTTTTTTTTCGTATTGTATACGTTTAATAATACCTAAATAGACATAAAATAATATTTTATTGAAATGTTGGAGCGTATGAAGGGTCTAACGACCTTGCACAGGCAGTAGAACGTGGAGAGGGTAGAACGAAAGGATAGCTTGTTACATCATCTTCAAACTGAATTCACTTACGCTCAGGTTGTCGCCAAAAATATATTCATAAAAAATATATTGAAACATATTATTATAAGAAGAGGCCCAATGAAACTCCATTTTCGCTTTCGAAAAAGAAACTTCGAAGTAGAACTGATTTATCGAGCTTTTTCGAGTGGGACAAAACTGTTTTATCTGTGGCCGAGAAGCTAATAAAGAAAGATAAGCAAAATTAAATCAAAAACCACGAAGACAAATCTCATTAATATATTATTATACTCCAACTTTAAGTGACTCCATTGTAAGCTTTATAGCTGTACAGGAATTTCTGATGTAGCCGATTTACAAACACTCGAAGCAAAATATCATGCTGATTGTTATAATTAATTATCTTAAAAAATCTATTCATCTGAGCTCTACTGAGAAAAACGTTGGTTCGAGAATTTCGATGATAGATGCAGCAATGAAGTAAAAATACAAGTATATAGAAGAGAATGAAGACTGCCAGTTTTATATGCAAGAGTTGAAAGATACCATCACCTCATAGCATACACCGGATGAAAAAACTATTAGAAAACGACTAATAGACCGCTATCATGATGATATTGTTGTATCAAGTAAATTTGGAGCTAATACTATACTTAACACACACAAACTAATCATAATGTATTATAATAGAAAGTTGGTACAATTATCAAAATAATAGTAAAAAAGGATTGTGGAGCGCTTGTGGGTGTTGAAAGAGTAGCTTTATACTTCAGTGTAGCATGTCTACAGTACAGCGAAAATACCTGTTTTAATACTCCGCCAATCATTGAAATAAGTGAATTTGAAGAAAATACTTAAATAGACAAAAATGTTAATTGATTAAATAAACAATTAATGATTTATTGATATTTTTTAAGCTATTGCATAGCTTCTATCGCGAGCTTTGAGCGCGGCGACCGAATCAAAAAATTCCGTAACGAAAATAAAACCTAACACACCCTACTCCGCCTACCATGTAGTTCCATGTAGCCATGTAGTTAAACAAGTCGCTCACGTTTCCATACAAACGTAGAACAGTAACTACTACAATGTATGTTTCTTATTTCAGTTACCATAAACCTATGGTTTCAATGATGAAAATTCCTAAATAACCTACATGTATTGTAAGACAATAAAAATATTTTAAACGATATTACCTTCTCATTTATTCAATAAAAGAAAAAATTTTTTTTAATTATCGGTCACCACGCTCAAAATGTGTAACTTGAATTAATATCAAAGAAAAAAAATTCATAAATAAAAAATAAATAATTATAATTGCATAAGTTGATAAAAAATGCTATGCAATAGCTTTACCGCGGCAGTCCCCGAGTGCCACACGCTTTTTTTTCTTTCAATTTTCTTCATTTTTTTTTCCTAATTACTATTTCTATGTGAATATATCAATTGATTTAATTTTGGTGTAGAAATATATTATACAGCCTAATATTATGAGGTATTGTATCATTTAAACTATCAAAATTATAATTATTTAATTTTTTTTTTTTTTGAATCGAGATCACAATTTTTTAATAGGTAAACTTTTTTGTATATATTATAAGCTAAACATTCCACTTTGAATTATAAAATTTAATTCACTGTAACGGAAATCCGAGGTTTTCGTGTTTTTAACGCCCCAGGCACTCCACTACTTATAGTGTTGAAGGCCTGTATAAGCTACGGTAATCACTTACCACCAAGTGAGCCGTACGTCGCTTGTTTGCCAACATAGTTTTATAAAAAAATAATAATTAAGTTTGAAAGAGAGCTCTCCTGAATGCTGCCTACCTGCTCTCACATTTAACTTAACGTGTAAGCGTTTTTAGTATAGACCAATTAATGATCATTAATAAAAGAGCTATGAAATTGATAGTCAAGGTAAAATTGCAGTAGTTGTAAGAACTCGTACTTGATAGTAATGAATTTCTCATTTTATGGGCCTAGATAAGTTAACATAAAACGCCATAACAATACCATTTACAAAATATTAGAAATCACGTTAAAAATCTCAATGTCTTAGCAAGAAACGTAAAAATAAACGCTATCGACACGAAATCTGGTTATTAATATTCACTTATAAAAAGTAGATTAATATTATTTTGAAGGAAAAAATATTATTGATTTTATTCTAAACACGCCTGTCGATTATTATTTAGAAAGTTAATAACATAATTATGCACCGGTCGATCTTAATTTTATAATGGTACATTTCCTAACCATAATATTAAAAAGCAGTAATTATTAATTTGAAACATATAAATATATATGTATCTATGTATTTGATTTAAAATAAACGTCAGTTTCTTCTAAAGTAATAATTTCAACGTAATCTTTACTTTCATTTTAAAACAATCATTTCGGAATGAATTGAAATTATTCACAAAAAGGGCCTATCATTGAGCGAAAGTGAAACTACTCCAGTGCGCATGCGCAATTATTCAAATAACTACAACGTCATTAGATGATACACTTTCCATTCAAATCTATTGTTTTCGTTGACATAATGAAAGTAAAGTACATAGGTTTGTGATATGTCCTACAAATGTCGCCAAATCCTAGCTACATATTAAAATTAATTTCTTATTGTCAACCTTTCATCATCTCAGAAGAGAAAGAATAAAAAAACTTTTAAACGTTTGAGACATAGCTGTAAAATGTACTCAGTGTTGACATAATGTAATGAATACATACATACACTTATAAATTATAGATATGCATAAACAAATATTAACTGAGGTAGGACACAGCTCGAAACCTGCTCAAAATATGAATCAGCCCGACTGGGGTAGTACCTCGACCTTACAGACAACCACAGCTAAATAATGCTGTTTTCAAGCAGTATTGTATACCGCTTGGTGAGTAAGGTGACCACTCCTAGGGGGGATTGGGAATAGGATCGGCAACGCGCTTGCGATGCTTCTGGTGTTGCAGGCATCTATAAGCTACGGTAATCGCTTACCATCAGGTGAGCTGTACGAGTGTTTGCCGACAAATTAATAAAAATAAACGGCACCATATTTCGAGAATAAAACAAAACAAAAAAAACTCATAATTTAACATTTTCAGCAAAATATCGTCACTGTACTCGTATCGATACTTCTTACATGACTTCGGTACGATATTTTTTCTCTATTTTATGAAAAAAAAACCTGTTACATAAACATTTGTAAATTAAAAATAACTTACTTCTAAATGATGGTTCTCAGCTGCGTCGTTAATGGGGCTCTTGCCGTGTCTGTCCAAATGCAGTCGGGCACCGTGACGTAGAAGCCAGCGTACTGTTGATAGATGACCGCGTGATGCTGCGAAGTGCAGTGGCGTTGCTCCGTCCCCATCTCTAGCGTTCGGATCTACACCACGGTCAACAATCTAGAAAGAAATAAATATATTTTTGGTCATTTTTTATTTTGTAATTATTTGCCACTTTTTGTAATTAAAGTGAAACTTTTATTACATCGTCTCAAAAAAATTCGCCTGTGTGTTGCATGTCGCGTGACGGTCGGCCGCGCGGTAAGATTGATAAAGCGATTTTTATACCCTTAATGGAATATTATTCCAATTTTTTTAGTTAAATGTGTATGATGTGAAAAAAGTTTCACTTTTACCGTGGTTTCATAAAATCACATAGGTTTTTGTTTCTTTTTATTTTGTTTTTTTTTTTTGCTTTTCAAGCTGAAATTGTGTTGTAAGTTTGCAATAGCGTTGTGCTGTAAGTATGAATATATAGATAATATGTATTTATTTCGCACAATGTCATAATTATTTTTTTACTGTTGTCTGTTGTGTTCACTCAATTTAATCTTAATATATATAAATCTCGTGTCACAATGTTTGTCCTCAATGGACTCCTAAACCACTTAACCGATTTTAATGAAATTTGCACACCGTGTGCAGTTTGAGCCAACTTGAAAGATAGGCTATATTTTATTTTGATATAGGTAATTATTATATTTAAGAAAAAAAAATAAAGCGGTACGAAGTTCGCCAGGTCAGCTAGTTTTCTAATATAAATTTTAAAGATACTTATTCTCAAAATTGTCTGTAAAAGGTTTAGGTATAATACTAACAACTTTTATAGAACTAACGTAAGAAAATATGATTAGTATTTACGCATCATTTTTTCAATGTACAGAATTAGATTTATTTCAATTTTAATTTGCGAGGGATCTAAACTGCCTCGAGTTGCGTGTATGATATACCTACTGATAGAAATTATACATTATATTATTAATAATTATTATTATATTTTACTAGCTGTGCCCCGCGGTATCACACGCGTTAATTTAAAAAAAGCCTATAGCCTTCCTTGATAAATGCGCTATCTAAAACTGAAAGAATTTTTCAAATCGGACCAGTACTTCCTGAGATTAGCGCGTTCAAACAAACAAACAAACAAACTCTTCAGCTTTATAATAATAGTATAGATATATTATATTAATTGTATATTATATTTTTATGATTATTTCTATATGAAATTCATATAGGAATTCGAAGTATTAACAAACATTATCACCAAATTTTCGTCACTAACAATTTTGTAATTTGTACTATATTTTGGTATTACGAATGAACCTACTGAAACATTACTCAAAACATATTTCGCCATTACCCTAAAAATACTTTCAAAACATTAACCAAAAACTTTTGACGTCCAAAAACGTAATCGGAAAAGGAAATATATACCTATTACTACTAATAATTAATTAACACAAAGTTACATAAAACTTAACATTTGAAAGCACGAAGCAAATGATATATAATTTAAGTGAAATAATCATACATAACATGTAAATTACGCTTTCTGTATATAATTTGCATGTTATGATTATCAAATTAGAAAACAACTCAAGCTGACATGGAAAATCTCCTACCACAACTCACTGTTAAAGGCTATTGTTTAATATATACAATGAAAACTTACTGTTAATAAGTACAACTATATCAACTGTAACAATTATATTGTTACTAGCTGAGCCCGCAAACGACATTTTGACATATATGTTACTTACCCCTTTAATCCTCCTCCCTTATAACTTAGGGATATGAAAAATAGATGTTAGCCGATTCTTAGATCTACCCGATATGCACACAAAATTTCAAACAATCGGTCCAGCCGTTTCTGAGGAGTATTGTAACTAACAATAGTGACACGATAATTTTATATAGGTATAAGATACCTACGAGACCCCCTAACCAAAGGGAGCATTTGTAGTAACAATACTACAGGGCTCTCTAAGCCACTACACTCATAGAGTCACCAGTGTCAGTAATACGGAGGGCCGACACTTGAGAGACCTTTGCTCTATCAATTATAAACCCAGTGTGGCTCGTTTTTAAAATTAAGTTACTAGTGGTATGTAAAGTTGCTCTTTTTAATATTTGTCTAGAAACTCGAAACAAACTACTACATTAAAATTCAAGACTTTTTAAAACAACACATATGATGTAACCGAATTTCGTACTATTATGTCGACGCATATTTTTTTAGAAACCTGCCATCAGAACTCAAGTGTTGTTCATGTAAGAGTTGTACCATAATATAAAAGGGGGTGAGTCAAAAAAAAATTAATACATTACCACTTGTGAACTTACTGACAGTTACTGATGCTTCAAGCCACTTAACATAAAGCTGTGAGATGAAATATGAATAGATAATGTAATATAATAATATAATAGGTACTGGTTATGCCCCGCGGCGATATACCCCCACATGATCCGCGTTAATTTGAGGAAAACACTTACTAAAACATTACATAGCCTATAGCCTTACGTACTCAGTAGATGAACTATCCAAAACATAACGAATTTTCAATTCGGAACAGTAGCTCATGAGATTAGCACGCTTAAATAAACAAACAATCAAACAAAGTGTTCAGCTTTATAATATTATTATCAGCTTTCGCTTTAGCCTGTAATATCCCACTGTTGGGCATAGACCTCTTCCCCATGTAGGAGAAGGATCAAAGCTTAATCCGCCACGCACGCTGCTCCAATTTTTAAAGTGAAACTTTTATTACATCGCCTCAAACTTTTTCGTCTGGGTGTTGCATGTCGCGTGACGGTCGGCCGCGCGGTGAAATTGATAAAGCGATTTTTATACCATTAATGGAATATTATTCCAAAAATTTTTAGTTAAATGTGGAAAAAAGTTTCACTTTTAAAATATAAAATTCATAATACCACACAGGTTTTTTATATATTTAGAAACGATCATAAGATCTATCATCTTACATGTGACCGCACCCCACAGAATTTATACATGTGGACTTGTCCCGTTAAATTCTATACCATCTCTACTAGATTAACAAAAGAAATTATTCATGTTAATGGTCTAAGATCCGGAATATAACAAAATCTTCCCTCATCTGTTAATTAGATGAAACAATTTTTTATAGACTGATTTCAATATTGTGAATTTATAAAAACAACCTCTGCCACCATGATGGGGGAAGATTTAGCTTCTCGGATCTTAGACCATAAGCTTTTAAGATATACTTAACACGCGTTATTAAAAATCATCGAATTACAATTTTTTTGTTTATTTGATGACTGAGTACCTATGTTACATGAATGAGAAATAAAAGTTATTGAAAACCGTACAAAACTTTTTTTTTTAAATAACTTATACAAGTCCTCGCTATAGTTTCAATAAATTCATTGATTGGATAACTATACATAAAATATAGAAGTATTTCATTAAAAATAGAAAATGTTTGATTATTTCCTATTTTATATATCAAAACGAATGACATAAACCGACCAGTATGAAACGATAATTGGAATAGAAATAAGGATATCCTCTCATACAAATGATTGAAGCATAGAAAGTGAGATTAGTAAACATTATTTATTAATCTCACTTTGAAACAGTTCATTTAAGAAGAATTAGTTCGAGTATAAACCATCAAAAATGTGATGCACTAGACGTATTAAAGTACAAATTGCAATACCCTGAAACGGGCATCTAAGTTGTAAGTCCATTTGGGATTTTAGTAAGACCTTATTTATATTTGAATTACAAATCTGTATTTGAATTTGACCCTTTTTAACCAAACAGTAAGATGATGATGAAAAATTGAATTAAAAAAAATAAGTACATCATATTTTGAAAACACCAAAAAACTGCATTATTTAAAGAAAATTATAACATTATATATTGTTTTCTAATGTTTACGCAAATTAAACTCATTATAATGAAACAAACTTTTTCGGATTTTATCGCGGTTTATTAGGTTTTTTAGATACCCGACGTATCCAACTTTACAGCAACCATGAGTCACGGGACGACTGACTATCTGGCGCAACAATTCTTTCTAAGAAGACATATTTTAGGTAATCTTTTTTAATACTTTCCTAAACTCAGAACTGTGACTTTCTATTACAGAATAACACATATACAATTTAAAAAATTAAAATTCAATGAAATAAATATAGCGTAACGAAATGTCAGTCTTCAAATTAATTGCTTAGTCATTAAATAAAACACAGTATCAATAACTGCGCGTGAATTTTAAGCGTTTTACTGGTCTGTGATCGATCGAAGAGTTATTGCACTCTAGAGAATTTTCTCTTTCGAGTATCATTTACATAACAAATGTGTATTGTCGTTAGTTCGTTACTAAAAAATATAATTATGCAGCTTATATAACATATGGAAATAAGTAATCTGAATTCAACTTTTTGTAGAGCAAATATTAAATAATATGTGTAACACTTGAAGCAGGAAGGAAATTAGACAATCTTTATATATACGTAATAATTTTTAAATGTATTTAGGAAATTGTTAGGATTAACGTTTAAATCCTGTTGTGTTGTAATGTTTTTTTTTAATTTTATTTAAGTACCAAACACACAAAACTACAAACTATTATTTACAAATTTATACACATATACCTACCTATATTTAAAAAAGAAAACTTTTCCGGAGTTGCCATCACTAAATATGATAGGTGTAATTTTTTTTACAGGAAAACTTACAGCTAAATAACATGGATTTAAATATACAAATAGGTACATAAAGGCCAATTAAAAGTTTTCACATATAGTTGTATCAAACAATAATAAAACAATTATTACATTGTTTTGTTTTGATTTTCTCTCGCGATAATAGTGAAACAAATTATTTCGTACATCTAAAGCTACTAAGCGAATAATTTAAATGATTTTAATTTAAAAAGCTTATAAATAACTTTACAATTTTGACAGATTACTAATATCAGCACGTTATCATAAAATCAAAACGCCAAAAGGTCTTCGTGTCGAGGCATCTTCTCAATATATAACACTGACAGTTGACCATGAATAATAACAAGAATTTATTGAATTGCATTTTATATGTATAGATTTATTTCACTCTCATTAATACAATATATACATTTATATATTAAGATGAATATTTAAAATAAATTAGTAATATGCATTAAAATTTAGAATAGATCGCTGTTCAGCAATACGATTAATACGATTGCTAATTTATTGTTTTGTTGTTGTTATTTTTATTTTATAAACGTATTTTTAATTTGTGCATCAATCACTAGAAATCACAATAATTTATTGAAATTACAACTTATTTAGAAATATTTTTTTTGTAGCAAATCAAATGTGACGAAATACATTGACCTTGTTAAAACAGCTATAACAAAATATAATTTTGCTTTGATTTAATATTTACTTCATACATTTCTAGTACGTAACACTAGTAAGATAATGACAAAGTAGATCCGACTAAGTAACGCATAATTCATATCTACGTTTTATTACCACGTTCAAATGCTACTAATGTATGACTATTTACTAAATAACACATCTTGTGTCTCGATCAGCATCTATTAGATTCAATCTTAGTTTCAATTTGTGCAATACTACAGTAATATCATAGATCAGATTGTGAAATCTATACTAATATATAAAGCTGAAGAGTTTGTTTGTTTGTTTGTTTGTTTGTTTGTTTGTTTGTTTGTTTGTTTGAACGCGGTAATCTCTGGAACTACTGGGCCGATTTGAAAAATTCTTTCAGTGTTAGATATCCCATTTATCGAGGAAGGCTATAGGCTATGTATCGTCACGCTAAGACCAATAGGAGCGGAGTCCACACCGACGAAGTCGCGCGCAGAAGCTAGTGATTTATAAATTGGTGAGACTTTTGTAACGTATATTTTCATTATTTCAGCCTATCGCAGTCCACTGCTGGACAAAGGCCTCCACAAGTTCGCGCCAAAAATTTCATGAACTCATGTGTTTTGCCCATAGTCACCACGCTGGGCAGGCGGGTTGGTGACCGCAGGGCTAGCTATGTCGCACCGAAGACATTGCTGCCCGTCATCGGCCTGTGTATTTTAAAACCAGCAGTTGGATGATTATCCCGCTATCGGTCGGCTTTTTAAGTTCCAAGGTGGTAGTGGAACTGTGTTATCCCTTAGTCGCCTTTTACGACACCCACGGGAAGAGGAGGGGTGGCTTTATTCTTTACTGCCGTAACCACACAGCAGTACAGCAACTTTATCTTTTACTAAAATAATATTTATTAAGACTGAAATAAACAATATTTATCATATTTCACGATTCTTTAATAATGTTATACGGTTTTTTGTATGTTATTATCTATTATAATAATAATAATTATTAAATAATTGTTAGATTTTGTTTTAATTCATTTAAAACATATCTTTTTATATTTTATTCAGTTACATATGTTTTTGTTCTCAAATTATAAATGAAATTTAGCTTCTTATTCAATAAAAATATATAAAAAAATAAACAATAATATTACACAATAGCTATAAGCCCTAACATTCGTAATTCGTAAGTTTAGTATAAAATGAAGTATTTTAATAAATAAATACCATTAATTTGCATCTATGCAGAAGTTACGTATGTAAATTACACTTTATTACTTACTCCAATATTGGTTATATAATGTGACACCATAATCTTTCCCCGCAATCTAATATTACATTATGTTTGTCTTCTTCCTAGCATTCATCCTGGCCTTTTTGCTAGAATATGCAATTATTATTCAAGTCATAATCCGCATCTATCTGACACAGTAAATTACATATAACTTTCACATTCTTCGAATACAACGTGGGCATTAATCACATAAAATGTTGTTTTGGTACAATTTATGTTAATTTAAAATTAAACACTGGTAAGACGAGACAAAGGACTTTTTTACTTATCTATACTAATATAATAAAGCTGAAGAGTTTGTTTGTTTGATTGTTTGTTTGTTTGTTTGTTTGAACGCGGTAATCTCTGGAACTACTGGGCCGATTTGAAAAATTCTTTCAGTGTTAGATAGCCCATTTATCGAGGAAGGCTATAGGCTATGTATCATCACGATAAGACCAATAGGAGCGGAGTCCACGCCGACGAAGTCGCGCGCAGAAGCTAGTCTATACTAATATTATAAAGCTGAAGAGTTTGTTTTTTGTTTGTTTGAACGCGCTAATCTTCGAAACTACTTATCCGATTTGAAAAATTATTTCAGTGTTAGATAGCCCATTTATCGAGGAAGGCTATAGGCTATTTTTTTCAAATTGACGCGTGTAAAACTGCGGGGCACAGCTAATTTTCAAATATATGTAATAAGGCAGTGCAAAGAAAAGATGAACACGTTGTTTAATAATTTCGTATCGGCATTCGCCATAGCGTAGGAAATGTTTTATTACCTACAAAATACTAGTCTCTCAGACTAACTCAAGACTCACCAAAAGACTGGAACAACTACATATATCGAACAAATCTAAAATCTCGTTACGTCTCGCGTACATATATCGAACAAATCTCGTTTTCAACTGATAATAAATTAAAAATTATGCACGCACGTCAGAAGTTATACTTCATTGTCTAGCTAACTTCACGTTTCTAATTTCTTCTTCGTTGACTAGCCAACTTCAGGGTGTCGGTTTTTTTCGTGACGGTGTGTGCGCGCATCGTAAAAATTTACTCTCATAATTTTTCCCTAACGCGCCAAAAGAAGTATAACTACAAATATATGACCCCAGTAACAGGCGCAGTATTTATTTTGTTAATTACAGTAATAGTAGATTAGTAGCCAAGGGCTGTAAGGCATCAATTGCAGCCCGAGATGCGCTCGTGCGGCCTATAGTTCGAGGGTGCAATCGATGCTTACACCCGAGCTAACTATTCTGCTTTATATCTCGATTGTGAGGTAAGTAGAAAAAAACCGGCATTACAAGAATAAAACATTATTTTTAAATTTTTTTATTTAGATCGAAATTGAGCTTCGCCTTTCGATATTTAAAATTAATGACTATTATACTCACACGAAGACAAGGCTAAATAGCAAAGCGACCTCTTTGGTCATTGGGCTGAATGCATGATGTCTATTGCCAGTATGATGGTTAGATTTACGCGAACTTTTTGAAAGAAAGAAGTGTTTTTTTTTTTAAATTACTTACCGCCCTAGGGCTTTTCTAGCTACATTATTATCCTAGAGCGCTAATTAGTCACCTACAAGCCCCATTTGGAGGTTATAAGAACCTACTTACCGAACATAAGAGATGTAAAATAAATTTTAATAAAACAAACAAAAAATCACTCACCATCCACTTAACGCAGTCCAAACATCCAGTCTGCGCTGCGGCGTGTATGGGCAGCATGCCGTCTCTGGCTCGAGCGTCCAGTCGACCTCCAGCCTCCAGCACGAGGTACTTCAGCACAGCGAGGTGACCCTCCTGTGCCGCCAGGTACACTGGTGTGACATCATTGTCCATTGCCGTATTTGCACTGTCAAAAAATATTTAAATGAGTTTCTATACACACACATATTTTATTGAAGTAGGGCACAGCTGGATATATCCAATCAAAATCTGGAGCTACCTGACTAGGACTGGGAAGTACCTCAACCTTACAGAATCATAGACAATACTGCTCTCAAAAAGTGCTGTGTTCCTGTTGTAATTAAGGTGGCCAGAGCTCCTGGGGAAAGTCGTTAATAAAAATAAATAAACGTAAGGAAACTCTTCATTTTTTCGAAATTATTGCAAGACAAGATTGTAAACAAACTAACAAAGAATGGTTCAATATCAGACTTTATCGCTGAAAGCAATCTGATAACCTTGGAGCTGAGATCTGAGATACCTGCTATTGGTACGAATGAAGAAATTTATGTAATAGAGACGCGTTGGCGCAACGGTCACAGCACTGGTTTGTGGCATCTGCGCTGGCGGTTGCGGGTTCGGTCCCCGCACATGACAAATATTTGTATTGGCCAAACAAGCACACAGATTTTTGCCGAGGTCTAGGTGTTTGTACATTCCTTGTGGGTCTCCCCACGGTAACGTAGGAACATCAATTAGATACTTTTTTATTTGCAAAAAAAAACAGGTCCAATGTTCATAAAACATAGCTAAACGATTAAAACTAAGGAATAAACGGACTTTTACCATATGATATTATAAATTATGTACTCATAATTATCAATTATGACTTAAGAGTACATTTGGGTACGTATTTTACCTCAGTATTGTAAAATAATTCTGAAGATATAGATAACATTAAAAAAGGCTATTAAAACTTACTACGAAAAACAAATTAAGACATATGTAA
The DNA here is from genome assembly GCA_905220545.2 of Melitaea athalia. NCBI lineage: Eukaryota > Metazoa > Arthropoda > Insecta > Lepidoptera > Nymphalidae > Melitaea > Melitaea athalia. The sequence continues at coordinate 3,593,457 of HG992193.1, forward strand.
TAATTGTGTTTGCTAGCAAACGAAAAAACCGACTTCAATTACATCGACAAGTAATACAAAAATTAACAAACGCATTAGTCGTCACTACGATTTTTGAAAGTTCCCTTCGATTTCTCTGTGTTCTCATCATCAGATCCTAGTTTTCTTATCATGGTACCATTCTTAGGATATCTCCTTTTCAATAAAAAAATAATTATCAAAATCGGACTACTCTGTAAAAAGTTATTCGTGGTCATACCTTACGGTTACGGTTGGATTTTTATTTTCAAATTTATATGGGACCAACTTCGGGATATACTCATTCCAATAAAAAAAGAATTATCAAAATTGGACTACTCTTTAAAAAGTTATGAGTGATCAACTGATCATACATAAAAAAATATAGCGGTCGAATTGATAACCTCCTCCGTTTTTTTTGTCGGTTAAAAACTAACATTTATATCTTTACTAATTTATAAGATTTATATCAATTTAAATATACAGTAACTGCAAATAAAAAATGTGCATCCATTTTTCTAATTTATGAAATTAAAAAAAAATAATAACATAAAAAACTAAAGATAATAACAAAATCACATAAAACAACTTAAACTTTCTTACATTATCATTTCAAAATTTAATATAGCATGATTTATTTTGAAAACGTTGTTACAACAAGCAATAAAAGATCGATAAAACACGAATAAAATAAAGACGAAACCGACTTCGCGACACGCGAATGTTGCAAAGCTTACTTCATAAGCAATAGAAATGTCAATGTCCGGTAATAAAACACTCTCTCGACTACATCTCAAACTTTCCTCCTCGATACTTCACTATTAAACAATTTTATAAAAGATTGTCCAATGTCCATTTCTAAATTTGACAGTTTTTTTTTTTACCTCTTAGCGACGCGACATCTTTGACGTTTGTCAATGGATTTAAATCATTTTTGCATTCCTCAACGTGCATCACTACTAAAAACTAAAATAAAAAAAGAATGTTCCGTTTGTCGATTTAGATTTTTTTTATCTGTTAGCGAAATCTTCGACGCTTGTCAGTTGTCAATGGGCCTAGATAATTTTTAAAATTCGTATATTTATCCGTCAACTCGCATTGGAGCAGCGTGGTGGATTAAGCTCTGATTCTTCTCCTACATGGGGAAAGAGGCCTATGCCCAGCATTGGGATATTATAGGCTGAAGTGTATATTTGAATCAAAAATAAAATTATCGGCTAGTCTTTAGATTACCCATCGATTCATGGGGGTTTTGGGGGGTGGAGGGTGGAGAGGGGACCGGGTTATACCCTGGTAACACTCCAATCTTGTAAAACCCCATAATTATGGAGATATCTATGGTTAAAGTTTTACTAGCTTATCTATTTGGAATGACTCGCGTATTTCTTAATCTGCCACGTCAAATTTACTTCCAAACAACTGGATTGATTGATTTGGAATTTTTGCAGTTGTGATCTAAACATTACAGATGTCGTCAAAATGTAATATTTTTTTTGTAATATAGTTATATTATGTTATATTATGTTTTTATACTAGCTTTATAAAGCTTCAGATTAGAGTTGTAGTAAAATAAAATTTTAATAAATAATTGTGTTTGCTCGCAAACGAAAAAAAAACCGACTTCAATTACATCGACAAGTATTACAACGTAATAAGACGAAAAAATAGTCAAGTAAATACGCGCTATTAAAGATTACTCAAAAAGTTGTAATCAGATCTCGATCTAATTTCACGAAGACTAGATGACAAGTATTAGCTTTAGATTAAAGTAAGAATCATCGAAATCGGTACACCGAGTAAAAAGTTATGCGGTATAATACAACGTAGGTCGACGAAAAAGTAGTCAAGTAAATACGCATTATTAGATATAACTCTAAAAGTACTTGTCAGATCTTATTTTTTAAAAAATGGGACCACATGACACGCAACTTCTTTCAATTAAAACAAAATTGATCGAAATCGGTCCACCCAGTCAAAAGTTCTGAGCTAACATACATAAAAAAAAATACAGTCGAATCGAGAACCTCCTCCTTTTTTGGAAGTCGGTTAAAAAGAAGTATTTATCTATTTTACCTTAGAGCTGAGATAAAGTATTGAGCAAGCAAATCACAATCCATGGGTACTGTTTGAAGTTTAGAGATTTTTTTTTAAATCATTCATTCATTCGAGCACATAGTGAGAAAGTCTGCATTCACCAAGCAAAATATCTCAGTCATGTGTTATAGCAGATGAAACACTAATGCCATTCTTATTAGAAGCATCTTTTAGTTGTGTGACAGTATCACATAGCGTGTACATTACACATTACGATACTAACACACATTATGTCATAACCTTTACACCTGTTACAAGACTCCGTTACTCGTACATAAATAGGTGTAAAGGTTTCACTTTTACTGACGTTTCACTAATGTCACGAGTGGAGCGGTTGCTTAATTCGAGAGAACAGGTTTTTATAACGAATTTATTCATAAAACATCATAATCTACATAATGGTACTCGTTCGTTAAGTAACACGTGTTTTCGTTTCTTTCGCCTTCTTTTAAATTAAATTTCTTATAAAACAAAGAGAAATTTTGCTGGAGTTATTGAACGTTTAAAAGTTAAATCTTATTTGCATCTTTATTTTTAAAAGTATAATAAATAAATTATTAATTTAATTTATTAAAAAGTCTGTCTGGAAGTCTGTCTGAATGAGTTTTTATTCGTAATAAAGCTATATTTTTATGTACTGTTTATTGTAATTCTTACTGAGTTGTAAATGGTAGACAATGAAGTATACATAATCAATAATGAAGTAAAGTAATAGCCGTAATTTTATATAAATATAATTTAAATGTGGATGTTTATTTTCCTTTAAAAAATTGGTTGTCTGTAAAGTTGGTTTACGGACGATAGTTTGGTGACAACGTCATAATAAAACATCTCCTCCGACGCATAGGCCAATCGAGGAAGAGAGATAGATGCGGCACAAGCGTACAATGAGCGTAACGGGACAATGAGCGTAACGCTACAATAAGTCATTCTTTTTCGTGCATGCCGCCGGCATTCATCGATTTATTAGACGTTGTCACGTCAAAAACAAAAAAAGTCCACTTACAAGATCTAAATGTATAGCCAATTAAACCTAGTTACCTACTGCTGACAAAGTGATAGCGTATCAATGATTTATGTCCAAACAACTAAAACAGTTGGTTTCAATGATTACGATTAAAAATCTGACATATAAATAAAAATTAAAAAATAATTTAAAAAATGTAGAATAGAAACTTTCATCTCTTGAATATCTTTTTAAGTCAGATGGCGATCTGAAGCTATGTTAGCAACCGAAAAATTAGTCTTAAGAATACTTCTATCTTAGCAACCGAAAAACTAGACTTGAAAATATATTTTTTTTAATACAAATTAATCAATCAAAGGTGGCTAAGAATAGTAACATTATGCCTCAACAAGGATCTTTGTATATCAGTATTAAGTAAATAATACCGTTTTTTTTTTTTGTTGCAGAAAGGTCTAATTACGTGATATCATCATATACGCCGTATACGGAATGATCTTACTGAAACTAAATGTGAAAGCTACGTAGATGTATTACACAATAACGTTTTAATGAGTATGCACAATCTTTAAATGAAGAGACGACTTGTAAAACAGTCCACATTTAAAGGCTGTTAAGATACTATTAAGACTATAGTTTAAATAAAACTTTAATATTACTTAAACTGTAGAGTACTTCCAAAAATTGTGAAGGTAGACAATCTGTGCTAAAACCAAATCATTAATATTTTTTTATAACCTTTTTTTCTCCGATTATATCTGTATTTGTATCTGTATCTGGATTTTAATTAATCTATAGGATTTATGATTGAATTCTATAATAAAAGTTATCTCACTAAATACTTTTATCTCTATCTTTATTACATGGAGAAAGAGGCCTATTGCCCAGTAGTGGGATATTAACTATACTTTATAGACGGTATGAAATTCAAAATGTGTAATAGTAAGCCAAGTCTCGATTACAGCTTGTCATACATAAAACGAATCTTATATGTATAATTCTCGTGTCACAATGTTTATTACAATACTCCTTCGAAACGGCTGGACCGATTTTTATGAAATTTTGTGTGCATATCGGGTAGGTCTGAGAATCGGCCAACATTTCTTTTTCGTACCCCTAAGCTATAAGGGGGGAGGGGATTTAGGGGGTTAATAACATATATGGCAAAACAACGTTTGCGGGGTCAGCAGGTAATTATTTAAAGAAATTTACAGATTTAATTATTGACTTTGAACGTTACACTGATGATTTCTCTGTTTGAAAGTAAACAATAAACCTATTATTTTATAATGTAAGATTACAAAATACATCCATTTTATTATGAAATATGTTAGCTATATAATAACAACACTATATACTCGTACTATATTCAAAAGCTCAACAATAGTAAATAACGTTGAATACTACCGGTCGCGTCCACCGTATGTGCCAGCCTTAGGTTTCACATACTTCTTATTTTTCTTGCTTTTCTTCCCGAAAAACTTACTCGTTACCCGACTGTACGGAGGATGTGTATTGCTCAGAGTCATTGCGATAAAATCGATATTAACTTAACGTTATATTAAAATCGATAATCGTGTATATTAAAAATCATGACAACAACGTTTTGTTAAACAAAATGAGAGTCATATCATAACACAGCACATTCACAAACGAAAACTAACTCGTATTTTGCTGTAGATCGTAAAGAAACAAGCGCGCGCGCCGCGTGCCGACGTATCACTAAGAGCTTAAAGGCTTTCGAGGTTTTCACGAGAAAATAAAACGAAAGTGTTCGTGTTGACACGTACATTTTCACACTAACAGGTTGAATGACATGTTTCCCGTTTATTGATCTATACAGATTTGTTATTGCTTCAGCGATTTATTAACAAAATGTATTATTATATTGCTTAGAAAAATATATATAAATACCTATATATATACTCGTTTAACATAAACCAATTATGCTGTCGTAAAATAATGTAAAGTGGTAAGATATTTCTGCAAATATTAATCTACTTGCTTTTTCAATTTTATTTTGTTTTATTAATTGGTTGCAAATATTATTTATTAAACAATAAATGATATATGTACCATATTTCTTTAATACTTAATTAATTGAAGACTAGCTTTCTGCACGCAACTTTGCCTGCGTGGACTACACGTTTCTGGCTATCCTATTTTGTTTAAGATACTGCCTGCCATTGATAACTTAGTTATATAATGGTAAAAGAATTTTTAAAACCAGTTCAGTCATTATTGAGTTTATTCATAACAAAAAAATAAAATAAAGAATCAAGTTTTTCCTATTTATAAAGTTAGTGTAAAAAATTTATAATGATTATTAAAAAAAATGGTGTAACCTAAATTTCGTAACCTAAGAAAAACAATGTCGCAATTCACATAATGAATAAAATAATTCAACGCACTATATTTAAAAAAAGATTGTTATATAAAACCTGCTCAGAAGTTGCAATTACTTTAATAATTAATATCAATATTATATAAATAATAATCATATTGCTTATAATACATGTTCTCGTCGATATTTCATAATAGTAATAATTATTTTGTTGTTAATTTCATGTTACATGACGTTGGTGTGTTTATTTAGAAAAGAGATTTCTAAGTTTCTCTGATTACAATTAAGTATGTTTAACTAGAAAAAGTCGAACATATTTATGACTTGTTAAAATAATGTGAATCTTACGTTAATACTGATTAATAACGAATGAACATATCTCAATAACTGTCACAATTAAATAATTAAATGTAATTTATTGATAACATAATATCTATAATTGTGTTTGCTCGCAAACGAAAAAAAACCGACTTCAATTACATCGACAAGTAATACAACGTAATAAGACGAAAAAATAGCCAAGTAAATACGCGCTATTAAAGATTACTCAAAAAGTTGTAATCAGTTTTCGATCTAATTTAAACAAGACTACAAGACAAGTATTAGCTTTCGATTAAAGTAAGAATCATCGAAATCGGTACACCGAGTAAAAAGTTATGCGGTATAATATAACGTAGGTCGACGTCGACGTAGGTAAATACGCATTATTAGATATAACTCTAAAAGTACTTGTCAGATCTCAATTAAATTTAAATGGGACCACATGACACGCAACACCTTTCAATTAAAACAAAATTGATTGAAATCGGTCCACCCAGTCAAAAGTTCTGAGCTAACATACATAAAAAAAAAAAAAAAACATACGTGTCGAATTGAGAACCTCCTCCTTTTTTGGAAGTCGGTTAAAAACCCATTGAAATACACCGTAGAATTAAGTATTTAATAATAAATGTTTTTTTTAGCTTTTATTTAACTTGGAATGTATGTAAATATTTAAATAAGAATGTATGTAACTATGTATTTATGTTTGTTAGGGTGGAATCTTGAAACACAATTTTGAAGCATTTATCTTTAACCGATTGAGCTGAAGTTTTGTATACCGATTTAATTATGATGACAATGCATGTCTAGCTGTATGACGTCATTGTAAATCCAACATGGCGTCCACACCCATGATGGTGGATTAGCTACTTTTAATGCACTCCTACAATATGAGTATCAAATGAAATAGCTTGCTGAAAATAGCTCGAAACATGACTTTAAAATATGGCGGACTAGTTATTTTAATGCACCCCTACAATATTGGTACCAAATGAAAGGGCTTGCGTAGAGTAACTCAAAAAACAAAGTTGTTACTCTGAAGCTAATATGGCGGACGTGTAAATGTGGTGAACTAAATTTTTTATGTTTTACTACATTATGGGTATCAGATGAAAAGATTTGAGAATATGAGACTGAAGAATCTTGTCGCGAAATTTATCATGTTAATTGTGTTACGGCTTAATATGTTGACAGTAAACGGTTTAAAGGCTTAAAGTACAGCAAAAGTTTTTGTTTTTTAAAAACCCTAAAAAAATTACACCAACAAAATTTACTGAAAAACTACAGTAAAAAATTTGCAAAAATACTAAAAAAGAAGTGGAATTCTTTTGTGTTCCTTTGGCAAACATCAACCTTAAAATATGTAGATAACAAAAACCAAATAGGCTTAGGTAATCTAACGATTTATATATATTAAGTAACTGATAGACAAGAAATTCTCTAAAAACATCCTTGTAGGTAATATTACATAAAAGGTATTTGTAATATGTTTTGCTACTCAACATCTTATATAGTATATAGTATTACTGTATAAAAACACAAAATCATAACATACAGGTATTACATAATTAAAATTACTTATTTGATGTAAAGTTAATCCACGCGTTTTAGGCTCAAGGATTAGTCGATGCCCTACACGATTTCACTCTCGTTATTATATACACATGTAGGTTATACATAAACGTTATTTTTTTATAAATTTATTATTTTTTTAAGCTCTGTATTTACATTTTAATTATACTTACTTATGATGTAATGTCACATAATGTATTCATACTGTTTCCAAACAACACTGTACTTGGGGTACTTAGTAATACCAATGTAAGGATTTAAAAGTATATTGGTTAGAGAGACCTATATTTAACAGACACACAGTCAGTATCTTCAAATTTTTACTGTTTTGTCATTGTTAAAAAAATAAAACCAACAAAATAATTGACATTATTATGATTTTTTATTATTATTATACGTAGTTTTTACGTTTATTGGTATACGTAGTTTAAAATAATAAACAAAATAATAATATGAATTAAAACCACTAGAAAGTAATAATAATAAATTAATAAATAAATTCATGATGATCACTGAGTATAGAATATTTGAAACCATAACTCTACTATAATCACATTCAATGAAGATTTTATGAAATGCAAGAAATAAGACAGGTATCAGAACGTTTCAAAATTTTCAAAAATAAAACAAAACTGAAATCGAGCTATTTCGTCTGACATTAATTACGTAGCAGTTCGTGAAATGACGTGTGGTACAAATTAAAAGATGCACTCGTATTTACAAAAACTAATAAAATATTATTTATACGCAAAATTTTAAAAATATATACTACACGTACCTAATATAAAAAATGGTCCTATTCTTAGAATCTGTTAAATTTAGGCAAAGCAACACATTCGCTGTTGTTAATACTCATTATATCACATAATTTATTCCAATATATGTAAGTAAGCTTTTTATATACATTTTACGTAATGGATATTGTAATAACAATATCTTTAGTATCTTATTAAAAAGAAAAAAAGTTTTAAAACATAGTCATCTTTGAGATGACTATGTTTGGTGATGATACAAACCAAGCATCACCTAAACATTTCCACTAACGTCAGTACAATAAAAATTAATGCAGGTGAATCCACACATGACGTCTAGTTATAATGATCACGTTACCAAAAACTAAAAATTAATAACAGTACATATTGTTTTTATTCCTGTCGCAAAGTAAAAATATATCTATACTAATATTATAAAGCTGCAGAGTTTGTTTGTTCGTTTGTTAGTTTGAACGTGCTAATCTCAGGATCTACTGGTCCGATTTGAAAAATTCTGCTACATATCATCACGCTAAGACCAATAGGAGCGTAGCACCAATGAAGAATGTTTCAAAATCGTGTTTTTTTTTCTTTTAAGAGCTTCCGCTGCATAAACGGATAAAGTATCGCACAAATCATGCATGACAGAATTGATTCTATACCACGCGGGCGAAGTCGCGCAGAGAAGCTACTATTTAATATTTAATAAACTAGTACTAGCAAACAAAACGTAACTATTTTTGTTTATTTCGTACTAATTCATTATGTAACAACCATTATAACAAAACATAAACGATTACAAAAACCTGACAAAATAACAAAAGTACACTACAATAAATAATTAATCCAACTAGTCCTCAGAAAACATTGCAATCACCCAAAGTCACTGTCTAAATAATTTGAAAGATGCAACTCTTTCATGGATCCATAAATAAATTCTTCGTGAAATTCCGTGGATCCCTAGTACATTTTTTTCACTTGATTACTATCAAGCTAATTTTCCAGGAGTAGCTTCATTTTGATGAGACGAACAAAAATTTCCTCTACGAAAACTTTCGATTGTGGTAGGTGATAGAGTTAGCAGGGAATAGAGCAGCAGTGAGCGTAGGACCGGGATAACGTACCACGCAATTTGTAGGACAATATTACTATTAAATCATATAAATATTAAGTAACTAAAAGAAAAAAAAAATTTTGATGACCTTACGAGGTAATCAAATTGATGACCTCGTAAGTACATCAAAAATTAGTACTAACCAGCTGATTTTCCCGGGGATCCCGGACTATAAACAAGTATTTCATAATGCTCATCGCTTGGACCCACTCCCCGTTTCTCTCGTGCCTCGCCACGCTACATGACATGGCTGTTCCGACCACTTTCGCTACAACGATCGCCTCCGAATTGCTTTAGATAAAAATCTCTTGCAAAACGATTTCAAGTGTTAGCCTTGATTTTAATTAGCCATAATGTTTGGGATGAAATGGACAGAGTAATATTTATGTTATGCTACATTTTTTGTGTGTTTTTAACCGACTTCCAAAAAAGGAAGAGGTTCTCAATTCGACTGTATTTTTTTTTATGTATGTTAACTCAGAACTTGTAACTTGATGTACCGATTTCGATCATTTTTTTTAATTAAAAGGTGTTGCGTGTCATGTGGTACCATTTAAATTTCATTGAGATCTGACAAGTACTTTTAGAGTTATAATCTAATAATGCGTATTTACTTGACTACTTTTTCGTCGACCTACGTTGTATTATACCACATAACTTTTTATTCGATGTACCGATCTTGATGATTCTTACTTTAATCGAAAGCTAATACTTGTCATACAGTCTTGTTTAAATTAGATCGAGATCTGATTACAACTTTTTGAGTAATCTTTAATAGCGCGTATTTACTTGACTATTTTTTCGTCTTATTTCGTTGTATTACTTGTCGATGTAATTTAAGTCGTTTTTTTTTCGTTTGCGAGCAAACCCAATTATTAAGAAATTTATCTTGATATTTAACAAAATTACACATAATAAATATATAATAATTAAATAATAAATATCTAATTATTGCATATATTATCGAATTGTACAAAAGGCGGGCTTAATAAAATGAATGAAAAATGGCAAATAAAATGGACATTTGTAGGTAAATTAGGTATGTGTTTAAAATATAAGTTATTGGTAATGTCAATATTGAACCATCAATAAATTCATCATTTCGTCATACATATGAATGTATATTAAGCAGAGTCAAGACGGTCTGACATAATATGCAAAAATCTAAATTAATAAATCTCTAAAAATAGGCATTTCTAAATTTCTAATTACAAATTATGTAGTGTCACACTTACGTCACATTTGTCTTCCATATGTCACACTAATGTGACATAGTGACACACTATGACAAGATAATTAGCGATCCAAATTTTTTAAAATTCATGTGAATAGATTTACGAAACGATAGCAATCGTTTAAATAGTTTTCCGAATCAATACAAATTAATAAACGTCCTTTTAAGAATATATAGCTGTATATAATTCAATTATTTTATTATTATTGACAAGAATTTGTCTTAAGAGGGCGTATAAAGCGAGCAAAAAATTAGATTTCACCCGCGCGCCCGTGAATAATTGATGAAACGAAATAGTTTTGAGCGCATTACGAATGTAAAAAACGACAAATATGATTTATTTTAATAACTCGTAAAATACAGTTTTTTTTTATAAAATCGCAAATGTGATATATTACTAATATTAATTGGAGTGATAATGCTAAATATTGGCTATGTATTTGTATTATGTAATACAATGAAAATAAATTGAAAATAGTAGAAAACTAGACGTGATTTCGTGATTTTTTTTTTATCGATAAAATTTTATTCTTTTATGTTTTTACTTAATCTGGTTCTTTTAAAATATGATGTAATATTTATATGTTTTTTTTCGGTTAGTTGAATCATGATCTACTACTGTAGAAACCAAATCTACAACTGACATTTTCAGTTTATACCAGCTCTTAAATTGTTTCTTATCATATGCCGCATCTTTGAAAGAACTCGTTTGAACAAGGACGTAACTATAATTTCAGAAGTAAAAATGACCTTCAACATTGAAATAGTCGCAACAAAGTCAATAAGAGAAAACACATGACAATGTTGAAAAATATTTTCTTTTGTGTTTCCCACCATTTCTATTCGACGATAGATGGCGCTGTAAAAACAGTCCATTGTTCGAACGAGACTAATAAAAAAGCTTTCACTCATCAAAGGGTTTTGTACCTTATTAACTGTAATTTAACGTTAATTTCCGTACAAATGTTACATGTCAGTATAATAGTATGCAAGTATTGTAAGGAATAATGTGTAATTAGGGAAAGTATTCTTTTTTTTAAGCGGTCACCTCGTTTTGTAACGTAACGCTTGATCAGTAAAACATATTGAAATAAGTAGTTTGTAACTGAATGTAATACGTTTTTTACTATAAATTGCGTACTTTGTATTTTTTTATAAAATGTTTTTTAAGAATTAAGTCAACGGAGTCCAAATTAGAGTTACAAAACTATGTAAATTAATTTGAAAGTTTTTTTTTTTATTTGCATATAATGAAATAGTTTTAGGAACGATCAAAGTTGAAGATACAAACTGTTATGTAATATTTCGTGCATATTTAATTTATACATACACTTAAGGGTTATAAAAAAAATCATACAATCGACATGATTATTAAAATTGAAATGTAAAATTGAGACGTTTTCTACAGTCAGATTGTACATTAAAATCGCAAATGGTCTGCTAGTTCTGCTTTTTTCATATGTTGTTAGGATCAGTACCAGTAGTGTAAATCCAGTTTTGCAACTTCGAAAGACCTGTGCTAACTTTGGGGCGCTCGAAAAACCACGAAATTTTGGCACTTGTTTCGGTTTTTTCACTATATCTTCCAAAGTATGCATTTTTAGAGAATACATGTAGGATATATTTTAAAGTAATTTAAATTAGCTACAATTTGAGCCCAAAACCAGCTCTGTGGGTCAAATAGAAGCCGAGATACAGCTCTTCGAAAGTTGATCGTTTTTTCCAAAAAAGTGAAGTTTACAGTTTTGACCAACTTTGGACCCAAATTTCGGTGGGAAATACTCATCCTACGACGAACGTCGAATCAAAATTGGTTGTAGTAAATTTCATTACCTTTAATTTAAGCACAAAACGGCGTCTATAGGCCCAATAGTTTTTTACAATGTTTAAAAAAACCAAAAATCGGGAAAATAGGCCAGTCAAATTGTACATTAAAATCGCAAATGGTCTGCTAGTTCTGCTTTTTTCATATGTTGTTAGGAGTGTAAATCCAGTTTTGCAACTTCTAGTTCTCAAAATATATTTCCCACCGAAATTTGGGTCCAAAGTTGGTCAAAACTGTAAACTTCACTTTTTTGGGAAATATAGGGCCTATAGACGCCGTTTTGTGCTTAAATTAAAGGTAATGAAATTTACTACAACCTCTTTTGATTCGACGTTCGTCGTAGGATGAGTATTTCCCACCGAAATTTGGGTCCAAAGTTGGTCAAAACTGTAAACTTCACTTTTTTGGAAAAAACGATCAACTTTTGAAGAGCTGTATCTCGGCTTCTATTTGACCTACAGAGCTGGTTTTAGGCTCAAATTGTAGCTAATTTAAACTACTTTAAAAATGTATCCTACATGTATTCTCTAAAAATGCACACTTTGGAAGATATAGTGAAAAAACCGAAACAAGTGCCAAAATTTCGTGGTTTTTCGAGCGCCCCAAAGTTAGCACAGGTCTTTCGAAGTTGCAAAACTGGGTTTACACTACTGGTACTGATCCTAACAACATAATTATGAAAAAAGCAGAACTAGCAGACCATTCGCGATTTTAATGTACAATTTGACTGGCCTATTTTCCCGACTTTTGGTTTTTTTTGAACATTGTACAAAACTATTGGGCCTATAGACGCCGTTTTGTGCTTAAATTAAAGGTAATTAAATTTACTACAACCTCTCTTGATTCGACGTTCGTCGTAGGATGAGTATTTCCCACCGAAATTTGGGTCCAGTTGGTCAAAACTGTAAACTTCACTTTTTTGGAAAAAACGATCAACTTTTGAAGAGCTGTATCTCGGCTTCTATTTGACCTACAGAGCTGGTTTTAGGATCAAATTGTAGCTAATATAAACTACTTTAAAAATGTATCCTACATGTATTCTCTAAAAATGCATACTTTAGAAGATATAGTGAAAAAACCGAAACAAGTGCGAAAATTTCGTGGTTTTTTGAGCGCCCCAAAGTTAGCACAGGTCTTTCGAAGTTGCAAAACTGGATTTACACTACTGGTACTGATCCTAACAATATATCAAAAAAGCAGACCTAGCAGACCATTTGCGATTTTAGCCCTTTTTTGTGTACGATTTGACTGGCCTATACATAAAGAACACAAAATGAAGCCTCTTGCTCTTTGAAAACCAAGTACAATAACTTCTTTCTTACACATATTTTTATTAATAACTAGCTGCTCGGACAGACTTCGTTCTGTCTGTTATGTTTTTTTAAGTATAAAAAGCTTCTGTGGGATTTAAGGAACATACAAAAAAAATTTAGCTGAATTGGTCGAGCCATTCTCCAGTTATGCGCTTAGCAACATTCTTTATTATATAGACTAGGTAGCTGACCCGGCGAACTTCGTTCCGCCTAACAGTCAATTCTTTAATTTTTTATTTTTTTAATACATATCCTTCCCGGAACCTCTCCACTAACACTTAAACTTTATGGTGTGGTATTAAAGTTCAAATAGACATTTAAGTATACGAATCTTTTGTATGGAAATATAGAAAAGTGTTCTTTTTATACTTTTTAAAAAAATTCTCTCCGTAAGAACCATCCTCGTACTTCAAGGAATATTATAAAAAAGAATTAGCGAAATCGGTTCAACTGCTCTCGAGATTTGCGCTTAGCAACACATTTAGCGTTCATTTTTATATATATAGAGATTTATTACAAAGTATAACAATCGCTCTGGTGTAGTGGTGCGAGTAGTCGAATAAAACACCGACGGTTTGCGGGTTCGAATCCCGCTCGGAATAGATATATGTATTTATACAAATATTCCTTTCCGTTTTGGATGTCTGTCTTTGTGAGTCTCCCCGCCGTGCCACGGAGAGCACGTTAAGCTGTTGGTCCCGGTTGTTATCGTAAATACCTGATACCTGATACCTGCACCCGCAGTGGAACATCGTGGTGGATTAAGCTCCAATCCATCTCCTACGTGGAGAAAGAGGCTTATGCCCAGCTGTGGGATGATACGGGATGAATGTATGGATGCATATAATCTATATTATTATTATCTAACTAAAGCTAAAGAAAACACTCAGTATTTAGTTAAATCTTCTTAATATATAATCTTGTTGATATACTCGTAGGTATATTATACGAGTAGAGTAAGAGTTATCTAATAACATTTTGTTAAATTTACTCAATTTTCTTTTCGTCAAATAAGGATGTGAAATGACATAAAATATTTTTTTCACTATAAGGTGAATATAATAATCTATACATATAATAAAATGGTAGAAAAGTCAAAACTGTACATTGAATATTTTTTAAAAAGAATACTTGGGGTGTGATCTACAATCGATACCGAAGCCAAAAATATAGTTTTTAGAATTTTTGTCTGTTTGTCTGTTTATCTGTTTGTCTGTTTGTCTGTATGTATGTCCGGGATAAACTCAGAAAGTACTGCATGGATTTACTTCAAATTTGGCACAAATATTGTTAAGAAGTCGGGTCAGAACATAGGCTATATATTATCACGCTATCACCTACGGGGAACGAGCAGTGAACCTTTATTTCTTCAAATGTATGTCCGGGATAAACTCAAAAAGTACTGCATGGATTTACTTCAAATTTGGCACGAATATTATTAAGAAGTCGGGTCAGAATATAGGCTACATATTATCACGCTATCACCTACGGGGAACGAGCAGTGAACGCGCGCAGACGACGTCGCGGGCAGCAGCTAGTATAATATAAATATAATATACAAGCTTGAATAATTTTGAAAAAAATGGTCTAAGTTTTTAATTGACAAGGAGTATAGGTATAAAATCTAGACTTAATCTAAAAAAACTTGAAAAAATACGGTAGATATACCTATATACTATAAATAGCGTTTTGTGCTTATTTATTGTACCTACAACAATTTCACTAAGTCCACACATCTTTATCAACTATGTAATCCTGCACTCAATAGTACGCACATGACTCGTCAATTGACTGATGACGGATGACTGTTGGCTGCGCGCAACGTAAACATTAGATCTGAGTAATAAGTTATCTTAAAAATAGAAATTTCGCAATTCTAAGTTTAAAAACCATCGCATAATAACTGTGAACCAGTGAATAATACGTACAATTGTTATCAAAGTGATTGTCTAACGTTATCAAGTGTTATAGTCGAAAAATAAAACCAGTGTTCCGTGGCGTAAACAGTTTTAAATACCCACTTTTTTGGACTAAAAACCGAATAATCACAAGAAATAGTGAACGTTAATTTGTGGTAAATGAGGAAAAAACACAACCATTATTTGATTAAGTGCAAACATTTTTCAAAAGTATAGTGCCAAAATAAATATATATTTATATATAATATAATAATAATATAATATAAATTTTATTTAACGAATGCTTAAACGAATGCATAACCCTGTATGACAAAGAAATGTTTCGATAGTGTAATTAAAACTGATCTTAATTTACTGTGACCTAGGAATATTCATATGAGTTTTTGAATCCTAGTACAAGAGACCAGTCATTTTTTATTCGTAAATTTAAAAATATTTTTAATTAAAATAAGGATTAAATAATAAAAATTATGGCGTTTGACCTATCCATGTATGACAATATAACTAGAAGAACTACAAGAAAAAACCAAAAATTTCTGACATCATCACTGGATTCTCTCAGTGAAAACAGACAGTCGTTGGATGACTCTTTGTACTCGGTTCCAGACTTGTCTATTAGAGCTGGTAACCTACAAATACAGGAATTAAAAGAAAATATAGAAAAATTAGAAGGGGAATTACAAAGCTCACATCAAGAGATCGAATTACTTCTTTCTGAAAATTGTAAATTAAAAAGTTACATTGAAGAGCTTGAGAAGAAGAATGAAAGGTATAAATATTTGAACTCGACACCCGTGAGTTGTAGAAGAAGTAAAAATAAAGGAAAAAGATTAAACCCTAAGAAAAATTTTAGCTCATCACAAGATAATTTAAGCCAAATATGCAACTCGAAAGTTCCGAAAAAAGACAATTCGAATCCAGAAGAGCAGATAGAATCCTCAAAAAAAATTAATAAGTCTGATTTACATAAAGAATGTGGGATCAATGAGATAGATAAAGAAAATGAGAGGAATCTCAATGCTATTAATTCGCATGTAGATGCCACCGGCTCAGCAATAGGCAGAAAGAAAAAAATTTTAATATTCGGAACGCAGCAATGTATTGGCTTAGCGTCGAAACTAACGTATTCTAGACACAACACTGCATATGAAGAATATATTATTGAGTCTACTACGAAACCAAATGCGTTAACAGAGGAATTTATTAAATGTTGTAAAAATACAAGGGTAGATCCTACAGATAAGGTGATCTTGTGCTTAGGAGAAAATGACTGCAATCCTACCAAGCTAGGGATTGACATTTGTACTATTTTAAATATATTTGGGTCGCATGTCGAAATTATTATAATAAGCATAATTAAAAATTACTATTTGAATGAAATTAAACTAAATGATTTGTTAAGATTATATTGTAATCATTATAAAAATACTCACTTTGTTAAATTGAATGCATACTATAGAACCAGTCGGGATTACTTTGCAGACATTTGTAAAAAAATAAATTTTGTAATTGATTATTCTTGTTATTATCAAAATTATCTATTGAAATTTAATAAAAAAACAAATTTGAATAAAGTGAAAGAGGTCAATCAACCAGGAACTATACCATTCTATTTTAAAACCAAAAACAAAAGTGTAAAAACGATTTCAGATCATCTTCATGATAGCAAATGCAGCCCAAAAAATACACCGGGAACCATTCCGTATTATTTTAAAATTATGCCCAAAAAGGCCTTGAACGATAAATTAATTAAAGACTCGGTCGATAAACCCAGTAAGCTAAGTGTTACACCAAAAAAATCCTTTCGTTCCTTTCTTGAGTGATAATAAGAACAACTCTTGTACTATTCTCCATCAAAATATAGCAGGATATCTAAATAAACAAAATTTATTTGAAATGTACTTAAATGAATTAAATGACAGTAGTGTAAGCGTTGATGTCATTTGTTTGTCAGAGACTTTTATAAAAACTGGATCTGAATCTAATGCTAAGCTTCATAACTTCAATCTGTCAGCTAGTTTTTCAAGAGATGCTAAGCGAGGTGGTGTATGTATTTTTACTAGGGCAAATTTAAAAACTAAGGAAGTACCAGGCATAAAAAATTTCGCGCAAGTCTATTCCTTTGAGTGCTGTGCTGTTGAATTAATCGAACTGCATTGCATCGTCCTGTGTGTGTATCGTATTCCGAATTCTAACGTCGATATTTTTTTTGAAAAATTAGACTTAACACTGGATAAGTTAAAAAATACGAAAAAAAGTATTGTTATCGCTGGTGATTTAAATATTGATGTACTATGTGACAATAATGTGACTAAAAAATTAATTATTTTACTTGAAAGTTATAATATCAAATGTCACATTAACGAGCCCACTAGGCGTAGCAAATGTATAGACCATATAGCTAGTAACTTAGAGGAAGTTTCATCAGCTGTGTTTCAATCGGAGTTGTCTGACCATAATACTTGTCAAACTATAACTTTTCGTGTCAAATCTAAACCTTCATTTTTCCCGTATTATTTTATTACTGTAAGAGACTATAGTCAGGATAACATTAAAAAATTTAAAGACTGTATGAAAGCCATCACGTGGAATCAAATTATTGATAATGTTGATTCTGAAACGGTGGAACTAAATTTTAATAATATTTTCAACATATTTTTGGATGAGCTGTTGTTATTCTACAGACTTTGTTTTCCTGAAATAAAGATTAAAATAATAAACCGGCCAAAAAATATGAAATGGATAACACGTGGATTAAAGAAATCAGCAAAAACAAAAAGAAAATTGCGATGTAAAAGCTATAAAACTAAAAAAATTGAAGATAGGGAGCATTATTTAAAGTTTACCAAATTACTTAGATCTTGTATAAATCAAGCCCAAAAAAAGTCAAACGGAAAATATATTGCTACGTCAGTTAACAAATGTAAAGCTGCTTGGAATGTTATTAAAGGATGCGATCATAATTATTTCAATCAGTTACAAGGTTTACAAGAAATATTACATAATAACAAAAGTATTAAAAATCCTGTCGATATTGCAAATAAGTTTAATGAGGTATTTATCGATAAAATAAACAAATGTAACCTGAATAAGCATAATAAAATGACCTTGAAAGGAAACCGAGCCACCAAATCTATTTTTTTGGAGCCATGCAGCACGCAGGAGGTGATAACTATTATAAAATACCTAAAAAATACAAAATCGGTCGGTCAAGATGATATAAGTACAGTAGTGTTAAAAGCAGTGGTAGAAGAAATATCACCAATATTAAGTTATTTAATAAACTTTTCATTTACCTGTGGCATATTTCCGTCTAACTTAACTACGTCTTGTGTAAAACCAATTCATAAAAAAGGTGACTATACAGAGATTAACAATTACCGTCCAATATCACTTATCTCGGTAATTTCCAAAGTTTTTGAGAGGACCATGCATAAGCGCATCACTACTTTCCTTATTAAGTCTAAGGTAATTAAAACTGAGCAAAACGGGTTTCAAAAAGAAAAATCAACAACTTTGGCTCTTTTTATGTTAATTAAAAACGTTATATCGTGTATTGACAATGGTAATCCAGCTTGTGTTATTTTCTGTGATATGACAAAGGCTTTTGACTGTGTGTCACATGATCTATTGTTAAAAAAGTGCGAGCATTATGGACTCCGTGGAAATTGCAATAAATGGTTAGAGAGCTACCTTAAAGATAGAAAACAATTTGTCCAAATATCAAAATTAAATGAGGAAAAGATACTGACAAATTATAACTCGTCTTTAGAAATAAATGCTTTTGGCGTACCCCAAGGCAGCGTCCTTGGGCCACTGTTGTTCTTAATATATATTAATGACCTCCCAAATTGCACAAAACATAAGTGTGTTTTATTTGCAGACGATGTCTCAATAATCATACCATGTTTAAAAAACGTAAATAATACTGAAGAAATAAACAACACTTTAAAGGATGTGCATGAATGGCTATTAATGAACAATTTGTGTATAAATTTGAAAAAAACTAAATATATGGTGTTAAGGAACAGAAAAATGACATGTAAAAATAACGTGGTAACATGTGCCAATGAACAGATCGAAAAAGTTTCTAAAATCAGCTTCCTTGGCATACTTTTGGACGAATTTTGTTCCTGGGGTCCTCACATTGAATTTTTATGCAATAAAATCAATAAGTTTGTATTTGCTTTAAGGAAGGTATCGAAGATTGCTGACCAGAGCACAGCGTTATTGGCATATCACGGGTACGTAGAATCAAATATTCGATACGGAGTTCTGATTTGGGGAAATGGCACAGATATAAATAAAGTCTTTCTTATTCAAAAAAAATGTATAAGGGCAATATGCAACATGAATCCAATGCAGTCTTGTAAACCTCATTTCATGCGCCTAAAAATTTTAACATTGCCCAGCATCTATATATATGAGCTGGGTTGTTTTATGAAGAGGTTTGGACATGAATATTATGAGACTCGTGGTAATGTTATAGCATTTAATACAAGAGATAAAAGTAAAATCTATTACCCTCAAATAAGGACCGTTCTTAGCTCAAAAAATTGCTTCCATATGATGATAATTATTTATAATAAATTGCCTTCTACTATAAGAGATTTGCCATATTTTAAATTTAAAATAGAACTACGCAACTGGTTGGTTGACAAATGTTTTTACTCAGTAAAAGAGTTCCTTGATTTAAAGTTCTGAAATACGAATATAGATTTGTAATATAAATTATGAAATATGATTATGAGTTTTTTATTGTAAATTATTGACATATTTTGTTATTGACATTGAATTGTATTCCACTGATAAGTTTGATTTTTATTATGTGAATTATTAACATATTATTAATTATTGGCATTGTATTGCATTGATTTTAAAACTTATTTGACGTCTTATAGTGATATTTAAAAATGTTAAACTTAGCAATACCTACATTTTAAACAAATTTTGCATGTCATATTGTTGACTAAACATGTATATGTATTATCTATATTATATAATGTATGTCATGTTTAATGCGAATAAATTATTATTATTATTATTATTATTCATAGGCTATTGAAAAAGTGACCAAGAAGCTCGCTGCACTCTCGTTTTCGAATCGATACAAAAAGTCGTTACTTAGACATTGACCTCAGTATAACTTACTGTCATATATACTTGACTCAGCATTGACTTTCATTTGCTAGAAGATTTTTTTTTTATCGTTTCAAATATTAAATGATCGATATAATTCAAATATCATACATGAGCATTTCTCTTAAAATTTTATATAGTAGCATTTTTAACATACGCCATTTACCGTGTTGGCTTAATGACGACGACGCGTTGGCGCAGCGGTCAATACACTGGCTGTTGCGCTTGCGGTCGCGAGCTCGATCCCATACAGATTGTCGTGGTCTGATCGTATGTGCTTGTGTATTTTGTTTCAGGACCCTCGATACAGGAAAAAAACCTACTGGGAGCCGTTGAGTGTGAAGCGTTTATTTATTTAAAACTATTTGTTTTTCTTTAAATGGTCTAAGATCCGGGATTAGACAAAATGTTCCCTCATCTGTTAATTAGATGAAACAATTTTTTATAGGCTCATTTCAATATTGTGAATTTATAAAAACAACCTCTGCCACCATGACCCTGATACAATTTTTCCTGCTGACTGAGGTTACTGACCTGGCTGCAGGTAAGTGTAGCAATCATAGAGATGGGTGCCTACTACAGTCAGGTATATAATGTAAAATATTGACGGTTTTAGCTTATTACATGTAATTAACATGAGAGGGAAAAGATAAAAAAAAAATTGCAGCAGGATTATGGTGGCAGTGTGCTGTGTGGTTACGGCACTAAAGAATGTAGCCACCCCCTCTCTTCCCGTGGGTGTCGTAAGAGGCGACTTAGGGATAACACAGTTCCACTACCACCTTGGAACTTAAAAAGCCGACGGATGGCGGGATAACCATCCATGCTGGCTTTGAAATACACAGGCCAAAGATGGGCAGCAGCGTCTTCGGTGCGACAAAGCCAGCCCTGCGGTCACCAACCCGCCTGCCCAGCGTGGCGACTATGGGCAAAACACATGAGTTCGCGTCGTAATGTCGCCTGTCGGGCGCGAACTTGTGGAGGCCTATGTCCAACAGTGGACTGTGATAGGCTGTAGTGGTAGTGGTATGGTGGCAGAGGTTGTTTTTATAAATTCACAATATTGAAATCAGCCTATAAAAAATTGTTTCATCTAATTAACAGATAAGGGAAGATTTTTTCTAATCCCGGATCTTGACCATGAGATAATCATGTCTGCAAGATGTCTCACAATAGCTGACATTTTTGTTTGTAAAAAAAAATGTGAATGTTAAATGATAATAAAACATCGTTAGTAATAATAATAAAAAACTACATTAACCCATCTAGAGGCTTCTAAGTGTATATATGTTCTGACTTATATTATGACGTAGGTACTATCTACTATACGACCTGACTCCAAAACTCACGAACAAAAATGTTATTGTTACTTTGTAAAGATCTCATTATTTGGAGATTGTGTTTACAAATTTTCTTTTAATAGTGATATTATGTGTGTGATTATACGAGTATTTGTGATTTGAAGGAAAAAGTAGTTATGTAATTTATTTACAATATATTATAATTATGTTTTTTAAAGAATTATTTTATTTTTCCAAGGTTCAGTAACAATTGTTTACACCAAAACAGATTGTATACATCTAATAATAGCCTCTTCAGGTTTTATTACCAAGTCATCGCTACATACCTGTTAATATTCCATTTAGGTTATGGAAATTCTAAACTTGTTTGAAAGTAAAAACTATTACGTAAATCGGCCCAAAAACGAGTTATGACAAACAATTTGAATAATTTCTTTGATTTTTATGAGATTCCACCATCTTATCTTGATTTGTTGAACACAAAAATCTTAAATTTGCCAATTTTGGGTGCCTTAAGGGGATTAGTAAGGTGAGCGAGATTTTCTGCATATTGTTGTGTAAAAATCTTTGTGTATCGTTCTTGAAAAAATAATGACTGAAATATAATTATTCTGACTTAGTTATTCAAAAAGTAGAGACGATAGCAGAGACGAGAGTATGTAGTGACGAAAATATATCTATCTCTATTCCGACATAGACAGAAACAATTATAAAAAAAATTGGGTGCCATTTCTAAACTAAAACCTATTACTAGTATCATTACCAGTAATTACAATTATTAATTATGATATTATCACACCCCCGCAGCGACAATACAACATTGTCGTAATTGTAATAGGTGTAATTATAACCGTTTATATGTAATGCGGTCACTTGTTACATTCGTAACGATTTGATGTAGAGAAAATGCCATCTATACGTGTCGTAATGTTAAAATGATTGGTACAATTTTTCCTAAGTGAGCTTTCGATATAATGCTTATTTCGTAATACGTAATTTTAATAAATTAGTCGAACTTTTACTGTATCTACTTAACCGAAATCCGAACTAAGTGACGAAGTTACACGACGATTGACGATTTTGTTGCGACAGTTACTGTATCTCTATATATATATAAATGAATCGCTGAATGTGTTGCTGAGCGCAAATCTCGAGAGTGGCTGAACCGATTTTGCTAATTCTTTTTTTATAATATTCCTTGAAGTACGAGGATGGTTGATACGGAGAGAAAAAATTAAAAAAATCCCTGAAAAAGTCTAAAAACAACACTTTTCTATATTTCCATACAAAAGATTCGTAATAATACATAAGTCAATTTGAACTTTAATACCATACCATAAAGTTTAAATGTTAGAGGAGGGGTTCCGGGAAGGATAAGTATTAAAAAAATTTGAATCGACTGTTAGGCGGTACGAAGTTCGCCGGGTCAGCTAGTATTATAATAAAAACATCTTTCACCACATCTTTCAGTGTGTGTGTCTGTCTGTTTGTCAGTCCGAGATAAATTCACTCACTGTACTGAAGACATGAAAGTGCGCTTTTAATTAAACAGTGTGATGAAGGTGTGATTCAGGAAGGTGCATAATTTGTTAAGGTATTTTGTGAAACGATTAAAACATGACAGTATTTGTCGAAAAGATTGTATAATGTAGGCTACCGAGCCTTTATTATTTATTTATATACCCATAATATATTTATACGTATTACACATATAGCACTTACACATTACACATATATTAACTACTAGCTTCTGCGCGCGACTTCGTCCCCGTGGAATAGGACCAATTCTGTCATACATGATTTAAGCGAAACTTTAACCGTTTACGCCGCGGAAGCTCTCAAAAGGAAAAAACCTCGATTTTGAAACATTCTGCATTGGTGCTACGCTCCTATTGGTCTTAGCGTGATGATATATAGCCTATAGCCTTCCTCGATAAATGGGCTATCTAACACTGAAAGAATTTTTCAAATCGGACCAGTAGATCCTGAGATTAGCGCGTTCAAACAAACAAACAAACAATCAAGCAAACAAACTCTTCAGCTTTATTATATTAGTATAGATATTATGTGATTTTGTGATACACGAGATTTAGTTGTTAATAGCTAAATCAATAATAATAAAGCCGCCTGATAGATTTCATCGTAAATTCTGCCTAATCCTTATAAATATAATAAGAAGAATGTATAGTTAGCTTCTTTCTCTTCTTTACTTTAAAATATATATTTAAAAAAACAAGTCGCGTATCCCTCAACGACAACTTGATGCGACCTCCTCACATGCTATCGCTAAAACATCATATACTAGCCGTCCGAAGTCAGGACGAATCGCTAGTTTATAGAATATAGTTCTCGGCTTTTAAACAAATAAATAAAATATGCATATGCAACAAAATAAGATTATCATATGAGTGCTCAATTACTTGAGTCTTTCTAATGTGATTATGCTCTTCGCATATTTTCTTGACATTGAAGAATTTATGTTCTCGTGGCACAAATAAAAGCTATTGAACCTTTAAACTAGATTACTTTTAGATAACCTACGATCACGATCACGATTCAGCCTGTAATATCCTACTGTTGGGCATAGGCCTCTTCCCCATGTAGGAGAAGGATCGGAGCTTAATCCACCACGCTGCTCCAATGCGGGTTGGTGGATATATTCCCTACTATGAGCAACGATCGCTATCAGGTGTACATGTTAACAACCGGGACCGACGGCTTAACGTGCTCTCCGAGGCACGGTGGGGAGACCCACAAGGACTGCACAAACACCCAGACCACGGCAAACATCTGTATGGCCAATACAAATGTTGTTGTGTGCGGGGATCGAACCCGCAACCGCCCGCGCAACAGCCAGTCGCAATCCAGTGCTGTGACCGCTGCGCCAACGCGGCGTAAGATAACCTAAAAACAATAAAATTAATTACTGGTACTAATGCCGATATTTTATATACTTATTGGAGATACAATCAGTGTATTGACGAGGTTCAAGAAAACAGGATCGAAATGGAAAGATCGATGGCGCTCTACCATCAACTACATGGCAACTACACGCTTATCCACAGACTAATGACAGCATTCGGAAATTTATATATTCTCTTTTTTGTAATTAAATAGAGACGATCAATGAAAATACAATATAGAGCAATACGCGCAACTTCTTTTAAAGTGGCTGTATGGTGTTGCTAATCGCTAATGACTTCAAAATATTAATTGACATACCTACTTATCAAATGTTCAGTTTTATTTTTAAGTAATTCATGTTTACCTATAAAATTGACTTGTAGGAATCAGAAGTGAGGAAGAGGATGACGGATGGTCAAACTCGTTAATTGACGAATTAAGACACTACTTAGTATTCAATGGACTCACCGAGCGGGTACCGTCTATCGCGTGGCAGAGAGACAACTCGACGCAGTGCCCGGGACTTGTGACCCGAGTGTTGGTTTACGGCGGCGCCGCCTGACAATGCGCATTGGCACTCACCACCACCGGTCGAGTTGCCCAATCAGTAACAATTAATTCGTGTACACAAACTAACTATTAGAAGAGTCGAGGTTAAGCTACTAGCAGGATACACAAGTGCACCGCGCCACGCCAGAGCCAAGACTGCCCCAGCCGCGGCCGCAACGATCGTTCCACACACGACGGAATGACTCGAATAAAAATGAGTGAAGGCAGGCGAACACGTCACAACGTCAAAATGACTCAAATAATAGAATGAGCGGGGGTAGGTGAATATCGACAACAGCGCAGGTACCAGGTATGTAGTGACGAAATGCGGTCGCGCTCACACGGCCAATCCTGACAATCGCACGACCTCGTGCGTCCATGTCGCGCACCCTCAAACTCGACGCTACTAATCCGACCTATACAACTGTAGTGAGCTACTTTAGCAACCGTTCGGTCATTCCTGACAAAAAAAAAACGCTAAGACCGCAATGCACTAGCGGGTCGGGCGTACTGGGCCCCTTCACCCCTTCCTACTCTATAGCGTGGCCCGGGCGTACAAGGCCCCTTCAACCGGATTACCTACCGTGGGTCGGGCGTTCTAGGCCCCTTCACCCCACCCTAAAGCGTGGCCCGGGCGTACAAGGCCCCTTCAACCAGCTTACCTACCGTGGGTCGGGCGTGCTAGGCCCCTTCACCCCACCCTAAAGCGTGGCCCGGGCGTACAAGGCCCCTTCAACCAGCTTACCTAACGTGGGTCGGGCGTGCTAGGCCCCTTCACCCCACCCTAAAGCGTGGCCCGGGCGTACAAGGCCCCTTCAACCAGCTTACCTACCGTGGGTCGGGCGTGCTAGGCCCCTTCACCCCACTCTGTAGCGTGGCCCGGGCGTACAAGGCCCCTTCGACCAGCTTATCAAGCGTGGGTCGGGCGTGCTAGGCCCCTTCACCCCAATCTGTAGCGTGGCCCGGGCGTACAAGGCCCCTTCGACCAGCTTATCAACCGTGGGTCGGGCGTGCTAGGCCCCTTCACCCCACTCTGTAGCGTGGCCCGGGCGTACAAGGCCCCTTCAACCAGCTACCCATGGCCTGGATGACACTGTCCGTACGACCACCAACTCAACTGCATCAATTACCAACAAAAAGCATTCTCACTTACTAATCAGCTCTGTCTAGTTCAGCATGAATTTCTGAGTCGTGTAAGATAGTAGTCAAATAGTCGTGAAGATTATTCGTGGGTCCAAAATATAGAACTCAGTCACACCAGTCACATTTAATATGGTTATCATCATAATCGTTACAGTCATATCAATATGGTAAATATCACTGGTCTAGGTTTAAAATATGAAAACCACTACAGTTCAAACTTGCTGGTCTATCTCGTCACCCACTATAGCAGGCGGGATTCCTGCAGCGTATCACTCATCATTACAAACAGTCTGGTCTGAGTCGTCGCCCACTAAAAGCAGGCGAGACTACTACAGCGTTACACTCATCATTACAAACAGTCTGGTCTGAGTCGCCGCCCACTAAAAGCAGGCGAGACTCCTACAGTGAATCATGGATCGTCTCCCACAACAGCAGAAGAGACCATACTAATGTAAAACAGGCTGGTCGGCATCGTCGCCCACTAAAGCAGGCGAGACCCCTACAGCGTATCATGGATCGTCTCCCACAACAGCAGGAGAGACCATACTATCATCATCCCTTCAGTAATGGATCGTCTCCCACTAACAGCAGGAGAGACTGTACTAGCCCGGATTGTTTGTCTCTTTATCCCTTCTCACTTTTTTTTTCACTTTACTATTCATCTCTTAAGTACTGTCGTTAGTTCTGTAAACATCAACTTACCACTTGACAAGCCAATGGCTCGGACGACCCATTTCGTCTGTTATCACTAGACAGGCCAATGACCTGGACGACACGTTTCGTCTCACTCATAATCAGCAATCATTCAGGACAAGTCAGCCGCCTGAACGGACCTGACTTGGACGACAATTTTTGTCAGATGATGCTAAATACATGTCAATGACAAGCTGACCCACTGCATGGGTGTAGCTCGGACGACAAATTTCGTCTACCTTCGGGGACCAAGCCGTGTGCCCACCACCTAATCACCCTGGATTAGTTAGGGCAACACTCCAACAAATTTCAAACCACATTCGTCACACATCAAACACCTAAGTAGTAAGTACAATAAGTAGGAAGTACCTATATAGGAATAAGAAGAAAAAGTCACAACAGTACCTTGTACTCAGCCAGGCTCTACGTAAAAGGGAAAAGTATACAAACTCTCTAAACTGATATAGATCGTTTCAAGAATTTTACAATAATCTGAATCGTAATTGCCGTTAAACCAATTATAGCGAATCACTTCACACAAATACCACAGCCATATACCATCGACGTCATCGCGACGAAAACTATACTTCGAGAACAAGTTACAACCAAGCTTGCCAAATCCACGTGTAAAGACCTCTAACGCCATGGCTCCCCAGACGAAGAGCAATCACAGTAACTGTGTCAGTCACATACATCTCAGTACGCATATCCGTCGAATGGATCACCCGAGTCAGTCACCTCTTGTGACTATACGCTACGGTGTCAAACACCACGAACTCCGCCAGAGTTAAACGCACACCGCGCACCCATAGACGCTTGGGTTTCCCCAAGAGACACCTTCTGCAGGGCTAAGACTACGAAATAACTACCGTGGTACGGTTGAGCACATTACAGTCGATAGAGTCGTTCACTCAAGTCTCTCCCCCTACTTAAACCTGAACATCATCATTGTCAACAAGATCGTAAATTATATCAAAATCGTCTGGTACATGACGTATTGGCATTTTTCTTAACCTTTCGTGAGCAAATTTGTAGGTACGTTTACAATTTACAGCTTTAAGAATATACCGACTACCTTCGAGAACTTCTATTACGCGAAAAGGGCCTCGATATTTCGGATCGAGTTTCGTTTGATTACACTCCTCGTTTTGTAACAAAACAAAATCACCGATAGGATATTAAAAAGCTTAGTTGTCTCTATGAAGGAATTATCGAAATCATATAGTTCCATTTACAACCCTTGCTTCTCAAAGTTACTCAATAATTTTTAGCATAGATGGAAACATAGGAATTTTAACAGTTACCTACAACGACTGCCTTAAAATATTACTACTCACACGTTAGTGACATTTAACTTTAAAACGCGTGATTAATAAAGTCTAAATCAACTAAGAAAATCACATACCTGTTTACTTATTTACTTAACAAACTAGCTACGTAATTAACTAAAATAACTAGTATCTAACGGACTAATTAATATTTTTAGCTTAAAATATATTTCATTGAATCGATTGAAAGTTCTTCTTAAATAAAAATCGATTATTATTTTCAAATCAAATTGGCAACGTATGAAGGAGTCACTAATTTCAAATTTTCTTGAACTGTTAAAAGAAAACAAACGAATGGATAAACTATAGTAAGAATTTTCAATAGTTACCTACTCATAAACAAAATTATTAATCTGAGGTTATCTACCTGCAATCATTGTTGTAATAGATTTACGATTGTACCAAGGTGTTGTCTTGATAACTCTCTGTAATTTAAACGTTCTTAAACAGACCAACTAAAATAATTTTAAACAGTTTAAAAAAAATCAATCAAAGGTAGAAAAAGACTAAAACCCTCAATGAAACAATAATTCTCACCTCTAATCTATAGTTCACGATACGTGTGTGTTTTAACTATATCGAATTAATTATTATCTATTCGGAAGATGGAGTCTCTAAATTTACGCTCTTTGGGTACTTCGACAAATAATATTAGTTGAAATATCGTGTAAGATAGTAGAAGTAAAGACAAAAATATCCGTTACAGAGGGTAATCGGAAATACTCAAGCTAAGACGATATTAACACTTTATCACAAACAAGTGGGTAACCACAAAAACTTAACATAAAGCAAATATAACTATCCAGAGTCATGTACTAACGTCAATCAAACTTTCAATGACCAATTCATTTTCTACAACACTAACAACTATGTAAGCCACCCTTCCAACCAGCAATTACAATTGTTCCACAATCCACGTGTATCCCTCTTGGTTCACGTCACAGTGTATCCCTCCTGGATCACACATTCATCACAGTGTATCATCCTCTTGATGACTACACACTACAGTCTTTAGAGTGCTTACATCATTTTTCTGTCACATCACTAAAATGTTCACCATTATGATCGTCATCTATAAACTCAATTGGTAGGTACATGAACTTCTGGCATCTTCCTTAAACGACTGTCGCTGCGACTACCACGACGGCTCGCACTATGATTACGCTCACGGTCTGACATTGTGACTGAATCGAAACGAAAACTGAATCGCAAAATCTATTAGCAAATTTAATCACTACACAACTACCTACGTATCACAATAAAACTAAATTCAACAAATAACCGGTGAATCGAATTACGTAACCGAACACTGAACAAAAACCACTTGTACACCGATAAGAATAAAACAAACGACCGAAAAGAACTAAAATACCTGGGTACATCGATATTTTCATCATCAAATGTTGCAACTACCTTGCACACTTGCTAAAAATAGAACTTAAACAAAGAAACCTACGCTCGCATCATTGAATATTTTTTTTTTTTTTTTAACTTTGAACTTAGTCTATTCCTCAGTCATACCAAGTAAAAGTTTATGAAGAGACAGGTTACTATTACTACTAGATCGGTTCAAATGATGACGACTCGACTTGCGCTTCGATTTACCGCACGATAATTCAACGGGACTACGCGAACGCGATTCACGTGGCATCGTGAAATAAATTACTCACTAGTAACACTTTCAGTGGGCACGAGAACAGTATCCCACTTCTGATGTAGGAATCGGAAGTGAGGAAGAGGATGACGGATGGTCAAACTCGTTAATTGACGAATTAAGACACTACTTAGTATTCAATGGACTCACCGAGCGGGTACCGTCTATCGCGTGGCAGAGAGACAACTCGACGCAGTGCCCGGGACTTGTGACCCGAGTGTTGGTTTACGGCGGCGCCGCCTGACAATGCGCATTGGCACTCACCACCACCGGTCGAGTTGCCCAATCAGTAACAATTAATTCGTGTACACAAACTAACTATTAGAAGAGTCGAGGTTAAGCTACTAGCAGGATACACAAGTGCACCGCGCCACGCCAGAGCCAAGACTGCCCCAGCCGCGGCCGCAACGATCGTTCCACACACGACGGAATGACTCGAATAAAAATGAGTGAAGGCAGGCGAACACGTCACAACGTCAAAATGACTCAAATAATAGAATGAGCGGGGGTAGGTGAATATCGACAACAGCGCAGGTACCAGGTATGTAGTGACGAAATGCGGTCGCGCTCACAGACTTATAATATGTGTTGGTAAATACTTGTACTACAAATTCAGCGAACACTGTTATTTCTAAAGTTAGAGCTCTAAGACTAACTTTAGTAAAACCTACACACTGCTTAATTCTCAAAAACTATTAATGACTTTGTTTCCAAAATATTCAAAGATAATTTCATAAATAATAAAAAATAAATAATTAGACCGACAAAATATTGTAATAATTAAAAAATTTTTTATCAAAATATGTTGTCGAATGATTGCGTAAACAAACAGATTTAAATAAAAAATATTATCAATTATGTAATATGTACGTTTAATTAGTATGTGTAACAATAACATTTTTACCACAAAAGAACTTAATGTATGTATCTTATACGTTTTCTTTAAAATTATACAATTTTTAATGTAATGTAAAAAATTTACGATGTAATTTAATAGAAAATAGATCTCACATTCCATTTAATAAGATAATTAACGTTAAACTCTTTTTATACACTAATTAAATTTTCTCATGCGTAAGTAATTGAGAATGAGGTTGTTTATAAATAATATAAAAAATCTTTTATATAATTCTAGCAGTTTAGCCTTAACTTTTATAGCAGGTAGGGCAAGTAACTGGGAAAGCAGAGGTTATAAGCCGAGGTAGTAATGTCTAAATTAACACATAATCTAGACTCAAACGATAGATAAAAATAACAATAAAGATGCGTATTATACGCATCTTTATTGTTATTTTTACTAAGAATAGTTCAAGATTTAAAGTCGCACAAATGATTCTTGTATAGTTGAAGTTTAGAAAACCTAAATCAGAATAACATAAGACAAAATAGTCAAAGTAAGTGGTAGGTATACCTAATTATTTTAAATTTACCTGACAGTACTGGCGGGTATCGTTTTAGAATATTTCAGTCTAGCCGACGAAGCCCGCAGGGGGCGCTCACGGCGT
This sequence comes from Melitaea athalia, assembly GCA_905220545.2. Lineage (NCBI taxonomy): Eukaryota > Metazoa > Arthropoda > Insecta > Lepidoptera > Nymphalidae > Melitaea > Melitaea athalia. Next base: position 3,625,122 of record HG992193.1, read on the forward strand.
GGACACGTCGCCATCTTGACTCCCCAATTATTTAGAACATAATCACACTTTTTAAATAACTGGATCCACTTTCTGTCACCGTTCCAAGCTCGTTACACACAAGTTAAAACTTTTTTTCAAAAGTTCTCAGTTTAACCTGATAAGAATTATTATTAATCTGTGGTTATTTTATGACGAGAGACCTAATAACACACTATATTCTACAATTTCAACTAACGCTACTCACAGTAATTGTAACCTAAGAAATATCTGTAACGTTCCACTAAGATGATTATAATTTAACTCGTTTTCATATGTCATTTACTAGACTGATCTCTGTCACACGATAGCGTAATTGTAACAAAAGTACGTTACAAGTGAAAACATCTACTTATATGCTGTCAGAGTGGACAGATATAAAAATAAATTTCCAATAGTCAAGCACTCCATTAGAACCAGAATGATTTATTGAATAACTGCGAGGAAACGGTGCGGTACATTCGTGCACGCGTTGTCAGTTTATATGAAATATCGAAAGGTATTTGAAATTCTATACTTATCGAATTAACAAACTATGTATTAAAAAATACTCGATATTTAGTATGAATTATTATATTGAGGTGAATAAACTAAAACCTCCTTAATGGTGAAAGACATGAATACGTCATGCCTTATTAAACGCTACAAATTAAAACCGGTATTGCAATAAATTTATTTATCTTTAGATTTAACGGAACTAAATATTTTATTAATTACATAACAGTATTATTTTGATCTAGATTAGTTTTTTTACTCCAAGGAAAATATGTGTTTATACTCTTTTTTAGGTGTCTGGGACATTTATTAAGAAAGATTTCCGGTTATAAAATATCAAGTTATGGTAAACGTTACGTCTCAAAACAGAGGTTTTCTCTCTAAAAAATGTTAGAAATAGTTCTATTAGATGCTAAATTACTATAATGAAACGAAAAAACAAACTCTTTTTTTGTAAAGTTAAGTAGAGATTGCAACCTCTTAAGTCCTTTTACGCAGTCATATCGTATTATATATGAATATATATTATATATGCATTATACAAAAATTTCCTTATTTAACAGCCTCTAAGATACTGTGTTGGACAAGTTTGTCTTCTTCTTAGAAATAGGTTACCATACTCTACTATGACTTAGCGGATATAATATACCGTCTTAAAAACGCAGATTTCTTTACAATGATTCCTTAACCAGCAATTATATCATTTTAAATAAAAAAATAAACTTTCGAAATCCAACATAGCCAGAAAACCAATCCAAGAAATAACTAAAAATTTAATATTTTAATGTAATAAATTAAAAATATAGAATAACGTTCTAAGCAACTACTCTACTTAAACAAAATTACAAAATGACTTATGTAGCATAATTGACAACATGTCTTGACCTAAAAGAAATAACCTACATAGTGATGATCATTACAGGTTGTAATTCAATCGGAAGAGAGATTACGAGTAACAGATGCACAATCACTCATTGTTCAGAGCTATTGTTGTATGCACTTGACCTTAATACTTATATTATTGTTCATAAATGATATCACTTCCGGTAATTAAACAATCAATTTAGACATTTAATCGTAAGCCTGACAACACATTTCGTAAATTATGAATAGATAGAAAAACTTTTATTATTCTTTTTTTATTTTTCTTACGAATCCTTAAATGCAATAATAAAACCTTATTTATAAAAAAATATATAAATAAAAAAAAAGTTATTGACATAAAAAATGTACATAAAAACAACCTTTCAATCCATTCCAAACACGAAAGGAACCTAAATCACGTCAATCATGTCATCGTCACAAAATGATCACAGATTAACGAAAAAAAAAATGGATACAGGCGACAGAAATGCCAGTAATCGGTCACTCACGCGCGTTGCACCCGGTACGAGCGATCGCAGAGTAAAATTTCACTCGACTAATGCAATTCTAGGTGAGCAAATGAGTTCTGCTAAGAACGTAGCATAGTATTTAGCGAAGCGGGACACGGTAGCGGATATTTTTTTAGCTACAAACCTCATCGATATAAGAAATAGTCATATTCTGCTACTATAGCTACGAACGCCCTATTTTCAGTACTTTAGTCCGCTTTTCCAATGAACGGACGTCAGAATGAATTACTGGCATTACAAATGGCAATTTTACGTGTAAATAAAATTTTAGTGCTTCATTGTGAGTACGACTTCCAACTTATTTTATAAAACTCCTAAAAAATATATGAATCGTTTTAATATACTATATTATTACGCTGCTGTGTGGCTACGGCAGTAAAGAATATAGCCAACCTCTCTCTTCCTGTGGGTGTCGTAAGAGGCGAGTAAGGGATAACACAGTTCCACTACCACCTTGGAACTTAAAAAGCTGACCAATGGCGGGATAACCGTCCAACTGCTAGCTTTGAAATACACAGGCCGAAGACGGGCAGCAGCGACAAAGCCAGCCCTGCGATCACCAACTCCAGCCCAGCTTGGTAACTATGGGCAAAATACATGAGTCCGCGTCATTTTTGACGAAACTTGTGGATGCCTATGTCCAGCAGTGGACTGCGATAGGCTGAAGTGATGATGACGGTGATAATGATATTATTACGTTTACATGTAAAAATTTAATTTCTTTTTAATTTAACTTTTTTCATATTTTATTTATATTTGTAATGTAACCGCTTCCCTAAGAGATATGTCCTCTAATTTATACTAAAGACTCTACCGGCTTACTTATACACCTTCGCGTGATTTTACATAATTTTTATTTTCTTTTGATTTAAGATTAACCTTGATAATAATTACACTATAATTTTAAAATTTATATGTTCTGCTTAAAAATGAACAGGACAAAGGGTATTTTAAACGTTGACTTTAGAGGTTGTAGAGGAATATTAATTTAACAAAACTAAAATTATTTATTAACCATGTCATGTTCGGTTCAGAAAACTTTGTTACAAGAATTAATGCATTCCTGCAAAACTAACTTTGTTTAATTAATTAGTATAATTGTTTATCATGCGATTCGTTTTGTTATAAAAACATTCGTAGTTTTTTATACGTAATGCGAAATCATTCGAGACTTTCAACGTAATTTTCAAACGTTGGATGATAAAAAAAATAATTATAAACAGTAACCCAACACTATCAAATTAAATTAGTTAACATGAATTAAACACATACAAATAAAAAATAAACACAAACATCACAATAGCCTAGTAAGATAAATATTTCGTGTCTGAACCTTCCGTACACTCAACACACAATGCAAAATACAAACTCCTAGACCAACATTTGTGTGACCTGTACAAACCTTTATAAGAACAACATCGTAAGCACTACACAGACAGTCTATTATAGTATTAAGTACTAGCCGCTGCCCGCGACGTCGTCTGCGTGCGTTCACTGCTCGTTCCCCGTAGGCCGTAGGTGATAGCGTGATAATATGTAGCCTATGTTCTGACCCGACTTCTTAATAATATTCGTGCCAAATTTGAAGTAAATCAATGCAGTACTTTTTGAGTTTATCCCGGACATACATACAGACAAACAGACAAAAATTCTAAAAACTATATTTTTGGCTTCGGTATCGATTGTAGATCACACCCTAAGTATTCTTTTAAAAAAATATTCAATGTACAGTTTTGACTTTCCTACCATTTTATTATATGTATAGATATTAAGCTAAAAATAGTGTCCGAATTTCCAGTATTTACACGAACTAAATGTACAAATTATTACATTATGTTATGGAATCATGTATCCATTTTTAGGGTTCCGCACCTTAAAAGGAAAAAACGGAACCCTTATAGGATCACTTTGTTGTCCGTCTGTCTGTCAAGACCCTTTTTCTCGGGAACGCGTGGAGTAATCAAGCTGAAATTCATATCAAATACTCAAGTTTACTGCCCCATGGAACTGTGAAGGAATCGGGTATCAAAACCTACAGGGCCTACCTACTTCCGTGAACTCAGAATCTTGAAAGGTACGAAGCAACGTCTTATGGTCAAGTATAATTTTTAGTTACATCGTCTAATAAAAATATTTTTAATAATTTTGTTTGTACGGTACCCTTGGTGCGCGAGTCCGACTCGCACTTGGCCGGTTTTTTTTTTGTAAGCTAATATCAAACATAATTATGTATTTAATAGCTTTACATATACGCTTACTCAATATTGTCATCACTTGTAGGGTAAGATAGTACGTAGACCTTACCGGATGCAAAATGCCTTGCAAAATTAATATGATATAAAAATAATTTACGGATTTCGTGCGTTAAAACGCAAAAAAAAATGACAAAAAATTATTTTAATATTTTTTGTGATATAAATTAAGTTAGATAATAATAATTTGAGATAAAAAATGTAAAAATAATATTTATATTATTTAGCTTAGTTTAGTAGATCTAATATACTAGGCTATCATAAACATAGCAGAAATCCTCGATTATTGAATACTAGCTGACCCTGCAAACGTTGTTTTGCCAAATACGATATTAACCCCCTCAACCCCCTCTTGTGGAATTTCGTAAATTCCGTTCTTAGCTGACCTCTAATCGGCAAAAGGAATATTACTACCAATTTTCAAGTCTCTACGCCCATTGGTTCCGGAGTTATCGTGATGAGTCAATATATGGGTGGAAATCTCTTTTATATATATAGATTCTTTTAAGATACAGAAATACGAGTTGTTTAGACTAATGTTGTTATATAAGAAAGGAGGTTAGTTTATAAAATGAAACAATACAAAAAGAACCTCTTAATATTCACAGATTGAACGATCTGAAGTACCAGGCTCACATAAATGTGGTAGCGATCCTTCGAGTGTAAAGATGTGCAGATTGTATGATCTTGGATAAGCGCAATTAATTCGGTAACGCTTTCACCGGTGCAGTCGTTTCTTTATTTGAGCATAGTATAAAAATTGAGACGTGATGAATTCTAATTATTGTAGATAAAATTGTTGATTAATGACATTTTAATTGGACGTTCTAACTGTGGACTTTTTGTATTTAAAAATGTATACATGAAAAAAACGATTGACTAATAGGATAAAGCTAAAGTTATTATTTATAATTCCTCTACAAATCATTAATTAATGAAAATAAAATTTGACAATGAATGAAGAAGTGATAAAAATAATTTCAAACTGTATAAAGATTTTACGGCTCTATAATTTTACTACAAAATAAATTACGAAAGTTATGCGCCCTTATTTCTTCATTATTATTTTTTCTCAACATTATGTTTGCTGACATAATTTAAAAAAGTAAGTTTTTAATTAATTATTATTCAAGTATTTATTGGCCTTATTCCGTACTGGATACGGAAATAAGATAACAAATGTAGAGTCATGGCGTACAAAGTCTGTCTTGTGAGTTCAAACAATATTTTACAGAAAACATTACGTTTTATAAATTTATAATAATAAATGACCATAATTAATCATAATCGTGATAACAAACGGTTATCAACGGACCCGTTACCGTTCGTGATTGGACAGTTATCGGCTGATAAACAAAAACCACAGTCATTATGACCATAAACGCGTACCATACAACGCTTCAGAGACGCCATTAAAGCTGTGACTAAACCATCTTCAACGATCCACTGATCTTCTGTTAGAAAATGCATTCGAGTAATTTTCAAATAAATTTCTTTTTTTATAATTTTATAAAACACTAGGTGTACTCCGCGGTTTCATCCGCGTTAATTTGAGGAAAGAAACGTACTAAAATATAGTATAGCCTTTCTTTGTAAATGGATTATGCAATATAAAAAGAATTTCTCAATTCGAACCAACAAACAGACAAATTTTTCAGCTTTATAATATTAGCATGGATATATCAAGCGGATTTGAAAGCACGTAACAAAATAAAAATAAAAAAAACAATGCGTTAACTGGCCGGTATTACAAAAGAAATGATAATTTGAATAAAGAAATATTCAAATTGTATCATAATTACGCGTAGCTATTACACTCTCTTGGTTATTAGAAATTGTGATATGAACAATAAGATATTGTACAATTTCACGGCGATAAGCAAATGCTTTTTAAATATCATCAAGAAAAGATAACGTGATTTATTTTGCTTAGTAGACGAAAGGTTCGTCAAGACAACTGGGGAATAAAACTGCTCATATGTGTTTAAAAAATCAAATTATGTTACAACTTTCACGGTTCCATTTTTAGGAACTGTTTGAGAAACATTTGGTTTTCATTTGTGCTATAAATAAATAAAAAATGGGCAATAGCTGAAGAAATAGCTAACAGAAAAAACAGAATATATGTGAAGTATTGTGTATACCGATATAAAAAATAAACGAAACCTTTATAAGGAATTGTAGAACAATAGAATGCAATTAGAAAACATGAATAGGTCTAACCAAAATACATGTTAAGTATTGCATGTAGACACAATTCGACGCATCATAGACATCGAGCCGCGGCAGCCTGGTACCATATATTTCATGCATTAATTATTATAATAACTGTGTGTCAGTAATACAGCCTCAGGCGCAACAAATATTTTGCAACAATGCAGCACTGATAGTGCAAGACTGTGATTTTAAAAGCTATATGTATATTATAATGATTTTTTCCTATACTTCACAGAACTGAAACGACTTGAAATTTTCATGTACTGTAAAGGAGTTATCACTACATATTATAAAACACTACATATTATAAAACAAAGTCTCTTCCCGCTGTCTGTCTGTATATATGCTTAGATCTTTAAAACTACGCAACGGATTATGATGCGGTTTACTTTAATAAATAGAGTGATTCCAGAGGAAGGTTTATATGTATAATATATGCAGAATATAGTAGAGGAACACTGATAGTTTTAAAGTTTTCTGATGTGATGTCGTAAATAAACACGTTTTTTGCGCGTAGATTGCAATATTTATTTTATATTTTATGTTTAGTAGTAGTATCAGCATTGCACCCGTGCGAAGCCGGAACGGGTCGCTAGTCTATATACATTTAAATGAATGTTTGTCTGTATGTCCTTTATAGAATCGTAAACTATGCATTTGATCATGTCATAATCTTCAGCAAAGTGTTGCTCATGCCCACAAAAGTTTCTGTGTTGGTACGACAAAAAAAAGCGTAGCAACGCACGGATGGTACAGCTAGTAGAACATAAAAAGTGAAGTACTCACGAAACATCAGGTGTAGTGTTGGCTAGTAACCGCACGCAGTCAAGACAGCCCCGCGCTGCCGCGTAATGGAGCGCCAGGGCTCCGTTGTTGGCGCGCCCGCCCGCCATCGCGCGCCCACACCACCAGCCCTCGACAGCTAAACGACCGCTCCTGGGACAATTTTAATATTTATTTATTTATTTTATTTGGACAAACAGTAGTTAGCCGACCGATGGCGGGATAACCATCCAACTGCTGGCTTTGAAGTACACAGGCCGAAGACGGGCAGCAGCGTCTTCGGTGCGACAAAGCCAGCCCTGCGGTCACCAACCCGCCTGCCCAGCGTGGTGACTATGGGTAAAACACATGAGTTCACGCCATTATTGGCGCGAACTTGTGGAGGCCTATGTCCAGCAGTGGACTGCGATAGGCTGAAATGATGATGATGATGATGATGATGAAACAGTAGTTGCTACATTACTATTTTCACATAAAAACTATACTACAATTGAGCTTAAATGCGCAACATTTTAAGTTATCACAAACCTTCTTAATATTAATATTTTTAGTACATCTTGATAAATTAAATATTTATTTTTTAACTTCATTTCTCAAGGAAACAAGTTATACACATTATTAACATGAATATTGTACACACAAGTGGTACAATATTCATGTTAATTATGTTTGAAACTTTGACGAATAATGACGAAGTACAATGATGATGATTTATACCCATCCGATTTCGACTACAGCGACTACTACTGTCAATATTGTTGAGCATTATTGTATGCTCTTTCATGTGATTGCATGAGCCAATTTTGTCAACAAAGATTCGTTCACATTGTCTTCATTTTTATTTTCGTAGATGTGTTACAAAGATGTTCAAAATAATATTAAACTACTAGCGCATAACGAAGTTATATAAAAAAATATTAGCATAAATGTGAGCGATATAAAAGACATCAACGCGCACTACTCTGCAGAGCGCCATCTATGAGTAGTCCAGCTATCTACTAGGTAAGTCACTTTTGCGAAGTATGCATGAAGTGTGTTTAGCTATTGCTCGCTAGATGGCGCTGTATGTTACTGCACGCATGAAATATTAAAAAAAAATTATATTCCTTGGGTACACGTAACTTTTTTCTCTAGTATTTTTGTATTTTATCACTACAAAAATACCTGTTTAATATACTTGAAAAACCCATTTATATAAAATGCACAAACTTTATAAGAGTAGTAACTACATTACAATAATAGGTATATTGAAATCGGGTCATCAAAATCAAAGCAGTTTATAGTAGGGGAGACGTAGCACATCGACATTCACCGATCTGATAGCTCGATGAGACATATTTTTTATCAAATATAATTTATAAACAAATATGCCTCTGATAACTTTCCTATCGAAAAGTGGTCAATTGTTGGTTAATTAGGTTCTGTTTCGGAATGTTTCAGGGACTAGAACAGCACCTCAGACATCGATATATAATTAATTAACGTACTTATAGTTTAGTTATAGTTAATATCCCCAAACCCGCAGTGGAGCAGCAGATTAATCTCTTATTATTGTGGATTAAGTTCGACATACCCTTCTCCTACACGAAGAAAGTGGTCTATGCCCAGGAGTGGTATAGTACAGGCTAAATCGTGAATAAATTAACCAACAATAAAAATCCAATGTTAGGAAATAAATAAATAAATAATAATAATACAATATAAAAATGTAAATGCTTCAGCTGATCAGCTCACTCAATGATGGGGATCATTAGGGGAGTAGGATTTTCTTATATGTCATGTGTTCGGAAACACACAATACACAATCACAAATGCCCAGACCACGACAAACATCGATATGGCCAGTACAAAATATTTGTAGTGAGCGGGTATCGAACCCGTGGCCGCCAGCGCAACAGTCAGTGCTGTGACCACTGCGCTAACGCGTCGTCATATATAAAGACAAACATCCAGACCACGAATATGACATACTTTTACAATTATTTGTCAAAAACACACGATAACTAGCGCGACAGCCATGAGCCAGTTTTGGTGACTACTGCGCCAACCCGCCAAGTGTTTTTACTAGTTTCTTGGCAACGGACAAAACACAATTTTTTATTATAATTTTATTTTAAACCACTTTCAACGATTACTCATAAAAAGCGTAATATATAAAAATATTTTCATTTCTTAATTAATAAAACTGACTGACGCGGACGTTTAATTACTTAAGATTTTTAGTTAATTATATTTAAAATGTTTCAAACGTAAATTTCATATACAATAGTTTTGTTTATATTCTTAATTAACTAAGCGTTAGTCTATAAATTATATTATTTTCAAATCCGTATATTTTAATTACAGAAATTGCAGTAAATCAACAACGAAAATGAAACGGGTGCAACATTGCTGATTTTAACAAAAATATTGACGACGAATTATAAATTGACGATTTGAGTTGTCAAATCAATATTAGAGTGGTACGGGCGTCGTCTTAAATAGTAACTCATTTACTTATATTAATGCTGTGATAATAGCCATGGGTTTAATTGTAGCTCATATTGAATATATGTTTCATACAAATATAGGCTATATATAATGGTATAGTCAATTAATTTGTTTTTTTTTTGTATATTTTGAGAACACTTGGGTTCAGGTAGTTTAGTTACTTGGGGTGCATGTCGGTCACCTCCTCGTGGTGCACCCTGGGCAACGGGACGGGCAGCAGTATCGCAGTCGCGGTACTGCTGCTCGTCGCGGCTAACGACTGACTAGGGACACGAAAAAAGTATCGATACTTTGTGGTATCGAGTACATTTCCTTTCGATACCGATACTTTAGTACTCGATACTTTGCATTCGATACTTTTACTCAATGAGTACTTTTTGGCAGGTATCGTATCGAAAGATTTACATGAGTACTATTACACTTTTTCCTGAAATTTTGAAAACATTTATGCAGTATTTGTACGATAATTTAAAGCGACGACCTTTTTAACCGACTTCCAAAAAAGAGGAGGTTCTCAATTAGACTGTATTTTTTTAATATATGTTAGCTCAGAACTTTTAACTGGGTAGACCGATTTCGATGAATTTTGTTTTAATTGAAAGGTGTTGCGTGTCATGTGGTCCCATTTAAAATTTAAATGAGATCTGACAAGAACTTTTAAAGATATATCTAATAGTCTATAGTCTTTACTCGACTACTTCTTCGTTGACCAACGTTGTATTATACCGTATAACTTTTTACTCGGTGTACCGATTTTGATGTTTTTAATTTAATCGAAAGCTAAGGGCCTATGCAAACCACGTTTTTTAAACGCGCCGTCGACGCGCGTTTGAATCGATACAAACGCCAACAAACTGCTCTGTAGGATAAAAACGCGCCGTCGACGCGCGTGTCACGCGATACAGACGCGATGCAAACGCGCGTGTGTATCGATTTAGACGCGCCGTTGACGCGCGTTTGAATCGATACAAACGCCAACAAACTGCTCTGTATGATAAAAACGCGCCATCGACGCGCGTGTCACGCGATACAGACGCAATGCAAACGCGCGTGTGTATCGACACAGACGCGCCGTCGAAGCGCGTTGAATCGATACAAACGCCAACAAACTGCTCTATAGGATAAAAAGGCGACGTTGCGCTTAAAAAACGTGCTTTGCATAGGCCCTAATACTTGTCATGTAGTCTTGTTTAAATTAGATGGAGATCTGATTACAACTTTTTGAGTAATTTTTAACGGTTCACAGGAAAGTGGACATAAGGTGCCAATCAAACCACCAAGTGTAAATTCATGCGACGTTTCAATCCTTTATTGGACCATCATCAGGCATCTAAAATTTATAAATATGTGAGAAAGCTGTACAACACATATTAAATTTTAGATGCCTGATGAAGTGATGCATGAATTTACAATTGGTGGTTTGATTGGCACCTTATGTCCACTTTCCTGTGAACCGTTAAAAATACTTATAAAAAATGGACACCTGGACACAATGTTAAATAATGAAAATTTTTGAGTAATCTTTAATAGCGCGTATTTACTTGACTATTTTTTCGTCTTATTACGTTGTATTACTTGTCAATGTAATTGAAGTCGGTTTTTTTTTCGTTTGCGAGCAAACACAATTTTATTTTTTTGGTCGACTGACATATTTGGAAACAGTCGTTCAGTATTTGTGCGAAATTTGAAGCGACCTTTTTTTTAGAAGTTGAAGTATCAATTCCTTCCATTGAGTACTTTTGTACTCGATACCTAGAAGTATCGATACTTTTGTTTCGATACTTTTATGAGTACGATACTTTTTTTTCGATACTACTCATGAGTACAGTATCGATACTTTGTATTCGATACCGTGTCCCTACGACTGACTCGCGGGGTGCGCTCCGGGTACTGCTCGACCCGTGAGCGCACTAGAGGGACGGGGTGGGTGGGTTCGCTTGCCCGCCCTGTAGCGCGAAAGCGCGATTTGCCGGCCGGGTTGTGCTGGCTCCCTGGAGCCTTGCTCGGTTGCTGGTGCAATCCGGCAGACGTGATGTGTGAGGGCTGGGCTGTGCTGGCTCCCTGGAGCTTTAAGCTCGGTTGTTGGTGCAGTCCGGCGGACCCGTGGGGTAGTTGCCGGGTCGTGCTGGGCTCCCTGGAGTTTTGCTCGGTTGCTCGGTGCGATCTGGCATTGGAGGTTGGGCGGGCCTGACCCCCAACGCCATGATGCTAGGCGTTGGAGGTCAGGCCTGCCTGACTTGGAGGGGGGGACGTTCCTGGACATGTGTCCCCATTCTGCAGAAGGTAGACTGGTCTGGTTGAGCGTCCCCTAAGTGGGGTGGCCGGCTGGGGGTCGGGGGATCCTCGGCTGGCTTGAGATCCCACGTCGTCGGGAGGGGTGGTCTTGTGGGTTCCGCCCCTTTGGGTGCCGGGGCCCGGATGTTTACATTCAGGCCAACCGCCGGGGCGGGGTGGAGACTGTTAAAGCGACCCCATCTCGCCCTACTCAGGCGGATGTCTGCTCACACGTGGATGGTTTTTGGTCAGTAGGAGTCTGACATAACCCTCTGGTGCCCCCGCGCCGGAGGGTATCCATGATGGATTTTCCCCACGTAAAAAAAAAAAGTTTAGTTACTTAATTTATGTCAAAAATACATATTAAAACATGTTATATTGGCTTCAATATAAATTGGTTTTAAATTGTACAAATATGGAAATTTTATTTAAATTAACGTAAGGTATAAGATTGTGAAAATCATTTCACAAGTTTATACGTAATATGTTTAGTATTAATAAAATTATTACAATATCCAGGTGATTTTAACATTGAGATAGTGCGTGCAGTTATCGTAATCAACTAATCAAGCAATCGCGGGTTTAATTCTGAGTGACGAAAGTTTATTTGTGTTGACTATCAGGATGATTGTCGTGGTGGGTAATTGTGATTATCCGGATGATTGTCGTACGCCGCGTACGCGGTCACGGCACTGGTTTGTGGCTGTTGCGCTGACGGTTGCGGGTTCGATCCCCGCACATGACAAACATTTATATTGGTCATACAGATGTTTGCCGTGGTCTGGTTGTTTGTGCAGTCCTTGTGGGTCTCCTCGCCGTGCCTCGGAGAGTACGTTAAGACGACGGCCCCGGTTGTTATCACGTACACCTGATAGCGATCGTTACTCATACGATTACGATTACGATTCAGCCTGTAATATCCCACTGTTGGGCATAGGCCTCTTCCCCATGTAGGAGAAGGATCGTTACTCATAGTAGGGAATATATCCGCCAACCCGCATTGGAGCAGCGTTGTGGATTAAGCTCTGATCCTTCTCCAAAATGGGGAAAGAGGCCTGTGCCCACCAGTGGGATATTACAGGCTGGAACTAGGATGATTGTCGTGGTGGGTAAATGTGTGTGATTGTGAAACAGGGACTAGTCATTTTAATGTTTTCTAGTAAGATATGTTGCATTGTGTTTTTTTTAACAACACGTTTACTTCAAATGCTATAATTTAGTTTATTTTTTATCACCGCATATTTATTAAAATTATACTTCTTTTGGCGCCTTAGGGAAAAAATGATGAGAATAAATTTTTACGATGCGCGCACACCGTCACAAAAACTGACACCCTGAAGTTTGCCAGCCAAAGAAGTATTTCTTACGTGCGTTCATAAATACACACACACTTTTTTTATAAAAGATTGACCTTATTATCACTTGATGTATTCTATTTACACAAACTGATCTTAATCAGTTTATAATGAGTTATATATAGGTGCATATAACAAAATATTTTTAACTGTAGTCATCATATGATATAGCAACGAATCAACTCTACTATCACATCACAAATATAAATATTTGGTAAAACAATGGCCTCTCATAGTGCTTGTTTTGAGAGTTATACAACTAATTATATAGTAGCATAATAATATCACAATGATTTTCTGATAGCCAACAAATTCTAACTCGCTTTTAATGAACTTCATTTGGTTATCAGGTCACGATTGAAATGGCAAGTTAAACCTCATACCATTTATGTAAAGTGATAATTACTACGCTATGGAGTCTCGTGGTTCAAAAAAAATGTAATAATGTTTTCTGTATATCTGACTGCCAAAATTAGAGAACTTGTCTAGCAATAAAATTATTTATAAAATTATAAGTATCTAGATCAGGGATGTCAAAGATACAGGCCGCGGTCGCAATGTGTCACAGAAAGAAGAATCATGACTTCACTCGATTCCTCTACGGAAGTTTTAAAATAGGCATAATACATTTTTTTATTTTAATCTGATCCGCCTATAGCCCTATACATATCAAATTTAATATCTATGGCCCTCCACAAAATTGAGTTTGACACACCTGATTTAGATAATGTGGCTAAAGTTTCATGTAGTACCAAAAGTATTTAATTGACCTACGTTTATAAGAAAGTATATACTATATTTGTACAGATGTATTTGATTCGTTAAAGGCAAGTCAGGTGACATGAGCTGGTAGTCAGTTACGTTCAATCAAAACATTAGCAACAATTTTTTTATAAGTATTAATCGCACGCTTGAGAGAGTCTGAGAGATAATGATTAACCGAGTATTTTTTTTATTTTATTTCAAAAGACTACACCCATATCCTAAACTAAAATGGAGTAGGGTAACGAATTAAGTATTTTATATTAAGAAAATACTTTTGCCCCAAAGTGTCATAAATCTAAAATTGTAAGTATACACTTTTATATACCAAAACTCACAATCATCATTTAAATTTACTTTATGATTTGGGTTACAAAGTTAATATTCATTTAAAATCATCTGAACGTGTTCTGACCTCCGGAAGCGAAGGTAGACAGCGTGACGTCTATTGTCACTGGCCCCAAAGGTTCAATGACTAACCGTAGTTTATATCGTTTGTAATTATACCATCCGCGTTACCCGTTTCGCCGTACATAACATCACGCATAAATTTGAAAATTTTAACAACATGTGTATGAAGATTAAGCAATTATGAACGTAACTTAATTTATTTCTAGGTTTTTTCCTATAATTACTAGCGGATTAACTTTTTTGCGAGATCAAAAATCTTCGTAATTTAAATGATAAGCTATAGATAGAGCCAAGGGAAATCCAAATTTGACGAGAGATTAAAAAATAATTAGTTTCGAGTTAAACTGCTTTGAGAATTTGTGGAATAAAAATTGTTTAAATATCGAATATTTACGAAGTTAATTCGCATAGAGAGATTCAGACCATAAATATTTAGTTTGTGCTTTTTTTTAAATCAATGCAAGTCAAAAATTGTATCACAAACATAAAATATACATAGGTACTAATATATATATTTTTTACTTAAATTGAAACCCAACAAAAATTATAGCCTCGACTGATGTGTGAAAAAAACAAAAATTAATGTTATTGCCTACATTTTTTATTTGCATTTAAAATTACGCAAACTGTTTCGCTTGCTTCAATTTTTGATGTTTTTCTGCTTGTAAAATTCTCTCTTGCTCAGAAAAACTATTGTAATTTCGATTTATATACTATATATTTTAAGACTTTTAGTTCTATTATTCTATTCTGAATCGACAAAAAAGACATACCTAAAATTACCGGCGCGCAAAGCAATATCCAAAGTGTCGAGGTCCTCGCTGTAGTCGTGGCACAGCTCTAGCGTCGAATTCCTTGCTTCGTGGACATCGAACAATACCGTCCCATCACTGTTCTTATCCGTCATCACACTTCGATACGACCTCGTCCCGAAGCTGGACACTGTTGATGTCCCGCGAATAAACTTCCTCGGAGGCACGTTCACATTCTGATTAGGCAAAAGGGGCTGTTTTCGCAACCTCTTCTTAACGTACCGCCTCATCCTCAGGGATAGCATCACCCGTATCCTGATATGACGTTTTATGTTCCTGTCGTAACGGATTTGTTCTTTGAACTTTCTATCCCGTTTACGTTTTGGCACCTCGTCTATTCTATCCAAGGTGAAACTTCGTTCGATCAATTTGTTCGACTCTTGGTTAGGCGTTTGGTTGAAGAAGTCCAAATGGTTGTTCTTCCACGCTTTACTCAGTGACCAATTTTCTCCGTACGTGGAATTCTTCACTTGTATTGGCTTCTCGTACAAGTCTTCATCCAGAGCGACCATCTGACGTGATATGAGAAAGTTGTCGATGTTTCTTCCTATTGTACTGGTATGTGAACTTAGTGTCGTGTTTATTAGGTTGGATGTCAAAGTTTCAGACTTATCGAAGGTGTCTCGGCTCAGCTTCGGTTCGGGCGAAGAATTTCTGTTCTTCCTCTTTGCTATCGTCATAATTCGTCTGCGCATGCCAGACATGTTTGTCAACTCACTCTTTAAGAAGGGACCCTTGCGGTCTGACGTCATATCTGGAGACCAGGCGGCGTTCTCGGAACAGCTACAGAAGTCTTTTAAAATCCTCGCAAGAGCATTACAATTGTCAGCCTTCGATCGATCCTTTGGCATTTTTCCATTTTTCTCTTTATTCGTCATTTAACACACACGCGAATGTTTGGGAGGACGCTCACAGTTGTAATGAGTAATGCATATGATCGAGACTAGCGTAATTAGAAATGAGGTTTATTCGGTAACTTCCGTATTCTCATAGATACAATGATGTTGTGTAACGTACGTCAAATGTTAAGCATCATGTCTGAGGGAAAATATTCTCATTAGCAACAGTTAAAGTTTGTCGGTACTAGCTTTTAACCTCAGCTCTGCTTTTGTGTTTAAGATTATGTAATATAGATATCTTTTTATTTAAATACTAGCTTCTGCGCGCGACTTCGTCGGCGTGGACTCCGCTCCTATTGGTCTTAGCTTGATGATATATAGCCTATAGCCTTCCTCGATAAATGGGCTATCCAACACTGAAAGAATTTTTTAAATCGGACCAGTAGATCCTGAGATTAGCGCGTTCAAACAAACAAACAAACAAACAAACAAACAAACAAACAAACAAACAATCAAACAAACTCTTCAGCTTTATTATATTAGTATAGATTCCCTTAATTTTAATCTGAATTAATTAAAAAGTACCAGAGCATTGAAAGTTAATGTATTTGTATGACATCGTTCGTAGAGATGTCATTCAGAAATGTTTTGCCGTAAATAATTAACAAAAAAATGGTAATTAATTAAAATAATAATTGTTGATTAAGTAATCAATAAATGAATAGTTTTTCGCTCCTCTATGTGTCACAAGACTTTGGAATCGTATTAATTGTGCAGTTTTAATTTTTACACATTATTCAGTACCGATGTTACTAAAAGGACATGCAATGATATTAAAAGAAAATTAAAAATTTAAAGAAGTTTTGAGACATAATGTACTTTGAAATATTGGAGGATCTTTTAAAAGAAACTTATTTGTGATAGTGCAACTTATCATTAAGGGCGTGACAATTACTAAGCAGCTTGGTCTAGTTTAAAGAATATTTAATTAAGACACTCAAACAAAGCCAAGGATAAAAGCAAAAATAAAATCTTAATTATTGTAGTCCATAAATTCTTTAGTTAAAAAATTTTTCAGAAAAAAATACTAAATTACAAGCTGCCTGAATAATATTATTTAAAAATTATTTGAATCATAAGATTTATTTACGTTGCTTAGCCAATTTTATTTCCTCTATTTACTTATAAAGCATTTTTCAAGAACATTTTTAATAAAGGGGTTTTAGACCGAACTTAACAAATATTATTGTATTATGTTTAAAAAGACCTAAAATATTTATTTTTGGTATAAACAATCACAGCTTAATCATCATAATAAATTATTATATTGTGTTTTTTTTAATGTATTTATTTAAACTTTATTTTATTTATTTATTTATTTAGATACACATATATATGGTGTTCTGTTGTATTGTTTTACTTTGATCGATGAGTTTTGCATGCAGACTAAGCATACAAAGAAATACAATCAATTTAAAATTGTTCATTAACCTTTTCTATATCTATATAATCGCGCGAGTCGCGAGCGAGTCGGACTCGCGCACGAAGGGTTCCGTACATTCCGTACATTGGCTAGGTAAACAACAGTAGGTACATTGATTTTAATATCGGGCAACAAGCGGCAAAAAAGCCACTTTTGTTGTATGAGCCCCCTAAATATTTTTTTGTATTTTAATTTTATTATTTATTATTAAAGTAAATATACAATTAAATATTTTGTGAATATTTCAAGTGCCTACCTGTTACCATTTATTGATATCGAGCAAAAATAGGCAATAAATCGCGTTTGTTGTATGAGAGCCCCCCTTAAATATTTATTTTATTTTGTTTTTAGTATTTGTTGTTATAGCGGCAACAGAAATACATAATTTGTGAAAATTTCAACTGTCTAGCTATCACCGTTTTTGAGATACAGCCTGGTGACAGACGGACGGACGGACGGACAGCGAAGTCTTATTAATAGGGTTCCGTTTTTACCCTTTGGGTACGGAACCCTAAAAATGAATGTTGCTAAGCGCATAACTCGAGAATGGCTCGACCGATTCGGTTATTTTTTTTTTGTATGTTCCTTAAAAATCACACAGAAGGTGTTTATATTAAAAAAAAACAGACAGAACGAAGTCTGTCCGGGCAGCTAGTATTTGAATATTTATCGTTTACTTATTTACTTATATTTTATTTTGTTTTGACAGTCCTAATAAGTACATACTAGTGGTCGCCCAGAGGTCGAAATTCGACCATACCTAATTAAAAATTTTAATTAAATAAAACCAAATAATTATGAAAATAAAGAACCTTTTTTAAAAAATTTCAACTTGACTACATACTTTGACAATCAACAAATCACTACATAATTATTATAAAACAAAGTCACTTCCCGCTGTTTTTCTGTCTGTCTGTATGTATGCTTAAATTTTTAAAACTATGCAACGATTTTGATGCGGTTTTTTAGTAGATATAGTGATTCAAGAGGAAGGTTTTTATGTATAATACATGCATATTATAGTAGAGAAACACTGGTAATTTTAAAGGTTTCTAACGTATCTTTTATTGTAGATAGTATTTAGTTTCAGTGCAATGCTGATACTAAATATAAAATATAAAATAAATATTTGCAATCTAGGCGCAAAAAAAAATGTGTTTATTTACGATATCACAGTAGAAAACTCTAAAACTATTAGTGTTCCTCTACTATATTCGTCATGTATTATACATATAAACCTTCCTCTGTAATCACTCTATTTACTAAAGAAAACCGCATCAAAATCCGTTGCGTATCTAGTTTTAAAGACTAAGCATATATAAAGACAGACAGACAGCGGGAAGAGACTTTGTTTTATAATAATTATGTAGTGACCGACGGAATTATTTACCGGTATTTATTATATTTGATATGGCGTTTCTAGAATTATGTTTAATTTACTGTCTTTTAGATAATATATATTTCAACGCGATAAGCCCGTTACATAATTAAACAACTCTTACTTTTACATAGTAACGAACTCAAAGCGTGACTTCACACTTGCATACATTAAAAAATACGTATTTTTTATCGCGTGATTGATAATAAAAACAGTTTATTAGAGAAGAAATTTTTCATTTGATTATGTCACACGATAAATTGAAAATTTAATGTTGGAAATTTAAAGTTTTATTTTTTTTTATAAATTTCTTTCTTATAATTTTTCCTGGTGTATTTAAAGATTTAATGTATTGAATGTTTTTGTTAAGTATCGAAAGCGTAGATATTGTTATTGTTGTCTAACTTTCATGGAAGCCAATGCCACTAAGAGTGTACCTAACTATGTGAATAACTTTTTTAAAATAAAATCGGCTTAAGCAACAAACTCTTCTGAGAAAATATTATTTTTAACAATTTGACAGGTCCACAGATTACAAATGAGTATCTGTTTTTTCTTTTTAATTTTTTAATAACGTATGTTTAGAAAAAAACTTAACAATTTGTATGCTGTCTCTTTTATCATTATTTTACTCGCCTTTCAGCCATTATTAAAGATATGATTTTAACTACCCCAGACCAGTGAGCGTGTAATGACTACACGACGGTACCACTTGGACAACTTACTTTCTATCTCATGTTACATGCAAATGCTATTCATCTTTATAATTACTACCCCTAAAGGCAATAATTGCCGCTATTATACAATATTTTTAAAACGACAGAATAAAAATAATTTAGCCAATTAAAAAAAGGGTATTAATTGACTTTAGTTTGTTTCTTTTAATGAAATAGATGTTTTTAAAATGGCGGATTAAAATTAAATGATTACTTAATTTTCAAGTATTTATACCGCGTAAGGGGGGCTACTAGGAATTGCTGTAACAATAGAGACGATACCGCGAACGAAATGCGGCAATGATTTTCATCAAATTAAAACCTTTGAAATTGATATGACTTATTTTAATGTATAATAGAATATCCCAACTTGACTTTAGTATCACTATCACCAAACCATTGACGGATTTTCAAAAATAAATTATACTGAACGTGTAGATATACCTCATCGAATTTGTGTTTTTAGTGACTCTCAAAACTTGGTTAATATCTACAAAAGTTTTAATGTTTACTTAACAAAATAAGTTTCCAATAACAAGTTATTTATTTTACTGCAGATATATACTCACAAAAGGGTAAGCATTAATATTATTAATTTATATGATAAATTATAAAATATTTAAAAACATGTTATTTTCGATTTCATACGAGGTTAAAAGGTCCTGTATGGGGGTAAATGGGAAATACTACCGTTTAAGTAGGCACGCCAAAACACGTAAAATAAGGACGCGTGAGGGGTTACTTGGAACGGTAAAGTTTAAATCGGAATACAGTTTTCACATTAAATAATTTAGTAATTATTATTTTCACTGCATTTTTACTTTCTTTTCCTGCATATTTATAGGCACATAGGCAATATTTTTTTATATCTAAATATAAGTAAAGTAGTAAGTAGTAGTAGTAAGTAGTTAATTATATCTAAATATAAGTTTCAGACTGAGTAATACACTCCGAATTTAAAAACAACAAACAAAACAGTACAAGAAGCATACCAAGAGGATATAAATATTGCATTTCAAGACTGTAAAACCATAAGTAATTCGTGCAATGAAATTAATAAAAAAACTTCTATATGTATATCTCTATTCAACATCAGTATAGTACAAGTTATATGAAGTAGTGAGATTGTCAAACTGTATTAACTACTGCATCTACTAATCTTCGTTTTAAATTTTTGCCAACCCTTATCATTTTTCCTTATTTTGCCTTTTCTGATTTCAATTCACCACGGTTTAAGTATGAATGGGAACAACCTATATTTGGTTATATTATATTTTACCATTTTTATCATAAAATAGTAAAATATAAGATAGAAAAAGGACTCTGTTATTACCCTATTATAATTTAGGTAGAAATAATTAAATGTTTAAGTACTCTATCTAATAAAATAATCTAGTAAAATAATTAAAAATCATAAAGTACTCTATTATTGCTTATTATTTTCAACCATAATATATATATAAATTATCGTGCTAACTTCGAAATTGTGCCTTTTAACCTCATTTTACGGTATTTATTTAATAATCTAAAAACCAGTTCGTAGCTGGTAATAATCTTTTTTTTTTTTATTAATGTAAACATTTTTTGAAAAATAAGCTATGGATGTATCATATTTTATTACGTAAATATGAAAACTAAAATGCTCATACATAAACTGTATGAATAAAACGAAAGTAAATTTCTATTGCATTTAATTATGCATGAATCAGATGAGACCGATTACTTTTAGAAATAAAGACTAAAAAATAAATCAAGTATTCCTGACTTACAAAATAGTATCAGCACAAATTAGTAAATAGTACTGAAATTAGTCTGTTTTAGATAAATTTAATTGCAGCGATAGATTTTTATTTTTAAAATATTATACGATTACTTTATAGTTTTTTTTTTGGTCCTTGGCTTTATTATATTTTTTTAATGTTTTAATTGCTAAATAATAAACGGAAACCTAACATTTGACATTAGAAATTTAGTCCCCTAAAAGGTTATTAGTTTCGTTTCTTTTTAAACCAGTACATAAACAAAGATTTTACGTGATAATGCCCCAAAGATAACGTGAGAACAAATTTCAACAAACAAAAAACGTTTACCTATTTAAACCTATTTAATAAAATGTACATAATCATAAATTCATATTTAATCAAAGATAACTATTACATAAAAACTAGTAACGATCAAACGCTTATAAATCGAAGATAGTTTATAATTTACAAAAACATCAGCATCCGAAAATATAATCTCTTATGCAACACATAGTTTCACATTCACTCTCACAGCACGATATAATATGTTAATTCACTTTCGTACACGATTCGATAACTCATAAATAGTCTGTGGTAATAAAAAAATATATAAAACTCATAGGCAGTCTGTGGTCATAAATTAAAAATAAAAATGTCAAAAAAGCGCGCCAAATCGTACACGGGACACGCTGCTTGACGGTCACCAAATGTACTGTTCAAGTACAGTTGACCATGTCGAATTGCGCGTGTGTAACGACTGCGCGGGCAGACTCGCTCTTTCTCCCATTCCTACATAAATGATGATCGACGCTGATGGTAATTAACAATTAAATAACAGAGCAATGACGATATGATTAAAGATAAAAAAAGCTTTTGGTTGTATAATTTAATAATAACAATATAATCACAGATTAAAACAAAGAACAAAATTAAAGATACGAGCAGTTATAGATAGACGACGACCAGGCGATTTTATTGCTAAAAAGCAATTCCGTCTCAATAGTCTGAACTTCAATCAATTCTTTCTCACAAGATGTGGAAAGTTACAATTCTAAAAAGTTTTTATCCTTAATTGTCGAAAATATTTCTAATTATTTTTCTTAAGTAATAGAAAATATTAAAAAGATTTTAATATATAAAATTTAATCTAACAATAGACAATACATATAAAAATTTACGTTATAATTAACCTCGAAACCTGGTGGTCTTAAAATTAATATAAAGACGTATTACGTACACACGATTTCAACACTTTAAAATGTTTTATAGTTGTCAAAATGATTATAATTTTTATTACTGCTACTTTTCTATTGACTTAATATTGGGACATAATTTTTTTTTTCAATATACAAACTAGGACCTAGTATAATATAAACAAGTATTATACCAAAAGGAAATTTCAAGTCATAATAAATTACATTTTGTTAACGAACTAATCTATACTAATATTATAAAGAGGTAAAGTTTATAACTTTGTTTGTATATACGGGGTAATCTTCGCAAATACTGATCCGATCATGAAAATTCTTTCGCTAACAGAAAGCTACACTATTCAGGAGTGACAAGATAAAAGGAAAAAGATAAAAATATATAAAGATTTTATATCAGCAGGATTTGAACCTGCGCCCGCTGACGTGCCGTGTCAACAATTCAATCTAATCAAGCATTATTATTTGCCTTAGAAATTAATTGGTGATTTTAAAACATTTATATTTATCTGATTTGCTGAAAATAGTGAGAGTGTATTGGAACATATCAAATTTCACCGTACCCTTCTTATGTGAAATGGATTATAACGCCCAACGAAGTGGGCACGGGTCGGCTAGTATTTGATAAATCTGTTTTAACGTCAAAAATCCTCCACCTCAAATGAAAAAAATATTATTGAACATGAGTTAAATAAAAAGTATTTTATTAATATTTTTTTCTAATGTTATATGTTTATTCCACTCATTATAATGAAACAATTTCTCGGATTTTATCGCGGTTTATTAGATTTTTTACATGCCTCCCATCCAGGAGAGTCCTCCCGTGACCATGGTTGCTGTAAAGTATCTGATACGTAGGGCATGTAAAAAACCTAATAAACCACGATAAAATACGAAAAAGTTGTTTTCATTATTTTATTAAGAGTGTATGCTACCTCTAATTGCTTATTTTCCACTCGGCAGGATCTCCATATCTTCCAAACTACTGAATATTTAAGTTTAAAATTTATGTATGGTAAAGTTCAGGACATAAACTATCTTTCATATGTTTCGAAAACACGATTCCATAAAATTTTCTCGATACAAAAAAATCGCAAAGTTACCTCTATTTTTTGTATTAAAACCCTAATATCTCAGTAAATATAGAAGTTATGGACTTGAGATTAAGCATGGTAATTGAAATAAGTATGAAGAACATTTTATATGTTGCGTTTTTAAAAAATAACTATTGATAATGTTTGTGGGGAGAAATAACATATAATTCGCGCGATGAACAACCAAGCGCTCTCAATTCTCATGTGTGTCGGTATAGCACGTACAAATTAACTTGACACCTGGGCCGATGACGGCAACTTCAATGTACGGTGTGAAAAATAATGTAACATATTATGATAATATGTTACATTATTCTACTATATATTTTATTGATATATTAACATATATTATGATATGGTTACATTATTTTTCACACCGTACAACGTACATTGAAGATGCCGTCATCGGCCCGTGTCAAGTTAATTTGTACGTGTTATACGACGAAGTGCGGGTGAAATCTGAATTCGAGCTGAGGTAGTGTAGCCTCTTAATGACCAAAAAATTTTTCAAAATAAATACATACCTACCTATAGAGACTAGCTGACCCGGCGTACTTCGTACCGCCTAACAGTGGATTCTTTAATTTTTTATTTATTTTTAATACTTATCCTTTCCGAAACCCCTCCACTAACACTTTATAGTATGGTATTAAAGTTCAAATTGACTTTCAAGTATTATTATGAATTTTTTGTACGAGAATATTGAAAAATTTTCAGGGAATTTTTTAAAATTTTCTCTCCGTAAGAACCATTTTCGTACTTCAAGGAATATTATAAAAAAAGAATTAGCGAAATCGGTTCAGCCGCTCTCGAGATTTGCGCTTAACAACACATTCAGCGATTCATTTTTATATATATAGAGATAGAGATAGGAAGAATTTCAACTACATAATAGTAAGTAATGGAAAAAAAAGAAAAATGAAACCGAACTTATTTTGCCTGAGATTATACATTTTCGGCTTCCTAATATACTAATATTATAAGTCCAGAGGGTGGAACCACTAGTCGATATCTATCCGATAACTGGTTGGAACCGCTACGGGTACGCGACCCCGGACTGCTCTAGCTGCTAGTGTCACACCCCCCTCCCCGTAATCCGTGGCACTGGTATCCCTAACCCCAGATCCTTTTCTTACATAAATCCTTCCTACCTATCCTTCTTCTTAGCCAGGAATTCCCAAGGAGGGTTGATGTCAGGCAGGCGGCCGGTCGTAAAATATTCCATGTCAAATCTTTTACAACATGACTTTTTTTTTATAATTAGATAGGCTTGCGTTTGACCACTATTCCACCTGATCTTAAGTGAGAATGCGGTCTAGGATGGAGCACGCTTGTCTAGAAGTAGCCTATTCACTCGCGTCTTGAAGATACCCAGATTGTAACTTTCCGGAAACACAGATGCCGGTAGAGAGTTCCACTCCTTGGCCGCACGCATCAAGAAAGTACTAGCGAATCGCTTAGTGCGTATGTTGGGAATGTCGACTGTATAAGGGTGGCGTAACGCCGACTGTCTAGTCGTACGGAGATGGAAGGGGCAGGGGGGAACCAGGCCGTGGAGTTCCTGCGCACACTCTCCGAAGTGTATCCGATAAAAACCGACAGGTGACAGGATAACTTCCATGAGAAAACATGTTGTGCCGACCCTACGTAAGTGGGATAAGGGCAGGGAGATGATGATGAATATACTAATATTATTGTATACATACGAGTAGGTACATTTAACTACTATGGGCCGGTTTTACCAGTTGTGGATAAAGTTTATCCTGCATATAAGTTACGAATAGACTTTAACAGCATGAGGTAGATTAGGCTATTAGGGTGTATTTCATAATCATTTTATATCTATATATAAAAAAGATTTCCACCCATTGACTCGTCACGATATCTCTGAAACCATAAGGCGTAGAGACTTGAAATTTGGTAGGAATATTCCTTTCACCGAGTAGAGATCAGCTAAGAACGGATTTTACGAAATTTCACCTACAAAAGGGTGTTGCGAGGGTTAATAACATATATGGCAAAACAACGTTTGCGGGGTTAGCTAGTATATTATAAAATACAATAGAATTGAAATAGCCCACAAATATAGTGAAATTCGATTATAAGAAAGAATAATATATCAAAAACTTTATCTGTTGGATACCGTCATGCGTCAAATAGCGTTATCCACGACTGGTGTAAGAGACGTGGAAGATCGACCTTCACCGATCTGATAACTCGATGGGACATATTTTTTATCAAATATAATTTATAAACAAATATTCCTATGCTAACTTGCCTATCGAAAAGTGTTCATAGCTTTTTTTAATTTAAATAATTTTAATCAATTTTTTTACATCACTTTCACTCATATGATAATCGAATGAGTTTTATATCAATTGATAGTTTTTAACACACAGAATATGCCTAGGTAGGCTTGCCTACTTATTTCTGTTCATAGCTACCTGGCAAGTAGATGTGGACAACTGAACAGGTAGGTCAATATAGGTAACTACATCGATCTGTTAACCAATCATATAGGCTTGCCAGCAAAAAAAAATCAGTTCGATAGGCAAGTTAGCATAGGCTTATATATACTAATATATAAAGCTGAAGAGTTTGTTTGTTTGGTTGTTTGTTTGTTTGTTTGTTTATTTGTTTGAACGCGGTAATCTCTGGAACTACTGGGCCGTTTTGAAAAATTCTTTCAGTGTTAGATAGCCCATTTATCGAGGAAGGCTATAGGCTATGTGTCATCGCGCTAAGACCAATATAAGCGTAGTCCACGCCGACGAAGTCGCGCGCAGAAGCTAGTTTGTTTATAAATTATATTTGATAAAAAAAAATATGTCTCATCGAGTTATGAGATCGGTGAAGGTCGATCTTCCACGTCTCCTCTACCAAACCGCTAAAACAGGCTCTAAGGTATACACACGAGTATATATTGCTTGTATTCAGTAAATTATGATTTTAAACCGGTTTTACCGCATAACGTTTAGCTAATAGAAACAAATAAAAAGTGAAATTTGTAAAATGTAAATTTACTTTTATATAATAGAATATAACTTTCCACTTTTCGTTGAAACATGTTACAGCGGCCCTTGATATATTTATGCATGTTTAATACATATTTAAACACATGTTAATTACACTTTAATATTTAGATGTTTATGTATATTCCAATGTGTTTTATGGTCTTACAAATCTATACTAATATATAAAGCTGAAGAGTTTGTTTGTTTGTTTGTTTGAACGCGGTAATCTCTGGAACTACTGGGCTGATTTGAAAAATTCTTTCAGTGTTAGATAGCCCATTTATCGAGGAAGGCTATAGGCTATGTGTTATCACGCTAAGACCAATAGGAGCGGAGTCCACGCCGACGAAGTCGCGCGCAGAAGCTAGTGTGAGTATGTCATGAGAATATGACTTCAGAATTGGTACTATATCCTTTTTAGGGCAAACAAGCTACGTTTAGACTGAACAACAGCAGGTAGAATAGGCTGTAGGGCCTGTTTTACATCAATTAATAAACTACAAGTTTAAGATTTTGATTACTGATTTGAGATTCTGCTGTGTGGTGACGGCAGTAAAGAATATAGCCTAACTTTATCATCGTCATCACTTCAGCCTATCCCAGTCCACTGTTAGACATAGGCCTCCACAAGGTCGCGCCAAAAATGGCGGGAACTCGTGTGTTTTGCCCATAGTCACCACGCTGGGCAGGAGGGTTGGTGACTGCAGGGCTGGCTTTGTCGCACCGAAGACGCTGCTGCCCGTCTTCGGCCTGTGTATTTCAAAGCCAGCAGTTGGATGATCATCCCGTTATCGGTCGGCTTTTTAAGTTCGAAGGTGGTAGTGGACCTGTGTTATCCCTTAGTCGCCTCTTACGACACCCACGGGAAGAGAGGGGGTGGCTATGTTCCTTACTGCCGTAGCCACACAGCCAATTAACAGACTGCCTACCGACACCTGCCTACCGAGATCCTTGCCTACCGACAATCTTTGCCTATCGACACATATAACAGTAACCTTAAATACACATAAATAAAACCACATAGAATGTATAGCTTTCTTGTGAATGTGTGCGCCGAAAAACTTATTGCATAATAAAAATTTCCGGATGTTAAGTGTAAGTCCACATGTTTGTTCGCACGCCCGATGGTCATCACTGAGGAACTGATAAGTATCTTTTAGGAAGCAATTAATGACTTTTAATTATCACTTCAAACACAAAAACTTATGTCTATAAAACATTGCGTAATTAAAGTAAACTGTAATTTAGCTTTCTATTTAATTATTGTTTCATTTATAAGCATTGTATTGTTAGGGTGGATTTAGACCAAACGAACAAAGAGCTAGAGCTAGAACAAGAGCATTCTTTCTTGATCTTCGAACACTCGTATTCATATTTATTATTAGTTTACACTAAAAGAATTTGATAAGAATTTGATGTAGTGGGGATAGAATGAGCATTCGCTCGTCTGATGTAAATCGACCTTTAGTTTTATAAAATAAGTAGTAGTCGAAATAAATTCATGAACTGTAATGTAATTGAGGTAGGACACAGCAGGATATGTCCTGCTTAAAAGATCCCTCAAGATTAAGAGACCTCAGAGAAGATTACAACTATATTGCTTTCAAGCAGTGTTGTGTTCCCGTGGCGAGCAAGATTATCAGAGCTCTTGGCGAGGGTTCGGTAGGGCTTCCGATGCTTCTGGTGTTATGGTTCTATAAGCTACGGTAATCGTTTATCATAGGTGAGCCGGACGCCGTCTTGACGAACTAGGAGTATTAAAAAAATCATATAAACTTGAAAATAATAATATAGTCGTATTTAGATGCAACAGTTCAAATGTTTATCTTACTTTACAATATGAAGTTAAATCATATCAGTTTACAAGAAGGTGTTTTAGGTAATATTCATCATTATCCATTGGGCATTTTTAGAGGAACAGATAGAGAGACCGACAAATTAAAAAATTCAAAAAGACAGTTTTTGGCTACACTATCGATAGAATGTATTCCAACAAAGTTTTCAAAATATCTTAAATGTACAGAATTAGTTATTAAAATTTTATTATAAAATACATAATGGCAAAATGTTTCAAAGAGCAATGAATCACTATATAGGTACTACATTATATAAATGTATTTTTATACAATTATCGATCCGGGACACAAGATGTGACCTACATGCTTTGATATTAAACGGTTTTATTTTATATTTGTTTTGTCTTAATGATAATATGGAAGACTCATCAATTAATAAAATATGGAAGTAAATGTCTGACAGTATTTGCTTAGGAATTAATACAGAGACTTAGGTACATCTGTGCTTATTTATATTATTGATACTTCATATTTTTATAATTTAATACTGCTCAAATGTCGGTGCACAATATTGCAAAGAACGGGTAAAAAAAATGTTTCACAACGCTTAACATAAAAATAATATTTTTTTTCAAGTTGATGATTGTATTTATAATTTGAGTATACATTTGACCTGGAGTGGAGACCGCGTCTTAGCAAACGCAGTGTGAGACGACCTCCGGCCCGTTGGACCGACGATCTACGTAAGATTGCCGGTGTAGGCTGGATGAGGATTGCGGAAAACCGGGATGTCTGGCGCGAACTTGGAGAGGCCTATGTCCAGTAGTGGACAGCAATAAGCTGAACTGGTGATGATGATGATGATGATTTGTGCTAGCTGAACTAAAATGAATGTGACATCCTACTCCTGGGAAAAGGCATCTTTCACCAGATAGGACAAGGAGAGTTTAACCAACACGTTGAATCGTTTTATTGACAATCTTTATACCACGAGTAATGATCACTGGCAAGTGTCTATGATAACAACTGAGAATGAAAACTTGACATATTTCATAGTTTTCCTAGCTTGACGTGTTCTTTTATATTTCCATCGATCTAAGAAACTATATTTATACAGATGAAAGAACCCTTTCTCTTTTATCTGTCAGAATAGATGTAAGTTAATTTTAAATGTTGGAGGATTATTATTTTCAAGTAATTGTGCATTAAATCTATACTAATATTATAAAGAGGTAAAGTTTTTAACTTTGTTTGTTGTTAGGGGGTAATCTTCGCAAATACTAATCCGATCATGAAAATTTTTTCACTAACAAAAAGCTACACTATTCAGGAGTGATATAGGCTATATTTTATTGTTATTGAACAAAAACAAATAATGAAAAATAATAGTATATGTAAAGCAAGTCGTAGAAATACGAGCGAGATGAAAACTTTACTATATATTTGCATCACAAAAATAATAATATAATTAACGCCCAAAGAAGTGGGCACAGGTCGGCTAGTTTGAAATAATTTAATTGATCTTAAATTATCTTTCCGCTCCGAAACTCATTTGCGAAATCGTGTAATGAATGATTCCAACCTACAAAAAACAGTTCTATTGTAACATTGCTTCATAAGTACTGTGTTAAGTTTAAGACATAAGTACATATATTATAATTATATATGTATAATTAAATTAAAATGTCTGTCGGGTAGTGTTGTTATCTATATTTTTTAAAATAATACCGGTTGTACAACTGATGATTTTAATGTATCAATTTATCGATTTGCAAAAAAGTATGTAGGTATATGTATTATTTAAGTTTTTTTTTAAATACATACTTTATAGATAAAATTGTATAATTGACTTGAAGGAACTATTAAGTCTTTACTATATACCTTTTTCAAAATATATACCTACTTGTGATGTCAAAGATATATTTCAAGATAATAAATAATACATTTAATAATACTTTAAAACTTAGTCCTAACATTAAACGAATAAACTTGCTAAATACTTTATTGCACACAAAATTCCGAAGCCATGATATTGCTTTCCATTTTTCTTGTAAATTAGTTCATAATAGAAGAGCGACTCCATCTGCCTCAAGTGTTTTTTGCACTTAATTGAGGGAACCTACCACTCTGTGTAATAACTCTGGTACATCACTATAACTCTGGTACAGAAAAAAACATTATTTTCATTTTCATTACGAAATTCCAAATAATTATGTGAATGTTAATATCTAGATATTATTGTTAGCTTAAATTATTTTGTTAATAATTATTTCGTTAAAAGTAGTGTAATTGACTTTTGTTAAATCATTTTTAAAAAGTATTGCTATTGATTTTAGTTGCTGTTTTGATATTAATCGATTATTATAAAAGCCATGATACCACCACGGTGGGGGCACTTCTCGTTTGGATTTTGAGACGAGTAGGTACAGCTTAACTAATTGACTGATTAGTTACAGTAATTGTAATTACCCGATTGTAAATCGACTGAAATAAACAAGTATCAGTACCGGCTGTTTTATTTGAAGGAAGATTCTCCATTAGTTCAGAAGTGGGATGATTCTCTGCGTTCAAGAAGTTAATAAGATAATGAGTGAAAGAAGGAGCAATTATGATCGCCAGTTAAGGCGTAATCGAAAATCAATGTCACACCGTCGTGACCTGGTGGAAGATGAGGGTAGGAGACGTTCGTCTAGCAGGCATCGTTCGAGGTCACACCTGAGAGCTTCGAGGACACCTTTAGAAGCCAGTTCTACGATGCATCGATCGGTGGGTCCTCGAAACTATAGAAAGCGAAGACGAATACTGGTGAGTGAGTCTTCGGATTCTAACAGTGAAAATGAACTTGAGCTTAACCGCCCGAATTTGATAAGGAATACTATTCCACAACTTGAGACTACGACTGACAAAGTAGATCCAACATTTACCGCAGAAGATATAATAAATTTAATTAAGGCATTACCTTCAACATCGTCACATAATCAAAATCATTTTTCGATGACTTCAAACGCAGTTCCTGAATTCGATCCCGCGAACAAAGAACAAACAATAGATACGTGGTTAGTTAAGGTAGAAGAATGTTCTAAATTATATAATTGGTCAGAGACTCAGTTACTTCATTATACCCTGCCTAAATTAACGGGGGTAGCTAAAGTTTGGTATCAGGGCCTCCCTTCTGTAAATTATAGTTGGACTGAATGGAAAGAAAAATTGCATAAAACCTTTCCAACTGTCCAAAACTATGCACACCTTTTACATGAAATGTTAAATAGGAAACCAAGGTATAATGAATCATTAGAGACGTATTTCTATCACAAAATTAATTTATTAAACAGATGTGAAATTTACGGCAAGAAAGCAATAGATTGTATAATTGCCGCTATAGACGATCGTAGTATTCGATTAGGGGCCCAAGCCGCAAATATTTCGGTACCTGAAGATTTGTTAGCTTACTTCAAATGCATTGTTAACAAATTTGATGACAACAAAGATAAACGGATAGTGGTAAATAAAAATTTTACAAACAATGTCAAACCACGACCTTTCGTAATAACATGTTTTAACTGTGGTGAAGAAGGTCATCCTAGTTTTAAATGTTTAAAGCCCTTGATAACTTGTACAATCTGTAAACGTCTAGGTCATTCGGCTCCCAGTTGTAAACGTTTACAAGCGAAATTCAACAATCAAAATGATAAAAATATTTCTGAAGTAAAATTAACGGGCAATTTAGATGACAAATACGTATTACCAGTAATAATTAATAATGCGATTTCTAAATTAAGTTACGTCGATTTGGGCAGTCAATGTACACTTATTAGGGAAAGTGACTTTAATGAATTAAAAATCGACTTTGAGCCTGTCAATTCAATGTCCTTAAAAGGTTTCGGCAACTTTTTAATAAAACCTATAGGAAAAGCCACACTGAATTTTAAAATTCAGAACGTTAGCACTACCGTTGAAGTTCTTATCGTTCAAAACAATCTTTTAAAGTATCCCATATTGTTGGGCCATTCGTTTACGGAACAAAATGGTATAACTATCATAAAAACGGACAAGGAATTAATTATACATAAAACACAAAAATGCAATGAAATAGGTAAAAAGGTGAATTTAGTTATTAGTGAAAATTTTGATATAGAAGCAATGTCGTCAATACCTATACAAACAGAAAGTAATGTAGGGTCTTATAAAGTGTATATACAAGAATCTCTTCGGATTTCGAAACAAGTTAAATATTTTGTTTTACCTGGCGTATATACAATTAATAACGGAAAGGGTTGTATTGTGTTGATGAATTTAAGTGAACGTAAATTAAGTTTCTTGAAAGGTCAGTTAGTAACTAGGGCTCGTATGATAGAAGATACTAATATGACAAATAATAATACATTAATGATAAACAAAATTGAAAGTCAAGATTTTAAAGATCAATTAGTTACAGGCGATGCGTTGGGGTTAGAAAAAAAACATCAATTAGAACAGTTACTTTTGAAATATAATAAATGTTTTTCTTTTAGTTTAATGGATTTAGGTTTTACACACTTGACGGAAATGACTATAAACCTTAAAGATTCCACCCCAGTAGTATATAGACCGTACCGTTTAGCATTTACCGAACGACAAAAGGTTAAGGATATGATTCAAGAACTCTTGAACTGTGGCATTATTACCGAGTCATCGTCCGCATATGCTAGTCCAATACTACTAGTGAAAAAGAAAACGGGGGATCAACGATTGTGCGTTGATTATCGTGCACTAAATTCTAAAACAATTAAAGAACATTATCCTTTACCTCGAATAGAAGATCAAATAGATTGTTTAGGCGGGAATAAATATTTTATAACGTTAGACTTGGCTTCGGGGTATTACCAAATTCCAATCGCTCCATCATCCCAAGATAAAACTGCTTTTGTGACTCCTGATGGGCAATATCAATTTACGCGAATGCCTTTTGGCTTAGCCAATGCTCCATCAGTATTCCAAAAAACTATTAACAAAATGTTACTGGAATCAAAAAATATAGCTTATGCTTTTATGGATGACATCATCATTCCATCAAATAGTTTTCAAGAAGGTATGGAGCGATTAGAATTGGTCCTTAAATTAATATTTAAAGCAGGCTTAACATTGAAGCTTTCAAAATGTAGATTTTTCTTTTCTAAAATTGATTATTTGGGCTTCGAGATATCTGAAATGGGAGTTTGTCCTGGTAAAAGTAAAATAGAAGCAGTGGAAAAATTTAAAACCCCTACAAATCAACATGAAGTACGCCAATTTATAGGCCTTGCTAGTTTTTTTAGAAGGTTCGTAAAAAATTTTGCGATAATAGCTCATCCCTTAACACGACTTTTAAAAAACAATGTTAAATGGGAATGGGGAACATGCCAGACAGAGTCCTTTAATAAATTGAAGGCTGAATTAGTTAATAGGCCGATTTTAGCGTTATACAATCCAAAAGCAAAAACTCAAATTCATACGGATGCTTGTAGTAAAGGGATAGCGGGAATTTTATTACAAGAAGATAATAACGGCATTTATAGGGCCGTTTCTTATTATAGTCGCCAAACTACAATAGAAGAACAAAAATATCACTCATTTGAATTAGAGACACTTGCAGTTATTGCTTCACTAAATAGATTTAGAGTTTATGTGTTAGGCATTCCATTTACAATAATTACTGATTGTAACGCGTTGCGAACGACTCTGTCTAAACGAGATTTAATTCCGCGAGTTAGTAGATGGTGGCTTCAGATTCAAGAGTATGACTGTAATATTGAATACCGACCTGGGACTCGAATGAATCATGTAGATGCTTTAAGCAGAAATGCTATACCTAGCTCAAATGAGCCAGAATCGGTATTTGATGTTCTGGTTATAGAAACAGAAGATTGGTTAATAACGATGCAAAAAAACAGACGATGAAATTATAAAAATAAAACGCGTTTTAGAAGACCCGGAAACTATAACAATAATTGATATACATAAGAATTATAGGCTGAAAAATGGGAAAGTTTATAGGTTAGTCAACAATGAATTAAAATGGGTTGTACCAAAAGGAGTAAGGTGGCAATTATTAAAAAAGAATCATGATGAGTTAGGGCATTTCGGAGTAGATAAGACATTAGAAAAATTAAAATCTCTTTACTGGTTTGCTAAAATGAATAAATTCGTAAAAAAATATGTACGATCTTGTCTCGAATGTAACTATCACAAAATTCCGGCTGGAAAGAAACAAGGAATGCTTCATTCAATTCCAAAGGTTGACGAACCATTCCATACTATTCATTTGGATCACATTGGTCCGTTTGTTAAAAGTAAGTCAAAAAACGCTTATATACTTGTTATAATAGATGCATATACTAAATATATTACGATTAATGCTGTTAAAAATACTAGGACTAAAACAACTTTAAAAATATTGAACAAATTCTTTAGTTTGTTTGGTGTCCCCTTTCGAATCATAAGTGATAGAGGAACATCATTCACTAGTAAAAGTTTCAAAAGCTTTGTCGCTAAAAATGGCATACGGCATGTACTAAATGCAGTAGCCACACCGCGAGCAAACGGACAAGTGGAACGATATAATCGTACAATTTTAGAATCATTAGCAGTTAAAAATCATAATGAACCGGAAAATGAATGGGATAAGCATTTGGAAGAAATTCAGTTAGGATTAAACACTACTATAAACAAGGGTATAGGGAAAAGTCCTTCAGAAGTTTTATTTGGACTACGATTGCGTAGTAAAGGTGATAGTATCGTGTCCTCATTATTGGATAAAGATGGTAATAACATTCGTGATGTAGTGAAAGTAAGAGAAGAAGTTAATTCAAAAATAATTGAAGAGCAAAGAAAACAAGAAAATACGTTTAATAAAAATCGAAAAAAATCTCTTAAATATAAAATAGGTGATTTAGTCAGAATTGAACGCGATATTTCTAGTAATAAGGGAAAATCAAAAAAACTTTTACCCAAGCTTCAGGGACCGTATCGAGTATTGAAAGTGTTAGACAACGATAGGTATGTAGTAGAGGATACTCCTCTTACAAAGAAAAACAATAGGAAATATGAGGGTGTAATATCCGTAGATAAAATGTTTCCTTGGTTGACTTATACTCAAAATTATCTTAATGATACTGACGATGACTTATCTGACCAATCAGTCCATAATTCTAGCAATGAAGGGAATGACAATATAATTACTACAAGTGAGATGAATAATAATGAATTAGGTAATGAAGTAATTGACAGAGACAATAATGATAACGATAAATAAGATAAAATTAGCTATGTCATTTGAAATTACTGGATTTAGGAATTGGATATGGATAATGATAGAGTCTGGTGCACATGAGACCGATAGGTCAACTATGAGTGTACCAAGCTCGCATGATATTCTGTTTGCACATGAGGCCGATAAGCCAACTAAGGAGTGCAACAGATTTGTTGATGAATTGATTCTGTGAATTGAAAAAGAAATTGATATTATTAACACTTTCATGCGAACAACGTATATGTACGTCATATATTGGTAGATATGATATGGCACAACGTACTATTACGTTCAACAAAAACTCGATTTATTGAGCACAACGTAATGGTACGGTGTCTGGCCATACTAATGTTTAAAAGTTCGGTTGCTGTGCCACAACATATCGAATTCTAAATATTGTAGTGCTACACCACACCGATTTTATTTTGCCTTCTTTGATGGCACTCCGTACTGATACTAAGTACCCACTAGTAGCGCATGTCAGATTATTTCATATTTTTATATAAATCCATAGTTACTTTATAATGTAATAATGTAAAATTTGATAATATTAAATTAAGTGAATAAATGAATATAGTATCTAAACGTTAGACAACAAACGAATATGTGTCATACTTGTTTGTCGTTGCCTATAAAAACGAGTGTTCCGACTCGATTGGCTCATTTCTTGTTTGAGACATCGACCGGTGCGGAGCTCTCGGGAATAGAAAAGATAAGTATTATTGATATTTTGTTAAATATGTAATGAATAAGTGTATACTCGTATAATGATCTATATTGACGCTGTATTTTATGCAAGATAATTATGTATTACTAATTTTGTACCAAAACATTATTTTCAAAAGAGTAACTGTAGAGTTTCTTGCCGATTCTTCTCTGCAGAATCTACATTCCGAATCGGTGGTAGCTTCACTTTTAAAAACAAATAATTTTAAATTGATTTCACTGATCAGATAATATTTTTAGATTAATAAAGTATGAATATTAAATAAATTCCTTTTTATTGCTTTTATTTACATTTTTATTTCTCTACTCTAACATCAGAAGTGGGATTCTCGCCCAAATTCACCTACAATAATATGTGTGATTTTTTTTTCAGTTGTGCAGGTTATGGGGCCGTCCTAGTCGATCTAAGGAAAAACGATAATTGTGCTGAAGGCTGGTATCGAACATACAGAAAATTGGCTTTGAATTCAAGTGGACCAGCATCCAGAAAGCCGCCACAGCAGCCTTTGAAAACAAAGGGAATTGAGGAACTACTCGAGATTTTACGAAGTTCTCTCACGGATTACGGTACGCCATCCTTAATAATAACCAATCGTGGAACTAAGTTTTGTTCAAGACAGTTGTGACAGTTATTTAATGAATGGCAAACTAGTGTTGGCATTTAAATTTTTAATTCTGACAATTATCAAAATATTAGTTTTTGTATTAATATTATACTTTTATTGTTTATTCGTTTAATACCGGAACAGTACAAAAATGTCACCACCATCTTCCGATGGTTAATGTTTACTTAAGATTAGTCAGTTGCCATCTTTATTAACTGTTTTGGAGGGTAGTTACCTAGTAATTACTGTTACCTATCATTTAAATTTATTCTTCTAATAATTTTATAAGATTGTATTGTGCTTAGTGCGATTATTATTTGTTGAAGTATCCAAAGAGCATATAGATGGAGACGCCATCTTCCGAATAGTTAATACTAATTTTATGATTGGTCAGTCGCCATCTTTGTCATGTATTGGAGGGTATGTTGCCCTGTAAATATGATAATTTGTAAGTAAAGAAGCAGTTATTGTTTAATTATTGTGCGGCTAACGTTGCTGCTCGATAAGTGGCGTATACGTGATTAGTGTGATAATATATTAAATGTAGTTAAAAGTGTATATTGTGAATGAATAACTATAGATTTGTAGTGAGAAATAAGTATTTCGTTGAGTGTTTTCAGTTGTTTTACCCTAGGTATAATATGATAGCGACTGGTACCGATGTGTCAGACTGGCCGAGCGTTGTGTGGAAAGTCCAACTTTCTTTGAACACTACTGTACAGCAATCAATTGGCTTTTCACTTATTACATTGCTTATTGGTAGAAACTCTAACATCCCGTGTATACAAGCTCGGTTAGATGAGGTGATACAAGATCATAATATCATTGACGTAACTGCAGTAGGCTGAACTGACTGACTGACTGATAAATTTAAAGACCGATTTGACCAAATACGTAGAGATAACATAGATTATAGCGTAGGAGGTACCGTATATGTAAATTAAGGCCATATGCGACATGATAAATATTCGATAATGACAGATTCTCATTAAAGGGCATTAGAAATTTAAGAAACATAATACATAGTTGCAAAAAATTTGGCTATGGCCTGGAGAGTGGTCTGAGCAAAATGTTGTTGTAGAAGATTTATTGTGATTATTATTTTAGAATATGATTGTAGAAGATTTATTGTAATTATTACTTTAGAATATGATTGTATTATTATGGATTATGTTGTTGTAGAAGATTTATTGTAATTATTACTTTAGAATATGATTGTATTATTATGGATTATGGATATATTAAGACCCTAGCTGTTGTACGATATTCACTGGCTGCAGGTGATGACGCGTTGCGACTGCGGGGTGTTTAATCTGCACAGTGGGGTCTGGATAAATTGAAACCTTAGCTGTTGTATGATATTCACTGGCTGCAGGTGATGACGCGTTGCGACTGCGGGGTGTTTGATCTGCACAGTAAGGTCTGATTATTATTATTGATTACAGCTATAAAACGATTAATGATATTAAGTAAGCAAATGTACCTATAAGTATTATGTATGTAATTAATAATCAATGATTGATTTTGTGATTGTACTTCGAGAACGAAGTACTTGTCAGTATGGCCGTGTCAGATTATTTCATATTTTTATATAAATCCATAGTTACTTTATAATGTAATAATGTAAAATTTGATAATATTAAATTAAGTGAATAAATGAATATAGTATCTAAACGTTAGACAACAAACGAATATGTGTCATACTTGTTTGTCGTTGCCTATAAAAACGAGTGTTCCGACTCGATTGGCTCATTTCTTGTTTGAGACATCGACCGGTGCGGAGCTCTCGGGAATAGAAAAGATAAGTATTATTGATATTTTGTTAAATATGTAATGAATAAGTGTATACTCGTATAATGATCTATATTGACGCTGTATTTTATGCAAGATAATTATGTATTACTAATTTTGTACCAAAACATTATTTTCAAAAGAGTAACTGTAGAGTTTCTTGCCGATTCTTCTCTGCAGAATCTACATTCCGAATCGGTGGTAGCTTCACTTTTAAAAACAAATAATTTTAAATTGATTTCACTGATCAGATAATATTTTTAGATTAATAAAGTATGAATATTAAATAAATTCTTTTTTATTGCTTTTATTTACATTTTTATTTCTCTACTCTAACACGCACAACGTCACTATACGTCGTTTCGCCTAAGAAGTTTTATTACATTAATCGACTTGTGCCGCGTCGCGGGGGTGTGCGTGCGCCGATTCTGTGTTCATGTGGAATATTGACCTTATATGTTATATCAATTTATTTTACTTTATTGAAATAAGTCTGAATGTGTTCAAAATACATATTTTGTATTTTTTGTTTGTTTTAGATATGTAAATTGGACCAAAAAAGTGACCATTGTAGCATAGCGTATCTTAACGTCGACGTCTTAGTACGTCAGAGCAATATATTTAAATACTAATGTCACCAGCTATTTGCACAACGTCATTAGACGTCGCTTGAATTTCTATGAAATGATGTGCAATATCGCATAGACCTACAATATTGGTATGTTCGCGTGAAAGTGTTAAGATTATTATTTGTTTATATGATTATTGTTTGTATGATTGTTAATTTTATTGTAAAAAAAATAATAATGTATTGCATTTGTATTATATAACATTATAAATGTCTACATGTATTACCTTGTATAAATGGAATAATAAATTTAAACAATTGTGAAATATAGATAATTATGTAATTTGCTGAGAAATTAATTGCAAGATGGCCGAGAAGGTTCTGTCGATATTAAATTATTGTATAAATTTGTATAACTCTAATAACGAAGGGACTCGTTATGTAGAGGATGGCCGAACTGTTAGCTTAAATTATTTTGTTAATAATTATTTCGTTAAAAGTAGTGTAATTGACTTTTGTTAAATCATTTTTAAAAAGTATTGCTATTGATTTTAGTTGCTGTTTTGATATTAATCGATTATTATAAAAGCCATGATACCACCACGGTGGGGGCACTTCTCGTTTGGATTTTGAGACGAGTAGGTACAGCTTAACTAATTGACTGATTAGTTACAGTAATTGTAATTACCCGATTGTAAATCGACTGAAATAAACAAGTATCAGTACCGGCTGTTTTATTTGAAGGAAGATTCTCCATCATTATTGTTGACAAATTTCTAATACCTATAATGACTTCATTGCAATGAATTTCGAATACATATTCGAAGTTTCAAGTAAATTATTAAACTTACTCTCTAATAAAATCTTAACAGATTTGAAAACGTATCATTAAAACAATTTAGATCTTTATTCAAATGGCCGTCTCCTTTCGTGCAGTGATGTATGTCACGGTTAGTCAATCTTCTAAGAAACGCAAGACAATTACAAACGAACAGACGTACAAAAACAATAATCACATGATCTAATAACGCGAGCCTTTGTAAAGTGAAATTTTAATCGTCATTATTATTGATATTGTTTATTACACGTACAAATGTATAAAGGTATTTATTAATCATCATTATTGATGTAAGGTACAGTACGGTATATCCTACTCAAAATCTGGAGCAGGCTGACGGAAGTACCTCGACCTTACAAAAAAAACACAGATAAATCGCTTCAGCCTGTAATATCCCACTGTTGGGCATAGACCTCTTTCCCCATGTAGGGGAAGGATCAGAGCTTAGTCCACCATGCTGCTCTAATGCGGTTGGCGGATATATTCCCTACTATGAGTAACGATCTCTATCAGGTATACTGTCGGTGTACATGATAACAACCGGGACCGACGGCTCGCAACCGCCAGCGCAACAGCCACAAACCATTAGTGCTGTGACCGCTGCACCAACGCGGCGTCACAGATAAATAGTGAAATGAGGTAACTCGCTACAAATAAATATATATATATATATATATATATATATATATATAATAAGTATTTAATTTAGCCAAAATCAGGGCGGAAATCCAATCCACTACTCCAGGAGTAAAAAGAATGACTCGTACAAACTGCACCATCAGGCCACTTTACAGCATACAAAAAGGTCTGCCTTTTACAGAGGCAAAACACGATTTTCCTTACAGAATATAGAAACTACAATATGTAAGTATATACACAAGTTAATATGTAATTAAAACGTAAATGTAATGGGATTGATATTTATCTAGTTAATCGACTTAAACCAAATATCATCCGCTCGATTACTCATTACGAAATCTTTACAACTTTGTCGTTTGATTTTTGCGTCTTTGTTGATATTAAATACTAGCTGCTGTGCGCGCGAGTTCGTCCGCGTGGAATTTAACAAAAAAGTTATTGTTTAGTTCGTAGTTATACAAAAAAAAACTAAAATAAAAGTAGCCTAAGTTAAACCTTATTACATCAGCTATCTGCCAGTGAAAGTCTCGTCAAAATCAGTCCAGCCGTTTTAGAGATTAGCCGGAACAAACAGACAGACAAACAGACAAAAATTATAAAAAAAAATGTTATATTGGCGTATGTACCGTGTATAGACCCATATGCATTTAGTAAAAAGCGGTTATTTTGATATTACAAAAAGACACTCCAATTTTATTTATTTGTATAGATGTAACCAAACCAAACAAAACTTTGTTATAAGATTTTTTTGTATAGGTACAAACATAGTGAATATTGTGTGTGTGACTTGTCGCGACTAACTTATGCAAGCGCAATGTCCTTTTACGTAGCATTTAGTAGAATATGCTATAAAATTTGTAAACAAACATTATATGAATATGTATTCATAACTTTTATAGCTGAAATAGGCTATAAAATTATATATATGCTATATTATATTCATATTAAATAGATACAATTTCTTCATCTCATCCCTGAAGCTACTAACTATTTAATTAATTGAAAAATGTAAATTTGAATGTTTACCTACCTCTCCACGACATATACATAATTATATCCAAGTTGTATGATACTATATTACAGGGGATTAATTGTTCCCTAACTGAAAATTATTGTATCAATCATAACCTTATAATTATTAAGTCGTACGATTCATGATAAAACAGAGCTAATCAAATTTTTAAACAAATATTAATTTTTAATAGGATTGATACAGCCTTAAAGGCAAAGTGAAATGTGAAAATGCATCTGTCCATGTGTTTGTCACCTAAGTTCTCCTAAGCGGCTGGACTGGTGTTTGGACTGCTTTCGGTATGTTAATAATTAAATTTGATAGTTCCTATTTCGGCCAGGACAACGTCTGCCTGGTCCACTACTACTGGTAAGAAAAGATGATAATATTTTTCGCAATCTCGATTTTTTTTTTGAAGTGAAACTTCTTTAGGCGCATGAGGGATGAAATTTGAGAGAAAGGCAACACGACAACGCCTCACGCGTCAGTACTTGGATGGGTGCCCGCCTGGGAACACCGCGTGACGTCGTTTTTAGGGTTAGGGGATGAATAGTTTTTGAGATATCGTCGTTAGAAGTAGTAATTATTAAAAATAATTAATGCGCAACGAAGTGGGCACGGGTCGGCTAGTACTTACTAAAAACAAAATAAAATAAATATTTAAGGGGGCTCCCATACAACAAACGCGATTTATTGCCTATTTTTGCTCGATATCAATACATGGTAACAGGTAGGCACTTGAAATATTTACAAAATACTGAATTGTATATTTACTTTAATAATAAATAATAAAATTAAAATAAAAAAATATATTTAGGGGGCTCGTACAACAAAAGTGACTTTTTTGCCGCTTTTTGCCCGATATTAAAATCAATGTACCTAGCCAATGGTACGGAACACTTCGTGCGCGAGTCCGACTCGCACTTGGCCGATTATTATTTTTTAAATTCATACCTCCTACTTTTTCAATGACGCCGCGGTGGTGCAACGGTCACAGCATTGGTTTGTGGCTGTTGCACTGGCGGTTGCGGGTTCGATCCCCGCACATGACAAACATTTGTATTGGCCATACAGGTGTTTGCCGTGGTCTATAGGTGTTAGTGCAGTCCTTGTGGGTCTCCCCACCGCGCCTCGGAGAACACGTTAAGCCGTCGGTCCCGGTTGTTATCATATATACCTGATAGCGATTGTAACTCATAGTAGGGAACATATCCACCAACCCGCAGTGGAGCAGCGTGGTGGATTAAGCTCCAATTCTTCTCCTTCATGGAGAAAGAGTCTATGGCACAGGCTGAAAGCGTTAAGCGAAAGCTACTTTTTCAATTAGTTTGCCAAAGAACACACTAACACACACACTTCACACTACACACACACTTACACTTCTGACACGTACACTTCTGACTTGTGCACTTTGTTTTTTATTTATTATTGAATCTCAATTATAATTTTATACTGTACATAATTATAATTTCGTATTTGTAATTCTGTAAGAATTAGTACAAATTAATCCAAATTTGTACTAATTACCATAACTCAAGACGTCAGCAACACCAGAAGTATCGCAATCCCCCCCAGGAGCTCTGGTCACCTTACTCACCAACAGGAACACAACACTGCTTGAGAGCAGTATTATTTAGCTGTGATCTTCTGTAAGGTCGAAGTACTACCCCAGTCGGGCTGCTCCATATTTTGAGTAAGAAATTTCCTGCTGTGCCCTACCTCAGTTAAACTTGTTACTTGTATCTGGGACCCACAAAAAAAAACAAAGCAAATAAAACATACGGCTAACAAAGAGAAAATGTACTGAATTATGTAGGAGATCAATTATTTATTATACATTTGTGAAAAGTACTACTGCACCTGCAACTATTACGGTAGAAATTCAGTGCTTCCCACCCGCACAAACTAATAAACACATTTAACAATGAGTATAGATGAATAACTAAGGTTAATCCATGAACTGATAAATTTCTCACGTGTCCAAGGTTTTATACTATAGAGGGGGCAAATGAGCGTACAGTCCGCCTGATGATAAGCGAATACCATGATCTACAGACGCCTGCAACAACAAGCCTGTTGGCGATTCTGTCACCGACGCTCTCCCGGAGCTCAGGGTAGCCTAATCTTACTTACTACAGGAACACATCA
Organism: Melitaea athalia; assembly: GCA_905220545.2. NCBI lineage: Eukaryota > Metazoa > Arthropoda > Insecta > Lepidoptera > Nymphalidae > Melitaea > Melitaea athalia. The sequence continues at coordinate 3,669,249 of HG992193.1, forward strand.
CTAGCTTGAGTGTGGCGTTATTTAGCTATGATCTTCTGTAACTTTTAGGTACTTCCCCATTCAGACTGCTCCAAATTTTGGGCTAGGTATTTTCTACTCTGCCCTATCTCAAAAACTCTACATAAGTGAAACCATAATATGTGCCATCTTGGTACTTGTGAAAGCCGTTAATCCTTATAAATTTTAATACTAAGTACAGTATCACATCATCACATCACATCAGCCTATCGCATTCCACTGCTGGACATAGGCCTTTCCAAGTTCGCGCCAGACATCCCGGTTTTCCGTACTACTACTACTAAGTACGTACTACTACTAAGTACAGGTGCATCCTTAATTAATAATATCCAACGAGTAAGGCTGATGGAAAATATAATTATGGATAAAAAATTAATATAATCCATAATAAGTAGACAATGTATTAAAAATAAATGGATAAAAACATCGCGTTGCTAATCTCAGTGAGAGTGATACATATCTTTTCACTTTACATTACAAAATATTAGTTTTACTTTATCTGTTGAATTCTTTTTTTTAATTGCATAAATAAAAAATAAAGTCTAAATTATTTTTGAATATCGTACTTACGTGCAAACTTTCCTTGAAAACGTTAGATATTTACCAACAAAACAATTTTGAACATTAAAAAAACTATACGAACGTTTGTACACAGTGATGCGAGAACGAGTCGGTCATCTCTTTCCGGCGGAAGTTGTCCAGCAGCCATATCAAAAACAATGTCACAATTATATACCACATAACAATGTCAAAAATGTCACGACCTTAAGGTACAAACACAGAGTACTTATAACCAGATAAAACATTAAATAAAAACATAAAATTATATATTTATTTAAAAATCAATACATACTGTAAGCTATGAATATTGCGAACTAAGTGTAAAAATGGTATTGTCTTGCGCGTATGTGAAAGCAGATATTAGTAAAGATGACGCGCGCTTGAGTGCTTTGTTCGGTTCTTTGTAATGTATCGATGAGACTTGGCGGCGCTACCGTCGCTAGAAAACAGTGTAATGGGTGCGTAAACAGAGATATTATGCTTAAATAAACATTATGTGAACTACTTCTCACTGTCAGGGATCACATCGATTAATAGCATTATAGATTGTTTAAATTACATTTTAGGACCACCCTTGTTAACACATAACATAATATTTTAGTCACTTGTTGATATATTATGTAACAAACCATTGTTATATATCAACAAGAGATTTTGTTAAGGTTCTAACAAAATTGTATTTTTGTTAACATTATTACTAAAGACAGCATAATCAATACAGGACGAAGTTTGACTTGCATTGACGTTTGGTACCCGTCAAATAGCTAGTTTGACGTCATTTGTATTTTCATCATATTAGTCGGAACGTATTATTTAATACTATGAAGGTTCTAGAACCTTCCTCAATATTGTTTTTTCTAAAATAGAAATAATACAAAGATCAAAATTTAAATCTACAAAATAATGGTACAGTCGCGAGGTAAAGCACAAAGGGAGACAACGTTTTCAAAATCTGGAGCAGGTCGTCTGAGGAAGCTATAGACCTTAAGTTTGACAACAAATGGTCACAGCTAAATAATATTGTTTTTAAATGAGAGAGTGTTCCTGTTGTGAATACGGTAGTCAAATCTCCGTGTAAAAACAATATGTCAATGCCATTTTAACTGGTCCTAAATTATGTAAATTTCATTAAAAAATTACTTTTTTAGCAAACATTTAATATGTTTTTTTTATTATTATTGGTGTCTGGGCATAGGTCTCTTTCTCCGTGTAGGAGGAGGATTACAGTTTACTAATTATTTATCAACGTAATCGTAATTACTATCAAAATTTTCCGACGCAATCGATATTTTTCCTGTTAGATAAATTTCATTACAAACTCCACAGACGTCAAAATGTAAACCCTAATTATAAATAGCTAAATTCTACAAATTATCTACTCTACAAACGCACTCGTGCGTTCATTTATAGGGACTCTTCAAAAAGAGATTTAAATAGTTTTGTTGTAAAATTTGTAAATCATATTTTATTGACTTATTTGTATTTTATTTTTCTTTTTGATTATCATACACGTATTAAAAACTGACATCTGACTGAACTGACTCGTATCTATACAAATAAATAAAATTGGAGTGTCTGTTTGTAATATTAAAATAACCGCTTTTTACTAAATGCATATGTATGTATACACGGTACATATACCAAAATAGCATTTTTTATAATTTTTGTCTGTCTGTCTGTCTGTTTGTTCCAGCTAACCTCTGAAACGGCTGTAGTGTTTTAGGCGACTTTTCGCACCACTACACCAGAGCTATTGTCTATACTTGAAATTATAATAATACTAGCTTTTCCACGCAACTTCGTCCCCGTGGAATAGGATCTTTGTTTACGCAGCAGAAGGTCTCAAAAGGAAAAACCCCGATTTTGAAACATTCTTCATTGGTGCTCCGCTATTATTGGCCTTAGCGTGATGATATGTAGCCTATAGCCTTCCTCGATAAATGGGCTATCTAACACTGAAAGAATTTTTCAAATCGGACCAGTAGATCCTGAGATTAGCGCGTTCAAACAAACAAACAAACAAACAATCAAACAAACTCTTCAGCTTTATTATATTAGTATAGATAAAAGAAACTCTCACATATTTCAAGACATGACAGGTGTATATTACTTCATTGAGTAACATTAAAAACAGGAAACGGGTTTCACGTGATCGATGGCACTTTCTCCCGCACAATTTTATGGGAAAAAATGTGATTTGGATAAAGTGAACGATGATATCTCTTAGTATTATTTTGATTCAATGGGATATTATTATTATATTAAAAAAATCATTTGTATTTTGTACTAATTGCTTTTTAATTTAATAATGATTATATATTTTTGTATTGTAATCCACTCCATCTATATTTTAATGGATAATACTAATACTACACTACTATACATACATACACACTATACTATACTAACTACACATGGATAATACTAAATCTCATTATTAAAGTTATTAAAGAAATCAACAAACAAGTCACAAGAATAAGAGACCAAAAAAGTCACAGATAATCTAAAACCGTGAATTTTGTTGATTAAAGAAAAACCGTACATTACCCAGTTGAGAAAAGTTTTGTAATAGACATATAATTTTTCCACTTGATAAATTACTTGTGGAAAAGAAATGATGTTAACGTCTCTATTATACATACAGATATTCAACATCAATCAGTCACATGACAAGTATGTTGATCATCATGAATTATCTCCTTAGAATTACAATAATAGTGTTTGCTTGCAATGAAAAAAAACCGACTTCAATTACATAGACCAGTAATACAACGTAGGTAGACAAAAAATTGACTAGCAAATTCGGCTTATTAGGGATAACTAAAAATGTACTTGTTTGATCTCGATTTCATTTAAATGAGACCACATGACAAGCACCGACTTCCGATTAAAAAAAGAATCATCAAAATCGGTACACCGATTAAAAAATTAAAAGGTATAATAACGTAGGTCGACGAAAAAATAGCCAAGTAAATACGCATTATTAGAGGTAACTCAAAAAGTACTAGTCAGATCTTAATTAAATTTAAATGGGACCACAAAACATTCGATTAAAAAAAAGAATCTTTAAAAATCGGTACACCCTGTAAAAAGTTCTGAGATAAACATACATAAAAAATACATTCGAATTGAGAACCTCATCTTTTTTTGAAGTCGGTTAAAAATGGTAGTATACGTAATTTGTTCAAGTGCGCAGGCGCAGCGCTACCATCTAACGTGAAACATCAACAATTCATCGCCACGCTCTATTGTAGAGCACTTCAATGCGCAAGAGTTGATATAGGCTATTCTCTACAAATTACTATTGGTGGCGCTACTGTCGTTATCAATTATTAAAATAATGTACAATCAACATACAGAGTAAAAAAGTATTAATTATTTGATGAATTTGTACGAGTATGATGCAAACATCGTCTTCTTAATATTTGTTACACAATCACGGCCCTTAACTTATTTAGCTTATTTTGTTTTATAAACCCTTTTAAAGGATTTTTTGCTTTAAATGTACTGATGAAAGCAACTATGCTTAATGTTAAAAAGTATCCAGTGTCCATTAGTCCGCAGTATTAAATCATTTTGTATTCAGTTTCATTGAAATTGAATCGTTTTAACGTAATAGGCGATAGCCAAAGTACAAACAAAGTGACGTAGGACAGAATAAGTGAAAATAATAATTATACATTTTTCTTTGGTATCGATTATGGAGTTCACTAATTATTATTTTTTATATAGCTACAGAATCTAACCTAAATACGGTTTCCGAAATCACAGTTTGGATACAAATGTAGATAAACAGGTAATATCTCACTGTATCTTCCAATAATGTGCAAAAACTATTAATAAAATTTTGAGTAATTTTACACCAAAACACTACCGTGTTTCAAGCAATGTTTCTAAAGAGACTGACCCACAAACACTAATGGTATAAGATGAAAGAAGCAACGATTAAAAGTGATAAAATTTTATGTTTTACACAAATAAACGATACTTTCTAAAACTAGAGAACTAACTACTCCGATCACTCATACAGATAGCTTAGAACTGGTTAACTTATATGGTTTTGAAGTAAAACTTCTTTACCCACGCTTGACTTGGGGAGTAAGCTGGTGAATGCATGACGTGAGCATTACGAAAAGTGTGATCGGGCGAGGCAAACGGAAGTTGAGAAGGAGATATAAGTTAATGAAGATAGATAGAAAGTTACGTTTCGTATATTACTATAGGGACAACTAAAGAAGTTTTACTTCAGTCGTGTGGTCTAAAGCAGTGTTCCGCAAACTTTTTGTGTTCAAGGTACACCTGGGAATAGGAAAATATTTTGGAGGTACACCACAAAAGAAAAGTCATTTTTTAAGTAACATTAACCAACATTTATTTATTAATCATCGAAACCATATTTATTATTAATCAATAAACATAAACTTTATTTTTCTGAGGCACACCAATAAACGACCACGGCACACCAGTGTGCCGCGGTACACCCTTTGCGGAACACTGGTCTAAAGCACACTTTTTTTTTAAGCTAAGTGCTTTCTTCTGTATTTGATATAGAAACCACTTTGGGAAATTTTTATTAGGTCGCTAATATATACGAGTGTCTAATAATAAAATTTGGGTACCTGGTTAAAATTATCTTATTGACTGATTACCTAACTAGATGTCTGCTAAGACTTAAGGCCATTTTCAATATCTATCTACCTCTATATGGTTTTGCCTACTAGCGATAGATTTTTGACACAATTGGTATCTAGCTTACATGAAAATTCTTTCTTTAGTAATAAAAATCTGAGATATTAGTGCGCAATTATAATAAAAAACTATATTGTGTGAATTTCAATTTCAATACAGAAACTGGCCGTTACTCCCCGAATATAATAGCGCTTATAATTTGAAATAAATAAACAGATGTGTCAGTGCTTTTTACAAACATCCTTCTCAAAAGAATACAATCGAATCTGAAATATCGTATATCTGTAATTAATTCAGGAGGTAGTAGGTGCCTTCAAGGCCAGAGTGAATAGGCTGTTATTAGGCAGGCATGATCCACCTTCGACCGCATCGTCACTTAACATCAGGTGAGATTGCGGTCAAATGCCTGTCTATTTGTCATTTTAAAAAAAAGGTAGCAAAATCAGGAAGTATCTTTCTCAGAATCGGGAGCAGCCCGACTGAAGAAGTACCTCAACCTTTTAGAAGATCGCACCAAGTTAGTATTGCTCTCAAATTATGGTGAGTTAGGTAGCCTGATGTCCTGAGAACTTGCTGTGACAGCAGAAGTGGGATCATCAATGAGCTTGTGATGTTTCTAGTGTTACAGCGGTCCATAGAATCTCTCCGCGATTCACAGAATCGGTAATCAATAAACTATAATATGTCGGGTGAAATCGAGTAGAAACCCAAAAGTAATATGTGGTGAAATATAGAACATTACATTTCAAAGTCGGTTTTCAACCCAGATGCTCACAGCGGCCTGATGGAACACGGTCACTTGATTGAGCAATTTGCACCGATCATTGCCTCCAATACCGCACGTGCTAAGAATTTTCTATTGTATTATAAAGGCATTACTTATAAGACTTTATTTGTTTTTATAAATTTCACATATTTTGGTTACTAAGAAAGTTGCTGAGGCCGAAATTATCTCTAAAATGAGATCTCTACCAGTCAACCCACTGACTCTCTCTCTTAGTCTAACTCTTAGTCTGACTACATAGTCATATCTATATTTATAATAAAACTGCGGAAAGTTCAATTCTATACTTTAAAGATATTTTAAAAATTATTATTAGAAACTATTGTATAATGGATACTAAAGCCAACAATTTTTCTTACTTTTTGTCAGTCTACCTGTTTACCTATATGTATCTTGGCCGTGCATGACACTGAAGCTATTGAATAAATTTAATTTAATCTAAAATTTAGTACGGTTAGAATAGGGGTTGAAAAACAAAATGTCCAATCGCATTTGAAGTCGCGGTACAGATAATTACGTAATTTTTATTACTTACACTAACACATAATGCCTAAAGGGCCCCGTAGACGATCAAATATTTAAATTTCTGTTTGACAAACGTGTTTGTCAAATTATTTGATCGTGTGCGGGGCTGCGGGTTTTTTTAATATGTTTGTTATATGAAACATGAAGTTTGACAAACAAGTTTGATCGTTTACGGGGCCCATAACACTCAACTCCGAGTCCAGAAATACACACAAATTAAACTACTCTACTCAAATTATTTAACGCTATTAGTAGAGTAACGGTATTAGTAGAGTTAGACCACATAATCTTTTTTATTGTTTGTTAAATTGTCAAACACTTGAGCTTAAAAAGAGAAATGGTATCAAACACTTTTGTTAGAACTTAATAAAGAACTTAGAATATAATAAACATATCTTCAATAAAAGACAGTTCATACCTATAATATGGACAATAATAGGTTATTATCTTGACAGCTATGATGAATGAAGTAGGTTATACATTGATATAGGTTATAATACTCTTACTATTATAAGTAAGTGAAACTCTCTAGGGCTTGTCATATTTTATAGAGCTAATAATTATTGTCTTTAAGAGAAAACTTGATTTATTTTTTACGTAATCTATAAATAACTACAAATATTATATACATATCTCCATGTACTCGTAATTTATCGTCTGAAGGGCTGAGCGACTGCATAGCAATTAAGACCGATTAAGTCGAAAAATCGCAATAACCACTACTAAAAAGTTTTTTTTTTTAATGTTATTAAGTCGACAAACAAGCGTACGGCTCACCTGATGGTAAGTGACTACCATAGCCTATAGACGCCTGCAACACCAGAAGCATCGCAAGCGCGTTGTCGACCCTATCCCCAATCCCCCCCAGGAGCTCTGGTCACCTTACTCACCAACAGGAACACAATACTGATTGAAAACAGTATTATTTAGCTGTGGTCTTCTGTAAGGTCGAGGTACTACCCCAGTCGGGCTGCTCCATATTTTGAGTAAAGTTAACGTAACAAAAAAGTATCTATTAGGTATATAAAAAAGATAAGGATATACCATGCTCTCGTAATAGGGTATTATTTTTATTTATTTTATACTTTATTGTACACCACAAATATATTACAAAAAAGCATAAATACAGAAAGCATAAATGGCTAATTTAGCCATTTCTTCCAGACAATCCAGGTAGCCCAGGGTATTTAGATTTATCAAAAAAATTGTAAATAATAAATAGCATACAAACTATTTGATAATACAATGTTTTCTTAAACAAAAATTTAATAGTACAAATGATACGATTACGGTAATTCGTCTCTTTCATGCAGAATTTTTAATTCATATTTTCCATAAGTTTCCATGATCCTTAACCCAATATATTTAAAGATCATTATGCAACAGCTTCCTGTGTTACCCGCAACGGAATGGAATCAGAGCGTGCTCTTCACTGTTTTTAGATCATCGCAGTACATTATAATTACTATGAAACGCAATCAAAAACCTCGATAGCTTGGCAGTGTAGCGATTTATCACATTTTACTCAATACTTGGTGTAAAATATTCTTCACTCGAATAGGCTTAGAGATAAATTACCTTTAAAAAACCGGCCAAATGCGAGTCGCACTCGCGTAGGTACTGAGGGTTCCGCACAAACAAAATTATTAAAAATATTTTCATTATATGATGTAACTAAAAATTTATGCTTTTCGCAATTTTTCTTTTATCTGTGCTATAAGACGTTGCTTTGTACCAAATTTCAAGATTCTGAGTTCACGGGAAGTACCCTGTAGGTTTTGATTCCCTTGCGAGTGTCGAAAATTTGCAGCATAAACGGCTGTATCTTTTGATTGCGTTGGCTTAGAAGTTTGATTTTTTTCACAGCTCCAAGGTACGGTAAACCTGAGTATTTGATTTGAATTTCAACTTGATACTAGGGAATGCAATCCCGCAACAAAATTTCAATCCCGGTATTTGCGGGACTGAGAGGTCTAAGTCCCGCGGGATCCTGGTATTTGCGGGATCCCGCATTTTTTTGAAAGTCATTGAGAAAAAGGCGAAATCCTGTATCATAAATGCATCTAGAACTAAAAAAGAAACAAAAATATATTATTTAAAATTACGTATTGAGAAATTAATAAAAATATGTACCTAATAAAAGAATAAAAATTATTAAAAAGAGACATTAGGTAAATTAGGCATTATTTTGAAAGTAACTGGGCATAAAACATAGCACGTTAATAGTCTTGTCTGTCAAACAACTCCTAACTTTATATGCCAGATAGCCAGCAGCAGAAAACGCTCGTTTTGCTTCAACGCTTGTGGGTACAACTGTTGATAACGCGTTGTAGACGATTTGAAGATATTCGCCTTTTAATCCACTAGACTCAAACAAATTCATTTCTTTCTCGAGAGAATGAACTCCGGAATGAGTGCGACAAGCAGTTTTAAAACTCGATAGAGTTTAAAATGTTTATTTATTTATTTAATTTTTACAGGAAAACTTACAGCTAATTAACATAGATTTAGGTATACAAATAGGTACATAAAGGCCAATTAAAAGTTTCCACATATAGCTATACATGTAAAGTTAAATATAGGACAGACATGTGCACTAATGCGCTAATACAAGACTATAGTTATACAAAATAAACAAAATAACAATTTGATTCCCTAAACCAACAGCCTACCTTTGGTTGAAAAACTGATCGGCCATGAGACGTTTTAGATGGTGACTTGTAGTGTTAAATAGGTCTACATCTAATTTATCCGTGGTCTCATTGAGGAACCTGCTCGCTCTCAGCAAGTAACGATTCTGGCTATAATTAGTTCTATTACCGAATATAAAGATTGAACAGGGTCTCCTAAGTGAGGAAGGTACCCTACCAAACCTAAAATGTTACGTATTTATTATCATATCAAAATTTCGATCCAGCGGGATTCGAACCCGCACCCCCGACATACCATGTCGGTGCTCTAGCCAATTAAGCTATGGAACGATGTCCAGCAGAATCGAAATTTTTGATATGATTTTATTCGGTTTTAAGCAACTGTGAATGGAAGTGGTGAAGAAACCGGAAACGAATCCCGCTGGATCGAAATTTTGATATGATATTAAATAACATTTTATAATTTCCTCATGAGTGGGAAACACAAAAATAAAAATAATACGAATCGATATAGTTTGTTTAAGTTAATCTCGAAGATATATCGGTTCAGGCTCTACAGTTTCAGCTTGCATTATTGCGGCCACTGTAGCAAGAGGTAAATCATCATGATCTTCGTCATGAGCCGAATCAGTTCGGGCGCTTTCGCGTGTCGAACAACACAAGGCGTTTACCGTTGCGCAGTCCCGCTAATCCCGCGGGATCCCGCTCGATTTATGTGCGGGACTGGTCCCGCAAAAATAGTGCGGGATCCCGGTATTTCGGGATCCCGGTATCCCGGTATTGCAATCCCTACTTGATACCTCCACGCGTTCCTGGGAAAAATGGTCTTGACAGACAGACGGACAACAAAGTGATCCTATAAGGGTTCCGTTTTTTCCATTTGAGGTACGGAACTCTAAAAACATATCTTTCGTAACGCTATAACCAATTAATAATTTTATTGATCTGTGGCTAAAAAAAATCAATTATCATGATCAATGATCTCATTGTGTTGTTAAGCGCAAAACACGAAAGCAAGAAAGAAGGTTTTTATGTAGTGAAATATTGAGAAAATAAAAAAATTTGAAAAACGCAACGGTTATTTAAAATCATGCGTTACACAGTTTCCAAGACATTATAAGCTCTGTCGTGTCAGCTAGTTATTTAATAAAAATGTTGGTGTGATTTCTGTATAATATATCTAATAATTAATATTATTAGAATTTTATGTACCTAATTGTGTTTGCTCGCTTCAATTACATCGACCAGTAGATAATAAAACGGAGGTAGACGAAAAACAGTCAAGCATATACGTATTATCTATACTTCTATACTAATATTATAAAGAGGTAAAGTTTATAACTTTGTTTGTATATACGGGGTAATCTTCGCAAATACTGATCCGATCATGAAAATTCTTTCGCTAACAGAAAGCTACACTATTCAGGAGTGACAAGATAAAAGGAAAAAGATAAAAATATATAAAGATTTTAAATCAGCAGGATTTGAACCTGCGCCCTCTGACGTGCCGTGTCAACAATTCAATCTAATCAAGCATTATTATAAATTAATTTTAAATGCCTTAGAAATTAATTAGTGATTTTAAAACATTTATATTTATCTGATTTGCTGAAAATAGTGAGAGTGTATTGGAACATATCAAATTTCACCGTACCCTTCTTATGTGAAATGGATTATAACGCCCAACGAAGTGGGCACGGGTCGGCTAGTTAGAGATAATTCAAAACGTATTAGTATCAATCAAATTTGAATAGGACCATGTAAGAAGTACAAGCTTTCAAATAAAAAAAATAATCATGGAAATCGGTGTACTCAGTAAAAAGTTCTGAATGTTAACACATATAAAAAACTGTTGAATTCAGAACGTCCTCCTTTTTCGGTAGTCGGTTAATAATAACTAATCATTAATAGTATTTCCTATAAAATGTAATGCGTCAATAAAATCTAATATAATCATAATTTAGTTGCAAATACAAAAATATAATTATTCGTCTACCTCAACTCATACACGTTAAACTAAACATTTATACTGTTTTACTAATAAGATATGAATAAAACGAAAACTAACAAAGTTATTTATTTGAAATGTTAACTTTCTTTACGTCGCAGTAAGATAAATTATCCTAATTGGGTAAAATTCTGTTACTAAGGCTTTAGGAAAGTTAAACGTTAGTCTGTGAGCTAAAAACGTTTCTGAAATGATTTATTCAAACATATATTTTGATGTATCTCACTCAATGAGAAACAATTAAAATTTAATTTTAATTGGTGTTTGTACTAATTTAACACAAATTATTTGTTTCGGATAAGACAATGTAAATGACATAAGAACGTTATAAAATATCAAAATATTCAGAATAGATATTAAGCTGCAAATATAGAAAACCAAGTAGTATCAGTTAAATGTAGGTGAAATGGTAGTTTTACCTTGACTTCATTACAGATAAATAAATATTCTAAATCTATGTTTGTGCACAAATATATAATTCAAATATAAATATATCATCACTTAGATAGGGCACAGGAGCAAATATCCTGCACAAAAGCTGAAGCAGTCCCTCTGGAGAAATACATACCTCAACCATACAAAAGATCACAGCTAAATAATACTCCTTTCACGCAATGTTGTGTTCCTGTAGTGATTGGATTGGGGATAGGATAGGTAACGCGTTTGCGATGCCTCTGGTGTTGCATACGGTGATTACCGTAAGGCTCAACGGATGGTAAGGGATTGTTTACCATTAGTTGAGCCGTACGCAAGCGCGTGTTTGCTGACCTACTTGTATAAAAAAATTATAATAGCATATTTATAATAAGCAATGCAGCCATGTATTGCGCTTTTGAGTTTCAATACGTTGTTTTCATCGTTTGGAAAATTGTAACGAATCGATGTAAAAATAAAAAATTATATTCATTTTCTCTCTTGACTAAATCGTTTAAGACATTAATTTTATTTTCATGTATAAAATTAATATAAATACACAGGAAGCAGAAAATAATCATTATTTAAAGATACAAGCCAAAATAAAAACGTCTGCATAATTAACACATTAAACAAAAAGTCGTACATCAGATTCTAAGTTCGACTCAACCACTTACTCAACTGAGCGAAAAAAAATGAAATTTCTATTCTGAAGAAATTTTTCAAATTGATTTAATTAAATAAGAAGAAAGTAATGGCCAAGTAAAAAGTATTTTCTTATATAAGAATTTAAGATTTACTTTTTAATTTATATTAAATCTATACTAATATATAAAGCTGAAGAGTTTGTTTGTTTGTTTGTTTGTTTGTTTGAACGCGGTAATCTCTGGTTCTACTGGGCCGATTTGAAAAATTCTTTCAGTGTTAGATAGCCCATTTATCGAGGAAGGCTATAGGCTATGTATCATCACGCTACGACCAATAGGAGCGGAGTCCACGCCGACGAAGTAAATCTCTTAGAATCGAATAATAATTATTAAAATTATCATCGGTAACTTCAACTTTCAACACTATTAAAAATACTGTACTGTAATATAATTATGAATTTTATATCCTAAAAGGCCTACAGACAAGTTTTTAAAGAAACAATTATGTAATCCTTTGTTATAATAATTATACCTTTTTTCACTAGCATAAGTGTTTATGCTAGTATTTAATATTTATAATATTTAACATATGTAATGTTATCTAAATTATCACATGTTATTTTATAATTGGCATAGATTTAAATTTAATTATTATAATTCCACTACCACTACCACCACTACAGCCTATCACAGTCCACTGTTGGACATAGGCCTCCACAAGTTCGCGCCCGACATTACGACGCGAACTCATGTGTTTTGCCCATAGTCACCACGCTGGACAGGCGGGTTGGTGACCGCAGGGCTGGCTTTGTCGCACCGAAGACGCTGCTGCCCATCTTTGGCCTGTGTATTTCAAAGCCAGCATGGATGGTTATCCCGCCATCCGTCGGCTTTTTAAGTTCCAAGGTGGTAGTGGAACTGTGTTATCCCTTAGTCGCCTCTTACGACACCCACGGGAAGAGAGGGGGTGGCTACATTCTTTAGTGCCGTAACCACACAGCACATTATTATGATTGTTTGATGTAAATTAGTAATTTTTTTATTCCTAGTTTACACTTTACACACTCTCTATATACATTTATTTATAAATAAATATAAAAATACACACATTCACACTCAACACCCTCCACAAAAATTAACTCCTGTATCAGAGGTCCGGAAACAAACACAATACACAAGCACAAACGCCCAAACCACAGCAAACATATGTATGGTTAATATTTTATACATACTAGCCATAGAAATGTATTATTTAAATATCTTATTCAAATTTTCAAATAATAAAATACTTTTTATTCAACCACTCAAGTTTAAATACATTTTTTTAAACTTGTAGTCATTGACAGATGACACTAATTTTAATTTAACATGGGAGAAATTGTCCTCTATAGAAATTGGTATTACTTAATTTAGCATAAATTTGTATTAGCACGAAGAAAAAATAAATAAATTATAATGATAAGCATGTATTATAAATACCAATACAAAAACGTATACAAATCATTATTCACAAATAATTATTGCACATAGAATGTCAGCAGATATTGGCAGCAAAAATGTTGGCAGCATTTCACCTTTAAGTTGAAATTGTAATTCTCTAAGTAAAAAATGAACCACTTCTCCTCACTAGTAGATATAAGTCGATAACTATTGAACACTGTTACTTATTGGGTCAAGTTTTTTTGACTGAATTTGGTCGAAGAATATAATTTGGTATTAATGACGAATATTCATTGTGCTGTTTATCCCATTTAGTCTATGTATCAGGTTGTGAACTTGTCATCCACAAAAACCGTTGCTATAGTATGTGCATGTAAACCTTCGCAGCTAGTATATAAGGTACTAGGAACATGTAAGAGAGATTTCTAAAAGAACCTTCAAGCTCACAATGCATATCTTCATTCAATGTGACTCTACAGGTGAGTGACTCTACTAAGCTATTCTGTTTTATAAAATAAACTATTTTCAAATTATTCAATTACTAGGTATATATTATAAAAACAAAGATATGTTTACGTGCGGATTAACATACGTGTAACTTTAAAAAAAATGTATTTTATTTTTAAAGTAACAAAATAACGTTTCATTTATAGAATAGACCTACAGTTTACACACTTTACCTACTTTGAGCTTCAATACACGTCAGTCAGTTGCGATTGGCTGTTGCGCGGGCGGTTGCGGGTTCGATTCCCGCACACGACAACATTTGTATTGACCATACAGATGTATACCGTGGTCTGGGTGTATGTTCACTGTTCAGACCTTGTGGGTCTCCCCACCGTGCCTCGGAGAGCACGTTAAGTCGTCGGTCCCGGTTGTTATCATGTACACCTGATAGCGATCGTTACTCATAATATATCCGCCAATCCGCATTGGAACAGCGTGGTGGATTAAGCTCCGATCCTTCTCCTACAAGGGGAATCCTATGCCCAACAGTGGGATATTAGAGGCTGAATCGTGATCGTGACACGTCAGTTTACTTGGCAAAATTGGTTGTTGTTTTTTTTCACACACCTTAGTTACAGCCTTAGTAACTTGAAAGATGTATTCATATTGCTAGCTTCAGGGATTAAACAATGGCCGTATGGTCGACATGTTGAAAAAAACCGACAAAAGTTTTCTCATTTGTCATCTTCAATTTCTCTTTTTTTTTTGTAATGTAGTTAGTTATTACATTATTATTATCTCTATAATAGCACTGATTTTAAAATAAATATTATATTCAAGCAAATGATTATTTTACATATTTGCTTAATTTGCCTAGTAATTATTTCAGTCAATTTAGTAATAATATATACCTATCAATTCTTTCTATTGTATAGTCATACTTTTATTAATGCAATTTTTTTATATATTTTTATGTAACATTTACATTTTTTTTCGTAAAAACCATTACATTATTAACACAAAATTGCAAATTGCTGTAAATTGGCTAATTAATAAAAAAATCTATCGTAATGCCTAACGTAACTGTTCATACATCATAAGCACAGATACATCACTATTGCGTCAGTTTTGCATTATTTATTTTTACGTGTAAAGTAATTAATTATTATATCTGTTTTATTAACTTGTAACCTATCAATTAATTGTAATTCCTATTTCTTGTAATTTTTCCGGTATTTTTATTACGCAAGAATATTAAATTTATTAGGTTTAGCTTTTGTGTTATTGTTACTATATCCATGTGTAAAAATAAATTGGTAAATCGAACACTTCGATTTTTTTTTTATATAAGTCTTTGACTATTAATTACGGTATTATTAGATTTCATAATTTCGACGCATGTAAATAAACTTTTTAAATACTTATACATTTGCATATTTCACCACAAAGGTAGTACAATGGAGGTTTAATTATGTCATACATACAATGAGAAGAATTATTTTTTTACCTTCTAGTAAAAAAATAAAAATAAAAAACAAATATTCATATTTAAAAGTTTTTTGAAAATTTTATTGCTTTCGGCGTTTTTGAACAATAAAAGTTAAAAAAATAGTATACATTTTTGTAAATAGTTAATTTACTTCGTACTATACTTTTTTGTAATAATTATAATTTGATATGCAATTCATTTTACAATTGATAACCACACAAACATGCTCTATGTAGAGTTGTAGACTCATAGAGTCATAGAGTGATAAGAATCACTTGGCCTATATGACTTTTTAAAAATATATAAAAATATTTCACTATTCCTTATCTTGTATATTAAGAAAGTTTTCATATAAGTACGTACGTATAAATAAACATATATTTAAGACGTAAACGTTTTCTCTATATAAACTTTCGCGCCATTATAATTTAACTTTTTGTAAGTGACCAGTTGCGATGAAACAAAAACCTTTTTTAACCGAACCTTCTTGGAGCATAATTAATTAATTAAACCATGCACTTGACATATTTATTTGTATGATTTTAAATACTGATATTACGGAGCTAGAACTGTAAATTGGTAATGATTTTATCATTTAAGAGCAACGGTTTCCATAAGTTGGCATCTAGCGTAACGTTATGTCCGTAGTTTAACTTCCAGTTTTGTACGCAATGTTTATTAAAAAATTATGAAAGGTTTACGTTGTACTAATATTACGTTTTTATGCTCTACATAATATTCATCTTATCACATTAAGATCAATTCTTTCTTTGTCTTCGTTTCTTTTCTTGTCTTTGTTTATTTTTTTGTATAATTTCTCATATTATCGCATATAGTATAAATACAAATTGTTTCAAAGTTATTTAATAACTGCAATTCGCATTTTTACAAAATAACTACAATATAGACAGAAACGTAGCATGTTAAAGTATATTTAACCAAATCATATATTATATTTTCTTATCATATCAGAAACTATTTTTCCAAAAATAAAATGTAAACAAACTCACCGGCACAGGCGCAAAACCCACAAACACAATTACACAGCACTAACACAGGCACACCACAATGTTCAAACCAAAGAGTTCCATTGTTTTAAAACGAAACAAAATATAAAATAAAAAAATAGTTTATATTCCAAATTCGAAATTTGAATAAGCGGTCATCAACGGCGCGCGGCTCTGCGATCAGTTGGCCGGCGAATGCCGTGATGGTATCGTCAATCGTATACACGTATGGCACATTACGTAGCTCCGTGTTACGGTAATATTTGTCTTTAGTAACGCAGAACATTCCGAGGCTCCGAGCTTACATTTTTTAAGTGCACTCGCTGTCAATCTAGACTTTAGGTATATTAAATAATGATAGAAACATTCATAAGACGTTTGTTTCGTAACTTAATAATATAGACAAACTTTTGTAATAGTCACCTCTATGCAAGCGAGTAGAAGCAATTTAATAAATTTATTATTAACAAACTTAACCTTTGACTAAAACTATATTAAAATAAACTTGAATAGATCACACTTTAAATATTGACATTGGAAAGAAAAAGTCACTTGTGTTGATAATATAGTAAATTATATATATTTAAAAATAAAAGTGTCTATTTAAAATTAAAATAAGAATAATCAGTTTAAGCATTTTAAATAAAGTACATAGTAATTCCAATTTATTCACTGAAAAGTTCGTACGTTTATTTTGTTTGCCTTCTATTTAAATGCAAATTTTAAAAGCTACCAGTCTTATTAAATTATATATTTTTGTATCTATAATATAAAAATCTTGGTTACTACTTACTGAAAACGCTTATAGGCTATAATTTATATAACTGACTAGTTGACGGCTTTCTATTCCAAGGTTTAGAGTTCGATTGCCAAACGATTAATATTTATTTATATACATTAAATAAAACTTACATACAATACGATATACGATTTAGCCTGTAATATTCCACTGCTAGGCATAGGCCTCTTTCTATATATAGGAGAAGGGTCGGAGCTTAATCCACCATGCTGCTCTATTGCGGGTTGGATGATAATTATATTCCCTTTTGTGAGTAACGATCGCTATCAAGTGTATATGATAACAACTAGTACCGACAGCTTAACGTGCTCTCCGAGGCACGGTGGAGAGACCCACAAGGACTAACAACCAGACTGGAAATAAATTTTTGTATAAACACAAATATCCTGAGGTAGGGCACAGCAGGAAATTTCCTGCTCAAAATATGGAGCAGCCCGACTGGGTAGTACCTCGATCTTACAGAAGACCACAGCTAAATAGTACTGTTTTCAAGCAGTATTGTGTTCCTGTTGGTGAGTAAGGTGACCAGAGCTCCTGGGGGGATTGGGCATAGGGTCGGCAACGCGCTTGCGATGCTTCTGGTGTTGCAGGCGTCTATAGGCCACGGTCTTACTATCAGGTGAGCCGTACACTTATTTGCCAACCTAGTTACATAAAATAAAATAAAATCAACTCCGAGCGGGAATCGGACCCGCAAACCGCTGGTGTTTAGGCGCCTATACAGCACACGAACCACTACACCAAAGCGATTGTAAACTTACATATGTATATATTATGTTGTACATGTAGTTCAAGATTTTCTTCCACCATCGGAACAAGAATATTACGAAATAGTAACACGTACACGATTCTAATCGTCTTCAAATAGCTTTTATATACAAAACACCTGATCTTAATCCGTTCTTCACATAACACATTACATCTTCGTGCTTAGAAACGTTTCATCATATCACAATGAAATGACATTACGATTAGTAATTGTAGAGATACTATTACTTGGAACAGTATGCCTGGAAGTATCATGTTATCAATATTTCCTTTATAGACAGACCTTCCTTTAGAGACCGTCTCTGTGAATGAAATTTAAAAGTATGCAACAGTGTTCAATGAATAAATATAAATAAAGTATATATAATTTATTTATTACTAGCAATCCGCCCGGTTTCGCACGGTTGCAAAAACTATCAGTGTTCCTCTACTATATTATGCATGTATTATACATATAAACCTTCCTCTAGAATCACTCTATTTTGTAAAGAAAACCGCATCAATAGCCGTTGCGTAGTTTTAAAGATCTAAGCATACAGACAGCGGGAAGCCACTTTGTTTTATACTATGTAATAATTATTATGTGTTATATATATATATATATATATATATATATATCTCTCTTTCTCTTGTCGGTCCCTCATGTCTGAGGATCGTGGTCAGCCACCGGTCTCTGTCCATGGCGTCTCTTACGACCGTGTAAAACTTAGTGGCAGATGGAGCTCTTGATCTGGTCTGGCCATCTCGTCGGTGAACGACCGCGTGACCTCTTGCTTTCCGTGTGTGTTATGTGTTATATATATGTATATTTATTAACTGACTTTAACTGAGGAAGGGCACAGCAGGAAATTTCCTGCTCAAAAAAATGGAGCAGGCCGACTGGGGTAGTACCTCGACCTTACAGAAGACCACAGCTAAATAATACTGTTTTCAAGCAGTATTGTGTTCCTGTTGGTGAGTAAGGTGACCAAAGCTCCTTGGGGGAATTGTGGATAGGGTTGGCAACGCGTTTGCGATGCTTCTGGTGTTGCAGACGTCTATAGGCTACGGTATTTTGCTTACCATCATTTGAGCCGTACACTTGTTTGCCGACTTAGTTATATAAAAATAAAATAAAAACAATTTATTTGTTACAATATTTGTTATATTCTTCAATGTAGGGATGTAGATCTGGTGGGTCCGGAAACAACAACAGTATGACCTATACAAACATATATCATGTGCGAGAATCGAAACGGCGACCGTCATAATATCAGCTACTTGTTATAACCTCTGTGCATCAACGTGTTATATAATATAAATAAATAAATAAACATTCTTTTCATTAGTCAATGTTTCTCTAGAACAGACTATGTAAATTTTGTTTGTACCCTAAATAATGAGATTTTTGAGCTTGGGCGTATTTACCCCAAAGGGGTAGAGCCCGGGGCATTCTTTGAGGGGCTTCTCTTCTTCTTTAAAAAAATATGAATATATGGACCCATCCCATCCAATCAAAAAAAAGATCAGTCGGAAAATTCGGGGGCGACAAACTATTGGCCCGGCCCTATTAAAATACGCCACTGTTTTTGAGGTTTAGAATTCATTGGTTAAAAAATAACATATCAGCAAACTTTACTAAGTTTTGTTATAAAAGTGAAAACACTTAAATATACTTTTCTTAACTAAAAGCTTTCGTTATTCCTTTTAAGATAAAACATCTCATTCAAGATATCAGTTAAGGAATTTCGACTAAATCTCGTGCGCAATTACTTAAATAAGGAAGATCTAGAAATTACACAGAAAAGTCTAGAATAACCGGTCACAGATCTCACTGGTTACGGGAAAGTATTGATGGCCCGTACTATTCGCTTGACATGCTATTTTTAAAATGTATTTGACAACTGTGGAGAAAAAACGAGTTAATTTATTAAAATTTCCAGATTAATTTGAAATTTCGTTTAAAATATTATCAAAATATACATAATAATTCTAAAGCCAACTTAGATATAATTTAAGAACGGCGGGTGATATAGAGGTTCCAGCAACTGGCTCATTGCAAACTTTAGTATACCTATGCCATATTGCCCATATTAATGTTTGTTTGTCTCGTGTCGAATTTCTGATACGGTACTCAAGTTCCACTAGGGTGAGTTGGTTGAGTATGATTTTTTGTAACAATATTATATCCATCTATACATATAATAAAATGGTAGAAAAGTCAAAACTGTACATTGAATATTTTTTTAAAAGAATACTTGGGGTGTGATCTACAATCGATACCGAAGCCAAAAATATATATAGTTTTTAGAATTTTTGTCTGTTTGTCTATTTGTCTGTATGTATGTCCGGGATAAACTCAAAAAGTACTGCATGGATTTACTTCAAATTTGGCACGAATATTGTTAAGAAGTCGGGTCAGAACATAGGCTATATATTATCACGCTATCACCTACGGGGAACGAGTAGTGAACCTTTATTTCTTCAAATGTATGTCCGGGATAAACTCAAAAAGTACTGCATGGATTTACTTCAAATTTGGCACGAATATTATTAAGAAGTCGGGTCAGAACATAGGCTACATATTATCACGCTATCACCTACGGGGAACGAGCAGTGAATGCACGCAGACGACGTCGCGGGCAGCAGCTAGTATAATATAAAATCGTACCAATTTAGTCGATCCATATTACAATTCTGTTTAGTACGGAATTCTTTTCCACGCTTAACACCTCCTATACCTCTCTTTATTTTATCAAAGGATCGATGGGTCTTCTGATTACACGAGTGTTATCAAAAAGCGGTAATAAACTTAAAACTGCAGAAACTGCCTAGCCAGATACTTCTAAAAACCTACTTTTAATAAAAGTAGGTACGTTTCATTTACTTGACATAGTTTGATAGGTATATAACACTGGCCGTGGTAGAAAGAGTAATTTTATCAACAAATTTCTTTGACTGTACTATTTGCAAATGATATGAATTTAGTTACTTAAACTAAGATAGCTGATGAACAGCTGGTAGGCTGTCTTTTTTTTATTTTATTGAAGTAAAACTTCTTTACGCATGCTTGACTTATGGAGTGAGCTGGTGAATGCGCGACGAGAGCGATACGAAAAGTGTGATCGGGTGAGGCGAACGGAAGTTGAGAAGTAGATATAAGTTAGATGGTGCTAAAAAGTTTTACTTCAGTTGCGTAGTCTAAAGCACACTCGTTTTTAACCGACTTCCAAAAAAGGAGGAGGTTCTCAATTCGACTGTATTTTTTTTTTTATGTATGTTAGCTCAGAACTTTTGACTGGGTGGACCGATTTCGATCAATTTTGTTTTATATGAAAGGTTTTGCTTGTCATGTGGTCCCATTTAAATTTAATTAAGATCTGACAAGTACTTTTAGAGTTATATCTAATAATGCGTATTTACTTGACTACTTTTTCGTCGACCTACGTTGTATTATACCGCATAACTTTTTACTCGGTGTACCGATTTTGATGATTCTTACTTTAATCGAAAGCTAATACTTGTCAGGTAGTCCTGTTTAAATTAGATCGAGATCTGATTACAACTTTTTGAGTAATCTTTAATAGCGCGTATTTATTTGACTATTTTTCGTCTTATTACGTTGTATTACTTGTCGATGTAATTGAAGTCGGTTTTTTTTCGTTTATTTATCAATTATTTAATTGAATATCTATCTAATAACCCAATTTCTATAGCTACTACTAGCTGTGCTACCATACTACTAGCTGTGCGCCGCGGTTTCCCACGCGTTACTTTGAGGAAAAAATTGCCTATAGCCTTCCTTGATAAATAGGCTACATGTAATTGTTTAATGTCGTGTAGTTCCTGAGATTAGCGCTTTTAAATAAACAAACTGTAGGCTACTTAGCATTTGTTATTTATTTATGTAAATTATGTTTATTTGTATTACACATATATAAACTGTAACTACTTCATGATCTTCTTCTATGATTTGTATCAAAACTATCTGTAAATATTTAGTTCTTAAGTTGTGACTTGTAAATATGTATAATGTTTAATAAACTATTGTCAAAAAAAAATCTACTTCATTTATAAAATATTATAATACATATAATTATTTAACAGGAACATCCGCACGATACCCATATAGTATACAACGGATTTGACATTTTTAGCTCTTTCACTCGTGATTTTTGTACTGACGTCTAATTTGTAAAGGAACAGTTTAGAAATACCTTATGGTCTAAGAGACGTGGAAGGTTGACCTTCACCGATCTGATAAACCGATGAGACATATTTTTTATCACATATAATTTATAAATAAATATGCCTATGATAACTTGCCTATCGAAAAGTGGTTATAGCTACTTTTAATTTAATTAATTTTAATCAATTTTTTTTTCATCACCTTCACTCATATGATAACCGAATGAGTTTTACCTCAATTGATAGTTTTTAACACACAGAATATGCCTAGGTAGGCTTGCCTACTTATTTTTGGTCATGGCTACCGAATTAATTATAAATAAGTAAATTATTGTTTGATCGCTAAAAAACAAACTCTTCAGCTTTGTAATACTAGTATAGATTTTTAGACAATTCGTATATAATATAAAGTACATGATTTATGTGCTATACTTATGTATATCAGGGAGATAATTTTAAATATAAAATTTTATTTATTTAAACTATCACAAGACGAGTGAAAGTTTATTATGGCGCGGGTTTTCCTCAACTGTATATTCGTCAACAGATCCGCCATTAAATATAGAAACGCATAAAGATATCATAAAAGTGTCATGTTGAAGTAATAAATCTTTGAAGTGACACGCCTCAACACTGGTTGCAGGTGTAATAAAGGGTAAAGGCTCTACGAACTTGAGAGAGTCACGTTATGGGCCCCGTAAACGATCAAACTTGTTTGTCAAACACGTTTGATCAAACTTCATGTTTCATATAACAAACATATCAAAAAAACCCGCAGCCCCGCACACGATCAAATAATTTGACAAACACGTTTGTCAAACAGAAATTTAATATGAAGTTTGATCAAATATTTGATCGTCTACGGGGCCCTTTAGAGTTAAAGCGTGTTTGGTATAAAAATAATCAGTACAAATGATCGATTTACAGATAAAAAATATTGCTGTTTGTGCTGTAAAAAACACCGAAACATTTAAGCCTAAACTCATCAAGAGTTTTATTACTAAAATTAACAAAATATTTAAAGATTTTTTAAATACAATACTTTCAATTTGCAGTTTTAAAATCATTTTTAACCACCTCACTGAATATCTCATTCGGAATTTTAAAAAAACTTGACCTCTATTTTGATATGTAGGTAGGTACGTTTATTTTTGTATTTCAGAAAGTATCCAAAAAAGTATTTTAAAAAATTAATAAGCGCTAATGATTCAAAAACATAAAATTTTCAGTAATAGAATAACAACAAAAATTAAAACTAATGTCAATTTAAAAAAAAAAAATTAGTTGATAAACAAAAGTCTTAATAAAAATATTTTCTCAGAGTATATTTGTCTACATAATTATGTATAGGAAAGCACTTTTTAATGACACGAATTAAACAAAACTCTATATTCTCATTCAGCCTGTAACATCCCACTCCCCAGGTCTCTTTCCCCATGTAGGAGAAGGATTGCTGCTCCACTGCGGGTTGGCGGATATTTCTATTCTACTATGAGTAACGATCGCTATCAGGTATTTATGATAACAACCGGGACCGTCGCACAGTGGGAGGAAACGATCAAAACTACGTGCGAGGCAGTAAATCTAATCCAAATGAAATCATTTTTTTTTCTTCTAAATACTCGTAATTATGTCTGCTTTCTTGTAGCACTGCGGAAATTCACTTTTTAGGGGGTAGAAACCACCCCTATCAACCGATAAGCAGGCTAAACCACCAAATTCTGGGTAAAAGTGGTGGTCGAGTTCGATCAACTACATAGTTATAACCTCAACCCCGATACACCTTATTCCCACATACCCTTACAACCTCATAAACCACCCCTAACAACCCCCAAGCAGGCTAACACACCTAGCTCGAGAATTTAATCAACTACTTTTCTGTAAATAAATTGAGATTTCAACTACAGATAAGCTAACCCATCTTAACCCTCACATACTTCGTTTCCACATACCCTTACAACCTCATAAACCACCCCTAACAACCCCCAAGTAGGCTAACACACCTAGCTCTGGATATAGCGAGTTTAATCAACTCTTTTCTGTAAGAAAATTAAGAAAATTTATGGGTTGATAGGGGTGATTTCTACCCCTGAAAAGTAAATTTCCGCAGTGCTACAAGAAAGCAGACATAATTACGAGTACTTAGAATTTTTTTTATTTCATTTGGATTAGATTTACTGCCTCGCACGTAGTTTTGATCGTTTCCTCCCACTGTGCGACGGCTTAACGTGCTCACCGAGGCACGGTGGGGAGACCCACAAGGACAGATCAAACCGGAAAGAAATATTTGTACAAATACAAATATCCATCCCGAGCGGGAATCGAACCCGCAAACCGTCGTTGTTTTAGGCGACTACATGCACCACTAAACCAGAGAGGTTGTTGCGCAGCAAATTCTATGTAAATAAACACAGCACATATTAATTAAAAATATAATAAAATGGTAGGAAAGTCAAAACTGTACATTGAATATTTTTTTAAAATAATACTTGGGGTGTGATCTACAATCGATACCGAAGCCAAAAATATAGTTTTTAGAATTTTTGTCTGTTTGTCTGTTTGTCTGTTTGTCTGTATGTATGTCCGGGATAAACTCAAAAAGTACTGCATGGATTTACTTCAAATTTGGCACGAATATTATTAAGAAGTCGGGTCAGAACATAGGCTACATATTATCACGCTATCACCTACGGGGAACGAGCAGTGAACGCACGCAGACGACGTCGCGGGCAGCAGCTAGTTAAAAATAAATCAGTGATATTCAACATACTATTTACATATAAATTTAAATAACGCTTACACTAGAGAATTTCGTAACGTCTCAAAAACACAAATTTTTCATTCACTAAATCATAGTAGCTCACTGACACAATGTGGATTTCTTAATTTATGTCAAAATTTTATTGATTTCATCATAATTACTTATTAATAACCCTTTTTATAGTCAAGTATTAAAATAGGTATTTTACAACAGCCTTGGAAATCATTTTCTACTTAAAATAAACGTTCTCTATAGGGTCAGCTAATTATTATTTTATATAAAGTTTATTAACAGAGCAAACAATGTAACAATTGTATAATATTTTGCAGTACATTGTTTTAAGACTAATTTCTACTCTAACTATGTATAAATGTTAAATATCATAAAATGCTTAAAATTCAAAAGGTTTCGTTATAATAGGTACGTATACCGTGATGGAATCTATGTACAACTAAATGAACTCACTCTCAACGACCCCCACAGCCCCACAGGACTCGTATCCTAACGAATCCTGAGTCCGGTCTCTGGTATAAGTTGACTATAACTCAATTAGTGGCGTAGCGAGGCGGGAGGGGGCAAGGGGGCATCATGCCCCCGGCGCTACTCACAAAGGGGCAAGGGGGCATCATGCCCCCGGCGCTACTCATAAAGGGGCAAGGGGGCATCATGCCCCCGGCGCTACTCACAAAGGGGCAAGGGGGCATCATGCCCCCGGCGCTACTCACAAAGGGCAAGGGGGCATCATGCCCCCGGCGCTACTCACAAAGGGGCAAGGGGGCATCATGCCCTCGGCGCTACTCATAAAGGGGCACCAAATGGTCCGCAAAACAAAAAATTGCTGGACATATTATATGGTTTTCGAATAGGGGGGGGGCACTGTATAAATAAATACAAATAACCATCAGAACAGTCATCGAATACCTCATCAGCTTACAAGTATCTTTGCCATTTATATACAGTCTGTGTATACAGCTCTTCATCGGCAATTGCCAAATCTACCCTTGTAACCAGACAAATACTACGTTAGAATAGAATTTTCTAATGTGTTGGCTACTACATATTACGAGTATGGCAATAATTTAAACAACTTAAAAGTTTTTAAGAAAATAAAGAATAACAACAAAATGTGTGTAACCAAGTTACAGATAGCAAATGCAATATCATTAATAAACATTGAGTAAACTACGTGTTTATCTAAAGTATTACACTGCGTCGGACAGTTAATGGAAACGGTACAAAATAAGGTAATAACATGTTCATCACAGAGATACAGATTCCTACACGTGAACTAGTTCTCGAGTATCTTCGAAATTAACTTTTACTTAAAACAGTGGTCTGGTGAAACAAAGTTTATGCGATTGCATATTTATGCACTTAATTGTTTTTAATTATAGACTACTAGCTTCTGCGCGCGACTTCGTCGGCGTGGACTCCGCTCCTATTGGTCTTAGCGTGATGATACATAGCCTATAGCCTTCCTCAATAAATGGGCTATCTAACACTGAAAGAATTTTTCAAATCGGCCCAGTAGTTCCAGAGATTACCGCGTTCAAACAAACAAACAAACAAACAAACAACCAAGAAACAAACTCTTCAGCTTTATATATTAGTATAGATTTGAGGATCTCAATGTCATGATTATACAGATTGTGTGTGACTGTGTATATTGTATGTACAACTGAGGTAGGGCACAGCAGGAAATTTCCTGCTCAAAATATGGAGCAGCCCGACTGGTGTAGTACCTCGGCCTTACAGAAGACCACAGCTAAATAATACTGTTTTCAAGCAGCATTGTGTTCCTGTTGGTGAGTAAGGTGACCAGAGCTCCTGGGGGGGGATTGGGGATAGGGTCGGCAACGCGCTTGCGATGCTTCTGGTGTTGCAGGCGTCTATAGGCTACGGTCTTACCATCAGGTGAGCCGTTCGCTTGTTTGCCAACCTAGTTACATAAAAAAAAATGTGTGTGTGATCATACTTTAATATTCTACTGACGGTAAACTATCTTCTTACAAGAAAAAAACCTTCTTAAAACAGTTCAACAGTAATTATTTCATACAAGATTAACTGCATGTTCGTTTGCTTTCCATGAAAGGTAATTCAAAATCCAATTAAAATTAATTTAAATAGGCTTATTTGAGCTTTTTAAAATACCTGTCAGTTACTAATTTTTAATCAAACAAGTTATCCAGTACCATATATGGAACTAGCACTTTTAACATTCAGAACTATAAAAATATTAGCAGCAACAATATGTCGCTTAACATCTCAGTAGAGACATCGGATGTTTAGCAATTATCTATAATTCTATACTAATATAATAAAGCTGAAGAGTTTGTTTGTTTGATTGTTTGTTTGTTTGTTTGTTTGTTTGAACGCGCTAATCTCAGGATCTACTGGTCCGATTTGAAAAATTCTTTCAGTGTTAGATAGCCCATGTATCGAGGAAGGCTATAGGATATATATCATCACGCTAAGACCAATAGGAGCGGAGTCCACGCCGACGAAGTCGCGCGCAGAAGCTAGTATGGTATAAATCATAACGTATAGAAGTCGTTACAGTGTCTGTTACTATGGACTTCGTGTGAAAATTATAGAATAGTTTTGTGGCGGAAAAAAGTATGTACTGTAGGAAAAAAATAGTGAAGAGCCCGCAAAAACACTCAAAAAATTACCTTTTTTAATTATTAACTTCTTAAAAGTCTTATTTTTAATAATTACATTAGAACATCGAAATTCATATCATCTTAAACAATCTGTTTATTTGATAAAAAATATTTTACATGTAAGAAAAGTTAACAGAAATCTGTTGGAAAATCCATCACCATCTTACGTACAAAAGAAATTATTATTTACTCAATATTGTGAATTGGAACTCTAAATTATGAAAAAATGATTCAAATAACACAAAACTTAATTAATTCCTAATAAGAGCCACCTATCGACGAATAGTCTAACAAAACTGTTACTTTATTTAGTTCGCTAAGTTGCTAACAGATGGCGCTTCGGATTTTTCTGTAACCACAACAATAATGACGAATTTGTTGAAACTATGAGCAAAGTAGTTTTAAATGTACATACCTATATTATTTAAGATACATGTTCTAATTTTTTTATTTAAGCATACGAGTAGACAGTTCCAGCCAGTTACCATCTCGCACAGACATATCCATGCGGCTATTACTGGCCATTGGGAAAAACGCTATAGCGCAAGCTAACTAAACCTACAAAATTATTTCTTTTACAGCAATTTAGATAATATTTTTTTTATCATTTCAGGAATACGCTGTAATATTTTGCCTGTGTATGAATGGATAAAAAGGAAATAAATGTTATAAGCAGTAAGCAACGAGTTAAAACTTGACTCACGTCGCAAAGCATCCATCATAATATTTTAAACAGCATAGGTATTTTATTTTAGGAGATATCATGATGAATGTGATTGTGAACTTGGTGAACCCAAAGTAAACTTGTATTAAAAAATTATATAAATATAATAAGGCAGACCGCAGAATAGAACATAGGCACGCCCTCTCTTCCCGTTAGGTGTCGTAAGGGATAACAAAGTTCCACTACGAATTAGAACAGTCACCAACCCGCTTGCCCAGCGTGGTGACTATGAGTATTACATCCAATGATTACACAGACACTTCGCCCCTCAGTTCCCGGCATTCCCACTATACCTGGCTATCGCCGGTGAGTCCTGGAAGATAACTGCAGAGAACCGGGATGTTTGGTGCGAGCTTGGAAGGCCTATGTCCAGCAGTGGACTACGACTAAGATAGGCTAAAGTGATGATGATGATGACCTGTGTTTAATACAACAAGTAGCCATTTGGTCAGGTTTGTTATGATGTAGTTACGAATGTTTTTAATAATTTTTGGAGTATATTTAGGAAAATATATAAGGCGCGCGGTATGAAAAAATATCCAGTGTAAAGTCGATGTGACACAATGAAACCTCAGAAACGCTAAGAGTGACTCTTTACAGCGCTTTAAGCTGCAGCAATATATAAAAAAGTATTACCAGCATCTACTGCAGATACATGGTAGATACTATATAAATAATAGGCATAATTGTTACTTTGATTTTAGAGTTTCATCGTTTTAATTATTACTAATTTGATTAATTTAATAGAACATATTAATTTTTAAATGTAACAGTAATAATTCTTAGGAGTAAACTGCAATCGCGTGTTGTAGTAGACACCCACACTTTTTTATGTACCTAAAAATTTTTTTTTTAGCAAGCCTTACGCAATATCTCAATTTTCTATCATCATTATATTATCAGCCTACTATCAGCATACCCTCAATTATTTTAATACGTGTCGTAGCGAATAATAGCATTCTACCCGCATAGAGATCTTTTAATACGTTTTGTGACGTCATGCAACAACGTTAATAAAAATAGCTCCCTACCCGATCAGAGCCCTTTTTGCTTCTCGGCTTTTGGAACGATAGGTCGTTGTTTCATGACGAGTGCGTTGATCATTTTTATATTCAGATTAACGGTTGTTTGTTTGGTTAATTTAAATTGTAATTCTAAGTGATTGTTTTTGATTCAGTTAGTGGTTAATGTTAATTTCGTGATAATTGTTCTACTTGTAAAAATTGTTAATAAATAGAAGTTAAGTGTTCGGTTTTGTCTTTTTTTTAATAAATAAGTTTGTTTCTCCTAAAATCAGAAGTGGGATTGCTCCTTACGACACCACTTCATAAGCAAACAGCCGTTAATTTGAAATCGTCATGCCGCGATCGTGCTCGTAATCGATATAATCGATAAGGAACGAACAGTGAACAAGAAGTGAATCTTACGATGAAAGATTATCTCGTTCGCGTTGTAGGTGAGTGCTTCTCCCTTTAGTGAGAGACGATCTCGTAACAGATCGCGTCGCAACAAACGTGTGCGCAATCGTCGCGAGCGCGCATCGCGTCAAATTATTTAACCTTCCCCGCTACTGCGCAGACTGTGTTCGGAAAATCTCGAACAGTTATCACGCAGTAACAGTGAGCATTCGTTAGTTTCGGGTAGATCTCGTTCGCGCAGTAGTAGTAGTTCGATTTAAGTATTTTAGTTTTCTTCTGTTCGTTCTGTTGTATTCTTATCGGTGAACAAGTGGTTTGTTCAGTGTTCGATTACGTAATTCGATTTACCGTTTATTTGTTGAATTTAGTTTTGTTTTGATACGTGATACGTAGGTAGTTGTGTAGTGATTGATTTTGCTAATAGATTTCGCAATTCTGTTTTTGTTTCGATTCAGTTACAATGCCAGATTGTGAGCGTAATCGAAGTGCGAGCTTGCAGCACGTTCTAGGTCTAGACATAGCAAGAATCATAACACGTTGCGTAGTAACGGTACGCCTCGTATAACACGTAGACATCGATAGCGTTAGAGTTATTTTTGTCGTTATCGCGATAGTTCTAGAAGGAGACACGATTGTTCTCACGAACATGATAGTGCGTTGGACTGAATACTTTCGTTGTCGAGGCAGTGACGGAGGGTAGGTCGCAAAACGATATCGCGGACAAAAGGCAAAGCGTATCGAACGGAGTCGTTGCGTACTATCCGAGTTTTTAAGAGTAAACACTCATAGTTTTTATATTTCGCGATTCGATCCAAATATTCAAGATTTTGACGATTGGTGCGCGGAAGTTGATCGTGTCCGTAGCTTAAATAATTGCGGTGATCGTGAATGCTTAAGTCGTGTAGGTAGTTGTTTACGGGGTGAAGCGTCGCCGTGGTTAAACGATTGAGTGACGCAGGATAGAACCTGGGGCAGTTTTAAAGTCGAGTTTAAGTCATTATATCCCTGTTACATAGACTCAGCTGCCGTTTTATTCGACACTATGCGTACCGACTCTAATGAGTACTCAACTTATGCTGAATAGTCTCATAGGTCACTTCTACGTCTTAATATTAGAAACGATTTGCCAGACGAATTAAAGTCAATTATTGTGCGTGGCATAGTCGATTCTTAAGTTAAGGCAGCGATCATCAATGCGAAATTATCACCCAATAATTTAGTCGAGTATCTTACCGCGTACGTTAAACCTAAGACCGAATTACGTAACTTTAATAGCTTCGCTCGTCTGCATAATTATTCGTCGTCGCGAAAGCGTTTTAATAATGCAAATGTAGGTAGTAATACCAATACGTGCGTTATTTTAAGTGAAAACTGGCCAAGTGAAATCTTTAGCTTAATTTGATATTTTCTGTGGAACTTCGCGCTCATTTATATCTCAATACTTTTTTCGGCAAAGCCCACAAACAACATATTCTATTTGTGGTTAAGAGGGTCATAAAAAGTGACACTGTCCCAAGAAGGTTAAGGTTTCTAATTCCGCGTGTCTCACTAAAATGCAGTCATACCTTTCGATTTCTACAGATAGGCGATCCACAATATTTTGTACATTTTGACTATAGAACGGTCATTTAATTGACGCATGCTTTTCAAAGAAACATTCGCTTTTACGTAATCGAAAAATAATACTAGTGAGGTAAATTTTTGCAAAGATCTAGTTCAAGGTGAAAAAGTAGATGTTTTGATTGATGGTGGGTACGATATGTCTCTCGTATCTCAATCTGTTGTTAAAAATTTGAATTTTAATAGAGTACCTATGTACATGTCGTTTGCTGCGTGGAATGGGAAGACAGGATATCGAGTCGACATCATAATTGTGTAACGACTAGGGTGGATTTGTACGTTGTTTGTCCAGAGTGTAAGCTTCAATCTTAATTGGCACCGATGTACTTAATTGCAAGAGGGTAAAATACTCTCTAACTGACGGTGAACAAATGCTAACTAGGTCTAGTAGTCCGTTGTCAGTATGTCATGTAAAGACAGACGAATTTGAGAACATTAGGACGCCATTGATGGGCGATGATAAGATACGTCTTATAAATCGTATTCAGCGGTTTTCTGTCATATTTATTTCGGGTATTGCTAAATCTTTTTAACTAAAGTAGGGCACAGCGGGAAATTTCCTGCTCAAAAGTGGAGCAGCCCGACTGGGGTAGTGCCTCGACCTTACAGAAGACCACAGCCAAATGATACTGCTTTCAAGCAGTGTTGTGTTCCTGTTGGTGATTAAGGTGACCAGAGCTCCTGAGGGGGAATTGGGGATAGGATCGGCAACGCGCTTGCAATGCTTCTGGTGTCGCAGACGTTTATAGGCTACGGTATTTGCTTACCATCACGTGATTCGTATGCTTGTTTGCCGACTTACTTACATTAAAAAAAATTCAAGTAATATGGGTAGTCTGGTTTGGGCCCGAGGCCTTGTTTAACATTCACGGACTCTGTCCGGTTGGCACATTTATGTGCGCGGACCCTGGTCTGATTAGAGCGTATCTTTATGTACGTACACGGCACATGTCCGGCAGACGCAAA
Source organism: Melitaea athalia (assembly GCA_905220545.2). Taxonomy (NCBI): domain Eukaryota; kingdom Metazoa; phylum Arthropoda; class Insecta; order Lepidoptera; family Nymphalidae; genus Melitaea; species Melitaea athalia. The sequence goes on from HG992193.1 coordinate 3,701,815, forward strand.
GTGGTTATGCGTGCAGACCTTGGTTCAGCTTTCACATTTTATAATGTGTGCAGACTGTAGTCTGGTTTGGGCCCGAGGCCTTGTTAAACATTCACGGACTCTGTCCGGTTGGCACATTTATGTGCGCGGTCCCTGGTCTGATTAGAGCGTATCTTTATGTACGTACACGGCACATGTCCGGCAGACGCAAAGTGGTTAATGCGTGCAGACCTTGGACCGATGGACACGTTATTGAACATAGCGTGTCTGTAGGGTGCATGTAACGCGCGTTCACCTTTTTAAAATGGATTGATAGAAGATGAATGTAGATACGATATGATAACGATTGGTGAAGTTTTAATTGATCGAAAGGTTTTCATAAAACTTTTAACATGTGTGAATAATTGAATGAGGGCCTTGAAAGCGAGAAGTATGAAAGAATAGGCAGTACTTTGTCAAATGTTTATTAAACTCATATTTCGTCATGTATTTCTCGTGAACAGAGTCTGGTGCAGACAATGAATGTGACGATGGTCATCTTGGGCCTTAGACGGCTCCCGCTATTGCTTCCCCAGGAGTTTCCCCTGGAGACTGCGAGGTCGAGGTCTCATCAGCATCCACCGACTAACGCCCATGGTGAAAATGTGCACCGGGGACGGCGCACGGTCAGGAGAGGCCGTATCAGCCTACTATCAGCATACCCTCAATTATTTTAATACGTGTCGTAGCGAATAATAGCATTCTACCCGCATAGAGATCTTTTAATACGTTTTGTGACGTCATGCAACAACGTTAATAAAAATAGCTCCCTACTAGAGGTGTTCGTTATATTAGGTAGCGGATAAAATCACCTATTATTTTTAAATCATTTTATCACCTATTATTTTTTTTACTTGGGAAGCGTGATATAATATCACGCTTCCCAGGTAAGGTTTGAAAGAATATTTTTATTTTTACTACTTTACCTCAAATGTACACAGAGCCAAATTGTACTCTATGGTCACAAAATTCCTTTTAATGTCCAGAACATCGTATAATATGTTAGTCCCATGTCAAATCGTATTCTATTGTAACGGACTAAGAACTATTTTCCTTTGAATGTCCAGAACATTCACGTTGCGTATAATATCTTAGCTTAGTCCCATATCAAATTGTATTCTATTGTAACTGAATAAGAACTATTTTCCTTTCAATGTCTTTTGAAATTGTTGTATATCCTTAATTTATTATCTGTTATATTGTGTCTATGTTAAGTACTCTATAATTATATCTATTGTCTATGTCTTCTCTTTGTCTTGTTCGTAATAATGTAATGTCGGGTCATGTCTTTGAGTCTGAAGTCTAAATAATAAAGTCGTACGTATCCAGTCAATCAGTCTTATTTATTACACCTAACATAATAATATATGGTGTCAGAATTCGCAACAAAGTCAAGAATATATATATTTTACGTCATCTGAAAGTCAATAGTAATAAAATTGAAAATTCAAAATGTCGACGTCTACAATACAAAACGTGGAAGCATGTTCACAAAGTCACAACTTCAACAATGTACCAAAATTAATAATCGCAACAAATCAAAATAACAATTCTAATTGGAAAAAATGGTGGCAATGTTTTGAGCTTTTTCTACTTGCGTCGGATCTGGAAGATGCATCCGAGAAAAGGAAAATAGCCATCATGTTACATACGATCGGAGAAAAAGGTATTGAGATTTACAATTCATTCAATATAGACATTAACAGAACAACTTTAAAAGAGATTAAAATTAAATTTGACAATTATTTTGAGCCACAGAAAAACTTAACTATTGTCAGACATTCCTGTTAAGACTCTTTGTTATTAATCCTCTTTACATTTTTTGATAACCTTTTCTTTTTATAGCTTGTGTCCTAGCAACGGTTCTGTTGACTGTCTAAAAATATAAAATAAAATACTTTCACTAATCCACGAGTTTATTTTCTAATTGATAAATTAGTTTTATCATGGTAGCAGAGCTCAAAATCGAGTGAAAGTAAAAAAAAAATCGAGTGAGTAATGTAACAAGTTTTGATACAATCCGGGAAGACGAAGATTCATAATGCAATCACCTAGTTGCAAAATTGACATCGGTCACCTGGAAGGTGCAAAGAACTGGTCTACTTGGAAGTTTAAGGCAACGTTACTGCTACGAGGTATGCCCGGTGGATTAGATGCGGTAAACGGTACTCTACAAAAACCCGAGAAACCTACCAAAGACGATGAAATCTCCAAGTACAATACTGCTCTCGATTATTACAACAAAGTTGATAGTTCCGCATTACTACTGCTTACTGCAAATATGTCAGATGAAACTCTACAAAAAATCATGCGCTTTAACTCGTCTAAAGAAGTTTGGGACGAATTACATCGATTATTCGACGGAACATCTGAAGATAAGAGTTACGCACTTTGTATGGAGTTTTTCGGCTATAGTAAAGATCCGTCACATGACATTACGACTCATGTCTCAAAAATAAAAACTATTTGGACAGATTTAAAAGCCGAGCTTATGAAGATAGACAAATCTGAATTACCAGATATCCTGTTAATCTGCAAAATTCTTGATACTCTACCTGAAGCTTACTTTTCTTTTAAATCAAGTTGGATGATGATGTCAATGACAGATAAAACTGTAGAAAACCTGACAATACAACTTTGTGCCTATGAGCGTTCTTTGTCAATTAAAAATGAAGGATTTGCAGAAGCTCTAGCGCTACAGAATAGCAATAAAGCTAAGAAGAAATGTGGATACTGCGGCAAAGTTGGTCATAAGGTCAGACAATGTAATAAATGGAAAGCTGACGGGAAACCAGCGAAGCCAGATAATAAACAGACTCCAAGCAATTTGAACTTAATGCTTCTAACTGTCACTACGGACGTAAACTCAATGCTCACGAACTGCGATACAGAAAATTGGTTTGTCGATAATGGGGCAACGAGTCACGTGACTTGCAGAAAAGAGTTTTTCTCTACATTTGAGCATTTTAAGGATACTCGTACAGTGACGACTGCAAATGGAGCTACTGTCAAAGCTGTTGGAAAAGGTACAGTTGATTGGAAAACGATCGTGAATGGCAAAGAATCCAGATTAAGACTCTGTGATGTCTGGTATGTACCCGATATTATGCGAAACCTATTTTCTGTACTGGCCACTCAAGACAGACTGACCAATAGTGTTTTCATGTCTGAAAGAGAATACTGCTCGCTGAAAGTTGATGGAATGTTAGTATTAACTGGCAGAAGAGCTAAGAACGGAGGTTTATATAAGCTTAATAATGTAGAGACGATTATAAATTCGACTCCTGATCTGAACGTCTTATCAGCGGATAATACTCTACAACTTTATCACGAACGGTTAGTTCACCAGAATAAGAAACATGTCAAAGGAGTTATTGAACGGGAACTTGGAATCAAAGTTCGTCTAGACTCTGAATTGTGTACCGGATGTATTTACGGAAAGACACACCGACAGAAATTCGGAACAAGAGAACGAGCAAAAGAGCCTGCTGAAATCATACACGCTGATGTTTGCGGCCCATTCCCTCCTTCCTTCAATAAATTTCGTTATTTCGTTCTGTTCAAAGACGACTTCAGCAAATACCGTCACGTTTATTTCATGCGACAGAAGTCGGAAGTTCATCTAAAGCTGCGACAGATGTTACAAGAATGCAAGGTGGCTGGACTATCTGTAAAAGAATTCCTGAGTGATAATGGAGGTGAATTTGATAACGAAAATGTAAGGTGCATTCTACGAGAAGCTGGTATAAGACAAAGGCTTACGATGCCGTATACGCCACAGCAAAATGGACTTAGTGAACGCGAAAACAGAACCTTAGTCGAAGCTGCTCGCACAATGATGCACGCTCACGAAGAATTACCACTTGCGACATGGGCAGAACTGATAAACACTGCTGCATACGTTCTGAACAGAACTGGACCAACTCCAGTAATTGGTAAATCACCATTTGAATTATGGTTTAAGAAAAAGCCAGCAATCCATCACCTAAAAGTAATCGGATGTGAATGTTACGCTCATATACCTCAACAAAAGAGGGTAAAGCTGTCTAAAAAGGCTGAGAAATGCATTCTCATTGGTTATGATGGCGACGAAGGCTACCGCTTACTGAGTAAGAGTGGAAAACTCATAAGGTCAAGAGACGTTGTATTTAATGAGTCGGTACTGATGCCGACAGGACCAAGTGATTCTGAAGAACAGAGCTCAGCTGAAATCTATTTTCCACTTCAAGAACCATCGATGTGTGATGCAAGGGAGGATGATCGCACCGGAAATGGCTCTGATGGGACTGCAATTAGTACTGATGAGCCTAGTTCGATTATGCCTAACACATCGCCGGATCGTGTTAAGAGTCAGGAAGTAGAAAATGAACCACTTCAACCGTCTCTTGAAGCATCACTGCCAGGGTCACCTCTTTATGAAAACGCTCTTAGTGGTGATGATGAACAAGAAGATGGTGTTGTTAGAGATGATACTGAGGTGCCAATAAATATGGATGACATAGCTGAGATCGTCACAAGAACAAATTTGAGAGATAGAAGAAAGATTCGACCACCTAATCGTTTCGGAGATTATGTCATGATGTCAACTGATATTGTAAATGAGATTACTGAACCAAGGCGTTACACAAGACACAAGCCTCGGATTAAATAAATACTGAAGAATATTGGTATGGTCCGTTAAAGGTTGTCAAAAAGGGAGGGTGTTAAGACTCTTTGTTATTAATCCTCTTTACATTTTTTGATAACCTTTTCTTTTTATAGCTTGTGTCCTAGCAACGGTTCTGTTGACTGTCTAAAAATATAAAATAAAATACTTTCACTAATCCACGAGTTTATTTTCTAATTGATAAATTAGTTTTATCAATTCCTTTTTTACGAGAATGCAGAAACCTGAAGAAGGAATTGACACATTTCTTACGGACTTACAAAATATTGGAAATAAATGTGAATTTGGTACATTGAAAGATTCCTTAATTAAAGATATTTTTATAGCTAACATGAGTTCGAGATTAACACATGTTCGTCAAAGATTGTTGCAAGAAACGGACCTAACACTCGAAAAGGCTATATCTATTGCTAATAATGTCATCATGGCACAACAAAATGCTCAAACAATGGAAAATTCTCAATATTCAGATAATGTTTTACATATATCACAGTCATATACAAAGTCACAGTCAAAGAAACAGTTTACAAGTAATAACAGAAATAAGTCAAATAATAAAAATCTTCACAATCAAAATTTTGCTAGTCGACGTAGTCAAAGTCCGGTACCAAAGACAAGTAACAACAATAAATGTACTCATTGTGGTCAACATTATCATCGTTTCAAATGTCCTGCGTCAGGAGTAAGGTGTAAAATATGTCACAAGATTGGACATTTTGCAAAATATTGTTTTTCCAATCGATCCAACATTAGATCTTTAGAATCGTCTTATCCAGTCCGAGATGTCAACGAGGAATCAAACAATGATCCAGAACAATTTTTCATCGGTATGGTGAAGAGTGTCAACAACGACAAGTCATGGTATTTATCAGTTCTAATTAATAATGTTGAAGTAAAATGTATACTTGATTCAGGTGCTGATACCAATATAATGTCTCTTAATACTTTTAACAAATTAAATTTATCACAGTCTATTATTAAAAGTTGTAATGCAAATGTCAAAGGTTTCGATGGTTCATCTATACAAGTATTTGGTCAGTGTAATTTAAAATGTTTTTTCAATAATTGTCAAAGATACATATTATTTTTAATAGTAAATATCGATTGTGCTACTGTATTAGGTCTTCCGACATGTGTGGATATAGGAATATTAAAAAAAGTTTTTGCAGTCAACAGTAATGATAAATATCTGTCTAGTAATCAAATTTTAGAATATTTTAATGATGTTTTTCATGGATTAGGATGTTTACCACCTGTCTGTCACCTCAAGTTGCAACAAAATGCAATTCCATGTGTTGATCATCCCAGAAAAGTTCCATTTGGTTTAAAAAATAAATTAAAAGAAGAATTGGATCGCATGTCAAAATTAAAAGTCATAGAAAAAGTCACATATCCAACTGAATGGGTAAATTCTGTAGTCATCACTGTCAAGAAATCAGGTCAGTTAAGAATTTGTCTAGATCCTAGAAATCTTAATAAATATATAGTCAGAGAACGTTATCCTCTTAAAAGCATAGATGAAATTAGGTCAATATTAAATGGTGCTTCATATTTTTCTCATCTTGATGCTTATTCAGGGTTTTGGATGTTAAAACTTGATGATGCTAGTTCAGATCTTTGCACATTTCAAACTCCTTTTGGTCGTTATCGATACTTAAGATTACCTTATGGTATTAATGCGTCCTCAGAAATTTTTCAAAGAGTTATGTCAGATATTTTTTCTGATATAGAAGGTGTTTTGATTTTTGTAGATGATATTTTAGTATTTGGTGAAACAGAACAAATTCATAATCAAAGATTATTAAAAGTCATGCAAAGGGCTAGAGAGGTTAATTTAAAGTTCAATAAAAATAAATGCAAATTTTCAGTCAATGAAATATGTTTTTTAGGCTATATATTTAGTAAAGAAGGTGCAAAAGTTGATCAAAATAAAGTTAAAGCTATTCTTGATATGCCAGATCCAACTAACGTCAAAGAATTACAGAGAATATTAGGAATGATTAATTACTTAGGACCTTTTATTGAAAATTTGTCGGATAAAACAAAAATTCTTAGAAATCTGTTAAAAAAGAATACTGCATGGTTATGGGATGAAAATTGTAGTCAATGTCTTCAGTCATTAAAGATGGAAATAACGAAATCTCCTATCTTAGTACATTACAATCCGAATATACCTCTTGTTTTGTCAGTAGATTCATCAAAGTCAGCATTAGGCGCAGTTCTCATGCAAAATAAACAACCTATTGCTTATAGTTCTAAAACTTTAACAGCTACACAAGAAAGATATGCTCAAATCGAAAAAGAGTTATTGGCTATTCAATTTGGTTGTGAAAAATTTCATCAATATGTATATGGTAATAAGGTAACCGTACATACTGATCATAAACCGCTAGTCTATTTGTTTAAAAAACCATTAAATGATGTACCAGCAAGGTTACAAAGAATGATGCTTTCATTGCAAGCTTATGATTTAAATGTTATTTATGTACCTGGTAAAGAGATGTATATTTCAGACACACTTTCTAGAGCAGCTTTAAAAGAAAATTTTATTCCTAAATATGAGTCAGATTTATCTTTTCATGTTAATTCTTTATATTCTAATTTAGCTATTAGTCAGGAATATAAAAATAAAATTTTAATAGCTACTAATTCAGATAAAGACTTGCAAAAGTTAAAAAGATATTGTCTAGAGGGATGGCCTGTCAGTAAAAATAAAATGGATCCTTTATTAAAGTATTATTGGAATATTCAAGGTGAAATACATATTATTAATGATTTATTGTTTAAAGGTGATAAGTTAATTATTCCAAAGTCAATGCAAAGTGAAATGTTAAGAAAAGTCCATGAAGGTCATCAGGGTATTAACAAATCTTTAAATTTAGCTAGAAGTATTATTTTTTGGCCAAATATGAGCGCAGATATAAAAAATTTAGTTGATCAATGTCTTATTTGTGCTAAATTCAAATCAAATAATCAACAAGAACCTCTTCAAAGCTATGATATTACAAAATTCCCATGGCAGCAAGTCGGTATTGATTTGATGTATTTTAATAACAAAAATTACTTAGTAGTTACTGATTATTATTCCAAATTTATAGAGTTAGCAATTTTAAATAGTCAATACACAGCATCTAATATAATAATACAATTAAAGTCTATCTTTGCTCGTCACGGTATACCCATGAAATTAGTGTCTGATGGGGGACCTCCGTTTAATTCTGCTGAATTTAAATCTTTTCTATATTCTTGGGATATTGAACATATTATGACTAGTCCATATCACCCGAAGTCTAATGGTCAAGCTGAAAGTTCTGTTAAAATTATGAAAAATCTATTAAAAAAATGTTTAGAGTCAAATACAGATCCTTATATGGCATTGTTACAATATAGGAACACACCTAAAGCTAATTTTCCATCGCCAGCTCAATTATTAATGTCTAGAAATTTAAGAATGCATATACCAATTACTAATAAGAAACTTAAACCAAAAATTGTTACTTTCAACGAATATAAAAATAATTTTGAGAAAAATCGTGCGCGGAGTAAAATTTACTATGATAGAAATAAGAAACAATTACCATTATTACAGCCAGGAGATTATATAACTTTTAAAAAAATGCCTAACTCAGATTGGCTTCCTGGAAAAGTCATTAAAAGATTAGATTGTCAACGTTCATATATAATAGAAGACGCTGAAGGTAAAAGATATAGAAGGAATAGATTTTTAATTAAATTTAATTGTAATGATAGTTGTCATAAGTTTGATGAGATGCAATCCAACAATTCTGAGGAAAGGGATAGTCAGCAGATGGATACTAATAATAAAGAATTAGATAAGAATATTAATTTCCAGGAGAACTGTAATAAAAGTAGATACGGTAGAGTAATTAAGAAACCAGTTAGGTTGAATTTGTAAATTTGTAACTGTGTTAATATGTTATGTAGTAACTATTGTTTTCAGTATAAGTTAAAAGTTTAAATGTAAACTTTATTTTATAAAAAGGGAGATGTTGTATATCCTTAATTTATTATCTGTTATATTGTGTCTATGTTAAGTACTCTATAATTATATCTATTGTCTATGTCTTCTCTTTGTCTTGTTCGTAATAATGTAATGTCGGGTCATGTCTTTGAGTCTGAAGTCTAAATAATAAAGTCGTACGTATCCAGTCAATCAGTCTTATTTATTACACCTAACATAATAATATAGAAATAAATTTTAAAAATATTTGTTCGTATTATTATTTTTATTATACTATACTACAAGTTAGACTTATTTTTTTCATATATTATTTCGTTTTGTTTAACGGTTAAATTGTCAGTATGGACAACGCGTTTGTTCTCGTATGATGTTCGTCATTTTCGTGAGTTTATTTACGAATTTTACGATTGCGGTGTTGCGTTTTGAGAAACTGTAAATATAATTAATAATTATAATTAAGTTGTTTATATAATTAAGTATAGTTGTTTAGTGAGTAGAGTAAAATGCCACGAAAAGGACAAATGTGGAATTATTTTACTGTGGTGGATGAAATTGCAAAAAAAGCGGAATGTAAATATTGTAAAAATATACTTTCATTTAAAACTACTATAACTAATTAAAAAAAAACATATGAAACAAAAGCATTTAATTATATATGAAGAAATAATTAGAGAAAATAACAGGAATGAAAATAGCGGTAAGTTTATTTTATCTTGTATCTGTAAACGAGTAATTCTTGTGTTTATTGAAGTGAAACTTCTTTAGAATCGTTGTGATTTCAAACCGGATGCAACGGCAAAAAGACAGGGAAGGACGAGCCGCGCTGCAAGCCGCTAATTTTAAATTAGTTTTTTTTAATTAGTTTGCCATAGAAGTTTCACTTCTATCGTGTGTGAATCGCACACACACCTTTTTTTTTTGTTATACTTTGGATATCTCAGAAACGGCTGTAACCGTTTTGATGAAATTTTGTATACAGATAGTCTTTCATTTTAAGTATCCTATATGTAATATGCATTTGATCTCACAAATAATATCAAGGTTGTCTGGTAGAAATCGCTTACCTAGCGATAAGACCGCCTTTGTGCATATTATTATTTTTAAGTTTTATTTTTTTGTATAGGTACCTTATATTATGTAAACTTGTATGCACAATAAAGTATATTTATCTTATCTTTATCTTATAATAAGAGTTGACCTAAAGGTTGTAATTATCAAGTCAAAAAAAAAAAAATCTGATCTCACAAGGGTTTCACAGTTGGTTAAAAAAAAAAAAATATTATCACGTAAAAAATAATAAGTGATTTAAAAGTAGCGTAACGTTATAACGTAATATCAAAATGTAGCCGTTACGCCCATCTCTACTCCCTACCCGATCAGAGCCCTTTTTGCTTCTCGGCTTTTGGAACGATAGGTCGTTGTTTCATGACGAGTGCGTTGATCATTTTTATATTCAGATTAACGGTTGTTTGTTTGGTTAATTTAAATTGTAATTCTAAGTGATTGTTTTTGATTCAGTTAGTGGTTAATGTTAATTTCGTGATAATTGTTCTACTTGTAAAAATTGTTAATAAATAGAAGTTAAGTGTTCGGTTTTGTCTTTTTTTTAATAAATAAGTTTGTTTCTCCTAAAAATATTTATTCAAACATAAACAATCGGAGAGACAAAATTAAACTTTCACTTATTCCATTACTTGTTAACAAATTAGTTTAATCCCGTCAGAACTTTCCACTGACCGCTGGAATTGTGAGCAACTGGTAATAACAAAAGTGAAAAGTGTCTTCGACACAGTCCACCGAACTCAAAAATTACCTATTTAGTTCATAGATTGCCCTTAGCGTAAAACGTAAAGAGATTTCATTGGTAACGTAAACAGTGATTACAGAGAGATAACGCCTGTGGCGTCACCTTCGCCTTCGAAAATACCTTAGTGATCAGTCTGTTTTCTTTTAAGGGCCTGTTGCTCCAGTTATAGATAACGCCATTTGACGGGTGACGGTATTCAACAATTAATATTTCTGATATATTATCCAACTAGTGACCCGCCCCGGCTTCGCACGGTGCAATGCTGATAATAAATACTATCTACAACAAAAGATACGTTACAAACCTCTAAAATAATCAGTGTTTGTATTATACATATAAACCTTCCTCTTGAATCACTCTACCTATTAAAAAAACTAAATCAAAATCCGTTGGATAGTTTTAAAAATCTAAGCATACAGACAGATAGACGGGAAGCGACTTTTTTTATAATATGTAGTGATGATAGTGATTTTAGCACCTAATTCCACTATATTTATGAAATATTTCTGTTCGTAAATAAGAATCTGAAAGTTGTAGAGTTAATGTGGCAAAGTGCGCCTACCGGGCAAGTGCACCTACCACAAATATCTCGAAAACTACCGATTGGATACTAGTAGTGACACTATATATCGATGCTACAAACTAAATCATAGTTCTTGGTGAAAGTCACAGATGGCTCTAGTCATGTGAGTTTGAGGTACGCGCCATTTTATTTTCACTGAAATTCAAAGTGGTGAGCAGAGATGACTATGGGTTGATCATCTTCGTAAATCTCAAGAAATCTAGTTTTTACCAACATACGAGTGAGGTAAATGCACAATTTAAATATTTTTCTTTAAGTTTCTGACTATATCTCACTCCTATCTAGTAAAACTTATATATTTTTTTGCAGTTAAATATTCTAACTTAAAATTTATATAGTTGAGGAAGTGCGCCATACTGACTTTTTATATGGCGCACTTCGCCGCAATCCAGAGGTTACAAACTTTTTAAAATGTGTCTTTGTTAGAAGTCTTTATTTAACTTGCAATGTTTCTTATTTGCTTGTTTGTATGGTCGGGTCAAATCTTGCAAATGAATTTGAAAAAGAAATCTTGAATGAACACGTTGGTCCATTTATGGTCAATTTGGGTGAGAATGCTATTTTTATGCATGACAATGCCCGACCTCATACATATTGGATTGTGAGTGACTACCTTCAAGAGATGAACATTACTCGTATGGAGTGGCCAGCATGCAGCCCAGATGTCAATCCGATCGAGCATGCTTGGGACTAGCTAGGGAGATGCGTAAAACAATTACGCTTCGTGAGCTCAAAATTGCTCTCACAGAGGAATGGGAGAATATTCCCCAAAATCGTACATAAAACTTGGTGTACAGCATGCCAAACTGGGTAAACGCAGGAATGGAAGCACGAGGAGGCAATACGAAATATTAAAATTCGAGAAAATCGTAATGTTGTTCAAAAATGTCATATTTCCTATTTTTGTTTTAAGGCGAGAAAATAAATATTACACTTAATAACTAATTTCAATGACTAACTTCTTATTTCAGTCCGTTTATAATACCAAATAAGTAGTTCCATTTACGATGGGAATACCATGGGGTATTCCCATCGTAAATAAAAGAAAAAATATACTTGAAACTCGATTATCAATATTTGGAAAAAAGGTTCATAGCCTCTGACTTAAGATTGTATGGCGCATTTAGCCGAAATTTGGTTTTAAATGCATAGATTCTTCTAGAATGTGGCTATGAAAAAAAAAATATCATTCGTTTTGTTTCTTGTTTTCCTATAATAATATAAGGCTGTTTTTATTCTAATGCTATAATATTACGTTTTATTAATACAAGGCGCACTTACCCGATTTGTCGGCAAAGTGCGCCTGGTAAGACTGTTTTCAAATTTTTTGCTAAAATTCATTAATTTGCTGTCAGATTCTAATCACACGACATTGGTTGTTATTGCAAAACATCACAGATCCTTATGGTACCATGACTTAGTATCACTCGTGAACTTAAACACAAGAAATATTGCACCAAAGTCAACTATGAAAAAAGTATGGCGCACTTTGCCCCCTTGACTCTACCTACTTTAATAATTGGGGAGAAACAGGTCATAATGGCCTATTCTACCTTCTGCAAAATTCTTATTATTAAGGCGAGTGTAAATGGAAGTATTGGAAGGGGTAGACCTAGGGGGACGTTTCGACACCAAATTAGGGACGTCCTGAAAAAAGGCCAGGTCAAGAGTACCCTAAACCGAAGAGCATGTATGAAAGGAATAATGAAAGTGGTCGAAGCGAAACAAATATATAAGAATTTTTTTTATATATATAAAGCAGTATTATTTTGCTGTGATCTTCTGTAAGTTCGAGGTACTACACCAGTCGGGCTGCTCCATTTTTTGAGCAGGAAATTTCCTGCTGTGCCCTACCTTAGTTCAAAGATCGTAGCAAGTGGAAAGAAGTGGTCTCTGCCTACGCCTAGAGGAAAGAGGCGTGATTATATGTTTGTAAAGTCTATTTTATTTGCAGGATAAGCTTTACTCACATCCGGTTAAACCAGCCCTAAAGGTCTTATCATAATCAATACGATGTAAGGTTATACAGATACCTAACTGTTCAATGTTAACATAATACACACATGTTAACATAATACATAATAAGATACTTCATAACTGGACGACGCGTTGGCGCAGCGGTCACCAGCACCGGCTGATGCGCTGGCGGTCGCTGGTTCGATCCCCGCTCACGACAGACATTTGTATTGGCTATACAGATGTTTATCATGGTCTGGGCGTTATGTGCATATTAAAAACACTCTCTAAGTACTCAAATTTTTCTAATTTCATAAATTCATACTCTCGTATATTATAAAAAGCTCTCAGTGTTAAAGCTCTTAATCTGTTAATGTTCGTTTTTTATTCATTGATTATTATTTTAATGTCTATAGTTATGATGTACTAATCAATAATTTTTGTATCTGTTTGCCTTGCAATAGCTAAAGAGATATTACTAATAAAAAGTATTCTAAACATAATAACTACTTATGATAATAAGTTCAGTGGAGTAAAGTGGAATGGAAATGGAATTTAAAAGCGCAATTTCTTCTCTAATTTAATACAATTTTAAGTACCTTTTATGAAACACACGTATCCCTACACACCTAAGCCACTCAATTTTTACGTAACACAAAATTTGTCTTATGTTTAATATTATGGCTACCGGATAGACGTAATCTAATATGTATTTAATAGCATATAATTTTTCCTACTTTTCTAGGTTAACAAATATAAAAACACGTGTTACAAATAAACAAACAAACCCTTTCTCTTTGTAATTTAAATATAATATGTTTACGACTATTAAAGCAAATGATTTTTAGATTTTTTATTTTTTTTATTTTTTTAGATGGCATTTAAAAAATATAAATACCTACTTTTTGTAAATGAAACATAATTAAACTTGTATTTAAGTATCTATCCCTTTACAATTTTAAGTCTGTTACTTATATGTATTAGTATTTCTGTGATTTTTCTTTATTAATAGGTTGTCTCCCGTGAGGTTAGATCTAACCTCAAATTATTTATCTACGCATATGTCACGATCTCATCCGTTTTGTAGTCTGTTGTCTCCCGCGCGGTTATATCTACACGACAAATTTTTTCTCCGTTGTTTCCCGCGCGTTTATATCTAACCTCAGGTAATTAACTCGTTTTGAAACCTTATTTAACAAAAATAGAGCTTAAAATAGTTTACAGGCGTATTTTAGTATATTCAGTACGAAATTAGATACCAATTAGACCAAACATTAATTTAGTTTTCATATAAGTTTTCCAAGATTCAACCAGTCAAAGTCTTCACTTTCGTGTAGACGTTCCATTTTTTATTATAGTATTTTATTATAGTGTTTTTCTTAAACTTTATTACGAAAAGGTAAGTTACTGTTATTTTTTACAGTATTTATATCATAAAGATGACAGCAAACACAATCATTGGCTGTTCTAATGTCCGTACCTACAAAAAAAACTCAAATAGAAAATGTACTTAGACAAGTAGATGACCTTTACAACATTTTCAACGTGCGATATTTTATTTTTTTCCTTGAGACCTTAGTAAAAAATGTAATTATTGTAAAGTAAAGTTATTGCAGATTACGCATTAGTTACTGTTTTGGTAATATATTCCGTAAATATTTTGTTTTTCATAGGTAAATGTGAAATGGCTGTTTTACTACATACACATATTCAAATTTGTTTATGTGTGCGTGAGCTTCAAAATGGCCGGTTAACGTTTTTCAAACACAGGATGATTGTTTTTGCGTTTTCAACCCGAACAAGTAAAGTTTGCGACATTATACTTTTAAGCGACTTAAAAAAAAGGAGGTTTCTTAATTCGACCGTATATTTATATTTTAAGGTATTCGCGGATAACTTCATCGTTTTTAAATTCGTCAAGTGATAATTCTTTTTTTGTTGGAAAGGAGATATTTCATGGGGCTAAGCTTTAGAAAGACGGACATCGATTTATGGGGTTTTGTGGGGAGAGTGGGGGAGGGGGGGTGGGTAACCGTCTGGTACCACTCCCACCATGTGCGGAATCGATTTATGGGGTTTCTGGGGAAGAGCGGGGGGGAGGGGAGGGCTACTCTCTGGTACCACTGGATTTATGAGGTTTTGGGGGAAGAGGGGAGAGGGAGTGGGGTGGCTTATCCACTGGTACCACTCACTCACTGTTTATTAACCGACTTCCTAAAAAGGAGGAGGTTCTCAATTCGACTGTTTTTTTTTTGTCTTTCGTTAAGTATGGCGAAATAAAAGTTTTCATTTTTGATTTTTGTTCGTGTTATTGTAATAAATAGTTGTTTTAGTTTGTAAAGACATTATTGTTAAAATTATTTATTTGAATTTGGTATTATTTATTATTATTATAATTTTATTATTGTATTTGCAAATTGTCGTAATTTTTACTTTTATTTGTTTTATCCATTTTAAGACGAATTGTTTGACTTAATAGGTCATTTGTTACCTGAAATAAAAAAATGTTTTTATTATTAAGATTATTAGAAAAAAATGCTGTCTAATGAGTTTGTTGCGACATCTCTTCTCTTCTCACGTTGGTTTAAAAGGAACGGGCAAATTGTAATGGGTTTCTCGCGACATGTATACATATATACGCGATGCGCATACATGGAAATATGATTTTCCTCTGTAATAATGATTAGTTTAGTTTTCTAGCACTGGGTAAAACAGAAATGTGAATGTTTCGTCTATAATATTTATTTGTTTAGTTTTCTTGTACTGGCAAAGAGATACATGTTCCTGATAGGTTTTATAAAAGCAGTAATCGAAGTACATTGGCCTGGACGGCCAACAAACAGGAAAACGTTTTTTATAAGTTGTGTTCGTTAATAAATGATATTAAAAAAAATGCTGCCTTTTTATTTGTACATGTCGTTCACAGGATTACTGCATCATTTCATCTGAAAAACTGAAAATAAATAGATATCTGTATGTTGTAAAGATCAATCTCATACTGAGCCATAAAATTTTAATTTTACTTAATCGAAAAAAAAAACTTTTTGTTTTAAGTGAAACTTCTTTAGGCACATGAGGGTAAAATTTGAGACAAAGGCAACGCATCGTAAATGATTTTATACCACATTGAATACACGAGTTCTCATCCGATCACCGAATTTAAGCAACATCGGGCGCGGTCAGTACTTGGATGGGTGACCGCCTGGGAACACCGCGTGATGTTGTCTTTGTTTCAATTAGTTTGCCAAAGAAGTTTCACTTCTGTAAAGTGTACTTTGTACGCACGCAATTTTTTTTATGTAACTAGATCAGCAAACAAGCGTACGGCTCACCTGATGGTAAGCGATTACCGTAGCTTATAGACGTAAAAAATGTTATTTTGGTATATGTACCGGGTATACATCCATAAAAATTTAGTCAAAGTGGTTATTTTATTATTACAAACAGACACTCCAATTTTATTTATTTGTATATGTACATAATATATTATATATTATTATTACATAACGTATTTATTACATAAACAACCCGAACCCATTAACTAAAAATTCATTTATTGGACAAAAACTACGTTTATATTGAAAACGAGCATAAAATGCATTGAAGGAAAAAGAACATGCTGTAGATTTTGTGTCATACATTAACCAAGGTCAGTAACGTCACCCCATGCCTATCAATTTCTGCACCGTTATGCTCTATGTTTGGATCGAGATTTCTTATTTTCTTAATAAGAAAATTGTATACATATTATACACCGATGCAAAGTGAATTTTGTGTACTTTATGAATATTTATAATGATATTTGTCGAGAATAGGTAAAATATGTATAGTTTGCTTTCAAAAAAATATCCTAATTTCTCGCCCTCTTTTGATATCATTGTCCAAAAAATATTGTTTTCAGTTTTATCGTTGCGTTCTTCATCTTCAATACTAATTTTGATTAGTTTTTCTAAATTAACTATGAAGTAGAAACCCCGTACCTAAGGTAATTGCTTTACAAGGTGTAATTGAAATGTCGATCGTGATTCAAGCGCTCTCAATCTAGACCACCTATTTTCAAGTATAAAAAAGAAACTTTGAACTGTATCACAATTTATTTATTTTGCTGTTAGAGCTAGATAGATACTATTGGGAAACAGAATAAGTAGAATCAACGACAAATGTATCATAATACTTTATTTTTTCGACATGTTTTTGCACCAAGACCACTTTTTCTCTCTCCCTCTGAAACAAGCGCGATTTTATAATTGATATACGCACATGTACAACACTTTTTATACAGTAAATTAAAGCTTAGTTCATACTCTTCAAAATAATATAAGCGTTTTTGTTCTAAGTGTAGAAACTTGTGAGTTATGAGGAAAAAACTACGACTCAAGTAACGCGCGCTTATCGAATCATATTACCGCGGGAAATGCGAGGTCAGCACCGTGCGGGCGGTGCGGTAGACTCAGTGCTGAGGTTAGATCTAACCTTGCGGGAGACAACGGGAGTTCGCGCTGGGCGAGTCCGGTATACCAGAGGTTAAAAAAATGAATCAATAGAAAGTACTCCGTAATTCAAATTACTCCTATAAAAGAGTTCCAATCAAAACTTCGCGGTCTCGTTTTGCACAGATAATCAATTTATTTATTTAAAAGATTGTGTAATCGACCGAAATCAATTCGTATTGACCAACTTTTCTTAAATAAATAAAAAATAAAACGTCACGGATTACTTTAGGTTCATTTACGTGAGAATTTTAGCCTCCAGACAGGTGTTTTATGGTACAAAAATATTATGGTAACTTGAACTAAAACGGCCTGTCAATATTTTTTCCTGTATAGAAAAGTTTTTGACATAACCTATCCCAAACGCTAATAATTTTCTCACCAATGATCTCTAGAAGGTGTTTAGCGTATGTTTACGATTACAAGGACCAATAATTATATTTACGTGTTCAGCGAGTAGTAGGTAGGCTCACTACACGAAAGCGCTCGTCAACTTAAAAACGAGTGTGCTTTAGAACTGTGCTTAGAACGACTGAAGTAAAACTTCTTTGGCTCCATCTAACTTATGTCTCCCTCTCAACTTCTGTTCGCCTCGCTTGATCACACTTTTCGTAAAGCTCTCGTCACGCATTCACCAGCTTACTCCCCAAGCAAGGGCGGATCCAGGGGGGGTCATGGGGGTCATGACTCCTCCTGGGCTGGGTCCAGGACCTAAATGGACCACTAATTAAAATTGTTAAACAAGATTTTTGTTACAATATAGATAATTAAATTATAACTTCTTGTGACTTAACCACGACTGTGACCCCCCCCCCCCCCCTGGCGAAAAAGCTGGATTCGCCCTTGTCCCCAAGTCAAGTGTACGTACAGAAGTTTTACTTCAAAAACAAGCCTTATACTAATGACAATATTGTTTTATATCCTGTAGGTATCTTAGAAAAATAATTTTAACAACGTTGCCGCTATTTTTATACCAAATTATAATTTAAGCAAATTTTGTTATGATAAACGCAATGCAATGTAATTCAGATAGAGCTCATTAATATTCCACTGTCGGAAAAGGAATACTCAATCTTAATCAGACGCCCTGTTAGATTGTGGACGGTTGTGTACTGGTACATGTTGCAGACATCTTGTGAGAAATGCAGATTAATAATGCTTTTTTTTCTTAAGCAGAGAAGAAAGTTAAGAGAAGAAGAGAGTTAAGAAGTTTAGTCATGTTTACGAAAAAAAAGGCATTTACTTATGGAACCCTTTAGTTTCTAAAACATTTCTAAACAATTAATAACATTTATTATGATTTATAATTATCAGTTAATAAATATTTTAAAGACCCATGTGCTTAAAAAGTTAACTTAACCATACTCTGTGGACGTAGAACTATGTTGCTATGATCTGTGAAATCAACACTAACCGTTTATTTAAACAATAAAAAGTTAAAATGATCTCCAACTTTAACCTCGACATTTACGTAATGAAAAAAAAAAACATTACTAACAAAATGCAACAACCTTTTTAACTAGAAACTACTTGAATGTTTAAAGTGTTAGCGAATATGTAACTTAGTTCTCTGATATAAAGTTTTCTATTAAAAGCTTCGATCAAGCGTGTTTTAATATCTATTCTTTATTATAATATAATAAAGCTGAAGAGTTTGTTTGTTTGATTGTTTGTTTGTTTGTTTGTTTGTTTGTTTGAACGCGCTAATCTCAGGATCTACTGGTCCGATTTGAAAAATTCTTTCAGTGTTAGATAGCCCATTTATCGAGGAAGGCTATAGGCTATATATCATCACGCTAAGACCAATAGGAGCGGAGTCCACGCCGACGAAGTCGCGCGCAGAAGCTAGTCTATTATAAAATGTTGTGCCCGCCGGATGAAGCAAATTACAGCTTATAACAAATTGTCTCAAGTTTTCACCGGAAGAATGTTGGTGTAATACACGTAACTTGTAAGACCACAGTGTAAGTGTATTGATACATATATTTTAAACTTTATATTGGCAACACGTTTATTTAGACCAAATTTTTTGCATAACCAAAAAAAAAATTAACTAACAATGTCTAAAAATCTCAAATGATTTCGCCAATGTTACGTGGAGTGGAGAATACAGGAAGAAGGTTGATTGATCGGTCAAGAGAAATAATAATTATGTTCGCTTCAGTCTGTACCTAATATCCTACTGCTGGGCATAGGCCCCTTTCCCCATCTAGGAGAAGGATCAGAGCTTAATCCTCCACGCTACTCCAATACAGGTTGGCAGATATATTTCCTACTATGAGTAGGAAACATATACATGATAACAACTGAAGGCTTAACGTGCTCTCCGAGGCACGGTGGGGAGACCTACAAGGACTGCACAAATACCCAGACCACGGCAAACATCTGAATAGCCAATATAAATGTTTTTCATGTGTGGGGATCGAACCCGCAACCGCCAACGCAACAGCCACTAACCAGTGCTGAGACCGTTGCGCCAAAGCGTGTGTTTACATACAAATCTTGTGTGACATATCAAAATATACAATTTTTTGGTATATTACACTATATTTTTTTTAAATCTCCTGAACTCTGATTTTCCCTAACGATGCTCTTAATAAACCATTTATATAAAATTGACACACATTATAATTTTAAAGAATCGCATTTAAGTACAAAAAATAAGTAACACAGTTCAATTTATTGTATCAAATTTTTTATATAGTTTCCCTGAGCTGTGTCAGAGCTGTCTAATGGGTACTAAGCACGCTAACTATTCAAACAGCCAACTAAACATAAAGCTAAATAAACATTTTTTTACAAATATCGGAAGTGGGTAAATTCATTAATATTCAAATATTGATACCATACTTGCTTTCATGATCTCCATAAAGTATTCACGCATTGTTTACGCTTTGACGGTTTTCATTATGAGACGCGCTCTGAGAGTACAACGGCCTGGTTGTAAATACATGTTGTTATTTACTAGGTATTATTATAACGTTTATATAAGACAAACAACGTAAAATTTTATAACGTAATGAAAAAGAAACATATTCAAATTCTGTAATTTCTGTAACATTATTTGTGTTCTATAACATTTTTGAAAACAATAGAAATTTCTATGTTATTAATACGTGTTACTTAAATATTTCCAGAGTTTTGTACAGTTTTTTAATAAAAAAATTTGAAATCTTTTGTCAACAAGTTTATCAAGATTCTGTCTTACAAGTTTTGCTGTATTAGATCGTTTTGTATATAATAATAACAATAAGATTTATTTTATACCAATTCATAAAAAATACGAGTTATTATAAATAAAGAAAAATGGAAAAGTTGACTTATTACTAGAAGAGCAATTCCAAAGTCAAGCGTGCGTAAAGAAGATTTACTTCAAAAATAATCGTCAAACTCTCTCTAATTTTTTAGTTTTGTTTTTCCTGTATTATAAAACTCTTTATTCAGTATATGGTATATGTTATTATTACATAATTTCATCACAATGGTGTAGGTACATAGTAGATTTAAAAGTACCTATTACATTTCTAATTTTTGACTATGCGTTAGCGCAATCATCATCTCATCGCTGAATTACGGATGTTGCGCTGTGCTGGCAGCTGCGGGTCGGATCCCCGGACATGGCAGATATTTGATTTTGCCATACAGATGTTTACCGTGGTCTGGGTAGTGCCTGATTAAGGTAACTTGATGCCCTAAACAGTCTTCCCCTGTGGGCCTTTTTTTGGTATCCTTAAGTGAACTACAAAGAATTAATTGAAATTGCTGTAAATTTCGCGTGCTCGTTTTTAAGCAATTGCTTAAATAGCTTATAGGCTAATCCAGGACTGGGCCTGGGTGTTTATGTATTGTGTGTGTTTCCCAATACAGGAGTAAATCCTAGTGGAGACCGTTGAGTGTGAATCCTGGTAATAATCTATACTTAATATAATAAAGCTGAAGAGTTTGTTTGTTTGATTGTTTGTTTGTTTGTTTGTTTGAACGCGCTAATCTCAGGATCTACTGGTCCGATTTGAAAAATTCTTTCAGTGTTAGATAGCCCATTTATCGAGGAAGGCTATAGGCTATGTGTCATCACGCTAAGACCAATAGGAGCGGAGTCCACGCCGACGAAGTCGCGCGCAGAAGCTAGTTCCAAATAAAAACGATTGGTTTGTATGGGAAGTTATTGTAAACTAATGTGCGTTTGAAACAGGGATTCCAAAATTTTCATACAATTTTAATCTGTTTTTATCTAGGCTATTTGGATCCAGATATGTCCAGATAGATCTATCTGGAATCCAGATAGCCCAGATAAAAACAGATAAAAATTGTATGAAAATTGTGTGAAAAATTTGGAATCTCTGTTTCAAACACACAATTGTTTACAATAACTTCCCATACAAACCAATCGTTTTTATTGGGAACTTTTAGCAGGAAGGCGTTTATTTGTTTATTGAATAGTTACAAGTCCTATTATACATCAAGTTTATGTATATACGATCCGGAGTACCTAGACATTGTTGAAAAGCCAAAAAATAGGCAGTTTAATAATAACAAAATAATTAAAACAGTACTATTGTTTATCATACATGTAAGTTGTAACTGTTCAACAATATCCCAGCTAACTAATTAATAATACAGAAGTAACGCGTGCTATTCTTCCGCTTGGCTGACGTTGATGCAACTTTTCTATTGCATACGCAGACTGTTTCTGTCTTTTAGCGAGGCGATGCAATGAGGTTTGACACAAGTGCAACCTAGTTTTATTGAAGATGATTATAAGATCTATTAAAAATATCTTAGTCCAAACTGTCTTGCAATTTTTAGACATCGCAGGTTTTTTTTTGTTTTGTTTAATGAATTATGTGGCCGGAAAATATAAAATAATTCTTATTTATGTTAACAAACTAAATAACTAGACGTCTGCTCTTGTTAAAAAAATGGATGATTTACAAAATAAGTAGAAAAAATCGTGTATGAAACGTTTATTTTGGTTTATGTAATAGTCAAAAAACTTTTGAACGTATATTTAAACTTTTGGCCTATTTAAATGATCTATCAAAAATAGTCAACCTACAAGAAATCTGACAACTATATCGTCCGCATATAATTAAATCATATTTAATCTATAACGGATCCGCGATAGTTCAAACTAGGTTTATTTCACTAAACTACACCCAATAAAAAATATAACAAAACTTCATCTTATAACAGTATATTTAACTTTATGGACTTCATAAATAATTAAACAATAAAAATTTAAGCAAATTTTTATATCAGTACTTACCCAAAATTACCAGGATAGCAAACAGGAAACCGACGACAGACATGTCCACCTTTCCCGCTAAAATGCTGACCGCCATTGAAGATAACTTCCGAACAACATGGCGAAGAGCACCGCCCGCTATCAGAACAGTCCGTTAAACAGCACGATCTAGACTCTTCTGTCTCAAATATCCGCTCGTCACAAGGCAAAGAATAACGCCACTCAGGACTTGGGATCCTATAGTTAAATCTAGAATCCCATCGCATCGTCATTTCTGGACATCTCTCCACATATGCCCCAGCCAGCTGCTCCATATATTGCTTATAGAGCCGCTTTTGCCTCTGACTCTGCGACACATGCAGGCGCAAAACGTTGAGAAAACACATTTTGGAAACACGGGATATTCGGCTGTACGCGCTCGTTCGATAAATCTACAAGTGGACATGAGACCGACTGCGCGCCATTAAGAATTTTCAGAGAAAATATATAATATTTTACTGTCGCTGTAAGAAGCGGTTCGTTAGATAGGAATTTTGTGGCATTTTTTCAAGTAATACTATAGGTGGTTAAATATAAAACTCCATCTGAATTGTTTTAAAATCGATTGAGATGAAAAATAATTGATACATATTCATTAATCAAACTTTCGCATTGAAAGCTAGTAATGATAATTTTACACTAAAGTACGTTGACTTTACATTATTCTCGATAAAAAATACCGGTCAGCTAAAGCAAAGGTATCGGAAGCTGGCGCGCGTCACTTCTGCGACCACACTGCGCCCGTGCAGCGCGAACAGCTATAATCGCTTTACGTCAAATTAACTCCCATTTCCCCGGCGAGCGAAAAAACGGAACTCATTGCACTGAAAATGCGGCATAACTGAGACAAAATAATGTCACAAGCCATGTCTAACGAGGCTTTACTTGGTACATAATTTATATACGTAGTGTCTTTTTTTTTTATTTTTTGAACTGTATAATCGTACTCTGTGTTTTTTCTTATGTGCTGTGTTGATATTGTGGTGCTTTAATAATTTTTATTCGCCTTACTTCAAGTATTAAGTAAATAACAATTTACATAATACTCATTTAGAAAAATGAAAATGGAAAAAAATAAATGCTGCTTGATTAAAAATATCAATGAAATATAAGTACCTAATACTATACTGACGACGCGTTGGCGCAATGGTCACAGCACTGCTTTGTGCCTGCAGCACTGGCGGTTGCGGGTTCGATCCCCGCACATGACAAGCATTTGTATTGGCCATACAGATGTTTGCCGTGGTCTGGGTGTTTATGCAGTCCTTGTGGGTCTCTCCACCGTGCCTCGGAGAGCACGTTAAGCCGTCGATAGCGATCGCTACTCATACTAGAGAATATTATATCCGCCAACCCGCATAGGAGCAGTGTGGTGGATTAAGCTCTGATACTTCTCCTACATGGGGAAAGAGGCCTATGCCCAGCAGTGGGAGTATAGGCTGAAGTACGCGTAAGCGTAAAACTAAATAGGTACTTACATATGTATACCTCTACGTAGGTATATAATATTAACAATAAGTCGTACACATAGGCAATGGCCTATAATGATAGGTAAGAAGAAAAATTAAAGTATTAATGATGTAACTACGAAAGAATTCGACAAATATAATGAATTCACGATAAAGGGAAAAAGATTAAGTTTTATAGTTATAAAAATTATGTAAAATTAATAGTTAGTAGAAAGTACCGCTCTGTACTAATTTAATTAAAGAATAAACTACTTCCATAAAGCTTAATGGATTGTATAATCGTAATTAGTTCGATATTATTCTATTTTAATAGGCTCATGAATAAAATTGTACTAGTATAAAACGTATCAACTTTTACCAATTCACGGGACTCAACGATGCATTGGCGTAGCGTTTACTATAAGTGGTTAAACGCTAAGAGTCGCGGATTCAATCCCTGGACATAACAAGTATTGTTTATATAGATATTTTTCTTTGTCAAGGCTTTTGTGCTTGTGTTATGTGTGTTTCCAGATACAAAAACAGAACTTACAACCTTACGTAAACAGCTCTGGGCTGTGCAAAAAGTGTGAAAAAAAATTTCACAACTAAGATACTGAGGTGAGGAGAACTGAGGTAGGGCACAGCAGGAAATTTCCTGCTCAAAATTGGAGCAGCCCGACTGGGGTAGTACCTCGACCTTACAGCTAAATAATACTGTTTTCAAGCAGTATTGTGTTCCTGTTGGTGAGTAAGGTGACCAGAGCTCCTGGGGGGGATTGGGGATAGGGTCGGCAACGCGCTTGCGATGCTTCTGGTGTTGCAGGCGTCTATAGGCTACGGTCTTACCATCAGGTGAGCCGTACGCTTGTTTGCCAACCTAGTTACATAAAAAAAAAAAAAAAAAGAATTAAATTTTTTTTCACACTCATTTTTATTGTGTTCAAAACAAAAAAATTTTAAAAATACAAATTTAGCATACTTGGGCTAGTTCAAAAAAAAAATAATTTGTTGCAAATGCTTTTTTCGCGTCTTTTTTGCCATTTTTGGTGTTGAAATAAAACAACTTTTTCGGATTTTATCGCGGTTTATTAAGTTTTTTAAAATTCCCGACGTTTCGGATACTCTACACTTCTACAGCAACCACGGTCACGGCAGGTCTTCCCGTCAATCAATGAGTAAAATTCGTGTAAACATTCTATAGTATGTAAAACATAGCTTGATCTCTGGGACAACTGCCAGTAATATGAAGTTCTGAATTTAACAGTGCGGAGAAACGTACCAGTCAATGTCATACTTTATGGGCATTCTGTAATTAACTCAGCATGCCCATAAAGTATGATATTGACTGGTACGTTTGTCCGCACTGTTAAATTCAGAACTTCATAGGCGCAATTATACTGACAGCTGTCCCAGAGATCAAGCTATGTTTTTTTTAGTATAATGTAAACAATTTTTGGGGTTTTTTTTTGGAATTTAATCAAAATCAGTGGGTCTAGGGACCAAATGAACCCCAAATTTGGATCCAGCACATCGAAATACATAACCCTAGAGATGGATCTGGTCAAAGATACAGAGCACTTTTTTATGGGCCAGTAATCCATACAAAAACTCATAAACTATAGTAAAATGAAACATACCTACTAACAAAGAAGTAGTCGTAAACAAAATTTTATTTTTCATATATTAGACCAAACTTTCCGGAAAATGTTAGCTACAATTTTCTTACGCTTATTACATGACAACGTGCTATCATAGTTGTGCGAAAGTACCATTAAAGCCAAAGGTTGTGGTTTCGATTTCTGCTCGAAACGTATACCTACTTATTTATATTTCTGCGCGACTGATTAGGCACCAAGACTTACATGAGACATGGGTGTAGCTAGGACTTGGAGGGGGTAGGGTTGAAGTCAAAGATATCATATGACTTAGCATGTATCGCTTATGAATTTTCTGCTCAAAATATGGAACAGCCCGACTGGGGTAGTACCTCGACCTTACAGAAGATCACAGCTAAATAATACTGTTTTCAAGCAATGTTTTGTTCCTGTTGATGAGTAAGGTGACCACAGAGGTCCTGGGGGGAATTGGGGGTAGGGTCGGCAAAGCGCTTGCAATGCTTCTGGTGGTGAAGGCGTCTTTAAGCTACGGTAATCGCTTACCAGAAGGAGAGCCTTACGCTTGTTTGCCGACCTAGTTGCATAAAAATACTTATGTAGGCACGTAAGAAGTTATACTTCATTGGCTAGCTAACTTCACGTTCCTAACTTCCTATTCGTTGACTAGCTAACTTCATGTTATATGTTCAGTGTCATATTTTTTTCGTGACGGTGTGCGCGCGCATCATAAAAATTTTTCTCTCATCATTTTTCCCTAACGCGCCAAAAGAAGTAGGTATAACTTCAAAAATGAATAAAAGAAATTATTGCTCAACCTAATATCTGTCTAGTGAATTATTTTGAGTTTAGAGAGGTTGTTATCTACATTTTTTTTCTATTATTTCATGTCATGTTTTTTAATCTATACTAATTTAATAAAGCTGAAGAGTTTCTTTGTTTGATTGTTTGTTTGAACGCGCTAATCTCCGGATCTACTGGTCCGATTTGAAAAATTATTTCAGTGTTAGATAGCCCATTTATCGGGGAAGGCTATAGGCTATATATCATCACGCAAAGACCAATAGTAGCGTAGCACCAATGAAGAATGTTTCAAAATCGGGGTTATTTTTCCTTTTGAGAGCTTCCGCTGAGTAAACGGTTAAAGTTTCGCACAAATCATGTATGACAGAATTGGTCCTATTCCACGCGGATGAAGTTGAGGGCAGAAGCTAGTTCAATATATTTTTAATTTTACTTATTTACTGTCATATATTTAGTAACAATTAATAAAAATGAAACGAAATATTGAATATTTTTCGTATATGACAGTAAATAAGTAAAAATAAAATATATTTAAGTAAAACTGTTAGATCTTTATCTGTTTAGATCTTTGCCTTTTACAGATACCTATTTAAACAAAAATAAAGTATTTGTGCTTACATTGCTTTTGAGCGCCATTTTCGCGTCTTTAAAAATCAGTTGTATCGTTTGTTAAAATAATGTGCAAAAACATTAAAATAAAGTGTGAATCTTTTAAAGTGAAGTTTTTTTTCAGCCTGTAATATCCCACTGTTGGACATAGGCCTGTTCCCCCATGTAGAAGGATCAGAGCTTAATCCGCCACGCTGCTCTAATACAGGTTGGCGGATATATTCCCTACTATGAGTAACGATCAGGTGTACATGATAACAACCGGGACCGACGGCTTAACGTGCTCTCCGAGTGAAGTGAATTAAGTTAAGTGACGTTAATTAGGTACCTACGTGTGAAAGCTGTGGAACGGAGCATGAGTAACGTAAGATGTATCATATTTTGTTAATCTTGCCGTCGATCTTGAATCGATGTCCGATCTTCTTCTAATCTCAAAACTTTAACCGTGGATATTTTCATATCTCCATAACCATGGGGTTCAGCAGCGTGGGAGTAGTACCTACCAGAGGGTACTAGCCTAGAACGATTGACTAGCCTCGGTTGTTTAGCAGCTAGCTTTTTCATCATGGTTTGCAGTTGCTGACAATAGACATCTGCCGTAATCGTCTAGATGTTTGTCGTGATCTGGGTGTCTGTGTTTGTCTATTGTGCGTTTCTTCGTCGCTGAGACGGGTAAATCTTAGTAGGCGCCGATGAGCGCGAGGCGTTAAAAAAACTACCGCTTAACAATACGTTTTATAGAATTAATAATTCAATTACTGTAAAGAAATTCATAACATACATATGGAATACCAATGTAATACAAACACTAATAAAATTACGTTAATTACATAATTTTTTCAAATAGAGTTAATGTGGCAAAGTGCGCCTACCGGGCAAGTGCACCTACCACAAATATCTCGAAAACTACCGATTGGATACTAGTAGTGACACTATATATCGATGCTACAAACTAAATCATAGTTCTTGGTGAAAGTCACAGATGGCTCTAGTCATGTGAGTTTGAGATACGCGCCATTTTATTTTCACTGATATTCAAAGTGGTGAGGAGAGATGACTATGGGTTGATCATCTTCGTAAATCTCAAGAAATATAGTTTTTACCAACATACGAGTGAGGTAAATGCACAATTTAAATATTTTTCTTTAAGTTTCTGACTATATCTCACTCCTATCTAGTGAAATTTATATATTTTTTTGCAGTTAAATATTCTAACTTAAAATTTATATAGTTGGGGAAGTGCGCCATACTGACTTTTTATATGGCGCACTTCGCCGCAATCCAGAGGTTACAAACTTTTTAAAATGTGTCTTTGTTACAAGTCTTTATTTAACTTGCAATGTTTCTTTGCTTGTTTGTATGGTCGAGTCAAATCTTGCAAATTAATTTGAAGAAGAAATCTTGAATGAACACGTTGGTCCATTTATGGTCAATTTGGGTGAGAATGCTATTTTTATGCATGACAATGCCCGACCTCATACATATTGGATTGTGAGTGACTACCTTCAAGAGATGAAAATTACTCGTATGGAGTGGCCAGCACGCAGCCCAGATGTCAATCCGATCGAGCATGCTTGGGACTAGCTAGGGAGATGCGTAAAAAAATTACGCTTCGTGAGCTCAAAATTGCTCTCACAGAGGAATGGGAGAATATTCCCCAAAATCGTACAAAAAACTTGGTGTACAGCATGCCAAACTGGGTAAACGCAGGAATGGAAGCACGAGGAGGCAATACGAAATATTAAAATTCGAGAAAATCGTAATGTTGTTCAAAAATGTCATGTTTCCCATTTTACTTAACAACTAATTTCAAAGACTAACTTCTTATTTCAGTCCGTTTATAATACCAAATAAGTAGTTCCATTTACGATGGGAATACCATGGGTATTCCCATCGTAAATAAAAGAAAAAATATACTTGACACTCGATTATCAATATTTGGAAAAAAGGTTCATAGCCTCTGACTTAAGATTGTATGGCGCACTTAGCCGAAATTTGGTTTTAAGTACACAGATTCTTCTAGAATGTGGCTATGAAAAAAAATTAAATGTCATTCGTGTTGTTGCTTGTTTTCTTATATTAATATAAGGCTGTTTTTATTCTAATGCTATAATATTACGTTTTATTAATACATGGCGCACTTACCCGATTTGTCGCAAAGTGCGCCTGGTCAGACTGTTTTCAAATTTTATGCTAAAATTCATTTATTTGCTGTCAGATTCTAATGACACGACATTGGTTATTGTTGCAAAACATCACAGATCCTTATGGTACCATGACTTAGTATCACTCGTGAACTTAAACACAAGAAATATTGCACCAAAGTCAACTATGAAAAAAGTATGGCGCACTTTGCCCCCCTGACTCTACATTATTTTGGATTTCTTAATACCAATATGAATAATTAAAAATCATAGGCCTAGAAAATTATTTTGTTTTGTTGGTTATATTGGTAAAAACATGTTTAACGCGTCTTTTTCGAGTGTCGAATAGCGTACAAAAATGTTCGATAACGTCGTTGATGGAAAGCGCTTTGTCGAACACTGCTTTAAGGGCCCCGTAAACGATCAAACTTGTTTGATCAAACTTCATGACTGTTTTCATATAACAAACATATCAAAAAAGCCCGCAGCCCCGCACACGATCAAATAATTTGACAAACACGTTTGTCAAACAGAAATTTAATATGAAGTTTGATCAAATATTTGATCGTCTATGGGGCCCTTTACATATATAATCATTTTTGATGTAATTTGAAAGCAACCATAGACATTAGACGATATAGTTAGTCACAGCATTTGTTGTATATAGTAACATTGTTTTCTGAGCCGTCAATGTCAGTCGTAATTTGACTGATTGACTCATGATTTGACTCATATTTGACTCGTGAAAAAGTTATTTCCCGCGAATTTTATACAACTTGTTGACAAATAAAAGTTAAAACACAAGTTTTAATATTTTATAAAACAATAATATAATGGATGAAATAGACGAGTTAGAACAATTAGATGAATTATTACGTGCTGATCTTAGTGAAGAGAATAAAGACAATGAGGATAAACCAACGCAAATCAGTGAAATAAATATATTTGAATCTAAAAATAGTAGTGAAGATAAAGAAATTACGAACGTCGATTCGAAATCTGCTGTTCATAACGGTGATACAGATTCATCCGATGATGAGGAAAAGAGAAATTACACAGAAAGGAAGTATAACGACTATGGCAGTCAAATAAAAAAATCTTTGGACCATCAAGAACAAGAACAAAACGAACGAAGAATTGAGTTTGAAAGTAGACTTCGACAAGCAAATGTTGATGTTAAAATTGCTAAGAAATCTTCATCATTTAAACAGTTACAGGTTCCACAAGAAAACAATAAAAATATATTTTGCGTGCCGGAAACAAAAAATAAAAATGTTAGTGATGTTTACACTGATCCCATTTTCGGGATTCGAATAACAAAGCCATTAATTTCTAGTTCAGCGCTCTTAGACAGGATGCAAGGCAGAGAGGCCGTAAACATGCTCAGAGTAAAAAGATACGTAGAAAATGAGGATTTAACCAAAGATTGGGTAATAGCGGGGGTTGTAGTACGGAAAAGCAGTGCCAAAAAATCGCAAAAAGGTAATAATTTTATAATTTGGACACTCAGTGATCTCAAGGATGATATGAAAACAGTCTCTATGTTTCTATTCCGCAAAGCATATAATGACTTATGGAAGACTCCAGAAGGCACAGTCGTAGCAGTTTTAAACCCTAATGTTCTCGAGAGATCTCAAAATTCCTCCGAGCAAGCTTGCTTAAGTGTTGAGAAACCAGATAGAGTAATGATTTTAGGCCAATCAAAGGACTTGGGCATATGTAAAAGTAAAAAGAAAAATGGAGAACCATGTACTGCATTTGTTAATTTGAGTCAATGTGAACATTGTGTTTATCACGTTAAACAAGAGTATCAAAAATATTCTAGAAGGCAGGAACTTCAGTCATCTACAATGGGCAAGGGACTCACTAGTTTGCAGAATAAAGTGTTTGGAAAGAATACATTCATATATGGAGGTAAATCTTACACTGCACCACCACCCAGTAACCACAAAAAAATCAAGGATAGGGATCAAAACAGGCTTATGTCTTTGACTGACTACTTTAAATCTGAAGGTGACAATTTAATGACGAATAAAGCACCATTTGGTGCTGGATTGATAAAAAATAACAATGGTGCATTGCATAGTCCAACAACTCAACGATTAAGTGATTCACAAAGGTTAAATAATTTGTCTAATACCTCTAAAAGCACTATTAACACTTCTTCAAGTTTAAGTCTAGCAGAAAAAGTAGCCAACTCTCCTATATTAGGTAAAGGATTTGGATTAAAGGGCAGTGGTGTTGTTGATTTAAATATATCTTATGGAGAAAAAGTCGCTGCCAAAGCAAAGTTGAATGCAATAAAATTAGTTCAACAGAAGGGAGGTATAGAAAAACACGATCCCAATAACGTCAAAGGGACAGAATCAGGCAAAAAAAGGGCATTGGAAAAATTAAACAAATCTGGTTCTGATGAAAACGACTGTAAGAAAACAAAACTTGACAATAACTGCAATAAACTGAAGCCAATCATGTCTGAACGGTTTAAGAAAATATTAGAAGCTACTTCTGCCCATCAGAGTTTGATAAAACAACATGAAGATGATGAACAAGAAAAATATTTCAATAAACTTGAGAAAAAGGAAGCTATGGAGGAAAAAATGTTAAATACATTTAAGCTTGCTTGTAAGGCAGTGCGGTGCGCTAAGTGTAAATATACTGCGTTGTCTGCTGCACAAATATGTAAGGATGAAAGACATCCCCTCAAAGTTTTGGACACTTTTAAAAGGTTTTTCAAGTGTGCAGATTGTAACAACAGGACTGTTTCATTGGAGATTCTTCCCTTACATTCTTGTGGTAACTGCAGTGGGTCGAGATGGGTAAAAGCTCCAATGCTAAGAGAAAAGAAAGTCACACTAACTGATAGTCTTTCAATTAGAGGAGAGGAAGAAACATTCATAGGAGGTCAAGTTAGCACAGGAAAAAATATAAATCTATTAGTTCCCGAAAACTGACAATTAGGATTTTTTAAATAATTTGACTGCATTTAATTTATGGTTTTACTATTGACATTTTGGCATGAAGTCGTTTTATAGAAATTATGAGGTTTTAAATAAAATACAAAATGAAAATAAAGCATAATAAAATTTTATTACGAAACTTCCAGTCAATAACACTGAACCATTCCATAAAACACAATGTCTCTGATTTCATACAAGATTAATAATAGACAGTGACAATTTTAGTGAAAAAATTAAAAATTCCCCTTTAATACAATAATTTCATAAAAATTGCCACATCTACATTACACAGGGTGCGGAATACATGGCTTTAATAATTTACACAGCCTTGATATCATTTACTACATGTTACAAAACAGATCAGTGGAGCTAACAATAATGTGACACCAATATCATACCATGTTCTCTGTGTCATTACCAATGTATTTACAAAATTTCATTTTAGGGACAGTGGTCAAAAAAACAACTTGTTATAAATTAAAAAAAAAAAACATTAATTGAACATTTAAACTAACAATCTGACAGATGCAGTCGTGTTTTTCTCAATAAAATTCTATAAAAATATAGTTGAAAGTTACCCTGTTCGACTACATTTTTATAGCATTTCATTGAGCAACATATATGAACTTTACATCCTGTAGAAAGCCAGCCTTTTAATTGCATATCAGTCCTTTACATTTTATAAAAGCGTAAAAAGTATTCAGTTAATTTTTATAACTCAGGGCACATATAATGTTAATTAAAACAAAATATATATTAGTAAAAATATATATTCACAAGAACATTGAATGTATTTAATAATTAAGTATTATCTTACATTCTTCACACAAAATACATTTTTTATGTAAAAATGTGCCAATTAACTGAATTTAACACTGGGTTTTAACATTTAAAACAAGTAACCAATAACTAAGAAAAAAAATACAAAACTGTGAATGTAATAAAACAATGTGAGCACTGAAATAATCAGCATTAAATTTATAACTGTTTGCAACATAATATATGACCTACAAGTATTTTGTAAAATAATCATTATACAAATTCACAAATCAGCAAAACTGAACTATATAAATTATTATTTATATATAATATTTGATATTAATGTCCTTTTTCAAGTTAATTTACAGTGAATTGTAATGTCTATAAATTGAATTATGATAAATGCTTTAGTTTGTTTACATTTCTTACAAACATAACAATGGCTAATTTACTTTACATGGGTTAAGTTGTAAGTGTACAACATTATCAGAAGTGTTTGGACGTTTATCATTCTTTTCTGTTAGAAAATTCCTGTGTCGTTTTCTATTGAAAAGAATTTTTTAACACTAAGGACAAAGTATTCGCAAAGTACCCTCATGCTTAAAAGAAAATTTTCTAACAGAAATTTTTGACACTTAGGATTATAAAAATTGTCTAGTAATGAATTTGTATGACCACTGCCGCTGTACATCCGTTGTCTCAGTACAAAAGATACAAAAGTGTACGTAATCATTCCCACTCGGTGGTCGCGGGCGGCTTGGGCGTGAGGTCGTATAACACGCGGGAGATACCGGGCACGCTCAACAGCTCCTTGCACATTCTGTCTAAAACCTGCGTAAACATACAATAAGTTATAAACACATTTTATAATAAGCATTTATTATAAACTAGCTGCCCGGACAGACTTCGTTCTGCCTATTATGTTTTTTTTTTTTTTTTATTTAAAAACCTGTGGGATTTTTAAGGATCATAAAAAAAAATGCCAAATCGGTCGAGCCATTCTCAAGTTATGCGCTTAGCAACATTCATTTTTATTATATAGAATTATAGATTATAGCAAATTTGTAGTACATGAAAGTAGAATTACGAATTTTTTAATTGTATGTTCATTACGCATTATCGCTAAGGTTAGCTTGATGAAATGTTAAACTAAAGACCCTACGTCAGTTTTTCACCAACATAATTTTACAGAGTATATTAGCATTAATACATATATTTTAAGAATTAAACTAAAATTTTACCAAGAATAACAATTACTTGTTCACAAAATAAAATAAAAATTACTGACATGCGGAAAATTAAAAAATTGGTCGTTTGTAAAGTTGATTTACGGACGATAGTTTAACGTGACAACGTCATAGCAAAAGATTTCCTCAGGCGCATAGGTCAATCAAGTGAAAGAGAGATAGATGCGGCGCAAGCGTAGTTAAGCGTAACGCTACAATGAGTCATCCTTTTTCGTGCATGCCGCCGGCGTTCATCGATTTATTATTTTTATTATTTACTAGCTTCTGCGCGCGACTTCGTCAGCGTGGACTCCGTTCCTATTGGTCTTAGCGTGACGATACATAGCCTATAGCCTTCCTCGATAAATGGGCTATCCAACAGTGAAATAATTTTTCAAATCGGCCCAGTAGTTCCAGAGATTACCGCGTTCAAACAAACAAACTCTTCAGCTTTATATATTAGTATAGATACTTTCTTGTACACCACAAATATAATTATAAAAACAAAGCTTAAACATAAGTACAGACAGTGAAGTACAATGGGCAGAGTTATGGCTAATTAGCCATTTCTTCCAGACAACCCAGACATAAAAGGAAACTTATTATATAAATTGGGTACGTGGTGTATAATAAACTTACATACGAATGTCTACATTCTATTACATATAGAAAATACATAAATAAATAAAAAGAAGAATAAAAATATAATATACATATATTCTATCCAAGGGCGGATCCAGCTTTGGCGCCAGGGGTCACAGTCATTGTCAAGGCACCAGGCGGGGTCACATACATAGTCGTGGTCAAGTAAAAAGAAGTTATAATTTAATTTTATAATGATAGATACAGATAAAAAGTAGGTATTTTATTAATCTATGTAGGTAATGTACTTAAAAAAAACCTATATTGTGACAAAAATCTTGTTTAACAATTTTAATTAGTGGTCCACCTAGGTCCTGGACACAGCCCAGGGGGTGGTCATGACCCCGTGCCCCCCCCCCCCCTGGATCGGCCAGTGATTCTATCATAAAATAATAAATAATTAAGTATAAACAGAAGAAAAAAAATTAAGTGAAATGATAAATACACAAATATAAATATATCGGAAAGAAAAAAGAAATTAGACGTTGTCACGTCAAAAAAGAATCAATAAAATAGCGACTAACGTCCTGCGGCATGGCGTCGGAGCCGGGCAGCGCGGCCACGCCGGTCATGAAGTCGCTGGTGACGAAGGGGCGCAGCACGAGCGAGCGCTGGCACGACGGCGCGCGCACGCCCGCGTCGCGGTCGAAGTGCACCGGCAGCAGCACCACCGGCATCTGCGCGATGCGCTGCGCCGCGCTGCTCGACAGCAGCACCTGGCGTGACATGACATGACATGACGGTGCGTACACCGTGACATGACATATAGGTGCTTACATCGTGACATGACAGTGCGTACATCGTGACATGACTGCATACATCGTGACATAACAGTACACTCGGGCTGCCAGACATACATAGCATGGCAGGTTATAACACTCAGTACTACGGTTAGAATCGTGGCCGCGTGGTGTATAACCTAGCGTAGTTAATATGATTCAGAACACTCGAGTAATAGTAACCCCGTGGTTTATAACCTAGCCCAATACGATATAGTATAACAATTTGACGACGCATTGACGCAGCATAGCACTGGCTGTTACGCTTACAATCGGGTTCAATCGCCACTCATGAAACATTTGCATAGGCCATAAAAGTGTTTCCCATGGTCTGGGCGTTTTACAAGATATATGAATTAAAAACAAGTCTTTCTTTTAATTTTAGTTTTAAATTAGATTTTCTTTTTAATAAAAAAAAATACATCTAATTAAATTAATTCTGTAGCAAAATGTGATATCACTAACACTGATGTTATGATTACAAACATTTTATAAAGCTATCATACCATTGTAATATTGACTAAACCACGAAGCTTCGTGGACTAAAACTTTATTGAATATAAAGGACTGAAAGATTAGTTACATATACAAAAAATGGCTACATAAAAATAGTAAATAAATATATGAATCACACCTGTGTGGCAAGGTCATCAGCCTGACGTATCGTTGATATGACATGTTGCGTGAGGAACGTAGGCGTGATGTCAGTCACTTGTTCTTTGATCAGACCTCCGAATGCGTAACAAACCCTGTTTAGAAAATAAGAAAAGTAATTTTATTTATTTACTAAATTTACATATTACAAAGAAACATTTTAGGTCAAAG
Organism: Melitaea athalia; assembly: GCA_905220545.2. Classification (NCBI taxonomy): domain Eukaryota; kingdom Metazoa; phylum Arthropoda; class Insecta; order Lepidoptera; family Nymphalidae; genus Melitaea; species Melitaea athalia. Next base: position 3,738,413 of record HG992193.1, read on the forward strand.
TATTCAATAGATTTTTCAAGAAATTATAGTTATATTAGGTGTACTGTACCTGTTAACATTGTGACAGACCCTCGGTATGATCTTAGCGAGGTAGTGCATATCCTGCCAGTCGGGCGGGTAGCGCTCCGTCGACAATGCTACCGCGTAGCTGTATGTACGGCAATCGCCTGCATGTCATAAATATTATGAAGATATTTAAACAAATATTCCTAAGGTAGGCAACTTAATGCCTGTGTTATAAAAGGTAACTTCTACGTGATACATTTTTTTTTTTTATATATACATAACACAATTATATTACACCTAGACTCATGGACAGAAAGTATACTGCAGAAAGCGAGCAAGTAGTAGTGTAGGCGTGCAAGTAGTAGTGTAGGCGTGCAAGTAGTAGTGTAGGCGTGCAAGTAGTAGTGTAGGCGTGCAAGTAGTAGTGTAGGCGTGCAAGTAGTAGTGTAGGCGTGCAAGTAGTAGTGTAGGCGTGCAAGTAGTAGTGTAGGCGTGCAAGTAGTAGTGTGGGCGTGCAAGTAGTAGTGTAGGTGTACAAGTAGTACCGTAAGTGTGCAAGTAGTAGTGTGGTAGGTTCTCACCCTGCACGCCCACGGTGCGCACGGGCAGCAGCGTGGCGGCCACGGGCGCGGCGGACGAGATGCGCTTGAGCTCGGCCTGCTCGGCCGGCGTCGTGGCGTTGGCCACGCGGCCCAGCAGCGCGTGCGACTTCAAGCACATCGACGCGTACTCCACCATTATCTTCACGATCACCTGCACACACATACAACTTGGTTCATTATTTATAATGGTACACGAACACGAGTAATTAGCAAATTAATTAGAATATTTTACTCGTTATCGTATATTAGATAAATTTTGTTCATTTAATTTATATTATGTTCACTGTGGAAAAAGTTCACTTGAAATACATTCAAACATTTATTTGTTGGAAAAATTATAAACTTGGTTGTCATCTTTACTGAAAAATATTAACATTTTCGTGAACGAGTCATATAACCTTCATTATTAAGTAGTACAAAAATTTTATGTATCAAAAGAAAAAGCAAGATTGTTAAAATTCTCGCCATAATTTAATGACATGAATAATAATTGTAAACTATGAATAACAAAATGTCTCTCCTTATCCAGTCCCCGTATGTCCAAGTGTACCAACAAGGTCGGTGCGTCACCTGCGTCTCGGCGAAGTCCCTGTCGGCGTAGGGCTCGTCCTGGCACAGCACGCGCACGGCGAGGCCGGGCCCCGGGAAGGGCTGGCGCTCCACCAGCGCGGCCGGCAGACCCAGCTCCGCGCCCAGCACGCGCACCTGATCAACACAAACCGACATACTTTTGATGTGTCTGTATAGTCGCTATAATATAAACTAAATTACTTGAGACGGGAAATTTAGTGCTTTTCAGTTTTTTGGAATTTCAGAAAACGAAAGAAGCAAACAAGCGAAAAAAGTGTCTAAAATTTTACCCGAACATATTAAAACCGGTATTTGAATGCCCTCTAAACTAGACAATATTTAAAGAATCACTAGAGGCAATAGAAATAGCAATGATTAGAGGTCAAATTCAAATATTTTATACGTACAAGCTAAGCGACATACGTTACAATTGCATTAGTAATTTAATATTTTAACTAAGTTAAGGTTGCTTATAACACTGGGTACATTACGTAAGTTTGTAATGTACCTAAATTTTTATTTTATATTTTACTGTTTGATTTTTTGTTGCCTTAACTTTCTGATATTATTGTTTAGTTTTTTTTTTTTTGAAAATGGTTTTTTTTTTTGAGTGGGAAAGAGAGAGAGAGTGAGGAAGTACCTCGTCCTTGTGGAAGTCCCTCAGCGGCTCGACGACGCGGCCGCGCTGGCGCAGCGCGCGCACCAGGTCCGTGTCGTTGTGGTGCGTCTTGATGGCGGCCGCCGCGCCCGACGCCAGCGCCGACGCCGACTCGATGAGGTCCGGCCGCAGCGTGCCCTGCCCCAGCAGCACCTGCTCCTCTCTGTGACCACCAGCCAAATCATTCGCTTTAGTTACGTTTTCGAAGTAAAACTTCTTCAGTATTTTAGTATTTGTTGTTATAGCGGCAACAGAAATACATCATCTGTGAAAAATTTCAATTATCTAACTATCAACTAGGTTCATGAGATACAGGCCGGCAGACAGACGGAGGGACAGCGGAGTGTCAGTAATAAGGCACGGGTACGCACTGCAGCTGCAGCAGGTCGCGCACGGCGGTCTCGGCCACGCGCACGAACACGTCGCCGATGATGCGGCGCTTGTCCTCGGGCGCGGCCGCGTGGCACAGCAGCGGCGTGTGCCGCACGCGCCCGCCCGCCTCGCGCACCGCCGTGCTGCCCTGCCGGAACTGCAACAGCACCGGCACATCACACACGATCCGAGCCACTGCTTCTTTTTTTATGTAACTAGATTGGCAAACAAGCGTACGGCTCTCCTGGTGGCTCGGGAGCCAGGTACAAATTCGGTCAATCATTTCTTCTCAATCGAAACTTCGTCACATGAATAAGGGATTTTTTTATAAATTTTCGTCTTTGTCAGCTGCCACTCCGTGGGTGGGTTGGGCAGTGGCAGCCTCCCAAACATCGAGAAATAAAAAATTTTTTTTAATAATTTCCTTCCACCTTATAATTTGTCGGATTATAGTTTACCTAATATCTTGAAGGAAAAATAACGTCAGCTGACCATAACATGGTGGATTATACGTAAGCTAGCTGCTTGAACATGAAAAAAAAATTATTTTTTTTTTCAATGATTTCCTCTCAACTAAAAATTTACACATGCTACTATGAATGAAAATTAACGTCAGCTGGCTGTATCTCGGTGGAAAGTTTGTCAGCTGGTACCTAGAAATATGTAAAAAAAAAAAAATTTTCATTTCCTCTCACTTCAAAATTCAAATTATAGTTTACCTAGTATCTTGAAGGAAAAATAAAGTCAGCTGACCATGGTGGATTATTATGTCAGCTGCTTCGTTACACCTTCAATGTCACCTTTTCATGTTCAAGCAAAAATTTTTCAGATTATAGTTTACCTAATATTTTGAAGTGAGAGGAAATGACTAATTTTTTTTTTACGTCTTTCAAGGTACCAGCTGACAAACTTTTTACCGAGATACAGCCAGCTGACATTAATTTTCATTCATAGTAGCATGTAAACTATCACCATGCAAATTTTTAGTTGAGGAAATCATTGAAAAAAAAAATTTTTTTTTCATGTTCAAGCAGCCAGCTGACGTATAATCCACCATGTTATGGTCAGCTGACGTTATTTTTCCTTCAAGATATTAGGTAAACTATATTCCGACAAATTTTGAAGTGAGAGGAAATAACTAAAAAAAAAATTGTTTTTTCGCTTTTTGGGAGGCTGCCACTGCCCAACCCACCCACGGAGTGGCAGCTGACAAAGACGAAAATTCATAAAAAAAATCCCTTATTCATGTTACGAAGTTTCTTTTGAGAGGAAATTGGTCATGTCAACCTGTCACTGGCTCCCGGTCCATGATGGTAATCGATTACCGTAGCATATAGACTTCTGCAACACCAGAAGCATCGCAAGCGCGTTGCCAACTCCATCCCCAGTTCCCCACAGGAGCTCTGGTCACCTTAATCACCAACAGGAACACAACACTGCTTGAAAACTTCTGTAAGGTCGTGGTACTTACTACCCCAGTCGGGCTGCTCCATATTTTGAGCAGGAAATTTCCAGGAATTTACCTCAGTTAAATTTGAACGTTGGTGAACGAAACCAAGGTGCAGAGTGAGTCTTACTGGGCAATAACTGAGTCATCAAACGACTACTAATAAGGAATAACTAAGTACTCCAGATTTAATTCCAAAACAGTTGGTCTTGTCAAAACATAACTGACCCATAGTATTAGAAAATTGCTGGTCTAGGTTTACCATAATATCCACTCGAATAGTAATTAAAAATTAATTGGTTTAAAAAAAATTATGATGATTATATTAGAAACCATTAAACATGGCAACACACGTCTTACATTTAAACATTACTCACACTATTTGCTTTTGTACCAGTTTACAGTTGTTTCACTAACTGAGTACTTAGAGACCATTCACACACATACTAACAAACCCACACTCATAAACTACTCATACATGTAGTTACCACAGAGTCATACCTGGTGTGCTGCATTGATGACATGCAAACGTACGCCAAGCTCCCGGAGACACCTTTCCACTTTTGCACTTTCGTTTTTACGCATGAAACCTGTCATCATACATAAATATTACTTAATATGTTAGACATTACTATTGTATTATAGGATATTTTAATTATAATCGCGTTAAGAAAATTGTGATTCATCGCTGTCAATCAGCTTAGCCATGCTCCTTGACCAATTAAATCATAGTAAATTAGAATGCTGTGTTCATTCTGAGAGTAAGCTTTTCAGACAGGCTTTTTAACTAATCTGAATGACAATGAATAAAAATCTTCTTAGTACAAATACACAATAGAATGCTGATACAGTATGGTTTTTGATAAATTCTTACCATTATCTATATGCAAAGCGACAACTTGGTCTTCGCGTAAAGCATTTCTTAATAGTGCTGCGCATACTGTTGAGTCGACGCCGCCGCTGACTAATACCTGTGGAAGAAATAACACTATTAGAAAATAAGAAATATAAGAGAAAGTAACGTCAAACATGCTCACAAATATACATATACGAATAAAAATAAGGGAACACACCGCGTGACATTGGCTTTTTTTTTCAACTAGTTTTTTTTTAAATTGTTTTTTTTAATTCGTTTTTTTTTTAAATGAAACTTCTTTAGAATCGTTGTGATTTCAAACCAGATGCAACGGCAAAAAGACAGGAAAGGACGAGCCGCGCTGCGGCCGGGCCGCGCTGCAAGCCGCTAATTTTAAATTAGTTTTTTTTTTAATTAGTTTGCCATAGAAGTTTCACTTCTATCGTGTGTGAATCGCACACACACCTTTTTTTTATTAGTGTTAATTCCCAAAACCTTGTCCAACACAACCAAGAGCACAAATAAAACAGTACTAGAGGTGATTGGCCTTATACTAACAAGAAATAATTTTGCCACCGCGATTTAATCTACTACTAGCGCCAACTAGTCGTAGACGTGGTAAACCTCGAACAAAAATCATAAAAAAACTTAAATAATTGTAAGTTGCAGCGTTAACGATTAGTCTTATTTTTTTGCCAAAGAAGTTTCACTTCTGACATGTGTACTTTGTACGCACGCAATTTTTTTAAAACTTCTCTTTTTTATACTCTTCTTCTGTTTATTATTAAAGTCTGTGGCCAAATTGAGAATAGATTATAGATTATGGTCGAATTTCGACCACTGGGCGACCACTACTATAATATATTAAATATAATCTATTATATCAACTATTTATTCAAAGACATTCCAATTAGTCAATATGATGTACGGTTGTAGACATTAGTAGTAGTACAGTACTCACGAGCACTTTGTTGTCGCCCACGGTGTCGCGGATGTACTGCACGCAGGCGTCGCGGCGCGAGCGCAGCGTGAACGTGCGCGACATGCCCGCGATGTCGAACAGGAAGTTCGACAGCATCTGCTTCCCTTTGGGCGTTAGGTCCACCTGAAACAACAGATTCACATGATCATTCAAACTGTTCCTGCTTTTAAGACCCACCTCCACCTTTGTCCGTCAGTGGAGCATTTAAAGTAGCAAATTAATGACAAAATGTGTCTATACCCCGTCCGCCCATTTATTATCTTTTTGACAGTTCACGCGTATATATTACAGTTGTTTTTTTTTTTCGGAATAACGCACTAAAAATTCTACAATAATGTCATACTTTATTGACGATTTGATTGATTGAGTACCCTGTGCATAACAAACAACCACAGACTATGAAACAGTTCTTGAAATAATAAAAATGGTTGACTATTTCTAAGTTGTATAACGGATCTAATATTATCACTCTCCTTGGTATGTATTTATTGTAAAATTTTATTTTTCCTAGTTGTCTTACATTTTATGCGTTTTTCATCATCATCATCACCTCAGCCTTTTGCAGTTCACTGCTGGACATGCAGGCCTGCTAGGCCTCCCCAAGTTCGCGTCAGACATCCCGGTTTTCCGCAATCGTCATCCACCCTACGCGTGGCCGCACACGTACGGTTTCCTCATTAGGTTTCCTGATCCGGAATTCAGATTAGGTTTTCCGTGATCCTAGCGCAGACGTTAGGTTTTTTTATTCGGAATGTTTGCCGCCAGTGGGTATAGTAACGCTTTCGTGAAAGGACGTATCATGGACATGGACAACGAAGAATTAATTGGGATAGCACTTTTATTGGCGCTAAACAAGAAAAAAAGGAAACATTATAAAGCTCTTTACAGATTTGCTCCCACGCCAAATCTTTTATATCTCTATTGTGGTAGTCTTCATGATGAATATCCCATAAGCACGGGTATTTTTCTACTGCCATGATCAAATTTTCGGGCTCGCACATAATGAAAACAAACGTAAAACGAAAAAAAACTAACTAAAAATGTAACACACGTACGTCCACTCAACACGAACGCGAGCCGATTCTGAATTTAAATTTCCGTCCGTGTGCTGTCATTCGAAGCAATGTAAGCAAACGCTGCGTTCGGGATGACGTCATTCGGTTTTTTTTCCATTCGGACACCCGAACGCGCGACCACAGATTCGAACCGTACGTTAGGTTTTTTTTCCGTCCGAAAAATTTAAGAACGTTTGCGCCGAGTAGAATATTTTGTATGTAAGGTATGCATTCGTGTCTCCGAATCGGAATTCCGGATCAGGAAACCTAATGAGGAAACCGTACGTGTGCGGCCACGCTACACCAGCAATCTTAAGTAGATCGAAGGTCCAGTGGGCCGGAGGGCGTCCCACACTGCGTTTGCCAATTTATTTATTTCTGATTTCTGATATTCATTTAAATACTTTATCTTTATTTTTAAATTTTCTTCTTGTTTGTTAAAATCAATCCTGTATTCTTCCATATTTTTGTTTTCTATTTTTTCTTGTTTAGCATTTGCTTTTATATCTATAGAATATTTTTTCAATTTCTTTATTTTTTCTCTTTCTGTACTTATTTTTATATTTGAAGCCCTATTTTCCAAAAAAAAAATTAATTAAATTGATATTTAAATCTTCATTTTGTATTAATTTGAATTTCTTTATCATGCCTAATGCAATCGAAAATTCATTAACCTCTGCAATATGTTCAATTAAACCTCTCTGCAGTATGTTTCTTTAGTTGTTTAATATCCTGTGTATTTTGAACTAGTTTTTCTATTAATTTATCTAATACACCTATGACTCTACTGTATTTTGTGTAGCCGCAGTCTGTTCTTTTTTGATTTCCTCTAAGTACTGATCTTCAAACAGTAAATTATCATCCTCATCTAAGTAGACTTTCTTAAGGGGCCACACTACCTCAGCTCGAATTCAGATTTCACCCGATACTAACACGCATGAGAATTGAGAGCGCTTGGTTGTTTCATCGCGCGAATTATATGTATTTTCTCCCCACAAACATTATCAATAGTTATTTTTTTAAAAACGCAACATATAAAATGTTCTTCATACTTATTTCAATTACCATGCTTAATCTCAAGTCCATAACTTCTATATTTACTGAGATATTAAGGTTTTAATACAAAATAGAGGTAACTTTGCAATATTTTGTATCGAGAAAATTTTATGGAATCGTGTTTTCGAAACATATGAAAGATAGTTTATGTCCTGAACTTTACCATACAAAAATTTCAAACTTAAATATTCAGTAGTTTGGAATATATGGACATCCTGCCGAGTGGAAAATAAGCAATTTGAGGTAGCATACACGCTTAAGTTCTTCTGTCATTGTTATCCAAACTCTTCATACCTGGTATCTTTTCTACAAGCTTTTTAGGGTTCCGTACCCAAAGGGTAAAAACGGGACCCTATTACTAAGACTTCGCTATCCGTCCGTCCGTCCGTCTGTCCGTCCGTCCGTCCGTCTGTCACCAGGCTGTATCTTAAGAACGGCGATAGCTAGACATGTGAAATTTTCACAAATCATGTATTTCTGTTGCCGCTATAACAACAAATCCTAAAAACAAAATAAAATAAATATTTAAGGGGGGCTCCCATACAACAAACGCGATTTTCTTGCCCTTTTTTGCTCGACATCAATAATGGCAACAGATAGGCACTTGAAATATTCACAAAATATTCAGTTGTATTTTTACTTTAATAATAAATAATAAAATTAAAATAAAATGAATATTTATTTAACAACAAAAGTGATTTTTTAGCCGCTTTTGGCCCAAAATTAAAATAAATGTACCTACTGTTGTTTACCTAGTCAATGGTACGAAACCCTTTGTGCGCGAGTCCGACTCGCACTTGGCCGATTTATTTTTAGCTTTTTCAAAGTTGGTGTTTTATTAGTTCTTTGTAATAAGCAATTAATTGATACTCTTCTTGTATAGCATACAGACATGATGATGACATCATCATCTCCCTGCCCTTATCCCACTTACGTAGGGTCGGCACAACATGTTTTCTCATGGAAGTCATGTTGTAAAAGATTAGGCATGGAATATTTTACGACTGGCCGCCTGCCTAACATCAACCATCCTTTCGAATTCCTGACTAAGAAGAAGAATAGGTGGGAAGGATTTATGTGAGAAAAGGATCTGGGGTTAGGGATACCAGTGCCACGGATTACGGGGAGGGGTGTGTGACACTAGCAGCTAGAGCAGTCTGGGGTCGCGTACCTGCTCTAGCTGCTAGTGTAGCATACATTTATCATTAGACGTATTATATCACACTATTGAGATTAAACAGTAAATATTTGCTTTTCCGTCATTCGCCGGCAGTATGCTGAATTCGAAACAAAGCTTCTCCATCTTTTGTTTTATCTTATCTATATGCATAAACAAAATTGCCTTTTATAAGATTATATCTTGGACTATGAAGGCTAACAAATAAAATAAAAATTGTGTTGCTCTGAAAACAAAGATTTTTTATTGTCAACATTACGTTACTAAATTAAGCTGTTAACCAATTATCTAAACATATAACTGAAAACAAAGAAACAACAATAAAAGTTTATCATTCCGTCCTTCACAGTTCCTTACTTACTTTCTTAATTATTTTACTTTTTAAGTTACTAAATTAAAATTCTCGTAAATGTCTAATTTGTCATCTCTATATTGTTTTCTAATGTTTAGGCGAATTTTATTCATTGAAATGTAACAACTTTTTCGGATTTTACCGCGGTTTATGTTTTTTAAATTCCCGACGTTTCGGATATTTCACAGCATCCATGGTCACGGGAGGACATAAATTATAACGTTAGTACGTCTGAAACCACAGTCATTAGAAAATAAAAAACATAATAAACCGCGATAAAATCCGAAAAATTTGCTTCATTTCAATAATGTCATCTCTATTTTTTCAAAACTTTATTTGGCATAGATAACAAACAAAGTAAAGAAATACCGTCTGTATTTTATTTACATACTTAATTTTATCTATAAAAAGTACCAAATCTATTATAACTTTCACTTTACACTTTCTTTTTTGTAAATTACTGTCTTATTCCTCTAAATTTTCTAATTATTTATTTTCAAACAAACGATATCAATGTATAAACAACTGCTACAGTGCTTATTTGAGATCACACATTTACTGTAGACGATTAAATTAACACATTTTAATAAATTAATAAATTAATCTTACCTCAGGGTGAAACTGCACACCATACAAACGCATCTGCTCGTTGTATATCGCAGCGATGAGATGGTTGGACGACTGTGCGCCCACTCTGAACCTGTCACCGACTTTCTGTACACTGTCACCGTGTGTCAGGAGAACTGGCTGGAGTTTTTCTAGACGACTGCAATATATAAAACAGATATTATATATCATACGTGCTTGATTATATAGACTTTGATTGCATATTGTGAATTATTCATATTGAAAACGACACTCATTATTATGACAAAATATTTTTTAAAAAATGTCCTGTTATATTTATTATACCCCGTCCGGCGACTAATTAGCTTTTTGACAGTTCACGCCTATAAATTACAGTTTTTTTTTCCGGACTAACGTACTAAAAATTTTACAGTAATGTCATACTTTATTGACGATTTGATTGATTGAGTGAAGTACCCTGTGCATAACAAACAACCACAGACTATGAAACACAGTTCTTTAAATAATAAATCGATAATAAATCGATCATATGATAAAAATAATTTTACGTCATGTGATTATTGTTTCTATAAATTTAATACAAAAAAGGAAATAAAAATAGTATCTATGACCCCAAGATTGATTACTTGCAAGGAATTAAGTCGAAATCTTGAAATTTAATTGCAAACCAAGAATAAAGAGCAATAACTCTGTTAATTCATTTATTTATTATTTATATATTTCATTTATAATTAAAAAAACTAATAAACGCATAAATAAATAATATTTTTAAACTAAATGTATTTAATTAAATCGATTGAAAGTTCTTCTTAAATAAAATCGATTATTATTTCGAATCGAATAAATAACGTGTGAGGCAGTCACTAATGTCAAAACTTGAAGTGTCAAAAAGATCATTAGTCGCCGGACGGGGTATAGGTATCTTTCATGTTTGTAGTATTTTAGTACACAAAAGAAAATATTTATGACAAGTGACTGATTACTTTTCTACAGTTACTACAGATATGACAATTTCTACATTCGATTTTAATAACGTAAGCTACATTTTAAGTAAATAAACACTTATTTTTTTTATTTCATCAAAAACTATACTGTCGGCAAAATTGATATTCAAAATCGAACATCTCTAAGTCATTCACATTAACGTAACACGTATTCGTTAACGTAACGGGACAATGAGCGTAACGCTACAATGAGTCATCCTTTTTCGTGCATGCAGCCGGCGTTCATCGATTTGTTAGACGTTGTCACGTCAAAAAATAAAAAATTAACTCACTTGAATAGAGGGCAAGTTGTTTCAACTTCGACTTCGTACTGTCCATCCTCCCGCGCTTCCTTCCTTAAAACCGAACCCCCAAACTCTTTGTTCAACATCTGCATACCATAACATATACCTGTAAACAAGAAACAGTGTATGTAAAACGCGATATTTCTATACATTCTGTGTCATAATGAGAAGCCATAAGGAGAATTAAAATATTATACATCGGGTTTACACTAGACAAAATCAATAGGTATTGATTACGCTTGTATAGACATAGCGACAAAAATTGTAGTGTCTCCTCTATTTGGTAAAAATTAGTAAACGCTACACACTCAACGGTCTCCTAGCATTTAGAACTGTGTCGGGGTTCCAAACACAAAAAATAAACAAGTACAAACACCAAGACTATGAAAAACGGACTATACAAATATTTGTCATGGGTTAAGATCAAGTTAATCTGAGACCACCAGCGCAATCAGCCAATACTGTAGCCAGTGCGCCAGCACGTCATCATAATAAAAGAAAAAACTACACGTTAAAAAATTTATCTAATTTTTTTTAGCAAATCGACGAATATAGCATTATATTTATCAAAAGTTCAATGACATAATTATAATATTCATTATCGTAACATCTAAAAAATTATTTGCTACCAAATAAATACAAAATTCTAATTTTATGGGCCATAAGTATATAAAAAATATCTCACCTAGAACTGGTAGACCAATCTTGAAAATATCGGCATCGTATCTAGGTGCATCTTCTGCGTATACGGAATTTGGTCCTCCAGATATTATAATAGCGCGGTAGCCCGCCTCTTTTAGGTGGTAAGCCGGCGTGTCTAACGGCAGGATGTCCGACTCTACACATAGTTCTCGAACCCTCCTGTCAATCACCTGTTCATGATAAGTATATTACATCACTTTGTGGTCTTCCTTGTAATCTCAGAATGCGGTTAGCTGTCGTTTAGTGTAGGTCTGTCGTTTAGTGGATCTCTAATACTGTTAGCTGTTTAGTTGTTGACGAAAGGGTTATCTAAGTAAAATCATAGTACAAAACAGATAATTATGGTCATTTTATATAACAAAAAAACTTTTATTTTTAATTTAAGAAGAAACAAAATACTTTCTCTACATAGACATATCAAATAAGTAATTTTCACGTAAGGACTTTTTTCTGATGATCTGATGTTAAATGGCTACAGTCGCCCATGGACTACATAAGAAATATTTCAAGTGTTGTAGGGAAACGATATCTGTACACTCGACGCTTTCGAAACCCAATATTATAGGGAAAATGTCTGGATATGTGTAATGGATCAATTAATGATGGCCTAAAATTACCTTCCCATACTGTGATCCAGCATCCAATATGGCAATCTTATCTCTCCCGTGAGTTGCGCCATTGGCGCCGCGGTACTGTCCCTCGGTACTGGCTGTGTGCATCTCGCCGACTCGCCAGCAGCACTGATTAACAAAAATACAATTTTATAGAGCCTCATATAGGTTTTTGGGTGACTAATCACCGCAACCATAGCGCCTGAAACGACGCTGAAACGTTGGGAGTTTCAAAATAATAATCGCAGTACCGTATACCTAATCAAGTGTTCAGCGACCGTCAAAGTTTAGAAACATATATAAATATATGTGTGGTTACGACAGTAAAGAAAATAGCCACCCTCTCTCTTCCCGTAAGTGTCGTAAAAGGCGACTAAGGAATAACACAGTTCCACTATCACCTTGTACAAAGCCGACCGATGGCGAGATAGCCATTCAACCGCTGGCTTTGAAATATACAGGCCGAAGACGGGCAACAGCATCTCCGATGCGACAAAGCTAGCCCTGCGGTCACCAACCCGCCTACCCAGCACGGTGACTATAGGCAAAACACATAAGTTCTTGGGACTTGGGGAGGCCTATGGCCAGCAGTGGACTGCGATAGGCTAAAGTGATGATGATGATAAAAATAGTACCTGTTGACGCCTCAATAGTGAAAGAGCTGGCAACCAACGAGAAATCCCCTTGGTTTCCTAATAATAATTATTTTAGACAGTAAAAGCTTTCTGGCTCCTTACTGGATAGTCCTGCATGAATTGTTTGGCCGTAACCTCTTAACTTCACATGAAACACCTTGTTTAAAAGCTATTTTCATAAGTATACAAAATAAATTACATAAGTTATTATAACACTGTCATGAGAAAAATGACTTCTTTGCTGACTTAAGCCTAACATTGGTACATCCCCTTTTATTCTATTGCGCAACATAACGAAATATAATTGCAATGTTTATTTACATTATGCACATTTATAAAATAAATAAACAATAGAGAATCTGAGAATGTTGATGTGCTTATGATAATACAATGAAAGATGTTGCTTGTTTATTTAGAACTATCCCTAATAATAATGCTTAAACTTTATAGTTATATTGGAAAAAAAAATTTCTTTTATCTCAAAAAAGTCTCTAATCATTTAACTGGGTATCATAATACAATAACAGGATTTTATATGTATATTCTAAATTACTCTGATTACTATAAAACTAGGTGTTTTAATGTATTACTTATATGTACTTTACAAAATTGTAAGTGAAGTATATATGTTTATATTAGTTATTTGAGAAAAAAAATCATTTTAGAGTTTCGTAACAGTAGCATCACTCAAAAATTTGTTTTTTATTTTATCAGATTTTACAAAATTGTACAGTTATTACATAATTGTTTTTGAAGATCTAACTTTAAATAAATAAATAAATAAATAAATAAACGCTTCACACTCAACGGCCCCCAGTAGGATTTTTTCCTGTGATGGGGGTCCCGAAACATACACAATACACAAGCACTTAAAATGTAGAGTTTTATATCTATACTAATATTATAAAGAGGTAAAGTTTATAACTTTGTTTGTATATATGGGGTAATCTTCGCAAATACTGATCCGATCATGAAAATTCTTTCGCTAACAGAAAGCTACACTATTCAGGAGTGACAAGATAAAAGGAAAAAGATAAAAATATATAAAGATTTTAAATCAGCAGGATTTGAACCTGCGCCCTCTGACGTGCCGTGTCAACAATTCAATCTAATCAAGCATTATTATTTGCCTTAGAAATTAATTGGTGATTTTAAAACATTTATATTTATCTGATTTGCTGAAAATAGTGAGAGTGTATTGGAACATATCAAATTTCACCGTACCCTTCTTATGTGAAATGGATTATAACGCCCAACGAAGTGGGCACGGGTCGGCTAGTTATGTTATAAATGGAATAATTTGACTTGGTTATTACTAATTGAATGGACTTCATGGGACATCTAATTTAGAAATCGTCACAAACAGGGTCCTAAACAAGTACCATAGTACATAGATGGCATAATAATACTTGGTGAATGAACTGTAAATAAGAAATGTTTGTTGATAGTTTTATCTCCCCATACAAGATTTAAGTACGTATATAATATATCTTTTCAGAATATCCAAATCTTAATAATTGTATATTTAATTTATCTATACTCATATTACAAAGAGGTAAAGTTTTTAACTTTGTTTGTTTGTAGGCGGTATAATCTTCGCAAATACTGATCTGATCATGAAAATTCTTTCACTAACAGAAAGCTAAACTATTCAGGAGTGGACATAGGCTATATTTTATTGTTATTGAACAAAAAAATTCAGTGAATAATATTAGTATATGTAAATCAAGTTAGAGAAATGGGAGCGAGATGAAAACTTTACTATACGAGTATATATTTGCATCACAAAAATAGTTAACACCCAACGAAATGGGCACAGGTCGGCTAGTATAGTATATAGCCATAATCTTTATTTGAAACTATTCACTGAATTATAGAAAAACAATTATTAAAATTATTTAATTAATTATTATTCAAGAAATAAAGTCAAATTATTAATATTACGACAAGTCATATTTAAACGCTCTAAATTATTACAAAACAATGAATTATAACTTTTTATTAAAGTAATGTCTTATTTATCTCAAGTTTTGTAAAATATTTCGCATTTCTATTTTTTACACATTAAATAATACAAATAATGCTTTCAGCTGACCTCATACAAACAACATTCAATACAAAGCAATTGCTTGCAGCTGAGTAGACAAACCGTCGTTACACTACTAATAGGTTTAAGAAATTCATAATTAAATTTTTTCATACTAACCCTACCTTATTCCACAAATTCTTAAATCCAATCATTACAACACAAAATTATGTATCCAAATTCCATCACTGCACAAATTCTCATTATTACTGTCAAAAAATTACAAGTCACAACACACTACTAACTAACTAATGTCATTGTTAAAATAAATATTACAATGGTTTAAATACAAAAACAAAGAGTAAATAACATTATATATGTATCAGATACAAGAATAAAGACCGAACACATTTGAGTTGCGAGTGTGAATAGCTATTTATAGAAAGCATCCCACATGATGCTTGTGAACTAATCTATAAACACGTAGTACGTGTGCTACACTAGTGAGTGAAAGAAGTAACATTGCTATTTTCAGTTACTACTTTTCATACATTAAATTCATGATGAAATGCATATTTTGATTTTAAAAATTACTAAATAAAAAATTACTTAAATGAAAAAAAATGATCAAAAAGGCATTGATATTTGAAATTCGTAAATAGAATTTTTGGAAATTTGATAAATCAATATTACTCAAAAGTTCAGATTTTTTACTACAAAATAACTATGTATTGGAATGTGCAAGTCATTTGTTCATTAATTTTTTAAGTTGAATTTTATTATATAAGTTTTAGAAAGTTTTAGCTTTTGTTTTTCCTCCGATTAGAATATTTATAGTCATATTTGTTTAGCAACTTTCTTTTAAAATTTTATTTCACTTTAAACATTCTTTAAAAATTAATTCATTTTTAACTTAATATTTACACTAATAGTCACACGAATAAAGAAAAAATATATATAAAATGTAATTTTAAAATGTTAAACAAAATTCCTCATTGTTAAAAAAAAATATAAAATGAGAAAATAAAGTATATCAACAAGATTATTAATAAATATGAGATCATACCTTAAATAATTAAATTAACAAAAAAAATCGAAATTAAATTTCGTTTGTTCTTTCAAGACAGTAACATAATTATTATTGTAATGAACACTGTATGGTGACAAATACTAAGAAAGAGCACATAATTTATCACAAATTAGGAAAGGTTATGATACTTGATAATAATTTATCAATAAACTATGATGAAACAGGTCAATATCAATATGTATTTGTAAATTGATTAATAAACATAAATGAAAAAAATTACGATAACTTTTTTTAGGTTACGAAGTGCGTAAAATTGTTATCACATCACGACAAAGAACTCCTACCTTTCGAAATATACAAAACATGTTAAATACACATTTGACAAACTAGCCATTTGAGGTAATATTGGAAATAATAAGATGAAAGATAGTGGAAATGATAACGAGATAAACCTAAACGTTTTTAGTTACCTACAATGAGACAGTGTAGTATACAAACCGGGCTACTATTACATCGTGTTATTGTTTTGACGAATTATAAACGGCTTTGCCAACAATCGGATATGTTAATCGGACGTTGGACAATTGTTTCGAATTCTATTATGTATAAAAAACTGGCGTAAGACAAACGTAAAACGCTACAAAACCGGGATTTGACATTACTTACATTCTGGGTCACGATGAAACACACAACTTGCAAGACATTGAAACTAAATACCTAATTAAAACAACCAAATTGATATTTATCTCTCTTACCTAGAAAAGATAGACTGAGATATCAGAAGAAAATATTCATGAAAAACGTGAAATGTGATTCTCCATTCAGCACTACGAATACAAAATTTTAGTACTGACATATGACACTAGGAGGCGTCATTGACTTTGCTCTTGTCAATTTTTAATAATAAGGCCGCGTTTCCACCTGCAAGCAAACTCGTGAAAGTCTTGCAGAAGTTCCTTGCTGTATCGTTTACATGTTCCTGCAATTTATTTCTGCAATCACTGTCGTGCGAGAAGCTCGCGGTTCATACTGTCGCAACTTATCGTGCAGGTATTTACACACAAAAGCTTACGTGTGTCGCTATCAGAACTATCGCAATATTTTCTATTCTATTTCTATACTCTGAGATCATGACGTCAAGACGCATACGTGTAGCAGCTGCATTAACTATTTTGTTGTTGAAAAAGAAAAATAGATCAATTTTGGTTCGAGAATGGATTTCTAGAAAAACAACTGGAAGATGGACAGCAGTATTTCAATTTTATTCGTATGACCGCAGACGATTTAGAAGCGCTATTAACTGTATAGTTTCTTCACGCGACCATTCACGACTTTGTCGTTGACTCATTCTTCTCATAAGAAAAATCAAGCCGTGCGGGCGATACTTGCTGCGAGATATACGAAACTAGACCGATAAGCAGCGAGATCTGTCGCGAGTCGACGCGTACATGTTTAGACATACTTTCGCAAGTACTCGCAGGAAGCGCTTAACAAACTGTCGCGACAGCACTTGCTACGGGGTTTACACTTGCAAGCTGCTGTCAGACAGACTGTCGGACATTTCTCGCGGAAGTTATCTTGCAGGTGGAAACGCGGCCTAAGATTAATAAGTTACTCTCGGAAGTTACCTACACATTTGCAATAATGTAGTTATGTTCTATATTTTTGTTATTATAGGTACATAACTATAATAATATAATTAACATTAACAGGCTTCCAAAAAAGGAGCAGGTTCTCATATCAATTGTATTTTTGAAGTTATACTTCTTTTGGCATGTTAGAGAAAAATTATGAGAGTAAATTTTTATGACGCGCGCGGGCACACTGTCACGAAAGAAACCGACACCCTGAAGTTATAGCTAATCAGCAAAGAAGAAGTTAGCAACGTAAAGTTAGCTAGCCAATGAATTATATTAATATCTTCTTCTTCTTCTTCTTCTTATAATTCATTGGCATTTCTTTTTGCCAAAGATGTTTCACTTCTGACATGGTGTTCTTTGTACACACGCAATTTTTCAATTTTTTTAAAATGTATGTTACTTCAGAACTTTTGACTGGGTGGACCAATTTCGTTAAAAAAAATTTTATCGAAAGGTGGTGTGTGTCGTGGTCCCATCCCGTGGAGTTATATCTAATAATGCGTATTTACTTAACTATTTTTGATCTAAAACTTCTTTACGCATGCTTGACTTGCGGAGTAATCAGGTGAATGCGTGACGCAATTGTTACAAAAAGTGTGATCGGACGAGGTGAACGGAAGTTCAGAGATAGATATGATAATGAAGATGGAAAGAGGGAGCTACGTTTCATAAGTTTTACTTCAGTAATCAGCCGTGTGGTCTAAGGCACGCTCGTTTTTTTTCTTCGACTTCCGTTGTATAATAACACATAACTTTTCACTGGATGTATTGATTTTGATGATTCTTGTTTTAATCGAAAGCTGGTGCTTTTCTTGTGGTCCCATTTAAATTTGATCGAGAACTGATTACTACTTTTTGAGTAATTTTTGATAATGCGTATTTACCTGACCATATTTTCATCAGCCTACATTGTATTATCTGTCGATGTCATTGAAATTGGTTTTTTAATTATTTTTTTATTAGCGAGCAAACTCAAATATTAAAATAACATGTACCTACATGTATTTGGTAAAATTTTCAAAGAACCATTGATTTTTGAAATGCAATGAATAAGTTACATTGGGCGTGTTTGGCCGAAGTAAGTACTTACTAAACTTACTAAGCCAGTAAGCATAACAAAATTAAAATCTTACAGGCTGAATATAGCGCTCTTCGGCCAGGACAGACTTACACTTACTGACTTAACATAACACAAAACACCGGTTCATAGGAACATACGATTAAAGAATTTCTTGAATCGGTAGATGTGGCTAATGTTAATACTATATAACTGAAAAGACACTTTAAGATTGACTGGAAAAACTATTTATTGTAAATTTATCATTTTGAATTTTTCTGATACACTAGTCGTTATAAAATTAATATATATAAATACAAAAATATGTTCGTGCAACTAATACATGTTATTATCGAGAGAGATTCGAACGGAATCTTCGAATATCACAACATTCAACCTAAAGAAATATAACTAAAATTCTAAACTTAAAATAATTTAAACATAATATACCAAAGAGATCATATAGCTTATATAAAAATAGTTTTTATGTATATCTGAGATTACCATTCAACACACCCCCTTAATCTCAGATATACATCATAACACCAGACAACCAACAAAATAATTTAACACCATCAAAATAATTTCAAAGTTAACAACAAACAAAACTACCAACACTAACACACTCTTTCTCAACAAAAACCAAAAACCACATAAAATACAAGTAATATTAAAAATTCTATATAAAAAAAAAAAATTTCTCTAAAGATTCCGTTTCCAATTCCATATAACACAAAACATTAAATCCTTTTTCCCTTACAACAATCTCATACATGCTTCCACTGCGCAAATCTCTATTATTAACACCCCTTTAAACTAGCACTAACTATACCTAAAAGATTTGGAATTAAAATACCTAAAAATCATCAATCACAAGAAAATAACACTAATCACTTTAAAAACTAGTCACTTAAGTCATTTCCTACCTACACCGTCACATCACTAAAACTTGATTACGAAGCCGCAAATATTTAACGTTGGATAAATTCTTCCTTAGGTCCACACTTTCCGCGACAACTTCAGCTTCTTCCTCACTTGTTACGTCATCATCATTAAAAACATCAACAACCTCCTCTTCAAAAATCATCAACAACAACAACTTCCTCTCCTCTATCCTCAAAAACATCAACAACAATAAACTCCTCTTCTATCCTCAAAAACATCAACCACAATAAACTCCTCTCTTCTATAACTTCTTCATCAAAATTCACATTCCTCACACCTTCAATTGTTTCTTCACAAATGAATTCGTTTGTCTCTGTTCTCTTCATTTTCAACACAATAAATTGTTACTTCTGTAACATTCTCGTTTCAACACCCCTTAAAATATGTAAAATGTGGCTTGCGTGCTCTGGGCAATGCTAGGCAACTCGTGCTGGGCCCATAACCTCTTGAATCGGTAGATGTGGCTAATGTTAATACTATATAACTGAAAAGACACTTTAAGATTGACTGGAAAAACTATTTATTGTAAATTTATCATTTTGAATTTTTCTGATACACTAGTCGTTATAAAATTAATATATATAAATACAAAAATATGTTCGTGCAACTAATACATGTTATTATCGAGAGAGATTCGAACGGAATCTTCGAATATCACAACATTCAACCTAAAGAAATATAACTAAAATTCTAAACTTAAAATAATTTAAACATAATATACCAAAGAGATCATATAGCTTATATAAAAATAGTTTTTATGTATATCTGAGATTACCATTCAACAGAATTATCACTCATTTTTACGTCTAAAATTATTATAATAGTGCTTGTGTAGGTATTCTGAACTGTTGATCTGTTTCTGTCATGGTTTTATTTACATCAACAATAAGCAAAATGGCGTCTTATATTAAGCCATGCTTACTGCGTTAGCACTTATTTTGTGTTCTGGCCGAAAATTTTGTAAGTATAGTGTGACTTACTAAATGTAGTAAGAACTTACTTCGTCCAAACACGCCCATTATCTTGAATGAATCCAATACCTTAGATAAAGCAAATTCCAAAATGCTTGTCATTGTAAAATTCCTTTACACGACATATCAAGTTCAATTTATTACCTATATTTTGTTACTTATTATATTTGTATTCAAGTAATCTACAAACAAACATTTATACTCACTTTTTCAAATATTTTTAGTTTGAGTAAAACTCATAGCAAATTTTAATTATTAAAATATCCTGATTATTTTCAGTTACTTTTTCGTTTCATTTTACGTATCGATTTGGTCTGACAATTCTGACAACAATATGACATGAAGCAGTTTCAACTTTCATCTTTGATTGATCTTAATTCTTAAATTCTTCATCAAAAATTGTAATCGGAAGCAGCGAAACACAATTTGTATACTTTTTACTAATCTAAGAAGTAATTTAAAGACAAAAGATGCCGGACCATCTAGGAGATGATATGCGAAAAGTGAAGGATGACAAAGAAGAACCAGAAAAGGAAATTAAATGTGAGATGATCCTTAAAATTATCTTTGTGTTTAAACCATGTATATTAATTATTTTGTGGTTATTGATACTTATTTTTGTTTTTTAGCGCTTGATGAAGGAGACATAGCTCTGTTAAAGTCATATGTAAGTGTGTAATTTTTGTTTTAATAAAAACAAAATGTCGAAATGCAAGCTACTTTTGATGACTGGCAGTTTTTGATGACCTGTTTTTATTATTAAAATATCAATTTCGATTACTCTAGGGCCAGGGACAGTACACTAAAATCATCAAAGAGGTTGAAGATGGTATCCAAACTGTCATGAAAAGGGTCAATGAATTGACTGGCATAAAAGAGTCAGACACTGGTCTAGCTCCTCCGGCTCTATGGGATTTAGCTGCAGATAAACAAACTCTTCAAAATGAACAGCCATTGCAGGTGAGGCACTTTAGGGACAGAAAAACTTGTCAGTTTGTTAAATGTGTTTATTTATAATATAATTACTAGTGACCTCTGTCTTTCCATATTTTTTTTACACAATAAGTAATCACCAACATAGCATATACTAAAACCTTCTCTGAAACACGCTGCATCTTATGGTATAAGTATTATTCCGATCAGTTCACCAGTTTTTGCAGTGTAACCGAATAAAAAAACCGGCTCTCTATTTATTAGTATAAGATATCACACCATGTAAAAAAAAAAAAAATTTGCAGTGTAATTTTTGACTTTGTTTGATAAGTTCTGTTGTGTATTTTTACAGGTTGCGAGATGTACAAAAATCATAAATGCAGATTCAAATGATCCTAAATATATAATAAATGTGAAGCAGTTTGCCAAGTTTGTAGTAGATTTAGCTGATTCCGTTGCCCCCACAGACATAGAGGAAGGAATGAGAGTTGGGTAAGTTACTTGTATTGTAAATCTATACTAATATTATAAAGAGGTAAAGTTTATAACTTTGTTTGTATATACGGGATAATCTTCGCAAATACTGATCCGATCATGAAAATTCTTTCACTAACAGAAAGCTACACTATTCAGGAGTGACATAGGCTATATTTTATTGTAATTGAACAAAAAATTCTCTCGCCGCCATCTATCGCTATTAGAAGACTATTTATTAGTCTATCGACGTCGTTTTCTGGATTTTTATAGATGGCGTTGGAGTAACATATTATTTATTTAAGTTCTATAAAATTTGTTCTTTAAAGTATGTTATTTGGTTCTGTAATTTAAAATAATAAATACACGATATTATTACAATTTTATATGTCCAATAACGGGAATAGCTATAAACAAGAAATAAAACTCTAAATAAAATTCTAAACAATGAACCTAATAAAACTTAGTACCTACTACATAATTGCATCACAAAGATAGGTAATTAACGCCCAACGAAGTGGGCACGGGTCGGCTAGTTATGTATATATTAGTGATGTGCCGGATCGTCAAAAATGTAGATCCGCGGATAAGGATCCGGATACGGATATTTGGTGTCAAGATCCGCGGATACGGATACGGATACGGATCTTTATTTACTTACTCAATCGGTGTCGGCGCGAGATCTTGAAACGACAGATTTCAACTGCGCAATTTCAACTGCTGCATTGCGCTCGTATTACTTTTGTTAACCAACTTCCAAAAAAGGAGGAGGTTTTCAATTCGTCTGTATTTTTAATGTATGTTACCTTAGAACTTTTTACTGATTGCACCGATTTCGATGATTCTTTTTTTTAATCGAAAGGTGTGTCACGTGGTCTCATTTAAATTTAATTGAGATCTAACAAGTATGTACTTTTCAAGTTATATCTAATAATGCGTACTTGCTGGACTATGTTTTCGTCGATTTATACGTTTGTATTATACCGCATAACTTTTACACTGGTTACATCGATTTTGATGATTCTTGTTTTAATCGAAAGCTAGTGCTTGTCTTGTAGTTTCATTCAAATTTGATCGAGATATAATAAGTAATCTTTGATGACACGTATTTATGTAACGGCGCGTACGCGTCGTTGTCGTAATTTATTTTTTCGTTAACGTTATTAGAAACTACTTCGATTTGAACTATTGTATAACGTAGTGAGCTATATTATCCACTAGAGGGCAGTGGCAGTTTAAATTTGATCGAGATCTGATAACTACTTTTGTAATTGAAGTCGGGTTTTATTCGTTTGCGAGAAACAGTTATTTAGCAACCAGGTCCAGGAAACGTCGGGCATCTAAAAAGCTTAATAAACCGCGATAAAATCCGTAAAAGTTGTTTCAATAAAAAAGTTATTTGTTTTTCATTTTCTTATATTTTTAAAAGTAATGTCATAACTTTCTATGTGTAATAGTAAACTCATAAGATAGTTGATTATCTCATAAGAAGTATCTTTGAGCTATATACCTACTATTAGTATGGTAACTTACTACAATATAATATGTTTGCAATTAAAGGTGCTAAATATTTGATTTTAAGAAATAAAAAATACTCAGAATGGAATTTTTTAAAATATTTATACTACTTATGCAGCATTTTATCCTGTCAATTTAGTTTGAAAATTAATAAAAGATCCGTAAAAGATCCGCAAGAAAAGTGACGGATACGGATACGGATACGGATCTCATTTTTCCCGCGGATATCCGCGGATACGGATACGGATACGGATATCCGGAACATCACTAGTATATATTTAAAAACTACATATTGAGAAATTGTGATCTTCACTAGTATAGATAAACACTTTTGTCTAATCTTAGTGATGTCTGGTAATTGTTAATTAGTTTGTTAATTTTATTCTAGTTATATGTTATATATTACAGCAATAAAATGTTTAGTTATAATAATTAATGGTCCATCACATCAATTAAATGTGTCAATAATGCACAAATGAGACACATTATTATTTTATAAGTAATTAAACAGAAATCTAAAAAGGCCTGTTTTTAAGTTTAGCTGTAGCCTATCTTGTGCCTAAACTACTACTCATATTTAACTGATTGTTGTACATAGCTTACAAATGAGATTGAAATTCTATTATATAAAATGCTATGTAGTATATATTAACTTTGATGCCTCTAGTATTTATCCATTCTGTATGTTTATACCTATACATACACTGCTATGAATAGTGTTTACATACTCTTAGGACTCTTGGTCTTAAGTAAAATTATTATAAAAAAGCACGCCGATAATAAAACAAATATTTTATTTAATACAAATGGCATGGGTAACTAAGAGCCTGTGGATGTTGTGAAATATAATTTTTAAAAAAATACACATACCTAAAAAACTTCATATAGATTAAACGCAAACAATTTAAAAATATTAAAAACTAGCTTCTGCGCGTGACTTCGTCCGCGTAGAATAGGATCAATTCTGTCATACATGATTTGTGCGAAACTTTAACTGTTTACGCAGCGGAAGCTCTCAGAAGGAAATAAAACCCGATTTCGAAACATTCTTCATTGGTGCTACGCTCCTATTGGTCTTAGCGTGATGATATATAGCCTATAGCCTTCCCCAATAAATGGGCTATCTAACACTGAAGAATTTTTCAAATCGGACCAGTAGATCCTGAGATTAGCGCATTCAAACAAACAAACTTCAGCTTTATAATATTAGTATAGATGGAGGGTATAGATATGAATTTGTTATTAGACAAACAAATTTGTGGAACATCACTCCAAAACTAATGTTCATTTATACTTTCACTTGATAACACAAGATATTGTTATTGAGGTATTTCCTTGAACTACATTTATACAGAAAAATATAGGTTCTAATGTCTTAATCGTATTTAAAATAGACTTTATAATGACAAAAAGTAAAATAACTGAATGAGTAATTTGTAAAAATCACTAGTGTCCAAATTTAACATTTTTGGACAAACTACAGACTAATTCCTATTTTATTAGTAAATTTTGAAAAATAATTTATATCTACTTTGTCCCAATTAGAAATGTATTTTCTGGACTGGAGTATTTTCTAAGGATGTAAAAGTGGACTTAAATAGTTTTGAAAATTAATATAGATTTCATGGTGATTCTTCTTTGCAGAATCGAATCAGTGGTAGATTTACTTTTAAAAATAATAATCAGTTTAAAATTTTAATTTGTAAAATGACAATTATATATGACCTATTTGAATAACTTTGTTTTTGATTTGATTTAATTTAATAAAAATATAATTGAATATTATATTTGTTTTTTTTTTACAGTGTCGACCGTAACAAATACCAAATCCACATACCCTTACCACCTAAGATAGACCCCACAGTTACCATGATGCAAGTTGAAGAGAAGCCTGACGTAACGTACAGTGATGTGGGAGGCTGTAAAGAACAGATTGAGAAGTTACGAGAGGTTGTTGAAACACCCCTGCTTCATGTCAGTAACAAATCAATATTTATTATTTATCATATAAAGTAGAAAGACTACATTTTTTGTTATTGCTTTTTTTCTTCAAACTTTTTTCGTTGCAACAATATCCATGTCATATCCCAAGGTCCATTTCCATTGTATGATTATACCAAAATTTCATCAAAATCCGTTCAGTGGTTTCATCGTGAAAGCTTAACAGATAGCTGGTTTCACATTTATAATATACTAATATTAGAATTTATTGAATTTATAATAACATGGAGAGTAAAGAAAGATTGATATCTATAAGTCTAGTTATCATTCTGA
Source organism: Melitaea athalia (assembly GCA_905220545.2). Classification (NCBI taxonomy): domain Eukaryota; kingdom Metazoa; phylum Arthropoda; class Insecta; order Lepidoptera; family Nymphalidae; genus Melitaea; species Melitaea athalia. Next base: position 3,764,238 of record HG992193.1, read on the forward strand.
TACAACTCTCCTAGAATATTAACCACATTGCTTAGCTTTGTGATTTTGAGATAATTATCTTAAACAAAGACTATTTGTGTGGTACATTATTTTTATTATGCAGTTTTTAATGTCTACATGCATACTATTTTGTTATTGGTTCTATAGCTGTGTGGTTACGGCAGTAAAGAATATAGCCACCCCCTCTCTTCCTGTGGGTGTCGTAAGAGGCGACTAAGGGATAACACAGTTCCACTACCACCTTGAACTTAATGGATGGCGGGATAACCATCCAACTGCTGGCTTTGAAATACACAGGCCGAAGATGGGCAGCAGTGTCTTCGGTGCGACGGCGCCAGCCCTGCGGTCACCAACCCGCCTGCCCAGCGTGGTGACTACGGACAACACACATGTGTTCACGACATTTTTGGCGCGAACTTGTGGATGTATGTCCAGCAGTGGACTGCGATAGGCAGAAGTGAAATGTAAATAGATGTACTTACGTACAAGATTTTTCGTAATTCGTATTTTATGTTGTTTTTTTTTTATATACAGCCTGAAAAATTCGTAAAACTGGGTATCGAACCACCAAAAGGTGTATTGCTATTTGGGCCCCCTGGTACTGGCAAAACCCTCTGCGCTCGGGCCGTAGCCAATCGCACTGATGCCTGCTTCATCCGTGTTATTGGTAAGCTAATATTAGAATTTTAGATTAATTTGATAATAAATTTCTCTTTCATAAATTTTTTAATTTAAAGAACGAGTTTAATTTAAAATTAACCTGCTGTGTGTCTTGTAAATTGATAACTTTTATATTTTGTATTATAATTTTGTTGAATGAATTCTAACATGTATCAATATTTTATGGAATAATTATTATTCTTAAATAAAACGTAATCAAATAATAATATTATGTAATCATCGAAATAATTATTAAAGCCCACTTAGTTTTATGTATATTAGAAAAAAAATTGGTTTTTAAACTAAAACTTTTTTTAGAATCTTTGTGATTTGAAACTCGATGAAACGAAAACGCGTCACGATAAAAAAATCGGCCAAGTGCGAGTCGGACTCGTGCACTAAGGGTTCCGTACCATTGACTAAACTAAAGGGTATATTTTATTGTTATTAAACAAAATACTTAGTAAATAAGAAAAAGATTAATCTCTATATCATTATACTAGCTTGTGCGCGCGACTTCGTCCCCGTGGTATAGGACCACCCGATTTTGAAACATTCTTCATTAGTGCTACGCTCCTATTGGTCTTAGCGTGATGATATATAGCCTATAGCCTTCCTCGATAAATGGGCTATCTAACACTGAAAGAATTTTTCGAATCGGTCCAGTAGATCCTGAGATTAGCGCGTTCAAACAAACAAACAAACAAACAAACAATCAAACAAACTCTTCAGCTTTATTATATTAGTATAGATAAAAATGGAAAATAAACTAGTCAAATACGCCATCTATCTATCGATCCATGCCGCTATTGGAAAGCTTTTATATTAGTCTATCGACGACGTTTTCTTGGTTTCTGGATAGATGTAAGATGTAACGTTGGAATTAAATCGATTTGCGACACTTAGAGATATCGTCGAGATAAGTGGTACTATCAATCATGCTGCGTTAAAGATCTAGTTTACACTAAAGACCTTATAAGAAAGGAAGTTTTAAAATCTTTATAAGATTTATATTAACAGTAAATAATTTTACTTGATTTCAAAACATTTAAAATTAGCATTTTAATTATAAATAAATAAACAAATATTTTTTTTATACTCAAACATCTGTTCGTATAATAGTATTTGTTGTTATAGCGGCAACAGAAATACATAAATTGTGAAATCTTTCAACTGTCTAGCTATCGCCGTTCTTGAGATACAGCCTGGTGGCAGACGGACGGACGGACAGCGAAGTCTTAGTAATAGGGCCCCGTTTTTACCCTTTGGGTACGGAACCCTAAAAAGAAACAAATGTATAGGAGAGAATAAGATTTAATACGTTACACAGTATTTTATATTCTCAGTGTAAAAAATCACTCGTATTCTACTTTTCAGAAGTTTCACTTCTGCCGTGTGTGAATTGCAAACACACACTTTTTTAATCGTAAATATATTTTATACTAGCTGTGCCTGGGACTTCGTCCGCGTGGAATTTAACAAAATTGTTATTGTTCAGTTCGTAGTGTTATAAATTTAAAAAAAAATCTAAAATAAAAGTAGCCTAAGTTACTCTTTATTACATCAGCTATCTGCCAGTGAAAGTCGCGTCAAAATCGGTCTAGCTGTTTCAGAGATTAGCTGGAACAAACAGACAGACAAAAATTATAAAAATGTTATTTTGGTATATGTACCAACTACCGTGTATACATACATATGAATTTAGTAAAAAGCGGTTATTTCAATATTACAAACAGACACTCCAATTTTATTCGTTTGTATAGATTACTATTTATCATGTAGAAATGTGCCTGCTTGTATACAATGGGCCAAATGTTTGAAGTATAATAATTATAAATATTATAACATCTGAGAAACTATACATCATGCTAATAAATGATTTTTTTTTTTGTTTGCTTATAATACAAAAAGCATATGGAGAGTAAAGAAAGAATGACACCTATAAGCCTAGCTGTCACTCTGATACACCTCTCCTACAGCAAACACTTTGAACAACTTTGTCATGTTAAGATTTTTGACAGAGCTACACATTGTGGAACAAAACACTTACAGATTCAGTTATTAAAGTGAAACTTTTATTACATCGTCTCAAACTTTTTCATGTGCGTTCTGCATGTCGTTTTGACTGTCGGCCACCTATTATGATTCCATAGAACTAAGACACTAATGACAACATACAGCTGATGTAAGTTACCTTAAGTTTGCATAGACGGCGTGCAAAGAATATTTATAGGATGATTGTTTCTATTTCATTTCCTTGAAGTTTCACTTTTACCGTGGTTTCATAAAACCACACAGAGGTTTTTATTTACACATCCGCGCGACCAATACAAAATTTCAACATTAGAAAATTCAAGTTGCAACTGTTACTACATTTGGTCTTATCGCTAATATAACAATATTTTCCAACCTTATAATTATTTACTAATCAAAATGAATGTATTACGTAGGTTCGGAATTGGTTCAGAAGTATGTCGGTGAGGGAGCCAGAATGGTGAGAGAACTTTTCGAAATGGCTAGAAGCAAGAAAGCGTGCCTCATTTTCTTTGATGAAATTGATGCTATTGGTGGAGCCAGGTATGTAATACTTAGCAATTTGTCTTGTCCGTTACCGTATATCTTATACATTTTTTTATGCATCTAGTTGTCGGCAAACAAGTGTACAGCTCAGCTGATGGAATGTGATTACCGTAGCTTTTAGACGTCTGCAACACCAGAAGCATCGCAAGCACGTTGCCAACTCTATCCCCGATCCTCCCCAGGAGCTCTGGTCACCTTACTCACCAACAGGAACACAACACTGAAAACAGTATTACATATTTAGTTTTGATCTTCTGTAAGGTTGAGGTACTACCCCAGTCGGGCTGCTCCATATTTTGCGCAGGAAATTTCCTGCTGTGCCCTATGTCAGTTAAAACCTACCTTAGTTAGCCTATAGTGTACAAATGTGCATTTTATAGCCTATTAATATACTACTAGTGGTCGCCCAGAGGTCGAAATTCGACTATAATTATACTTCGTGCGTTGTAGCATGGTGCGGGTGACAGTTGCCAATATGACGTTGACTTCTGTCAATACACATTACTAGGGATGTGATATTATGTAATTCATTTTTATCACTGACGATATTCGCAGCATAAATCTAGTTCTGATAATTAGTGTTATGAAAATGTATGTGTTATTCAGTTGTGCAATGTAACTACGTGTATAAACTGGTCAATATATAGGTATATTTTATGGCTACATAATATCTTTGTACTATAAAATATGTAATCAAAATCGGATTTATGCCTTGTATGTGACACGTATTTATTGCTACTAGTGGTCGCCCAGAGGTCGAAATTCGACCATAATTATAATTTTATATTAATAGAAAACAGAATAATTATGACAATAAAGAACCTTCTTTTAAATAACTTTTTAATTTCACTACAGACTTTGACAATCAACAAAATAGTATAATATGCGTGTGTGCGTGTGGTAGTGTGTGTAATGCTATTTTTATTAATTTAATGTTTATTTTATGTATAATTTTGAAAAAATATTAGCATTCCGCACTCCTTCTCTAAATAAACTATACGATTCAGCCTGTAATATCCCACTGTTGGGCATAGGCCTCTTCCCCATGTAGGAGAAGGATCGGAGCTTAATCCACCACGCTGCTCCAATGCGGGTTGGCGGATATATTCCTACTATGAGTAACGATCGCTATCAGATGTACATGATAACAACCGGGACCGACGGCTTAACGTGCTCTCCGAGGCACGATGGGGAGACCCACAAGGACTGCACAAACACCCAGACCACAACATACATCTGTATGGCCAATACAAATGTTGTCGTGTGCGGGGATTGAACCCGCAATCGCCCGCGCAACAGCCAATCGCAATCCAGTGCTGTGACCGCTGCGCCAACGCGGCGTCGATGTAAAATATAAGTGTGCGAAATTTCATACTTCTCCGTCCGCGCAATTTTCGTAAAAAGGGGTACAAAGTTTTTGCTTCGCGTATTAATATATAGATTCCATTTACGGCAAATAAGATGTTGGCTCTATTACAAGAGGCCACTAACAATGTTCATTCCGAAGACTGGTCGAAGGTTGTGAATAAAATAAAAAGGAACATTATGTCTGATTGGGATCGTGACATCCATATTGACAATATAATGGACTCATCTTTAATAGGTAATATCCGTCACAGATACAGATGATGAATTTAGAGACAATTCAGATGTTCCTGACTCTGATACGAGTTTAAACGAATAAAATCAATTTTAATATAATACTACTACAATAACAATATAATACTTTTTACAATAATAATTGAACTACACCCAATATACGTTTTTTTATTATAAAAAAACATCGACTATCGTAGCAGTACATCCCATCACTAAGCACGTCTATGACGTTACGTTATACGCATAACACTTTTCTTAATTTTTCTTTCCATTAGATTTTATTTGTAGACTAGAACATTCTGGTTGGATTTAATTCAATTTACTACAGTAATTAATGATTTAGTGTATTACGAATGTGGTACAGGTGAAATACTAAGTCATAATTTGTAAATCGCGGCAACTTTCAAGAGTGAAACGAAACGTTACTGAAACTGTCACCCGCACCATGCTACAGCGCACGATGTATAAAAATTTAAATAAAAAATAACAATAATGAAAAGAAAGAACCTTTTAAAACAAATTCAATTTGACTACAGACTGACAATCAACTAAAGAGTATAATATGCGAGTGTGTTTCAAATACATGATAGTGTGTGTAGTGCTTTTTTCATGGATTTAATGTATATTTATGCATAATTTAAATAAATTAATATTAGCATTCTGCACACCTTCTCTATATAAACTATAAAGTGTACGAAATTTCATACTCCTCCGTCCGCGCAATTTTCGTAAAAAGCGGTACAAAGTTTTTGCTTCACGTATTAATATAATATAGATTTCTAAAAAATATGTCTTCATTAAAAAAAGAATTTTCAGAACTGTATCAGTAGATATTCAGATTAGCACATACTTACAAAAAAACTTCATTTTTATTTAATTTTCCCTATAACAATAAAAATTTCAATGTTTCTGCATATTTTACCAGCTGAGCAAATTGGCTGTAAAATGTTATTTATTATCATATCAAAATTTCGATCCAGCGGGATTCGAACCCGCACACCTTGCATACCGTGTCGGTGCTCTAGCCAACTAAGCTATGGAACGATGTCCAGCCGAATCGAAATTTTGATATTATGATTTTATTCGGTTTTAAGCAACCGTGGAGTCGTCTTTAGTGAGTCCTTTACAGCACCCCATCGATCGAAATTTTGATATAATAATAAATAATATTTTATAATTTCCTTATGTGTGGGAAACACAACAATAAAAAATAATACGAAATTTGCTGTAGTTTGCAAGCAAAATTTTTCATAATTATGGTATCATCACTTATTTCTCTTTTGGTTTAGATCTCTGATTCACACATACACACAAAGATTTTAGATCATAAGTTTTGTTACTTTTTATAACTTTTTTGTATTTCTCCATAGATTCGATGATGGTGCTGGTGGTGATAATGAAGTGCAGAGGACTATGTTAGAGTTAATTAACCAACTGGACGGCTTTGACCCCAGAGGGAATATTAAGGTGAGATTTATTTAATCTATACATATAAAAGTGATTTCCACCCATATATTGACTCATCACGATATCTCTGGAACCATAAGGCGTAGAGACTTGAAATTTGGTAGGAATATTCCTTTCGCAGAGTAGATTTCAGCTAAGAACGGATTTTACGAAATTCCGCCCACAAGAGGGGGCTGTGGGGGCGTTAACAAATATATGGCAAAACAACGTTTGCGGGGTCAGCTAGTAATATTATAAAGTTATATTTATAAATTGTAGTATCTATATGTAACATACCATGTTATTACAAAATATACAATTTGGATATTAATATATAGGTTATTAAGAACCAACTCTTGCATCAAGCAAGTTGTTTTTTTATGTAACATTTGATTTATGTACTAATATTTAGTCAGCGATTTGTCGTTTATTATCATCTCTCGTTATACATATATTCGTTTAAGAGCTAGCATGGCAGTGTTTTGTTTTTCTAAAACTAGATCGGTAAACAAGCGTATGGCTCATAATTATGATGCTAAGCTATTATCGCAAGCGCGTTGCCGACCCTACTTTCGGTTCCGACCCTCTTTAGGAGCTCTAGCCACCTTAGTCTCACAACACTGCTTGAAAGCAGTATTATTTAGCCGTGATCTTATGTAAGGGTGAGGTGCTTCCCCAGTCGGGCCGCTCCAGACATGCCCTACCTGGGTTGGTCGCTCACTGTCGTGGTGTGAGCAGGTGCTGATGGCGACGAACCGGCCGGACACGCTGGACCCCGCGCTGATGCGGCCGGGCCGGCTGGACCGCAAGGTGGAGTTCGGCCTGCCCGAGCTGGAGGGCCGCGCGCACATCTTCCGCATCCACGCGCGCTCCATGAGCGTCGAGCGCGACATCCGCTTCGACCTGCTGGCGCGCCTCTGCCCCAACTCCACGGGCGCCGAGATCAGGTACGACGGCTCTCCTACTATTTGTACGGCTGCGTGCCTACGTACGTGCGTACGTGTATGTTGCGACACAATGATTTAACACAAGTGAAAGCGCGGACTCACTTGTTTTACGAATAACAGTTGCCTACCATATACAATCACGACAACAACGGGATTACAGCATTAAGACGAGTAAAAAGTTTCTGATACAAAAAAAAAAAAAACAAAAATGTTTTAATGAATAGCCATAAAATTCTTTCTCTTCATTTATTACATTAGGATATATAATAAAAATCGTTTTGTCCATAGGTCGGTGTGTACGGAGGCGGGCATGTTCGCGATCCGCGCGCGCCGCAAGGTGGCCACTGAGAAGGACTTCCTGGAAGCCGTCAACAAGGTCATCAAGTCGTACGCCAAGTTCTCCGCGACGCCTAGATACATGACCTACAACTAGATTATTGTATATTATCTGTGGCACTGTGTCACTGTTATTGTAATCGATAAATAAAACTAATGTTCTTAAAATAGTGTTTTTATTTTTTACTAGCCGACCTGTGCCCACTTCGTTGGGCGTTAATTATTTTTGTGATGCAAATATATAGGTATAGTATCTTCAACTTATCTTTGCGCGCGGCGCTATGTGTAGGTAAACCTTGTATATATACAGTGACTTTGTTACGTGACAAGGGGTACAGTGAAGTGAAAAATATAAATAAAGCAATATAATTTTTTAAAATTCCCCATACATTTTCTATCGGGTTTAGTTCAGGATAATACGGCGGTAGTCGAAGAACTTTTATGTCATATGGCTGAAGTATGGTCATCAAGCTTATGACAAATATGATCTTCTTTTTTTTATCAAGTCATACAGTTTAATTTTTTTTATATGTGCATTATAAGTAATTTTTTTTTCTGTCAACCATCTCATCTATGCATTTCTGTTTTGCAGTCTTTATACGGAGATTTAAATTTGAAGTCAGCTTTTTTTTCTTTCAGCCAATATAATTATTTGTTATTGTTCTCTCTGATACCCCCACTGCCATTGCTGTTCTCTTTCGCACACTGTTTAAATATTCATTCAATTTTGATATTAATTTGGACCTGCACTGCCAATTGGATCACTTATACTAGCTGCAATATAACTATGTTTTCCTTTTTTAGAAATTCGAACACCTTGGCAATAGTTTCACGAGTCTAAAACAATCATAATACGTTCACTTTAAAAATAATATAGTTTTTAAAGTAAGTTAGTAATGTAGGTACACATTATTTAATCATAATAAATAATAATAATATCGAAATTAGCACATTGAAAATATTTACCTGACTCCTTAAAAAAAATCCGTGAAGAACTAGACATTTTCTTTAACGACTGTACCGGTGGAAAAATGACCAATAAGACGTGTTGTTTGAAATTTCGAATGACGGCGGTCGCGTCACTGCTACACAAATTAAGGCTAAACGCGCACTAGTGACTTTTGTCACCGTGACAATAAATTCTTTAAACAAAAGTCACTAGTGCGCGCAAAGTGTTATAATTACAAGCGCACGCACACATAGAGCCCCGCGCAAAGATGACTTGAACTAACTATAGTAAAAGTAAAGTTTTCATCTCGCTCGCCTTTCTCTGACTTGTTTTACATATACTATTATTGGAGTTTACTCTTTAAGAAACGATTTTCATATAAGGCCAGCGGTACGATAAAAATATGAGGTAAAATCTATTAAACGAATGACCTCGTTCGTTTTTTTGCCTTTTACTTTTCAGGCGTGAATATTATGTTGCTCCAACTAAAATAGTATTTGCGAAGATTACCCCCTAGAAACAAAGATATAAACTTTACCTCTTTATAATATTAGTATAGATTATTGCAACATCGTTTTTGTGAGAGTGATATTAGAATTGTGTGATTATCTTAAATTGTTTTGTTTGTATTATTTTTTGTGTAATATTCATACATGAGGTAATTATAAACACGACACGGTTAGTCGGAGGAGCGGGTTCGATTCCTGCTAGAACGGTCGGTATTTTTGATATGATATTAAAAATGTTTATCTTAAATTGTTGTTTTTATTTATTTAATAAACATTTGCTACAGCAACATGGTGTTTACAAGATTTGGAATTACGCACCTATTTAAGTTAAATTTACATTACAATATAAAGGACAATGCCTATTTGTGCCCGGTACGTGCTTTGACTAGTTTAGACAATTCATATATTTAAGTATCGTTTATTAATTGAAACTAGATTTTTAATAATATTCTAAAAGTGATCAAAGCCGTGGTTTATAATTTAATTTTAAAAAATATTTTAGTTGTATTCCGCGTTTGTCATGTCAAAATAGTTTAAATATAAATAGCAAGTCGTCATAGCAACCACACAAACAAACGCTTTTTTTAAATTAAAATATAAACCACGGCTTTGATTACTTTTAGACTATTATTAAAAATCTAGTTTTAATTAATAAAGAAAACTTTAATATGTCAATTTTCTGGTCGTGTTGGGGTTTATAATTTAATTTAAAAAAGCGTTTATTTCTATAGTTGCGTTTCCGACTTGGTATTTATATTTAATATGTTTTGACAGCACAAACCCGGAATACAAATAAAATATCTTTTTTAATTAAAGTATAAACTACGGTTTTAATCACTTTTAGAATATTATTAAAAATCTATTTTCGATTAATAAAGGATACTTAAATATATGAATTGTCTGAACACGTATCCGGGCACGGCTTCATAGAAAATAGGCATTGTCCTTTATATTAATAGGGGTAGCCAATATCCTCTGTGTTCTTTTAACACCATTAAACCTTTAGGTTGGCAACGCAACTCCTACATTTTCCAGATATCCATGGGTGGCAGTAACCAATTAACATCAGACATTAACGTCAGGTTAAAAAAAAGCATTCATAACCGTACTAATTAAATTAATGCATCAAAGAAATATTTCCATGACAAAAGTTTTAGCCAGTGGGCAGTGCGTCGTCGGAAAAACTCGTGCAAATTGTTTCACTAATAACTGAAGTATATTATTTACTTCGATGTTTTTTTTTTTAATTTATAACATTAAATATAAAAAATCAATTATTAGCCTTTCAAATATGGCAACAAATTAAAAAATAATAATACAAAGAACTGAGGGTAGATCTAAGAAGCCATCGTCAGTTGTTACGAACGAAAAATTAACGAACACATTTTCTTATGATTTTAAAGTATTTTAGGTTTTTTTGCTAATATATTAAAAAGTAAAAAAGATAGTTTATTCTTATATTTCTTTAGTTACGACATTTTATATCAAAACAATGTCACAACCGGTAAGTTAATTCCACTTTTATAATATTTTTACTGTGATTATATTTTTGTACTAATGTTCCTCGAAAAGATATAAATGTTAAAAGATATAAAGACTTCGTAATATTGTTTAATAGAACATCATTTTAGTACTATCTAAAATTTTAATTAATGTTTCAGAATGCATATACAGACGTTGTGGAGTTATGCTCATTATTGGGGTGTTTAGGGTTCGGTATAAAATCTTTTGAACCAACCGACGTAAGCGTCAGTCAAGATGAAGCAATTCGGACAGTGGTCATCAACTGCCAGGTACGGTAATAAAATTATGGACTAAACTAATAAGAAATGTGATTATATTATTAAGATTATTAGTTTTTATAGTTTTTTTTTTTTTTTTTTTTGTAATTAAATAAACACCTCATACTCGACGATCGCTAGTAGGATATAAATCCAGAAACAGAAATAAAAAATCATCTGTACGACCTATGCAAATATTTGTCATATTTGGAATTGAACCCGTGACTGCTAATCCATTTTATCAGCCACTTGTTCAATGGTCATCGTAAGTTAGGCATAAAAGTTAATAAAAAAATGCTCATGGTTATATAGTGTGGCGTATAAGTACCTATAATTAAAATGTTCCAACTGTTAAAAATGTCGGTATTTATTAAGACATTGCAAAATATCATAAAAAAAAAAAAAAAACATTTTTTCTTAATTTCGTTTTACGTTTAACAGGCTTCAGGATTCCACGTAGTCATGGAAAGCGCAAATACTACTTGTTCATGTCCGTTGGCTCCTTCACACCAAAACAGCGGCTTCTGGGAAGTATCTGGTGTTACGGGAGGAAAGCAGTATAGTAAGGTATAGATACCTAGTTTGTTGTCAGATAACATATTTGTACATATTGATCTATTCGTTTTTATTTATCGTTCTAATTTTAGTGGCTTGAATAATTTTCGTAATTTCCACATATTTTGATTTTTTTTTAAATAATGTAACTCATTGAATAAAAAAAATAAATTTCAGTAATACAGTTAGTTGTAAATAAATGCTTACTTAACAAATTAATATGAATAAATGATTATTAGGAATGTGGCAGTGCCCTTCTCGGTTCCCTTCCCAAGGCACATCGTGAGCGACTGACGGAGCAATTGCAAGATATTGTGCGCTTTATTAAAGAATTCAATGAATTGGAAGGAGAAAAACACAAAGAGCGTTTAGGAAATAAGTCTGCTAGCATGATCGATTTAAAGACTCCTGAGAAACGGTAAATGTCTTAAAAAATCTTGTTTATAGGTACCTATTAAAATCGATAAGGAATGGTATCATAAAAATCATCATACTTTATGATGAGAATTAATAATGTTTTTTTGTAATGTATGTAATGTTTAATGTAACTTGGAGTTTAGACAATTAAAGACCCGGATTAATACATACCTATAGGGTACTTATAATATGTGTATATACCTACACATATACTAATACTACCTAGGTATATACGCTAATTTGTTTAGAAGTGATTTTATTGTCGTCCTAGATTACAATTAAGTTACGTTTAAATTGAACATATGATATATTTCAGAAATAACGTGGTAAAGTCCGATACGCCAACCCGTTACCGATCCCTGGACACGCTGACGACGGCCGGACGCGCGCCCGAGCAGCTGCCTGCGCCCGGACCATTGCTTAAAGACGCGACTGAGGACAACGCAAATGAGAAAAATGTTTCTGTTTTACTATTTTTATTTATTAATCTAAATGTTTATTTGAAACTTTTATATTGAAATAGGTAGTTAAGTTTTAGTCGCATTCTTTATACGGCAAACAATAAGCATAACGGTCCACCTGTTAGCCTATAGACGCGCGATACACCAGAAGCATAGAACAGAACCTAAAAGCAGTATTATTTAGCTGTGATCTTCTGTAACTAATAAACTCGATAGTCCCTGGTCTCCTTTGTACATCTCTCTGGTGTAGTGGTACGTGCACTGTGCGGATGCTCACACGCCAACGATTGCGGGTTCGGTTCCCACTCTCCATACTTGTGTTGGTGCAACTATTTCTTTCCGGTCTGGTTGCCTGTCCATGTGGTCTCGCCGTACCTCGGAGAGCTCGTTAAGCAGTCGCCAGTCGGTCCTGTTTGTTATCATAGACGTCTGATAGCAGTCGTTAATCATGGTAGGTAATATATCCACTAACCCGAAGTAAATAGCGTGGTGGATTAAGCTCCGACCCTTCGACTGTTTCGAGAAAAAAAAACATGTCACAAAAGCTGAATCGATCTATCTTAAGTAAGGTCATGGTACTGACTGGCTGCTCTAGATTTTGAGCAGGATATTACCTGCTGTGTCCTACCTCAGTAAAAATTCATTGTATTTTCCAGATGCAGCTTATGTGTCAAAGACAGAGCACATACACACTTTCTTCTACGCCCGATAGCTCAAGGCTTCGTAACAAAACTTCGAGGTACCTATCTAAAAATAAAAACCTTTCAAGTCAAAGAAGTATCTATTAACTCGTACAAGAGATGGGTACTACTGTATAGTATTTAACACTTGTATTTTGTACACACGTCTCCTATACTTATCTATACCGAGTTTGAAATTCGTATCATTCTCAACAATGAAGTAAAACATGAGGAAAAATCTGTTAGATGCTAATCCGTAAAATCAATAAAATAATATAGTCATAAATAATAGTCAAATCAAACTTACAGTGTTTCTTTTTTCCAGTCCTATTCAAGTGAAGTTAACGTCGGCAGTAGAAAAATTGATAAATATAGAGAAGAAGGCCGAAGAACTAAAAACTGAAATAACCAATGTTATAAAAGCTTTTGTTGATGATGACAAGCGTGAAACTGCAGAAGAAATGTCTTCATTGGTGCTGGATGTGTCTAAAATATCTGTCATAAAGGTTTGGTGACTACGCATAATTAATATGTAGGACTCGCGTATCATATAGCACATGCACACGCACAACACAAACATCGATCCAAACAATACGAAAAATCTTTGTACGTAAGAATATCTATTTACATTTTACTTCAGCCTATCGCAGTCTACTGCTGGACATATGCCTCCAAAATTTCGCGCCAAAAATGGCGTGAACTCATGTGTGTTGCCCATAGTCACCACGCTGGGCAGGCGGGTTGGTGACCGCAGTGTCGCACCGAAGACGTTGCTGCCCGTGTTCGGCCTGTGTATTTGAAAGCCAGCAGTTGGATGATTATCCCGCCATCGGTCGGCTTTTTAAGTTCCAAGATGGTAGTGGAACTGTGTTATCCCTTAGTCGCCTCTTACAAGTTACAACACACACGCGAAGAAAGGGGGTGGCTATATTATTTACTGCCGTAACCACACAGCTATTTACATTTGTATTATATGGAATCACACCCACTATCGTTAGAGCAGCAGTCAGTTGCTGTGATCACTGAGCTAAAAGCGTTATTATAGATAGATACCTATAGGTATACCAGACAGTTGTCCAAATTATATTAAATGTCACGGATGAGTTCTAACGGTAAAGATTTCGGTAAGTAAATATGCTAAGTCAAAGCTGCCTAGATTAAGCTTGAGATTTGAAGCCCAGAACCAGGACGTTTGTAGCTGTGATGGTATAATTACCTAAACTTTAACCATCAGTTAACGTTACCTATATACATATAACGTTAAATTATGACATGATCGAAGCCAAAACCACTGGTCTTGAGTCGAATACAATAATTATAAATTTTATTACTTAATATAAAAAAATAGTATTATATTACTAGTACTTTTAAAATTTTAAATTTTTTTAGGGTACTGAGCCTACTAAACTCCAGTTTTCTTCAAGCCCTAACTTATCTAGATTAGGTGTACAAGATGATTTTATGAAGAGATTAAAGCGCGTGGAAAGCGCATCTACGTCTAACTTGGGCAAACCAAAAGCAAAGGATGAGAAAACATCCAAACTACGGCGATTATCTCCGAATATTTTTAAGTTTAGGAACAGCCCTAGTGTTGCCAAATCTGATAGTAATAATACCCCTCAAGAAAATAAGAGCAGCAGATTAAATTGTAAGTATACACACTCATACAAAATTTAATTACATATTGTTCAATATAATACAGATAGTAAAATTGTGTTGATCTTGTAAATCTATTAAGTTATGTAAATACCTAAAAAATTATATTAAAACTCGCTAATTTCAGGTTTATCCAAACCAAAAGTAGTAACACCGGTGCGAATGCCTAAAACAAAAGACGCGAGCGTTAATCTCAGTGGTTCAAAAAAGAAATACAGCAATGTGAAGTCTACAATACCGAGACCTTCTAAAAAGGAATAACATTTTAAATTTGTAAAAAATAACTGCTTAGCTGAAATAATAAACCAGAATAAATAATTATATTTTATTGAAACACTTTAATTCTCTGACCCATCAGAACTGCTGTAACTATGGATTAATTTCTCAACTTCTTTTTCCAAATTTTGATTTCTCTCTGAAGTTTTCTTACTCGATTTTGGACATACAGGATCTTTCGAATCTACACAATCTTTTTTATTGTGAAGTTTTCGTTTACTTTTGTGAGAATGCTTTGTAGAAGAGTTTAATATACTATCTATTAACTCTTCTTTTACTGCAATGTTATGATCACCATTGCTATGACTGTTTTTCTTACTTTTGCTACTGCTGATTACATTGTTATTCTCATTCAAATCTTTTTCAGAACTGTCTGATTCTGTTGAAAAATTCTCATGTATACAACTTTTATTTATTTCCTCCTCTTGACTTTTTGTTGTCAGTTCTTTCAAAGTGTAATTATTCGCTGTCTGTGCTTTTCTTCTAGTTTTCTTTGCTAATTTAAGACATATTGTTGCTTTAGGATATTCTGTAAATTGCTGATAGCAGCTACCTTTATCTAGAGCCATAAAAGATTTGAAAAATCTTCTTGGATGTATATCTTCACTTGTATCATTGAGTAAAACATAGGTTTTTTTCAAAAATGACTTTTTGTTAATAGGATTTTGCATGTGAAAGAAATTCTCAATCTGGTCCTGATTTTGCAATCTTCTGAGAGCATTCTTTTGAACAATATTATAAGAAACAACAGCCATTAAAATAAATGCTGGTTCATTACTCAGAATATGATCCCAAAGTATTAACCATTCTGAGCAAGTCAGGACTTCGCTGAAAGCTGTTTCTAAAATCTTCAAAGCATATGTTTGACTTGTCACACCTAGGTTACAAAAGTGATCTAGTAACTGTTGATCATGTTCAGCCAATATATTTTCAATCATTGCAAGAATACTGATTGGAGGAAATGGTGCATATTCAAACCAGAGCTGACACTGGTTAAACAATATTGTCGCTACACTTTCAAAGAGTAAAAGAGGATCTTTCTGTAATACTTTTACAAATGGAAACACAAATCCAGGCAAAAACTTCATCACACCAAATAAGGGACACCAATGAGCGAGACAAGAAAGTAGCCTTTTTAAGTTTTTTAGTGTTATAGAACTATGTATAGTAAATTGTTTTTCAATATCTTTATAAGCTGGATGAATACCTTTATCTACTAATACTGTATACGCAGTCTTATTTCTTGGAGTAACCAGCAAGGATCTCCAGATTATCGAGCGAAATTTATCAGGATATTCCCCATACTGCATTAAGATTCTTCTCAATCTAGCACTGTCCATACAAATTTTCATTCTTTGCTGGACTTCTGCCCTTTCAGGTGAATGTTTGACACACTTGTGAGAACCAGAAGTACATGGTAAAACATTATTTGTCGATGTGACCAAAGGTTTTTTAACATAATCCATTACATAAGAAGTATTATAAATGTTTACTTCTCCTTGCTGTAATATACAAAGAAAGTATCTCCCAGTAGGACTAACAACAAATTTTCTTATTCCCGATGATTCCGGATGAATGGTATGTATAATCTTGAGTGATTCTATATCAAAGAAATATAAAAAGCAGTCACTGCTCAATAGAGCTAAAATCTTATTACTACCTCCATCAAACATTTGAGGAATGAACGAAATTTTTTGGACACCTGAAATATTATATTTAAGTAAATCAATAGATTTCAAAGCTTTCCATGTGTCCATACTGAATAGAATCAAAACAGGTACCAGCCCCGATATGGCCATTGCTCTACCATTCATGGTGAATGCAACACTTTTTATGTGTTTCAACTCACTAGGTATTATTTGCTTAACTGATTTCATCGTCTCATGCTTCCAAATTTGTATTGTATCATTTTGAAAGCAAGCGACTAAAAAGTCACCGGCTGGAGTGAATAAAATTTGTTGTATTTGAGCTCCTGAGTATGTGTTCAGAGTAAAATACTTTGTATAATTCTTAAGTTCCCAGAGGATAGCTTCAACTGAACTAGCGGTAAGCAAATTGTTTATTTTATTGTTTGAAAAGGATATATGCTTTATAGGAGCAGTGTGACCTTTTAATATAGTAGTTACCTTTGCCAATTCACTATCTACGAATTTTATTTCAAACTTTTTAGCAGTAGCGACTACTAAAATATCTAGGTCGTATGGAACAAAATGTAGGGCAGTACAAGGACCGAGGCTTTTTAACTTCCAAAACTGTAAATCAGCAAAATCGAGTACGAAGACATTGCCAACATTATCTACGCATGCTAACTTATTATGAGTATCTTCAAATGTTCCAATAGAAAAGCGAATACGTTTGGTCTCTCCGTTCGATCCCCGAATCGTGTGGTGAAGTTGTAATATGACTCCATCTTTAGGTTTTGATTTTAGTTTTAAATCGTACTTTTCTATTTTATCACCTTGATTGTCTGTTGCCATTTGTAATTTTCTTACACGAGAAAAACATCATCATAAACTTTGACAGTCATAATATTTAACATGATTCTATGGTACTTATTATATTTTAAATTTCGGCGGAGTTAATTCAAAACCAAAACTTCGTGACCAAAACAAACAACAAACAACAATGTTTAACATTGACAACTTCACAAGTGACAAGTGACAACCAATCTTTAACAGATTAAAATAAATATTAAAATTTATAATATTATATTAATTATTTATAAATATAAATATTATATTTAAAATGTTGCAATGATCACTGTCAGGCAGGGCTTGGTAACTTAATAGGTGTCTTTTCATTTTTACGGAACAATCTCCAAAATATCATTAAATCTTTAAATAGTTAATGGGCTAATGGCATAAGACAACGCGTAAATTAATAATAACAATAAGTAACGTAAATATATTTTGAATTTGATTTCCCTATCTCAAGGAAATCGTGTTGGATTTGTAGGCAAAAAGTAACTATCCTCTTTCCTTAGTAAGAAGTGTGAACTTACGGTCGAATTGAGAAACCTCCTTTTTTGAAGTCGGTTAGAAAGAGAAATCAACTATATTTTCCTTTATGCAATATTGGTAGGTAGGTATATGTATACAGTCAGGGCTTTAATATTATGTATTTATACCTATAGAAAACCATCCGCACATTATTTTATCCACTTTGTCTGGAATAGAAATTGCGTAGCGTTTGTTATTCTTAGTCAAATACAAAGCGAATGACATTTAATACTCTTTAGTTCTAATCTAGCTAGCCGTGTTAGGTTTTTTAGAGTGGAACGTAATAAGAACAAAGAAACTAAGTACCTGGGTGTGTAAAAGTAGTTTTAATTTCGTAATTGAAAGCCTAGAAAAAACGTTTGTAAAACGAGGTGTTTTCAGTACGATGACAATTGATCAAAACCAAATCCTCTTGAACCTGCCTGGATGCCACCTTTCATGGAGTATGAAAAGTTGAAATAGGTATACGTATTGTTTTATGTTGGCCTGTACAGAAAATATTTAGGTAACATAGCACAATTTAGAGCTGTTGGTCAGAGGTGTTTGAATCGACACCGCTTTGTGTTTCAGTTGGTGTTACAGGGGTTTTAGAATCAAAATACTCGTACTCATAGAATCGATTAACAGGTGGAACGTGGAACGGACATTGGTAAAACATATTAACAAAAGCAAAAAAATAGAGTTGGTTTAATGGTTTTATATAGTTCTATGTTACCGGAAATGTATGTAATCCGTCATTGTATACAATTCCTAGGAAATTTATGTACTTAATTCCTAAAATCGCACGGAAATGTGTAAAATAAATTATGTTAGACACATTTCCTAGGAAATCTATACATTGCCTAAATAGCAATCGGAAATAATTATAAATATTTGAGATATTATCAATGGGTATGCGGGGATAGCGGGGGCCGGGGGGAGGTCTAATTTTGAAGTTAGATAGGTGGGGGTGCATTTTTTTACCATTATGCGATTAAATAATAGCGCGATTAAAAATCGTGGTGCGCGCCTGCACTAATAGCGCGATTAAAAATCGTGGTGCGCGCCTGCACTAATAGCGCGATTAAAAATCGTGGTGCGGGCCTGGACTTTATCCGTTTGGTAGTTTTCGAGTTTATCGCGTTCAGACAGACAGGAGGACAGAAAGACGCGGCCGGGGGACTTATTTTTATAATATGTATATAGATGGTAAACGTTTTAAAGTAATTTTTTTTTTCGTTTTAGCACGTTCAAATAAAAGCTTGTTTTTTAAAAAGTTTTTTTTACTTTTAATTTATTTAAATGATAATTTGGTTGCTGTGAGAGTTGTACTACAGTACTTTAATAATTGTAAATATAATAATTCTCATGTTTTGTACATTCGTCGTGCTATTGTAAATATTGTGTGTTCGCATCTCAGTAATCTGTCGAATGTTTCAATTTTCATTCTATAATAGCCAAAGAATTTTTTGGGATACATCCGAAGTTCATGGTGTTTCTGATAAAAGAAACCTTTGATAGTTCTATCCGCTGTTAAAGGATGAATCCATTATTGGCGAATTTTATTCTTTTTCTTTCTGATCCTCCGAAATCTATACTAATATAATAAAGCTGAAGAGTTTGTTTGTTTGATTGTTTGTTTGTCTGTTTGTTTAAACGCGCTAATCTCAGGATCTACTGGTCCGATTTGAAAAATTCTTTCAGTGTTAGATAGCCCATTTATCGAGGAAGGCTATAGGCTATATATCATCACGCTAAGACCAATAGGAGCGGAGTCCACGCCGACGAAGTCGCGCGCAGAAGCTAGTAGTAAATAAAGACAAGCGACTTGTACGAAGTCCATGGTGCAACTGAGCAAAGATCGCGATTTTTTAATCAAAGTGCGCGCACGTACGTTCTGCAATTTTTTTATAGCGCGATTTTAAAATCGTGTCGCAAAACTGAAAATCGTGGTGCGCGCCTGGCCTAAGAAAATATAAATACAATTTATAATGCTTCCAGGTGGTATATAACTTGATAAAGTAAGTTATTATTTTATAGTCCATTAAATTTAACTCCAGTTATAATTTTGTTAACATTATAATATTATAAATGCGAAAGTAACTATGTCTGTCGCGCTTTGACGCTAAAATTACTGAACCGATTTAAATGAAATTTGGTACACAGATAGTCTTGAGCCTAAGAAAGGACATAGGCTACCTTTTTATCCGAAAAAAGGGGTTTAAGGGGTTGAAAGGTGGGGATGAAAAGTTGTACGGAGGTATCGTCATTTTAGAGCTAGAAGCTTAAAAATTATTTTTAGGCTGTTGATTCGATAGAAGTGAATATGACATTCAAAGTTTGTAAAAGTTTTACGGTTTTACCCTCAAGGGCGTAAAATAATAATAGGAGTTTATATGTGAATCTATGCTAATATTATAAAGACGTAAAGTTTCTAGCTTTGTTTGTTTGTAGGGGGTAATCTTCGCAAATAGGTACTGATCCGATCATGAAAATTTTTTCACTAACAGAAAGGTACACTATTAAGGAGTGATATTGATATAGGCTCTATTTTATTGTTATTGAACATAAAATTCAGTGAAAAATAATAGTATATGTAAGATGTAAGTCGGAGAAATGCGAGCGAGATGAAAACTTTACTGGGTATTTGCATTACAAAAATAATAACGCCCAACGAAGTGGGCACGGGTCGGCAAGTGTTTTATAAATTTGCGACAAGAGACAAAATATTAGAGCTATTCTGATGTCAAAAATAAACCAAAAGATATATCCAAAAATGCTTTCCAAAGTCACTGTTCCACGCGGACGAAGTCGCGGGAAATAAAATAAACTAGGTTTATCTCACCTCACCACTCTCATAATAATATGCTATCTCTTGACATACCTACAATGATTATAATATTAACTTAGTACAGCTGTTGATATTAAACAAATACGTAAACAGCGAAGTGTGACCTTGACTTAATAAAGAATCCAGTCTGTGTTCGCCGGCCGGAGACCAAACTTGTTTTTCCGCCTTATTTCCATAGCGAACGTAAAATAGAATTACAAAACAAGACGACACTTTTACTGTGAAACTCATAGAAAACAAACGTGTCAGTAATAATGAAATCTTTCATAGAATATTCTGCAAACACAGATTTTCCCATAGAAAATTTGCCCTATGGTGTGTTTACCTCTCCTAAAAATGTGAGTGTCTTAAGTTTGTGTTATCTGTTTTCCTATTCATTTTTTATGCCGTAAATGTTTTTTTATTTTGTTTTTCTTTTTGCGACTTTGCTTACAGTGTTGTAAAGAAATAAAGAATGTAAACTGGTTACAAGTCTAAAATGATTACCGGGCGTTATTTATTGTCTTTTGATAAGGCAGATTAACATGCGCATAGTTAAATCAAAGTGATTTAAATTTTTAAATAATGAATTTGCTATGTCTAATCTCTATACCAGAATTAAGAATTCATTTAAATAAAACTTTAACCAGATTAGTCATCGCCATGTAGGTACATTTTAACTATGATGAGTAGGTATATTATACTGTAGTTCTGTTTTATTTTAATTGTTGGAATTTGTTCTTTCTGAAATATGTATTAATTATAATTAAAAGAATAGGGTAGAATAGGGATCTAACAATTTAACTTGACGCCTTAAAATTCTAAATTAAGGTTATAAAGTTTCATATTAATATAAAATGTAGTTCCAATAATTAATTTATAAAACGTGCCACAAATAGATTGATAACGTGTATTAATGAGTTATGATACTTATATATTATAAACAGTTATATATTATTTAAAAAATTAATAAAAACAACGTTTTCTTCTCAAGATTTACGATACTCATAATTTAGGGAAGCGTAAAATTTTACTGTCTCAGATTAATAAACAAATTTACTGTCTAATAATATCTAATAATAAATTCATAATTCTCCACATAAGTACATACTGTACAATTTCATAATACACCAAACTGCGCGTGACAGTTTATTTTTACTGTCTTAATATTATGGATTATAAAAAATAATACTAGCAATTTAAAAAAGAAAAGATTATTCGGCATTTCAGTTTCTTAAACTCTGAATCTTTTTTTTTGCGATACCATACTGTAAATTTTTGGATGCCCAGTAGTAAAATAATAATAAAATAATGCTAGTTGCCTTGAATAACTTTTGGTAGAAATCAAAAACTTAACCAGTAAGTTTTGCTTCCGCCAAACCTGTTTAGCACAGCTATAAATAAATTTTACCTAATTTAAGTACAACCGATTAACGAAAGATAATAAATAGAAATCGTAAAAAAAAAAATCGTATCACTGTAATATCCCACCGTTGGGCATAGGCCTCTTCCCCTACAAGGATGGGAGCTTAATCCACAACGCTGCTCCAATGCGGGTTGGCGGATATATCCCCTACTATGAGTAACGATCGCTATCAACTTCTGCGAAAGTTTACGTTTTGAAACTATTCGAAAGTTTCGAAGTGTTCGTATAATATAATAAATAAAAAAAAATCTAAACAATCGAAAAGTTAGGTAAATGTTTTTAATTACCTAAGTAAGATATCGTTCCCATTAGATAGTACTTTGTACTTTGTATTTGTACTTATGTTAACTGAATACATGTAGACAGATAAAGACGAAAAAATGTTTATTCTAAATGTGCATTCTTCAATTCTTCATTCATAACAATCTTTTACATAATATTGAGAGTTGAACGAAAAGCATTGTTAAATTAGAAACTGTACAGCCGTATCTTTAAAAATTGTCGACGGGTTGTTGGGTGGTCGCAGTGCAAAGCTAAGCTAACCCAGCTGAAAATTCCAAATTTAAATTTTATCTGGGCTATCTGAATTCCAGATAGATCTACCTGGATCCAGATAGCCTAGATAAAAATTGTACGAAAATTTTGGAATTCCTTTTTCAAACACACAATAGTTTACAATAACTTCCTATACCTACAAATCATCGTTTTTTATTTCGATTTTTCAGCAGGGAAGGCAGTTGCAGTACGTTCGCTAGTTCTACTCCCACTCATAACAAATAAATCTTATATACAGGATGTCCCGTAATGAATGGATAATCCTGAACGTGCGTGTGCGGAGGTGGGTTACAAAACCAAAAAAAATTTTTTTCTCTCAAACAGTTCGCGGTCTATGCCATTTTTTGTAAAATTTTGAAAAATCCCAAAATCAAAAAATTTGGACTTCGTCCGTATCACCTTACACGTGTACAAACGCTGCAACAACGCGACTGCCGAGCACGAATAGTTTTCTGCAGAGAAATGTTAAGAAGAATCGAAGATCAAAATTTTTTCAGAAAAATTTCCCAAGCACTGTTTGTCTCCTTCACACAGTTTAGAATTCATCTGAATAAGCCGAGCAGGTAGTAAAATCTAATTTTTAGGGTTGACATCATCATCATCATCATCATCATCAATTTTGCAATGATGAAATGCATATTTTTACATATTAATGGCTATATCTCGATAATTTTACGATATAAAGTAGATAGTATGGTACTGTTTTAGAATCCTTATGAAGTAGGCTATTTTTTTAAGTAGTTGGCCGCTACAACTCCAAAACATTTTTTTTACACCACAGGTGCTCAAAGCTCAGGTGCAGTTAAGTAAATTTCAAAATTAAAATTTAAGTTTAGCGACTTCTTGTAAAGTACTATTCATAGTAGTTGAGTTTTTTGAAAGATAATTAAGGAACAGCATTATTAGAGAACACTTTAAAGAAAAAAAACCGATCTAGGCCTCAAATAACGGACGTAGTGCCCACAAATGAGTGAAAAACTAGGATTTTTCAAAATTTAAAATGGCATAGACCGCGAACTGTTTGAGATAAAAACATTTTTTTTTGGTATTGTAACCCACCTCCCCCTCCACACACGCACGTTTAGAATTATCCATTCATTACGGGACACCCTGTATATAAAAAATCTTGTGTCACGATGAATGTTGCCAATAAACTCCAAAACTACTGAACCAATTTTTATCAAATTTTGAAAGCATCTGTAGTCTGGTCCAACTTGGGAGATAGGGTAGTTTTTATCTCAATTGTACCCGGCAGGTGGCGCTGCTATCGGTAGGTAAGCAAGGTAGCTGTTTTCCGGGCAAGACAACGTCTACCAGGTCCGCTAGTATCTTGTAATTTGTGTAAACCACACATTTTGTCGTAGTCGTATATATTTTCTTCGGACATCAAATGTAGTGTTTATTTTAATTTTATTAATAATACATAAATAAATTTTTTGTATAATAATATAATAATTTTAAATATATGTATACTTGCTTCGTGACATTAATATATTGTGGAATGTTGTGTACTCCGTAATGGGATACATATTAGATAATAATGTAATAATGATTCAATGTAATGTTTTATAATATGTATTCTGTGGATGTACCTATGAAATAATTAAATAAATAAATAAATAAATACATGACACTAAACTGTTTCAAATTCAAACACATTTTTAGACCCAAAAGCACATTGGAGTGGCAATCGGAGAATGGATCCTGGATCTGAATACAATCTCGCATCTCTTCACCGGACCCTTGTTGAAAGACAAACAACATGTTTTCAAGGTAAGTTACATATGAATAGTTCATTTGCAATATTTGTTATTTTCATGATTCTGCTTTCCTATCTATGTCAAATAGTTATGAAATATCACACACAAACAAATTTTTATAAATAGTTTATGAATTTTCATTAATTCATAAATTATCCCTTATTAGTTATATATTTATACAAAATTTCAATTTTATTTACAGGATGGGAAGTTAAACGCGTTTATGAGTTTGACGAAACCACATTGGATTGAAGCGAGAAACACGATTCAGAAACTTCTCGACGTCAATAATACTAAACTGAAAAATGACAACGATCTACGGCAAAAGTAATTTCTTCAATGAAATAATACGATCACGATCACGATATAGCCTGTAATATCCTGATGGGCATAGGCCTCTTCCCTATGTAGGAGAAGGATCGGAGCTTAATCCACCACGCTGCTCCAATGCGGGTTGGCGGATATTTTCCCTACTATGAGTAACGATTGCTATCAGGTGTACATAATAACAACCGGGACCGACGGCTTAACGTGCTCTCCGAGGCACGGTGGGAAGACCCACATGGACTGCACAAACACCCAGACCACGGCAAACATCTGTATGGCCAATACAAATGTTGCCGTGTGCGGGAATCAAACCCGCAACCACCCGCGCAACAGCCAATCGCAATCCAGCGCTGTGACCGCTGCGCCAACGCGGCGTCTATGAATAATACCTAACCTAAACGAAAATGTTCTTGAGTATTTATACTTTAAAAAATATAGTACAATGCTACGAAGTACGAGTATAACTTTTCATCTGTTGAAATCGTTAAAGAAACTGTCGTGACAAATCAAATCAAAATAACTTTATTCAAATAGGCTTCAAATGCACTTTTGAATCAACATTTTACGAATTAAATTTTGAAAACAATAATTATTTTTCAAAGTGAAGCTAACCAGCTATTCACAATAAAGATGCAGAGAAGAATCGACAAGAAACTCCTCAGTTACTCTTTATAAAAATAATACGACCTCCTATATAAACTGTGTTTTAGTACAAAACTAGCTGTACCCGCGACTTCGTCCGCGTGGAATTTAACAAAAAAGTTAAAAAAAAAGTTCGATAAAATGATCTTTGATATTCTTTGATTTCCTTTAATAGCATGAGCGATGCGGGGCAGAGGGGATGGACTCGCCCGCGCCGAGGCATCTCAAGGAAAGAACGCTCAACGCTGGCTCGCCGAGCATTAAATGTTTCGCTGCTACTTACTTCTAACGACGATATCTCAAAAACTATTTATCTGATTAATATAGTGTAAAGAGCAATTTTAATCTGCATTAAATGCCTAAGCTAAATAACATATTCATTTGGATAAGGATTAATACTGAACTAAAGAAAATATCTTTAAAAATAACGTAATGTTTTTAATAAAAATTTGAACATAAAAGTGGTTATTGTAAGTCAACCCTAAGAGATAGAGATATGCTATCGCGGACTTTTTTGTAGCTATAGATTTTTATCTTTAAAAATAACGTAATGTTTTTAATAAAAATTTGAACATAAAAGTGGTTATTGTAAGTTAACCCTAAGAGATAGAGATATGCTATCGCGGACTTTTTTGTAGCTATAGATTTTGAATTCGCTAGTACATTATAAAACGATATCTTTGCTAGTTTACGCAGCGTTCGCGTGGAAAGCTCCCCGTTGGCGAGATTTTTTGCGACCTCTTCAACATTTATCGCCGTATTTCTGCTAATTTACATTAAAACATAATAAATTATATACCTAAACCTTCCTCAAGAATCACTCTTTCTATTGTTGAAAACCGTATAAAAATCCGTTGCGTAGTTTTCGAGTTTATCGCGTTCAGACAGACAGACAGACAGGAGGACAGAAAGACGCGGCCGGGGGACTTATTTTTATAATAAGTATAGATAAGTTATATCTATTAGCATGAAATACTGCGTCACTAAGTCCCATTGGCTTAGCGAGCTTAACTCGCGCCTGGGGCACAATACCTTTTTAGCGCCCCCCTCATTCCTCACACCCGGGGCACAAT
Organism: Melitaea athalia; assembly: GCA_905220545.2. Classification (NCBI taxonomy): domain Eukaryota; kingdom Metazoa; phylum Arthropoda; class Insecta; order Lepidoptera; family Nymphalidae; genus Melitaea; species Melitaea athalia. The sequence continues at coordinate 3,790,681 of HG992193.1, forward strand.
ACCTTTTTAGCGCCCCCCCCCCCTCATTAGAAACCCATATAAAACCATATATTTCCAGCAATTTTTAGTTTTGCGGACCATTTGGCGCCGATTTGTGAGTGGTGCCGGGGGCATGATGCCCTTGCCCACCCCTCGCTACGCCACTGCTAAGTCTACACATCTTTATCTGAATATATCTAATCTTGCCCCGAATAATAACCTATAAATCCATTTTAATAGACCATAATAATAAGGAAGTCAGATATGAATTTTGAAACTATAAATTCATTTCTTTAATTTCAGGGCGTTTGTCAAGCAGAGCGAAGCAACGATGCACGTTCCAGCGGAAGTCGGCGATTATACTGACTTTTACTCATCAATCCACCATGCTACTAACGTAGGCATTATGTTCAGGAGCAAGGAGGATGCATTGATGCCTAATTGGTAATATAAATAACTAATTAAGTAATCATAATGATCATATTAGGCGTAACACATCAGAATAGTATTATTTTAAATTTACTGCATATTTTTCTTAAAATATTAGTACTAACGTGAAATTACGGTTAAAAATCAAATATAAAAATTTCAGGAAATATTTACCAGTCGGTTACCACGGCCGATGCAGTTCCATTGTCATATCAGGAACACCAATTACAAGACCCATGGGGCAAACTTTGCCTGTAGAAGGTAATACTCCGTTGGCGTTGGCTAATGGCTATTATGGACTTTATTTTCTGTACTGTAAATAGTTCGCTAAAATCCTCCTTTAACACCATTAAATATTTTTGAGTAATATCCTCCGCATCAAGTATTGTGAAACTATTTTGGGCAAGAAACGCTTTTTTCAAAATGGACTGACACCTCAGACCATCCTAGCCAAATTTCTATAAAAAATAATATCTCTATTGACAGAAAATATCAATTTGAAAAATTTGCTGTTTTCGTTTATACCGAAAACTATCCCTTCGAGTTCGATCCTTTGGAGTCCACTTTGATAATATCTCTGCTGTACACTGCTTTACTAATGGCAATATCTCATAATATTAGTGGATAATTAATCAATTTGCCTTGGACCTTAAGATCTCTTATTGGCTGTTATTTCTTCATAGACAAATTTAATCTGATATTTCCTTACTTTGCTTTCAGGAGCGGATCCTCACTTTGGGCCATGTCGTCTGATGGACTTCGAACTTGAAATGGCTTTCTTTGTTGGAGGACCTCCAACTGCACTTGGGGAAAGGATTACAGCTAAACAAGCTGAAGATCGCATTTTCGGATTCGTTCTAATGAATGATTGGAGTGGTTAGTGCAAATTAATAAAACCTTTATAGTCTATTTGTCAGCTGGAACAACTGGACCACGAAGTAGGTATATCTATACTTCGTGAACTGGACTTATTATTTATAGTAATGAACTGTCAAAAATGATAATAAAAAATTAACAAACCGAAAATATCCTACCTCACAGGATGTAATGATTCCATACATCATTTTAGAAGTTTTCTATGCTGTAAAAAACAAACAAGGATTAAAAAAAATTAATATTTTTATCAGTTTTATCATTTAACCATTAATTCAAATAATAATAAACGATTAAAATGATCAAAAATTGTTAATAATTTAAAATTCTCTTTCAGCCCGTGATATCCAAAAGTGGGAGTATGTACCACTTGGACCATTTACGGCCAAAAACTTGGGAACAACCCTTTCCCCATGGATTGTTACTGTAGAAGCACTCCGCCCTTACATTGTGAACAACTACCCTCAAGATCCAGTTCCATTCCCCTATTTGCACCATGATGATAAATTCAACTTTGATATCAAGCTGGAGGTTGACTTAAAGTGTATGTATATGTACCCTTTTAAACATCTATACTAATATAATAAAGCTGAAGAGTTTGTTTGTTGTTTGTTTGTTTGTTTGTTTGTTTGTTTGTTTGAACGCGCTAATCTCAGGATCTACTGGTCCGATTTGAAAAATTCTTTCAGTGTTAGATAGCCCATTTATCGAGGAAGGCTATAGGCTATATATCATCACGCTAAGACCAATAGGAGCGGAGTCCACGCCGACGAAGTCGCGCGCAGAAGCTAGTATTTTATATTATACATAAATTTGTTTATAGTCATATGAGTTTGCATTTATTACTATGGACCTTGAATGCATATTTAGTCACTACAAACTATTTTAAATTTTTCAAGAATAAGGAAATTTGTTTTGCTGTGTGGTTACGGCAGTAAAGAATATAGCCTCTCTCTTCCTGTGCGTATCTTAGGAGGCGACTAAGGGATAACACAGTTGAACTACTACCTTGAAGCAGTTAAAGCCGACCGATGGCGGGAGAACCATCCTACTGCTGGCTTCCGAATACACAGGCCAAAGACAGGCAGCAGCGTCTTCGCTGCCACAAAGCCAGCCCTGCGGTCACTAACTTGCCTGTCCAGCGTGATAACTATGAGCAAAACACACGAGTTCACGCCATTTTTGGCGCGAACTTGGGGAGGCCTATCTATGCCTCAAGTAGTGTACTGCGATAGGCTGAAGTGATGATTGAGTAATCAAAATTGAAAATAGAATAACTTTTCTTATTGTTAATCAAACAACAATGCATCTTGAGATTGATTGCAGATAATTTTTAATATTTCAGATCACTTTTTCTTATTTGTTAGAATGTAATGTGTTTATCTCCCTGACAGTCCTGAAAGACCTTTCAGTTTTCAATAAAATTAATTATTGTATCTTAAGTACAGCTAGTATATTAAACGAGGATAACTTTTGTTTTAGCTGAGAAGTCATCAGTGATAACTACTATAAGTCGATCAAACTACCGCTTCTTGTATTGGACAGCCAAGCAGCAGTTGGCACAACAAACTGTGACTGGCTGCAACTTGCGTCCTGGTGATTTACTAGGATCTGGCACCATTAGTGGTGATGTAGGTTTTTTAAAAAAAAATTATATCAAACATTTGTAAAATCACATTTTTCTTGCTTGACAAATTTGTAAAATTTGATATTATTGGACTTAAGTGTTACTTCTATTTAAAATTAGATGTAGAGCTTTGATCCATTACCAGTCACAATAGAAGAGCAATCCAATACATTCCATAAATTTTCCAGTACTTTTTTAAAATGTGGCATTGAGCATTTGGAGCAGCCCGACTGGGGTAGTACCTCGACCTTACAGAAGACCACAGCTAAATAATACTGTTTTCAAGCAGTATTGTGTTCCTGTTGGTGAGTAAGGTGACCAGAGCTCCTGGGGGGGATTGGGGATAGGGTCGGCAACGCCCTTGCGATGCTTCTGGTGTTGCAGGCGTCTATAGGCTACGGTCTTACCATCAGGTGAGCCGTAGGCTTGTTTGCCAACCTAGTTACATAAAAAAAATAAAAATTGAGTGAAATTTTCACTACTTGCTTTTATATTCTATAAGCTTATACATTTTATGGCTATTTTCATTTTAATGACATTTGACATTTTTTTTCATTAATATATGACATAATCAAGGTTTTCCAATGAAATCAACACATCATTTGTATATTTCAGACATCAGATTCGTATGGCAGCATGCTTGAACTGAGCTGGAAAGGTACAAAACCTATCCGCCTTCAAAACGGTGAAGAAAGAAAATTTTTACAAGACGGTGATACGATCATACTCCGAGGCTACTGTGTCAATGACCATGGAGTCCGCATAGGTTTTGGAAAATGCGAGGGAAAACTTTTGCCAGCCCTGCCTTTTAAGGAATAAAAACAATGTTTTGATACCATGAAATATTACACCATTGTGATTTAGTTTTTTTGCCACCTTGTGTCACTGCCATGTGTGTTTTTAAAGCAAATTTTGTAATAGTTAGTTAAAAAATAAATGTGTATTTTTGTTTTTTTTTTCTTATATTGATACAGACCTTATCTCCAAGATTTTTTTGCTTATATGTCCAGTTACAAAGAAACAAGTAATTGTCTATTCTATTTAAAGCCATTTTAAAGACCTTAACTTTTTGTAACAGAAAAACGAAAAAATATTTTCGAACTTAATTTTTTTTTTTTTTTTTTTTGACTAACGCAAATTTTATACCTACATACTTGATACTGCGATGATTCAAAGATTACACAATATTTGCCGAATTGTTTACTCTTTGGATTACTTCCAAAATTACAAATTACACTCCAAACCTGACCGTGAAGGTCTATTGAATTTAAATACCCAGGTAAATTTTAAATGGGAAAACTCAAAACCATATTTGAATAATTTTATATGACGGTGTAATATTGTATTTAATACTGTATTGTTTACATTGCAACTATTTCAAAACTCGAAAAGTAAAATTATAACAAAATATTCAAAAACCGTATGTAAATTTTTAAATTTCACAAAAAGAAGAAACAATGACACTGTCAAACTGATGAAATTGACAGTATGACCATAGATATGGGTAAATATGACCAAAGAGTATGTTTATAAAGGTAGACAATGGCTGCGTTTCACTAACGTCCGCAAAGTCCATTCCATCTATTCTCCAATTCTCTATGGTCCATTCCATGGTCCATTCTATACTAGATTCTATAATAATCAAATAAAGCCTGTTTTACGCCGAGGCAACAATGTGCGTCATTGTGGCATGCGGCATTGACGCATGAAAAATGTCGCACGTTGTGGCAAGAACCTTGCGGCACGGCAACACCTTGCGTCATGTGGCAGAGTGTCGCAGCTTGTATCCGATCACGATGGATTCCGTGCGACAATTTTTGATGCGTCAAGCCAGTTTCTAGGTTATGTTTTGATTGTACTTATTTATTTTATTTACAAAATGAGATAAATCGGACATGGAGTGGTGTAATGATAATTATATTTGTTAGCAAACGAAAAAAACCGACTTAGATCACATCGACAAGTAATACAATGTACCTACGTAGACGAAAAAAATTAACAAACTCACTAATCGTCTGGTATCTCTAGAAATTGTACCCTTACTACAGAAAATCTAAAAAAGAAATATATAAAATCTACTTTTTTTGTTTTTTTGTCTGAAGAAATTCTAACCTATCTCTATCAATCAAGTAGGCAGACTAAAATTTGACAGCACGACGCTTAAAAACTGTTGCCTTGGCATAAAATACGCTGTCGCATGCCACATATGCATATGCCGCAATTTGTCGCATGCCACAAGATGGCGCACGCCACAATATGTCGCATGCGACAAATTGCGGCATATGTGGCATGCGACAGCGTATTTTATGCCAAGGCAACAGTTTTTAAGCGTCGTGCTGTCAAATTTTAGTCTGCCTACTTGATTGATAGAGATAGGTTAGAATTTCTTCAGACAAAAACACAAAAAAGTAGATTTTATATATTTCTTTTTTAGATTTTCTGTAGTAAGGGTACAATTTCTAGAGATACCAGACGATTAGTGAGTTTGTTAATTTTTTTCGTCTACGTAGGTACATTGTATTACTTGTTGATGTGATCTAAGTCGGTTTTTTTCGTTTGCTAACAAATATAATTATCATTACACCACTCCATGTCCGATTTATCTCATTTTGTAAATAAAATAAATAAGTACAATCAAAACATAACCTAGAAACTGGCTTGACGCATCAAAAATTGTCGCACGGAATCCATTGTGATCGGATACAAGCTGCGACACTCTGCCACATGACGCAAGGTGTTGCCGTGCCACAAGGTTCTTGCCACAACGTGCAACATTTTTCATGCGTCAATGCCGCATGCCACAATGCCGCACGTTGTTGCCTTGGTGTAAATCAGGCTTTAATCAGGCTTAATAATTATAATATTGTCTATAGTTTCTTTGTTGTTGTTTTAAAATTTATCCCCGATAGGGAAAGGCAAAGGACCATAGTCCATACAGCCTAATCTGAATTTGTATATTTTTTCATTCGTATATTATAACAAAGGCCTAAGCCAAGTCTGAAGTATCTTCATTTTTCATTTTATTCGATTAAGCCTGGTCTGAATTTATAAATTTCAATCCGATGTAATTAACGACCGAAGCCGCGTCTGATTCTGAAGTCAACGAATGGCGGGAATAGACCCTCCCATCATTCACACACTTTTAGCATCACTAAATCTACTTTATGTCAACTCTTATTATTCATATACTTTCGTTATCACTAAATTCACTTTATCAAGCTGCAAACCACGTTGTTTCAGCCGTATAATGATTCAAAAATATTGATTCACCAGGAATCCAACATGTCGGACGCCCCGTAGGGCGCCAACTTATTCTAGTTTCTATTGTTCTTCTTCTTCTTCTTCTTTGGCTTTAGCTCCCTTGCGGAATCTATTATTATTCTCTTTGGTTTTGACAAATGCAATGTTGTGTTGCAAGTGGTACGTAGAAATTTAATATTACAAAGCACGAAGTATAGATAGGAAGGAGTCCGAACGGTATAGGCTTTTCGATAGTATTCAACACAATAAAGAAACCAGAATCTTAGTTCTCTTTTCTGCCACTTGCTAGTGACTGCGCTAGAAGCACGTACGTAGCGATGCTATTATTATTTTTATACGTAAACACGCATTTGCTCGCGAATCTTGAATTTAGTCAAATATAAAATATTAATTTATTTACACATATTTAAAATTGGTTGTAATAAAAAGAAACGGGAAGGTGTTGTGCTGTTCCCGCGTAAGGATTTAAACGAGTACTTTATGAACAGCTGTTGAACAGTGGCGCGCTCGGCGCTCTTCGGCAAAAATTAGAATTAAGATTCAGTCGTCTAAATTGAGACAATTTGTTTAACATTACGTTTAGACTCCTTCCTATTTATATTTCGAGTTACAAAGCTAGGAGAAAAATGAGAAATTTATCCTCTACAATTTACATTCTACAACAACCATTGTTACTTTTATGTTGTAATTTGTTGTTTTTGACTAGCCCGTTGGCGCAGTGGGTAGTGACCCTGCTTTCTGCGCCGGGGGTTGTGGGTTCGAATCCCACCCCGAGTCTGGGTGTAATATATATTTATTTATATATGTAGTATTTATATGTATGTTTATCGAAAAAAAATATAGTTATAAATTAAATGACAGTATTAAAGTGTTGCCCTGTTTAATGTTTAATATTAAACGTTAGTGTTGCTTGAATGTTTAATCTATACTAATATAATAAAGCTGAAGAGTTTGTTTGTTTGTTTGTTTGTTTGTTTGTTTGTTTTAACGTGCTAATCTCAGGATCTACTGGTCCGATTTGAAAAATTCTTTCAGTGTTAGATAGCCCATTTATCGAGGAAGGCTATAGGCTATATATCGTGACGCTAAGACCAATAGGAGCGGAGTCCACGCCGACGAAGTCGCGCGCAGAAGCTTGTATAACTTATAAACTGTACAGTTAAATATGTAGGTGTACAGTACGAATGCTTTTTTTTTCTAATTCAATTTAAAAAAATAATACATATATCTTATAAATACATTTATAAATAAGAGCTAGGTGTTGACCCTAAAATCTATACTAATATAATAAAGCTGAAGAGTTTGTTTGTTTGATTGTTTGTTTGTTTGTTTGTTTGAACGCGCTAATCTCAGGATCTACTGGTCCGATTTGAAAAATTCTTTCAGTGTTAGATAGCCCATTTATCGAGGAAGGCTATAGGCTATATATCATCACGTTAAGACCAATAGGAGTGGAGTCCACGCCGACGAAGTCGCGCGCAGAAGCTAGTAAATAATATTTGGCTAAAACCAAAAGATAACTGTTAGTAAGTAATTTATTTATTAGTTGATTCAGCCTGTCATATCCCACAGATGGACTCTTTCTCCACGTAAGAGACATACATAGTTAATAATATATAGGTATATATAAAATAACAATAATGTACATTCGAAGCGTTACTTTGGTTAAATATCAATCAAGACTTCTTCTTACATTGTAAATTGGTCATCTGTACTTAAATATATATATGTATAGCCATAATAACATAAAAATCTTATATATGCACCATTATATTCTTATTTTCTTTTAATATTGGTATCTATACTAATATATAAAGCTGAAGAGTTTGTTTGTTTGGTTGTTTGTTTGTTTGTTTGTTTGTTTGTTTGAACGCGGTAATCTCTGGAACTACTGGGCCGATTTGAAAAATTCTTTCACTGTTAGATAGCCCATTTATCGAGGAAGGCTATAGGCTATGTATCATCGCGGTAAGGCCAATAGGAGCGGAGTCCACGCCGACGAAGTCGCGCGCAGAAGCTAGTATGATATAAAGAACGTTTTAGAAAAAAAAAAAACATATATGAAATAATTTTATAATTTTTTTTATCCAAGCTTGACATTTAAGTCTAAATCTATACTAATATATAAAGCTGAAGAGTTTGTTTGTTTGATTGTTTGTTTGAACGCGGCAATCTCTGGTTCTACTGGGCCGATTTGAAAAATTCTTTCAGTGTTAGATAGCCCATTTATCGAGGAAGGCTATAGGCTATGTATCATCACGCTAAGACCAATAGGAGCGGAGTCCACGCCGACGAAGTCGCGCGCAGAAGCTAGTTCTTTATAAACTACTAGCTTCTGCGCGCGACTTCGTCGGCGTGGACTCCGCTTCTATTAGTCTTAGCGTGATGATACATAGCCTTCCTCGATAAATGGGCTATCTAACACTGCAAGAATTTTTCAAATCGGACCAGTAGATCCTGAGATTAGCGCGTTCAAACAAACAAACAAACAAACAAACAAACAAACAATCAAACAATCAAACAAACAAACAAACTCTTCAGCTTTATTATATTATTATATTAGTATAGATATATTTAGTAACTATTACTATATTTATTTATATTCCATCATATATGTATTCATTCAATTGAATAATATTTTCTTAAAAGATTGTTTATCGTACAGTAGGTACGTAAGAATGAAAAATAAAAATGATCAGGTAAAAAATCAGTAAGTAATAACTACTTATTTAGACTTTAACAGATAAAAGTTATAGATCCAAGACGCAGACGGTAATACATAACTCGTCTCCGGACTCCGGTTACTGTAACGCGGTACAAGACAAAAAGTAAATAGAACAAACCCACCTTAATATTAATATTGCTTGTGGTGTGGGTAATGGGTAGAAATATTATTCATGCAAACGCTCATGCGCCCTTCTCTTTCAAGTCCATGTTACAAATAATAATATTAGTATATGTATGTTGTATTTAACATACATACGTACCTACAATGTATGTAGGTGTTTACAATCCCACCCCCGTCGCATTTAGTACGTACCTACTATGTAGGTACATATAGTATAGAAATGCATTCTGCGGCAGGTACTTGTAAACGAAAGGATGGAATCTAATAAAAAGAAGACTGTCTGAATCCGTCTATTATATCTATTGTCTATGTGTGTGTGAGCCTGTGTATGTTGTGAAAAGAGATTGAAGTACTTTTTACACACATACTTCCCACCCGACAATTTATTATTAGGAAGGGGCCAAGTTGGGTTGAAATAATATATACAAATAAAAATAATTAAATTTTTTATAAGCCATAAAAAATTAATGTGCAGCGCGCGCACAACCCCAAGTTGCACATTGATTCAAAATTTACAATTTAATTAAAATCACCTGTGCAACAAAATCAATGCAGGTGTTTCGTGAAAGAAGTCAAATAAATTCATCTACTATTTCTATATTAAAATTATAAAATGACTAGCATAACTTAACTTTGAACCTTTTCACTTGGAATGTTTGAACGTTAGTGTACATTTATAAAGTTGTATATATTTAATTACGGTATAATAAAGCATGCGGGGGGCGAGGCGGCGCGCCGCGCTCTCATATTCCGTATATTGATTGTGTGCGAGGGGGCCGGGGCAAGGAGGGGGCCACGGCGTGCCCCACTCTGTTTTTTACGACACGGCTTTCTGTGTAACATAATAAGTATTTAAAAATTTTGTGAAATGTTTCGGTGTTATTTGTGAAAAATTGGGAAGTCGGAAAAGTGAATACGAGGTGAGAATTTTTAACAGCGATGGTTTAATTCAAAATTTCCGTTTTACCGATTAAAATATAAATAAAATTTTATAGCTCTAAATTCCGTCGGCGGCGCGTACCTACAGTATTACACTGTCATACCGCGTACGTATAGTGTTTTTTACGGGCATCGTTCTAAAAATAAGTTGTAATAATTATAATTTTATGTAGCGGTCGTAGCAGAGACGGTTTTCTGTCGATTTTTTATTTTACGGACAGAAGTGAGTGATTTGTGTTTGATAGTGTTTGTGGCGGTGCAGATGCAGGGGCTCGTGAGCGACAAGACGTTCCACTTGAAGTGGAACAACCACCTGCAGAACCTGAGCCAGCTGTTCACGACTATCTACTCGTCGTCGGCGCTGGCCGACGTGACGCTCTCCTGCCGCGATGGGACCCTCAAGGCGCACAAACTCGTGCTCTCAGCGTGTAGCCCCTACTTCGAGCAAATATTCAAGTGAGTCCCTATATCATTGCTGCATTTATTCATAAATAAATTATGTGTAATGTCGAAATGATTCATAGTTATATTTTGTTTATTTTATTACCATCAAATGAAATTGATGTCAGACATAATTTACTCAAAACAATAAAACGAAAGAAATACATATTACAATTAAGTTATACAAAAATGTAAATTCATAAAATTGTTTTATCATTAGATAAGAAAAAAATTAATGTTCACTAAATAATATCCAGATAATTTATTATTTATTCAATTTCTAAATGATTACAGATAAAGTTGCTATTTAGTAAAATTATCACATTTAAATTTATATTTGTTCGGATGCTTACCACGTTTATTGTTTTGTTGAGACCCCCTCTCACCGTAAGCACCCGAACAAATATAAATTTAAGTATGAAAAATGAATGCGCTAGCTTAAAACGTTAAATTAGTAAAATTATATTTATGAAAAAAAATCTCTCACTAGGGACAACCCATGTCAGCACCCCATCGTGATACTAAAAGGGATACCATTCTCGGAGATAAATCTCTTGGTCGAGTTCATGTACAAAGGTTCAGTGGATGTACAAGAACTGGACCTTCAATCATTAATGCACACAGCCTCCGAGCTGGAAATCAGAGGATTAGCATATGAGGCAAGGGATAATGCTGCACAGCTTTTAAATGTTAATTTGGAGTACCCCGCCTATGGACAGAATGCTACTTCAACACCTACCGCAGCTACCGCAGCTACATCAGCAACAGTATCTACATCACAGACATATCCTCAAGCTCGCACAGATGTTGAAAGGCTGAAACAGGTGAGTTAAGCATTTTTACTAATCTCATTATGCTCTTATGTTCAATTAGATAATACCCTTGAACAAAATGAAATAGTTATAAGTGAAGTAATATAAAATATATGTAGTTGAAAGTTGTAAAATAAAGTTACCAAACTCAGCTTATTTATTAGTTAACTCGTTCAATACTGACACAATACTATATCTAGAGAATAATCAACAGGTCTGGCCCGTCTGGCTTTAGAATTCAAAGCCTAAATATTGAATTCAGTATTGTATATTTTAAAACTAGAAAACATTTTTCTGGTATAAATATATAAGATTATTGATATTAACACTATTTTAATAAAATGCAGTATTAATTGCGACAAAGCCAGCCCTGCGGTCACCAACCCGCCTGCCCAGCGTGGTGACTATGGGTAAAACACATGAGTTCACCTCATTATTGGCGTGAACTTGTGGAGGCCTATGTCCAGCAGTGGACTGCGATAGGCTGAAATGATTAATTGTACATACACAAAAATATCATAAATAAAATTTTTTTTTAAATTCTATTGCTAAACATGTTTACTTTTTGATATATTAAATTTTCTTTTTTAAAATGAGAATTTCTTTTTTAAAATGATGTGGCGTTTTGAATAAAAAAAATATTATGCATAATGCGAACAGTTACTTCTAATAAAATGTAGGAGATAAACTTATTATTCATATAAAATTACTACAAGAATTTATTTAAGATATGATTTAAGTTAATACATTGAATATTATAGTTAGTTTGGTGCTACTTATAAATTGATGTAGCTAATTGCGAGTTTCTTTAGTTTACTTCATTTCAAACTGAGAAATATAATTATTTAAAGAGATATTTTATATTTATCAACAGTATTGAATATTTTTCAAACAGTCTTTGTACAATTAAACTTTAATAATGATTATATTTTTCTTTAAGCATCTAAGAAGATGATATTTAATCATTATATATACAGTTATTTTTTATAAATATATATATTTTGTATGTTAGATATTTTTGTGTTATACTGCTACCATTATAATCATACCACTGCTGGGATTAGTCTTTTCTTCAAAAGGATAAGCATGAAACTGAAAATTTTAAACTAGTTATCTAGATTTATTTTGATTAAATACTGAAAATTTTCATAAAACAAATGACACGTTAAAATTATAATAACGAACCATTAAATACCTATAACAATTGTAAACAAAAAAAAGTTATTTCAAATAATATATTTTTAAATATTAATAAAGCCACTTTTGTCTTACATGGACCACTTTTTTATGAATAAGTAATTAGGCAAAAACAAAAAGATTTATAATGTTTCAAAGCCCTAAAATTAGTTCACAAACCGTTTTCGACCCTAATTATGGTATATGTACATGATTTTAACATTCTTATAATATGTAAGTACCTTGTACAGTAATTGGGTCTTCAAAAGATAATTAATTTTGATTTTTATCTTTCTTAAAGCAAATATCTCAATTAATTAAATGGATCGTGTTTGACAAATTTGTAATTGAGATAACACTTTCGAAAAATGCATTAAGTAATACGATATTTTCGTGGGAATTGCAAACAAAAATATTCAAATGGCAGTGTTGGTTTGTTTGAAGATGAAAATATTATAACCGATCAATTAAAAAAATTCTTACAAAAAAAGACATCTATTTAGTTATATTCCATACTATAATGCATCATCCTATAACTGAGAGAGACGAGGCTTTGACCGTAGGAATATTTAATATGTAACTGGGAATATAATGCATTTTATAGTTATCACACTTTAAACTATCGTCTTCATGTACTCTCTATATAGGTAAAAATCCTTAAATTCTCTCTGTGTTAAGGACATTCCATCAGTTTAAACCGTTTTCTTAAAGAAAATTAATAATAATAACACTATAGTGTGATTTCATGCCGAAACATCGTAATTTTTTATATTTATATCGAAGGAATATCTTTAAATACCTCGCAGACAATAGGATACTCTTATTGTTTCTAAAAATGTAGAGTCCATTGTAAAAAGTCACAGGTAAAATAAATGTTAGAAATTGAAAAAAACAAAAAAAAAATGCTTTTGTCGGATGTGTCATCAAAGAATGTTGTAATATTATTATTAAAGGTATAGTAGGTTATTTCCATTAATTTTAGAGCGATATATTAACTCCATAAAACACGGTCTCCCATGATTGAGAGTTATAAATAGTGTCGACCTATATAAGATTAATTACATACGCTATACGAATATTAATTAATTTTTGGGAAGATTAATAGACTAGAATATTTTTAACGCTTATTTTGCATTAAATTCTTGCGTGAAATGGGAAATTTTAATCTTATCTGGAAAATCGGTCATATAATGCGATCCAAGTAGGTAGACGCAAAAGAAATCGCAGGCTTCTTCTTTATAAAGTAATTCTTCGTACAACAAAGAAAAAATATAGGGCTGATTCTGTCAGATTTTTTTTTTCGTTTATTTTGCCCTTTTATGGAGGATTGAAAAAGCCGGTCCTAGGTCGTGTCGCGATGCACATAAGCATATGCTATAGAACTATAGACCATGAAGTATAGACCATAGAGTCTACAATATCTCAGCTCTCCGATCTCGAACCTCTTGAATTATTGGTAGACTGGCTGGTAGAAACATGGAGTTTTATTTATACTTTTATTCTTGGTAAACTATTCGATAAATTAAAACAATGTTTTAAAATTGTTTACCTACTAATTTCATTAAATGATCGAATGTTAAATTTTACTTATACATCGAATAATTGTGTTTGCTCGCTCCACGTGACAAGCACCACCTTTCAATTTAAAAAAAGTATTATCGAAATCGGTCCACCCAGTAAAAAGTCATGAGGTCAATAAATAGTCAAGTAAATACGTATTTTCAGCGATAACTCAAAAAGTACTTGTCAGATGTCAAATTGAAATGGGACCACATGACACGCACCATCTTTCGATTAAAAAAAAATCATTGAAATCGGTCCATCCAATCTAAAGTTCGGAGGTAATATAAATATACATTCAAGTAGAGAACCTCCTCCTTTTTTGAAGTCGGTTAAAAATAACACGTACAAACAATCGGATTTAAAAAAAAAATATAATGACGCGTTTCCATAACGATATAAATTATAATTAGCTTGAAAATATTTTCAATTATGTATTTTCTAAGATAATGACTGTATTTTTTTCCTATTATCAACAATATATTTTCTTGTTTCTTATTTTATATTCAATCGTAATGATATCAGATGTTTTCATATTAATATCGCGTTGTTTTAAATGAAAATAAAACATTCATTGTTTAAGTCTGGTGTGGGTTGAGTGGTAATGAATAATAAATAATATAATAATATCGCGCCGCGTTTTATTCACATCGGTATTTTATGTTTATTTAACCTCTAGTACCTGGGTGACCGAGCCTAGCTCGGTATTTTCATTTTTTTTTTGTTTTTTTTTTCTCGGTATTTTTATATTTTAATTTTATTTAAATAATAAATCACGAGTGAAATTAAAAAAAAAGAAAAAAAATCAATCTGGAGACTGAGATTCGAACTCGGGTCAAGACGATTTGAGCCCCGTCGATTTCCTAATTACGCTATTACAGCTATGTTAACGATATTGAAATTAAGCTTCGTATTCTAATGATATTTTTTCATTGCCTAAAAACAGGAATAAAACGACATTTTTTTTTAATGAATCCTAGCTAGATCAATTTTTCGCCCCCGAAAACCCCTAAATACTAAATTTCACGAAAATCGTTGGAGCCGATTCCGAGATTCAGAAAATATATATATATATATATACAAGAATTGCTCGTTTAATGGTATAAGATATATAAGTTTTTACTAAAGTGACGTCAGTACTAGGATTATAATTGTTTAAAAAAAGTTTAAAACAAAATAGCTATAATTAAAGTGTTGTAGACAACAATGCTTTGAATAGCAAAAAAAAAGTAAAAAATAAATAAATATCTGTGGTCGGAAAGGTTGTTATTAAAAAGTATCATAGATAACTCCTCTGAAAAGAATTTATAATACATGAAAAATTCTAAGTATATTTGATAAATTTTAAATAAAATACACATTTATCACAATAAACTTCATATTTTTTTACAATGTTGGACCAATTTTTTTAATTAACTGTATTTTTATGCGTAGGTGATTTGTTACTTATCGCTAAATTTATCATAAAATAAACATGACGTTGGAAATGCTAGTATGTACAATCATTTTTTTTTGTACTTTCTACTGAACATTCGAGAATAAAGTAACAATAAATTTATTTTATTTTCATTATAATAACTACGTTATTAAAATTATATTTTAATAAAAAAAAGAAACCGAGGTTATTTTTATAAATGTCTTAAAACTGAGCATTAAAATATTTTCATCTATGTATATTAAGATTAATTTAAGTCTAACGCGTGATTGCTAAATTGAATGAAATGACGTAATGGCAGTGACTCATTATTCTCGAAACTGAGTAAGTACTTTATTTTTTATATATTTTTTATATTTAATTCTTTACACATAAAATTATGTATGACTACATAAATTTTCGCTGTATAACTATTATTAAATATGTCGACGGTATGTGTTCTTTTATTTTAAATATTAACCGAAACTAGTTCTATAAAAACCCATAGGGATTTTTTTTTCGCATTTTTATGTTAAGAAGATCAAAGGAACGACATTTAAATCGATTTATTGACTATTGGCGTGTAATAAATAAAATTAATCACTCGATTCCCAAACCGATCTGCCTCAATATATCTACCGGTAATGTTAACATTTTTTTTTTAATAAGTATCGCAAATGTTTTGTTCATCTTATGTAAACATCTGTGGAAACAATTACGTACAATAGTTGAATTTGCATTAATGAAGTTTAATAATGACGGGAAGTATTACTCATTTATTTAATTTAACACTCGCAGTACTGTTACGGCCAGCATTATCAGACTGATTAAAATCTACGCACAAAAACGCGCGAAAAAGACCATTTGCGCAAAACGTATTATATTTAATATGATGTAATTTAAATTTACATAAAAACACGTACTCGTATATAAAAAAAAAAAAACGTAGCTCTACGCCTAAAACATGAATAATTATTTGAAATTAATTCATAAATCTTGAGTAATTTTATCTGTGGTATTTATATATTTTATAACTTTTATTGTACGTATATAAATAGGATATGAAAGTGGTATTACACTATACGTGTTTTAAATGCTATGGGCTTGGGTTTTTTGGTAACAAATATATTCTCGATTATAAAACATTAGGTATAATTATGTTTAAATTATATTTGAATTGAAAAAAAAACTAGCCGAGAACAGAGACCAATGGCGTAAGAGCGTGAAGGATGGTCAAAAACACCATGATGAAGCCTGGTTTGGACTCTTATCGAACAGGAGAATCAAAAAACATCAAAACAGCGACAATTATGACACTAGCGCATCTTTTCCCTGTTCGGTGTGTGGTAGAGTCTGCCGCTCCCGTATCGGCTTGTACAGCCATCAGAGAAAATGCTCTTCAGGCACTGTTTGAATCGTCTGTAATAGACGTAAAGGCCTATGATGATATTTGAACATATTTAATTAAAGTAAATTTTGTGTTGAAACCACATATACGTTACTACCAAAAGTTATGAAGTTAGAAGTGGGAAAAGAAGGGATGTTGCCTTCGACACTAACACTACGAAACAGTTCATATAATATTCATAGTGTAGTTCCTCTTGTTCCCTTTATGTTATAATATACAATACATATACCTTGCACAGCTTGCACTATCATGCTCTATTTGTATTTTTTCGTATATGTATTACTAGCTGCTGCCCGCGACGTCGTCTGCCTGTGTTCACTGCTCGTTCCCCGTAGGTAATAGCGTGATAATATGTAGCCTATGTTCTGACCCGACTTCTTAATAATATTCGTGCCAAATTTGAAGTAAATCCATGCAGTACTTTTTGGGTTTATCCCGGACATACATCATACCCAGACAAACAGACAAACAGACAAAAATTCTAAAAACTATATTTTTGGCTTCGGTATCGATTGTAGATCACACCCCAAGTATTCTTTTTAAAAAATATTCAATGTACAGTTTTGACTTTCCTACCATTTTATTATATGTATAGATTATTTCTATGGCAGGCGTTGCCAAGAAAATTGCGATGTAGATAAAAAAGACCGCTGCAACCAGCTAAGGCAGTTTATTTTTTAATGAATAAAATTTTATTTATTTATTAAAACATACATATAGAAACAATGTAAACCAATTGACTGTGACAATGTGTGTGACATTATCACTTGAAAATATTTCATCTTAAGGAAAATCTTCCACTTAAAAATATCAAGTATGACGTTAGTAAATATTTTTTTTTGTTTGCTTAGTTTTGTAATTATTAGACACAAAACAAGAAATAACCTTTATTTTATTACTGTATTTTAAGAGTAGATTTTTGAATCCATCCAAAAAATATTTTTATTTTGCTGTCTTTTTTAAAAAATAAATAAATAGTCGTTTAAGCCAAAATAGATGCATCGTACTAGTATGAAAAAATTAATACAGCGTTTATTTAAATGTTAGAATTATAACCGGATGTGGTAGCCGAAGGTTGGCAAGAGCCTATGTGTTGCAATTTTTATTATGTAAAAAAATAATTAAACTCATTGCTACTTACATATGTTATAAAATATCATCATCATTATCACCTGAGCCTATCGCAGTCCACTGCTGGACATGGCCTCCCCAAGTTCGCGCCAAAAATAGCGCGAACTCATGTGTTTTGCCCATATTCACCACGCTGCCTGGGCAGGTTATGTACTCAAATAGTTTTCGATGTAAATAAAAATTCATTACTAAATGTGGTGTTAAGCGAAAGTTCAGAACTACTGGACTATTTCTAGCCATAAGGTATACCAATATTTTGTGGAAGGTTATTATAGAAAGAAAATTAAAAAAAAAATGTTATAAAGTTGTTGAATGTCAGAAAACGTAAAGTAACTCCACGGTCTACCTTTCACGTGGCGGTTCGCAAGACATGACAACGTCTGTTGTTTCAGCTAGTATAAATAAAAAAAATAAACGTTTACTTTTAACGGCCCCCAGTATTACAGTAGGATGAAACTTGTATCGGTGGTTCAGAAACACACACACACACACACACACACACACACACACACACACACACACATACACACATATCACAAACAAAAACGTACAGATCCCTACAAGCATCTGTATGATCTATACAAATATCACAAACATAGTCGAGGGGAGGTCGAAAAGTTCGTGGAATGGGAGGGTTTTAAATAAAATGAAACAATAAATCTATTTTTCCTTTTCAATATCACCCTTAAGCTGAATACATTTATTAGATCTATGAATTAATTTTTCTAAACCATCGTAAAAATACTTTTTATGTTTTGCCTCAAAATGAGCGAAAATTGCCTCCTTTACCCCATTGTCTTTGGAAAATATCCTTCCCCTTAAGTCTTTTTTTAATTGGGAAAGAAATAAAAATGGAAAATATCCTTCCCCTTAAGTCTTTTTTTAATTGGGAAAGAAATAAAAATGACTTGGACCAGATCAAGACTGTACTGTGGGTGGACAAGTGATTCGAAGCCATGCGTTTGCAGAGCAGCCATTGCAACTCTGGTCTTGTGAACCGGCGCGTTGCGAGAGCAACACACCCTTGGTCAATTTTCCTCGACGTTTTTCCTTAATGCCGACCTTTAATTTTTCTAGTATCGTTGCGGTAGTATTCTCCGGTTATGGCCCTTCCTTTTTCTTTATAATCAATCAGTATTATCCCCTCACAAACCCAAACTAGCCATCAACTTTCCAACCGACTCCGACACTTTGTATCTCTTTGGTTGGCGGTGGTGTCCCCTTTTAATGCCATTGCATGGACTCTTGTTCTGACTCAGGCTCAAAGTGATGAACCCATGTTTCATCTCAGGCAACAATCAGCACCAAAATCTCTGCAGGTTCGTCTTCACACAACTCCAGAAATTGTTTTGACGCATCGAACGCTGCTGTTTCTGAAGCGGCGTGAGCATTCTCGGTACCCATCTTGCACTGACTTTTGTCATACCCAAGTGGTCATGTAGTATTCGCAAAACAGTGGTATCTGATACTCCAACTACTGCAGATAACTGTTTTTTTTTTTCAAATCGGTGTCCCCAGTTCCATTTTTTCCACTTTTGGACGATGACTGATGTGGCCTCAACTGGCCTTCCTGAGCAGGGGTCATCTTCAATCGACTAGAGCCAAATTTTCTATTCTCAACGTTTTTGTATATAGTTTATTTCTTGAAAACGCTGTAAAACCTAAACCTAAGATTCGTAAATTTTCCAAACCCGCATTGAAATTTTTTTCTAGTAAAGGGACAGGATATTATAGTTTACCTAGTTTCGATTTTTATATTGAAAAGAAACAAGACGTACAATTTCATATACATATCTACTATAAAACTATAATAAATTTACAAGACGATTCTTGACAATAGCCGATATGGCGACTCGAAAGAAAATTAATTTAATGTAATGTTAACACAACAAACAATTTAAATATATTGCAACAACGCACACTTTACCGGTTTTATTTTATAACGATTTTAACGTGAGTTTGTTCATAAAGGAAACGCTATTATAAAGAGCTGGCTAAATGTCCTACTCTCCCTAGGGCCGATTAGGTAGCGTGTAACTGGTAGGTAGTGAATAACGTTTATAGTGCAAATAAGTTACGAATAGACTTACGCCCGGTTTCCCAAAGGCTGATCAACGCAAAAATTAACTAATCATTTGTCAAATAGTCCGGGTTTTCTAGTACATTTTTTCACTTGATTACTATCAAGCTAATTTTCCGGGAGTAGCTTCATTTTGATGAGACGAATAAAAATTTTCTCTACGAAAACTCTCAATTGTGGTAGCTAACAGAGGCAGGATAGGGGATAGAGCAGCAGTGAGCGTAAATATTAACTTTTCCAGTTTAACAGAATTGTAAAAAAAAATATATATTTCTTTATTATACTATGCATATGAAATTGTATAAAATAAAATATAACTAACCGTGCTGTGTTATTGCTGAAAGCATTTTTTTTTTGGTGCAAATATATCCAAATCTCATGCCAAATCTTTTATATCCGTAATCTAACTTTTATGATCTTTTTTGTACATTAGTTTTAGCTTTTAGCTAATGTTTCAAGTAAACCTAAAAACTTTAAGTATCGCATATAAACTAAATTTATATTTTTTATACTACAATTTTTAAAAATTATATTTTCATATACTTAAACATTTTATGGTTTTACATAAATTTATATTTTATTACTGTATTATCAACTCGAAAATATTAAACATTACTTAAATTTAAGATAAATATTGAATTTCTGATAACTTTGGGATATAAAAATAAAAAAATATGGCACCTATATGATAAGTTATTTCATTTGTTTTGTTTATTTTTATTATTATCATAAATGTTTTTAAGTGGAAATTTTTGTTGAATACTTATAATAAAAATTAAAAACGCATAATTATTAGGAATTATGGAAGTATAATAATAAATAAATTAAATAAAACAAAAAGTTCGGTCTAAAATAATCCATACTTAATATTATAAATGCGAAAGTAACTCTGTCTGTCTGTCTGTCTGTCTCACAATCACGCCAAAACTACTGAACAGATTTAAATGAAATTTGGTATATAGATATTTTAGAGTCTGGGAAAGGACATAGGCTACTTTTTAATGCGGAAAAAAGGGTGTAAGGGGTTGAAAGGTGGGAATGAAAATTTGTATGGAAGTGTGTTCGTGTTTCGTAACTGTCAAACATTTAATGTTCATCCCGTGGATATGGTAAATTCTCCTCTAAAATTAAAGAACGTATTAAAATAAACGTTTCGAATCGACAACATATATCCACAATATACGGATAGCGGCGTATTTTACATTTTAAAAATGTATAATAATGTCAGTAATGAAAACGGATTGACATGATATATATTGGTTGTCAAATATAAAACGTAGTGGTTATATACTCTTTGGTCAAATATTTATGCGTGCGTTCAGAAATTTATTTAGTGTAAACTAAGGAAAATATATCAAGCTAATTAAATCTTATACTATTTAAAAAAAGGAAAGCATTTTTTCCCCTCAAATCAACGCAGGTGAAACCGCGGGGCACAGCTAGTATAAAATAAATTTAAGTTTGTAACGTGGTTTTTTTCTTTAAATACAAAGTAACGTCTTGTCAGACGTTTATTCGACGACGCGATGGCGTAGCGGTCACAGCACTATGTTGCGCTAGCGGTCGCGGAATCGATCCCCGCACATGACAATCATTTATATTAGCCATATATGTAGATGTTTATCGTGGTCTGGACATTTGTGCTTGTGTATTGTCTCCGGATCCCCGACACAGAAGATCTTACTGGGGGGCCGTTGAGTGTGAAGTGTTTATTAATTATTATTATTATTACCCGGGTTGACATTGAAAGTTGATTCGTCCTTAGTAATGGCAGCGTATTTTTAAAAATTATATACCATAAACATTTTTTAATATAAAATAATAAAATAAATATATAAAATTGTATGTAAAAATCTCAATGTTTACTGTCGCACTGCACCGAAACGGCTCGACCGACTTTTATTAATCTTTTTGTGTAGGTATTTGGTAGACCTGAGAATCAGTCGTAATTTCGTAAAGTAAGGTCTGTCGGTTCAGCTAGTAAAATCGTAATCTATATATGTATATATAAAAGAGATTTCCACCCACTCATCACGATATCTCTGGAACCATAAGGCCTAGAGACTTGAAATTTGGTGGGAATATTCCTTTCGCGGAGTAGAAGGTCAGCTAAGAACGGATTTTACAAAATTCCACCCACAAGAGGGGGTTGCGGGGGTTATTAACATATATGGCAAAACAACGTTTGCGGGGTCAGCTAGTTAAGTATACAAGACTTTTACGTGTATGATACACATAATTATGTGTATTTTGTAAAACACATAATATATGCTTGTGTAAAGAATTAGCTTTTGAATCCTGAGGATTTTTTCTCCGGAATCTTCTGAAACAGGGAAAAGTTGTTACGCTAGTTGAGTTAAACTTGGAGTATAGATTTAGTTAAGATGTCTTATCGTCTCAACAATTAATCGCTTGCGCTTAATTTATCAGCGTTTTCGATACTGCTCTACGTCAAACCGCGTTAAACTGGTTAGATCAACGAACGTGCCAAAGTTCGAATGGCACACCCTCGCCTCACCTCTTCCGAATATCCGTTCCGTATCATCAACCTTTTATTATTAATATAAATTTTTAAATATGGTGAAAATATAAAAGATGTGTGGCGACATCTATCGAGCCACAAACGAACTGAAGATTCTAAATCGCGCTATCGAAGTTTTCAGAGAAATCAAATATATATACAAGAACCCGACAACAACCGTCGGGGCAGTGGCCCTACCAGACACAACACCCGTCTGGTTGGAGGATCCTCCCTTTTCGATGGTGGCGAGGAATTAAACACCCTGTTCCTCGCACCCCCCCAAACTGGTGACCCCGAGCATGAACATCAGCGCAGCCTTCGCAAAATCTACGTCATCGTGACGTCATCATCAAATCCTCAAGCTTTCAAGCAGCGAGTCCTACAGCCAGCCAGCATCTACGGCTACAACGGGTATCCTGACCACCAGCATGCAGCGGACGCGCATGCCTGGTCATCACCCACAGCCTTCTCAGCGACTTTGGCACAGCAAACTGCACTTCGGCCGGTCAGCAAGCAGAGACGCACCTCTCTCCTGGTCGACGCAGCAGCCAGCCACTACGCAGCACTGCACCACTCCGACTCACTGGAGAATTTGCAGCATCACCCCGACTCACTGGGGCATCACCGCAGGCAGTTCCGACTCACTGTGAACTATGCGGCATCTGGTTCCGACTCACTGGAACATTCCACTGGCCCGGCAAGCATCACAAGATGTGGACGACTCAAACCGCTATCGACCTCCGGTCTCGGAGGGGAGTGATGTGGCGACATCTATCGAGCCACAAACGAACTGAAGATTCTAAATCGCGCTATCGAAGTTTTCAGAGAAATCAAATATATATACAAGAACCCGACAACAACCGTCGGGGCAGTGGCCCTACCAGACACAACACCCGTCTGGTTGGAGGATCCTCCCTTTTCGGTGGACGAACATCTCTCCAAACTGGTGACCCCGACGTGATCAGATCTCCCCAAAGATGGAACCTGTTTTAGTTTTTAAAGTGAAACTTCTTTAGGCGCATGAGGTGTAAAATTTGAGCGACCGGTAACGCGGCAGCGTCGTGAGGTTCAGTACTTGAATAGGTGACCGCCTGGGAACACCGCGTTGTTTGGCTTATTTAACTGCGTCGACCACGTCGACAATACGAGGAGCGTATCCTGCGCAGTAGCATATCTAATATAATAGTCACCATTGTAACGGGTTTGGTTCTCTTTCGTGCTTTAATTATATACTAGCTGTACTCCGCAGTTTCACATGCGTTAATTTGAGGAAAAATAAATATCTTATAACATACACACACGGTCGTCTGTTCCTATTTTTTTATTTTTTTTAATCTATATTTTAAAGAGCTTGGTCACAATAAGTGACTATGCCGCTCTATAAGTCTTCCTAAACTAAAGACTGGTCTTGAGAAAAGATGACTGATCATCTCACTCTCAAGCCCAGCCTAACCAGTTTATACAGCGCCCTGGCCTCCTTGGATAAAGGGAATGCCAAGACGCTGTTTAATCCACCGACTTCTCTTATAATACTATTTTATGAGACATAAATAACTCTCTGTTCTCTCGAACTCGTCTGTTCCTATGGTAAGCAACTTAATAATGCTTGTGTTATAGGTAACAGCCAAATGCTATAATTTTCTTCTTAATAAATATACATAGAAGTAAACCATATATAAATACAAATGTAAATATTAAACGCAGAGTGCGCCAACAGGCTGGTCAAAATTTTAAGTCGAAATACGTATGCAGAATTATTTACCTATACAAAAAACATATATTTTATTTATTTTAATCACATATAAGATACTAGCCAACCCGTGCCCACTTCGTTGGGCGTTATAATCCATTTCACATAAGAAGGGTACGGTGAAATTTGATATGTTCCAATACACTCTCACTATTTTCAGCAAATCAGATAAATATAAATGTTTTAAAATCACCAATTAATTTCTAAGGCAAATAATAATTCTTGATTAGATTGAATTGTTGACACGGCACGTCAGAGGGCGCAGGTTCAAATCCTGCTGATTTAAAATCTTTATATATTTTTATCTTTTTCCTTTTATCTTGTCACTCCTGAATAGTGTAGCTTTCTGTTAGCGAAAGAATTTTCATGATCGGATCAGTATTTGCGAAGATTACCCCGTATATACCAACAAAGTTATAAACTTTACCTCTTTATAATATTAGTATAGATTATAATTATTTATAATTGTGTTATTATAGTCTGTTCGTTGCGGTAGATTATCTCAGTAATTAAAATTGTAAATAGCGCCCAGTAGGAGTTTGTCCGCATCTGCTGAGGGTGAAGTATTATCATTAGATGACATTGTTTTTTTTAATATAATTTGACTGATTCGTAGTTTAAATTTACTTCTTTAGGTCTTTTTAAATATTTAGGTACACGTATCAAGCATATAAAATAAATAAAATATAGATTCCCTTTTGGAACTTTTGAGTATAATGGCGGATGTGAAAAATTGAGATATATAGGTAACAGTCACCACACGTACAAAGAAAACTTGCGTTTCTAAATTATTAATAAAATAAAATTAATCTAGAATTCCAATAAATAATACAATATTAATTATAAATAAACTATAATTATTTACTTACCTTCTATCTATACCTACTTCTATGATTCATAGTATTTTATTGTTATCGCTATAGTATAGTCATAATGAATCATGTATTTTTTATTACCTGTAAACTCAGTCAACAAAGGTGTACGATGCAAAACTATTTTCTTTTTTCGTTAAGTTACATCTAAAAATTAAATAAATGTAACGTACTCTTCTATAACTTTTCCTGTTATAGATATTATACGGAATAATACAACGTACGTCGACGACAAAATGGTCAAGTAAATACGCACTATTAGATATAACTCTAAAAGTACTTGTCAGATCTCAATTAACTTTAAATGGGATCACATGACACGCAACACCTTTCAATTAAAACAAAATTCATCGAAATCGGTCCACCCAGTCTAAAGTTCTGATCTAACGTACATTTAAAAAAATACAATCGAATTGAGAACCTTCTCCTTTTTTGGAAGTCGGTTAAAATTTTCGATAAAATGTGTTAAATTTCCGATCGCTCGCTTCAGCCTGTAATATCCTACTGCTGGGCATAGGCCTCTTTCCACATGTTGGAGAAGGATCAGAGCTTAAGTAATCGCTGTTACATGATATAATTGATAACGAACGTTGTTGATGTTCTACTGAAGGTTCGCAAGGAAATATCTCAAAAGTAACTTTTGATAAAGCGTTTACGATCGCACCTGGGATCGAAGATTCGTGTTCTGTTCAAAGTATGGAGCAGCCCGACTGGGGTAGTACCTCGTTCTTACAGAAGATCACAGCTAAATAATACTGCTTTCAAGTAGTGTTGTGTTCCTGTTGTGAGTAAGGTGACCAGAGCTTCTGGGGTAGGGCGGGGGTAGGATCGGCAACGCGCTTGCAATGCTTCTAGTGCCACAAGCGTCTATAGGCTACGGTAACCGCTTGCCTTGCTTGGTTGCCAACCTAGTCATATAAAAAAAGTCCTACCAGGCACCAGGCATCCCTATCAGATCCAACATCCAGGCTAAAAACAAGTATTGTTAAAAATGCATACACCTGCGTGAAATTAGTCCGCCTATGACTGTGATAATAAAACTTTAAATTAATTATATTATACTAGTTGAAGTTCGATGGGAAATTCGTAGCACCATATATTTTCTCGAAAATATCTCGATGTTTTTTTTTTAATTTTTCTTTTCCAAATCTTGTCCTAACAATATCGTAAATAAAAAAAGAATTATCCAATTTGGTGCAGACGTTTTGAAGCTAGTACATACGTTTCGATCGATTCAATTTTATTTTTTATTTGTACTAGCTGACCCGACGAACTTCGTACCGACATATTTTTTTTTCGTGAATGTATCTATTTTTTTTAAATTCCCTTTTGTGCAAACTAACATCCGCTCTGGCGTAGTGAGGCGAGCGCCGCGTACGCGCTTAAACATCGACATTCCGGTTTGGATGTCTGTCCTTGTGGGTCTCCCTACCGTGCATCGGAGAGGACGTTAAGCTGTCGGTCCCGGTTGTTATCATATACGCCTGATAGCAATCGTTACTCATGCTAGGGAATATATACAACAACCCGCAGTGGAGTATCGTGGTGTATTAAGCTCTGATACTTCTACATGGAAAAAGAGGCCTATGCCCAGCAATGGGATGTTATAGGCTGAATTGTATCGTATCGTATGTAAGTTTTACTTAATCAATGTATATGACAGATTGAATCGTTTATCCAAACTGTGTCTGCCTATAACGAGCACAAACAAGAAATCCAATTTAGTTCAGTCGTTATGCGCGTACATAAACAGCGATTTACATACATATTTTTACATACGGAGACTAACTCAAAACATTTACTTTACTGTATTTTTTTAATTTGAATCAATCAATCAGCAAATGAATCATTGGAATTGGAATCTTCAGTCACACTAGTACGTTAATTGTAATACTAATTAATATCATAAAGTGGAAATTTTTGTTATTTTTTTTAAGGATTCGCTATAATATTACTAATCCGATCGACTTTCATCGCAATAGGTTAAATTTTCTTTGTTTTATGTTATATTGTGTTTTTTGCTTTTATATTTAGGGTACCTAGTATGATGTAATTTGATATTTAATCACTACATATTATAAAACAAAATCTCTTCCCGCTGTCTGTCTTTCTGACTGTATAATTATATGCTTAGATCTTTAAAGCTACGCAACGGATTTTGATTTTTTTTAGTAAATAGTTTTCTTTAGTAAATAGAGTGATTCCAGAGGAAGGTTTATATGTATAATACATGCATAATATAGTAGAGGAACACTGATATTTTTAAAGTTTTCTAATGTGATGTCGTAAATAAACACATTTTTTGCGCTTAGATTGCAAATATTTATTTAATATTTTATATTTAGTATCAGCATTGCACCCGTGCGAAGCCGGAGCGGGTCGCTAGTAGGCTTTAAATTTAAAATAAAGCTCCTACGAATGTAGCTTCCTCTTATAAAAGTTATTAAAATGTATGGAAAAAATTTACTTTTAATATTAAAATAGATCATGTCTCTAACTCTCTATCTCTAGGTCTCTGTCGTGGGCATGATAGAAAAAAAAACTTTTTTTCGAATCGTAACAATTTCACGCATCTCTTTGCCTCGGAGAGCACGTTAAGCCGTCGTCGGTCCCGGTTGTTATCATGTACACTTGATAGCAATCGTTACTCATAGTAAGGAATATGTCCTCCAACGCGCATTGGAGCAGCGTGGTGGATTAAGCTCGGATTCTTCTCCTACATGGGGAAAGAGGCCTATGCCCAGCTGTGGGATATTACAGGCTGAAGCGTATCTCTTTACAAATTTATACTTCTAATTTTTTGCTTAATACTTATTTAACAGTGTTGGCAATCTTAAAACATACGATCTGGAGGCTGGTTGTAGTATATTATATTAGTCAAACAAAACTAGAAAGAAGGTTTAATTGTGGTCGATTTTGACTATTTTGGTATTCCATTAATTAAACTGCTTACCGCCGACTTTCATGACCTTTTGTTGTAACGTCAGGTCAAAGTTTACTCGTGTAGTTATGTGATACGTATTAGGGTGCATTTTCATGTGACGCTTGACGCTGGTTTTGGGCGTCAAATTTGGTCACGTGATTACAGCGCCATCTTGAAAAAATTGTAGCGATAAACTTCAGCGTTTAGCGTCAAATTCAAGCGAAAAATAAAGAACGTTAGTATCGATTACCGAAACGACTTTCGATAATCGATATTAACGTTTTTTTAGTTTAATAATTGTTTTATTTTTATTAGTTGTGATATTTATTCACTATAATAAAAAATGTGTTTATTAACTATTTTATTCACTTTGAATGGCAATTAAATTTACTAAAAGATAATTTTTATATTAATAGTATTGAACTAAATAACACTTACACTGCTGAGAGGGAATTTGTTTATTGATATGTACCATCGCCATCTTGTATTTTAAGATACGAGGTTGCACTTGACAATTTTTTTTTGGATTTGGGATTGCGTTTTATTAAATAAAAAAAAATTGAATGAATAATTTTGTTTATAACTTTACAGATCTATGCGAAAATTAATCAAAAAAATTGTATTTACCAATACTTAACAATACCACATTTAGAAATAAATAAAAATTTATTTCTACACTCGCTATTTTTTATTTATAAAATCACAAAGTAACAGCTAATTGTTATTTTATAAGGATCGATTTACTATTGATTATCGATATAACTGTTCGAGTTATGCTGACGCTAACATCACCCGTTAAAAAAGCAAAACTACGTTTAGCTTTTTCGCTACAGTTTTTTCAAGATGGCGCATAGTTCAAATGTCAAATTTGACGCTCAAAACCAGCGTCAAGCGTCACATGAAAATGCACCTTTAGTCGTTCGGATACATGTACAAAAATAATTGTATTGAGGTAGGGCATAGCAGGAAATATCTTGCTTAGTAGCAGGCCGACTGGGGAAATACCTAAACTTTACAGAAAATCAGTGCTAATTTTTTTTCCCCTTAAACAGTGTTGTGTAATGTGTTCCTGTGGCGAGTAACGTAGCCGGAGTCCCTGGGTAGGGTAAGATTAGGGGCTGAAATGCTCTTGCAATGCTCCTGGCTTTTTCAGACTTTCATAGACTACAGTATTCGCTTACCACCAGGCAGAGCTAACGCTTGTTTACTTTTTTTTTTTTTGAACTTAGAATTTAAAAAAAATTGCGTGTGTACAAAGTACATAATTATGTCAGAAGTGAAACTTTTTTGTCAAATAATTAAAAAAAAGTAATTAACAAAAAGTAATAAAAAGAAATTAATAAAATAAAAACAATAAAATACAAAAAAAAATTGAAAAAAAAAGACTAAAACATCACCCACCGGCGGTCACCCATCCAAGTACTGACCGTCCCTGACGCTGCAGCGTTACCAGTCGCTCAAATTTTACCCCTCGTGCGCCTAAAGAAGTTTCACTTCAATAAAGTAAATAATACCCAGTATCGTTTGAACTGAAAGTGATGTTCACGTCTGTAATACAACTTGAAAGAATTATAGAGTTGGTACGTCATCATGACAAGGATGGAGGTAGTAGTATCCTCCTGGCTCCTACCTACACCCCCACTATCTTATCGCCTCCTGGCGAAGTTTATTGCGTCAATGAAGTTTTAATGAAAAGCGTTAGGTGTTTCCGCGATAGAATAATAATAACTTAATATAGAGAACGCGGTACAAAGTTATCCAATTTAGAGTATTATAAGCAAGAACAGTAATATTAATTTAACATTACTTGCACACTTAAATTCACAGAATGTATTATGTCAGTTACTCGTGTCTCGTCTACAAAAAGAGATTTTTTACAATTTTAACACATTGCTTTGGGAGTTGCAAAGGTGATATACAAAGCAATTTTGCAAAAATTGCGTGCGTACAAAGTACACATTATCAGAAGTGAAACTTCTTTGGCAAACTAATAAAAAAAAAACTAGTTGAAAAAAAAACAACGTCACGCGGTATTCCCAGACGGTCCGAATTTTAAATACAAAAAAAAGCCAACGTCACGCGGTGTTCCCAGGCGGTCACCCATCCAAGTACTGACCGCGTGACGCGTTGCTGCGTTAGCGGTCGCTCAAATTTTACCCCTCATCCACCTAAAGAAGTTTCACTTCAATAACTGAAGGAATTTATTAGCGCTATTATAAAGACATTTTGAGATTAATGAGATAAATATCGTCCAACCCGTAGTGCCAAGTAACGGACAGACACAAAAATCTTTCTTTATGTTACTTACTAAGGCATCCTCAACCACCACGGCCTAATCGAGAGATATAGATGTCGACCTATATTGTTTGATAAAACCTGAATGAAAATATGATATTTTTTCTAGACGTTGGACATGTCAAATTTAGGCGCATTTTCATTACATAAGGCTTGATCGAGACATAGATGTCGGCCTACATTGTTCGAATGGATGAAAATTAGTTATTGTTTCTAGGCGTTGAACATGTTAAGCTTCGTCGCGTTTTCTTCACAAGATAAAAGGCAAAAGTACATTTACAGTACGGTACATTACGTTAAGCAAAATCTCAGACAGAATATTTCAAATAGAAAAGTTTAATAATAAATACGTTCAAAGACCGGCATATCAAAGATCGCGTTGATAACTAGGCACGAGCGAGCGGCAAAAGCGTTTAGCAGAAAATCAAACTAAAATCAACCGAATACACTCGATGTCGTATCGACATTTATATCGTCTAAAATAAAAACTTGACTGATTAATTACCTTTAGGTTATCTCGTATTTTATTTTTATTTTAATCTTTATCGTCTTTTCGATGCTACTAAGTCTCGAATAATTACTTAATAGTAATAATTACTTTGACATAGTTTATGTGGTAATAAATTAGATAATGACGATCTTGATTATGAACACATCAGATGGGTTCGTCTGTTGAGTCCAAGGTATAAATTAATACAAAAGCTTTGTAGGAAGCCGTCGTTACTCAGCACATTAAAATACATATAATAAAATGATAGGAAAGTCAATGTATGTCCGGGATAAACTCAAAAAGTACTGCATGGATTTACTTCAAATTTGGCACGAATATTATTAAGAAGTCGGGTCAGAATATAGGCTACATATTATCACGCTATCACCTACGGGGAATGAGCAGTGAACGCACGCAGGCGACGTCGCGGGCAGCAGCTAGTAAATTATAAAATTGTGTTATCATCACAGAGCCTTTTTTTAAAATTACATTGTTGTTTTATTATCTGTACAAATAAAAAAATGCTTTGATATTTTTTAAATAAATTGGATTCATAATAAACTCAAATATATATTTTAAAATATTCTGTTTGTCGAATTAATTAATCAACAAGTAAAATCTCGTATAATTAAAATATACATAAAATATCATTCATATCCTTTTTTCCTAGGTCAACGTATTCCTTTGCCACACAAATAAGAAAAAAAAAACATCTTTGCTTTCTCAACCTATGCGCAAGAAAACGCGGGAAGTATACGTATATAAATCCTATTGTTACTACATATACACATTTATTGCGTACAAAAATAATATGTAAATTAAACTCGAGTAAAGAATAATAATTACATACTGTACCACCATTGTTAATTGTATAGCGAAATAACGGGTTTATATCTTTAAAAAAAATACACGGATTTAAACACACACTTCGGTAAAACTACTTAAAAGATAACGAATCGCATCTAACTATATATATTAATTACTCGGTTCATAAAAACTCTTGTACTACTAATTGTACATTTTATTATCAAAAAAATAGTTTCATGAATAATATAATATGTGGTGCTAATTTTAATCTATGATTTAAAATAATTTAACGTATTCTTAAACGGAAAAAACTTATTGCGATTTTTATTTACTAGATAGATATGACCTCTTACAAAGACTATATTATATTTGCTGATGAAAATGCTACGTCATCGTTTCTAGGGTCACCGAACTCGAAAGACCATTATTTTAACACAAAACCACATTTGTAACTAACGGACTACATTTTGACAATTGTAAAGAATCATGTTTTAGATTATAATTAAAAATATATTTCAGAGAACACTAGATCTTATGTTCGAGCGCCTTACAGCGTTTTTTGAACTATATTCCGCTTTTGTTTTGAGATTTGACATTGATAAAAATAAAAAAAAAGTTATGATAATACTTAATATGACAGACATGCGTGCCAGACTGCCAGTACCTCATTATTGGGTAACACTAACAGGAAGTAAAACTTCTACGATAAGTTTCATTTAATAATTTAATTCAACCGACTGCGTTTATTGAGGAAAGTGTTTAGATTCGTGTTAAACATTTCTAAGTCTACGCTTATATAATATTTTACACTAACATATTGGTAACTAAAAAGCATGACTTAACTTTAATAGTTTTAAATCGTATTGAAAGGAGAGATTTTTCGGCTCATCTAAAAAATAGTATCTTATCTAATCATTTATTATAATTAGCGTGTTTAAGATTATAGAAAAAAAAATACAATAATTATAATGAGGAAATCGTTTTTGTATAGATAGACAGTAAATACATTTTTTGGGCGTTTTAAATTGACTTTCATACAAAAAAAGCTATAAAGTACAATCTACAAAGGTGTGCAAGTAGAAACTCGGCTTTAAGTTGGTTACATGAAAAAAATATTTGAACGCATCTAATTCATCCGCCATTTTGGATATGTGTTTCGTGGCCATTTCAGTAGTCATATCAGTCATTTTCAAGTAGTAATTTCCTGTGTATCAATTTTATGAGATGGATTTCGATAAACAACATTTACGCCATTGCATTCTGATCTGTTTTCAAATGAATAAAAATGCTGTTCAAGCTATGGAATTGATTAATTCGACATTGGGTGAACTTTCTGTGAGCCATTCAACAGTGAAAAAGAGGTTTACAAGATTTTGTGCTGCAAATTTAAGTCTTGAGGACGATTCACGTCCAGGTGCAATCAAAAAATTTGAAGATGACGAACTTCAAGTTTTACTGAATGAAAATCCATGTCAAATTCAAAAAGAGCATGCAGAACAGTTAGGTGTTACTCGCCAAGCAATTTCACTTCGATTGCATGCATTGGGCAAAATACAGAATATAGGAAAATGGGTTCCTCATAAACTGACAGAAGAAAACAAACAAGAGTTGCCGTTTCCATGAATTTGCTTTCTCGGTTCAAAAAAAAAAGAATTTTCTGCATAAAATCATTACGAGTGACGAAAAATAAATTTTGTACGACAATCTTAAACGTAGAAAAGCATGACTGTGTTGATCCGGGCCAGCCATCCACATCAGTTGCAAAACCTAATATTCATGCAAAAAAAGTTTTACTCTGTGTCTGGTGGGATTGGAAAGGTATCATTTATTACGAGCTTCTCGAAACTGGCCAAACTGTTACAGCTGAGCGTTATCAGGCCCAGCTGATCAAATTAAGTGATGCTCTGGAGGAAAAAAGACCATTTACGGGACAAGGAAGGCGAAAAGTGATGTTGCTGCATGATAATACTCGTCCACATACAGCAAACTCAACCCAGGAACTCATCTTCACTTTAGGCTGGGAAGTTATGCAGCATGCGGCATATTCACCAGACTTAGCTCCTTCTGATTATTACTTATTTAGATCAATGTCGTCATATTTAAAGGAGCAGCAATTCTTTAATTGTCGAAGATATCCGAAAATGGCTGGATAACTATTTTGTTTCAAAACCGCCAAGTTTCTATCGTGAAGGCATTTATCTACTACCCAGTAAATGGCAAAGAACTAAAGATAATAACGGTGAATATTTTGATTAATAATTCTTGTAAGAAGTATTTTTTTAATAAAGTTGAATTTGACAAAAAAAAGCCGAGTTTCTACTTGCACACCCAATATTTCATTACATTTTGTGAGTTATTACACCAACAAGCATTAAATATTGCCTTTACTTAAACCCAATGAAAACAGTTTTTCTTTAACGTTCAGTTTTTTATTATTATAATTATATTGAATATAAAATCCGCCAACCCGCATTAGAGCAGCTTGGTGGATTAAGCTCTGATCCTTCTCCTACATGGGGAAGAGGCCTATGCCCAACACCAACAGTGAGATATTACAGGCTGAATCTTCGTCGTCATCGAATATAAAATGAGAATTATAAACTACTAGCTGACCTGGCGAACTTCGTACCGCCTTTTTTTTTAAATATAATAATTACATAATTATACTTACCAAAATAAAATATAGCCTATCTTTCAAGTTGGATCAAACTGCACACGGTGTGCAAATTTGATTAAAATCGGTTAAGTGGTTTAGGAGTCCATTGAGGACAAACATTGTGACACGAGATTTATATATATTAAGATTACAATATTTATAACATAAATACATTATACCTACGTAATTATTCAACAATGTAAAAAATATTTGTTATTGCAAGCTCTCTTCTCAGAATGGTGAACGGAAAAAAGTTCTTAGGGCTTCTGATTTCCAATAATATCTCATCGGTATAAGAGCATACTCGTAACGGTCCGGTTAAGCCTATAATATGCATTTTTTACAACATAACTAGTATTTTCCCATGTGAAGACTAGTCGATATTACTTATTAGGTACCTACACATGAATTAATATTTTATTTATTGCAAATCTTTGTTTTACAATACAAGATTTTTTACAAATGGCTTTAATGATGCTTCATTTTCTATCAGTCAGCCTTGGTATGTGTAAGGTATTAATTTTATTTTCTCAATTTTCACTTAATACTCCCTATAGTTATACTATTTATACACTAGCTGTGCCACGCGGTTTCATGCGCATTAATTTGAGAAAAAAAATAGCCTATAACCTTCCTCGATAAATATGCTAAAACAAAAAGAATTCATTCAAAGAATCAATTCGAACCAGAATAGTTCCTAATATTAGCGCGTTGTATGTATAAAACAAACTTTTCAGCTTTATAATATCCGCCAACCAACCCGCATTGGGGTAGCATGGTGGATTAAGCTCTGATCCTTCTCCTACATGGTGAAAGAGGCCTATGCCCAGCAGTGGGATATTACAGGCTGAAGCGAGCGAGCGAGTTATAATATTTATTTATACTTACATAAATACCTTGTTCAAATTTTCAAACTTTAAATACTTTTATTCATCAACTCAAGTTCAAATACATTTTTTAAACTTATCCGGAATACCTACCATACGATTTTAATATAGTTTTTTTTTTCAAATATTAATTCATTAATTAAATATAATTACTAAATTTTTGTTTCATATTGGGGAGAAATTTACCAAAGTAAGAAATTAACAATTTTTTCCTATGTAACTTCTTTTATTTTATTTGAATTCTAACAAAGAACGACGTATTCAACTTATATTATCTACAGCCTAAAAGTCACATTAAATTTGATAAATGATGTATCTCAGGTAGAGAATCTTAGCGGAGATATAACAAAAAAATTGTAGACCTTTTTTTGTTTTTTTTTTATGCGTCTGGAACGTACCGCTATCAGGATTTTATTATTATTATTTTAAATAATAGCTTTTGCTTTTACGGTTTTAAATAAAATTATATTATACATCATGTTACCTTCTTTGTTTGAGATTTATTAAAAAAATATATTGGTATTTCTTTTGTTTAAAAAGTTTCTACATATTTTTTTCCCACGAATTCGTCTCCTGTGACTGTTCACGTGTTTTAATAACAAGAATAATCACGACTCACTGATTGCCGTGCTTCGTTTATTCGTAATAAAAACAGTACAAATAATAGTTAATAGTTTATAGTTTGTTTTTTTCATAATAGTTTTATGTATAATTTTTATACGTGTATTTAATTTTTTGTTATATCGGAGTCCCCTAGGTCGAGTTTGAAGTACGGAATATATATTTTATTTTAATAAATTAAAAGGTATTGAAATAATATCCGTTTCCGTCCGTGTTTATGGTACACTCCCATAAACTACGATGTGACGTTTGTAATTCTTCTTCAATAACTTAGCTTTCAAATACAAGAATAATTTTAAAAATAGGACTGATTGTACCTTAAATAATAGCGAACAGCTTCATAAAGTTTGTAGGAATAATGCAAAATAAATAAAAAAATTGTAATATACATACCTCTAACTATATATTATAATATATACCCTAGCAGAAAAAACGCCACCAAGAAAAACATAAGTTCTTTTACGTTTATTCCATTTTTAAAATAAATGCTCTTTCCAGATACACATGTATCAACAGTCAATGATGCGGGCCGATGAGATACGTCGACGGCGAAGAGAAGA
The DNA here is from genome assembly GCA_905220545.2 of Melitaea athalia. NCBI lineage: Eukaryota > Metazoa > Arthropoda > Insecta > Lepidoptera > Nymphalidae > Melitaea > Melitaea athalia. The sequence continues at coordinate 3,827,041 of HG992193.1, forward strand.
CATGCCGACCACACAGACAGCAGTCAACAATATCCTAGCTGCGGCTGCCAGGGAAATGGAAGAGGCGAGGCACGCGGCGCGGACCGGAGACCGCGTCGTTGCCAGTATACAGACTGAGCAAGAAGGTTAGTCGTGGTAAAGTTGCCAATAGACTTGTATATACACACACAATTCAGCCTATCGCAATCCACTGGACATAGGCCTCCACAAGTTCCCGCCAAAACTGGCGTGAACTCATCTGTGTTGCCCATAGTCACCACGCTGCGCTGGGCAGGCGGGTTGGTGAGTGGTGACCGCAGGGCTTGCTTTGTCGCACCGAAGACGCTGCTGCCCGTCTTCGGCCTGTGTATTTGAAAGCCAGCAGTTGGATGGTTATCCCGCCATCGGTCGGCTCTTTAAGTTCTTAGGTGGTAGTGGAACTGTGTTATCGAAGAGGGGGTGGCTATATTCTTTACTGCCATAATCACACAACAGTAGACTTGTATATTTATTAAGATTTGTGCTGTTTAACTAAGGTAGGGCATCTTATTCAAAATCTTTAGCAGCCCGACTGGGAAAGTACTTCGACGTTACAGAAGGTCACAACTAAATAATACTGCTTTCAAGCAGTGTTGTATTCCTGTCGTGAGTAAGGTAGAGAGCTCCCGGAGGGCATTGGGGGTAGGGTCGGCAACGCACTTGCGATGCTTTTGGTGTTACGGTGCACATACATAAGCTACGGTAATCGCTTACCATCAGGTGATACGTTCGCTTGTTTGCCGATCTAGTCGTTTAGAAAAAGATTTGTTTGACTAATTGTCTATTAGGTTAGGACATATTTATATGATGTGACGATTAGAAGTATCAAAATACACACGTAGTTTGAAAATAAGTTCGACTGTTTACAGAACGCTTTAGTCCTACTACTATTCACTTCAGCCTATCGCAATCCACTACAAGATATTGGCTTCCCCAACTATTAATATTATAAAAGCTAAAATTTGTGAAGTGGGAGATCTGAACTTATGTAAATATTACATTGTTGAGTAAGTCAACATTATTCCTATTAAGGGCAGGTTTTATTTTCCTACTTGGTTTTTATTATCTATTGTTTAGTTTCAAAATAAAGTTAACTAAATCAACGGTACAACTGAATACATTTTTTAAGACGAGTACGCGATGACGTAATTTTATCAATGACTTGAGTCTTTTGGTGTTTTGTTACAGATTTTAATTAGGTTCTGGGCATTAGCTGGTTTGTCCTTAGACATATTGTCTCATAGGTGAATCATTCAATCAGTACAAAGATAGCGTCAGCTCCTTGAAACTGATTTAAGACTAGAGATAGCGGTTCATAACAATCTATGATTCGTTTAAAAAATATTATTGTTGGTATCTCGCAAAATTCATGTATATTAAAGAAATAATTTAGATTTTAATTCGTTTTATTTTTATTTCTGTGTACAAAAAAAAAGGAATTAAAAATAGCATGCTATCGTCTCTTGTCAAAGAATTCATTTATATGAAATCTTTGAGTAGTCGGGGCCTGTAAAGAACTCGCTATAGACGGCACCAAGGTTTGCTTAAAAACCAAAATAAAATTCATCATATCAAGAATTTCAACCCAGCTAGATGTGGATCCATAGCTCAGTTGACAGAGCGCTGACACGGCACGTCAGAAGGCGCGGATTTAAATCCCGCTGAATCGAAAAATTTTTATATGATTTAAAATGTTTATAAATTTTTTTTAGATTTTTTTAAAATATTTTCTAAAAAGTATTAAAATTGTAAGAGGTTGTTAATAGGTTCTAGGTCAGTCTTGAGTTATTTATAATAATAAAGTTTAATACCAATTTTTTATTTTTACTAGTACGAAATTTTCATTATCCTCCGTTAATATTTCTACTATCAAAGGAACCACAAATTCGATGCTGGCTGTTATATTTAATAAAAAAAGAAGAAATTTAAAGATAGTATGATATACAGGGGTATTGACTTCCGGCTCTCAACTTACGAAACGTAGAGTACTTTTTTTACTCTACATAGCGTTGATTTCCTACGAATGTGTGGTACTACCATGGCCGTCCGACCGTATACCTACTGTAATTATCCACACCAAGGTTCTACCACAATAAGAAAAAATCAGAACGATTCCATTGTCCGAACATTATTTACCAATTAAATACAATTTTAATATAAATATAATTCAAAACTACTTTTAAAGCCCAATTGAATAAATTAATTTTTTGTTATGATTTTTAAAAAATGTGTCGTAGTACCTAATTTTGTTTTTAAATTGTAAACATATTGTATAACGTGAGAAAAAATATCGAAGTCAAGAATATCACCGTTGAAAAAAGAAAAAAATTCATATATTTCACGAAATACATAATTTGCTACTCTAAGCTTTTAAAATACGTACAAACATGCGAGCTTCGATATCTCAACGTCGAAGCTAATTAAGAACATATTCTTCACAATGCTAATAATAATTACGAACATATATATAGATATATAAGTATATAACATGTATGATCGTATTTCGGTATTAAAAAGCCTATAACAATTTTATTCACCGAAGGCTGTCAACAGAATAACGTTGACACAAAAGCTATTTTTGTTTTTTATCAATATTTGTAATTATAGTGCTCCGCCTTCGAAGTAATAATACAATTTTTATTACGTTTTTCCTCGTTAAAAATGTTGGTCATATTATTTTCTTGAATGACGACTATTGTAAACGAGTTCTGAAATATTAAAAAAAATTATTATCTCGAAACTCTCTACGTACTCTGTACCAATATCGACATTTAAAATATTTCGGATGCTGGAGACTTGTAAAGTGTAAATATGGAATTAAAAAATTACTTTCAAATTAATTAAAAAGTTTTTTTTTTATAACTATATTATAACAAATTATCCAAGTATACATTTTGTATACCTATTAAAAGTACCAAGCGTATGATCCTTTCTCAGCTATCAACAATGAATTTCAAACTCCCATAATTGAATAAATCGCTTAATAAAAAATACTGATAAATAATGATTCGAAAGCGCCCATAAAAACCTGCTTGACTTAACCTATTTGATTTCAATTGAACGCCTGTTCTACGCGTTTGCAACCGTAGCTTTAAAGTCAGTCATTTATTATGTATAATAATAATTCAATAAAGTTTATTATTGTAAATAGCCGTTCATGTACTTGTAATAAGAGAACATTCGTGTTCAACCCGAGTTCCTACTCCTAGCGACATTTCGAAATATGTATTTGGAAAGCGTGTGACATAAACTCAAGACTTGTAACAATTCTTGGAATATTTTAATGTTTTAATGACTCAAATCCTCGTCCATCATCCTCGTAATATTTACTATGTGAATAATCTTATTAAATTCGTGTATATATAACACTAGCTTCTGCGCGCGACTTCGTCGGCGTGGACTCCGCTCCTGTTGGTCTTAGCGTGATGATAATATATAGCCTATAGCCTTCCTCGATAAATGAGCTATATAACACTAAAAGAATTTTTCAAATCGGATCAGTAGATCCTGAGATTAGCGCGTTCAAACAAACAAACAAACAATCAAACAAACAAACTCTTCAGCTTTATTATATTAGTATAGATATACGAAAAGAAAATTATAATGTTTTAGTATTTTTGTATTGTTTATTTTGTTACGTAATTCTTACGTAATGATACTACAAGTTTCTGTATATAAAATCTATAGAAGCACTCAAAAATACAAAATAAACAGATAAACAATATTTGCAATGAAATTATATTCGAATTTAAAAGGGAACGGCTTTATCATGTTTGCAATAAATGTTTAAAAATTAGCAAAGATATCACGTTACATATAAAAAAAGATAAATCTAAATCGAAAACGTCGTCCTTTTTAAATCTTTAAATAATATTACGATGAAATTAATATAAAATTTAATAATTTTTATAAATAAATGAGGTAAACGAAAGGCTTTAGTGATATTGAGTGTCGGGTTCGTTCGGGTTCATAACTTCGTCTTCCCGTCTGCGAAAAGTTCAATAAACCTGGATATATACAATTTTTACTTTATTTAAGGTTAGATCGGCTAAATAGTAAAAAGGTCATTAACTTTTCTCGTTTTGAAAATGTTTAATGTTGGGTTTTTATGTCAGGAATTAAGGATAGGGCTTAATCTGTCTTGATGCATTAAGGCGGAAGCTATACATTATTCAAAATATGTCACACTACGGCCTAATTTTCTTTACTACGTTATCTTTTACGAAACACTCATTATAATTGTCTATCATCACTAAGATTATACAGTCTCCGTTTCATCGCTCATCATCATTTCAGCCTATCGCAGTCCACTGCTGGACATAGGCCTCCCCAAGTTTGTGCCAAATATTATGGCGCGAACTCATGTGTTTTGCCCATAGTCACCACGCTGGGCAGGCGAGTTGGTGACCGCTGGGCTGGCTTTGTCGCACCGAAGACGCTGCTGCCCGTCTTCGGCCTGTGTATTTGAAAGCCAGCAGTTGGATGGTTATCCCGCCATCGGTCGGCTTTTATAAGTTCCGTTTATTCAAATATAATATAATTATATGCTAGAAGCAACTTTAATTCTAGGGTCGGATAGAGTACATGTATGTGTATTTTCTTATGTAATTTTGTAAAATTCCATAGAATTTCCACAAAAACTTATCCAGAATAAATTTTAGGAGTTATTTAATGCGATTAACCACATTTCATACTCTGCAATCATAATTTGATCCACAGCAGCTGCAGCCTCTGATCTTAAACGTGATCTAGAAGACGACAGACCGAAAAAACGTTCCTCAATCATGTCTCCAGAAGATGACAAGTTACGAGCCAAGAAGAAGGCTATGACTGTACGCTTCCAAGAAGAAAATAAGACTGAAGAGGGCCCCGCCAAAATTATGTCACCGGGTAAGTAAACCAAGAATATTTAAATAGCTGACGAACAAAACTGTGTAATATCATTTTTTGAACTGGAATCTTTTACAAGGGACAATTCCTTACTTTTGCAGTTAAATAGAAGTTATGAACATTGTAATGACCCATTTTTTTGTCAGATAATTTTGTCGGACCGTCAGAACTGTTTTGGCCAATATTGATATCATCGAACCGAAAATAACATTTAATATTAGATTCATTTCTCCAAGCTTTAGATTTTATATCGTACAATAGGGCTACAATCGGTGTACCAATGCAAGAGTACAAATTATTACGATTTGTTCTGGTAAATTTAGTCGTGGGTACTTCATCCTTATTAACTTGATTAAATACGGACAGGATGCTTTTAGATAGTTTTCTTAATCGTATGTTACAAGTTTTGATACTTGACTGGTAGCTTAGAACGGCATTAATTTTTATTTGAAAATCATCAAAGCTCGACAATTTTAAAAAGCTAAATTAACGTTCTATTCCCTTAATTGAGCCTGTTTCTTAGTTTTAATCCTAATTATTTTAAAATAAAAACACTGCTCTTAGCGAAGAGTTTCCTTAATGGTCGATCAATAAGTAAAAGTGCATGCGCCTTCAGAGACATTTTTATCTAAAGAACTCAAGAGAGTAACGAGAGAATATTTAATCTAGTCGTTAGTCACGAGTCATCTTGAAATTAATCCAATTATAAAAAAAAAAAAAAAAATAAGAACTTAATTAGTTCTTTGACCCAACAAAGAGGTATAATAAATTTATTTTATTGCACGTAAACTGGACCATAAATAAAATAATATTTAATTTAATTAAAAAAAGAAAAATAATTTAATCTGTACATCGGTCTTTAAAACGTTTGATATTAAATGTGAAAAAATAGTAGGTTAAAAATATTATATGAGACGCGTTGAAATTGTAAACAGAATAAAAAACAGCAAATATTTTTTATTAAATCTATTCGAATTGTATCCGACGCGTTCTCAAATATCACTTTTTAAAGCGTTATTTCATTGTTGTTTTAAAATGAAATATTTCGAGCAAACATTATTTATATTTTACATCGAGCGCTCGCGTTAATTTGCCGAGACGGCGACTTGGATTATAATAAAATTATGACTTCATCGCGTAATGGAATTTCGAATGATATATTTTTAATATCATTATCTACGTTAAATAAGGACGAAATTAGAACAATGCTTTATTGTATTACATTAATTTATTAATTAAATTTAAAAAAAAAATGGTAGGTATAAGAATTTTGTCGGAGGTTGAATATATATACAATATATTATTAGGGGACATCCATTAATTGAGTTCAGAATTGGGGGAGGAGGAGGGGTACACTGAAATCTCACCAAATCTCATTTAAACGGGGATATTTAATCGAAAATTTAACCTAAACTTCAAAAAATATAAAATATTACAGATATTAAAACAAAAAAATAATTTTTAGTGTTCATTTTGCTCGCTAATATAAATCTCACGGCTATTAAAATCATTTAGTTTTTGCTTTAAATTTTATTTAATTTAAATAAATTAACCATAGTATACCTAAACAGTTTATTATTTTCCCGAATAATAAAAACAAATTTAGTCTAAATATTTTTAGCGTCAATCTCACCTAAGGAGGGAGGAGTCTAAACTGATCGAAAAATAGCTCTACGTAATTAATGGATGCCCCCCTTATTATAGAAGCTTACTCAGTGAATAGAATACTCGGTGTCAATACCAGTTGATAAAGTTGATCGTTAAATGTTAAATTTATCTTTAATCTAAATCTAAATATACATATTAAATGCTTTGTTGTACGTAAATACACAGTTTTCTCTATCACCACCAAACCCAATCAACTTCCCGTTGGTGTGGTAAATACCACTTGGTACCACCTGGAGGGTGGTAGTTAGGGAGTTTGGTCGCGGTTGGTGAAAGTGGGTGGTGGTGGGTGGTGAAAATGTTAAAACATATATTTCTGTCTTTTTCTAACGCATTAGGACATCTGAAAAGATCTCGTAATTTCTGTAATGGTCTAGAAAGTTTCTGCGATTTATTTTAACCCGAGCAACGCCGGGTTTCGCTGCTAGTATTGTAGACAACCTAAGTTTTGGAAGACATTCTGTGAGAATAATTTTAATAAAAAAGCTCCATATTACACTAGTTTTTATGTTTTTAGAAATCTTAGCGATTTTACTAAATACTACGCTGGATCACAGAGCGGCAGTCGAAAAAGGTAGTTAAAAAATAAAGGAGTTGCTAAAAAAAAAAAAAGGAAACATAATTTTCGTAGTTTTAAATCAATTTTAAAAATTTACTTTACATTTCACGGTGGTAAGTAATATTCAACTATGAACGTACATCCGTGTGCGATGACGATTCACACTTGGCCAGTTTTAAAATTGTTTTTTTTACTACAATTACGTTATTTACATAAATATAGTTTAAATTAAAAATCCAAAAAATAAAGTATGTTGCGATTGTCTTAGACATTATCGTAAATAATTTTTTATCTCCATTATGCATGAAATAAATAGATAGAGATTATTATAATTACATTTTACATTTTTTTGACTTTGATTAATATTTAAGTGTTATTTTACTAAGAAAGACAAATTCGTTAAAAGCTCCGATAATAAACTGCCGTTTGTTACGGAGCAATTACTTTTAACGCTATATATTACTAATTAATAAAAAGCGAATACTTGTTTTATAAAACAATAAAAAATACATTTTTAAAATACCCAGACGAGAGAGCTAAACGTATAAAAACACTTCAGTAGGTACCTACAATGCGTAGCTTGAATTTTTTATCTATTTTATTAATTTATTTTTATAATTATCTCACTAATTATATTTGTGGTTTTCCAAATATATTTAATATTATGTACTAAATAACATTATAACGTCCGTAAACAAGTTTTAAATTTGACAGGTTTTTTAATTTTTTATTACATAAATATTAAAATTTATCATCATCCCAAAATATAATGCGGCTTAAAAATAAATAATTTTTAAATTAAGGTCTTTTATTGCCATTTAAAAAATCCATTTTAAATGAAGGTTTTTCGATCATAACAGGTAATTTTTGGGTCAACGTTTAAATGTAAAATATTTTTTAATATTTCGGATTAGGCTTTCGTTTATTACAAAAATGTCGTCGACGATAAACGGCATTCCTCTACAAGAGAAAAATCCATGAAAACAATATTATATACAAAAGATATATTTAAAAAAAAAACTTTTTTAAGGCAAGTCGAAACGACTTATCCTCATAAATATGTATGAGAAGCTCGCTGTGTACAAGAACGGGTATATTGAAACACAGTTTAATATTGAATACGACACAAATTATTCATAAAGGAAAACGAAAATATCTTATCTCCTAAATTGATATACAATATATATATAAAACATGCCGTTATCATCTAATTAAGGTATTATATTTTCATTGTAATAAATAATGTTTTTTTTCTTCTTACGTATTTTTTGAATAATTAATATATAAATTATATTAACAGAAATCGTTGCTAATTAGTGTGTACGTCTGGAGATATTTATGGTAATGTTTGAGATTACCGAAGTAATTTAATGTTTTCCAATTTATTTTATGTTATAATAAATTTAAATAATAAAAAATATGGTATCTAAAAACTAAGCAATGCAGATGTAACTTAGTAAATTATAGATTATTCCTTATCTTAATTCAGAGTTAGTATCGTACGGATAAGATTAACGTAATAGATCAAAACAAGAGTCATAGAACGCTCAAAATAATTAAATGTCTATTTTTTTGGTATTTTATCAAACTAGCTAAACTAAATTAACTCTTACAACATTATATTGATGATGTATATATAATTATAGTGCTGTGTGGTTACGGCACTAAAGAATGTAGCCACCCCCTCTCTTCCCGTGGGTGTCGTAAGAGGCGACTAAGGGATAACACAGTTCCACTACCACCCTGGAACTTAAAAAGCCGACGGATGGCGGATGGCGGGATAACCATCCATGCTGGCTTTGAAATTCACAGGCCAAAGATGAGCAGCAGCGTCTTCGGTGCGACCAAGCCAGCCCTGCGGTCACCAACCCGCCTGCCCAGCGTGGTGACTATGGGCAAAACACATGAGTTCGCGTCTTAATGTCGGGCGCGAACTTGTGGAGGCCTATGTCCAACAGTGGACTGTGATAGGCTGTAGTGGAAGTGGATATAATTATATGTATATAGTAGGTTACGTTCATAAGTGACGAGAGTTTTTAATGTTTTATGAACTCCTAGTACAACGTGAGTGCATATTAGATATAAATTTGATTATTTTTTTGTAATGCATTTTATTTTTATAAAAAATTGTGCCGCATTATTTTTATACTGTAGTATAAAATATTGATTATTCGTTATTTTTATTGAAGTTAGCAATATCCAAGTACTGGTAATACCGATATTGTACCGGTTACAGTTTTGCAATCGGAGGACGTCACTACTCAGGTCTTTCGAATGATAATGCTAATTGCTAATGCTTCTTACTGCATCCACTTACAATCGCCATTTGCCTAAATGCATATAAAAATAAAGCTTTTAATCGGAGTTTTAACCTCAAAAAATTACCATATTAGGAACTGCAAAACAACAATTTTTTACCATTATATAAATTATATTAAAATTTGTGTGAATTTTTCAAGTTTTAATAAAAATTAAATTTTAATTTAATTCCTCTATAACAAAACAGCGTTATAAATCTTTAGTATTTTGACGTACGTTCACAATTTAAAAGTATATAATATTTAATTTTTAGTAATTTTTAAAATTATTTAGGTAGTTATAAAGATAAAAATAATTTATATTTTAAAATAAAACTCAAATAAAAAATAAAAAACGGAATCGTTATTAAAAATGACGCATTTACTTTGCCAGGCGAAACAACAATAGAACGCTCTCAAGACAATAATTTAGTGTAATTTCCTTTCACGGCTCACAATTTAATAGCGAGTCTCCGCTTGTAAGTAGATACTTGCAATAAAATGGATAACAGTGTCATACTTTTAAAACTTAAAATAAAACAATGTCTTTTATATATAACTTAAACAATGCAGAACTGCACGTTATCTCGCTCATATTCATCATTTAAAAACTTTAATTAATGTAAGAATTTTTGTTGTTCTACATTATGTTTAGATGTAAAGATTAAAAAGTTTTTTCATTAAGACGATCTTGAAATTTCATCAAAGTTTTAAATTTCGAATTAATTAATGTTTTATCTTTACTTAATAAAGTTTAATGTAAGCAGATAATAAATTGAAAAACGAATCGCGTGTTGCACTCGAAAACGTCGCTTTTCTTGAAACGTAATATGTTATACATCATGACATTTATTCTACCGTATATTATAATTAATGCATATTAAAATTAAATTGCAAGAACGAACCAGAAAAGCAGCTGCTACTAAGTAATAAATATTTATATTAATTTTACTACTTTCCATAAAATATTTTGTATTGTAAGCATCTAGAGTTGTGTCAGACTATTTCCTGTGAAGGAAAAGAGTTGTAGTTCCATATGGCCCGTGGTATTCCGCATATGGCCCTCGGCCCTAGATTCTGTCATGTCGTTTTCCGTGATAAATTTTAAATACGAGTAATTTTAGTGGCCCTTGTATGTATTTAAATCTGCCGTCCCCGTCTAGTATCGATCCAAGTGTTGGACATTGAACTTTCTCAGGCATATTTTATAATTTATATGAATTAATAAATTATTGAGTATTGTTTGTGTGACTGGAAGCAGTAAATGACTTTTGCGCTAAATGCCGTGGAAGCCCCATTTGCAAGAAATATTAGTCATATAGACGATATTCGTGATCTGGGTATTTGTATCTTACTTGTATGTATGGACTATGGAGGAGGGAGAAACAGGGTGTGAAGTTCCTCATCCAACATCGATAAAAGAGGATTCTCCGACCAGATGGGTGTTGACGTTGAGTCTGGTGGGCTACTGCCCCGACGGTTTTTGTCGGGTTCTTATACTTATGCTACGCTACGCTTCAGGCTGTAATAACCCACTGCTGGGCTCTTTTCTCAAAATTGTATGTAATAAATAATTCTGCTCTCAAGTAGTGTTGTGTTCCTGTGGTGAGTAAAGTGGCCAGAGCTCATAGGGAAGTTCGGGGGTATGGTCAGCAAATCGTTTGCGATGCTTCTAGTGTTGCAGGCGTCTATTGGCTACTACTAAGAATAAAGATTAATGTTTATTAAAATTTTCTAGGTGCCACAAACTCTAACAACGGCAGCAACGACTCCAAGAGCGAGGAGCTGAAGTCCGGCGGCATCAAAGTAGTTCAGCTGGCCGTACTGCAGAAACCCACCAACAATGAACATGATGACTCAGACGGTGAGGTGCTAGAGCTCCGCTGATATCACTCATTCATACTATATATGCTATGTGTCATGTTAGTTCAGTTCATGAGACTTGCTTATTGGATGTTAAAAAGTAATGATAGGAATTAGGATTTAGTATAAATATTATCCATGATAATATATAGCATATGTGCTTACTTGTATCAGTGTAAGGTTTTTTATGCAGATATATTTGGGGTTGATTGATAATTTTTAGCTGCCATTTCCAAATGTACTTTGCTAACATTTTGTAATTTTACAAAACATTATACATATTTACAATTCACAACTTCAAGAACTAAATATTTACAAATAGTTATGGTATATATGATATTACGGTATGGATAATTATGTAATTGTTTTGAACTAGTTTTGAACGATATACTAAATACTAAACATTAAATTTTCAATTACTTGAAAAATTTAGATAACGGTTTTCGAGAAGATAAATTTTCAATGACATTTATTCATAAACCATTTTTCACGTATGTTTACATATATATGCACTTACATTTTTCACAGTAGGATCAAAATTCGTATTTTTAATACATTTTAGTAAAAGTAAAAATGTTATATTATATTTAACTACAGAAAAACTAAACAAGCATGGATTAGAAGATGATGAAGAAACAGATTCTAGCGGTTCAATATCGGACTCAGCGGTTAACGAATCGCAGGACGGACGACCACACGCGTGCGACATCTGCGATGTCAGGTAAATAGGCTATATTTTATTCGATAAGTACCATAATAGTATGTTGTTTGCAGTTTTTGTATCGATACACTAACTTTGATTAGTGATTGGGAAAGGGATAAATCTATATATATAAAAATCTCTTGTCACAAAGTTTATCCAGGTTATCTAATATATACATTTCTTCTGTGCTCTTGTTTTTAATTGAACTCCTAAGCGGCTTAACCGATTTGGTTAAAATTTTGTATGGGTTCATGAATGGTTTGAAAACACAATTGGACCCGGTAGGTGGCGCTGCTATCGGTATGTCAGCAATGAAATTTGGCATGCAAAAATGGCAGGACAAGGTCTACCGGGTCTGCTGGTCTATTTTTTTAAACAACTAGATCGGCAAACAAGCGTACGGCTCACGTGATGGTAAGCGATCACCGTAGCTCATAGACGCCTGCACCACCAGAAGCATCGCAAGCGCGTTGCCGACCCTATACCCAATTCACCCCAGGAGCTCTGGTCACCTTACTCACCAACAGGAACACAATACTGCTTGAAAGCGGTATTATTTAGCTGTGGTCTTCTGTAAGGTCGAGGTAGTAGTCCCCCCAGTGGGGCTGGTCCATATTTCGAGCAACAAATGTCCCGCTGTGCCGTAGCTCAGTTGAACAGGAAGCGTGTGGTCAGGTTCGCGCGCTCGTCGCACCTGTCGCGGCACCGGCTGACGCACACGGGCGAGCGGCCCTTCACGTGCGGCGGCTGCGGGCGCTCCTTCGCGCGCTCCGACAAGCTGCGCGTGCACACCAAGATCTGCGAGCGGGTGCGTACGCCGCTACACTGTTGACTCTACCTCCGTCTGTGAACTCACTAATCGCATGTTGCATCAACATGTTTGTCAAACATGTTTGTCAAATTTTTTGAACGTGTGCGAGCTTGTTTGGTGTGTTTGTTATATTATGAAAAAACATGAAGTTTGACAAACAAATTTGACAAATTATTTGATCGTTTACAGGGCCCTTAACTAACAGACTCGCTTGTGTGAATAATATGTACGTTACTGTACTTGACGTCATGAGTCGCACTCGCACTAACCCACTCGCTTGTGTGACTTGTGACGTCACTAGTCGGTTACAAACTAATTTATTATTATTTGACGTTACTGTGACGTCAGGAATCTTGTTTGCACATTTGGATACATCTTGCCTATATTTTCAAACTAAACTAAAACATAATAGAATAAATATATAATTATATATTAATATATAACCCTCTTTTAATTACAATTACAACAAAAAATCACTGGCGCTGTTGCTAGTGATCCTGCTTTCTGCTTCAAGGGTGCGATCCTTGCTTTGAGTCTCGGTGTCTTATTAATATTTTATGTACCTACCATGTATGTATATGTATAAAAATAAGTGTGTATAACAGTCTGCTTTTACCTAGATCATAAGTTTTAAATTGCTTGCCTTAAAAACAAATGACCCTATGAATATGATAAATGTATTTATTTATGCTTTCTAACAAACAAACATTTTTATAAACGCATGCTTGCATATGAAGCTCGTATACTTTTTGCATCGATAAAAAAGTAAAATAATATTTTTCAAACTTTGTACTCTTTTAAACAATCTATCGAATTAATATATATTTTTTTATGCTATTTACTAACACAATTGCTTATTACAAATATGTTTATTTGTCCTTTACATAAGTAAAGGTTTATTAATGAAGTAATTAAATTATAGTTAAAGTTTTAAGTTATTGTAAATTTTTATTCGACATTTCAGTTTCAAGTCAAATTAATATTACGTAACTTGACACCGTAAGATACTACGATTATAATAGATTTTATATGATAACATTAAATATAAACTAAATTTAAAAAAATCTTACATATTCCAAATTTAAACCAGCAATCGATGCACAGAGTATACTAATAAAACGTTATTCTGTAACGTTAGGTGCAATCAAAACAAATAATTGTCCAGGAGGACCCCACGGTCGACATGAACGATGTGAAGCGGGACACGTCTGAAGTTATGTCTGGGATGGTGCGCACAACTCACCGGGAGTCCGGCCACCTTGTGTTCACGGCCAGTGGTGACGTCATGTTGCCCCCCCGGGCCAATGTTGCCCCGGAGACCCGGGATGACCCCACCGACCCGCCCCGTAGAGGACGAGGTCGCCCCCGCAAGACTCCGCTCCCGTTAACGCCTAAGATCAAGAAGCGGCGTGGACGACCGCCTAAGACATCTTTAGGTCAATACTTATTTTTTCTACTTTCCTTCAACGACAATGCGACAATTTTCTACTGCAACTCTTTCATACTAGTTCTCGCAGTTATTCTTTTGTACTTTTATTCCGCATACTTTTTCTATTTTTTACCCTTTCCTTTCACTACTCTTTTCAAGGTCACTAATTGTTCTATTGGGGAGCTTTTTATTTTATGTCACGATCGGCAAACAAGCGTACGGCTCACCTGATGGTAAGCGATCACCGTAGCTTATAGACGTTTGCAACACTAGAAGCATCGCAAGCGCGTTGCCGACCTCATCCCCAGTTACCCCAGGAGCTACAAGTGTGATAGTTATCGTTCAATTTGAATTTATCTCGGTTAGTCTACTGCACTTCTGCTGAGGAGCTTCAAGTGTGTACCTTTACCCACTAGTTCCCTCACGAAGGTATTATTTATCTAGCCTTCAGTGCTGAGCACAACATACGTAATAACTGTGACAATAATTGCATGTATTAAAAATAAAAGCTTGTAATAAAGTAAGACGGTGTAGTGACTAGAACTGAGGTAGGTCACAGCAGGAATTAATCTGCTTAAAATCTGGAGCAGCCCGACTGGGGAAGTATTTCGACCTTACAGAAGAACACAGTTAAGTAATACTGCTTTCAAGCAATTTTGTGTTCCTGTGGTGAGTAAGGTGACCAGAGCTCTGGGGGGCGATTTGGGGGTAGGGTCAGATCATCACTTGTGGTAAGGTCGGCAACGCGCTTGCGACGCTTCTGTTTATCTATGAGCTACGGTGCCTACGGTAATCGCATACCATCAGACTAGCCGTACGCTTGTTTGCCGACCCAGTAGCACTAGTAACGGTAGTGACGTGACGCGTGTCCACAGACATGGAGGGCTGCGTGCTGACGGGCGGCGCGGTGTCGGGCAGCGCGCTGGCGGGCCACCAGCTGCTGCTCAAGCGCAAGCGCGGCCGCCCGCCCAAGAACTACTTCCTGCCGCGCGCCGGTGAGCACACGGACACGCGGACACGCACACACACACACACACAATCACACACACACACACACACGCGCGCACACACCACAACAGAACTGTTACATCTATACATGAAATACGTATATTAAAATTGTAACCGACTGATGGCTGATGTCACAAATATAAAGAAAGAAACTAGATACTTATCATATCGTAGCAATAATATTATTTTAGATATATAATTATAGAATCAAAACTACGTAACTTTGACCATTTTATGGTTCTTATTAATTGCCTTCCTAGAAATCTTGTCGTTTTTTTTTTAAATTCTGTAACGCCATCTAGGGGTGATATTTAGAAAAAAAATCATTCAAATAAAGACGCAAACTAAAATTAGAGTTGTACTTACGAGTATTCTACAATACACTACAAAAAATATTGTGGTATTTTATAGGCTATAATACATCACAATATGACTCCACAAGAGTCTAACAAGAACCGTAAATGTTTAATACACGTGTAATATCATAATGTCTAAAAGTTCTTCTTCTTTAGGTTAAAGCTTTCAATAGTGCCAAATGTGCACAGATGATTTCACCAATGTCGTGACATTAGCGAAATCATATGTGTAGAATGTCTAGAAGTTGTAAATTCTAAAATGTAATAAACGACAAACAGTTACAAGTAGCAGTGCATTCTGACTAAAACTGAACTAATAGTAAGTATGTAATTATGTAGCTATAAATTAGAATCAGACAGATCGTCAATACGGTACTTTTGTGAATAGGAAAAGGAACAATTACTGTATGAAAAATTTTTAGAGAATATTTTAAGAAAATACAATAGCATACTTTTGTGAATAATTAAAGAAATATAATTAAAAATATGAACTTCTAAGCGTGACATGAGTCTATTATTATTTTGGTATCATTATCTTAAATAACTTTAATGATTAATAAGTTTTAAGAACCTTTTAGTTGTCAGTGAAGCACGGTTGATTCCGCCAATGGAACGTAAAACAATTTTATTATATTTTTACCACCAAATATATTTCGCTATATATTATATATTTGTCGCTTCCCTTATGTTTTAAATAAAGTAAGTTACTAACCCATTTTTTTTATAAAAATGATGTTTTAAATTATTTTTATGACGAAAATCACCATCAATACATAATATAATAAAAATGTAACGGTTCGCTGTCTGTACATGAAAGGTATTTGAGCAAAAATATTATTGGGACTTTATCAACGCAAATAGCACCCAAAACAATGATTGTTACAATTTTTGTCTGTTTGTCTGTACGTTTGTGCACGCTTATCTCAGAAACGGCTTATCCGATTTAGATGTGGTTTTTACTAATATATTGTGGTAAGCTTTACTTAACATTTAGTGTTTGTTTCATGTCAATCGGTTCATAAATAAAAAAGTTTAAAGAATCACGTTGAACATGTAAATACCCAAACGGTCGTGTTTATAATCCAAAATAAACCAAAAGATTTACAAAAAATGCTGTCCAAAGTCACTTCCACGCGGACGAAGTCGTGGGCACAGCTAGTTTTAATATAGATCTCTAAACTGAAGAAAAACCCAAACAAAAGCAATTAGAACTGAACGTTGAAGACGTCAATGACTTAACATTTTTTTACCTATGATCAATTGTCTTATATAAAATATATGAACAACGACCTAACACATCGCAATCAAACAAGCTATTATTAATCCTATGCTACATATATAAAAGGTTGAAAGTTATTTGAATACTTTTTTTTTATAATTTGCCTCGTTGGTTATTTATTTTTTAACAGAGTTAATATCGTTTCTTGTGTGCGTATGTGTGTGTGCAGATTGCCTCATAGCATATGCTTTTTTGTTTTTTTTTTTTATTAATTTATTTTTATATCGCCCTCAGTCTATTCGTTTATTTGTTTGTGTCTATTCACATTAGTGTTATGGTAATAAAAATAGATTACTTTAGAGTGCTAATAATATTAAAAATTAATAATTTAGTAACAAATACATTTCGATTAAACTACAAACAAAATTGATATGTAATGGACTGATCGCGATATGTGTTTTGGCGTAGAGAAGTTAATACAATTTTTTATAAGTACTCAATATGGGTGTAGAATCATATGGACATACCACGATTTTGTGTATACCCTCAATGTTGTGGTAGATCCATATAATTCTATCTTCGTAGATACTTTAATAAACTGTTTTTTTTAAAAAGAACAAATAATTTTTAACAGGTTTCAAGAAAATATTCTGCTTCAAATTTTTTTTTTTTTGTTAACGCGAATTAGTTAACTAGTTAAAATTGATAAACAAGTAATATAATTAAAAGAAAACAAAAAACCCGCCTGCGTAAAAAACGGAAAGAGCAAAGTCAACATTTTTTAAACTTTCTTATTGTATTTCTTTATTATTATTACAGTAATAATAATCATAATATACATTTTTGAAATCCTTGTATTGAGCCCTTTAATTTGATACCCATACTATAGTATTCTAAAAAAAAATTATTTCTTCATTAACTACAATGGCCTCGCACAGCCGCCATGTTTGTTTTTTTTTAATGTCACCTATCTAAGAACACTTGGGCTGCTAAGACAAATCTAACGATATCTCAATTATGTAAATCCGTTCAGCGGTTCTAGAGAAATGAGGTGATTAAGAATATTACATACATACATACAAGATACGCGCGAAAAACATAACCCTTCCTTGGCAGTCGGGTAAAAAAAACTACAATATATTGATATTTTAGTTTTTAAGTGAAATAAATTAAATTAATTTTAGTTTAACTTAGCTACGCCGAACACGAAACGCTAAGCTAATCAAGTCTTTCTCTAGGTATGGATATGTCAATACCGATGCAGTACGGGCTAGCCGCGGAAATGAGCAAGTTTTGTTAGTATCATACATTGAATGGCATGGAACTAAATTGTACCTAAGTTTATTATGGGATACTGTCGGTACTAATCGGTATTTGTATAGTGACTGATCGTAGGAACTGTGTATATAATTATATGTATTTAAGGAAATATTAAATATTTTAATTTATTTCTTTTGTTTTGCACAAGATTTTTTATTTCTTATTATTGGTGGCGGTATTTTTGTTATCTATATCAGGGTTGTCCACACTTCATACCTTCGCGGGCTAATTAAATTTACTACAAAAGCTGGAGGGCCGCAGATATTGATTAGAAAATACAGGTTAATAATTGCTTTATAAACGTATAAAGTAACGTATAAAGAACCAATAAACGTATTGGTCCTTCGTTATTCGATCGAAAATAAATATTCAATACCTTAAATAAATTAATCAATGTGTCGTACTCGCTTTTGACGCCGCGCGCGCAACATAAAAACGTCACGTGGAGACCCATTTCAGCATTAAATAGAAATTATAAATAACGGAGATAGAGTTCCAGGAGCTGAAAGTTTTTTATTGGAAATTTCCTCCTTTTTCAGAATCTTTTTTTTGACATTTCTTAAACATTAATAGTTTATGAAATATTTGCAAAAAACGAATGGCCATTTAATTCCTTTTTTAATTGTTTATATATTATACTTTTGCAATTTTTGATGTGCTAACACGCTTTTAGAAAATTTTGCTCGACATTATTCCGGATCCAATGAGCTATCAGACATAATTTTAAGAGCAGTATCTCTATTTTCGACTATTTTCAACTTGTCGACTAGACTATACTAAGTTTAACTGAAATCTCTGCGTTTGAAGCGGGTCAAAATGAAGTCCAAAGAAGTCGATTACAAACATACAAACACACAGGTGAACCTAATAAAAAACATGTAATAAAGATAAATAAATTATACCAAATATAATAATATGTTTTGACAAAGAATTATACTATCCAAACTATTTATATCCAACACTATTTTCTGATTAATTTACACTTTAAAAAGTGCGTCGCGGGCCGCATGGAAACAAGCCGCGGGCCGCATGCGGCCCGCGGGCCGCTGTTTGGACAGCCCTGATCTATATAATCATTTGTTCTATTTCAAAGTACCCTACGTGGAATCAAATTAATATTATAACAAAAATCGTATATTTAAACTAACACAATAACATGCCTGCTTTGCTCGTGACTAACTGATAACAATATACACTTAAGATAATAAATTAAATATAATAATGCATGTCTATAAATAAGTAAAAATAGAATTATGTTTGATAACAGATAAATATGAAAAAAACAAGGTATATAATACATTTCCCATATGGAAGCATGTACCATAAGGGGAAAAGTACTGGGATACGGTTTAATTATGCTCGATTAGTGTTACTCTAGTAACAATCGATTTATGGTCACTCAAAAGTTTTTTGATACTTGCGATAGAAATTTACAATTGTGTAACATTTTATCTCAAGTAATCAAAATTTAATAAAATAGTCACACATAGAAGCAATCATGTGCAACAATGGGGAAAGTACTGGGATATGGTTCATTTTACTCTAGAAACAATCGATTTATGGTCATTTTTGATAATAATTATAGATTTTGATACTACTATACTTGTATGAAATTTTGTTTCAAGTAATTAAAATCTAATAATATAACATATACGATTCGAAAGTGCTTTTGAAGCCTATTATATAAAGTTTTTTTTTTTAACTTTGATTTTGATTTTATAACCTCTACGATTTCCAGACGGTCGTCCGAACGAGAACTACAACGCGACGAATCTACCTTTCGGGGACTTCTCTTACCTTACCGAGATGATGTACAACCCGCTCGCGTACTCATATGGTGTGACGAGCGTTGACCCCGATCGGAACGTGGATATTGACCCCTCGGAGCACGCGGACGGAACCGAGCACGGAGACGGAGAGCACGGCGAGGGGGAGCACGGGGAGGGGGGCAGGTCTGAGCACGAACGCACCATCGACGTCTCTGACTCGTCATCGTCAGACGAAGATCGTGACGATGAGCCCGAATCGCACATCATGACGGTAGGTGACTGTCAGATCGTAAAACTACCCCCAGCTGAGGAAGAGCGCGCCGACGTCCCGGACGGGCACGCGCCGCCCGCCGCCGCGCCCCCCGCCGCCGCGCCCAGCGCCGTCACCATCACGCCCATCACCACGGTGGGCGACTGCACCATACGCCCCGTCGAAAACACATAATGCGAGAACCTTAGGGTCTACCCCGTCCTCTTGATACCCTTCAAGTGGAAATAGATTGAGAAATTCGCTCGGTGAACCTTCCGACGTGTTCGCGATCCGTTCGCTTTTCTTATACTTAGGTTGATGCCGTTGCCGGGTCACGGAGTCGTCGGGGAAAGAAACGAGATTACTCAAAATTTGCCTTAGACGTACGAGGAAGTAAACCAACGCGAACCCTATGATTTTGCGTGTTACATTCCAATATTTCGTTTCGTTCCAATGTTTCGTTTATCGATATAAAATCTTGTTGCTTAGTGCGAGCCCAAACTTTCGAAAATAATTAAGTAAAGCCTTGTAATGTAGCATTACTTCGTGTTTGTTGTTTTTAGCAGAACGTAACGTAAAAAATTTAAGGCCTTATATACGTCCAAGTCAAAAACGCGCTAAAAAAAAAACTGTTTTTAGAAGAGATACCAATAAAAATTAATGAAAATAATTTTTACACATTGTTTATTAGTATTTGAACTTTGTAAAAAAAATCCATTTTTTTTTAAATTACAACAAAAAATCACGTTTCCCGAAGCACTATGAAAAAAGTTGCTCCACGGTCTGCATCATTTGTTTTAATCACAAAATCAAAAATCTAACCACAGAATAAAGAGAAAATTTCGAAGACTGTGACCGTTTTTGAATTTATTTTGTTAATTTACGCCTAATCTCCCATTCCAACTTCATATTGTATGCCTTCCTTGTCAGGAAACAATTGCTGCTGTTTATTTTTTTGCAATCGACGAGTTGTTCTGGCCTCCATGCGCAGTCGGGTTTTCTATAATAACTCTCGATCAAAAGGGAATTTTTACAATCGACTTTCACCGAAATTCTGGACGTATGTAAGGCCTTAAAGTTATAACGATCACAAAAATATTATTTCTTAGCAGTAATATATATCAATAATATAAATCATAATATCACTTAATCGGTATGCCAACCGCGACCCGATCGCTTCGGGAGAACTCTGCTCTCGTTCGAAAGCCCCGAAATTACACGAACATTTCCGAAGTACTAATTCGACTAATTACTAAACTTTATGCGCTATATTTCATGTAGTCGAGTAATGTAAAAGCTAGAGTACACGTCTTGTTAAAAGACGGGTGACGGTTTTTATTTGGTCGAGTTATAAGTAATGCTACAATACGCGCTCAAGTTATATTATTTGAAGTGTTTTACTTGTATTGCTTATACGTGTTGTAATTCGGTGATTTATCCTAATAATATATACTTAGAACTTAAAATGGTCGTTCACTCGAGCGGTTTCGCTACGTCTCTAAGATAAAACTAGTGACGTACAATCTATGCCAGTTTCCGATTTTGTCCGTTTTGTTGTTCGAACAAAATGTCCTATTTGTATAGGAGAAAGTCTTCCTAAAACGGCTCTAACGAGATGGATGAAACTCTTTACTATCCGCTCTTGTACTTCTGGGGTAGACGCTAAGAACATATTATTGTGGTAGCATTCGTGTGGAAACGAGGTCGTAGCATATCCCGATGTAATTTGTGAGAAAAATAGCGCTTAAATGGATGGTAGATTTTGATCGTTTAATAATAAATTGCTTGTGCCATCGTTTCGAGACTAAGTGTCTTAGAAAATCTTTATCGCAATCACGGAACATATGTGTTGGAATTAGAATTATGATGTCTTCCTAACTGTTATAGTGTTAATGCTTTTTACTGAGTAACGCGTAAACTTTACATACTGCGGCGATGTTCCTCGATGTCTGCGTCACGGCGGCCTAATGGTTTTGTAATGCTACTACAATGATCGCAACTAAGTGAAACAAACGAAACAGAGTGACTGTCGAACATGCATTTAAATTGGTGATGTAATTTATTGAACTGGAGATTTAATTGTAATTGCTAAAGCTTTACAAACGACATGGCGGAACATGACATCGATGTGATTTTTTCACAGATAGATAACGCGACGGCTTTATGATGCGACCATGTTGAGACGACTATTCAAATATTAATTAAATATAGCCCAGCTTCAACCAATAGCGGTGTTCGCTTCGAGTGACGTCACAACTCTCAAACATGGCCGCGCTGTAGCGTGTCGCTCCAATATGTATAATCTGAGCCATATTAAACATAGTTATAGTTTAAGGATTTTATATATATGTAGAGGTATTTTCCTAACGTCGCAGGTGAATGTCATGTTCCGCGACGTCGGACAACAGATATACTCATTCAGACACAATCATTCAGAACAAATGTCACAATTAACGACATTTTACATGAAAACCGTGAAGTAACTGCCTTTTTGTACACTTTGAACGATTATTTACTGTAATATAGTAATAATTGTGAAGTAGGAGGGCATAGTTTCCGCGGACGAGTAGTATCTATTAGTGAGACGTGAATGCAATATTTATAAAGAGGTTTTCATGTACAATGTATCATTATATAATAATCACGTATAGATTTATAATATTTTCCGAAACTCTACATAGAGGAGTAATAAATATTTACTAAAATATTGTAATGGTGAAACGTAGATATATAAAATTGTACTGTGTTGCCTTCAGCGTATTTCGTACTTATGTTAAGCTGTTGCCCACGGAGCACCGCAGTGTATTGGCGGGCTACGGATCTCATTGAGCTTGATTTGTAACATCAAGCCTAATTTTATGAATTCTATACAATATTACGCTCGCGTGGGTGGCGTCACATCGATAATAAGACGTGATTCGGTTGACAATTCGTCAATGTTTTGTTTCTCCCAAAAACTACAGACAAATCGTTATTTTAGGATCGAGAAATATTTTTGAGTAGTTATAATAATAATTCATAAGTAGCGTCTGATTGGCTGTCTATTATAATAAATATTTCTAATATAAGTTTTAATAAGCGTGTTTAATAACACGGAGGCGGTTTATCCGACGTCGATAAATCACCGTCCGACCGCGCCGAGAGCGACGGATACTTTTGGAATTATTTTGCTAATAATAAACTATGTTAAAAATTAATCCATTGAAATATTCGAGTTATCGTGTAGTAAGCACACGCTGTTTCGCCTTTCCATGTCTAAATGTATCAATCTCTGTGAATATTAGATCGTAGAGCGTAGTGTCTTAGATTTAAAAAAAAAAATATATTCTAAATATTATAAACTCGGCAACACCACACGAACAAGTGATACGATGTTAGCTAATTATTTTTAGCAGAACGTTTTATGGACGTAATATATAATGACATATATTTGTTTAATCATTTTGCCTGTGTCGTGTGAGCGTAGTCGTAACGTGCCGCCGGCTGTGAGACAGCCAACTTCGGGATTATTTCATTCTGTAGCTGAAAATTTATGTTCCTTTAATTATTATATTCTATGTTCGTTTGCGCTTCGTGTCAGTCGGAGTGTCGCATTATAGTGGACGTCTTCAAAGTATTAACTCGCTACTATGAATATTTTTAAGAAATTATTTTCTTCAAATATCTGTACAGTAGTATAGTTCCTAACGTGTAATCGATACGAAAAATGTAACCCTTCAACTAATCGTAGCTGATTAAATATAATTTCTTTAGTCTTTAAGTTTATATTATGAGATCAAATTATTCTTAAATCGTAGTTCACTACTAGTGATGTATCGTCGAATCGTTTTGAGGTACGCTTTCTTTAAAGGATATTTTATTACGTATTTAATGGAAGACTGCTCTGTACCGTTCTCTGTTTGATTTCATCGGTTTTTATATTTTATTTAGGACCGATTCATCGACTTACGGATGTAAGAAGCCCAAGAGGCATTTATTGTCATGAGTCTCAAAAGGCAAGCTAAGATTACTGTGTGTTAATTTAACTAAATGAATCTGTATTTTTATAACTAAAGATAAGTTAATGCGATCATTTACTCCCAATCAATGTGAACTTATATCCCACATTAGTAGGTTAGATTTGATTTTAAGTTTAAATTACAAGAGCCCTATTGGCTTTGTGTTGTCGTTAAGTTTAGTGTGTTTCCTGTTGCCGCTTGATTAACAATCAACATCTGTTTTATTTGTAAAATGAAATCTCAAACTCGTCATATTAATGTAAGATCTGGCATTTGTGTCATATTGTTCAAATTTTTTCAAAACTTGCTTTATGAATAAACGTGCCTTTTTATCTAAATGTTATTAAACTAGTGAACTTCGCGGGTACTTCTAAAATATCAATGGTGATAAAAAAAAAAATCAACAACTCAGTAGACTATTCTACGAATATACGCTGTGGTACCAAACTGTATAGGTTTTTAAGTATTGTCAGATGTTGATTGGTGAACAAAGGTCTTATGGTTTGGCAATAAACGAAAATAATTATTTATGGAATGTTAGAAGCGTGATTGCCCGGTTGATTGCATTTATTGTGTGTTATTTTTTATTGTAATGTCAGCAGTGGTCCGAACAGATACTTAATCGATAAATGTCATTTGCATTTATATTAATTTTTCCTCTACAATAAAAGAAAAATAAATACCGCGCATTTTATAATAATACATTTTGTTCTATTTTCAAATTTTATGTTTATCACTGCCTTTTAATAAAATAACAATTGTTTTATGGCACCACTGCTATCAAATTGAAAGTATCATTTTTAGTGTTTTTTATCTCGTCAAAACTTTTGTAATTTACATAATTATATTATACGTATTTTATATCATTAACCGAATGTTCCGTTCGACGAGATTAAGTTTTTTTAAGCAATTATACTCGAGATATTTTGTAACAATGAAATCAAATATTATAATCAGACAACAAATTGAAAGAAATATGTTTAGTTGTGATGTGAGAAGATTTTTATAGTCTTGTATTGTGAAATGGCTATCATTTTACGTTGTGATCATGTGAGTGCAAAATTTTTTTTTAATTATTTTAACCAGTTTCGTTGACTATCGTCAATATAAGGGCAGCAGAAGTAATAACGTATGTTTAGTTCTGCATAGTCCAAGAGCAGTATTTTTTAGCTGTAGTCTTTATTATTATAAACTTTTTTTTTATTATTTTAACATTTATGAAATTCGATCGTTAGTTAATTTCTAACAATGAAATATTTAATAAAGAAATCACAAAATAATTCTTCTTTAATTTTTTACCCTTGATTTGTTTTATTTTGAATACAATTTTATCCTCAATAAAATAGGTAGGCTAATTTTTATCAGTTAAATTTAATTACAACCTAAACTATAAATATTGTTTTTATTTATCAAAATAAAATAGAAACGTAATAGTGGCAAAAGATTTTAGGTAGAAAGGTTAGGTTTCATCTTTATTTACTGAAAAATGGATAACAGAAATAATACTCCTAAGATAAACAAGTAGCCTTTTAATTAAAAAAAAAAAACTATTAACTAAATACAATATAGAGTTTTGTTAAACTTGTTAAATACATTATGACTGCCTGTAACTATTATAGACCAGTGCTTTTAGCGTTTAAAAATGGTAAAAACCAAACAAAATTATAGTAGAATGAAACACATTGCAAAAGAAAGAGAATACAACGAAAATAATAGGAAAAATAAATTACGGTCGATCTGAGGTCGGGAAGTGGTAGGGAGGGGCGGTATTTTTATCTTTTACAATTATTTATTTCTGTTTTTTTACGAAATTTGGTGAAAACTTACCTTTTTATGTCCTAAGCACACTGTAATTGTTTTGATTTAAAATATTTATTTTTTCACCTTATTTTGACCACAATATCGAAAAAGTACCCTCATTTTCAATCGAAAATTCTCCCGTCATTTCTCCGTAATTTATTTTTCCTATTATTTTCGTTGTATTCTCTATCTTTTGCAATGTGTTTCATTCTACTATAAATTTCTTTGTTTTCAAAAGCTAAAAGCACTGGTCTATTATATAATTTGAATTTCCCGTATCTTTTATTTGCTGCCATTCGTTTTTAGTTGTATGCCAAAACTTTTGTCTAGACATTTTCTCTATACAACGAAAATAACTTAACTCGAGTGCATATAAATATATACAATAATATTAATGCAAATTCACGCTTAACCAAAACTGTTTTCTCACTTAAAAAAGAAAAAAAAACTATACATAGACAAACATAGTCTACTTCTATTTTTTTTAAATTACTGTATAAAAATATACTGAAATAAAACTTTTTTGACCTCTGTATTACGTTTTATTAGTTATAAATATAGATATTTGGATAAGCAAACTAGTTTTGTTAAGCACAGCACTAGCTATTGACTAAATATATTAATTTGTAAGATCTCAAGATGTTTTAAGACATAATTACGTGCTCGGAGGCGGTGGCGGGGGACCGTGGACCCATTGAGGTAACTGTCCAGGCATATTACAGTAATTGGAACCGAAAACTGGGTGGTTTTGACTGAAAGGAGGCATATTCATTGGAGGTAACCCTTGCATTCTAGGGTTTCTATTAAACGGGAGCCTATTCATCATATATGGGGGTGGTGTGGGGATGAAAGGGGCAAACATGGGGTTGAAAGTTGGGGGGGCAATGTAAGCACCACCAGGGTCTACATTGGGATGTGGTGGAGGAGTTCTCATCTCTTGGTCGTTCCAAGGTTTTTGAGCCCTCGCAAATTGATTGGGATATCTTCGGAAACCTGGAGCTGAACCGCGACCTCGACTCGAACCACCAAATCTACTACTCGATTCTGAAGGTCGACTTCGTCTCGCTTCTAGCATTTTTCTAGGAGGGGTCTTAGAATGTTCGCCAGTATCAGATGAATCTTGCTGCTTATTTTGCTTTTGGTGGTCCTTTTTAGCCTTGTTTGCTTTGCGTTCTTCCTCGTCATCCGAATAGTCGATGTGGCTTGGTGGCGGTTCTATATCGTTCAGCCATGACGCATCAGAACCCTTCGCTCTGAAAAAGAGAATAATTGAAACAGTAAGTATAAAAGTATGGTATGTCAGTAAATGAAAAACTTTTAGAGGATCTCAAAAACTATATGAATAAAGAGGACATCTCTAAAAATAATGAATAATTCTTGGTTATAATGAAGTTTAACACCAACAAATTAGACACATTTAAAATTTTGAACTAGTAGTAATTGAAATACACGTGAATTTTATTGCCGAAACACTGACAAACAAAACAAAAAAAATTACCAAACCTGTGATTACCAGCAGCAAACCAAAAACAATACTATAAAACACTAATATTTTTAATGTGTAATGTGTATACCATGTAGAAGGATCCGAGCTTAATCAAGTATAATATATTTTCTACAGTGAGTAACAATTGCTATCAGGTAGCTATAATAAAAACCGGGACCGACAGCTTAATGTGCTCTCTGAGGCAAGGTGGGGAAACCCACAAGGACAGTGAATTAAGACATTAATAATCAATAAATATTTTGTTAACTAAAATTAATTAAGTAAAATTCTTTAATTAATTAAATTGAATTGAATGAAATATCCTGCTCGAAATCTGGAGCAGCCTGACTGCGAGAATGTACTTTACACAGGATTACAGCTAAATAACACTAATCTCAAGCAGTTTTTTTTCTTAAATATTTAAAGAGGGTTTGTTCAAATATTGAAGGATCGGAATCAGGAAGATTGGAAATATTTTAAAATTATTACATTATCCTTACATACTAAATTATAAATATGATACAACATTTTTGCTTCTGATGTTAGTGGATAACTAAATATTACATTGAACCTACATCAATCAGATTAATATCGTAAACAGTTATGAAGGTCTAGCTTTCCAGTTCGACCAGCACACATTCCATGAGTATGTGATAAACATCTTCAATCTGGTCGCACTCTGAACATTTTGTATACTGCACTTTCCCTACAAGGTAGGCAACGCGCTTGCGAAGCTTCTTGTGTTTGCAGGCGTCAGGCAGGTGAGCCGTACGTTTGCTTGCTGAGCTAGTTGTATAAAACGACTCACTTCATAAGCGCAGAGAGAAAGACATAGTTGGTGTGTTGGCTGCGCGGCGCGATGAACACGTCCAAGCCCTCCGCCGCGCCGCGCGACCGCGCGTGCTCCGCCGAGTTGAAGCGCACGCAGTAGTGCGGCTCCGTTACCTGGGAAAATACATTTTATATGTATTATACACATTTTTATATAGTAATAACTAGCTGCCCGGACAGACTTCGTGCTGTCTGTTATGTTTTTTTTTTTAGTTAAAAACCTTCCGTGGGACTTAAGGAACATACAAAAAAAATAATTAGCCGAATTGGTCGAGCCATTCTACAGTTATGCGCTTAGCAACATTCATTTTTATTATATAGAAGATAAGCTTACATTTTTAACAAGTGGTATCAAAATTTACTTATGCAGGGTGTTTAATTACGCTTTTGAATCATATTTTTTACTTTGAATGCAAACTCTGGCAACTCTACTCATTGCACTATGAACAGTGAGAAATGTCCTTTTTTACAAAGTAACACATTTCGATTTAGCCTCCAGCATAAGCATAACTCATAAATAATGTCTCCAACTATTTTTAGCAAGCAGTGAATACAGTTGGAATAATTAGTTTCACAGAAGATATGACCATGTTTATGTTTGATATTATTTTAAGGTGTTTCGTAATACACTTAAAACTTTATAACTTCATGAGGGGAACGTTTATAAAATTGAAGTAATTGCTGTTTTATAGGTTCTAATGCTGTAAGCTGCTCAATTTGATAACGAAAGTCCTAATTATTTGAACTTGACTTTTTAAAATTTTATTCACTGGATCTGGACACTACATCTCTGGAGTCTTATTTGTTAAAGTTACTAAATAATAACATATATCGCAGTTTTACATTAAAATTTCAATGACAGCTTATATTTTAAAATACTTATCAAACAGGATAAATCTGTTTTTCGGTATTCTAATGAGATTTTTCATGTAATCTATACTAATATTATAAAGAGGTAAAGTTTATAACTTTGTTTGTATATACGGGGTAATCTTTGCAAATACTGATCCGATCATGAAAATTCTTTCACTCACAGAAAGCTACACTATTCAGGAGTGATATAGGCTATATTTTATTGTAACTGAACATAAAATTCAGTGAAAATAATAGTAGGTGTTACGAATCGCGCCATCTCTTGACGAACTGTAGGTACCAACTAAATAAACATCGATGTAAAATAGCAGCGGACGGCGCGCCCAACGACTGTGTTCACGACGTTTACCAAAGTATACATCATTTAAAAATTCGTTATTATTCTGTAATAGTTAAATTTAAAAAACTTGAAACATATCAAATTACTGTAAAAATCTTTTAACGCCCAACGAAGTGGGCACAGGTCGGCTAGTTGTAAAATATAATCTTGGTTGAGATAAGTAGTTTATATTCAATTAAGGTTACATAGCCTTACTACTGAGCAGAAAAAAAAGACAAGATTTGCATATTAGGAATTGTGTAAAATAAAAAAACCACCAACTACAGGTGTAGGTGTGACAGAATGTCAAGGCAGAAGGTAACATTTATATTCGAGCACAAATTGTACAACACGTACATATGATTATAGTCACAAAAATGAAAAACAATATTTTTAAGCAAACAAATGTCGCCTAATTATAGTAAGACTACTTCAAGCTCTTCATAGTATTAATGGATGTGTAATCACAAGACAAATATTTAAATTTTACTTAAAAATGAAGTATTAGCCTTGGCAAATCTTAAATACTTTACTAAGTATATCAAAAGACTATTAGGGCATTGGATATGCCTCAAAAACAATGTTATATTAACAAGGCATCAACCTTATTTTTGTTTTTAACAATGGAACAATCCACCATTAAAAACTGTAAATTTAATTTATTTAAGTAATACTTACAGGTCCGAAAACATCAAAAACTTTTCCTAAAGCTTTGGCTCCATTTTCTAGAAAAAGAATGCTATCCAAATCTACCGCTGGAGTCTCAGGTAATGCTCGAACTATAACTGAAAAAATAACATTTACATAAATATATTTTTTATATACAACTAGGTTGGCAAATAAGCGTACAGCTC
The DNA here is from genome assembly GCA_905220545.2 of Melitaea athalia. Lineage (NCBI taxonomy): Eukaryota > Metazoa > Arthropoda > Insecta > Lepidoptera > Nymphalidae > Melitaea > Melitaea athalia. Next base: position 3,857,359 of record HG992193.1, read on the forward strand.
ACCCAATGGTAAGATATTACCGTAGCCTAAAAAATTTAAATTGTTATTACAAGTGAAACACCAGAAGCATAGCAAATGCTTTGTTGACCCTACCCCCAATCCCCACCAAGAGTTCTGGTCACCTTAGCGCTCTTACACACGAACGGCACGTAGCCAACGGCAGAGGTCGACGGCAGCCGTCGACTGCCGTCGATCGCCGTCAGCGGCAGCCGTCGACTGCCGTCGAGCGCCAAAGCGCGCCAAGAGCGCCAAAAAAAATGCCCATCTTGATCTCTATTGATTAGTATTTCTTGAACCCACACTGAACGTGTTTTTATTTATTTATTTATTTATTTTATTAGGCAATCCAACAGCGTTATAATACAATATTATTCTACAATATACAAGTATAGTATGAATATGGCCAAAATAGGATCACACTGATATGAACAAACAGATTAACATGAAATACATAACTAGTCAGTTTTTAACATTCTATAAACAAACAAGTAAACGGTTATGCTTAATCCTATCCATCAGAATTGGAGGTGTGTGCATGTAATGGTGAATGAGTGTTAGTGTAGGTGTGTGCATATAATGGTGAATGTGTGTTAGTGTAGGTGTGTGCATGTAATGGTGAATGTGTGTTAGTGTAGGTGTGTGTATGAAAGGCGAATATGTACTCGTGCGCGTATGTGCATAAATATGTGGGTGCTTGTTTTGAAAATTTTTATTAATACTAGGAGAAGTGCATCTTTTTTATGTTACTCTTAAGTGACGTCTTCGTTCTTAGGTAAAAAGGGTCTATGTTCGAGTATTGGGCATTATATGTATTGACAATACGGCATAGGACCGATTTATTTTTCGTTTTTCTCGGCGGCGACGAAGTAAAAACAATAACAGTGTTTCTTCTTCGGAATTCATTTTGCAACTGGCTCCTTTACTACGAGAGCGTCGACTGAGCGGCATGTTCTCAACGGCAGCGGACTGCAGCCGACGGCGCGCCGCCGACGGCGCTCGACGGCAGTCGACGGCTGCCGCCGACCTCTGCCGTTGACAACGTGCCGTTCGTGTGTAAGAGCGCTTACTCACCACAGGAACACGATACAGTTTAAAAACCCTACTATTTAGCTATGTGTATCTTCTGTAAGGTTAAGATACTTCCCCAATCGGGTTGCTCCAGATTTTGAGCAGGATATTTCCTGTTGTTAAGTTGTATTCTTATTTTAATAATGTAATAATGTAATCGTTTTTTGGGAGTTAAATCATAAGTTAAATTATTTATACAAAAGGATAAAAATAAATGAAATACAGACAAACTTGCAATAGATAATTAATAAACACAAGCATGCTCTAGACATGTTGAATATTTATTAAGATTGACATTCTAATGAGTTACTTTCTAATTTGTATTATTTATTGGTAACTAAGTATTTAACTTTTTCCTTAAAATGAAAGTTACCAAACAAAACAGCAATAATTATAAAACATTATAAAAAGAAGAAATCGGGCAGTTTTACCTATCTTGTGTACATTTTGTTATTTGTAAATACTTTTTAATTTAATGAGTTGTGATATGGTATATGGTATACTATTCCACCCTTTATTTATAAGGACCCCTTACAAAACATACACTAAATATATATATAAAGATTTAATAACAATGTTTTATAGTTATTTGCTGAATGTTGTTTTATTTAAAAGTTTCCATGATATGGTAAAGGACAGTCTCATCTAATAAATAATTACTTTTATCAAACTAACATAAAAAACTTAAATGTAATAAAAAAACCAAACTCCTACTAACAAATAATACTCTTGTGAGCCAATGCAATTGAGCACTTATGCATAATGTACTTTTATATGTTAAAATTTTTAATAAAATTGTCTCAGTTTTGTTTAGTACCAGACTTTATCAATATCAAACTTATAGTTATATAATAGTAAATAAAATACCTAATCTATCAACTACACTGGTAATAGTTCCAATTTTTGTGGTTTCTTCTGCTGGAAGGCTAATGGCAAGATCTTCTATGGGTGGTAAATCGTCAAGTCCGAGCTCGCCGTGCACCTTCGGAGGTTCAAGCTTGCCACGGTTGCTGCCATCTAATTCATCTCTATAAACATAAAATTTAAATTGTTATTTTAAGTTATTTGTGTAGTTATTATTTAGTCGCCGCGTTGGCGCAGCGGTCACAGCACTGGATTGAGATTGGCTGTTGCGCGGGCGGTTGCGGGTTCAATTCCCGCACACGACAACATTTGTAGTGGCCATATAGATGTTTGTGACACAGGAGAAAATCCTACTGGAGGTTGTTGAGTGTGAAGCGTTTATTTATTTATTATTTAATTAACAATAATTTTAAAGTGGCGATACATAAGTTTTATTAAAGCCAACTTGAGTGAAGCAATTTTGCATTTGATAATATTCTGGTACAAATAACTACACGAATGACGACGATACAAACGATTCAGCCTGTCATATCCCACTGTTGGGCATAGGCCTCTTTCCCCATATAGGAGACGGATATGAGCTTAATCCACCATGCTGTTCCAATGCGGGTTGGTGGATATATTCCCTACTATGAGTAGCAATCGCTATAAGGTGCACATGATAATAACTAGAGATGCCACGAATATTCGGCAACTATTCGGTATTCGGCCTCTTTTTTTCGCTAATCGGTATTCGGCCAAATATGGTTAACCTTTTGGCGGAATACCGAATAGCAATTTATTTATTATTCTTTTATTAGTAACTGTTTTCTTGCGACTTCGTCCGCGTAAAGTACAGCTCATGTCCTTTCTAAAGCTGTATACAAAATTTCATTTCATCGTGATAAACCGATTTACTTTCGTATTTATGATAAAATATAGTAAAGATTACAAAATAAATTATGAATATGATATTTAAAATCTCCTAAGTGTGGCCGAATATTCGGCAGCCGAATGTTCGGCGCTTCGGCCAAGAACCGCACCGAATATTCGGTATTCGGTATTCGGCCAAATTACTATTCGTGGCATCTCTAATAATAACTGGGACCAACGGCTTAACGTGCTCTCCGAGACATGGTGAGGAGACCCACAAGGACTGCACAAAAAACCCAGACCACGGCAAACATCTGTATGGCCAACACAAATGTTATGCATGTGCAGGGATCGAACTTGCAACCGCCAGCGTAACAGCCACAAACCAGCGCCAATCTATCAATATCAAGAAACTGACCCTCAATAAAATTAATATTTTAATTGGAGTTGATAAAAACTAGCTTACCCGCTAGATAATTCTTCAATATCCTTTACAGAATCTACATCGCTGTCACTAGAGTCATCTGAACTGGAGTCAGAATCACTGTCCACATCTCTGTACTCAGTTACATCATACTCCACGATTCCACTCTCTGAGCTATCTATTATCATGTGTCTCGTAACCCCCACATCGCTCTCACTACCTTCCGTTAGTGGACCGTGCGCACAGGCATTGATAATATTATTCTTTAGCACCATCTCACTGAGTTCCACAGCGTCCGAATCTTCATTTCCCATATTGTCATTCGATTTCGTGTCATCCGAGTCCGATTCCGAGCCATATTCGGCAATTAAACTCAGCGACACGTTTTTATTGTTACTCTGATCAAGGTTTTCCATTACAATGAACAAACAATTCCGCGTGGACGGCTAAGTTACAACGAATTTATTGTACCGTTTCTATCCTAATTATTATATAATATAAAATTTAAACTTCCTAACTTCAGCGACGAAGTGTTTAACAATGAAATTGTATTATATAAAATAATAAATTCACTTTTTGAACGGAATTAAAACAGCGTATTATCGTGCAATTTGCTGTAAAACAGCCACTTCTAAGTTCTAACTTCTATTCAGGGAAAATGTCACTATGATGTCACTCACAGTCACTTGATGGTCACTTGACTAATGACAACTTGAGAAGTTGAGACCACAGAGTACAGTAACTATTTGTGAGCTTGTGAGCATACTTCATCCCACAGAGCATAGTAATACTTACAGGAACTTCATCCTAGAGACAACTATAAACAACAGTAGTTACATTGATTTTAATATCGGGCAAAAAGCGGTTACAAATCATCGGCTGTTGTATGAGAGCCCACCCTAATAAATTATTTTATTTTTTATTATTAAAGTAAATATACAATTAAGTATTTTGTGAATATTTCAAGTGCCTACCTCTTTAGTGATATCGAGCAAAAATAGGCAGAAATGACGTTTTTTTTTGTATGGGAGCCCCCCTTAAATATTTATTTTATTTTGTTTTTAGTATTTGTTGTTATAGCGGCAACAGAAATACATAATTTGTGAAAATTTCAACTGTCTAGCTATCGCCGTTCTTGAGATACAGCCTGGTGACAGACGGACGGACGGACAGCGAAGTCTTAGTAATACCCCGTTTTTACCCTTTGGGTACGGAACCCTAAAAAGAAGCATTTTTTCTTAATTACCATAAAATATGCTTTATAATTCGATTTTTTTTAATTAAGTTTTTAGTTTCAAAATGGAGTAGGTAAAATAAAAAATGTCGTTTTTTATTCTTTTTTTAATACAAATATATAACATACAACAATATATTTACACTTGGAAGTTAACTTTACTAAAGACACTGAGAGGCCGATCTCGAACATCCATTTTGTGGACAATGTTGCCGCTGGACTCCGAGACTGCCTGAAAATGCAAGTCTGCAGTATTTGTTGAAGTCTGATATTAATATAATTTTTTGTAGTAGTAGGTATTATAAATATATGGTCAATATCATTAAATTACATTTAATGTACAATTAATTTGTGAAAATAATAACGTAATGTACCTACATGTAATGTATAGTTAATTTTAAGATAGTATGTATTTTAAATATGTAGTAATTTATTGAAAAAACAGAATTTTATTTTTTTAAATATGTTTTTTTATTTTATTTTAAAAAGTATTAATGTTACCAAACTTTTTCATAAAAGATGCTTGTATAGGAACTCTTTGGGTAATTTTAAATGATGTAAATGCTTCATGTACTATACAACCGCAAATTTTAAAAATATTTATGTACTTATGGTGAAGTATGGACGGACTTTGATGAGAAATAACTTTTTCCGTCAATAAAGATACATTTTAAGGCAAGGAGTTTTTTATTTGTACACATTTAAGATAACTGATGAGTTTGAAATGTGCAAATGAGGTCTCTGAGTGTAACTTCAAAATAATAAAAAAGTGTGTGTGTCAGGTCCGACGCACGACTGGAGTTTACTTCTTCAGATCGACTGTCTAAATATGCACAAAAAAGACTTTATAGTCTAAGAAAAAGATTAATACCGTATCAAATGGTAAATAAATGAATCAAATAAATGTCATTATTAGAAAACGTCGTAACCGATACAGTCGTAACTGTCGTAGCCGGTACCGTCGTAAACGTCGTAGCAGATAGATAGTTCACAAAAACGTAACAAGGTCATTTGTTCAGTAGATTTTACTCCTTATATTTTTTTCATACCGGGGGCCTTAAATGAAAATCTATTCTTAAGGAGTAAACTACAAAAACGAGTATTACAAACACACATTCACTTAAAATAATTATGGCTCTAATCATCTAATGCATAATGTCACTGTATGATTGTGAACATTGATGGCTTGTAATAAATCTAGTAAACAACTTACTTATGAAAGTTATGTTGTTATAGTTAAATATAAATACATATTCGTGTGCTGGCTGTTATACAATAAATAAATTGTAAACTCACAATGTTATGAAATTATAAAGAAATATATAAAACTAATAAATCTTACATCAACTATTTTATATGATTACTAATACATCAATGTAAACTACAAACTAGTGATGCAACAGATCTCTGTTTCTGTTTCCGCAAGTGCGGAAGTTCCGCACTCTTTTCAACATCCGTTTCTGCTTCTGTTTCCGCAACTTTTATAACGGAGATGTAAACGGAAGTTTACGACGGTTGAGAGTTGAAAGTTTCACTTACCACTACTAAATTTTGAATATTAAAATAATTTTAAGTTGCAATATTGTTTTCTATTGTAGATTTCTAATATATCTATTTCTTATCTAGGCTTGGTGTGTATTTAATACTTAATAAAGAAATATATTTGTAAATTTATTAATTTTTTTTCATATTATTTACACTTTCGTTTCTGCATCCGTTTCCGTTTCCGTTTCTGCTAAAATTTACTTTTGACATCTGTTTCCGTTTCTGGTTCCGTTAAGACACTTCCGTTGCATCACTACTACAAACTATAATGACAAAAAATTACACGTAAATATCGGTCAAAACATGACGCACAACAAATATTTTGGATCAATAACACATACACGTACAATTTACAATGCAGAGTTAACCAAACTACGTGTTTAAATAATTTTTTTATCTACACAAGGTTGCATCAATTTGCTGCAGTGAGGGTAGAGTGAGTTTCAATTTTCGTCGGTAAGCGGGATCTGAGGCGATCGGATTCCTTTCTAAATATATAGTTGCCAACTTCTTGTTCTGTTGTAGATAATCGACTGATGACCATTCTGATACTTGGTTATCATTTAGCTGAAAAATAAAATACAATATATTCAATTTTGTATAACATTGAAATACGACTTAAGGGAAGTGTTTTCTTTAGTGTGATGCCACTACTGTATTTAGAATACGACTTAAGCAAGGCAATTTTTTATCAAATTAGTAAATAAATCTATACTAATATATAAAGCTGAAGAGTTTGTTTGGTTGTTTGTTTGTTTGTTTGTTTGTTTGTTTGAACGCGGTAATCTCTGGAACTACTGGGCCAATTCGAAAAATTCTTTCAGTGTTAGATAGCCCATTTATCGAGGAAGGCTATAGGCTATGTGTCATCACGCTAAGACCATTAGGAGTGGAGTCCACGCCGACGAAGTAGCACGCAGAAGCTAGTAATACTGTAAATTGATTGGAAGTTAAGATTACAAATCACAATTGGTGTATAAGTACACTAATTATAAATATATTAAGTACATGTCAGCTCCTACACGTGACTGGAGTGTACTCCTTAAGAACTATTACACACGATATCACTCCCTCAATATTTTTCATATCACGGACCTTATAGTTATACCCCTTCTAAAGAAGTAAACTCCAATGGAATAATGAATGCTTCACACTCAACAGTCCCCAGTAGGATTTTCTCCTGTGTCCGGGGTCCAGAAACACACACAATACACAAGCACAAACGCCCAGACCGCGAAAAACATTTACATAATTATATGGCCAATACAAATGTCTGTCGTGAGTGGGGATCGAACCTGTGACCGCCAGCACACCAGTCAGTGCTGTGACCGCTGCGCCAACGCGTTGTCAAACACATTGCGACTGTCAAAAATACATTGTGTATCAGTGTGAAATAAATAATAACAACATACCACAGAAAAATAGGTACATAATGATTTCTCAAATACATAGTGTATTTCATGTCACTACGACTCTACAAATGATGTATATGAGTTAACAATTAGGTATGAAGGTCAAATTAATAAGACATTATTACTTTTTTAAACATTTGTAAATTAAACTTGTTTAAAGTCTAAATTAAAGAACGGAATGAAGTTATAGCAGAATAAAGCATAGGCAAAACTAAAAATCAATTTAATGTAATACAATGGAGTATGATTTTTAAGAATTCATTATGTTTTACACAACCTGTTTATGAGAACAGTACAAGACCTTTTGTCACTACTTATAGGAGTGAAAAATCAATAACAAATATTGAAAAGTGGGAGTTAGACTAGAAAGGATTTCTAAAAGAATGGGCATGACGACAGTATCAAAAAATCGTCAATTTAATAACTTTAGGGGAACACTCATATTAAAAAAATTCAAAATACTGGTTTAGTTTTATTTAAAATAATAAGATTATTGTGATTTTCAATAAAATAAAACATTAAAATACTGCAATCGGCCATTTTGATTAAAACACGAATTACAGCTCACGACGTCACGCTATAATACGCGTTCCACATAACGCTTACAACGCTATCGACCACGACCGCTGAAAACCACTCAGTAGTCTAGTAGACAAGTTGAAAATGGTTGAAAAATAGCCTGTAATTTATAGGCGTGAGCGTTCAAAAAGATAATAAACGATTGGACGGTGTATAGACCACTGAGCGGTTTTCAGCGGTCGTGGTCGATGGCGTTGTGGGCACTTGTGGGTCCTAGGTGGAACGAACTACTATACCGTGACGTCAGAGCCGACGCCATGACACCTGCAGCCGTTTTGTATCACTCGTTGAAAACATATTAGAAAAATAGTTTTAAACTTCCTTAAACTTAAGTTTATTACCGAAATATAGGTATTTTCGTAAATAGTGAATGTGTACCCACATTACGGAATAGGTTTTCTAAATCTTTCGTCATGCCCATTGTGTCCTCAAACTTACCCATAATTCTTCCAAATCACTCATATGGCTGACATTTTCGATGGCTGTAATTCTATTAACGGCCAAATCTAATGTCTGTAGTTTGACTTGATTTTCTAGATTTTCTATGGTAGTCAAACCATTTTCGGAGACGTACAAATGTTCCAAGTTAGTTAAATTTTCGAGATTCTCTAACTTTGTGATGCGATTACTTTGCAGCACAAGTATTTCTAGATTCGAAAGGTCATCCAAATTTTGAATTTTAGTTATTTTATTTTTACCCAGATAGAGTTCTTTTAATGTCTTTAATCCATCAAGGTTTTTTATTTCCTGCAATATTAACACATATAATATGTCTACAAAATAATAATTACCTATTTAAAATACATAGAAAAGAAGTATGGAAAAAAAAAACAAATTATATAATAACTAAATCTTAAGGGATTTTGTAACTAAAAATATTTTAAAGACTACAACTAAATAATCAAAAAAAAAAAACAAAACAATAAAATGTATAAACACTTACTCTTATACGATTATCTCCCAGCTCAAGTGTCTCCAGTTTAGGAAAATGATTAACATTTTTAATTTCGGTAATTTTATTTGAGCTTAAATAAAGTTTTCGTAAGTTGAGAAGATTGTCTAAACCAGTGATTTCTTTAATTCTGTTGAATGACAAATCGAGGATCCTGAAATATCAAGATTAAAAAAATATATATTATATTATTTTATGTTTGTATCAATAATGTTATAATTTAATTTTCTGTCAGTTTCATACAATTTCAAATACTAGATAAAAATATTGTTTTACAATTCCATATAGTAAAACAGTTATCAATAGTTTTAGAGAGAACACAAATACCAAAATGCCTTTATTAACGGTTCACTTCAATAATACAACTATTATTACTATTAGCTAATAATACTAATAACAAATCGAGATTGAATTTTATTCAAAACATTCTACTCATTTTTAACACTACAAAAACAAAACAAAAAAAAAAAATCAAAAGAATAGACCAATCATGTGACTCATTTAAAAAGGACAGGTCTTTTTTAAATGAGTTTTTAAGTGAGATCACAGTTTTTGTAATAAAATAATTGAAATCTTAAAAAAATCAACAAAGAAGGTAGTATGACTCATTAGAAAGGACCAGTTTGCTGTAAAAGTATAATACTCACTCCAAATTGACCAAGCTGTCCAAATTCTCAATAACAACAATTTGATTGTCGTAGAGTTCCAGCTCCACCAACTTCGAAAGTGTGTCGAGACCCTCAATCTTCTTTATAAAATTCCATCTCAGATATAACCTTAAATTGTTACAATATATTATAAAATATTAAAAAAAAAATTTGATACGTATGTGTGTGAAAACTTTATAAGTATAGCAACAGAATTATTATTTACATATTCATGTAAATATCTTAGTAAAAAGTATTAATTTCCCTTTTTTTATCATCAGAAACCAAATAAGTCATGACATCAATATTACTGTTATTTCATGAAAACTTTAAGTTCTTAGAAGAAATTTTAAAAATAAATCAGTAGTGTGCACATTATTTTGATTATCTTTTTATATATTCTTAAAAAAAAGAGATTTTTTTAATCTGTGCTATTTCAAAAAATGAGTCAACATTGTGTTGAATGGTAATCTCAGTTATACATAAAAACTATTTTTATATCAACTATGTGATCTCTTTGGTTTATCATGTTTAAATTATTTTAGATATGGAATGTCAGTTTTTCTTCTTTAGTTTGAATGTTGTTATATTTTATTGATTCCGTTTGAAGCTCTCTTAAAAGTAACATGTCTTAGTTGATCAAACATATTTTTTGTATTTATATATTAATTTTATAATAACTCAATTGTATCAGAAAAATTCAAAATGTTAAATTTCCAATAAATAGTTTTCCAGTCAGTCTTAAAGTGTCTTTTCAGTTATATAGTATTAACATTAGCCACATCTACCTATTCAAGAGGTTATGGGCCCAGCACGCTAGTCACATCTACCTATTCAAGAGGTTATGGGCCCAGCAACGCAAGCCGCATCTTCCATTTAAGAGGTCTTGGAACCAGAATGTTCCAGAAGTAACAATTGACTTGAAAATGAAGAGAACAGAGACAAATGAATTCGTTTGTGAAGAAACAATTGAAGGTGTGAGGAATGTGAATTTTGATGAAGAAGTTATAGAAGAGAGGAGGTTCTTGATGTTGATGAGTCTTAGAAGAGAGGAGATTATTGTTGTTGATGATTTTGAGGATAGAAGAGAGGAGATTATTGTTGTTGATGTTTTTGAGGATAGAAGAGAGGAGATTATTGTTGTTGATGTTTTTGAGGATAGAAGAGAGGAGATTATTGTTGTTGATGATTTTGAGAATAGAAGAGAGGAGATTATTGTTGATGATTTTGAGGATAGAAGAGAGGAGATTATTGTTGTTGATGTTTTTGAGGATAGAAGAGAGGAGATTATTGTTGTTGATGTTTTTGAGGATTGAAGAGAGGAAGTTAATATTGTTGATGATTTTGTGGAAAGGAGGTTGTTGATGTTTTTTAATGATGCTGACGTAACAAATGAAGAAGAAACAGAAGTTGTTGCAGAAAGTGTGGACCTAAGGAAGAATCTAACAAATGTTAAATATTTGCGGCTTCGTAATCAATTTTTTAGTGATGTGATGGTGTAGGTAGGAAATGACTTATGTGACTAGGTTTTAAAGTGATTGGTGTTATTTTCTTGTGATTGATGATATTAAGACTTTTTAGGTATTTAAATTCTAAACCTTTTAGTATAGGTAGTGCTAGTTTAAGGGGGTGTTAATAATAGAGATTCGCGCAGTGGAAGCGTGTGTATAAGACTGTTGTAAGAGGGAAAGGATTTAATGTTTTGTGTTGTATGGAATTAAAAACGGAATCTTTAGAGAAATTTTTTATAGAATTTTTGATATTTCTTGTATTTTATGTGGTTTTTGGTTTTTGTGGAGAAAGGGTGTGGTAGTGTTGTTTTTATGATTGGTAGTTTGTTTGTTGTTAATTTTTAAATTATTTTTTTGGTGTTAAATTATTTTGTTGGTTGTCTGGTGTTATGATGTATATCTGAGATTAAGGGGGTGTGTTGAATGGTAATCTCAGTTATACATAAAAACTATTTTTATATCAACTATGTGATCTCTTTGGTTTATCATGTTTAACACGTTAACAGTCCCCATACGAGAGTTCTGAAATACGCCATTTGTCCATATGCGATTTCATATTTTTTGGCCATTATTCGATATCAATTTACTGAATAATGCATAAAAATAACAAAATATATGTTAGGGCCCCGGATATGCCCGTGTACACCGGGCGGTACACGGACTTATGAATCAAAATTTCCGTGTACCACGGACTCATGAGTGTGCCAGTAAACATAAGTTTAGTTTATTGGCACTGAGTTAGGCACCATAATGCATAGTGTCAGAAAAATTTCGCCCTACCGTCAATCATATTATTTTTTTCCCGCCTCAAACATATATTTGACATCGACGAAATAATCTCCACGATATTTACCTATTTATTCACGTAAAAGTATTTTACGATTATATATAACGAGATGCATCCTGGAAGGAGAGAAACACTGAGCATTCTAGCAGTACATGAAGCCACTGTAAAAAAAAACTGTTACAACCCGAAGTTTTACAAAGTGAAATAAGCACTTCCAGCATGGGACGTATTCCGCAATCATACGCGGGTTCATCAAGGTCATTTGGATTAGCAGGACTATCTGGATTACCGGGACATCAGGAATACTGTCTTCTTCAAGTTTAAGTACGTCGCTGAGAAACGCACATTTTTTGGAGTCTTTGGGCAAAAAGGATCTCGTTTCATCCGAAAACGATGCGTGGTGTGTTATCAAAACCTTCTTGATGACGGTCGACTTGCTCCATACGCACGCGCCAAAGCCAAAAGGGTATCAACGCGATGTACAATTTGTAATAAAACTTACTGTATTGATTGTTTTTCGAAAGTTGAAGTTCACCGATAAATCTCTCTTTATTTTCTACTAAGTTGTTTTATTTCGTGTTGATATAGCAACACTTTCCAAAAAATATGGCATGTTTTTGACTTTTTTTATGTATTAGATCCTTGGCCACAAGTTCAATAAGAAAACACTAACTAATTTGATAAGTCCGTGGTTCTAGAGATCATAGTATAAAACAGGGCTCGTGTACCTCATAGGGTACACGGACTCGGCAGAACCGCGTCGCGTGTACCACATACGGTACACCGGACTGTTAACGTGTTAAATTATTTTAGATATGGAATGTCAGTTTTTCTTCTTTAGTTTGAATGTTGTTATATTTTATTGATTCCGTTTGAAGCTCTCTTAAAAGTAACATGTCTTAGTTGATCGAACATATTTTTTGTATTTATATATTAATTTTATAATAACTCAATTGTATCAGAAAAATTCAAAATGTTAAATTTCCAATAAATAGTTTTCCAGTCAGTCTTAAAGTGTCTTTTCAGTTTTAAAGTATTCACACTAGTCACATCACATCCACCGTTCGAGACATTGTATAAACTAAATCATCATAAAATCTGTGTGTTTTAAAAAAGGTATCAAATTTACCTTTCTAAATTTCTCAATGGCTCTAAGTTTTCAATTTTTCCAATTCTGCCGTGGTTAAGGTCGAGGACTTCTGTGTTTTCGTTGACCACGATCAGCTCCTGGGTGTTTTCCTCGCCTGGAGGTGGGGTCGAAGGCGGAGGAGGTGAGGAGTTGTTCTCTCTCCCATCCACAGCTGTTTCCATTTTCTGTATCATATCAGCTTCGTTGTTTGCCATTGGTGCATCTTGATTATCTAAGCAGTACCAGGTAAATTAACAACGGTGATTCTTTAAAGATTTTACAACCGGTATAAAAACCATATTACAATCCGCGTATTTACCTGCCATTTTTCTCCAATATATAGAGATAACAACTTATATGAACCTTAAAAAGTTTACCTCAGTTTATTACTTGGTTACGAGTTATAATACACTTTTGTTTCAATAATAATTATGCTGAGTATAATTATTATAATTATTGTGCATAACGAAAGTATTCTGCTCTGTGTTATAGGGATGCAAACGATACATCGATGTTTTAAAACATCGAGGTATCGTTCATAAACATCGATGTTAAAACATCGATGTTGAACTACAATAAAACATCGATACATCGTTCATTAACAACGATGTTTTATGAACGATGTTTGATAGCAGCGCCATCTCTTCGTAATTGTACGTAATTATAATTTTTGTCATGTGACTGGCGGCTGGTGCGGGGCGCCACACCGCCCCTACCCCAGCCTATAAAAGTATATTTTTTGTAATAATAAAAATACTGACCGATGTGTTTTAATTAGCTCTATCCAAAAACATCGCCGGCTTAAACTGCTCCACCTTATATTTCTAATGAAAAATCAATAAAGATTTGGGAAAAAAAATTTTTATCTTAATTTTGATACAGCCATATCTTTTGAAATAAACAATATTTCAAACTGCTCCAAACTGCTCTACATCCATATAATACTGCTCCATAGTAATTTTTATCGGCTCCGCTATAGTTAACTGTAAAATAAGTAAAATTCATTTTGTCATAAATGAGCTGACTGAAGCGGGTAGCGCGCAGGCGCGGATCTCATTCATTGCCGTATTGCCGGGATAAAGTTTAAATTAAGGTCAAGAATTCATGCGTTCGTGTCATCATAGTTTTGTTTTAAAAACATGATGTGTGGTTTCAAAAAATTTTATTTCATTAATAATTTGAAAAATTAAATAATTGTACTCGCATTTTATTCGAATATGAACTTGACTGAACTAAGTATTTGCAATTAATATTAGAAAAATAAATAAATTTAATAATCCTTACATCGCATAAAAAATAATAAAATTGTAATTGTATACTTTTATACAAATGTGGAGCAGAAATATTTCCACCAAGATCTAAAATATAGCCGACGTGTAAGGCCTTTTTCATTATTATTAAAAAATGATACGCTATTAAAAACTGTGTTTTAGTATTAACATTAAGACTGAATTTAAGTGAAATAAGCGTTTGTGAAAAGTAGAACAGTAAAATATTGTAATATTGTTGATACCTTTATTTATATTATGTGATTAATAAACAAATAAGTATACTATAGCGGAGCCGATAAAAATTACTATGGAGCAGTATTATATGGATGTAGAGCAGTTTGGAGCAGTTTGGAGCAGTTTGAAATATTGTTTATTTAAAAAGATATGGCTGTATCAAAATTAAGACAAAAATTTTTTTTTCCCAAATCTTTATTGATTTTTCATTAGAAATATAAGGTGGAGCAGTTTAAGCCGGCGATGTTTTTGGATAGAGCTAATTAAAATACATCGGTCAGTATTTTTATTATTACAAAAAATATACTTTTATAGGCTGGGGTAGGGGCGGTGGGCGCCACAACGCGTCCGCGCCATTTTTCATTTCTCTCGCCGTCTCGCGTTATGTTACCGCCCGTCAAAACGAAATCCGAATTCCGAAGCCGTTAAGTGCATATTCACTAAAAACTGAAGTTAACTGAAGTTAAAAACTTAGCTGAGTTACCTATTAAACTCGTGATTTTATTTTGTTTAAGTAACTAAAGCTCGCCGACGCAAGATTTGCTTGTAAACAAGTAAATTAAATAAATTGATGTGATTGATTCTAACTATTAAAATTTTCAAACTAAGGAAATACGAGTACTATCTCGCGACAAGCTTTTATATCATATAGATTATGTGTAATGACTTTATAAGTAGATAGTAAAAGTTTTAAAGTAAAAATTTATTTTTTTCGTTTTAGTGCATTCAAATAAAAGCTTGTTTTTAAAAAAGGTTTTTTACTTTTAATTTTAAAGAAAACATCGAAAAAACATCGAAAAAACATCGATGTATCGTCGTAAAACGTCGATGTTTTCAACATCGATGTTGCACTTTAAAAAACATCGATGTTTCAGTATCGATGTTTTTTATGAACGATGTTGCATCCCTACTGTGTTAACGAAAAAGTCTGACAGATTGTTTATTAATTTGACAGATCACGTTACAAAAATTGCAACATGCAAATAAGAATATTTATGTTATTCACAAAAAAATTATAAAATCAGTCTTCACCATTTCCGCTTTAGTGATAACCTCCGTAAAAATAGAATATATCCTAATCTTAACATATACTATAATAGGATTCTAATTTAGGTGAGGCATAAAATTACCAACTTTTTAAGATACCTATATATTACTTTGTATATATGTAGATTTGTAATATTGAAACTGAATTCCTTTTTGTACATACCGTGTGTACACACACAGTATGTACAAAAAGCAATTCCTATTTTTCCTATTAAGCCTATTTTTGTATCGGAGGATATCCTACCCTTTTATTACTATGGCAATTACAATTTGCATTAAACAAAGGAAAGTCAACTTCAAATGTCAATCAGAGAATTAGATTTTTCTTTCAGTTCAATCGGTTCAATCTCATCTCAATCATCAGTTCATGACCTTACTGAAACTAAGTTAAATATAACGCGATTATTTAGTATTATGAACGTGGTCAAGACGAAACAGAGAAACCGAATGAAATTTGATATCCTTTCTGCAATTCTCACAGTTCATGCAGGCTTAGCCTTGGCACGCGAAATCAAATACTGCAATAAATAGTTATATAATACCCAATGCCTTAGTTCAAAAAATTGGCACTAAAGAATTTTATTACATGCAAAGTGCAGATAAAGCTGATTCCTCAGAAGAGAATCTTCTTTAGTTAAGTATTTATGTAATTACCTAATTGTTTCCTTTTTTTCTGTACTTACATTAATTGTTTCCTATAACTTATGTAACTTAAATAATTATTTTATTTCATGATATTAATTACATTGTTGTTGTTTTATTTTCAAATTATATTTAGGTAGCCGTTGTTTTTGGGTTTTCTAGTGGAATTCTGGTGGTTTAAGAGGCCGCTAAGTTTTAGTGGTTTCTGGTGGTTTACAATAGTTACACGGCCTCATTTGGTGGGCTTAGGGCTTGTTACCGGTACCAATTACCTTTATAAAATACCGGTAAATAGCGTTAATTTTATTTGATACCTGTTTTACCGGTAAAAGTTTTAAAGGTAATTCGGTACGGGAAACAATTTTTAACGGTAATTTTTAACGGTAAATAGAATTTTAACGATACTCGTACCGGTACCTCTGACGTCACGATTAACGATATTTTTATCGGTACCTCTACGACGTTGCCGCTTCGTGCAAAGAAAAAATGTTCAACTCGAAGCTGCGCGGGGGGGCTGATAAGAGCGGCAACAGCGCGTGACATTAGATTATAACGCCGTGAGATCAAAAATAAAGAAAAGTAGGTAGTATTCTATTAGCGTAATAATTACCGGTACCTATAAAGGTAACAGTAGCAATTAACGGTACCGGTATGGATAGTTACCGGTAAAAATAACGTTAAACGAGTTTTTACCGGTAAAAAATTTAACGGTAAAATGGCTCCAAAGTACCGGTATTTAAAGTACCGGTACTCCATAAATAACGATACGTCTGCTGAGACAAAGTACCGGTACCGAATTTTTACCGGTATTCCAAGCCCTAGCTATATACATAAAAATAAAGTTGGCAGCACTGCAGATTCAGTTCACTCAGTCGTTTATATGTTACAGTCAAAACTCTTAATCAGTCAAAAGTAGTTTTGACTGCAAAAAATCAGTCAAAAGTACTTTTGACTAGACAAGTTGGTCAAAAGTGGTTTTGACTAAAATAACAGTTAAAAGTACTTTTACCCAATGGAGCTGGTTAAAAGTACTTTTGACTAAATGATTCCGTCAAAAGTGGTTTTGACTGGTTGTATCAGTCAAAACTCTTAAAAAGTAAGGTGGTCGCGGCATATTTTTGTCACAGAAACAATAAAAAAAAAATAACCCTAACCTATCTAATTTCAATATTAGACTGTTTATCGGCATATTTTTGTCACAGAAACAAAAAAATTTACCCTAACCTATCTAATTTCAATATTAGACTGTTTATCGGCATATTTTTGTCACAGAAACAAAAAAAAATAACCCTAACCTATCTAATTTCAATATTAGACTGTTTATCGGCATATTTTTGTCACAGAAACAAAAAAAAATAACCCTAACCTATCTAATTTCAATATTAGACTGTTTATCGGCATATTTTTGTCACAGAAACAAAAAAAAAAAATAACCCTAACCTATCTAATTTCAATATTAGACTGTTTATCGGCATATTTTTGTCACAGAAACAAAAAAAAAATAACCCTAACCTATCTAATTTCAATATTAGACTGTTTATCGGCATATTTTTGTCACAGAAACAAAAAAAAATAACCCTAACCTATCTAATTTCAATATTAGACTGTTTATCGGCATATTTTTGTCACAGAAACAAAAAAAAAATAACCCTTACCTATCTAATTTGCAGTTAAAACTAAACTAGTTAAGAGTTAATAGAGTTTAAGAGTTAATAGTGCTTTTGACTGACGCTTTTTTGCAGTCAAAACTACTTTTGACGGAGAGCGTCAGTCAAAAGTACTTTTAACCGCAAATTTGCAGTCAAAAGTACTAATAACCAATAATTTTCAGTCAAAACCACTTTTGACCAACTTGTCTAGTCAAAAGTACTTTTGACTGATTTCGCTAGTCAATAGTACTTTTGACTGATTAAGAGTTTTGACTGTGACATATATACTCTTTAGTCTTTGCTTTGCTCAAGTTTGCTCAGTCGAGATTCCCGTATACTTACTGTACTCTGTGGTCGAGTGCTCGAGACTCGAGAGCGAGACCTAAACTAGCGAGACTGTCTGTTGTCATTTGTCAAATGTCATTGTCAACTTGTTGTCAGTCTGGTACTCTGGTCGGCATGGTCGGCTCACGGCTGTAGTCATAGATAGGGACACGGTATCGAATACAAAGTATCGATACTGTACTCATGAGTAGTATCGAAAAAAAAGTATCGTACTCATAAAAGTATCGAAACAAAAGTATCGATACTTCTAGGTATCGAGTACAAAAGTACTCAATAGAAAGGTCGCTTCAAATTTCGTACAAATACTGAACGACTGTTTCCAAATATGTCAGTCGACCAAAAAAAAAAATTGTTTGCTCGCAAACGAAAAAAAAACCGACTTCAATTACATTGACAGGTAATACAACGTAATAAGACGAAAAAATAGTCAAGTAAATACGCGCTATTAAAGATTACTCAAAAATTTTCATTATTTAACGTTGTGTCCATTTTTCAACCGACTTCCAAAAAAAGAGGAGGTTCTCAATTCGACTGTTTTTTTTATGTATGTTAGCTCAGAACTTTTGACTGGGTGGACTGATTTCGATAAAACGAACCGTTAAAAAATTACTCAAAAAGTTGTAATCAGATCTCGATCTAATTTAAACAAGACTACATGACAAGTAGCTTTCGATTAAATTAAAAAACGTCAAAATCGATACACCGAGTAAAAAGTTATGCGGTATAATACAACGTTGGTCAACGAAGAAGTAGTCAAGTAAATACGCATTATTAGATATAACTCTAAAAGTTCTTGTCAGATCTCAATTAAATTTAAATGAGACCACATGACACGCAACACCTTTCAATTAAGAGCGCGCATAATGCAAAATTACCAAACTTCTATTTGTTTTGACATGAAAAATTCCAGACCAAATCTTAAAATAAAAATATATGACAGACTACGTGATATTTGCAAGGTACCATATCAAAAACGTAAAATAAAGAAATTTCCTCGATAAAATATAATCACGAAGTAACCTCTAATTTTTATATTTTTTCTTTTTATACTCGATATGGTTATGACCATTAAGACAAAAATTTGATAATTAATTACATTTAAATATGAGTAAAGGCTATGCTTAGGCATTTAATGTAATTACTTTTAGTTTCGGAATTATATATAAAATAACATATTTGTCGTTTTTTACATTCGTAATGCGCTCAAAACTATATCGTCTATCGCACTCTGACACGAGGCTTTGTGTATATTTTGTTTCATCAATTAGTCACGGGCGCGCGGGTGAAATCTGATTTTTTGCTCGGTTTATGCGCCCTCTTAAAACAAAATTCATCGAAATCGGTCCACCCAGTCAAAAGTTCTGAGCTAACATACATTAAAAAAATACAGTCTAATTGAGAACCTCCTCTTTTTTTGGAAGTCAGTTAAAAAGGTCGTCGCTTCAAATTATCGTACAAATACTGAATAAATGTTTTCAAAATTTCAGGAAAACGTGTAATAGTACTCATGTAAATCTTTCGATACGATACCTGCCAAAAAGTACTCATTGAGTAAAAGTATCGAATGCAAAGTATCGAGTACTAAAGTATCGGTATCGAAAGGAAATGTACTCGATACCACAAAGTATCGATACTTTTTTCGTGTCCCTAGTCATAGAGAATAGGCTGTAGTTTGTTCATTGTTGTAAAGTGGTACGCGTTACTAGTTTTTGCGTTTGCAAGACATTTGTGTAAAGTACCCTAATTATCTATTTTAAATTTTTAATAAACAAAATATAAAAAATTTAAACTTCGATTAAAAATCAATTGGGAAAGTAAAACGTTAAAAGTTAACGAGAATATACTATTAACCCTACATAACCAGAATGAGTAGAAAATCTGAAAACATAATTGTTTCATCACCAAACGTAAAATATACAGATGATTACATATTTTCCGAATACGAATATAATGAAACATTGGTAACAAAAACGGAAAACGAGATAGTGGTAAGTGAAACATGAATGTATATATAAAACCGCCGGGTATTATTGATCGTGGAAACTTACGTTATGAACGTACTTGATGTATAAAATAAAAATTAAATATTTTTAGGCTTAGGTATTGTTATTCAATTGGGATTCTTTCTATATATTTTTTGTATTGCGTATTATATCGATGAGGAAACAAAAACGGCTAAAATTTAGATTATGGACCGTCGATTTAGATCTTCATATTTTTTCTGCTTATTTACGGTCACATTATAAATTTTGAAGTTAAATAGGTTAGGGTATTTTTTTTGTAACGAAATTATGCGGATAAACAGTCTAATTTTGAAGTTAGATAGGTTAGGGTTATTTTTTTTTTAAGTCCGAAAAATACCCAAAACCGAATCGGAGCACCCCACTATCCACGTGGTCTTGGTCTGTCTTACCCCTAGAGTGTTTTGTAAAAGCCGGAGGCGCGGAGGGAGGGCAGACCTCGCCCGCTGTAACGAAACACAGACACCCGGGCGAGCCGGAGAGGCCGAGGCTGGTCGCCGAAGGCGACCAGCAAGCCGAGGCTGCGGAGGCGAGCGTGGGTGTCTGCGTTTTGTTACGCAAGGGCGAAAGGGCTGCCCTTCCGAAGCGCCGGAGCCGTCACGGAATGAATTTATACCGATCAACTGTCAAATTTCGAGGTTAGGTCTATGAGATTCATTTTTTCTATGTTTTTCAAGAACGGCGCATTACCTTGTATCGTGAGTGGTATGGGGGGGTTTAGGGGGACCGCCGCTACCTCCCTCCTCCCACTCTCGCCCTTAAATTCGTGCCAAACGATCTAAATTCTTCTTCTAATCTTAAAACTTTAACCATGGATATCTCCATAACTATGGGATTCTGGTATGTGGGAGTGGTACTGGTGGGTAGCCCTCCCCTCCCCCTCCCCCCCGCATCCCTCAAACCCCCAAAAATCGACGGTCCACAGTCTAAATTTTAACCATAAAACTAAATAAAAAAATATTCAAATGATAACAAAACCGTTGTTTCCTTTTTTTGATGAATTGTAAACTTAAACCTCGATTTTTATTCAGACTACCCTAAATATTCTACCATGACATTTAAAAATATTAGATATGTATAATGTATAACTATGTCAGTAAATTATACATAATTATTTTACCATATATGTTCAAAACTGTGAGGGCCTATGCAAACCACGTTTTTTAAACGCGCTGTCGACGCGCGTTTTAAAAACGTGGTAGCCTACAAGGCTACTTTTGTTGCTTTAGATTTTACAAATTGTCTTTTAGTTTTGAAATATTGCCTGATTTTATATTAATATTTTCATATTTAAATTTTGTCCAGACAACTTACATGTAATTCCTACTAGAAATCGCAATTTTTTTAACCATGTTTGTATTCTGTTTCTATTTTGTTATTTAGGCAAAGCCATATAAAACTTCACTATGCATCCGAACTGGACGAAAAGTTGGAAGAGTGGGGGTGATGTTAGTCGGTTGGGGGGGCAACAATGGATCCACATTTACAGCTGCTGTCCTGGCTAACAAGCACCAGCTCACATGGAACACTAAAAATGGACAGATGGATTCTAACTGGTTAGTAATTGTATAATAACACATACTCAACACCATAGCATTGTTGGAAATATGCATTCTTTGGAATGTTCAACCGTACTGGTCAGACCCGGATGTCGATAGGGTAAAATTTGTGCCCCCGCCTCGAGCAGCAAGTTTGGAGGCAACTAAAAATGTTACTTTTTATCTATTTATCTAAAACACAAACATTACTGGCAACAAATACTATCAACAGAAGGTGTCTGGCAGTAGAGATTTCATATTGTTTACAATATTCTCTACAACATATATAAGAATCTGCCGTTAGAAAATAAGTAAAGTTAGTACAATTTTTACACCTGGCATTTGAGAACTGGCCGATGACCTCAGCTAGTGTGTATGTTCACTGTACACATTAATATTAACTATTGTATATTTATATTCTGTACGTCAGAAATCAGGTAAGGTTTGTCCTGGGATCTTGGACCAATGTATTTAGTTTTTGAATGAGATTTAACGTTGTGTAAAAGATTAAAAAGGCGGCTAAATAAATTATGATATTAGGATTATTAGGTACGAACTATCTATACCCGCTACACTCAACCTGCGGCCCGCGGTCCTAATGCGCATATAATATTTATGTATATCGTTTTCAAAACTTATTTTATTCATTAATAAAGGATCTACATTGTTCATTTGGAATTACGTTTTAATTAAAACCAAAATAATTTTTGCTTGCGGCCCGCGAACCGTGATTGAAACATGTTTGTGGCCACTATAAAAAAAAAAAGGTTGGGTATGGCTGATCTATACCATTGTACCTCAATCGCTCATAACGAGCTGTAAATAACACTGCTACTAAGGCAGTATACATATAATAATATAAATAAATAAATATCAACAATAAATACACGGTCGTCTATTCCTAAATTAAGCAACTTAATGCTTGTTATAGGTAACAGCCGACTGGTATAGCTACATTTTTTTGTGGTAAACATACTTATAATATATATACTTACATAAATCTATACTAATATAATAAAGCTGAAGAGTTTGTTTGTTTGTTTGTTTGAACGCGCTAATCTCAGGATCTACTGGTCCGATTTGAAAAATTCTTTCAGTGTTAGATAGCCCATTTATCGAGGAAGGCTATAGGCTATATATCATCTCGCTAAGACCAATAGGAGCGTTGCACCAATGAAGAATGTTTCACAATCGGGGTTTCTTTCCTTTTGAGAGCTTCCGCGGCGTAAACGGTTAAAGTTTCGCTCAAATCATGTATGACAGAATTTATCCTATTCCACGGGGACGAAGTCACGCGCAGAAGCTAGTAAATATACATATTACACGCAGACTCGGGGTGGGAATCCATCAATCGAACCCACAACCCCCAGAGCAGAAAGCAGGGTCTTTACAAACTGCGCCAACGGGATAGTCAATATAATAATGGGTTTATTTTAGGTTCGGCTCGATAACACAAGCATCGACGGTTCGCCTCGGTATCGATGAGAAGGGTAGCGATGTATTTGTGACTATGTCGAAACTCTTGCCCATGGTGCATCCTGATGACTTGGGTAAGTGAAATTTTCATACCACTAGGTCAACAAACAGTACGGTCCACTTGATGGTAAGCGGTACTGTAGCCTGTAACAATAGGAGCACCACAAGTGCTTTGCCGATTCTACCTCAAACTTTCTATACTGCACATTTCCAGGAGCTCTGAATACCTTATCCACCACAAAAAAACAACACTCCTTGAGGGCAGTGTTTATGACTTGCAGTTGTTTGGCTGTGATATATTCTGTAAGTTGGACTCAGTTGGTCCGCTCCAGATTTTGAGCTGGATATTTCCTGCTATTCACTACCTCATATTCTTCCAAAAAAAACTTTGGCGAGCTTATTTTACGATTGTATCCCGTCGGTTAGAACTTTTCTACCAGGTATTTGCTATTATTACATAGTATAGATAGACGCCGCGTTGGCGCAGCGGTCACAGTACTGGATTGCGATTGGCTGTTGCGCGGGCGGTTGCCGGTTCGATCCCCGCACACGACAACATTTGTATTGGCCATACAGATGTTTGCCGTGGTCTGGGTGTTTGTGCAGTCCTTGTGGGTCTCCCCACCGTGCTTCGGAGAGCACGTTAAGCCGTCGGTCCCGGTTGTTATCATGTACACCTGATAGCGATCGTTACTCATAGTAGGCAATATATCCGCCAACCCGCATTGGAGCAGCATTGTGGATTAAGCTCCAATCCTTCTCCTACATGGGGAAGAGGGTTATGCCCAACAGTGGGATATTACAGGCTGAATCGTGATCGTGACATAGTACAAAACAAAGTTGCTTCCCGCTGTCTGTATGCTTAGATCTTTAAAACTACGTAACGGATTTTGATGCGGTTTTCTTTTGTAAATAGAGTGCTTCCAAAGAAAGGTTTATATGTATTATGCATGCATAATGTAGTAGAGGAACACTGATAGTTTTAGAGGTTTCTAATGTCATGTCGTAAATAAACACATTGTTTTGCGCTTACATTGCAAATATTTATTTTTTATTTTATATTTAGTATCAGCATTGCACCTCTGCGAAGCCGAGGTGGGTCGCTAGTAAAATAAAGTGCCTAAAACTTTATTTATTTATTTATTTAACAGGTTTACCTACAGTTATTTACATCAATATAACTTAAAAATAATTACAAATATTAAAAAATTAAATGTAATAACTACTTACAGGTAAACACCACATGTATAACAATAAAGACATAACATAAAAATTACACAATTAGCAAACTTAAATAACTAAAGATAATCAAAACTAGAGACAAAAAAAAAAAAAAAAAAACAAAAAAAAAGACATTTGTTTTTTTTTTTTAAAACTTCCTTTAAAATACTTTTTTGAGATTTCTTGCATACAAATATTTCTACAATCTTAGGTAGTTCGTAGTTAGTACCTAACATAGTAGTTCGCAGGTATTATGTATAGTATCTGTTTAAGGAAAGTATTGTTCCATAACATACAGTGCCCAGTATCCCTGACCTACTAGCCGCTGTCCTGATTCTGATACGCAGGTATTGATTAAATAGTAAAATGGAGTACGAATGTATTTATTACTATTAAACGAGCAATTCTTGTATATATATATATATATATATATATATATATTTTTTTTTTTCTGAATCTCGGAATCGGCTCCAACGATTTTCGTGAAATTTAGTATGCAGGGGATTTCGGGGGCGAAAAATTGATCTAGCTAGGATTCATTTAAAAAAAAAGTCGTTTTATCCCTGTTTTTAGGCAATGAAAAAATATCATTAGAATACGAAGCTTAATTTCACCGTTGTCATTAAAGCTGTAATGGCGTAATTAGGAAGTCGGCGGGTGTCGAATCGTGTTGACCCGAGTTCCAATCTCAGTCTCCAGTTCAATTTTTTTTCTTTTTTTTTTTAATTTCACTCGTGATTTATTATTTAAATAACATTAAAATATAAAAATACCGAGCAAATAAAAAAAAAAACAAAAAAAAGAAAATACCGAGCTAGGCTCGGTCACCCAGGTACTGACAATACAAACAGCATTGTTATGAAAGTTTGTTATTCAATAGTTTTCATTCGAGTTGACATAACTGTATGTATGTATCTCTTTCATTAAATTTTAAATATTTATTGTCAATTAGTCGTAAACGTAATATATAGATATTTAGCATTATATTTCTGAATCAGTAAAACGTAGGTAGTTAAGTAGGGTAGGTATACGATAAATACCTGCTGCCAGGTTGTACAGCTTTTGATGTAATTAATAAATTGTATCTTTAATTCTGTTCCATGTTTCGGTCTGCATTTAAAGTATATCATTATTATTATTATTACTATCACCTTTTAATTAAAAGTTTACTTAAATTTAGTTGGCTTAAAAACCGTTTTTTTTAAACCAATCTCTGCTGCAGCTGTCTAGAGTTTTTCCTTTAGAAAACATGATTTTAACTGAAGCTTACAAGTTTCTGTTTTATTATTTATCGTAACATTGTTATAAGAAAATACGAGCTAGTGTTTTCTAAGAGAAAATCCTTTGTAACTGACTTTCAAAAAAGGAGTAGGTTCTCAATTCGACTGTATTTTTTATGTATGGTTAGGCTAGGCGCGCACTAGTGACTTTTTGTCACCGTGACTTTTTGTCACTGTCACCGCGTCCATCATCCCTAATGAAGGTGCGCGCATTTGGATGCGTGACAATTCGGTGACTTTTTGTCCGCGGAGGACGCCAACATGCCTGTGACGCAACAAAATGTCACGTGTCATATGTACGTAGGTTGGCAAACATGGTGTAGAACTTTCCACTTATCAGCCTATCACTCCAAAGCGGGTGAACCCAATACTTTTTATTATTGTATTTTTTTCTATTTCTAAAAACGAGTTCACAGACAACCGTCTCTTCGAGATCCATCTTATCGAATGCAAGAAACTGTCGCTGCAAGTGCGCGCAGTCACGAAAGTGACGGTGACGTGACAGTGACAAAGAATTTTTTGTCACGGTGACAAATGTCACTAGTGCGCGCAGGGCCTAAAATATGTATTTACACTGGGTGGACCGATTCCGATGATTCATTTTGATCGAAAAGTGGTACTTGTCATGTGGTCCAATTTAAATTTAATCGAGATAATTTGTCACTATTAATGCAGGCATTAGCCTATACAATTTTTCCGTCTTTCTATGTTGTACCTGTTATTTGTCGATGTAATTGAAGTCCGTTTTTTTTTCGTTTGCGAGCAAACACAATTATATTGAATGCTACTTTGTTCTTCATTTTACTAGATTTTATTGGAAAATACTTATTTTTGATAACCTATAAAATAACATAACTCAAACGACGATATACGTTTATACTTATCAAAAACATGTGTATGTTGATAGTGATCGATGGATGGGACATAAGCCCCATGAACCTGGCGGATGCCATGGTCCGCGCCAAGGTCATCGACTACGATCTCCAGCAGAAGCTCCGCAAGGAAATGTCAACGATGCGTCCAAGACCGGCCATTTATGATCCTGATTTCATTGCAGCGAACCAGGTAAGTGATTACAATAACTTAAATTATAACCTCATTAACAATCCGGTACTCTCTGTTCGTTACGAAAATCCGTTACTCTCTGTTCGTTACGAATTTTGACTGGAGAACACTAAAATTATTGTGTTTAAGGGACTTTACTGGTAATTGGTAAATTATAACGAAACAAGTTTTGCACGCCTCATAAGCGAAGCGGATGAGATTGTGCTTTACAAAAATCAAGCGATTTTTGAGATTATGAGGCGTGCACTTTTGGATTTTCCAAACTTTTTCGGTTTTTATCGCGGCTTATTAGGTTTTTTAGATGCCCGACGTTTCGGATACTTTACAGAAACCATGATGCGCGTTATTGGTAACGTTGATTGGTTTAATGGCTTTCAGTTGTGCCAGTGAAGCATGGTTGATTCCGCCATGTCACGTAGAGTTTAGAATACACGTAAGAGATTGATCGGTGCGGTTGAGAAAACAGTCTCAATATAATTTTGGAAACAGGCTAAATAGTCAGACTTTCATTGTTACACCTTAACCTAAAACAACACAAACATTTTATGTTAAACTAAAACTATAAATAGCTGTCTATTAGTAACTAAACTATGACAAACTACACTCGAGAGCAATTAATCCGGGTCACTTAAAGAATCCTAAAAATCTCGCAAACTAAGAATGCTAGCTTAATGAAATAAATTGTATTTAATAGACAATTAAATACTCCTTAAATGAAAGTAATAAAATTTATGATTTTATTTAAAAAAAAAAACGCCTAAAGAAAAAAACTGGCTGATCTCGCCTTAAAACAAAAATAGGAAACATGACATTTTTGAACAACATTACGATTTTTTTGAATTTTAATACTTCGTATTGCTTCTTCGTGCTTCCATTACTGCGTTTACCCGGTTTGGCGTACAGCATACACCAAATTTCTTATACGATTTTGGAGAATATTCTCCCATTCCTCTGTGAGAGCAATTTTGAGCTCATGAAGCTAAATGGGGGAGGGTTTCTTTGTTTTACGCATCTCCATAGTTTGTCCCAAGCATGCTCGATCGGGTTGATATCTGGGCTAGAGGAGGAGTAAGGGACAATAAAAGAGGATATGTGAGTTGATAAAGGTTTATCTAGCGATTAAGTTATTGTCAGGCTCTTGCAGAACGAAAAAAAAAACATTGACCCGTAGAGTTAGTTAGTAGTAAGACTTGAAAAATTCACAGAAAAATGTATTATAATCATTGAAATACGCCAAAACCAAAAAACAAAAAAATACACTATCCATTTATATATATACTAGCTGGCCCCGCAAACGTTGTTCTGCCATATATGTTATTAACCCCCTCTTTTTTCGGAATTTCGTAAAATCCGTTCTTAGCTGACCTCTACTCGGCGAAAGGAATATTCCTACCAAATTTCGAGTCTCTACGCCTTATGGTTCCAGATATATCGTGATGAGTCAATGGGTGGAAATCTCTTTTATATATATAGAAGATAATATTACATTACATTTCGTGTACACAATTTTGGAATATTCTTAAATTTGTGTTCTGGAAAAGGCGTCCTGTCGAAGTATAGGTACCTAATTAAAATTCTTGAAGCGGTCAATATTATGCTAAAGTAAAAACTTGTACCCGGTTTGCTAAGGTTGAGGAACGAGGCTTGAACAAATGCAGCTTTGGGAATCATCCAAGACTTTTCGTAAAATTTCCTTAGATTTTCTTTAAAAAAATAAAATAAAATTTTGTTTTCTGAATTTTCGTAATATTTTGTTGTATTACTTTACAAATAAGTTTTTAATATTTATCGTTTTATCTAAATTATAGCTGAATAGTAATCAAATTGAAAAAGTGACGTCATTCTTTCCGCCCAGTAAACATGGCAAACTATTTAGCTCGTTTGAAATAAATCGTGATGATGTGTTGAAGATAAAAAAAGCAAAACGTATTTCGCTTTCGCGAGAAATGATCGTCCATTTTGGTTACCTGTTTCCATACTGCCGTGCTTGGTAAAAGTCAGTAAACTAATCGAAATCTTCGAAAATATAATCAAAGTTTTGTATATGATTAAACTATCTATATTATAATAATAATCATCACTACAGCCTATCACAGTCCACTGTTGGACATAGACCTCCACAAGTTCGCGCCCGACATTATGACGCGAACTCATGTGTAATAATGTAGGTTTAATAACATATTTTATAATTGTAACCGTACAAGAAATTTAATGGTGATAACATTTTAAAAAGGCTTGGACTGACTTTTACCTATAAGCATGGCAGAATAACTATGAGTCGTATTTTGTTTCTATCTCTTACAAAATGTATTGACTAAAAGTGTTGGCAATAGAGATTGCAACGTTTTTCAACGCGGCCGGGCCCGGCCGGGTTATGTATTAGCGATGAAACCTAAGTAATTTATGAAAATTTTCTCTATATTAATGAAAAAAGACAATGATTCAAGGTTAATATTTATTTCAAACTGGCTTATGAACAATTATCACAATAATCAGCCTCACTCAAGTATCAAAATCGCACTTAATACAGAATTTATTACTTTTACTTATGGACGGAAAAGTAACATTAGTATTAGTAATTATTCATTTTAATAAGGTTAAGTAAGCAGGTTTTGTCTCTTTACTCCTTATAGTGTCTATTTGAAAACATTGTATTTAAATAATTGTGTGTGCTCGCAAACAAAAAAAAAAAAAAACGACTTCGATTACATCGACAAGTAATACAAAGTAATAAGACGAAAAAATAGTCAAATAAATACGCGCTAACAAAGATTACTCAAAAGTAGTAATCAGATCTCGATCAAACAAGGCTACAATACAAGTATTGGCCTTCGATTAAAGTAAGAATCATGAAAATAGATAAGCCCAGTGAAAAGTTATGCGGTTTAATACGAGACGATATACGGTCGACGAAAAAATAGTCAAGTAAATACGCATTATTAGATAACTCTAAGTACTTGACAGATTTTAATTAAATTTAAATGGGACCACATGGCACGCAACACCTTTCAGTTAAAATAAAGTTCATCGAAATCGGTCCACCAAGTCAAAAGTTCTGATCTAACATACATTTTAAAAAATTCAATTAAATTGAGAACCTCCTCCTTTTTGGACGTCGGTCAATAATAATCTAATAACGCAGCTTAAGGTACTAAACGTGTCATAAAGACTTAGATTAGATAGATAGATAAACTTTGGTAGCTTTGTTAATTGTTATAAACAAAACAAATTCTTGTTTGCTACAAGTAAAGTATGTTTTTTCTTCAACTTAGGCTATTAAGAGTTTAGACTAGTGAGTGTTACTATTACTAATTGACTAAATAGCGAAATCTTATATGATAGGTGTACTGTAACTGTAAACAAGCAAACTTGTATAGTCGCGGTTTACGTACCGGGCCCGGTGACCGGGCCCGCTTAGAATGGCCGGGCCTGGTTTGCAATCTCTAGTTGGCAACGAATACAAATAAAGTTTATGTAAGTACTCTAAAGTACTAATATATGTTTGGCACACCATATTATTAATTATGCAAGTGAACGCCAATTATGTTGTATTTATTATTAATATCAGTGACTGAAAATTATTTTTATAACGTTGTTATTCGAAATTCTATTTTAATATTCAACTGAAAAAAGGAATAATATATTTCATATAATGAAGTATATAACTGAGTATTTTTATATGGCAAATAAAAAAGTTCCCATCTATCAGAATTCGCTTTACAAAACTTCAGATTAATTACGTCATCGTACGTACATACGAGTATGTTAGGATTTTAGGAATCGTACGTATCTCTCCCTACATAATAATTATGTTAAGAATTTTACTTTTCATCCGCTATTAATATCTACCGGTTTTTAAAATAAAATACAAATATATTACATCGTCGCAATAGTATTGATTTTTATATGATTAAATCTAAATGTACTTCACTTTTTTTATTTACCTTAATTATTTCTCTGTACTAGTAGATGGAGGATTAATATGTTATAATATGGACCTTGCTTTATTTTATTTAAACACTTCCCGGCAATTTTTCCTAAATTTTTGCCAGGAAATGTTGCATGGAAGAGGTCACTGTTTACAAAAGCTCACATTCAAACTTTCTTATCCCTTATAAATTTATTTTAATATGAATTCTCTGATAGTTTATCAATGACTTATGAGCGAGATAAACTCTATTTGAAACCGGTAAATTGGCCCTAACACGTCTATTTAAACAAAGTTAAATTTAAAAATGGGCTAAGAATTGTTATTTCACGTCGAACGTGATCATTACATCGATCGATTGTTACACGGCTATACAGACCTCCTCATTTAGGAATCGAACAACCTGTATATTTGCGTTCCACATAAAATCAATAACAAGCATATTCTAAAAGCACGTGTATTACAATGTATATAAATTGTATTGTATTTCGATATGACAACTAAAAACAAATGCATTTATACAACGTAGCCAAAAATCTTGTATTTGCATCGTATGAAATCTCATTTAAATTGGAGATCGATAAACACGTGCAAATTGCGAGGTACGTCATAGCAACGTGTTAACGTACATCCGACGTCACAAGAATTATTTTTGAAATGGGATTCCCGTTTCTATCTGGTACATAATATAGTCCATAATTGCTTGACTGAATTACAATAGCTGTCCTCACATAAAATGGTCGGTTTTAGAAACACGATTTTTTTTCCGGGAGTTTTGAAATGGAAGCCACAAAATGTAATAAAAGTTAATTAAGTAACTTGTATTTCTGCTTAGACTTAATTTGACTGATTATTTATAGCTTCACATTAAATATCCTTTAAAAATTAGTCCATAAACATGTAAAAGAGTGATTAAAACTTATTTTTCTAAAATACTTCTTGCACTGTTTGCCTCGCTTAGCATAGTTTACTCATGACCATGGGTTGACTGGAAGAAATCGCTCAGAGATAAGTCCACCTTTGCCATAAACCTTAATATTATGTTATGTTTACATGTATTTTTTGAGTGCAATAAAGTATATAATATGTAGAGGCTTTCGCCATTACAAAAGGATATTTTTTTTATTTAATGACACAACAGTTTTGTTTAATAGAAATTTATAATAATCAACGTGTTACGTTTCGTAAATAAAATATTGCATAAAGCTTATGACAGCCAAGGTGAAATTATTCCTTTGACGTGTTGTATCATAAATGTACATAATGAGATGTAGAGTAGATGGGGCTCGGTATGTAGCTTAAACGTAAATTATACCCCGTCCGGCGACTAATGATCTTTTTGACAGCTTACGTTTATAAATTACAGTTGTTTTTTTTTTCGGAATAACGTACTAAAATTCTACTGTAATGTCATACTTTATTGACGATTTGATTGATTGAGTGAAGTACCCTGTGTACAACAAACAACCACAGACTATGAAACAGTTCTTGAAATAATAAATCGATAATAAATCGATCATATGATAAAAATAATTTTACGTCATGTGATTATTGTTTCTATAAATTTAATAAAAAAAAGTAATAAAAATGGTATCTATGACTCCAAACCTACTAACAAAGATATAGTTAAGTAATGTACAAGCGAATTCAAAATCTATTAAAATACTACAAAAAAGTCCGCGATAGCATATCTCTATCTCTTATGGTTGACTTACAATAACCACTGTTATGTTCAAATTTTTAATTAAAAACATTTAATTAACAACACGTTATTTTTAAAGCTACTCTCCTTAGTTCAGTATTAATCCTTATCCAAATTAGTTATATATGTTAGTTAACTTGGGAATTTAATGTAGATTAAAATTGCCCTTCACACTATATCAATCAGATGAATAGTTTTTGAGATATCGTCGTTAGAAGTAATTAGCAGCGAAACATTTAAAGCTCGGCGAGCCAGCGTTATTTCCTTGAGATGCTCGCCGCGAACTGAACAATGAATATTTTGTTAAATTCGACGCGGACGAAGACGCGGGCACAGTTAATACAATATAAAATTATAAAAACATTATTTAATCATAACTAGAGAACCAATACCGAAAAAGTTTATATTAAGGAACATTTATTTTGAATTCAAGTTAGATAATAATTTATATGAATTGAGGAATGGTCTAATTTAGTGTGTATAAAATGTTTTGTGATTGGAATTCTGTTGTAAGTACAGTGTTAGACATAAAACAAATCGTAATGTATCTGTGAACTGCTGGACAATTTTTGTATTTTACCCACATAAAATGTTGATATTATATTTTGTAAGTTACTGTGTTTTTAATGAGAAAATAAATATTCATTAAACCTATAATGCGCTATAAAGTTATATTATTTATATGTATAAATATTTCTATTTTACTGATTTATTATTTATATATTTCATTTATAATTTAAAAAAAACTAATAAACGAATAAATAAATAATATTTTAAAACTAAATGTATTTCATTAAATCGATTGAAAGTTCTTCTTAAATAAAATCGATTATTATTTCAAATCGAATCAATAACGTGTGAGGTAGTCACTAAAGTCAAAATTTCTTGAAGTGTCAAAAAGATCATTAGTCGCCGGACGGGGTATAATTATATTTAGTTACGTGAAAGCGAGAGAACGATATACCTCATCTAGTTCTGGTTAGACAACCCTTTGTTCCTTTAACCAGTAACGGATACATATATGTATGTATATTGACTTTAGTAAATAATATAGTAAAAAATAAATACCTACATAATATGTTTGTTTAACATACACACAAAATGTTATGATCTTAAATTAACCTCTGTCTGTTTTAGGTAAAAGCCGACGAATATTCTTATAGATTATATTCGTAATACATTTTCCAAATATTACCTACATGTACTTATTCTAGAGGTGTGAATCGAACGTGAAAACCCTGAAGCGGAAAACAGGGTAAATGTTAACTGCGCCAACGGCCTAGTCAAATTTCAATTTTTTTTTGGTAACTAATGATTGACATTAAGCCCTTAATCAAGCTTTACCAACAGTTACTATGTGAAACTTATAAACATTTATCGATCGTTCAGTCCAACTGCATTAGGTTACAGATGTGTTTGAGTACTGTTTTATAAACATGTATCACATAACCCGAGCTCATCCTACGATAATTGATCGCTTTAAACGTTTCGTTTAATGATTTATTTATAATTTCTTTACGTTTTCTTTTTCTATTGGACCCTTTCCAGAAACAGGTATTTATACAAATGTCGACCTCGATCGGGAATTGAGCTTGGGACTGACGGTGTTTAGGTGCCTTTTCGCACCACTATGCTAAATATTAGTGTCCGACCGAAAGTCGGTTTCCGGCCGAAACCGAAACCGAATATTCGGCCGTGGCTACAGTTTCGGCCGAAACCGAAACCGAAACTCACGTGGTCAAGTATAAAATTCCTTAAAATACTGAAATTTGGTGCATTTTACCCATTTACACACATTTTTTAATTGACATGAAATGGAAACACAGTATATCTATTAATTTTCTTGTAATCTTTTATTTAGTATTAGCTGTGCCCCGCGGTTTCACACGCGTTAATTGAAGGAAAAAATAGCCTTCCTCGTTAAATTGGCTATCCAAAACAAAAACAAAAAATTTAAATTCCAACCTGTAGTTTCTGAAATTAGCGTGTTTACAAACAAACTTTTCTGCATTATAATATATTTGCTTCGATATTTTTTAAAAACTGCGATATCTCCTAAGATTTTTATTGAAATCGAATGGTGTAAAGGGCAATTTTGTTTTAAATTAAATACTTGTGATAAAAAAAGTATTTATTTGCATAAGGATTTATATCATGTTTATAAAAACACCTTCGCAAATATTGCATTATTTTAGAACAAATTTGCTTAGCATATAAAAGGTTATAGTGAGCTAACCTTAAAATATAGACATATTATGCTGTCGCGGACTTTTTTTTAGAACTTTTAAAGCGAAACAATTCTGTCATGCATGATTTTTGCGAAATTTTGACTGTTTACGCAGTGCTCGCAGCGGAAGCTCTGAAAATGGAAAAAACCTCCCGATTTTGAAATATTCTTCATTGGTGCGCCGCTCCTATTGGTCTTAACCTGACAACGTATAGCCTTCCTCGATAAATGGGCTATCCAACGCTGAAAGAATTTTTCAAATCGGACCAGTACTTCCTGAGATTAAGGCATTCAAACAAACAAACAAACTAACAAACCTTTCAGCTTTATAATATTAAGTAGAGATAATTTAAGAAAAAAAATTGCGTGCGTACAAAGTACACATGTCTGAAGTGAAACTTTTTTGGCAAACAAATTAAAAAAAAAAAAAACTAATCGTTAACGCTGAAACTTACAATTATTTATTAATTTATTTTTTTTAAGTTTTTTGTTCGAAGTTTAACACGTCTACGACTAGATGGTGCTAGTAGTAGATTAAATCGCAATGGCATAATTATTTCTTGTTAGTACATATATGGCCACCATACATTTGTGTGCTGTGTGGCTACGGCACATAAGAATGTAGCCACCCCCTCTCTTCCCGTGGGTGTCGTAAGAGGCGACTAAGGGATAACACAGTTCCACTACCACCTTGGAACTTAAAAAGCCGACGGATGGCGGGATAACCATCCATGCTGGCTTTGAAATACACAGGCCAAAGACGGGCAGCAGCGTCTTCGGTGCGACAAAGCCAGCCCTGCGGTCACCAACCCGCCTGCCCAGCGCGGTGACTATGGGCAAAACACATGAGTTCGCGTCATAATGTCGGGCGCGAACTTGTGGAGGCCTATGTCCAACAGTGGACTGTGTTAGGCTGTAGTGGTGGTGGATACATTTGTGTAATTATGGAACAATCCAATATATCAAGTTGAAGCATCTCTAGCACTGGTTTTATTTGTGCTCCTGGTTGTGTTGGACAAGGTTTTGGGAATTAACACTAATTTAAAAAAAAACTAGTTGAAAAAATAGACAACGTTTCGCGGTGTTCCCAGGCGGTCACCCATCCAAGTATTGAACGTCATGCATGACGCTGCCGCGTTACCGGTCGCTCAAATTTTACCCCTCATGCGCCTAAAGAAGTTTCACTTCAAAAATATTAATAATATTTTGATTATTTTTTCAAATTAAGTTCTCATAGCAAAATGCTTATCAGTTATCAATAATCAAATCACTAATTGTTACTGTTTCATTAAATACTAAGTATTGGTATTTTGAAATCTTATTAATTAATACTTTGGTTTGTATTTGTCCTTAGAAGAATCATCAATCTCTTTTAGGCACCTCTTATATAAAAATAATAATTACTAAAATTACTATTACACTCTTTAGTTCTAGTCTCGACAAAGATAATCAAATCACACGTTTAGAATTAACAAAGATACCTAGATCACAATTAGTAGGACAGTTATACCTACTTACATTTAGAATTAAGTAACCCACTACTAAGCTACAGTAAACATTTGAATTGAAAACAGGCGAGCATGCTTCACTTGCGACCACTTCCGAAATCAGTTTCGGTTTCGGCAAAAGTTTCGGCCAATTTTGGCCGAAACCGAAACTGCCGCCGAAACTTGATTTTTGGCCGAAACTCGGCCGAAACCGAAACCGAAACCGAAACTTCGGTCGGACACTACTAAATATAGTCGTCATATTTTAGGGGTTCGAGCATGGGTGTATGTACCCTAGGGCCATAAGGGCCACAGGACGGGCCGACACTACGAGAGGTGATGCAACCTTCAACCTTAGCATACGTACTAGGGATGTGAAAATATTATCGATTTTTATTACAATAATAGATAACTTAAAAAAAGTTCAGCCGAATTATCTATACATATAATAAAATATTGGATATTTCCCCTGACTCGATTATTTAATGGAATTATGCAATGGGCGGCCTAAAAAAAATGGTCAGCCAAAAATTTCATCGAAAATAATCGACTATTATTATGAACACATTCCTAATACAGACGCTGCTTTTATCTTGTCCCCTTAATTTGTGGGGTGGAAAATTAAAATAGTCCGGGATGTTTAATCCTAAAATACGCCACTGGGCTCGAGCCGTTCTCAACTAACGATGACGATAGCTGACTGAAAATGTTATTGACAATCAAATAAAATCAATTACATGTATTTGAACAGCATTTTCCTGTTGTTTCGGAAGTCTGTGGTTGCCTTTGGTAATTCAAAGATTGATCTGTCTTATATTATATTCAATTGAAAAACCGCGTAAGTCGGTTTTACCCGTGTTCAAACTGTGTTCGATTGTTTTACGTTTATTATTATTGATCTACCCTAATGAATTATATCGAGATATATAATTCAATTGAGAAAAAAAAGGAAAAAAAAATTATACCCTGAGATTTATGACATAATGCGTTATAATTAATTCTTAAGCATTTTTATTATTACAGTAACAAGTTATACACTTTTGTTACACCTGCGTTTATGATTACTTCTCTGGAGCAGTACGTCACAGCGATATTTTCTTACACTGCATATCAAAAACTTCGTCGTTGAAGTTCTAAATTATCGACACCGTTATTGATTGTTATTTTTGGCGAGTTTTTGTTGGACGATGCATCGAATCTTTCGATTTTCTAGCAAAATGTTGATACCGACATAACTTAACGGTAACGTGTAACTTCGACTACACTATGCTTACCTACAGTACCTACTAATATAGATACTGAATATATAGACGTACTAGCGGACCCGGCAGACGTTGTCCTGCCCGGAAAACAGCTACCAAATTTGATAGCTTACATACCGATAGCAGCGCCACCTACCGGGTCCAATTGAGATAAAAACTACCATATCTCCCAAGTTGGCGAGAGTCCTTAGCCACTTGGCCAGTGAGCTTCTTGACGATCCACTCCGTTCCCAAGTTGGACCAAATTACACGTGCTTACAAAATTTGATAAAAAGTGGTTCAGTAGTTTCGGAGTTTATCGGTAACATACACCGTGACACGAAATTTTAGACTTCAATTGGTCACTAGGCTAATTTCTTGTTTTACTCTTATTGCAAAATGTTTATTATGCCCAATGAAATAAAATTATAGGCTTTTAGTTTAAATAATGATTGTTATAATTTAATGAAGGTGGACCGCGCTGTGCACCTCATCCGTGGAACGAGACACGAGCAGTACCTTCAAATCCGAGCCGACATCAAGGACTTCCGCGACAAGAACAAACTGGACAGGATTATTGTACTGTGGACAGCCAACACTGAAAGGTAATTCGCTTTACCTTTAACGTTTTTTATTGAGCAAATCAGGAATTATCTTGTTCAAAATTTAGTAAAGCCCGACTGGTACTCTAACTTTATAGACGAACACAGCTAAAAGAAATGCGTGCGTACGAAGTACACATGTCAGAAGTGAAACTTCTTTGGCAAACTAATTTAAAAAAAAAAACGGATAAGAAAAGCGAATTGAAAAAAAAGCCAACGTCACGCGGTGTTTCCAGGCGGTCACCCATCCAAGTACTGACCGCGCCCGACGTTGCTTAACTTTGGTGATCGGGCGATAACCGGTGTATTCAACGTGATATGAACGTTTAAAATTCGTGACGCCGTGACGCGTTTGATCCGTAAAAAATTTACCGCTCAAAGTTTCACTTCAATAATACCTACTGCTCTCGAGTGTGTTGTGTCTTGTGTTCCAGTGGTGAGTAAGGTAGACAGATCTGGGGATGGTCGTTGTTCACAATAATACAGCGAATTGTTACATACAAAACCTAACTCTACTTGACAAAGGTAATTGAATAGATATTCTCATATTCTGTTGGACATATTTAAACTAATAAATAAAATTGGAGTGTCTGTTTTTAATATTAAAATAATCACTTTTTACTAAATGCATATGGATCTATACACGGAACATATACCAAAATAACATTATTTACAATTTTTGTCTGTCTGTCTGTCTGTCTGTTTGTTCCGGCTAATATCTGAAACGGCTGGACCGATTTTGACGGGACTTTCAATGGCAGATAACTGATGTGATAAGGAGTAACTTAGGCTACTTTTAATTTCGATTTTTTTTTATAACTGCGAACTGAACACTCACTTTATTGTTGAATTCCACGCGGACGAAGTCGCGGGCACAGCAGCTAGTTATAAATATAAACTGATGAGAATCAAAATGTAACCGGAACAAACATGTACAATAAATTATTGGGCTCTCGCAAATGAGCGGTAATTAAACTGAGATTTCATAATGTTCTAAAAACATATGTTAATTTTATTAAAAGTTATACTTGTTTATTTTGCCTGCGTTTTTTTATTTTGCCCGCGTGAAATAGTTATAGTGCAAGTATTGGACTAAGTGCCTAAATACAAAGTTTCATAATTTTACCTTTGACAATGACTAGCTTCGATACAAGATTGCATTTCTTATTTCAACCCCTTGGAGACTATTTTTTCCGATAAAACTTCGTTTATGTCCTTTTTCGAGGTTTAGTATCTCTGTACTAAATTTCACCAAAATCGATTCGTTGGTTTTATGCGTGAAACTGTGACGAATAGACACAGAATTACTTTCGAACTTATAATATTACAATCAGTTTTTTTTTGTATATTTGTCAAGTTCATGGATTACTATCAGAAAGCAGTGACGAGGTTTTGCTTTGACAGTGAACTTCACCTTATAAATAGAAGGTAACGTGCTACCTATAGGTCTATTCATTATTCAATTTTGA
This sequence comes from Melitaea athalia, assembly GCA_905220545.2. Classification (NCBI taxonomy): domain Eukaryota; kingdom Metazoa; phylum Arthropoda; class Insecta; order Lepidoptera; family Nymphalidae; genus Melitaea; species Melitaea athalia. The sequence goes on from HG992193.1 coordinate 3,896,808, forward strand.
AGCATATTACATGGTAGTAGAGTTAATTTTACTTTGCTTTAAATATTATTGCGTATTTTCGCGTTTATCTTTGTTAATGCAATCGAGTTGAAGGGAAATATACCGCGTTTGAATGGAATGGTAGTTAGTGATGCACGGTGGATGTAAAGCTAAAGCGTATCGATATAATTTTGATAAGATGAAAAAACGTTTCTTTGAGACACACACTTTTTACGGACAAAACTAAAACAATTATGTGACAAAAAAAAATAAACAATCCAGAAAAGGAAAAATAAACCAACAAAATATACAGTGACACATAGAACGGTTAAGATCCAAAAAGACATTTAATACATTATTTCATACCATATTGGTGTGAAGAATAAGTGAGTTTATTTTGGTATCAACAGGGACAAAGTTGTGAGAATAATGGTATGTTATCAGTAATAAATAGCTATGATGGTAATTGGTATGTGACGCGACCTTGAAAGGACTTGTTACTACATACATCTAAAGTTCTAAACGATTAATTATAATTGGTTGTGTTGCCAGTTACTATGATATTAATGTAAGTCGGTGCTTGTAGCAGAGGGACCATACATTCATATATCTGTAAATAAATGAAATACCAAACTATTCGAGTGTTTGTTAAACTATAGGAAAATGAAAAGTAGTTCTCCGCTTCACTGCTTACTATAATTAAATCTGTGTAGTGAGACATAGGAATTTATTTAGTTTGTTTCCCATGGTAAATGTATTAACTTAAATGCATAAGAAGTTAAGAACATGAAATATTTCGATGGATGTATAACGTATTATTCAAAAAATATTAAATTGTTATGAAAATTTCTGCAAATCCCACAATACTGTTGTAGCTTAAAGTTAGTTCGTTTTAAAATATTTGCTTTTTAATAGTTACATAATGTTATTGTATTTACGAGTATATTGTAATTTTTTTGGCTGTGTTTATTAAAAAGTAATATATATAATAAGTATATATATATATATATATATATATATATATATATATATATAAGTGAGATTAATTGCATAATCTACTAATTTAACGCGGCGTTAGTCATACATTAGTTATTTCATTTGAAAATGAACCGGGACTTTTTTATCAGCACATCGTTTACATCGAGGATTATTCTTAAAATTAACAAAAGTTTAATTTAGTACGTGTGCATTTATAAATAACTTTTATGATATTATCTCAGTTACAACTCGTTAAGTTCCGTTTCATACTTATTATTAAATATGCTTCTATAGTCAATGTTTAGTCATGTTTTTCAATACGACTGGATATGTGTTGAGATTATTAGAAATAATTTGATACGCATTATTAGGAATAACTCATAAAATACCCGTCAGATAGTAATCAAATTTAAATGGGGCCACATGACAAGCACTAGCTTTTTTATCAAAATCCATACACTAAGTAAAAAGTTATGAGGTAACCCTAAAATGCAGTCGAACTGTAAACAGGGGCGTAGTGAGGGGTGGGCAAGGGAGGTGGGCATCATCCACCGGGCGCTACTCACAAAGGTTTTTTTGCGGGCCATTTGGCGCCCCAAATGGCCCGCAAAACTAAAACTTGCTGGACATATTATATGGTTTTCGAATGAGGGGGCGCTAAAAAGGTATTCTGCCCCGAACGTGCGGAATGGGGGGCGCTAAAAAGGTATTCTGCCCCGGGCACGAGGAATGGGGGGCGCTAAAAAAGTATTGTGCCCCGGGCGCGAGTTAAGCTCGCTACGCCACTGACTGTAAACCTCCTCCTTTTTTGAAGTCGGTTAAAAAGGGTTGCATTGTAATGTAGAGTAATAGGCAGTACCATGATCAAGTGCCGAAATATTGGGAATTCAGAAAGACCAACAACGTACAGCGTAAATCTTCAGTTTTAGGTCTTAAAAAATACTGCCTTAGTACTTTGTAGATATAACTTGTAAGGTTTTATGTACTTAAAAGTTATTGTACCTATAGATTCTGTGAAGTAACAAAAGGAGTTCACGATACGTCTGAAAACTTGGAGCAAGCCCTCCGCCAGAACAACAACGAGATATCGCCCTCTACTATTTTCGCAATGGCCGCTATTGATGAGGGGGTAAGTGGAAATGTTTCTCATAAATGTAGCAAAAAAAAAAAAGTAATAATTTAACTAAATTTTTAACTTTCTATTTTTTTTTGCTTTTTTTACATGATTTTTACGCCAAAACTACGATGGTCTATTTTGAAAAACCTTTGACCCTACCTGTAGAGACAATAACCCTTCACTAAATAATATACTATGTCAATAGAAAATAAATCTGCTAAGTTTGTTTTCAAAAGAACTGTATTTCTTGAAATAATTTCTTATATCTTTTTTATTTCCAAGATTTCTCATCTAACAGTTAACGGATAATGGTTAACGGTTAACGGTTTGGCGATGTACTTTTTTGACGTAGAATGTCTACAATATAAATTTTTAGAAAGTCATTATGCATCAAGCTGTGTTTTGGTTAAATCCGACAAATTAAAGCAAAACCGACAGTCTGAATTCTTTTGATTTATTTACATGTTTTATAGAAAATATTTTACTAAATTTGTTCGCGTTGTCTAAATTGTTTTTTTCTCGTTCAATAAAATAACTCTCACAAAAAACTGGTTTGGTTTGGTTGCATTTACCTACTATCACTCATTTTTTGACGTGACAACGTCTAATAAATCGATGAACGCCGGCTGCATGCACGAAAAAGGATGATCACCGTCCCGTTACGCTCATTGTACGCTTGCGCGGCATCTATCTCTCTTTCACTCGATTGGCTTATGCGTCCGAGGAGATGTTTTGTTATAACGTTGTCACGTTAAACTATCGTCCCTAATTCACGATTTCGATTAAAAAATTCAGATTTTATTAATGGCCACTGAAAAAATTTAGCTATAAAGCAGGGGATACACATGCCCGCAGCTTGCACACTAGCATACCAGCTCCTTGCAAGTGCCAGCTACAGTCATGTGTATTCACTAACTGGCATGCCTGTAACTGGAAGCTAGCTAGTTGCAAGTAGCTAGCACAACATTTGATTTTCTTGCATGCCCGTTGGGGGAGGGGACGCGGGAGGCTGCTAACCTGGCACGTGTGAATAGACGCGACAGCTACGGGCATGCCAGTAGCCGCTTCATTGTGGCCGTAGGTTAATAATTAACGTTAAATGGTTTCTGTAACCATCATGATCTTCTTGAAGCATTACTTTAAGCAGACAACTACTTGCTCCAAAATCTTCCCTTCTACTAATCCAATCTCTTACCCAAACCCGTCTTCGTTTTTTCTTTTTATCTCTCATTAATTTTGCTACACATTCAATTGCTAGTAACAACACGATTTTGTTTAATTCACTTCGATTGTTATCCATGTTTGGTCCGCAAAAATAGGTAGACGTACGAAATACTCTCACGAACTGTCCTGTGTATACGCAAGGGTAATACTGGTATGCCAGGGCACAGCCTGCATGCCAGTATTACTTGCAAATGTATCCGCAGTGTGCCAGTTACTCGTACATGCCAGTAACTTTCATGCCAGCTACTTTCCCGATTTACTGGCATGTGTATCCCTAGCATAATTTTAATAGAGTATAAAATAAACATTTCAGTGTTGCTACGTCAACGGCTCGCCCCAAAACACGTTAGTTGACGGCGTGATCGAGAGAGCTGAGAAAATGGGCGTGTTTGTGGCGGGCGATGACTTCAAGTCCGGCCAGACAAAGTTGAAGTCAGTTTTAGTGGACTTTTTGGTTTCTGCTGGTGAGTCTAATATTATGTAAATTCTTATGACTTATGTGTGTTTGAATAGGCGTCTGGAATAAAAATCGTGAAGTATTATACAAATAATTTGTAGCTGAAGATGACTAGTTCTGCTGAGAACAAACACTTTATACTACTAAACAGCTTTTTTTTGCCCGAAATGTTCCATATTTTAATTGTATGCCGGCAAAAAGTATTTCTCCGCGATTGTAACTGGTATACTGCTGTAATGAAGAATGAAGTCATGTGCCTAAAATTGACCAAGTTGAAGTTCGAAGGTACATCAAGTATTTATTTATGCTTTATGAATCTAACGTACAAATCAAGTCTCGACTTTGCATGCGTACTAGAATTAAATTATAAACCGTTACGTTGTATAGCAGTGGCGATCATAGAATTCTTAAGTACCCTATGAATTGCTATTCTTTACAACTTCTTTTCCTTATTACATTTATCTAGTATAATATAGAGTCGATTTTGTGGTCAGGTTTAAAGCCAGTGTCAATTGTGAGTTACAACCATCTTGGAAATAACGACGGCAAGAATCTCTCTGCACCGAGGCAGTTCCGCTCAAAGGAGGTAATTATTAATAGTAATTAGTAATAATAAGATGTATATATTTTTATTCATCTAGGTAAATAAGCTTATACCTCACCGGTAAGGGATTACCGTAGCCTATAGACGCCTGCAACACCAGAAGCATCGCAAGCACTTTGCCGACCATACCCTCGAACTTCCGTATGAGCTCTGGCCACTTTACTTCATCACAGGAACACAATACTGCTTGAAAACAGAAGTTTTATCTGTGATCTGTACTTCCCTAGTCGGGCTGCTTGTCGGGCGGTCAGATTTTGAGCAGGATATTTCTTGCAACACTCTACCTCAATTAATAAAATGAAATATAATTGAATCGCTCGATTTTTTGAAGTGAAACTTAAAATCGTTTTATGAACTAGTTTTTTTCGAATTAGTTGTCCAAAGAAGTTTCACTTCTGACATTTGTACTTTCTACGCACGCATTTTTGTTTGATAAACGTACCAATATTAAAGTAACAAGTTGAACAACAGATAACGAAGAGCAACGTGGTGGACGACATGGTGGCCAGCAACTCCGTGCTGTACGCGGCGGGGGAGACGCCCGACCACGTGGTCGTCATCAAGTACGTGCCCTATGTCGGTCAGTGCACATTATATTCATTATTCTTGTAGTTTCATTTATGTTTCGTTTTTGTAATATTTCAATATGGTCATATTTTTTTCTCTGGAAATTAAAAAAAAACATTACACACACAAAGTTTAGTGTTCAAAGTGTCACCAAAATTGTACAACGCATGAAACCCCGTTTTTTGTAATATTATGAAATCAATTACGACTGTAGCCATTTAACGTCAGATGGCTTCGTCCGCTCGTTTGCCACAAAAAAAGTAAAAAAAAAAACGAATGTGCTTCAGACCACACGACTGAAGTAAAACTTTCTAGCTCTATCTAACATCTCCCTCTCAACTTCCATTCGACTTGCCCGATCACACTTAAAGAAGTCTAACTTCAAAAATACTCGTTTCAGGTGACTCCAAACGGGCCATGGACGAGTACACGTCGGAGATCCTCCTGCACGGCACCAACACGCTGGTGGTGCACAACACGTGCGAGGACTCGCTGCTGGCCGTCCCGCTCATACTGGACCTGGTGCTGCTCACCGACCTGTTCTGCAGGCTGGCCTTCCGCAAGGACGAGGCCTCAGGTATGTCTACTGGCCGTCCCGCTCGTACTGGACCTGGTGCTGCTCACCGACCTGTTCTGCAGGCTGGCCTTCCGCAAGGACGAGGCCTCAGGTATGTCTACTGGCCGTCCCGCTCGTACTGGACCTGGTGCTGCTCACCGACCTGTTCTGCAGGCTGGCCTTCCGCAAGGACGAGGCCTCAGGTATGTCTACTGGCCGTCCCGCTCGTACTGGACCTGGTGCTGCTCACCGACCGGTTCTGCAGGCTGGCCTTCCGCAAGGACGAGGCCTCAGGTATGTCTACTGGCCGTCCCGCTCGTACTGGACCTGGTGCTGCTCACCGACCTGTTCTGCAGGCTGGCCTTCCGCAAGGACGAGGCCTCAGGTATGTCTACTGGCCGTCCCGCTCATACTGGACCTGGTGCTGCTCACCGACCTGTTCTGCAGGCTGGCCTTCCGCAAGGACGAGGCCTCAGGTATGTCTACTGGCCGTCCCGCTCGTACTGGGCCTGGTGCTGCTCACCGACCTGTTCTGCAGGCTGGCCTTCCGCAAGGACGAGGCCTCAGGTATGTCTACTGGCCGTCCCGCTCATACTGGACCTGGTGCTGCTCACCGACCTGTTCTGCAGGCTGGCCTTCCGCAAGGACGAGGCCTCAGGTATGTCTACTGGCCGTCCCGCTCGTACTGGACCTGGTGCTGCTCACCGACCTGTTCTGCAGGCTGGCCTTCCGCAAGGACGAGGCCTCAGGTATGTCTACTGGCCGTCCCGCTCATACTGGACCTGGTGCTGCTCACCGACCTGTTCTGCAGGCTGGCCTTCCGCAAGGACGAGGCCTCAGGTATGTCTACTGGCCGTCCCGCTCATACTGGACCTGGTGCTGCTCACCGACCTGTTCTGCAGGCTGGCCTTCCGCAAGGACGAGGCCTCAGGTATGTCTACTGGCCGTCCCGCTCGTACTGGGCCTGGTGCTGCTCACCGACCCGTTCTGCAGGCTGGCCTTCCGCAAGGACGAGGCCTCAGGTATGTCTACTGGCCGTCCCGCTCATACTGGACCTGGTGCTGCTCACCGACCTGTTCTGCAGGCTGGCCTTCCGCAAGGACGAGGCCTCAGGTATGTCTACTGGCCGTCCCGCTCGTACTGGACCTGGTGCTGCTCACCGACCTGTTCTGCAGGCTGGCCTTCCGCAAGGACGAGGCCTCAGGTATGTCTACTGGCCGTCCCGCTCGTACTGGACCTGGTGCTGCTCACCGACCTGTTCTGCAGGCTGGCCTTCCGCAAGGACGAGGCCTCAGGTATGTCTACTGGCCGTCCCGCTCGTACTGGACCTGGTGCTGCTCACCGACCTGTTCTGCAGGCTGGCCTTCCGCAAGGACGAGGCCTCAGGTATGTCTACTGGCCGTCCCGCTCGTACTGGGCCTGGTGCTGCTCACCGACCTGTTCTGCAGGCTGGCCTTCCGCAAGGACGAGGCCTCAGGTATGTCGGCGGGACTTCTGAGATACTACTGCGCAGCATCACCACGATGCTTTATTAGTTTTGAAGCGTTTTATTATTGGAAATACTGTGATTGTTGGGATCGGTGTCTTGTGATAAATAATTAAGTAGGCCGTATTTTGTATTGTATCGTATATAATGAAAGAAGAAAGAAAAAGTACAAATATATGACGATGACGCGGCGTCGTGCCTAGAAGTTTTTTAGGGTGCGTTCACACTGATGCGCGATGACGGCGGAGGCGTATGGTGGCCACAGTGACGCGCGCGGCGCGAGCTCATGTAGCGATTTGACGTATATCAGGGGTTGCAAACTATGGACGAGGATTTACTATTTTTACTAGACAGTCATCAAATCATGAGATGGGAGGTGTTGAACATTAGAGATGGTGTGCACGAAATAAATAAAAACAAAATAAGTGGTGAATTTTTTAATTTATATAAAGAATTGAGACTGTACCCTACAAAATGATTATAGTGTATACTGCCATTTTACCACTAGCAATATTATTACAATTTATACTCGTCCATTCGATTATTTTCTTTTTGACAGTTCAAGAAAATTTGAAATTAGTGCCCACGAAGTATAGATACAAAGAGTCCGAACGTAATGTTGAAAGTATGATCTCAATTTAGGGGATAGAATTTAAATTCTAATTTAAATTTTAATTACCCCACGTTAAAAAATTGGTGTACAATACAGAAAGCGCATACATATATAGCGACAAGACCGAAATGGTTCGATACCCCTGCCACCCGCGCATTAGATCGCTTGCTGACTAGGCCCGTAGTGTGGACAGAACGCGCAGATAGGAATGTTTGAAAACTACGCGCGGTATCGCTCAGTCACGTCGCGTCGGCTTCCGCCTTAGCCACTGTAGTATGGACGCAAAGACGCGTTTTATATGTTCGATATTTCGCGCCCGTCGTCGCCACCGCGCTAAGCTCGGAATGTGGACGCACCCATATTCGCTCGCAGCGTTCGCCACTGGCCGCGCCTGACCCAAGGGTCTTTGAGAGTGATTTATTTTTCAATCAATATTTTCTAATCTCTTCAATAATTTCTAAACTAGGATTATGGAATGGAATGGTCAATTTAGCCTCTGTATTCAATGCGATAGTCCCCCCCACTAATCCCCCCCCCCTTCTGTCCGCAGCGTGGTCGCCGCTGCACCCGGTGCTGTCGTCGCTGGGCTACCTGCTGAAGGCGCCGCTGGTGCCGGCCGGCGCGCCCGTCGTCAACGCGCTCTCCGCGCAGCGCGCCGCCCTCGTCGACTTGTTGCGCGCCTGCATCGGGCTGCCTCCCGCGCACCAGCTGCGTCTCGAGCACAAGGTGACACACACACGCGCACACTGCCATGCGAACACGCGGACATGCGCTAGAGGTCGATTTAGACCAAACGAACAAAGAGCTAGAACGAGAGCATTCTTTCTTGATCCGCGTAAACGAAAACTCGTATTCAGCGTTTACATAAAATGCTCTACGCCTGTTTACACTAAAAGAATTTGATATAGTGGGGATAGAATGAGCATTCGCTCCTCTGATGTAAATCGACACTAACGTGCACGCACACACGCTCGCACGCATTTACACACACATGCGCGCACGTCTCTGCGCGTCCGTGTTCCAACATGCATACTCACACTTGCACGTACTCATACGCACGCAATTTTTCTTGCAACAAACGTTTACGCATCCAAAAGCAAATACACACAATCTTAAGCAACCTATCGTACCCACACGCATTTAGTTACTCACATGCGTATGCGCACTGTTACACACTGATATGTATAATCACTTAAACTTCACAAATATATATATTATGACAGCGTAAATTTGTTAATTATAAACTATAGGCCCTCGTATGGTATTAATTCGCATCACAGATATATCCCTACGACTCAGGTTAAGAATATTACTCATAATCATATATGACGTACGTCCTGAAATCATCGTTTTATAATAGTAGTTTATGCAACTGTCATATAATGAAGGGTATTAAAACACGAGTGTGAGGTTACTATTATGAAAACACTCGTTACTATTATGAAACTCGCTGCGCTCGTTTCATAATAGTAACGAGTGTTTTAATACCCGTGTTATATGCAGTTGCATACACTACTTTATCTTCACTAATGCAATTAATCAAACAACAAGAGTAAAAGCTGACAATAGTTTATTTATAATAATTGTTAAAATTTTGGATGGTACAATTTTGAAAGTTAATGTTAATTATTGATCCAGCAGCTGTAGCGGTCGCGGGGCAAGCAGTAGAGCTCGTAGACGGAGTCGGAATATTTATAATTACTTCATTCGTCTTGTTTTCTATACTGTTCAAGATCGTATTTGAGACTTGAATTTTATTCAATATTCTTTTTCATATAATTTTCTAGATTTTTCTGGCAAAAGATTGTGAGTTAATTTTGTTGCCAATTCTAGAATGTCCGGGGGCGTACAAATATCATCGTCGCTATCCATTTTTAACTTTTAATTTATTAAATTAAATTCACGCGTACGTGTATTGTCACAGTGATTTTGCCGCCATTAAAATCTAACCAATGAGAGCGCAGCTGCGCGCATGCGCGCGATGTTATAATGAGATTTTACGATATCGATGTGGATATTATACCATCATGTGAAATTGCTTAAATTGAGTGTTTTGTTGTCTGCGCTATAACAGTAGTAATTATAAGTCAAGTATTGGAAACATAAGTAGAATGTTACAACATTAGTGTAGATAAAATATTTTTTATTTCAGGTTCCGTTCTTAATGTCAGAGCTCCACTCAGGCGCCATGTTCAAGTCCGCACCACCGACGAAGAAACAAAAATTAACACACGAAAATGGCGACAAGTAAAAAAATCTCAAAAAATATGTGTCGAAGTATGTGTGAGAAAGACGATTGAGATCTAAACAAATTAATACTAGTTGCCCGGACAGACTTCGTTGTATCAATAGTTAATAGCAAAAATTAATATTTCTAATTTTTTTTTGTATTAAAACCTTCCGTGGGCCTTAAAGAAACATATTTAAAAAAAATTTAGCCTAATTGGTCCAGCCATTCTCCAGTTATGCGCTTAGCAACATTTATTTTTATTTATATAGATGATTTATTTTAGAATTATTTTTTTTAATTTCAAGTTATACGCAACAACAGTTAGACGCTTCTGAAGCGTGATATTCACACAAATATATTTTTACTATAACACGCTATATTTTATTTTATTTTTCAACTTGTGATGTTTTTGCGATAGTTTTAACGCTTAGGTTTGACGATTATATTTATTTATAATTAATTAAATACAAAAAAACTCAGAGTATTATGTAGTTTAACGCAGGTTAATAGAAGATCTTTTATTTTGTTTTGGTTGTTTGTGAAATGTTTTAGTTGGAATATGTTACGTTTTGGCTGTGTCTTAATGAGTAATTGTTCGATTTCATAAAAATATTCTATCACTATAAGTAAATAGAATGAATATAGAAAAAAAAGGTCTATTTTGTCATATTTATACGTGTATTAGATACATTCCTAGTTTGTATGAAAATATTTAAATTAATCAATATTGTTTTGTTTTTAAGTTTATTAAAAAATGAATAATGTTATTTAAAATAACAATTTATAACACATAACACAACATTGAAGAATATCCTTAAAAAAAAAACTATAAATTTGCTATAGCTTTACTAAGATCTGATTTTTCTATATGTTAAAAGAGGAAATATGGTATTTCGATGTCTTTACAAATTATTCCTAAAATAGTTTTGAGAATCGATTTGAAGACGAAATTTCCCTGCTGAAAGTTCCAAATAAAAAACGATGATTGTATGGGAAGTTTTAGCTTAGAATTGCAAATAGCCTATCTGGAATCCAGATAGCCCAGATAAAAACAGAAAAATTGTTTGAGTTTTGGAATCCCTCTTTCAAACACACAATAATTTATAATAACTTCCCATACAATCATCGTTTTTTATTTGGAACTTACAGCAGGGTTCTTTACAAATTATTACTAAAAAAATGTGAAAAATTACTGTCAATAACTAACACAGTAGATTGTTTACTTATTCATGTTCATTAAAGTTATGTAGTGAAAATATTATTATAAAATTTCACCATATAGGCGTGTGTCATAAAACATTACTTAATAAAAGTGTGTGTTTTGATGTTTTATTAGTGTTTTAGATCTGCCAGTATTTGTTAGTGTCGTAGGGAACTATGTGCGAAATTGCATTTATAGAATTATATTTTTAGAAAAAAATATTAAATGTTAAATCATAGTGAAGTTACTCTTGGTGCCCATCGTTCCTTCCTTGAAACTCAATAACTTATTATAAATAGTAGTCTGAATACAATTTGAAGAAAATGTAATTTAAAAACTGAAATCTTATAAATATTTTACTATGGCATAGAAGTAAGAAAAGAAATTTGTAAAAACAGTTTGGAACATTTGCAGGTAAGAAATTATAGTTCTAACTGTGTTATTGAAAACATTGTTTAACGCCAAACTTCGATCTGTTTAGAATGATTAAAGGCTATGTGTTTTATTTTACTTCTTGCACGTACTTATATTTAAATAAATTTATTTCTTAATTGAATTATTAGTTTTATTTCTATATTATTTAGCAACTTTGTTTTGTTTCGTTATTTACTTTTGTAAATATACCTAGCATCACCTTTGCTTTCCATAAATATTACATTTATGATGATTTATGAATGTCACTGTAATATTTAAAAAAAAAATTGTATGAAATTACAAGTATATTAATTAAATTTTTTATTTTATTCACAACAAATTGGAAAAAAATTGACATCAATTGGTTGGAGTAAACCATGGATTTTTTAGATTGTCAATTATTTTGTTACAACTAAACGAGAAATGAATCGACATAGTCTATTCGACAAGTTGAAAATTTTCGAAAATAGAGATACTGCTCTTAAACTTATGTGTAATAGCTCATTGGATCCGGAATGACCACTAGAAAAATGTTCTAAAAGCGTGAAGTTTGTCGGTATTTACAAGTTAAACGATTGACTAAAAAATTTTCTCGTTGAAAAATTAACTAAGTGAAATTTCCAACGGGAATTAAGTATTTATAGTGTTCAAAATACCATATTTTTTTAATACAAAAAAAAAATTAATACCTTAAATAAATTAATCAATGTGTCGTACTCGCTTTTGACGCACAAACTAAAAAATGTCACACATTTGCAGCATTGCATTTTGACGCACAAACTAAAAAATGTCACACATTTGCAGCATTGCATTTTGACGCACAAACTAAAAAATGTCACACATTTGCAGCATTAAATTAAAATTAGAAATAATGGAGATAAAGTTCCTGGAGCTAGAAGTCTTTTATTGGACATCCTCTTTCAGAATCTGTTTTTGAAATTTCTTAAATATTAATAGTTTATGAAACGTTGGCAAAAAATTAAATGCCATTTTTTCCTTTTTTTAATTGTTTGTAAATTTTGCAATTTTTATGTGCTAATACACGACTTTAGACCTCATTCCGGATCCAATGAGCTTTCACACATAATTTTAAGAGCAATATCTCTATTTTCGACCATTTTCAACTTGTCGACTAGACTAACAGGGTGGCAGGCTCCAAAAATTAAATATATTAACTAAATTTTCCAGATGCTATTGGAAGAAAATACTTCATCTGTTCTCTTACTTTGATGATTTACAAAGTAATTTCCGCTACAAATAAAAATACAGCTCAGATTAATCATTCTTTATTTTCAGTTAAGCATAGAATAGTACAGTACCACAAATTCTCCAGTCTAATTTGACAATACGTCGCAAACACGCACCAAGCATTTCGCAGAGAAATCGTAACAAGTTACATAATTTATTGGTGTTTCACAATAGACATACAAACGGAAATTAAATACGACATCTAACTCAGCTTACAGCTCGTATATGTTACATAAACTCAACGATACCTTTAGGCGAGTTAACTTAAAACTAAACTAAAATATAATATTTGTTCTGAACGGGCGTTACAATTGTGGGATATCTTCACTTAAACAATTTCATTGTACAGATTGGTACAATGGTACAGTTACACATACATTAATGTCACTCGTCATGCAGTTAGTGAGTGCTACAGTTTACACAGATTAACAATGTTTGGCCGTGAATTACAAACGAAATTAAACTAAGAAAACAATACACAGTATTTAATATATTTAAGGAAATGCAATAAACCGCAAATATTGCCATCATTTAACTAACTTTCGTCGCTATGTGATGTCACTTTAATAGTAGAAAATGCATCAATACGACGCCGCACTTGGTTACAGTGGAATGATTAATTATAATAAAACTAAGAGGTTAATACCTAAAAGTATCAAAATATTAAATAATACTTAAATAAAACCGTTTAGAAATTAAAATAACGCAAACCCTTGCCCACGCAGCTCGAGCGTCCGCGTCGCGAACTCGAAACCTATGAACGTTGCTGTCGATATCGACATTGACACCGACACCGACATCGACATCGACATCGACACCGACACCGACATCGACATCGACATCGACATCGACATCGACATCGACATCGGCATCGACATCGACACCGACACCGAACGTCACGTGACAGCACTCACGCGCCGGAGACACACAACACAACAATATCGAGCGGAAAGAATCGACGCGCGTGTGGAACATCACTATAATATCGGTGCAAAATATCTAATAGATAGTCTCTACGCACTATTTAGAATTGTTTGGACGCCGCGACCTCGCCGCGACCGTTACGATAATACTTTTTTAAATATATAAAGTCTTTTCATCTACGTTAACAATAATTTGGTATAATATTCGATAACCGATTTATATTACGAGAATTTATAATAATTTACACGATTTAAATTTGTGTCAGTGCTCTTTACGATATACGATAACATCGTTCGTTTAAACGTTATATAAAATTCGTTGGCTACCTAATCGAGTGATTTAGCTTTCGAGAGGAGAATAGGATCTACGATAGGGAATATATTTTACATTAACATTATAAGAATTATTTCACGTTGCAATAGGATTTCTAAAGAGTGTGTTTACACAGAACTCCGACGTCTCGCCGCCATTAAAAATATTTTATTTTATTATTAATTTTAAATTTTCATGCCGCTAACCGCCCTACATTGTACATTAGCATGATAATGAAACGTGCCATTTAAAAATAGTTTAGGAATCTTTAAGTGTTCCGTACTCTGACATCATCAACGCGCTTTACACGTCTCTAACAAACTTACGAGTAATTCAATTCAATAAGCTTTCAGGCGATACGATGTCACGACACGCTTACGTCGCGATATCGAATCGTTTGACAGTACGATAGGACTTACAATTGGGGTCATCTATAAATTACGTCAAACGTTAAGAGGGGGTAGGGGGTCGACAAAGTTTGACATTATGTGACAAGAGGTGAGGAGGGGTCCCAAATTTTGTAACATTACATTTCAAAATATATTATATCTAATTGTTGGTGGAATGAAATTAAAAATAACGTTGAGACTAATATTTTTTAAAAAAATAAAAATTTATAGGTGTAAAATTGTAAAATATGTGACGTTACACTAGGTAGGGGGGTCTTATAAATGTGACCAGCTGTGACAAGGACTGGGGAGAGGTCAAAAAACGTAAAATTCGTGTGACGTTATTTATGGATGATCCATAGACAACAACGACCCGCAATGTACACGCCACCTCACAATCCACGTTTGAAGTGAGGCTACACTAGCTTATTCTACTCTAGGGAAGTACTATCGGTTTCTCTACGAGCTCCTTTCGGGGCGATTTTTCTACGTTTAATTCCTCGCGTGCCTTTCGTTCAGCGGAGGAGGCTTTTGAAGACCGTCGCTATCGGTAACTCTATCAGAATAACAGTCTTCCCATTTTATATACATACTGGCAAATAGGTAACAACTATTTGCCTGGTGTTGCTATATTCAATGTTTTTTTTTATGTAATGAATAACAGAAACAATTTTTTTATTGCTGGTCACACTGTTCCAGTAATCATTTATAGTTTTGTTTTTATTAGTAGCGATTCGTGCGTGATAGCGATTGTTTCCAAAATCTCCTGCTGGGCTGTTTCCAACAAAGTTATCTACAATACAATTTAATACATAAAATAAACTTTTAAGTTTATCAAACGGGAGACGTGATGCATTTACGAAAAATATATTTATTTCTTGATCACAGTTGGCACACAGGTGAAGGCCAGATTACTTTTAATTAATATTTTATTTCTTTGTAAACAATAAAGTTTTTAAAATTAGCAACGAGAACGCATCACGATAAATTAAATGTTTAAGTAAACAATTTCGTTACAGTGTCATACACTACAGATAATCAAAATTTTATACATTATTTACTCCGTTTATAGTAAGTACATTACATAGATTTATGTACATAAGCGTTTTAACAGTTTTCCTCTAATAACACAAACGAATATAACGCGCGTACAAACAGCGAAAGTTTTAACATCTAATATCGTTTTTATTACATCAAATTAAGGTTGGAAATCGTATGTACAATTTAGATAACCGCCTGCCTTCCCGCATACCTCGTATCTCTTATCTCCGCGAACCAATCGAATCAATTCCTTCGTATTTACTATATTTTCATGGAAGAACTGTTGGATTGCTTTCGTTATTACACTTATTTGTAGAATTCTCGTTATTTACACGTGGTACGTAAAAGAAAAATCTAAACGAACTTATATCGAAAAAAACTATCCATTAACACAGATAATACTTTTGTGGATTAACAGAACACCGACTTACAGTTAAATATTTATTCACATTTCGGAATGTGCGGTACACTAAAGCGATATAAGATAAATAGTAAAAAATAAACACCGATTAGTAAACAGATAAACATGAGTCCACTTAACTAAGTATTTGTTCCATAGTATGCGGTGCGACTGTGATGAGCTCGACACGAGAAGTGAATAGACTACTTTTAGTGCGCGTTGTATACAAATTATCTCGCTTGCAAGAACGAATTTTTTAATGAAAATCGAATTTTTGGCATACTTTTATGACAATGGAAAAAGCAGCTATTGTATGTGAAGACTACAATAAAATGTGCAAATTGCCACTGAGATATAATTAACTGATAGAAATTTCGAATAATGTGCATAGAGTCTCTTCAGAGAGAGAGAATCTTCAAGGCAGCACGTATATAAATATTTCGTTACTGAAGCGAGTGATAGTTTGTTTACAACGTGCATCGGTAGTGTTTCTGTATGTGTGACGAAACGTTTGTGTCGCAAGTGACATGCGTCACATGTGTGGTACGTGTTGCACGTGACATGCGTCACATGTGTGGTACGTGTCGCACGTGACATGTGTAACATGCGTCACATGTGTGGTATGTGTCGCACGTGACATGTGTCATATGCGTCACACGTGTCGCACGTGACATGTGTCATATGCGTCACACGTGGTATGTGTCGCACGTGTCGCACTAGCGTCAGTTGAGCGGCAAGCAGAACATGTGCTGCAGCAGCGTCGGCTTGCGCGGCAGCTCCGAGCACACCGAGTCGTAGTCGGAGGAGGACGAGTCCGGAGCGTAGCCGTACGCCTGGAAATATGTTACGACGTATTGAACGTTGACGGAAAACAGACTAAATATAAACTGATTTAGTTTAGAACGCAATCCGTATTATGAGTATGAGAGATCTCATTCGTGAATTTAAATTCCAAAAAGGAACTTTTTTTCATTAATGTAAGTCATATCCTGCTCAAAATCTGGAGCGGCCCGCCTGGAGAAGTACCTCCACCTTACAGACGATTAAAGTTATATAATACTGCTGTCAAGTAGTGTTGTTTTCCTGTGGTGTGTAAGGTAGGTAGCCAGAGTCTATACGCTGCGGTAACCGTTAATCATCATGTAGGCCGTGCGCTGGTTTGCTGACCTCGTTGTATAACAAAAAATAAAAACCTGCAGGTGCGGCGGGTTCGCTCGTGTGCTCACCTGCAGGTGCGGCGGGTGAGCTCGTGTGCTTAGCTGCAGGTGCGGCGGGTTCGCTCGTGTGCTCACCTGCAGGTGTGGCGGGTTCACTCGTGTGCTCACCTGCAGGTGTGGCGGGTTCACTCGTGTGCTCACCTGCAGGTGTGGCGGGTTCACTCGTGTGCTCACCTGCAGGTGTGGCAGGTTCACTCGTGTGCTCACCTGCAGGTGCGGCGGCGGGTGCAGGTGCGGGTGCAGGCGGCAGGCGTGCTGTCACACGCAGTCCTCCAGCGACATGAGCAGCGGGTTCACGTACTCGAAGCCCTCGAACTCCGACTGGTCGATGTCGGCGATCACCGTGCTGGAACAGATTATATCGATATAGTTGGTCTTGTTTGTTGAATAACGTGAGAAACTGACTCCGGACGAGTTCGTGTGTATTGGGAGCATGTTTGAATCTGAGTTTACTTTTGTTGTTTGCGTGTGTAGTATGAGTGTGTGTACCCGTGTTTGAGCTTGCACGGGTGCGTGTGCGTATTTGTAGATTTGTATGAGGATGTGTACTCGTGATAACGTGTGCTTATGACAACACGTGGGTTCGTGAGTACATGTGTGCTCGAGACAACATGTGTGTTCATGACAAAATAGGTCTTCGTAACAACATGCGTGCTCGTGACGAAGCGTGTGCTTGTTCTGCGTGTCTGCAGGTGAGTTCGCGTATGTCCACGCGTATGCGCATGTGTACACATGTGAGCGTGTGTGTGTGTGTGTGTGTGTAAGCGAGTGCGAACGTGTGTATGCGTGTTTGCATGTGTGCAAAATGGGTTGTGCGTGAATGTCGGTTTGAGAACGTGTGTGTGTGCGCAAGTGTATATGTACATACTCGTTATCGGGCGTAAGGTGCACAGGTTCATCGGTGAACTCGGGCGGGAAGTTAGCGAGGTCGCGCTCGCCCTCCAGCCGCGGCTTGAACGGCGGAACCACCTGCTTCTGCTCCAACTGTAAAAAATTCAAAATAATAACTAATTACCACTCAAAATGAAATGAATTATAGTTAAAGGTAACTTTAACTATGAATGAATTATAGTTAAAGGTATCTTTAACTATGACTGAATTATAGTTAAAGGTATCTTTAACTATAATTCTTTTGTATCATATCTGATTATTTATAGGTTGACGCTGTTAGTAGTATTGGTTATTCTATGTAACTCCTACACAAGATATTACTATTATAATTACAGATTTTTTAGGCATTTTTAGTATTTTTTTAAGTTAACGCCCGGGCATTTTACTGAGATCTATCACACCCCACATAATATTTATCATAAGGAGGTTTGCCAGTAAAAAATAAGAAAATCATACCATCTCCCACTCGATGCTCTTGAAGAAAGGATGGTTGACGATGTCGAGGAAGCCCGCCTCGCCACAGCCGAGCCGCTCCACGGGGTTCTTGTTCAAGAAGCCCTTAAGCACCGACGCCGCCTTCACCGACAGCGAGCGCGGGATACGAATCGTTTTCTCTAGAATAACCTGGAAATTGTGATTTAAAATTATCAGTTCAAATATTACTTGTATCCTGACTCATTTTGGTGATAAATTTTGTTGAAGCAAAGACATTGTTTTCGAGGGTAGTTCAAACATTTTGTACTGCGTTCTTATAAAGTTCTTTGTTCAATTAATGAACATTTATAGGAAAACGTTTCGTTTTGTTAATGAGCTTTTATAATTATTTAAAACATGTCTTAATTTAATAAAATTTATTTGGATGTCGAGTGTATCGTACCTGGAAGAGATAGTCCTCGGTGTTCTGGTCGGGGTTATCGGCCGCGTGAGCGATGTCAAAGGGTGAGCGGCCGGCGAGCATTTCGTAAGTGAGCACACCTAGCGCCCACCAATCCACAGAAAAGCCGTACTCCTCACCGCGCAGGATCTCAGGTGCTATATAGTTCGGCGTACCGCAGAATGTGGACGTCGTATCTCCGGGTCGAACTCCCTCCTGCGATCATTGTTAAACGTGGTCACATTGTTGACGAATCGTGGTCACAGTGCGAATGAGTCGTGGTAATTTGTTAATGAATCGTAGTCACATTGTTGACGAGTCGTGGTTGCATTGTCGATGAGTCATGGTCGCATAGTGGGTAAAGTGACGATGTACATATATGGTTACATTGTGTTGAAATTGTGAATAAATTGTGGTAAAATTGTAGATGAATTTTAGTCACACTGTGTATGTATTGTTCACATTGTGCGTACGTTTTGTTCACATTGAGGATGCATTCTTGTCACATTCTGTACGTATTGTGTTACCAATGTGCTCACATTGTAGTCACATAGTTACCTTGCACATTCCGTAATCGGTGAGCTTGATGTGTCCCTCGTGGTCCAGCAACACGTTGTCCAGCTTCAGGTCCCGGTAAATGACCCCTCTTTCGTGTAGGAAGTGCAGTGCGAGAGATATTTCAGCCGCGTAGAAGCGCGCGTGTTCTTCCGGCAAACGTCTTTGACGCTGCATGTGGAACCTATGATGTGAAACATATTATTTTTTGTGATAAAATGAAGTCAGTTCGTAACTAAAATAGAGGTAATTTAAATTTGCATTGGGTTACGGAAAATTAAAATATCTGTAATATCCGATAAAGAATAAAAATTAGGTCTAAATTATAATCGTCATCAGAGGATCGATAAGTTTTGCTGATAACACACATGTTGAGGAAACTTACACGCATTTTTAGGATGTAACAGAGAAAAAAGCAAAGGTAAATGGAGCTTGGCTTCTATCTCTTTCAATCTTAGCTCTGAAAGACGCCTGCCTATATAAAAAAACAGTTTTCTTCGTTATACTCACATGAGGTCCCCGCCCCTCACGAACTCGATAACAAAGAATAGGCGGCTGGGCGTTTGGAAGCAGGAGTGGAGGCCCACAAGGAAGGGGTGGTTGGACGCGGTCTCGAACACGTGTTTCTCCGTCTGGACCCAATCGATGTCTTCATCGTCTGTCACCAGCGCCTTCTTGATCACCTTCATTGCGTACACGCGTTTTGTGCGCTTCAGTTCCACCATTAACACCTGAGTGGGATAAAAATAACTTTATGGCTAGAAAATTACTTATATTGTGCGATTTGCTTTGTAAATGGTGTCTTGGCATAATTTACAAAAAAGCGAAGGAATCAACCAAATAGGTTAAAATAAAAAAGCCATCGTAACAGATGCATTAAAAAGCTAAGTTAGGTTTTGAAGACATTGGATTAGTCTTTAATTACAAATTCAAATTTTTAGGAAATTAGGTCACTAACTTGTGGAAGGTGAGATTGGTTGGTGAGCCCATTATGGGTGGTTGAATTTTAACACGACAAAACGCCAAGAATTGACTACGATTCTAGGTCAAAAGACATTTATATCCTAATTTAAGACGATATTTTGACCATCTTTAAAAATTTAACACATCAATATTTGTCGTTAATGAGAGATATAACTACAAATCATCGAAAGATCCAATGCACATCCAGTGACTAAAGTTTCATGATACCTTGGCATAAGACCCGCGACCGATGACCCTGATCAGCTCGAAGTCATCTAGAGAGTACTGGCGTTGCGAGCCAGGTTCGAGGTCCTCGTTCCTCACTGGGGCCGAGGGCGGCGCCGGCGGAGTCTCCGGCAGCGGAGGCTCGGGCTCCGCTCGAGACCTAGAATAAAAGAAATTGTCATCAATCCAGTTTCAAATTTATCTTGATTGATTCTGTTTCTCTGATTCTGATCTCTGTTTCTTCTCTTTATGTGTTGTGATATAAAAGTGAGTTTGATTTATTTTTACCATCCTTTATATATTCGTTATTTGATTACTTTTCAGTATTTATAATAAAAGGATGTAATTTTAGATTCTTTGAAAAGAAGAAAGTTATTTTTTTTCGTTTTCATAACATTGCAGAATCAAAATTGTACTTTTGCTCTTAAGCAGAAACACAGACAATCAAATGAATATTTTCTAGGGTTGCTTTATGGGTATATGGTCTTACCTAACAGAAGACGCTCTTCCAAGAGTGCTCTCTCCGTTGGTGTCATCTTTGACCTCGATGGGGTCGACATGCTCGTTGGAGCAGGGCTTCTGTACCAGCTTGTGGCACTTCTTGTGCACCAGTAGCTTGCATTGGATGCACTTGAAACCTTGCCGACCCAGACCCCATATACGGTCTTGGCAGAAGGCACAGAAGGCTCGCTATGAAAAATTGAAACTTAGATCGTACTTTTGTTTTGCAACTTAAATTTTATATTCTAGTGTTCTCTACAAAAAAGGTGACTAAGGAAAGGTCATATAAGTATGTAACATCTATAATTCTCTTTTTTTGAATTTTTTTGAAATTAATGTTGGTTTATACGTTGTAAAATCGATCGGGAAGAATGAGATTATAGAGACAAACATGATTGAAAATTTGAAACTTTTCTAGTGAGCAAATAATTTACGAAATTTTTTCAGTTTTTTTTTAAATAAAAAAAAATAACAAAGAAAAAATGTGCCCCTGCATGGCACATTCCTGTAGTCATAAAAAATAATTATTTGGTATATTAAATGTGTGTTAGACAGTTCGGATGTAACAGTGCTATTTTTACACTTATATATTCAGGAAAGTTAACATAAAACTGTCTTATAAGCGCAATAAAGATAAAAAAGTCCTTACTCTATTAAATCGCTTTGCTTGAAATATGTGACCGTTGACCCGGTAGAGCTTTCGCCACCGACGAGCGCCTCTTCTGTAAATGCTGCCTGCAATCGAGATAAGAAGATTATTTTACCTTCAGTCCGGTGACCGTCTTTTCAATCATGAATTTCGCTCAAAGATAGGAAAAATATTTTATGATTTGAAATATTTAACTAAGAAACTTTCGACCACAAATATTACCGCGAATACAATTGCAAAATAAAAACATGATTTATTTTTATTCGTCAAACTGTCTCATTGATATAATCTACCTGATAAAAAATATTATAAATTAGGTCAAAATAATATAATTTCATTACGATTTTCAAAAATAAAAACTATATAATAAAAACCTTTCGATTAACTTTTTAGGAATGTCTACATAACATAATATGAGTCGATTTTCTTAAAATGATTTGATAAAAAAAATAAATGGTAACACCTTTCAAAAACTCCACAATACCCGGCGTACAAGACATGGGCGTAGCGAGGCATGGTCCCGACTGTCTGTCTCTAATCCTTATCGCTATCTTATCGCGCTAACGAATTTCCACGATTGCCAATCCAAATCGGACTTAACACGAATCTGAGTTCAACTAATAATAGTTGTCAATTAAATTTTTACAAAACACGACTGTAGTATATTTATTCCTTATTGAACTCAAAAGGTGGCAATAGAATCGAATTTAGTAAATAAGTTAAACTGTTCACTAGTGCTAATAGTGTTAACTGTAACTGTTGCTTGAAACGTAAGAAAGAAACATTTGAATTTTTAACATCGTGAAGATAAAAACTGACACTAGAAACGAATTTTTACTGGTATCTTTTCCGTCTAAAACGTAGAGCGGTAGCAAAACTACTTATTTATTAATCAGAATATTATTTACTAGCTTCTGCGCGCGACTTCGTCGGCGTGGACTCCGCTCCTATTGGTCTTAGCGTGATGAAACATAGCCTATAGCCTTCCTCGATAAATGGGCTATCTAACACTCAGAGGCGGCTCTAGCCCTTGTGGCACCCGTGTGCAACCAGCACCCTGGCGCCCCTAGTAGACACGCGGTCAAAATGAAATATAGTTATATTTTCAAATATACTATACTATAAACTTTCGGCGATCTCAACTGGATTGGCCTTACTAGCGAAGCTCAATTCCAGTTGAGAATTATTTACTGGAACCCTGGCGGCATCAGGGAACATATTTGAGAGCTTACGTCGCTTGTCCAGTCGCTGAATGCACACGTGATTCTCCTGGGTGAGATGAAACTCTCGACTGACGTCGAGCTCCGAGTCCCCAACTACTTCATGTACCGGCGTGACGAGGTATCTCCCAGGGGATATCCATTTAGGAGTACGGCAGCCCTGGTGCGGAGGGACATTGTGCACGAGGAGTTTTTGCACTCGCTGCTAACGTAGGTAGCATACGCACGCAAGGGGTTCGAGTGCACGCAGGAGAGGACGAGGAGCTAACCCTGTATGCCACCTATTAACCAACTGGCCTGCCTTTCTGCAGCATGGATGTCCAGATGCTGTTAACTTTGCAGGAGCCTTCACTAGTCGTGGTAGATCTGAACGCGTACCACCCGGCGTGGGGCTCCCGCGTGATCAACCCGGCTGGGAGGTGTCTGCTTGAGAACAGCGAACGGTATGGCTCCGTAGCCAAATCCGATCCGTTTAACCGCGAATATCTTTTTTAGTAGGTACCATTACGCTTTATTGTATACCAACTGGGAAGTACAAGTTTAGTGTTTGGTTTACTATTAATACACCGTTGTATTGGGTCCAGGAGCACCTACGCACGTGCCCACAGCCCCTGGCCAACAACCGGATGTTCTGGACATTGTGCTGCACAAGGGAGTGAGTGATACACCCGCTGGATGTTGAGGTTCTATATGACCTCAACACACAGCGTCAACCAATTATGGTCGTGCTCACCCTCCATCGAAGCGTCATGGTACCCAGAAGATTAAGGTCGCGGGTTGACTGAAACCGCTTCAACTCGACGCTCGCGGGACTGGAGCTTACGGTTCCTGCCTCGACTGATGCCGACGTTGAGGTCGCAGCCGGAAGGATCACCGAGGAAATTAAGACGGCCCTTGATAGAGCTATCATCATCCAAGGCCTTCCACCAAGAAGCAGGGACGACCTTCGCGAGAAATTGCGCAGGAAAGGTAGCTGCGTAAGTTCTGGGCTCGGTCCAGGTGCCCGAGGGTGAAGCGCGAGCTAAACCATATTTATTTATTTATTTATTTTAAAGGACACTTACAACATACATATACAAAATTAAAAGTTAAACATCATATAATAAAAGTATATACCTGATATGTATGTCACTTACGAGTGTACATAACACTCCGGGACACAGTGATCAAAAGTACAAAAGATCATAAACAATTAAAATATTTGAACTGTAGATAATCAAAATTAAAATAAATAACAATTCATCATAACCATTTAAAAAAAATCAACCAATTGGATAATTTAATAAAATAACTATAAATTCTCAAAATAATCAAAATAATAATTTAAAAAATAACAATTAACCTGTATATTAATATAATCACACAAGTGGATAATTTAATCAAAATAAATAAAAATTAAAAATTAGAAACAAATTATACAGAATATACATATTGCAAAGGAGGTATCGCGGGCGCTCGTGGCTCTTAATGAGTACGACTGGGAAGATACCATCGATCGAGCATCTGAGCACGATACCAATTTGTGCAGCCTCTGCAAGAAACTCACGAGAAAAGACCTGCCTGTCTACCCGCTCCTGGATAGAGCGGGTAACAGAAGATATTCCGCCAGAGATAGAGCAGAAACCCTGGCGGAATATATGGAGAAACAATTTTCTCCCAACGTCGAATGTCAACGTAGCGGTCGTCTATCATCACGCGGCAGTCCACGAGACAGTGGAAAGGTTTCTGTCGGACTCCCTTCCGGAACTCCAGGGAGGGGACCTCATCTCCTTGTCTGAGCTAAGGAAAGGAGTTACCCGCCTGCCCAAGCGAAAGGCCCCGGGACCCGACGGCATACCTACTGCCGCGTTGCGATTGGTGGCATCGTTTCTGGAAGGCCGTATAGCATTCCAATACAGTCCAGTTAGCAATATTGTTGTCGGCGTGTTTTCAAACGAATCAAAACAGGTACTGGCACGAGCCTTCGGTAGCGATACGACAATACACCAAGTCACCAATGTAATCTTTAATTATCTCTTTTAAGGCTGATTTCACGTTGAAACAAAAGTTGTTGTGTAAGAGTAGGTAAAAAAGCAGCTTGTGGTGGCGCGCTGTGCATTGCTATCGCGCGCCCGGCATCGGCCGTAACACGGGCGCAGGGTCTTTGAGAGCGCCGGTGTCGCCAGGTGGAGGTGTCGTATTAGAGTGCGCTCGGCGCCCCTTAGACACGGCGCCCGTGTGCGCCGCACACCCTGCACTATAGGTAAAGCCGGCTCTGCTAACACTAGAAGAATTTTTCAAATCGGCCCAGTAGTACCAGAGATTACCGCGTTCAAACAAACAAACAAACTCTTCAGCTTTATATATTAGTATAGATAATGGTATTTATTTAGATGCGTATAGTTAAAGATAAATTATTATTTAACATATGAGAGACAATATAATGTTATAAAATGAATATAAATATATTCATGTAGAGATTTGCACGTTAAATAATCAACTGCTCATATTCATAGCAACAATAAGACGCACTCAATGATAAACCTTCTTATAATTATATGATAAGTCTCCAAAGTTTGCAAATGTAAGCAAATCGCCATGCGTCTTATATAATGGAATACGTTAGGCTGCGCGGAATCTACATACAGAAGGTTATTAATATGTAAGCACTGTACTTCGGAGCGTTGACTTTGACCTAGAAAGGTATCTCGTGCACATACCATTAAATAATAAATAACTTGAACAATTTTAGATGATTTCGTTCAGGGGAAAGTAACCCTTGTGGCAGCACGACGATTGGAGGCTCACGTGTTGAATCGTGGTATTGTTAGCGAGCAAATTATGTGTAGGGACAATGCGCGGCTTGTAGGGCTATATTCATATGGTAATGCGGCAAGCGCTCTCGCCTCTCGTCGAGATTGTTTGGAGTACTTTTCGAGCGTTATGATACGAAACGTTTACGTTCAAGGTGGTTTTTGTGAAAATTTTACCGCCTACGTGGTGTGTGTTGAGTATATTTTTCTGTATATAATTTCCTTTCGAATTATGTTCGTAGGTAATTAAAAAACTTAGTAGCGTCAAATGCTTTTGAGGAAATAGTTGTATGTTTGGATTGAAACTATACAGTAACAGCAAATTTTTAAAAGAAAATCGTTTAAAAAAACAACTCTGCTTAAATGTAAATTAAATTAATAAATTATTTGTTAAATTATCAGTAAAATATTATAACTGTCTATATGCTAGAATTTTATCGAATTATTTTTAATACTATACGAATACTTGTTCAGTTACTGATCATTATCTTTTGTTATAATTTCATAGCATAGATTCTGTATTTTTTAATAAATCTAAATGCTGGACTTTATAATTATCCCAATAAAACAATAAAATTAAACTAAATTATCATATTGTGAACTATCACCACAATAAATATTACGAGTAAGTATATTAAAATTCCTTTAGCACCATTTTGAAAGAGTTGAAAAGGTCGTATTTACAGTGCAATTCCGTTGAGCAATTTTCGTTTCTTCAATGAGTGAGTAATGGCCCTCATTACGGCGTTCTGTTTGCGATGCAATTAAATTAAAACAAAGGAATACTCACGATCCTCGCCCGCGCAGGGCATCCCGGGCGCCGCCGGGACATTCGGGAACACTGGAACAAAATTATAACGTTATCATTTTGAAACAATAAACTATTCGACTTTCGAGAACTTTTAATAAACGAAAAAACAATATTAATTAAACGTTCATTATAAATAATTTACGTAGCTGTAATACGTTTTTTTTTGTTTTTTGTTGTTATATCGTCAAGAGTGTATTTAATTATGTAAAAACATTACGAAAATATTATCTTAATGATTGGAATATAAGAGTTTTAACGTACAACGTAGATGTTAAAAAGTAAGAATGCAAGTAGGACTTCAAGGTTTTGGTAGATATGTAACTGTAGGGAGAATCTTTATAAACATCGAAAACAGTATCGCAAAATTAAAAACCTATCTTGCGCCTAAACTGTTGTGTGTGATTAATTTTTTAGGGTTCCGTACCCAAAGGGTAAAAACGGAACCCTATTACTAAGACTTCGCTGTCCGTCAGTCCGTCCGTCCGTCCGTCCGTCCGTCCGTCTGTCACCAGGCTGTATCTCAAGAACGGCGATAGCTAGACAGTTGAAATTTTCACAAATTATGTATTTCTGTTGCCGCTACTCGTATAACAACAAATACTAAAAATAAAATAAAATTAATATTTAAGGGGGGCTCCCATACAATAAACGCAATTTTTTACCTATTTTTGCTCGATATTTATAAAATACATATATTTAATTATTTATATTCTATATACATTTATTTATACTACCTAGTCAATGGTACGGAACCCTTCGTGCGCGAGTCCGACTCGCACTTGGCCGAATTTTTTTTTATATAGAGCATAGAAATCAAGAAGCAAGCTTAACCTAATTGTACACCAGTACACACATTTCACACAACGTAGTAAGAAACGCGTCTAGAAAATTCTATTATTCTATAGAAATTTCGTCATATAATCATTCATCAGCGGCCAGCGCACTTCCATTTAGGTCCGATGACCGTTCAGGACACTGAAGAGTTCCGAGTGTCGGTCGACCTTCGTGAGAGTCCTCCGTGTCGCCAATTATACTTCTCGGACGACTCGGGGCCATTACGAGTTAACTAGGTACATAATAAGACCTTTAAAATTAAATAAAAGCCGTATTTATGTTTGAGTATCTTATTTTTACTTATTAAGTTATTTTTAAACGAAACTTGTCTAGCAGACAAACGTTCAGATTTAGGCAAGTGTAGTATGGTAGAAATAGTTATGTAGTTAATTTTTTTTAAACTCTTTTCTTTTCTTCCTTAGCTATGTACGCATCAAATAAAATACCTTTATTGTACTATTTTATCGATTTTAATTAAAAAGCGTCTCCTACTCAGACACCTACTCCTGTGCTAATAAAGTATTCGGAAACACACAAAGAATAAGCACTAATGCTCAGACCATGGCAAAAATCTGTATTGCCTACACACATGTTCACCAGAAGGGATCGAATCTACGATAGACAGTCCAGCAGCCAGTGCGTCAAAGTGTAATCAATTTGGTAACATAGTTACAAATTAACGTCTAAAACTTTCCTTTATATTATTTTGTAATCCACGGAATACAATTATGACCACAACCAGGGCAACAGAAACGTTAAAGAGATTGTTACTAATGAACTAAATGAGAACGTTTTAATAGAACCGTTCAAAGAGATCTAACGTTTCAAACAATTGCCGAGTATTTTTCATAATTAAATAAACTTAATCAGTGGCTTTCGTTTGATAATAGAATTTCGTTTTTATCAGTTGTATAAAGACAATTTTTCTTCTTTTCATTTTACTGATTCAAATAATTTTTAAGCAGTTTTATTCAATAAGTCACGAAATTGTGACGCATTTTTGATTAAGCACTGATTTTACACTTTTACAAAGAAATATTTTATTCAAAAACAATTCTCAAATTTATATTTTTTTTTTGTTGGAGTAGAATTTCTATCAAAGAAATTATTCATGTAGGATCAAAATTTCTGAATCCTCTACAGCTAAGGTAGTATTTTTTTCTAACTGAAATAAATAAAAATACCACACAGAAAGGTAAAGAAATAAAATTTTAATATGATTGCAGATACATAAGTTTGTGGATATTGAAAATGAATGCAGTGTGAGATGTAGCGGTGGCAGGTTCCACAACGACTTATAACAAATGTTTAAACAAGGCATCAAGGCTCTGTACGTTTGTGTATAATTATGTATGTCATTGACTATCCGGTTAACAAGGACAAATCTGGGAAAATACCAAGAGATGGCAGCCCTTCGCTTTATCTTTATTAGTTGCCCTACTGTGCTTCACGGAGGACGTGAATTTGTCGGTTACGCCTGTTACAACTAATTTTTGATAATGATCATTTTGGCAGGGTAATTATTCCTGTCTCAGAAATTACTGGCTTGTAATAGAAAAGGAGGAAATCTTAGAAAGCCTAAACTATATGTATCTAAAATGCTCATTTGATTCTTATTTGGTAATGTCTAATTTTTATTCAAGTCTAGGTATTTACGGAACTTTTACTTTGAATAAGAGTTTAATTGCCTTTAAAGTATATCATTTATTATACTTCTATTAATTTGGAGTATCCGAAACTTAATTTATAATTATCACAAAAAAACTTTTTTCAAATACATAAAGCATGTTTAATTGTCTATTTTATTAGTACGTATTGTGGAAAAACATATACATATAAAGACATAGTGGGTTATAAGATTAGTTTTATCTTTACATTAAAAAAAACTATCGCACATAATTATATATGTGCATAGCCTCTGAACGATTGAATAATTCGCTTTTTGGGTTCGTCATTGTCCCGATAAGGTTTGTATTAAAGAAAACTTAAAGAAATCGATATGTACACAAAAACAATACAGTACGAAGTTCGCCGATTCAGCCGATACAAAATAAATGCACAGTTAAGCCGAGGACGCCAGTATAGCTAGTTACTTACTACTTCTTACTTCCATCAAGATAAAGGACGAAACAAAACAGCTCACGGGCGCCTTATAACGGTATTCCTAGCGGACGAGATACAAAGAGATGTAGAGACAAGACGACCGGAGTTTTATTTGAAAGAGCAAAGTTAATTTCGCTTACAGCGAGAAAAAAATAAAAACAAGAAGGAACAGAGAGCAATCAGTTTAATGCATTTCAAACAGAAACGAGGAAACTAGCGCGACGCGGTAAGTTTTATTAATACATAACTCGAGCCGGGGACCGGCTTGGAGCTGTCTCCGCCACTGCAGAGTTCGGGTAGATTTATTTGTTTAGATTTTGTTTCGACTAACGATTTTACTTGTGAAGATATTACATTTGCCGGCAATAAATTACGCTAACATTTCCTTCTTACTCTTTTTTTTTGTTTTGTTATAAACTACTAATACAATAAGTGTATTTCTTATTTCATTTCAGTTACCCTGAGTTAGGATTTATCTATTGTAGCCCTCGATATTTTTATTTAGAACGTAATATTTTGGATTAACAAATACATATAGCAATACATATAATAAAAATGTTGCGGAACGCTGTCTGTAAATGAAAGATATATGAGAAAAAATATTATTGGGACCGTCACAATCGCAAATAGCAGCCAAAACAATGGTTTTTACAATTTTTGTCTGTTTGTCTGTGCGTTTGTGCACGCTAATCTCAGAAACGGCTTATCCGATTTAGATGAGGTTTTCATTAATATATTGTGGTAATCTTCACTTCCTATGTAGTGTTTGCTTCATGTCAATCGGTTCATAAATAAAAAAGTTATGCCAATTTAAAGAATCATGTTCAACATATAAATATTTAAAAAGCTGACGAAGTCTCGTTACACGTGTATTCGTTAAATGTGTAGTACATCATTAATACCAAACGAGTCTAACACATTTGTGGTCAAATCAGAAAACAAAAAATATAAAAACAGCAATTAAGAATAATAACAACAAAATACACACAGACAATGTTTTATATCGGCGAGGTCCTGAGGGTTTTTCGTACTGTTTGCCTTCGAAAGGACGATATCTATGGATGTGATGTTTTAGTGGCGGTCCTTTATATCTTACATAGAGTTTTCGAGGAACAATTACGAAAAGAAAGCGTTTAATTGTTTGAATACGAAAAAAAAAAAAAACGGGACAAAGGAAACCCTGCGTGTGACACAAACAACGATGTTCACAATTGTTTGTTTGACATAAACCAGTATGCGATGTCAAAGGCAAAGAGAATTTTCTCATTTTATTGTTATAAAATCAGGAAATTCTCTTTGCTTCTTCTCTATTATTGTGTTCAATAGAGGAGATATTTATTTATTTTCAAGACGTTAATGGTAAATCTGTAATGATTACATGAAAGTATATAACAAAGTAACACGTACAAAGTAATTGAAGTAGGGCACAGCAGGAAAATTCCTGCTCAAAATATGGAACAGCCCGACTGGGGTAGTACCTCAACCTTACAGAAGATCACTGGTAAATAATACTGTTTTCAAGCAGTATTGTGTCCCTGTTGGTTAGTAAGGTGACCAGAGCTCCTGGGGAGGATTGGGGATAGGGTCGGCAACGCGCTTGCGATGTTCTTGTGTTGCAGGCGTCTATGAGGTACGGTAATCGCTTACCTTCAGGTGAGCCGTCCGTTTGTTTGCCGATCTAGTTATATATATAAATTTGCTAAATAAGTACAAGGTACACCTGATGGTAAGCGGATACCGTAGCTTCTGGAAACTTTCACTACCTATAATGAGCACGGTAAGCGCGTTTCCGACCCCAGCTCCCGATCCTCCTCACGAGCGTTGGCTACCTTATTCAGCACAGGAAAGCAACAATACTTGAGAACGGTGTTTTTAAGCTGCATAAGGTTACGGTGTTTCCCCAGTCGGACGAGTAGCGATTTTAAGCAAGATATTTTAGCAGCGTCGTGGATTAAGCTCTGATCTTTCTCCTACATAGGGAATGAGGCCTACAGCAGTGGGATGTTACAGGTTGAAGCGATGTTTTCTGCAGTGCCTATATAAAAAAAAAAAAAACATTACCTAGTTGTATAAAGAAAGAAAGAAAAATCTTTCTTTCTTTCTTACTATCACCTAGTTGTATCAATACTCTATAATCGAAAAACAACATACGCATAATACAATAATATAAATCAACAATTAACTATTCGCATAATCTATCCGGCTAAAATCGACATCAAATTGTGGATTGAAAACCGTTCAATTATACGATGCATTTGCGTATTTGAATAACTGGCCATCGTCGACTGAGCATGATACAATGTAATATTAAGCTTGGTTTACAAATTTACAATGCTTCTGCGTATCTAGATTAAGTTAATTCGTATTTAAAATTTTATTAATAATATTTTATAATAATTAAGTTAATGTATATTTAAAACCCATGTTCTTTGAAGACCTTTAAAATGATTTTGAAAATTGAGAAATAATCTCTCCCCGAAAACACGAAAGCGTAGCCTGTTTTGCTTTGAATTAATCTTTTCAATGCTTACAACAATTAACAAAATTTAATATAACGTAAATCTATTATATATATAAAAGAGATTTCCACGTATATATTGACTCATCACGATATTTCTGGAACCATAAGGCGTAGTGACTTGAAATTTAGTAGGAATATTCCTTTCGCAGAGTAGATTTCAGCTAAGAACGGATTTTACGAAATTCCACCCACAAAGGGGGTTGCGGGGGCATTAACAAACATATGGCAAAACAACGTTTACGGGGTCAGCTAGTAATATTATAAAGTTATATTTATAAATTGTAGTCATCTAGTATGTGTATACACTTAATGGATCTTAAGTTGATTGAATATAATAGCGATCAGAAGCGCAAGTGTGACACATGAAAAATATATCAGATAACTGTGTTTGTAAACAGTATAACTGTAGCAGTCACTACTTTAAGAAACTATCCAAGCAGACACTTTTAATTAAGTGCCTGCTTAGATAGTTTTTTTTTCAGTTTTGGTTTTCTACTGGAATAGGTAGTTTCTTCAAATAATGAGAATCCAGGAAAGGTACGACATAGCTGCTAAATTCTACCAGCTCACTTTATGTAAATATTTATATACTCGTATATTCTTAGTTGTACACTAATATAGATTACTAGCTATTTATCT
This sequence comes from Melitaea athalia, assembly GCA_905220545.2. Lineage (NCBI taxonomy): Eukaryota > Metazoa > Arthropoda > Insecta > Lepidoptera > Nymphalidae > Melitaea > Melitaea athalia. The sequence goes on from HG992193.1 coordinate 3,929,343, forward strand.
CATAAGTAAGAACATATAGACATTGTAAATAAATATGTAAATATCCTATAACATACACACACGGTCATCTATTTCTACGGTAAGTAATTTGATGCTTGTGTTTTAGGTAACATTCGACTGACAGCTAATTTTTTTTTGATAAATAATACATAAAAACAATACGAAAATATAAATACAAATAATACACCCACACCAGAGCAGAAAGCAAGTCAACAAACTGCGCCAACGAACTAGTCAAAAAAAGGAAAGGTGCACAAGAAGCGACCTTATTATCGCTACAACAGCGATCCCCTCCAGGCAATTTTAGGTGTAGGATAGCTATAAAAATATGTTAACGGTACTTTTCTAATAGTTTATACATGTGTTCGAACTCGACATGTTCGAAATTGAACAAGTCGTGAGAAAACAATTGTTTTTATAATATAGGAACCGGTCTTCCCGAATAATCCGAATAAACCAAGTACAGTAACAATAACATTATTTAATTTTTACGTAGCTCAAAATTACGAGTATTGCGCAAACAAATGAGTTTTCGACCGAGTTAATGCTATTACTTTCAGACTTTTCTAAGAAGGTTGTTCATTTAGAAGTTTAGTTGAGGTTTGAGGCCGGCAACGCACCCGCAACTCCTCTTATGTTGCAGATGTCCATGGGCGGCGGTAGCTATTTAACATCAGATAGCTCCGTTTGCTCGTTTGCCCCCTTTGTTATATAAAAAAAAAGAAAGCCTAAGATGATTTAAGCTTGTTGGAGGGAGATACTTATCACTAAAGATTATGATGTTTTTGTTTGAAATTATTGTAAAATTGACAATATTTAAAAATATATAAAGTTAGTTTAATAGAAAAGTTATAATATAACTAGATATTTAAAAATTAGGTAATTCAATTAAAAAAATTGTTAAAGATAACACCTGCTTCTCATACAAAACTATACACTGCGTTATGTAGAGAAAAAAATGTTTTTACTCAATCTTTATTTATTCATAGACAGTTAATTCATACACTATGTATGATACATTCATAAGAGCACGTTACCATTATCTACGCTACTAGCTACTAAAGATTTCGTCTGATAACAATCTATTGCTTAAATTTGACAAAAAAGTTGCACGGTAGAGATCGCTTATGATCGATAAGGTCACCCTTTGTACCTTAATAATATTATCTACACTACGTTCTTGTTATTCGCATCATTTTTGTTCTGGTGTACAATAAAGTCGGTCCCGGTTGTTATCATAAACAACTGATAGCGCTCGTTACCCAAAGTAGGGAATATATCCGCCGAACCGGAGTTGAGCAGCGTGGTAAATTAATCCTATCCTTCTCCTACATTTTTCTACATTAATAAAAGAGGCACATGCCCAGCAGTGGGATGTTACAAGCAGAATTATATCGTATCGTACAATAAAGTTTATCTATATAAGAGATTTCCACCTATATACGGACTCATCACGATGTCTCTGGAACCATAAGGCGTAGAGACTTGAAATTTGACTGGAATATTCCTTTCGCCGAGTAGAGGTCAGCTAAGAACGGATTTTACGAAATTTCACCCACAAGAGGGAGTTGCGGGGGTTAATAACATATATGTCAAAACAACGTTTGCGGGGTCAGCTAGTTATTATACGAACTTTAATCTAAAAAAAAAATCCTCTAATATATTATAGCAGTAGAATCAAGCGATTTCTTCGACAAAGTTCTAAAAAGCCTTACACAACACTTCGGTATCGCGCCGAGGTGATCCACACCGCCTTATTTCCTGTTCACGTACTATCGTTTACCTCATCAGTCTAGAATTGAGTTAGTTGCCGCAGTCTAATGCTATTCCGGCCTTATAGCCATTCTAGATACGGCCGTGATTAGACTGATATGTGTACTCGTATGTCGCTAGTGGATATAGATCTAGGTTGTTGTATATGCGGCGAAGGCTTATTGAATATATAATTCAAATAGATTACATTCTATTTTTAGAACAAATGTTGTTTTAGTTAGGCTAGAGTAAGTTTTTGTATATACACATGGATACTTCTATATTGATGTTATAAACCTCTGTGGGTTTTTGTTTTACTGTATTATTCATTGTATATATTGTGAATATTATTATTTATTAATAATATTCACAATATATACAATGAATAATAATAATAAATATAGATTTCTACGTTTTTTTCTAGTCTAATAGATCAAGAGTCGGCGAGGGCCAGACGTTAAGCGATTACCGTAGCAACACCAGAAGCATTGCAAGCTCGTTGCCGACCCTACCCCACATTCCCCCCTACGATATTGCACACTTATAAATTAATAAAATGTAATGAACAAATATGAGTAAAGTAGGCGTATCATCCGCCAACCCTCATTGGAGCAGCGTGGAGGATTAAGCTCTGATCCTTCTCCTACATGGGGAAAGAGGTCTATGGCCAGCAGTGGGATATTAAGGTGGAGATTAACTTGTAACATTTTGGTGTAATGTATCGCGTTCGTGTAACAGAAACCAAAGACTGACTTGTAACGTTAGTCTGTAATGTATCATTCGCGGCGAACGCCACGTGCTCCACTCGGCTGTCGGTTTTTTCGCGAATCCCTTTGAGTGTTACATTACAAGTCAGTGCACAACGCACGTCGCGTCGTCGCGAACACACTCAATTTCTACGTCTGACATTATGAAACAAAATGGATGGAGCACTCCTGAGCCAAGAGTTCGAATGATACATTACAAACACACGTTACAAGTCAGTCTGTGTCACCGTATTGTAACAAGATCGCCTCGAATGATACATTACAAACAAACGGTACAAGTCAATCTCCACCTTTACAGGCTGAAGCGCGAGGTGTATCAAGATTATCAAACTGTCGAAATTCCCCACAACATGCACAAAAACAAAAATTCATACAAAACCGTTATCATCATTATCAGACATTAGTCATCGAACATGAATAAAAAGGCATCAATCACCGAGCCCGCGTAGGTTTGAATCGAATCGGTAAAAATTAATCAAAAGGCCGGAAATGTGCAGCATTTGGTGTTTGATTCACCCGTTTTTGCTTTTACTCGAAAACCGTAAATCAGGCTCCGGAACGATAGATTATTTCTGAGCTAACAAACAGAACGGACCTTGATTTGATGTATACTTTATAGTCACACTAATGTTCATTTTCTTTGATTTATACTACTAGCTGCACCTCGCGGTTCCACTCGCGTAATTTTCATTCCCGTGGGAATGTCAGGATAAAAAATAGTCTATGTGTTCTATTCTAAATCTTGAGCTATCTACATACCAAGTTTCATTACAATCAGTTTCGTATTTCTTGCGTGAAACAGTAACAAATTTCCATTTAGTCATCTATCCTTAAATGTTAAGCATTTATACGAATAAATTAAGTGCGCACTTAAATCTATTTGGGTTTACATAAAGTCTTCATATATATATATATATTTTCATACGAAGTCTTTTTAATATCTGCTTTATTGAAAACAGTTCGTTTACTTTTATATAACACAAACAACACTGTTTATGAGATTTAACCTAGTTCCTTCAAGAGTTACTAAGCACAGTTAGAAGTAGTTATCTCCAACATTAAGTAATAAAAAATAGTCTCATTATTGTAGCTCTATAGTAAACACTAGCGTAATATTTCTTTACATTTGTGTATATGTATGTATATTAGTATAATAAAAAACGATAGAGGTTATAGAGAGATATAAAATATTTATTTTATTATTAAGTGCGATATATTTTAAACTTCTAATACTATCTTCTCAATCCACTTTGATTTCAATAATTCCACATTAAAGTTGCTAATTTTCTTATTATATAATTTTACTACTTAACATCTAACTGTCATGAACTGACAGTAATACGATTATTTAATAAAAGAAAAAGTAATATCTATCAAACAGCCCGACTTTTTCTTTCATACGCTTAACTCAATTTACTTAACAGACCAATATTTATTGTTATTACTAGCTGACCCGGCGAACTTCGTACCGCCTAACAGTCGATTATTTTTTTAATACTTATCCTTCTCAGAACCCCTCCACTAACACTTAAACTTTATGGTATGGTATTAAAGTTCAAATTGACTTTTAAGTATTATTACGATTCTTTTGTATGGGAATGTAGAAAAGTGTTGTTTTTAGATTTTTTCAGGGAATTTTTTAAATTTTTCTCTCCGTAAGAACCATCCTCGTACTGCAAGTAACATTATAAAAAAAGAATTAGCGAAATCGGTTCAGCCGCTCTCGAGATTTGCGCTTAGCAACACATTCAGCGATTCATTTTTATATATATAGAGATATAGAGATTACTTCAACAACTTTTTACTTTTAAATCTCGAATTCTTAAAGCTATCATTTGTCAATTTGATTTTATGATTGTTTGTTTTTAACCAATAAGTATGCTAAACATACTTATTGATTTATAATTTATGTAAATATAGTAAGTACTTTCGTATATTCGATCATTTCCACCTTATTTTATCGTAGGAAATCTAGCAGATATGTAAATGAGTCATCTTGTTCGAAGTTATTGACACTGTAACTTATCTAAACTCTATAATCTGGTCCTATATTATCAGATATTGTACCGGTATACGCTTAACTACCTCATATGTGTACACTTACTGCTATAGTACTAAATAAGTTGCAAATATCGAATGAAAATTGTATAGTAAGAAACACTTCTATTATTGACGTTTTAAAACAAAAATTACCACTTTATCAAACTATAAACAGCATTGGAAAAGTTATAATTACATTAAAGAGTAACTGAGCTAGAAGACTGGAGAACATATTCTGCTCAAAATCTGGAGCAGCCCGACTGGGGATGTACCTCGACCTTACAGAAGTTTACAGCTACATAATACTGCTTTCAAGCAGTGTTGTGGCTGTGTCCCTGTGGTGAGTAAGATGATCAGAGCTCCTGGGGCTCCTGGGGATTACGGGAAACGCGCTTGCGTTGCTTCTGGTGTTGCAAGCGTTTACTAAGGTTACGGTAATAGCTCACCATCAGGTAGGCCCTAAGCTCGTTTGCCGAACTAGTTGTATAAAAAAAGAATTATAAGTTATTTATATTAATCATAACAAGAACATTATTGTACGTAATCAACCATTAGTGAGCTCTTACAACATATTCTTAAAGATAATACGTTTGGAAGTAGGCCAACTAATGAAAGATTAACAAGATTGCGTGTAGAATTTAATATCGTAGCGCGTAGAATCGTAGCCCATAGCGGTCTACGAGCCTCGTAGCATTAACTCATATTACCTATTCTCTTTACCTACTGGCTACAATCACTCGATTTTGGTTCTATAAAGCTATGATTTAAAGTTGTTTTTCCTTCGACGTTTGTAAGTTTTATTTGTATTACCGGTGTATAAAATGCATCGGTTGCTAATATATTACGGCAATATGTTAGTAATAAAATAAATGTACTAATAGCGCTCTTAATAACAGTTCTTTGAAATAATGTAAACTTTTACCACTAGTACTATGTTCGATATGAATTAGTGGTTTTATGAAGCTTTTTATTTCTTTACGTAATGTTTAGTATTATATTTATTTTATGATTTGAAGTAGTGCATAATGTTTAGTCACTTAGATTACAATAATTATTCGATATTGTTTTATATAAGGGTAGTTATTTATAATATAAATAAAGCATGATTTAAATTACTTTAAAATTATTAATTTTTACACATTAATGGCCGAATATAATTAGTTAAATAGCTTATTCTAGTTCAAGGAATCAGTAATCTTTGAAACTCTGTGTTAGGAAGTACATTTCATAGTGTTTAACTCAATGATAAAATATCAAGTGAATTTTGAAATTAATTCGAGTAATTATGGCTTAAGTTAACTATTGAAAATTATTTTAAAATAATATTTCAGTATTATAAAACACATTATCACCATCAAATAACCAATATCGATCTCTTCAGCTTAAAGTCCACAAGGTTAAAACCATTGACAATATTCGGTACAGTGATAAAATTTATCTATCTCGTTCTCGAAAACAGATAACGGTAACAAATAACTGTTTACATTGTAACGTCTTCTCGAATTTCTAATATAAAGTTCTACGCATGTGATTTTTTATATTTATGTCTCAGCACAATACTATAATTTATAGATCAATACCTACGTTTTAGAAGAGATATTCATCTACACTTTAGATAGGAAAACTGATTCATAGGAGTGTCTATAAGGATCTTACGTACAGCTGGAAAAATCTTGTTTAATATGGGCCCGACTACGAAAGTACATCATAATTACAGAAGATCACAGATAAATAGTACTTCTTTCAAGTAGTGTTGTTTTTTTATACAACTAGGTCTGCAAACAAGCGTACGGCTCACCTGATCGCATTGCAAGCAGAAGCATTGCAAGCGCGTTGCCGACCCTACCCCCAATTCCCCCCAGGAGCTCTGGTCACCTTACTTACCGCATGAACACAACACTGCTTGAAAACAGTAATATTTAGCTGTGATCTTCTGTAAGGTCGGACTGGTCCGTATTTTGAGCAGGAAATTTCCTGCTGTGTCCTACCTCAGTTAGGTTGGGTCCCAATGGTGTGATTGTAAGGTAACCAGAGATCTTGAAGAGAGTCGGTAATAGAGTCGACAACGCGGTTATAATGCTCTTGATAAGGGCAAGCGTCTGTAGGCTAAGGTAACTGATTATCATCAAGTGGATCGTACGCTTGTTTCTCACCTTTATATATTGTTAAAAAAAGTGTGGCTTAAAACCTATATCATGAGAAGGTATTGCTAATACTAGGCGAAGATATGTTATTACAGACACGATAACGATCGTCACTCATGGTAGGGAATACCCAAAACACAGTAAAGTAGTGTAGTGGTTTAGTAATAGGACATTCGAGTCCTATTGACTTCAGTAATTTAAAAGTTCCCTTATTAACAAAATAAATAATAAATCTATACTAATATTATAAAGCTGAAGAGTTTGTTTGAACGCGCTAATCTCAGGAACTACTGGTTCGAATTGAAAAATTCTTTCATTCGTACTTTTTTTTTAAAATTAACGCATGTGAAACCGCGGGGCACAGCTAGTATAATATAATCAGTGTTCCACACCCCTACGTTGATTGAATCGTTAGCATCGTGTTTCGTTAAAATTAATTTAGTTAAGCCCGTATGATGCGCATGATGCGCTTTCGGCGATTCGGTCTATTTGTGGACCTAACATTCTGAAAATTACATTTGTTTTGAAGATAATTAAATTGTGCATTATACATATGGATTTGCGCATCCTTTGTTATTATTACATATAATTGTAAACGTTTTGACAACACCGTTAAGTATTGTATTTAAGCGTGTTTTAAGTTATGGCCTTAATTTAATAAAAATAATTAATATAAACAAATTTTTATCTTTCATCTTTCATTACTCTGATGTTGTTGACTGAAATAAAAGGTTTATTTATTTAGATGTACAAGTATTATTAATTCATCGGTCATCATCATCAGTTCAGCCTATTGCAGTCCACTGCTGAACATAGGCCTCCCCAAGTTCGCGCCAGACATTATTATTAAGGTAGTTATAACATTATTAATTAAGGTAGCTATAACATGTACATATAGAGGTCATTTCTTGTAACATATGCGCACTTATCACTGAGGTTATTTTCACGTCGCGCCTGTGCCAAATTACAGAGTATTAACATCAACTTCTTAAAACTTTGTGTTATAACAAGAGACGTAACAACTGAATTCGCAGTTGGCAGCATACTGCACTGTACACATATCAGATGGTGTGAATTGCACTATAAAATGCAATGGTTTACTTGAGCAGATCATTTTGCATCCCTAATCTATACTAATATAATAAAGCTGAAGAGTTTGTTTGTTTGATTGTTTGTTTGTTTGTTTGAACGCGCTAATCTCAGAATCTAATGGTCCGATTTGAAAAATTTTTTCAGTGTTAAATAGCCCATTTATCGAGGAAGGATATAGGCTATATATCATCACGCTAAGAACAATAAGAGCGTAGCACCATTGAAGAATGTTTCAAAATCGGGGTTTTTTTTCCTTTTATTCCACGGGGACGAAATCGCGCGCAGAAGCTAGTTTAATATAAAAGGTTTCATTCAACATTGTATGATAGCTCAAATGCATAGAAAAAATAAAAAAGGAAAATAATCAAAACACAACTCGGTTGGAAAGGCGCGGTAATGGAAAAGTTATGGGTAATAAAATATGTAACATTTCTTTAATAATACGTAGTAAGTACTTCAGGGTCCTTTGTAAGCACATGTTTAGTTGACTAACTTATCAATGAAATCATTTTTTGCACAAATAACAGTTATTTTATTTATTGAACATTTCTATAAGTGCTTCAGTTAAGTTCTGGTTATTTATGGAATGCAAACATTTTACCCAAAATTATAAGATTTTATATTAATTATTGATTGTATATTAATTAAGTCATAACTAAATATGCACCAACAAAAAACTATTAATTAATATTATAAATGTAACAGATATTTAAATGTGATTTAAAAAACTGAGATTAAAAAATACAACTGATAGTAATTTTTTTAAACTATGTGCAGTACACTTAATAAATTTTTGGCCCGAACTTGCAGTATCAGTACAATTTCGTTCCAATTAGGATTATTTAGATACAAATTTAAATTTGTAATATCGGATTGAAGTATATTGCTTTGAATTAAATGAAAATCAAGATGAAACGTTTACCAAGTATCTATTTCTTCAATTATTACAACTAAAATAAATAACTTAAGTTTTGTAATTTTATGAAATCATACAAGTAAATGTAACCAAAAAAATAACCATCAAAATTTTACGAATCAAACAAGTACCACACACTAAAAGTACCAAAAAAATCTTACTAAAAATCTCGTTGTATTTCCACGAAATAAAAAAAAAGAATATACGAGTATAAGATACAAATTTTAAATACCGTTTTAAAAGGATTTAGAGGCTGCGAATGAGCCTTAGGGTCAAGTTGGTTTTAGGTCGTGTAAATTACGGCAGCTGGCCTCAGTCCACCGCGGGCGAGCCGTGGCACGTGGCCAACTGTACGATTAGTTTAGCACATTCTACTTTCAAATCGTAGTTTTTAATAACAAATTACTAAATTAAATAAAGCAATTATAACTTCATATGAGTAACTTGGGTACAAATATGTAACAGATTTAATAATTAATCAATCAAATTGTAGTTCAAAATTGTAATTTTTGTTATTAATTAGTTACTAATTATTATTATTTGTCTGATTATAATACGATTCCAATGAATAGATATTTGTTCAATTGTTTAGGGTTCTTTCACAATATAATTTTCAAGTACGTTTTCTCGATAGCCGTTATCGTGAATAACTTTCAATAAAATGTATTTATGTAAAAATATAAAAAATATAAATCTTTGCATTTCCCGAAAATCCAAAAATGCCTCCGATAGCCTTGACTCACTCATTCACTATATTAAATGCATCTACAGTAACTTAATATCAATTTTATGTCTATGCTGTTGCAATTCCATAGCTATGCAGTGGCATCTTTCGCCTCATCTATTTATTTGTTATTATTCTCATCTATTTATTTGTTATTATTTTATTGTTATTGTTTGTTGGTCACATACGTTTTATTACAATTGAAATATACTAATGTAAATAACTAGAAATCAGCTACACAATTTTAAGGAACATTAATTTCGGAAAGCCAGCGTCTGTATTTTATTAAAGAAAATGTGTAAATTGGGAACTGCATTTAATTACCATAAATAATTATTCCTGATGGTTCTCCAACTTTAGCATTTGTCACTGAGCGCGTCCAAAAAGCGAATGTGTTAAATCAAAAGAATATTTTGTACCAAAATATTTTTAAAACACAAAAAAGAGAGGCGAGCAAAAAGAATCGTAAACACTGAAATTTGAAACAGACGTGTGCGACAGTAAAGGCTATTTTAATTTTTAAAACATAACAGTTGGATTAAAATTTCAAATTGTAAAATTGTGAATTCCACTGTTTTGCGGGATTATTATAAATTTCATTAAAATATAGGAATTTATATCATTGTTATCAACGTCAAGGTTTATTGTTAATTGGTTAGAATTATTTGAAAAGTTGGAAAATGAAATATTTGTGGAATTCGCTATTAAAGAAATATTTTTAACGGGGATTTCATTTTGTATTATTTCTGAAGTACTTTGCTTCGGTTTTAATATAAATTGTTGTACAGTTGTAAATGATTGATGTCCGCGTTTCGAAATTGCGTAGCTTCGAAAACATTTTTGCAAAAACAAAGTAAACACTTAAGATATTTGATAGACGATGTTCGTCTTCGATATTGTTAAAACAAGTTTCTTGTTGATGTCATAATGATGATGATTGATTTTACAGTCAAATGTTTAAAAGAAAATATACCCCAAAGTTACATGGAAATTATGATACACAAGCTCACTATAAGATTTTGAATAATATGTCAGAGAAAACATTTATAGCATTAGCTACCGTATATTAAACACTAGCTTCTGCGCGCGACTTCGCGGACTCCGCTCCTATTGGTCTTAGCGTGATGATATATAGCCTATAGCCTTCCTCGATAAATGGGCTATCTAATACTGAAAGAATTTTTCAAATCGGACCAGTAGATCCTGAGATTAGCGCGTTCAAACAAACAAACAAACAAACAATCAAACAAACAAACAAACAAACTCTTCAGCTTTATTATATTAGTATAGATAAGTATAAAATAATTTTCAAAGCGATACATAGCACGATTATGATTGATCAAGCATGCGGTATGCCGCGGCTCTGACGCTCTCACTCTGAGCGTCAGACTCGATAGCAAAAACAAATTTAAAAAATATGTTAACTTGAATAAATTCATTAAAAATACAAATACATTAGTAAAAAGGACAATATTATAAAGAATCATTTAAACTTAAGTAAAAAACATAAATTATTTCTTGACGAAAGTGACAAATCGAAGCAAGCTTATGAAGCTGACATCAATGCATTAAATTTCAAGATTAGCAATTTAAATTATAATCTTAACGAAATGACTAAAAATACATCTATGCTAAGAACGATAAGATTTATCTCAAGGACGGTTAATAATAATTAATATGGAGTTTTAACAGCATTAAGTAATTCGGTCCGGTTCGTTAGCTGCGTACACATACCACCTCATCTCCGTTTACACTTTTACAAATAACCAAGTGCCGATTGCCTTTCAATTGTTCGATTAATTGTTTGCTATTTTGATTGAATATTCCGATGTTTAAATAGACAATGATTGCATTAAAATGAATCGAACCTTCAAACGAGTGCAATCATGATTTTAATTATTCGCATAATTGGTAATTTAGATTGATTCAATATAAATGTATGTTTACGAAGCAATCGTGAGTCTTTATTATTATTAATAATATAAAATTAACGATTGACAGTTTCTGTATTGTTAAAATAGGTAATTTACAGATTGTTTCATTAGCAATATGTAATCAACTGTTCAAGTTTTATTTATTGTTTCGTAGTGATTATTTTTTCGTAATACTACAAATATTATCTATACTAATATTATAAAGAGGTAAAGTTTATAACTTTGTTTGTATATACGGGGTAATCTTCGCAAATACTGATCCGATCATGAAAATTCTTTCGCTAACAGAATGCTACACTATTCAGGAGTGACAAGATAAAAGGAAAAAGATAAAAATATATAAAGATTTTAAATCAGCAGGATTTGAACCTGCGCCCTCTGACGTGCCGTGTCAACAATTCAATCTAATCAAGCATTATTATTTGCCTTAGAAATTAATTGGTGATTTTAAAACATTTATATTTATCTGATTTGCTGAAAATAGTGAGAGTGTATTGGAACATATCAAATTTCACCGTACCCTTCTTATGTGAAATGGATTATAACGCCCAACGAAGTGGGCACGGGTCGGCTAGTTAAATATAATGCAAATTTTACATATGATTCAAAATTTATCCACACACACACACACACATCAGCCTATCGCAGTCCACTGCTGGACATAGGCCTCCCCAAGTTCGCGCCAGGGATGTCTGGCAGGGTTTCCAGGGTTTTCCGCAATCCTCATCCAGCCTACACCGGTAATCTTACGTAGATCGTCGGTGGTCCAACGGGTCGGAGGACAATTTATTTGGTGTATATTATTATTTATGTAAATTAATAATATGGCTATTTATATTTAATTGTTTGAATTTGCGTTGTTAAAATTTTCTTAGTAAGACATTAGAATGTTAGTCTGGAAATGTTTTTTGTAAGAATGTTGTATATTGTTTTGACTAGTCATCCCTTGGGGTTTTTACCCAAAAGGTGTTTCATAATGCCCAACGAATTTGACCATTACGTTTTGCAGCATCTCGCAATGTTTAATATGTTAATTTTAAATATATTAATTTTGTATATTACTCCTAAGTTTAGTAGTTTTCAAAGAAAAAAATAATTTTAAAAATTAGTATCAAAGAGATTATTTAATTATTTCCTTTCAATTCTATAAATAAGAAAGAATTGCGGATATTTCTTGTGTAGTAATTTAAGTCCATAAATATCCATCAGTTTAATTGTTTATGTACATAACTGAATATTACGAGGTACTAGTTTACAATGATTAGGTTGAAGTATTAAATGGTTTCAAGGCACTCTCAGTGTAACTTGAGATCATTGTTACATAAAACGGAAGTCTATGAAGAAAGGAAGGGCTTAAAGTCGGTAAGTACGTATTAGAAATCATCATTTCTATAGACACTATGCTGACTATTCGGTATTACCCGCATTTAAGTTTCCCCATCGAGTTTTCTTTAAAACGATTTACAGCTTTAAAAATATATTATCAATGTAGTCTTCTTATTGAAGTAAGAGAGCCTGTTCGGTTTCACCTACATTTAAACTTCCTCATTGAGTATTCTTTGTCACGATTTATACGTTTAAAAATATTTCAATGAAAATGCTTCTTATCGAAGCGCGAGTACTTGAAATTAAGCAGGAAGATTGAGATATGCCGAAGTCAAAAACAGCTCTACATTTTAATATTAGTATACACATCAATTTACTAACGTCTTCGAGCGTAAGCAGGAGCGGCGATGACGACATCGAGGGGCGGGTACGGCTGTGACAACAAATGATGACCGGCGGCAAAACGTTCGCACGCGCTCGCTGCACAGTACACAGTCTGCCAGGCACACTCGCGCAAACACTCCGCCGTCTGAGACCACGACACCGACGGCAAACGCATACCGACACAAAACGCACAACAAACAAACACAGAGTGTATTCCCACTATCGTTCGAAGCACAAAAACATTTTAAAAATTCTATACTCGATTAAAACGTTCCATTCGAAACGATTGTAAAACTTTGACTGAAGTTAAGATTAGATAAACACCGATCCAATAGAAACGATCGACCGGCGCGCGTGATTTCAATGTGTGTCGATATTTCTTGTTGTATCGATAAGATACGCTCGAGGAGTATGATAGCTCATCTGTGTTAGAAATGGTACTGATACGGTCGGCTGGTTTTATTAGCGGTACATTGCGTTGGGAGAAGGTCGCGTATTATATCTACTGTTTGGAGATAAGAGAAATTGGAGCGATAACGCGGCGCTATCAGTTTTCGTAACGTTTTGTTTGTGGACACCACATCGAACTGTTCGTTTATCACCGTAGATATTAATACTGATACAGAAATAGTATCGTAACAGGTGAAACATAAATGTCCTATTGCTCGGCTAAAGACACAAGGGTTGAAGAAAAACGTAAAAAAAATTGGTTATCTGTAAAGTCGGTTTACGGACGATAGTTTTACGTGATAACGTCATAAAGAAACATTTTTACCCTCAAATTAACGCGTGTGAAACTGCGGGAATTGCTAGTTGTTACATAAAACTACGTTCAAACTTAATTTTAATGTCAATTAAATATCATTAATCATAATAACAACCTAATTCGAGACATGTTTTCTGTAATTATCTTAACTAGGTATAAGCAAATTAGTCAATATCGTTCTAAGTATATATCCACATTAATTAATTACACGAGCACAATAGTACGTAGAATTTTATGCTAATTGTTATTATTAAATTATTTAATTTCTTATAATTTTATTAAGTTTCATAAAACTGTTTCTCATGTTTTTAATTTCCTATGTTTAAAATAAATCATCATCTCCCTGCCCTTATCCTATTTATATCGGGTCGGCAAAACATGTTCTCCTCTTCCTCAGATTCATGTTGTAAGTGATTTGGCATGATATTTTTTACGACCGGCCGCCTGCCTGACATCAACCCTCCTTGGGAACCTCCTATGTTTAAAATAAATACCTCATAATAATGATAATAAATGATATAGTTGTTATAATTTTTAAACAAAACATAATGAAGACATGCCAGCACCTTATTATAAGAACCGTGTTGACGACGACATTCTAAAGAGTGAATGTAATTTAACATCATTATCAAGATTTATTGTTGTATATTGTAATACGAATAGTGTACAAATAAAAACGAAAATATAATAATGTTTTTTATACTAATATATATAATACAATAATATTTTTATAGGATTATCATCACGTAGAAAAGATGAAAGAGAGATCAGACTGAGTCGATACGTTAATGAATCTAAAACTAAATCATTATAAAACTAAATTCAATAAAAAACCTAATTAATGGTATTGGTAATGGGCTTATCTTTACGGTAACCTATAGAAAAATTGCTACCGCTTGGTTCTTGTAGCCGCTTAAAACATCGACGGTTTGCGAGTTCGATTACCTCTCGGGATGGATATTTGTATTTGTACAAATATTTCTTTTCGGGTTGGATGTCTGTCATTGTGGGTCTACCCACCGTGGCTCGGAAGCACGCTAAGCTATCGGCCCCGGTTGTTATCATAAAGGTTGATCGTTACTCTTAGTAGGGAACATATCCGCCAACCCACAGTGGAACAGCTTGGTTGATTAAGCTCCGATCTTTCTTCTACACGAAGTATGAGGATTAATGCTCAGCATTGGGATGTTACAGCCTGAATATCATATCGTATATAAAAATTAACATCCATTTGTGTAAGTCAGTGTTAACAACCTCAATAAATGCAAGTAAAAACAATGCGACCAGCTCGGTGTAGCTCAGTCTTATCAGTTTGTATTGTACTGATAACGTACTATTGTCACTGCGAATGCATGCAAATAATAAAATATAATAAGTCACGGAAATAAAAAACGGAAGAAAGAAATTAATGAAATCGTTTTCAGTAAAAGAGAATATCTCACATCTTTGTTAAAATATATACATTTAGGAGAAGCTTTGAAATACAGTTAGAGTGAGGCCAAACCAGCGTAATTTTTTAAGTTGTGAGCGTAATTTCTACTGCATTCGGTTTCATACAAAAGTGTGAATCGGCATACAACTCATTTTGCGTCGCCGTGTGGAACGAACTGGACTGGAAGGCGATGCAGTTGTGTGCCGATGACGCAAAATGACCGAAATTACGCGACTCACAACTCACAAAATAACGCTCGTTTGGCCTCACCCTAAGCAAATGAGAATATCGTATCACAAAACGAGAAATTACAACATAGCACTAAAAAACCGATAATCTATCAAACAACTCCTAATAAAAATAAAAATAAACGCGTCCAGTCATCAAAAACGATCGATCACTGATAGCTTACATATCTAAAAATTTCCACAAAGAAATAATGAATTCACTGGAAATACAATATATTTTTACAATATAGAATTCGTATAATAATTGTATTTTACTACAAATAAATAAACAAGCGCTAACGAAACATTCAATTCTAAATACAATTAGAAACGAATACGTTTCCCTCACGACAGCACACAAAGGGATCGCATCGAACCGCGATCGAGTTCGCAATAACAGAAGCGGTAATATTCGCAAACGGAATACTAACAGTCGTCATTCCGATCCAAATCGAAGGGCGATATGAGATCGCCGGGCACCGACGGAAACGGGTGGCTCGCCGCCGCGTACAGGATCTCGCCCCAGAACCCCCTCATGTTGCACTGTTGCAGTGGCAGTCACGCGCGCCTCGATAACTCGATAACCGACATAGTGCACATCACTTAACTTGATTCGCACATTTTGTCATATCAAAAACAGAACGTACAATTTCACCGAAAAAATAAAAACTCGCACATTTCGTAATTTAAAAAATAGATGGAACCGATTTCACCGAAAAATAACGTTCAAAATTAAATTTTCGACAAGGTTTGTTTTTCGCAAATGTTATTACGATTTGCGTCGGCCAGTGTATGTAAATAGGAATAACAAAACGAGCGCGAAAAGTGACACAGATTAAATATAACAGAGTTAATCGTTTCGTCGCAGCATGAAGGCGACGATGAGGAGTTTTTAATGAACATAAATTATAGTTCTGAGTGTAAGCAGGCCGCACTACTCCGCGGACGACTGTAGGCGCGTTATCAGGTCGCAGTCGCTATCGCAATGATAAGTTTCGCCCGCAACAATTAGGTGAAACAGCTGATAATAAAAGAGTGCGGGATATTGTGGCTTGACAAATTGACTTTAAATAAACTGTACGTCATTTTCTTTTAGCATAACTATGATTGTATCTATGCTATAATATAATAAAGCTGAAGAGTTTGTTTGTTTGATTGTTTGTTTGTTTGTTTGAACGCGCTAAGCTAAATAAAGCGGATCTACTGGTCCGATTTGAAAAATTCTTTCAGTGTTAGATAGCCCATTTATCGAGGAAGGCTATAGGCTATATATCGTCACGCTAAGACCAAAGGAGCGTAGCACCAATGAAGAATGTTTCAAAATCGGGGTTTTTTTCCTTGTGGGAGCTTCCGCTACGTAAACGGTTAAAGTTTCGCACAAATCATGTTTGACAGAATTAGTCCTATTCCACGGGGACGAAGTTGCACGCAGAAGCTAGTATTTTAATATCCTTCATATCATTTCCAATTAAATAAATCATATCCTCCGTGAATCCGTGATACAATTGTCATGATATGCTGTGATTTTGATAATGTTTTGAGGAAAGAAGGTCACGATAAGAAAGTACAGCTACAATCGTCTTAACATATACAATTAATACGTAGCTAGTACGTAGGTTTAGATGGTTTCGATGAAAATCTAGATTTTTCCTAAAATATAGAAAATAGACCAAAGCATAATTAAACGCACTCCATTCAAAATATGGCACACCACCATCGATACTCAATAATTGTGCCGAGTAACAGAAATCGACAGAAGAAAACAAATACACTTTTCAAGCACAGAGAGCTCAGCTACAAATTTTTATTAAAAATGTAAACTTCACTCGAAGATAGAAAGTAAAAATCAACATTCAGAAACTCAGATCGAGTACAAGTTATATTTGATTTAAAAAAAAAAAACTTTAAAAACGAAGATAATAAAAGGAAGAGAGAAAACTCTGTTTAATTAAGTTTCTTTACTCACCCATCGCCCGTTCCCGTTTCAGAGGTTTTTTCTGGTCACAGAGTAGAGCGAACAGTTCTACAATACAATCGTCGTGCTCTCTTTGAACCATTATTAATCTGTGATTATCCTTTGCACAATTTATATTGAGCTAATATTATCTTTTGTAATGCTATACGATAGTATGAAACAAACAAAATTATTACTTAAGCTTCTTCTAAAATGACACTAATTAATGTTTAAGTATATTATTTTATTGAATGATACTCAAAATTACATATTAAAAGATTTTAAAGTAGTTAAGATTTTGTGCATAGTGTTAATATTACAGAAGTATTCATTCTTGTTCTTAGATTATGCAGGTCAGTGTACATTTTAATGCCTTTAAATGTACACTAAGCTGGCTTTTTTTAGACGTTTTCGGATCAACAGGAACGTTAAAGTTTCAAGCGCTGTAAAGCAATTGTAAAGTTAAATATTTTGGACGGAGCTCCCGAAATAAAGTTATTACTCTTTTTCAGACATTGTTTTGGTTGTACTATTTATTATGGCGGTCCTGTTTTAAAACGTGTATTGTTTTCATGTCCCATTAAAAATTAATAAATTTTAATTATAATAAAATAAAAGCTTTTCCGTTTTTCGCCTTTTCTCTATTGTCGTTTTCATCGTGTTCATTAAATTGAATTTCCATTCAATGGTTAAAAAAAGCTGAATATAATTTAATAATTTCAAATTTGGTTTAATTTTAAATTAGGTATAATACGTATTGATTTATCATTAATTTATTAATCACATTCTTTAAACGTCGTCACTGTTTCAGAATTTCAAATTCAATTTAAAACATTGAAAGGTCAATTAAATTGACCGGAATCCATTACCGAACAATAACAAAACGTCATACAAAACTAATATTTTATACACTAGTTTATTGAAACAATAACACACTAACACTTCACAAGTCTAATACCGAGTGTCGGAAGATTGGCTGAAATGATTGAAAATATTTATTTAGGACACCTATCACTGCCCTACATTTGTATCGATATCTCAAGGGCGTGCTCGGAGCTGTCTACTACGTTTCGCGATGATCGATTTCATTAGTGGGTGTTGAATGAGGCATCATTTTCAAGGACATGGTTATCTTAAAAACCCATAGAAATCTATAAAAATATAATAAAATATATAGAAATCTAGATTAATGAAACATAATGAAAATTATGGCGTATTTCCATTTTAATAATAATTATAATTATAATGATCGTCCGTTTTATAAGATTGTTGTTATGAAGCATGTTACCACTATGGTGTAATGGTGCGTGTGCCGTGTCGGCGGCGCCTAAACACCGACGGTCGCGGGTTCGATTCCCGCTCGGAGTGGATATTTATGTTTATAAAAATATTTATTCCCCGCCTGGTTGTTAGTCCTTGTGGGTCTTCCCACCGTGCCTCGGAGAGCCCGTTAAGTTATCGGTCCCGGTTGTTATCATGTACACCTGATAGCGACCGTTACTCATAGTAGGGAATATATCAATATACCCGCCCACCCGCATTGGAGCAGCGCGGTGGATTAAGCTCTGATCCTTGTCCTACACTCAGAATACAGAACAAACCAGAAAGCGTCAACGCGCTTGAAAGTGAAGCAGTCGCGACTACTCCAAATTGGAGTAGTTCGATATTCAGTCAGTCAGTCGATGGCCGACGCGCGCACTGGTAACTGTTGTTTGTAATTTCGAGTTTTAAATTAATTATGCCGACTTGTGTCGTTCCCACTTGCAAAAATGCTGCTGCGACTGCGCAGAAATCACACGGGATCACATTGCATCTATAAGTAGTACATTTCCAATCAATTTGAATAAAATATTGAATTTAATGTGCGTGTCGCAATTGTCATAGAAAATCATGCTTTCATTTTGTAAGTGTTGCCACAGAATAACGGAATATTTTACCCAACTTTTCTTCAATAAATTTTTACAGTAAAAATAATAACACACTTTACTCACATAGCATATTGAACCATGTAGTTTTTAATATCTAAAATGAATAAATGACTTCATAAGATTAAATTGTTATTATTATAGTATGATGGCCCCAAATATAAAAGCCATATTATGTTACATGAAAATTAATCACGCAATTAGTATAAGTTGTAATTGGTTAGTTTTATAAAAAATTGCTTTGCAAATTTTATAAAAAAGTTTAATTTTACCCCATAAACTAAAGAGATACTGTTGTGTTGCGCTGATAACCCTGCGCGGGGAGGTGAAGAGCGGGCGGGGCGGTGCTTGGCCAATGTTTTGGACACAGTGCGCCGCGTACTATAGAATACTCCTTCTGGTTTTTTTCTGTATTCTGAGGTCCTACATGGGGAAAGAGGCCTACGCCCAGCAGTAGGATATCACAGGCTGAAGCATATTGTATTTATGAAAAATGCTATGTATGTATGTGTGTTATGCACCTGAAGACCCATGTGAAATTTTTTTAGCATTTGAAAATTATATTGTATGAAATAAAAACAGGCTATATAAGTGTATATAATTTTGATAAAAAAGGTAAACCAACCAATCTAGCACAGCTGGATAACTTTTGTAATGTCTTCACATCTAAGATTGAGTGTTTGAAGACATAAGTAAACAGTTGCCAATGATGACATATGGTACTCATATGTGATGATAACTTTTCAGTGAAAAATTGAGGACATCTTTATAAGAGCTAGAGTAACCGATTTAGCTCAAGTTGTCGGGAATCTAAAGCGAAAAAATACAGGATAGATGGTCTGAAGTACCGATGGTTGTATGGGTTCTAAGGAACTGAAAGAGGGAAACCAACGACCTTAAACCAATCAATGATTTTTAGTAACGCAGGACCACGAATATTATAAATCCATTAAACAGCCTTACATATAGCAATGGAAAACAATAGGCAGATGTTCACAACGTTTACACATTAAAAAAAGTTAATCGAAAAACAAAACAAACTCACAACGCGTTATAACAAACTGTATGCAAAACATCCACAACGCGAAATTTATGTTACATTGTAGCAAACACAGATATACGTACAAAGGCGAAATTATTCTATCGGCATGTACTAAAACAAAGATCGATTACGGCTTAAGAGCGTAACAGCGGGATCAACAAACAAGCCTATTAATAGGATGTATATTGTTTACTTTCACGAATAAGGCAGCGCCTGTCTGGTGCTCAGTTAAAAAAACGTAAACAAATTATTCTATATAATATACTTTACTTATTTATCACTTATATCTTTTAACGTAATGCTTGTGTATGTGTGTGTGTGTATTTAACTATAAACCACATATTATACCACAGTACCTGGGTGACCGAGCCTAGCTCGGTATTTTCATTTTATTTTTTGTTTTTCTTTTTTTATCTCGGTATTTTTATATTTTAATTTTATTTAAATAATAAATCACGAGTGAAAATAAAAAAGAAAAAAAATTAACCTGGAGACTGAGATTCGAACTCGGGTCAACACGATTTGACACCCGCCGATTTCCTAATTACGCTGTTACAGCTATGTTGACAGTAGTGAAATTAAGCTTCGTATTCTAATGATATTTTTCCATTGCCTAAAAACAGGGATAAAACGACATTTTTTTTAATGAATCCTAGCTAGATCATTTTTTTGCCCCCGAAATCCCCTGTATACTGAATTTCACGAAAATCGTTGGAGCCGATTCCGAGATTCAAATTATATATATATATATATATATATATATATATATATATATACAAGAATCGCTCGTTTAATAGTATAAGATTATGTAAATAGGTAATTAATTACTTTCTGGCCTGTGTATTTCAAAGCCAGCAGTTGAATGGCTATCCCGCCATCGGTCGGCTTTTTAAGTTCCAAGGTGGTAGTGGAACTGTGTTATCCCTTAGTCGCCTCTTACGACACCTACGGGAAGAGAGGGGGTGGTTATATTCTTTACTGCCGTAACTACACAGAGAAAATATTTAATTTAATTTAATTTTGTTTTGGATAAACTCAAAAAAGACTTTAAAAAACTTTTTTTATCTATCTTCTCTCTTTAAAAAAACTGTCCTATCCAGTAGAATGCTGCACTATGTGACAGAGGCTATGTATTTATTTCATAAAGGCTGCAATTTTAACATGAGAAAACGGTACAATCAACATCGTGTAGTCAAAGGGGCGAAGTCGTGGCGGAAACCTAGTATAAAATATAATATATAATACGGACTGTAGTTTAGATCAATACGTATTGATCACCTTATTATGTATTTTTATTGTTTAACTTTGCAGAGCGAGGTGGACGTTACTTACAGATCTTAACAGGAAAGTGAAGAAGTCTCATTAGTCGCTTACCTGGAAACAAGAAAACAATATTATTAAGCATGTTAAATGTTAATGTGTCCTCTATACTAATTTGAACTAAATAAATACCATATTTTCTTATATACGGGAAAACACCTATGCGCAAAGTCGTATACAATACAGACTGATACAAAGTAAATAAATAGTTTATTTATTGTGATAAGTTCTAGGGTATTGAACAATAATTAAAAGTAAAAAACATTAAAAAAAAGCTTTTATTTGAATGCGCCACTTAACCACGCATTGTCATCCAAATTCTACTTGTATACAAAATTTCAGCTCAATTGGTTGATGATATCCGCTTCAAAATTGAGTTGCAAGATTTCACCCGAACAAACATACATATATACATACATACATACATTGCAAGTTAAATAAAAGCTTGTAAAATCAACTAATCTAGCAAGTATGTAGAGCAGGCGAAACCGCAAAATAATCCAAAAAGTATAAAATATATTATGTGTAACGGTAGCGGTATTATTCTCGGCGGAGATGGCCCGCGGTGGACGCTGACAGCCGACAAATGATGTGGTCATCACGTAGCCTCTACTGTTGAAACTGTTCATATTTTACTTTATACATATATGAATATTATCGAAGTATTTCGAATGTCTTTTATTATTTACTAACTCTATATAGTAAATCTGAGATTTTAGAATGAATACTATTATGTATTATAATAACTTAATACTATTTGATCAGACATAGTTCATTAACCTCTTGCAATCGCCGGTTTTTACGAAAGAAACCGTTAAGATCGCAGATTTTTTTGCGCGCGAAGGCGTCATCGCTCCTTAAGTGTTATTTTACGTGTAGCGATGGAATGCTTTTGAGTAGGGTGATTCCACTTACTTTATCTGAAAGCTATTGAAATAAGCTATAATATTGCATATAAAATGTTTTGTATTGTGTTTTGATTTTATTTTACACATACCTTTCATTTGACAAAAAGTTGTAAAATAGTTACATTTTAGGAAATAATATTTTTTTCATCAAAAATAATTAGTTTTATTTACTTGTTTTTAAGTTTCTACAGTAAATATGATATGTTCTTTCTAAAATAAAACTAAAATGTATATCCTTTCATAGTAATATTTTGAGTTTTTCACCATGAAACATACCCACGAAAATTACGATGAACAGAAGTTGCACTCGTTAGTGCCTTTCTTTCCAAATCCTTTTGTGACTAGGTTTTTAGCATTAGGCTTTAAATTTATATGCTGTCCGATAGAAAATATATCCAGGATTTAGTTTTACATTATATCAGATGAGATAGTTCAAAAAAATTATATCTTATGAAGCAAAATGTCGGCAATGGTAGGAAATTCATGACAAAATCCGAAGATTTTTATTCTCAAAAAAAAGCTATTATAAAACGCGTTTTCTTTTCATAAAATACTTTCTACAAAACGCCAATGAATAGACCTCTCTGGAAAGGTATCACACAGGCACACCATAGAACAAAAAATCCTTACAAAATGATACTTGAAATGGCCTTGCGTCAACACAATTCCGAAAACTCGACAGCAAGCGTACACGTGTTTACACTGCCGTATACAGCGGGATCTTTTTTTGGGTGAATTCGCAACAGACGTTATTATTTAGGTATGTTTTCTTGTCATTTTTATTATATTTTTTTTCAATTGCGATGTAGTTACATTGTAATAAATAAATATACTAAACATGAACCTGACACTATACTCTAGTCAAATTAGATGTGAATGTATAAAAAAATATTTTTAGAATTTGACCTTTGAATTTGAATACATAAATATGGCTAACAACGCCTGATCTGTGACTCGACACTTAGCTCTGTTTTGGTTTGTTGACAAAAAAATCACATCGAATTTGCCTGGCGTATATTTTCTTGTCATGTTTACTATATTTTTTTCTATTGCAATGTGGTTACATTGTAATAAAGAAATATAATATACATGCACTTGACACTATACTCTAGCCAAATTAGATGTGAAAGTATAAATAATTATTTTTAGAGTTTGACCTTTGAATTTTCTTGTCATTTTTATTATATTTTTTTTCAATTGCGATGTAGTTACATTGTAATAAATAAATATACTAAACATGAACCTGACACTATACTCTAGTCAAATTAGATGTGAATGTATAAAAAAATATTTTTAGAATTTGACCTTTGAATTTGAATACATAAATATGGCTAACAACGCCTGATCTGTGACTCGACACTTAGCTCTGTTTTGGTTTGTTGACAAAAAAATCACATCGAATTTGCCTGGCGTATATTTTCTTGTCATGTTTACTATATTTTTTTCTATTGCAATGTGGTTACATTGTAATAAAGAAATGTAATATACATGCACTTGACACTATACTCTAGCCAAATTAGATGTGAAAGTATAAATAATTATTTTTAGAGTTTGACCTTTGAATTTGAATACATAAATATGGCTAACACTGCTGATCTTAGCTCTGTTTTGGTTTGTTTACAAG
The DNA here is from genome assembly GCA_905220545.2 of Melitaea athalia. Taxonomy (NCBI): domain Eukaryota; kingdom Metazoa; phylum Arthropoda; class Insecta; order Lepidoptera; family Nymphalidae; genus Melitaea; species Melitaea athalia. The sequence continues at coordinate 3,953,620 of HG992193.1, forward strand.
AAATCACTTCGAATTTGGCTGAAGAATTGTCAAGTGCATGTATATTATATTTCTTTATTACAATGTAACTACATTGCATTTGAAAAAATATAGTAAAAACTTTTGACATGTAAATAATTATCTCTTACCTAAGTTTACAGTTTTGGACGGGTAAATGAAAAACAAAACAAGGTTTATATTTATATAGGTTTATATTTGTCTAATATGTACATAATCTTCTTATACTTATTTCAATACCGATACCAATACCTTACTTCTGTTACGCTTATAATAATAAAACTCAAACTATCAAATATATCAAAGTTCTTTATTTATTTTTGACAGAACAGGTTTCAGGACTCTTGGACACATATCAATTGTTACAATCGGTACAAAGAAAATTACAATCAAATAATAGAAGCAAAATTTGAACTAGTACTCATAGAAACGTATGTCCAGCAGTGGACTAGTACAATCAAATAATAGAAGCAAAATTTGAACTAGTACTCATAGAGGCCTATGTCCAGCAGTGGACTAGTACAATCAAATAATAGAAGCAAAATTTTAACTAGTACTCATAGAGGCCTATGTCCAGCAGTGGACTAGTACAATCAAATAATAGAAGCAAAATTTGAACTAGTACTCAAAGAGGCCTATGTCCAGCAGTGGACTAGTATAGGCTGATGATGATCATGAGAACAATAACCGCTTACGCCCATTCATTCTTCAATCACCCCATCTCTCAATTGTCCATCTCAGTCACTTTCTCCTCATCCATCGCATTCAGTTCAACGACATGACAATATGCCTAGTGTGTCCTTTCATCCCTCATTCTCAAAACTCAATCGTGCTGCTCGCTGCCTCGGGGAGCGATGGTTAGATTTTCACGTGAGTGGTAATCTAACCAACACTCTCCGATACACAATGGTACCTGACACACTAGGCATATTGTCCTGACCTGGGTCCGTCTCTTCATCAACTTGCACCGGGCACAGGAAAACTTCCTGTGCACTGCAGAGTTCGGGAACTTCTCCGTTGGCACCGGAAAATGTTTCCCCGGTTGGAGCCTAAGAGACGGGTGCAGCACAGGTCGTAGCGGAACGCTAGCTTTCCCGAATCGGGCAAACAAACCTTCCGCTACACTACGCCGAAAATCTCGGTGCGAGCACAATTTATATGTGGGGTTTTTTGTGTATATAATGAAGGCATTCAATAGGCTGGTGTTCACCAACCTTCTGAATACCTTCATGTACCACTTGTGGCATCTCTTGCGCTCGAAAAGAAACGTGGACAGTTTCTGGTCTTTGAGATCCACGCCCCCCATATATTCATTGTAGTCCCTCACCGAGACTGGCTTATCCCTGGCCACTCCAGCACGCCTTCCTGGCACCATTTCATGGCTATGGTACGTAGACAAAACGGTGACAAGCTTTACGTCTTTCCACGTGACCAGTGCTATGTCACCGCAATGTCTAGCGTGCCAATCTCCCCGCGCAACCTGGTTCTGTTTCAAATCTTTCAACGCCTGCGGGACGTTCTTGCGGGTACGGCTCATGGTCCCCAGTACATCTGTACCCCGGCTCTTGAGGTACCTCGTTAAGTACAACTGGTTGTACCAGTTGTCCATAACGAGTACATGCCCAGCATCCAAGTACCCCTCCATGAGTTCTAACACAACCTGGGCAGTTTTGTTAGCAAACCCATGGATAGGTACCAAATGCATGGGCGTCTCTTTGCCGGTGTACAGCTTGCACTTGAGCAGATACCCCGTCGTCGCCTCGCACAAGTCGAAAGATTTGATGCCGAACCGTGCGGCTTTCGACCTTATACACTGCCGCCAGCTTAGACGGCCCTTCCAAAGTAGCAAAGACTCGTCTAAGCTGATGTGCTGTTCGGGAATGTATAAGGCCGAAAACTTTCGGTTGCAATGGTCTAATATTGGGGCTATTTTGCCAATCTTTCGTTCATAGCCACGCTCCGACGAATCTCTGTCGCTTACAAAATGCAAAAATTTTGTAATCAACAGAAATTGATCGCGCGTCATCATCTGCCGAAACATTGGCATCCCCATTAGACCACCTTCCCAATATTCTTGAATTTTGGAACGCAGACAAAACGACATGCATATCATCACGGCAAAATATTGATACAATACTTCTATCGTGACCTCTTCCCATTTATCCAAATATTTTGGCATAGTGGTGCCAAGGTCAGGATCTGTATATGTTTCAATATATTGCCGTGCATATTTATTAGTTTCATCTGCGATGAGACCCATAATCCCTGCGTCCCAAAACTCAAGGAATATTTCGGCAGGATCTTGTGAAATGAAGGTTGGACCAGGATCTCGTCGGTACGTTTCCTTCTGGGCGGTAAAACTTGTGAAGTCATCCGACCACAGAAACTCCGTACTTTCGCGATCTGGTCCCACATTCATTCCCTCATTCCTCATTCTTCCCTCGTTCTCATCATTCCCTACATTCATACCCCCCTCGATCTCATCATTCCTTACATTCATACCCCCCTCGTTCTCATCATTCCCTACATTCATACCCCCCTCGATCTCATCATTCCTTACATTCATACCCCCCTCGTTCTCATCATTCCCTACATTCATCGCCTCATCATACGTATTCCATGCATCACCTAATTCTTCTATTACATTCTCTTCTTCCTCTCTTTGTATCATCGTTTGGCGTAAGCGTCTTATTTCCCCACGTGGGAAGATGCCCCCTAAATCACCCGCGTCAGATTCGGCGGCGTCGTCGTCGTCGTCGTCGTCACTGCCCGAATCTGCTAAATATTCTGCTATTGTATAATCCTGGAGGGGGAGTGAACGACGAGCTCTGACGATGCGCCGGCCGCGAGAGGCAGACCGAGTACCCTAAAAAAAGAAAAAAAAAATTAGATCACAAGGTAAAGATAGTCCAGAACTAATCGAATGGTGTCTGTCAAATTCTAAACTGGAGTCTAGTGTCAAGTGCATGTATATTATATTTCTTTATTACAATGTAACCACATTGCAATAGAAAAAAATATAGTAAACATGACAAGAAAATATACGCCAGGCAAATTCGATGTGATTTTTTTGTCAACAAACAATTCTGTGATAAACAAAACAGAGCTAAGTGTCGAGTCACAGATCAGGAGTTGTTAGCAATATTTATGTATTCAAATTCAAAGGTCAAATTCTAAAAATAGTTATTTATAATTTCACATCGTATTTGGCTGGAGTCTAGTGTCAAATTCATGTATATTATATTTCTTTATTACAATGTAACCTCATTACAATTGAAAAAAATAATAATAATAAAGATATACACTGCAGGCAAGTTCGATGTGAAATGTTTATGGACAAACCACAAAAGAACATACAGATAAATACCAGCTGCGGGAGATATAGACTAAATTTGGTATGGAATACAATACAAAAAATTGACTTACACTTCCGCCTGGTACAGCTACGTCAGCCCGAGACGAAGTCGGTATCTCCTGCAAAGGCACCTGAAATAAAAAAAAAAAATTAGGAACACATTTTAGCACTAATTGAATGGCGAATGATAAAAAACAACGCCTTGTAGGCAGGCAAGAGATACAACACACCAGAGGTGAGGCCAATTCCATCAGCGGGTTGATATAGGTACCTACTGTGAATACAACACATGACAAGAGAAAATAAGATAAAAGAAAATAGACTTACACTTCCACCAGCTGCCGAAGTAATATGGGCCAAAGAGGGGGGGTTCCCCGTTGGGTGCAAGCTCCCACGCGGCGTTGCAGTGTATGAGTGTGCATACACCGCACACACAACATTTTCTTCGTCTTCAGAAGACATAACGATGTAACTGTGAAAAAAAAGTTAAATATAACAAGGGCAGAGTAAAAACCTAAGAACGTCCTATTTATTGAAATCGGCTAATAAATAATTATCTCAATAATCACTATAAATATATGCACCTCATAAAATATTTGAACCTAATAAATTCATGTCATAAGCAAATCAGCGGGAATGGCCACACAAAAATACAACACCCTTTATCACGATGACTAGCGCGGCCGGGCGCATAACACGCACACATTCAAGATAGAGATGTGTCTGTGTGCGTGAATTTTGGGGACCGCGCACTTTACAATCAAATATAAACAAAACTATGGAATGTTGGGCCAAGATAAGGATTGAAATAGATTCTACGATACTTTTGTCACTAAAGTAAAGATATTTCAACACATACCTAACTAAATAACTAATAGAAATATTGCACACAAAACAAAGGATCGGCCAATTCGCGCGCAAATAATTGCGACCCGCTGATTTCTACTCCAAGTTATATCAACAAATACTACTTATTATACTATTGTAACTATGTAAAAAGCTTGATAAAACACTCTAAAACGTATAATAAATAAGCAACTTACCGATTCTTTTCAAAATAAAGGAGAAATCCGCAAATGTTAACAAGTCACAGAAACAATGAACACAATGGTCGGCGCGCTTCGGTAGACTGAACTTTGACCGATCGGATGACAGAACTTTATTTTTAAAATGGTGGCAGTTTCTGTTTCATTCGAACGGTTGGTTCACCTGGCGTAAGTCAATAATTAAATTTTACGAAAAGAGACCTTCACGACATCAAAATAAGGCTCACAAGCAACACATGTCAAAGTGAGTCATATGACTCAGCGCGATGTTTATGTAAGTTTCTACGTGAGCCATATGGCTCAGCGCGATTGCAACAGGTTAAGGTAAGGTAGGGAACAAGAGGAAATGTTTTGCTTAATATCTGGAGCAGCCCGACCGGGGAAGTACCTCGACCTTACAAAAGATCAAAGCTCAAACTGTTTTCAAGTAGTGTTGTGTTCTTTTTGTGAGTAAGGTGGCTAGAGGTCCTGGGGAGGGGAGGGGGTAGGGTCAGCAAGCGATTGCTATGCTTCTGGTATTACAGGCTATAGACTACGGTAAGCAGTTACCATCAGGAGGGCCGAATGCTTGTTTGATGACTTTGTCGTACAAAAAAACGTCTTAGTCCAGAATTCCTTTGCACACATGACATAAAATGATGTTTTATTAAATCAATATTCAGTATGTACACCATTTTAAAAGCGAACATATCAATTCACAATCCTGTATTAAAATAAAATTTAATAAACATATTTTATAAAAATATTAATTTCATTACATATATCCCCAGATAAATATCAGAAGACAAAAGATATCCGGACAATACAGTCCGTGTGTTATAGAGGGTACGGCAAATCACGTGACTCCCAAAACAGTCGTTGGAGCGACACGTAGGGGAATAACTCTAGTATTAAAAATTCATGTCGGCGGAATTTTAAAAGAGGCGTATATTATTTGCACGAGTACAATTGTATGGACGAGGCGTAGGATGTTGTATCAATGCGTTATTCTAGAAATTAAAATGTTACGTTTAGTCGGATTTGAGTAATTATTGTAAATTAGATCTTACAATTACATAATAACAAAATGAGACGATATTCGTTACTCCATGCTTGTACGCTTGACGGCTTGATAAATAAATAATAAACATTTCACATTCAACGGCTCCCAGTAGTACTTTCTCCTGTGTCGGGACTCGGGGGTCCAGAAACACACACAATACACGAGCACAAATGCAAAGACCACGACAAACATCTATATGCCTAATACAAATGTTTGTCATGTGCGGGGTTCGACCTTGCGTCCGCTAGCGCAACAGTGCAGTGACTGCTGCGCCAACGCGTCGTCTCAGAGAATTAAAAAATATATATATATTTGGTGTTATATAAAAATATCGTTCAAAAACGAACTATTTAGAAAAGATCTTGAGCTTGTATGAAGATGACAATGGCATTGCAAATCAGTATTGAAGAAATAAAGAAGTTTGTGTTTGTAAGTATATATGTTCTAAAATAGGATTAACAGGTAGGGATACAAAAAATATTAAATAGCTTTACTACATTATAATGTGAAATATATTAAAAATATTCTTAATTTAATTTCAGAATACTTCCGTTACTCCACATTCGTATGTGATTGTACCGAGCACCGCCGCGCTCGTAATGTAACTTTATAATGAAATTAATATCGGATTGAGAACGCAATCTCAACGTATTAATTTTTAATGTTGACTTTAATCAAATTATTTTGTTTAGTACAGTAATTTAGCGAATTGTTTTTCAACATAAATGTTACTTCTAACGTTCTGATTACTTTACAAATTTATAGAATTTGCTATGTAAGCACCGATTTTATTTGGTTTTCAATTGATGAATTAATATACTAATTACTTAGAAAGGGGCGAAACTTGTAATACTAAAATGTGTCTATCCTAAATATTCCTGTATTTAAGCGAAGAGTTATTATCTCATTATTTATTGGCTTTCGGTAAAATAATAATTTACATAAAAACTGCTACACACACTGCTACAGTAGGTATACAGTGGTGAATTAAGTACGATATTTTATTTTTTATAATTGATACTTTATATTAAATCCGTAGGTAGGTAGGTAGTAGGGGTAGGTATTAAATCGTTTATATCGGAATTACATACATAACAATGTCGTTTTGTATAAAAAGGTAACTGAACAAAACTGAACTGAACTGAAATGTCCTGTAAAAATCCTGCTTGTTAGCCGAGTCTGTCATCATCTGTCTTCTACATCTGTGGTTTGCAGAATATTTTCCACACCTGCGCTCATTCCTCAACGAACAGAAAACCAAACACCACGAAGTGCGTTCAGTTCCTTAATAGACAATAAGATTCGCGGTGTTAAGAGTGTGTACGTGTCAATCGAGAAATGCTCATTTCGCTCTAAAAACTTCAGCACCTCAGCAGCCTCCCTTGGAAGTCGTTTGGAAACATTAGCTAATGAATACCGCGTGACGCCAGCCTTCTAAATATTTGCATATTTCAGCATAAGATGTAACGTAATTAAAATTTTAAGGGTGAAAACGGACAAGACGTTTTATTAAACGTCACGACTTTTTCAATTAAAAGTTATTTTGGTATTCTGATAATTAATTAATTTAATATTAACACGATATCTCAAGGAAAATGTAAAAATAAAATAAAAATTAGATTGTAAAATCGTCGTTTAGTAGTTTGTAAATTTGTTAGATAAAATATATGAAAATGGTAGTAACTACACACTAAAAATAGTCTACGACGTCAAAATATTGAATTAAAATTATATACCTACTTATACTTTACATTTAATTTATACATATAATACAAAATAAGCTTATTATAATCTAATGTAATGACGTGTCCATTTCCTTATCATGATCTCGAGTGCAACAGGTGGATTATTAGTTTTAATAGTTATGCCAAACCGTACCATATTCATAATATTAGCTGTCTAATGGCCTTATTGAGTTAATCGACTATTTGCAATCAGATTACAGACTGTTTATTCTAAAATTATTCGTAAGTTTATTTAATATTTATGTAATACGTATATAATTTAAAGTTTCGTTTTATTTAACATACTTTTAACTATTCATCAGATTTTTAAAAGGAAATTTTCAGTTTTTTTAGCTCGAATTTTCAGAGATAACATATAAACATAATTTAAAAATTGTTGGTGTTATAGAGTATTAAATAAAAAAGTTTTGGAGGAAATAGTAGGATTTGATGTAAGATTTTTGTAGTTAAGGATCTAAACTAGACTTTCATGGCTTATATGGCTTTATGAAATACATAATATAATAAAAAAGTATTTTAGCTTTCTAAAAATCTTAGTGGAAATTACATAAAATTAAATACATACTATTATTTTATAAGGTAAAGTCATAGTCACTGTCACTTAAATAAATATATTAGAATCTTAATATATTTTTACAATATACGCATATATAACAAAAAATAAATAAAATAATAATAATAATCATAAATAAGGAAGTTTTCGCATACAATGTAGTATTTGCATACTATAGTTACTGCATGTGAGCAATAAAATTCAATAAATTAATAAATATGTGAACGAGCGTCGAAACGCATACGCCTCGAGTCGCCCGGTATGCGATCAGCCTAATGCGTTATTAAATCACCCTCGGAGCAATAAAGCTTGATGTTTCTCGCGCTCATGACGTCTTGTTATTTGTTTAATTCAATCAGATCCTATTGTTGGCCGTTTTCCGTTTAATAACGCTATTTATTGGATCTTTTGTGTTGAACCCTTCTATTTTTTCAGCTTATAGATGTTTTAAATTAAATTCTTTGTTGTTTTGCTTGTTGACTCGATCGCTTTAAAAAAGTTTCTAAAAAACAAATAAATTGGACTACCGAGTAAACAAGCTTTATCTCAATCATCGGAGGCTTTTAGAGTTTTTTTTTGCAAGTTACACAAATAGTGTCAGTACAATTTTTTCTCTTGTAACATATAAATTTATGTTTAAACACTGGGTATAGATTTCTTAATTGGTGCATAAAAATATTACTATTATGCCAATTAAAAGCGACACTATAAACTAACACAAAAATTTAAAATTACTTAAGAACACAAATGTGATTTGATTGTGATTATTTGATATTCTATCAATTATGACGGAATTTTTACCGTTAAATCTTGTTATCTTTCGTAAAGAAAACAATATTAAATAAAGGGCGGAGGTACGGAAACTTCTTTGAAGCTAATCTTTTCAAAATTAGCTACCGCGGGGTAAAAGGTAAATATTTGCCTTAGGAAGTCTTCGAATAAATGATCCGGTGAATGAAACATTAACTTTGCATAGCGAATGACCAAAAATAGCAAATTTTTTAAACTTACGTCCGAAAATTGCGGAATACTCACTTATACGAGTAGTCTAGCGTTGAAATGCGAAATAGTGCGTTTTTTTCTTATTTCAGCCGCCGGGCTTGGTCATTTACTTTTCGAGAAGAGTTGATGCGCAAAGGTTCGTATTTTTTATCGTTCTCTCTAATGGTGGAGCTAATATGTTTTTTTCTAAAACTAAAATGGTCAAGCACTCCTTGCATACATACAGGTATTGGTTTTTAGGGTTGAAGTAGTTTATATCAACTGGAAAATTATTTTTAAAGAACATTACTAGTAATATTCTAATTTTATGGTATGTTCTTTTATTTGCGATAAATTTATAATATACACAAAGTATTATATAGAAACGTGACAAAACACCGAAGGCTTGACGTCTCACATACTTTTTGCAATAGTGACGCATTAAGTTTTGTCTTTCTACATAATTAATATTTAATATGTGAATCGGTTAGTTTCGATAGCTATTATTTACTATTACACATATTTAGCTAGAAATCTATCAGCCCAACTGAATCGCAACAGCGTGGTGGATTAAGTTTCAACACCCCTATATAGAGAATGCCTTTGTTTTACAGTGGGATGTTTACAGAATATTACAGTTCAGTTCATTTGCATCTGTAATTTATGTTTTAGTGCAACCGAAACCCTGTTGTTATTACTTCTATACAAGTTTTAAGTTTCAGTCTGTGGTATCGCGCGGTGAATCTAAGCGTCGCTTGCATATTAACGCGATGGATTTTGGCAACAATAACTAGGACAGGATGGATGCACACCTGCATCATAAATTTCCATTTGAAAATTTCGTATTTTTGCGAACACGAAAGTCAGTTTCGTGCTAATATTTCGAATACGAATTTACTACCCGTTATAATTTTCCTACAATATTTGACAGATTTTGATCATAGTAAAAGAACAGGCTTGAAATGTAAGCTATTTTGAGATACATGGGAAATAGATATTTATTTATCTTTGTTTAGTAACTAATATTCTTAAAACTTATTTTTCGAGAAGTGTCTGAGGGTGCCAACAATATTTTTTTTTCTGACGAAATATGAACAACAAGACAAGAGTGTACATAACCAAAGAACATTTAACATTAATACTTATAAGTGGTATTTTATTAATCAATATTTGCATCAGCATTGTAAGCGTTAGTTCGTGAGGAAAGATATTCATTTTAATTCCAAGCCACAGAATCATTTGTAATAAAAGATAAGTTAATAAGTCTACTTACATAGACAGATTTTGTCAGGAACTTCTGTACTGATTCCGGTTACTTATTAACGGAGAACTTTTGATAGCTTTCATTCTGGTAACAGACAGGCAGTGTACAGACATTTAACCATAGATTCCTAAATATGGCTTTTGAGGACGGATATAAGGAAATTAAGAAACTAATGTAGAATATAATTGAAGATTTATGAAGCAACTTGAGCAGTTTAGAGTTTTTACACACCCAAAACCACGGAGCACGACTAGTGATAAAATATTATTTCCCAGTGTAAAAAAGTCGTAGCAGTCTAAGGTCCGGCATAAGGAATACATACCCTCAAGTGTTTACCGAAAATTATCAAGTACATATCCGAGATAATATATAAATCACCATATATGATATATGCCCTAACGAAATCTGATCAATTATAATTATTAATAAAATTAAAAAAATTAAGAATGTAAGTTAGTTCAGCATAAACCATCCAACGAGCTCGTAAGTACGGCTATAATTTACAATGAATGTACGGTGTTTGCGTAACACTTAATATTTCAGCTTATCGCAGTCCACTGCTGGACATAGGCCTCCCAAAGTTCGTGCCAAACGTCCCGGTTTCCCACAATACTCATCTAGCCTACACCGACAATCTTACGTAGATTGTCGGTCCAGCGGGCCGGAGGGCGTCCCACACTGTTATGCATAACTAACCTTAACTTACCTCCTTAATTTATTTAATTTATCAATTAATAACTGTTGTCTGGACGCATTTTCATCCGGCAACATGTCAGATATAATTATGTTGATATACGTATTATCTTGCATATGTATTTGATCATTTTCGTCAAGTACATGAGGGTATGTATCCTTTATATCGTATCTCGTACTACCACTCGTCGCTCACACATCAAGCCGAGGCGGTAACTGGAGCGGCAATCGCACCCGAGCCTTGTAATAACAGATGATGTTTCTTTCATTTACTAAAAAAAAATCTACATTTTGATCGTTTCCAAATATATATTTTAAATGGATAGTTATAAACTTGTGTTTTTCCCAACGTGATAAGGAACTAGTAATTAGTATTGATGTATTTATTATGCTTTAGTATCAATATAGAAGCTGTTTTCATTTCAAGTCATAATACATTGCGATTCTTAAATAATTGGATTTCAACAAACACATTATATAGTATACTAGCTGTGCCCCGCGGTTTCACCCGCGTTGCTTTGAGGAAAAAAATACCCTTCCTCCTTCATAAAGCATAACCTTTCTCTTTAAATAGGCTATCCACCTCAGAGGAATTTTTCAATTCGAATCAGTAGTTCTTAAGATTAGCGCGTTCAAACAAACAAACCAACTTTCAGGTTTATAATCCATACTAATATTATAAATGCGAAAGTAACTCGCCGCGTTGGCGCAGCGGTCACAGCACTGGTTTGTGGCCGTTGCGCTGGCGGTTGCGGGTTCGATCCCCACACACGACAACATAATATGTCCATACAGATGCTTGCCGTGGTCTGGGTATTTGTGCATTCCTTGTGGGTCTCCCCACCGTGCCTTGGAGAGCACGTTAAGCCATCGGTCCCGGTTGTTATCATGTCCACCTGATAGCGATCATTACACATAGCATAGATTAGTACAGATTAAGATATATCAAACATATCTTTTACACTTCCGCGATGATTTTTCTAAATTCTAAACTTCTAAATTTCTAAACGCATGCATAAATATTTGACAACCAATATAATATAATATGTCAATCCGTTTGTATTAATGACATTATTCTACATTTCTAAAATCTAGACTACGCCACTATCCGTATTTTGTGGATACGTCATGTTGTCGATTCGAAATCTTTATTTAAATACGTTATTTAATTTTAGGGCAGATTTAACCATATCCACGGGATAAACAATAAATGTTTGACAGATACGAAACACGAACATTATACATACTTCCATACAAATTTTTATTCCCACTTTTCAACACCTTACACCCTTTTCTCATTAAAAAGTAGCCTATGTCCTTTCTCAGACTCTAGACTATCTGTATACCAAATTTCATTTAAATCTGTTCAGTAGTTTTGGCGTGATTGCGCGACAGACAGACAGACAGAGTTACTTTCGCATTTATAATATTAGTATGGACTTATTTATTTCAGGAAAATATTTTCTGGTTTCCAAGCATACGATAACATAAAGCAACGCAGGTAACCCCAGTTTCTATAGGTTGAGGCGACGACATTTGTACTCATAACATCACTTTTTGTGAACGAAACTATAGCACGATTTAATTCGACGCCACCGCCGCCGTCTAGTTAGCAAACAGGAAACATTTTTTATATGGTGAAAAATTATAACTCATCTAAGTTATGACTTTACATGACCATAACATGAAATAAATGGCTGTGTGTGCGCAGTGTGCATAAAAAAATCTAGCTAGTTCTACATCTCACTTAAGCTTATATGCGACATGAAAATATATTAATTAAGACGCAATAATTACACCAATAAATACCGAACAAAAATATTAACAGTCAATGTTTATTTTGTACTAACTCTATTACTATTTATTCTGTACTGTAAAAGAATAAGCATGTCTTATCTTTATTATATAGGTATATGGCATGCTTAATTTTTCTCTTTTTTCGCTATTTGGCTCAAATTGCATACAGAAATAGCGTGCCGTTTTCAAGTTTAAATTTTTAACCGACTTCCAAAAAAGGAGGAGGTTCTCAATTCGACTGTATGTTTTTTTTTATGTATGTTAGCTCAGAACTTTTGACTGCGTGGACCGATTTCGATCAATCTTGTTTTAACTAAAAGGTGTTGCGTGTCATGTGGTCCCATTTTAATTAAATTGAGATCTGACAAATACTTTTAGAGTTATATCTAATAATGCGTATTTACTTGACTACTTTTTCGTCGACCTACGTTATATTATACCGCATAACTTTTTACTCGGTGTACCGATTTCGATGATTCTTACTTTAATCGAAAGATAATACTTGTCTTGTAGTCTTGTTTAAATTAGATCGAAAACTGATTACAACTTTTTGAGTAATCTTTAATAGCGCGTATTTACTTGCACTATTTTTTCGTCTTATTACGTTGTATTACTTGTCGATGTAATTGAAGTCGGTTTTTTTTCGTTTGCGAGCAAACACAATTATGTTATAAATCTATGCAGTTCTTTTTGAGTTCTTTTGTTATTACATAATTATAGACAAACTCGATGAATTTTATAAGACTTATATAAACAGATTTTTTTAACTGTCTTGCTCATCTTTGAAACGAATTAACGATACCTACAATTTTTAAGAAGAAAATGCACAACTCCATCTATGACTTTTAAAAATAACAATTAACCTCGCCAACATGATCAAATTTCAATTATTTATATCCAAAAAGGGATTGATGATGATGTTTTTGAAATCTCATAGAAGGCGCTGCTTTAAATTTGTCTTGAACTACTGATATTCATTTAATTACGTTTATCGGCCTAAATTACTTATACTGCGTTATTTTTTATAATGTGAAGCTAGCTTGTAGCATGGCATAATAACAACAACATTCAAATATGCGTCGTTAGATTACACGTTGTTACAGAATGCGTTGAGTAATAAAAGTTCACTGCTCGTTCTCCGTAAGTAATAGCGTGATAATATGTAGCCTATATGTTGATGCGACTTCTTAATAATATTCGTGCCAAATTTGAAGTGAATCCATGCAGTACTTTTTGGGTTTATCTCGGACATATATTTGAACAAATAAAGGTTCACTGCTCGATCCCCGTGGGTGATAGCGTGATAATATGTAGCCTATATGTTGACGCGACTTCTCAATAATATTCGTGCCAAATTTGAAGTGAATCCATGCAGTACTTTTTGAGTTTATCCCGGACATATATTTAAAGAAATGAAGGTTCACTGCTCGTTCCCCGTAGGTGATAGCGTGATAATATGTAGCCTATGTTCTGACCCGACTTCTTAGTAATATTCGTGCCAAATTTGAAGTAAATCCATTCAGTACTTTTTGAGTTTATCCCGGACATACGTTTGAAGAAATAAAGGTTCACTGCTCGTTCCCCGTAGGTGATAGCGTGATAATATATAGCCTATGTTCTGACCCGACTTCTTAATAATATTCGTGCCAAATTTGAAGTAAATCCATGCAGTACTTTTTGAGTTTATCCCGGACATACATACAGACAAACAGACAAACAGATAAACAGACAAACAGACAAAAATTCTAAAGACTATATTTTTGGCTTCGGTATCGATTGTAGATCACACCCCAAGTATTCTTTTAAAAAAATATTCAATGTACAGTTTTGACTTTCCTACCATTTTATTATATGTATATAGATGAAAGAATTCGTTACGTCAGAATGATTTATAGTCGATTATGATTTCGTTCAGTTTTCAACAGCTTACAATCTCCGGAGATAGATTGCGACACATACACAAAAATGGTCGAGTTTGTCTCAATCGCATTTAGACTAATTTGTGCATTCAAATGAGTGTATACTAATATAATAAAGCTGAAGAGTTTGTTTGTTTGATTGTTTGTTTGTTTGTTTGTTTGTTGGTTTGTTTGTTTGAACGCGCTAATCTCAGGATCTACTGGTCCGATTTGAAAAATTCTTTCAGTGTTAGATAGGCCCATTTATCGAAGAAGGCTATAGGCTATATATCATCACGCTAAGACCAATAGGAGCGGAGTCCACGCCGACGAAGTCGCGTGCAGAAGCTAGTCCTTAATACAACCTTAATACAATAAGTCCTTTAACTACAATCTAAAAAAAATTCAATCAACACATTATCCGACAAAATTCAATACAGCCAGCGACAATGCGAGTTTAAATAAAGTCGAAAAACCGATAGAACTTTATCATTGGGCTCGTAACACACGTCCGAACTAAATTGATATTTTAAACAAAACGCTCTCTGGTAATTTAGGCGACATTTTTAATTGACGCGATGACTCGGCGACACGGAAACAATTTAGGGCGGCTCTGTATCGGCAAATTGAGTCGGTTATTTATTTATGTCGGCCGATCATGGGGCCTTTTGTGATGCGAGAATTTAAATTAACTTAACGTCCAGTGTCTTTTTTTTTTAATCGCGAAAATATTGCATTAATACTGTCTGAGCTTCGCAAATCGCAAGTATAATAAATAGGTGAGTTATAAAAAAGTCGGCAATGTGTGGATGAAATCGTACTACTTTTAATCTGATCTTAGAGAACGTTACGAGTAGTACTTTCAATTCCGATCCGAGTAATTATTTTTTATACTTACTTATTCGTCGTAATATTTAATTTCTGTATATTTCCAGCCACATTTTCAACAAATTTCATGTGACATTATAGACAGATCAAAAACTTTTAAAGCGTCTTAATTGTGACGGAATCAATACATCCGTCGTTATTATTTTTAAAGACCGATAAGATTTTTTTTACGATTAATAATTACAAATCCTAATAAATTAATTTATAAAAAAAATATCCATATGCGTTTAACACTAATATTTAAGCGATAGTTAGAGCGGTTATTATTTTGTAATATTTGAAAGTGATCAATTATAATACATAATTCACGTAACAATTCGGCGTATCGAGTACAATCCATTTACTGGTAAAACTAGCTCGAAGTCGATTATAAACATTAACGTTACAGTCGGAATTATATATAACAGGTGCGTTTAGTAGTCATTCATCATCGCGGTAACAAGTTCCAGCGAATCAGTCACGCCGTACGCAATGATATATTGATGTTGGAAAAACTATTTCCTTTATGAAGCGTAGTTGTTCATAGTCTGGGATCCCTAGTACATTTTTTTCACTTGATTACTATCAAGCTAATTTTCCGGTAGTAGCTTTATTTTGATGAGACGAGCAAAAATGTCCTCTACGAAACTCGATTGTGGTACGTAATTGGGGTAGCGGGGATAGAGCAGCAGTGAGCGTAGGACCGACAATTTAGCTACTACCGGAAATTTAGCTTGATAGTAATCAAGTGAAAAAAATGTACTAGGGATTATTTTATTTTGGTTTTTATAACGTGTGATGACGCGTTGCCCTTGCCACAACGGTTACAAAGCCCCCTGTTGCGCTGTCGATCCTGAGTTCTGTCTGCATCAACAATTGTCCAGGCTATACAGATGTTTGTCGTGGTCTGTGCGTTTGTGCTTGTGTAATGGATGTGGGAAACACATCGAACCGTGACACGGAGGTATTGAACTAACACTTCGTGGTGTTCCGGTCGGACTATATATCATTAAACGGTTTATCAAAATATATAGCCTCTATAACTAACTCATTTTATATATATAAAATTAGCCCTGACAATTTTTATGATTATTTTACAAGAGTTAGGGTGCGTTTCCAACAGAGATGTGCGAGGATGCGTAACAAGGAATGTGTTTTTGAAGAACCAATAGAATTGCTTCATTTACCTAGCCTCGCTTAGCACAGCTCCGGTGGAAAAGGCTTAGCGGAGCGAGGTTTTTTTACGAACAAAACAAGCGAGAGAGTGTGCGAGAAATGTTTTACGAGGGATGTGTTGCGAACTTGCGAGGAATGTGTTGCGAGGAATGTCTTGCGAGGAATGCGTTGCGATGTTTAAGTCAACTGTCAACGTATCCTCGCACGGTTCGGCACCGCACATTAATGCGCATTTTCACAGCGCCGCTACACATCCTCGTACGACACATTTTCCTCGCACAGCTTTGGTGGAAACCCCCACACATTTCCACAGCATAGCTAGACATCCTCGCACGACACATTTCTCTCGCACATCTCTGGTAGAAAAGCACCCTAAAACTCATCGAAATACAAATGTATAAGAATTATATTTCTTATTGTTTTAGGACTCGTAAATAATATATAAAACGTTTCAAACATATACTTGGTCACTAATATTTTCATATTTATATAGGGCGGGTATCCTCTGAGTTATGATGTGAAATCAGATAACAGTAAATAATACCCGATCTTGGGTTACATAAACGGTCACTATATTCAATCTTATTTGCATATAATGTTTCTTCTATCACACATTTTTCCTTTTTCCCTTCAAGTCCTGATTAGTATTCTAGTCTGGACACAAGTTTCTGTTTCTTATGCAGACCGACAGGTAGCCTTCGGATCTTTACTTGAGTGCAAAGCAATTACTCTGTAAAGTCGTAAAAGTTCCTTGCTAAAAGTAGCGATCAATTGCTTAGATAACAAATCTGTTAAAAATGAATGTGCTCTCTAGGTGAAGAGTAGTAAAAAGCAAGGCCGGCAACGCATCCGCAACTCCTCTTATGTTGCAGATGTCCATGAGCGACGGTAGCTGTTTAAAATCAGATGGCTTTGTCTGCTCGTTTGCTACCATTATAAAAAAGCAAGGATATATGTAAATAAAAATAATTAGTTTAAGTGAGGATTTAACCATTTCTAGTCTAGAAGTCAGATCTTTCGTAAAAAGTGTGGAAAATTATAAACATATTAATACATATTGTGCTTGTGAATAAGTAACGCAGAGCGGTCGCACGAACAGACATCTGGAGCTCAACGCGTCTCGTGTGATCCATAAACTCCCTAACCCTCTTTCCACCATACACACAAACAGTACGGATATGATTTAATTGGAATTTACGATTAATTGCTGTAGGAAAACATTCTAGCATTTTTAGAATGTAAATAAAATATGTTCGGAAAGTAAAAAAAAATTGTAGTCCGTTAATGCCGCTTCAGAGTTGTTGCTGCGATTACCGCCTCGAGTAATAATATTTATATATTTGTTAAGAAAATAAATATTATTATTTATATATGTCAAATATGTAAATCTTTGGTGATAAAAATCACGGCAATGCTTACTTTTAAGCTTACGGACGATTTAAATCGGAAAGATTTTCAATAAACTAACTATTTAAATAAAAAGTACAATGTTTCAAATTCCTTGTAAAAAATTAATATGTACGATGACAAGTTAAAAAATTATCATGAAAATATAATAATAAATTAAAAATAAACCCATCAACCGTATGTAATGAACGTCGAAGTGGCATCGTTCGGGCGGGGACGGAGGATGCAGGGGCCGAGATTAATAAGTTCACCGCGAGTTACAGGAGTTGCCTCGTAAAGACAAGTTCGAACGACTTGACTCGCTCCAGCTTTCTGACTTAATACATATGGATCTATTGTTAAAAAATGTGTATTGTGGTTATGTATTAATAATTATGTACCATTGTAAAGCTTAATGGTGGTTGGTATGTTTAACTTCAAATTTATTTTCTCTCTTGGATAATATTTTATTGAGAAATTGTTCAACTGAGGTAGCCCGACTGGGGTAGTACCTCGACCTTACAGAAGACCACAGCTAAATAATACTGTTTTCAAGCAGTATTGTGTTCCTGTTGGTGAGTAAGGTGACCAGAGCTCCTGGGGGGGATTGGGGATAGGGTTGGCAACGAGCTTGCGACGCTTCTGGTGTTGCAGGTGTCTATAGGCTACGGTAGTTACTTACCATCAGGTGAGCCGTACGCTTGTTTGTCGACTTAGTAACATTGAAAAAAAAGTTTCTTCAATAGTTATATATATCCGGACGTGTATCCGGTATGGATCTAAATATGGGTCACAGCACTGGTTTGGACAGCATTGTATTGGCATTGCTTAACTCTTCAGATTAATTTGCTTAACTCGTAACATATCCACTGTTCTTAGCCTTATCTTATAGCCAGTAAAGTAACGTACACTAATTACCAGAACTAAATTACCAGAGAGCGTTTTGTTTAAAATATCAATTTAGTTCGGACGTGTGTTACGAGCCCAATGATAAAGTTCTATCGGTTTTTCGACTTTATTTAAACTCGCATTGTCGCTGGCTGTATTGAATTTTGTCGGATAATGTGTTGATTGAATTTTTTTTAGATTGTAGTTAAAGGACTTATTGTATTAAGGTTGTATTAAGGACTAGCTTCTGCACGCGACTTCGTCGGCGTGGACTCCGCTCCTATTGGTCTTAGCGTGATGATATATAGCCTATAGCCTTCTTCGATAAATGGGCCTATCTAACACTGAAAGAATTTTTCAAATCGGACCAGTAGATCCTGAGATTAGCGCGTTCAAACAAACAAACCAACAAACAAACAAACAAACAAACAATCAAACAAACAAACTCTTCAGCTTTATTATATTAGTATAGATTTATTATTGGTGCCTATTTCAAACTTAGCATTTAAGATTCCGCTGTGAAACTGATTAAGCATTTTTGCAAAACTTTGTTGTATCCGTAACGATTTAATTAATAAATGATTTAATTTTTATTAGTAAATAGATAAAGAAAAAAAAAATGTTGTGAGATATTGATCAGGATTCAGTGAAACATTTTTGGTGTAAATCAAAAAGTTGAATGTACACTTTTATAAGATGGTATGTATTTTTTAACCGACTTCAAAAAAGGAGGAGGTTACTCAATTCGACCGTATATATATTTTTTTATAAATTAAATGTATGATGATGACGATTCATACGTAAATTGTAGATTGGTCTAATTTTATTTCAGTTACTAGCTTCTGCGCGCGACTTCGTCGGCGTGGACTCCGCTCCTATTGGTCTTAGCGTGATGATATATAGCCTATAGCCTTCCTCGATAAATGGGCTATCTAACACTGAAAGAATTTTTCTAATCGGACCAGTAGATCCTGAGATTAGCGCGTTCAAACAAACAAACAAACAATCAAACAAACAAACTCTTCAGCGTTATTATATTAGTATAGATGTGGAAAGAAAACTTAAGATTCACAATATTGATTGTATACACATTCATATATATCAATATACGTACAAATAAAGAAATTATCTTAATATATATAAATCTCGTGTCACAATGTTTGTCCTCAATGGAGTCCTAAACCACTTAACCGATTTTAATCAAATTTGCACACCGTGTGCAGTTTGATCCAACTTGAAAGATAGGCTATATTTTATTTTGGTATATGTAATTATTATATTTAAGAAAAAAAAAGGCGGTACGAAGTTCGCCAGGTCAGCTAGTATAATCATAATCTTCTTGTATTTGTTTGTAAGTAAAAATAAACCCACGATAGAGACTATAAAAGTAGATATAAACAAACACATAAACTTTAAACACAGCATTACCGTACCTAGATTTAAATTTTTGCAGGTAATTTCGGTATCCAACGAACAGACCCGGTGACCGGAAAACCGGTTGGATTTCCAACGGATTGTCTTTTGATAATGCTTTGTGGACTAACGCGCTAAATGTCCTGTTAAATAGATGCTAGGCTTCCTGTGCACTTTACATAGATACTATATAGTGGCTTTAGGAAGAGGTATTTTTTACTTAATTTTAATAGGTGTTTCTTTAATATTGACAGGTAACCTTATGTTCAGTGGTTACTGTCGCAACCGCTATATCATGAACTGGTAATAATTAACAAAAACATAGTCGCGATATATTTTAATACAAGAAAAAGGAACGGCTAAAATTGTTTAATAATCCCGGGCGAAGTCACGGACGAAAAGCTTGTGTCTTAATAATAGGACAAAATTATAATATTTTTTGTTAAGGCTTTTTGCAACATGAATACTAATGACGCATTGACACACCCATAGCAACTATGGTGCATGAGTTAAGGTAAAAATTTCCACTCAAAACGTGTCTCAGCTTAAGTATTTCTGTTTTATGATATGTGAAGCAAAATAAAAACATTTACACTTAAGGCCAATTTGTGGAGGACAAATCCTGTGAAGTAGTGTAGAAGATAATAATTTCTGTAAGACAGTAAGAAATCTTACTAGACATCTAGTATCATAAGGTAAAAATTCTTAGTAAATGTATTGACTTTTCATGAACCAAGAGTTCGTATCTCTATCTCTCTTTAATGTAATCGACGAAAGTGGTTCAATGACTACAATAAAATTATTTACTTTTAAAATATATATATGGAATAAAAAAGCTATGGAAAAAAGGCAACAAACATCTAAAAAACTTACATCTAAAAACAATAAATTACTTTAAATTTACTACAGATTATAGGTATAAAATGGAAAAGCTTCCAATATTTACAGTCTTATCTTCTTCAACCTTTATAAGGTTAACCGATCAACCGAACGAGGTAAGAGTTAAAGCCGATTACGACAACGGTAAAGACTAACTGAAAAGGGAAAATCCTAATCTCCGAAGTAAACACGAAAATATTCCAATTCGTGTTTTGTGAAAAATATATTATTTAGAAAAAACATACAGAAAAATGTAGACTCGTATATAACGCCGATAAAACGGCAACTATAACAATATTTATTCCGCGGCAGATGCGTAACATCTGAAACAAACAGCCGCCAGCCAGTTAAGGACTTTTAAAAATTCTATTAATACAAGTTCAAAAAAAAATTTTTTTATGTAAATATTAGATGGTAGCAGTGTTTCGAAAATTTTTAATACATACGAAAAAATTGTAAATGCTGAATTATGATATTATAGGTATTTTACCGCCATGTTTTGTTCGTAAATATATTGTTTTTTTTTCTTTCTTAAAAAATATAAAAAAAAGAAATAAACCTCGCTCTGACAATGATAAGCAAAAAAAAAGCCCATATGGTGCAGCCGTTCGGGAGTTATGCATACATTTCATCATTATAAAAATAAATGTTGCCAGTTTGTTTTTGTGCACACAAACATCAAAATTTATAAAAACATCGGTTAAATTGTTTAGCCGTATTTTGCGAGCAGTATTAAACTGTTGAATTTCAATTAAATAGGTATCTACCTACTTGTTATTTTTCAAAGTTAATATTTTTTTTATCCTGCATTCGCAATTTTTCTTTTCAGTGTATTTTTCCGTAGTTCAAATAACCCTGTTAATCCAGCCGGGCTATATTTTTATATTAACACGAGAAACAAATAAGCTGAGTTGATCCGTTAACTTTATATATAATTCTAGTTGACTTACAGGTGTTATTCGATTATTTATTGATACACATTTATTGGATAACTTTTGGGAAATGCCACAACATGCGTTTTGGCGTTTCCCAAAAATTTTATTCGAATACTAGCTTCTGCGCGCGACTTCGTCGGCGTGGACACCGCTCCTATTGGTCTTAGTGTGATGTTATATAGCCTATAGCCTTCCTCGATAAATGGGCTATCTAATACTGAAAGAATTTTTCAAATCGGACCAGTAGATCCTCAGATTAGCGCGTTCAAACAAACAAACAAACAAACAAACTCTTCAGCTTTATTATATTAGTATAGATATGCTATCATCAATTGCAGCCATTATAAGTAATTTTTTTTTAAATAACAATACTGAGTTTTCCTTAAATTAGAGAATTAAAGACAAAAAAAGAAGCAATAACAGCAATGAACAAAAGAAAAACTATACTTTTAATTTCATGCATCTAGTCGCTACTACTTTACGACAAAAACTAAGACAACTAACTTCTTTGTATAAACATAAAGACGTACATAGACTATTCATCAATCATATTACGACATATGAGTTGAAAGTTTAATCTGCGTAACTTTAGCAGACTTAAAGTACAATATAAAATATTTCTTTACGAATAACAACAAAAAGCAATAAAAGTATTTGTATTATATAGTATTAAAACTGATTATTGTAATAAAAAAGCTTCTATTTTGAGTATCAAATGAGGTCCTGATAATACAAAATACATTCGATTTGCATGATGTATTGGCTCTCGGTGGACCATACCGGCATTGCATTTGTACGTCTGTAGAATTTATGATTATTGATGGAGTTCATTTCAGTCTGTCAGCTTATTTTTATAATTTATTGGATACTTTATTGCACATTTGAAATTACACGAGGAAAAAAACAGTTTTGTAACTTAAAAAAGTGCAAAGGCGATTATATCATTAATAGTGATGTCTTTCTTACAGACAACCTCCAAAAATAGAAAAAATATTGATAAATAAATTAAAAGTAAAAAACCTTTTTAAAAACAAGCTTTTATTTGAATGCACTAAAACGAAAAAAATAAATTTTTACTTTAAAACTTTTACTATCTACTTATAAAGTCATTACACATAATCTATATGATAGAAAAGCTTGTCGCGAGATAGTACTCGTATTTCTTTAGTTTGAAAATTTTAATAGTTAAAATCAATCACATCAATTTATTTAATTTACTTGTTTACAAGCAAATCTTGCGACAAGCTTTTATATCATATAGATTATGTGTAATGACTTTATAAGTAGATAGTAAAAGTTTTAAAGTAAAAATTTATTTTTTTCGTTTTAGTGCATTCAAATAAAAGCTTGTTTTTAAAAAGGTTTTTTACTTTTAATTTATTATTGACTTTTTAGTCGGTTATTACGTCACTTTATTCGAATTTTTCTTAGCAAGCCCTTTCATTTGAAACCCATATTGTAGAAGTGCACTAAAAATAACTAGTCCACACTCTTGGATATGCCGCCATATTGGATTTAGAATGACGTCACAAAGGTAACCATGCATTGGCATCCAAATTGAACCTATAAACAAAATTTCAGCTCAATTGGTTGAAGATATTATCTGCTTCAAAATTGAGTTGCAAGATTTCACCTGAACAAACATACATACATACAAACCATGCATTGTCATCCAAATTGAACCTGTATACATAGTTTCAGCTCAATTGCTTGAAGATATTTGCTTCAAAATTGAGTTGCAAGATTTCATCCGAACAAACATACATACATACAAACCATGCATTGTCATCCAAATTGAACCTGTATACAAAGTTTCAGCTCAATTGCTTGAAGATATTTGCTTCAAAATTGAGTTGCAAGATTTCACCCGAACAAACATACATACATACATAAATACATACAAATCATGCATTGTCATCTAAATTGAACCTGTATACAAAATTTCAGCTCAATCGGTTGAAGATATCTGCTTCAAAATTGAGTTGCAAGATTTCACCCGAACAAACATTCATTAAATTTACATACATACATACATACATACATACATTGCAAGTTAAATAAAAGCTTGTAAATAAACAATTAAGTGTATGTGTATTCTGTATTAAGCCAATGTTAGTGCTCATATCTAAGACATCGTGAAGATATGACGATATCTCTATATATTATATAATAAAATGGTAGGAAAGTCAAAACTGTACATTGAATATATTTTTAAAAGAATACTTGGGGTGTGATCTACAATCGATACCGAAGCCAAAAATATAGTTTTTAGAATTTTTGTCTGTTTGTCTGTTTGTCTGTTTGTCTGTTTGTCTGTATGTATGTCCGGGATAAACTCAAAAAGTACTGCATGGATTTACTTCAAATTTGGCACGAATATTGTTAAGAAGTCGGTTCAGAACATAGGCTATATATTATCACGCTATCACCTACGGGGAACGAGCAGTGAACCTTTATTTCTTCAAATGTATGTCCGGGATAAACTCAAAAAGTACTGCATGGATTTACTTCAAATTTGGCACGAATATTATTAAGAAGTCGGGTTAGAACATAGGCTACATATTATCACGCTATCACCTACGGGGAACGAGCAGTGTACGCACGCAGACGACGTCGCGGGCAGCAGCTAGTATTATATAAAAATGAATCGCTGAATGTGTTGCTAAGCGCAAATCTCGAGAGCGGCTGAACCGATTTCGCTAATTCTTTTTTTATAATATTTCTTGAAGTACGAGGATGCTTGTTACGGAAAGAAAAATTTAAAAAAATGCCTGAAAAAGTCTAAAAACAACACTTTCCTATATTCCCATACGAAAGATACGTAATAATATCTGCTTAAAAGTCAATTTGAATCATAAAGTTAGGTTTTATTGGAGGGGTTCCGGGAAGGATAAGTATTTAAAAAAATAAAAAATTAAAGAATCGACTGTTAGGCGGTACGAAGTTCGCCGAGTTAGCTAGTTAAGTATAATACCAAAAACTTCAAATCATTGTGTGCAGTGCTTGATATACAAAAGAAACGTTTCCTT
The DNA here is from genome assembly GCA_905220545.2 of Melitaea athalia. Lineage (NCBI taxonomy): Eukaryota > Metazoa > Arthropoda > Insecta > Lepidoptera > Nymphalidae > Melitaea > Melitaea athalia. The sequence continues at coordinate 3,978,564 of HG992193.1, forward strand.
TTTCCAAACCAAATAATAATTCGAAAAGCTTTTTATTTTAAAATTATTCCAAAAATAACTGAAATACGCGTATGAAAAATGACATTGTTATTTTTCATATTTGAATCTGTAAAACGCATCACTCTTAATTGACATATTTAAAGTAGAGTACCTGGGTGACCGAGCCTAGCTCGGTATTTTCATTTTATTTTAAGTTTTTTTTTCTCGGTATTTTTATATTTTAATTTTATTTAAATAATAAATCACGAGTGAAATTAAAAAAAAAAAGAAAAAAATTAATCTGGAGACTGAGATTCGAACCCGGGTCAACACGATTTGACACCCGCCGATTTCCTAATTACGCTATTACAGCTATATTGATAGTTGTGAAATTAAGCTTCGTATTCTAATGTTATTTTTTCTTTGCCTAAAACAGGGATAAGACGACATTTTTTTTAAATGAATCCTAGCTAGATCAATTTTTCGCCCCCGAAATCCCCTGTATACTGAATTTCACGAAAATCGTTGGAGCCGATTCCGAGATTCAGATTATATATATATATACACACAAGAATCGCTCGTTTAATAGTATAAGATTCACGCCGATCGGACCCCTCCGCCTCGCACATCCCGTAGGATTGACACTTAAACGTGCCCGTTTAAAAATAGTATGAAAAAGTTTTGCTGGTTAAGCAACTACAGTAAAGAAGATAAAAAGATACACATATTTTTAATTTATTTATTTCAACTGTATTACTCAAATAACACAGAATGGAAAAAGCAAAAGCTTTCACAATATACGACTTTATTTACTAGTTAATTTTAAGATGTGCTGTAAGAAAAAGTGTAAGGTCAAAAAACAAATCAGTAACTCTATAATACATGTACTTACATGTACAAACACACAATATACATATATGTACATAAATATACATACACAAGTATATAGTACATAAATTATAATTTAAAAATTTGGTAAAAGAACTTTATAAAAAACAAAATATACGTACTCACTATGCGTAGGTCAACACGACTTTTATATCTCACGATAACAATATAAAGATGAAGTTCCGGTTTCTTCATAAATCTCTTATATAGCTTAGATATGAACATGTTTTATGTATAAAAACAAACAGCGCTGAGAACGAGTGGGTACGGATTTTCATAAAGCCGGTGCAGACGTTACTGGCCCTGTGTGGTCGTATTGAAAGCGTTATTTTATTGACTTTTTTTTTCTTATACAAATTTTATTCTAGTTTTTTTTTATGTATTGCCTTACGATTAAAAATATTTCTTGATTGCAACCTAATAAATTTAATAAAAGACACATATAGAAGAAATACATACTTGAAAAATATATTCATATTGTTATGCCGAATAGAGAAATGACGTTGAGTTATTTATAAAAAAAAAAACAACTTGAACAACTTGACAAAAATAATTACCTAACGTAATAGTGATAGTATACAGAAATAGTGTGTTATAAAAAAAAAAGTGTATTGCGATAATTACTAAATAACGTTTTTTTTTCTAACACACACAGCCATCTGTTTCTAAGGTAAGCAACATAATTATAATACTTGTGTTATAGGTAACAGCGACTGATGTTCGCTGCATTTCAATAAATACACATATGACTAATCATTTTATAAATAAATATACTTGACTTGATTAAATCATGGTATAAAATGTAAGTATTATAGTAACTTATTTAATAGGTCCGCTATCAGTGTGACCGCGCCAGGCGCCGGATCGCCGGCGGCACGCAGTTCCCGCATTTGCATAATATTGCAGTGCTACACTCACCATTTAATAAAAATCACTGCACTTGCTAGCGTCTAGAAACTGTCAGGTCAAATTTAAGTTTTAAATTCTCTACATTAATCGTGACTTAATGTAGATTACTCCATTACTTTACTTCAGTTGACAGTTTTTTTACATATTTTTTTGCGAATAAAGAAACTAGAATAATTCAGCTACGAAATTGTTTGTGATATTTTGAATACAGTCCTGATAGTAGTGTTTCTCAGAAAAATGTACTCTTTTTATATTTACTTAAGAGCAATTTTAAAAGAATTTAATAACAAAGTGCATTACGGATATTTTAAAAAGGATTATCTCTTTTCCATATTTAATTACTAGACTAACACGGATAACTTATTCATAATTGAAGTATCTCGTGCCTAGCGTACACAAATACTAATATATAAATTGTATAAAATACACAACCAGTAAAAACAAATTTTTTACATATAAGAGTTTTATACCCCGTGTACGGTTGTACACCTCAGACCCACAACAATTTACGTTCATTTATGTACACATTAGACTACGTCCCGCACCTGAAACCCGCACGTAATTATCTCGACAAACTTTTTGTTCCATATTATTAATTACTTAAAATTACGCATCTGAGCCGTAATAGCCAGAAACGAAGTAATTAATTGGAACATTATATCGGGTCCTTTGTCCGCTTAGGGATAAATCGTCGTATACATTACACTCAAACGTAATTCGTGGGATTAAGAAACACAAATAATGAGATAAATACATATTTTGTTCTGTAAAAATAATTGTTTTGAATTAAAATTGTATCCTTTATGACAACATTTTACCTCAGAACGAATTCAACCTTAATTAAAATTTATCGTAAGAACTCTAGAGGCTACTTTTATAGTCGAAAAAGTTTAAGCATATAAAAAAGTTTTGCGTAATTCCAAGAAAAAATAACAGCAGTCAGAGAATAGATATCACCATCAGAATGTAAAGAAAGATATAGATAGCAATTTGTCGCTGTGTATTACTTTATTATGAACTAGCTGTGTGTTAATTTGAAAAAACTAAATAGCCTATAGCCTTCCTCGATGAATGGGCCATCTAAGACTGAAAGATTTTCATCAATCATCATCAAATCGGCCCAGTAGTTTCTGAGATTAGCGCGTTCAAACAAATAAACAAACTCTTCAGCTTTATAATATAAGTATAGGTATTTAATTCAATTTTCTATTCTATAACTTTATGATCTAATACAAAATTCATTTATACGAAAACTTTTAGAACAGTTTGAAATTCATGAATGTTCCAATTCCAATAGACTTGCTTTTAGAAGTTACGGAGCGGTTGTAAACATATTACGAAATTATCTGATACAGCATTCCATTTGTACCGATTGTCAAACTAACTGTGTTCGACCGTATCGTAAATATACGCCTATATCTTTATATAGGCTTTAGGAAACAAAAAAAGGAAGATGTTAAAAAAATATATGTACGTACGAAATCGTAATGGATAAATATCATTAGTGTCTGATTACGTCCTAGTTTTACGTAAGTACTAGATACCGTTAGCTGTACCATAACAGGAATGCCAACAATTTTTTTTTTATACAGACGGCAAACAAGCGTACGGCTCACCTGATAGTAATAGTGAGCGATTACCGTAGCTTACCTGCCTGCAACAACACCTGAAGCATCGCAAGCGCTTTGCCGACCTTACTCCCAATCCCCCTAAAATCTCTAGTCATCTTACTCACCACAGGAACACAACACTGCTTGAAAGCAAGTATTATTTAGCCGAGATCTTCTGATATAATTCAATTTAGACCTGAAGTCAGTTGTGTATATAAATCGTCTCTAAGATAAGCTTAATGCATAATGTTTGAACACTAGGCACGGGCAATTTAAAGCCAGTGAATGTTGTTTACATACTAACAAACTAAATATGTTTGAGTGAATATCATTTAAGCACTTAGTCTTTATTTCATTAAAACTTCTAACGTCCATTTATTTCTACGAACAACTTGCGTATTAAATTTTCGAAGCGAATTAATCTCTCGTAAGAGCGGATCTAAAAGACGTGGGACAAACTCGTAGCAGTTTCTAATTAAGTTTGCATACTGGCCTTTAAAATTAAAATTCTTGCTGAAAGCATTTCCCTCTGCACTTTAAAATTAAAAATTGAAAAACATGTCATTCCTGAATGAGAAATTTATGTAACGACACTTTACGCGGCGCCCGTCTCCGCGCTGAAAGGATGCTCGGGTCTTTAGCGGTGAAATACTGTACGTGGCAATATCTGTGAGGTTAAATATAAAACTTGATTGCAATTCAATATTTAACATTGCTTTCTTAATCTTTTACAAATCATTTATTAAAATAAAAAAAAAACTTTTGCTGTAGGTAACATTCTTTCAACCATGTTACCTATTAATATTAAAAAATAATATTATTTCTTAAATAAATAAATTTATTTCTTATTTATTAATGGGTTATTTATAAAATCTATTTATTTATTTGCGAAACAAAGTTCAGTGCAATAAAAATAAATTCTTTGAGTTTTACGTAACCAATCAAGTTAACACATTTAAATGAAACTGAAACTAGCAGCTAGCAGCTAGCAGCCAAATTTAAATGACGCTGAAACTAGAAGCCACTCTTTATATCTCTGCTTCTAAGCAACAGATTAAGTTGTAACTTTACACAAATTATTATCGTTATATCATCTAACTATGGAAAAAAATCCAAAGGGTAAATACCACCCCATCTATTTTTTTTTAATTTAAAAAACCAAAAAAGGAGTTTAATTCGGTATAAAAGCTAAAAAATCTATGTTTCTAAGCATGAAACAAGGTTAAATTTTAAAACAAAGGTCATTTATAATAACAAGAAAGATAAGAAAAAACAATAATATATATATTTAACCAATAATTTATTTTTTCTTTTTTTTAAATTTTTCTAAGCAGATAATTATATAATATTCGTTAAAGTTACCATATCTCGGCTCATAGAGACTGCATTTTGTTGTAAGTTGGCAAAAACCTTTTCTTTGCGGTCAATAAAAGACAAGAAAATTTTCATAGGGGTTATACAACCCCTTCTATTTTATTATTTTTTTTTCAAAGACAATGTCTATGTACTATTTCTTCAAATGTCTATATCTCTGCTCCACAACACTACATTTTGTTGTAACTTCGTAGAAGCCTTAATTACACCGTCTAAAAACGATCGTAAAAATTTCAAAGGGGATACTCATCCCCTTCAATTTTTTTTAATTTTTTTTTTCTAAGACAATGCCTATTTATTATTTCTTAAAATCTCTATATCTCTGCGCCACAACACTACATTTTGTTGTAACTTCGTAGAAACCTTTATTACACCTTCTAAAAATGGTCGTAAAAATTTCAAAGGGGATACTCAACCCCTTCATTTTTTTAAAAAAAATTTTCTAAGACAATGTCTATGTACTATTTCTTCGAATGTCTATATCTCTGCTCCACAACATCGTTTCTAGACGGTGTAATAAAGGTTTCTACGAAGTTATAGTATAGTAGTAATTGAAGGGGTTGAGTATCCCCTTTGAAATTTTAATAATCGTTTCTAGACCGTGTAGTAAAGGTTTCTACGAAGTTACAACAAAATGTAGTGTTGTGGAGCAGAGATATAGACATTTGAAGAAATAGTACATAGACATTGTCTTCGAAAAAAAAAATTAAAAAAATGAAGGGGTTGAGTATCCTCTTTGAAATTTTTACGACCATATAGTAATTGAAGGGGTTGAGTATCCCCTTTGAAATTTTAATGATCGTTTCTAGACCGTGTAGTAAAGGTTTCTACGAAGTTACAACAAAATGTAGTGTTGTGGAGCAGAGATATAGACATTTGAAGAAATAGTACATAGACATTGTCTTCGAAGAAAAAAAAATTAAAAAAATGAAGGGGTTGAGTATCCCCTATGAAATTTTTACGACCATTTATAAAAGGCATAATAAAGGTTTCTACGAAGTTACAACAAAATGTAGTGTTGTGGAGCAGAGATATAGACATTTGAAGAAATAGTACATAGACATTGTCTTCGAAGAAAAAAAATTAAAAAAATGAAGGGGTTGAATATCCCCTATGAAATTTTTACCATCATTTCTAGACGATTTAAAAAAAGTTTCTACGAAGTTACAATAAAATGTAGTGTTGTGGAGTAGAGATATAAACATTTGAAGAAATAGTACATAGGCATTGTCTTAGAAAAAAAAGAAAAATAAAAAAAAAATGTAGGGGTTGAGTATCCCCTTTGAAATTTTTACGACCATTTCTAGAAGGTATAATAAAGGTTTCTACTAAGTAACAACAAAATGTAGTGTTGTGGAGCAGAGATATAGACATTTTAAGAAATAGTACATAAGCATTGTCTTAGAAAAAAAAAAAATTGAAGGGGTTGAGTATCCCCTTTGAAATTTTAATGATCGTTTCTAGACCGTGTAGTAAAGGTTTCTACGAAGTTACAACAAAATGTAGTGTTGTGGAGCAGAGATATAGACATTTGAAGAAATAGTACATAGACATTGTCTTCGAAGAAAAAAAAATTAAAAAAATGAAGGGGTTGAGTATCCCCTATGAAATTTTTACGACCATTTATAAAAGGCATAATAAAGGTTTCTACGAAGTTACAACAAAATGTAGTGTTGTGGAGCAGAGATATAGACATTTGAAGAAATAGTACATAGACATTGTCTTCGAAGAAAAAAAATTAAAAAAATGAAGGGGTTGAATATCCCCTATGAAATTTTTACCATCATTTCTAGACGATTTAAAAAAAGTTTCTACGAAGTTACAATAAAATGTAGTGTTGTGGAGTAGAGATATAAACATTTGAAGAAATAGTACATAGGCATTGTCTTAGAAAAAAAAAATTAAAAAAATGAAGGGGTTGAGTATCCCCTTTGAAATTTTTACGACCATTTCAAAAAGGTATAATAAAGGTTTCTACGAAGTTACAACAAAATGTAGTGTTGTGGAGCAGAGATATAGACATTTGAAGAAATAGTACATAGGCGTTGTCTTAAAAATTTTTTTAAAAATTGAAGGGGTTGAGTATCCCCTTTGAAATTTTAATGATCGTTTCTAGACCGTGTAGTAAAGGTTTCTACGAAGTTACAACAAAATGTAGTGTTGTGGAGCAGAGATATAGACATTTGAAGAAATAGTACATAGACATTGTCTTCGAAGAAAAAAAAATTTAAAAAATGAAGGGGTTGAGTATCCCCTATGAAATTTTTACGACCATTTCTAAAAGGCATAATAAAGGTTTCTACTAAGTTACAACAAAATGTAGTGTTGTGGAGCAGAGATATAAACATTTGAAGAAATAGTACATAGGCATTGTCTTAGAAAAAAAATAGAAATAAAAAAAAAATTGAAGGGGTTGAGTATCCCCTTTGAAATTTTAATGATCGTTTCTAGACCGTGTAGTAAAGGTTTCTACGAAGTTACAACAAAATGTAGTGTTGTGGAGCAGAGATATAGACATTTGAAGAAATAGTACATAGACATTGTCTTCGAAGAAAAAAAAATTAAAAAAATGAAGGGGTTGAGTATCCCCTATGAAATTTTTACCATCATTTCAAGACGACTTAATAAAAGTTTCTACGAAGTTACAATAAAATGTAGTGTTGTGGAGTAGAGATATAAACATTTGAAGAAATAGTACATAGGCATTGTCTTAGAAAAAAAAGAAAAATTAAAAAAAAAAAATGTAGGGGTTGAGTATCCCCTTTGAAATTTTTACGACCATTTCTAGAAGGTATAATAAAGGTTTCTACTAAGTTACAACAAAATGTAGTGTTGTGGAGCAGAGATATAGACATTTGAAGAAATAGTACATAGGCATTGTCTTAGAAAAAAAAGAAAAATTAAAAAAAAATGTAGGGGTTGAGTATCCCCTTTGAAATTTTTACGACCATTTCTAGAAGGTATAATAAAGGTTTCTACTAAGTTACAACAAAATGTAGTGTTGTGGAGCAGAGATATAGACATTTGAAGAAATAGTACATAGGCATTGTCTTAGAAAAAAAAATAAAAAAAAATTGAAGGGGTTGAGTATCCCCTTTGAAATTTTAATGATCGTTTCTAGACCGTGTAGTAAAGGTTTCTACGAAGTTACAACAAAATGTAGTGTTGTGGAGCAGAGATATAGACATTTGAAGAAATAGTACATAGACATTGTCTTCGAAGAAAAAAAAATTAAAAAAATGAAGGGGTTGAGTATCCCCTATGAAATTTTTACCATCATTTCAAGACGATTTAATAAAAGTTTCTAGGAAGTTACAATAAAATGTAGTGTTGTGGAGTAGAGATATAAACATTTGAATAAATAGTACATAGGCATTGTCTTAGAAAAAAAAAGAAAAATTAAAAAAAAAATGTAGGGGTTGAGTATCCCCTATGAAATTTTTACCATCATTTCAAGACGATTTAATAAAAGTTTCTACGAAGTTACAATAAAATGTAGTGTTGTGGAGTAGAGATATAAACATTTGAATAAATAGTACATAGGCATTGTCTTAGAAAAAAAAAGAAAAATTAAAAAAAAAATGTAGGGGTTGAGTATCCCCTTTGAAATTTTTACGACCATTTCTAGAAGGTATAATAAAGGTTTCTACTAAGTTACAACAAAATGTAGTGTTGTGGAGCAGAGATATAGACATTTGAAGAAATAGTACATAGGCATTGTCTTAGAAAAAAAATAGAAATAAAAAAAAATTGAAGGGGTTGAGTATCCCCTTTGAAATTTTAATGATCGTTTCTAGACCGTGTAGTAAAGGTTTCTACGAAGTTACAACAAAATGTAGTGTTGTGGAGCAGAGATATAGACATTTGAAGAAATAGTACATAGACATTGTCTTCGAAAAAAAAAATTGGTAAGCATCTAGACTAAGAACGGTCAATCTACGGGGATCTGGGGGAAGAGGGGGGGTGGGGGTGGGGGGGGACTACCCCCAGTACCACTGCCACACTTTGAAAATCCATGGTTATGGAGATATCTATGATTAAAATTTTGAGATAAGAAGAAGAATTCCGCAGCTTACACACGTTAAAATTTTCACATTTCACACGTAATTTTCACATTTTCCTCATTATTTTCACATTTCCCGCGTTATTTTAACGTTTTCACGAGTTATTTTCACATTTCACACGTTATTTTTACACGATATTTTCGAATAGAAATACGTAAAAACGATTTCAACTGCAAGATTAACAAACAATACAACTTACGTTACTCATGTTCCGTTCCGCAGATTTTGCATGTAATTTTCATATTTAACATTTTTACACTTCACTTAACTTCATTTTAGGAGTTTTACATATTATTGTGATGTTTTTATAAGGTATTTTAACAATCGATATAACTGATGTTTAATGACTGAGAGATAGAATGCTTTGATACAAAAATTACAAAATGGCGCGAATTTATTGTTTCGTTCAAAAGCAATGTAAGCACAAATGCAAAACCTCTAACGCCATACAGCCTTATTTCATTTAAAACAAATATAACAAAATTTTCAAAAATTAAAATATAATTATTTGTGATCTTCAGTTGTACCAATATAAACTGTTGAATAAATTTTTATTTAATTAGTATTTTAATTCATTAATTATAGTACCGATATACTTCCAGTTTCTTTCCGTTGGTGATTTGATTACGCTTCATTGCCAGTCTTAAAAATATAATACTTATCAACAAACAATCGAGTTTAAAATATTTTTTAATCGATTTTTTTTAATATCGATTAAAAATATTGTTATATCAAATTAATAAGAAAAAGTTATCTACAAAAGTGCAATTAGTAATAATAAAAAAAAAAAAACATTTAACTTTGACGAATAATAAACTATTTTGGATACATTGTTATTGAATAAATAAAAAGCAAGGACTTAATTTATTATATTAACTTCGATTATCAATTTAATCGATTATCGATTATCTATGTATTTAAATAAAAAAAATAACCCTTACCTACCTTACTTCAAAACTAGACCATTTATTAGAAAAGTTTCGTAACAAAAAAAAATAACCCTAACCTATCTAACTTTAAAATAAAACCATTTATCGGCATAGTTATTAATTAAATTTAAAAAAGGTAAGTCTTTAGATTAAGACCCGTAGAGTGTTTAATGACCGATAAACGTATCGGCATAGTTTTTGTGACAGAAACAAAAAAAAAATCCTAACCTATCTAATTTCAATATTAGACCGTTTATCGGCCTAGTTTTTGTGACAGAAACAAAAAAAAAAAACCCTAACCTATCTAATTTCAATATAGGACCGTTTATCGGCATAGTTTTTGTGACAGAAACAAAAAAAATAACCCTAACCTATCTAATTTCAATATTAGACCGTTTATCGGCATAGTTTTTGTGACAGAAACAAAAAAAAAATAACCCTAACCTATCTAATTTCAATATTAGACCGTTTATCGGCCTAGTTTTTGTGACAGAAACAAAAAAAAATAACCCTAACCTATCTAATTTCAATATTAGACCGTTTATCGGCATAGTTTTTGTGACAGAAACAAAAAAAAATAACCCTAACCTATCTAATTTCAAGATTAGACCGTTTATCGGCATAGTTTTTGTGACAGAAACAAAAAAAAAATAACCCTAACCTATCTAATTTCAATAATAGACCGTTTATCGGCATAGTTTTTGTGACAGAAACAAAAGAAATAACCCTAACCTATCTAATTTCAATATAAGACCATTTATCGGCATAGTTTTTGTGACAGAAACAAAAAAAATAACCCTAACCTATCTAATTTCAATATTAGACCATTTATCGGCATAGTTTTTGTGACAGAAACAAAAAAAATAACCCTAACCTATCTAATTTCAATATTAGACCGTTTATAGGCATAGTTTTTGTGACAGAAACAAAAAAAAATAACCCTAACCTATCTAATTTCAATATTAGACCGTTTATCGGCATAGTTTTTGTGACAGAAACAAAAAAATAACCCTAACCTATCTAATTTCAATATTAGACCGTTTATCGGCCTAGTTTTTGTGACAGAAACAAAAAAAATAACCCTAACCTATCTAATTTCAATATTAGACCGTTTATCGGCATAGTTTTTGTGACAGAAACAATCTTAATCTAAAGACAAGCCAAAAAAAATTTAACCAACCACCTTTAAGGTTAGAATAACGCTAGGCTCCGGCATGGAGGAAGGATAATCCTCGCCCGCCGTGGGAAAGTGCACGAACGAATGCGTTTAGAGCGGATGAGGCTGGTCGCCTTCGGCGCCACCGAACCACCAGCCAGCCTTATCCGCTCCGGCTCTCTGCAGAACACTCTAGGAGTGCTCCGATTCGGTTTTGGGTATTTTTCGGATTTCTATATCTATATTCTAATTTTATTAGTATATTATGTCATTCTAATTTGTCCTACAGTACAAAAGTATTCATTTAAATATATAATTTTTTCTTTGTTAAACCAGCATATTTCGACAGTAATTTAGGTAATTTCAACAATAATTTAGGTAATAATTTATAGATAAAGGGGACTGTCCATTTTCGGCCCAGCGTGAACAGAATTGATACGAAAAAAAAAACCAAAAATGTTCACAAATTAAATCTTGATTATACGTGATTATCAGTTTTACCAGTTTAAAGTGCATTTAGTAAAAAAAAATTTAAATCTGATGAAAAATAAACTATTTTAGATACATTGTTATTGAATAAATAAAAAGCAAAGAGTTAATTATATTAACTTCTATTACTTATATAATCGATAATCGATTATTAATGTAATCGATTATCGATTATCCATTTATTTGTTTATTAAAAATGATTTTAATGGCAACCCTAAACTACAGACTTCAGAGTCTTCAGACTTATTATTAATGCGAATGAAATTTGAGCGAACGCTAAATTACGCGCCATTTTATTTAAAGAGCAACTATTATCGTTAAACATAATTCGGTACATAAGTTGTATCGTTTGTTAAAATAACATGTAAAAACATTAAAATAGTGTTTAAACTCTTTTAAAGTGAAGTTAAGTGAAATTTTATATGCTAAAAATTACATTTTAATAGCTACGGAACGGAGCATGAGTAACCATGCGTTATCATTAAACATAATTCCATAAGTTGTATCGTTTGTTAAAATAACTTGTAAATATATTAAAATAGTGTTAAAACTCTTTTAAAGTGAAGTTAAGTGAAATTTTATATGTCAAAAATTACATTTTAATAGCTACGGAACAGAGCATGAGTAACCATGAGTGAAAAGTGAGTAAAATTTTAACTATAGTTATCTCCATAACCATGGATTTTCAAAGTGTGGCATTGGTACTGGGGGTAGTCCCCCCCACCCCCTCCCCCCCTCACCCCCCAAATCCCCGTAAATCCACCGTTCCTAATCTAAATTTTAGCCAAAAAATTAAAAAAATGAAGGGGTTGAGTATCCCCTTTGAAATTTTTACGACCATTTCAAAAAGGTATAATAAAGGTTTCTACGAAGTTACAACAAAATGTAGTGTTGTGGAGCAGAGATATAGACATTTGAAGAAATAGTACATAGGCGTTGTCTTAAAAAAATTTTTAAAAATTGAAGGGGTTGAGTATCCCCTTTGAAATTTTAATGATCGTTTCTAGACCGTGTAGTAAAGGTTTCTACGAAGTTACAACAAAATGTAGTGTTGTGGAGCAGAGATATAGACATTTGAAGAAATAGTACATAGACATTGTCTTCGAAGAAAAAAAAATTTAAAAAATGAAGGGGTTGAGTATCCCCTATGAAATTTTTACGACCATTTCTAAAAGGCATAATAAAGGTTTCTACTAAGTTACAACAAAATGTAGTGTTGTGGAGCAGAGATATAAACATTTGAAGAAATAGTACATAGGCATTGTCTTAGAAAAAAAATAGAAATAAAAAAAAAAATTGAAGGGGTTGAGTATCCCCTTTGAAATTTTAATGATCGTTTCTAGACCGTGTAGTAAAGGTTTCTACGAAGTTACAACAAAATGTAGTGTTGTGGAGCAGAGATATAGACATTTGAAGAAATAGTACATAGACATTGTCTTCGAAGAAAAAAAAATTAAAAAAATGAAGGGGTTGAGTATCCCCTATGAAATTTTTACCATCATTTCAAGACGACTTAATAAAAGTTTCTACGAAGTTACAATAAAATGTAGTGTTGTGGAGTAGAGATATAAACATTTGAAGAAATAGTACATAGGCATTGTCTTAGAAAAAAAAGAAAAATTAAAAAAAAAATGTAGGGGTTGAGTATCCCCTTTGAAATTTTTACGACCATTTCTAGAAGGTATAATAAAGGTTTCTACTAAGTTACAACAAAATGTAGTGTTGTGGAGCAGAGATATAGACATTTGAAGAAATAGTACATAGGCATTGTCTTAGAAAAAAAAGAAAAATTAAAAAAAATGTAGGGGTTGAGTATCCCCTTTGAAATTTTTACGACCATTTCTAGAAGGTATAATAAAGGTTTCTACTAAGTTACAACAAAATGTAGTGTTGTGGAGCAGAGATATAGACATTTGAAGAAATAGTACATAGGCATTGTCTTAGAAAAAAAAATAAAAAAAAATTGAAGGGGTTGAGTATCCCCTTTGAAATTTTAATGATCGTTTCTAGACCGTGTAGTAAAGGTTTCTACGAAGTTACAACAAAATGTAGTGTTGTGGAGCAGAGATATAGACATTTGAAGAAATAGTACATAGACATTGTCTTCGAAGAAAAAAAAATTAAAAAAATGAAGGGGTTGAGTATCCCCTATGAAATTTTTACCATCATTTCAAGACGATTTAATAAAAGTTTCTACGAAGTTACAATAAAATGTAGTGTTGTGGAGTAGAGATATAAACATTTGAATAAATAGTACATAGGCATTGTCTTAGAAAAAAAAAGAAAAATTAAAAAAAAAATGTAGGGGTTGAGTATCCCCTTTGAAATTTTTACGACCATTTCTAGAAGGTATAATAAAGGTTTCTACTAAGTTACAACAAAATGTAGTGTTGTGGAGCAGAGATATAGACATTTGAAGAAATAGTACATAGGCATTGTCTTAGAAAAAAAAGAAAAGTTAAAAAAAAAATGTAGGGGTTGAGTATCCCCTTTGAAATTTTTACGACCATTTCTAGAAGGTATAATAAAGGTTTCTACTAAGTTACAACAAAATGTAGTGTTGTGGAGCAGAGATATAGACATTTGAAGAAATAGTACATAGGCATTGTCTTAGGAAAAAAAATAAAATAAAAAAAAAATTGAAGGGGTTGAGTATCCCCTTTGAAATTTTAATGATCGTTTCTAGACCGTGTAGTAAAGGTTTCTACGAAGTTACAACAAAATGTAGTGTTGTGGAGCAGAGATATAGACATTTGAAGAAATAGTACATAGACATTGTCTTCGAAGAAAAAAAAATTAAAAAAATGAAGGGGTTGAGTATCCCCTATGAAATTTTTACCATCATTTCAAGACGATTTAATAAAAGTTTCTACGAAGTTACAATAAAATGTAGTGTTGTGGAGTAGAGATATAAACATTTGAAGAAATAGTACATAGGCATTGTCTTAGAAAAAAAAGAAAAATTAAAAAAAAAATGTAGGGGTTGAGTATCCCCTTTGAAATTTTTACGACCATTTCTAGAAGGTATAATAAAGGTTTCTACTAAGTTACATCAAAATGTAGTGTTGTGGAGCAGAGATATAGACATTTGAAGAAATAGTACATAGGCATTGTCTTAGAAAAAAAAGAAAAATTAAAAAAAAATGTAGGGGTTGAGTATCCCCTTTGAAATTTTTACGACCATTTCTAAAAGGTATAATAAAGGTTTCTACTAAGTTACAACAAAATGTAGTGTTGTGGAGCAGAGATATAGACATTTGAAGAAATAGTACATAGGCATTGTCTTAGAAAAAAAAAAAAATAAAAAAAAATTGAAGGGGTTGAGTATCCCCTTTGAAATTTTAATGATCGTTTCTAGACGTGTAGTAAAGGTTTCTACGAAGTTACAACAAAATGTAGTGTTGTGGAGCAGAGATATAGACATTTGAAGAAATAGTACATAGACATTGTCTGCGAAAAAAAAATTGAAAACAAAAGACTACAATCGATTGATATTCAAACTATATCTTAGCGAATTATTCTAAAGTACAGACACACAGGTACGGGTCACGTATATTTAATTTAAATACAAATACAACAAAAGACAAATGTGACGAGAGATTATATTTGTAATCTGTTTGTATATCGTTTATGGCACGATTTGCTGCTGTAAAAATATGCTGTTGTATGTTTTCAATGTGCGTCAGAACGTGTTACAGTGTTATTATACGGATTAATATAAACTAATGAACGAACGGGGTGCTACGACCGGTACACCCACAATAGTTTCAATATCACCAAACTGGAAGAATACAAAAGCATAATTTTGGCAATAGCTAAATTGACTGGGATCTCATTTTTTTTGAAAACGAACTAATCTAAATATTAACACGTGATATTTTGAAAAAAAAAAACATTTAGGCTAAGGCGTAAAAAGTATGAGAGAGGCAAAAAAGGAAGGAAATAAATAAATAAGTAAATAGAAACAGATTTGATGGATAATATCACATATACCTATTGTTGTTTTATGTAGGTATGTATTACTGTAAGAGCTTCATTCCACATAAACCTTTTTTCTCATTACTAAACATTAGTTTCGGTGGTATAACGTAACAATGTAGCGAAAGCCGAATAGAAAACGTTACAAAATAGTCGTATTGTATCAAGTTATAATTTCAGTCACGGACGTCCGGCGTTTGATTCATGATGTTTGGAAAAAGCGTACGAACATATTATGCTACCCGTAACAAATCGATTCCTATTTTTATTTTATAACTTTTGATTTATTTTTGTACAGTAACGAATATTTATTTTAAGAATAATGATCTTAATAGTTTTATTGTGAAACATGTAAAAACACATGGATTTTTAATATTAATAAATATGACCAGCTGGCCAATCTGGGCCACCAGAGCGGTTTCACCCGCATTGATTTGAGAAAAAATAGCCTTCCTTCTTATTAAAGTATACCAAACCTTATTTTTTAAATGCCGGTAGAGCAAGCCATTATCTATAAAATGATACATAATTTATGTGGAGTAATTGTGAGGTTTTTTCTAAAAAGGGAAGCAAACATCGTAACCTTAGCGTATATTAATAAATATGATTAGTAAACAATTTCCAGATTGAGCCTGTAACATCTCACTGCTGGGAATAGGCGTCTTTCTCTATGTAGAAGACGGATTGGAGCTTAACCCACCACGCTGCTCCACTGCGGGTTGGCTGATATATTATCTACTATGAGTAACGATCGCTATCAAGTGTATATGATAACAACCGGGTAGTGCTCTATGAGGCACGATGGGGAGACTCACAAAGACTCACATCTAAACCGGGAAGAAATATTTGTAAATATAGAAATATCTACCCCAAGCGGGAATCTAATTTTGCGGGAAAAACACTGGTATGTAGGCGCCGACACGGCATACGGATCACTACACAAGAGCTGTTGTTAGACACAATGTAGATAGATTAATTTTAAATGATCTAACTCATAAACTTATTTATGTATAAACATTGAGATGCAAAATAGTACAAATTATTATTAAAATTATAAGTCATTGTTTCTTTTATTACCGTAAATTGAACATGTACAATTAGTCAAAATATCAATAAATAGTCCTGTAATAAATGTCACATTGTTCAACCAATCTCTCAAAAAAGAGGAAAATGTTGAAAATATATTATTATATCTAGGTATCTTACAGACATCATTTATGGCATCAGATCTAATATGTAAATTGTATTCATCATAAATAAGAAGTAAATACAAAGACCAATTGTTTTGAGCAATTTTGATATTGAAGGTTTTATCTCTCTCTATATAAAGAAACTTGTGTAGTATAATTATATCATATCTCGTCTCCGGGATAGTAAAGAGTTATGATAAGTGTGTGTAGTCGAAAATAAGGGCTCTAAGTGGGAGCCCTTCGCGTCTGGCCGTCACGTCAGTTTGATTGATGTTCGCGCCGCCAGTTATTGACGAAATCAATCTTGGTTAGGGTTCGTATAAGTAAACGGCGATGTAGCATCTTGCTTGTTTTGTATGTGCTTACGTAAATGAATGTTTATTTTGATTTGACAATTTGGGTTAAGTGATATGTTTTGTGTGACTGTCGCGCTCTTATGTCGTATCCTCAATGTACATTCGCCATTTTAGGAGTATTCTAAAATAATACTCGAGATAAACATAAAAAAGCCCTTAGATTTATCATACTAATACAAATAAAATATACTTATCTGTATAAGAATGTGGTGCTACGTGGTGGCAAAATTTTATCATTTCTACTATACGCTATCAGGGTTCTTAAGCTTATATAGCTCAGTAGGTACCATTCAGTTTATCTCTTGTTTATATTCATACTTTTTAATTCAAGCAAAAATGTCCTTATTTAGGTATTACATCAGCTAATGCGGTAATTATTTAAAATGGCCTTATGAAAAGCTTTGTACATTTCAGAAATGTTAAAAAATTTATTAAATACCTCCGGCGCCTTTATAAACCGGTATTTTTATTTTTCTTTTTAAAGAAAACGAACAACGCATCTTAACTGTATACATAAAAAAAAACAAAACCCATCCTCTTTTGTTTTTGATAAAATACTAGTACGAAGGAAGACATTCTCGAAACGAGGTCGAAATATGAGCGTAGTTTGACGTGTCCTTAGTAGGATATGTATGTTTATGAGGGAACGAGTCATTATTTTACGATACGAGTGTGTTCGAAATATCGACATATCGGCTTTGGAGGGTTCTCAGTTAAGGAGCGTTTCACTGAGTTTTCGATAGGGATTAAATATTAAAAAAACGAAATGGATTTCTCGCGTGTACTCCATTTTCAATTTTATTGTGGAGCTTTTACGTTTCTAGATGACTATATTCGTTTAGGTCATAAACTATTACGAATTCTAAACGATTTAATTGAAACTTCGGCTATAAACAAAAATAACTTTTAACTATTACTGATTATTTTTATTTAATTGTTTAAAGCGACTTAACGAAAATGGCGTATTTTATGCATTCCGACGAAGTCTTTTATTTATTATATATATTCACAATACGATACTAAAATAAGTCTCTGATATTTTGGAAAAGGAATATGTATTATAATGAAACGACTTTTTCGTATTTTATCGCGGTTTATTAGGTTTTTTACATGCCCGACGTTTTGCATACTTTACAGCAACCATGGTCACGGGAGGACCGAAAAAGTTGTTTCATTATAATGAGTGAAATTCGCGTTAACATTAGAAAACAATAAAGGAATATGTAATTTTGAAGTGAAACTTCTTTCAGGATAAAATTTTAGCGACCGCTAACGCGGCAACGCGTCGCGTGGTCAGTTTTTGGATGGGTGACCGCCTGGGAACACTGCATGACGTTGCCTTTTTGTTTTTTCAATTAGTTTTTTCAATTAGTTTGCCAAAGAAGTTACACTTCTGACATGTGTACTTAGTACGCATAAATTTTTTTTTTTTTTTGGTTAAATAATATCAATTTGACTATTGACATCGTTCCAGAGCAACAATATTCTAGTTTCAAGAAAAAACTCATTAATACACATTTATTTTAACAAGTCGATGTAACTGGTAAAAAAAAAATATCCTCAAAATTAAATAAAACGATCCACCTCGGTCACGGTTTCTGCACGAGAAAAAAAATATCATCGAAACGAAGTACCATTGCACAAAAGAAATATACAGGGTAAAACAACCTCTCCGGTTCGTCATTGAGGGGACGGCGCTGAACGTTAACTCTCCATCCGAGGCTACCGAAAAAAACATCGCTTTATTTAGATTTAATGAAAAACGTTTTGTCTATCCTTGCCGCTTCGGAAGCAATCTAGCGACGGACGGGGTTCCTTTTCAAATGCTTAAAACTACACTAAAAACCAAAAAAGTATTCCAAAGTAATTACGATTGAGGCTATCGATATTAAAAAGAAATTAAAAGTTTATGGTGTATTTAAAATTTTTGATTCTACGGGACATAACGCGTTTGCCAGTTGCCGCGTTGCTGTGTTCATGGGTGACTCAATGATGACATTGCATTGATATATAATTATGTTCTTATTGATTTCAACTAAATTACTTCTAAAGTAAGCGTGATGATATGTTTATATTTGTAAGTTCCGCGTAAAACTAGCTACACCCTTGACAAGATTTCGGGCCCCAGTCGGTAAAACAATTCCGCCTATATTTAGTAACAGGACGTGCCTACTGCGCAGTTTAAAGGATAATTTTTTTTAACTGCCCGATGAGAAAACGTGATGTTGGATAAGTTTAAGCTCTACTACACTTTAAAAAGAATATGTAAAACATACAACAGGTATGAATAATCGTCTTGTAACATTAACGTAGTTAATAAGAAAAATAATACATATATGATTAATATGCCCGTACAAATATACACACTTGTATATGTATGTAAGACGTAACATATTAATGACAATAATTAATCATTAGAGTAGGGAAGTTGAAGTTCTTCTTCTCTAAAATTATTTCAATTTAGAGTCAGTATTTAAATTACATATAATGTTAGGCGTTGACAAATTAAGCGATGCGAAACGAAGTAATGCCACGCGGTACGACATAATGAGATTATACTTTAAGTGATGTGAATTAAAGCGATGAAATCTGACGCAAATACGCGACCCAAGGTGATACTATCATATAAATATTATACGAATATTTGATAACATCGAATTCCGTCGTGTTACGTAGAGCTTTGTAGCGTTGCAAAGCGTAGCATTGCGTAGCGCGGCGTATTGCTGCGTAGCGCTGTCACATTTATCATCTACAAAAGCGACAACATGTCAAACTGACCGAGATTTTTTTCACTACCCGACTTAAAAAAAAGAGCAAGTTCTCAATTAGACTGTATTTTTTTGACTAAAATTTTTACTGGGTGAACCGATTTCGATGGTTTTTTAATCGAAACGTGCTGTCACGTGTTCCCATTTAAAAATCGTGATCTGACAAGCACTTTCTTAGTTATCTCTAATAATGCGTTTTTACTTGACTATTTTTTCGTCGACCTACGTTGTGTTATACCTTATAACTTTTTACCGGGTGTACCGATTCAGGTCGATGTCATTGTAGTCGGTTTTTTTCCTTTACGAGCAAACACAATTATTATTACAGCCAATTATTAAAACAAGCCGAGCCGAGTACGCAATAAAGGCCTATCTGTAAATGTAAATCTGCGTATCCTAACAAACTAAGTTTTCCTTTATAATTATTTTATTTCATTAATCTCCTGATATGAAAACTAATCGTTGAGTAAGCCAGAATAGACATTTGCCCATACGGTCTCCATACATTTAGAACAAAGTAATCGGGGATGGTGAATTAATTGGTTATCAATCATTGAATAAGAAGGGGGATGGTTTATTTTTAGTTCGCAGAACCGGAATAGCGATTCGACGATAAATTACTACCAACATTCTCGCTACTATTTCTCTCGGAGGGGATTTGTACAACTCTTAATTATCTACCTCGTAGTACGTATCGTGTAATAATTCGTAAAAGATTTAGATAACTGGTTTCGATATAATTTTGAAAATTTAGTGCAGCGTCACTGGTGAATTACCATAAACATAAAACAAATCACAGATAAATTACACTACTCTTAAGTAGTGTTGTATTCCTGTGGTAAGGAACGTAGCCAAAGCTTCTAGAAATTATCGAGGGTAAAGTCGTCAAAGCGCCGGTAGTGTCACCCGGTATTGCACGCGTCAAAAGGGTATAATAGTCGCTTCGTATCAAACGGACCACACGCAATAACAACAAACAACCAAAATCTCGCCTTTTATAATAAAACTAGCGACCCGCCCCGGCTTCGCACGGTTGCAATGCTGACACTAAACATAAAATATAAAATAAATATTTGCAATGTAAGCGAAAAAAAAAATGTTTATTTACGACATCACATTAGAAACATCTAAAACTATCAGTGTTCCTCTACTATATTATGCATGTATTATGCATATAAACCTTCCTCTGAAATCACTCTATTTACTAAAGGAAACCGCATCAAAATCCGTTGTAAAGTAGTTTTAAAGATTTAGACCTTTAAAACTACGAGAGAGCATACAGATAGCGGGAAGCGACTTTGTTTTATACTATGTAATGATTAAAATATTTAACATCACATAGAGTTTTGCCCACAATGATCAAGAAGTTATATAATTTTTAGAAGTAAATGAATTAGTTTCAAGTTTTTAATACTAGAGTGTATTAAATCAAAAACCAATCTTTTCTATTTACGGTACCAGTATGGATTACAAAATGTCAAAGTAATTTTAGACTAATTGAATGTTTTATATCACGACAGGGCACGTCACGGGATGTAAAAACAAGCTTGTACATAAGACGGGCTTAATGGAGTCTCCTTACTTATAGAAATCTCGTCCTTGACATTTAGCGCTTATCTATTGTGTTTAATTTATATCTACATACGATAACGAAATATAAAACAGCTTAAAAGCGCTTTACTGCTTAACGTACATAAGTAAGATTAATTTTAAGGATATTTTTATCATAATATAATCACATACTGAAAGCACAAAGTTTTATACCCCAAACCGTAAAAGTAAAATTAAATTTTATGCAAAATCTATTGTTACTGTACCTATATCAATCTACCTTACACGTTACTAGTGTAAATAAAAAAATTGCGTATATTCGAAAACGAGAAAGTAATATAAATTCAAAACACACTATTGCTACTATATTTAATATTCTAATAGCCTAATATCATTATTACCTTAGACCTTAATATGAATAAAAAAATTCAAACAAGAAATATTGTAACAATATTGTGAAATTAAACCAACGTACTTGATCGTTAGTTTACGTCATCTTCTTGGCAAGCTGGTAGTAATTTCCATAATCAAAATGAATATATACAATGAAAATAGAAATTACTTCCAGACACATGGACGCGTCTTCTCAAGATTACTACACATTACCCCTGCACTTCATTTGAAATAATTTACATGTATGAAATTTAAATAGAGAAAATAATAGAATGATACAACTATACCAATATTACAAAAATAATAATAAATTGAACATTCATTAATGTAAATTATACGGTAGTCAATAGCTGGTAGGTACACTATGAGAGGACATGTCATCCGAATTAAGACACAAAACTCAAGAGTTAAGTTTAAGTTGGCTTGCATAATAGCAGTGTTGTGAACACAAAAATAATCCCAGAAACGATTTTAAAATTGTCTCAACATAAATTTAAAGTTTGTATTAAAAAGAAATGAATAGATAAAGCTTATTATTCGTCATTAAGATGTGTGGACTTAGTGACGCTGTATTTCATGCAAGATATTACAAATTTTATAATAAACACACAGTTTATATATTTTTAAAAGAGTAACTGCGTAGTTTCTTGCCGATTTCTAATCGGTGGTAGCTTTACATTCAAAAATAGTTATCATTTTTCAAAAATTTTATTTGTAAAATGACGATTTGAAAGTGCTTTTGAACCCTATTTGAATAAAGCTATTTTGATTTTGAATTGATTTCCTTGTATGAGATGATATCTCACAAAAACCCTTTCAAATTTGTATCAAATACTATCTGAGCATACGTAAGTTTTTATCATAGCTAGTCGTATAGTGAGATAACAACGAAGCGCGCAGTAAAGCATATTAGTTCACGGACAGACGGGCTAATGGAGTCCTTTTAGTTAGGCGCGCCGCTCCCAACTCGGGTTTAGTGCTTATCCATTTTTGTAATTAAATTGAAATTTTACGCTCGTCTAATGAGAGTAATGGTGACGAAATTTGAAATATGCTTATTTTGTAAAATTCCATTGTAATATTCGTAGTCTTTTAAATTATGATCTACTAAATGAGTCTGTAGTTTTACTCGCGCCAGTTACTATCCTGGGACGGTTTAGTAAAAACTAGCCAATATCTTAATCTGGGTTTAGTACATTGTATTTCAACTTTTTTTCGTGGGTCTCCCCACCGTGCCTCGGAGAGCACGTTAAGCCATCGGTCCCAGTTGTACACCTGATACCGATTGTTACTCATAGTAGGGAATATATTCACCAACCCGCATTAGAGCTGCGTGATGGATTAAGCTCTGATCCTTCTCCTACATGGGAAGAGGCCTATGCCCAATAGTAGGATATTACAGGCTGAAGTAAATTTCAACTTTCATTGCAAACGGTATACCCATCGTTTTACAGTTGATTTTAACAATCTGCATATCTCTTATATGATAAACATACTAGAGTTAGAAATTTGATAAAAGCTCGATATGTTTCATCATCATTATCATCAAACAGACAATTGAATGCCCATTGTTGAAAGACACCAAAAATACCAATAAGCCTAAGGGTCCGAGTATAACAATTATCACAACTAGAATGGACCGAAATTAGACCACACGAGTTTGAGTCTCAACCACTGAGTACACCAGATTTACATATTTTGATGAAATCACAAAACAAACATACTATTATATTATATTTATACGAATATGTATTTATGGATTTACGTCAGATTACAAACTGTCAAAACATTGTACTCGTCGAGTAAACTGTTCCAATGTTCAAAAATATTTTTTAACTTTCATTATTAATTGTCGAATTTGAACAAATAAAATATTTGTATATTTAAACGGTTTTATTTAGCTCACCCCGTTTGTTTTGATGCATATCTTGGTCTATTTTTGTAACAAGAAAACTTTTTGTACTAGTCACATTGACATTGGTCTAAGATCCGGAATATAACAAAATCTTCCCTCATCTGTTAATTAGATGAAACAATTTTTTATAGGCTGATTTCAATATTGTGAATTTATAAAAACAACCTCTGCCACCAATAGCCTTCTAAATTCACAATATTGAAATAAGCCTATAAAAAATTGTTTGATCTAATTAACAGATGAGGGAAGATTTACCTTCTCGGATCTTAGACCACATCATACGAGTTGCTCTTGTATTAAATAAAAACTAATTAAAAATTACAACGGACGGTTAATCAACAAAAGGTCCCTACAGGCAGCCCATACGAGCCGTATATGACGGTATATATATTACATAATATATATGTTCTGATTGCGGTTCGTGGTGTAATAATTATTCGAGATGGTTTAAGAGCATTAATATACGACTGAAAATTAAGTGGTTGGATTAAAAATTTAAAATAAGTATTTAATATTTTACAAACACTATGAAAGTACAAAAAGTATAATCGTGAGCAAGTATTAGCGTGGGTATAAGTAGATACGTGGGCGTAAGTTTGATAATTGTGAAAAACTAGACGTTTTGTCCATTAAACGTAATTTTAGATTATTTTTTTATAAGTTATTCAACGTAAATTTTGGTGACGAGAAATATTTGGATAGACCGATAAATAAGTATATCATATAATGACCCCATGAGAATGATAATGAAACGAGTTCAAGAGAACATTGAAAGAATTTGGCTGGTAGTACTAATTACATCCACTAATCTGCAAAGGACAGTCGCAAATTAAATTCAAACTATAGGCAAGTTATCATAGGCATATTTGTTTATAAATTATATTTGATAAAAAATATGTCTCATCTTGTTATCAGATCGGTGAAGGTCGTTCTTCCACGTCTCTTAGACCAATATAATATATGTATATTGAACGAGCTTACGTATTATATAAATAAATTGAACAGAGCACGAATGTTTGGAATTCGAAAATTGTGGTTTTCTCACAAACCGATATCATTGCGGAGCTGTCAAAACTATGACATTACAATTTGCTGTGATATTTGAGCTTCTCACTATCTCAGTAGAATTTTGATAGTATTGAGTCACATTTATTTTATTTTATTTTCAAATTTCGAAAACTGACAGCTAGTTACAATTATAAAACAAAGCAATGATTAAATTACGGCCAATTACAAGTTTTCACAGCTAGTATTATTAGATATATTGAAAAAAAAAATGAGTTAGTATAAGATCGAAAAACAATATGCAAATAATTATATAGAAAAGCCAAGTACACACCACTTTTATTTACGAATTTTCTGTTGATCTATACTAATATTATAAAACTGAAAAGTTTCTGTTTGTTTATTTAAATGCACTAATCTCAGGAACTATTACCCATATACCGAGGAAGGCTTATAGGTTATTTTTTCCGTGTGTAAATTAACGCGTGTGAAACCGCAGAGCTAGTATATTAATATATTTAATAAACTTATGTGAACGTTATGTAACAGAAAAATACGAAATGTGAGAATATAAGAATAATCTGTATTTATATCTTTTGTTATATAACTTGTAGTGAGTAAAATTGCGCCACAAATATGATAGCAAAAATACAAAAAGAGAAAATACGTAAGGGCATTAAAAGACAATTTGAAAATAATCATAAAACATAGTTTCCACGAACATAGCATTAGTTACGAAACGAAATATCGCAGGATATTATTCGCTTAGCAACTTTCTAGAAGACAGTACGCCTTGGGAATGATATGATCGCCGCCAGGCTATTTCAACTTATAAATTTTTGTTAAATTTAATCTGACTTAAAAAAAAAACATTACGATAGAAAAAAAAATGATAGTACCGCTGAGTTTCTTCCGCCAGTTCTTCTCAGCCAGTTCAGTAAGAAATTGTAATAATTTTATGCTGAATAATTTATTTTTTGAATTTGAATACAATACTCAAATCCAATACCAAAACAAGACGTCCGAATACAAATTGATATTTAATGAATCAAAGGCTCAAAATGTCGATTCAGGGTTGAATTCTGAGGACATTTCAATTACCGCATGCACTCTGCCCAGTAATTATATTAAACCCTTCTTGTTTTTTCATCATTCCCCGCCGGCCGACGGTAAAAATTGAATTTCACTCGGCTCCGTTGGAATTATGGAATACCCGACGTTTATTACTGGAGTGACTTGAGTAACGAACCGGGGTGTGTTAAGAAATTGCTCTTTTATACGAGTTTTATGCCTTCATAGCTCAATGGGATATTAATATATGTTTAGACCCATATGTCTGATCTCGTAGTTTTATATGTATGAAGGGAGGCGCGGAGCGTGAGAATGAATTTACCGTTTACGATAAAAGCATCCGTGTGCATAGAGTTACGTTTTAGGCACTGTTGGGGTAAATTATGGATGTAAAATATTTTAATAGATCATTTATGTTGTAATAAATTGACACTTTTTTAAATCATGCGAATATAGGCTCTTTTTATTATAGCACTTTACAAGAAAACCTATGAAGATATTAATAATATTCAAGATAAAATAAAATAAAAAATAAAAGAAAAAAATTCAAAAATATTTTAAATTGTGTCAAGTAACCCGAATAAAAAAATAACAATTTTTATTGTATAAAATGTAAGTACTATAAATTTTATCCCTTAGTAAATTTATAATTATCCTGTATTGCATGTACTCATAGTATTAATGGTTCCCTGGAGCTTTTTATTTAATTGTAGTGATTATAAATTCTGCAAAGCAAAACGCTGGCTTGTTAAGTACTCACGAATGTTAAAATGTGTTCAAGTGTAATTTATTATTTTATTTAGGAATTTTAATAAACGCACGCCGATGTAATACAATAAGTTATACGTTTGGATTCCTACTTATACTAGACATAAACCGAGGATTCACACGCATTAAAGTTACTTCTAAATAAGACAGAGTTATAATGAATTAAGATTGAAAAAACATACAATATTTACATACAAGAAAAGGACCAGATATACGTATAAATAAATAAAAATCTATCTAAAAACGTGCTGAACAAAATACATCTACAATGAAACTGCAACTAGACGATGTATGTATTAGAGCGGTTATTATGAAAAAAAAATTATTATGAAGTTCTGCACACAATTTGTAAATCACCATAGATACCAATAACATGCAGAAATAATAAAGGCAAAAATTACACACGATGATGTATACAAAAACTACGTTACGGCAGTTTATTTAGAAATTCCAAATAGGTATATACTCGTATATTTTTTAGTTATCAAATACTTCCAATAAAAAAAAATTCGTCCTTTTACAAATATATATGAAAGGTATATTATGTACGTTGAGCGGGCATAGTTTCAATAAATGGACTCTCTTCATATTCGGCGGAATTAAAACAATTTGAAACATGAAACACAGCTTACAGCTTTCGGGCGTACGGCTTTCGCAGTTCGCCGGCGTAATTGGAAAAACGTGTTTATATACATCGTGAAGTGAGGTTGTGTGGAAGTGCACAGACGATAGCAGCGATTTTATTTCGAAACTACATGTATTTAATGTCGACTGCAGTAACTATTTTAAAAATAAAGTTTATGAAAGAATACAAAAAACCACATTCAATACGTCAATCCTCTAAGCATTTCAGATGTAGGACAGTACGTATTGACGGTCAAAAATAATTTGATTGAGTAATAACTGATGATTGAACTTTGTGTATTGTGTTATACTTGTATTAAGAATAAAAATCGGCATATAATTTACCACGCAGTTTAATCGCTGACAAGCGGATAAACATAAACACGTCTAAAAGTCGGAAGCCCCGAGACATCTTGGTTTACTTTTCCTCTTACCATAATCTTAAACAAGCGTTATATGACTTAAATTTGTTAAAAAAAATTATTTTTATTTTTAAGTTTATATTGCGCGTAATTTCAATTACGCGAGCTGCACAAGTCAATTAAAATGGGACAAAAACTGAAGTATCATTGACATAACATTCAAAAATTCCTTAGGCCACATTTACGGAGACGCGGGGCGTCGTGCGTAGCGTGCGGCATGGCGGAACGCACTAAATTCAAATTTAGGGCGTTGGATGAGTGCGTTTACGGAGAAGCGATTTTACACGCGTTCATTTTCATACATTTTGACACACGCGCGACGCTACGCCACACGCTACGCGCAACGCCCCGCGTCTCCGTAAATGAGGCCTTAAACAGGCAATCCATTAAATAATATATATTCAGTTAAATACACAAAGGATCACGAGTGAAAGGGCCATCGATCACAAATCAAACAAAAATAAACACGAATCGTGAAAACATTACATTTTCAATTCCACCAAAGCGACGTAATGCAAAATGGCTGCATTTCGGTTAAAATCCGGTATCGAATATTTTTAAAGCATGCAGCGGAGCGATTAGCAACATGTTACGAAAAAAAACCCAAAATGCTACGAAGAAAAACATAGGTTTGAATTTCCCGTTGCATTTATATTACGGTCACAATTTGCGAATCTATACTCGCGATAAAAAATTTTACGGCGGTGCGGTGTTTGTACGTGGAACAGTATTTGAAAGAATAAATTTGGAAGATATTATTCTTGACACTAAACCTTCCAATAAGTCTTACTAACATTATTGAAAGAATTGTTGCAAAATTTCCTATATTTTAAGTCGACGGTTTGGACTTGTTTGTACAGTATGACAAAATGTAAAACTTGGAAATTTCAGTTTCAATTTGCAGCGAGAACGAATATCGTCAATATACAAAACAGGAAACAGAGAAGAGACATATAAGAATCTGTCAAAAACTCGTTATGAGTCAGACAATTCTGAACCTTATTCAACACCAAATAAAATTGCGTTAATCCCTTAGGTATAAGTAAACTAATTGACGGAAATTAAAAAATCGAACTGGTCAAAATCCTGAGATTAGTGGGTTTAACAAAACTAACTTCACCTTCATAATATTAGTAGAGATTAGTCAAATTTAAATACAAGTTGCAATTGAGATAGCTTACACCAGGGTAATTTCTAGAATTTTTCCTGCAAACTGAACGATACGCGGGGGACAGTAAAAAATCTAGATGTGTCTTCCTTGGAAACGAAGGCTAGCGGTAGATTGTGTTACATAAATCTTAACAATTCCTGGTTTACGAGATCGTTTTACGATCGGGTATTTTACGTTCGAGACGAGCTATCTTGTTTTAGTTATTCCAAGTTGTACTAACATCTGCTTTGTTTCGATTTGTTCGTCTTCACATTTGAAGCTTTTCGTAATCTTAGAGAGGCTGTAACCAGCCAATGTCTGACCTTATAATAACTGTTATTACTTGATCAATTCAGCCTATCGCAGTCCACTGCTGGATATAGGCCTTTCCAAGTTCGCGCTAGACATTATGGCGCAAACTCATACGTTTTGCCCATAGTCACCACGCTGGGCAGGCGGGTTGGTGACCGCAGGGCTGGCTTTGTCGCACCGAAGAAGCTGCTGCCCGTCTTCCGTCTGTGTATTTGAAAGCCAGCAGTTGGATGGCTATCCCGCCATCGGCCGGCTTTATAAGTTCCAAGGTAGTCGTGGAACTTTGTTATCCCTTAGTCGCCTCTTACGACACCCATGGGAAGAGAGAGGGTGGCTACATTCTTTACTTCCGTAACCACACAGCGTACGAGACATAAGAGGTCAAAGAAATTAAAATAACTGTTATATAAAATGTTATTCGTTTATCTGTAAATTTGCTGTACGAAAATGGGTGCGATTTACACAGCTGCATTCCTTGACGTCTAACTTAAAATCTAATGTAGAATTTATTTTGCTACATAATTGGAGATAATTTTATTTTACGACATCAACACAGAATACAAAAATGGAGTTATTCTATAAACAATTGTAAGGGAGTCATAACGCAGTCGTCTTTTACACGCATGGGTAAAGAAGACAACGAAGAAAAAAATGAATAATAAGTAAAACATAAAACCATGTTATTCTTTTTAAAAACTAGTTTTACAAAATTGTTTCATAAACGAAACAGTATAGTTTAATATTTACTAAATAAAAACATTAGTATTTTCACGTTACGAATACGTGAAAGGAGACCGCCAAAAGTCCATACACTTCTGGGCTAAATACAGCTTGGCTCGTTACAGCAATGATCCTTGTGTTATTAAATCGGTTAATGTATCACATTTTAGCATCTCAAAGATTTTTTTCAAAATTCTATCGGGAATAGGAGAAAAAAGAATTTTGGTTTACATAGGTTAGGTTAGTTTAGTACTTGATGGAACGGTAAAAATGACAAGTTTTTTCCACAGAAATGTATTTAATACCAAAATGAACAGCTGATCATTAGAGATCATTATTTATTAGGGTAATTAAAAATGTGATTGTGATAAAAATCTTCTTTAGTATGGGTAGGTAGGTAGAATGTACTATAGCTAAACCGCTATAAACTTACCCTTCCGAAAAACGAATGCAAAGAGTACATAAACCATAAAGTAAAAATGTCATGTAATGACATTTGACAATTTATATAGGTTAGGGATTACGCATGACAATCTGAAATCGATTAATCAAAGAATCGACTTCTTGAACCAAAAAAAATTAATCGATATAGGTAGTACTGAATCGATCGAGTGGATCGATATTTAGCCCAACAAAATCATGATTCGATTTGTTCTGTTGTGATAACAATAATACAATTACCTAGTTAAATGTACTCAATCACAGTGTTAATTACTCGAAAACTCACAAGATAGCTGTATGCTCAGTTTCCATTGCTTCTCTTTAATAGACAAAAAATCAATTATTTATTATTATTAGCAATTGATTTAATTATTATTATATTAGCAATTGGTTTAATATTTAAAAATTCAATTTATAATATCGAACAGATTTCGATTCAAATCGATTTAAGTATCGATTTTTTTTCAAAAAGAATCGTCATCCCTAACTAACTTAGACTATGACATAGAGTCATAGAGTAAAGACATAGCATGACCACAGAGTACACACCAGTAAAACGTGACCATTGTGATTTTTATGGCTTATTTATTAAATATGTTTTTAGCACATTACCATAGAAAATTGTTAGTATTTAATCTGATATATAATCAGAAAAAAATCTACTATTTTTTGGTGTATACTGGTTGTCTGTAATGATTTAGCCCAATTTTGGCGATCTCCTTTGTTTAAGAAATATCGAAAACTTTTCAACGGACGCGAGCCCTCATACAAAGTTACATATACTTCGTTTTTTTTCGGTGCGGACTAAATTGACACATGCAAATGTCAATTTTCGAAATAATGATACCAGCTTTTTAGTGATAGTGTTGTATATCGATTTTATGAATACGATACCGGTTTTATGAATCGTAACTTTTTACTTTTACCACATAATTTTATTATTAAAAACAACTAAACATTCTTTAAAAAGCGTCAAATAAAGATCAACAATTATTTTTACTTGTCCTTCTTATTTTTATTTGCCACCGAATTTATTAATTCAGCCACGAATTTTACATCTTATTACCATTTAACGTTTTACATCTTCAAAACAAGGTTTTTTTTTTTAATTAAATTATGGGCTTACTCTTGACCCCAGTCTAGCTCTAGGGCAGAGACGAGGTCGAAGATGAAGCGAGCTCGCCCAGAAGTAGCCTGTTCACTCGCGCTTTAAGATTTTGTTAATATCGTGGATAGCCCTTTTCTGCAGAATAAAAATGACATTAACAATTCAAACGAAAACTTCTTGTAAAATGCCGCGCTCTATATGTCGTCGATGAAATGGCCGCTGAACGGGGAGTCACCATTTTGCGACTGCCTCCCTACCACTGCGAGCTAAATCCAATTGAATTGGTGTGGGCACAGGTAAAGGGGCATGTCGCAAAAAACAATAAAACGTTTAAAATGAAAGATGTGCGAAGTCTTTTCGAGGAAGGGCTTCGTCTAGTGACTCCCCAGCGCTGGAAAGATTGTATTAAACATAATATAATTGGAGTTGAGGACAAAATGTGTACTCTAGGCCATATTGTCGACGACATTACCGACAGATTTATAATTGAAGTAGGTGACGACTCTGGCGATTCGGAACATTCAGGTACGGAGTCATTGCCTGATTCTGACCATTAATTTTTTTAACGTTAATTTTAATTTGGACATTAATGAATACCTTAATGATTAAAAGGCATGGGATTGAATATAGCTCGACCAGGCTATGTCCTGCCTGCGTTAACATACGGAGCCGAGACGTGGACACTGACGAAGAGACTGGTCCACAAGTTTAAAGTCGCTCAACGCGCAATGGAACGGGCTATGCTTGGGGTTTCTCTCAAAGATAGAATTAGAAATGAGGCTATCCGCGACAGAACGAAAGTAACCGACATAGCCCACAGAATTAGCAAGTTGAAGTGGCAGAGGGCTGGTCACTTGTGTCGCAGGACCGATGGCTGCTGGAGCAGACGTGTCCTGGAGTGGAGACCGCGTCTTGGCAAACACAGTGTGGGACGTCCTCCGGCCTGATGGACCGACGATTTACGTAAGACTGCCGGCGTAGGCTGGATGAGGATTGCGGAAAACCGGGATGTCTGGCGAGAGCTTGGGAGGCCTATGTCCAGCAGTGGACTGCGATAGGCTGATGTGATGATGATGATGATGATGAGGCTATGTCTATGACCCGCCTTGCAAATAGTTAGATGTACGATTGGCTGTCTCGTGTTTGTCCTGAACATTTCATGGTCTACTATTGTGTTTTTACCTTGTATATGATTTAAAAAAAATTAAAAGAGTACCGAGAGTTTTTTTTCTATGCCTTTTTTTCTCTCGGCCTACACTAGGGACATTACTTTATGTTATTTATTGTAATATTTAATAAAGCCGGGGATAAAATAGATAGGTAATGTCTACCGAGACATTAGAAATTTTGAGTAATTTAATATTTTAACATTTTGACTAACTTAAGGTTGCTTATAACACTGGGTACATTACCTAAGTTTGCAAAGTACCTAATGTTAAGATATAAAAAAATTATTTTTATTTTATTTCATTGTTTGATATTTACCTTAACTTTTTTTTATTATTGTTGTTTTTTTTTTTGTAAATGACATTTTTTTTACTTTCGTTAAGTGTGTGTATCATCTTAAGGCGAAATAAATGTTTTCATTTCATTTTAATTCAATTTGCATGTGATTACTAAGATAAAATAAATACTTTTAAAAAAATAATGTTTTTCATTTATCATAAATCAATATATTAGCCATACAAGAAGGTACATTATAAGGTATTTGGTATTCTACATTCTAAAATTTTAAAGACAAAGACTTTTGTAATTATTAGTGAAAAAAGATACTATATTGTAAATTACGTAAAGTTACGGTAGTGGCACATCACTATTAATGATTCGCAAAAAACTAGCAACACAGCTTATGTCAATTTAGTCCGTACCGAAAAAAAACGGAGTATAGTTTATTCAAATACCCGACGGTTTTTGTGTTCGTTCGTGTTACGATTGTTTCGGTTCGGTTCTTCGGAGTTTTGAATATTCATACGGTTTCGGATTCGAATCCACTTTAATGAGAATTTGCATAGATTGTATAACCAACTTGTAAAACAAAATTTCGGCTATCGGTTCAAGTTATGTAACTTTTTGAGTTTCAAGAATTTATACGAAGACATTGATTTGAAACCGAAATTAAATTTAAATATAGTACTTTTTATAAAAAGGAGGGAAGGAAGTGTACGAGTACACAGGTCCATCTGATATTAAGTGTCGAGTGCACTGTTGGCATCTAAAGAAAACGTAGTTATAGGTATAGGTAGACATATCTATATACATATAATAAAATGATGGGAAAGTCAATGTATGTCCGGGATAAACTCAAAAAGTACTGCATGGATTTACTTCAAATTTGGCACGAATATTATTAAGAAGTCGGGTCAGAACATAGGCTACATATTATCACGCTATTACCTACGGGGAACGAGCACTGAACGCACGCAGACGACGTCGCGGGCAGCAGCTAGTAAAGACATAAAAAGATTGGGTCACTTGACCCGAGATGACGTACTAGGTAGAATTCCGCCATCATTTATAGACGGTCATTTACTAGGGACATTAAGTACGGATTGGTAAAGCTGAAATTTTAAAACACTAGTCTTTAAGAATCATTCAATGCTTGGCGATCTCCGCAGCTATTCAAACTTTAAAAAACTGTATGTTAATATTAATTGAAGAATAAATTGCATTTGTAAATACACATTACGATATTTTGAGACTATTAAAATGCAAATTATTAAAATGCTTTTTGTAGGTACAATTTTATACATTACTTATTTGTTACCGCCTCCATATTTCGTATTTGGCCAAGGCATTATGGTCTGTTTGACTGATAAAGAACGCCACCAGGCATTAAGTCCGTCTTTTGTTCTAAATGTAATTTCGTTGTTCTCAGTATTAAGAATGGTTTGAATAAAAGACACGGTTCTGTCTTTTTATGAATAAATATTTGCTTTCACAACTAAAATAAATATAAAATAATTAAAAATATTTTCGTTCGCGCTTACTTCTCTACTATACATTAACACATTCGCTGCCGGTTTAAAAATTGAAGATCGCCCCAGGGGCCGAATACGTTTTTTGATCAATTTGGCTTAAAAACTAGTCAAATAAGCTAATTATGTACATAGACAATAAAATAAACTAAATAAAGGGGTTAAATTCTGAAAATAAAAATTACACGCACCGGTGCGTGGTCGGCACTCAGGATGAATTTTTCATCCCTAGTAACAAACTTAGGTTTGGTTACTAACATAATATGTAGTTTTATTACAAGAATAAACTTAATAAAAAATATTACAATTCTTTGTGATAATTTTCGAAGCATAAAACGCAGTGCAGGTTTCTCAGGACGCGTATCACAAAACAACGGTGTATCAGTATTTTTTTATTTTTCGCACACTGGCGACACGATCTACGCTTCACTCTATATTTCATAATAAGAAATAAAACTTAATGAAATACCTAAGCTGAAAGTTATTTATATAGAAAAAAAAATATTCTATTTTGATACATTTGTACTATAATAGATGTATATTTTATTATTAAAACATGAATCAATTCAACGCAATGATCTGTAAAAAACATGAGGTATACCAACTTATATGTCAATAACATTGCTCTTGTGATGAAAAATATTCTACTACAAAAATTAAATATACCTATATAAGTACTTGAACAGATACGATTTCAATAACTTTTATCTTCAAAGCTCCGTTACTTTGATGCGCAACAATAAAAAAAGCTTAAAATACCTTCCCAAATAATAAAAAAATGTACAAAACGTTTTCTAAACCAGATCAGCAAATGAAGATTAGCACTCTTAAATAAGTAATAAGTTTACATTAACTTTCAACATTTCTCTCCAGTAATATGTAAAACGTATGCATTGGATTCCATTCTAAATAACATTAGCATAAGCTAGCAGAGAACAGCATCGATCACGCGCTTAGCTCGATTGCGAGGCTTAAGAATGATTTATAGGAGAAGCTTGCTTTTTACTGTTGTAGTGACCGAACAACATAAATCTTTAGCTATTTATGTATAATTCGATATTAAAGTGAAACTTTTATTACATCGTCTCAAACTTTTTCGTGCGCGTATTTGCATGTCGCATGACGGTCGGCCATCTCTTATCATTTCCTAGAATTAAGACACTAATGACAACATACAGCTGATGTAAGTTACATATTAAAACATAGATGGCGTGCAAAAGTTTCACTTTTACCGTGGTTTCATAAAACCACACAGAGGTTTTTCTTATACATAGCTTTGATTATTATACATCCTTTTTGTAACGGTACACTGCTGGACAGCTGTTCATAACTTTGGCAGATGAATGTTGTGTTTTCGACTTATTTTTTTTTTTTTACAATTAAGTTTAACTTTATAAAGCGATGCTGTATTATTTGTTGCTTTTTTATTATAGCTCAGGTTTTTATTTTTTTATTTGATAAAATTTTTCTTTTTATTTTTTAAATTAATTATTTAAATATTTACTTAAATTTTACTTTTCTATTTTTTATTGTATTTGTGCTCTCATTGTGTTAGTTGTGTGTCTGTAAGCAGTGTATGTGTCAAAAATAAATGTCTTTCTTTCTTTCTGATTATTGAGATAAGATCCTTTTTATATAAATTTATTGGAATTAAAGAATTTAGAAATTTGTAGGTTAAACTGAACTACGATATAACAGACTTTTACAGTTCCAGTATTGCTAAAAGGCCTTTCTACGTATAGAAGAAGGTTCGGAAATTAATCCACCCCGCTACCTTACTGAGGATTGGTGAACAACTACCCTCCATCAAGAGCAACAATTGTTTCTACTAAGTTTTTGTGATAATAAGCACTACAAAGCCCACGACGGTTCTTACATTTCTAACGACAAGTAAATACTCATGAAGTTAGTTCATTTGAAATTAACTTTGATATTTGATTTTGTAACCGACTAGTGTTGTAATTCCCTTATGAGTATTGTTAGAAACTTTAAATTAGCCATTGTACTTCGATCTTCAACGCCTATTACACTAAAACAGTTTGTGTATAATACTGTTCTGAAAATTACACTAAGTTTTACAGTCTCGACTCTGCCAAAACGAGGCGTAATGTCACAGCCGCTAGAGCCAGCATGGTAAGCGGCTAAA
Source organism: Melitaea athalia (assembly GCA_905220545.2). Taxonomy (NCBI): domain Eukaryota; kingdom Metazoa; phylum Arthropoda; class Insecta; order Lepidoptera; family Nymphalidae; genus Melitaea; species Melitaea athalia. The sequence goes on from HG992193.1 coordinate 4,014,855, forward strand.
CGGCTAATTTCCGACTGCATTGCCGTTTTAGCATGTAAGCTGGGCTCGTATCAACTAAGTGGAGCGTCTATGTAATGCGCACTGCGGAATACGGTCGTGATATACTGCAATGTTCATACATTGCGGTCGGTCATTTGCCGGCCTAATTCGGATGTTTGAGTCCTCGATGAGCGCGGATGTGGTTGTAAATAACGACAAGTCAAACGAATGTGCGGTGCATTTTGATTATTGAGTAAAAGCCGCTAAATTATTACGGCTATGAATTAAAATTGGTAAATGTAATGTCAGTATTTGCGCGAGTGTATCTAGATAAAGTAAAGTAGGGCAAGGTGAAGGTGATTGAAATAAGAATGAAACAGCTGTCAATGAAAACAATTAACTCTTAGACGTAATACAAATTATACAATCAATATTTACAAAACCTATTTACGCGTTATTTAAACTAACAGCAACCGCTTAATTAATAAATTAAGCTGTTACAATAGTAATGATACATAATATATATGTGGTATTAATGTATTAGAATAAGCTGTAAATTTACCAAGTGTAGAAATGAAGGAAGTATTTATAAAATCATCTTATTCCGAAAACTAGAATCAAAATTATAAAACGAAAAAACCTCATTTAAAATTCAATTTAAATATCAAAAACTTGTACGTTATAAGTATCGATCGAGTAATTGCCGCAAAAAATTTTTACTCAAAAATTATTTCAGTACTTTAAGAAGTCAACTAAATAATTAAAATAGTCTGTCAGTCAGTTCAGCCTATTGCAGTCCACTGCTGGACATAGGTCTCCCCAAGTTCGCGCCAGACATCCCGCTATCCGCAATCCTCATCCAGTCTACACCGGCAATCTTAAGTAGATCGTCCGTCCCACACACAGAACGTCCCACACTGCGTTTGCTAATACGCGGTCTCCACTCCAGGACACGTCTGCTCCAGCGGCCATCGGTCCTGCGACACAGATGACCAGCCCACTACCACTTCGACTTGCTAATTCTGTGGGCTATTTCGGTTACTTTTCTCGCGCATAGTCCACATTTCTAATCCTATCTTTGAGAAAAACCCCAAGCATAGGCCGTTCCATTGCACGTTGAGCGATTAAAAATTAAAATAGAGACTTTTTTATTTATTACTCGATGTTTCGCTTGCTGGTAATGGGGTTTTCGCATTTTTGACTTGGCAGGTAATTTATTCACAAACGCGATGATTTTAAGAATACTTATGAGATTAATAGCACTTTGACCAGCTATTGAAATATATACTAAAATGTTTTTCATATTTTTTTTACAAGCGACATTGGCGGAATTTTATTTTAGTAATTCAAGGAACATTGAAATAAATATATTCACAGTTGTTCATTTAAATATTTCCAATAGCTTTGATTTTTGCGGTTAATCGTCGCGATTGATTTAAATTTGTTTCGTGATGCGTTGCAATTAAATTAATCTCTTGTTTGAAAATAGATTTACAACAAACAATTACCCATTTGTTCATTTAAAAACCTGTGGTTAAGTCTACAGGTATTTATGACATAGCATTTTCAAAACACAGCGTAAAACTTCAAAAGCTGAAATTTTGAATAACGACAAAAATAAACATACGATGACTGTCTTTTTCTCCCTTAGTAGGACGTACTTCTATGTCGGGGGACCGAAAACACTAGCAATACATACATATTACATATGTATGTCAGAACACCCAGACTATGCCAAACGAAAGGTACAAAAGTGCAAATAAATAAAATAAATAAATGATAAACTATTATAGAATCTCTTGTATATAATTATGGAGCAAATATAATGTGTACGTGGAACTTAACTCATGGACAATTAAAATAAGTATCAAAGATAAAAAAAAAAATTTACAGCACATTCTAAATATTTAATGCTAGTATAAGGACCATGGTTTGAGAACTTCAAATTCCTACAAATATTAGAGTTATTTGAACGTTCAGATTTATATAAAAAATATGTTCAAGGAAAATCGTAAAATATTAACATTTCTTAACTCAAAAGCCTACAGACTTGCTGGCTGAAAATTTCATTAAACGTTTACTTTAATATTAAAAGTCTACCTGATACTACCGGAAGTAATTAAAAGTAAACGAAAGTGGACGAAATATTAATTAGTCCTTTTGGCATATTAATTTCTAAATCTATATAAATAAAAATACATGTGAGCACATAACTTTAGAACGATCGCACTAAATTGGATACCTTTTTTATGTTACTTTTTGTCAGGATAGTATTTTTGTTAGTAGTGTTTGTTAACTGAGGTAGGGCACAGCTAGAAATTTCCTGCTAAAATATGGAGCAGCCTGTCTGGGGTAGTACCTCGGTCCTCGACCTTACAGAAGATCACAGCTAAATAATACTGCTTTCAAGCAGTGTTGCGTTCCTGTTGGTGAGTAAGGTGACCAGAGCTCTTGGGTGTAATTGGAAATAGGGTCGGCAACGCGCTTGCAATGTTTCTGGTGTTGCAGGCGTCTATAAGTTACGGTAATCGCTTACCATTAGGTGAGCCGTACGCTTGTTTCCGACCTAGTTACATAAAAAAAGATAATAGTAAAAAAAATCACAAGAAAATTATAGCGAAACGAAGTTCACCAGATCAGCTAGTATTATATGTTTAAGAGTCTTTATATAAAATTATAAATTAGCACCTGAGCCTACATTTTCCTATTTTCCCAGAATTGTACAGTTATTTTGGTAAAAGTATAAAAGTTGCGTGAATCCGTAACTTTTCGAAACTATACAAAAGCGGAAAGCGCTGAAATAACTTCAAAAGCCTAATTAGCAAGATATTTATTTCATAACTCAGAAAATATACTCCGGGACTGAAGGTAACTATTTCGATATTAGTTGTTTAATTAAAAACATAATTATTTACTTTGAAATTCAATACGACTCTAGTAAAGAACTTCTTTAATTAAAATTGGCTTTTGAGAACTTTGTTTAAATAATAATAATTATCTATACTAGTATTATTTAGCTGATGAGTTTGTTTGTTTGTTTGTTTGAACGCGCTAATCTCAGGATCTACTGGTCCGATTTGAAAAAATCTTTCAGTGTTAGATAGCCCATTTATCGACGAAGGCTATAATATCATCACGCTAAGACCAACAGGAGCGAAGCACCAATGAAGAATGTTTCAAAATCGGGGTATTCTATCCTTTTGAGGGCTTCCGCTGCGTGAGCTGCGTAAACAGTCAGTTTCGAAAAAATCATGTTTGACAGAATTGTTCCTATTCGACGCGGACGAAGTCGCGTGCAGAAGCTAGTTATGTATACATTGTTACAATTCTACAGTATCGAAGACAAGATAATTTTTAAAAAATGTATTGGTATTGTACTTGGAACAGCTTGTATTGCTAATTGTTTTAAAACTTAATACAATTTTCGACGATATATTAGCGTAGTGGTTACAATGATTGACACACTAGCGGTCTCAGGTTTAATCCTAGCAGAGACAAGTGTTAGAGCATACAGATGTTTCAGCGTGTCATAACTTGTATGCTTCCGTAACCTGACACAGGGGTCACTTTTATAAGAGGATCATTGAGTGTAAAGTATTTATTATTTTTATTAAACGTTATAAAAGGTACATGTGTATTATTTAAAATTTGGAAAAACAAGAAAATGACTTTATCCACATGCACGCTAATAACACGCACATACTTCTACAGGTTTAACGCAAACAGAGAAAACAAGATAATTCGATATAATTATACTATATACACGTACGTTCATTGTCGAAACCGAACCCGCATAATTTCAACTTCAGTCAGTAATAAAAATTCAATAAGACCTCGTTTACATGATTTCATTTTAATAATAAATTAAATAAATTCTCCCCTAGATTGGACTTGACAATATCATGTACACTATTATGATTTTTTTTTAAATATTACATTGTAAACAGTACATGACAATTACAGTTTAAAAAATCTATACTAATATTATAAAGAGGAAAAGTTTATAACTTTGTATATACGGGGTAATCTTCGCAAATACTGATCCGATCATAAAAATTCTTTCACTAACAGAAAGCTACACTATTCAGGAGTGACATAGGCTATATTTTATTGTAATTGAACAAAAAATTCTGTAAATAAGAAAAAGATAAAAATATAACTCCAAAATAGTATATATAATAACGCCATCTCTCGCCGTCATCTATCGCTATTAGAAGACTTTATTAGCCTATCGACGTCGTTTTCGGGATTTTTGATAGATGGCGTTGGAGTAACATATTATTTATTTAAGTGCTATAAAATTTAGTATGCTATTTGGTTCTGTAATTTAAAATAATAAATACACGATATTATTACGATTTTACGCCCAACGAAGTGGGCACGGGTCTGCTAGTATATGAATAAAAGTGCTATTACTATCACATTAATAAGATTGAAAGTAATATTTATAAAAAGGAATAAAAGATTTTATGTGAATAATTTGATATCAATGATACTAACATTGTATAACAAAGTGTTTTTGTTTCTTTTTGCAATCCATAATTAAAAAATCAAACCGAAAGTTATGAGTACTGTCGCCTTAAAATTAATTTTTTAGAGCGTCTGTCACTCGAATCACTAAATTAATTAATTTATCATTCTCCCAGAAGAATAATTTATAAAAATTCTCTAATAGATTTTGGTCATATCCATTACAAAGTAACAATAAAAAATCCTTTTTATATGATTAGTATAGATATTCGCAAATTGCTCTTAATACAGAAAGACGGTCACCGTCATATCATGTTTAAATTAAAATTATCATAAGTGATACTCGGAAACATTTAAGAACGTCGAGAACACTCGAGACGATGCAGGAGAGACCCACTTAATTTAAGAGCCTTCATAGACCGGGTGCTTCAAATTTTTAATTGATTTAATCGACTACTATGTTACAGCGTTCTTTGAAAAGATGAGCTTCCAATAAAACACGTAACTGATGCTATTCTATATCGACCTCGATAATTGTGACGTAGATTAAAATTTTTCTTTTATTCCTAACATTTCGTATGTTACCTTTAAGCTTCTTATGAAATAATAAATCGTTTTTTTCTGCAACAACTTTTGTTTAAATTGATATAAACATAACAATTGACATTATTAGATTACTGCATTTAAACAAATAAATTTTCAGCTTTATAATAATAAATAACAAATTCATCAGATACTAAATACATATGTAATTAACCATCCGAATAATAACATAATACGTACGCTAGACCGCGCCCTGAATGTTGACTAAATAGTGCAAAAACTTGAGCAAAGGTCACGTCCAGGTCCGTTTTTGCCGCGGCGACGACGTGAATAGGGCGGGTCCGGTCTTTTGAGATGAATCTCTAGATGGAGTATAGAGGATTTGATAAAAAAAATAGATTAAACATATACGTATTTAGTTGTGCCAATTGTGTTCGTATTATTTTTCTTTTGTTGTTAGTAAATATTTTTATTATATGCATATTACTATACGCGTATTACCTGAGTATAGTAAGCGGTTTTAGTGTCTCAAAGATAGAGAAATAAAATTACGTATAAACATTTAACAAATACTAATTAATTTATTTTAGTTATTAAGTTACATATATAACAATACAAAATATGGAGGAAAATCAACTGAAATTAAAAACACATAAAAAAGTAACGATTTAATGTGTATCTGAGGATAAATGAAAATGAAAATTGTGTACTATAGACAGTAATATTATTGAGAATTACTAAACATTAAAAGTTGTTACGTTACTGTAAGGATTACGTACATTACTGTTTATTTTTTAAGTAAATTATTTACAGTACTATGCGTTGTTTATAATTCGAAACAAACAATTCAATTTACATTTATTACTATACAAAATTGTTCTCTTAACTACAATTATTATTCAAGATATAAAAAAAATCACATAAAACGTGATATGATTGAGATGATTAATAAATAATTAAGTTACGCTACTTGAAGAGGGTTGTGCCCTGGCGGTATGAGTGAAACTTTTGGGTTGACTTAAATATTCAGTAGTTTAACTTTACACGAAATATTTACGACAAAATATTTGTTTATCCACTCAGTCTTGTTACGTGTTACTAACTTGTTACTGCGTGTTTAACAGCAACATGTCACTTAATGTTTGGAACATTTACAAAATTACAAAATGTTGTTGTTCAAAACTAAATAAATTTCTTCTCTTTTTACATTATATTTAACTCTAAATTCTGTCTAACATTTTTTTCAAATTATTCTTGTTTTTTTTTTTTAAAAACGATAATTTTCATAGTTTTGTTAAGTGTTAATGAATAGCGGAAACTTTACTAATTTTAATCATTGTAAGTAGTCCATAGTAATATAATAATGTATCTAATATAAAATTGTATGTTTAACAAATAAAAATAATATAAATAATATTGGTGTCTGGAAGATATCACTATTTAGTGATAAGACCACCAGTTGCACGCTGTGTAATTAATTTTTAAGCTTTCCTTTTACATAATTGTTATATGTTACTGTTTGCAATAAAGATAATATGAAAAATAAAATAAAATAAAAAACATGACGCAAAAAAATTAACGTATAATTGTATTATATCCTATCGCATGTTATATATTTGAAGTGCGGCACTTTTAATACGTTTCCTCGTTATATAGCTTTTAGTTGTCAATTAGACTAATGAATTTTGTACTACCAATTTTTTTTCGTAAATACATCGATATTTTTTAAATTTTAGTTCAAATTTTGCTCTAACAATAACAAACACAAAAAATAAGTATTATTAATTTAATGCAGACGTTCGAAACAGTACATAGATATATAGTTATATACGATTCATTTGTATTAATATAAACAAAATTTATATTTATTAGTACGACAATATCGGAAACATTACTACAAATTGAATTAAGACTCGTATAATCATAAATAAAATATAGAGTATCTATAGAGATGTCAGAGTACATTGGACGTGTGATAAATGACGGCGGAAATTTAAAACGAAAATACGAGATAAATTAATATATGACAATTATTTAATTTGTATTCAATATTAAATCAAATTATTAAGGACCCATCTAGGATCCAGGTGCATGTGCATGTACTTTACATACTTATAAAGCGTACTAATACTGACTAAAATGTTTTATTGCGTGAGTTCGAGTACAACCCTGTTACAGGATGAAGATGCTTTTACATTCAACGTAAGGTACGCGTCTATATAAAAAATATACAATTGAGCTTCTAGGTAATCGTTATAAATACCATTTTAATATAGAATATATCATGCTACAAAAATCTCCACTTTGACAAATGCTCAGTAATCGATAAACTAAACAAACAAAATATTCAGACAATTGTAAAACGAAGTAACCGCTAAACTTTCTCATGAAACTACATATTGTATTCCATATAACCTAATGTCACGGCCTTCTATATTTTTTTTTGTTAAGGAAATTAAACAGGCTTACATGTAGAAAGGTACTAGATAAAATTGTCGTACTCAGCATTATCCCCCGAGAGAGCATTAGAGAATGACAAAAGAAACTCTTGTAGTTCGTAGTAATTTATTTAAGTAAGTCCCTAGATAAATAATAACTTTTTAATTTTTATGTATTATTTACCGACTTCAAAATAAAGGAAGAGATTCTCAATTCGACAGTATTTTTTTTAATAACTCATAACTTTTTTTTGGGTGTATCGATTCTGTTGATTCTTTCTTTATATTCGAAAGCTGATTTTTGTCCTTCGGTCCTACTTAAATTTGAGAGAGATCTGATAAGTTATCCGTAACAATATTTACTGTACTGTCCTTGTGTACGTTGTAAATTGTAGTCGGTTTTTTTATTTAAGAACAAACACAAATATTTCATTAATAGTACCTAGCTGTGTCTCGCGGATTCGTACGCGTTATTTTGAGGAAAAAAATTACCTATAGCATTCGTCCGTTAATGGGCTATCATACTAAAATAATTTTTCAAATCGAACCAGTAGTTCCCGAGATTAGTGCGCTTAAACAAACAAACTTTTCAGCTCTATAATATTACTATACATAACAGTCATAGTATTGAAGTAACGATAATTACCTTGTTGCTATACTTTCGTATTGTACTCGTGTATACAATGTAGTTGTATTTTTGAAAGTCCTAAGTGAGTTTACGTCCTCGCTGCCAAGAAAAAATAATAAAAAAGCCTAAATCGGTCGCAAGTCTTCGACCTATAAGTTTATCCTCATAATTAAAAATAAAGCAAAGTCACTGAGAGTATGGTCTAGACTGTAAGACGATCGATAGTCGATTATTTTTAGTTTTTACACCCGTGCTTGAGTTTGACGACTCGACGTTCAAGGATCGTTGTCTTGATAACAATTTAACTTATCAATAAAATAAATTGCGTGCGTACAAAGTACACATGTCAGAAGTGAAACTTCTTTGGCAAACTAATAAAAAAAAAACAAAAACTTATCATTAACGCTCTAACTTACAATTATTAAAGTTTTTTGCTCGAGGTTTACCACATCTATGACTAGATTGCGCTTGTAGTAGATTAAATCGCGCTGGCAAAATTATTTCTTGTTAGTATAAGGCATACATTAAACTCACGTGGTGTTCCCAGGCGGTCACCCATCCATTTTCTGGACGTCATGACGCCGCCGCGTTACCGGTCGTTCAAATTTTACCCCTCATGCGCCTAAAGAAGTTTCACTTCAAAAATTACAAATTGGTCTCCAATATTTTAACCACATTGTAATTGGTATTTGTATCTCTAATTCTCTATTCTGATTTTTAGTTTTAGTTCGAGTTTATAAGTTTAAGACTTGTTGTTTTCTAACTTTTAATAAATAAATATGTTTAATTTTATCGTTTCGTATGTAACGTTCTCGTATATATTTTTCAGAGCCCTGTAACATTTTCGTAAGTTTTTTTTAATATCACGCACAATCTTTTGTGGATATAATTAAAAAAAAAATCGTGTTTGCTACAGTAACTTTAATTAAAAAATTACAATATAACTTTTTACAAAGGAAGGCAGGGTCTGATGTACGAAATTAATTTTGGAATGAGACTTCAGGTAGCATGTCTTAATTTTGTTACTACACTTAAATCATCAAACACCCAGCCAGCAGCGTGAAGAAAACACTTTTAAACTTTTAACTGAGATATACAGAAGAATTCATTAGTTCTGTATCGCTAAAATAATCTAATCGGTAACGTATCTTACGGGGCGCGTGGACATGCCGATGTGTTTTGAAGTGAAATTTCTTTAGAATCGTTGAGATTTGAAACTAGACGAAACGAAAATGCATCACGATAAAGAGACAAACACATAAATATATACATGAGAATGAGATAGAATACATTGATTGTAAACCACGCGTTTTATATGGCGTTTACGACTTTTTTCACGAAACCGTGATCATCTTCGATATAACTATGAATATAAAATATGTATGAATTGCATACACACTTTTTTATACAACTAGGTCGGCAAACAAGCGTGCGGCTAACCTCCTGGTAAGCGATTACCGTAGCTTATAGACGTCTGCGACACAAGAAGCATCACAAACGCGTTGCCAACCCTATCCCCAACCCCCCCCCCCCAGGAGCTCTGGTCACTTTACTCACCACAGCAACACAACACTGCTTAAAAGCAGTATTATTTAGCTGTGATTTTCTGTAAGGTTGAGAGACTTCCAGAGTCGGGCTTCTCCAGATTTTGAGCAGGATATTTCCTGTCACCAACCCGCCTGCCCAGCGTGGTGACTATGCGGAACACACATGAGTTCACGCCATTTTTGGCACAAATTTGTAGAGACCTATGTCCAGCAGTGGACTGCGATAAGCTGAAGTGATAATGTGATGATGAAGTGATTATTTCCTGCTATGCCCAACCTTAGATAAATAGACATACGTTTATACGATCACAAGTAGTCTATTATTCGATTGCATTTATTGGCAAACAAGAAAATACGCTAAACAAGGATTGTCTGAAGTTCGCATAGGTCATACAGATCTTTGTCGTTGTCTAAAACTTTACGCTTGTGTGGTGTTTCCGGACCCCAGATATAGGATTTCATTGTACTGGCGGCCTTTGAGCGTGAGTTGAGAGAAGTTCCTACTTCCTACATTAGATTAGACGAATTGTTTTCGTTATATTGAAAAATATTGTTTGGAAATAAAAGAAAAAAGTTTTCTAGAGGTCTAGTAGGCCACCTTCGCGGCAATAACGTCCTCATTCGACTCAAATTTCTCAAAAACAAGAATGAAATCGCCAACCGATATTGCTGTTTATCATCTTTATAAAATCCGCTGACACGCCAGCTTCCACACGCGGTTAAAAAAAAACTACAAGTCCGAACCAGCTTAAACTTTGACGTACAGCTTAAACGTAGTCGTCTACAACAATAGTCAACACGATATTATATATTTCTGTCCGATGTAATTGAAGTCAGTTTGTTTTTGTTTGCGAGGAAACACAATTATTTCATAGTGTATGTACATTATATAAACAGTACTACAATACGTATATACTTAATGAAACAACAAGCTACAACATGGCAGAGAAACCTATGCCACGTACGAGTTAATTAAATTTCGCTGGAAGAATATGACAATAGCAAATAAAGTCCGTGCCCGAACTACGGCGGCATACCGGCATCTGGTGCCTAACTAACGTCAAACTTTTAATATTAGATTTGTCCACGTCTCTGCGGACACATGTTCTATCTGAGTTCTGTTAATGGGTTGTATGAATTCTATTTCTGTATTAATTTAATAAAATTTTATTTCTGTGGAAATTAAAAATATTTTGAATACATTCGTTTAGTCAGTAAGTCATTTCATTCAGATCGAATTTTTAGAGTTTATAATCTTAATTATCATATTATTATACATAAATAACGCAATATTACATATTTATTAAAATAACATAAATATTTGAGATGTAATTTTTTTACGAACATATACTTTGCACCTTTTCATTAACTTTTTTGTTTTCTTAGAATATAATTTTTTATGCCCTAACGTAGTAGAAAACATATCTCGAGTTAGGAGTTTAGCAACACATTAAGCGATTCATTTTCATTTAAATAGATAAGGCTAGTACTAGACATTAATACCGATATATAAAAGTTTAACAACTTAAAACAAGTTGCAATATAACGCAAAGCCATTCTGATAATACCAACATAAAATACACAATTTAAAAGCACCGAAGCCCGCAAACTACGGCCAGGAGCGATAGTAAAACAGCTATTATACGGAAGACGGCCACCATTAAAAGACAATTTATAAGTAGATAATCATTTTAAAAGGCAGTATTAGAGGTAAGTTTCTCGAGGAGTCTCATTATTAGCGTTCGAGTCGCTTGGAGACTGCGGCCGGTAGGAGGGCACTTCAGTCGGGTAGACACGGCGGCGACTAAGCATTACGTATATACGAACGTCTTATGTAACAGTAATGGTGTTTCCTTTTTGGATGTTTTACTTATTGATTATAAATAAGACAACATATGGTTTCTTCTTTAACTATTTTCATAAAACAAAAAAAAAACAACGATTGCTCGAACTTACGTACTTCTTCCGAATAATTTTTCTTACGTTCTCAATAAAATAATATTTTCTGTTTATTTAATAATTATATAAATACTAGCTTAAGCGCGCGACTTCGTGCGCGTGGAATAGGATCAATTCTGTCATACATGATTTGTGCGAAACTTTACCGTTTACGCGGCGGAAGCTCTCAAAAGAAAAAAGGGCAATTTTAAAACATTTTTCATTGGTGCTACGCTCCTATTGGTCTTAGCGTGATGATATATAGCCTATAGCCTTCCCCGATAAATGGGATATCTAACACTGAAAGAATTTTTCAAATCGGACCAGTAGATCCTGAGATTAGCGCTTTCAATCAAACAAACAATCAAACAAACTCTTCAGCTTTATTATATTAGTATAGATACACAACAAAAAAGTGAAATCTACAAACTCGTTTAAAGAATAAAAAGATATTTTTCTGTTTAAAAAAATACTCGTCATTAAAAAAAATGTCAGGTAATGATCCAACGTTTCAAGCGGAGACCAATGGCGGAGCACGTAACAAAGGCCGTTTACTTAACATTAAGGACGTGAACGCGAGGCCACTTCCGAGGCGCGTTGTTGCTGGTCCATTCACGTCGCTATCTCGAGCGCCGATACCGCAAACTATTCAGACCTTATCGTCGACGACACCTGTTGGCGTCGTCAGCTTTATCTACCGTCATTTGTTTAACCCTCCGTGTCGGGTGAGGTATGATACATACCAGTCGGAAAAATTAAACGATTTTAAAACAACAAGAGATTGACATTTTAAGTTCAAAATAGCTATTTGTTGAGGCTCTACCTACCTATAGGGCATGTTATGAGTTCCAATTAATATTATTATTATTAATTTGTTCAGTCATTTTGGTATTTTTATATTATAACACAGGTAAATATAAAAAAAAAAATTACTAGCCCACTGAAACAAATGATCAATTATGTCGTTGAACAAATATTCAATATGGCAATTGGCTTCGTAACGATTTTATCACATATGTAACATTCCACCTGGATCGCGTGGGATTTTTAGCCACCACGTACCACGGAGGGTTAAAGCGATAACTTTATTAAATCTGCGATAAGCGGCTGCGTTCCTGGTACAACGTTATTAATAGCATTAATGAGTTTGCAAATTGTCCGTATCCATCTACAGGGTCCGACTGTCTCCCTGCCTTTGTCTTCCAGCGCTCGTTAATTTCGACCATTTTTACCGCCGAAGATAGCCGTTAATTACTCGGACGCAAGAAAACAAATTTGTGGGTCGACCGACCGACCGACGAAATTAATAACCGAGACTGTAACACCGTATAAATTTATCGCTTCATTATGAATCGTAAATTTATATTATAAATACGTTAAGTGAGCGCGAGAAAGGGCAGTGGATCAGTTGGTAACAGCCGGCGCGCAGTGGAGATTTATGCGTAGTCCATAGTTTATTTTATTACAAGCCTTCTTCCATTTAATAAAATATTAGGTACTAATGTGATTGAAGTATCTTAAGGTGAGTTCTTTGGTGTTCGATTGCTCTAATGGTATTGAATTTGTGTTAGTACTACCGTCGCCGAGGTAATTAGTAAGAGCGTCGTGTAGGCAGCGCAGCTGTGGAATGCTGGAGTTAATACAATTTGATTGTACTATTAGGATTGTAACGGCTTACATTATTGCGTTAATATGTTATACACATGCAGGACTAATTCGCACTCATCACGTTAATACCACCAGCATACATATAAATACAATTTCAATTACATAAATTGATATGAAAATTATTCTCAAAACAAAAATAATACTCGAGTAATATTTTTAATTAGAGATAAACTTCATAGCGGATTGGCAAGCGAAATATAGGTACATATAAAACCTTAACTTAATATTTTTTTAAAGCAAAATATTGATATCGAATTATAATTAACATTTAAGATATTATTAGTTAGGTTGCTCTATCCAATTGTCATACTAAATCATGTATTAGAGAAGTTACGATCGATGTCAACCAATTTGCTATGTATAAGCACTGAGCAAAGGACTAGGTTTTGTTTTTAAATAAAGTTACAAAAACTATATATATCCTGTATGTAAGCCGTAGCGTTTACGCCGTGCTACGCAGTTATCAAAATCAGCTACGAAACTACGAGAGCTACGGCTGTTTTACGTAGCACTTGTCGCTTGGCAAAAACAAGTACGCATTATTATTTATTTCATCGTATTACACGTTGGGAATTTTATAATGAATTATTTTAACAACTGTTAAAAATATTCCAACATCAGTAATAATATAAATAAAATTAGCCAAAACAATCCTAATAAATAAACTAAAAATAATTTTAATAATTATTTAAATCTTCAGTTTATAACAATCTTAGAAAGGCTTGTATCCACTTAAACAATTAAGTGCACTCAACGCCTTAAAATAGCTCGTTCATTCTCTTAAAATTATTACTTAATAATATTTCGATACAATAAAAAGCGAGAGATTCTAAACGGCTCGGTGAGGGTCCTCGGCAGCTTGCAGCGTTAATATATCACGATGAAAGAAAATCTTCCAGGAACGCCTCTAAACGGTGTCATAACTTTAATGAATGGACGTCGGTTTATCCTCTAAACTTTTATAAAGGCTTTGCGATTTAAAAAAAATTCAGGAAGTTTCATTCACTGGTAAATGTATCGCCCATTTAAATAATATACGAAAAAAAAAATGGTTTATTAAAAAATCCGTGTCGTACTTTCATACAGATTTTAAAAAGCATTTCAGTTTCTATTAAGTTATTTAATTAATTATTTTTATTTTATTCTCAGCGATTCACGTAATTAATCAATGATGGTCATTCAAGAAAATCCTATGTAATCAAATCTAATTAAAATCGGTATAAAAATTAATGTAAAATAATAGATACGGTTATTTGATATTTTACTTTTAAATACAGATACTAGTACGTGAGAGTAGGGTAAAGGCGACGGTACAGCTAGACCGTTTGATAGATTACTAGTGTTATGGAGCAGAAGTCTTATTTTAACTCTTTGATAGCAGCTTTCTTTTGTTTTATATAAAAAAACAAGTGCTTAATTTTAAGACAGATTGAGCTGACACACAAAGTGAGGGACATAAAAAGTAAGTTTTCACCAAATTTCCTAAAAAAAAAAAAAAATGTAAAAGATAAAAATAAAAAACCAAAAACTTGGTTTTTTGAATTTTTCACATAACTTTTGAGGTGTTGCGACAAAAGTGTAAATATAAAAGTTGTAGATCTTTTTATTACCTACAACTTTGCTATAGAATTTTTTTCAATAGGACTTGTAGTTTAGCCAGAAATCGAGATAAAGCGTTTTTTACCCTAACCTCTACCTTTAGGGAGAGGGCTCCCTACCACTTCCCGACCTCAGATCGACCGTAATTTATTTTTCCTATCATTTTCGTTGTATTCTCTTTCTTTTGCAATGTGTTTCATTCTACTATAAATTTCTTTGTTTTCAAAAGCTAAAAGCACTGGTCTACTATGCTTTCGATTTGAGATTACGTTGGCGTATGCTATCTTAACTTCACCGAAAATCAGTAAAATAAACTTGAGTGACTTCAAAATGTTGCGATTCGGTTCATATTTGACTTTCGTAAATATGAACCACATTTCAGAATTTCGTAAAAAGTTCAACAGGTTACCCTTTCGCCTTCGACGGAATTCTCGTATGTTATCTCTTCTGTGCTGTGCATTATTTAATACGTCAACACCTGATTACCTAAAGGAAAAGTTCGAATTTCTTGGTACGCGTAGTGAAATTTTAAGGTCATCAGAAATACTTAAATGCGAATAACTCTTCACTATACCCTGTTTTTTTCGGTACGGACTAAATTGACACATGCAAATGTCAATTTTCGAAATAATGATACCAGCTTTTTAGTAATAGTGTTGTATACCGATTTTATGAATACAATACCGGTTTAATGAATCGTAACTTTTTACTTTTACCACATAATTTTATTATTATTTGACAACAGACGAATCTTTTAAAAATCATGGTAACTATGGAGCATCACAGATAAAAAAAAATATTTATTAATATTGAATAAAGCCGAGAATAAAATAGATAGGTAATGTCTACCGAGACAGAAATTTTGAGTAATTTAATATTTTAACATTTTGACTAACTTAAGGTTGCTTATAACACTGGGTACATTACCTAAACTTGTAATGTACCGAATGTTAAGATATAAAAAAATATTTTTATTTCATTTTATTGTTTGAGTAGGTATTTGATATTTTGCTACCTTAACTTTCTTTTATTATTGTTTAGTTTTTTTTTTTGTAAATGACATTTTTTTTTATTTTCGTTAAGTGTGTGTATCGCCTTAAGGCGAAATAAATGTTTTCATTTCATTTCATTTCAATTTGCATGTGATTACTAAGATTAATAAATACTTTAAAAATAAGTGTTTTTCATTTATCATAAATCTATACATTAGCCATACAGGTACATACATTATATAGGTATGCCTATAGGTACATTACGGTTGTCGCCACGTTCTAAAATTTTAAAGACAAAGATTTTTGTAACTATTACTGAAAAACGATACTAGATTGTAAATTACGTAAAGTTACGGTAGTGGCACATCACTATTAATGATTCGCAAAAAACTAGCAACACAGCTTATGTCAATTTAGTCCGTACCGAAAAAAAACGGAGTATACATAGTATAAAACAAAGTTGTTTCCCGTCTGTCTGTCCCTATGTATGCTTAGATCTTTAAAACAATGCAACGGATTTTGATGCGGTTTTTTTAATAGATAGAGTGATTCAAGAGGAAGGTTTATATGTATAATACATGCATAATATGGTAGAGAAACACTGATAATTGTAGTGGTTTCTAACGTATCTTTTGTTGTAGATAATATTTAGTATCAGCATTGAACCCGTGCGAAGCCGGCGCGGGACGCTAGTTTATTATTACCACAGAACAAACTTAAAAATTCCCTTTTCAAACAAGTTCAAAAACGAGTTAAATAGAGATAAAGCTCTTAAAGTAAGTACTCGTGTGTCTTAAAGTATGAGCAATAGCTCATTCGATGCAGAATGACAACCAGACCGGAAATAAATATTTGTATAAATATACGAACACAAATATCCACTCCGAGCGGGAATCGTACCCGCGACCGTCGGTGTTTAGGCGCCGCCAACACGGCACACGCACCATTACACCAGAGCGGTCGTTTATGTAATTCATTATCAGGTTGTCTGGAAGATTGCTTATTACTATTAGCAATAAGATCGCCTGGTTGTACCATTTGTGACTATAGTATTGTTGTTTCGTTCATTTTGTTCTTTATTTAAATGTGCAATAAAGTATATTATTATTATCTATATACACATAGTCGCGGGTAGAGCTAGTCGATGTACCGAAAATCCGTAGCGCTTAATATCTAGCTGTTATGTTCCTCAGACATTTATCATATAACGTGATGGATTGGATTGGTTCTATAGACGTTTATGGACCACACTAGCCTATATTAAATACCAGCGCTGTACGTGACATGGTGGTGATCAACTGAGATCATCGGTCATTTTTATATCCCCAAAACTAATATATTTATTCAACATAACATATGTAGTATATAGTTTTATGCAAGTGAGTTATGCAAGAGTAACCTGACTGATAAAGTTTCTAAATTTACTCAAAAGAGAAGTGTTGGTTGGTTTTATATCAAGAACTGACCGCAGTTTTGACTTTGGATGGGTTCGGTAAAAAAATCTAGTTTCGGCCTTATAAATTTACGAAACTTTCGGTTCAACCAAAACTCAGGATTTATGAAATATTCCTATAGAGTACTATAGACCATGGGATCAGTATATAAAAATATATCAAAAAATGCATTTGAAATCTTGAAATTTAAGGTCTAATTTAATACAACTAAGTTACGCATCAAACATCATAGATAGAAGTGTAAAGACTTAATTTATGTTTATAAATAACAAAAATTCTTACGATAAAATAATTGTGTTTGCTCGCAAACGAAAAAAAACCGACTTCAATTACATCGACAAGTAATACAACGTAATAAGACGAAAAAATAGTCAAGTAAATACGCGCTATTAAAGATTACTCAAAAAGTTGTAATCAGTTTTCGATCTAATTTAAACAAGACTACAAGACAAGTATTAGCTTTCGATTAAAGTAAGAATCATCGAAATCGGTACACCGAGTAAAAAGTTATGCGGTATAATATAACGTATGTCGACGAAAAAGTAGTCACGTAAATACGTGTCATACGTGTCGAATTGAGAACCTCCTCCTTTTTTGGAAGTCGGTTAAAAAAAAAACTATAAGGATACATAATGTGCAAAAGGTCGTATAGTTTTCCATGATCGATAGGTACGGGAAACATGAGCCACCACAAAACGTTCCGAATCCTTAAGCGAAATGCTTGTTTTGAATTACACACATAGTTTCCTTTATTCTTATGTAAAAGAAAAAATTGAGATTGTGTGAACCCATGTTATATTGATATCAGATACGGAATTATCCTACCCTTTGCTGTGACATATTATCCACAGGGAGACTACAGTTAATATTTCATAATTCACGATTTCGTTAGGTAAAATGGACAAAAAATTTGAAAATGTTTTATCACGTGATGGTTAACGCTTCGAAAGTTGATCTCATTTCATCCTAAATTTTGACCTTTCGACTTTAACTAGTCTCCCACATAAAACAAAACGATTTTCCACTTATTGGCTGTTGACAATTTAAAATAAACTTACAAAAGTCTGGCTCATAGTGTGAAGTACATGACAGCACTTACCTGCAAAAAAAGACAAAAACATTAAAATTACGTTAAAAGAATTCATAACAGTTCATTTAATTAATCAAAATACCATATTACAATTACTTCTTATCAAATAGACTGTTATTATAAATAAATTGAAACGCAAACTATTTAACAAAAGATCACTACGAATAAAATTAAGTACCTGGGTGACCGAGCCTAGCTCGGTATTTTCATTTAATTTTTTGTTTTTTTTTTATTCTCGGTATTTTTATATTTTAATTTTATTTAAATAATAAATAACGAGTGAAATTAAAAAAAAAAAGAAAAATAATTAATCTGGAGACTGAGATTCGAACCCGGGTCAACATGATTTCAAACCCGCCGATTAACTAATTACGCCGTTACAGCTATGTTAATAATTGTGAAATTATGCTTCGTATTCTAATGATATTTTTTCATTGCCTAAAAACAGGGATAAAACGACATTTTTTTTAAATGAATCCTAGCTAGATCAATTTTTCGCCCCGGAAATCCCCTGCACATTAAATTTCACGAAAATCGTTGGAGCCGATTACGAGATTCAGAATATATATATTAATTATATACAAGAATTGCTCGTTTAATAGTATAAGATTAAACGGACAATAGACTGTAACAGGCTAAAAATGTCAATATCTCTTACAAACACGTACACATCTCAAACGTCATTAACATTCAAACTTACATACTGTACATACAAATACATAAATGGACATACAAGTTTCATTACAAGCGTTAGAAGCAATTAGTATTTCAATTTGTATTGTTCAAAAACCTTTCGACCATTTTGATCATTCGCGCAACGGGTTTACCAGACAACCGAATTTATTTAAATTAATGGTTGAAGATTTTTTCCTGGAAAATTGGTATCATTTACTTTGTTCTTACAGAACGGACGGTTCAATGCCCAAACATCATTACTTTTTTTAATTTTACAAATAAAAAAAAAAAACGAAGTATAAAAACCCTTGCGATTAAAATACTTTAATTAGAAAAGTTTTTTCCAACATAGATTTATCTATTTTATAATTTAGGTACTTTAGATTAAATTAAGTGTGATGTAACGTGAATTCAATATGTGTACACACTTTCCTAGGGAATCAGTTCCGTTCCTTATGTTACATTTTCACGTGAAAAAGATCTCATTTCTACTCACTTGCACGAAAAACCGGACTCGATTTTAATTTGGTACGTTTATGTTTAAAAAGTGTATGTATGTTCAAAATTTTGTCGAATTAAAGGCGAAGATACCGGTGCCCTCGGTAACGTTCGTTGGTATTTTTGAGTGCCCTTTTAATAAGTGAATTTCTCTATTTTCTACCGTTTCTCCGTTCAATTTTCTCCTTTTCGACGTCAGGTAAATAAATATCCGGGATCGTGAGCTTCGAAATATTTCGTCAAAGCATATGCCGTCGACGGTTGCTAGATACGAGTATTATGCAAATTTTAATTCACTCTTTCAAACTACTTTAAGCGCTTTCGTCGCTTCCTATTTTTAGAATGCAACGGAATTGAATCACGTTTTTAAATTACAGAGTAAACAAAGGGGCGGTCGAGGAACGTAGTTACTCTGCGGATTTATAAAATATATATTGTTTTTATTTCGTTTTTGAACTAAATCTAGCGAACTTTTGAACATTAACAGATAAAACGTATTTGCACTACAATAAAAAGAGAAAAAAAGTCGTCACTTTAAGTTGAAAAGAACTCCTTTTTATCATTTAAGACTGTTCTCCACATACCATTCTTTAAAAGCCCTTTGTGTAATAGATACACGTCGAACAATATACATTGTAACATTTCCGAATCCCCGCAGCAATTCCAAAGTGTTCTGAATAATCGAGTGCGAGAACAAATAGTCATTTAGTTAATCGATTCTCGAGTCAATTATAAAGCACCGGCCACTCGATCGCTTTGATAGTTGAACCGGCACAAAATGGAAAGTGCAGAATCTTAAATATATACATATGCACTATTTTAAGCTCAAGATTAAATTTCGAAAGATACTGAATTTCAGTTAAATATAAACAGGAGGGAATTAAAGAATTCAGTGTTGATTTGATGAGTAATCTTAAATTAAAAATTCCCTGTGTCGTTACGAATTATAAATTATTATTAAGGATCATAATGTAACTTTCTCAAGCTTTTACTTTACTGTTATTTTTAGATACCGTAGTTTAATGATAGAGTTACCATTTTTATATTTTGTTATAATTTACGTTATTATACATGCTTAGTTTTTAGGACATCATTGTGAAAATATAACAAATAGAAATGAAGCTTTGATTATTGTGTCTGTCTTTTTTACTTATATGGATTATTTAATTCGTTTAAAAAAAACCGCGTAAATTTGCTGCTTTCCATAGTTTTAGTAAAGAACTGATACGCTTTATTTCTGCCCTTAATACGTAACGAGTTCTTGAATATTTCGGTCAAAATACAATAACGTATGTCGACCTAATGGTTGGGATGTTAACAACGAAGTATGTACTAACAGTTTTTTTACTTATCCCATTATGTAAAAGTGTGTACTTTTATTTTGTAACAGTTAAAAATTTTTTTTAAGTTTTATTAAATTTTTTAAAATACTTCGTCATTGTAAAAATATATTATAAAAAAATACAATATACAATTAATTTATTATTGTATACCAATAATACGAATGCCAATCTTTGACTTCTATTAGTGCGCCAGTAAATAAAGCCGTTTTTTTTGGTCAACCTCGCACTAAATTTCCGATCCAATTTTAATTGTTTTTAGGGTCACTTACTGACCATAAAAACACAAAATGCTGACACATCCAGGCGGAGCTACGTTCGCAATCTTAAAGAAAAGTTTTTGGCCGATATCTCGGAAACTATCCACTTTAGGGCAAAAGTTATTCAGACCTTTTTTGTAGAGAATAAAATTTCGCATCTTTTATTTCCTTTAAACTTTTAGATGAGGTTAAATGCTTTATTTACTGGCCTATTAGCTAACATTTCGAATCAAATATACGTAAAAAAAACCTCCCAATAAAACGAAACAAAACCAAGAAAACGAAAAATATAAAACACTCCATTGTAAAATACGAGTCCATTGAAACGAAAAGCGTAACGTAACCGATATTTTCTTTACAGTCAATGCAGCGGCCGTCTCTTTTGTAGCTCGCTAGAACACAATATAAACAATAATTCAACCGGCGAATATTCGAAAAGATTACACGAGTTCATCGATAGAAAGAAATATCTTTGATTTAAGCGTTCGGTGAAATATTCTGACCATTTACCGGTGCACTAAATCATTTTAAACTTAATATATAACTTATAACCAACAGTTGAACTAATTTGTGTAATCAATTTACGTTAATAATATTAGCATCAGTTTGAAAGCCATAGAATTTCGACTTGTATGATTGATTTTTTGGTTATTTCTTCTCTCATACATTTCCAATGATATTTAATGGTGTATAATATTTAAAAATAAACATCTTACTCGGAATAGTTATCGAAATAGATCATTAATTTGCCAAAAAAGTGTTGGTTAAAATATAAATACTTCTCAAGTATTTTGATGAATAAAATACACACTGTAAAATTTAAACGCCAGATTAATATAGCGGATATTTAAGGAGTATGAGGGCGCCTTCAAATTAGCCGCGCGGCGGCAGCGCGTCTGCAGCGCTGCTGACGCGCGACGTTGTAAATGTATGTAAATAACAACGCGCCACAGCAGCGCGGCGCCTTCAAATTTGTCGCGCTGCTGTCGCGCGTTGTTATTTACATACATTTACAACGTCGCGCGTCAGCAGCGCTGCAGACGCGCTGCCGCCGCGCGGCTAATTTGAAGGCGCCCTAAAGCTAAGAACTCACGGAGCGATTTTCGCCCGCGTCCGCTGCGGTTGCGGGCCCGCAGCTTCTGTAGAATGCAAATATTTATATAAAAAATTAAAGCACATTTCACGACGCGTTTTACGCCCGCGGTGTACGCGGTTGTATGCGGCTCCCGCTGTACCGGCGGGCGACTAGTAGAATCGCGCGGGCCGCGGTTACCCGCAGCCTCGGCGGGTGGCGCCCGCGCGCTTTGCGATCGGTTGGCGGGCGACCGCGGGGGCCGGCGGGCGGCGCGGCCGGAGGTACAGAGATCCGGCCATTTTGCATCAGTGACTTGTTATTACACGTGGCATCGTGACGTTGTCAACAAACAATAAGTATAATATTCTAATAAAATGGATATTGAAATAGATCTCTTAATTACCTTAGTACAAGAAAGGATTTATATATGAACAAGTGATTTAGAACAAGTCGATAACTACGTAACCTCGTTTTAAGTAAGCCTAGGCGTTACTTACATAAAAAATTATAGGGCAACCAATGCTTTTTTTAAATTGTTTAGTTTAAGTGTAAAATATTAATTTGATTTATGTGGAATAAGGATTACGTTGTTATTTGATATTTTTGAAGTAAAATTTCTTTACCCACGCTTGACTTGGAGAGTATGCTGGTAATGTGTGATGAGAGCGTTAGGAAAAGTGTGATAGGGCGAGGCGAACGGAAGTTGAGAGGGAGATATTAGTTTGTGAAGATAGAAAGAGAGAGAGTTACGTTTCGTAGGTTTTACTTCAGTCATGTGGTCTAAAGCACACAAGTTTTTTTAATAGCAAAATAACCGAACCCGATATTTTCTTTACAGTCAATGCAGCGGCCGTCTCTTTTGTAGCTCGCTAGAACACAATATAAACAATAATTCAACCGGCGAATATTCGAAAAGATTACACGAGTTCATCGATAGAAAGAAATATCTTTGATTTAAGCGTTCGGTGAAATATTCTGACCATTTACCGGTGCACTAAATCATTTTAAACTTAATATATAACTTATAACCAACAGTTGAACTAATTTGTGTAATCAATTTACGTTAATAATATTAGCATCAGTTTGAAAGCCATAGAATTTCGACTTGTATGATTGATTTTTTGGTTATTTCTTCTCTCATACATTTCCAATGATATTTAATGGTGTATAATATTTAAAAATAAACATCTTACTCGGAATAGTTATCGAAATAGATCATTAATTTGCCAAAAAAGTGTTGGTTAAAATATAAATACTTCTCAAGTATTTTGATGAATAAAATACACACTGTAAAATTTAAACGCCAGATTAATATAGCGGATATTTAAGGAGTATGAGGGCGCCTTCAAATTAGCCGCGCGGCGGCAGCGCGTCTGCAGCGCTGCTGACGCGCGACGTTGTAAATGTATGTAAATAACAACGCGCCACAGCAGCGCGGCGCCTTCAAATTTGTCGCGCTGCTGTCGCGCGTTGTTATTTACATACATTTACAACGTCGCGCGTCAGCAGCGCTGCAGACGCGCTGCCGCCGCGCGGCTAATTTGAAGGCGCCCAGAACGACGCAATGTACTCATCGCATATCACAGAGTTCGAGACCCTTTTCTGGATGATTTAATTAAAATGATAATAACAATTGTATTAAGGACAGTTACATTTTTATTACATCAACAATAATTTTAATTATTTCATCAGACACAATGACAGGTATTGTAATGACACGGAAAGGAAGGGTAAACTTGTAACGTCTTTTCAACATCGCAAACTTTGTTGTTTAGGGGAGCAGGTTTATATTTTTTGTATACACAATATTTAAATATTATATTACAATTTTTAAATTTAATATTTCCTGCTCAAAAAATGGAGCAGCCCGACTGGGATAGTACCTCGACCTTACAGAAGACCACAGCTAAATAATACTGTTTTCAAGCAGTATTGTGTTCCTGTTGGTGAGTAAGGTGACCAGAGCTCCTGGGGGGGAATCGGGGGTAGGGTCGGCAACGCGCTTGCGATACTTCTGGTGTTGCAGGCGTCTATAGGCTACGGTAGTCGCTTACCATCAGGTGAGCCGTACGCTTGTTTGCCGGACTCGTAACATATAAAAAAAAATTATATATATATTTTTTACTAAATGAAATGACAAAAAAATGACAACCAGTCTGTTTTAGTGGCGCTAGTTGTCTTAAACCTGGCTGTCTGTCGCTTGTTCCAATTTCGAATTATTCTGGTCTGATTGTATGTTCTTAGGTATCAAGCCCGACTATACTACAACGACTATTGACACTATGACTAGCCCGTTAGAGCAGTTTGTAGTGGCCCTGCTTTCTGCTCCACGGGTCGTGGGTTCATTTTCCGCTTGAGTCTGGGTGTGATATACATATGTATTTATTTATATAAGTATTATTTCTATGTATTTGTCGAATAAAAAATATGTAGCTATATCAGGCACCTGTTACCTATAACACAAGCATTAAGTTTAGGTACCTTACTTAGGAACAGACGACCGTGTGTGTGTTATAAGAAAAAGATCATCGTGTGATCAGCACATAACAAATGAAATTTTTAAAGAGGTATTGAGAATATAATACTTGAATGTTTTCGTTACTTCAACAAAATATAAATATGAAAAACTTTAATGAACACCTGCAATGATTGCTGAAAATAAGAATAAACAATAATTTCATAACATAAAAGAATTAATACAAAGGATAACCTTAATTTAAAATTTTATTACACAGAAAATTGTTGTTTATAAAGAAAAAATTAAATGTTTTTGAATAAATATCCTTACATTTGAAGGTAAGCTTAACTGTAATATCTTCGCAGCTAATATCTACTGGGTTCGTTTTAATAGCCCGTTTCTAACGGCAAGAAGATGATATTTGAAGATGGTATTTGAAATTCGATTTTATAAATATTTCTTTTTAATAATATTATCATAATTATGGCACCTACTCCATTTTAATCCTATTTAAGCCATTAATATGTATACACAAAAAAACTGCTACAGAATTATAATATAATTATTTTATTCTGTTTTAACAACCTACTAATTATCATTCTTAAACGAATTTTTCATATACAGAAATAAAAACCATTTCTAACAATACAACACAATTCTAAACAAACTCCAATAAGATCCCGATATTGATCTTTATTGCATTCGACGTATTGTTTTCGGGACAATAGCTGATATTCGAGATCAAACAAGCACGCCAATAATAGCTTGTATATTGCACCGAGGGAGCTTTGTCAGGATTTAATAGGTAATTGACATTAATGCATGCATTAGCCCCGAATTGGAGATCTTGGGCGGTCCTGTTGACTTGAGTTATTGAGTTTGCATTTGGAACTGTAAATTATGATCATTCTTTATTTATATGAGCGTCCGGGTTTGCACTGATAGGTAATGTAAGTTTATTTCAATCGTATTTCGCTTAGGTTTATATACTTATTAATATTTCCTTGACTTTCTTAGATACATTCCTTCTAAAACTATAGTTAAACATTAATTAATTATCGTACTCAAAACAAAAAAAGGACGTAATTAACGTATATAAGCGGTCGTGCGTTCCTGAGGTAAGCAACTGTAAATATTACACCTACAGAACACCACACTTGAAGGAACGCAGTTATGAGTCAAACACGTTATATATTTATTTCTATATTACTGCTTACTGTTTTTTTTCAATTCAAAAATTCAAAAATTCTCAAGGAGGGTTGATGTCAGGCAGGCGGCCGGTCGTAAAAAATAACATGCCAAATCACTTACAACATTAGTCTGAGGAAGATGAGAACATGTAGTGCCAACCCTATATAAATAGGATAAGGGCAGGGAGATGATGATTACTGCTTACTGTTACTAGTTGTTGGTGTACTAGTACTTCACATAGAGGTAGCATATACTTGATTAATAAAATACAATGTTCACAGCGAAGTGCGTTTTCTGTTATATACGGTGTAATTGTTTTCACCGATAAAAGGGCACTTTTGAAGCAGCATGACTTTCATAAAAGCTATAAATACTTTGCCGTGTCAACGAATTTTATCGTAGAGTTGTAACTCTGTTACACCTAAATATTTAAACGACAGTTTTATATATGAACAAGTGATTTAGAACAAGTCGATAACTTTGTAACCTCGTTTTTAAGTAAGCCTAGGCGTTACTATAAAAAATTATAGGGCAACCAATGCTTTTTTTAAATTGTTTAGTTTAAGTGTAAAATACTAATTTGATTTATGTGGAGTAATAAGGATTACGTTGTTATTTGATATTTTTGAAGTAAAATTTCTTTACCCACGCTTGACTTGGAGAGTATGCTGGTAATGTGTAAAGAGAGCGTTAGGAAAAGTGTAATAGGGCGAGGCGAACGGAAGTTGAGAGGGAGATATTAGTTAGTGAAGATAGAAAGAGAAAGAGTTACGTTTCGTAGGTTTTACTTCAGTCATGTGGTCTAAAGCACACAAGTTTTTTTAATAGCAAAATGTTATTCACCGGTCATCAGTCCAGTTTGTCCGGTCATACATTAATTTATAAGTTTAAAAATATAATCAAACGGTTTGAATACTATATTTCTAGGAGCTCTTAATTTCTTTACGATGAACAGCTATTTAAAACACTTGTACCAATAGCAAATAAAGTAAACAATTATAAAAACACTAGCTTCTGCGCGCGACTTCGTCGGCGTGGACTCCGCTCCTATTGGTCTTAGCGTGATGACACATAGCCTATAGCCTTCCTCGATAAATGGGCTATCTAACACTGAAAGAATTTTTCAAATCGGACCAGTAGATCCTGAGATTAGCGCGTTCAAACAAACAAACAAACAAACAAACAATCAAACAAACTCTTCAGCTTTATTATATTAGTATAGATTAATTGCTATTTATTTTATTCATAAATAAATAAAAGACTCCAAAAAAATATAATATATTTTCAGATATACTTACATATTCGCCAGTTTTCTCTCAAGTTCAGTTCAAGTTTAATGAGCGTGTAGTTGTTAGAAAAGCTTCGGTGCATCTCATTACCGTAACACGCCATTGACAGACTCAATTTACACTGACACAGAGAGATGAAAAGGAAGTTTCAATTCCACCTCACGGTCTGGTAAGGCGAGGGAATTCACGAAATGATCAAGAGTTTTCAACCCTACGAGATTTTAATAGACGTTTGGCTGTATCGTTTTTCTTTCGTGCCCATTCGCGTGCATTCGGTTGTA
The DNA here is from genome assembly GCA_905220545.2 of Melitaea athalia. Taxonomy (NCBI): domain Eukaryota; kingdom Metazoa; phylum Arthropoda; class Insecta; order Lepidoptera; family Nymphalidae; genus Melitaea; species Melitaea athalia. The sequence continues at coordinate 4,042,268 of HG992193.1, forward strand.
TCCGCGGTTAAAAGCTTCGGGAATTCCGATAACGCAAAATAAAAATATAAAAAATCGTGTTAAGAAAGTCTTTCTAAGCTTAATCTTTTTAAATTCAATTCATTATTTATTTTAATTGATTTATAAAATTACTACTTCGCCTTATTTATTTTGCTTATTCTTTTAAAATTTGTTTCTTGGTGTTGACAGTACAACAATTAAGTGAAATAATGTCGCAGTGAAAAAAAAAACATATTATTTTTAAACTTAATCTATACTAATATTATAAAGAGGTAAAGTTTATAACTTTGTTTGTATATATGGGGTAATCTTCGCAAATACTGATCCGATCATGAAAATTCTTTCGCTAACAGAAAGCTACACTATTCAGGAGTGACAAGATAAAAGGAAAAAGATAAAAATATATAAAGATTTTAAATCAGCAGGATTTGAACCTGCGCCCTCTGACGTGCCGTGTCAACAATTCAATCTAATCAAGCATTATTATTTGCCTTAGAAATTAATTGGTGATTTTAAAACATTTATATTTATCTGATTTGCTGAAAATAGTGAGAGTGTATTGGAACATATCAAATTTCACCGTACCCTTCTTATGTGAAATGGATTATAACGCCCAACGAAGTGGGCACGGGTCGGCTAGTCATTGATAATAATAAATCTAATTATGATAATTTTAAATTTAAATGATTATTTGATTGTATAATACAGTCCTATTTAATCTAAATCGGTTACAATAATATATAAGGTACATATACGATTAGAATTTAATGTAAAAGAACGAAACCCTTTTAAAAACGTACAATACCTACCCTTTCACTCCTAAATATAATAAAGGCCGGTAAGATAATATTTTCACGAGAGATGGTTCGCTTTTGAAGCGAGGCGAGAGCACTAGAGGTAGAGCCAACTTAGTATTTGCATATTCAAACCACTCGATGTTATACCGTGTCGGCGAATTTTATGTCCACAGCGGTTTCGAGATTTTCACGTTCTGAGGGGATGAAACGTGTCGGTACAAGGTCTAACAAGTCGACTTGTTTGTTGTACAACATTTAACAAGCAAGATATATGTAGGTATTTATGTAAATCTTGATTCAAGAATATTTTTCGAAGGTGCTAAAGTGCATTTCGGTTTGGATAAAATGTGTTTGAGTGTAGAGTAAACACAAGTTCCATCTCTATTTATTCGACTTAACAAAAGGTTTTATTTTCGGGTGGCATCTGGTTCTTTGTATATTTTGTACTTGTATGTATGTATGCATGTATGCACATTGATAATTAACTTGCTTACTTATTTAATTTTTTTAATAGATTTTAACTCTGTAAAGAAGTTAGCTTTAGATTCTAGGATCTAGAGTACACTACCTACTTACTGTATAAGGGCGCGTTCCCACTATGTCGTGACGACTGATACTCGTGTAGTTTTAAGTGTCGTGGTTCATATGTTTAAATGGAGGTGTTCACATATAAAACGACACGACTAACTGTCATCTACGACACTTTGCAGTGACGATAGATTGTCGTGACAGTGGGAACGGCTAGATACGATAGTTGCTAAACGAAAAAAATTTTTGACGACAAACAATCGTTATAATGGGAACAGCTAGAGACGACAGTCGTAAAATGATAATTAATCATCACGACATGGTGGGAACGCGCCCTTAGCGTTAAAATACGGCCGCCAATGATCATATGACTTCTTGAATTTAGAAATCGCGAAGAAGTTGTAATTAAATCACTATTAATTTAAGATACATATTTGCTACTGGAAATTGAGACTTTATATAATAGGCTATAACTTTGTGCCCAAAAACTATTAATTTAAGTGAATAATATAACCTTGACAATATAGTGTATATTGTTCGTTCCTATACTTACATCAACCAACATTTCCATATTAACGCTTATGAGGCACAACTATTTTTTTTTTAGGTACGAAAAAAAAAATAAAGTAAATTTAGTATTTGAGAAACGTACAGAATTATATTTTTCGTAACATATCTATTTCAACTCGGTTGGCGTGCGGCTTCAACTACGCCGGTCCAGCCAAGTGAACTATTCGCCACTTCGCAGTTGGTACTGTTAGCAGAAAACGTTTCAACTTGTAACAAATAAGTTTTAGGTACCTATTTCATTTTACACTTGCTCCTTCAGGCTATACGTTTGTCATATTGGTTGTAAAATATAGTCGATGCGCTAGAAGTCTCGATTCGATCCCCACACATTATTCAAATTTATATTCGGAAACCAAATTCTGCAGAGAAGAATTAGTAAGAATCTCAGTGAAATGTGTTTATAAGTCTATAATAGACCATACCTACAGCTATTTGTCGTGTTCTGAGCGTTTTAGATTGTGCTGTGTGTGTATTTGAGCACTAGACACTAGATTCACAAGCTACAGAAGACCGTTGGGTGTGAAGCATTTATTTATTTCATATAAAAACATATGTTTGATTTATTAATATGGATATTCTAGGCTATTTCATTACCACACTTCACACCAATCGATCTAGTAGCTAAACGAAGAGTAACAAAATTCATCTACCAACCAACATATACAATTTTAGTAGAAGCACGATTTTTCTTGCTAGCGGTACAAAATAGCAATATACATGGGATGTAAGCAGAACTCGGGATCAAATAAATTATTCCCACGTTGTATTGTGTAGGACGTCCGTGAAATAATTAACTGGTTAATGTCGATGTAAGCGCACTCGGAACTACTCCTGAACCAAGACTATCTCAGAAATAGTTTTACCACTTAAAGCCATTTAGCAAAGTATGGCTCCAAATACAGTCAATTTGATATTGTATTATCAACTTCTTTAGGTTAGGTAAAGATTATGATACATGACAATACAGTTTCCACATTTTAAAGGAACCTTATTGAGCAAGAAATTAAAAGAATAAAGTAATAATTTTACAAATAACCTATTAATTAGTAAAAGTCTTGTTTAAAAATGTTTTTATTGTATGAAAGAAGGCAGACTATTTTTAGTAAAATTGTAAACATAAATGTCTATCTTTCTTTTAATTTGAGTTACCCGCAAAATCTCTCCAAGCCATCGTCTTTCCTATTAGAAGTAATAGAAATTTTTTTTAGTGAATATACCTAATAAAAAGAAGCAAAATTATACATAAAACATTTATAGCAACACTGGTTTTAATTGTACAATGATGAAATAGACAACCAACTCTTTTGTAAATATACACCTCAGGGATAAAATAATATAAAGTACTTCGAGAAGTATTTATTTGCGCACGGCAATGTGCTCCAAATTTCATATTTAAAGGTGTTTTTTGTATTTGTCTCACGTAGCGAATTAATGGCACCTCATAGACCGGGATAAATCTAGATAGCTAAACATATTGGGGGGACTTAAAGTTTCAACACAGTGACGACAATGCGGTAGAGTTGATATAGCTGTATTTAGGATCGATGGTCTGAATGTGCTGTTATGAAATTACAATTAGCAAGTGATAATGACTTGTTACAATCCACTCAATAATAAATTCTTGTTTCTACAATATTATAATATGTAACTTAAACGTTACCAGAATATAATAGAACATATACGAGTTTTATTAGATTTAACATATTTAGGTATCTCGTCAAACGATTTTCGGGTGATAATTATGTTTTAAAACTTCAAGTGACATACAGCAGTCGACAGCGCAATAACAGCTTAGTTATCGTGTTCTTCGTCGCGTTAATAATATATAATCAGACAGATATCTGAATACTACAGATATATAATAAAGATTTATAAAAAACATATTTATTATCTACAGTTAGACGTTCCACGTTCATCGAAACGCAACTAAACTTCGTTTAACATGTTTTAATTTTAAATATTTTTTTTATCTACAGTACAAAGCCCTACAATAATTGCTATAAAATACTTTCCACCGCATTCGGTGTGTAAAGGTCCTTAGCAGCAAAGATCGTGAGGAGTGTCGATCGTATAAATTCAGTCGGCGTAACGGCGAGCGGGGTGGGCTGGCCGACGTGACCGCCTCGGTAATTATAATCCGTTAATTGTGAAAGAAAGGGAGTTTCTCTTACTCCTTATCGAGTTAGATAATTTTATTTAAGTACTTAATCTTATCCTTTATTTACACAAAAGAAAAATACGATTTGCTGAGCTAAGACGTTTTATTTATGTAGAGTGTAAAAATGTTATTCTTTCATTAGATATGTCATTAAGTATATTATGGCAAGTGGAAATTTTATGAAACGTTAAAAATAAAACAAAGTTTAGAGCCAAAGCTTTATGATCATATCATGTGTCCATTCCGGAAACGGACAAAAAAAAAGACTACAAAATAGTTAAAATAATTATCTTCCTGATAAGCGTACTTTTTGAAGCTTTTTTTACTCGCACATACTCCTACTATTTGACCACTGAGTAAGCAATATGGTTCGTCTTGGCATTTAATATATATTTTATTATATCAACTATTAAATACATTCCTCATATTCATACTTATATTATAAAAATGGAAATATACGAGAAACAAACAAGGATAGTGCGTACGTGTCCCATACAAGAGATAGATCGACAGTTCATACGAATCAAAACCGTAAGAAAATAGTAAGAAAATAATATCCAAGGTGTGGCTAATCCTTTTGCGGCCTGAACTTCTCTAAATACGGAACCACAACCGAAATTAATTACTTAAAATTGATTTTCACATTCTCAAATTATAATCTTCCGCGACCGATCCGCATCATCTAAACATTCTAAACTCATTACAAAGTTTAATTCTACCGACTCGGGTTTATTTGTTCGTGTCGCGCCAAGTACCTACTCACAAAGTAATTAGGTTATATGATGCTACGATACTTGCCGAATAGCTTCCAATTTTACTTGGATCGAATCCAGTTTGACCTTAATGTTTCTTGATACTAACTATAAATTTCTCTAAAAAAAGTTCATACTGTTAATTTATGTATATTCATATCCTGCGTATAATATATTATATTATCTTATTTTTATTAATCTATTTGTAAGAGTAGCTTAGAATTTGAATAAAACCGTCTGCAACTGAGCCCCTACAAAGTAAGGACCTGTTTATCCATCACAAGAGATATATTTGAAGCTTTTTGTTCTCTTAATATAGGTACAATATAACTCCACTGCGGGATGGCTAATCTTTTTTATAAAAAGAACATCCGTCATTATCACGTGTAAACAACGGCAACTTACATAGATGACCAAATATACAAGGTAGATGTGACTCACACACACAATGTGGTATTGGTGTGTGGTGGTATGGTGGACATGACGTATGGTGGCGAGAACCGCAAAAACAAACACCCACATATGACAAAAATATCCACTCATGTCACTGTTAATGAAAGTAATTATACCAGAAAGATCGTCAATAATAAACAAATGAAGTAAATTAAGAAATTCAGTAATATTCATTTTAATTTCACTAAGTTCTTTCAATAAAATAATTCAATGAGTTAACTAAATTGGAACTGGTTAATTTCAATTTTAGTTGACTATTTGAATTGGTGCAGGAATAAATTTTAATTAATTAACAAAGTCAGTAGCATATTTAACTTATTAAGTATTAATTAGTTACGTAATGTTATCACAAAGTTACAAACGCAATATTTTTCTTGCCACTTTTGATGAAGTTATATAATTAATAATTATAGGATCCAGTTCGTCAAAATTATTTTGGTAGCAACTCAAACATTGAAATGAAATAAATAATTGAGGATGCTGAGCGCTATGGAGGTTTAAATTGTTTCTTATTTATCTCATCGACCGGATTAAAGGCAATTCGATTTGATTCGCAAATAAACTTTACAGATGTAGAGAAGGACCCGCCCAAACTTTTCTTAAACTTAACTAAATGTTGTTTTTCTTTTGATTATTTATTTGAAACATATGTTTAGTAAAGTTGAGTTTATGTAATTATATTAGGTATTCTTTATAACAAGTTCCTTCGGTCAGTTTTTTCTTTTTCAAGTCAATATCAAACATAAAAATAATTACCAACTACCTACTTTCAAAACTAACCTAGAATTCAATTATTAAGACTAAACAACAAACCAATTCTTTCAAAAATATCGAAAAATCTCGATCGAGAGGAACCTTTGTAATGAAAATAACAACTCGACGAGTAATTTCTATTTTCCTCGTATAAATGTAAGATCAATTGACTCGCGTACCCGCGTCCCAATTTCATCTCAACCGACTTGAAGTAAAGTTGAATTTCCTTCGTCGACGGTATGCGAACGATGGTGAACAAGTGATTTTGAAATTTATGTTATAAATATTAAAGTCGAATTTTCAATAGTGTCAGCGGAGTGTGAACTTGTTGCTGATAGATAGGATCTGGCGCGAGATAGGTCTTGGGGACGGTGCGTTCCAAACATTTGAACGCTTTCGTATGACCACCTTTCGTTGTCGATAAAATCTTCATTAACATAAAATTATTATAATTAACATTTACGTTTGACGTTCCTTTTATAATTTAGTATTGCTTATTTATCCGGCTTGTCCAATTTGTTTATTAATGATTTATATCAGAAATTTATATGAATGTCTATTTGCATGTTTCGCTTGCTCATGTTTAATACTTCGAGGCTGTGGGTCACAGAGAGGTGTTCAGTCCTATCCAATAAAGAGGCTTCACTTAACCTAAAAATAATTAAAACCTAAAACGTTCGTATTCTAACAATTTCAAACAGTTAGACGAATTCTTTTGTTCTATTAGTACAATGTAAATAAATAAATAAACTTAACGTTTTAGATAGCTACGTAAACAATAATTGGATCCATATAAAAGTACTTCAAACAAGCCTGCTTATGCTTGATGATACAGAGACTAAATAAACCCATAAGGGAACACCTTCTTCATTTGGTAACCATTATTATTATTATTACTGTGCTGTTAGATGGACATTTCGTAGAGACCATATTTCATGCAGTAGTTATTCAAAGTTGCTGTCAAGTCGGACAATACACACCGAAATGGGTTGGGTCCCCAGCCACTAATATGTTACGGGCACATGTTTGTGACTTGAATTTCAAAGGTAACTTCTCTCCCGGTAATATAGACGACTAGACATCTCACACGGTTTCAGTTATTGCTACGCTCAATAAATTCAGACAAAGCTTGATGAATTTGTAACATTATTTTGTGCACTTAAAAGATATATTGATTCAGCCTTTTAAGATGCCCTGTTACTGATCATATGGATCCTCTTCTCTCTATATGGTCTAAGAGACGTGGAAGATCGACCTTCACCGATCTGATAACTCGATAAGACATACATGAATGTGTGTGATGAGAACACTTTTCGATAGGCAAGTTAGCATAGGCTTATTTGTTTATAAATTATATTTAATAAAAATATGTCTAATCGAGTTATCAGATCGGTGAGGATCGATCTACTAATAGTAGAATAATCGGAGCTGAATCCACAATACTATTCCACTGCGGATTACCGGATATAACAGCTATAAGTTACGATTGCTATAAGTTGTATATGATAACAATCGGGACCGACAGCTTGACGTACTCCTCGAGCCACAGTGGGGCGACCCACAACAACAAAGACACCCACAAAACGTGATATTAATAAATATGTTTAATATACTCAGTTTTTTTTATCATTTGCAGGTATAAAGGTAGACGACTCTATGTTTGTGTTTTAAGAAACAACTGACTAATAAATTAAATTATGCATTTATAAATATATAAACATCAAAACTCGGAGCAGTAATCGAAAACACAACCCTGCAGCAGAAGGCCTAGCAACAGCTCTAACCAAAAAATATAATATTATATAGTATCTTATTTACGCATCAATATATACCTAATAGTCAGAACTATTGTCTATAATATTGCTATAAATACTTTTTTGTACAAACAAACTGAATGAGCTGAATGACTGACTCTCTGTAAATAATAAACCAGCGAGGTTTTCGTAGTACTTAAATTGCAAAAATATCATGTATTAATTATGTATTGTTATGCCAATGAATTAAAAAATATATAGTGGTAAACAATTAAACTAATTATGCCTTGTGATATTAGTTTATGTATAGAGATATGCTGTACCGACGACGAGTTCAGCTTGCGAGGTTTCTCTGGTTTTACCTAAGTTCGGGCTAGTTTTCGTTGACATGTATAGAGCTTGTACGTGACATTTACAATATTTTAGAACGTGCCTTTGCTATTCGAGACTCTTCTTCTTATATATATGTAGGTATTATACTTATGTAGCATATTTGAAATTGGCAATCCTCAGAAACTATAGATATATACGTTCAATTTATAATAATCACCTTACGATAAATATATAAAATATATTATAATAGACATGATTAAAGTATAAATTATTACTATTCAAAAAAGCCGCGATTAAATTAGGTTCGTGAATGTATTTTTTATTTATTAAAAAAAAAGAAACATAAAAGAGAATGAGAGAATTGAGAATAAATCCATCATTTCAGTCAGAGTTAAAAAAATGATCATAAATAAAGCAGATTCACTCTTACAATTTGGAATAACAAAATTAAATAACATTTTCAAACAACATTCTTTTCTCATGTTTGTTGTTCTCTTATATTATTAAAAAAAAAATAATAATTATTTATCAATTTTTTAATATAATAAAACAACTATCAGAATACATTAAACCAAACGAATAAATTTAAATTACAATATAAACGCTGTATAGTTTAATACAAATATATTAACATAGATAAATAGATATATTTGTATGACTGTGCTAAACGACGTTGTTGATTAACAAGCCGATTGACATTTATGCACGATAATTGTTCTAAAGCTGTTGGTATTGTGAATCTCGTCACCCGAGCGATTGGCAAACAAACGGATGCTGACATGAAACGAATTATATTTAACAAAATATATTTATATGTTGAATATAATATTTTTTTAATGTATAAACAGGTTATAAATACATTACCTTTAAAGATTTTCTGAAGTTATATAAGGACATTTCAAAGGTTTTTCAATAAATATACGTACCTATGACATTTACGAACGTCTAGTGTAAACAAGTATAGATTAACAAGTGTGAGTTTCAAGCTGTTGTGTCCTAAAAATATATCGTTCTCAATATTTAAAACTTTATCATAATAACTAAATTTTACAGACCATTAACCCTCAATCTTTTATCATATACATTTACAGACCGCTCGCTGTAGATTATACCACTGTACCAGCGTACTGTACTTTTAGGTATAATTATAGGTAAGAATGTATTTAGTACATAGTGGATGTATCAATTGGTGCCAAGGTGTGTATGTAATAATTACGGATGCATCGCTCCGGGTCAATGCACATCACTCGTCTAATTACATCCTGTCACCCACCGCACGCTGTCGACGGTAAACAAACCGGGAGGTTTCCAAACTTTATTAGTTAAAACGTTTAGCGTAACAAATAGCTATCAATACTCGTATACGTTGCACTAAAATTTAATTAAAATTGACAATTTATATTGATTGATTGATTGGTTTAGTGGGATAATTTATATTAACTTAATCGCAATAAACGATGACACATTTAACAATACTAGATGATCATAACCGAACTAAAGATAATATCTATCTATGACATAAACACACGATCTTCCTTTCCGTTCCTAAGGTAAGCAAATTAGTGCTTGTGCTATAGTTAACAGCAGAATGATTTAGCTACATATTTTTGTAAAACTTCTTTAGAATCGATGTGATTTGAAACTCGATGAAACGAAAATGCATTACGATAAAGAAACACTAAATTTAAAGGAGTCTATGGTCGATGGACTAGCACTAGTCTAAAGAATAATCATAAACAAAACAACTCATTGATTTAAAAAAAAATATTGTTACAATGGCGGTCAGTGGTTAGCCAACGTAGTAATGTAACTATAAATACTAAATTCAAGATTACAAACTAGAAACACTAGCGCTAATTAAACACATAAAAATCGACCACGATACACATCGAGTGTATACTATCACGAAACACGGGAGTATTTTAATAAATCTCCCTAAAATGCCAGTAATAACTGAATGATATTACTGTTTATGGAAAAATGGTTTTTATTTCATGTTTCTATAGCGTTTATTATTATGTTCGGTTATGATTAGTTACTTCCGCACCAAAATTGGATATTGAATTTATAGGAATAATTAATAACATCTTTTTGAGGGAAATAGAAAATTACGTTTGTCGTTCTGTGTAACTGTTAATGTAATGGTCGATTTACATCAGACGAGCGAATGCTCATTCTATCCCCACTACATCAAATTCTTATCAAATTCTTTTAGTGTAAACAGGCGTAGAGCATTCTTTCGTTGTTATATACTTATATAAATACGAGTGTTCGAAGATCAAGAAAGAATGCTCTTGTTCTAGCTCTAGCTCTTTGTTCGTTTGGTCTAAATCCACCCTAATATAAAAACAAAAAAAAACATTACGACATTATGACAGTTATATTACATATTTTATCCTGTTATTTAAAATTACATAGAACTGTATATGTCTTTTCTCTTTTCTATAAAGATAGTAATTAATGTACAGCGGTGGATTTAATATAGATATTATAGAACCCGCCTTTAATCTCTTGTAACACTCAAGAAAAGTCTAAGTTTTTAGCTAGAAGAATGTACGTTTCAAAACCTCAAGCTATGTTCCTACCAAGTTTCATTACTCTCAGTTTAGTATAAAAACACTTAGCCTCGATGAGATCTAAATTAAATACAGCGTGCTAGTTGTGCCATGCGGTTTCACCCGCGTAACTTCCGGTACAAAGTTATTTTTGATCTCCAGTTGTTCTTCGTACAAATTTTCCTACCAAATTTCATTACAACAAATTCAGTGGCGAGTAAGGGATTAACAAATATTCATCCATCAATCTATCCGTCTCACAAACTTTTGCGTTTATGATTGACTAGCCGACCCGTGCCCACTTCGTTGGGCGTTATAATCCATTTCACATAAGAAGGGTACGGTGTTTGTGGTGTTTGATATGTTCCAATACACTCTCACTATTTTCAGCAAATCAGATAAATATAAATGTTTTAAAATCACCAATTAATTTCTAAGGCAAATAATAATGCTTGATTAGATTGAATTGTTGACACGGCACGTCAGAGGGCGCAGGTTCAAATCCTGCTGATTTAAAATCTTTATATATTTTTATCTTTTTCCTTTTATCTTGTCACTCCTGAATAGTGTAGCTTTCTGTTAGCGAAAGAATTTTCATGATCGGATCAGTATTTGCGAAGATTACCCCGTATATACAAACAAAGTTATAAACTTTACCTCTTTAAAATATTAGTATAGATTGGTTCAACCTGTAACATCGCAGTGCTGGGCGTAGGCCTCTTTATCCATGTAGAAGGGAGCTCAATCCAAGTGTCCTGGTGACGAGTGAAAGGTCGGTGCTTGTCCACTTGTCCAAGACACTCAGACTTGAAATAAATACGAGTATTTGTACAAAAACATTATATCTACTCCGAGCGGGAATCGCGTAACCGCTAGCGTTTAGACGCCTACACGGCACACGCACCAAGTACACCCGAGCTGTCGACATTTATTATTACACTAGCTGACCCCGCAAACGTTGTTTTGCCATATATGTTATTAACCTCCGCAACCCCCTCTTGTGGTATGAATTTCGCAAAATCCGTTCTTAGCTGACCTGTACTCGCCAACAGGAATATTCCTACCAAATTTCAAGTCTCTACGCCTTATGGTTCCAGAGATATCGTGATGAGTCAATATATGGGTGGAAATCTCTTTTTAGGGTTCCGTACCCAAAGGGTAAAAACGGGACCCTATTACTAAGACTTCGCTGTCCGTCCGTCCGTCCGTCCGTCTGTCACCAGGCTGTATCTCAAGAACGGCGATAGCTAGACAGTTGAAATTTTCACAAATTATGTATTTCTGTTGCCGCTATAACAACAAATACTAAAAACGGGACCCTATTACTAAGACTTCGCTGTCCGTCCGTCCGTCCGTCCGTCCGTCCGTCTGTCACCAGGCTGTATCTCAAGAACGGCGATAGCTAGACAGTTGAAATTTTCACAAATTATGTATTTCTGTTGCCGCTATAACAACAAATACTAAAAACAAAATAAAATAAATATTTAAGGGGGGCTCCCATACAACAAACGCGATTTTCTTGCCTTTTTTTGCTCGATATCAATAATGGCAACAGGTAGACGCTTGAAATATTCACAAAATACTAAGATGTATTTTTACTTTAATAATAAACAATAAAATTAAAATAAAATTAATATTTAAGGGGGGCTCCCATACAAAAAACGTCATTTTTGCCTATTTTTGCTCTCATACAACAAAAGTGATTTTTTTAGCCGCTTTTTGCCCGATATTAAAATAAATGTACCTAGTCAATGGTACGGAACCCTTCGTGCGCGAGTCCGACTCGCACTTGGCCGATTTATTATTTATATATAGACTATAGCTGTGCCCCGCGGTTTCACCTGCGTTGATTTGAGGGAAAAAAATGCTTTCCTTTTTTCAATAGTATAAGATTTAATTAACTTGATATATTTTCCTTTGTTTACACTAAATAAATTTCTGAACGCACGCATAAATATTTGACCAAAGAGTGTATAACGACTACGTTTTATATTTGACAACCAATATATATTATGTCAATCCGTTTTCATTACTGACATTATTATACATTTTTAAAATGTAAAATACGCCACTATCCGTATATTCTGGATATATGTTGTCGATTCGAAACCTTTATTTAAATACGTTCTTTAATTTTATCGGAGAGTTTAACATATCGACGGGATGAACATTAAATGTTTGACAGTTACGAAACACGAACATAGTTCCATACAAATTTTCATTCCCACCTTTCAACCCCTTACACCCTTTTATTCGCATTAAAAAGTAGCCTATGTCCTTTCTCAGACTCTAGACTATCTGTATACCAAATTTTATTTCAATCTGTTCAGTAGTTTTGGCGTGATTGCGCGACAGACAGACAGACAGACAGACAGACAGAGATACTTTCGCATTTATAATATTAGTATGGATTACTAGTTATTTATTTATGATATTAATAGGATATTAATAAGGCCTGTCATCTAATTCGTGCGATGACATTTGGAAGATTAACGCGTTCCGAGCCATTCGCCTGTCGATATAACTGACAGTAACTTCAAATTACTGCATTATTAGAGAACTGTGTTGCAATTTGAAATTATAGCAATTCGAGAATTCACTTCACCTTTTGTATAGCTCGTTGGCGCTGTTGGCTGTGATCTTGCTTTTTGTTCCGGGGTCTGGCTATAATATTGCCGGTAATTGGTATGGCTGGTATTTATTTAAATACACATTACTTATGTTTTTATCTATCGAAAAATAATAACATATATGTAGATACATATATCAGACAATTGTAATATATTATAACACATTTAGAAAACAATATAACACAAGCCTTAACTTGCTATTTTTAGGAACAGACGACCGTGTACGTTAAACATATTCATTTATTTATTTATTATATGAATAATAGACAAGGAGTCAAGACTCAAATTTAAAGACATATTATATTTTAAACGTTATGTTACGTAAGTTACGTAAAGTTTAAACGGTAACCCATTTATATAATGCGTAATATAATTGAATGGACTGAAGTAGGTCGCAAATCGGACGCTGTTAGCTCAGCGGGCAGGTGAATGAGAATAATTACATTCGCTGCGAAACGTTCTTGCATTCTTCCAGTCAACCATTCATATTACATTTCTGCGAATACTGAACGTTTACGACCAAAACATTGTTAAATGACATTAAACATATCTGATCTATAGAAGCATAATTCCGAACATATTTTTGTTTCTTTTGATTAAATTGTAGGGGTAGCTGTACATCGTACATCGTTGAGAAAACTTGGTAGTCATCCGAACTGTGATTATCAGTAACTTTAATAATAAAAAGTGATCATGAATCGCATTAAAATACTCATCAATAATATCATAAACAATTTTATTATTTTTATTTTTCAGGGTGAAAAGAATTTTAGGGCCTATGCAAACCGCGTTTTTTAAACGCGATACAGACGCGATGCAAACGCGCGTGTGACGCGATACAAACGCGATGCAAACGCGCGTATGTCGCGATACAAACGCGCCGTCGACGCGCGTTTAAATCGATACAAACGCCAACAAACTGCTCTGTAGGATAAAAACGCGCCGTCGACGCGCGTGTCACGCGATACAGACGCGATGCAAACGCGCGTATGTCGCGATAAAAACGCGCGTCGACGGCGCGATTAAAAAACGTGGTTTGCATAGGCCCTTAGTGGTTATGTACGTAGCTACATTTCTATTCTCGGTTGCTATTGATTTGAAAAAATATATTGAAACATCCATTTCATTCATGGCGGAAACTGATTCTAAAATAATGCATAGAAAATGACGAAAATATATTTTATCAATTTATTCTCCATAAATTAATTCATACGAAATATTCAATTCGTATTGAAAGGATTAAAAAAAAACTTTTATCTAGATTAAAAATTTTGATTTATATTTTTTTTAATACGATGCTAAAACGCCACACCCTATATTTGGAATAAAAAATCTTCTTTTTCTTTTTAAAAAGATAGTACACATGCTGGCCAGTGACATTAATGACGTCAGCGTTTCAAAAGAACACAGCTTTCATTTTAGTAAAAACAGTTGAGTTTACAAAGCCCGAAGATACATTTTAAAAGTTTGAACGTGTAGAAATAGGTACCTTCTCGAAGTAAGTCGGTGTGAAGCCTACACTGGAGGCTAGGACGCCTACAATGTTACCTGAACAATGTTTAAAACGTTTGAAGTAATTTAGTTCGCTGCCTTTTGTGCTATTGAAATAAAATTTTCCGTTACGTCGGAGACTTGTTTCTATTATGTATTTATTGGTTAAGCATATTGCATATGTAGGTTATACAGATTGTATAAATACTAAGTAAAACTTATTGGAAGTTTCTTTCTCAATGTGTACTTAGATTTACCTTAGGTTATTGACGTCGACCGAGGGGTGAAATTAATCCCTGCTAATAAATACACTTAAATGTAGATAATAGGTATAATAAATGTAGGTATATCTATTTAAGACATCCGTTTTATTTATACTAATATTATAAAGCTGAAGCGTTTGTTTGTTTGGTTGTTTGTTTGAACGCGGTAATCTCTGGAACTACTGGTCCGATTTGAAAAATTCTTTCCGTGTTAGATAGCCCATTTATCGAGGAAGGCTAAAGGCTACGTATCATCACGCTAAGATCAATAGGAGCGGAGTCCACGAAGACGAAGTCGCACGCAGAAGCTAGTGGTTTATAAAATTCTATGTTAAAAATTATACTTTAGAATTTTAAAATTACTCGTTACTTGGACACTTTGAATACAGTTTTCAATCAGATCGATGTTCAATGCATTATGTACGGAGATTTACATGTAAAAAATATATAATTTAGTTTCTGTTAATATTGTCTTAAGCAAAAGAAATTACAATATATTATAATCGTGAGATTGATTTGTGTGAGGACGTTAAAATAAAATCAAAATCTCAATTAACAAATTCTATTGTGAAATTGTAAGGCTACACTCTACGCCCGCCACGCTTTAGCCGACGGCATCAAGGAATGAGTGACGTAACAGGGTCTACTCGCTTGTGCCTGTCCCGGGTGTCTATTGTATGCTACGTTATGCTAGGGCTCTTGCAATTGACTTGACACTTCTTCCATGAAATGTTTCTGTATTCTATAAATTGTCATCTTTACATATATTGGTCGTTACATTATTTTGACATTGAATACGATTTTAAGACGTTAGTAACAATAAAAATGAATCGATATTGAATTAGTTTTGTTACAGTTTACATTGAAACACTTCCAAAGTATAATTAATCTATACATATAATAAAATGGTAGAAAAGTCAAAACTGTACATTGAATATTTTTTAAAAAGAATACTTGGGGTGTGATCTACAATCGATACCGAAGCCAAAAATATAGTTTTTAGAATTTTTGTCTGTTTGTCTGTTTGTCTGTATGTATGTCCGGGATAAACTCAAAAAGTACTGCATGGATTTACTTCAAGTTTAGCACGAATATTGTTAAGAAGTCGGGTCAGAACATAGGTTATATATTATCACGCTATCACCTACGGGGAACGAGCAGTGAACCTTTATTTCGTCAAATGTATGTCCGGGATAAACTCAAAAAGTACTGTATGGATTTACTTCAAATTTGGCACGAATATTATTAAGAAGTCGGGTCAGAACATAGGCTACATATTATCACGCTATCACCTACGGGGAACGAGCAGTGAACGCACGCAGACGACGTCGCGGGCAGCAGCTAGTCATTTATATTTTACATTTTATTTGTAGGTATGCCATTAGAGAACAATTATATCATAATGTATCGTACGTAAACAAAGAATCATTAAGGAGATGCTGCTTAACCAATGAATTAGCATTGTTAGACAAATGTAATAATAGAATACGGAACCTGATCCCTAGTATTGAAAACTCCGTATTTTTTATTATGTTCGTATACAGTAAGCGAGCCATAAAACGTGCCAAGTTGCAATAATCTAGCAAATAATGTTACTGTTACAAGAAAATGATTCGAAATATGATTGCACAAATGCGTGGATTCATTCAACAAAGAATCGAAATATGTATATTTTATAGTTAGAATAACCGTTCCACTTTTAAAACTGCCATATATTATTTAGTTATACCTATACCACTTATTACTAAAGAAAGTTAACATGGGCCAGCGTACTAAAGGTTTAGAAATTTGGCGACCAATTCCCAAGTATCGTGTTAATTAAACTTCGGTCTTACTTCGTTAATGTGTTTTGTGGCCTGTGGCCTACTTTCGTTCGGCCATTCATCGTGGCATTTTCATTTGGCGCCTAATGTAGCGTAGACTCACCCGCCCCGTCACACTAACGACCGTATCTCGTCACGGTCACACGAATGACAGAAGACTTTAAGTAAAAAAGTAATAAAAAAGTTTTCATATGATGTATACATATCACAACACAAAAGCGTACCTGTTGCGTAAGCCGGTTCGAGATCGTCCTCGTCGTCGGTGTGGTGTCTACTCGAGGCATGTGAGTGTGAGTGGTGGGGCACTCCCACATGCACGGGCTGAATGGGTTGTTCGTAATGTTTGTGGTGGTCCACGTACACTCTGTGGTGGTGCGGACAGGGCGTCGGCGGAAGGTAGTCTGCTAGCGTCCCTCCGCGTGTTAGTGTAGACCCCGCACTTAACGTCCCCCCGCCCGAACACGATGCTAAAGCACTTCTCACTGACCCGAGATCGAGCGAAGGTCTTCTAGAAAGTTCTCCGTAACTTTCACCGAACAGAGCACTGGCTGGCACCGCGTGCCTCACTTCGTGGTGATGAGAGTGACCGCCGTTCGACGACGAGTGAGGCGAGGCGGAGTGATCGCGACTATCTCTCGACGTCGAGGCCGTGTGTATTATGCTTTCTTCGTGTGACTCGAGAACTTCCCTCGCCGTCGGTGGGTTGGGATGCGAGTGTACCACCGAGGTGCCGGCGCGGCGAGGGCTCCGGCCACGATCGGGTAAAACGGCAGACGCTGACCAATATCCCCACGCCATTTTTATATTTATATTCTATTCACCGTTTAACACTGACCACTAGCCATATATAGGAAGACTTAGTTGACTATAGATAAACAAAGCATTAATTATAACGGGGCCTAAGTAGGCGAACCTAATCTCCTTTGACGACACGTTTGAACTGGGTATGTGTTTCGTATTTATTAAAATATGTCCTCTTAGGAAATGCAACACCCCTATCGTAATTAAGATAATGCAATAAACATTTCTCGTGGAATCATACGTGAGATAAGGCACGCGATCCATTTATATAACTCTTTAATCCGCGAGCTCCAGTCGACCGGGCGCGGCGATTGCGGTCCGTTCAATCAGTAGGTTTTTTATTGATTGCACGATCGTAACTTCCGAATGGGGAAACTTTGGCGTTTCGTTGTGGAAGTTTCCGTTGTGGTGCCTTTACATTTCGTTACGAAAGGCGCCCTCAGACCGCGTAATACGTTTTTATCGTGTCTGTTTCTCGTTGTATTTGAGAGGAAAATATTGTATTTCGGTTACGGAAACAAATGAGAGTTTTTGGGGAGCGCCTTCTTGTCGTGTTCGGTTTTATTCGATGTTTATGTGTAAATATGTTTTAGGGTTTATTATGTTCTCTTTTCAATCAAAAGTTGATGAGTTTGTTCTTTTGAATGATTTTATTGCACGAAGTATCGGCTCGGTTTTAACGTTAGATATGGTTAAAGAACTTTATTTCTTACAAATAATTACATTTCACTTACTTGAGAAACAGTTAGTTATTCGTTTCTTTTAATACAAACATATTTGTCTTTCTCGAATCCGATTCTGCCATGTATACATTTCGTAAAAGAAATTGTACATTTCAATTTTCATTTTATAATTTCTATAATACATTAGATAAACTATGCATTAAGTCCGGTCTATGTAAAAAAATACAACGTTGCAAAAAGCGTGCCATGAGTACAAATACGCGGTGAAAAACATTGGGCGTTTTTAGCCAAGTGTAAAATGACAAATCAAAATTCAAACAAACCGACAGAATCAGATATCGCGAGCGGTGATCGAGAACAAGGTAGCGATACGGCGACGACGAAATTAATTCGGGCATACGAATAATCCTGTTATTCGCGACCACTGAGCTTCATTTTATGTCTCATTGAGTCGATAATATCACGGAGTTCCGCGCTAAAGGGGCTGTGAAACATTGAAACTGGTTGCTACTGCTATTTGTATAACGCAGTTAGTCCTTCCGGCGATAATATTACTTCAATTTAAAAATTTCAATCACTTATGCATCTATTCGTATATTCAATAAAATTACTGATAATTTTAAAAATTAATAAACAACATAACGCGCCTTTTCAGATAATTTTAATATCCTTGATATTTCAAGAACTTTATGAATGAGAATTACTAAACCAGAGTATTTTTTTCTGTACTCGTAAGACTTTGACGTAGTCATGAAAATATTGTTTTATTACACTTTAAATCAGTTGACATCACTGCGATGTATAAATGTATACATACAAATAAATCTATACTAATATATAAAGCTGAAGAGTTTGTTTGTTTGTTTGTTTGAACGCGGTAATCTCTGAAACTACTGGGCCGATTTGAAAAAATTTTTCAGTGTTAGATAGCCCATTTATCGAGGAAGTCTATAGGCTATGTATCATCACGCTAAGACCAATAGGAGCGGAGTCCACGCAGACGAAGTCGCGCGCAGAAGCTAGTTAAGAAATAAATTTCAAATGCATGACTTATTGACTTTACAAAACATAATGAAAATACATTACAGGCATTGATAACGTTTACCTATTAATGTTCAGACTACATAGCAAAGGGTGTGGAACAATGATTATTGCTGAACGTCTAGTCTCTAAGCAAACATGTATATTGCACGTATACTGACGATAGTCGGAATTGCATAGTTGCAGATAACGCTGCGGTCGCTCGTCTATCAGTCACGGGCTCAGTAAACAACCGGACAGTTTTATGACATTAATCCGACGAACAAAACTTTTATATCAGGCTTGAAATTATGGGTTATTCTTGACATTCGATCGGCTCTGAAATACGTTCAATTGGTATTCGCAGTCGATTCGATTGGATTGTTTCGTGGGATGGGATTTATTATGTATTTGTTTGTGAATTATTTGTTTGACTAGAAATAAACAGTACCGCTCTTTTTCGTTTTATTTTAAATTAGAAATAGCTCGGTTTTACTTATGTTTATGTATAAATATTGCTGTATTTTATCTCTTAAAATGTTTTTTAAACGAAATTTTTAACGAGTAAATGATATTGTATAATTTACACCTTATACTGGACTGCGTATATCATAACGTACATAGCCGGCTTTAAACAATCTGCAACTTCAGTCTTCAAACAGTCTAAAACCCATTTTGCAATCTAAAATCTACACCATTTGAAACAATTGAAATTAATTACAGTTGGTTCATGTTTTAGCAAAAACTCCAATATCGGAAGATTAAATATACGTGGAACTCAACAGTGGCGTATGAAGAACATCTACAGACAGACTAGCGTTGAATTCAATTGTTAAATTTAAATTTAACTAAACAAAAAATGTTAATCGGTCGATTTTATGAAAGAGAATAAATTAATTAAACACAACCAGAAATACTCGTATTTCTAAATTTATCAATTCTATTGTAAGGTACTAGCTTTATTGCAATACTAGCTTATGCGCGCGACTTCGTCCCCGTGGAATAGGACCTATTCTGTTAAACATGATTTGTGCGAAACTTTAACCGTTTACGCAGCTGCAGCTCTCAAAAGGGAAAAAACCCGATTTTGAAACATTCTTCATTGGTGCTACGCTCCTATTGGTCTTAGCGTGATGATATATAGCCTATAGCCTTCCTCGATAAATGGGCTATCTAACACTGAAAGAATTTTTCAAATCGGTCCAGTAGATCCTGAGATTAGCGCGTTCAAACAAACAAACAAACAAACAATCAAACAAACAAACAATCAAACAAACAAACTCTTCAGCTTTATTATATTATTAGTATAGATATTTCATCTAATAATAAATTAACCAAAATTTACCAATTCTATCCGCCTTAATTTGAATTAGCTGAGACAACTTTTTAGGGCTTAATAAGTGATAGCTCAGCAATTCAAATGTTTTAGAAACGTATTGATTTAAGAGTTCAAGACTCTAGGTCTATACTTACCCTTTCTGTTGTTTGAAGAATGAAATGAACGCTTTAAATATAAGAGATAATAAAATTTGGATCATCTTTGTCTGATGACCTTTCTTGACCATTGATTTAAAAAAAAATTAAGGTTATGCTATATTAAGGTTATCTGTGAAATACCAAGACGAGCCTGGCGCCGTTTTTATTTCATTATTTATTATTAAATACATCAACAATTCAATTGTGACACGGCGCGGCGGTAATCCCAATGATAATGTGACACAATAAGTTCCTTTGAGAAGGGCGCGGTTACAGATTGCGAGGTGAATCTGTGTTTTCGACTTTATCTCACGGAATTCGACGATTTAATATAAAAAAATTTAAGTTTAAAAAAAGTTTGTTTGTAAGTACTCCGAATGTTGATATTTTGGAGAATAATTACTAATTATAAAACGTCACACATTGTTTCACTTGCGTATTTGGCTTTTAATGTTTCTGTTCTCTTTTTATAACAGTACCTGGGTGACCGAGCCTTGCTCGGTATTTTCATTTTTTTTTTTTGTTTTTTGTTTTTTCTCGTTATTTTTATATTTTAATTTTATTTAAATAATAAATCACGAGTGAAATTAAAAAAAAAAGAGAAAAAATTAATCTGGAGACTGAGATTCGAACCCGGGTCAACACGATTTGACACCCGCCGATTACCTAATTACGCTGTTACAGCTATGTTGGCAGTAGTGAAATTAAGCTTCTTATTCTAATGATATTTTTTCATTGCCTAAAAACAGGGATAAAACGACATTTTTTTTAAACGAATCCTAGCTAGATCAATTTTTCGCCCCCGAAATCCCCTGTATACTGAATTTCACGAAAATCATTGGAGCCGATTCCGAGATTGAGATTCTATATATATATACAAGAATTGCTCGTTTAATAGTATAAGATACTAGCTGCCCGGACAACTTCGTACTGTCTGTTATGTTTTTTTTTTTAGTATAAAAACCTTCCGTGGGATTTAAGGAACATAGGATAAGGTCGAGCCATTCTCCAGCTATGCGCTTAGCAACAGTCATTTTTATTACATAAAAAAACATATTTAAAGTTGTGTTGCGTCCAGAATAATAAGTCGTTGCTAAGCAACAGAGTACAGTATTACTAGGTGACACTTTATAGCGAATGCCAGTATAAATGGACATATTATATATATGACGATATATGAATATATTATAAGTAATAAATTTTAAAAAGATACTTTCAGAACTCATTTTAAAATAAGTTTTAAAATAAGATATCTCTTCCGTACAATCCCAAACAAAGACATATAAGATTTACTAAGATTTATTCTAGAAAATTAACTTATATAACACTAATTTTAGTAGTTTGTCTTAGGATAATTGAATATCATTAAAGACGTGTTAATAAAATAAAATTGTTGAAACGTTTAATTTGTAATTTTAACAAGTTTTTGTTAAATTACGTAATAAAAAAAGAACATAAATTGTACGTAATCTAATTTCAAGTTCATTGATCCTAAAAACCCGCTAGCACGTAAATGTTTTAATGGCAATAAAATTGTATAATTTCAAGTAAAAACATGTAACATTTACGCGTGTAAATCACGTGAATCAGAAGGGCTCAATAAGCTCTCGTGACGAAGGTACCGCGTGATGAGGGATTTCAACATTAATACAGCTTTACAAGTTTAATGTATCAACTTATAAACAGCTGACTAATAACTAGCTTTCTGCTCGATTAAAATTATCCCGTTAAAATATAGCCTATGGTCACTTATGGTGAAAGAATCCTTATAATTCGGGAGTTTTGAGTTTATTCATAACGAACATTTAAAAATACAAAAATTTCGTCTTTATAATATTGGTATGTATAAATGTGCGCGTTTAACATAAAATGAATTTTAAGTAGACAGATTAGGTGATTTTTGAAGTGTAACTTCTTTAATCGCATGAGGGGTAAAATTTTTACAGATCAAACGCGTCACGGGTCACGAGTCACGAGACACGAATTTTTAAACGATCTATATCACGTTGAATACACCGATTCTCGTCCGATCACCGAAGTTAAATAACGTCGGGCGCGGTCAGTACTTGGATGGGTGACCACCTGGGAACACCGCGAAACAAAAAGCCAACCAACGTCTGGTTGGCTTTTTGTTTTTTTTTCAATTCGTTTTTTGCAATTAGTTTTTTTAATTAGTTTTTTTGAATTAGTTTGCTAAAGAAGTTAAACTTCTGACATGTGTACTTTGTACGCACATAATTTTATTTTTGTTACTGCGCCATTTGTTTTTGTTTCTACCGCTAGGGTTGCAGACATGCATATTGTCAGTCTGATGGTAAGCGATTACTGTAACGTATGGATAAATCTTACACCCGCTGTCAACACAGTGGATCCTCAGGAGCACTGACCACCACACACTCAACAGAAACACAATACTGCTCTATAAAACAGCATTATTTGGCTGTAATCTTTTGTAAAGTAAAAGAACTTCACCGGGCGTGTTGCTCCAGCCCGCCATTTATGCTATTATCAACACATTCCTTGACAACTAAGAATATATTATTAATTAAGATCAAGGTTACGTGGCTTACACGATGCTGATTAATCAATTAACTGGTGTATTAATTAGCTAATTATACTGGTATACTGTAGTAAAACAGTTTTTGAAGTAATCTTTAGAACGTAGACGATTAAACAATTATTTTAAAGTATTTCTTTTCGTAAATACTTAATTCATAAAATTGTACAAGTGGTTTTCATATAATAATAAATATGTTGTCACTAAACTTACTGTCGTTAATTGTACACAATGATTCTATATAGGTCATGGAATCAACAACAAATCAACGACTTACTCAAAAACAGTGTTACTGAAACTTGAACGAACGTTTGAAATACTAAAATTATATAAGACTGTACAGGCATTTGAGAAGCCGCGAGCCGTTTGAATGGTACTGACGTTCTAAGCCTCTTCAGGCTTGTGTGGTTGCACACGATTTGAAACAGGATTATATTACGGGTACCCGTAAAGTTCGCAACTATTTTCAAACAATCGTGAAAGAAATATTTTTTACTCTTACTTCGAAATCCTTTTGAAATTCAGGAAATATATTTGTATTACATTATGTATTAGATGACGAAAGAAAATATTTACCGTGTTTTATTAATTTATATACATCGTTTGTCTAGTCGCCACTAAGCAGGTATTCAAAGTACCTGTTTTATTTTATTTTTGATACATCTCAATAAATTATTTCAAGCGAAAGATAAAATATACAATACAAAAAAAAATCTAGTCTAAATTATGAGCGAACTTATAAAACAAAAAAAAAAGATATTTTTATGACACTCAGACATCCCATAAACGCAAAATAAATAAGTACTGACCACTAATTCTATCCCACGAGTTGTCGACGATCAATTTCGGTAATAATAAGAAAATATTGTCGAATACCGTCTCTATCTCGGGCCACAGAGGGCGTATAGTTTCTTAGACCATACATAATAAAACAAGGCTAAGGGACGGGCAGCGCAAACAAATGGAAATTTCATGTATGTTAATATTTAGGATGCGATGAGAGCGAGCACGCTTGGACCTATTCAAGATGTATAGGGATTGTGGATTGTGTTATTGGGTTAGGACGACTCGATGGTTTAATACTGAAAGGGACTTCACGATGCAGATACTTGTCAAACATTTTGCTTGTTCTATTTCGTGACTAAAATATATTTTAAGCGGACTACGCAAAAGAAAATTTGGCCTTCTTAGTTCGCGTATTCCAGTTCTTAAGGTAACTTTATTCGTACGTATTGTGTGTAACAACAATGACATATTTTTTAATTTACACCAAATGCATATAAATTAAAATGAATCGCTAAATGGTTGCTAAACGCAAGACTCGAGTATGGCTGAATCGATTCGGCTTTTTATAAGTTTATTAATACTTTATAGATAAATTTATACGGAATGAATTATTTAGTAATTTAGGAAATTCAGTAACAATTAGTAGAAAAAATAGTAAAATTTATAATCTATAATAATTATATATTATCCTATAATATGATATATTATTTACTTTTATCATTACCTACATCTAACTTTATATAATTATAGACGATAAAAGTAAACAAAGCGCTAAGCACCACTATAATTAGCGAAATCTCTAAACAAAGTCTTCATCAGACTTATAATGCTTATCCCTCATAAGATGAAACGGAACCTTTTTATTTAATAAAGTACACCGTTCACGCTGAAGTCTAATTGGCTTTTATCTTACGCTCCCTTACCTGTTATATTGGAAAGAAAAAAAAATCACGCTTCACGTTCTTTCCTAAAATAATTTGCGCAGTACATTCTGGTAGAATTGCTTTATGAAGTAATTTCATTTCGTTAAAGGAAATAAATCCGAATGTATTATACGTTTACATTTAAAGTAACATACATACACAATACAACAAAATTCTTTGTAATTGATATTGAAAAGAATACGAAATATAACCAAAATGTAGGACTATCCGAAAACTATGTACGTCAATATTAGACGGTATGATTTCTGAAAATGCCTTTTACTTAGTGCGATCTTTTTTTGATGAACGCAAAACTACACTTGTATATCCATTTCTTCAACACGCTAGTAAATTTTTAAGATCTTCAACTGAGGTAGGGCAAAGTACGTAATATCCTGCTCAAAATCTGGAGTTGATTTACTTAAGTAGAATTTTAAATATCTTTATATCACTGTCATACTACTGCTATCTAGCTCTAGGTACTCTACATTTTCAAAACTAAAATTTCGTAACATAACTGTGCATGTTAGATTATTATTAATGATTTTTCAAACCCGACACTTTTAAAGGTTTTATTTTATAACTTCTTAATTGCCCGACAGTGGTGGTGCAAAATGTTGGTTTATATGAATATAAAGTACAAAAATTAATTCTTACTAAAATAGTTGTGATTATGACTTCCTTGAGAAGAATATAAATACACTAAAATTTAGTATTGTCTGTTCTGTTCACAACTACGTTTTGAAGAGTTAACATTAATTTATATCTTTGTGAATTCCTAGTGCTAGTTAAATTAAATAAAATATTTAAAAGTGAAATGAAGTCTTTTAGTTAATAGCCCAACAGGTTATGGGCCCAGAAGCTTTAACATCATACGATCTTGTCGAAACATTATTTTTTTTTATCTACCTACATTTAATCATCAAGAATGGAAAATTTAAAATCAAAAAGAAATATAGCACAATTTAATGGCGAAAAGTATAGTGTTTGGAAATTTAGAATACGCGCACTACTTAACGAAATGGACGTTTTAAAAGTGGTTGATGAAGAACCGCCGAATAAACCTTGCCAGGACTGGGAGAAAAACAACCGAATTGCAAAAGGTATTATTGTTGAATATCTTTCTGACTCATTTCTTGGTTTCGCTAAAGAGGAGAGCTCAGCTCGACAAATTATTACAAGTTTGAACGCAATCTATGAACGTAAAAGTATAGCGACGCAGTTGGCGTTGCGCAAGAAATTATTAGGCTTGAAATTACAAGGTGACACACAATTAATAAAACATTTTACAATTTTTGATGATTTGGTTACGGAATTGTTAGCAGCAGGAGCTTATTTAGACGAAACTGATAAGGTGTCGCATTTATTACTTACACTTCCGAATACCTATGACGGCGTTATTACTGCTATAGAAACTTTGTCGGAGGATAATTTAACCTTGTCATTTGTTAAAACGAGATTGTTGGACCATGAAGTGAAGCTAAAGAATGAAAGTAGAGATACAAGTAATAAAGTACTATATATAGAAAATAAAAGAAGAAAATTGGAAAATGAAAAACCGCTAAATAGCTATCAACAAAATTATAAATTTAATTCAAAAAGGAAGTTGTACAAATTTACAAAGTGTCATCATTGTGGAAGAAAGGGTCACGTTAAAAAGGATTGCTATTATTACAAAAGAGTAATCGACAGAAAAGAAGATCAAAAGAAAAGTACACGGACAGTTCAAGCAATTGATACAACTCGCGAGCCAACATCGCAAGCTAATACTTTTTCAGGTTTTGCATTTATGATGGGACGCCAATTCTTGGGACAAAGTACACAAGAAAATAAATTAATATTTTTACTAGACTCTGGGGCATCGGATCACATTATTAACAGGGAAGATCTCTTTATAAATTCTATTAATTTACAGGTTCCGATCAAATTGTCTGTTGCTAAGCACAATGAATTTATTTCAGCTACCAAAAGAGGAAATATTAATGTCATAAGTGACATGAATGTGCAAGGAGTTCTCGAAGATGTGCTCTTCTGTCGTGAGGTGCCATACAATTTATTATCCGTTTCAAAGATGCAGCGAGCTGGAATGACGGTCATCTTTGGTAAAGATGGCGTACAAATAATTAAGGACGGTAAAACCATAATACGAGGTAAGAGTGTAAATAATTTAATAGTTGTAGAATTCTTATTACCTAAAAATTGTCAATTAATTTCAAAATTAAATAGTTATGAGTTATGGCATCAGCGCTTGGGCCATATTAGTAAAAATAAATTTTTAAAATTAAAAGGTCAAAACATGGTCGATGACTTAATACAAATAGAATCTGTAATTCCTAATGATTCTTTATGTGAGGCTTGTATTAGTGGGAAACAGTCAAGGTTACCTTTTAATAAAACTAAAAATAAAGATCATGTTAATCGGCCATTGTTCATTGTACATACGGATGTTTGTGGACCTATCACTCCTTCTACCCTCAACAACAAAAATTATTTTGTGTTATTTGTAGATCAATTCACTCATTACTGCGTAACGTACCTAATAACATATAAATCGGATGTGTTTTCGGTTTTTAAAGATTTTGTTACAAAAAGTGAAGCAAAATTTAATTATAAATTAGTAAATCTTTATTGTGATAACGGTGGAGAATATTTATCTACCGACATGAAAAATTATTGTATTGAGAAAGGAATTACTTACCATTTAACTGTACCACGAACGCCACAGCAGAATGGTGTTTCAGAACGAATGGTTCGAACTATAACTGAAAAGGCTCGTAGTATGTTAAATGGTGCGAAATTAGAAAAAGTTTTCTGGGGTGATGCCGTATTAACTGCAGTATATTTAATAAATATTACACCAACAAGGGCTTTAAAAGAATTTCGTACACCATTTGAGTTATGGCATAATAGGAAACCTACAATAAAATATTTAAAAGTATTTGGTTCCACCGTTTATGTCCATAACAAAACCAGTACATCAAAATTTGATGACAAATCTTGGAAAGGTATACTGGTAGGCTATGAACCAAATGGTTACAGAGTGTGGAATGTAGAATGCGAAAAATATGTTACTGTAAGGGATGTTATTATTGATGAGACAACTTTTATGGAAACCAGGCCAGTTATAAGGCTTGAAAGGAATAGTAAAGAATATTCCTGTAATGAAACTGATGCATTTAAATCAGTGTTATTAAAGTCTCAGGAGCCTAGTAGCTCTAAATCAGATGCCAATAAATCTGATGAAATATATAACAGTCCCATAAAAATTCGCAAGGTTAATAGTAAAGATGTAACTTCACAATTAAGTAACAATCAAAGTGAAAACTCAGATAACACACAGGAACTTAGAAGGAGTGATAGATTAAAACATAAGCACCCTATCCGTTATGATGAAATTGAAAATGATTATCTAATGTATGTAGGATGTAATATACCTAATTCGTATAATGAAATAGAATTTCGTGATGATAAAATCTTATGGGAAAATGCTATCAAGGATGAATTAAATTCACTTTTAATCAATAATACTTGGACTTTAGTCCCTAAGCCAATAGGTAAAAATATTGTAGATTGCAAATGGATTTTTAATATTAAAAATGATGAATTTGGGAAACCTTTAAGATATAAAGCTAGATTAGTGGCTAGGGGTTTTAGTCAAAAATATCTTAGCGATTATGATGAAACTTTTGCACCAGTTGCCAGAATAGCTAGTTTTCGTTTTGTTATTGCCTTTGCTAATCAATTTAATTTATTAATTCACCATTTAGACGTAAAAACTGCATTTTTAAATGGTGAACTAAGTGAGGAAATATATATGAAGGTACCTGAAGGTATACAAAGTAAAGATAATTATGTATGTAAATTAAATAAAGCTTTATATGGTCTTAAGCAAGCGGCGAGATGCTGGTTTCAAGTTTTTGAACAATTTATTAAAGAAAAAGGTTTCCAAAATTCGTTAGTAGATAGATGTATATACATTTTAGATAATGGGAATATAAATAAAAACGTTTATTTAGTGTTGTATGTTGATGATTTAGTGATAGCTTGTGGTGATATTATTATAATGAATGAAGTAAAGAATTATTTAATGAGAAAATTTCAAATGACTGATTCACAAGATATCAAATTATTTCTTGGTATTAAAGTCACTAGGGAAAATGATTTATGGTCTGGTCAGGTTTTCCCTGGTTTTCCTGATCCTTGGCAACAAATGTTGGGCCATTGTAAATGTAATTTTACTCCCAGGGTAGCAGCACTAGGAAGATAAGATTAATATGATATATATAAATGTGTATTGTAATAAGTAAGGATTAATTTTTGAGGGGGCGTGTTGGTTTATATGAATATAAAGTACAAAAATTAATTCTTACTAAAATAGTTGTGATTATGACTTCCTTGAGAAGAATATAAATACACTAAAATTTAGTATTGTCTGTTCTGTTCACAACTACGTTTTGAAGAGTTAACATTAATTTATATCTTTGTGAATTCCTAGTGCTAGTTAAATTAAATAAAATATTTAAAAGTGAAATGAAGTCTTTTAGTTAATAGCCCAACACAAAACAGTGGTAACAAAAGGCGGACTCAATGTCAATCTCTCATAATATCACTGTTTTGAATCTAAACCAGTTAAAATCAACTGTATTACCGTATGTTCCAATTTCCGATTTAAAGAAAACATCTTCAAGCTAACGCGTATCAATATATCAATCGATAATCGTAAATGCCGATTTCGCAATGATAATAGCCCCCGGGCTAAGCTTAACGGTAGTAAATACGAACGCAAAACCGAGTAATTAAATTGCTCGAACGTGTAATAAACCTTATGGTTCGCTTTTGTATGAGCTGATATTGTTCAGAATCATGTAGGTACTATTTCAGGTTATACGTCAAAGGGGTTGTAAACTGGTCTCAGGGTAGTTGAGCTTGACTTTGAAGAGATAGCGCTATGGAAATGATACGCCTAAGCAGTGAGTCTAATCTGTAAAATACTCTCTTGGGTCATATTTGACTATATAAGTAACATATGGTCAAGGATGAAAGATATCTACGAATTGAATTATCAAGGCCGATATTTCGGTTTCGGTATCAGTTCCTTTGGAAAAAGCAGTTTCGGTGGGACACTAACTAAAACAAAACGATTACTAAAATCTCCGAATCGAGATTCTTCTAGAATTCTATATTATAAAATGATTGTTTAGTTTGCTATTCTATAAATGTTAAATAAATAAAATTGGAATACTTTGTAATAAATCCATTAACGTTGTTCTTATGACTGTCATATATAAACGTTAAAAAAAAAACTACAGCAAAATTTCTCTCATATTAGTTTCTATTACAATCGAAACCTTCAACATTCATCACTTTCCATCAATTCAGTGTTCTATGTTTATTACTAACGCGTTGCGTGTAACCCCCTCGCTTGACCTGAATGTAAAACACAGGTGAGCTATGTAATCCTAGAATACCTAGGTTTATTAACAATACTGGATAGATAACGATAGAATATCTATTGTGGGATGATGATTTTTTAACACTAATATATCATCAGAAATCTAAACAATTTAGTAAGTTAGTATTACTAAAATCATTTATAATATACAATTAATCCCGACATATCAAACAAAAAAAATATATATATGATAAACTACAGATCATAATTAGAATTCTATATTTATTCAAAATGTTTTCAACAGGATTTTTTGTAATTGAATAACGAAATAATTCAAAAAACTTTTTACACAAATTATAACCATTGTATCTGAATGATATCTAGTGGGTAGTCAGAGGTTGTTTTTTTAATTGAATTACTTTTTATAGACGGTGTGGTGACACGCACATCCTTTTAGAAATTAAATGTCGTAAAGGGAACGGGGAAACTTTTAATTCGTAAACCACAAATCACACAATTTTGACTTTGTTAAAATTTTCAAATTAATACACAATTCTCTGAAACGATTTATAAAGGACATTTATTTCCGGTAAAATTAGTGTATAAGAAAAGGAAAAAACAAAACTACCTAAAAATGGAGTTGAATTATTAAACTACGTATAGTAGTTAGTTGACTGAAAAACAAACGTGGCAAAAATAAGTATTTTCAAATAAAAGCTAAAAGAAACTTCTTATAGAGTCTTTTGCAATTGCTTGAAACAAAAAAGGTATAGTTATGAACATAAAATATCCATCAATAAATTATAAATATATAATTATAAGAGTATGTACGTCTAAACATTTTTTTAACCTATTGAGTTTCTTGCTGATGCTGCAGCAGAAGCCACATTCCGAATCATTGGTAGCCTTATCCAACCTAACAGTAACTATAACTGAAAAATAAACTGTTAAGTTGATGTACTATAAAAGGACTATTAAGTCCTTTACAAGCGTACTGAATAATTTGATTTTTGATTTCAATTTGAAACTACACTTCATTTGATCGATTAATAAACTAAATACACAATACAGTATTTTAAACTAAAATGTTATTTAATTACTACTACGAGCAACGCGCGTCAACTAGCTCCTCAATTTGTTTTAGAGTCATCGAGTTTTAGTCTAGAGAGTTTAATTAAGCACTAAACGGCTTTTGTTGAAATTAGACGGTATTAGCAGCTTGCGGGGAATTATAACCGCTCGAAGGCATTCGTTACATTTAATATCATTCATTTATTATATAGAAGTATGAAACAAAGGAATGTGTTGAATATGTGGCGTTGTTTCTGAAACGTAAATTGTCTACGAGTTATATTACAAGGCTGATGAGTTTGTTTGTTTGAAGGCGGTTATGTAAAAATCCATTGAGCTATATAAACATTTTCTTCATATAATAAAGCCTGTTTAATCTATAAATTACGTCAAACAAAAGCAGAACGATTAACGTCAACGACTATGTTAAATATTTAGAAATCAAGAAACCATATGAAAAATTAGTACAAATGCACTAATTTATGTTAAACTAGCCGCCGACCTGTGCCCACTTCGTTGGGCGTTAATTTTATTTTTGTGATGCAATGTAAAGTTTTCACCTCGCTCGCATTTCTTCGACTTGATCTACTAATATTTTTCATTGAATTTTTTGTTAAATAATAATAAAATATAGCCTATGTCACTCCTGAATAGTGTAGCTTTCTGTTAGTGAAATAATTTTCATGACCGGATCAGTATTTGCGAAGAATACCCCCTACAAACAAACAAAGTAAAAAACTTTACCTCTTTATAATATGTATGTATCAATATTATAAATTATCGTAAAATGTCTTATACGTTCTCTCTATAAATTAAGTTAGCCGTAGGTACAAAACAAAATAAAATTTATTTATTTTACAAAAAATTAAGTTAAACAACATTTATGTTATGAGTTGTTTAGGTTGTTTCGTTGAAATGATTCACCACCAACAAAATATTATCGCGTTTTCGTGACTCGAGAACATATCGGTCGAGTTTTTCCACTTACTCACTTCATGTAGAATTGTAGACGTTAGCCCTGTTGCCTTTAACTTCAACAAATATAAGAACTACTTTGTCAAAGAATATATTTTTTTAATTGATGAAATCACTTAAATTAATATTTTAGTTCATTTCTATAAATACAATTATAGATGCCATTTATGTGTATTATGAATCAACCACTGGATGGATTTAAAGTAAGTAATTTCAATTTTAATTTGAAGACAAAAGTAACGGTTTTATTAAAATTTGATAATTGATTATGTTTTTATTTAAATATCAAAAACAATTGAAATTTATTATCGATATGAACAGGTTGAATAAGTAATCTTTTAATAAAGTATACTTAATATTACTTGTTAAATAAGTTCAGAAATTCTCAAGTTACGATAGGCATCCATACCTTGCAATAAACATACAATAAAATCAGAGACAGCTAAATTCATTACTATTCGTTTTTTGCTAATTGGTATAAAATTGTTCTAATAAATCTATAAATATAAAAATGAATGTTTGTCTGTATGTCCTTAATAGAATCGTAAACTATGCATTTGATTATGTCATGATCTTCAGCAAAGTGTTGTTGTGCATGAGCCCACAAAGGTTTCTGAGATGGTACGACCAATAAAAAAAAGCGAAGCAACGCGCGCAGGGTACGTACGCAGGGCTAATATTTATATAAATTTTGATTTATCCACGTATATATAATATAAAAATATCTAATAAAAAAAAATCATAAAAACTTACCAAGATTGATGATGTTATTGTTTTATTATTGATTGTGTTTGCTCGCAAACGGAAAAAAAACCTTCAATTACATCGACCAGTAACACAACGTTGGTAGACGAAAAAATAGTCAAGCAAATACGCATTTATCAGAGATAATTTGAAAAGTACTTGTCAGACTTGATTAAATTTAAATCGGACCACAGGACAAGGACCACCTTTCGATTAAAATAAGAATCATAGAAATTGGTCCACCTAGTAAGAACTTCTAAAATAACACATAAAAATAAAAAAATCAAATCAAATTGAGAACGTACTCCTCTTTAAGTAATTTATGCTAAAATACGCAGTTTTGTTATATTGTATTACGAAAAACTAAAGGCTATCTTTTTTCTTTGTATTTACGGAATAATTTCGAGAGTTTTGTATTTGTTACTGTACTAAAAATTTCGAATAAAATTCTATATATGTATTCATTATTAATATCAATATCTGTGACAGACAAACAAGAATACGCGTGAAAAATCACGCGTGATGACTAGTCTACAATATAATATAGGACAATAGTTCAAAGGCATTCAAACAAAGCTCCGAACAAACTAGCTTGTAATGATTCCATTATAACTTTTTTTTTCTATTTTACTAAACAATATACCACAATAAGAAAACGCAAACCTACATTCATAACAAACAATTTAACGCTACTTACACAGTACTCAAAACGGAATATGAATATAGGGCAACAAAGAAAAATATTGCGTATGCACATATTGAGTAACAATTTATGATAATACCTCAAAATTGGGTCAAAGGATTCTACGCAAGGGTATACGGAGGAATTGAGACTAGGTATAGTCAATTTGCAAGTACAGAAATTTCGCAGTCAACTGGACGATATACATAGATCGAGCAGCTAGTCTTTTCACTGGACATCGCCTTCAAATAAACACCTAAACAGCAATTAGGGGAGCAGTAGAACATAACGTTTAATGGTAAACTAAAAGACTCAAGGACGTTCAGCTTTCTAGTTGAACGTAAATTTTCGACGTTGCTTGTATTTCTAATAATGTTTAAATAACATATAATATAGATAACAGCGTGGTTGTAGCAACTGATGTATTCACCAACAGCCTCGTGTGGTCTAAGATCCGAAACAGCTAAATATTCCCTCATCTGTTAATTAGATGAAACAATTTTTTATAGGCTGATTTCAATATTGTGAATTTATAAAAACATCCTCTGCCTGCTGCAATTTTTTTTTATCTTTTCCTGTTTGGTCCTGCTTACTGCTGACTGAGGTTACTGACCTGGCTGCAGGTAAATGTAGCAATCATAGAGACGGGTGCCTACTACAGTCAGGTATATAATGTAAAATATTAACGGTTTAAGCTTAATTAACACGAGAGGGAAAAGATTAAAAAAAATAATTGCAGCAGGCTTATGGTGGCAGAGGTTGTTTTTATAAATTCACAATATTGAAATCAGGCTATTAAAAATTGTTTCCTCTTATTAACAGATGAGGGAATATTTTTTTATATCCCGGATCTTAGACCAGTGTATAATCCCGTCACAAGACAACTGTTTCTATTTTCTAATGTTTGCCGTAATCTGGACGTTAGTTATCACTTATAGTGATAACTAACGTCCAGCTATTCAAAAACGGTTATTTACTATATTTTATTTTCATCTGACTTTGACGACGCGTTGGCGCAGCGGTCACAGCACTGGCTGTCGCGCTGGCGGTCGCGGGTTCGATCCCCGCTCACGATAGACATTTGTATTGGCAATATAGATGTTTGTCGTGGTCTGGGCGTTTGTGGTTGTGTATTGTGTTTCCGGACCCTCGACACAGGAGAAAATCCTACTGGGGGCCGTTGAGTGTGAAGCGTTTATTTATCTTGCGGAGCTCGATAGTTCGACATTTGCTACGAACGTCTTGTTCACGTAAAGCATGGTAAATATCCCGTTTTTTAATAATTTTAGCAATAAAAATAACCATATGTTAATTTAAAATCTTGTTAGTGATATGTTTTGGGTGTTTTCAGACTCATGATTTTATCATCCTATTGGAATCTAGTAAATGTAAGACGTTTATTTATTATTTATACTAATTCAATGTCACGGTGTTTTGTATCAAGCGTTATGCCCCATCCACACGCTTGACGAACAATGGCGAACAGCGAACAGCAAACAGCAAAAACGGACGTGTGGATGGGTGTTTGTCGTTGTTCGCCTGTTCGTGTTTGTGTTCGGCAGTGTTCGGCATCGGTGTCGGTTTTTCTTCACAGATCAAAGGATGTTTGGCAAACAGTTCGCGGTGTATCCACACGTTTGGCCAACGATCAGTATGCGCGCGAGCTTCACGGGTGGTGGACGTGTCGCAGCTTAGAGTACATACATTACTTGTCGCAGTTTTTGGCGCGTTATTTACAGCCTTTTAGTAACTCAAAATCATGTTTTAATATTGTTTGTGTGACGTCATGTAAAGGTTTTATTTCTTCATTTAAAAATATTTAAATGAATTATATTAAATTATTATTCGATAAATATTCGTAAAACAGTATATTTACTTTATACAGTATATTTACTATTTACTTTAACTGAGGTAGGGCACAGCAGGAAATTTCCTGCTCAAAATATGGAGCAGCCCGACTGGGGTAGTACCTCGACCTTACAGAAGACCACAGCTAAATAATACTGTTTTCAAGCAGTATTGTGTTCCTGTTGGTGAGTAAGGTGACCAGAGCTCCTGGGGGGGATTGGGGATAGGGTCGGCAACGCGCTTGCGACGCTTCTGGTGTTGCAGGCGTCTATAGGCTACGGTAGTCACTTACCATCAGGTGAGCCGTACGCTTGTTTGTCGACTTAGTAACATAAAAAAAAAAAAAAAAAAAAAAAAAAAAAATTTATTTTACTAGTACAGTAGTAGTTAGTTACAGTAGTAGTACAGTATATTTATTTTAGTAGTATTAAGTACATTATAGATTTTATCCGTCCGCCATGCCGCCGCGTTATTCGTCCGCCGTGTTTGCCGATCCACAAAATACTAACACGTTCGTCAAGCGTGAGGACGACTGTTTGTGTTTGATGATTGTGGTCGGTGTTTGGAACTTTGTTCGTGTTCGTGGCGAACACCAAGCGTGTGGACGGGGCATTATGTTGAACGTTTTAAATTTGAAAATTCAGAGACATACTAGGCATGTTGTGGAATGGCCTTGACAATACAAAGGCCGACTGAAAGACGTTGACTGTGACATAAATATTACAGAGAAACGTGGTGTTTTGAGAAATTTATTTTATGTAAAAACCAAAAATAAATAG
Source organism: Melitaea athalia (assembly GCA_905220545.2). Classification (NCBI taxonomy): domain Eukaryota; kingdom Metazoa; phylum Arthropoda; class Insecta; order Lepidoptera; family Nymphalidae; genus Melitaea; species Melitaea athalia. Next base: position 4,078,865 of record HG992193.1, read on the forward strand.
GTACAGTTTGTTGATAAGCAATAATGAACATGACTGTACGTTGCTTTTTCAAATATTTTAGTGTCCTTAATAGGCTACTACTATAAGAAAACTGACTACTTTAAGAAAATTGGAAGTAAATAATATATTTTCTTTAAGTTTTTTTTTACAGTTCCTACAAATATATAAAAGTAATTAATTATAGAATTGTTGTAATAAGTTTATAACGCAATGAACTATGTACAAATATTTTATTAAATTTATTTAAGAATGTCTGTCTACAAATCCACCAAAAAATATAATTTAAGTGTATTACTACTGGTGTTGCAAATAAGTAGGGATAATTTTTCAAGTTGAAGATAATTTAAGTTGCTTTTATTCGAGTCGTTCTATAAACACTTCCATTTATCACTTTTAAAAGAAAAAACTTTTGTAATAAAAAAATACAACTGGCAACCTTTCAATGCTCGAAATGGCATTGATGCAGTATGTTAACAAAATACAAAAATACAATGACCAATTCTATTCAATTAAATATTTACAATAAATGGATATTTGTATTGTTTGCAAAACCAATTAGTATTTTTATCTTGTTCCTATGTAATTGAATAATCGAAGAGTGCACTAGCTAAGCTTTTCTTTTGTTAAAATATAAGCTCGTTATATTGAAAATTGGATAAAAAATTTTTTAAAAGACTAATTGTATGACTAGAAAACATAATACATTTTTAGTTTTGCTAGTAAATTAACGTAATCTATGTAACAAAATAAAGTAGTACAATAAAGTAAAGTAATACGTCATACACAATGTTACATACTTAATTGTAATGTACTCGTATGTACGCCCGTAACTGTCGAACGACTGCAACTAATTGGATTTTTTTATGTTCTGTATTGTCATAACAAAGTTTTTATAAAAGGAAGTAAAAAAATAAAATCAAAATACTCGAGAAAAAAAATTTGGAAATGTAATATGATATTTAGATGTAAAAAAAAAACATTTAAAGAGAAGCAATTCTTTAAAGAGCCCTTGAAGTACTTCAAGATGTTTGATACTGCGAATATTTATTATCATTACGTCTTATACAATAAAGATAAATTTTATAATTAATATTTCCATGTTCTTTCGATTGCGTTTATTTCATGAATTACAATTACAATTAAAAAATTATAAGACATTTACAGAAAAGAAAAAACGACATAAAGTTCTATTCTCAGATTTTAACCTTTACTACATTCTGCTTGCTGTAAGAATATTTTTTGGACTGCTCATGTTCATAACAACGATGGTGTTAGAACGTTCGAATAGCATAGCAACCATTTCGCCATATTCCAACAACGTTGCAATGATTATTGAAAATGAATGAATGATTGAAGTATACAATATAGACAAGAGTATACTTATAGAACAAAATATGGCCAGTTACAAAAATAGAGTGAGTTTTAAGGAATGTTTTTAGTATAATCTCAGTTTATTTAAGTGGAGTACCGTAGAATGGACGATGAAAGAGAACAGTAATTTTTTTTAAATGAATTAAACTTAAAAGAATAAAAGAAATGGAGAGCATTAGCATAATTCGGTCTAAGACAAAATTAAGTCTAAAGTTAATAAGTGGCGCTAAAGTGCTAATACAAATTTTTGTCGAAATTTCTAATTCCTTTAGCGTCAGAAGCCATTAATTAGGGTAAGGAGTCGTTAAAGACGATTAAAAAAGTGAAGTGGCCGTTGGGAATATAAAAATTCCAAATTCAAATGAAGTTTGTTTATTCATTTATACTGGAGTAAATGCTTTTTACGATTCCTCGAGAACTCCACTCAGCTCTAATTTATTTATCCTTCAAAGTGACGCTTTTTAGATATTTAATGCTCGTAATAACGTTCGTTGTAAAGGATACATAAGAAACACGGTTTTAAATATAAAACAAATTGTAAACTTTGGATGTAAACACGAAAATCTGAAAGTTTAGAGCGTCAATTAAAGACCATAGTTGTAGCCGCTTCGGGCCGACAACAAATCAGGTGTCGCCGCGCGGTTTTAAGGTCAACCAGCACTTTTGTACTGTAAGGTTAAAAAGACCGCGCCCGCAGTCTGCGGATTAACCTATTAAAAAAGAAAGCCACTTCTAACCTCCCTAACACGCTCGGCCCGATACACTATTTACTTCGGCCGTAATATAAACACACAGACCAGGAACGATGCACTGATCGATTTCGATGCGTGCTATTTGTTTTTCTCGTGTGTCAAAGGAGATTCAGTTCGTTTACGGAGATTTCGCGACTTACGCAACGAGACGGGCACGTGGATACGTCGCGGTCGGCGGCGGGTTTCGGAGCGCGTTTTTGACTTCGGTGCTCGGCGAGGATCCGCAGTTCGGTAACGGTATCGCGATAATTTACGGGAGTCCTAGAAGGCAGCGGGCGAGTCGCCGCCGGGTCGGGCGCCCGCGAGAGCGATGTGCGGCGGGCAGCGCGGCCGGAGCGGGACTGGGCCGGCGGCCGGCGCGCCTGCGTGCACCGCGTCTCCACCCCCGATTGATGTAATATTTATCTTGGATTAAGAACTAGATAAGAAGCCAGAGGGACACACCGCGAGATAGCTGTCTGATGTGTTTTCATTTGCCCTTATTAGATTCGGCGAGCCTTCGGAGAAATTCATTTCGAGATATGGTATGTCGATATCGACCAGTCGAAGTTGTTTATGTTTTTGGGGGCTTCTGAACCTTTCTAGTCGTTTGGTTAGCAGTAGGCGAAGTGTCGGCGAGTGTCGGTGGATCAATCCGGGCCGGTTGGCTGGCGGTCGGGTAGCCCCGGCGGCGGTCGGGCGCGGTCGGGTGACGTCACCGCGGGACGCACGCGCGCCGACAGGTGGGCGCAATGCGCCGCACCTATCATATGATTATGACGTTTCCTATCCGATTTACTGGCGGGAGCAACTGGAAATTAGTCGCCATGAACCCAAGCACTGCCACTATACCGTATAGATAGTTCATCCAATTGACTCGCTTTCCTCAGACTACTTGAAAGGAGAAAATATAATGAAACTTATTTCATGTTATACAGAAAATAAAAGTATATTCATCTCTACATATTACGAAAACATTCCAATTTTTATATGAGGTCCAAACTTTTTTTGAAGACACAAAACCGCTAACAAAAATGGTACATATTGTGACCAGCATGTACCACAGAATTATATTTGAATTTTGAACAGCAGTTCATGAAAAGAAAGTAAATTATAAAACAATTTAGTTTTATACAATATGACTTACAAAATTTTATATATATGACCTAAACATCACAAAAAGGTATATACGAGTATATAGAACACTTATACAATTGTAATAGGAAGCTTAACTTATTGACTTACAGATACAAGACACTTTGTTGGGAAATCCGACAACGGGAGTAAGTAATGAGTCTCACACAGATTAGTACGTCTTCAATATACAACGTTACATATATATTATTTATACGGAGGATCAGCTCCTATGACCGACGGGATGAAAACACGTTAGTTTTTTGTTACACCGGCGTTTTATCGCTAAACAAAGCCTGGAACCGTATAAAATCGAGTATTTAATAATAACTGAAAACGGTGTTAATCATTGGAGGAGTTGGGACTGACGTTTCAAGATGCTAACTGCTAAATTATCACATTAACAAGTAAATAATAACAAAAATTTTTAACATGCACCCTCGGTCGTCTATTCCAAGGTTAACTTATGTTTAAGACGGCAACTGAAATACATCACGATTCAGCCTGTAATATCCCACTGTTGGGCATAGGCCTCTTCCCCATATAGGAGAAGACCGGGACTGACGGCTTAACGTGCTCTCCGAGGCACGGTGGGGAGACCCACAAGGACTGCACAAACACCCAGACCACGGCAAACATCTGTATGGCCAATACAAATGTTGTCGTGTGCGGGGATCGAACCCGCAAACGCCCGCGCAACAGTCAATAGCAATCCAGTGCTGTGACCGCTGCGCCAACGAGGCGTCACAACTGAAACGTCAACTGAAATACATACTTATAATAATTATTTTAAAGATAAACATACGAGTATATGTATATTATGCATAAACATTGTATTCAGACTTGAAAAAAGAATCGCGCTGACGATCCTGGAGCGGTAAGCAAGGTCACTGCCAACTCCGCCAAAGTCAACGTTACATATAAATAGACAATGGGTAGGAAGGATTACTTATTCATATAGTTGCCACTACACTGGTATGATGTTGTGTTGGTTATTTTACTTTCTTACCGTTACGGTATAATATGAGGCAAGTTAAGGTTAGACTGGAAGTAGACTATGGAATAATACTTAGGCGAATTTTAACAAAACTAAGTTTAATTTTAACGATTATACGAATTTTAACAAAGCTAAGCTAGTTCGCTGTGTGGTTACGGCTGTATAGAATATAGCCACCTCTTCTCTTCCCGTGGGTGTCGTAAGGGGCGACTAAGGGATAATACAGTTCCACTACCATCTTGGAAGTTTTACTTCTTCTGAACTTTGTCTTCGGTTCGACAAAGCTAGCCCTGCGGTCACCAACCCGCCTGCTCAGCATGGTGAGTATGGGCAAAACACATGAGTTCGCGCCATAATGTCGTGCGCGAACTTGTGGAGGTCTGCAGCAGTGGACTACGATAGGCTGAAGTGATGAAGCTTAATTAACACTGCCTAATTTATTAATTTTCATTTTTAGATTTTGTCACTCAAGTGATACTAATGTATTTCTATTAACAACCCCTCTTACATGTACAAACGACAGCTTTAGTAGCAACTCTACCGCAAATAGCTATATGCCAATTAGCTACAGCCAAGCTCCACCGTAAAACAAATACCTACTTAAGAAAGACAATTTACTCTGAGATATGTGTTCGGAAATGGAATTCATATCTCAATTTCAAGTAACTCGAGCGAAAAAATCTTACGAGCGTAAAGACACATTTGTTATATTCCCTAGCGTAGATAAAAATACTTTGAGAGTATACGACCTGCGCTGATTCACCCGCTTTCATAATACCGCTCCTCTGATTTTTATACACAAACTTCCTCGATAAAATATAAAAAAATTTTAGTCAGTAAAAATATTTTAAGTAATGAAAATAATAATATAAACGTTAATTCAATTTTACAATTACAACAAAAGAGTGTTCTAACTTAAGTGGATTAATAAAAAGTACTTTAATAACGATTTCTAAAAATGTATTATTAATAAATATATATGCATATAGGAGAGTAAGAACTAGTAGAAATTGGAAAGAGCTTTCCAAACATGAAAAATATAAACGAACTTTTTAACATATATAAACATTAGAACGGTTTTATATTTTGATATAAATTAATTCGGATTGATGAGACGCCGCCTGTTGCTCACAATTAACGTAATCGCGTGTTAACAGACAATCGTTCGTTGTTTTTGGGGTAGATATGTAAGAAGGGACTGACAGTTGGGCTATTTGGATGTCCGGCGGACGTTACAAACTAATTTACTAAATTATCTTTGGAAATCACAATATTAGATAAAAATCCGTTGCGTTAACGGCGACTGTTTTATCCACGTTTAGAGAAATATAGGTATTTAAGATATCATTAATTAAGTTGCTTACCGTACGAACAGACGACTGCGTGTGTATGTTATAGATATTTATTTATTACTAAATGGCCCGGTGAACTTCGTATCACCTACGTATATTTGTGAAAAATATACTCAAAACACTTTCTGAACGCACCTATAAATATTTGACAACCAATTGACAACTAATTTCCCCGCTAGGAACATTTTGTATTGGAAAATTAAATCGTCGTTTTTAGTATTTTCCGTTACGTGTTATTCATGTTTCTCACCGTTTAAACCTTCCCTGAATAGAACTTCCACAAACATTTCAAGATGAAAATTAGCTAAATCAGTCAAGCCGTTCTCGAGTTTTAGCGAGACTAACGAACAGCAATTGATTTATATATATATATTATATATATATATATATATATATATATATATATATATATATATATATATATATATATTATATATATTATCATTTATTACAGATGTTTTTCTTAATCCAGGCGTATTTACTTTTAAATATATTTTTGTGCTAATATACAGACTTTCACATCAAATCAAATCTACAGTTATGATGTTGTAAATCTATAAAATAATCTTGTCAGTTTGTTTAAACACAATATTCTGAAGATACTATGTTCCAAGAAACGTCGAGTAGTGAAGTTTGTTTATGATACATAACTAGTCTATTTGGTAAGGCTTTAGGCTTTATTATGACATGCTATAATATGTATAAAAAACGCAATAGCATCTTTATGACTGAGACGAACATTATAACATTATCAGAAAGTAACAAACACGCAGTAATTTTTAGAATAATCCAAAATTTTTATTAGTTTGACAATATAAAACAAATTAAATAGTGATTGAATAAAATGTAAGGGGTTAATAAAATCATCTGACATTACCTACGTCAAGAGCAATCCCTACTTTATCTATTTGTACCCTCGCCGTGGAGGAAAATTGGAAAAATTACGATTTCGCCCACGTTCTATTATATAACCGAAGGAGACGCGAGACGCATTCCTATCATAATACGAGCATGCAGAACTGACAACTACGGTTAACTTTAATAAAAACTAAAATAGATAAATAGAAAACAAAAGAATAGATACTGTTAGAAGTGTAGTAGATGAAAGATAGAAGAATGAGAAAAAACGTATATGTCGGTACCTGCGCTATTGTCGATAGGTGAATACCTACCCTCACTTATTCTATTATTCGAGACATTCTTACGTGTATAAAAGGAACGGTGCAACCACGGCTAGGCAGTCTTGGCTCTGGCTTGGCGCGATGCACTCGTTGTATCCTGCTAGTAGCTTAACTTAAGACTCTTTCGATAATTAATTTGTACCAACGAATTAGTTGTCACATATGGTATTACGCTCTATAATTTGACTGAGGCATTGCGGGCAACTCGGGCAGTTAAGGTGAGCGCCGATGCGCATCTTAAGGGTGGCCACCCCTAAACCTACACCCGTGGTCGCAAGTCCCGGGCACTGCTCTAAGTTTGTTCCTCTGCCACGCGTTAGTGTATCTATCGTATGCTGAGTAGTTCGGCCTCCACCCCGTTAACTAATTTGTGTAACTATCTTATACTACCTTACATTGTAATTAATTCGTGTTACCTCCTCTTCTAATTCCTACAATTGTATTATTTAGGGTAGAAATAAATTAGTGTTTTTAAAAAAAAATCACTTCTGGTGTTATTTCCAACAATACGTTATATTGGACTTTCGGATCCTTAGTATTTACATTACAAAAGTGATATTAAACAGCCATTTCATTAATAGCAAACTCTCACAACAAAATATATAAGCTTGAGAATTTTCATATCAAATATGTGTAACATACACATTTATCAACTATCACATAAATAATAGAAAAGCAAAGCATTCACGAAAAACCACCAGCTACGAGTACATATCGCAATAACGTAATGGAAGTGTAAAACAACACACTGCATATTCTTAACATGTTAAGTTCATACATAAAAAACATATACAAATGTGTTTTGGAACACTTACATTTTTAACGATCCGTCCGTCGACCGCGAGGCTCGGCCGAGATGAAAAATTAATTAAAAAACCACTGAACTCGGTTTAGAGTCTCGTTTCAATACGATACGAACTCGCTAATCCCCGGCTTTGCGTTTATTAAATCATTTAACGTTTCATTTTTTATCACGATCCTAGTGTTCAAAACACTCGTTAAAAGTTCATATTTATAAAAACAAAATGTTTTAATGTAAAATATAACTATTTAGTCAGTTTAAACGTAGGTAAGTATAGAATTTTACCTGACTTCGCACAGAAATGTGCTTTGTCTCGAAGTACTCGATATGTGTGATTTGAATTATGTAATGTAAACCATATTTTGCGTATCTTTTAAGTAACTATGGCACCATAACCGCACACTTAATTCAATTTAGTTTGCTAAGTAAAGACTTTTGAATCTACATTATTTTGGGTTGTCTGGAAGAAATGGCTAAATAGCCATAAGTCCGCCCATTGTACTTCACAGTCTGTAAATGATATTTGTAGTTGTGATGTACAATAAAGTATAAATAAATATTTAAATAAGTTGCTTTATAGAGCTATGTATACCTTTTTTATTAACCATATTTGAGTTGACAAACTGCTTATTAGAGAATATCATAGGCTACATTATATCAACCAAAGTCACAGGCGTATTAAGAAAAGTAGTGAAACCGCGAAAGGCAATAAGTGCCTACAAAAAATCAAATATTTCAGAAATTTTGCAACAAATGAAAAGTTTATATGCTATGATAAAAAAATATAGCTTTAATTGTGCGAATCACATCAGATCGATTCGTATCGATTTCCTTTAATACACAATTACAGTTAATTTTAAGCTACTAAATTAACTTAGCCATTCGGAATAAAAAAATTTATACAACTATGTAGGTCTACTAGGCAATTGCCATAACTTATGTCTACATAAGGCGTCTGCTACAACACCAGCCGGGCTAGCATGCGCGCCAAGACAAAAGTTTGTCTACCCCTTTTCTCGTATTATCTCTTTATGTCTACAGTAGCTAGCATGCGTGCACGTGATACTCTTCTCGTCACGACAATTGTAGAGATAACACGATGTGGACGCTTAATAGAACGCGACCAATGTAGATTAAACGTAGTGAAATTTAGAATTTATCATTGTTGCATTGTAAAAATATTGTTTATTTTTTTGTAAGGGCAGCACGAGTTTCTCTACTCGACAAGGTGAAGTCTTCGGAAGAGAATTATGTCTCTCGTATTGGGCATGCTAAGGTAATCGAGAAAATACTCGATGTAGAACATTATCTATCTCTCTTGTCAAGAGATTATCTCGTTGTACGCATGCTAGCCCGGCAGAAGTATCACAAGCGCGTTGCCGACCCTATTCCCAATTCCCCAATTGTACTAACTTTGTTAACTGAGGTAAGGCACAGCACAAAATATCCTGAAATTACAGAGGATCACTGCCAAATAATACAGCTCTCAAGCAATGTTGCATCACTGTGTTGAGTAAGGTCACCAGAGCTCCTGGGGGGCTTTAAAGATGGGGTCGGCAACGCGCTTGGAATGCTTCTGGTGTTGCAAACATCTATAGGTTACGGTAATCACTTACCATCAGGTGAACCGTACGCTTGTTTGCCGACCGAGTTTAAAAAAAAACGGTTAAGTTACAAAGACTCCGCTGAGAAGAATAGATAACACAAGTTACTCTTTTGAATATTTAAAATGCATTTAATATAAAAATATATACAAACGGACAAATAATATTCATTTACACATATATATCGTTTATACGAAAGGTGAGTATTGAATAAATATTATTACTGCGAATGTATTCCAAGTGGATTCCGTAGCTATTGGTCGACTTAAGCACTCGTAGACGTGCTACGAATGCTACGAGCTACAGCTACGGACCACGTCGAATCTTAATATAACGAGATTATATTTTATTAGCAGTTCTTTTGACAACGATTTTTTTTTAAACGAATGGCAGTAACATTGTTTCATAAATTCTTTCTCTTCTACAAAAAATACGACTTTCTATATACACTTTTGTACAGGAATTTAATATTAATTAATAAAAACTTTATATACATAAGTGTTGAGACAATTACATAGACGGAGAAAGATTTCCCCCTTTTACATTTCAAATAGTTAATCATAACATAATGACGTACATGTATCTTATATTTATGATATACATGTAATTATGATAATTTACTTTTAGAACGGTGAATGAAAGATTTAAGATTGCGATTGCGTATACAAGAAAACATGCAAAATTAATTCAATTTTTACAATATTCTAACTGACAATATGTGTATAAATAAAATACACATATAAACGTATATGTGTATTCTTGTCAATAACTTTTTTATTATTGTGATATTTTTCTTATTAGTCCAACGCGCAACGTATCAAAGGTGTGATTCTAAGGTGCAACCCTAACTTGATAGGACTAACAATACCATTCAGCCTGTAACATTCCACTGCTGGGTATAGGTCTCTTTCTACATGTAGGAGAAGTATCGGAGCTTAATCCACCACGCTGCTCCACTGCGGGTTCGCGGATGTATTCCCTACTATGAGTAACGATCGCCTTCATAAAACAAGTAACAAACTTTTAACGAAGCGTTCGGTTGTGGTGAACTATATGTAAAATGATTACTCGTAAAATCTTTGTATTTTGGTACATTTATTTTTATGGGACTATTTAACTATTTACAGCGGGTATTCGTGGTTGAAACTTAGTTACTAAATATTATTCGATTATAAATTGGGTCTCTGTTATTAAAATTGGATAAATATTGAAATAGCTTATATTTATTTATTATTATAATATTTTGTATTAATATATTTAATACAAAATGAGCATTGAATATATCACAAGTAACACAATGTGACTTTACCACATGTAACAAAAAATGAAAAAAAAAAAAAAAACATGTAGTAATATACCAAATGTTACCGAGTCTTGATGACGTTTTTCACGAAGTTTTTTTTTACAAGTTATTTGTAGGTACAACTAAGATTACAATGGTGTTTTCCCTTTTCTTAACAATATATTTTAAATGATATATGCTTAAAATTAATTGACATGAAACGATAATTCGTAGATTAATGAATATAAAAAATGTTAACTACTTACAGAAATGATGTCACTTGCGAATTGTCGATGCAATTAAGGATATGGCTTACCTCGCTATCATTGTAAAATACCTGATCCCACGAGAGAATATCTAGAACGATTTTACATTTCCGACATCGTTCATTAATTGCCGAGCAATTAAAAATTTTAATATAGTTCTTATTTTTTATTTAACTTAACATTATATGTTTTAATTAATTATGTTGACGTCGACTTGCCTTTAGAAATTTAAATATTACAATTTAACAACTTCCATAAAGGATAGTAACACTACTGTTAATAAAACCTTAACATACAATTACCTTTTTTTTTTGTTACATTAGTCATGCTAAAAACAAAAAAAAAAACAGTGTCAGGCGAATGGTCTGCCGCGCCTTAATAGTTAACGTAAAATATGGATAGTCAAAAATTAATTTAAATAAAATTTAGAAAATAATTTTCGGATTTAAATTTCACCAAAAATAAATTTAACAAAATGAGGTTCAAACTATAATGAAGTTGCACGAGTAATTGTAGAACGTACGCTCCGTGGCTGGCGCTAATGAAGAGAAGGCAACGTCATAATTTTAGCGAGTTATCATCCCAAGTGCTTCGGTATATGATGAATATAAAATAAACATGTGTGGCGTGTTATTTGTTTTTAAATTTATTTTTATCATACTACTAGCTGTGTGCCGCGGTTGTCACTGGTGTCAATTTGAGGATAAAAATAGGCTATAGATTTCATCAGTAAATGGGCTATCTAACACAAAGATTTTTTCAAATCGAACAAGTAGCTCGTGAAATTAGCGCATTTAAACTTTTCAGCTTTATAATATTAGTACAGATATATATAAATACTATCTTTACACTCCAAGTTTCGCCCTAGTGGATAGCACTACTTTGGCTGTACCGTTTTCTCCTTTTAAAATACAGCGTATGTCACTCAGTGACCTCAGTGTTAACATTGTTAATATTTATAATAGTCCAGTATACTTTTTGAGTATGTAAGCAGACAAAAATCATATCTTTTCTCTGTCAAATATTAGTATTACTATATTATGATTTTGCTTATTAACAGACTACACTTTGCAATGATTAAAAGCAAAAACAACAAAAAAGAAGGCAACAAAGTAGCGTAATTGAGGACTCACTTCTCTCATCCATATAAAAAACAAAATGTCAAATGTTAATAAAAACGCTCATCACAGAACTGACTTCAATACAAGTTTCAGAAGCCTTCACAACAGTCGCATTGTTACATTTCAAATTCTATAAATAAACGAGCAATTTCGCTTCAGTCTCTGAAAATATTTCTTTATTGGTTTCAGTAAATTCACTTAAGTTATTGATATCATCATGGACATACAGATCTTTTATTTTTAATTACTATTGCAAAAACCAATGTGTTAATAATCAATTCTTTTCGGATTCACTCATTAAGTGAAGCTATAAATCTCATATTACTTCATGAATTTGAACTAAATATATATTTTACCATTAAAGTTATACGTACTTTGAAAATTCTCCTTCAATTGACAAGGTATACATGCATAGCGTTTGGTAATGAGGGATTCTTAATGAGGACTAAGACATGGCGTTCTCGTTCAAAAGTCAATTCGCGTCACCTTACTCACCTTAGATATAACTCTGATCACATATTATACAAGACATCTCTCACGCAGCGTCATTCTTTTTGATTTATGACTGTTACACTACTTTAGAGACAAAATGGGTTCTTATTAATTTATAAAATTTTAACGCAAAACAAGAGCCCAGTCAGAAAAAAAAAACTTATGGAATGAAACATTATACTGGTAAATACTCGGCTATAATGTTTGTAAGAAATTAGTATAATTTTATTTATTTGATTTAAACATTAAGACGAAACATTTGAAACGACGAATTAGGGTAAAGTATTTTTTTTTTTTGTAAATGAATTTACATAGAAACGCGCTTATGAAATTCAACAACCGCATTCAAATGAAATTAAAATTTCTCGTCTAAAACCTGACTAGCATTGTTTAGTTTTTTGTTTCCAAGCGACTGGTACCGACAAAACCCTATCGCTCCATCGTCCGTCCGTCCGTCTGTCAGTCGATCTGTCTCTCACTAGATTGCTTTTTGAAACTGTATTATATGAAGAATACGTTTTATTTTATTTTGGCTAACGTGAAAATTACTAAAATAAAGCAAGAAATTAGAACATGAAAAATATTACGTTTTTTTTTTTTGTTAATATTATAAATGTAAAAATGTATGGAGCTCAGTGAGGACAAATTAAACTAGAACATAGTCGAGTAATTATTTTGAAAAGTCGTAAAACCAGTCTTTTTATGATTGTGTATAAATTTCATGACATGTCACAATATGTCTAATAAATAAGGATTAAATAAAATTTCGAATCGACAAAGATATAAAGCTACATTTTATGTGTTCATTTGATAAACTGATAGTCGCATGTACTCGTAAAAATGTGTACCACGGATAAAAACATTAAAAATATCTTTATTGGAGTACGCTTTAAAAGCGCTTTAGTGTCGTCATGTTACAGATTAAAATTATATTCATTTTTAATAAATCAATTACACTCAATGTAAAGTCATCGCTGATTCGAAACGTAGATTATACAGAGAAGAATCGGTAAAAAAGTCTGCAGATACTCTTTTTTTTTAACTTTTACCCTATATAAATTTTCTCGTCTGCATGAAAAATACCGCACCACTAAACACACACATGTTTACCAATAATATAATCTTGAACTAAATATCAAGGATAAATGGTGTAATCAATTAATGATATATATATATATACATTACTATATGTACGTATATCACTAAACTCGTAATAACGTAAACCGATATTCACGATTCATATAATTCTATATTGACAAACTTTAAAATAAAACTGTGGAGTTTCTTGCCGACTCATCTCAGTGAAAATACGATTTCATTCCTATCTTCTTTATTAAAAGTAAATTTTCTATTTGATTTTAATAAATATAATAAGTTCAGTAGTTTCAGAGTACTTATTACAATACAAACAAACAATTTTGCTCTTCTTTATATGAAAAGTTTTATAGTCGAGAGCTGAATAAAGTACGTTTATTGTGAAATGCTCTGCATTGAGTGGAATCAGTTATTTATAGGCTTGCCTAGAATAATAAAGCATACATTTCTCATCGTAAATGGGGTTTAAATTTTATTATGTACATTAGAGTTATTATTAATAATATTAAACTTTAAAAATATAATATATCCTTAAGTAGTTCCTAAAAATAAGTAGTTTTAATGTTATTTGGTTACGTAGGTACTAAGGACTTAATTTTAAAAGCATGCGGTGTATTCCTCTAATTTATTGCGCAATTAACGCAAATAACATAAGTTTTATGCAGTAACTATACCTAAGTAACATTTTAACAATCGCTAGAATACCAAATACATAAATAAATAAATAAAAACATATAAGATAAACTAAGTAGATTAGAAAATCTTTAACTAGAACTGTTCCGCAAATATCAGTCTTCTTGGAAATTTGTTCGTACTGTATTTATAGTCACTGGCAATTGATCTATTTCGGGCGCGATCCTCACTGAGAGGTGTTTATATAGGCCATACAGGTGTTTGTCATGGTCTGGGTGTCTTATTGTTGGGTATATTTTCGGTCATCCCTACAGAGGATTACCCACGTCCGTATATAGCAGCGGTAAGTGAAGCGTTTATTTTATCTACAGAATGTACACCAAAAAAATTAAGTTACACCCACTTAATATAATTTAGACATAGATATTAGATATTATAATCATTTAACTGACTTGAAATTTACCCAATAGATTACATCACATATCTATAAATAAAAACTTAGCTATAAATCACACAGTTCAAATATTAATCAAACGCAGAACACAACCCTCTTAAAGCCATTAAACTAAACAAACACCCATAAATTTCCTACACTAGAAAATAGAATAAACAAATGAAAAATGACGTTAAACAATAGTACGAGTCCGCAAAGTTTCTACAGCGGCAACCGAAAAGGATTTAGAAGACCCCGGAGTGCTTTAAAGTGTCCAGAAACGAGATAACTCCTTCGAGCAATACTTGATATACTCGTAATAAATAACTTTTATCTATTTGATGTTTTTAAAACAAACTCCTCGGTTTAGGGACTTAACAGATCGTTGTTTCTGTATAATTATTGGTATTATTCTATTATTTACAGTTTTAATTAACGTTAAAATTATACTACATTGTATTAGAAGTATATATGCTGATGTTTTAATTAGATATAAAAGTCCAGGGTTTTAATTAGTATCCTTGAACATTCAAAACAAACTAGACCATATCCAGACTTTTGTCTTTGAAAGACAAAAATTTAATTTCTACAATATAACAATAACGCAAATTTTTATACCTTTACCCTCGAAAATTCTTTACCGATTAAATGTTTAATTAATGCTAAAGAACAAAAAGAATTTTAATTAACTCTATGTTTTAATATTTTAAAATGTCGGAAAATGGTTGAAAAGTTATTTTCAACGTTCAAGCTATTTTAGAACATATTTTAAACAAATAAAGGTTGTTATTGCTTGTAGAGCTTTGGAACATCAATATGAAAGTTCGGATTTATGGGGAGATAATAAAGGAAGACTACCAAAAGCCGTAGGGTGTATAAAGTAACGATCATTACATAGTGTTACATATTATATGGCGTATTAAAATATTTCAAACTTTACGTCGATGTTTATTAAAATTTTAATTATACTTTATAATAATTAAGTTTCAGTGTAAGACGAACATCACTCATTAAATACTAAAGGAGTTTTTGGTTACAAACTGTGTGTGGATTTCGGTTTTCAATTTGTCTAAGAAAATGTACAAGGTAAAAAAATTATTCATTATTTATAACTATATTTTTCTTGCGAGCGGCCGTGTGTCCTAGTGAGTCTGCCCACCGTGCCTCGGAGAGAAGAAAAGAATGGTACATCCTAGTTCCTATTCTATATCATATTTTCTATATCATATTTCCTACCACATTTATCGAAAGAAGTAATTTTTAGTAAACTGTATCCTAGACTGTACATATTAAACTTTTTATCAGCCACGATATTAGTCGACACTCAAACAAATGTCTATAGTATACAAAAAATTACATAAATTTTCAAATCACGTATTTCAAAACACGATAACTTCTTGCTCCAAAACATTCAAACAACTCACAATATTCAAAAGAACTTTTACCTGTAAATTCAACAAAACTATTAAAATTTCTTGTCCATAGATTGAAGTTCTTTCTTAAATCTGTGGTATTGTCAGTCTCATTTGAAATACCTTCAACGAAATTAAATTATACCATCGGTAGTACGAGGTAGTAGAGACAACAGTAACGGGTTCAGAACTTTGATGTCGGGATTAATAAAAATAATCCTGATCAATCTAATAAATACAATATATAAAATAAATCGCTGGAATGTATGTTCGTGCATAATTTACGGATGATTGCACCAAATTGAACCATTCATTTTTTTGTGTTAGTAATAAAAGGAAATAAGAAAAAAGGGCATTTACGACGAAAAATATGGCAGTAAGAAGTTCCCTAAGTCAGCTAGTATATTATAAATAGGAAAGTGAGTTTGTTAGTTTGTTTCGTATTTTAGTTCCAGTTTCACGCCTCAGTTGCTTGATCGATGACCATGAAATTCCTATTTGGCACTTAGGGATTAAGCTTAGAGCCTCGACAAGGACTTAAGATACCTATGCCGGAAAAATTTATTGCTCCATAAGTACTACGATCGAATCAGTAAATATTTTATGATTTTGACTAGAGTAGCGAAACAATTTAAATATCTAAAAAAAATTACAAAGAACATTTAAATTTAAACATTTTGATAACTTTATTTTGATTTAAGCTAATATACGAATATTTAAAATTGAGCATTTGATTCACTACAGATCTTTTTATAGACTATTCGGAACATTTTGGTCGATTCCTACTGTGTTTTATCTTCCAAAAAATAAAATGAATAAAAACCACAAAATAACTGCTCCATTCTCGTGTCAGTACTTACCTGATAGCTGACTCGACCACTTATCCAGTATGGTTGTCGAATCGAACTAATTCATGACGGAATTAAGTCAGTCACTTACCTGTAACAAAAGAATAGTTGTTGAGTGAAAATTTTTCAAACGTGGAAATGGGAGCACTTATCTAGAATGTAGGACTGAATTATGAATTATATTACGCTTTTCCTAATACATTCATCAATTAAATGTAAGCAAAAGTAAGAAACACAACTTGGGACACCTCGAACTAATTGCTCGAAAAAATAAAGTAATTAAACATTATTAGTATTTTAACGAAGTACTTGATCTGTAAGGAAACGAACGCTTGGACAAATCGCTAACATAATTCGATAACTAATTTGATACATCTTAGACATTCTATTTATGAAAGTTCAAATGACAAAAGCTTTTGATCTTTCGTACCAATTCAAGACAAATATGACAAAGAGTGTCACGGTCACCAGTTAAATAATTCGATGTTTACTCTTCCTATATAGATCGTAAACAGATCTAATTTATTGAAATCTTTCCAGTTCGATGGATTTCGTATTCTTGACATTCACAGTTCGATTGGTTTTACTCGGATATTGTAGATTTTAAAGCTGCTTGTATGTATGTAGTTTCAGTAGATTTTTTAAAGTGAAACTTCTTTAGAATCGTTGTGATTTGATACTCGATGAAACGAAAATGCGTCACGATAAGGAAACAAACACATAAATATATATGACTGAATGAGAAGAAGAAGAAGAAGAGGCCATCGTCATCGTCTATAGAACAAATCGCAAAGGCCTACCTTCCTACGAATTTTCAGAAATTTCAGAATTCTTCTGTCGTGTGTAAATTGCACACATACA
Source organism: Melitaea athalia (assembly GCA_905220545.2). NCBI lineage: Eukaryota > Metazoa > Arthropoda > Insecta > Lepidoptera > Nymphalidae > Melitaea > Melitaea athalia. Next base: position 4,096,480 of record HG992193.1, read on the forward strand.
CACTTTTTTGTGACACGCATGTTACAAGATAGGTTTCTTTAAAACGTGTTAATTGTACTTGATACAATAAGAAACTGGCTGGTTTATAATATATTTTTTCTCACATTTTTACATAATTTCCCAGTTTTACCATGATATATCGTGGTCACTGTAATAGTACTAGGTAAATCTTTTTTTTTTTTTTTTGTTTACTGTGATTTAATCCTTTAGTCATTTATTGTATTATTTATATGGCACTGAAATTATCTTAAAACGAATCGGTATCAAACATTAGTATGGACAAAATAACGAAAAAACGTATACAAAAAACCACGTACATAACCAAACGCAAAAGCTAGTATAGTTTAAACTCTAAATACTATTGTTAGCAGCCCTAAAATAAACAGCCTTAGTGGAGTTTGTGAATTGTGTCTATCAAACCGTTGCCTACAATGTGAAGCGAGTAAATATCAGCTCAAATAAATGTGATTAACCTTCACATACAATTGTTTATACAAAGAAATTTATAGTTTACACAAGATACTAAATCAATAATATTTAAAAAATACATATATACATATAATCACGCGTCTTTCCCGTAGGGGTAGGCAGAGACCACTTCTTTCCACTTGCTACGATCCTTACATACTTGTTTCGTGTATATTTAAAACAGATATATTTTATTTTATTAAATGAAATATATTTTCAAAGAAGTGGGATCTAAAAGCAAAGCAATCGTCATTTCACAAAACATACAATATATTTTTATGACTGACGTTGGTTCCCTGGGAACGGGGACGGGCGCTTTTGTGGGACGCAACCTGCGTTGACACACTTGCTCCGTCTCATGTCAGGGAAACAGCCTTAAAAGCTGGTGCCGCGGCGGAAAAAGCTGAAACGACGAAACGGCACAAATATTCGTCACTAATTCCAAATTACATCTTTGTGCCGTTTGCAGTCGAAACACTTGGACCTTGGAGTAGCAGTGCAAAAAAATTCTTAAATGAGATAACTCCTCGCCTTATTGCCTCCACTGGTGACAAGAGGGCTGGTGCATTTTTTGCCCAGAGAATCGGCATAGCGATTCAACGGGAAAATGCTGCCAGCATTCTTGGCACAATTCCACGCGGACATGATTTGTATCAAAACTATCTGTAAATATTTAGTTCTTAAGTTGTGACTTGTAAATATGTATAATGTTTAATGAGTTAAATAAATTGTATATGTTTAATAATAAAAAAAAAAAACAATTTTATTATATTAGTTAATTTTCGATTATATAAAGCTACTACTGATTCTGAATGTAGCTTATTTTTAAAAACCTGCTATAAAAAGTTTTTATAAGTACTTCAAATGCAAACAAATAAAAAATATCACTTGATTAAAGAAAATAAAATCAAATCCGTTTTACAATTAAAATTCTTAAATCGCCTTAAAAGAAAGCTGAAGATATTTGACGGAAATTAAATGAAAATTTTGTATATGATTAACGATCTGACACAGAGTGCGCCTAAATCGCTACATTATTCCATCAGTCAACAGTCAACGCCATTCAAACACAGTTTATGAGTGGTGATCGAGTATAAAACGTGTGTCACCTTTAAGATTGTGTAATGGGATAAAGAAAAACCATATATTGACACATTCTTAAAATTAAAACACGAATCGATGATATGTGAGGATTTTCTAAATGATCGGTAATTTTCCGAGATTATGTTTTATAAGAGTTTTGTATATATGTATATATTTTTTAACGACGGGTGGAAAATGTTTGTTAATAAAGATTCCTATTAAATAATCTTAATTAGTATTTTGTAGATAATTATGCGTTCCTGGGAGATAAGAAGCATTTTCGACTTAATATAGAAAAAGACAGACATCGAACCAAGCTCACCTTCGCAGCTTGAACCAGCTACGTGCATTCATAGCCACTGCGCCTACAACTGTACCTATTACCATTTGATATTGGACCACACCGAGCCTTCAAATTCTAAACATACATTAAGTGTTTGAACTGAGGTAGGGCAAAGCAGGTTTCCTGCTCAAAATATGGAGCAGCCCGACTGGGGTAGTACGTAGTACCTCGACCTTACAGAAGATCACAGCTAAATAACACCGTTTTCAAGCAGTGTTGTATTCCTGTTGGTAAAGTGACCAGAGCTCCTGGGCGATATGGGGATGGGGTCGGTAACGCGCTTGCGATGCTTCTGGTGTTGCAGACGTCTATAAGCTACGGTGATCGCTTCGCTTACTATTAGGTGAGCCGTACGCTTGTTTGCCGATCTAGTTACATAAAAAAAAGTGTAAGGCAGACAAACACAAATGGATTCTAAATTTGAATACTTCTATATCTCTAGTAATAGATGATAATAACAAATAATGACAGATGATGTATCGAATAAACTCCATTTATAACAATTTTGTAATTGTGCCTAATTTTTTTTTATTAAATCTAAGTATTAACTGAAAGTGCTTATGATTTACCTTATTTGTGCTTTAATACTAACAACGTGTATAGAAACAAAGGCCTTAACTTTAACATCCGTATTTTAGGCGGATACATAAAAAAGCTTTATACAAAGTCGTAACAACGTTATTCTAATTCAGGAGCTTTGACTTTTATTAACCAACAAAAAAGAAGGAGGTCGCGTTTTCAGACTGTATCTCCTTTAATCTTTTATCGAGTTTTTGGAGATTTTGTTCGCAATTTACTTTTTTGTTTGACCTGATTAAGAACTTGAATATGTATGACGCGTAATGATTTGATTCATGATTGAAAGAAAGAAAGAAAGAAAGTTTCTTTCTTTCTTTTGATTCATGATTGATGATTGTTAGGTTAACGGAAATTTATTGCTGCTGGTAGTTGCCACTTTGATAAATGAATATCCATTAACAAATATAAATTCATTAATTCACTTTTTAGTGGTCTATTTCCTATGTCAAACTGACTCACATTTTTTTAACTCTCATAAGTCTTACTTCCCGTAATGCCGACATAGTGTCTGAAAGACAAAAGGCAATTCTGGTCTCGCAGCTCTCGTGGCAATAAAAACTAATGGTGAATGATAAATCAAGTATAAATCTTGTGCTCTTGTAAGCATCTCGGCGATATGTCATGCTCTACGATTATGAGAAATCGTACCAGCCAAGAAGACGTTTCTGCACTGAATATTGTCGTGACTAAACTTTTTATGATTATAAATGAGATGAAAATGTCACTAGTGTAACTATAAAGTGATTCCAGATTAGAAAACAAGAGATAAAAAGTGTTGTATCAGCTCCGACGCACGACTGGAGTTTACTTCTTCAGATCGACTGTCTAAATAGGCACAAAAAAGGCTTACTAGTCTAAGAAAAAGATTAATACCGTATCAAACGGTAAATAAACGAATCAAATAACGCCATCTAACATCTAACCGAATTAAAACTAAACCCAACTACGAATCGGCAATTGAAAATCAGTGCTGTTAGCACCAACAATATGCGAAGTTGCAACCTTTTTGATTAAACACCCTAGTTTTGTCTCAGGTATATCGCTCGTCGTGTGTTGTTAATGTGTTGAAATTAGTAACATACAAATTTATAAAGAACCGAATTCTCTTCTACAGTTTGTTATTACGTTTTCATTTACTACGTCTTTTTTATCTCTCTACTTTTTTAAATTAATAATTTTATTAGTATTATTGAGTTATGTAATATTTTTACGACGGTAAATAATAAAACTCTAATAGAATCATACTCGTATGTGCAATTTTTTTCATTTTAATCAGTCATCACTCAGACATCGAGACGGATAGATTAACTGAGGTAGGGCACAGCAGGAAATTTCCTGCTCAAAATATGGAGCAGCCCGACTGGGGTAGTACCTCGACCTTACAGAAGACCACAGCTAAATAATACTGTTTTCAAGCAGTCATGCAATAAAAAGTCGGCAACAAATGACTGACACGATAACGTTTAATTAATAGTTTTTAAGACAAAACAAATACGGTTATAATATAATGAATATGGTTTTAAAACACTAACGCTTTGTCGGTGCAGTCGAAAGCTGAATTCGAAGGCAATCAACTACACGTAAAACTATATAAATTCACGCATCAAATGCCTTTTTAGTAGCGAGTTAAAAATGAACAGACTGAAATGTCAATTTAAACTACAGACTATAGAGTCTTTATTACCACACAATAAAGCACAGTATCGAACGAAATAATCAAGATGAAAACGCGTCGCGATCGAATGAATACCGCCGCCCGCCGCGATGCGAAATAATTTCTCCTATTCAGTTGCTAAAATATTGGAGCCCGTCTTTCTGACTAATGAATCCATTTCAATGGGACCTTTTCCATTCGCAGAACTGGGAGCAATCGATAAAGATTACAAAATAGCAACTCTATTTATTTAATTAACCCCATTTTGCGTAGCGACTGCGCGGTGAAATATTTGAATTATTTCTAATATCACTACTAACTAATATCATCATAGTGCTGATGCTAAAATTATCCTAGTTTAAAAGAATACAATAAAATATTTCGTCTTCACCTTCGCGATACTGAAAACTTCTTGAACTCTTCTTCTTGTACTCCAGGGAACCACTCCAACTAATTTAAAACTTCGGAAAATTCAAGTAAAAACTAATATTTTAAAGTGCATGCAGAGTTCCTTGGGATGAGCAAAGTTACCCTCAGAATTAAATTATTATTTAAAAATACTTGTAAGGTATTTATTTATCAGTGCGACAAATATATGGTAATGTTGGAAAAACTTTATTTGACATCAATGTTTCTATCGCTTTATTTTTAACTGACTTCAAAAAAGGACGAGGTTTATAATTCAACTAGGTTTTTTATGTGTGTTACCTCAGAACCTTTACTGGGAGGAACGATTTTGATAATTTTATTTAATCAAAAGGTAGCGCTTGCCATGTGGTTTCATTCAAGTTTCACCGATATCTGACTAGTACTTTTTGGGTTATCTCTAAAAATGCGTATTTAAAGGACAGTTTTACCAACTGCCTACGTCGTATTACTTATGGTGTAATTGAAGTCGGTTTTTTTAGTTTGTTGTATCGTCAAGTGAGCCGTACGCTTATTTTGTGAACTAATTGTATAATAAACTAGCTGACCCCCCAAACGTTGTTTTGCCATATATGTTATTAACCCCCGCAACCACCTCTTGTTGGTGGAATTTCGTAAAATCCGTTCTTAGCTGACCTCTACTCGGCGAAAGAAATATTCCTATCAAATTTCAATTCTCTACGCCTCATGGTTCCAGAGATATCGCGATGAGTCATCAATATATGGGTGGAAATCTCTTTTATATATATAGATAAATAATGACGTTAAGTAAATTAAAAGCAATAATCATGTACCTATCCGAGGCAGTAGCGTGTAAACAAGGAGACGAAGGTGAGACAGTTGGTGTTGGCGCCGAGCAAGCAGTAAATTAAGGCAGGAAAATCGCTCGCATGATTTATCTTTAGCTAAAGTGTTCGCGCCTGTTGTGTAATTTAGGTCACGTGCGATGACAGAGGATAGAGATGTCTCCTACAATGTTCATATTATATTATCTTTATATACGAGCTGACCCGCCATATTTTTTGAAGCTAAATGTACCAATCTTTTTTTTGTTTTTTTTTTTAATTTTTTTTTAATCAATCTTGCGTTGACGATAACATAGACAAATAAAAGAGTTATCCGACTTGGTGCAGTCGATTGGAAGATGCGCATATACCTTTCGGAGTTTTGGATTTATTGATATATATGTATATTTGTTTTAGTTTTCTGATATTCCTTTGTCACAAAACACGCGTGTTGCTCTTTTAGCGAAACGACAGACATTTTCCACCCAAAAATTCTTTCCAAATATTTTATGCTTATGCATGAAAATGTTTTGAGAACACACGGCGAGCGGTGATAACGTTTTTTTTTTTCTAAAAAAAGACTGTAAGACTTTAGAAATTAAATAGCGTTTATACACATATTTGTGATTAAAAGCTCAAAAACAAAATTTTATCCTAAAAAAAACCAGAATTTTTATACAAGTTTTCATTTTTAATATTAAAAGATTTCCCTAAGCCTTAGGCCTTAGCTAACGAACTTTTTCAACTAGACTAGGAGGGTCGTAGAAGTAACATATAATCTCGAATAGTGATCGTTGAGAGTAACGCCTTAAGGCCGAGGATTCGATTTCCGCTGAAGAAAGATATTTCTATTATGTTAAAATATGTGTTTCTAGTGTACATGTATATTGTAGGTCTTCCAACTTTAACTCGAAAATGACATAAAGCCATTGACCGCGACTATATTTGACTATAATGAAACAACTTTTCCGTCTCCCGTCAGTCCTCCCGTGACCATGGTTGCTTTAAAGTATCCAAACATCGGGCATGTAAAAATGCGGCTAATAAACCGCGATAAAATCCAAAAAAAGTGTTTCATTGTAATCAGTAAAATTCGCGTAAACATTAGAAAACAATATAAAACGTTTACGTTAGATTTATTTCAGTCGAATGAGAATGATTTTATTAGTTGTGATTCAATCCATAATTCTAAGAAGAAAAAAAAAACATTGACAACGTAATACCGGTGATGATATCCACAATCAAGATATAAAATATTCAAAACGAGTACATCGCATCCACTCTCCCACATAAGATTGTTTCAACTGAATGTGACAAATGAAAAAAAAAAAGAAAAAAAAAGAACCCGCATTTATATGTTCCCGAATAATATTTAAGAGTTACGTGTTTAGGAAGACAAATACACGGAGGTGTCATGAAGGTTGTACGGTTTAGTTGGACACGTGTGCCAACGAGGGTACTTTATCATAGAAAACTTTATCAGCAAAACTCGGCTCACGATTTTTTATATTCAGGATTAGAGTGGAAAAATTTGGTACTTACAGTTATTTTTAATATATTATTAGACCTTTACCTTTATTCAAGTTGGTTACAAGGCATTTTTGCATCCTCATCTTACAAGGTGTGCCAGATTTTTATATTAATTGAACCCTTCAGTTAATTTAAACTCCCATGTTGGTCATCAAATTGAATCAACACATCACAAAAAGTATAACCACGCAAAACATCTGTATGACCGATATAAATATTTGTAATTACCGAGGATAGATCGATCGATTAGCGCAACAACCGGCGCTATAATAACCTGCTTTAACCCGTCGTCAAGCGTTTCTTAATAAATCATCATCACAATCAAATTTCTTTTTTGAGAATTATACAAAAAGAATTATTACAGTTACCTTAATATGAATTTTTACTTACATTAAAATATTTATCGGATAAAACATTACCATGTGTTTAGTAATTTAGATAATAATTATGCACATTTGATAAACGTATGTTAAACTAGCTGCTGCCCGCGACGTCGTCTGCGTGCCTTCACTGCTCGTTCCCCGTAGGTGATAGCGTGATAACATGTAGCCTATGTTCTGACCCGACTTCTTAATAATATTCGTGCCAAATTTGAAGTAAATCCATGCAGTTATTTTTGAGTTTATCCCGGACATACATTGACTTTCCTATCATTTTATTATATGTATAGATTATCTCGAAATAAATAATTCTCACTTGACATATCATCAATTGATCATTGATCAAGTCATTCAATGTTATTTGCATGAGTGCATAGGTAAATCTTGTTCTTGCCATTAGGATAAATGTGCATACACTTCCCCATTGGTAAGACTACAAAAACTGCTATAGCCAAAAAGAGATTCGGGTTCATCAAGATCTAATCATTTTCACTAATTTAAATTAACAAAAAATATATATTAACTTAAATTAAAATTCCAATAAAAATAAGTACGTTTCTTCCTCCAACAGATTTTAGTTAAATGATGAGACCAAATACAATAGTATTTATCTTTTTGCGAGATTTCACTTGAATATAAATTAAATTAATAATTTAAACCGCATTCGGCCACGGACCGACTAAATGGATTCCAACTTCACAAGCTTCTTGAATTCGCTTTGAATGCTACGTCTTAATGAGACAGACGGACAGCGAAGTCTTAGTAATAGGAACCCTAATATTAAAAAAATACAAAAATTCTTTATAATAAGAAGCTTAATTTATTTCAAATTAACTTTCAATGGATTCTTCGCGACGTACATCTAAAGCAAACTTAGCAAAATACTGCATAAAACCAATTCTAGGATCCCACTTGACTTGGACTCGTTCTTATACTCGTAATGTTCAAAACGCTGATGTTCAAATAGTACATGCATATAGTTCGACAAAATGGCTACATTTTAAAGCAAAATACGGGTGCAGTATCAAAGACAAAATTGAGCACAAAGTGTGAGTTCGTGTGAAGCGCAATTGTTTAAAAATACGATCTTTAATATCAGCCAATAAGTTCCATAACTGTCGCATAAAGAACTGCTTTTGTATATAAAGGCTGCTCTCTCGGGGCACGTTTACATTGTTATCCGATTTGATAAAATAAACGGTTAACAAACTGTGTAACAAAATATTTTAGTAAAATAAAGAAAAAAAACACATGTCGAAAGGGAAACTTCTTTGGCAAACTAATAAAAAAAACTCATAAAAAAAATTAATTGAAAAAAAAAGCGAACGACACGCGGTGTTCCTAGGCGGTCACCCATCCAAGTACTGACCGTTATCACGCTGCCGCGTTACCGGTCACTCAAATTTTATCCCTCATGCGCCGAAGAAGTTTCACTTCGATTAAGATTAGAAACAAAACCTTTAATAACAGCGGTACAAAAAGAAACCAGACCACCAAGGATTATGTATTTATTAGCTATTTTAGGCGGTTTTTTTTTTGTTAATTTTTAGTGTAGAGACCTCAAACTCGGATTCAGCGCATCGAAATACATAACTCAAGGTGGATCGGGTCAAAGGTAGAGAGTACTTTTTATATGGGCGGGTGTAATCATTACTATACATAATTATGGTATAAATGTTCGATTGGAATGAGATCGTTTCATAACATTATATTACACGAATACCTCTATTTAAAAAGAAATTCATACCGCTTTTTTTCTATATTACGAGTATACTCGTATATCCGATAGGCTTCATCTAATACACTTCACTTATACTAATACTACTTATTTTTAACAAGTGTGAGGTCTAGAGGTTATCTTCATGAATAGACAGATATTTTAAAGAAAAAACTAAAAAACATAATTAAACATATCTATTGATTATATCTTAGATATTTTAGCAATTAGGCGTAATAATTGTTTTTCTAATGTTCACGCGAATTTTACAAATTACAATAAGGCGTTTTTATATTTAAAAATAGACGTTAGACGGTTTATTTTCTCTAACAGTGAATATATAAAATATTCGAGTCTAAGTCAGGGTGTCTATTCTTATAACTATTCTACAAAGTGCCTCACAAGAGTCCAATATCAATTTGTATCACGGACAGCAGGTAAAATATTATATTCCTGGATGAAAATACTGTATAATACATACATATCTATATGAAACAGTCTCGTAGCGGTTTTTAGTTGGTAATCTTTATAAAAAGGTGTAATTTACATGGTATTAGTAAGAATCTAATAAGGTGAGATGAGAATGTTGAGATGGATGTGTGGAGTGACGAGGAGAGATCGACTTAGAAATGAGTATATAAGGGGAAGTTTGAAAGTAGCACCCGTGACGGAGAAAATAAGGAGCAGAAGGTTAGCGTGGTATGGGCATGTAATGCGGAGGGATGAAAGCTATATTGGTAAAAGAATGTTAGGGATGAATGTCGAAGGACGAAGAGCGATCGGCAGGCCAAGAAAGCGATGGATGGATTGTGTGAGTGAGGACATGAGAAAGAAAGGAGTATGCGCTGAAGTTACGAATAATAGAGAGGAATGGAAGAGAAGAACATGATGTGCCGACCCTATATAAATATGATAAGGGCATGGAGATAATGATGAAGAATCTAATAAACAATGAACTGCTGAAATCTATACTAATATAATAAAGCTGAAGAGTTTGTTTGTTTGATTGTTTGTTTGTTTGATTGTTTGTTTGTTTGTTTGAACGCGCTAATCTCAGGATCTACTGGACCGATTTGAAAAATTCTTTCAGTGTTAGATAGCCCATTTATCGAAGAAGGCTATAGTCTATATATCATCACGCTAAGACCAATAGGAGCGTAGCACTAATGAACAATGTTTCAAAATCGGGTGGTCCTATTCCACGGGGACGAAGTCGCGCGCACAAGCTAGTATAAGATATACATAAAATAATACCTAAATGTAATATTTTAATTTCAAATTCGTCAAAAATTGTTTTAATAGTGCTTTCGTATTACTTCCTTGGAGTTTAATAGCCAAAATTACGTAGGAACAGTAAAAACTTACATTTTTTAGTTTTGAAGAATTAGTAAAAGTTTTTAAACTTCAAGAGTATTATTTTTACTTGTAAAACATCTACCTCATCACGTTTGATTAAGCTCGTAAAATAAAATTTTATTAATGATCTGCATAAAGTTGAAACTTTAAATTTATGTTCCGCAATTCTTCAAAGGTTTCTTGAACGCCATTTTAAAATTCTTACGTAAATATTTATTAACCCGTTAATATACCTCGTATCTACATCATATAATAAATAAATTCATAGCGTTAAAATCAAGGCATTCTTAACTAGGCAAATACTATAAAGAAAGTAAAATGACCCGTCCGCGTCGGTGGAGGACGGGTATGTATGTGAATATTGATAGATAATAATTAATATAGGTGTATAAGGGTAAGTATGTAATGTAATGAAATGTATTAAAAAAAAAAATAATAAAACCGTCAACCTCGGACTACGCCCCAGCATTACTAGGCAGTCACAGGACTGTCGATATGTTATGTATATAGTTCTTATGATAAATCACCTGTGGTATTATAGTGCATATTTAACAAAAGGCATAGTAATTTTGAGCCCGAGGATGTTAATTTTAAATAAAATAATAAATCGGCCAAGTGCGAGTCGGACTCGCGCACGAAGGGTTCCGTACCATTGACTAAACTAAAAATATTTATTCCGTAAAATATTTATTTAACTGTGACGCCATCTATGCCGCTATTAGAAAACTATTCCATCGACGAAGTTTTCCTAATTTCTGACAGATGACGTTGGAGACTAATAAAAAACAAAAATAATTATCGGCCTACTTAAATATTTATTTTATTTTGTTTTTAGTTTTTGTTGTTATAGCGGCAACAGAAATACATAATTTGTGAAAATTTCAACTGTCTAGCTATCGCCGTTCTTGAGATACAGCCTGGTGACAGACGGACGGACGGACGGACGGACAGCGAAGTCTTAGTAATAGGGTCCCGTTTTTACCCTTTGGGTACGGAACCCTAAAAACTAGACAAATACTTACTATACTATTGGAAACAAGCATACTACAGTCCGCCTGATGCGAAGCGGTTAACAGTAGCCTATGCACACATGCAACACTAAGAACATCGCAGGCACGTTGTCGGCTCTGTCCCTAACTAGAATGAGCCCCTTGGGAAGCTTTGATTACGTTTCTCACTACAGCAACACAATACTACCTACTTTAGAGCTGCATTATTTGACTGTGATCTTCTATAAGGTTTAATTGCTTCCCTAAACGAGCCGCTCCAGAGTGATAATGATATTTTCTGCTGTGTTCAACCATCGTAAATTTTCTATGCTCTACCGTAAATTTAGCGGAGGATAATAAAATTAATTCATCAATGATTTAAGGTCGAATATTACCAGAAATTTCTGTTTAATGAGATCTAAGTAGAATTGGAAGCAAATGTTCGTAGTTAGAAAATTTTAACGTCTGCTAATCTAGCGCCAGCGACCGTCACGTTATAAATAGTAGACGTAACTTTCTAGAATATATTGGATGCCTTGAATTCAGTGAGTAATAAAAAAACAAAGAAAGTCTTCTCCCGTAGTGAAACTAAGGCTAACGATTAATAGAAGAACTTGAACAACTCTTCAAGGAGAACTTACTTGTAAAAGTTCAATATCTAACATTCTATATTAATATTAAAATATATATTTTCAGCAGATTTCTCTCTTGATACCGTTAAAAACGATTACACTCAAGAAAAATCACATCATAATGGATACTGACACATACAAATAACCCGAACACGTTGCTACTCTACTCTCGTATATTTTAAGGAAAGCAAAAATATTTCCTTTCGATCAGGAGGTGTAATTTATGACTGAACATGGCTATTTCAATGTGAATTTAATGTGATAGCTTTAAACGCTCCGTCGGCGTTAATATAGCGATCAAACCGATAAATATTTATTTTTTCTAAACAATTGAAGGCCAAAATTTAAGTGAAAAATCTATATTTCTATTTTGAAAAGCCGGCATTTTCTAAAAACAAATTTCGGATATTCCTTCGAATAATTATTTACTATATAATAATACTTTTACGAGGTCCATTTTTTTTTTCAGATGATCCAGTGCGGAGATAAAGTGGTCACCGCAACACGTTTTTTACGTGGAGCTCCGGGAGACGAACCAGGTATAGCAACTTCCAGAAATACTATTTTTACAAGAAAAAAACGTTAAATACAATTAAAATTTACCACAAAAGGTGTACAAAATTTCCCGTCAATAAAGTTAAGTGTTTTCAGGAAAAAAAATAGAAATTTTTAACCGAACTGTATTTAAACCCCTAAAAAAAATACGAAAACCCACCCGATATACCCAAACACAAATCGCCGACATTCCGGCCTGTCGAAACGGATTGATCAATTACTCGATAGCACCGCAAATCTCACGGACTCCGCTGTTGGTTCACGTCAACTTGTCGGAAACGAAGCTTTGTGACAAATGCTAATACACTGATACTAAACGCAAATAAACAGCATTTAGACAAAATTGGATCTTACGGACACATCATACTCGTATACCAACCTATAACAATTCTTATTTCCCTTGGTCACGCCATTACTCGAGAACGACATTAATCACTTTACACATCTTTTTTAACTTTTCGAATACTTTGTAGTAGATATATGGAATTAAAAAAAATAAGAAAATTACGCAGAAAATTTCAGAAATCATAGCAATTATTGTCAAATTAATATCATATATTTTATGACACAATTATAGCAAGATTGTTATCTTATGGTCGGATGGTCCTGTCAATATGAACATCTTGCAATTGACGAATCTGTGTCGTGCCACGTCCTAATGTTACAGTGTCTAGCTCCATGTATACAATATATGTACGTACCTAACCTACCTAATAACCTCCGTTTGTGCATACATCATAATATACTCGACTGAAATAGTTATTCTACGTTATTAAAGACTAGCTGTCTGTGCCCGCGACTTCGTCGACGTGGTTTTTAACAAAATAGTTATTGTTCAGTTCGCAGTTATAAAAAAATATTTAAATAAAAGTAGCCTAAGTTACTCCTTATTACATCAGCTATCTGCCAGTGAAAGTCCCGTCAAAATTGGTCCTGCTGTTTCAAAGATTAGCCAGAACAAACAGAAAGACAGACAAAATTATAAAAAAATGTTATTTTGGTATATGTACCGTGTATACATTCATATGCATTTAGTAAAAAGCGGTTATTTTAATATTACAAACAGACACTCCAATTTTATTTATTTGTATAGACAAGACATGTTTTAAAACTTGAACTGTATTTTTACATAAAAATCTTTAACCAATCCGCTTGGTCTATTTCAACTTCTAAATCAAGACATAATAACCAACGAAATATTTTTTGACTTGTCTATAACATATTAATTTAAATTTTATCACAGTTACAATTGAACATAGATACTTGACATAGGAGTCACTACCTTCAAAAAATAAGCAGCCGTATTACATGAAATTGTATGTAAAAAGCATTACAGTGGACCCGCGGTAATCGGACAAACGTTTTGCAGGGCAGTGTCGGATTACCGAATTTTTCGGATTATAGAGTACCCTGCCTAAGACCCCCTTATAGTCCGGAATTTTTTTAAAAGAGTACCTTGTAATCCGACAAATTACAGGTTCAATGATAGGATTATATATGTATTCAGGAGTAAAAATGATACTTCATTATGTATGTCTTTAGTAAATTAAACAACTCAATAGAGAGCTTACGTTTTATTATAAAACTAACGTCATTAATGCTATAGAACTTACAAAAAATATGCAATAACTTTACATTAGGAAATAATTGTGTACAAACAAATGAATACCCTACGCGTCGAGCACAATAGTACCTACTAGTGCGTACAAGTTATAACTCGTTCAATCATGCATTAGCAAAATATTCAAACAGACCGTGTCCGATTACAGGTGGTGCCCGATTAGCCGGGGGCCGGATTACCGGGGGTCTACTGTATATATACGGTTATTTCCGGTTGTCAATCGCCAAAAGGAAAATCGCTACTGTTCAATGCCGTAATAGTCAATAAATGAGTGACGTGACTAATGAACTGTATTATCTCAGGAGATCTCAAGTATAGCTGATACTTATCGTTCTTTCGTTCCATCAACAAATGTAATTATACCTGAAATATCAGGGAACCAGACATGTCCAATATTACACTTTTCTCTTTATCTAAACTTTGTCGAAACTTTTCTCAAGTTATTATTTTTATACATAGCGGTAACGACACGATATCGAAACGTTTTTATGCTAAACGAAAGGAATGTTACATATCACTACAAACAAATTTAAGCTTCTTGTGTCTTAGGTACAACATTTTGTGTTAAAAGCTGAGCTGACACACACACTTTTTTCATAAATCTTGGTAGGCAAACTAGCATACGGCTCGCCTGATGGTAAGTGATTACCGTACCTTATAGACGTCTGCAAGACCAGAAGCATCGCAAGCGCGTTGTCGACTCTAACCCCAATTCCTCCCGGAGCTCTGGTCACTTTACTCACCAACAAAAGCACAACACTGCTTGAAAACAGTATTATTTAGCTGTAATCTTATGTAAGATCGATCGAGATCGAGAGTTAAAGTAGATTATGATCCGACTCTTTTCCTAAATGAATAAAGAGAAATGAGATGTTACATCATGGCTTAATCATTGGAGATAAAAATAAAAATAAAATCGCGCAGTATAAATGTCTCCGTAGTAGCGCTTAACGATGATTGATGCTTCTTATAAAGGGGAGGCGAGCCCGCGGCCTGTAGCTATACTTGAGAAATCGCGTTATGTGCCAAGGACGGTTAGCCGACGTATAAAGGTCACAAAGACTTTAAAAAGTCATTTGCGAGTTTGAATTGTGTTCGACTTAATTTATAGTGTCACTTGATTTGAATGATAGAAAAAAATTTTTGAGACAGATCTGATGTGTATTAACGAGTACGATCTATTTTTTATACAGCACTTAGATTTATTTAGACAAAAGGGTCTTTTAAATGTATGTTTATGTACTTTTTATTGCACGTCATACGGGTTAAATCCATTGATAAATAAAGGGAGATATTAGTAATGCAATAATTATTTTTTATATACACAGCATTTCTTATTTATAATTTCTTTTTTTTTTAAATATAATAGGTAAAGAAATATAGATTTGTTTTGTAAAATAACAACTCTTCATTTGAAAAAGGCAATAAAATATTTTTTATTCCAGATTCTCGACACTCTCTGATAGCGAAGAAGGAAACGTTAAATAAAGGCAAACGCTCTTGAAACAAAAAGAAGATAATATCTCAATACTTGAAGTAATTCCCGGTAGAAATAACAACTGTGCTCTACGAGGCTGAAATTTTTTGCTAAAACGAATGTACTATATTGAAACACTTCTTTTTGTCTGTCTAATTCGTCTGCGTGAAATTAGCTTTATATTTTGCTTAGGAATAAATAGGAGTATGTCTTAATTTTAGAATAAGAAAAATTTCACTTTGTCAAATCAAAATCATGTAGGAGAAGGATCGGAGCTTAATCCACCACGCTGCTCCAATGCGGATTGGCAGATATATTCCCTACTATGAGTAACGATCACAATCAGGTGTACATGATAACAACCGGGACCGACGGCTTAACGTACTCTCAGAGGCACGGTGGGGAGACCAACAAGGACTGCACTAACATCTAGACCAAATCAATAAAGTTAAGTTATGGAGACCATTCATCTGCTGAAATATGTTGACATATATTTATTATCAAATCAATTTAAACATATTCAGAAAATGTCATTGCAGGATATGTATAATACTTCTCATTCTGATTATCTATAAAAAAGAATGTTATTATATAGATAACAAAAAAAATGTTTATGGTAACACTAAGTAGTAAAGTTAGTCTATGTGTCTATGTGTATAATCTATTGAAAATACAGTTCTCTTTTGTCTTCCAACTCGGTCGTTTCATTAAAATTCATAATAGGTTATGGGCCCAGGATATTGGCTTTTAAGACTTGTTTTTAGCGTAGTAACTTATTTAAAAAAGTTGCAGTTCGACACGGTAGTGTTTTACGCGATTAGTCAGGCCAGTTTCCGCGTAATAGACATTGAATTCCTTTGCGAACAGTTAGCCGGTTGCTATTGCATATCACCGTAATGGCGGCTAATTACATCGTGAATGTGCCTAAGCTACGAGGAAGGGAAAATTATGACGAATGGGTGTTTGCAGCCGAAAATTTCCTCATACTGGAAGGTATGATGAAGTGTATTAAGCCAGAGTTGGACGCCGGTGGTGCGGCAATTATTGCATCAGCCGCAGATGACGCCAAGACAAAGGCGAAACTCATTTTAACTATAGATGCGTCGTTGTACGTGCACATCAAGTCAGTGAAGACTACAAAAGAGCTGTGGGAAAAATTAAAGTCTCTTTTTGACGATTCCGGTTTCACGAGAAGAATAAGTCTTCTGAGAAATTTAATTTCTATCCGACTAGATAATTGTAGTTCCATGACCTCGTATATCACACAAATTATAGAAACGAGTCAGAAATTAAGTGGAACAGGCTTTAAAATCGATGATGAGTGGGTCGGATCTTTGTTATTGGCAGGATTATCTGAAAAATATTCGCCAATGATTATGGCAATAGAACATTCTGGAATCATAATTACGGCCGACGCCATTAAAACAAAGCTAATGGACTTAGAGGAACACAGTGGCGACGTCAGCGGAGCATTTGCGAGTTTTCAAAAAAATAAGATTGGCAGCATTGGCAAAGATAATAGACAAATGTCAAAATCAAAACCAAAAATAATAAAATGTTACAGATGTAAAGAAACCGGCCATTATCGTAATCAGTGCACGAATTTTAATAAGGATACAATAAATAAGAAAACATTTGAACGCAAACAAACGAATGCTTTTAGCGCCGTATTTCTAAATGGCAATTTCTTAAAAAATGAGTGGTATGTTGATTCGGGAGCGAGTGCTCACTTAACCGCGAATGAAAGTTGGATTAAAAATGCCTCGAACAATCATCATATCAAAGAAATTGTTATAGCTAACAAAGAAAAGGTGGCTGTTAAGTGCTCAGGTGACGTGCAGATTGCTACATTGACAGATGACTGCGAATATGACGTGGTTGTTGAAGAAGTTTTGTGCGTTCCGAGCTTAACCACGAATTTATTATCAGTAAGTCAGTTAATAGCAAAAGGTAACAAAGTGCATTTCACTAGTGATGGCTGTCAAATATACAATAAAGCTGACAAGCTGGTTGCCACCGCTTGTTTGATAAATGGTGTCTACAAGTTAAAGATGCCTGAAAGGTTATTGGCTGCAGTGATGACCTCAAGTGACATGTGGCATCGCAGGTTAGGTCATCTCAATAGTAATTACCTGAACAAAATGCAGAGTGCCGTGGAAGGGCTCACACTCGACAGAAGGGCTGATATTTCGAAGTCGTCGTGCATAGTGTGTTGCGAAGGCAAACAAAATAGATTGCCTTTTCCACAGGATGGCAACAGAAGTGATGATCTCCTGCAGTTAGTTCACAGTGATATATGTGGACCATTTAATAACGTTTCTATTGGTGGCTCAAGATATTATATTTTGTTTGTAGATGACTATAGCCGAATGATATACATCTACTTTATTAAAAACAAAAGTGCAGCTCTTGATTGTTTTAAAGTTTATAAGACAGTTGTAGAGAATCAACTGAATAAGAAAATTAAGAAGTTACGTACAGATAATGGTAAGGAATATTGCAGTAAAGAATTTGAGAAGTATCTTAGCGGTTGGGGAATTATTCATCAGAAGAGCAATCCGTACACACCAGAACAGAACGGACTAGCAGAACGCTGTAACCGTTCAGTGGTGGAAAAGGCAAGATGCCTGTTGTTTGACGCTGGTCTGGATAAAAGTTTTTGGGCAGAAGCGGCAAATACTGCTGTATATATTCAGAATAGGACCATAGCATCAGCTTTAAATGGGAAAACTCCATATGAGATGTGGACATCGAGAAAGCCAGATATAAGCCATTTAAGAGTCTTCGGGAGTGTAGTAATGATGCATGTCCCAAAAGAAAAAAGGCTGAAATGGGATAAAAAGGCTGAGAAGGGCATACTAGTGGGATATTCAGAGGATATAAAAGGTTATCGTATTTATATTCCCAGATCAAAATTAATCACAACCAGCCGTGATGTGATCATTATTGAAAAACCTACATCAGTAGAGAGCCCAGTTCAGATAAGAGAAATACAACCACAGACTGAATCCTCTGAGGTGCGTTCAGATTCAGTGGGGGACATATCAGATGACACTGAAAGTGAGGAATACCATGAAAGTGATGAAACCTATGTTCCTGATGAAGGAGAGATCTCCAGTGATGAAAGTGTAGTGAGTGTAGTTAACAAAGGGGATAGTGTGAGACACAGACAGCAACCAGATAGATACGGTTTCTCTAATGTTTGTTTTGAAAATAACAGTGCAATAGATGTAAGTGAACTCTCTTTACAAGATGCGTTGAATGGACCTGAAAGGGAACACTGGTTAGAGGCAGTGCGAGAAGAGTTACAATGTTTTGAGGACAATAATGCGTGGGAAATGGTTGATATACCAAGTGACGGATCAATTGTACAAAATAAGTGGGTGTTAAATAAAAAACTAGATGTGAATAATAAAGTGCGGTATCGTGCAAGACTCGTGGCTAAAGGTTTTACGCAGCGACGGGGTGTAGACTATGAGAACACGTTTTCTCCTGTCGTAAAACATTCTACACTGAGAATGTTGTTTGCTCTGAGTGTACAGTGGGACATGGACATTACACATCTAGATGTAACAACTGCTTTTTTAAACGGTCATTTAAAAGAAAATATTTATATGTCAATTCCAGAAGGTTTTGTAAATAAGCAACCTGGAAAGGTCTTAAAACTTAAAAGAGCTATATACGGACTGAAACAATCTTCTTTAGTCTGGTATGAAAAAGTAAAAGATTGTTTGCTTAAATTTGGTTTTAAAATAAGTAAATTTGAACCATGTTTGTTTACTTTTTTTTTGTGAAAATATTAAGATTATAGTAGCTGTCTATGTTGATGATTTTTTGATTTTTTCTAATTGTAATTCTGAGACTGAAAAATTAAAAAAGGTATTAAATTCTGAATTCAAATTAAAAGATTTAGGTCCTGTTAAATATTATTTAGGTATGCGTATTAGTGTAAATAAAGAATGTAAGACTATTACTGTAGATCAACAGGAATATATAGAGCAATTATTGTCTAAGTTTAATATGTCTAATTGTAAGACTATAGATACTCCTATTGAGAGTAAGTTAAATTTACAAAAAGCTGAAAACTCTGCAGTAAACATTCCATATCAAAATCTAATTGGAAGCCTTATGTATTTGGCAGTTTTGACTAGACCAGATTTATCATATTCTCTTAGTTACTTAAGTCAGTTTAATAACTGTTATAATGAAACTCATTTTAGTTATGCTAAACGAATATTAAAATATTTACAAAAAACAAAACATTATTGTTTAACATATCATAAGAATAATGTAGAGCTGACTGGTTTTGTGGATGCAGACTGGGCCAGTGATAGTTTGGATCGTAAGTCTTATACTGGGTTTTGTTTTGTAATGAGTGGTTCTGTAATTTCCTGGCAAAGTAAACAACAAAGGAGTGTTTCTTTGTCTAGTACTGAGGCAGAATATGTTGCTCTTTCAGAAGCATCTAGGGAGGCTGTTTATTTAAGAAATTTGTTGTATGAACTTACTGGTGTTAAACATGTTGTTAAATTGAAATGTGATAATCAAAGTGCATTAAAATTAGCAACAAGTCATCAGGCACATAGTAGATCAAAGCATATAGATGTTCGGTTTCATTATGTTAAAGATGCTATTGAAAATAAATTAATTGATATTGAATATATTTCAACTCAGGAAATGCCCGCTGACTTGTTAACTAAAGGTCTTTTGTCAACTAAGCATTATAAGTTTATGCACATACTAGGAATTAAAGAAAAATAATATTATGTTTTTTTTGTTTAGGGGTTTACATTTATTTTTGTTAAGTGGGGGTGTTATTATATAGATAACAAAAAAAATGTTTATGGTAACACTAAGTAGTAAAGTTAGTCTATGTGTCTATGTGTATAATCTATTGAAAATACAGTTCTCTTTTGTCTTCCAACTCGGTCGTTTCATTAAAATTCATAATAAAGAATAATAATAAAAATACTAACTGTCAATATTCAAGACAAGTTTTCATGACACAACTAGTATTAACACTTATCTAACAAAACTTTAAAACAAAAGACTGTATAGACAAAGAGTAATTAAACATACGTAATAGCTACAATTGAACCAACATGCTACCGATCGAAACGTTCCATCAGTAAAAAAAAGAAATAACGAAATGTATAAATCGTTCGACTACACAGCGACGAGATAGCGCAAACTTCGTAGGAAACAATGTTACTGTTTCACGTAAGTTGTTAAAAACACTCGGCCAGTTCAGACTTTAGAGGCAGACCATTTAGAAGGGAGCTGGGTCGTATATCAAATGTTTTTGCGCCAAATGCGAAAAGCCGGCTGCTATCTAGGCCATAAACTGTGTCAGACTTAAAATTGCCTTGGCTACGATGTAGCTAATTATCTACTGGGTCAGAGCCAATAACCGAAAGTGAATAGATATTGTTGCAGGACGCCGTTCTCAAAGAGATTCAATTGTTTGACGCTGTCTACGTCTCTCCTTATATTACAATGCTGATAAAATTCTATTAATTAGCTCGATCATTTATTTGTTAATTTAATGAAAGGTAATACGAAGTGGAATTACGACCGAAATAGATTTTATCAACAACTAGCTTCTGCGCGCGACTTCGTCGGCGTGGACTCCGCTCCTGTTAGTCTTAGCGTGATGATATATAGCCTATAGCCTTCCTCGATAAATGGGCTATCTAACACTGAAAAAAATTTTCATATCGGACCGGTAGATCCTGAGATTAGCGCGTTCAAACAAACAAACAAACAATCAAACAAACAAACTCTTCAGCTTTATTATATTAGTATAGATTCATATTTCTTTTGATATTAAGACTTTAAAAGAAGCCTCCTTCATCCTCATTATGCTTAGACCTTTAGATCCATAAAAGATAAAACATTAGGTACTAACAAATTTAACTGACGTAGATGAAAATATAATTGGCAATGTTAACGATAAAATTGTTGGAATATATCTAATAATTTTACCAATTATATTTTGATATTTTAACTGATTAGAAATAACCTTGTAATCTAACGGCTAGCCATTTATTAATAATACAGAAGTTTTTTATTTATTTAAATATTAATATAATGGCGAGACAACAATATGCCTTCATGTTACAATGAAAATATGACTCAAAAGTGTCATTCAACGATTGGGCTTTTGGTTGAACGACTTTGTTCACTGTAATGACGGTTAAATATAGTTAAATAGAAATTGCCAAATATTGCATTTAGCGAACCTACACAATCTACATATTTTAGGTATAATTGTGTTTGCTCACAAACGAAAAAAAAACCTACTTCAATTACATCGAGAAGTAATACAACGTAATAAAACGAAAAAATAGTCAAGTAAATACGCGCTATTAAAGATTACTCAAAAAGTTGTAATCCGATCTCAATCTATGTATCTAATAATGATAAATATGGAGTTTTATGCGGTCATATTAACAGTGTGTATAAGACTGTTTTTACACCAAAAACAATCTCTCCCAAGTATTGTATGTCATTCAACGATTGGGCGACTCCGGGAATCTATAAAAGTAGGCAAAAATTGTATGATCTCTTACATGAGAAATCATATAATACTAACATTGTTTTTTGTAATTATATTAAAAAGTATTCAAAAACTTTTAAACTTGTTTGTGCCGCGGCCAAGTCAATTTTCATTAGAAATAAAATTAAATCAAGTAAAAACAAAATTAAAATGACTTGGAATATTATAAATGCCGAAACTGGAAGAGTTAAAGAACGTAATGGTGTCAGTGAACTCATCATTGACAATTACTCCATTAAAGCGGTTAATGAAGTGGCAACAGCTCTGGAAAAACATTTTGCCAACATTCCACTTTCGACAACTAAGGCGCTTATATCATCACCCGAAGTCGCTGAATCGTTGCTTAAACAAAATGTAAATGCGTGCAAAGGTGATTTTATTTTCAGACCCATAGATGCTAATGAAATTGTTAAAACTTTTAAAACTTTAGAACTTAAGAACACCGCAGACCTCTGGGGTATATCTGTTAAAATTATAGGCAGGGTTGTTGATATCATAGCACCCCACTTAGCGATTATATTTAATGAATGTATTATAAGTGGTGAATTTCCTGATCTTATGAAACATAGTAAAGTTATTCCTTTGTTTAAGTCCGGTTGTCATACTGATCCAACGAATTACAGGCCTATTTCTATTCTACCTGCCTGTAGTAAACTATTTGAAAAAATGATTCTCGGTCAGCTTTTGAATCATTTCTCTAGAAATAAACTTTTACACAATAAGCAATTCGGTTTCACTAGAGGACGCTCCACAACTGATGCCGGTGTTGAGCTTTTTACTTCGATAGTCAATGCTTGGGAGGAGTCACGTGATGCTTTAGGTGTATTCTGTGATTTATCCAAGGCATTTGACTGTGTTCATCATGACACATTAATCAGGAAACTCAGTCACTATGGCATTAAAAATACCGCACTAAAACTTCTGAGCTCTTAGTGGTAGAACTCAGAGGGTTGAAGTGAATGGTACTAAGTCATCTGGGTCTTATATACAGATGGGGGTTCCACAAGGCTCAATTCTTGGTCCATTTTTATTTTTAATATATATTAACGACCTACCATATTTAGTAGAGAAGAAGCACGAGATTGTATTGTTTGCTGATGATACTTCATTAATGTTTAAATTGCGTAGACAAGAAACTAACTATGACGATGTAAACAATGCTCTCTCTGAACTTGTGCATTGGTTTAGCGTAAATAACTTACTTCTCAATAGTAAGAAAACTAATTGTATTAAATTTTCTGCTCCAAATGTAAAACAAGTAGATATGCAACCAGAACTCAATGGTGATAAACTGAACTTAGTTAACTCAACTGTCTTCCTTGGAATCACCATTGATTCAAAGTTACAGTGGGGACCCCATATCTGTAAGTTGACGGATAGACTGAGTTCTGCAGCATACGCGGTCAAAAGAATACGGTTATTAACGGATGTCGATACAGCTAGATTAGTTTATTTCAGCTACTTCCATAGTATAATGTCCTATGGCATTTTACTGTGGGGCAATGCGGCTGATATTAATGTCATTTTTATTCTGCAGAAAAGGGCTATCCGTTATATTTATAAAATGGGATGTAAAGAATCTCTGAGAGAGAAGTTTAAAGAGATCAACATCCTGACCTTTGCATCGCAGTATATTTATGAAAATATAATGTACATACGGAAAAACAGGCATTTATTTGTTAGTCGTAGTGATCGAAATGCCTCAAATGATGTAACACTCAGAAACGACCACAAATTAATATTTCCTAAATGCCGGCTCAAGAAGAAAAGCAGTTCCTTTATAGGAACGTCTATCTTAATATATAATAAGATTCCGGCTGCGCTTCAATCTCTGCCTTTACTGAAGTTTAAAAAAATTATTAAGCGAACATTATGCAGTAAAGCCTATTACACCATCAAGGAATACCTTAATGATGAAAAGGCATGGGATTGAATAAAGCTCGACCAGGCTATGTCTGTGACTCGCTTTGTATATAAATATTGTGAGCAGGTGGCATGTGATGGTTTCGGCATGCACGATTGGCTGTCTCGTGTTTGTCCTTATCATTTCATGGTCCATTACTGCGTTTTTATATTGTATTTAACCTTAAATTTTTAAAAGAGTACCGAGAGTTTTTTTTCCGCCGGCTTTTTTTCTCTCGGCCTACACTAGGAACTTACTTTATGTTATTGTAATATCTAATAAAGCCGAGGTAAAAGTAGGTAGGTGATGTCTACCGAGACATTAGAAATATTGACTAAGTTAAGGTTGCTTATAACACTGGGTACGTTACGTAAGTTTGTAATGTACCCAATGTTAATGTTAAGTATACATTTTTATTTTATTTTGCTGCCTTAACTTTTTTTTTTATTATTATTATTGTTTAGTTTTTTTTTTTGTAAATGACATTTTTACTTTTCTTTTTTTTTGACTTTCGTTAAGTGTGAGGGTCACCTTATGACGAAATAAATATTTTCATTTCATTTCATTTCATTTCATTTCATTTCATTTCATTTCATTTCATTTCAATCAAATTTACACGCGACTACATGACAAGTACTAGCTTTCGATTAATTATTAAAATTGGTACACCGACTAAAAAGTTATGCGGTATAATACAACGTAGGTCGACGAAAATTAGTCAAGTAAATATGCATTATTAGATATGACTCTAAAAGTACTTGTCAGATCTCAGTTAAATTTAAATGGGACCACATGACTTGCAACACCTTTCAATTAAAAAAAATTGATCAAAATCGGTCCACCCAGTCAAAAGTTCTGATCTATCATACATTAAAAAAAATAGAGTCGAATTGAGAACCTCCTCCTTTTTTGGAAGTCGGTTAAAATGGATGTATTCCGCAGTTACATCTTATCGATTTCCATACGATAATATCATTAGTAACATCGAAGAAACAATAGCCAACTATAGCTACGTTTAGCAATTTGCAAAATTATAATAATAAATACGTTAAAAGTGCTTAAAAGAACAGAGGTTTTGATTATGCTTAAAATTAATGATTGGGCAAATAAGGTAGAAAATATTTGACGAATTAAGTACTAAGAAAACGAACTAGCGAAAGACCACCCAACGGGCCGGAAAGTTCGTCGTGTCTACCTTACACAAGATATGATGAAAAAAATAATTTAATATGTTACTTACGGTTGTTGTAGTATTTTCCTGTGCGGAACCGTCAAAATTTTATATATGTATGTACATATGTACTAATACAAATCGTCAACTATTTATGAAAAGATTTACAGACTTCCATATGACATAAATACCGATGGCCGTAATGGCCATGGCATGGTGTAACACGTTTACCTGTTTATCTAAAATTTATTTAAACACCTATGACCATGGTTTAAGTCACTTTGTAGGTAATAATTTCGTATATTTAAAAAATATAGAATATAGAATCGAAACTGATCATTTTAAGATTAGTTTTTTGTAAAACATTTATTTACTAGTGTTTATGTATAAATATTTATATAGTCAATATTAATAGGAATAAGCTACATTACACATTACAAGAACATTGTATCTACTACTTGGAAACTATGTAAACGGAAACTATTCCTTATGCAGGGTTGAAAATTACGTTCAAATCGATGAAGTGGTAATGGGTTAGCCTGAAACAGGGATCGTGGCCAATATTTGGATGAAGTTTTTATAATTCACCAAAATATTAAATGTACATTCTTTTTTACATTGTGTCACAAATGTTCTATCATGTTCTGGTTTTGTGAATAAGACATTGTGTGAAACGTTTAAACAAAAAGCATTAATTGTATTACATATAAAGACATTGCTTTTTTTTCTAAGTTTGTTTTAGTTCTATTATGAATTTTATAAATGACTAGCTTCTGCGCGCGACTTCGTCGGCGTGGACTCCGCTCCTATTGGTCTTAGCGTGATGATACATAGCCTATAGCCTTCCTCGATAAATGGGCTATCTAACACTGAAATAATTTTTCAAATCGGCCCAGTAGTTCCAGAGATTACCACGTTAAAACAAACAAACAAACAAACAAACAAACAAACAAACAAACAAACACACAAACAACCAAACAAAAAAACTCTTCAGCTTTATGTATTAGTATAGATTGAATTTCGTTTTAATATGTAAGTAATAATAAGCACCAATATCTAAATTAAAAGTAGCATAATATTTTTGAAAATATTTCCTTTCATTTAATATAGGTATGAATCAGTTAAAGCTTCACTATTTAATCGTATATTAATACTATATAATGTATATTTGCTTACGTACCATCGTCATGAAAACTGCTATTATTCATATTAACAATTCAAATATATACTTTACGGCCGTTAAGGCATTTTATGACATTACGCGGGAGCAGAGCTTACTGATATGTATGACAAAATCGTGTCGACACTGCCTAAAGTTTTAATAGCCGAAGCGATGGCAGCGATCAAAGTTTTTATACGTAAAACTGATAACATTAAGTTATTAAAGTATGTAGGTCAAGTAGGACGATGTCATCAAGATAATAATGACATGTGATGGCCGCTTACCGTCATATGTTCTAATCGAATACTTTCTTAATAAAACTATACTTTTATTATTTTCTAGATAATTCTATAATCTACTTAACTTTTTTTATGATGGGGATAAATAAGCGTATGGCCCACTTGATGACAAGTCGTTACCGTTGCCTATGAGGCTTGTTGCCAACATAGTGGCTTTGTCTACATTACTCGTCACACGAAAAAACACTATTTCAAAGCATTTATTATTTGGTTGCGATCTTTTTATGATGTATTTCAACCGACTAGATTTTTTAAATAAATATACATTGAAATAATACATATATGAATAAATACAAATATTACATCCAGACTCAGGCGGGAATTCAACCTACAACCCCGGAGCAGAAAGCAGGACCACTACGAACATCGCCAACAAGCTTGTTGTCATAAAGCCACATATCTACATTTCAAACCAAGACTACTTACTTTACTGTGATCTTCTGTAGTACGTCGACCTTACAGAAGATCACAGCTAAATAATACTGCTTTCAAGCAGTGTTGTGTTCCTGTTGGTGAGTAAGGTGACCAGAGCTCCTGGGGGTTTGGGGATAGTGTCGGCAACGCGCTTGCGATGCTTCTGGTGTTGCAAGCGCCTATAAGCTACGGTAATCACTTACCATCAGGTAAACCGTAAGCGTATTTGCCAACCAAGTTATATATTAAAAAAAAAACTACCTGACCACACTATACAACAGAAAAAGTAAAGGCTGGAAAGCACGTCAAAGACGGGAATTAGCTTACCATTCTGTCTTTGTTTTATCAATGATCAACATAAGAGAAAATCAGTGTCCAGTTAAACATGATTCAATTAAGTTACGGTTGTGTCAACATACAACAAAGTATCTTATATAGCTAGAACAATAGCCAAGTACAAGTTAATTACGGACATTATAAAAATATATGCCAAAGCTTTTCCTTGATAAGTAGGTCTTTCAGAATTGGCACGAAATCGAGAATTGCACATTAGCCTACATAGCGGCGCGTGTGTTTTATCTGTTCCCATACATTTCAATCTTGAATCTTTCGATTCGAGGCTCATTCGATAAATGTGATGACGATGAAATTGAATGAAAAACGTTTGAGGTTGAGCTAATTCGACTTTCTTTTAAGATATTTGTCAATGCAAACAAACTACGCTTCACTTTTATAGAAATAGTGACCGGTCATGAACAGCTGCTAATGTGCTGTGTGGCTACGGCACTAAAGAATGTAGCCACCCCCTCTCTTCCCGTGGGTGTCGTAGGAGGCGACTAAGGGATAACACAGTTCCACTACCACATTGGAACTTAAAAAGCCGACGGATGGCGGGATAACCATCCATGCTGGCTTTGAAATATACAGGCCAAAGACGGGCAGCAGCGTCTTCGGTGCGACAAAGCCAGCCCTGCGGTCACCAACCCGCCTGCCCAGCGTGGTGACTATGGGCAAGATACATGAGTTCGCGTCATAATGTTGGGCGCGAACTTGTGGAGGCCTATGTCCAACAATGAACTGTGATAGGATGTAGTGGTGGTGGTAGTGGTGGATGAACAGACAGATCGTGTAGTAATATATTTAGTTAAGGTTGATTCACGCATACGAATGAAGCCACAGTTCCGTCAACGTGTCCGCTCAAATACCAGAAAGCCTTCACTTCAGTACTAAAAAGGCAGATGGGATACTATTTTAAGAACTGAATTCATTGCACGAACTCTAGCAATGTAGGAGACCTTTTGTATGCTTTGCTTGCATTAAAATTACTAGGTCTTGTTATGTTGCCTTTGATTCAATTATACTTTTTCAATCAAAAAACAATACTGTCACGAACAGGTATGCTTTATCACAAAATGCAATGGCACATTGTTCAAAAATAAACATTAGACGTTAAAAAGTTGGAGGTTACAAAGTTTTATATCGAAAACAATTGTGTATAAAATTATACTTAGCAACTATATATTTAACACAAAATAAAGACAAAATTGAAAAAAATCACTTAGCTAATATTAAACAATTCTTATAATTATTTCATAGAAATTATTTAAAATAAGATTCCTGAGAACAGTCATTAGCTTAAAAATGCGTGAATTCAATTCACATAAAAGTTTGAAAGCAATAAAAGTTTTAAAAAAACGTCTCTTGACACGTGAAGCTATGTAAAACGACGTTAAATCCTGAAGTACATGAAACAACAGCAACGAACAAGATTAAACATAAGTGTTAAGTCCATTACAACATTGTTACTATTTTGTAGCTTTGAAACGAAAATAGTGTCAAGTAGCTTTGAAAATGAAAAAATAATTTTAATGTAAGTCTGATGGTGTTAGGATTACATATAGTAGTTTTCAGGACCCTTTATTCTTGCCTTTAGGATCTCATTAAGTTCTCTTTATAAGTTGTGCAATTTCACTGTTTATTATTACAATAAACAACTCTTGTTTTCAAAATAGTCACTGTACGAGTATATAAAAATACTAGCTTCCCGCTCGCTGTCCATGTGGATATCACGTTTCTGGCTGTTCCGTATAACCTATGTACGTCGCTCAGTATTAATGTAGCACTATCCTGGTTTAAGTAATTTTCAAAATCGGTCCATTATTTTTTGAGTTTAGTCATAAAAAAGGGACAAATCCTTTCTGTTATATAGATTATTAGAATATAATACATGTATATGTGTATGTATGTCGAAGACTGAATAGTGAAGATGCTATATAAAAATGCTTTCAAACACTGTTGTTTTCCTGTAGTTAGTAAGTTGACCAGATTTCCTGGGAGGGATTGGAGGTAGGGTCGGTAAAGCGCTTGCGATGCTTCTAGTATTGCAGGCGTCTATAAGCTACGGTAATCGCTTACTATCTGGTAAGACGTACGCTTGTTTGCCGAACAAGTTGTATAAAAAAAAATATAATAACTAGCGTTAGACATCACGTGGGCGAATAGTGGGATTCGCTTTTGACCCTATTAATGACTGTCTCTGACATGTATTATTCTTTTACATTAAATGAAAATTTTTATAAAACGCAGCCGCAATTATTTTAAGTTACCGCGCAATAAACATAGCTTTGATCGCACCAACGAGAAAATTGTAGCACTAAGTTGCACACTGCAGTCACTAACATCTCTAATTTATTGGAAACACTTCACTAATGTACACTTTTTTATTATTTTTAAGTTTGCGCTTTACGACAACTAAGGCAAAGGCTGCTGAGAAAATGTGTATGCAATTTTCTTCTTCTTGAAGTTACTCAGGTTATAAGCGGCAGAAAATACGTTGCTATTAAAGCAATAAATTAGTTGGCTATTTTTAATTTAATTTAGTCAAGAAATATTTCGTGCAAATGTGTTCGATATTGATCCCGTAGAGATGCGGTCTCCTTATGTTTTCTCGCAGTTCTACAATAGATCACCTTTAAACTAAAATATTATTGTTGTGACATAATTATGAGCCTGATTCATGCTAAATGGAGAGACGAGATATATAATGGAGATACATAAGAGCACGCCCATTCAAAATTATAAGCCAGAAATAAATCTGTTTGAAATAGTTCTACTGTAGTTTCACTTACAAAGAGTAAAAGAACTGATAAGTAATGTCCAAACTTACAGCCCGACAAACATTGATACAAAAAAAAATCTTCCAACTTAACTATATTTTTGAGTGATATTTATTGACAGAGGCTAACCAAATCCACCAGAATAACACCTTAACTTTAGCTTTACCTTCACCCGTTTTATAAAAGTACGGGTGAGGAACGTAAAAAAAAAATCCTTCGTGCTGATAATGGTTTGAGATCCCTTACAGTCTTACACAAATAAAGGTAAGAACTTAACCGTCTAAAAGAGATAAAGAATGACCTTTTCTTAAATAAATATGCTGTTAACTGCGATACAAATAACGCATTGTAGCTGGCTAGCGGCGTGTGTCCTACGTTGGTTAATTTGACCATTAAGTTTAACGGGCGGAAAGCGGCTCGTGGAGTCACAGCGTTATTTACGACGGCTTTCCTGCTTGTTTACTCTCGATTAATATTTTAGTTTGAATTCTGCTTCTCTTTACATTTAGCGTTTCATTGCGAAATTTAATTTGAACTATTTAGCGATTAAAGTTGTTAAATGCACAAACGCACGTAGTAAACGATTAGACAACCCGCGTGATTCGCCTGCGCGTTTATTTACTATACATTCACAAGTCAGTGGATATTTTATAGCCTATATCTTTATATCCTCGACTCAGATGATTTCTAAACGATTTTATTTTAAAGAAATAAGCAAACTATTTTCTCAGCACTATAATGCGTTATATGAAATAAATATTATTTTTAAATATATAATATAATACATTTGACGGTATAACAGTGATGGTATTTTTTTTAAAGGGCCCCGTAGACGATCAAATATTTGATCAAACTTCATATTAAATTTCTGTTTGACAAACGTGTTTGTCAAATTATTTGATCGTGTGCGGGGCTGCGGGCTTTTTTGATATGTTTATTATATGAAAACATGAAGTTTGATCAAACAAGTTTGACAAACAAGTTTGATCGTTTACGGGGCCCATAACACCGACCTCGTTGAAATTCAAAAGAAAGTCTTTGATATTCATGTACAAACGCATGTGTGTGCGTGACGCGTGTGCTTGTGAATTGTTTGTTCATTTCGAAAATTATTTTGATGTCAATTTTACTTTTTTTTTTAATCGTATTTTATCGGATATATTTATTAGTACATGAATATACGGGCTTCGTTTGAATAATGTACTCTATTTCTATAGTTCGCAGACAGGAATTAAATACAACAGGACGGGATGACAACTGGTTAAATTTAAAAAATCCGATTTACATTTCATGAATAAGAAACAACGTTTTGTGGACTAATAAATTCCATTTTAAATTTAGAATTCAAATGACCAAACAGTATCTAGCTGAATTTTTAAACAAATTACAAACAAATTTTAAAATTTCCTTTTAAAACGTGTATGTAAAGGTTACAATTTTTTGATATACATCCAACCGTAGCGTTAACTAAAACGATATTTGCTGATAGTTTTTGTTCGACGATAGTATCCGAAACTTTCCGATCGGGTCTACGAATGCAACTGACCTATTTCCATACTGCAGTTTGAGACCGAGCTCTACCCGACAATTTGTATAAGAATCAAAACATCTTTAGCGTTGGAACTTTTCAAAAGTTAGAAACAGAATTTTAATCGAGTTTCTCGTTCGATTTTCATTTTTAAACATTTTTTTACTATAAATGATCTAGAATAAATTGGTACGCCACTACAAAAATAATTTTAAAGTATTGAATTTCTGTGTTTATTTAATGTATAGTATTAAATGGTAAAAATAATCATAAAAATTCCTATAATAATAGGAGTGTAACAATAAATGACACGTTTTATTAAAATTCATTGCAAAAATTCACATGCAGGATCATCTTAGGGATTTTCCGTTAATTGAAGTTTAAATTATATTATTATAATTATCTTATTTTCGTTATTCCATTTATGCTTATATTCTTATTCAGACATACAACGTTCCCTATCATACGTACGATCCAAGGTTATCTTGGAGTGCCAGCTCTTACTCGCAGTACACGTGAGCGACCAATGCAGCAAAGCTACGCGACGTGTCACAACGTTAACTTGTGTTATTTGTTTACTTATACAACATCTATTCAATAAAACTATAGCATTACCGAATCTCTATCACGATTCACGATTGAGCCTGTAACATCTCACTGCTGCGCAAAAGTCGCTTTCCCGATGTAGGAAAATGTTATCTGAAGGAAGTATGAATATTGGAACAATTTAGGAGGGTATTCTATAATATAGTGCAATCTGTGCGCTGGAACACTGAATACTTTTCATCCCGAAATTTAGTACAACTGAAACATTTTTCACGCCTATATTTGTAAAGTGTTTAATTAGGTTTTCCAAATATTTGTTAAGCATACACAGACATTTATCGCGTTGCTTCGTGTACTAGTACAGCGCCTTAGTGTAATGACCGTCTTTTGTACATATTGTTACTATAACAATAGAATAGAATAAACTGAGGTAGGGCACAGCAGGAAATTTCCTGCTCAAAATATGGAGCAGCCCGACTGGGGTAGTACCTCGACCTTACAGAAGACCACAGCTAAATAATTGGTAGGTGTTGGTGACTGTTGGTGAGTAAGGTGACCAGAGCTCCTAGAGGGGATTGGGGATAGAGTCGGCAAAGCGCTTGCGATGCTTCTGGTATTGCAGGCGTCTATAGGCTACGGTAGTCACTTACCATCAGGTGAGCCGTACGCTTGTTTGTCGACTTAGTAACATTTAAAAAAAAAACTTACTTTTAAGCCGACTTAAAAAAAGGTTTTTTGTTCCAATGTATATTTTTTTAATAATGTCAAAGTTAGTCCCGAATTCGATGGTTTAAATAAAGTCACACACACGTATACTGTAAGCAATATTTACCGATATAAAAACTCTTTACACGCTAAAAGTTTTCATTTACTCTCATTACAGCCCCGCAAACGATCCCGTGCGACACAAATTAAACAAAGTTGGAGCGCATGTACGATAAATAACTTTGACTCATCTCCAAATTGAATTCTGAGAAATAACTTCATTTTGAACATAGCTATTTGCTGATTTAATTGAATTCTATTGATGTGAAAGAAGGTGTTTATCTCGAACTTTATGTAGAAAATAAGAGTTACGACAGAACATCTTTATGAAGTAAAATGTTACTCGAAGTCTATATAAACCAAAGTAAAATTATGGCGAAATGTAGGTATGTGCACGCCACTGCGCAAATAACGATAAAAAAAATTATGTATTTACAAAAACACGAGTGTGTTTTAGTTTAGACCACACACACGACTGAAGTAAAAATTCTTTAGCAATAGGCCTACGCTGTGTCTTAGATATAAGAAGTAAGAAAAGAAAAGAGAGAAAGAAAATGTGTTTACCTCTGCTCCGTTCGCCTCGTCCGATAACACTTTTCGTAACGCTCTCGTCATGCATTCACCAGTTTACTCCCCAAGTCAATCGTGCGTAAAGAAGTTTTTTTTACTTTAAAAAAAGCGGTAAGCAGTTCCTGGCGAACCGAGCTACTAAATTATAAACATTACGTTACATATTATTAGTATAGCAAATTCACATTTTAGTGTAAAAGCACACGTACCATGAAACGAATTCAACGTTTTGACGCATAAACTTGGCTAATAAATGTCTGGAGACTCGATATATTCACGGGTGGAATCCTCTCCGGTCATCGTGCAGTAAATTCAACCCAAGTTAAGGCGTACTAAATAATAGGTAAGTTTATAGTGCTGCAGGTCCAAAACTAGGGGACGCTGGTTATTGCCTACCTGGACGTTTAATGTGTTTTACGAATTCAGGGATGTTGCTAACTTCACGCTTGTTTATTGTTACTATTGTATACGATGGTCGCAATGTAGGTACTGTTTGAATATTCGACGTTTTGAAATGCTCTTTGTGTTTTGTCTATTCCAATCTTTAAATAGATTGTTATTAATGATGAACGATTGGTGACGTCTGTACAAATGGTTTGATCCAACGATCGCGCTTTTATTATAACGTGTAATAAGTATTAGTAGAAGTTTTAATTTTCTTTTTTATTTGTTTCAGAATTGATTTTCTAAATTTATGAAATCAAGTTTACAGACTTTTGACATATTTTTTAACAATAAATTTGAGTATGATGTATCAAAGACCAATAACAAACATATACCTATTATTATCGAACCAATAACAACATATTTTTTACACAACCACATGTATAAAGAAGTATATCTTTATACATGTAGGCGTAGCTCTATGTAGATAAGAAACATTAAATTAGAAACATACAAAAAACTCCTTTATTTAAATATGCTGCACTTTTGCCTCATCATGAAACATCTTTTGCAAATATTACATATCCTGAAATAGGCTTTCAAGCCTCTAATAAAACGTCATTAAACAATTTTCGCAAATATTATCTCTCTATGGACCATAAACACTATATCCTAAGCAAAGGAATTCCAGCAATACGTCGAGCTTGGAATTATTCCATTATTCTATTTGTGCTGTTCGACATTACTTCGGAATCCTAAGATGGAAACTTTGCCTAACCATGTTCGAGTTTATTGGTTACGATAATCGCCTGCGCGAGGGTTCGAATGGATATTACGGTTGTAATATACGAACTTCCGCCCGTGACTTTGGCTTTAAGTTCGATACGGAGAAACCCTTACATTGGTCGGAACGTACGTAATACAACCGTTGCTTTAGTTGTTTAGTTTTAAAGTTATTACACAAGTAAAAATGTAAAAGCAATAACTACTTTCTAGGTTCCTAGTAATAATTCGCGTACAGAATTAAAGTAATTTGCTACGAAGCGTAAATTGGCTAAAAAGAGTTAGACGATAGTTCAAGTCATTCAAAACTTTTTGAAAGTATAAATGTGATTTGCAATACAAAATAAGAAACCAAAATTGCGAAATCATCTATACATATAATAAAATGGTAGAAAAGTCAAAACTGTACATTGAATATTTTTTTTAAAGAATACTTGGGGTGTGATCTACAATCGATACCGAAGCCAAAAATATAGTTTTTAGAATTTTTGTCTGTTTGTCTGTTTGTCTGTATGTATGTCCGGGATAAACTCAAAAAGTACTGCATGGATTTACTTCAAATTTGGCACGAATATTGTTAAGAAGTCGGGTCAGAACATAGGCTATATATTATCACGCTATCACCTACGGGGAACGAGCAGTGAACCTTTATTTCTTCAAATGTATGTCCGGGATAAACTCAAAAAGTACTGCATGGATTTACTTCAAATTTGGCACGAATATTATTAAGAAGTCGAGTCAGAACATAGGCTTCATATTATCACGCTATCACCTACAGGGAACGAGCAGTGAACCTTTATTTCTTCAAATGTATGTCCGGGATAAACTCAAAAAGTACTGCATGGATTTACTTCAAATTTGGCACGAATATTATTAAGAAGTCGGGTCAGAACATAGGCTACATATTATCACGCTATCACCTATGGGTAACGAGCAGTGAACGCACGCAGACGACGTCGCGGGCAGCAGCTAGTCATTCAATATTTTGAAATAATATTATTAGAAAATATTAAACTTCTATCAACATGTATTGTTTTTTTTTAGGTTTAATAATAATTATGAATACAGTGTAAGAAATACTTTCATACTGTATGTAGTTACATAGTGGGTTTTTTTCGTGTAATTTCGTCTATTTACATAATACAAAGAGGTAAGTAATTTGCGTTAGGATGTTATGAGCATTTTTTGGATCACACTCGATTTAGTAAAAATGTCAACGTGTGTGAAACCGCGCTGTTCACCAAGCGTCTTTATAATTTAAATTTGTAAGGATGCGCAAGGGAACCGGCAACAATTTTACAAAGGAGTTTCATCGAATGATAACATGGTACTCGCATGCCTGCCTCTTTGAATACTGAATAATTTATATAACTGGATTTTAAAAAACAAACATCACCCACATAAAAAATACACTAGCTATCCGCTAGCGGATTCGCCCGATCTCTTATCTATATCTATAATCCATATTTGATCATTTATTTATTTAGCTGATCCGTTTTCTCATATTGAAATGCTGCCTACTTCAGTCAGTAAACGTAACACTCTCTTGGTGAATGAATTTTTAAACTCGGTCTAGTCGTTTTAAATTTATCTATAAATAATAATCATTCAAAAACACAAATCCTTTTCTTTATAATGTGAATATAGATAAACACAGACTTGAATATTATAGATATTAAGAGTATTAGTGATAGTGGTTAGTAGTAGTTCTGAGCTGATTAGAACACCGCGTGCCTTCTTGTCATATTTTTTAATTTTCTTCATTTACTCGCAAAAAATTATATCTAGTGGAGCTCCTGGGGGTTTTGACCTCCGATCTCTCAAGAGGTGAATAAATTTACATGGAACCAACAGAATTTTGTTTTTTACACGCTAAATTGCAACTCATTTAATTTTTATAATATGTTGTTATAATAAAAAATATGGAAAACTTATATTAGAACATAGTATTTTGCATTATATTTTTATTAATTATCAGTAATTCATCCTTCCTTCCAAGTGCTTTACTTTAAAATAAATGCATTACAGGGTCCCACGCAGGAGATAAGTTAATTTCCTGGGTGAGATTGAAACTTTAATCTTTTTTTTCATTCGATAGTTCCACAGATTAACTAACACTTACAACATTATTATATTATTATATTATATTTTTTGACTACTACAGAACACTATTTTTCTCTATAAATATTGCAATATTGCCGGTGTAGGCTGGATGAGGATTGCGGAAAACCGGGATATCTGTCGCGAGCTTGGGGGGCCTATGTCCAGCATTGGACTGCACTAGGCTGAACTGACTGACTTACTGACTGACTGACTGACTGACTGAATGACATATATAAATAATTGAAACATACAAGATATGTAGGATTTGACTATCGTTTATTAAATTTGCAGCTAATTAATTACATAATTTAATAATGTTTAGACGTTGTTTGCAAATCTTGAATATAATTATCTAGCAGCTGCAATTGAGGCATCTTGCCCGACGATAAAATGAAGTATTGATTATATTCGTAATGACTTCGAGATTTATTTTTCAAACTTTTGATTCTACAGGACATACCTCGATTAAATTTAAAATAAATTAATAGCTAAATTTTGCTTATGATACGGTGCAGGATTACATAAATACTAAAAAATGTGTGGTTTTAATGACGCTGTATTTCATGCAAGATATTTTCAATTTTTTAAAAGAGTCACCGCGGAGTTTCTTACTGGTTCTATGCAGAGTCAACACTCCGAATCGATGGTAGCTTCACTTTGAACGGTGCTTATAATTTTAATCTAAAATCTTCGAATAGTCATCTAAAAAGGTTGACGATTCGAATTTGCTTTTGAAGCCTATTTGAATTAAGTTATTTTGATTTTGATGACATTGATTTTCATTGTGTTTTGAAACTCCCGGTACTTCAATGACGTTGCAAGCGCCAAGGTGACTTATCACAACGGCGGTGGTAATTTTTAGGGTTCCGTACCCAAAGGGTAAAAACGGGACCCTATTACTAAGACTTCGCTGTCCGTCCGTCCGTCCGTCCGTCTGTCTCCAGGCTGTATCTCAAGAACGGCGATAGTTAGAGAGTTGAAATTTTCACAAATTATGTATTTCTGTTGCCGCTATAACAACAAATACTAAAAACAAAAAAAAAATAATATTTAAGGGGGGCTCCCATACAACAAACGCGATTTTCTTGCCCTTTTTTGCTCGATATCAATAATGGCAACAGGCAGGCACTTGAAATATTCACTAAATACTCAGTTGTATTTTTACTTTAATAATAAATAATAAAATTAATATTTAAGGGGGGCTCCCATACAAAAAAAAAACGTCATTTTTGCCTATTTTTGCTCTCATACAATAAAAGTGATTGTTAGCCGCTTTTTGCCCGATATTAAAATCAATGTACCTAGTCAATGGTACGGAACCCTTCATGCGCGAGTCCGACTCGCACTTGGCCGATTTTTAATGATTAATGTATTTCGAACAAAATTCAACTTTTCACTTAAGGCTCTTTGCATCTTGAATGTTATGAAATATGCACAAAGTATGGGAAGGAGCGAGTGACAATCGCTCTAAAGATGGCGTTGAATGCGCTACGAAAAATTTAACACCGCTGAAAAGCGCTGAAAATACGCTGAAACTTTGCACTTTCTGAAGCAGTTTATCTTCGAAAGATTTATGATATTTTTATAGGTTAAATCGCAAGCAACATTATGTATTACTTATATTACATATTAATAAGCTTAAAATTAATTATTTGCGCATTTATAAATAGTGTTGCTCACTTATTCCAATGAAAATTTAATAGAAATTTTGATGTATAATTTTAATGAATTTTCAACTTTCTGGTATGCATAAAATATGAAGGATGAGAGTGACGAACGCGCTGAAGATGAGTTGGAAAAATGTACGGCAACGTTATGCACTGGAAAACATCTAAAACTTTAGCGTTTTCAAAAGCAGTTTATCTTCAGAAGATTTATGATGTATCTGCGGCCAACTCGCTTATGAGAATCCGTACTTGATTATATCTAGTTTGCGGACATGTGATGATTTTAAAATTGTATTATTTTCACTTCCTTTTCAACATTTTAGCTAACACGGAAAATACTATATTTAGTTTTCTCTGAATCTTTGTTACTTTTATTTTAGTTTCTAGTTGTTTTTTAGTGCTTTTCTCATTATTATTTATTAGAAACGGTTATGTGGGAGACATTTTATTACTACACCTAAATAACGACGTTGTAATGATAATGTATAAAAGTTATTAAAACTTTTTAGTAATAGAAGTAACCATGTTAATCTAAAATCTAGTATGTATAAAAGTTACTTTTTATGTCAACGTTTGAACTTTTTTGTACCCATAAATGCTTATCGTTTATACATATATGTAGGACAAATAAAAAAACAATTAAAACCTCATTAATTTTGTAATTATCGCCAAAAATCATAAAACCCGTAATCCTTGCTGTTTAATTTAATTTAAAACACTTTCATACTCACATTTTCGTTTCTCTTGCGCCGACCGAATTAATTAAACGGTTTGGGAAGTTTCAAATATTACCTGAGGTCAGGTCTGCGGCACTTACCTGTAATTATAAAATTGTCAAATTTAATTTCAACGAAACGATCTTTAAATTTTAAATGTTTCCTACACAGAGCTTACGGACTTCAAAGTTGTTCACCGTTTGCTTTTTAAAGGCTTTTTTCTTGTTATGGAAATTTTATTTACTATGTAAAATTTTACAAAAACATATAATTCTGTAAGCTTTGCTATATTGTAACTAGATTTGGGTGTGCTGGAAGAAATCTCTTATAGGGATAAGCACACCCATTATACGTGAGTCTCCATGACAAATTTATTATTTAAGTTTTGTACGTATAATAAATTGTGAAATAAAAATAAATAAATAGATAGGCTATTCCTTTTATAACAACGTTTACAAAATACTTGTCACGACTATAAATAAAAGAATAAATAAGTGCTTCAGACTCAACGTTAGGCTTAGTAAGAAACCCTGTGTCAGGAGTCCGGAAAAACATACGAACACAATTACAAACGCGTTGACCAGACAGACATTTGTATGGCCTGTACGTATATTTTTCATATACTTGGATCAAGCACACTACCGATATGACGTCAAAATATTACAATAAAACTTGGTATATACATATGTATAGATCACTGGACATACTTTGCCTACATTTGCATATAACTTTTACCAAAAACGTTCTACAACTTGTATTATATTGTGGGGTAACATTAAAAACTATCATTCAATAACATTGCCTTTAGTAAGGTGGATAGAGCACAGCGGAAAAGTTGCTCAAAACTGGAGTGAGTCCGACTGGGGTAGTACCTCAACCTTACAGAAGATCACAGCAAAATAATATTGCTCTCAAAACTTGTTGCATTCCTGTGATCAGTAAGGTAGTCAGAGCATCTGCACCCATAGATAGCTTTAAATACATTGTTTTTCACAAATAGGTCGGCAAATAAGCGTGCAACTCACCTGATGGTAAGCGCTTAACGGAGCTCAAAGACGCCTGCAACACTAGAAACATCGCAAGCGCGTTACCGACTCTACCTCCAATCCCCCAGGAGTATTGGTCACCTTACTCACCAGGCAGGATATGTCCTGTAGTGCCGTACTTCAGTTTAATTACTATTAGGTGAACCTTGTTTGACACCGTAGAGTACAATAGAAAAACATAAATGACATAGTTATGAAAAATAGAACAGCTCATGTACATTTAGTGAGAGTGCACAGTCACGGTATCGAGTGCTGGTCGCTTGTCAAAAACAATGGGGAAAGTGAGTCGCGATCAAAAGAACAATTAGCGATGCCGATTATGCAACCGATAGGGAAAAAAAACGTATTAATAGACATTACACAGCGGTTTATTGATGGATAGTTACTTATGTAACTTCAAATAAAGTTGGTTCATGCAAATCATCTCTATCATATTACGTAATAACTTATAATGACTTTATATACGCATTATTTTTAATAATACCAATTTTTTCGCACTTTTACATATACGTTTAATTACGATTAGATTATTTGATATTTGTATTTCCGATTTAGTTTTGTTAATGCTTTGTAGCCTTGGTCTAGTTAGTATGTTGCATCCTTCAAATGGCAAAACATTTTTTTTTACTTGTATACAATATAGATTAATACGAATTCACACTATCAGATAAGTTTATTAATTAAACTAAATTTTAACAAATAAGGTTTTTAGGCGAAAAACCTGTAATAAATAGTGTTTTGAAAAGCACTTGTAGTAAGTATTAATGAGGATCAGTAAAGTTCCAGCAAATTCAATAACTACTATCCACGTTATTCTCTATGACATAAGAATGATATTTCTTTTTGAATTATTCAAATCGGACCATTACTTACGAAGATATTAAGTTATAAACATTATGCCGTTCCTGCCGCTACGTCAGTGTACGCGGGATGCGTGTGACGTCACTCGGACGTTCCATGCCAGTTAGCCCATAATAGCGACAAGCTGCGATGGTGTTTTCATTTAAACTATCTGTCCTACAAAAAAATTGTAAGGACATAATTTGTAGCAAATTCCTTTGCCTACAAATATGTTCATATAACTTTTTGCCGAAATTTATAAATTAAAGAAGTTATAAACAAAAAAGTGAGAAAATTTCTATAAAGATTTTCTTTTTTGCTCTATAACTTTTTTTTTATACATTTCACAAAAAAATACCTCTGACCAGTCTTGTAGATGGTTTTTTGAGGAAAATTTTTCTCTACAATTTTTTGAATTTCATTCATTTAAAACGCTGTTACAGCGCTCCAAAGTTGACCGGGTTCGTCAATGCTCATGAGAATCCGGTCAAAACGAAATGCTCAACTTAGTTTTATGATCCTTTTTTATTGTAAACTAGCTGACCCGGCGAACTTTGTACCGCCTAACAGTCGATTCTTTATTTAATACTTATCCTTGCCGTAACCCCTCCACTAACACTTAAACTTTATGGTATGGTATTAAAGTTCAAATTGACTTTTAAGTATTATTACGAAGAAACTTTTGTATGGGAATATAGAAAAATTTTGTTTTTAGACTTTTTCAGGAATTTTTTTAAAATTTCCTCTCCATCCCATCCTCCTCCATCCTCAATCATCAATCATCCTCCTTCAAGGAATATTATAAAAAAAAAGAATTAGCGAAATCGGTTCAGCTGCTCTCGATATTTGCGCTTAGCAACACATTCAGCGATTCAATTTTATATAATACTAGCTGACCCCGCAAACGTTGTTTTGCCATATATGTTATTAACCCCCGCAACCCCCTCTTGTGGGTGGAATTTCGTAAAATCCTACCAAATTTCAAGTCTCTACGCCTTATGGTTCCAGAGATATCGTGATGAGTCAATGGGTGGAAATCTCTTTTATATATATAGATATAGAGATATATTCTTAAAACTTTTTTGTTAAATACCTGCCTACAAATTTACTTATTCATTGGCATAAGCTGTCTGTGGGGTAGGCCTACTGGGAATACCACGTTAAAAAAATATGATTTATGAGATACTTGCATACTTGATTACCTAAGTAGATACATTCGAAGAAGATTAAGAGAAGTCAACGCATTTTTGGAAAACATTAGTATTTCCGAAACTGGTTGAGACTCAAAAGTACTCTTCTACACATATGTATAATAAGGATCAATAAAGTTATAGCAAATTCAATAAAAAATAGTATCCACGTTATTCTCTATGATATAAGAAAGATATTTCTTTTTGAAGTATCCAAATTGGACCATTACTTACGAAGATATTAAGTTATAAACATTATGCCGCTCCTGCCGCTACGTCAGTAATAATAATAATAAATAATAAACGTTTCACACTCAACGGCCCCCAGTAGGATTTTCTCCTGTGTCGGGGGTCCGGAAACACACACAATACACAACCACAAACGCCCAGACCATGACAAACATCTGTATGGCCAATACAAATTTTTGTCATGTGCGCAGATCGAACCCGCGACTGCTAGCGCAACAGCTAGTGCTGTGACCGCTGCCCCAACGCGTCGTCATGTAAGCGGGATCAGTGCATGCGGGATGCGTGTGGCATCACTCCGACTCATAAAACTAAGTTAAACATTTCGTTTTGACCGGATTCTCATGAGCATTGACGAACCCGGTCAACTTTGGAGCGCTGTAACAGCGTTTTAAATGAATGAAATTCAAAAAATTGTAGAGAAAAATTTTCCTCAAAAAACCATCTACAAGACTGGTCAGAGGTATTTTTTTGTGAAATGTATAAAAAAAAGTTATAGAGCAAAAAAGAAAATCTTTAGAGACATTTTCTCACTTTTTTGCTTATAACTTCTTTAATTTTTAAATTTCGGCAAAAAGTTATATGAACATATTTGTAGGCAAAGCAATTTGCTACAAATTATGTCCTTACAAATTTTTTGTAGGACAGATAGTTTAAATGAAAACACCATCGCAGCTTGTCGCTACTATGGGCTAACTGGCATGGAACGTCCGAGTGACGTCACAGCCTTCCGCGCCGGCCGGTTAGTAAACTCCGCTAGTAATTTGATCATAACTTCGTCAATTTTTGTCGTAGAACAAAAATTTTTGCACTGTATGTTAAGGATTTCTTAGTTCTATAAATCTGCATTCTCAACTAAAAACGTTACGGATCCTCATTATCAACATCAATCATATCTTTTATTTACACAAAAACATCAAAGGACAAACGTCAAAGATTTTTTTATACATATT
This sequence comes from Melitaea athalia, assembly GCA_905220545.2. Classification (NCBI taxonomy): domain Eukaryota; kingdom Metazoa; phylum Arthropoda; class Insecta; order Lepidoptera; family Nymphalidae; genus Melitaea; species Melitaea athalia. The sequence goes on from HG992193.1 coordinate 4,140,036, forward strand.
ATAGCTTTTAAAACGAGTTTAAATTACCGACAATTTATACGATTACAATACGAGTGTAATAATAATTTACTTGGCTGAAATAACAAAACATTAAAACAAAACTTCAGCGTCTCTTCGACTACGTTTGTCTTTATTAAGACTCAACATCTGATAGTCGTACATTTCGTTAAAAATAAAAAGTCAAATTGATGCAGACAAAATCACTGACCACCCCAAGTCTCAATAGAAACTCAGAAATTTGAAAAACGAAAATTTTACCTAAGTTTACAAAATGGTACCAACAGAAAACTAATAATTACACAAAGTACGAAACAAAATATACTTTATTACGTCAAAGATAAAAAATAAGATAAAACAAATTGTATAAATTTGTGTTTAGGGAACATTCTAGTATCATCGCCAAAACAAATTGTTTAGAAAATGGCCCAAAATAAGAGACAACAGCTAAAACAATACTAATACTTTTGTTTTCAAAGTAACAAATAGCATGGTGTATTTTTTTACGATTACTTTTTTCTCTTAAGATTAAAGTGCCATCGCAAATGTTTGTTACTCCAGCGGATCAAAGGATCTCATCTTTTTTTACAAGCTTTTATTTAACTTGCAATGTATGTATGTATGTATGTATGTATGAATGTAAATTTAATGAATGTTTGTTCGGGTGAAATCTTGCAACTCAATTTTGAAGCAGATATCTTCAACCGATTGAGCTGAAATTTTGTATACAGGTTCAATTTAGATGACAATGCATGATTTGTATGTATATATGTATGTATGTATGTTTGTTAGGGTGAAATCTTGCAACTCAATTTTGAAGCAAATATCTTCAAGCAATTGAGCTGAAACTTTGTATACAGGTTCAATTTGGATGACAATGCATGGATTGTATGTATGTATGTTTGTTCGGGTGAAATCTTGCACTCAATTTTGAAGCAAATATCTTCAAGCAATTGAGCTGAAACTTTGTATACGGGTTCAATTTGGATGACAATGCATGGTTTGTATGTATGTATGTTTGTTCAGGTGAAATCTTGCAACTCAATTTTGAAGCAGATATCTTCAACCAATTGAGCTGAAATTTTGTATATAGGTTCAATTTGGATGCCAATGCATGGTTACCTTTGTGACGTCATTCTAAATCCAATATGGCGGCATATCTAAGAGTGCGGACTAGTTATTTTTAGTGCACTTCTACAATATGGGTATCAAATGAAAGGGCTTGCTAAGAATAATTCGAATAAAGTGACGTGATAACCGACTAAAAAGTCAAAAATAAATTAAAAGTTAAAAACCTTTTTAAAAAAACAAGCTTTTATTTGAATGCACTAAAACGAAAAAAATAAATTTTTACCTAAAAACTTTTACTATCTACTTATAAAGTCATTACACATAATCTATATGATATAAAAGCTTGTCGCAAGATTTGCTTGTAAACAAGTAAATTAAATAAATTGATGTGATTGATTTTAACTATTAAAATTTTCAAACTAAGGAAATACGAGTACTATCTCGCGACAAGCTTTTCTATCATATAGATTATGTGTAATGACTTTATAAGTAGATAGTAAAAGTTTTTAGGTAAAAATTTATTTTTTTCGTTTTAGTGCATTTAAATAAAAGCTTGTTTTTTTAAAAAGGTTTTTAACTTTTAATTTATTCTTAATAATCACATATATAAATATTTAAAATTTAATTCCTGTGTACAAACAAGAATTCTTTTACAGACTATAAAATTGTTTTCATTTTTGATTTTATCATTTTGCTATATCTCTCTATCTTACTTTATAAAACCAATTAAATAAATGATCTTATGAATCGTATTCAAGAATTTTCAACGGAACCCAATTAGGTACTAAGAATCATCTGACTTTCTGCTCGTCTAGAATTGTAAAGATAGACACTTGAAGTTTTCACAAGAATATCCACTTCTGTGGCTGCTACAATGACAAATAGTAAAATTAAATAAGTTGGATTTCAAGGAAGCTCTCTAAGAAGTATATTTTATCGTTCATTCTTAAAAATTAAAATTGTACAAAATCAGACATTTTTAAAGAATGTAATATAATAAACTTAAAATAAATTAAGGAATTAGAGAATACACAACAATGAGTACTCTACTTAATGATATCTACCACGTATCTACTTATCAAAATCTATGAAAAATCGACACTTGTCTAAATTAATAAAATTTTACTACTTAAAATAAATCCATCAACACAAGTATAATTTAACGGCATGATTCAGTACGTGTCAACCCTTACCCAGCACAATAGTCCAAGTCCAGATGCCGACCACTCTCGAGATTGCCACTATTGAAACGCCATGAATGCCTCTATCTTGAAACATGGAAATTATTACCCATTGTTACGACTTACGATGGATTGGGCTCACTGATTACTGTTCCAGACGTCACTTCTAACGGTGGACAATAGTTTCTTATGGCGCTTTTGTTTTAATTTACATCGTTTGAAGAAACTGAAAGAAAATTCTTAGAGCCGGCGAATGTTCTAGCTTTGTTCGAAATAATTTATGTGACGTCATAATAATTTTGTCTACAACAAAAGAGGAACGACGTTTAGAGCCGTTTTCATTTTACAAATAATTCTATGAAAGTATTTTCCAGAGCGACTTTCATTCGAAATAAGATATGATTATTTGAATAAAATTATAGTGAAATATTAATTCTATGTAATGTCCTTAGTTGTATAGTTCCATTTTTAATTAGATACTAGATCTTAATACAGCTCGGCTTTAAATAACCCATTTCACGCCTAGATATAAAAGTATATCGTTATTGCGAAATTCATGGCTTTTAATGTTTGTTTAAATAATGAACTTAGAAATTTATTCATAATACTTATTTCACGCTTATCACTTAATAAAATTTGAAATTGGTTTCGATCAGCGGATCCTTGTTTTAGAAATACCTCGAAACATAAATAATAAAACTTGATTTTTAATAGGAAAGCTTTTATACGTTGGTGTATGGTTCCGGAGCATAAATCTAAGTAAAAATAATAAAAATTAAACAAAATTTTTTTTTATCGATTCGAATCAATTACATTTATAAGGAAAAGATATAGAATATCTGCAAAACTACGTGAAATAGTCAAACTAGATTAGGACAGCAGACTTCGCAGATGCAAAATTTGAATTTAAAATTACAAAGATTCGAAAACGTTCAGATCGTTAAAAGACAGACGTAACGCTTCGATGTTAGCATCTCTTTACTGCTCAAATATTGAAAATTTCAAGAATTTGAATGATACCTTTTTAAAGTTTTCTTCTATTGTAGAGTGGAATCTTCAGAATACTACTGAAAACTTTTAACTAATTAGAAGTAAGTGGACTTTAAAAGTTATTTAAAAGTCACTGGTCATCTGTGTGAATATCTTGTGTAACTTAAAAGTATTAAATGAACAACCTTTTCTTTAAACTGTTTTCTGGTTTTCGTACGGAACAATCCGATACATTCACTTGGTTTTTTTTAAAAGAAAACATGGTATTGATATGGAAATGTTAGTCCAAATTATACCTCATTTCAGATGCCCACAAGGAAGAGGCGTTATATTGAGCCATACCGTAATTCATACCACTTTAAAAAGCCAGTCAAGTAGAAGCAATACTTTAAGTTCAGTTGTAAACCTATCTTATGACTAAACTAACCTTCCTTTTGTATTAGCATTGAAATGGTAATAATAAACCTGTGTCAACCCTGTATATAAAACACAGTTTATATATTATTTTCATAAGAGTAACTGCGGAGTTTCTTGCCGATTCTTCTCTGCAGAATCTACATTCTGAATCGGTGTTAGCTTGCCTTTTACAAAAATAATAATCACTTTTAAAATACGATTCGAAAGTGCTCTTGGGGCCTATTTGAATAAAGTTATTTTTTATTTATTTATTGATATACGAGTATACCATAAAGCCTTAATAGAATTAGATAATTGGATGGAAAATGAAAGCTGGACAAACCAGCGCGTAAGCTGTATGATTTGCATCAAATAAATGTCATCGAAGACTATAATTTCTGAAAGCTCTTTCGTAGGTTCAACGTCTTCCGTATTAATCCACTGAAAGTCATAGCAAAAGGGGTGTCAGACCGCGATTTAAGCTCTAAAGACAAAATCCTGCTCGTGTACCAACGGCGTAAGATCGCTAGTCTGCGCTGAAAGATATACCTCGGAAGCGCTAATCCGCTTGACTTCGTTATGGTCGGTGAATATTTTGCACCTTTATATTTTAAATGTAAACTATATTTAAAAAAGATATAAATCACATCTTTTGTTTTAAACAATTATAAGAAACAATTATTTAACAATATATTAGTACCTTCATTTAATTCCTTTTAAAATATTAGGGTTAAAAAAACTCAATCATACTAACAGTTATACTTTATTTTGCAACTATGAATTGCTACCAGCTTAAATAAATGCATCATTACATTTAATCTTATACAACGACAGACATAGTTGAATTACACCAGCTATAAATTATGCACTTTAGAACAGCAAGCGGGGAAGATCTATATATTAATACGTGAAGCAAAAACTTTGTACCCCTTCTTACGAAAATTGCGCTGACGAAGGAGTATAATTATAATTTCACACACTTATCTATCTATATATATAAAAATCAATGCCACTTTTCGTTGTAATTTTATAACTCAAGAACGGACTCACATATCCAAACCAAATATTTAGGCTTTGTTTGGACTATTTAGTAGATGGTTTATGTGAAGTTTGCACAAAATCAGTCGAGCGGTTTTTCATTTATCACATTTTTTGTAACAAAGGAGGATAATTTTGCTAATGGGGATTTTGCTGTCAAATTGAAACTTTTTTCAGTGTTGAGAGTACAAGCATGTTGTTATGTCATTCATTTCTGTCTCATTTCATTTTGTACGTGATTCGATTAAAGCAAATTAATACAAAAAACCCAGAGATATATAGTAAATCACAAAAATAATTAACGCCCAACGAAGTGGGCACGGGACGGCTAGTATTTTTTAAAGAGGAGTGAAGAATGCTAATAGTAGCTATAATTTTTTTAATTATGCATAAAAAACACATTAAAACAACATAAAAAACATTAAAAACACTACCATGTATTTGACACACACAAGCATATATACATATATTAACTTCTTTTGTTTATTATTACAGAAGTATAGTCTTTGACAACATAACGTTCAAACTTATAATTTAAATTATTTATGGTCGAATTGCGACCACTGGGCGACCACTAGAATAAATAAATAAATATTATACATCTACCTACGCTTCATGATACGAGTATACCATACTATCTAAGCCATGTACTAAGTAAAACAATATTATAAAACTATCTTTGTCACTTAAGCTTGTATTATCTTTGCTACTAATTAATTAAATTATGCTACTAATTAGAACTACTAATCTCAGTTCACTGAGACTTCCAACTATGCCTTACTCCCGTACTTATTTACTAGAGACTAATTTTGGCCGTACTGTGTGGGTTTTATTATTTACTATTTATATACCTACTATTGCAGATACTCGTAAATACAAAAACAGCAACAATAGATGTAATTTAAAACTGTGAATCGTGATTGACTTTATAAAATGGGAAGACTTCGACATGACTGAAACGTCTAGCTCTAGACAATGTAACACTCTGACATAGCTCTTTAACCTCTCTGTGCGTGCGCGTCGGCAGCACTTATTTTGAACGCAAGATAGATTATTAATTGATATGAATTGAGGAATGGTCTAATTTAATATGTAAAATGTTTGGTGATTGGAATTCTGTTGTAAGTACAGTGCTATACATAAAACAAATTGTAACGTATCTGTGAACTGCTGGACAATTTTTTTGTACTTTTACCCACATATGTTGATAATAATTTCTCAAGTAAGTGACTGTGTGTTTTAATGAGAAAATAAATATTCTTTAAACCTAACATTTGTCTGCCGCTTTCAATAATATAGGTACTGTTAATTTTATTAATTAAAAAATATATTAAAGATTAAGATATAGAAAAATGTATTTAGTATAGAATGACGATTTCACCACACACTCTCTAAGCGATTATTAAATAAGAGGCGTATCGTAAATATTTTACAGTCTAAGGGCCTATGCAAACCACGTTTTTTAAACGCGCCGTCGACGCGCGTTTCTAAAACGCGCGTCGACAGCGCGTTTGTATCGCGACATACGCGCGTTTGCATCGCGTCTGTGTCGCGTGACACGCGCGTCGACGGCGCGTTTTTATCCTACAGAGCAGTTTGTTGGCGTTTGTATCGATTCAAACGCGCGTAGACAGCGCGTTTGTATCGCGTCATACGCGCGTTTGCATCGCGTTTGTATCGCGTCACACGCGCGTTTGCATCGCGTCTGTATCGCGTTTAAAAAACGCGGTTTGCATAGGCCCTAACTCGACGATTAGACGCACTGACGCACAGTGCATGTACCTATGTATTTATGTGTTACCTTTTCACGTCGTTTCTACATCAACAACTATATAGTTTGTGTTTATTTAAAACTTTAAAACTAAACACTAAACAACATATAATATACTAAATGCAAAGGTGCTGCATCGAAAGCAAAGAGATTAAGAATTCAATGTTTGCTTTTTGTATATGAAAACTATTTAAATCATGAACCATCCTTAGTGTCTCATTATAAAGTCTCAACCTTATTAAAGTTACATTTTAATCCTGACTTTAATATAACACCGTAAGACGGAAGTCGACCCAAAAAGTCTCGTCCGCATAAAAATATGGTAATAAAAAAACAACATCCGCTGAATCGCGTCTCGGAGTAATGCAATTAGCAATGCTAACACTTTAGAAATGTCAAAATTTTCCTCGTACATTTTATTTAGCTACTGGACTAGTTAATATTTATGGTTTTCTATGGCTAACGTAACTCGTAAATCCGCCACGCCCGCACCATTTGCTTGATAGACCGTGTCGGAGGCGCGGCCGTGAAGAAAGCCATGGCTTACCCGGTCACGCACATTGAGACGGAATACCACATTTGGTTGACTGCTTCCGTTGTAAATAACATGTAATGATCTTTATAAATAAGTAAATCGTAATGTCTTGAAGACATTTTATGTCAATCTCAATACCTACGCATGAATTCAGTTTAGTTACATACAACTAAATTAGTTTAACAAAAAAAGTATCATATCGGAAAATAAAGAAATCGATTACCTACTCGATTTATGAAATCTATATTGAGAAGTCTTCACCTAGTACATTATAGTATTACTGGAACCTTTATATTAAAACGAATTACCAAAACATTTCCAACTAATATTAGTGCAGATCAAAATACGATATCCATTAAAGTTTATTGATTAAACCAAACCATCACAACCATGACATACCACTGGGATCAACTGCTCAATTCCTAGAAACTAAACGAACAAACCCACAAGACACTGCCTGGTCGGAAGTTAAGATGTGCATGGTCAAAACTTACCTTTAAATGCCACAAAACACGCGACAACCGTTACTAATGCTCCAACCGGACCATCACATTATGTTACAGTTTCCAAATTACACATCTATGTATAATTATTTTTAATCTAAATAGTTTGTTTGTAGAACGTGTTGTAAGTTGACTAAAACACTGTAAGGCAGGGCAATAATTTAGTGTCTAATGACGTAAATGTATCGCAATCAATGGCATTGTAATATTGCTCAGATAAGTAGTGCCTTCACATACGATGATGACACGAGATGTCTTGTATAATGTTATAAAAATGTATATATAGCACAGATAAAAAATAAAAAAATCGTAAAAAAAACGAGTGTGACCACACGACTAAAGTAAAACTTCTTTAGCAATAAGCCTACACAATATACCTGCACTATAGCTTAGATATACAAAACGTAACTGGCTATGAGAGAAAGAGTTTTCTCTTTCTCTCATAGCGGTAAAAAGGTGTGCTCGCACCTTTCTTGCTCCGTTCGCTTCGCCCGATCACACTTTTCGTAACGCTCTCGTCACGCATTTACCAGCTCACTCCCCTAATCAAGCATTCGTAAAGAACGTTTACTTCAAAAAATTAGTAATAAAAACCCCCTAACCTTGTTACGTACGGGTATTAATGTAACTCACATTGATAGTGTAATGATTTTTAAGCATTAGTTTTCCCTACCTTAGTTTGACTAGAAGAGATCCTACCTTAGGTTGAAGAGAGAGAGATAGATAGTGAGATTAGTCCACTGTTGCTAAAAAAAAAAAATTGCGTGCGTACAAAGTACACATGTCAGAAGTGAAACTTCTTTGGCAAACTAATTAAAAAAAATTAAAAAATAAGTACTTAATTAAAAAACAAAAAGCCAACGTCACGCGGTGTTCCAGGTCACCCATCCAAGTACTGACCGTCCCTGAGTCGCTCAAATTTTTCCCCTTCATTCGCCTAAAGAAGTTTCACTTCAAAAATGCATAAAGGTACATAATGGATATATACTTAGTATATTTGTAAGTGCAATAAAGAATAAATTGATAGATAATATCGCTAGACACAGATGTTTACAAACTAAATAATGACTGTCCTGATAATTGGAAAATAAATTTCGTGTCCCGTTTTTTTATTGCCTGTAAATATTTAAGTAGACCGTGAAGTCAATGGATGAATTCAAGTCGACCACAAACAGTTGAATTGTGTATTTTCGCTCTATAAATAATTTAGTGAACCTTTCACGTTATTTTGGGTTACAGTTTCAACTCAATTTGTCTAGCCTTAGAATACTGAATTAAATAAAAACCCTGCTTTTCCTCGCGCATTTACTTGGATAAGTCTGAATTCAGGAAATTTTCGGCTACAGGTTATTTAAATAACCTCTCAATATCTACATATTTAGATTTTATTGGAAATGCTTTTGTTGTTTTTTGTTCAGAAAAGATATAACATCCACAAGCGATTGTAACTACTGTTAATTATTACTAGTGGTCCAGTGGTCGAAATTCGACCATAATTAAAAATTTATACCATACTATAACCATATAAAAAACACAAAAAAATAATGTAAATAAAGAACCTTTTTAAAAAAAATTCAATTTGACTACAGACTGACAATCAACAAAAGAATATAATAATATGCGTTTTTGTGTGTCAAATACATGGTAGTGTGTAATGTTTTTTTAATCGAATTAACATATTTTTATGCATAATTAAAAAAAATATTAGCATTCTGCACTCCTTCTCTATATAAACTATACGAAATTTCATACTCCTCCGTTCGCACAATTTCCGTTAAAAGGGGTACAAAGTTTTTGCTTTACGTATTAATCATATAGATAGATAATATTATAAATGTATATTTTTTTAAATTTATAAACTAAAACAATTTTGAATATCCTCACCTAATGCTTTTGTCGTGGTCTGGGCTTTCGTGTTTGTTTATTTAGTTATTGCTTAGTTGCTTACTAGCGACCCGCCCCGGCTTCGCACGGTTGCAAAAACTATCAGTGTTCCTCTACTATATTATACATGTATTATACATATAAACCTTCCCCTGGAATCACTCTTTTTACAAAAGAAACCCGCATCAAAATCCGTTGCGTAGTTTTAAAGATCTAAGTATACAGACAGCAGGAAGCGAATTTGTTTTATACAATGTAATGATTTGTAAGTAGCGGTCAACGTTATCCAGATGATAATATAAAACATAACACATAGAAGAACGCTTCTTCTATCGAAGCGCAAGTCTTAATGGGAGTGTACTCCGCAGGACATGTCTAAACTTACATAAAGTTACTGAAAGCGCAAGTATACGTAACATGTTTAATGGTTTGCGGGCGACTGCATCCGTTACTTAACGAGTTTTAAATTTAACGACTATTATACAGAAAGCTATGGGAAATTGAAAACTTTGTAATCGATCTATCATCGAATTATAGTACGGGAGGTAGCGTAGCAATTTTTTTAGGAATTTTATACCGAATAAATTGTATTTCAAATAGTTGTTTAATGGTCAGAAATCGGTAAAGTGAGCGTCAGTTGTCGCACTAGCGGTGGAGCTAAAGGAGACAGCATGAGAAAGTAATTGGAAAAAAATCTGCTCCAATGAATTTTATACCGAGCGAAAATGTGTTATATTATTGTTTCAATCACATACTTTAAAAAAATAGTCGTCAGCTGTATTGATGAAGGTGGGTTATATGTCAGTCACGTGCATGAACATCATTGAAAGTTTGACAAAAAAAGTAATTTTATACCTTATGAAATTTGTAGATCTAAATGTTTATACTTTAAAAATAATAAAGAAAACCGTCAGCCGTATTTTTGATGGGGCAAAGACCGTCAGTCAGCGTGATAAACATTTTGCGCGCTCAATGCATTTGAGCGTTGCATAGTATCTTTGGAAAATAAACTGATGATCTTTACACCCATAAATATTTTTTTTACATTCAAATTATCTTATACTTTGAATTCAATAAGTATAATATCAATTTAGTACAAAAAACACCACATTTTATTTATTAATTTTGTATCGGTTTCATATTATATTAACTGTAGCATCAAGGAATTTCAAGCAGTAAAGGTCTCACTACTCTAACATACCTTGCCTAAAAGTTATTTTTCTAGCCTTCTGGTAGAATTATAAAATAATGAAAAAATAGAAAGAAGCGTAGAGCACAATTTAAATTATACAACGCATGAAGAAGCAAAGAACAAACGTAGTAATAAGATGTTCTGATACAGATATTTTAATGATTCTATTGGAGAATATGAGTCATATTCAGAGCAATCTTAAAATTTATTTATTATACGGAACTGGAAATGCACAACGTTATACCTATCGATGTTACTCAACTGTACAAAGTATTAGGACCTAGCTTGTGCGCATCGTTGCCAGGATTTCATGCATTCACAGGATACGACTTTAATCCCGCTTTTTGTAGGAGACAGGCAGGTTGACAGTCAGAATCATTAATAAGAACATTTACAGATATAGCAAATATAAACGATTCTAAGATACATCAACTTCTAAAAAAGATCGAAGAATTTGTATGCAGAATGTATGATCAGAACATATAAAATGAAGTCCAAAAGACAAATTCACACTTAAAAGTACACTTGACTGTGCAATATTCCCTGCACGTCAATCTGAATTATACCAGCAATCAGCATGTATTAAGGTGCATTTAGACCAAACGAACAAAGAGCTAGAGCTAGAACAAGAGCATTCTTTCTTGATCTTCGAACACTCATTTTCATATATATAACAACGAAAAAATGCTCTACGCCTGTTTACACTAAAAAAATTTGATAAGAATTTGATATACTGGGGATAGAATGAGCATTCGCTCGTCTGATGTAAATCGACCATTACGTACATCCTATATAGCGCATCTTTCGAGTCATGCTCATCAGTCAGTTTCATCAGTATTATCACCGTTATACTACGGATGGAAGGAAGAAAATAATGAATACACTTTGAAATGGTTCGACGGTGATCAAGTTCCACCGTCACCATCTATGGTTTCTACAGTACATTGAAGTTCTCATCGTCGACAGCTCCGATGATAGTTGTGAGGAAAGTGATGGATATCACACAGACACAGAAGAAGATGTATATAAAGAAGCAAAATAATAATTTATGTATCTATAGAAATCTAAGCTTTTTTTTCTTATTTATGTTCATTAACATTTTTTTTTAAATAATTAGTATTTTGTTTCTAATAAATATATGTATATTGTGACGCCGCGTTGGCGCAGCGGTCACAGCACTGGATTGCGATTGGCTGTTGCGCGGCGGTTGCGGGTTCGATCCCCGCACACGACAACATTTGTATTGGCCATACAGATGTTTGCCATGGTCTGGGTGTTTGTGCAGTCCTTGTGGGTCTCCCCACCGTGCCACGGAGAGCACGTTAAGCCGTCGGTCCCGGTTGTTATCATGTACACTTGATAGCGATCGTTACTCATAGTAGGTAATATATCCGCCAACCCGCATTGGAGCAGCGTTGTGGATTAAGCTCCAATCCTTCTCTTACATGGGGAAGAGGCCTATGCCCAACAGTGGGATATTACAGGCTGAATCGTGATCGTGATCGTGAAATATATACATATTTCTGTATATACATATAATTTGAAACCGGAACAAAATGAATAAATAAAATGTGGTGTTTTTTATACTAAATTGATATTATACTTATTGAATTCAAAGTATAAGATAATTTGAATGTAAAAAAAATATTTATGGGTGTAAAGATCATCAGTTTATTTTCCAAAGATACTATGCAACGCTCAAATGCATTGAGCGCGCAAAATGTTTATCACGCTGACTGACGGTCTTTCCCCCATCAAAAATACGGCTGACGGTTTTCTTTATTATTTTTAAAGTATAAACATTTAGATCTACAAATTTCATAAGGTATAAAATTACTTTTTTTGTCAAACTTTCAATGATGTTCATGCACGTGACTGACATATAACCCACCTTCATCAATACAGCTGACGACTATTTTTTTAAAGTATGTGATTGAAACAATAATATAACACATTTTCGCTCGGTATAAAATTCATTGGAGCAGATTTTTTTCCAATTACTTTCTCATGCTGTCTCCTTTAGCTCCACCGCTATCAGAGCAGCTGACGTTCAGAGTTGTTATGTGTTAGGGGAAAACTATTGTTACGTGTTAGGGTTCGAACGATTTGGAGAGAAAGACCTTCTGACTCTTTTAGAGACTTTATTCACTAGCACTAGGTCCGACACAAGCACTAGGTACAACACTACGCACTAAGTACAAACACTAATCACTAGGTACACACAGTAAGCACTAACAATGTCCGAGGTCGTAGCCAATGTCGTAGGTTTCCGCTGGTATCACTTCTTGATCACTAGTATTCACTTCGAAGTCGCTTCGTCGTTAGCTCAAAATGTACTGACTCCGCTCGGCCTCAATCGGCCTTTTTATACCGGGCCGAGCCTACACCCAGACAGTTCTAGAATGTTCGTGCGTGTACTCGATCTGTAGTTCATTCACCTTATATAAGTCCTCTAGCGCCATCTAGTGTTGAGTGGATGTTTCACGTTGTCTTTGTAACAAAGTGGTTTGTACAGCACACAACGTGGTTCCTCTGCTCCCCGCTAGATGGCGCAAGCTCCTTTAATTCGTGTACTCGTAACACTATTATTGTTATGATTTTCAGCCGGTATAAAATGACTTGCTCAACTATAGCGCTGCCTCCCGAGCTATTAGTTTTTATAACAACAATAGTTTTTGATTGAATTCTTTTCAACTTGAATTAATGTGCTAACGCCATGTAAATGGTGAATGTTTAGAAATTATACGCTCATCTATAATTCAGGAACTGCTACAATTAAATAACAGGGTAAAATTAACTAAATTCTTATTAATCCTGTCGGAGTAAGACGAAACTACTGATATCACTTATTACTTAATTGCTGCTATTCTGATTCATTTGCAAGTAAAATTTAAGAAAAACATTGCGATGTACAAAATCTATTGAAAGAGTTCTTTCAATTATAAATTCTTTGTCGATAGAATATAATGGGTCCAGCTCGCTTCAATTTTTCTTAGGTTAATCTGCTTGTTTTTTTAGTTAGTAACGTTTAGCTATTTTAATATCAGTTTCTTTAAACAAATTTTAAATTTGCAACGTAAAATATGTATTTAATAAAAGTAAACTTTGGTTTAGGTTTTTTTTTTCAATTTAGGGACTCCAGTATTCACAGGCACGTCAGTCAGCTCAGACGTTTATATCTTTTACGATTATTTATTTTATAATGTTTAAACAAGTTTATAAATACACTACAAAAATTAATAATCAGTCTATCCTTCTCTATGTAAAAAAAATCTATTATTTATTTACTACAAATTATTTAAACCATTACATCACAGTATATTAACAATTTTTTTCTCTATTATTATTTACAAGTTTTAGAAAATAATAACACGTAGAACCGGCACAAAATTTAACCATAAAGTAGGTATGTTCATCTAAACCATGATATTTTTTATTAAAGTCCATAATAGAATATATCAATTCGTCAAGGCGGTTCTACGTAAAGTACAAAAACTGCTACTAAGCCTCTTAACGTCTTACGTTCTAATACTTTTGTAACATAATTTGAGTTTTATGGAAGTACTTTTTAAAAGAAAACGGTAAATATTCGGACTCAAAAACAACAATGACAATGTTTGTCGTAGAATTTTCTAAACTATTACAACTTAACGGTGCCAGCGTAACTAACTCTAATGATAAAGTTATTTGTTCAGGTAATTTTGATGCGAAACTTGAACATCGGAACTTTGCAAGTGACTCTATTAGCAAACGAGCCACGTGGCACGTACATATTTATACTCCATAAATGGATTTTAGAAAACATGCAAATCTATACTAATATTATAAAGCTGAAGAGTTTGTTTGTTTGATTGTTTATTTGTTTGAACGCGGTAATCTCTGGAACTACAGGTCCGATTTGAAAAATTCTTTCAGTGTTAGATAGCCCATTTATCGAGGAAAGCTATAGATTACATATCATCACGCTAAGACCAATAGGAGCGGAGTCCACGCCGACGAAGTCGCGCGCAGAAGCTAGTAATAATTTTATGGACGGAATACACTAACTTTCAAGCGAATTTTTATTTTCTTAAAATTAAATTCCTATATTTTTTATGTAAAAATTATTTGCTTTATCAACGGCATGTTTTCGATAAATTGAATGCAAATAATTGTGTTTGCTCGCAAACGAAAAAAAACCGACTTCAATTACATCGACAAGTAATACAACGTAAGTAGACGAAAAAAATGAACAAACGCACTAGTTGTCACTACGATTTTCGAGGTTTTTCCTCGATTTCTCTATCATCAGATCCTGGTTTCCTTATCATGGTACCTAAGTTGGGATATCTCCTTTCCAACAAAAAAAGAATTATCAAAATCGGTTCATAAACGACGAAGTTATGCCCGAACATACATAAAAAAAATAATATACGGTCGAATTGAGTACCCTCCTCCGTTTTTGAAGTCGGTTAAAAAATATTTAATTATAATATATATTTTTTGTATAATTTTTTTGAAACTAAAGTTTAATATTGAAATCTAATAAACTATGAAAATATTCTTTAAATTCCATTAATGCTACAACTGTTTATAAAACCAAAGCGAAGTCAGTTTTTTAAAGAAACATGAACTCATAGGCTTAAGCAATGCGCAAAACTGGGTTTTAATTATTTAAATGCACCAAAATTTGTAGCTTTACAATTTAACGTCTATTTAATTTAAAAATATTTATCATTGTAGTAATTAAAGGACATTTATTTCATACAATCTATACTAATATAATAAAGCTGAAGAGTTTGTTTGTTTGTTTGTTTGTTTGTTTGTTTGTTTGTTTGTTTGTTTGTTTGTTTGAACGCGCTAATCTCAGGATCTACTGGTCCGATTTGAAAAATTCTTTCAGTGTTAGATAGCCCATTTATCGAGGAAGGCTATAGGCTATATATCATCACGCTAAAACCAATAGGAGCGGACTTCACGCCGACGAAGTCGCGCGCAGAAGCTAGTATTGTATATTTTGTAAAGCATTTGTACCTAAAAGGACTAAAACATTTCATTGCTGCCCGTACTGCTCTCTAGTACTGTTACAAATGTACATATTTACATTTGTAGTAAATTGGGACATTTTTTAGTTAAAAATAAGACATCAAGAAATTAGTCAGTGACAATTGTTAAGACAGCAATTTAGGAAGATAGGAGATGAGATCGCCTTGAACCTAACAAGATTTAACGAGACCGTCTCAATCAGAG
The DNA here is from genome assembly GCA_905220545.2 of Melitaea athalia. NCBI lineage: Eukaryota > Metazoa > Arthropoda > Insecta > Lepidoptera > Nymphalidae > Melitaea > Melitaea athalia. Next base: position 4,155,823 of record HG992193.1, read on the forward strand.
CGGCAGAAGCGATTTGTTACAATTGAAAACAAATAAATGAACGACGCCGCTTCAATTCAACACGCTCAACCTCGACGTTTTATTGATGATTTTTTATTTTGTTCCAATGGACCATTAGATATTTGATATTGAACGGTATTACCGACTTGCGGTTTAGAAAGTTACGTCAACACACAGTTCATTGTTATAGGCTATGAGAAAATATTCTCGATTGATTTTTCCTTTTGAAAGCAATATCACTTGTTGAATAATTAACTGTACTATTTCTCAGCCATATTAGTTTCACTCTTGTTTATAGTTTTAATATAATAAATCCTAATTCAAAAATGTTTAGAAGCACTTACCGTTTCGAGATAAAACTCTTCTCAACATGTGTCCGAACCGACGTGCGCCCATACATTTCCTCTGTTCGCGATCAGCTTCATCCATGCAATCACTATCAGTCGCTGTATCACCATCACTATCATTTTCTGATACGAGAGATTCTCGATTGTTAATAATTTTTGTATCATGTTCATTAAAACTTAAAATAGGTTCGCTTGCACCTAAGCTCTTTGGTTCGACGGACCATTCGTCGTTTATCACTACATCACTAAATAGATCATCTAAATTTGTTTCTAATAAACCTTTGGCACTACATATCACTTTACTTTTGGCATCATTGTGAGCTACTATGGCATCTACACTGGTCGATAGTCTTTTTTCATTAATCACTGTTTTTGGCTCTTCTTCATATTCAAGTGTCATCTTGATGTTATCGTGAGTTTTGGTCCGCTGTCTTAAAGATAACGAACTTTGTCTCACTAATTTTGAAGGTTTTTCTTTTACACTTTTTTGACTTATTTCACTAGATATTTGCTGCTGCGGATGGCTTCCGCGAAATATATTTGAAAGCACGATCATTTTCACTATCTTAAACGTACCAAGATGTGTAATAAATTCCATCACTGCATTCCTGATTTCACTATTTATGCTTCGCATTTAGTAACGGCAAGGTAGTTTTGTGTTGTACTAATGAACTTAAAATGTTACAATAATAATTATATATAAATGTAATCCATGTATCAGATATATCAGAATAAATTACAGGAAAAGTAATTTTTTAGTATTAAAAAAATAAAATTTAAAACCTTTGTCCTTTCTTTGGCACGACCTAACGTGAAAATAGCTCAATCAATTTTAGATTTAGAAAAGACTATCTGAAATTCAAAGCGAGTCAGCTTATCTTAGGTAGAGATTGTTATAGGTAAGATGGGTGGCAAATCCCATCTGTCACCAGGAATAAAGCGGCATTGTCTCAGCGGCGCCGTGATAAAATTACCAGACACGTAAACGTTATCAGAGATACTAAAACTCCGAGCTCCTGCGAGCTCCATTCTAAAACGGAAGCTGACATTTCTTACTAATATTACAATGTTCTCTGTGTACCTACTGTGTAATTTAACTAGTCTAATTGTACTCTTTGGTAGACGTGATATCTTCTAGTTTCTAATTATACATGGATTTTCCTTATTATTCCCTGTACATTTTATAGTGATCTTTAGTTTTATAAAGATACGATACTCGTATTTTATTCAATAAATTTATATTTTTATAGATTCACAAAGAAATTATAAAATCTGTACGTTGTTGATCCACATCTAATTTCTACGAACTACTTAAAAGTTCCACGAAAATTATTTATAATCAATATCAGATAGGTATATGAAGCACAATTATAAATCTTGATCCTGTAACTGTAAACCAGTAAAATTTTATTTCGGCCTTTTCACAGACGCTGCAGTAGCATTAAAAGCGATCAGCCCGTTTCGATCTAGTATACCTTTGTGTTCAATAGCTTGAAAAGTTAAATGGCCTGCTATTCCTTTAAGAATTGTGGACAAAGCAAATAGTTAGTGAATAGGATTTGTTATTACTAAAACAATTGTATAATTCATCGATACTATTCTACGCTATTTGAACTGAGATATCTTGGCTCGCTCTTACAATACTTGAAATAGTATAGAATAATTTGTTCATATTATAGAAAATCTTAGATTTCTAGCTTCTATTTAGAGCACGTTAAGCCGTCGGTCCCTGTTATTATCATGTACACCTGATAGCGATCGTTACTCATAGTAGGAAATATATATGCCAACCCGCATTTGAGCAGAGTGGTGGATTAAGCTCTGATCCTTCTCCTACATGGGGAAAGAGGCCTATGCCCAACAGTGGGATGTTACAGGCTAAATCAAAATCGTGTTAGATTTCTAAGCAATCGAAAATACATATTATTTATTATCATTACAAGGAGTAATTTTTTTGTCACATAAACGTCAACGAACTTTTCGGAGACAAACAAAACATATAAACATAATAAGTAATTTATTATAATGAAACAACTTATTCGGATGTTATCGCGATTTATTATGTTTTTAGATGCCCGACGTTTCTTAATAAGCCGCGATAAAATCCGAAAAACTTGTTTCATTATAATGAGTGAAATTCGCATAAACATTAGAAAACAATATAAGTAATTTAATTAACTTTATGAGAAGTATTAGAATGTTAAGTACGTGAAACCCTTTTATAACTGATTTCATAGGTAATTAGACATTAAGGAATATAAAACTAATGTTACCAAAAATTACGTTTACAGAGACAATACAAGCAGACGTTCCCACAACTCTAAATAATGCGCTAATCGTTTTGGTAATCAAGAATATTGCCTCTCCAAAAAAAATCGCAAGGTCTCTTCAAGGTGAAACCGTTACGTCAACAAAGAAGATCGCATACGATTTTATGAAGAAGAATTTTTGTAGGTCATAATTATTACGACTAATACGCGGCAATTAAAGTAAATTCAAAACTTCTCTCATTAAACCAATTAACTCTATTATAATGAACATTCAGTCAAGAAAAGATCTAAGCAAAAACTAGTCCTCAAAGTCCTACCAAAATCTGGTATATAATATTAAATCCCAAACATTTTAATAAAAAGTAGAACTATAATTCACCACATAATATAAACTAGACTACTATAGAGTATGTTACTTTTGCAAACATGTATCTTAATTTTTTTTCTAATGTGTAAACCCTTTAAATTTTCAAACAAAAGTTATTTCGCATTCACGCATCGCCTTCAACCTGTAACATCCTAACTGTTGGGTATAGCCGTATAGGTCGCTTTCACCGTGTGGGAGAAGGATTGGAGCTTAATCCAACACGCTGCTCCACTGCAGATAAGAGTAACTATCGCTATCAGGTATTTATGATAACAACCGGAACCGACGCGGCTTAACGTGCTCTCCGAGGCACGGTGAGGAGACCCACAAGATTAGACATCCAAACCGGAAAGAAATATTTGTACAAATATAAATATCCATCCCGAGCAGGAATCGAACCCGCAAATCATCGTTGTTTTAGGCGACCACTCGCACCACTACACCAGAGCGGCTGTTAAATTATTTATTTATATATAACCAAAGAATTTTCCACGCAACCAAGAGCGATATTACAAAATGTATTTTATAAAACACACCTCACCGAGTGGATGGGACACCTTAACCATAACAGTAGGGAAAGAACGTTTTACTTTAGCAATATCCTGATTTTAGAGGAATCCCACTGGAGGCTGTAAGTCGTCTCAAGTTTACGATTCTATCTCGTTCCTGACAGCCCCGATACGGCATGATTGAAAAACATTCGGTGATATATAAAACATTATTTATATGAAAATTTCGTCACGGTCTGTACCTTGTGGAGTACCTACTTGAATAACTTCGCCGAATATTATATTTTAATATTATGTAATATACTGTTTCTAGTATGCAAAAAGTAAATAAATAAATGTTATGTTATTTTTTTTCACATAGTTAGTTTTATTCTCAGTATGCTAATTAAAATTCTTATGAGTTATAATTACATGTTTCAATGTAAATTCGATACGGTTGATGGTGATATGGCAAATTAAAAGCGTTTAAATTTAAGTTAAATTGTAGTCAAAATCAAGACATTATTTCGTTAAAATTATTTTTTCTTAAATTTTGTCTTTGCGATACTATTTTGGTTAAGGTAAAATGGGGCTGATATATCACGAGTAAGGATAAAGGTTTTCTGAAATGTAATACAGAAAAATAGACTTTAAAAAGAGGTCATACAAAAAATGTACATGTTGAAGCTACAATTATAATTTGAATCACTCAATACTAACCTAAAACATACTTTAAAAAAAAACTGGTGGTAATTTTCACGAACTCAACAGCACATTATAAATTTATGTTCATGGTCAGTTGTTCGAGTTACCATGGGCGGTTGTTAACGATTACAACGATAATATCGTAACGTCGAGGCTGCCATACACACCGTGGAAATTTCTCGGTTTATTACGAATAATCTCCGAGATGCATGTGGCTCGTTAACGGCACCGGACGTTTTCACCGGGAGTCCGAGACCTAGATCGATCTACCTACGCTGATTCGTCGCTTAATTGCAGATTTGTGAACTTTTTTACGGCTCTAGATTTTTTCATTCTTATTATAAGATTTATACTATTATAACTGAGGTAGGGCACAGCAGGTTTCCTGCTCAAAATATGGAGCAGCCCAACCCCAACTGGGGTAGTACCTATCTCGACCTTACAGAAGACCACAGCTAAATAATACTGTTTTCAAGCAGTACTGTGTTTCTGTTGGTGAGTAAGGTGACCAGAGCTCCTAGGGGTAAATTGAGGGTAGGGTAGGCAACGCGCTTGCGATACTTCTGGTGTTGCAGGCGTCTATAGGCTACGGTGATTGCTTACCATCAGGTGAGCCGTACGCTTGTTTGCCGATCTAGTAACATAAAAAAATACTTAATCGTATTATAGTACTACTAGATAGGTATATAGGTTGTACAAACAGCTAGCTAGTTGTTGTTTACGACTTCGTTCGCGTATAAATGTAGCCTTCGGGAGTCGTACTTATACTTTTCCGGGATAAAAATGTATCTTAGTCAATAAGCCAAATTCTTTGTCTTCGTGACTGAGTAACAAACGGCCATTTATCAAAAGTTTCACATTTATAATAGTAAAATTAGACATGACAAGTAGTTACTATTATTTATAAAATTATCTAAACTCGTATAAAAGATTTAAAACTGGTAATGGTAGTGCGTCTTTATCATAAATCACAGGTTATTTACGTAGATATGGCTCGATCATAAATTCACTTTGATCTTAAATCCTTCGGTGTACAGACTCGAGTTTGCAATTTCTAGATTTAGCATAAAGCTTAATCTGCAAAGAGAAATTGTTGAGGTACGGCGTGGCAATACATTGTTATTAGCTTAGACAGCTCCGCATTGATCATTATATTTAAAAGATATATATACAAATCGATGAAAGACATCATAAAATATTAATACTAGATATAAAAAACTACGTTTAAAAAAACTAAAAAATAACTCAATAAAAACTTAATTTGTAACATGCGAATAATTACAAATTAAAGTCTTGAATTTATAAAACTCTACAACCAAGGCCTTTGCGGTTGGATTAGGAACCCCGGAACTAGAAGGTACTAGGTTTTTTTCAAATTCAGCCATTCTGGCATCAAACCTAGAGGACATCAAAGTTCTTCTCCAGTTCAATTGAGGAGTCCATTATGTGGTAAGGAAAGGTTGTTTGAGAGTAAGTACAAACTCAATCAACAACAACAATCAACTTAAGAACTGATTGAGTAAACTTTAGTTCACACGAAGACCGAAGTATAAATATTTTTAAAAAGTAAAAACTGTGCAGCTACTTAAAACATTGTTATTTATAAACATATAATAATAACAGGATAAGCATTACGTTTGCGAGATTCAGCTAGTGTGTCGGCAGCCGATCTCGCGACGCCAGTTAAGCTATTTTCACACCGGATACGGCTAGCGATCTGTGACCGGTCGTCTCGTTACTGTCAGAAATAATGCCGCGTACATATAACGCTAAATTTGCTAAAATAAACACATGATACACGGTACATAAACACGCATGTTATTATTATTTATTAATATTTGTGTACACTTGAGAAAATATTTTATTCTTATCGCATGTAGATGTAGATGTTTCTCTGGTCTCTAAAGCATTTCTTACCAATAGAACTATATTTAACAGATTTAATTTTGCGATAACTTAATTCCTAATTTATTGCAACTAAGGCTTATTCAGTTGCTTGATTTAAAATTTTAATTTGATATAAGCTTTCTATAGAATCTGAGTAGTATAATGTTTGTCAGATGACAATAGGTGCTTTCAGGCTGCTGTGAAATTCGCACTTGTGTAACAGACACGAACGTAGTCAGAGATATTGTCTTGCATTGACAATGTACTGACCACGGTGCCTTACGTGTTTGTATAGTCATTGCACTTGATTACTCTTGAATCATTAAATGCATAACAGATTGTTGGAAATTTCGGTGTGTAAAATATATCGTAGTTACCTAAAGCTTGATTTACATAAGACTTGATTATTTTTTGAGTACGTAAATGTTTGTATGTACGATATGATCTTAAATTATTATTAATATTCATAACTAGTAAGCCTTTTTTGAACAATGTTTTAAACTAAGCTTTTTCTTCAATACCGTAACAGCACAACGCAATAACCATTACCTAGAACGCAGGTGAAACTGGACAGATCGTCTAGTTAATTTAATAAGAACATATCCATCAAATAACACATTATTATCAATCAATTCGAAATTTAATAAAATTTAAGTGATCTTTAAAAGCACTTTTGATAACAAAGCTTTAACGCTAACAAAATAGCAAGAAACATAGGTATCGATAAATTTAGAATAATCTTTAACTGAATCTTTTAAAACTTAAGTCAGGATATACTTAGGCGTGACGAAATGCGACAGAAGGGGGTAGAAATGCCTTAGAAGACGTGACGCTTGCAATTTATTACTTTTTACCTTTTACTGTTTTACTCGAAAGGGTGAAGTATTGAGCGTTTCTGACGTAACATTTACAGAGACACGGGAATTGTTATTCGTGAGGCAAGAGAGACAGGAGATAGAGGATATATATATACAAGAACTACCTGAACTAGAAATGATTTTTAATATTTTTCAGATGTTCATTTTACTAAAATCAAATACGAATAAAACTTTATTTTCTATAAAAACATCACAATAACAAATTTATTTTTAATTGAACTGAAATTTATATTTAATTGAACTGAAACCTATTTGGTATTGTTTTGTATATCTGTAACGATCGGATGAATGCCTCTAGACATCTGCACGTTCACGTAGTAGGTATGCATAATAGTATGTAACGGTCGAGTACAATTATTCGATCTATACTAACATGTGTTTAATTATTAACAAACATTTTTTAAATCGTATCAAAAATTTTCGATCCAGCGGGATTTGAACCCGCGCCTTCTGACGTGCCGTGTCAGCGCTCTGCCAACTGAGCTATGGATCCACATCAAGCTGGGTCGAAATTATTGATATGATGATTTTGGTTTAGCAAACCTTGGCGCCGTCTATAGCGAGTTCTTTACAGACCCCGCCACTCAAAGATTTCATATTACAATGAATTCTTTTGACAAGAGACGATACCATGCTATCTTTAATTCGTTTTATTTTTTATTTTTGTGTTCCCCACACATGAGGAAATTATAAACATTTTTAAAATGTTTAATTATTGTTAGGTATAATAACACCTTTACTGTACAACACAATACAAATTATACTACTTATATTATACCACTACCACTACAGCCTATCACAGTCCACTGTTGGACATAGGCCTCCACAAGTTCGCGCCCGACATTATGACGCGAACTCATGTGTTTTGCCCATAGTCACCACGCTGGGCAGGCGGGTTGGTGACCGCAGGGCTGGCGCCGTCGCACCGAAGACGCTGCTGCCCGTCTTTGGCCTGTGTATTTCAAAGCCAGCATGGATGGTTATCCCGCCATCCGTCGGCTTTTTAAGTTCCAAGGTGGTAGTGGAACTGTGTTATCCCTTAGTCGCCTCTTACGACACCCACTATATTATAAGAGTCTCTAAATAAAAATACGTACGTAAACAGAATTATCTGAAACTTTAACATTTCTTACTTAGTCGAGTTATGTTAAAAGTGATAAAAAACTCACGGTAAGCGATAAGAGAAGGATGGAGATGATTTTTGTGAAAAGAATTTGTTTATTTATGCATGTATTCAACTTTCAATAGAGACAATTGGTCAGACTAAACTCCAGTATTCAACAACGCGTTAATTAAGTCGATGTAACGTCTTAACGTGACTTGTTATTGTTAATATTAATTACGCCTTTAAATGTTACTAGCGACCCGCCCCGGCTTCGCACGGTTGCAAAAACTATCAGTGTTCCTCTACTATATGATGCATGTATTATACATATAAACCTTCCTCTAGAGTCTAGAATCACTCTATTTACTAAAGAATACCGCATCAAAATCCGTTGCGTAGTTTTCAAGATCTAAGCATAGGTATATAGGGACAGACAGACAGCGGGAAGCGACTTTGTTTTATACTATGTAGTGATATGATTTGAGTTACTTGGTGCTTAGTGAAAACGTGGAGTAAATAAATAATTTCCAGAAAAATCATATATAGGGCGTGTAGCTTAGTATTCCGAGGCGCATGACTCTTAAATATGTAAGCGGCGCGTTTTACATCTGATGAATAAAAAATACACAAACAAATGTATGAAACATCAATGTCATTTTTAAATATTAAAATTATCCCAATTCGAAACGCAGTCACTTATTGAGTCTAAATCAGCACAGGAGGACTGGGCAATTGCGGCCAATTATCTCAGCAGATGTTTAGGTCATAGACACACCTAGTGCTTAACTGCTTGTAATATTTTGAACAAAAAATGGTTCTATTACGAGTTAAATGTTCATTCCATTACATCATATTTATATCATGTTTTTATTATTTCTATGAGTGTAGTCGAGTATGTAACTTAAATTTATTTACAGATTGTATTAAAAACTTTCATATAACTTTGTATTAATAATATAAGTAGTTAATTAACAATCAGAATTTTGTTTTGGATGTAAGTAAATCTGATAATTTCTACATTTGATTGTGCACACAAAAGAAACCGTTAAGACACGTTGTTGTCAGTTTATCAAAATTAGTTATTATTTGGAGGTATTGTATAGATTAAAAAACATACAGGAACCAGGAAAACACAGCACAGCCTCCTAGGAGGCGAACAATATATAGGCGTACAATTTAAGAAGATATCATACCCCGCAACATTATTTTCCCCCCCTTTTAATCCGATTCCTTTTTAAATTATTTTTAATACGACAAAAAAAGGTTTTACTTTTAATCAAAGAAAAAATAAATAAACGTCATAAATACTAAACATATATAAACAGAAATAATAAACATTATACCTCGTAACAGCGTTAAAATTAAACATTAAATTAAACCCAACCCATTGTTCTTATTTGATACATTAATCACTAACAAACATAATATAAAATGGAAATAACGACGATCTAGTTTAATTATGATTATCATTGCGTCTAAATTAATTTATGACTTGGCTTATGTTCAAAATATATATGTATTTTCTACAAAACAATTAAAAAATAGACTGTATTATTATAAGGTAAAAAAATATTTTCTAGTGAATTATGCCCGTTTCGGGAAAATTAGTTTGTCTCTTCTTAACAATTAAAAAAAATAAGAAGAATTAGCAAAAAAAATCCGTAAACAACGATTACAGAGTTTAAAAATTAAAATTAAGCGTTTCATTTCATGATACAACCAACAAACATCTATTCTATGGTCAGTTAGTTAAATAATAAAAATACTTTACAAAATGACGATTGAAAAAATATTGCTAATTAAATTTGTTTTTATTTATAATTGACTTAATTACTACTTTACTTACTTACTATACCATACTAAAATAAAAAAATAATAACTTATTTTTTATTTAAAAGAAACATCTCAGTACATCACCATCACAAAACGTTAATATATTAGGCTAAATTGGTACATTACCCGTGTGAATGATTCGTTACATGGGAGAGGGCATCTTGACTGTTGACGTCATCTTTGATTAGAACGAGACGGGATACAGAACCATAAACATATCGCTTTAACAAAGGACAATAGAACTTAAATGATATTTATATTAAAATGTCATTGAGTTGGCCCTTTCATTTGAATTACCAAAGTGATATGTGAAAAACTTTATGTTGTTAACAGGGATGTTACGGATATGATATTTCGGATAGGTACGGATATTTGATCAATAGTATCGGTTTTATAGATACGAGTATAATTATATCGGTTCATAATTCGGTAAATGATTATCCGATAGTTTCTCGAATAGTTCCGGTTACGGATACCTCTAAGAGTTCTGTAGATTTATCAAATTAAGACAAGGAAAAAATAAATAATATGAGGGAGAAATGAGAATGTGTGGCTAGGTGAGTCAATTCAACTGAACAAAAAGAAAATAACGTATTGCACATACGAACCCTGGAGGAGCTTACGTCCAGCAGTGGACTGTAATAAGGTGATGATCATTTATTCAGATTCCATCATTTTATCCGAAATCATCATTGAGATATTATGTACTACGTACTAGAGAAGCTTTTTCAAACAAAAGTTATGAAACACTTTTGATGACAGCGGCGTTTGCCGCGCATGCGCTGTGTGAGCGAGATCGCACAGAATCGGCGCGAAAACATGGCCGCAGTAGCCGCCAGCTGCGACGCGTTGAAATTGAAAAATTATAATTAAATTAAAGATAATAATTATGTCGAAATTACTGGTGAAAAGTCACTCCTTGATTTTTACTTATGTTTCTGGAGCTGTTTGAGCAATATCTCAATGCACATGTAGGCATATTTAAAAATAAAACTTTACTCAAAGGCGTCACGTTACAGCAAGCGCTTGAAACAGACCAGGGTATTTAATCTTAGTACTAGAAAATAGTGTTGCCAACTCGATATCTCAGGTAGGTGCTAAATGACATCTCAAATAGTGCTAGATTGATATAAAAAATCAAAAATAGTGCTATTTTTTTAAACATGACAAAAAAAATGTTTAATTTTGGTTTAATATGATAATAATTGTTTGAATCAGCCAATAATTATAACAATTATTTCACATTACATCCAATCATCTTCACTATCATCTGTCTCTACTGCTGTACTCGTTGTACTGACGCTGAGGCCGCTTGGAGGCCGCCGTGAAAGTAGAAGGTTGTTCGCTTTGGAACTTTTTCAATTTAAATCAGTACATCATATCTTTTTTCCTATTTTTTTAAGAATATCTTGGGGAATTTCATATGTATGGCAGGTTTTATTAAAGCTTTTGAGGCCTGTTCGGATATGAAGAAGTGAATTCAAAGTGTCCAAATTCATTTTATTCCTCAGTTTTACATATCAGTACCTACACAATTCGTTTCGGGGATTGCCGGGAATTTCCCTTACATAGATTAGATAGATATGGGCGCGTTCGATTTAAAAACTGTAGTAGCGTTTTGTTACTACTCCTTGCGTGGCTGCGTTTTGTTACGGCTACCAGAGAAAATCCGAATGATGTCTGTTTAGTGCTAAATTTAGTGCTAGGTGCTGAATGTTAAATGACAGTGCTAGAATTGCGAAAATAGTGCTAGATCTAGCACCAAAAGTGCTAAGTTGGCAACACTGCTAGAAAACGAGGGCAAGCATCCAAATTTACAAAACTCGCATACAGATGGCGTTAGCAGACGGCACTGACAAAAAGTTTACACTTGGCAGCATTAGATGTCGCTTTCACACAAAATATTAAATTATTAAAGGTCAAAACAATTTAATTCCTGTGTGAAGTGTCAACTGCAAAAATGGCCGCTATTTATTAATATTATATTTATATGAATCACATCAATTCACACAGTTTTTAGATCGTAGCATGTGTTGTTTTGTGTGAACATTTCCTTTTCCATTTAATCATATAGTACATAGTATGAACAGGACTCGTTTAAGTGGTTGTATGTGCAGATAATTTTGTTAATGAACGATTACGAAAGAGAATTTTGATTGAAAAGCTGTGACCCGGGATGCGAAAACAACGCAGGTTTGTATCAGATTAATATACTAGTCTTAACCCACCCAGTAATTATGTAACCTAATTAACCTAACCTAAATAAACCGTCTTCATCAAATCTACGTTAGAAAATTAAAACCGACAATAACAATGGAATAACTTACTAGGTACTACAACTGAAGAATAAGTCAAACAAGAATCTCATAAACCCAGTTCGCAGTAGCACTAATACATATTGATGTTCAAATCCGTTATTTACTAAAAACGCGTTTTCGACTATTAACTATCTTTAGTTAACGCGTTTTTTTATACGTTTTCATAATAACACGTTTTTATAAAACTTGGCCGCAGTCTCAACGCGGAGAAATTGTCATTTTATCTGACAACCATGGGCTGGAAACTTAGAACATCGGCCACAGTAAAAAATTAGCAGTGTCATCTATTAATCGTGCCCCGAAACTATTGCTTAAATTTATTAGCGACTACCAAGTCCTATCAAAAGATGTCGCTACGTTGGCACTCGTCAATTCAGCAATCCAGTACACGCATACCAATTAAATTTGCATACAAAAATAACTATTTACCTATACTTAAAAAAAAGCATGATGTCACATAAAAAATTATCCTGTTTTTTTTTGCTTTAAGTAACAAATTAAATATTTCAATCGATATAAATTTATATCGAAACAGCACGTAAAATATATATAATTTAATTAAATGTGTGAATTGGATCATTTTTTCGTGATTGGTATTTTAAACTTGTTTGTTGTCAAGAATTGAAAAAATATACAAATTCAGACTAGGCTGTATGGACTATAGTCTTTTGCCTTTCCCTATTGGGGATAAATTTTAAAACAACAACATTGTTTGTTGTCAAATCAAGTCAAAATAGACATTTTAAAATTTAAACTTGTTTGTATTTTAAATTTTATATTTTTATCCAGTACAACCCCACCACCGCTAGAATTAATTATCCTCATGCAAACCTTCGTTGTCACAGGGAATGTTACTCACCACAGAATCAGGAACTGACACTAGGGTTTTGGTGTAATTTAAAAAATTATTGTATGCCGAAATATGTCTTTTTTTTAAGTGAGATTTTAAATTTGATATCGTCGATTTAAATGAGATCTCTCGACGACAATAATTGCACACAGCTGTTTTATTGTGATCACTGGACTTCTCAAAAAAGTTCCAAATTGGTAAATCACTACCACGAGGCATTTTACCAATTAAAAATCCTTGCAATTCAAGTCCTTATTAATTAACTACCTAATTTGTCTAAAACTTATTTACACATCACTATACACACACTATATTACAGTTTCACTTTTTCAACTCGCACAGTAATATCCTACCTATTTACAATATTCTTCTAAACGAAGAAGTCGGTTAAAAACACAATATTTACAATAGCACGACGAATTTACGAAACGAGAATTATTATAATATTATTTACACAATATTTACAACAGCAACCAAATTATTATATCTTATTATATTATACTATTAAACGAGCAATTCTTGTATATATATAATCTGAATCTCGGAATCGACTCCAACGATTTTCATGAAATTTAGTATTTAAGGAATTTCGGGGGCGAAAAATTGTTCTAGCTAGGATTCATAAAAAAAAATGTCGTTTTATCCCTGTTTTTAGGCAATGAAAAAATATCATTAGAATACGAAGCTTAATTTCACCGTTCTTAACATAGCTGTAATAGATTAATTAGGAAATCGGCAGGTATCGAATCGTGTTAACCCGGGTTCAAATCTCAGTCTCTAGATTATTATTTTTTCTTTTTTTTTAAATTTCACTCGTGATTTATTCTTTAAATAAAATTAAAATATAAAAATACCGAGAAAATAAAAAAAAAAAAAAAAAAAAAAAAAAAAATACCGAGCTAGGCTCGGTCACCCAGGTACTTAAAAATTTAAAACGAACGAGCAACGAGCCATGTTTGTTTACGAAACAACGCGAACAACGTTTACGGTAAATTAATACGAGTAGGTAACGGAGTAATAACCTAAAAACGAATAACACGGGCCGACGACGCGTCTACGACTCTAATGTTATCTCGCTCTAGCCTCGTTGCAGAGCGCTGCGCATTGTGGGAACGTTTTAGACGTTTTGCGTTTTCAGACGTTTTCGAATATTGTTTGTTGAGACGTTTTTGAGACAACGCGAAGTCAGAGTAGGAATAACAAACGTTACGCGTTTTTAACAAAAAACGTGTTACACTTTGACGTTTCCGTTATTTTAACCACCACTACTAATACATAATCATTGGGATCCAATATTCTCTAAATTAAAGGCTACTTTGCCGTACAATAATATATTTCAAATTAATTTCAGGTTCTTTGAACAAGTTTCCAAATCCGGAGAAGAATAATGAGTTATTTAATTCATGGGTCTGTTCTGTTGGTGGTGATATATTGGGACTTGAAAACAACCATATTTTCAAATATCGCCGTATATGTCACAAACATTAAGAAGAAAAATATTTGTGCCGATATAAAAGACTTAGCAATATAGCTGTACCAACATTGAACATGCCAGGTAATTCCTTTCATCACAATATTATTTTAATTTGAAGTTTAATTGCTTATGTTTTTTATCAGTTTGTTCAAACATATTTGGTCTAAAATTGGATATAATACAATATATATTGTATATCTGAAGTTTGTCTAAAACCTTTATCAAAATTGTTCTAGCATTGCATTACATATTATAGTTCTATTATTTTAAAACTATATGTAACCCTCAAATGAAATGACAAAATCTGATCAGAAGCATATAAGATGAATATAATTATTTATTATTATTCTCTTATTAATTTCAGTGTCTCAAAATGAAGAAACCCCGAAAATTGTTGTCAGCAAGCGAAAACACAACTTTTCGATGCCTCCTGAACAAGCTTTACATAAAAATTTAGTTTAATTGGCCAATAAGCTGAATAAATGCCGGAATAAAAATTATATGCAACAAACGGGAATGTGATGATGATAACGATTAGTATTTCCACAAATGTTTTAAACGAAAAAATAAATAATTAATATCAACTATCCACTTCGCGTTTTATTTATTGCTTCCTAATTCTATACTTTTTATAGTAAAAATAAACTCTTCTTTAATTTATAATTTCAATATTTTTATAGAATTAAAAAAGAAAAATAATTTCTTTTTAAATTCTATAAAATTTATTGAAATTATAAATTAAAGAAGAGTTTATCAGTAGAGGATCACTAAATAAGTAAATACCTATATATATATATATATATATATATATATAGCTATATCGCTCTATACCTATATATATATATATATAGCTATATCGTGATTAACTCCAAAACTCGCATAGAGATGGCGTTGCTCCGTATGGCTCATTAAAACCATCGAGATTGATCTCTATTCCCTACTATTACAATGTACTCTGTGCTCACTTAGTCTGTTTCACAGAGTACATTGTAATAGTAGGGAATAGAGATCAATCTCGATGGTTTTAATGAGCCATACGGAGCAACGCCATCTCTATGCGAGTTTTGGAGTTAATCACGATATAGCTATATATATATATATAGGTATAGAGCGATATAGCTATATATATATATATATATAGGTATTTACTTATTTAGTGATCCTCTACTGATAAACTCTTCTTTAATTTATAATTTCAATAAATTTTATAGAATTTAAAAAGAAATTATTTTTCTTTTTTAATTCTATAAAAATATTGAAATTATAAATTAAAGAAGAGTTTATTTTTACTACAAAAAGTATAGAATTAGGAAGCAATAAATAAAACGCGAAGTGGATAGTTGATATTAATTATTTATTTTTTCGTTTAAAACATTTGTGGAAATACTAATCGTTATCATCATCACATTCCCGTTTGTTGCATATAATTTTTATTCCGGCATTTATTCAGCTTATTGGCCAATTAAACTAAATTTTTATGTAAAGCTTGTTCAGGAGGCATCGAAAAGTTGTGTTTTCGCTTGCTGACAACAATTTTCGGGGTTTCTTCATTTTGAGACACTGAAATTAATAAGAGAATAATAATAAATAATTATATTCATCTTATATGCTTCTGATCAGATTTTGTCATTTCATTTGAGGGTTACATATAGTTTTAAAATAATAGAACTATAATATGTAATGCAATGCTAGAACAATTTTGATAAAGGTTTTAGACAAACTTCAGATATACAATATATATTGTATTATATCCAATTTTAGACCAAATATGTTTGAACAAACTGATAAAAAACATAAGCAATTAAACTTCAAATTAAAATAATATTGTGATGAAAGGAATTACCTGGCATGTTCAATGTTGGTACAGCTATATTGCTAAGTCTTTTATATCGGCACAAATATTTTTCTTCTTAATGTTTGTGACATATACGGCGATATTTGAAAATATGGTTGTTTTCAAGTCCCAATATATCACCACCAACAGAACAGACCCATGAATTAAATAACACATTATTCTTCTCCGGATTTGGAAACGGCCAGTCTTTAGACAATAGTATTTCGATTTATGGGGTTTTTTGAAAAAGTGGGGGAGGGGGTGTGGTGGATTATCCTCTGGTGCCTCTCCCATCCCTAGAAATCTCATGATTATAACGATATCACGGCAAAAATGTTTAAGGTAAAAATTATTTAAATACTTACCGAATACCTAATTTTAATTATACGTATTTTAGCTCCGATGCTGCAAGAAGTGCATTCATACTCCGTTCCGTAGCTTTTAAAACACTTACACATTATAATAATACACGTATTTACGTAGAAACTATTTGTAACACTTTTATACATAATATTATTCGTATTTACGTTAAAACTATCTCTTGAATTCTTGATTGACATTTGACAAGAGTAATTTATACGATACGAAGAACAGATTAATATGAACTGACATATCGATGTAGATGTTTTCGTTCTATCTATCAAACAGGCAAAAGTCTAAGACCATACAGCCTATTCAGTCAGGATTCTTTTCAATACATTTTTTTATATGAAGGCAAAACCTATTTAATCGTAAATCTTTTTAATTTTGAGCTTAGATAAATTAGATTATCGACATAATTTCGTTATAAAAAATAAATAAATAACCCTAACTTATCTAACTCAGTTTTTATATATTAAATTAATATTTGTGCATTGTAGGAAAAATTAGAACGACATAATATTCTAATAAAATTAGTAAAATTGTGTGTTAGAATATACAGGGTGTGTCGTAAATCGTGGATAATCCGTTAACTGGGGGTAGCCCTGATGTTGACCTCTAAGAAAATGTACTTTTTATTTCAGGGTTGCCAACACTGTGAAAATTGTGAATACTTTTGTGTTTTTTCAAAAAATTCCTACCGCGACTAGTAATTTGGTCATCATTTTTACAAATTAAGGTATTTTAATGTAATTTTTATTTTATTTTACTCGGGAATACTTGTAATATCTAACGAAATTACTATTTCAGGCATAATTTATCCTAAACTTATGAAAATTAGCGTTAGAAGTTTTTTTTATTTTTATTCGTTACTTTTTGTCAAGATTTAACCATTGATTGTGAAAAAAAAATGTATGGCACTAGAATTGCCCAGTATTTAAAAAACATGCTTAGTTTGTGTAGTTTCTAAAAAGGTATAACAATTAGTGATTGACAAGCAAAATTATTTTGTAGGAGCGAAAGAACTTATCACGGTAGGTAAGTTCGTTTTGTATCATTAGCATTTGTGACACTTAAATGTTAGGATAAAGAAAAAAAACAAAGATTTTTATAGTAGAAATGCATTTATTACATCAAAGTAAATGTTCAAAATGTCCTCCATTGGCAGTAATGCAGGTTCGGCATCGCCTTATAAAAGATCTCTTGATACGGCGTGCATAGCCTGATACTGCAATTTCACGAGTGGCTAATTGCACACATGTGCGCAATTCTTCGATTGTCGACACTGCTTTAGTATAAACTTTTTCTTTAATGCATCCCCCAATAAAAAAAGTCCAGGGGGTTCAGGTCAGGCGATCGTGGTGTCCATAAAATTAGACCCAAGCGCCCAATCCTAGGTTGATTGGGCTCTGGGTATGTGTCGTTTAAATATTCCCGCACCCGAACAGCAAAATGCGTGGGACAGCCGTCATTTTGCAGCCTCATTCCTTCTCTTGTCTCCAGTGATAAATTTTGCAGCAGTTTGGTGAGAAAATAATAGGCCCATATGAGTTGCCAGCAACATTAAATGCTGTAATCTATTTAAATTTTTTACAAAATAATTTACCTGAGCTGCTGCAAAATTTATCACTGGAGACAAGATAAGGAATGAGGCTGCAAAATGACGAGTGTCCCGCGCATTTTGCTGTTCGGGTGCGGGAATATTTAAAAGGCACATACCCAGAGCCCAATCAACCTAGGATTGGGCGCTTGAGTCTAATTTTATGGACACCACGATCGCCTGACCTGAACCCCCTGGACTTTTTTTATTGGGGGATGCATTAAAGAAAAAGTTTATACTAAAGCAGTGTCGACAATCGAAGAATTGCGCACATGTGTGCAATTAGCCACTCGTGAAATTGAAGTATCAGGCTATGCACGCCGTATCAAGAGATCTTTTATAAGGCGATGCCGAACCTGCATTGCTGCCAATGGAGGACATTTTGAACATTTACTTTGATGTAATAAATGCATTTCTACTATAAAAATCTTTGTTTTTTTTCTTTATCCTAACATTTAAGTGTCACAAATGCTAATGATACAAAACGAACTTACCTACCGTGATAAGTTCTTTCGCTCCTACAAAATAATTTTGCTTGTCAATCACTAATTGTTATACCTTTTTAGAAACTACACAAACTAAGCATGTTTTTTAAATACTGGGCAATTCTAGTGCCATACATTTTTTTTTCACAATCAATGGTTAAATCTTGACAAAAAGTAACGAATAAAAATAAAAAAAAACTTCTAACGCTAATTTTCATAAGTTTAGGATAAATTATGCCTGAAATAGTAATTTCGTTAGATATTACAAGTATTCCCGAGTAAAATAAAATAAAAATTACATTAAAATACCTTAATTTGTAAAAATGATGACCAAATTACTAGTCGCGGTAGGAATTTTTTGAAAAAACACAAAAGTATTCACAATTTTCACAGTGTTGGCAACCCTGAAATAAAAAGTACATTTTCTTGGAGGTCAACATCAGGGCTACCCCCAGTTAACGGATTATCCACGATTTACGACACACCCTGTATATACAGAAATCCGAAAAATACCCAGAACCCAATCCGAGCACCCCACTATCCACGTGGTCTTGGTCTGTCTTACCCCTAGAGTGTTCTGTTGAGAGCCCGGAGCGGATAAGGCTGGTCGCCGAAGGCGACCAGCCTCATCCGCTCCCTACGCATTCGTTCATGCGCTTTCGCACAGCGGGAGAGGTATGTCCTCCTTCCGCGCCGGAGCCGTGTTATACTAATTTGACATTTGACAAGAGTAATTTATACGATACGAAGAACAGATTAATATGAACTGACATATCGATGTAGATGTTTTCGTTCTATCTATCAAACAGGCAAAAGTCTAAGACCATACAGCCTATTCAGTCAGGATTCTTTTCAATACATTTTTTTATATGAAGGCAAAACCTATTTAATCGTAAATCTTTTTAATTTTGAGCTTAGATAAATTAGATTATCGACATAATTTCGTTATAAAAAATAAATAAATAACCCTAACCTATCTAACTCAGTTTTTATATATTAAATTAATACTTGTGCATTGTAGGAAAAATTAGAACGACATAATATTCTAATAAAATTAGTAAAATTATGTGTTAGAATATATATACAGAAATCCGAAAAATACCCAGAACCCAATCCGAGCACCCCACTATCCACGTGGTCTTGGTCTGTCTTACCCCTAGATTGTTCTGTTGAGAGCCCGGAGCGGATAAGGCTGGTCGCCGAAGGCGACCAGCCTCATCCGCTCCCTACGCATTCGTTCATGCGCTTTCGCACAGCGGGAGAGGTATGTCCTCCTTCCGCGCCGGAGCCGTGTTATACTAATTTGACATTTGACAAGAGTAATTTATACGATACGAAGAACAGATTAATATGAACTGACATATCGATGTAGATGTTTTCGTTCTATCTATCAAACAGGCAAAAGTCTAAGACCATACAGCCTATTCAGTCAGGATTCTTTTCAATACATTTTTTTATATGAAGGCAAAACCTATTTAATCGTAAATCTTTTTAATTTTGAGCTTAGATAAATTAGATTATCGACATAATTTCGTTATAAAAAATAAATAAATAACCCTAACTTATCTAACTCAGTTTTTATATATTAAATTAATATTTGTGCATTGTAGGAAAAATTAGAACGACATAATATTCTAATAAAATTAGTAAAATTGTGTGTTAGAATATACAGGGTGTGTCGTAAATCGTGGATAATCCGTTAACTGGGGGTAGCCCTGATGTTGACCTCTAAGAAAATGTACTTTTTATTTCAGGGTTGCCAACACTGTGAAAATTGTGAATACTTTTGTGTTTTTTCAAAAAATTCCTACCGCGACTAGTAATTTGGTCATCATTTTTACAAATTAAGGTATTTTAATGTAATTTTTATTTTATTTTACTCGGGAATACTTGTAATATCTAACGAAATTACTATTTCAGGCATAATTTATCCTAAACTTATGAAAATTAGCGTTAGAAGTTTTTTTTATTTTTATTCGTTACTTTTTGTCAAGATTTAACCATTGATTGTGAAAAAAAAATGTATGGCACTAGAATTGCCCAGTATTTAAAAAACATGCTTAGTTTGTGTAGTTTCTAAAAAGGTATAACAATTAGTGATTGACAAGCAAAATTATTTTGTAGGAGCGAAAGAACTTATCACGGTAGGTAAGTTCGTTTTGTATCATTAGCATTTGTGACACTTAAATGTTAGGATAAAGAAAAAAAACAAAGATTTTTATAGTAGAAATGCATTTATTACATCAAAGTAAATGTTCAAAATGTCCTCCATTGGCAGTAATGCAGGTTCGGCATCGCCTTATAAAAGATCTCTTGATACGGCGTGCATAGCCTGATACTGCAATTTCACGAGTGGCTAATTGCACACATGTGCGCAATTCTTCGATTGTCGACACTGCTTTAGTATAAACTTTTTCTTTAATGCATCCCCCAATAAAAAAAGTCCAGGGGGTTCAGGTCAGGCGATCGTGGTGTCCATAAAATTAGACCCAAGCGCCCAATCCTAGGTTGATTGGGCTCTGGGTATGTGTCGTTTAAATATTCCCGCACCCGAACAGCAAAATGCGTGGGACAGCCGTCATTTTGCAGCCTCATTCCTTCTCTTGTCTCCAGTGATAAATTTTGCAGCAGTTTGGTGAGAAAATAATAGGCCCATATGAGTTGCCAGCAACATTAAATGCTGTAATCTATTTAAATTTTTTACAAAATAATTTACCTGAGCTGCTGCAAAATTTATCACTGGAGACAAGATAAGGAATGAGGCTGCAAAATGACGAGTGTCCCGCGCATTTTGCTGTTCGGGTGCGGGAATATTTAAAAGGCACATACCCAGAGCCCAATCAACCTAGGATTGGGCGCTTGAGTCTAATTTTATGGACACCACGATCGCCTGACCTGAACCCCCTGGACTTTTTTTATTGGGGGATGCATTAAAGAAAAAGTTTATACTAAAGCAGTGTCGACAATCGAAGAATTGCGCACATGTGTGCAATTAGCCACTCGTGAAATTGAAGTATCAGGCTATGCACGCCGTATCAAGAGATCTTTTATAAGGCGATGCCGAACCTGCATTGCTGCCAATGGAGGACATTTTGAACATTTACTTTGATGTAATAAATGCATTTCTACTATAAAAATCTTTGTTTTTTTTCTTTATCCTAACATTTAAGTGTCACAAATGCTAATGATACAAAACGAACTTACCTACCGTGATAAGTTCTTTCGCTCCTACAAAATAATTTTGCTTGTCAATCACTAATTGTTATACCTTTTTAGAAACTACACAAACTAAGCATGTTTTTTAAATACTGGGCAATTCTAGTGCCATACATTTTTTTTTCACAATCAATGGTTAAATCTTGACAAAAAGTAACGAATAAAAATAAAAAAAAACTTCTAACGCTAATTTTCATAAGTTTAGGATAAATTATGCCTGAAATAGTAATTTCGTTAGATATTACAAGTATTCCCGAGTAAAATAAAATAAAAATTACATTAAAATACCTTAATTTGTAAAAATGATGACCAAATTACTAGTCGCGGTAGGAATTTTTTGAAAAAACACAAAAGTATTCACAATTTTCACAGTGTTGGCAACCCTGAAATAAAAAGTACATTTTCTTGGAGGTCAACATCAGGGCTACCCCCAGTTAACGGATTATCCACGATTTACGACACACCCTGTATATACAGAAATCCGAAAAATACCCAGAACCCAATCCGAGCACCCCACTATCCACGTGGTCTTGGTCTGTCTTACCCCTAGAGTGTTCTGTTGAGAGCCCGGAGCGGATAAGGCTGGTCGCCGAAGGCGACCAGCCTCATCCGCTCCCTACGCATTCGTTCATGCGCTTTCGCACAGCGGGAGAGGTATGTCCTCCTTCCGCGCCGGAGCCGTGTTATACTAATTTGACATTTGACAAGAGTAATTTATACGATACGAAGAACAGATTAATATGAACTGACATATCGATGTAGATGTTTTCGTTCTATCTATCAAACAGGCAAAAGTCTAAGACCATACAGCCTATTCAGTCAGGATTCTTTTCAATACATTTTTTTATATGAAGGCAAAACCTATTTAATCGTAAATCTTTTTAATTTTGAGCTTAGATAAATTAGATTATCGACATAATTTCGTTATAAAAAATAAATAAATAACCCTAACCTATCTAACTCAGTTTTTATATATTAAATTAATACTTGTGCATTGTAGGAAAAATTAGAACGACATAATATTCTAATAAAATTAGTAAAATTATGTGTTAGAATATATATACAGAAATCCGAAAAATACCCAGAACCCAATCCGAGCACCCCACTATCCACGTGGTCTTGGTCTGTCTTACCCCTAGATTGTTCTGTTGAGAGCCCGGAGCGGATAAGGCTGGTCGCCGAAGGCGACCAGCCTCATCCGCTCCCTACGCATTCGTTCATGCGCTTTCGCACAGCGGGAGAGGTATGTCCTCCTTCCGCGCCGGAGCCGTGTTATACTAATTTCAATGGTGGTAGGTTAAATTTTTTTCGTAACGTAATTATGTGGATAAACCGTCTAATTTTGAAGTTAGATAGGTTAGGGTTATTTATTTATTTTTTATAACGAAATTATGTCGATAATCTAATTTATCTAAGCTCAAAATTAAAAAGATTTACGTTTAAATAGGTTTTGCCTTCATATAAAAAAATGTATTGAAAAGAATCCTGACTGAATAGGCTGTATGGTCTTAGACTTTTGCCTGTTTGATAGATAGAACGAAAACATCTACATCGATATGTCAGTTCATATTAATCTGTTCTTCGTATCGTATAAATTACTCTTGTCAAATGTCAATCAAGAATTCAAGAGATAGTTTTAACGTAAATACGAATAATATTATGTATAAAAGTGTTACAAATAGTTTCTACGTACATACGTGTATTATTATAATGTGTAAGTGTTTTAAAAGCTACGGAACGGAGTATGAATGCACTTCTTGCAGCATCGGAGCTAAAATACGTATAATTAAAATTAGGTATTCGGTAAGTATTTAAATAATTTTTACCTTAAATTTTTTTGCCATGATATCGTTATAATCATGAGATTTCTAGGGATGTGAGAGGCACCAGAGGATAATCCACCACACCCCCTCCCCCCACTTTTTCAAAAAACCCCATAAATCGAAATACTATTGTCTAAAGGCTTACCTTGGAAACTTGTGCAAAAAACCTGAAATTAATTTGAAATATATTATTGTACGGCAAAGTAGCCTTTATTTTAGAGAATATTGGATCCCAATGATTATGTATTAGTGCTACTGCGAACTGGGTTTATGAGATTCTTGTTTGACTTATTCTTCAGTTGTAGTACCTAGTAAGTTATTCCATTGTTATTGTCGGTTTTAATTTTCTAACGTAGATTTGATGAAGACGGTTTATTTAGGTTAGGTTAATTAGGTTACACAATTACTGGGTGGGTTAAGACTAGTATATTAATCTGATACAAACCTGCGTTGTTTTCGAATCCCGGGTCACAGCTTTTCAATCAAAATTCTCTTTAGTAATCAAAGTTCATTAACAAAATTATCTGCACATACAACCACTTAAACGAGTCCTGTTCATACTTAGAATTTATATAGAATTTAGATTAAATGGAAAAGGAAATGTTCACACAAAAAAACACATGCTACGATCTAAAAACTGTGTGAATTGATGTGATTCATATAAATATAATATTAATAAATAGCGGCCATTTTTGCAGTTGATACTTCACACAGGAATTAAATTGTTTTGACCTTTAATAATTTAATATTTTGTGTGAAAGCGACATCTAATGCTGCCAAGTGTAAACTTTTTGTCAGTGCCGTCTGCTAACGCCATCTGTATGCGAGTTTTGTAAATTTGGATTCTTGCCCTCGTTTTCTAGTACTAAGATTAAATACCCTGCTAAGTGAGTTAGAGCGCACGCACTCTAACTCTTGTTACAAAAAATCAAGTCGAGGCGTCTCCTCTAGTACGTAGTACATATATCTCAATGGAAATCATCCGAAACTTTTATTTCGGTTACAGTTACGAAATGCCTAACTTAAGAAACTAAATTTAATACGGTGTCAATAAAAAACAAATAGCCATAATTATACTATCAAAATCCGGATGCAGTTAAAACTACAATGTATACCTATCTAGTTTGCTTACATAACAAATTTTATTTAAAATGAAACATAACAAACATACGTGCGTGCGTGTGTGTGCGTGCGTGTAATTCTGTAATGAGGTACCTACATACGTACAGAGGTACATTGGTATATTTGTATGTGTATGACAGTTAATAACTTTATGAACATTTTATAATTGTTACATTTCCTTTGTTTTAGGATATCCTATATAACCTTTTTTAAGGTCAACGTGATTTGGAATTCTTTGATCTAATGTTTAATTAAATATAGTTTTGTAAAAGGGTCCTTGGAAATATTACTTAAATGCTTTTAAATCTTGTTTCTCAATAATTTAAATTTAATAATAAATAATACCTATGGAATTTATTTACAATAAAAATAGTTAATAACTATGATCTTGTAATCAGACCCTAGATTTTAAAAATTTGTTGCTTGCGTTGTGAAGAATGTTACCTAAACTAATATAATAAACAGAAAAGATTCGATTTAAGTTTGTCGGTAATTGATAAACTCAAAAACTACTGGATCGAATTTCGATCTAGCTGGTACATCGTTCCTTAGCTTAATTGGCCCAGTAGTTCCAGAGATTAGTGCGTTCAAACTAACAAACAAACTCTTCAGCTTTATAATATTAGTATAGATTTACGCAATGAAATCAAACCTATTTCTTTTATACTAAAAAATAAATGTAACTGGTATATCGTACGAGTAATCGAGTGTACACAACCGGTCATTCGTGGCCCGATTTTTTTACGATTACAACCTCATTTATATCTAACTGGCAATCCAATGCCGTTTATAATTGACAACAAACGCAATTTAGCGAATGTTTCCTAACGTTAATTATAGTACGGAAAACATTACGGTTTTTAAAGTGAACCTTTTAAATAATTTATTACATCGTCTCAATCTTTTCCGTTTGTGTGTTGCATGTCGCGTGACGGTCGGCCGCGCGGTAAGATTGATAAAGCCTATATTAAAAATATACCATTTATGGAATATTGTGACTTCCATAAATGGTATATTTTCAGAAGTCTATAATGTGAAAAAAAAGTTTCCGTTTTACCGTGGTTTCATAAAACCACACAAGTTTTTTTTTCTTAAATAAGTATAACAGACTTGTTTAAATGAAGCATGATTATATTAGCTTGTTGATAAACATTATCTAAGAAATAAGTTATAGATAGGTTTTGTCGGTAAGTTATGTTAAGCCCTTATGGCCAATTTCACATTAACTAATATCACAAATCACAATTTAGGATTCATAAGCTGCGATTATTAAAAATCAATTTTATATAATTATTTACTTAAATCGAGAAAATGTTCTATTTTTAAACGATGACGACAATAAGTGAAGAATAAACAAAAATAAATCATTTATAGAAAGCTGTCAAACGGTTACATTACTCACTTTCACTCAAGTACAGTACAGTCTAGATCGCGCTGTACCTAGATCCCTGATTCCGTCTCTAATAAATACCATAGGAAGGAAAGTGACAAGCACACGCATGGAAACCAAGTGACGCAGAACTTAAATGTATAGAAATTTGGACTTTAATACTATAAAATAAGAATTATTTTTGTTTGGAATGTATGTTTGTTTAACATGAATCTTATTTGAAGGGAATAAAAATCACAATACAGTGACAAATTTAATACTACGGCCTTGAGTGAAAGTAATACCGAACACATGGTTTGTTATAAGATTTGACGGTTCACTGGTAAACATATAATATAAATCGGTGTACGAATATCTCGCGGCGATTAAAATTATTGATACTTTTTATCTTAAATGTATCCTAGTATGCGAAAAATGTGAAAGTGGTTTTTATGGTGATACCTTTAGGAGAACTTGAAATTATTCGCGAAATTTAACCTTGTTTTATTTGATGATTTACTTTTAACTTCAGTTTTATTTATCGATTTTTAAATGTAACAATATAATTTACCAGCTTCTGGCAGCGACTTCATCCGCGTAGAATAGGAACAATTCTGTCAAGACATTATTTTTGCGAAACTTAACTGTTTACGCAACGCACGCAGCGGAAGCTCTCAAAAGCTCCGCTCCGATTGGTCTTGGCGTGATGATATATAGCCCTATAAGCCTTCCTCGATAAATTGGCTATCTAAAACTGAAAGAACTTTTTAATTCGGACCAGTAGTTTCTGAGATAAGCGCGTTCAAGCAAACAAGCAAACAGACAAACTTTTCCAGCTTTTTAATAATATAAATATCTTATAACATACGCCATGTGCGTGTCGTCTGTTCCTCTGGTAAGCAACTTAACGCTTGTGTTATAGATAACAGCCGACTGTTATAGGTAAATATTTTTTTGTGATAAATATGCATTACAAATATTACACCCAGACTCAGGCGGAAATCAAACCCGGAACCCGCGGAGCAGAAAGCAGGGCCATTACAAACTGCGCCAACGGTCTAGTCAAAGTATTATTCGAAGAAGAAGAAACATTTAAACGAAGATTCAAACTGAATTCTTCGCCTTTCAAGTATAAACCGGCGACTTATGAAATTTACCTGGAAAACAAAAAACAAAAAAAGAAAACGCAGAAGCATTCTGAGGCGGCACTTCATAATTCGTTACCCGCCGGGATTAATCAAACCTCTGTACTTAACAATTTAACAACCGTTAAGCATGAAAGCGTAAAAATTGCCTGACATTCTTTATAATCGTAAATGTTTCGCACTATTATTTATAGTTAATTGAACGTTATCTTTAGGACAATCGCTACAAAATATTTTATTTATTTGATTTTTGGGGCATTGTCTGAATAACGTCTTTATATACAAAGCGGTCAAATGAACAAGAAACTACTATGATAGTAACTGTTATGAGTTGTTAATACGTTTCCGGAAACATAATAATTAATTAACCAGCAATAAAAAGCGTTTAAAAGGTTTTTAATGTTAATATTTTACATTTCTCATTGAGTGTATACTGTATACTTTCAACAATGTTTAGTTTCCATATTTTAATTAAAGAAATAAAACTTTTTCGACTCACAACCGGTTAATTGAAGACTATAAATAATTGCGCTAATACGCGATCGTAGGATTTAAACAATCAAGCGAGAGTCAATTCCACAGGAGGAAAAACCGCGAGAAACATCTAGCACTTTGAGTAAAATAAATAAAACCATCCACGCCGAATTAGACGATTATATTTACATACACTTTAAAGATATAAAAATGAAATCGTAATATATTTCATAGCTCCCTTTGTGTCACGGCAGCGCCTAATGGCGGCGCTTTGTTATCGTCGGTGACGCCGAGCGATTTGAATTTCTTTCAATTGAAAAATTTTCCACGCGTTCGTTCGTAAATCCAAAGGTTTCGTTCTTTGTTCGGTCGACGACGTGATTGTTTGGGCGTATTTGATCATAATATTTAACTAGACGTCGATCGCGGTTTCATCTGCGTTCCACTTATACAGTTGTCGCATTTGTTGATACATTGTTATTGCTTTATTTGTATCTATCGAAACAATAAGTTTTTAAGATTAAATCTAATTGTTTTGTATTTTTGTTGTCTGTTTATTTGACTGCACGATCTTAGCATCCTATTATTTATCAAAGTTTTCGTCGACAACTACATACTTTGAAATCTAATAATTGAAATGATTATTTAAAAAATCACATTAGAACTTAATAAATGCAGAGCAATAATAAAATGTCAACCAATTTGATTAATATTAAAACTCATCACGACCAAAACAGGGACTATAGTTTACAAATATTAACATATAATGCATGCCCTATTAGAAAAATACAAACGTCACCAAAACACACATAATTATATTTATATAGATATATAGTATGTGCTTATCCCTAGAAGATATGTCTACCAGTAAACTTGATATAAGTCAATCATAAAATAATGATTATAAAGTTATTGGTCTAACAAATTAAAATATTTAGTGGTCGCGATACAGGTCAGTGGATACTGGATAGCAGATACTACAGCGAGCTTAGATACGAGTTGTTCGAGACTACGAACAGGTTTTTGTGAGAAAAGTATGATATATATCAGCTGTTAGCAGTTCACTTAAACCTTAAAATTTAATTGCAACAAAGACGGATACTGATTTCATCGTATTTTTTTCGATGTATTAATCGAATAAAAAAAATCTTCCCACATATCTTTCATAACTAAACCATTGTAACTTTTAAATAACTATAAAACATAGTATTCATAATGAGTGCTTACAAGAAAATGAAAGAAACTCGAAAGATACTTTTTAAAGAAAAAGTTTTTACAAAAAATGTCACTTCAGCCTATCGCAGTCCACTGCTGGACATAAGCCTCCCCAAGTTCGCACCAGACATTATGGCGCGACCTCATGTGCTTTGCCCATAGTCACCACGCTGGGCAGGCGGTTTGGTGACCGCAGGGCTGGCTTTGTCGCACTGAAAACGCTGCTGCCCGTCTTCGGCCTGTGTATTTCAAAGCCAGCAGTTGGATGGCTAGCCCGCCATCGGTCGGCTTTATAAGTTCCTACTTAGGTGGAAGTGGAACTTTGTTATCCCTTAGTCGCCTCTTACGACACCCACGAGAAGAGAGGGTGGCTATATTCTTTACTGCCGTAACAACACAGCGAACAAAGAATGTAAGTTAAAGTAATAAAATTTAAAGTTGAAATATAACTTTCAACTTGGAAATTAATACCTATCAGGCTATCACCAATAAAATTGAAAAGGAGAAGGAAGGAAAAAGACCCTTTAAGTATATAAATCTATACTAATATTATAAAGCTGAAGACTTTGTTTGTTTGTTCGTTGGTTCGTTTGTTTGTTTGTTTGAACGCGCTAATCACAGAAACTACTGGTCCGATTTGAAAAATACTTTCAGTGTTAGATAGCCTGTTTATCGAGGAAGGCCAATTTTACGTATTAGTTTTTGTTAAGTAAAATAAGAGGAATTCATTTCTTTAAATGTCTTTGTCAAATATTTGTTATTTTTAACATAATGTACTAAAGTGTTTATGTCAAATAATCTGTTTCTACCTTTTTAAATACTATTAGTAACCCGTCACTATATTTCAAGTTCATTGCAAGTAATAGAAACTTTTTAGTCATAGTCATTTTTAGACTATAACCTTGCTTATTGTACGGATTATCTTTCGCAAAAAATCGAACTTAGAACCTGAGACACACGTTCGAACTGACAATCAATCTTTTCGGCTTTGTAATATTATTTCGTACAATAATGATAAGAATAATTTATTTTTCTCTCACAATCACGTTGATACAATGAAAACTTAGCTTATCAAAGATAATACAAATATTGACAACTCGATTAGTGAAAGACTAGTGCCCAAAAAAGGTACTGGACTATAAAGTCACCAGACACCAACAATGATAAATCTTATAGCTACCTACGTTCAATAATCTTAGTATGTAAAAAACTGACAAGCAAAATACACTATATTAAATTGCTTCCTCAACTTAATTCGGAACAAAGAGTCATAGTTATTTGATCGAGTGGTCCGCATCTGTGTGACTCATACAAACATAGAGATTCCATTTACATACATAGAGATTCCATTTACAAATATCATACTGCGATAAAGAAAACAACGTCCGTTCGGCACAGCTGATTTATTCGACTGCCCGGTTTTTACAACTGAGTACAAAAATATATCTACCTACGTTACACCTCCACTGTTATTATAAAAACTACTAAATCTAAACAAGAAACTAAAATAATTAATATTAGAGGTTTGATATATTATAACACTAGTTTACAAATTTAAATATGAGCTTATAGTGAAAGTAAAAGTACATACCTAAATATAAAATATTATATATGTTAAGTATCTAACTTAATCTATTTCAAAACCGAACCGTGTAGGTTTTCTACGCACTCTGGCTGGGTAACGCTGCACCGGCTCGGGCTCGGGCTGCGCGGGCGAGAGTCGCGGTGTCTCCTCGGGGTTTGGCCGCCGCGGAGACACCGCGACAGGCGACGTGGACGCCGCTGTTTGAGTTTGGGCCACCTTTTGCCCTGACTGTTCCACCGCCGTCGGATGAGGGTCATTTGGGTATACTAAATAAGAGCGGTCTCGGCCGTTTTCGTGATCAGTATCAATGCAACCTTTAGATCGAGGTTTTATCTGGTCGACATGTCTATGAATTACCTTATTATCGAGAGTTAAAACACTGTAATCTGTTTTACCTAACAACTTATAAATTTTTCCCTTTATCCATTTATTCCCCGCACGATAGTTACGCACCCACACCAGTGCCCCTGGCGCGAAGGCGCGCCGCATGCCCCCGGCGGCCCGCTGCTGCCTCGCCTGATGGCGGACTACTCGTTCTGCCGCCGCCTCAGCGCGCGCTGGTCGTAGGGCGTCAAGTCGCGTGCGCAGACTCCTACCTTGTAACATCTGTGCCGGACTTTCCCCCGTGGTACAATGGGGTGTATTGCGATAAACTAAGAAATACCTATAGAGAGCTATATTTATGTCTAGGCCTTGAACGATAGCCTTCTTGATGACCCTTTTACAAGTTCTCACTGCGTTTTCCGCCGCTCCGTTAGATGACGGATGATAGGGAGCTGAAAACACGTGATCGACACCGTTATCTTTCAGGAAGGCTGCGAACTCCGCACTTGAAAAGGGTGGTCCATTGTCGCTAACCATTTGTTTTGGTATTCCGAATCGAGCCCACATATCTCTCAGTTTATCTATTAAACATTTTGCGGAGGTAGAATTTACTTTGGAAATCTCTATCCATTTTGAAAAAGCATCAACTACGACCAAGTAAGTGGTGCCCCCTATAGGCCCTAAGAAATCTGCGTGCAACCGTGTCCACGGCCTCTGTGGCCATGGCCAGGGTTGCGGCACATGGTGCTGCGGCGCGTCTGCCACAGCCGCGCACACTGTACACGCGCGACACATCGCCTCCACCGCTTCGTCCAGGCCCGGCCACCACACGTAGCTGCGGGCTAGAAGCTTCGTTTTGTTTATGCCCATGTGGGCATCATGCAGCTCCCGCAAAACTTTATCAGTACAGGTCCTCGGTATGACTACCCTGTGCCCCCACATAACACATCCGAGCTCCTCATACAGCTCATTTTTTCTATTGAAATACGGCTTGAGGTCCTTAATTTCTACATCCTGCGGCCACCCATCACGCGTGTAACTCAAAATTCTGCTGAGCATAGGATCCTTCATGGTCTCTTGTTTTAAATTTTCATAATCTAATAACATGGCTTCCGAGGCAAAATGTAAGTATGTTTGCTCTGGAAACTCCTGATTATCATTCGACCTAGAATCCCTATAACTTCTAATCATCCTTGATAATGCGTCCGCTACGTTTTCACTAGAAGAAACGTACTCTATTTTAAAATCGTAAGCGGTAAGTAGTAGAGCCCAGCGTTGAAGTCTACTAGCTGTCATACTTGGAATCCCCTGGTTCGGTCCGAAAATAGTAACTAGAGGCTTGTGATCGGTCCTCAATATGAATGAGCGACCATATAAATACTGATGAAATTTTTTAACCGCAAAAACGATCGCCAAAGCTTCTTTTTGAATCTGGCTATAGTTGAGCTCGGCTGGCGTGAGCGCCCTTGACGCGAACATGACGGGGCGCTCCCCGCCTGCGCCCGCTCCCTCGCCAGCGCTCTGTGCCAACACCGCGCCCAATCCGCGCGCGCTAGCGTCGCACGTCACCACCAACGGCGCCTCCGCTGAGTAGTGGCACAGGGCGCACGCCTCGCTCAGCCTGCGCTTAACCTCTTTGAATGCCTCTTGTTGCTGTCTACCCCAATTCCAAACCGTATCTTTTTTTAACAAAATATAAAGAGAGGACAAGCTCATGCTCAAGTTTTTTATAAACCTGCTATAAAAATTTATCATTCCTATAAATGACCTCAGTTCCGAGACATCTTTTGGCGGGGTCATGTCGAGAATCGGTTTGATTTTATCCGGGTCCGCGTGAATCCCTTCGGGGTCGATTATGTACCCCAAATATTTTACCTTTTTAACAAAAAAATCACATTTTTCTTTCTTCAATTTTAGGCCATTTTCCTTTAATCTGTCTAACACCTTAGTTAGGGTGGCGATGTGCTTATCTACAGAATCCGTAGCTACTAATATATCATCTAAGAAAACGACTACTCCCGGTATGTCTTTAAATAAATTAGTCATGATACGTTGAAAAATACCGGGGCTCGATGAAAGGCCATAAACCAACCTGTTATACAAGAAAAGACCACGATGCGTATTTATTACGGTATATTTCTTTGTTTCATCCAATTCTATTTGATTGTACGCTTGTGACAAGTCAATTTTGCTGAAATACCTACTACCCTCTAATTTGGATAGTAGATCATCAATCTTAGGGACTGGATACTTGTCGACCGATAAAACCTGATTTAAAGTTACCTTGTAATCCGCACATAATCTAACCGATCCATCCGGTTTATTGACCGGGACGGTGGGAGTGGCCCAGTCGGAGCTATCGACGGGCTCGATGACGCCGTGCGCCAGCATGGTATCAAGCTCGGCGTCCACGCGCTCTCGCAGCGCGTAGGGCAGCGGCCGCGCGCGGCAATACACGGGCACAGCTCCCTCGCGCACGTGTAGTCGCGCCCGCCCGCCGGTAAAACGCCCCAGCCGCCCATCGAACAGTTCAGCGTAGCTGGAAAACAATTTATTTACAGTATTTGACATATCCGGTTCCACTTTATTTACTGCATTTACTTGAAATTTCGGTAAATCGATGTGCATCTCTGCGAGCCATTGCCTTCCTAATAAAGTAGTACATCCATTATTTATGACATATAAGTCCAAAACTTTAGTTAAATTATGGTAAGTCACTTTTACCTCACAATAACCTATGGGCCTTACTTTTGTTCCGTCGTATAAAACCAAAGATAAATCACAATTTAACAGAGGAATATCAGAAAACATAGTGTCATAGGTTTGTTTACTTATACAAGACAGTGCCGAACCTGTGTCTATTTCCATTAACAAGTCCCTATTTTGAACATTTAAACACATGCTCACCGGTTTATAATGTGAGAGAGACATTTGCATTACTGGCTCCTCGTTGGGTTCCTCCTCAGAGGCCTGCTGGTTGGCCCACGTATCCTGCGAGTCATCGCAGTAGTGAACCGCAGCATTCCGCCCGCGACCACGCCACCCGCGGCCGCGGCCGCGCTGGCCCCGCCGAGACCCATTAGCGGCGCTCCCGGCTGGCTGCTCGTTCCAACACACACGCCGCAAATGACCCATCATTCCACATTTACTACACACGTAGTTTTTAAACTTGCAATCATTTGCCAAATGATCGCGTCCTCCGCACGATCCGCACATGTCGTTCACCTGCGTCACCTGCGTATTCGCTCCGCTGTCGCCGCCGCCCCGTACCCGGTACCCGGCTCCGGCACGCGAATTAACGCGCACAGCATGCAGTCCGCCGCCGCCTTCTCCCAGCTGTCCCGCCGCTGATTGTGACGTCATCGCTCGCCCAGGTTCCACGAGCGCGGCGTCCCGCTCTGCAGCTTCCAACGAATAAGCTAAATTGACCGCCTTCTCGTATGTTAGGTTTTCTTCAGCAAATAGTCTTTGACGGATGACGTCACTAGCTAAACCGCACACAAATTGATCTCGAAGATTAATTTCTAACATTGTAGTAAATTGACAATCCTTAGATAACTTTTTCAATGCTGTTATATAATCACTAATCGATTCACCTGCCGCTTGTCGTCTTTGTCTAAATTTATAACGTTCTGCCATTTCTGAAGGTTTTGGTTGCAAATGCTGACGTACTAACTCCACCGCTTCCGAGTAGGTCAAGGTCGATGGTTTCCGTGGGCTTGCCAAAGTAGATAATAAATCATATGCACTTTCACCACACGCAGAAATCAATGTTGGTAATTTCAATTCTTCCTTCACGCCATTTGCAAGAAAGTACATTTCCAAGCGCTCCACGTATGCTGACCAGTTCCCGGTCTGTACGTCAAATTCTTTGACTTTGCCAATCGACATTTTGTAATAAACAATTTCCTTAGCTTTTCCTTCAATATTTTCACTTTTTACACTTGGCGGGTTCAACATTAATCCGTTTCAATCCTCGTTAGCCACTGCGATAAAGAAAACAACGTCCGTTCGGCACAGCTGATTTATTCGACTGCCCGGTTTTTACAACTGAGTACAAAAATATATCTACCTACGTTACACATACAAAAATATTTAACTTTTTTATAGGTTAACTTAACTTAAGCTAATTATTATATTTATATTTATTTATTTATATTATATTTATTTTTTTATTTTCGACAAGATATTTTATGAATTAACTATTGTTTTATCTTTGTTTATGCTTATTGCGCCTTGTTTGGATATTATAGCTTGATAATTTATAACCTAAACATTTCTTTGGCTGACAAACGGGTTTTCTAACGAAAACATATTCTCGAAATAGAGCTAAACTTAAGGATTCTTAATAATAACTAGCATAAAGGCTTTGCTATAGTAGACCAACAAGAAATAAACTAAAGATTGCCAATGAAACTATTACTAAGACTATGGCTGATATCGGCTGCGAGGAATAGGTACTTTAAAATCTTCAAAAAATATATTTTATAGTTAGAAGTGTACAAGATGAAAGATAGGAGAGTAGGGAATATTATAATAATTTCTATTAAATAAAAATAGTTGGGCAAACTAAAGGGGAACCACATAAGAAGGATTTTTTTACGTGTGTTACGAAACTCTTCTTGTGGGAATCCTCGCATTATCATCTTTAAATCTTTAATTCACAATTATCTATACATAAATTTGTATTATTTCTAAGATATATATGTATGTTTTTTGAGCCTTTAGAGTATCTGTGTAAAAATATTAGTGAAAAAACACAATCAGAGACACAATGTATAAAAGTTTCAATTGTTAAAATTGCGTTGACAATGCATGTATCGATTGCTATTGCGAGATAGTTTGCCAATATTGAATGTCTACATATTGACTGTTTACGTAAGTCGAAATAATCATTAAAGCTATAAAATGTTTTAGTACTCATTCACCTATAGTACAGTCAGGTCAATGTCATCCATCCACTAGATATGATGATCGCTTGAAATCAGTGTTTAAAGCTTATACCTTCTTTTAACAATACCCATGTGTTTGAGAGAATAGAAGAATAGAATATCTATGCATTAAATACAATACATTTTTATTATCAAGCTTGTCACTTCATTCAATCGTATTTTTATTTCGAATAATTGAGCTTAATTCGTCCATACTTTCCCCATATCTATACTAATATAATAAAGCTGAAGAGTTTGTTTGTTTGTTTGTTTGTTTGTTTGTTTGTTTGAACGCGCTAATCTCAGGATCTACTGGACCGATTTGAAAAATTCTTTCAGTGTTAGATAGCCCATTTATCGAGGAAGGCTATAGGCTATATATCATCACGCTAAGACCAATAGGAGCGTAGCACTAATGAAGAATGTTTCAAAATCGGGTGGTCCTATTCCACGGGGACGAAGTCGCGCGCACAAGCTAGTTATGTAATATTTTTTTCCGGCATAGTTTTCCTGTACTTTCAGGGTATGGCATTTTTCATGCAATGTTTCAGAAGTATAAACCTTATAGTAGAAAGTCGTAGCTTGAAACGTGCGAAGAGAAATGATAATAATAATACCTAATTCATATAAATATTATACCTAAATGCTAACGTAAGTCTATTTGTCTATATTTACTTGTCACTTTAACAGCTATATCTCTGAGCCAAAAAGTTTAAGTTTTTGGGAATAGTATAAAATATACATATATGGGATATTACGGGTAAGAATGGGATATCAATGATGAAATCCCAAATGTTTTTAAATGCGAACAAAATCGCGCGCGAACTTTATATGTATGTTAGTGTTCATAAAAATATCTATAAATTGTTACATTGTATTAGAATTTTGTTATTTTACCTGTTTTATTAAGGCTTCGAAGGACGTTAACAACTTCATGTGAACATGTCATCTTGCTTCCTACACAGATATAAATTAGACAAACGATCATAATTCATAACTATAAAGATTTGTCGAACTGTATCACAACTAATACGTATTTACAGCTTATATAGCTTCGTCTTTGTTTAAAGCAACAATTTATTTTTTATACATACACTCGCCCCGGCTTCGCACGGGTATTTAAAAAAAATTCAAAATTAATTGAAAACAATAAAATATAATATAGCCTATGTCACCCGCTGATAGTGTAGCTTCCCAACAGTGAAAGAATTTTTCAAATCGGTTCAGTAGTTTCGGAGCCTATACAATACAAACATATAACCAAATCTTTCCTCTTTATAATATTAGTACAGATAATTGTAATTTTGATTTTAGACGTATCCTTCATATTTGTACGAGTATTTTAGGGTATTGCAAGTAAAATTAACTATATATATATATATATATATATATATATATATAAAAATGGTAAATTAATGATTATTCTAAATTCAATTCGATCAAGAACGACCTTATCAGCTGACGAATAAATATTCTACTGATTAAGCAATAATGCGTTTTGTGCACATTACGTTAACAAACAACAATAGAAACTGTTGACAACACTACTCGTTGCAAGGTTAGATACTTATCAAAACTCGTTCCATTATAACGTAAAGAATTATGTATGTATAGCATTTTGGATCAAATTTTATGTGCGGATGCTATGTGTAATTGAATATAATAATTTATTCAGTATTAAGTATATTCATATCCGTTAACGTGTTAAAATTGATATTTAGTTAAAAAACTCTAAGAGAGATTAGTACTTTTTGTCGTGTGAAGGCGAACTTGTTTTATGTGTTTTTATATAATTAATAATTATATCAAATTGCATCAACGCTTCGTGCAACGAATGAAACAACATTGGTAATTTCTCATCAACTATTTCAGTTTAGATAACGGCATGAGAGAGAACATTGTATGCGAACAGTACACAATATTATGTTTGAACGATCTCGCACAACCGTATAAACTAATAGCCCCGTACCGATTCCATTCGAGTTCGGACAGTTTTAATTCAAAACATGGCGGGAATTGCAAATTTAACGCGAGCTATTTACCAGTCCGAACAAACAAGAACACAATTCGGCACGATCCTCTTATTTGGGAGCGTGTTTAATGAAAGCAGTGGCGGAAAAGTGAGTGAGATTTCGAAGACCGGTACGGCATGATGTGGGTCAACCGCGGTATTATCTCAGACGCCGAGCCGGCTGGACCGAATAAACAAATCGGAGACACCGCACCGCGTCGAGGACTTTGCGCAAAACGACGCTATCGATCAAAAACAAACACAAAACCACCTCGCCGGTCGCACTGCAGGCCGCCGACGTCCCGGACGATACGATCGCTGCCGAGGTCAACGCTTCCATTCTGGCCGCACTATTCGCGTAATCACCGACGAAACACATAAACACGACACTCGCAAACACCACGTTCACTGCATCGGCGCGGACATTACGAAATGCGAAATTGTCCCCGGCGGCAGCGGCGCGGGCGCCGTCAACGGGCCGCGATCGAGCACAGATGGCGCATTGGCGCGCGAAAAACACGCGTACGCGCAGAGATTTTCACAACGACACTGTTTCGAACGTTTCTCGTGCGATGGGAGCGGAGTCAGAGCGGAGCCGCCAATTAGACGTCACAGCCTTCGTCGATCATTAAAATGGTAATAACATTCGAAGTTTAGAACAATGACCCAAGTTGTTTTACATAATTTAAAGATACTGTCCATAAATTTAGACGTGTAATTATCGCTAATTAATAATATGGAATAATTGTTTTCATCACGTTCGTTCGAGTTACGGCGTAAGACGAATGACTGAGACGAGTCGGAGTAATCATATCGAGTATAAACTGGATCGTAATTTTTATGATCAGTTGAAATTGGCGCGGGCGGTGGGGAGACGTCACGGGATCGAAGCGAGCGACCCGCATGGGCGCGGACGTTGTCCCAGACAGATACATACTCAAATATTCACGTCATTGATTAATGTGAAAAAATTCCAACCAAGCCAACTCAAGTTCAATACCGTAAAAGGATTCAAATAGGAATTCAAAGCGCGCTTAGAGCCGCGAAAACTTTGCAAGGCACATAATGGTATTACCCGTCACAGTTAAATCGGGTACTCAAATCAAAGAACTGTAGTAAGGCTTTCACTATCCTTTGAGCCAATCTTCAAAAAAGCTTTTATGAGATTAAAGTTCTTGAAAAACAACGATTTATTACATCTATTTACACGTAACAAAAACTAGTATAAATTCGAACTTACTGTCGTTTACATAAATTAGCAGTTTAGCTGTAACTAGAGCGCGAAGCAACGTACTAAACAATTATATTAACAACTTGACACTCCTCATCATTATTTAAATTGATCATACTCCCAGTACCTATTAAAAAAACGAAATAGGTACAAGTGTATTTAGAACAGGACTTGGAAAATTATCTGTTTACCTATTAGGCTAGTAAATAAAGCATTTAACCTCGCACTAAATTTCCGATCCAATTTTAATTTTTTTTTTAGGTTATGGGTCACTTACTGACCATAAAAACACAAAATGCTGACAGATCCAGGTGGAGCTTCGATGGCAATCTTAAAGAAAAGTTTTTGGGAGATATCTCGGAAACTATCCATTTTAGAGCAAAAGTTATTTAAACCTTTTTTGTACAAAATAAAATAAAATGGATCTATACATTTTTAAGATCACTTTATTTTCTACAGCTTTTGTTTAAAACTTTTTTTTCTAATGTCCGTACTTTTTGAGTTATAAAACGTTTATAAACGTTCAAGTATATATAATATACAGGGTGTGTCGTAAATCGTGGATAATCCGTTAACTGGGGGTAGCCCTGATGTCCACCTCCAAGAAAATGTACTTTTTATTTCAGGGTTGCCAACACTGTGAAAATTGTGAATATTTTCGTGTTTTTTCAAAAAATTCCTACCGCGACTAGTAATTTGGTCATAATTTTTACAAATTAAGGTATTTTGATGTAATTTTTATTTTATTTTACTCGGAAATACTTGTACTATCTAACAAAATTACTATTTCAGGCATAATTTATTCTAAACTTATGAAAATTAGCGTTAGAAGTTTTTTTTTTATTTTTATTCCTAACTTTTTGTCAATATTTAACCATTGATTGTGAAAAAAAAATGTATGGCACTAGAATTGCCCAGTATTTAAAAAGAATGCTTAGTTTGTGTAGTTTCTAAAAAGGTATAACAATTAGTACTTGATAAGCAAAATTATTTTTTAGGAGCGAAAGAACTTATCACGGTCGGTAAGTTCGTTTTGTATCATTAGCATTTGTGTCACTTAAATGTTAGGATAAAGAAAAAAAACAAAGATTTTTTTAGTAGAAATGCATTTATTACATCAAATTAGATGCTCAAAATGTCCTCCATTGGCAGCAATGCAGGTTCGGCATCGCCTTATAAAAGATCTTTTGATACGGCGTGCATAGCCTGATACTTCAATTTCACGAGTGTCTAATTGCACACATGTGCGCAATTCTTCGATTGTCGACACTGCTTTAGTATAAACTTTTTCTTTGATGCATCCCCCATTAAAAAAAAGTCCAGCGGGTTCAGGTCAGGCGATCCTGGTGGCCATAAAATTAGACCCAAGCGCCCAAACCTAGGTGGATTGGGCTCTGGGTATGTGTCGTTTAAATGTTCCCGCACCCGAACAGCAAAATGCGCGGGACACCCGTCATTTCGCAGCCTCATTCCTTCGCTTATCTTCAGTGATAAATTTTGCAGCAGCTCAGGTAAATTATTTTGTAAAAAACATAAATAGATTTCAGCATTTAATGTAGCTGGCAACTCATATGGGCCTATTATTTTCTCACCAAACTGCTGCATTTATCACTGGAGACAGGAGAAGGAATGAGGCTGCAAAATTACGAGTGTCCCGCGTATTTTGCTGTTCGGGTGCGGGAATATTTAAACGACACATACCCAGAGCCCAATCCACCTAGGTTTGGGCGCTTGGGTCTAATTTTATGGCCACCAGGATCGCCTGACCTGAACCCCCTGGACTTTTTTCATTGGGGGATGCATTAAAGAAAAAGTTTATACTAAAGCAGTGTCGACAATCGAAGAATTGCGCACATGTGTGCAATTAGCCACTCGTGAAATTGAAGTATCAGGCTATGCACGCCGTATCAAAAGATCTTTTATAAGGCGATGCCGAACCTGCATTGCTGCCAATGGAGGACATTTTGAACATTTAGTTTGATGTAATAAATGCATTTCTACTAAAAAAATCTTTGTTTTTTTTCTTTATCCTAACATTTAAGTGACACAAATGCTAATGATACAAAACGAACTTACCGACCGTGATAAGTTCTTTCGCTCCTAAAAAATAATTTTGCTTATCAAGTACTAATTGTTATACCTTTTTAGAAACTACACAAACTAAGCATTCTTTTTAAATACTGGGCAATTCTAGTGCCATACATTTTTTTTTTCACAATCAATGGTTAAATATTGACAAAAAGTTAGGAATAAAAATAAAAAAAAACTTCTAACGCTAATTTTCATAAGTTTAGAATAAATTATGCCTGAAATAGTAATTTTGTTAGATAGTACAAGTATTCCCGAGTAATATAAAATAAAAATTAC
Source organism: Melitaea athalia (assembly GCA_905220545.2). Lineage (NCBI taxonomy): Eukaryota > Metazoa > Arthropoda > Insecta > Lepidoptera > Nymphalidae > Melitaea > Melitaea athalia. The sequence continues at coordinate 4,197,437 of HG992193.1, forward strand.
ATCAAAATACCTTAATTTGTAAAAATTATGACCAAATTACTAGTCGCGGTAGGAATTTTTTGAAAAAAACACGAAAATATTCACAATTTTCACAGTGTTGGCAACCCTGAAATAAAAAGTACATTTTCTTGGAGGTGGACATCAGGGCTACCCCCAGTTAACGGATTATCCACGATTTACGACACACCCTGTATATAAGAGATTTCCATCTATATATTAACTCATCACGATATCTCTGGAACCATTAGGCGCAGAGACTTGAAATTTGGCAGGAATATTCCTTTCGCCGAGTAGAGGTCAGCGAGGGGTTGTGGGGGTTAATAACATATATGGCAAAACAACGTTTGGGGGGTCAGCTAGTATTATTATAAAACTAGTAACTATTAAAAAGGAATTCGTTATAAGCTACATGGTTATAATATTCGTATGTTACGTAGTGGAGCTTCAAAATCGACTTCAAACTAAAATGTGTAGTTTTGTGAGAACTTAATGGGGCGCTCAGCGTAAGAGTGGCCTAATTAAATTAAAACGTAGATAACTTGTTATTACGACTATATTTGGGTATCTAAATTTTTTTACAAAATAATTTTGGCCACAGACGACTTTTTTTTATCGATGAGACTTGTCTAGTTGGAATTTAAAATTGTGTATAATTTCTTAGTTTCCATTGATTGAAGAAGCAAACTAAAATTGATGATTCAGTTGTATCATCCCACTGATCGACATAGACCTCTTTCTCTATATAGGAAAAAGGTCAGAGCATAATCCACTTACTTGACGATGCAAATTTAGGAATACGAAAAGCTTTTTTTTAAACAACCAAATGTTTGAAAACGTTGCTAACGGAATCACGTAACAAACATCCTCCATCTTCATTAAAAAGTATTTTATTTATCTGTTTCCTCCTTCAGATTCAACAGTCGCATAGAACGTAATGATATTCAAACCCCGTCTCTCGTAACGAAGTCGTGCAAGTGTGTTTTCCACAAATTCACCTCGGCTGCGATCCCGTCTTTCATTTCATACTCGTACGTCAAATAAAATACCAAACTCAGTTCAAGTTTTGCTATAAAACTAGAATTTTAATTTTAATTAATTTAAGACTCCAAAAACTATTCCAAATCGATAACACCAAGGCACGTAAAGGGATTTTTAAAACAGTTCCATTAGGCACGCGACTCTTAAATATATTGTTAACGCTGCTACTTATCGCTTGAGCCTGTCATATCACACTGTTGGGCATAGGCCTCTTTTCCCATGTAGGAGAAGGATCAGAGCTTAATCCACCACGCTGCTCCGATGCGGATTGGCGGATATATTATCTACTATGAGTAACGATGGCTATCAGCATGGTAACAACCGGGACCGACGGCTTAACGTGCTCTCCGAGGCACGGTGGAGAGACCCACATGGACTGCACAAACACCCAGACCACAGCAAACATGGCCATGTATGGCCAATACAAATGTTGTCGTGTACTTAAACTTCAATTCACTGAATATCAATACACAATATACATTACGGGCCTGTTTCACCAGTTTTGGATAACGCTATTTGACGGATAACAATACAAACAGACCTTTACAGCGGGAGGTAGAATAGGCCAGTAGGGCCTGTTTCTCCTCAATTGATAAACTACACTTCTAAGATTAATACATGGGAATAAAATATATCATAAATATGGCTCGGATTAATATGTAAATTCATATTTTTAATTTACACGATTTTCGGTTTTGAATGTCTTCTTTCTATGTATATATAAATTTTTTAATGTAGGTAACTGTTACTGCAGTAATTTTTCACAATAAACAATGTTTAATATGAAAGATATTTTTATTTTATACTCCAAATTTTTTCCATATTTTACATTTTTTGGTCCATATTATATGTACATATTTTGAATTTTTTAATACATATTTATCCGTGCCCTACTCATAAATATAGTATGATAGTAATAGTACAGTACGAGTTGGCGCATGAGTTCCGAAAACTATTCCACCTCAATTTTTTTTATGCGAACCTCTTCAAATAGCCCTACTGATGATATAAATGCATGTTGCCAGGGGGAAATCCGGGGCCATAATTTTTAAACCAATTTTTTTTTTCTCAATTGCAAGGAACTGCTATTTTTCAACCGGACAATTTTTTTTTTTATATTCTTTAATAAAATACAAATAAAAAAGGTCCTATGACTTTTCACGATAAAGTTAATATTTTTAGAGATATGAATTTTTAAAGGATCGAAAAATTTCAAATTTGGGTACTTTTGACTCATGAAATATATATTAAAGACTAAAATAAAATATAAATTATATATATTTTTAAATTCTTTATACAATAATTAATGGTTTTCTAATGGAGATTAAAAAAAATTCATTGTTTATACCTGTTTTTTAATTGTTAATTTCGCGCGCTCACAAGTATTCGCTGTACCAGGCTCTCTGTGTCCTGAATCATTATTTGTCATTTATCTTAAAAGCTATTAATTGTATCAAGATTGTTAAAGAGTAATGTTATTAATAATTAAATTCTCTACAATTTGTTTTTAACCAACTTTTTTCTGGAATAAGTTTATCAAAAGTTATTTAAGCATGAATCGGAACATGTAATTAAAAGTACTTTTTATCAGTTTATATTACGTTTTTGTTATTAAAGCAGAAAGTAATTACATTGAATAACTTCTTTAGACGAAGTTAATAGATGTAAAAGTAAGAAACCTTATAAAAAATAAAAAACAAAAAAAAAATCTTTTCCGTTCCTACTTAGACACAATCTTACACACCATGATACATATATGCATTTAAGTATTTTTTATTTTATTATTTTTCAATTCGAACATTTAACATATATATGTATAATCACGCCTCTTTCCCGTAGGGGTAGGTAGAGACCACTTCTCTCCACTTGCTACGATTCTTACATACTTGTTTCGATTCGTCCACTTTCATTATTCCTTTCATACATGCTCTTCAGTTTAGGGTACTCTTGACCTGGCCTTTTTTCAGGACGTCCCTAATTTGATCTCGAAACTTCCGCCTAGGTCTACCCCTTCCAACACTTCCATTCACACTCGCCTTATACACTTTTTCGTCAATCGTTCTTCATTCATTCTCTTGACATGGCCAAACCATTTCTGCATACCTTTCTCAATTTTTTTCACTACATCTTCTTTCAGACCACAACGTTTCCTTATCTCACTATTTCTTATCCTGTCAGTTTAACTCCTATCATACTTCTTAACGCTCTCATCTCAACTGCATTTATTCTGCTTCCATGTTTCTTCTGCCATACCCAACTTTCACTTTCGTACATGAGTGTCGGAACCAACATGCACAGCCAAACTAGCCTTGTTACACACCCTTCGACTGTTCATGAAGGAATGCAAAGCTCCATTCACCATGTTTCCAGCATTCACTCCTCTTTCAATATCACTCTCACACTTTCCATCTCTTGTAAACTTTGAGTCCAGATACACAAACTCATTCACCTTTTTAATTTGTTCATCTCCAATCACGATATTGCAGTCTATCACTGCCTCATCTCTTTCAAAAACCATCACTTTCGTCTTCTTTACATTCATCTTCAAGTTAAGTTTAGTACGAACCAATATCTTTTTATTATTTATACATAACTGTGATTCCTTCAAATAGGTACCATTATGTCTATTGTTAAAAATGCATAAATAACAAAAAAATAATATAAACTGATAAAAAGTACTTTTAATTACATGTCCGATTCATGCTTAAATAACTTTTGTTAAATTTATTCCAGAAAAAAGTTGGTTGAAAACAAATTATAGAGAATTTAATTAATAATAACATTACTCTCTTTAACAATCTTGATACAGTTAATAGTTTTAAGATAAATGATAAATAATGATTCAGGACACAGAGAGCCTGGTACAGCGAATACTTGTGAGCGCGCGAAATTAACAATTAAAAAACAGGTATAAACAATGAATTTTTTTTTAATCTCCATTAGAAAACCATTAATTATTGTATAAAGAATTTAAAAATATATATAATTTATATTTTATTTTAGTCTTTAATATACAGGGTGTTCGGAGGGTGAGTAGCCATAGGAAAATGGTGGATAGGTGATGGTGTTGGCTACTTATTGCGCCTAATTAAATAACATTTTGGCCCAAGTTTAATGAGTAATCCTCTTTTCGCTTTTTTTCTAGAAAATCCCCATTTTTTTGATAAACTCTTTAATATTTTTGTTATTAATAATTGAAATGTCAAAAAAATGATTTAACTTGTTAGTCTAGTCTTGTCTTATTCATATTTAATCATAATTTCATACAAACAATTTACAAAGAAATAACAATGACGTGTTAAACTTACAGAAATCGAAAAGAAAAAAATGTAACTTCAACTTTAGAAGGCAAAAGTAATAAAAAAATATGAAGTTTGGGATTTCAAAACGTTTTTATAAATTTCTCTAATTAGTACTCTTTTGATCGGTATGTAGCATGTACCATAAATAATCAGGTTAATTAGCAAAAAAACCAGTTTGTCTTCAAGGATGCATTAAAAAGGTGACGAGTAAATTCAATTGAGCAGGTCAAATCTTTTGGTTAACAAAAAAGTGCGATAGGTTTAGCTGTGGCTGTGTTGAATTAACTAATACAGCTAAATCTATTGCACTTTTTTGTCTTTTTGTGATTAAAAAAAAATTGTTTTTTAAATCATTTATTGTAAACCTTGTTCAATTTGATGTCCATTATTTCTAATACATGTGTAACATCTTTTTCTTATTTCCGTTGTCTGATTTACACTTAATTCTTGCTTCATTATGACAAATGCCGGCGCACTGGACATTAGCAGTCCGGAAACACCTCGACAATTCATTTCCCAACGCTTGGATTGGCAGAAATGACCCTATCCCATGGCCTGCAAGATCGCCGGATTTGACAGCGCTTGATTTTTGTCTCTGGGGCCGTGCTAAAGCTCTAGTGTATACGGAAACAATCTACACAAGTGAGAATTTAATAGAAAAAATAGATAATGCATTTGTCAGAATGAAGCAAGAAATAAGACTAAATCAGACAACAGAAATAAGAAAGAGATGTTACGCATGTAACATCTCTTTCTGTGTACTAATTGTATTTTTTTTATTACCAAAAGACAAAAAAGTGCAATAGATTTAGCTCTATTAGTTAATTCAACACAGCCACAGCTAAACCTATCGCACTTTTTTGTTAAACAAAAGATTTGACCTGCTCAATTGAATTTACTCGTCACCTTTTAAATGCATCCTTGAAGACAAACTGGTTTTTTTGCTAAGTTACCTGATTATTTATGGTACATGCTACATACCGATCAAAAGAGTACTAATTAGAGAAGTTTATAAAAGCATTTTGAAATCCCAAACTTCATATTTTTTTATTACTTTTGCCTTCTAAAGTTGGAGTTACATTTTTTTCTTTTCGATTTCTGGAAGTTTAACACGTCATTATTATTTCTTTGTAAATTGTTTGTATGAAATTATGATTAAATATGAATAAGACAAGACTAGACTAACAAATTAAATCATTTTTTTGACATTTCAATTATTAATAACAAAAATATTAAAGATTTTATCAAAGAAATCGGAATTTTCTAGAAAAAAAGCGAAAAGAGGATTACTCATTAAACTTGGGGCAAAATGTTATTTAATTAGGCGCAAAAAGGAGCGAACACCATCACCTATCCACCATTTTCCTATGGCTACTCACCCTCCAAACACCGAACATGCGCCAACTCGTACTGTACTATAACAAAGAATAATTAATGAATCAAAAAAAATTACTGTCGGATACTGTCATCCGTCAAATGGCGTTTTATCTACAATTGGTGAAACGGGCCTTTATGAAACCAAAAAGGTGTCAGATTAAAAGCATTATCAGGTAAATTCAATATCCCTGTTTCTTTATAGGAAAAACGGATAGTAAAGACGGAAATGCCAAGTACACTGCGAAAAATGCAAAGGGCGACCTGCGCATCTAAAAACGTTTCTTATAAATAAATACGATTATACTAGTAACATGTTAGAAGATTTAAATGTTTGGAAAAAACAATAGTCAACATTTAAGCAAAGGTGTTAGTTAACAAGGAGAGGCAGTCTTACTATGAATTTAATATGACGGCACTTGAAACTTAGACCCGGGTGGCGCGAAATTACACCAAGATACATTAATTAGCGCGGAAGTTACTGACGCTATCTCACCAGCAAGGGGCTCGCCCATTTCCGACAAAATCACTTTACAGGCGCGTCTAGTAATAACTTATCAATTTTAGTCACATCCACTTTACAAGACAGATTATGTTCAAATATAAAATTAGTAATTAGGAATTTACCATACTTAAAAGATATCATTCCTCAAAATTTATTTAATAATCGTAGATTTCAAACAGCGACCAGAGAAGTAATTATCAAACTGGCGGAGCGAACGTATTAATGAATATCAAACAAAGGCGGCTTAACACACGAGCCACATATTCAATTAACTCAAATAGGATTTGAAATCGGCGTTCATAACGCGCACAAAGTTGATTAAAATATCCCTAATTTCGCAGCGACAACGACAAGCGCCGCCCGAGCTCGGCCTCACGTTGGGCGCCAAAGCGTTCCGCAATGTTTGTACTTTATTAGAGCAAGTTTCTCCAGCCCTGTTTGCATACAAGTTTGGGCCGCTTCTGTTTTATTTACTCTCGGTTTGGAGCGTTCCAACTTTAACGGCCCTCCTAAATCCTCACGGGGTATATATGCTCGAACAATGTCTACTCTGTTCCAAACGAATATATGAAGAACACAGCGAGGACATCATCGCTGACACAAAAATCGCGTGAAAAAAAAAAACTTGCGGTACTATCAACGTTAGTGATAACGTTGCGCAGCGCTTTTGGACATGAAAAGATTCAGACAGTAGACCGAATAGTTATTAGTCATGCAGTCCCCGGAAAACGTGACTACGAGTGATCAGAATTTTTGGCAAAAAAATCAGAGGACAGCCGACGTCAGAATACCAATCTGAATATGGAAATAGCGACCGACCGGATTCGCAGTGCGGCCAGATAAGGATTTTATAGCGAAAATCTACAATACCCTCCCGGGTAAACAGTGTGAAAATAGGTACATTCACGCGAAATGTCCCGATAAGTACGTAACGCGATGTTGGAACGGTGCGGGGCGCTCGATAACGTTACCGATGTAGCTTTTAATGTTTCGATTGGAGGATGACAAACATCGAAATACGCGTCGACTGGCGCGAACAAATAATTTACTCTCGAATAAATTATTCATTTATGATAATAGACATGGCGCCGTTACAGAAATTAAATGTTTCCTTATAATTTTCTTCCATCAAACCATTATATCGTTTCTTACTTATACTCTACAAAATGTTTGAGTTATTTTTAGGGAAATTAGCATTACTAATTATGTGTTGTTTCAAAATTAGAACTAACTGTAAACAAATTAATAGGAAGTATCTTTTCAAATAACGTTTCTGCGTTAACACTGGTAATGATACACAATTATCTCAACAGTGAATAATAGCCTGACGCATTCAGTCGCAGCAAACTATTAAATTATTTTCTCGGCTCTAGTTCAAACTTGTGAAGTGCTTTCGTCCCACTTATACTGTATTGTTTTACGGAGTAACGCAAAAAGACATCACCGCACTAACTTTAATAAATTAATGCTAACATTAGTTAGTTGTTTCAAATTTATTGCAATTGAGGAAAATGTTACTTTCGTGACAGAGTTTTATGGTGATAGATTATTATAGTTTGAATGTCTTACTCTGGCATAACTACTACAACTATGTTACACACTTTTTAACAATTACTATTTTTAACGGATTAAGAAAAGGAGATTCTCAATTCGACTGTATTACGTCTACAATTGAAAGTACAGTGTTTAAAGGTATTAAGGTTTTTTTAGGTAAAAACATTATAATATCAACTTGAAGGCTTTTTTTAAGAAATAAAAATACTAATAGGTAATAAATATTATAATAATGTGTGATACAAAAGATTAAGTTTCAGTTCGAAAATTCCAAATGCAAATTCAAATAATAGGTTCGTAGTTTTTTTTTCAAATCTTTGGTATCGTAAATCTTAATTATCACGTAATTTTACCCAGCCGTAGGTAGTTTTAAATTACGTAAATCTTTAATTATCACGTAAGTTTACCCAACCCTGGGTAGTTTGAAATTAAGACATCAAACTTTTTTAAAAAGCCTTAGCGCAACGTTCACAGAGGATTGATTTTATCCCCGCACATTCCATTCATTTGTATTAGTCATACAAATGTCTCCCGTGGTATCAGCGTTTGTGCTTGTGTATTGTATTTCCAGACCCCCGAAACAGGAGTAAATGCTAGTAGATGTTGTAAAACGAGGAGTTTATTATCTTAATATATTTACATAAATTATTCTTCTGTACGTGTGTTTTCACCTAACTTCTTCTAAACTGCTGGAACAATTTAGTTTAAACTCCGTGTGTATATTTCAATGGGTTTATAGATGGTTTGAAACCACAATTGGACCCGGTAGGTGGCGCTCCTGAAGGTATGTCTATGTCATATGTAATGTGGAGGTGCTATTTCGGGCAGGACAACGTCTGCTGGGCCCGCTAGTTTATTTATAAAACTTACCGTGTACAGTGAGCTCCGAGTCCCGGTTCAGCTCGTACAGCCTCAGCGCCTCGTCGAGTTCCAGTTGAGTTGATATGGTGCAAGGATCGCCTTCCTCATCCACCCACTTCATTGTGAAAACCTATTAAGGTAAACATTTGATATAGACTTGAAATGATAGTGACATCTTCGATCTAAGTATTAGAAGCTGACAATAATGTGACAACGCGTTGGCGCAGGGGGTCACAGCCGTTGCGCTAGCGGACGCAGGTTGGATGCCCGCTCACATATGCGTTGGACATAGAGATTTTTTTGTGGTCTAGGTGTTTGTGCTTGTGTATTGTGTGTCGGGAAATACCTCCGACACAGGAGAAAATTCTACAGGGTCAGTTAAGCATTTAAAATAAATACATATACAATTATACATGTATATTTAATTATTTACATAAGTATATATTTTTAGCAGTAAGCCGTAAGCCCGCCTTTTGTAAATGATAGTTTACAGTGTTTTTTTATATACATATATATAACTAGGTAAGCAAACAAGCGTACGGCTCACCTGATGGTAAGCGATTACCGTAGCTATAGACACCTGCAACACCAGAAGCATCGCAAGCGCGTTGCCGACCCTATCCCAAATCCCCCCAGGAGCGTATCCATAATCCCTCCCAGGAGCCTATACCTAATCCCCCCCCCCCAGTGTTCTTGCTACGTGCAATATTTTTATTTTGGTGTACAAACTGTTTTATTATCATGAGCAACATATTTAACTAAAATATATAACCTTATTTTTACATTAATCGTTAAAATATTAACGTGATTACAACTTCAAAGAACACGCAACAAAGCGTTTCGTTTGTTTGCTTTAAATGTAATAAACTATTCTTTAGTAAATAGCAACTTGCGAGAAAATTATCGTTTAATTTTTTTAAGAATATTTTATTATAATTAGACTGACGATGTGTTAAATCGTGGTTAAATCACATCACATAACGACAGACACACGAGTGCGCTTATTAGGGAATGACGAGTGACGAGATACCTATTGACAGGGCCGAATTTGAAGCGTAGTATTAGCGCCCCGAACCCTCCACAAAAGGGGCTCCCATTACAAGAATTTATTAAAAAACGATTTGAGCTGGATCATCTTGTATTGTCCCAATTCTGGGTAACGGTCTCTTCTCCACCATCTCTTCCATAAAAGAGGAGGATTGGAGCTTATTGATATATGATTAATGAAAACAATTGTATTTTAATTGAGAGAGGAATAAGGGGTCGCCGCTCCTTATTTGCCTCAGGATCTCTACACTTCTAAATCCAGCCCTGCCTATTAGAAATAGTATAAATTTATTAAATTGGGACACCGGGACTGGAAAATGGTAATGACTAAGAGCCAAGTCTAATTACCTAGTCTCATAAGAACAAGAAAAGATGCGTATTCAAAATTTACAGTGTTAAAATAATTTGCGAATGAAATTTTAAAACACAATTTATTTATTTATTTTTTTAATAATAGAAAATATTTTTTTTGCTTTAAAAGTATTTCGTGTACCTACGTAATTTAATTTCATGTGGATAAATGATTTTTATGATTATTTTTCAACCAATTTAAAATGGTCTTACGACTTACGTTAAGCAGCTCGTTTCGTTTATTAACATTAGATATTTCTATTACAGGCTTTAAAACTTTACACTCAGACTAAGAGGGTTGTGTACGAAAATTCGCAGACAATCTTAATCTTAATATCAGAACTTAACATAAGGAGAATTGCGTGAAACATCTGTTATAAAAAAATATTTGGGTTTTTTTACAAGTGCTAAATAAATAATTGTGTTTGCTTGCAAACGAAAAAAAAACCGACTTCAATTACATCGACAAGTAATACAACGTAATAAGACGAAAAAATAGTCAAGTAAATACGCGCTATTAAAGATTACTCAAAAAGTTGTAATCAGATCTCGATCTAATTTCACGAAGACTACATGACAAGTATTAGCTTTCGATTAAAGTAAGAATCATCAAAATCGGCACACCGAGTAAAAAGTTATGCGGTATAATACAACGTAGGTCGACGAAAAAGTAGTCAAGTAAATACGCATTATTAGATATAACTCTAAAAGTACTCGTCAGATCTTAATTTTAAAAAAATGGGACCACATGACACGCAACACCTTTCAAGTAAAACAAAATTGATCGAAATCGGTCCACCCAGTCAAAAGTTCTGAGCTAACATACATAAAAAAAAAATACAGTCGAATTGAGAACCTCCTCCTTTTTTGGACGTCGGTTAAAAATAAATTAAAATGATGAATGATTTTATAGGTATCTTAATTTTTTGCCAGTTTATTATTTTCCTAAAATTTTTTAGCATTAATAAAAATATATTTTTATTTATTACATTATTACATTAAAACAGTGTTTTTCAACCTTTTTCATGATGCGACCCCCCTGGTATGAAAAAATATTTCGCGACCCCCGACCCTTCGCTTTTTGAAGTGAAACTTCTTGAGGTACATGAGGGGTAAAATTTGAGCGACCGGTAACGCGGCAGCGTCATGACGGTCAGTACTCAGATGGGTGACCGCCTGGGAACACCGTGACGTTGGCTTTTTTTTCAACTAGTTTTTTTTAATATTATAAATTCGTTTTTTTAATTAGTTTTTTTAAATTAGTTTGCCAAAGAAGTTTCACTTCTGACATGTGTTCTTTGTACGCACGCAATTTTTTTTCCCTATGTATGTGTATAAGGCGAGATGAAAATCTCATCGCTACAAAAGACAAAATACATACATGGCTTTACAAAAAAAGTTGACTTGTGGTCGTCGTCTATAAATCAAAATAGCTTCGATTCATTTTCGTCCGCACAATCTTTTACTGAAGAAGTCCGATGTGAGATAAACATCAAGGCTTACATACCTGGTATGAAAATGGTGTTAGATAATTTGACAGAAGAATTGTGTCATTACTTCTCACTGCAAGAGACATCGGAGAACACTGGGCAGAGGTGGTTTTTTTTTTTTTTTAATTTAACTAGGTCGGCAATCAAGCGTACGGCTCACCTGATTAGCGTAGCTTAAAGACGCCTGCAACACCAGAAGCATCGCAAGCGCGTTGCCAACCCTATCCCAATTCCCCCCAGAAGCTCTGGTCACCTTACTCACCAACAGAAACACAACACTCTGCTTGGAAACAATATTAAGCTGTGATCTTCTGTAAGGTCAAGGTATACTACTAATATTACTTAAATATATATATCTATGTATGTAATATTACTCACTGTATTTCTTCTCATTACCACATGTATGCAGACGATATTCAAATTTATCGCCATTCCACGCCTGAGGATGTTGTGAGTGCAATCAACATAATAAATATAGATCTTAAAAACATTTTGATTGGAGCAAGCGATATGGACTTAGTATCAACCCTGGTAAGTCGGAAGTTATTGTTATAGGCAGTCCAGGCATGATCGCAAAAATAAATAATAACTTACCACCTATTACTTATAATGGTACCAGCTTGCCTTACTGCTCCACTGTCAGAGATCTCGGCATCCACTTAGACAAGACGCTGTCATGGTCGGATCATTTAAAAGCAATTAGTAAAAAAACTTTTGCAGCACTGAATTCGTTACGTCGCCTTAAATCCGTTCTGTCAATCCCTACCAAAATTATATTGGCAAACTCTCTTCTCTTATCTATTCTAGATTATGCTGATGCAAGCTATCCTAATTTGACCGAGGACCAACTCAATAGGCTTGAGCGACTTCAAAATCTTGCCATTCGGTTCATATTTTGCCTACGCAAATTTGACCATGTTTCTGAATTTCGTTCCAAGCTCAAGTGGCTTCCTATACGCTTTCGCCGGAACCTACATATTCTTTCTCTCTTGTACTGTGTGCTGTTTGATCCAAATTCTCCTTCTTATTTAAAAGATAAATTTATAAATCTCGGCGTAGCTTCGGAATTAAGATCGTCTCGAAGACTTATGCTGGAGATGCCTGTACATAAGACTAAGTACTTTAGTCAGTCTTTTACTGTTCAGGCTATTAAATTATGGAATAGTCAGCCCTTACCCATAAGAGAGGCTAAATCATTGTTCACTTTTAAGAAACATGTCAAGGATTACTATCTCAAGATGGTGACGCTTTAGTGTTACATATATGGTGCAATTTCTTTTCTTTTTTTTTCTTTTCGTTTATATGTATATGTGTTATTTTTTTATCATTCACTTAATTTTTTATCTTCTGTTTATACTTTATTATTTATTAGTTTATGATAAAATATATATTATTTTTTATTCTTCTTTTTATTTATTTATGTATTTTCTATAAGTACTAGGATGTAGACATTCGTATGTAAGTTTATTATACATCTACACCACCTACCCAATTTTGTTAATAACTTTCCTTTTATATCTGGGTTGTCTGGAAGAAATGGCTAATTAGCCATAAGTCCGCCCATTGTACTTCACTGTTAGTACTTATCTGTAAGCTTTGTTTGTTTATATTTGTGGTGTACAATAAAGTATAAAATAAATAAATAAAATAAATATACTACTCCAGTCGGACTGCTCCATATTTTGAGCAGGAAATTTTCCGCTGTGCCCTAAACTCAGTTTAAAAATCTTAAATTCGTTTTTAAATGCAACTATAAATGAGGCTAATTTTCCAACTAAGCTCAAAAACAATCTGCTAGAATTATCTGCCGATGGGATGTTACGCTTGGAATTAAAGTCTGCTAATTTGGATACCTTTTGGTTAAGAAGAAAAACAGAATACCCGAAATTGACAACTGAGGCTTTGAAGTGTGTGATTCCATTTGCCACCTCGTACTTATGCGAGTTGACATTTTCATCAATAGCCCAAATAAAAAGTAAGCAAAGAAATCGCTTAAATTTGGAAAACGATTTAAATGTATTTGTAGCAAATACAGATCTACGATGGGAGAAATTGGTTAATCAAAAACAAGCACAACCTTCGCAATAACACGAGTCTTAGGATTTTATTTTTTGTTAATTTGTTTGTACTAACATAAAAATGTTTGAGTATATCCTTTTCATTAAATTCTCTTACTTAATAAATCAATCTTTTTAATTTTTATTGTTTTCTTACTAAAATTCTCTCGACCTCTGACGACCCCCCTACAGAAGCTTCGCGACCCCCCAGGGGGTCGCGACCCACAGGTTGAAAAACACTGCATTAAAACAACAAATTAAATATCTACATTTTACCAATACAATTAAAACAAAATCTTTTACTACAAAACATGTTGCTAGCGCCATCTATGATTCATTACATGAACTAAATAAAAGCAAAAATATTCCAAGTGATTAAACTTAATTTTACCAAAATATAAAATACTAGTAAATTCACTTAGTTCCTCATGTTTTTATTAGACCAAAACCGAACTCTATTATCTTTTGCCTAAACAACTGCACCGAACCGTAACACTACAAGTGCAATGACCAGATTATTGTTATAACGATTTTTACTATATTTATATACTATTTTTTGTTAAATTTTCTTTTACCTTAGGTATTTAAAAAAAAATAGGATTACCTACCTTTATAAACAATTAGCTGCTTCAAGATAAAAAAGTAAAAAAGAATGTTCTTTTTAAGTATCCTAAAATTAGTCTATCTATATTATTTATAGAAAAACTAGTAGGTAATTTGTTACTAAAAAATATAAAATTTGATAATAAGAATATAACTTTCAAGGTTACTTTTTCCAATCATACCTTCAATATCACTTATCACAAATACCCCTAAAAAAAAAGTTGAAAAGACATCAGCAACTTTTAGAAGTATTTGGAAATATCAGATCGTCTAGAGAGTCGGATACATAAAGAACCTTAGAAATAGACGACTATATGTATGTATGTTAAGGATACCTGTTTATTTTACTTATTGATGTTGATTTTAAGTTAGTAGACAAACTCAACTTTTCAAAACGAGATAACATAATGATCTATCAATCTCGTACAACTTTGTAGACAACTCAAAGTAGGCTTGTTTAATATCTACCTATTTGTCATACAAGTTTATTAGTCAATAATTATTTTTAGATGTGCTACTTTAGATCTGTTGGAAACCATTAATCCACATGAGTGAATGAATCATTTTTAACAAAACCTTACACAATAATACAAAAACAACACAGTCATTTTAAAACACACCCAGTTACAAAACCTCTATCAACATTCATTTATATCTAATATTCATTACCTGGTCTGGCGTAAAACGACAAATGGCCATCATCTCTTGCGTGAACTCTTCCAGAGTGATGTTATGATTGATATAGGTGATGAACACATCACCGCTGTACACTGTCTTCACTCGAACATCATTGGAGTGATTGTCCTGACCCACCAGTTGAGTTGGCATCATGACAGTTATCTAGTAACTGAAAATAATTTATTATATGTAAGTATTTATTTTGATTTTAGTTAAAAACTTCAAACTAAGGTTAAAGAAAACTTTTTCTCCTTCAAAAATTCTTATAAACTTTTGTGTTATAATTGCTAACCTATAATTTTATCAGACAATTACAGAACGATTGAGAAATAAAGAATGTTAACATGATCTTTATCGTTATTTACTTTGCAAGTTATTTATTTACTCAGTATAAGATTCAGATTTCCAAATCTCTCGTAAGGTTTCGACTTCTAGGGTTTCTTTTCATAACCTTTTAAAGATATAAAAGAGATAACGTAAAAATTAATAATTGAGCATTGTTTAAGCCTAGCGGTGTGTAGTTATGCAGTTTACTTCCCGTTTCGGCACGTATAACAGGCACTAAGGTGTTAAATCGCGCCGAACATTCCCATATCATGAATCATTTTGATAAGCACAAAGAAAAGTTTTTAAAGTTAGACACTTTAATGAATGAATAACCGCATATAATTTTATTAAAACTTCAACTTCATTTAATAATTTATTAGTTTATTAGGATACAATACCTATATTTATTCAAAAGTAGTATCAACAAAAGTTTGACACAACAACATTGGATTGACAAACTGACAGTTCTCTTACAGGATATGGAAACAGTTGCGATATAAAACATCATAAAACATGGAAAAGGTGGAAAAGTGACACAAATAATAGAAGCAAAGTCATCATTCTATAGCTTTTCTTGTCTAACTCATGAAGTTGCCTTAAAGCCAATAAAGACAGAAGAAATTAACGTTTTCACAATGTTACAATACTACAAGAAATGTGTATATTTATAATTTTATATTATTGGATTTTAAAAGTAACGTTAAATGTGTTTCATATTTAAATATGTATCAAGAAATTATTGAAATGAAAAGATATTACCTGTTTCAAATATATAATCTTAATATATTATTTCATTTCTACGTATTCTAGAGAATTGAAAATCGTTTTACCAGTAAATGACGGTCATACTCCGAGGTCATACTCATAACTCATATCATTTTTAAACGAGTGCAACATTAAACTTATGTCATTTTACTAACTTCACCGAAGTTCATACTTCACAGGATTAATAATTTTTTGTTTTGCATATTGTAATATATTCTCAAATATAGTTTTGTTTAAATAATATATCTAGGCTTTGTGTTTATACGTTGACGTTCAACCATGGTAATATTATTTATTTGACGGTCGATAAATAAATGACTAAATGAGATATTTGTTATGATGACTAATACTTGCTCTATTTAGAGTAATTTGTATTTATACATTCATTTATATAATTACAGACAGAGCAACAGATGGATTGTGCACTAGATTTAATGAGGAGGTTGCCTCCTCAACAGATCGAGAAAAATTTGACTGATTTAATCGACTTAGTGCCGAGTTTGTGTGAAGACTTGTTATCATCGGTCGACCAGCCGTTAAAGATCGCACAGGACCGCAGTAACGGGAAAGACTACTTACTTTGCGATTACAACAGAGACGGTGACTCGTACCGATCACCGTGGTCGAATACGTACGACCCTCCCTTAGAAGATGGTTCAATGCCATCTGAGAGATTGAGAAAGTTAGAGATAGAAGCAAACCACGCATTCGACCAGTACAGGGAGATGTATTTCGAGGGTGGAGTGAGCTCAGTATATTTATGGGATATGGATCATGGCTTTGCTGGTTTGTTTTATGACAATACTCATTATTCAATCAAAACTTTTACTCAACAGTTTCCATGAATAGAAAGTTTCAAATATTTCTTGAAATTTTTTTGTACTTTATTTTAAAAGAATTAATTTCAATTTTACTTTGTGTTTTCTAGATTTGGAAGATTGCAGTTTTATATTTGCAAGAAAATACTCATTATAAATTATTTATCGTGCCTGTAGTGTCTAGATTAATTTCTGTTAATTTAATTTTAGGTGTGATTCTAATTAAAAAAGCTGGAGATGGATCCCAAAAGATAAAAGGTTGTTGGGACTCAATTCATGTAGTTGAAGTAGTTGAGAAGAGCTCAGGTCGTAATGCTCACTATAAGCTTACCTCGACTGCCATGCTTTGGCTGCAGACCAACAAGGAAGGCAGTGGCACAATGAACCTAGGGGGAAGTCTTACTAGACAGGTAATAAATTTAGTCACACCAAAAAAAAATCTTTATTAATTGGACAAACCAAAGATCTATAAGTGTTAATCACATTAAAACTTAACAACTAGTGTTATTAAACCATTGGTTTATTGTATATTAAACATGTGTTTTCTAACTGTATTGATTGTTAGTCATGTTAATATTTAAATACATTAATAAATGCACAAGTATTGCTGGTTATCATGAAAATCTTAACTAGCCCATTGGCGTAGTGTAGTGACCCTGCTTTCTACTCTGAAGATTGTGGCCTTAATTCTCACCCTGATTTTAAGTGGAGTATATATATTTATATCACGATCACGATTCAGCCTGTAATAACCCACTGCTAGGCATAGGCCTCTTCCCCATTTAGGAGAAGGATCAGAGCTTAATGCTACTATGAGTAACGATCGCTATTAGGTGTACATGATGATGATCGTGCTCTCCGAGGCACGGTGGGGATACCCACAGGGACTGCACAAACACCCAGACCACGGCAAACGTCTGTATGGCCAATACAAATTTTGTTGTTGTGTGGGGATCGAACCCGCAACCGCCCACGCAACAGCCAATTGCAATCCATTGCAGTGACCGCTGCGCCAATGCGACGTCTGTATATATTTAAACATCAACGGCAGCATATACAGGATGAACAGTAATAGGTGTAAAAGCTCTGTAGGGGTTAAAGTATAGCTCGTATCCTCTCTATCTATGTATGGAATACCCCATCCAAAAACAATGGTTCTGGAGTTATTAATTTTTTTAACATTTTTCAAAAAATTCCCGATTTTTAACCGACTTCCAAAAAAGGAGGAGGTTCTCAATTCGACAGGTTTTTTTTTTTTATGTATGTTAGCTCAGAACTTTTGACTGGGTGGACCGATTTCGATCAATTTTGTTTTAATTGAAAGGTGTTGCGTGTCATGTGGTCCCATTTTAATTTAATTGAGATCTGACAAGTACTTTTAGAGTTATATCCAATAATGCGTATTTACGTGACTACTTTTTCGTCGACCTACGTTATATTATACCGCATAACTTTTTACTCGGTGTACCGATTTCGATGATTCTTACTTTAATCGAAAGCTAATACTTGTCTTGTAGTCTTGTTTAAATTAGATCGAAAACTGATTACAACTTTTCGAGTAATCTTTAATAGCGCGTATTTACTTGACTATTTTTTCGTCTTATTACGTTGTATTACTTGTCGATGTAATTGAAGTCGGTTTTTTTTCGTTTGCGAGCAAACACAATTATTATCTAGGAAAACATTCGATGATTTTATTTCTTACTTATTTCTACACAAATGTTAATGTGATAATTATTGTATAATCATTGTTTTATTGAATTAAATTAATAATCATCACTTAGAGGCTAAAACTTTCAAAGTAGGGTATTTGAAAGTCGTGACAGTAAAAAAAGGCGTCATACTTTCATAATTATTTAATCGTAGAATAAAATATTGTTAATAAAAAATACGTACAAAACATTTAAGTAACTGAATTCAATTCCTATCTGACAATAACTCCAGAACCATTGTTTTTGGATGGGGTATTCCATACATAGATAGATAGGATACGAGCTATACTTTAACTCCTACAGAGCTTTTACACTTATTACTATATTTATTGAATAAAAAAATTTAGTCTTTACAGTTGGCTATTACACACAAACATTATGTTACTTATGAAACAGACAACAGTGTGTGTATAGAAATAAAAATCAAAGTATAAAAATCATAATTCTGTGTAAGTGCAAAGAAATTAGACCTATTCCTCAAGAATAGTAATTAATATGAATAATAATCTACCTTTCAATTTTCAAGGCCAGAAATTAATTTAAAGATTATAATAGGTACAAGGAAACCAGGAAATATATAAAGATATTTTATAGGATTGCATATTTTTTGACAAAAATATTACTTAAAGATTCAAATACCAGTACACATAATTAATTGATCGACGTCACTGAGGAAGCATTACAAATCAAATATTGAATATATCGAAGTTGTTAAAAATATTATGTTAAAAATCAGTACATTCCTAAACTTAAGTTACTTTATGAGTTATTTTTCCTTAAAAATAATATACCTAAAATCCAGTTGGTGTAATATTCCTCACAGGTGTCTATACATTACATATCCTGCAAGGTGTTTGTTTTACAAGTTTATAAAATATTCGTGTCTATTTATTTAAAATGTGTTATTAGTAATAATTTAAAAAAATGTTTATTTAAGTTAATATGTACAAGTACTGGAAATTATGTTGGCCTGCCGTAAATTTAAAAGTAGCACCTAAGCAGATCATAAGAACATACATATAAATAAACTGTAAATGTTTGATATGAAACATTAATATTTAGGACAGAGATTTTGCTGCAAACAAAAACTTACAAAATGCTATTTATGAAATTATTTTTTCATTTCAGGCAGAACAAGACTCGACAGTGAGTGAGGTCACTCCACACATCGCTAACATCGGTCGCATGGTTGAGGATATGGAAAATAAGATACGAAACACATTAAATGATATATATTTTGGTAAGTAATACACCTGTCAACAACATCTCACATCACCTTACGATTGTCCACTTCGCACATAGGTCTTCTTCGTGCCAACTTTTTTTAAATATATGATTAGGTCGTCAAGCGTATTACATACCTGATGGTAAGCGGTTACCGTACTTCCGTAAAACTGGCACAGATAAAATTGTGTGGGTCTACTGGTTTATTTTTATTAATTATTTAATACTTTATTGGACATTAAAAATAACATTATGGAAGGGCTTATCACTAATAGTGATAAAAAGTAATAGTAAGTATTAGTGACAACCCTATGTGCTGCGGAGTATGACATGAGGTGATGGCTTGCCGTCATACATCAATGGCGTTGACCACCGTTATTTATTTGTACACTGTGGCACTATATAGGCACTATATAATGTGTATTTGTATATGTGATTTATGGCTGTTGTGCAGGCGGTTACGGGATCGATCCCTGCACAATGGCGTATATTTGTATTCTCCATACTGATTTCGATGTAGTCTGGGCGTTTGAGCTTCTGTTTTGTGTGCGTTTCGTCGTTTCCCACATCGACTAAAGCAGTCATTAGTTATAAGATGTAGATTTAGTATTAACTCTTGGTACAAACATCGACCAATTGTCATTACTTTAGTTTAGTTATAAGATGTGGTATAAGATAATATTGTATTAATACCGAATTAATACATAGTTATTAATTATGTGGTTTCTTTTCAACCTCTTGACTGCTGCAAACGTAACTGGCGTTGGTGGCGAGGCGTTTATTTGTTAGCCATTGACTAGCCCGTTGGCACAGTTTGCTGTGCCTCCTTTATCCTTCGGGGGTTGTGAGTTCGACTCCCGCCTCGAGTCTGGATGTTATATAAATATAATTTAAATGTCTTTATCGAAAAAAAAATTTAGCCACATCACCCAACTGTTATCTATAACAAAAGCCTTACCTTAAGAACAGGTGACTGTGTGTGTTTGTTATAGATATTAATTTATTTTTTGTTTATTTAACTCTATAACATAAGTTCAATATTCAGGTAAGACAAAGGACATAGTGAACGGTCTGCGGTCGACAGTACCAGCCAATGTAGCGAGACAGAAGGCGGCCCTTCAACACGATTTGGCCGAAGCTTTGCTCCAACGCAGGCAAGTCACTCGTGCCGACTGAGACTGCAACCAAGGTACACTTATTATACTCGTATGTTTACACTATAATTGTTATCAAACAAAAAAAGTTACGGTTCAGTCTGTAACATCCCACTGCAGGGCATAGGCCTCTTTCTCCATGTAGGAGATGGATTGAAGCTTTATTCACCACGCTGCTCCACTGCGGGTTGGTGAATATATTCTCTGCTATGAGTAACGATTGCTATCATGTGTATATGTAGCAACCGGGACTGAGAGTTTAACGTGGTGTCCGAGGCATGGTGGGAAGACCTCAAGGACAGACATTCGAATATTTGTACAAATACATAATATAGTCTGGCTAACGAAAGATGATACTTAAAAACGCGCCATATTAAAAAAACCACTGGTAACTTCAAAGACGCTCTTGTTTATTTTTTTTATTTTTTTTTTAATATTACCATACTCTGATTCCGATTCTTCCCGTCTCTGTTAAAATCGCCAGTCAATCTTTATAACAAGAAAAATAAATTCTAATTGTGTTTTCAGACGTAGTAATTGGATTAATTAGGGTTTTGCATTGGTTGTAATATTATGTATATTTAAATCTTAGTAGTTTTCCGCTAGTTATTTCCCAATTAAAGAGGTAATAATATATCCGATGGTGAGAACCCTAGTGTTGTCATTTAAAAAGTATGCAAAAAAATCGAGTATCATCTTTCATTAGCCAGACTATATTATATACTTCACTTATATTGGTATTTAAGCGCGTACGTGGCACACCACTACACCAGAGCGGTTGAAAACATAAAATTCTTTTTATAATTTTTAATAGCACCAAATCGCCAAAATACTAACACTGATTATTCTAAGCACTATATTAAAAATCCTTCTTTGATTTCAGATGAGGTAGAAATTTTGGGTTAAGTGTAAACAACGACATAGAAGAGTTCAAGAGTTACGAAAATCGTAGTATTCTATTATGAGTAATGAGAGATTTTGGATTAAACACTTATGTGAAATTTTATGATAGCATCCGTAATGGTGCTCGACACAGTCCATATAATTTTATTACTTTACACAAGTAGCGAGGGTTCGAGTAATAACTTTAAAAAATTTAATTAGCCCAAAATATTATGTCCATCTCTTTGATTGCATTTTTATTACTTAGTATTTTTTATTGTTAATTAGAAAATTGCATTTTAAAAGTAAGATTCTATACAATAAGATATCAGTATAATATTATAAATATAATTTTAAATGCATGATAAGCTCTAAGCCAATTGTTAATGTTGCAATAATAAATGTATCCAGAAGATACATTTTTTTCTTCATAATACAATAATAGTTTTGGATTGGCCTCTCTAAATAAAGTATATTTATCGGATAAAAATGTGTTTTTCTGTCAGGTTCCATTTCTAACTGTGCCAAAGTCGATGTTTAAATCGTTTTCTAAAGTTACTAAAAGATGCTCGCGATGTCGTTGGGTGTAAAATTTACTACTTTTTTTCATCGTATTAAATTACCAGATTAGTGTAATGAAATACAAATTCTTCGGATTTATGAATTACTAGAAGTGAAACCCGGCGTTGCTCGGGTTAAAATACATCGCATGTTTAATGGTATAAAAAATATATAAGGATATATTTTTAACATAGATATAGATTTCTATTTTCGATATTGGGTTATTGAGAGACTTATTCGGTCATTAAACTTGTGGTGTATATAAAGTAGGTATATCTAGTTAACTCACTAACGAATTAAAATAATTTTATATAAGAAAAAGTTAAGTAATAAATTGCACTCACTTTAGAATTTTCTAGTACTTTCTCGAAGATTTTAAATCGATCATAATAAATTTCACTCATTTTGGAACTTTCTAGATCATTCTAGATATTTCTAGAACTTTCTGGAACATTTTAAATAGCTTATAATAAATTGCACTTATTTTTGAATGAGGATCAGTAAAGTTCTAGCAAATTCAATAGAACTAGTATCCACGTTATTCTCTATGACATAAGAATGATATTTTTTTTTTGAATTATCTAAATCGAACCATTACTTACGAAGATATTAGGTTATAAACATTATGCCGTTCCCAGGGCCGCGCCGACCTCCCACAGCGCCTGTGTGCGAAACCTATGAAGCGCCTCTTTTTTTCACGAATCTTCGTTTCAACTTTTTTTTTTTCACTTCAGCCCATCGCAGTCCACTGCTAGACATAGGCCTCCCCAAGTTCATGCCAAAAACGGCATGAACTCATGTGTTTTGCCCATAGTCACCACACTGGGCAGGCGGGCAGTTGGTCGGTTTGTCATTGGCCTGTGCATTTCAAAGCCAGTAGTTGAATGGTCCGCCATCGGTCAGCTTTTTAAGTTCCAAGGTGGTAGTGGAACTGTGTCACAGTCTGCACAGACTGCCCTCAGTCGCCTCATACGGCATCCATGGGAAGAGAGCGCGTGGCTATATTCTTTACTGCCGTAATTACACAGCAATTTTTCTTCCATTTTTTTTTTTTTGATTATTTGTTAATTTTGACCGAAATAAATGTTATCCATATATATTTTATATACTTAGATAATATTTTCCTAAATAGGTAAAACCAGTTCGCTTCCGTGGTCTTCGCGATTATAATCAAAACTCTCTGGAGTTTTACGACGTCTTAGGGGTCTGGATTTCGAAGTTTCAAATTTAGAGTCGACATCAAATTTTTCAGGAATTTTCATAGCAATATCATTTACAATTTCCTCAAAATTTGCGTGGGTTTTAATTGCGTTAAAGCCGCATCTAAAGTAACTTGCATATACTGCATATGCATATTCATATCAATGGACTGCAGAATTTTGCTCACAAATTTTACTTTTGTCAATATCATATGCCATATACCTATTTAGTGAACAAATGAATGAAAAGAAGCTTTTTTTTCTGCTAGACATTTAGCGTCATATTTTGGCTTCTGATCATATTATGATTATACCATTTGATATTTCATAGGCATCAGAAATTTCTGGTAAATTTGTAGACAGTGGTATGATAGCATCTATTCTGCTTGACCATCTTATTTCAGACAATGGTTTAAGGTCAGATTAAGGACATATTTTTAAAAAAATCCCATCTTTTGGTAGAGGACGAAAAATATTTATGTAATTCTTATACATTACTAAAAAAGCCCAGTCGTGTGATGATTGAGAGTGGCAGCGTCGTTTACTATTAAAATGGCTAGCGCATGGTAATAGAAAGCGCGAAGATTTAGATCCAGCAATCTTTTTTGAAGACCATTATTCTTACCGCGCATATTTGATCCATTATCATAGTCCTGTCCCCTTAAATTGTTTATGTCAATGTCCACATTAATTTTGTTTAGTTTTTCTATTGTAAAGGACGTTAATCCAGCTCCAGTTTTATCGATAATTGAACAAAAAGCTAGGTCAACTTTATAATACTAATTTGCTCTACGTGTGAAACTCAGGAGGGCAATCAAGTATTATTGAAAAATATTTATTGTTGAAAAAAAGAATATGTTGTTGAGTAAGTGTAACAAAAATAATTTCAATGGCGGCGCCCCTATTGTCTTGGCGCCTGTGTGCGCCGCACACATCGCACACAGGGGCGGCTCGGCTCTGGCCGTTCCTGCCGCTACGTCAGTGTACGCGGGATGCGTGTGACGTCACTCGGACGTTCCATGTAGTGGTGGTTAATATAGCATATAGCATAAAAGTATAGCATGCTAAATGTTTATAGCAGATAGCATTTGCTATACCGACTATGACTTCGTGCTAAATCTATAACGTCTCAAACGCTAAACGTACACAGTGCGCTGCAGCGAGGCCAGAGCGGGATAACATTACTTTTTAGCGTTTTAAAGTCTCATCTCTGCGAACTTTTGCGTATGTCCACTCACGAAAAAAAACTGTCATTACCAATTTTTATTTTTATTATAAATCAATGTACGAATAAAATTTTCCTAATACAGTGACCAATAAAATAAACAACATAACACTTTAAGATGCTACAAAAATAACTTATAAATTAAAAATTCAATTTCAATACCTCACCTTTCGATAGTGGCAGATTTTTATCACAAACAACACAATAATATTTACACTTATGAGGAAAGGATACCGGCTCTTTCTCCATACAAACGTATTCGACTGTTTTCTCCCTGGATAATGACACTAGATCAAATATTTTTGTAAAATAAAACTTTTACCTGCCATGACCATGCCCCTACGTTTTGTTTTTTTTCATATTCTTATTATATTAGGTAGTAGGAGTCTTCAAAAACTAGAAATATTGCCTAATTTTTTGTACATTTTCAGACACTCATAAAAAAATAATAATTCATATTTACAAAAAAAAAGAAAACGGAGCGGCATAGCTGAAGGCTTTGTTTATTTACGTTGAAAAAATAAAAAATAAATTGGCATGTTTCGGGGAGAAAACAGTCGAATACGAAATGATGTTTTGGTCAATAATTATCTACCTAAAGTGGTCTGAGCTTCAGTTGTCCCTTTCTTGCTGTTTGTGGGATAGGTCTGGGGGAGGGAAGGGTCAGAGCAGTACGTATACACGCCAGCGAAGTGATGCCTCATAGTCGATAATTATATAGATACACTAGTGATGTAATATTTTGTCGATATTTTCAAAAATTCGTGTAAACAAAATTAAATAATCTCTCTTTTCATAAACTACAATAAAACCTTATTTGGATGCGGTGTTCATTGTAACATTGTGCAAACCTGGGCTAAAGAAGGGTTTCTCTAACAAATAAAAATGATAATTATGGTAAATAATTTAAATAATTATGTTGTTTATGTTTATGTTTATGTTACGAATAATAGAGAGGAATGGAAGAGGAGAACATGTTGTGCCGACCCTATATAAATAGGATAAGGGCAGGGAGATGATGATGATGTTTATGTTTTTGGTCTGACCATAATTTTGGCTAACGGTAGTCTTATTACTGAGGCAAACGAAGGATACCGTAGAAAGACTGACGGACTAAAACTAAATAAAGATACAAAATTTCCAAATAAGGATTTATTCAGTTCAAGTAGGTAAAGAGTTATTTAATTATTTCCTTTACTTTCCCATATGGCAATCATAGTAAAATTTTTCTACTATTGGTTCTATTGAATTCCAGAAAGCATCGTTCTTTTTAACCGACTTTTAAAAAAGGAGGAGGTTCTCAATTCGACTGTATTTTTTTATGTATGTTCTCAGAACTTTTGACTGGGTGGACCGATTTCGATCAATTTTGTTTTAATTGAAAGGTGTCATGTGGTCCCATTTAAATTTAATTGAGATCTAACAAGTACTTTTAGAGTTATATCTAATCTAATAATGCGTATTTACTTGACTACTTTTTCGTCGACCTACGTTGTATTATACCGCATAACTTCTTACTCGGTGTATCGATTTTGATGATTCTTATTTTAATCGAAAGCTAATACTTGTCATGTAGT
The DNA here is from genome assembly GCA_905220545.2 of Melitaea athalia. Lineage (NCBI taxonomy): Eukaryota > Metazoa > Arthropoda > Insecta > Lepidoptera > Nymphalidae > Melitaea > Melitaea athalia. The sequence goes on from HG992193.1 coordinate 4,223,741, forward strand.
CTTGTTTAAATTAGATTGAGATCTGATTACAACTTTTTGAGTAATCTTTAATAGCGCGTATTGACTATTGTTTCGTCTTATTACGCTGTATTATTTGTCGATGTAATTTAAGTCGTTTTTTTTTCGTTTGTGAGCAAACACAATTACCAATTTTTTGGTAAATGATTCCTATAGGGCTCCACAAAATAAAATAGCAGTAACTTCGTAGTCTTTACAATATTTTTTTTAAAATCAAATTCGGACTACTCTGTAAAGAGTTATGCATGGTCAAATATTTAAAAAATATACGTGGCGACTTTAGAACCTCCTCTGTTTTTCTTCGTCGGTAAAAAATTCTTAATCAACCACAAAATAATTAAATAAAAAAATCAATAGGTGGTCCTGAAAATCTGTGTTAGGGTTTATCCCTAACTGAAGCCGAGGACTTATCTTTTTGTGAGACACACTGCCACCTTTATTAGTGACTATTATTTTAAATATCTTTATTTTATTGTTAATTCTGAGTTCAGTTGTTTCAATTTTTTTTAATAATTATTATTATTTCTTTTTATTTATAGTTTGTTCTTCCACATTTATTTTGATGTTTTTTTTTTTTGAAATGTACTAATTTTTATCTTATGTTCATCTTTATATTTCAGTGTATTTCGCAAATAAAGGTCTTATTGTTAGGTATTATTGCGTAATTTGCCTAACGAAAAAGACATAAATAAAATAATAATTTATAAATTAGAACAATATTAAACACTAGCTTCTGCGCGCGACTTTGTCGGCGTGGACTCCGCTCCTATTGGTCTTAGCGTGATGATACATAGCCTATAGCCTTCCTCGATAAATGGGCTATCTAACAGTGAAAGAATTTTTCAAATCGGCCCAGTAGTTCCAGAGATTACCGCGTTCAAACAAACAAACAAACAAACAAACAAACAAACAAACAACCAAACAAACAAACAAACTCTTCAGCTTTATATATTAGTATAGATTATGTACAACTGTACACTTAAAAATATTAATACGGTAGTCCTTTGAAATTTTATGCAACACCGTACCTACATAATATGCAGTCGGACGCATAAAATTGGAGGATTAGGCAACCAGTCTCTCTTTGTATATTATGTCACCAGAATCTCATTTGATTTTTATTAATTACTATTTTTAAACATTATTATATCGTCCCAATTATGTGTTACGTATTAATAACCGCGACAAACATGAGACATTACAACTTATATGTATACTATTACTAGCTGTGCCCCGCGGTTTCACCTGCGTTGATTTGAGGGAAAAAATGCTTTCCTTTTTTTTAATAGTATAAGATTTAATTAGCTTGATATATTTTCCTTAGTTTACACTAAATAAATTTCTGAACGCACGCATAAATATTTGACCAAAGAGTATATTATGACCACTACGTTTTATATTTGACAACAACTTCGCCTGGTTGTACAATTTGTGACTATATAATTGCTGGTAATGTAAATTTTGTTCTTTATTTAAATGTGCAACAAAGTATATTATTATTATTATACTAAGACAAACATATTAATTACTATGTATGTATGGCTATAATACATTTATCATGTACACTATATGTATGTATCTCAACACCCATTCTTACATACACCTCAACCATGTAATTACATACCTAATTCATAAATAAAATACCTAAGTATTTCAATAATTATTACTTACCAAAATACAGTTATGTAGATAACAATCCAATGAATTAACAAACAATAATTCAAAATAATAAGTACTAAGTAGTTTACGAAATCCAATAAAAGTAATCCGAGTTACAGAAGAACGCAGCAGAAAATTTTTATTAAATATGTAAATATAAATATCATATAACATACACACACTGTCGTCTGTTCCTATGGTAAGCAACTTAATGCTTGTGTTACAGGTAACAGCCGACTCCTATAACTATATGTATATATGAATATTTTTTATAAATATACATAGAAATAATACACATAAATATGTATATAAATACAAATATTACACCCAGGCTCGGGCAGGAAACGAACCCGCAACCCGCGGAACAGAAAGCAGGGCCACCACAAACTGCGCCAACGGGCTAATGAAATAAAACAAGCAAAATACAGAAAAATAGCATTCGCGAAGCGGCACACGCACACTAACACCACGGCACTTACGCATAGACAAAGCAGTGCGGGGTTGGCGGGTGTGCGGGGCGGCCTACAGTAAAATTCAGTGGAGACAGGAACATTTTATTCAAATACCTATTCTTCAAAAGTCTATTCCGTACCCTTTCCTCTTAATACTTTTTATACACATTACCACTTATTATTATTTAACACATATTTACACTTATTATTAATTATTATTTAATCACTGTCGCTGAGGGGGGAAATCCCAAAATCAAATCACACTTAATACTAACACTAAATAAAACAAAATTAATACTAACACTAGATAAAACAATTAAAACTAAATAAAACAAACTGAATACTATAACACTAATAAACTAATTACTAATACTAGTCCTAAGCCTGGAAAGTATGAAGGAAAGTTCATTGATCTATAACGCTTCATGAGATAGTGAGATACTATTACATTCTTTCGTGTACAGCGCGTTGGGGGCCATCCATAAATTACGTCACACGAATTTCTCGATTTTCGACCCCTCTCCCGTCCTTGTCACAGATGGTCACATTTATGAGACCCCCCCCCCCTACCTAGTGTGACGTCACATATTTTTCAATTTTGCATGAGCAAACTGATGAGTTGATGACAGTTTCGACATTATTTTTATTTTCATTTTAATAAAAGTCAATTCGCCAACAAAACAAATAGATAAAACTTTAATTTTTGAAGTTAGTTAATGTCTCCGCGTATAGACTGCGCGGCCAAGTTTTGTAACAATGTGCTATAATTATAGCACATAAAATAGCATGCTAAAAAAATTTAGCATTTAGTCTATAGCATGTTTATAGTTTATAGCAGATTTGAACATCATAGGTTCCATGCCAGTTAGCCCATAGTAGCGACAAGCTGCGATGGTGTTTTCATTTAAACTATCTGTCCTACAAAAAATTTGTAAGGACATAATTTGTAGCAAATTGCTTTGCCTACAAATATGTTCATATAACTTTTTGCCGAAATTTAAAAATTGAAGAAGTTATAAGCAAAAAAGTGAGAAAATTTCTATAAAGATTTTCTTTTTTGCTCTATAACTTTTTTTTTTATACATTTCACAAAAAAATACCTCTGACCAGTCTTGTAGATGGTTTTTTGAGGAAATTTTTCTCTACAATTTTTTGAATTTCATTCATTTAAAACGCTGTTACACCGCTCCAAAGTTGACCGGGTTCGTCAATGCTCATGAGAATCCGGTCAAAACGAAATGCTTAACTTAGTTTTATGATCCTTTTTTATTGTAAATATATTCTTAAATTTTTTTTGTTAAATCCCTGCCTACAACTTTACTTATTCATTGGCATAAGCTGTCTGTGGGGTAGGACTACGGGAATACCACGTTAAAAAAATATGATGTATGAGATATTTGATTACCTAAGTAGATACATTCGAAGAAGATTAAGAGAAGTCAACGCATTTTTGGAAAACATTAGTATTTCCGAAACTGGTTGAGACTCAAAAGTACTCTTCTACACATAATATGTATAATGAGGATCAATAAAGTTATAGCAAATTCAATAAAACTAGTATCCACGTTATTCTCTATGATATAAGAAAGATATTTCTTTTTGAATTATCCAAATCGGACCATTACTTACGAAGATATTAAGTTATAAACATTATGCCGTTCCTGCCGCTACGTCAGTAATAATAATAATAAATAATAAACGTTTCACACTCAACGGCCCCCAGTAGGATTTTCTCCTGTGTCGGGAGTCCGGAAACACACACAATACACAACCACAAACGCCCAGACCATGACAAACATCTGTATGGCCAATACAAATTTTTGTCATGTGCGCGGATCGAACCCGCGACTGCTAGCGCAACAGCTAGTGCTGTGATCGCTGCGCCAACGCGTCGTCATGTAAGCGGGATCAGTGTATGCGGGATGCGTGTGGCATCACTCCGACTCATAAAACTCACTCCGGATCATAAAACTAAGTTAAACATTTCGTTTTGACCGGATTCTCATGAGCATTGACGAACCCGGTCAACTTTGGAGCGCTGTAACAGCGTTTTAAATGAATGAAATTCAAAAAATTGTAGAGAAAAATTTTCCTCAAAAAACCATCTACAAGACTGGTCAGAGGTATTTTTTTGTGAAATGTATAAAAAAAAAGTTATAGAGCAAAAAAGAAAATCTTTATAGAAATTTTATCAGTTTTTTGCTTATAACTTCTTTAATTTTTAAATTTCGGCAAATAGTTATATGAACATATTTGTAGGCAAAGCAATTTGCTACAAATTATGTCCTTACAAATTTTTTGTAGGACAGATAGTTTAAATGAAAACACCATCGCAGCTTGTCGCTACTATGGGCTAACTGGCACGGAACGTCCGAGTGACGTCACAGCCTTCCGCGCCGGCCGGTTAGTAAACTCCGCTAGTAATTTGATCATAACTTCGTCAATTTTTGTCGTAGAACAAAAATTTTTGCACTGTATGTTAAGGATTTCTTAGTTCTATAAATCTGCATTCTCAACTAAAAACGTTACGGATCCTCATTGAATATACAGAGCCCCTAAACTATAAATGCTACGGGAAAAAGTGTCCAATGAAATTTTTAATAAATTTCATGCTCTACGATTTAGTTACCACTATTTTTAATTTATCATTGACCATTAACTAAATATTTAGCAAAAACCTTATTGAGAAAAGTTTGGAGCGCTATAATTAACAACCTATGCGTTAAACAAAAAAAAGTTTTAAAAAAAGATGGCAAAAATTATTATCTAAAATAATGATCTCTACTTTTTTGTCGTACGATGCGCGGTTCGCGAGATAAACGCGTTTTCCAAGATGGCGGCTGAAGCAGGCCTGGTGGCTGGTACCGCCGCACCAACTTGGATTTACATTCAGGGGACACCCCTTAACATATTCCAAAAAAAAAAAATACCCGGTCCCGTACGTTGCAAAAAAAACCCCGGGTACTGGGCTAAATCTAAATTACAGATCGGTGGTAGCTTCGTTTTTTAAAATAATTAAAATTGTAATTTGTAAGATGACGAGTGGAAAGTGCTTAAAACCTATTTGAATAAAACAATTTTGATTTTTAATAATATTTTCTAGGTTTTCAATACGATCTATCCGCTGGTTTCTCAATATTGCGTAAAAAATGCTTGCTTTAAAAAAAAAAAAACTGTTCCAAATGTTCCATCCCAATGTTTCGTAATTAATTACGAAACATTGGGATGGCAACATTACTACGAAATCAGTCCAATAATCCAATTTTATAATAACACTAGCTTCTGCGCGCGACTTCGTCCCCGTGGAATAAAAGGAAAAAAAAACCCCGATTTTGAAACATTCTTCATTGGTGCTACGCTCCTATATTGGTCTTAGCGTGATGATATATAGCCTATAGCCTTCCTCGATAAATGGGCTATCTAGCACTGAAAGAATTTTTCAAATCGGACCAGTAGATCCTGAGATTAGCGCGTTCAAACAAACAAACAATCAAACAAACAAACTCTTCAGCTTTATTATATTAGTATAGATAATAAAATTACATCCATATCTGTATGTGCTTATTAAATTATGGCTTTAACTTAACAGAACCTCTATTAGTTTTGGTTATAATCCATAAAATTTATCTAAACGTATTTAGTTGGAAAATATTTCTACAAATCCTTCAGCTTAACATTATAGGCTAGTAAATAAAGCCGTTTGTTTTGGTCAACCTCGCACTAAATTTCCGATCCAATTTTAATTTTTTGCAGGTTAAGGGTCACTTACTGACCATAAAAACACAAAATGCTGACAGATCCAGGTGGAGCTTCGATCGCAATCTTAAAGAAAAGTTTTTGGCCGATATTTCGGAAACTATCCACTTAAGGGCAAAAGTTATCTAGATCTTTTTTGTAGAGAATAAAATTTCGCATCTTTTATTTCCTGTAAACTTTTTTGTTAAACTTACCGTTTACGATTTATGGCCCATTTAATGAACCCGTTTTTCATTTCTGGCCAATAACTCTTTAAAATATTGGATTAATCTGTTGAATGGTAATCTCAGATATACATAAAAACTATTTTTGATATCAACTATATGATCTCTTTGGTTTATTGTTTGAATTATTTTAAGTTTAGAATGCAAGTTTTATTTCTTTAGGTTGAATGTTGTTATATTCGATGATTCCGTTTGAAGCTCTCTCAATAATAACATGTCTTAGTTGATCAAACATATTTTTTGTATTTATATATATTAATTTTATAACGACTATTGTATCAGAAAAATTCAAAATGTTAATTTTCCAATAAATAGTTTTTCCAGTCAGTCTTAAAGTGTCTTTTCAGTTATATAGTATTAACATTAGTCACACCCACCGTTCAAGAGGTTATGGGCCCAGCAGAATTGCCCAGCATTGCCCAGAGCACGCAAGCCGCATCTTACATATTTTAAGGGGTGTTGAAACGAGAATGTTACAGAAGTAACAATTTATTGTGTTGAAAATGAAGAGAACAGAGACAGATGAATTCGTTTGTGAAGAAACAATTGAAGGTGTGAGGAATCTGAATTTTGATGAAGAAGTTATAGAAGAGATTATTGTTGTTGATGTTTTTGAGGATAGAAGAGGAGATTATTGTTGTTGATGTTTTTTGAGGATAGAAGAGAGGAAGTTGTTGTTGTTGATGATTTTTGAAGAGGAGGTTGTTGATGTTTTTAATGATGATGACGTAACAAATGAAGAAGAAACTGAAGTTGTCGCAGAAAGTGTGGACCTAAGGAAGAATCTAACCAATGTTAAATATTTGCGGCTTCGTAATCAATTTTTAGTGATGTGATGGTGTAGGTAGGAAATGACTTAAGTGACTAGGTTTTAAAGTGATTGGTGTTATTTTCTTGTGATTGATGATTTTTAGGTATTTTAATTCCAAACCTTTTAGGTATAGTTAGTGCTAGTTTAAAGGGGTGTTAATAATAGAGATTCGCGCAGTGGAAGCGTGTATGAGATTGTTGTAAGGGGAAAAGGATTTAATGTTTTGTGTTATATGGAATTAAAAACGGAATCTTTAGAGAAATTTTTTTTTATAGAATTTTTAATATTACTTGTATTTTATGTGGTTTTTGAAAAAGAGTGTGTTAGTGTTGGTAGTTTTGTTTGTTGGTGTTAAATTATTTTGTTGGTTGTCTGGTGTTATGATGTATATCTGAGATTAAGGGGGTGTGTTGAATGGTAATCTCAGATATACATAAAAACTATTTTTGATATCAACTATATGATCTCTTTGGTTTATTGTTTGAATTATTTTAAGTTTAGAATGCCAGTTTTATTTCTTTAGGTTGAATGTTGTTATATTCGATGATTCCGTTTGAAGCTCTCTCAATAATAACATGTCTTAGTTGATCAAACATATTTTTTGTATTTATATATATTAATTTTATAACGACTATTGTATCAGAAAAATTCAAAATGTTAAATTTCCAATAAATAGTTTTTCCAGTCAGTCTTAAAGTGTCTTTTCAGTTATATAGTATTAACATTAGTCACACCCACCGTTCAAGAGGTTATGGGCCCAGCACACTAGTCACATCTACCGTTTAAGATAATCAATAAAATGCATCTATCCATTTTTTAAGATCACTTTATTCTCTACAACTTTTGTTTCAAACTTTTCTAATGCCCATACTTTTTGAGTTATAAAATGTTTAATGTAGAAATGCCAGCGCTCGGCGGTTGACGCGACAGTTAGTTGTACGAAATATAATATAATAAAATATAAAAAAGTTAATTACTATTGAAGGTAAGGAAATGAACTATCAATTTTTAAGTACATAAATAATCGGTATATTTTTTCTTCCAAAAAACTTACAAAAAACTTACTTCCAAAAAGGAGGAGGTTCTCAATTCGACTGTATTTTTTTTTATGTATGTTAGCTCAGAACTTTTGACTGGGTGGACCGATTTCGATCAATTTTGTTTTATATGAAAGGTTTTGCGTGTCATGTGGTCCCATTTAAATTTAATTGAGATCTGACAAGTACTTTTAGAGTTATATCTAATAATGCGTATTTACTTGACTACTTTTTCGTCGACCTACGTTGTACTACACCCCATAACTTTTTACTCGGTGTACCGATTTTGATGATTCTTACTTTAATCGAAAGCTAATACTTGTCATGTAGTCTTCTTTAAATTTGATCGAGATCTGATTACAACTTTTTGAGTAATCTTTAATAGCGCGTATTTACTTGACTATTTTTTCGTCTTATTACGTTGTATTACTTGTCGATGTAATTGAAGTCGGTTTTTTTTCGTTTGCGAGCAAACACAATTATTCCCGACTGCCAAGGAAGGGTTATTTAAAATTAGTTTGTTTAATTTGTACCATTATATTCTATGCGTACCTTGAAAATTTCGACTTTACGCCCGGTAGTCTAACATTAAACGTTTTATAACTCAAAAAGTATGGACATTAGAAAAAAAAGTTTTAAACAACAGTTGTAGAGAATAACGTGATCTTAAAAAATGGATAAATGCATTTTATTGATTAATCCAATATTTTAAGAGTTATTGGCCAAAAATTAAAAACGGGTTCATTAAATGGGCCATAAATCGTAAACGGTAAGTTTTACAAAAAAGTTTATAGGAAATAAAAGATGCAAAATTTTATTCTCTACAAAAAAGGTCTGTGTAACTTTTGCCCTAAAATGGATAGTTTCCGAGATATCGGCCAAAAACTTTTCTTTATGATTGCAATCGAAGCTCCACCTGGATCTGTCAGCATTTTGTGTTTTTATGGTCAGTAAGTGACCCGTAACCTAAAATAAATTAAAATTGGATCGGAAATTTAGTGCGAGGTTAAAAGCTTTATTTACTGGCCTATTACTGTCTTCTATTATCAGCTTCTTGTAGCAAAATTCATAAATGATAATGATTCGTACGAAATGATAAACGTAATTTAACTGTTATAACAAGATTTTTTAATAAATTTATTTTATAACACTTTCAGGTTCAGCAACTCGGTGTCAAATTTATATCTATACTAATATAATAAAGCTGAAGAGTTTGTTTGTTTGATTGATTGATTGTTTGTTTGTTTGTTTGTTTGAACGCGCTAATCTCAGGATCTACTGGACCGATTTGAAAAATTCTTTCAGTGTTAGATAGCCCATTTATCGAGGAAGGCTATAGGCTATATATCATCACGCTAAGACCAATAGGAGCGGAGTCCACGCCGACGAAGTCACGCGCAGAAGCTAGTAAAATATAAAGCTGTAGAAAACCGTATGTATTCGTTATTGAGTAACGGGTACGCCATCGAGTACCGAGTACCGAATCGATACTCACGAATTCATTTCGGTACTCGCATCTTTCGTATGTTTCGTATGTTTTACGCATGCGGGTTCGAAACGCTAAACGAATCTATTTTGTTACTCGCATCTTTCGTATGATCCGTATGTTTCGCATGCGGGTTCGAAACGTTAACGTTTTTTTTAAATTTCCCGCAATTTTACGTTTATGTCAGAATATTTTAAAAACAAAGCAGTTTTGAAATCTGTGACAATAGGGTATTCCACTATGTTTGAAAAAGTACTTCAAAATGTTGATTTTCTAATAAAAAGCCACAAAAAAAATATATTTCGGCAAAATAAACACGTTTTCATGCCATAAAATTAAATTAAATTTTAAACCTTTTTTATTACCGCGAAAACGCTACAGCCATTTTGGTGACGTAATATGGGCAATAACAAAAGTGTATGACGTATGTAGGAGAGTAACATAACCTACAATTACTATGACAGCCATCAACAAATTAGTAATGAATGCATATTATTTCATTTGGAACAAGATATGAAGAGTTATTATACGAAAGAACACAACTATTACTCCTTGAAGTTAAAATTGATAGATATTAGTATGTACACTAGCTGTTGACAGCACTGACAGAACTTTGTTATTGCCCGTATGACGTCACACCATGGCGGCTCGTGTTTTAGGTCACGTGATATACAGATTAAAATATACGACTTTTAATTTCAATATAATAAATCAATAATGTGCTTTTATGCTTCTAAATCAGAATATTTAGGTGTATTTCTATATAAATTTTAATTTTTATCAAAATTTATAATTTATTTTTCACAACGGAAAGTACCCTATTGACAAATTGGTTTTTGACTTTGGTTTTTGTTTTTGAGTTACCGTAACACCGGCTCCACACGTTGGCCCCAACATAGGCCCCAACGCTACTCGTCCAACGTGTGGATCTAGAAACTGGCATCCGTCCCAACGTTGGGGCGAGCGTCGGTAGTTGGCCGGCTCGTGTCGATTTTATCAAAGGAATCTGCGCCAACGTTCGCGATCCGTCCACACGTTGGCGCGTTGCTCAGTTCTGTTGCAACACGCAGCGAGTGCGTACGTTGAGCGAGAATGGCTTCCTCATCCACAAAATCGCCACCGGCATGGACAAATGAAAAAATCATAGAATTTATTGAACTTTTGATAAAGTTCAATAAATTCCATGACTTTTTCACATCCAATAATATGGAATGCTACTCGAAAGGATCATAAAAATAAAAATTTATTAGCTGATGCGCATGGCGCACCATTCAACAGAATATGGGAATGAATTTCTCAATTGAAGATTTAAAAAAAAAGCGAGAATCATTAATGAGCACAGATCGCCTTTACAGAAAAAAAAATTAGTGACTGTACTCGGTCTTTGACGTGGATTTTTATTTTTTCCCAGTAACAAATATAAATGTGCACTCAGTACTATAAAAGCGCTCAGAGCAATTTCGATTTCTATATCGGACATCTTCACATTGGCCCTGACGGGACAGAACTAGTTTGATAGCCAACGTGTGTACGGCTCTCCGAATTTGCAGTCCAACGTTGGTACGAGCGTTGGGGCCAACGTGTGGAGCCGGCCTTAGGCCGGCTCCACAATCCGGGCCAATGTGAAGATGTCCGATACAGAAATCGAAACTGCTTGGAGCGCTTTTATAGTACTGAGTGCACATTTATATTTGTTACTGAGAAAAAATAAATAACCACGTCAAAGATCGAGTATAGTCACTAATTTTTTTTCTGTAAAGGCGATATATGTGCTCATTAATGATTCTCGGTTTTTTTTACATCTTCAATTGATAAATTCATTCCCATATTCTGTTGAATGGTGCGCCATGCATCAGCTAATAAATTTTTATTTTTATGATCCTGTCGAGTTGCGTACCATATTATTGGATATGCTTGATAAACTTTAATAAATTCTATGACTTTTCATTTGTCCATGCCGGTGGCGATTTCGTGGATGAGGAAGCCATTCTCGCTCGACGTACGCACTCGCTGCGTGTTGCAATAGAACTGAGCAACGCGCCAACGTGTGGACAGATCGCGAGCGTTGGCGCAGATTCCTTTGATAAAACCGACACGAGCCGGCCAACTACCAACGCTCGCCCCAACGTTGGGACGAATGCCATTTTCTAGATCCACACGTTGGACGAGTAGCGTTGGGGCCTATGTTGGGGCCAACGTGTGGAGCCGGGGTAACCGTAGCGAGTCATTCAATTATTTTTTTTACTTTAATTCTTTGCTTTATTTTAAATGTTTGAGTTATAGGTTATTTAAAAGTTTTTATTTATTGTTGTAATTAAAATATGAGTTCTGTAGATATAGTTGAGATATCGGAAAACGAAGATAGTGATTGTGTAAGCGATAATAACAGTTTATTTCAAACATAATATGTTTAAATTTAAATAACAAATAATTATGTTTTAGGTCTTAGACTCTTTAATAAACGAGAACAATATAGAGATAGTGTATAAAGAAACATGTGAAAATAACCCTCTACTGGCTGAACTTATTGAAACATGCTTTAGCTTAGATAATTCGCCGGAAATGAAAAAAGTGGTAAATAATATATTTTTAAATAGATACACGAAAACGGATAAGAAATTTAGAGAATCACAAGAATTCGAAAAAGCTTTAAGAAGAGCTATTAATCTTGTTAAAAATGATACTAGTCATAAATTTTCTCACATCAAAGATCTATGTGAGATCCTGAGAAGCGGAAATACAAAGAAAAGGGTACAACTTATCACATTATCAAATAACATCAAAGGTATTTAATTTAATTCCATTTGATTACATTTCAGCAGCAGTATTATTTTCTATCTGTTTATTTATTTACTCTTTATTCTACAAAAAAGGGGAAATTATTTTACCTATTCAGAAATAAAATCAGGTCCTTATGTAACCCAAAAGTTTATTTAAGCAAACTAGGTAAAATATATAAAGCATAAGGAGGAAAGAATGTAGGTACACCGTACAATGTACTACAATAAAGGTTTTATAATCGTAAAATATATATTAATTTTTTTAATTTTACTAGAATAGATACTATATCCTAAATATACTCTATCTATACATTAAATCTATACCAATATTGTAAAGCAGAAGAGTTTGTTTGTTTGTTTGAATGCGCTAATCGCAGAAACTGCTGGTCCGATTTGAAAAATTGTTTCAGTGTTAGATAGCCTATTTATCGAGGAAGGCTATAGGCTATTTTTTTTCTTCAAATTAACGTGTGTGAAACCACGGAGCACAGCTAGTATCTATTAACCGCAGGGACCGGCCGGGTACTCGTTGAAAGGGTTTTTGAAGGGGTATTTTGAAGCGCTAAAAAAATAAAGCCTTTGATGCATGTAACACCTGCGAACGGCTTAAACCAACCCTTTTCCGATAAGGGATACCCTTTCAAAACCCTGTAACACTGTAACATGGTAAGCCAATCCAACAAAGTACATTAAATATGTACTCTTCGTAGTCAACATTAGATTGAGAATCGCTTAACCACTACCACACGTGGCATTTTCCCGCTGCGCCGACGCTCGCGCCGGTTTTTTCGTGTCTGAACTTGTTCATTCTCAGAGTTATTATTATAATATGTATTATCATTTCAATTAGAAAATTGGAAGTCGTAACTCGGACGAAACTACGAAAGGAATTAAAAACTATTTAGCAGTGATTTTGTTTAAGTGTGTTTTGTAGTGCCTACTTCATTTTTTTATTAGTTAATTCAGGGTAACCCGAATAAAACCTTTTCGTGTAGGTAACCTCCTCATAGGCTTAAGCCACTGAAGGGGTTAACCCCTTCACGTGGTTACTATATTAAAGGAGTTACCCGTTTCGCTGGGTTTTGAGGTGTAACTCGAATAAAAGGATACTCTGCGATAAGGGCTACACCATGTAGGGGTTACCCTGCGAAAAAGCTTAACTCTTAAGCGGTGTTGTCCGGTCCCCGATTAACTGTTCTAGAGATTTATTATCTAAAAATTGATTGAAACAGAATGCTCTTGAGCTAAGGGTCGACCGAGACAGGTTTTTCGTTCTCGGCCGAGACCGAGACCGAGACCGAGAATAAATTAAAATCTCGGCCGAGACCGAGACCGAGACCGAGAATAGATAAATAAAAAATAAAAAAAATAAAATGCGCTATTTTTGCAAAATAAGAATGTCATAATATTTTTTTTATAGTTTTAATACTAAAAATTTAACAACATGATGTTGTAGCACAGAAAAAGCAATTTTTCTACATTTTCACCCTTCAAAGAGTGTCGCCTCTCATCGTATAACTGACCAGCTCTACTAAAGAGCTGTTCACTTGCTACACTAGTAGGCGGTGCTGATAGAAACTTTTTTGCTGCAGGCCTAAGTACTTCATATGGTGACGAATACCAATATTCAAAAATATTTGCGTTTCTTTGGAGTCTTGGCTCTCTAAGAAAGCTGTCAAGCGCTATTTCTATAACAGAACTTGAACTGCTTTCGTAACTTGTCATTGGGTCATCAACCAAGTCTATGACATCATGAGCTGCCCATAAGATTATGCTGCCCATACGATCATGATTACATCATCAGATCCTGGTTTCCTTATCATCGTACCACCCTTGGGATTTCTCCTTTCCAACAAATAAAGAATTATCAAAATAGGTTCATAAACGACGAAGTTATCCCCGAACATGAATAAAAGATATACTATACCTATAAATACGGTCGAATTGAGAAACCTCCTCCTTTTTTTAAGTCGGTTGAAAAACAGCAACGAACATATAAATTAGCGAATCGATATATCGTATTCTGATGAATGTGGTCACTGAATCTAAAATATCTTCGTACACTTACCAGGTTTTCACCATACGTATAAAATAATACGTGATAATATAATGATCTTAATAGTCACTTAACTACTTTATGTAGTTATTCTAGCTAGTCATTATAATTAATCAAAACAATAAGAAACTTAATTATTCTACTACGAACAAAATTCAAACAAACTCCTTTTTACAGTTTAACTACAATTGTTTGTTTACATAAAATTGTGTTTGCTCGCAAAAGAAAAAAAAACCGACTTCAATTACATTGACAAGTAATACAACGTATAAGAAGTATAAGACGATAAAATAGTCAAGTAAATATGCGCTATTAAAGATTACTTAAAAAGTTGTAATCAGATTTCGATCTAATTTAAACAAGACTACATGACAAGTATAAGCTTTCGATTAAATTAAGAATCATCAAAATCGGTACACCGAGTAAAAAGTTATGCGGCATAATACAACATAGTTCGACGAAAAAGTAGTCAAGTAAATACGCATTATTAGATATAACTCTAAAAGTACTTGTCAGATCTCAATTAAATTTAAATGGGACCACATGACACACTATACCTTTCATTTAAAACAAAATTGATCGAAATCGGTCCACCCAGTCAAAAGTTCTGAGCTAACATACATTAAAAAAAAACAGTCGAATTGAGAACCTCCTCCTTTTTTGGAAGTCGGTTAAAAAGTAATGAAATGAGCGAACGGCGCGGAGTGGCGGCAGCAGCGGTAAGTAACACCACGCAGACACGCACCCGCTCGCTGCCAGTCGACCAATCACAATCGATAGCTCGTAGTATCGTGTATCGATAATCGTGACAAATGTGGACGCGCGCGGTAGATTTGAACCCCATTATCCTATAACGTACCTACTTACAACGGTCTCGGTTTGGCCGAGAATCTCGGCGATTTTTGGCCGAGAACCGAGACCGAGATCTCGGTAGAATTTTTGGCCGAGAATGCCGAGACCGAGACCGAGACCGAGATCTCGGTCGACCCTTATCTTGAGCGACAAAACTGTATATTGTATTTAAAAATAAATTTAATGTGTATTGATGTATAATGATTTAACATTGTATTAAAAACTTCAATGGCTTTTAGATAATGAAATATCACAAAAAAGAAAATCTGAAACAGAAAGAAACAGCAAAAAACAAAAAACAGAAGTCATAGATTTAGATTCAACTGAAAATGATTTAATTATTGATCTCGACAGTAACGATTGTTATTTCAAGTCAGACTACACGTCTACTGGTGAGAAAGAAAATGATACATGCAATGAAAATAGAAGTATTGATGAAGATAAACTTCTTGTACCTCATAGAATATTGGAAGTTCAAGAGCGAAGTCCAATCGATGATAATAATATTATGAGAATAGAACAAAAGATAGAAACGTACGAAAAAATTATAGCTCAGCTGGAGGAACAGGAGGTTTGTGATGACAATATGAATTCACCGTACATACAATGTGAAAAGTAAGTACTGAAGAATCTTGTACTTAGTTACTTTATTGTTTTGTATAATTATCATTTTTGAGATACGGCACGATATTATATCCAATGCGGGTTAGCGGATATATTTCCAACTATGAGTAACGATCGCTATCGGGTGTACATGGTCTGGGTTGTCTGGAAGAAATAGCTAATTAGCCATAAGTCGCCCATTGTACTTCACTGTTAGTACTTATCTGTAAGCTTTGTTTGTTTATATTTGTGGTGTACAATAAAGTATAAAATAAATAAAATAAATAAATACATGATAACAACCGGGACTGACTGCTTAATGTGCTCTCCGATGCAAGGTGGGGAGACCCACAAGGACTGTACAAACACTCAGACCATCAAAAGATAAATACATATTATTATTTTCGTTATTCATATAAAAGATTGTATTTTTAGCTACAAAGCTCGTATTGTAACATTATACAAGGAACTGTGTAAACTAACTGGTGCAGAAGCCGTTAAACGATCAATAGTACACCTGAAAGTAATGGAAGGGCATCCGTTGGGTCCTGTGAGGAGATTGGAAGCTTTTCTAAATAAAAATGTAGGCAGTGATGGTCATCCTCCGTTTCCGAGCTTTCGTGATGTCGTCAAATGTGTTCTAAAGGCAAATGAAGAAGATGGTCTGGGTTGGAGTAAACAAAAAATTATGAATGAAGGTGGGTAAAATAATATTATGTTAATATTTTAAGCAATATCACAAATTACTATATGCAATTAAATATGCTTCAAAATGAAGAAAGAAAGATCCTTTATAGAGAGAAGACTTTCTCTTTGATTTTACATCCTAATCAAAAAGTCGAGTTTGTTATTATTTTGCTTATGTTTTGGAACACCAATAATTCTGCACTAATCTGTCATTAATACTTTTTAATTAGCTAGTAAAATGTGAATATTGAAGACTTTCAATGAATAGGGGATCAGACAGTAATCAGATTAAGATCTATAATATACTGTCCTATGATTATTAATCGGATCATAATTCAATATTATCTCATTTAAATATTTTTAAATGAAGAAATAAAATGTTGTTATCTACAATATTTTTAATCTACAGTGCGTGACGTCATTTGTAGGATCAAGCATTGGCCGCGTTCCACTAAGCGAAATATTCACTAACAACTAGAGCCCCCTAAACTATTTTGTATAATTTATTAATCAAATGGAAAATGTTCAGCGACGGCCCTGTTCGCGCACTGTGGACGCGCGCTGCAGAGGCGGAGGAAACGGCGCGAGTGGCGTCACCTCGTCAGCAAGGTGAAGGTGGAGCGCGACCCGGCGGACAGCGACCCCGCGCTGCGGGCGCGCCTGGAGGAGAACCGGCGCGACGCCGCGAGGAAGGAGGCGGAGCTGCTTGAGCGGTAGGCCGCTGATACTCATGAACCACATAACTTATTTAGGGGGCGTTCAAGTATTACGTAACGCAAATTTTGAAGATTTTTGACCCCCCTCTCCCCCATGTAACGCGCCGTAACGTATTCCTGTACCACTGACCATTTTTACCACATTTTTAAAGGTACAGGAAAACGTTACGGCGCGTTACATGGGGGGAGGGGGGTCAAAAATCTTCAAAATTTGCGTTACGTAATACTTGAACGCCCCCTAACGCCTCCGGCCTACATTCCTATGCGACTTACTATCCTCTTTATACATAGAGAAATGTCAACGCCCAGGAGTGGGATATAACAATATGCTGAATCGATCAGTCTAGCCTAGTTTCAATTCAAGTGGATTTCGTTCTGAAACAAAATCTAGACCCAAAATACGAGTTTTTAATTTAATTAATTCCCAATTACCAAATCTGTGTCAATCGTTTTTTTTTAAATCTAAAATACTGGTTAACGAGCCAACGGTTGCGGGTTTGATCTCCGCAAATGATAAATATTATTCACCTTTTATTTTGAGTGCAAGGCATTTATTTAAATACTCTTTAAATATATGTTTTACTCTATACTGTGTATCAAAAATAATTATAGAAATCTACCAAGATAATATTTTTTATTTATAGTTTTCATCGATTTCCAGGTTTACAATGATGCAGAATGCGCCGTCACAAAAAGCGGCCGTATCTAATCAAGAAGCAAATGCTATTGAAAGTTCTAATGAATCCGATATTGATAGCTCATCTGATGAGTTTAGTACTAAAGATGAAACAGATGTTGACTTACCGTCAAAAACCTCTAACTCTAGCAATAATAATAATGGTATCGATGCTGGTGAAGTTAACTCTCAAGTTGCTGTAGTTAAAATAAAAAAAGAATTCAGTCTGTATTCAAAATCAGATATGGGACAACTACTGGAAGAGCTTGGTGACAACTATACAACGAGTATAATGGATATTGAGGATTCACACACTTCACATATAGTTATTGAAATATCAGACAGTTCTGATGAGGATTCCGATAATTAGTTGTTTTTTATACTTTTTTGTAAAAAAATATATATAATTATGATTATGTTAATCTTGTTCTTTTTAAATTTGTTTACCCAAAGAAATAGTTCATTGTGGAATATAAATAAAGTACTTAACTTTATTTTTCTTTCCATTAGATTTTATTTGTAGACTAGAACATTCTGGTTGGGTTTAATTTAATTTACTACAGTAATTAATGATTTTTAGTATATTACGAATGTGGTACAGCTGAAATATTAAGTCATAAATAATTTGTCAATCACGGCAACTTTCAAGAGTGAAACGTAACGTTACTGAAACTGTCACCCGCACCATGCTACAGCGCACGAAGTATACACTTTGAAGGGTTGGCAAAGCCCTTATATCTTTAAAACCACGCCCTTTAGGTTAAAACGGAAACTTTCTTGTTCGAGGGGGGATAAAGGGCTATCATACTATATATAAGTCCCATTATCTTGCCGGGACTCCTTTTTAAGTTTTATCGGTACGCACATTTTATCAACTTAGTTATATAGTGAGCTTTTTTGTAGATCTTTTTTAGTCCTATAATTCAGTCGTACATCATTTTGTCCATTTAAGTAGCGCACGCGAAGGAAAGAAATAATTGAGACGATTTTTTACACCTTGGTGAACATAACCCGTTTTTTTTTTTGCACATGTCTAAGTTTTTAAGAAATAAAATATAGCCTATGTTACTTCCTAATAATGTAGCTTTCTATTAGTGCAAAAATCATTAAAATCGGTCCAGTACACTTTTGGAGCCTATTCAATACAAACAAACAAAAAAAATCTTTCCTCTTTATAATATTAGTGTAGACAAATCTAATTTTAGACTTTATTGAAATTGGAATTTTAAATTTCGCGCCATTACTACACATACTGTAATTGCTCGCAGCGCTTTTCGAAGAAGTTCAAATACTCGACAACAGATGGCGCCACTATTGAAGGTGTGGAAAAGCCCTTATATCTTTAAAAACACGCCTTTTAGGTTAAAACGGGAACTTTCTTGTTCGAAGGGGGGGGATAAAGGGCTATCACACTATATGTCCCTTTATCGTCCGGGACTCCTTTTTAAGTTTTATCGGCACGCACATTTTATCTTCTTAGTTTTATCATAGGTATACGTATAATTATAATGATGAACGATAATAGATCGAGTAGGGTGTACATGCATTGAAGACATCTTTGGACATTACAAATTTATATTTTTTATATCTAATGAATGAAAGAGGAACAACACTTGTACACACAAGGCACTAAAATATTAATTTTTTACAATCTAGTTACGATAACTTGTTGTTCGAGTTTTTATTTAATATAACTAGGTCGACGGCAATCAAGCTCACCTGATGGTAAGCGATTACCGTAGCTTATATACTACCAGCAGTTTCTTAGTGCTAAAAAATTTAACGACGCTCCGTTGCCGCGGCGGTCGGAGCACTGGTTTGTTGCTGTTGCGCTGGCGGTTGCGGGTTCGATCCCTGCATATGAGAAACATTTGTATTTGCCATACAGATGTTTGCCGTAGTCTGGGTGTTTGTGCAGTTCTTGTGGGTCTCCCCACTGTGCCTTGAAGAGCTCGTTAAGCCTCGACTTCAGCGTGTTTAACTTCGTCGTAATGGTGTTTGACATGGCGTCTATTAATGAGTAGTGAAAGTGTGTGGTCACCGTGTATTTTAACTACCTTGAATGGCCCTTTCCATACCGGAGATAAGGCTTTACGTAATCTTAGATGATTTTTGAGTAAAACGTAATCGCCAACTTTATATTCAACAGGACGAGTGCGAGTGTCGTAGTATTGCTTGGATGCAGTTTTGGACTTTTGTATAAACTCTAATGCTTTGTCGCGGGTAAATTTTAGTCGATGTTGTAGCATCCTCACATATTCGGGGTAAGTAGCTGTAGATGATTCCTCGTATACCGATGTTGGGATATGCGGTTTATGTCCAAATAATAATTCGTATGGGGAGTAATGAGTAGTTGAATGGACGGCTGTGTTATATGCTAACATGGCTGTATAAACGTACCGAGGCCAGTTGTCCTGGTTGTCATTTATATACGATTTGAGATACTCCTTCAAGGTGGAATGCGATCTTTCTAGAGCGCCTTGGGTTTGTGGATGATATGGCGAGGAAAATAAATGTTTGATTTTTAGGAATTGACACGTTGTTTGGAACAATTCTGCAGTAAAATTTGTCCCTTGATCGGTAAGAATGTGTTTAGGGATGCCAAAGAGAGATACAAAGTGTAAAAGGCAATCGCTTGTCTCTTCGGCGGTGATGCTGCGGATTGGGTATGCTATACTAAATTTGGTTAGGTCGTCCTGCATGGTTAATATGAATTTTAGTTTACCTGTTCCAGATTCAGGAAGAGGTCCTACAATGTCTATGGATAATCTTTCGAATGGGGAAGTAGAGGTAGATGTAATAACCATCGGTGCTCGGTTTATTCTGCGAAGGGCTTTATTAGATTGGCATGATTGACATTTTTTAATATAGGATTCGATATCGGTTCGCATGTTTTTCCAGAAGTATCGCTCTTTAATGCGATTAAGCATCCTGTTGGTTCCAAGATGACCGGCAATAGGTATGTCGTGGTTCTCTTTAAGGATTTTTGGAATTTCGTTCAACGTTGGATATATTATTTGATCGTGATATACGTGAATTCTAATGTTGGTTCCATCAAACAGGTAGCCTAACATATTATAAATTTTTACGAAAGAATGTCTATCGAATGGATTTTTGAAGTCGGATATACATATGTCGTTTTCAGTCGGATAAGTCATCATTATCTCATCTCGTACATATTTTAGGGTTTTGAATATATCTGGGTATGAATGATCATCGAAATAGTGAACCTTCGTGAACGCGAAGAGGTAAGTTTTATTTTCATATTCTAAGGGTAGACAGGTAAACGGACTTCTTTCTAATTTCAGAAATTCGCTACGGATAGGTTCCGGACAGTTATTAATTATTTCTTGGACGTAGGGCATGGACTCGTCCATGTCCACTGAGGTGGGTATTATTATTAGTCTTTGAGTGCTCTTAAGCGGGCTATTATTGTGTTCCATTATTTGTGTATCAAAGGATTTCGTTGGTGATTTTAAGAAGTTGTTATATGTTTGATCGGGTAAAGGTAAGGGTACTTGTGGTTCAACAGGACTTCCTGCCTCATTCGAGGGCATCGGTGATATTTCATTATTTAAAGAAGGTTCGAGATTTTCGGCTACGGGTAATAATAGTTCTTCCAAAGTAATTAAAGATTCGGGTTCTGGATTTAATTCGGGATTTGGTACGGGGTTAGGAATATTAGGTGGAGATGGTACCTGCCAGCTAGTTGACGGTTGGGGATCAGTGATCGAGTTTGGATTTGGTTTATCGGATGTGATTGTTTTTTCAATAGGAATAGTAGGGCTTAAAGGCATGAAATCTAAATTTCTTTCATCCATAGGGCTAAATGTTAATTCACCCCATTCAGTAAAGTCGTTATTGTTCATAGTTGGTTCTGGTAAAGGTATAGGATCGTTAATTACTGGTAACGGGTTCTCGTTGGCCCATTCACTTAGCTCGTTATCGTCAATAGAGAGTTCTGGTAGAAGTGTTGGGTCGCTATTTGATGGTAACGGGTTCTCGGTTTCTGGATATATGGGATTAACGGGATAACGGGATAAAGCATCTGCGGCTGAATTAAGTTTGCCCTTCCTATAGACTATTTCGTAGTCAAACTCTTCGAGCTTGAGACGCCATCTTTGTAATTTACTTGACGGGTCTTTATGATTAAAAAGCCATTTTAACGGGCGATGGTCAGTAACAATTTTGAATCTTTGTCCGTAAAGGTACGGTCTGAAAGTTTTGCATCCGAATAAAATTGCCAGTAATTCCTTCTCTGTAGTACTGTAGTTGCTCTCGCTTTTGTTTAGGGTTCGAGAAGCGTAAGCGATTGGTCGTTCTTGACCATCGGGACCCTGGGAAAGAACCGCTCCGAGGGCATAGTTTGATGCATCGGTTGTGACTGTAAAAGGTTTGGTGAAATCAGGGTAACAAAGAACAGGGGCTGAAACGAGTTTGTTTTTCAGGGTTTCTAATGCTATTTGCTGTTGGTTTTGCCAAACAAAAGGTTGATCTTTCTTGAGGAGAGTGGTTAAAGGCTTAGCAGTTTTCGAGAAATCGGGTATAAACCGTCTATAATAAGATACTAGTCCGAGAAACGATTTTATGTCTTTAGGATTCCGTGGAGTGGGAAATTGAAGGACAGCTTTAATTTTGTCTGGATTCGGTCTGACGCCGTCGGCAGAAATGATATGGCCAAGGTAGGCGACCTCCCGACGTAAGAACTCGCACTTGTCGGGTTGCAACTTAAGGTTAAAGTTTCGCATTCTTTGGAAGATTAGTTCTAAATTTTGTATTTGTGTTCTTAAGTCGTGAGAATAGCAAATGACGTCATCAAGGTATATAAAGCAACGTATACCTTGTAGTCCAGAGAGAGCAGAATTCATCAACCTTTGAAAGGTTGAGGGTGCATTTTTTAAGCCAAAAGGCATGCGGAGAAATTGGAAATGGCCTTCTGGGACTGTGAATGCTGTTTTGGATTTATCGTCTTCATTTAATAAGATCTGATGGAAGCCGGATGCGAGGTCTAATGTGGAGAAGTAAGTGCTTTGGCCAAGTTGGTCGAGAATTTCTGTAATTTGGGGAATTGGATAGGTATCGCCGATTGTAACGTCGTTTAATTTCCTATAATCTATTACAACTCTCCATTTTTGGATATTGGACGCGTCTAACTTTTTGGGTACGACCCATATTGGGGATGACCATGGGGAGTTCGATGGTTCAATGATATTTTGATCTAACATTTTAGTAATTTGGTTACGAACTTCAGTTTTATGTACTTCAGGGAACCGGTAAGTTTTGGTGTGGATTGGAACATCTGTGGTTGTTTTTATATCATGTTTCAATGCATTTGTATATGTTAGGTTCTCGCCCGGGAGATGGAAAATGTCGGAATAATCTGAACATAGTTGCATAAGGGCACCTTTTTCCTCTTCGTTAAGGTGAGAGACGCGTAGCTGTCTTAGAACTTCTTCTGTACGTTTGGTAACATTAGAATAAGCATTAATATGGTTAACGGTTGCGGAATGATATTCGTTGGATTTGTAAGGCTCAATCGGGATCAATTTTAGGTTTAAATTAGACTTTAAAGTAATTTCTTTTTCGGAAGTGTTAACTACGGATAAATTTATTCTATTATTTTTCTTAACTCGAACTATGCAATTGGCTATTAACAATGAGTCGGAAATTTTTTGGTCGAGAACTAATCCTTCTTTTATTTCTGGATTTGAAACGGAGCACTCGATGATTTGCTCAGTTCTAGGAGGGATTAAATAGGCAGGCTCATTGAAGTGTAATTTTAACACTGCCTTCCCGATTTTGAGTATATCTTTATTATAATCTATATTACAATTAAGCGCGTTAAGCATATCTGAACCAATAATGCCGTCGTAGGGTAGATGAATTTTATCAATAACATGAAATTTGTAAGAGACGTTTGATTTGTCTATTTTTAATTTTAATTGAAAATGACCTCGTGTAAGAATAGGATTTTCTGATGAGTCAATTCCCTTAAGTTGGATAGTCTCTTTTATAAGTATAGGATGATTTTTCAGGCATGAATGTTTAATTAAGCTTACAGAGGAACCTGAGTCAACGAGTAGGGAAAGAGGAATATCGGACACTAAGGATTCCACGATTACATGTGGTAGTAGCATAATAGCTGGATCATTAATGATTTCAAAAATATTGGATTTACTATTATTATAGCCACTATGAGTTTGGGGCTGGTTACCCTGTTTGTTAGTGGGCTTAGAAATAGTATTGGATTTAGTATTATTATAGCCACTATGAGTTTGGGGCTGGTTACCCTGTTTGTTAGTGGGCTTAGAAATAGTATTAGCCAGACGGTCATGTAGCGACGCTGGCTTAGAATTATTTTGGATATTAGAAATTTGACTTCCATGTATCGGAGTCAGGGTTTTGTGATTAGAATTGTACGATTTAGGATTAGGATTATGAATAAGGGTATCGGTTTGTATTCGACTGAGTCCCGCACGATACCGGGACGAGACATTTACTCGTTTTTTGAGCTAAAATCTACGGTGTCGTAGCCCTCTGTAAAGCTAGCTGGATTTGTTGGATTACTTGTATCGTCATCGGGGTTATCGGTCACTAAATTAACACGGTGTTGTGTCCTGGAATTATTTGGATTAAATTTAAACCGTTCATTGTTATATTGTCGTTTGCGACATTGTTCTAGTACGTGACCCGATGTCTTGCAGTATCTGCAGAATATATCTGGGGCGCTTGTCGAGGCTTGATTATTATTATTATAATAATAATTATTAGCTGATTTAGAAATTGACTGGTTTGGAATGTTACGATTAGATTTGTAATTTTGTTGATTAATAGAATTTTGATTAAAATTGGGCCTAATATTTCTTGATTTTTCAAATCTCGCACTAGGTTGAGAGTTTTTATATAGAAATTGTTGTATTTTCTCCTCTGAGATGGCTATGTTAATAGCTTCGTTGAGGGTTTTTGGGGATTTGCACCGGATTATGTTCGAGATACGCGGGGTTAGCCCCATTTGGAAGTGGTGCAGTGCTAACTCTTCCATGGCTGCCGTTCTCCCTACCATCTCTCTACTTTTATGGCCATGGGTTATCGATATCTCAGTAAGGAGTTGTGACAAACAGGTCTCAACCCTCAACGCGTATTGGCTAACGGGTTCATTCGAGTGCTGTTTACACTCTTGAAGATCTGTTAGTAAGTGTGCATAGTGTTTCCGCTCGCTAAACTGTGTCTTTAAAAATTCTTTAAGTTGACTCCAATTTGTGAACTCTTTGATTGAGCAGGCTATTTGTGCCTTACCTTGTAATTGGCACAAAATATATTTAAAGACAATATCTTTTTGTACATCTGTTGCTAAGTCGTAAGCATTGCTACAATTTACTAAGAAAGAATTTAGTGTTTCCCTTGCCCCATCGTAGGGTTTTATGAATTTCAAAATTGTGGTTAAATCTAGCTCTACTTTAATGGTAGGAGTGACCTTTTTCCTACTTTGTGACCTAGTGGTCGGACCAGGAGGGTACACATTGTCGTCCTCCGTATCTGCTACTACGGTTTCAGGGTTTTCTAGCTTTGGGCTCTGAGCTCTGCTGTTTGCCATTTTTAATGTATGTAATAATATTTGGTTACAAAATTTATGAAATTGCGTAGATTAAAATAGTATGAGATGTATAAAAGTTTCCTTATATTATAATTAATAATTACTATTATAAACAGTTGATACTTAAAATTAATTGCAATGACCAAATGACAAAATTAGAATTCGACTTACAGGAATGCAGCTAGAGCGATAGCGATGCGTCTTATCATTTCCGTTCGTCCCACGCGTCGTCTCGTCGTCTTGCGTATCGTGTTTCCAAGCCTCCAAGCGTTGCGTCGATCGGTTATACTCTCGGTCACAGGTTCGATGTTATATAATGTATACACTGATGATTTATATTTATAATAGCGAACTTCGAATGGTTGTCACACACTTTTAAAGTCTTTGAAACTCGTTGAACTCGCGCACTTTTAGGATATTTAATCGATATTGACTTTTTATTTAAACTTTTAAGGATAGAGACGTTTTTCCTGGGACCTGTCAGATCCCACCGCTGCCACCAATGTTAGGAGCCTCAACATAAGAGTCTTTTTAAAAAAAACTTATAATGAAATAGTAATATAATTATAATGAAGTAAAAGAACAATTGGATTTTGATGCACACGTCTAGCGCGGATGGATGATGGATTGAGACTGACTGGAGTGGATTAGTATTGACACCTGTTAGATGATAGAAGTGTTGAGTAGGCAGGATGGGAATGCTAAGTAGGGAATAAGGCTAACAGATCGGGGTTGTAACACCTCCCCGGGGTAGAATAAACTTCAGGGGCCTGAAGTTTAGGAAAGACAGGATTACACTTTAACCCTAATGCTTGGGGATGGAATTTCTTCCGAAGAGAGTTTGGCAAGTTTAGTAGGGAAAGAATCTTCTGAGGATTTTGGATTATTAACAGGGTTAATAGGATTAAGGGTAATGTGGTTATCTTGGTTATCTTGGGTTGGTTGGGAGAGATTAGGAAAACGATAGGAAAGACGTTGCGATTTAATACATAAAAATATTTTAAAAGTACAGTAAATACAAATAAGGGTAAACATTAAAATTATAAATATCGAGTAGTGAGTCCCGTATTTTATAATCTGGTGCTGGTTTAAAATCTTATCAGCTTCCCTTGACATAGATTTTAGCTTTAAACTAGTCTCTGAAGTAAAGATATCTAAATCGATATTTTGAAGTTGAATAGGGGGCTCATTACTTATTTCATTTTTGAACTTATCTAAGATACAACAAGGGTCTTTTATTAAATCAAAATTAAGACGAGGAACACTTATATTTAGTTTTAAGCCGCTGAATCTGGGAACTAATTTTGTAGTTTTACAAAACGCCATACAATTTTGTGGTACCTCCAAAATACCAGTACCGACTATATCTAGTTCTACAATCTTCTGGTTAATACAGTCCAAATATACTTTATTGTTCTGAGATTGTATGTAGATCCACTTATTGTCTGAAATAGGCTTCCATAAGTCTAGTGCTCCACTAAGAAAATCGGTTTGACACTGCACGGGTAAAACACTGATAGTCCTTGACATTAACTCACTTTCACAATTCGGATGAGCACTTGTGGAAAAAACACTCATTATGTTGCAGATGTAGTCGTTTGCGTTAATCGCTTGGCAATCCGTAAGTGAATCGAGATTACAATATTCTGTCTTATCTTTGGTCATTGCGATAAACTTATTACTAGGTCTTATAAGGCTAAAAGTACTAGGGTTTACATCATCATGTGGAGTGGGCAATGCTATATTATGAAATAATTCATATTCTCGTGGGGAAACTAATGGTAATCTTAATACAAATATTATCTTATCATTTAAACTATAACAAGTTATACTAGATACATTTAGTAGCAAATGAATATTCCTTAATTCTAAACTTATTGGTAGTTTAACATTACTTGGTAAGTACCTATAATTATCGACAAGCTCTTTATACAATTGTTTCGGAGGTAATATAGCGGGATGCAAAGTATTGCGACTGCTGAACAAGATAGCATTTGTTATATCCTCCATTTGAAATGATAATGTAAGCAAGGATGCTTCTAAACTAGTCAAGATTGAATCTATATTTGATTTGTAATTTAGTTCAATAGAAATCTTAGAGATATTTTTAAGTTTTAAGGAGAGGTTGTTAACGGCTTCGTCAAGGCTAGCTTCATTGATTTTTATCTTATGGAGTGTTTCGTTGAATTTGGACAAGGTTGTAGTTGTGACTAAAATACTTTCCTTTATCAATGAACTTAGTCTTTTTTCGTTGTCTTGGACATTTTGTATTGCGTTATCATATTTAATTGCGTCGTCTTCGTCTAAAGTTCCAAATATAGTTTTAGATAAAGTTCCTACGGCACCTATCCAGGCTCTCTTAAATCTTTTACTACCAATTAAATGTGAAATAGAGGAATATGCTGAGACGATATCGTTGTACTTTACACTAAGTGGTTCTAAAGTATTATGACATTCTAGGTTTATCATTGTTTCCATCTGGATCTGATTACATAAAAATCGTACTGTACCTAAGATAGAATTAATATTTTCTATGCGCTTCTAGCTGCAGCATCGCACCGACATCACCACGGGAACATAACGCTACTTGAGAGCAATGTTATTTAGTACATTTATGTAAGTTTGAAATGTGTCCCCAGTTAGGCTGTTACACAAGCAAGATACATTCGGCTGTGCTCTTCCTCAATAAGGTAACTAATAACAGGTACATTTTATCTCGATATTTTGCTGGTAAAATATTTATTTCCTTTTCATGCTAGAAGTTGCCTGGAACAGATCGCTCTTTTAGCGATAAGGCCGCCTTTTGTACATGTTTATATTTTCCAGAGCCAGCGCAGCCCGGCTCTCATGGATCACGTTTACCGGAATGCACCAGCAACCGAGCAAGCTCCAGGGAGCCAGCACAACCCACCCCGTCCCTCCTGAATCGGTCGTTAGCCACAGATTAAGTATTAGTTACTACGTAAGTCGTTAGCCGCGACGGGCAGCAGTACCGCGACTGCGACACTGCTGCCCGTCGCGTTGCCCAGAGTTCACCACGAGGAGGTGACCAACTTGCACCCCTGCTTAAACTAACCCTGAGTTAAGAGAGAAAAATATTTATTTGAATCATTACATAAACCAATATAGGAAACGTCGTAGGCGGTAACAATATCTAGACGGCCAACATTAATCTTAAGTTTCCCGATTGGATCAAAGTAAATGCCTGGGCTAGACTTGACTGGATGGGTATACTCTTGAAGAGCATGAGCCATCATGCTGTAAAGAGAGATAAAGTTTGTAAATATTATTATAGAGTAAAATGATCTTAATTATATTAATTTAATTTTCAGGATTAGATGTACCCTCGACTTCAGCGTGTTTAACTTCGTCGTAATGGTGTTTGACATGGCGTCTATTAATGAGTAGTGAAAGTGTGTGGTCACCGTGTATTTTAACTACCTTGAATGGCCCTTTCCATACCGGGGATAAGGCTTTACGTAATCTTAGATGATTTTTGAGTAAAACGTAATCGCCAACTTTATATTCAACAGGACGAGTGCGAGTGTCGTAGTATTGCTTGGATGCAGTTTTGGACTTTTGTATAAACTCTAATGCTTTGTCGCGGGTAAATTTTAGTCGATGTTGTAGCATCCTCACATATTCGGGGTAAGTAGCTGTAGATGATTCCTCGTATACCGATGTTGGGATATGCGGTTTATGTCCAAATAATAATTCGTATGGGGAGTAATGAGTAGTTGAATGGACGGCTGTATTATATGCTAACATAGCTGTATAAACGTACCGAGGCCAGTTGTCCTGGTTGTCATTTATATACGATTTGAGATACTCCTTCAAGGTGGAATGCGATCTTTCTAGAGCGCCTTGGGTTTGTGGATGATATGGCGAGGAAAATAAATGTTTGATTTTTAGGAATTGACACGTTGTTTGGAACAATTCTGCAGTAAAATTTGTCCCTTGATCGGTAAGAATGTGTTTAGGGATGCCAAAGAGAGATACAAAGTGTAAAAGGCAATCGCTTGTCTCTTCGGCGGTGATGCTGCGGATTGGGTATGCTATACTAAATTTGGTTAGGTCGTCCTGCATGGTTAATATGAATTTTAGTTTACCTGTTCCAGATTCAGGAAGAGGTCCTACAATGTCTATGGATAATCTTTCGAATGGGGAAGTAGAGGTAGATGTAATAACCATCGGTGCTCGGTTTATTCTGCGAAGGGCTTTATTAGATTGGCATGATTGACATTTTTTAATATAGGATTCGATATCGGTTCGCATGTTTTTCCAGAAGTATCGCTCTTTAATGCGATTAAGCATCCTGTTGGTTCCAAGATGACCGGCAATAGGTATGTCGTGGTTCTCTTTAAGGATTTTTGGAATTTCGTTCAACGTTGGATATATTATTTGATCGTGATATACGTGAATTCTAATGTTGGTTCCATCAAACAGGTAGCCTAACATATTATAAATTTTTACGAAAGAATGTCTATCGAATGGATTTTTGAAGTCGGATATACATATGTCGTTTTCAGTCGGATAAGTCATCATTATCTCATCTCGTATATATTTTAGGGTTTTGAATATATCTGGGTATGAATGATCATCGAAATAGTGAACCTTCGTGAACGCGAAGAGGTAAGTTTTATTTTCATATTCTAAGGGTAGACAGGTAAACGGACTTCTTTCTAATTTCAGAAATTCGCTACGGATAGGTTCCGGACAGTTATTAATTATTTCTTGGACGTAGGGCATGGACTCGTCCATGTCCACTGAGGTGGGTATTATTATTAGTCTTTGAGTGCTCTTAAGCGGGCTATTATTGTGTTCCATTATTTGTGTATCAAAGGATTTCGTTGGTGATTTTAAGAAGTTGTTATATGTTTGATCGGGTAAAGGTAAGGATACTTGTGGTTCAACAGGACTTCCTGCCTCATTCGAGGGCATCGGTGATATTTCATTATTTAAAGAAGGTTCGAGATTTTCGGCTACGGGTAATAATAGTTCTTCCAAAGTAATTAAAGATTCGGGTTCTGGATTTAATTCGGGATTTGGTACAGGGTTAGGAATATTAGGTGGAGATGGTACCTGCCAGCTAGTTGACGGTTGGGGATCAGTGATCGAGTTTGGATTTGGTTTATCGGATGTGATTGTTTTTTCAATAGGAATAGTAGGGGTTAAAGGCATGAAATCTAAATTTCTTTCATCCATAGGGCTAAATGTTAATTCACCCCATTCAGTAAAGTCGTTATTGTTCATAGTTGGTTCTGGTAAAGGTATAGGATCGTTAATTACTGGTAACGGGTTCTCGTTGGCCCATTCACTTAGCTCGTTATCGTCAAAAGAGAGTTCTGGTAGAAGTGTTGGGTCGCTATTTGATGGTAACGGGTTCTCGGTTTCTGGATATATGGGATTAACGGGATAACGGGATAAAGCATCTGCGGCTGAATTAAGTTTGCCCTTCCTATAGACTATTTCGTAGTCAAACTCTTCGAGCTTGAGACGCCATCTTTGTAATTTACTTGACGGGTCTTTATGATTAAAAAGCCATTTTAACGGGCGATGGTCAGTAACAATTTTGAATCTTTGACCGTAAAGGTACGGTCTGAAAGTTTTGCATCCGAATAAAATTGCCAGTAATTCCTTCTCTGTAGTACTGTAGTTGCTCTCGCTTTTGTTTAGGGTTCGAGAAGCGTAAGCGATTGGTCGTTCTTGACCATCGGGACCCTGGGAAAGAACCGCTCCGAGGGCATAGTTTGATGCATCGGTTGTGACTGTAAAAGGTTTGGTGAAATCAGGGTAACAAAGAACAGGGGCTGAAACGAGTTTATTTTTCAGGGTTTCTAATGCTATTTGCTGTTGGTTTTGCCAAACAAAAGGTTGATCTTTCTTAAGGAGAGTGGTTAAAGGCTTAGCAGTTTTCGAGAAATCGGGTATAAACCGTCTATAATAAGATACTAGTCCGAGAAACGATTTTATGTCTTTAGGATTCCGTGGAGTGGGAAATTGAAGGACAGCTTTAATTTTGTCTGGATTCGGTCTGACGCCGTCGGCAGAAATGATATGGCCAAGGTAGGCGACCTCCCGACGTAAGAACTCGCACTTGTCGGGTTGCAACTTAAGGTTGAAGTTTCGCATTCTTTGGAAGATTAGTTCTAAATTTTGTATTTGTGTTCTTAAGTCGTGAGAATAGCAAATGACGTCATCAAGGTATATAAAGCAACGTATACCTTGTAGTCCAGAGAGAGCAGAATTCATCAACCTTTGAAAGGTTGAGGGTGCATTTTTTAAGCCAAAAGGCATGCGGAGAAATTGGAAATGGCCTTCTGGGACAGTGAATGCTGTTTTGGATTTATCGTCTTCATTTAATAAGATCTGATGGAAGCCGGATGCGAGGTCTAATGTGGAGAAGTAAGTGCTTTGGCCAAGTTGGTCGAGAATTTCTGTAATTTGGGGAATTGGATAGGTATCGCCGATTGTAACGTCGTTTAATTTCCTATAATCTATTACAACTCTCCATTTTTGGATATTGGACGCGTCTAACTTTTTGGGTACGACCCATATTGGGGATGACCATGGGGAGTTCGATGGTTCAATGATATTTTGATCTAACATTTTAGTAATTTGGTTACGAACTTCAGTTTTATGTACTTCAGGGAACCGGTAAGTTTTGGTGTGGATTGGAACATCTGTGGTTGTTTTTATATCATGTTTCAATGCATTTGTATATGTTAGGTTCTCGCCCGGGAGATGGAAAATGTCGGAATAATCTGAACATAGTTGCATAAGGGCACTTTTTTCCTCTTCGTTAAGGTGAGAGACGCGTAGCTGTCTTAGAACTTCTTCTGTACGTTTGGTAACATTAGAATAAGCATTAATATGGTTAACGGTTGCGGAATAATATTCGTTGGATTTGCAAGGCTCAATCGGGATCAATTTTAAGTTTAAATTAGACTTTAAAGTAATTTCCTTTTCGGAAGTGTTGACTACGGATAAATTTATTCTATTATTTTCCTTAACCCGAACTACGCAATTGGCTATTAATAATGAATCGGAGATTTTTTGGTCGAGAACTAATCCTTCTTTTATTTCCGGATTTGAAACGGAGCACTCGATAATTTGCTCAGTTCTAGGAGGGATTAAATAGGCAGGCTCATTGAAGTGTAATTTTAACACTGCCTTCCCGATTTTGAGTATATCTTTATTATAATCTATATTACAATTAAGCGCGTTAAGCATATCTGAACCAATAATGCCGTCGTAGGGTAGATGAATTTTATCAATAACATGAAATTTGTAAGAGACGTTTGATTTGTCTATTTTTAATTTTAATTGAAAATGACCTCGTGTAAGAATAGGATTTTCTGATGAGTCAATTCCCTTAAGTTGGATAGTCTCTTTTATAAGTATAGGATGATTTTTCAGGCATGAATGTTTAATTAAGCTTACAGAGGAACCTGAGTCAACGAGTAGGGAAAGAGGAACATCGGATACTAAGGATTCCACGATTACATGTGGTAGGAGCATAATAGCTGGATCATTAATGATTTCAAAAATATTGGATTTACTATTATTATAGCCACTATGAGGTTGGGGCTGGTTACCCTGTTTGTTAGTGGGCTTGGAAATAGTATTGGATTTAGTATTATTATAGCCACTATGAGTTTGGGGCTGGTTACCCTGTTTGTTAGTGGGCTTAGAAATAGTATTAGCCAGACGGTCATGTAGCGAAGCTGGCTTAGAATTATTTTGGATATTAGAAATTTGACTTCCATGTATCGGAGTCAGGGTTTTGTGATTAGAATTGTACGATTTAGGATTAGGATTATGAATAAGGGTATCGGTTTGTATTCGACTGAGTCCCGCACGATACCGGGACGAGACATTTACTCGTTTTTTGAGCTAAAATCTACGGTGTCATAGCCCTCTGTAAGGCTAGCTGGATTCGTTGGATTACTTGTACCTTCATCGGGGTTATCGGTCACTAAATTAACACGGTGTTGTGTCCTAGAATTATTTGGATTAAACTTAAACCGTTCATTGTTATATTGTCGTTTGCGACATTGTTCTAATACGTGACCCGGTGTCTTGCAGTATCTGCAGAATATATCTGGGGCGCTTGTCGAGGCTTGATTATTATTATTATAATAATAATTATTAGCTGATTTAGAAATTGACTGGTTTGGAATGTTACGATTAGATTTGTGATTTTGTTGATTAATAGAATTTTGATTAAAATTGGGCCTAATATTTCTTGATTTTTCAAATCTCGCGCTAGGTTGAGAGTTTTTATACAGGAATTGTTGTATTTTCTCCTCTGAGATGGCTATGTTAATAGCTTCGTTGAGGGTTTTTGGGGATTTGCACCGGATTATGTTCGAGATACGCGGGGTTAGCCCCATTTGGAAGTGGTGCAGTGCTAACTCTTCCATGGCTGCCGTTCTCCCTACCATCTCTCTACTTTTGTGGCCATGGGTTATCGATATCTCAGTAAGGAGTTGTGACAAACAGGTCTCAATCCTCAACGCGTATTGGCTAACGGGTTCATTCGAGTGCTGTTTACACTCTTGAAGATCTGTTAGTAAGTGTGCGTAGTGTTTCCGCTCGCTAAACTGTGTCTTTAAAAATTCTTTAAGTTGACTCCAATTTGTGAATTCTTTAATTGAGCAGGCTATTTGTGCCTTACCCTGTAGTTGGCACAAAATATATTTAAAGACAATATCTTTTTGTACATCTGTTGCTAAGTCGTAGGCATTGCTACAATTTACTAAGAAAGAATTTAGTGTTTCCCTTGCCCCATCGTAGGGTTTTATGAATTTCAAAATTGTGGTTAAATCTAGCTCTACTTTAATGGTAGGAGTGACCTTTTTCCTACTTTGTGACCTAGTGGTCGGACCAGGAGGGTACACATTGTCGTCCTCCGTATCTGCTACTACGGTTTCAGGGTTTTCTAGCTTTGGGCTCTGAGCTCTGCTGTTTGACATTTTTAATGTATGTAATAATATTTGGTTACAAAATTTATGAAATTGCGTAGATTAAAATAGTATGAGATGTATAAAAGTTTCCTTATATTATAATTAATAATTACTATTATAAACAGTTGATACTTAAAATTAATTGCAATGACCAAATGACAAAATTAGAATTCGACTTACAGGAATGCAGCTAGAGCGATAGCGATGCGTCTTATCATTTCCGTTCGTCCCACGCGTCGTCTCGTCGTCTTGCGTATCGTGTTTCCAAGCCTCCAAGCGTTGCGTCGATCGGTTATACTCTCGGTCACAGGTTCGATGTTATATAATGTATACACTGATGATTTATATTTATAATAGCGAACTTCGAATGGTTGTCACACACTTTTAAAGTCTTTGAAACTCGTTGAACTCGCGCACTTTTAGGATATTTAATCGATATTGACTTTTTATTTAAACTTTTAAGGATAGAGACGTTTTTCCTGGGACCTGTCAGATCCCTTTTCCGCTGCCACCAATGTTAGGAGCCTCAACATAAGAGTCTTTTTAAAAAAAACTTATAATGAAATAGTAATATAATTATAATGAAGTAAAAGAACAATTGGATTTTGATGCACACGTCTAGCGCGGATGGATGATGGATTGAGACTGACTGGAGTGGATTAGTATTGACACCTGTTAGATGATAGAAGTGTTGAGTAGGCAGGATGGGAATGCTAAGTAGGGAATAAGGCTAACAGATCGGGGTTGTAACACCTCCCCGGGGTAGAATAAACTTCAGGGGCCTGAAGTTTAGGAAAGACAGGATTACACTTTAACCCTAATGCTTGGGGATGGAATTTCTTCCGAAGAGAGTTTCGAGAGTTTTCGTTAATCAAAAAGTCGAGTTTGTTATTATTTTGCTTATGTTTTGGAATACCAATAATTATGCAGTAATCTGTCAAAAATACTTTTTAATTAGCTAGTAAAATGTGAGTATTGAAGACTTTCAATGAATAGGGGATCAGACAGTAATCAGATTAAGATCTATCCAGTGGCGTAGCGTGGTTGTTGGCCGCCCGGGGCGGAAGAAAATTTTGCCGCCCTTATTTAGGTATTTCAATTTAATGTATACTATACATTACATACATTATTATAGATAACTTTTCGGCAAGAACAGTCAGCATTATTTTACATTGTACAGGTTATATTTTAAACAAAAAAGCTTATAAAGCTTTCCCTTGCACCCTGTATGTAATAGAAGCCATTCTCGCTGATTGTTCTTGACAGAGTGGTCGTGGTTGATGACGATTTATTGGCTAAAGCAGCCCCCGCAATACGCCTCCACTTGATGTGGTTTTCAGCGTCTCGAGAACTCTGGACTATGGAGGTCTGTGTTGCAGCTTTGATGAGGTCTGCTTGTCCAACGCGTAGGTGATCGACCGCGTGACCGCTTGTCCTCTTCCTGCCCCTGGACAACGAGTCGCGCCATGGATTGTTCGTTTCGAACAAAGTGTCCGAAACATTTGTCGACGATAATCTCTGCTTGATATTTAATTCCTTCAGGATCGAAATGTTGGTCCTAAACGCTGCCCAAGGGATCCACAGCAGCCGCCGCCAGCACCACATCTCGAGTGCATCAATTTTGCGTCGGTCTTTGAGTCTAACAAAATAAAAATAAAACAAAATATCAGGAAGACTAAGCTTCTCATCAGGCGGACTTTCGTGACTTTGGTGATATTATGGTTGCACCAGAATCTTTTCAACTTGTCAACGGCAGATCGTGTAATAGCACATCTCCTTCGAATCTCGTCTTCGCATCCTCCGGTGCTTGTGATAGTGGAACCGAGGTACACATAAGATTGAACAACCTCACAGTTGCCAATCATAGAGATTTCAGGATGGCTTAGTTCAGCTCGATCCACTATCATCATCTTGGTCTTGTCTCTGTTGACCAGCGTAAGTCCGAAGAAGAGGCTTGTTGTCTCGAGAAGTGTCAGCAGGTGTTCCATGTCCTCTTTTTTTTGAGTACGAAAAGAGTATAGTATCATCGGCATACCTTAAGTTAGATATCTTTCTACCTCCCACTGAAATTCCCTTGTCCCCTTGTTCCAGAACGATTCTCATAACACACTCCGTATAGATGTTGAACAGGAGTGGAGAGTGAATGCACCCCTGACGAACGCCAGCTGGTGTATGAAAACTTTCCGAGTCAACGTCGTCTATTCTAACAGTCGCAGTTCAATTCTCGTAAAGTCAGCGTATGAGACGAACCATGTGGATAGGTACTCCCATTCGAATGAGTACGTCCCATAATATATGCCATTTCACGGTGTCGAAGGCCTTGCGAAAGTCAACAAAACCGATATAGAGTGGGATGTTAAACTCTAGACTTTTCGATTATTTGTCTCAGGGGAGCCCATAATGCTAAATGTGTAGTCACTCTCACCTTTTGAAGACCTATTGGATCATGAATATTAGATGCTAAAAAGAAAAAAAACTTCATATGATGTTTACTCTTTTAGTGGTGGGGGGAGCATGTACGGATTTTCAAAAATGTAAAAAAAGAGCTAAAAATAATTCTCGAGCGCGTCAGATTTTGATAGCACATATGACTATACAAAATATAGACCTTATTGTAGACTTACAAACTTCTGTTTACAGAGAGATATTAATCTGCTGGATTGCTCGGTGTGGAAAGCTGTATAAAGAGATAGACATTTAAAAAAAAAATTCTATGGCGTGGCAGTAATTGAAGTGTTAATTGAGTCCTAAAAAGTATCCTATTATAAAAACTGACGATTTGGACGTGACCAAAAATACCCAGTTGATTTTTGAAAATGCAAAAAAAAAATCGTTGCAACAAAATACTCAAGCGCATCAGATTTTTATACAGACGTTTCAACTCGATATACCTACTAGTGGTACCCACCCTTAATTAGACAATTTTTGATGTGAAACTTCTTTAGGCGAATGACGCGTAAAATTTGAGCGACTGGTAATGTGGCAGCGTCAGGGACGGTCAGTACTTGGGTGGGTGACCACCCGGGAACACCGCGTGACGTTGGCTTTTTCTTTTTTTTCAATTAGTTTTTTTTTGTATTTTTAATTCGTTTTTCTTCAATTAGTTTTTTTTAATTAGTTTGACAAAGAAGTTTCACTTCTTACAAGAGTACTTTGTACGCATGCAATTTTTTTTTCAATTTTCTTTTTGTTGTTAATTTTTTCATGTAGGTACAATTAAAAAAAAAACTCATCAGAAAAAATTTAATTATATTATAAAATATATACATTTAAAGAGAGACGTGGAGCGGGAAATACATAATATTCGGTAGTTGTACGTATTGCACTCTATTGATAATTTTAGATAGAGAAATCGGTAGAATATATTAATTCTATAATTTTTAAGTAATTTTCTTTAAAATAAAAAAAAAAAAAATTAACTGCGCTCGAATATTTCGAGGGAAACATTTTTTTTTGCAACTTTGTGACTCGCTTAATTTTTTACGTCACGTTCAAATCGTCAGATTATTAAAGTAATTTTGTTTTCTGCATGTAATTAACTTATTTTGTTCAAATCTGACGCGCCCCACTTGTTTTGTAGATCGATTTTTTTTGCTACTAATCTGACCGACTGCTCTGAACGCACACCACTATTTTGAGGTATCAAGACTGGGTAAAAGTATCTAACAGGGTACAAGGATTCTCCTCTCATATTAAACTGATGCGCTGGAGTCACATCAGAAATCCCCGCTTGGGCTCCCCTATGATAAGAATTAGTATCTGCTCTCTTGTTCCTCGACCCTTGACAAATCCTGCTTGCTCGATAGCTATTTCGGAATTCAGAAAAGCTTGCAGTCTGGTATTGATGACATTTTTAGTCATAAACCGGGAATTCCCACAAATATAGACATTGCCAGTCGCTACAAAATATCATTCAAAGAAAAGGGATTCCCCGAATTTGAAACAAAATAAGTAATTACCATGCTCCTTTCAATCGGTCTGAATTTGTAGTTGCGATAAAAATAATTTATAATGGTTCAAATATTTACAAAATATTTTTATTATTTAAGTTTCGTTAAATTTTGCCGCCCCGTAAAAAGTGCCGCCCGGGGCGGGCCGCCCCCACCGCCCCCCATACGCTACGCCACTGGATCTATCATGTATAAATATACTGTCCTATATTTATTAATTGAATAATAATTCAATATTATCTCATTTAAATATTTTTAAATGAAGAAATAAAATGTTATCTACAATATTTTTAATCTACAGTGCGTGACGTCATTTGTAGGATCAAGATTTGGCCGCGTTCCACTAAGCGAAATATTCACTCACAACTAGAGCCCCCTAAACTATTTTGTATAATACTGTTATTAATCAAATGGAAAATGTTCAGCGACGGCCCTGTTCGCGCACTGTGGACGCGCGCTGCAGAGGCGGAGGAAACGGCGCGAGTGGCGTCACCTCGTCAGCAAGGTGAAGGTGGAGCGCGACCCGGCGGACAGCGACCCCGCGCTGCGGGCGCGCCTGGAGGAGAACCGGCGCGACGCCGCGAGGAAGGAGGCGGAGCTGCTTGAGCGGTAGGCCGCTGATACTCATGAACCACATAACTTATTTAGGGGGCGTTCAAGTATTACGTAACGCAAATTTTGAAGATTTTTGACCCCCCTCTCCCCCATGTAACGCGCCGTAACGTATTCCTGTACCACTGACCATTTTTACCACATTTTTAAAGGTACAGGAAAACGTTACGGCGCGTTACATGGGGGGAGGGGGGGGGGGGTCAAAAATCTTCAAAATTTGCGTTACGTAATACTTGAACGCCCCCTAACGCCTCCGGCCTACATTCCTATGCGACTTACTATCCTCTTTATACATAGAGAAATGTCAACGCCCAGGAGTGGGATATAACAATATGCTGAATCGATCAGTCTAGCCTAGTTTCAATTCAAGTGGATTTCGTTCTGAAACAAAATCTAGACCCAAAATACGAGTTTTTAATTTAATTAATTCCCAATTACCAAATCTGTGTCAATCGTTTTTTTTTTAATCTAAAATACTGGTTAACGAGCCAACGGTTGCGGGTTTGATCTCCGCAAATGATAAATATTATTCACCTTTTATTTTGAGTGCAAGGCATTTATTTAAATACTCTTTAAATATATGTTTTACTCTATACTGTGTATCAAAAATAATTATAGAAATCTACCAAGATAATATTTTTTATTTATAGTTTTCATCGATTTCCAGGTTTACAATGATGCAGAATGCGCCGTCACAAAAAGCGGCCGTATCTAATCAAGAAGCAAATGCTATTGAAAGTTCTAATGAATCCGATATTGATAGCTCATCTGATGAGTTTAGTACTAAAGATGAAACAGATGTTGACTTACCGTCAAAAACCTCTAACTCTAGCAATAATAATAATGGTATCGATGCTGGTGAAGTTAACTCTCAAGTTGCTGTAGTTAAAATAAAAAAAGAATTCAGTCTGTATTCAAAATCAGATATGGGACAACTACTGGAAGAGCTTGGTGACAACTATACAACGAGTATAATGGATATTGAGGATTCACACACTTCACATATAGTTATTGAAATATCAGACAGTTCTGATGAGGATTCCGATAATTAGTTGTTTTTTATACTTTTTTGTAAAAAAATATATATAATTATGATTATGTTAATCTTGTTCTTTTTAAATTTGTTTACCCAAAGAAATAGTTCATTGTGGAATATAAATAAAGTACTTAACTTTATTTTTCTTTCCATTAGATTTTATTTGTAGACTAGAACATTCTGGTTGGGTTTAATTTAATTTACTACAGTAATTAATGATTTTTAGTATATTACGAATGTGGTACAGCTGAAATATTAAGTCATAAATAATTTGTCAATCACGGCAACTTTCAAGAGTGAAACGTAACGTTACTGAAACTGTCACCCGCACCATGCTACAGCGCACGAAGTATACACTTTGAAGGGTTGGCAAAGCCCTTATATCTTTAAAACCACGCCCTTTAGGTTAAAACGGAAACTTTCTTGTTCGAGGGGGGATAAAGGGCTATCATACTATATATAAGTCCCATTATCTTGCCGGGACTCCTTTTTAAGTTTTATCGGTACGCACATTTTATCAACTTAGTTATATAGTGAGCTTTTTTGTAGATCTTTTTTAGTCCTATAATTCAGTCGTACATCATTTTGTCCATTTAAGTAGCGCACGCGAAGGAAAGAAATAATTGAGACGATTTTTTACACCTTGGTGAACATAACCCGTTTTTTTTTTTGCACATGTCTAAGTTTTTAAGAAATAAAATATAGCCTATGTTACTTCCTAATAATGTAGCTTTCTATTAGTGCAAAAATCATTAAAATCGGTCCAGTACACTTTTGGAGCCTATTCAATACAAACAAACAAAAAAAATCTTTCCTCTTTATAATATTAGTGTAGACAAATCTAATTTTAGACTTTATTGAAATTGGAATTTTAAATTTCGCGCCATTACTACACATACTGTAATTGCTCGCAGCGCTTTTCGAAGAAGTTCAAATACTCGACAACAGATGGCGCCACTATTGAAGGTGTGGAAAAGCCCTTATATCTTTAAAAACACGCCTTTTAGGTTAAAACGGGAACTTTCTTGTTCGAAGGGGGGGGATAAAGGGCTATCACACTATATGTCCCTTTATCGTCCGGGACTCCTTTTTAAGTTTTATCGGCACGCACATTTTATCTTCTTAGTTTTATCATAGGTATACGTATAATTATAATGATGAACGATAATAGATCGAGTAGGGTGTACATGCATTGAAGACATCTTTGGACATTACAAATTTATATTTTTTATATCTAATGAATGAAAGAGGAACAACACTTGTACACACAAGGCACTAAAATATTAATTTTTTACAATCTAGTTACGATAACTTGTTGTTCGAGTTTTTATTTAATATAACTAGGTCGACGGCAATCAAGCTCACCTGATGGTAAGCGATTACCGTAGCTTATATACTACCAGCAGTTTCTTAGTGCTAAAAAATTTAACGACGCTCCGTTGCCGCGGCGGTCGGAGCACTGGTTTGTTGCTGTTGCGCTGGCGGTTGCGGGTTCGATCCCTGCATATGAGAAACATTTGTATTTGCCATACAGATGTTTGCCGTAGTCTGGGTGTTTGTGCAGTTCTTGTGGGTCTCCCCACTGTGCCTTGAAGAGCTCGTTAAGCCGTTGTAGTGTGTAATAAGCGTATGTATCTGTGTGTGTGTGTACCATTCTATATATATTTCATAAATGTTTAATAAAGCATTAGTATTGTATCATCGCTCGGTTGTATTAATACTCGCATCCCTACATGGCGACCCATGCCAGCCGCGGATACATGGCCGCGCGTATATAATATTATATACATAGGTATATACTCGTAATAGACGCGCCAGAAATTATAAAGAATATTTCATTATGAAGAAAAAGAAGAAAATTGTCAGATCTTATTTTAAAAAAAATGGGACCACATGACATGCAAGTCCTTTCAATTAAAAGAAAATTGATCGAAATCGGTCCACCCAGTCAAAAGTTCTGAGCTAACATACATAAAAAAAAAGAAAAAAAAAATAGTCGAATTGAGAACCTCCTCCTTTTTTGGAAGTCTGTTAAAAAGTACTTTGATTGGTGATTTTAATGATTCTGCTACCGTTATCATCGTAGCATAGCATACTCTCGTTTAATAAGCAGTGGCATCGATAATGCCCAAGCCCATCGGATATTTATAGTGAAGGAATAAATTCCACTGCTCTAATAAGTTTATAAATTTTGTTTTTTAATGATACTGTACGAGGTATGTCGATTAGCAGATTCGCTTCAGTACCATTCAAATCAAAAGATAAGAGACACAGGTTAAGTGACCCCGTATTGTGTGAGCGAAACCGCAATATGTTTATACGCGAGCGACAGACAAAAGATTAAAAGCACCAATCAAAGAACTTTTTTACATGTGACTACTGAGGGGTCGGTGTACGAATTTCTTTCTATTCCGCGACCGCAGTATAAGAGCTTCTCTGAGGTAGGGCACAACAGGAAATTTCCTGCTCAAAATATGGAGCAGCCCGACTGGGGTAGTACCTCGACCTTACAGAAGATCACAGCTAAATAATACTGCTTTCAAGCAGATTTTGTTCCTGTTGGTGAGTAAGGTGACCAGAGCTCCTGGAGGGGATTGGGGATAGGGTCGGCAACGCGCTTGCGATGCTTCTGGTATTGCAGGCGTCTATAGGCTACGGTAATCGCTTACCATCAGGTGAGCCGTACGCTTGTTTGTCGAATTAGTAACATTAAAAAAAAGAGCTAGGGATGTAGGATGAGCTAGGATGAGAGCAGAGAACACGTCCTCATAAAAATTATGTGTTAGCTGAGCAGGCATCGCTTCATTTCATTCATGTAAAAAATCTCAAACCTCATAAAAACATGAACAAACACAGACCAAATTGTCATAGATCTCCCAACTCGATAAGAGACTTTGTCTGGTCTGCATTTGTCCATGTTTTTAAGATTTCTCGATGGTATTATAACTAGGGTACCTTCCATTTCCAACACTGAAAAAGTTTTATCAGAGTTTTACAGGTAAACATTTTGGCTCCTCTCGGGCGACACACGCCATACACAAACCCATGTCGCCCATACGGCGCCACCCGTACCGAATCGGTTAACCGACTTCCAAAAGAGCAGGATTCTCAATTAGTTGTATTTTTTTATGTACGTCAATTTCGATATTTTTCTTTTGAAGACAGAAATTTTTACGTGTTTGTCTTCGTAGTGTTTTCTTTAGTCAATCAAAATGAACTGTATTTTTAAAATTTTTGATAACCTAATTCTGTCTACAGTAGGGTAGTCGTACTTATGTGGTATAATAAACCAAAAGGGGTTAATAAAAAAATAACTTAAAAATTAAAAAAATAAGAATCA
Organism: Melitaea athalia; assembly: GCA_905220545.2. Lineage (NCBI taxonomy): Eukaryota > Metazoa > Arthropoda > Insecta > Lepidoptera > Nymphalidae > Melitaea > Melitaea athalia. The sequence goes on from HG992193.1 coordinate 4,267,055, forward strand.
CAAGTCACGATATTTCGTTTTGTACAGATTTTAATTCGACACTTTTAAATAGTTACTGCAATTCACATATATTTATTAATTAGCTGATGCTATTTAATTCGGTAATGTTTGCACATTGACAAAATAATATACGTAAAAAATTGCACAAATGTTGAATATTGAATTTTTTAAATATTACTAACATCCTTTTATTCAATTCTTACGTATATACAAATTCATCATTTAATATCATCGCACAGATTACGATCCAACCCTTGCCCGTAAAAAAGTAAATAATTGCTTAATAGTTACTTACATCGTAAACTTGACGTTTCGCTTCACCAAGCTACTTGAGAATTTGCTTCTATCATAAAGCGATTCAACGCTGGTTCCGAGACGGATAATTTTACAACACAAATAAGAGTGTTAACATTGGTATTATTTCACTATCGAACTAGTAGCGGCGGCTTTAAGGTTTTCATTATGTCCATAAAAGAAAAATATCCTCGTTACTAAAGTATTTTATTTTACATCTGCGGATGTCTTTACAAATACTTTAGTTCTGTTTATAAATAAAAAAACTTGATTACAAGCTGCTAAGTATAAAAACTTTACCAACAACAACGATTATGCAATTTCGAAAATAATGTACATTTCAAACTGAGAACATAAAAATCGTTACTCATTCAAGTCGTAAGACAGTAAGATTTTTAAATTTTTACAAATTGCGATGTATGAATAAAAAAATATTATTTTTTTCTATAGGGCCTTACCTTACATTCTTACATAGTATAAGTATATCATATCGTCTTTGACAATTTGATGTTAATAAAATGTTAATTTAAAGGATATACAAGTGCATAGTACCCTACGGAACTATACCTACGCGTTAGTGAGCCATTCGGTAACATACTTCATATGTTCAAATCAAAGAGAGCAAGGAAAGGCCTCGAGCATTTACTCGTCTAGTGCTAAGTTTATATAAGAATAATCAACTATTTTATCTAAAAAATGCATTTCAGTCTTGACTGAAAATATTGGATTTTCAAGTGACAGTGGTCAGTCTTTGTCACCGATCGGCTCCGACACTTGGCTAATTTTGTGAAATGTGTATGGAAACGACTCCGAAAGGAGGCAATTTGAACAGATGAGTGTTACTCGGAAGGGTCGCTCACGAGGACAGATCAATCACACACCACATTCAAGAATTTCTCTTTATTTCTATTTTTTTGTATTTTTTTTTAAATTTTTTTCATCGGTTCTGTTATACTGCTTAAATTAGCGTTAAATTATGATAGCTTCAAGTTTGCGTCCATCTTTCCGTCGGCTCCGATGTCGTTCGCAAACGGCTAGCAAAATAACTATGAGACTTAGGAAGCGAAAAGAGAACAAACAAAACAAAACAAACGTGAAGTGTCGCCGCCTTCCGTCGCAGGCCATCGCATCGCTTTCGGTCCTAATTAATTCAACTCTAGCGTCGAAGCTATCCGGTCTATGGGCGACGATCATTTACTCCGAGAACCTTCTTTTAAAAAACGATAATAAAAACAATCAACTCGCAATGTTATCTCGCAAGTTACACGAAGGCCGGCGGACGGGAGGGACGGCGACGGCCGGCGTCGAACGAAATTTACGTTAAATTATACATAATATTATGTTTTACATTTATGTAGAGTTGTTGATTGTGTATAAAAAATGAAATGTTTGTTATAGTCCCTATGAATGCTGAGCCGGTTTATTTGTCGAGGGCCGTGTTCGCCTTCACCGCGATGACGCACTCCTCGCCGCAGGACTTCAGCACGGTGCACTGGAACAAACAGGTACATTTATTAATACTAGTGATCGCCCAGAGGTTGAAATTCGACCATAATTAAAAATTTTCATTCAAGAAAACCAAATAATTATGAAAATAAAGAACCATTTTAAAAAAATTTAAACTTGACTACAGACTTTGACAATCAACAAATAGTATAATATGCGTGTGTGAGTGCTGTAGTGTGTGTAATGTTTTTTTTTTATTAATTTAATGTTTTCTATATAAACTATAAGTGTGCGAAATTTCATACTCCTACGTACGCACAATTTCCGTAAAAAGGGGTACAAAGTTTTTGCTTCACGTATTAACATATAGATATTGCTATTATGGTTATTTAGAAATAACGACGTACTTATACAATAAAATATTACATTAGTATGCATTTTTATTTCTTTCTTCTACATGAAGATAAAAAGCCTATACCCACCCAGTAGTAAAATGTTAGACTGAACCAATTAATCAAATATTTTTACAATAATGGTTTCTGTAATAAACGATTTCATTAGGTTACGTATATTAGACCTAGATTATGAAAGATAAATTGAATTCTTATGTTGATGTTTTACACCTTATAATTTTTAAAATCCGGTTACATATAAAATAGAATGCTTGAAATATTACTGTTATTGCTTGAAATCTACAAACTAAGATCAATCGATATTAAAAATAAAATAGACTTTTTCACGTTAAGATATATACATATTCTTGAAATTATAAAAATAGCAGTTATAAGGAATTATGGATCATCAATCATAATTATCTAGGGATTTATGTTACTGATGACATAAATATGACACGCCTTGTAGATGTAGGTTTCTTTATCATGATTTCAATTATTATTTTAAGTCAGATTCACAGGAACTTTAAATGTATAATAAAATGTATATTACATCCAAAAATAAACACAATTCGTTACCATACAGGTCAGATGTCAATCAAATTAAGGCATTCTTTGGCAAATGTCCAAACTTCAGGTCAAATGATAACCATCTAACCTTTTCAAGCTTTCGGGGTAACTATATTGTGATTTATTAGAGAAATGTTCCATAAATACTTGTAATTTTTATATGACTATTTTTAGTTATAAAGATAATTATAACAGTTTTTTTTTGTTTAATTTCGATTATAAGAGATAGCCATAAATATTAATTTTATTTAAATTAAATATTCTATATGAACATTATTACGTAAATATTTGTTGAATAGTTCTTATTCTATAAGCTATCATGACACAGAGAAATAGAAGTGAATCAATCTGGCGATTATTACAACTTAAAACTATGTAAGAAAAGTTGAAAATTGGCACATTTAAAAATGTTTTTTATAAACTATAATAGCAGATTGTTGTTTATCAAAATCAAAAATTATGTTTTAAATAAGTTAAAGACATGTCTTCAAAACCCATAGTCCATATAACTAGCGTTGCAAACTAGCTCAGGTGAAGGGCAGAATAATTATTTACGAGTTCATTTAGCACCAACACATTATTAAATATGTCAGAGACTCTACACTCGAGGTAAAGTAGTATGAAATATATAAATAAGTAGGCAATTTAAATATAATTGGCTTAGTTTATATTAAATATTTAATTAATAATACTTGTATATGCTGAAACAACAATATAATGCATCTTTTGTTGTCATCATTTTTTGATTTCGTCATGATATTATTGAAGCCATTGAGTTACTACAAAGTCACTAAAATGTTTATATTTAATACTAGCTTCTGCGCGCGACTTCGTCGGCGTGGACTCCGCTCCTATTGGACTTAGCGTGATGATATATAGCCTATAGCCTTCCTCGATAAATGGGCTATCTAACACTGAAAGAATTTTTCAAATCGGACCAGTAGATTCTGAGATTAGCGCGTTCAAACAAACAAACAAACAAACAAACTCTTCAGCTTTATTATATTAGTATAGATATATAAAAATGAATCGCTGAATGTGTTGCTAAGCGGAAATCTCGAGAGCGGCTGAACCTATTTTGCTAATTCTTTTTTTATAATATTTCTTGTAGTACAAGGATGGTTCTTAAAGCGAGAAAAATTTGAAAAATTGTCTGAAAAAGACCAAAAACAACACTTTTCTATATTCCCATACAAAAGATTCGTAATAATACTTAAGTCAATTTGAACTTTAATACCATACCATAAAGTTTAAATGTTAGTGGAGGGGTTCCGGGAAGGATGTGTTAAAAAAATGAAAGAATTGACTGTTAGGCGGTACGAAGTTCGCCGGGTCAGCTTGTTTGATATAAATAAACATCAATTACTCCATGTAGTAAAATTATTTTCTTAAAATACTAAACTAATCATACTATATTAAAATTATGGCTACTTTTTAGCTTAAGTAACATTTAATAAAATTGACTTTTTATGTGGCTTAAGAAGTTATTTCAAATTGAAGAAATGGATTAAAATAATGCATTTTTTTTACAATACACTCTCAGGAAAATATAGACTAGTGTTCTAAACTATTATTATTCACTAATAACTAAACCTTTTTGAAATATCATGTGTCCATAAATAGGCTAGCAGAAAAATAATATATTTCCATATGATCGAGTATATCCCAAGATTTTAATTTCTATACTTATAGCCTATAGGCTTTTTTACATGACTAGAGAGAACATCTCACCAGCAACTCCTTGCCGCTGTCGAAGTCTGCGCGAAGCTGTGTGCCGAGGTCTCCGTCAGGGATCTTTAGGTCTTCACGAAGGTCACCGTTGTCAGCCATGAGTGTAAGGTAGCCATCATCAATATCGGTCAGCTGGTAGTCCTCACGCTTCACGTGAGGAACGTCCATGTTGTGGGTGGATGGGCAGATATCTTCATATCTGGTGATAGAATATTCTAGTTATATAGATATTTATACTACCATATGATGAGCATAGGTCTCTCTCACCATGTAATTAAGGGTTTTTATTAGTGTCTGACCAAAACAGATTTTGTGGTCTCAGCAAACCGAAACTCACGTTGACCATGAAACTGAATAAGTCATAGGTGTTGTTGACATGCGTTACAGACAACAGAATATGAGAATAATAACTTTTCATATTTAAATAATTTTGATAAGAATTTTATCAACGATTTTTATAAGAACAAAAATGCAATATAATCAGATAATATACAAATGCTACGTCTATCATTCTTTTTTTCACATTGTATTAAATGTAAATAAAACGAAATAACTTTTAATCTATACATATAATAAAATGATAGGAAAGTCAATGTATGTCCAGGATAAACTCAAAAAGTACTGCATGGATTTACATCAAATTTGGCACGATTTTTATTAAGAAGTCGGGTCAGAACATAGGCTACATATTATCACTCTATCACCTACGGGGAACGAGCAGTGAACGCACGCAGACGACGTCGCGGACAGCAGCTAGTGTATTAATAAGATCGATTCTGGGCTAACTATCCTGATAACGGTAACCGCTACTTAGTAATAAAGTCAATATTATTACATACAAAAGATAAAGATGTATGACAAAGATATTTTAAATGTTACATAAAAATTTATGAATAAATAGTATGTAGCATATAGTAGAAAAATAAATATAGCTTGGTAATACAAGTAAAATCATACAGATCAGATCAGACAAACACATCTTGAACGGTTGAAATTGTTAGTTTTCATGTAGAGCAAGACCTTTGAATAATTTACGTAAAGAGCAGAATTAGCAGTTGTAAGTAGTTCCACAATTATCGTCAATAATAGATGGGCCTCTTTGTAGCAATAATTGCTTTAACATGGACATGTTGAGTTCTTGAGGCGTATGATCTATTGTGACAGTAAGATTTATGTACCTATATTGCTTTTATTTGCAACCAACGTAATTTAATTCTAAATTTAGTAAAAAATTAAATGTAATTTAATTTATTTCGTTTAATTTTATTCAGAATGGTGAAACTTTAAACATTTATGTATCATTAGCAATTTTAATTAATTAAATAAATTTTAACTTTGTAATGCGTTGGCGCAATGGTTACAGCACTAGTTTGTGACTGTTGCGCTGGCGGTTGCGGGTTTGATCCCCGACAATGACAAATATTTGTATTGGCCATACAGATGTTTCCCGTGGTCTGGAAGTTTGTGCAGTCCTTGTGGGTCTCCCCACCGTGATTTGGAGAGCATGTTAAGCCGTCGTTTCCGGTTGTTATCATGTACACCTGATAGCGATCGTTACTCATAGTAGAGAATATATCCGCCAACCCGCATTGGAGCAGCGTGGTGGATTAAGCTCTGATCCTTCTCCTACATGGGGAAAGAGGCCTATGCAAAGCAGTGGGATATTACAGGCCGAAGCGTAGCATAACTTTATAAAATTATTATCAAAACAGATTAAATAAAAATGTGTCCCTAAACGGTGATCTCAAAATACAATTGTAAAATGAGACGCATAGCCAGGACTGATGTTTACTTTTCGAGTACCCTCAGCACGAAGGCGATATAAATCGACCTCGCGACTCTATGGGCTCGCATAATCATACTTTCAACAGATTATGATATAGTTTATCTCACACTAAATTGATGATAGGTTTTATGAGCAAGAGATAAGGCATTACGGATGTTTTGCCTTGATAAATTTTTTTGATTCATAAGTTACGAATAGAAATATATGACAAGAGTTGATGATAACATAGCAAATTAACCCAGAATCTATTGGATATGCAGCAGATAGCTTTAAAAAAAACAAGTAATAGTAAAAAAAACATATAATAACTTTACATTGCTAATTGCTTTATAGCAATTTAGCTTTTTAAAATTATTAACTTTTGAGCCGGAGTTACGACACCTGAGTCGTTATTATCAAAAGGTCACGAGTTTAAATTAAAATCTAGATTTTTTTTTTAAATTTATGTCTAGGTTTTTTTATCCTGCTGTCAATACATCATACAATACATCTTCTTTACAGTCAATACATCTTCATGTCATTTTTGACGATTTAAATTGCGTATTATTTTTTATGGTATCTATCAAAAGAAAACTTTTTTAAGATTAATGAAGTAGGCAGTGAGTAGGAGTATTACTAATTATTTATTACTACTCCTACTGATATATATTTTAATACAATATTATAATACCTGAAATATATTTTACACATACTTTTTCAAAAGAAAAAAAAAATTAAAACTCATTTTTATTAGTTTAAAACTAGTGTCCGACCGAAAGTGGGTTTCCGGCCGAAACCGAAACCGAAACCGAATGTTCGGCCGTGGCTACAGTTTCGGCCGAAACCGAAACCGAAACCGAAACTCACGTGGTCAAGTATAAAATACTGAAATTTCGTGCATGTTACCCATTTTACACACATTTTTTTTTTATTGACATGAAATGGAAACACAGTATATTAATTTTGTTGTAATCATTTATTTAATACTAGCTGTGCCCCGCGGTTTCATACGCGTTAATTGAAGTAAAAAAATAGCCTTCCTCGTTAAATTGGCTATCCAAAACAAAAAGATTTTTTTAATTCCAACCAGTAGTTTCTGAAGTTAGCGTGTTTAAACAAACAAACTTTTCAGCTTTATAATATTTTTGCTGCGATGTTTTTTAAAAACTGCTATATCTCATAGGTCCTAAATATCTTAGGACCTAAGATATTTATTGAAATCTAACGGTATTAAGGGTAATTTTGTTCTAAATTAAATACTTTTGATGAAAAAGGTATTTATTTGCATAAGGATATGTCATGTTTATAAAAACACCTTCGCAAATATTGCACTATTTTAGAACAAATTTCTTTAGCATAAAAAAGGTTATTGTGAGCCAACCTTAAAAGATAGACATATGCTGTCGCGGACTTTTTTTTTTAGAACTTTTAAAGTGAAACAATTCTGTCATACATGATTTTTGCGAAAATTTAACTGTTTACGCAGTGCTCGCAGCGGAAGCTCTCAAAATGAAGAAAAAAACCTCCCGATTTTGAAATATTTTTCATTGGTGCGCCGCACACAGGTGAATTTTACGTAATTTATGGCCAAAATGGACAAAAATAAATTTACTCCGATTCAAAAATAGTAACTTAATTTAGGAACAAGACATATCGCGTTATCTATTAATGATCTGTCAAATGTTTACCATTTTATTAAAATACCCACAACACACGTTTTAAACAGTTTTGCCTAATGGAGTAATTTACTACAATTTTGAATAGCTGTTTATCAATACCGTTAAAATTTTATTTAGTTGATATTAGGTGCGAAACAAAATATCTGTACCTTCAGGTTAGTATATTAATTATTTTTCTGGATAACTAAAACGCTTATATTACTTAAGGTTTTATAGTTATATTGTTTTAAATAGAATGCTATACTTTAGCAGTTCGTTTCTTTTTTTACATAGTGAAAAAGTTTATACTCAATCTCACTCAATCGCCCTTTTTTACATATTTCGAAATAACACGTCTATAGCTTTCATATGACACTAAAACTAGCTGCGTCACCCTGCGTCACCTAAACAAAATGGAGCAAAACTCAACAGCATTTATTATTTAAAAAAATACTCATAGCATTTTTTTAGGCAGTTCCCAGCATAGCATTCCAATTATTCGTAGAGAACTATTGAGTTTTTACTTGTAGGATGAATCTAATAACCCGAAGTAGGTATAATAATTTTTTTATCGTAACTGTATTTCTAATTTTCTCATTTTTAATATTAATAAAAATAAATAAATATCAATTAAACGTTTACACACACAACAAACTATTATTTTAGACCAACTACAGCAAAATATAGGCATAAACACACTCAGCTTAATATTGGCCAACTTTTGAGTAAATTTCACCTGTGTGCGCCGCTCCAATTGGTCTTAACCTTACGATGTATAGCCTATAGCCTTTCTCGATAAATGAGCTATTCAACGCTGAAAGAAAAAAAAATCGGACCAGTACTTGCTGAGATTAGCGCGTTCAAACAAACAAACAAAAAAACAAACAAACTCTTCAGCTTTATAATATTAGTATAGATAATATAACAAAAAAAAATTGCGTGCGTACAAAGTACACATGGCAGAAGTGAAACTTCTTTGGCAAACTAATTTTAAAAAAAACTAATCGTTAACGCTGCAACTTACAATTATTTAAGTTTTTTTTTTTTTGTTTAAGTTTAACACGTCTACGACTAGATGGTGTCAGTAGTAGATTCAATCGCGCTAGCAAAATTCTTTAGTACATATATGGCCACGATACATTTGTGTAATTATTGAACAATCCAATATATCAAGTTTAAGCATCTCTAGTACTGGTTTAATTTGTGCTCCTGGTTGTGTTGGACAAGGTTTTGCAATTCACACTAATAAAAAAAAAACCGAATTAAAATACACAAAAAAAACTAGTTGAAAAAAAAGACAACGTTTCGAGGTGTTCCCAGGCGGTCACCCATCCAAGTACTGAACGACATGACGCTGCCGCGTTACCTGTCGCTCAAATTTTACCCCTCATGCGCCTAAAGAAGTTTCACTTCAAAAATATTAATAATATTTTGATTATTTTTTCAAATTAAGTTCTCATAGCAAAATGCTTATCAGTTATCAATAACCAAATCACTAATTGTTACTGTTTCATTAAATACTAAGTATTGGTATTTTGAAATCTTATTAAATAATACTTTGGTTAGTATTTGTACTTAGAAGAATCATCAACCTCTTTTATGTACCTCTTATATAAAAATAATAATTACTAAAATTACTATTACACTCTTAGTTCCAGTCTCGACAAAGATAATCAAATCACACATTTACGCCCGGTTTCCCGAAGGCTGATCAACGCAAAAATTAACTAATCATCTGTCAAATCTGTCCGGGCTCCCTAGTACATTTTTTTTCACTTTTTTTTATGTAACTAGGTAGGCAAACAAGCGTACGGCTCACCTGATGGTAAGACCGTAGCCTATAGACGTCTGCAACACCAGAAGCATCGCAAGCGTGTTGCCGACCCTATCCCCAGGAGCTAAAAAATTTCCTCCATGAAAACTCTCGATTGTGGTAGCTAACAGAGGTAGCAGGGGATAGAGCAGCAGTGTACTAGGGAGCCCGGACCATTTGACAGATGATTAGTTAATTTTTGCGTTGATCAGCCTTCGGGAAACTGGGCGTTAGAATTAATAAAGATAGGTACCTAGATCACAATTATTAGAACAGTCATACTTACATTTAGAATTAAGTAACCCACTACTAAGCAACAGTAAACATTTGAATTGAAAACAGTTAGGCGAGCGTGCACGACAACTTCCGAAATCAGTTTCGGTTTCGGCAAAAGTTTCGGCCAATTTTGGCCGAAACCGAAACTTTCGCCGAAACTTGATTTTTGGCCGAAACTCGGCCGAAACCGAAACCGAAACCGAAACTTCGGTCGGACACTATTTAAAACACGATTTAAATAGTAAATAAATGTAGAATTAAGACCCCATGATTATACCGTCCCTCAAAAAAAAAGTGCTCTGTACCTTTGACCAGAACCACAAAAGGTTATTTATTTAGATGTGCTAAATGCGAATTTGGTGTCTGTTTGGTACACATCCTAATTTTACTTAAATTCCAAACACCGCTAAAAATCGCAATCCGAATTTGGGGTTCCGTTTTGTCCGTACACCGCAGGGAGACCGCAGATTCAGCACGTCCAAATACATAACATGGGTCTGGTCAAAGATACAGAATTTTTTTTTCGCCAGTGTTATTAGCACTGTGTTTAATCAAGCAGATGATTAAATTTTTTATCATATTGATAATGTTTTTATGAACGGAGTCATTTCTTATTATAGACTTGAAAAATATTTCTAATTTTACAAAATATTAATATTAAGAGTAAGAGTTCAATTGTACGTTTCTTTGTTCGTTTTTATTAAAGATATGATATGATAGTTATGTTTATAATGATTATAACCAAGCATTTTTTGTTAGAGATATTAAAGACACCCAATTATAGACCTTTATAAGACCAACAGAATATAAATATATTTTTTTATTTAACCATTTCGGAAATACACGAAATCGTTTAAAGTCACTTCAACAAACGTAAACTTACTTCTTTCCGTTGAAAATGTCAATTCCAACGAGATGTACTTTAGCGTGACCGTGCTTGCCGGTTTTAGATGTGGACATCTCGACGATCTTGCAGGGACGACCCTTCAGCATGACAAAACCGTTTTTGCGTAGGGCTGAACATTGCATGGGAAAAGTGGCCGACGCACCAGAATCCCCGGTCTCGAAATGAGTATCCTCGATGTCACCCATTTTGTTTGTTATTTAAAATACGTTGATCTGGAAATGAGATTGATATTTTTAGAATTTCGTTTAAAAGCTACGAGTTAATGTGCTTTTAATGTGATTATAAAACATATACATAGTTAGAAATATATATCTGCTCTTAGGGTCGGTTTCACCGGATGTGGATATAGCTAATCCTGGACTTAAGTTACGAATAAATTTAAAAGTATACCCACTCTTAGTATTGTTACAAATAATTATATGCAATCCATTTGTATATTAATCTATACTAATATAATAAAGCTGAAGAGTTTGTTTGTTTGATTGTTTGTTTGTTTGAACGCGCTAATCTCAGGATCTACTGGTCCGATTTGAAAAATTCTTTCAGTGTTAGATAGCCCATTTATCGAGGAAAGCTATAGGCTATATATCATCACGCTAAGACCAATAGGAGCGGAGTCCACGCCGACGAAGTCGCGCGCAGAAGCTAGTTACATTATATACAGTGAGTAACATATTTAAAATGAATATTTGTATTCCTGGACGGTGATCCCAAATTACAGTTGTAAAATGAGACGCATAGTCGGAACTGGTTTACAATTTCTGAGTACCCGCAGCACAAGAACAGTATGGAACTGCCATTGCGACTCTATGGGCTCAAACACTCTATTTCTATAATTTAAAAGCAACAAAATTTTTTTTTTTTTAAATATCCCTAAATCATAAGATACCTGTCTTTCGATTGTTTTTAATTACTGGTAATTATAAAAAAGATATTTAATACGGTATTATAATCACTAACAAACATTAATAGAGGCAGCAATTAGCCAATAACATATGATATCAATTATATGTACAACCACATATAATTTCCTCATTACTTAATATTTCAACTGTATAACTTAAATTCATAAAGAAAACTACCAAAAATACCAATATTGCAAATAGAGTTTTAAGATAAACTTCAAAAAGGAGTCTTACAAGAAACTATAAAGACTAAGCTAATGTTGTAAGTATATACTCAATTTCTTACTATAACAAAGAATACTCTTCAATGTTTTACAGTAACTGAACATGCCATATGCTATTGGATGATCTAATTGATACAACCTTGCCATTAGCCGTTGATCACAACACAAGTTGAACTGCCAAATTTAACAAAGTTCAGTGACATCTAATGTCAATGAACTTAACCGCAAAGTTTGGCAAGGTGAAAAAACATCTTATTTTGATAAAATCACTAATTTACAGTATGGAATTACATTACACATTTAAAGTAACCATTATTTACTGATATTATTGTTTTTTTTTTTAGCAATTTAATAAAAAAATAAACAAAAATATCGTGAGAGGCATGTTGGTAATTTATCACTAAAAAGATAAATGACAAAGAAATAGACTGTTATTTTTAGAGAATTTCCAAAAGAAATCAATGTTAACAATGTTACCGCCATAATAACATTTATCATGTTTATCTACCTTGAAGTACATGCCAATGATTCATTATTTGAATTAAAATAACGTACAGCTAAAATCTGTTCTAAGAAATACTGTTAATGTTTCTCAGTGTGGTGATAAGATTAAGCTTTGTGTATGAGAAATGACGTATTTTTATTTAGTTAAATATATATTTAACCAGACTATTAATATACATATGAAATTTTAGTTTCAATTATTAACTATAGCTATGACATATAATTTTTAAATTGTTAAATATCTGTACAAATTTTGTACACCAAAAATTTTTTTTTTGTATTTGTACAAATTTTAGACAGAAATGGTAGACAATGAGTTGTGTGAAATTTGCACATGGTACCAAACCATATTGAGATTACAGATAACAAATATCGATTTATATAGACTCCTGCACTTTCTAGATTATATAAATTAATATGAATATGCATATTTTTAAACACAACTTGATAGGATTTAAAATAATAAAATAAGCAGAAATTATTTTAGAACATGACTCACGTTAAATGACATAAAATTCAAGTAACTGTTTCTTAATTTATAGCATTACAATGCACAGCGATGTCTAAAACAGTGAGAAAAATGTTGTAACACACACTGCACTATTTATAATAATAATCACAATACTAACTGGTCAATAATATATCACGAAAACCCTGTAGAAAATAACTAGTCACGCCTGTCTTCGTTATCTAGACAGTAGACATATGAAAATATTAGCTGTGCGATGCGAAAATTCAGGCGACCTAACCCCACCTAGCGCTTTACGGTGAAAACCTATCCTTTGTACAAAACTGGGATAGGTCAATATTATGTACACTGTACGGGATATTTATGAAAATTACAAAAAAAAAGGAATGCAACCTTGGTTTCATAAATTAAACGTGTGACATGGACCAAAGTGGAATGTGAACATGTGCCTTTTTTTCATAGACATCTTGATAGTGTCTCCAAGCACTATTGACTTTTAATAACAGAAAAAATATTACAACTCTACACACAACAAAGATTACTTTTAATTTAATTTAAAAATTCTAAAGTAAACGTCATCTTTTGAAAGCATTTGGGAAATCATTTAAGTAAAATAGCAACTTTGACAAACGTGCCGGCACAGCGTTACATCTATCTTCTATTTTAACACTTATTACACACTGTTACATTACGCTGTTTTCACAAATTTATATTCACTATAGTAAATACTTACGAAAATAATAATTAAGACTACTAAAAGCAGTTACACGATAAAACTAAGATATTTATCGACACTCACATGTGACCGACGGGTTCTTCAACCGAAAGGTCAATTTGCGCCTGCGTAGCACCTTCCTCACTCACTTCCTGTCGCGGGGTTCACAATAAACCCAAATGGTTGTCGTTTAATAGCGCGAATTATGAATTTTAATACTAAAAATATGTCTTCTAATCACTAAAAATTAAAAAATAAAGTTGTAAAATTAATTTCTAATTTTTTAATTAATAAATATGTGTGTAACCAGAATTATTCAGGAAATTTAGTAAAATAAAATAAATTGTTTTCCTGTTTGTGTACCGCTGTTTTACCGACGTGAGTTTATAATGCAATGAAGAGAGATGGCAGTATCAGCAATACAGTTGACGACTTTCACATATCATTATTAATATAGATTATATTTTTTTTCTTAAATTATTTAGTTCGAATTTTAATTAAATATTACTTTAAATAAAAAATGAACTTGTGACTGTATAATATTTTTAAATTTTATTAATTATAAAGCTCAAGAAGAAAAATATTTATTTTACCACTATTATTTTTGAATAAAAAAAAAATTACAAATAGGTACTTAATAAACTTTGGATTTAAAGTCTAAAATTTAATGATATTACGATATTTTTGGTTCTCAAGTTCTCAACAGTCTCAACATAGCAAAAATATTATAAAATGGATTTTTCTATATTATCTGTTATTTGAAAATGGTACACCAATTTTTTACTAGATGGAGTTGATTGCGATTTCAAATATGCAAGACGTCGAAATTTTAAATTATTTTAATAATTTATTTGTCGAAAAATAATTTTCACACTATATTATTTTTATTTAATAAAAATTTTGATTTGGGTTTGATTTTTTGAAATATTTAAAAATCGCATCATTGTCACTAAAAAAGTCCACAAATTTTAGTACGTTCTCTTTTTTTAGCTTAATCCAGGGGTTCCCAAACTGTGCGCCGCGGCGCCCTGGTGCGTGCGTAGAAACTAAAGAGGGGCACCGCCGTGAGTCGATTCTCTATTAGGTATTATCCGAAACTACAAATATTCACCAAGCTCACCCGTCACATTGATTTGATTGAGTGAATATCGTATTTTATCTTTGCTTTTCTTAAGACTTAAGTCTTTCTTGTTATTGTCTGTTTCAATTATTTTATAATAAAAAAAAATCAATTTCATATTGTAAGCAGACATTTTCATTTTTGCTCCTCTCAACCTAATTATTATCTTTATAGGTGCCTATTTCTTTCTACTGTATATTTTTCAAATAGCTAAATAGGGTAGGGCGCCGTGACAAAATTCTAAATTTGTGAGTGCGCCGCAGGCTGAAAAAGATTGGGGACCCCTGGCTTAATCAATTTCAAGAACTTAAAGATTTATTAGCTAGGTATTTATAAACTATTTGAAAAAGTGATTTCGGTCAGCTTTTAAATCATTTCACAAGAAATAAACTTTTTCCTAATAAGCAATTCGGTTTCACTAGAAGACGCTACACAACTAATGCCGGTTTTGAGCTTTTTACTTCGATAATCAATGCTTGGGAGGAGTCATTAAAAATACCGCACTAAAACTTCTGAGTTTTTATCTTAGTGATAGAAATCAGAGGGTTGAAGTAAATGGTACCAAGTCCTCTGGGTCTCATATACAGATGGGGTCCCACAAGGCGCAATTCTTGGTCCATTTTTATTTTTAATATATATATTAACGATCTACCATATTTAGCAGAGAAGAAGCATGAGGTTGTATTGTTTGCTGATGATACTTCATTAATATTTAAATTGCGTAGACAAGAAACAAACTATGACGATGTAAACAATGCTCTCTCTGAACTGGTGCATTGGTTTAGCGTGAATAACTTACAAATTTTCTTCTCCAAATGTAAAACAAGTTGATATGCAACCGAAACTCAATGGTGATAAACTAAACTTAGTTAACTCAACCGTTTTTCTTGGAATCACCATTTGTTTGATTGTGAAGTTGCAGAAATCCAAAAAACTTATTTGCTTGAATATATTAATAATTTATTACTCGTTAGCTGTTACAATATGTCGGTCCAGGAGAGAATTTATATAAAAGTAATGCAAGTAGGAAATAGGAATAGACAATTAAACATAGACAAAAAAATGTTGCCATTCTTATAAAGAAAATAAAAGGCGCTTCAACACCATTGATTCAAAGTTACAGTGGGGACCCCATATCTGTCAATTGACGAATAGACTTAATTCTGCAGCATACGCGGTTAAAAGAATACGGTTATTAATGGATGCCGATACAGCTAGATTAGTTTATTTCAGCTACTTACATAGTTTAATGTCCTATGGCATTTTGCTATGGGGCAATGCAGCTGATATTATGTAATTTTTATTCTGCAAAAAGGGCTATCCGTTATATTTACAAAATGGGATGTAAAGAATCCCTGAAAGAGAATTTTAAAGAGATCCACATCCTGACCACCATCGTAGTATTTTTATGAAAAGATAATGTACATACGGAAAAATAGGCCTGTATTTTTTAGTCGTAGGGATCAATATGGCTCAAATGATGTAACACTTAGGAACGACCACAAATTAATATTTCCTAAATGTCGACTTAGGAAAAAAAGTAGTTCCTTTTTATAGGAATACTAGCCGACCCGTGCCCACTTCGTTGGGCGTTATAATCCATTTCACATAAGAAGGGTACCTACGGTGAAATTTGATATGTTCCAATACACTCTCACTATTTTCAGCAAATCAGATAAATATAAATGTTTTAAAATCACCAATTAATTTCTAAGGCAAATAATAATGCTTGATTAGATTGAATTGTTGACACGGCACGTCAGAGGGCGCAGGTTCGAATCCTGCTGATTTAAAATCTTTATATATTTTTATCTTTTTCCTTTTATCTTGTCACTCCTGAATAGTGTAGCTTTCTGTTAGCGAAAGAATTTTCATGATCGGATCAGTATTTGCGAAGATTACCCCGTATATACAAACAAAGTTATAAACTTTACCTCTTTATAATATTAGTATAGATAAATAGGTATATTATTTTTATATTACCTTAATAATTATATAATAAGATTTCGGCTGCGCTTCAATCTCTGCCTTTACTGAAGTTTAAATGAACTATTAAGCGAGCTCTTTTTTTTTTTTTTGATATCGCAGGGTAACCCATTTACGGGTGATATCCAGGACGCCCGGGTAGGCAGTCCTAGACCGTATGTCGGACTCAGCATTTGGGGTGCCACTACCGCACTAAACCCCCTGCGGGAGCCTTCAGCCGCTATACTTGGAGGGTCCCGGATCTGCAGGCAACAGGATCCCTCCAGCGACAGGCTGGCCTCGGCGAAAAGGCCAGACTTCTCCTCCATGGGGACTGTCCGGCTCACCTCTGAACAGTCCCGACGACGCCGTGTCTAGCAGGACCGGGTTCCCATCCCGGCCCGACACGGGCACAGGGGCGTTACTGGAAGCGCATTAAGTAGCGCCTCCTACGCACCCCCATTCGTCGCCCGCGATTAAGCGAGCTCTATGTAGTAAAGCCTATTATAACATCAATGAATACCTTAATGATGAAAAGGCATGGGATTTAATAAAGCTCGACCAGGCTATGTCTATGACCTAAATAGATAGGTACACGTACAGTTAAAAATATTGTGAGCAGGTGCCCAGGTGGCATGGGGTGGTTTTGGCATGCACGATTGGATGTCTCGTATTAATTGTCCTGATCATTTCATGGTCTACTGTTGCATTTTTATCTTGTATATGACTTTAAATTTTTAATAGAGCACCGCGAGTTTTTCCTCCGGCTTTTTTTCTCTCGGCCTACACTAGGGACATTACTACGAGTACCTATAGCCCCTATAGGTATATTATTTATTGTAATATTTAATAAAGCCGAGGATAAAATAGGAAGGCAATGTCTACCGAGTCATTAGAAATTTTGTGTATTCACTTAATATTTTGACTAAGTTAAGGTTGCTTATAAGTTAATAAGTTATAACACTGGGTACATTACCTAAGTTTGTAATGTAGATACCTAATGTTAAGATGTAAATTTTTATTTTATTGTTTGAATATTCCTACCATAACTTTCTTTTATTGTTTAGTTTTTTTTTTTATTGTAAATGATATTTTTTGACTTTCGTTAAGTGTGTATCACCTTATGTCGAAATAAATGTTTTCATTTCATTATTTACCAGTAGGTATATAATAATTATGCTAGACTTTTGTATGATTACACTGACCTATGTTTTTCGTATAAATTTAAACGTCATATTTTGTATGTTAAATTACTATTGTCATAACCCCGATACGGCGTCTTTGAAGGACCATGGTCACGGGTTATCACCAGTCAAAATAAAAATCACAATTAAAAACTTGTTAAGTAGATATATGTATATTTGTAGTCTCTTTGTAGTATTAATTTTCGATCCACACCGAAATCCGATGATAATTTTTTAAATTAATATGTAAAATATAGAAATGCAATTTATTGTTAATATGATATTAAAAATAAATTAATATTACATAATTAGTATATAAAAGAAGGAGTACGAACATTCATACATTAGTATTTGTTACAATTAATAAAATTACAAAAAAAATGGCAGACGAACATTAAATTAACAGAGCAAATCGGTCCTTAATGAGCCATGCGATCCAAGACAAAAATCCGACATGACTACGACCGCAAGGGTTTAAAAGCTTTCTTCAATAAATCACGAAGCCCTTCGCTGGGGGCACGGACAAAGGATATAAAATTACGCAACATTGATGTAGTTATTACGGAGCGATTAGGCGTTTCCCTTACTCACGCGTCTGTCATTATTTTTCACCAACGCTGTATTTGCGCTAATAGATCAGTACCTAATAGATTTTTTGGATTGTATTCTTGTCTCATTGTAGTGTGCTTATATAATGATTTTTATAGAAAAAACAAATAGTTTTTAATTATTAGAATGCAGTGACTTTGAGTCTACTGTTATGATTAGTAGGCGATATAAATTTATTGCATGTTAAAGGTTTAATGAAAAAAGATGATCGAGCTACATGATACAGAGACCAAGTTCCATTAAGGTACTATTATAATATAATAGTTAATAATCATCATCATCATTATTATGCTCATCTGATCTGATATTAGAAATGAACTGATAATTCCAACTTTGTGTCGATAAGTCCTAGTCCTCTTGTCCTCAATAAGTCCTAGTTAAACAAATTTGAGGAAATTTAGCAGTTGAGAATGTCAACAGACAGATAAGAAACTTACTATTTAACATAAAGGTTTTAAAAAATTTACTCGAAGGTAGAATAGTTTTAAAAATTGGCACAGAGGTGTGGTTCTATGCCCAGCAGTGGGATATTATAGGCTAAAGCGTATGTAGTGGAGTTGTGGGAATTTCTACGCAGTTTTATAGTTTATTTCAATGAAAACAAGAAATAATCATCGAGATAAAGATAAAATATAAATGTAAAAAAAAAAAAAACGATTAGCGTTAAACATTATCGTTACATGATGTATTTACCATTTTAAAATTATTTGCATTGCATTGCATTCAGCATGTATCATCCCATTGCTGGGCATTGGCCTCTTCCTCCACGTAGGAGAAAGATTGGAGCTTAATCCACCACGCTGCTCCACTGCGGGTTGTCGGATATGTTTCCTATCATGAGTAGGTAACGACCGCTATCAGGTATTTATGATAACAATCGGGATCGACGGCTTAACGTGCTCTCCAAGGCACGGTGGACCCACAAGATCAGACATCCAAACCGGAAAGGAATATTTGTACAAATACAAATATCCATCCCGAGCGGGAATCGAACCCGCAAACCGTCGGTGTTTTAGGAGACTACACGCACCACTACACCAGAGCGGTTGTTGTTGTAAAATTATTTAGAGAATGCGAATTTTAATGTACTTAAGTTTTAGTCTCTCCAAACTTATCTATATATTAATACGTGAAGCAATAATAATTTAGCTTTGTACACCTTTTTACAAAAATTGCGAGTATGAAATTTCGCAAATTTATAGGTAGTTTGTATAGAGAAGAAATGCAGAGAGCTAATTTTTTTTAAATTATGCATAAAATACATTAAATTAATTTAAAAAAAGAAACATTACATACACTAACCATGTATTTGACACACATGCATATATCGACGGTGCCGTAGAATAACGTACTATCTGCAAAATAGTCGTTTTACAGTAGAGCCGTTCAAAGTTTTCAATTGTTATATTTCGGAAACGGAAAAACCTGGCGCTTTTATACTTTGGAAAAATTTACATTAAGCCTGTGATTATCTATCAGTATTATTAATTATTTTGAAACAGTTTTATTTAAAAAGATAGTAGGGTCGATGTTTATATATAACGTTTTATAATGGACTTGTTGCTGTCACATTTACACATGTGACGTTATTCACCGGAGGCTCTAAGGATCCAGATGCAAATGGAACGTTTTTTTATGAAACTTAAGCTAGTTATTTCGTCCTATATGCATATTCCAGATTTATTTTGAGCAGTCATTTTCATAAGTAGCGTGTCATAAATAGTATTTATTATTTTTTGTATAAAATCGATTAAAAATAAAACATTTTAAAAACAAAATCAGTCCTTTATTTTAAAACTACCAAATTTATAATAATTAAACATAAAAAATATCTTCACTTCTTTAAATCAATCAACGTTTCTTAAACTCACATAAAATACTAAAATTATCAGTCTCCAACATCACATTTTGTTCTTTCTTTGTATTTATTATAATTAGAACCGGTTAACACCAGCAGCGACCACCGGCTATTACGGGGCACTCTGAATACCCGCTTGATGAAATCTACTCTCTGACCTACGCTGCTCCAAATACTATGTGGCTCCGAGCAGTTCCAACTGGAGCTCCAAAACCGATTCGATTCGTTGGCGAAGTGGACGAGATGACCGACAACATGGTGAAGATGGTGTGTACACTGGGTCGCAAACACTTTCTCCCGAAGCCTTGGATCTGATGCGGCGGAGGTGCGAATTGCCCGCTGCCCAAGCAGCTTCGCCAGAACAGAAGGCTTTGTCTAAGAGGATACGGAAACTTGTACGCCGAGACCTCCGCTGCTCAAATACGAGAGAGATTAGGTACTACTCTGATTGAGCAGAATAGAAATATAAACTTTTTAACGCCGTCATCCACCGAGGTACCACGCCGGAGGCGTGGTCCAGGAGTGTGGTGGTGCTTCTTTAAGAGAGGCGACAAGTCTTTGTTGAAGAATTACAGACCAATCTCACTTTTGAGCCACGTCTATAAGCTGTTTTCAAGGGTTGTTACGAATCGTCTCCACCCACCGGAGCAGGCTGTGCATTTTCCTCCGGCGCGGCGTGGGGTAAGACAGGGAGATGTAATATCACCGAAACTGTTTACCACTGCGCTGGAGGATGTCTTTATGACCTTGGATTGAGAGGAACGAGGCATCAACGTCAACGGCGAATTCATCTCGCACCTTCGTTTTACCGACGATTTCGTAATCTTTGTGGAGACGTCGGATGAGCTAGGCCGAATGCTGGCCGGCCTAAACGAGTCCTCCCGACGAGTGGGTCTCGGTATGAACTTAGATAAAACGAAAGTTATGTTTAACAACCAAGTGATACCGAGACGGGTATCGATTGACGGTATCCTTTTCGAAGTTGTTCAGGATTATGTCTACCTTGGCCACACCATTCAACCAGGTTGAAACAACTCGAGAAGGAGGCTGATAGGATGGTTTGGTTGGGCTGGGCGGCGTTTGGCAGGCTTCGTCGAGTCTTGCCTTCGAAGATTCCACAATGCTTGAAGACAAAAGTCTTCGAGCAATGCGTCCTGGTTGTGTTGACATACGGAGCCGAGACATGGACACTGACGGACTGGTCCACTAGTTTAAAGTCGCTCAACGTGCAATGGAAGGAAGCTATGCTTGGGGTTTCTTTCAAAGATAGGATTAGAAATGAGACTATCCGCGAGCGAAAGTAATCGACATAGCCCACAGAATTAGCAAGTTTAAGTGGCAGTGGGCTGGTTATCTGTGTCGCAGAACCGATGGCTGTTGGAGCAGACGGATCCTGGAGTGGAGACCGCGTCTTGGCAAACGCATTGTGGGACGTCCTCTGGCCCGTTGAACTGACGATCTACGTAAGATTGCCGGTATAGTCTTCATGGAGGATTGCGGAAAACCGGGATGTCTGGCGCGAACTTGGGGAGGGTATGTCCAGCAGTGAACTACAATAGGCTGAACTGACTGACTAATACGTCTTTTAGCTCTAAAGCAATGTTTTCTGAACCCGGATGTAATGGTGACGATGATGGGCTTACAGGTGTCTTTGAAACTGAAAAAATAATATAAAATATAAAAATTACAAAAATAAAAGAAAACAATTTTATTTGAATACGAATAAATTGATAATTCAATTAAGAAAAAAGCAATTTAAACCAAATTACAGTATTTTTCTGGAAGAAAAAACGTACCAATGTTACATATTACATCAGTTTTCCGCAAAAGAACGTTCTATCTTCACATATTACATCAGGATTTCCACAAAAGAGCGTTCTGTTCTCACATATGTCATCAAGATTTCCGCAAAAGAACGTTCTATCTTCACATATAACTCAAAAACGTCAGAATATGTCCGTGGTAAAAAGACATATCACTACTTGTAACTCATACTTTAATATCAACAAATTAAGTTTTCCATTAGTAGTCAAAGATGTCTTTTACAATTTGATTTAATTTGCAAGAGCATTTTTGTAAGAAACAATGTAAAGACTAATCTCCATTAAATAACGTCACATATGAATATGAAACGCGAAGTTTGGCGTTAGTTATGTAAATTAAAATAAACCACCATAGAATATAAAACAATCGTTAAAATGCAATTTTGTTATACATATTAATAAGGAATAAGATTAACTTACCGGGATAATTCGAAATTTCCTTGTTATAACCAGATATCTTTCCACTATCAAATTCTTCTTCCGAATTTTTACAGTTGTTTTTCACCAAATCAAGGATTTTATTAGATCTGTTATTATATTTGGACATGTTTTAGTACTAATTATGAATACTATTTAAGAAAAATAACTTTATCATCGGCAAATGCGGTAACTCGTGCGCACAAGCTCGTTTTCCACTCAACAACGTAACAAGTGACTTTGGCACGGCCAACGCGTGCTACCCCCGGCCGCGAGCTCCGTCACATATGCATCTAGTTCATTATAATACGGAGACACAAACACATGGGACGTTGTTCGCCTCAGAATCTCAGAAACTATTGGTCGTAAAATTATTTTTTTTGCATGTATAGATAGATCTTCGACTCCTGAAGTAAATTATTAAATAAAATTGATTTCGTACTATATTCACATGTAACGTTATTCTACGGCACCGTCGATATACACTTTTCTTTAATGTTTAAACTCATAATTTATTTAAATTAATTATGGTTTCGGCCACTGGGCGACCCTAGTGGTCGAATAATATTGTTAACATGCAAAGAAGTTATTGGGAGACACTGCATCAATAAGGAAAAACAGAAAAATCCATTCATGTTTACAAGAAATAGATCAAATTCAATGTCTCAAGCAAAACTCGACCAAAACAAGTAGCATCTAGGTATACCTACTTAAAAAAGTTAAAGTACCTATTACAAAGTATGTTATACGTTTGATAACTTAAACGCACAATTCTAGTATCAGCTAGGTAATTAGATACATATCAAACTAATAATACAATTATTTACAAATACATGACCATGTGAAAGAAGTGCCGCAGTCCGAAAAATAAAATGGCTGAACAGTTTTCTCAAAACGGACAAGTAGGTACATTATAATTAAATAAATATAGAGACCATAAAAAATACTATATACTGATGTTGTGTGGTACGGCAGTAAAGAATATAGCCATCTCCTCTCTTCCCGTGGGTGTCGTAAGAGGCGACCAAGGGATAACACAGTCCCACTACCACCTTGGAACTTTTAAAGCCGACCGATGGCGATAACCATTCAACTGCTGGCTTTCAAATACACAGGCCGAAGACGGGCAGCAGCGTCTTCGGTGCGACAAAGCCAGCCCTGCGGTCACCAACCCGCCTGCCCAGCGTGGTGACTATGGGCAAAACACATGAGTTCGCGGCAGAAGTTTCACCCACGGGATGAGACGGGGTGGCTAAATTCTATATTGCAGTAGCCACACAGCACGCGCCCGGCGCCATAATGTTTGGTGCGAACTTGGGGAGGCCTATGTCCAGCAGTGGACTGCGATAGGCTAAAGTGAAAAAATACCAACTTTCCTTTATTCTTAAATACCTCCAATACACGAACATCAATCAGTTACGAAATTACTACATGTAGGTATATATTTCAATAGATTCCTCTAGAATAATACTTCTAATAATATTCTAGTTATTAATTATCTTACGAGATTCAGCATCTCTACAGATTGTCTTAATTTACAAAACATAAAAAATTAACAAAGCGAAGCTGATCTAGGGATTTAATTCGTCTTAATAATAATGTAAAATCCGGTTTAAGTTTAAATTTTGATTAACTTAAGTCATCTGTATTACTACGTTAACATTTTAGATTTAGAGCAAGAATTTGTATTACAGGTTAAGGGCTTGTTTCACTGCTTGTAGATAACGTTATTTGACGGATGACAGTATCTGACAGATAAAAGTTTATGATATAATAATATCATTCTTTTTTGCCATCGAATTTCACTACGATAATACGCAACGGTCACATCACTGGTTTGTGTCTGTTGCGCTGGCGGTTGCGGGTTCGATCCCCGCACACGACAACATTTGTATTGGCCATACAGTGCTTGCCGTGGTCTGGGTGTTTGTGCAGTCCTTATGGATCTCCCCACCGTGCCTCGGAGAGCACGTTAAGCCGTCGGTCGCGGTTGTTATCATGTACACCTGATAGCGATCGTTACTCATAGACTCATAGTAGGGAATATATCCGCCAACCCGCATTGGAGCAGCGTGGTGGATTAAGCTCTGATCCTTCTCCTACATGGGGAAAGAGGCTTATGCCCAACAGTGGGATGTCACAGACTGAAGCGTATGAGGTATTTCTATTCACAAGTACGAATCTGATGTTTGTAGTTCATTAATTGAGGAGGCCCCGATGACCTACTCTACATCCTGTTGTTAAAGTATATACGTAATATATGTGCATGATAAACTACCACCACAACTGGTGAAACTGGCCCCAAGTTATTAACTTGCTTATTCATTTAAGTTTACCACTACAGTAACTATAGTCAGTAAAATACATACAAACATAGTTATACTTATAAGCATTAATAACAATGAAAGACATTGTATCAACTAGAACAAACGAAGCGAACATTAAATATGTATAAAGAGCTTAAACGATAAAACCGAGGAGAATAAAAACCAACGAAATAAATTCAGCGTGAATGTAAACGTACAATGGCGTCTTGACTCGCGCGCCATTAAACCGACGATTAAAAGACCGTTCAAATGAAATCATTTACCATATTATTTTCATTCCGTCTCGATGTCCGCAAACTCCATTTTGTCACCTAAACAACGAACGGCAATTTTTTAAATGCGGCTCGATCGAAATAAATTATGTAGCAAACGGGGACGGCACAACAGACAAACAAGAAATAAAACGGATGAGTCGACTCGCGACCCGCCAGAGAGAGACGGAGGCATCGGCTCCTCCCAAACCCTCCACCGTTTCACTTCAAGACGGCCCCGAGAGCTAAGCTTTCGTTTTATTGTCACTTACACCTCGCCAAAGATTTGTTTACTGTTGAAAATCTTCTTCTTCTAATCCTAGTTAGTTTGTCTCGATTTCCGTAAGGTTCAAAATGTTATAATTTTTGTAATGTAACGTTTTACGAATGAAGCGAGATGTTTTATAAATCATAATTGTGATTTGTAAGAAGCGTATTTAGATTGTCTTGGTTTAATTTGTTTAATGTTGTTGTTTTCTTATTTGTTTTTTGTTACATTTTTTGTCGTATTAGTTATTTTATTTGTTTTTTTTTTCCTATTAGCAAATGATCTAACGATTAACGAATGTAGGTAAGAAAGACAAAATTTCGTGTTTTCAAAGAAAACACCACATTCAATTTTATTAACATATCATTTTGACATAATAAAAAAATCGATCAAGTGTGAAACGAATTATAGCATTTGTTTGATTTAAAAATAAAAGCTCTAGGAACACGTTTCTTCTGTCCTTTAATTTTTAATTTTAACTTTTGTTGTCTGGCATTGTATTTACCTATAGCACTAGTTATGGTGATACGTACCTATTCTTTCATAACTTCTTTGCACACTACTACTCAATAAAGAATTGATGATATTTACATAAAAGTATAATCAAATACCTAATTGTATTCTGTCAACAATCAACGATGGAAACTGGTTACCCAAACGCACCGTCAGACCTCTGATGAGATATCGACAATTTATATAAATTAATTAACGATAAATCAATTGTTAGAGATATAACCACAACTTTAGGATCTCGAAACTATTACTCGAAGTTATTTTAAGTCTCATTATTTTGGTGTAATAGGTAAAGGTAAGCGTGTACTACAATTTACACTTGAAAAAATGCATCCTTACTTGATAAACAAGATACTGGAAAAAATATGTCTTATTTTAGTAGGTAAAGATCATAAAAAGATTACTTTATTGTACAATCTTCTAATCTATGAATCAATATTAATTTATACTCGGACATTAATTTAGAAACTCTACGTGATAAATAACGTATAATAAATCCAAGAACTTTCTTAAAATCTAGAAATCAAACTACTAATGGTGATTATATGTATGTTTTTTATTTGTATCTTTTTGCTTTTGATATTAAATCACTCTTAATACGCCTATTAGTCACTGTTCCAAATTATTAGAGGGGTATTTTTAGCTCTACCATCTATACATCTTCTATACTAAAATGGAGAGCCGGTTTTTTTCTTCGGTTATACTGTAAAAATTACTAAACCGATCGAAATAATACTTATACCATAAGATGCAGCGTGTTTCGGAGAAAGTTTTAGTATATGTTGGTGATTACTTATCGTGTAAAAAATAATACCTATACCTATATGGCAAAACAACGTTTGTCGGGTCAGTTAGTTTTCAATAAATTAAACGCGCTGTTTATAGGTAGATACATATAGATTTAGTATTGTTTATCGTGTTAAAAGTACTAATGTTTGTTTTACCTTTCAAACTTTTTAAATTATCTCGATCACTATGAGCGCTTTTGATTCTACGAGAGTTTACGGGACTTACCACGATTTTATTTTGGCGACATCGCAGGCGCCATAGTCGCAGGTGAATTTTTATTTCATTTTAAAAACGATAAAAATACAAGTAGGCATGTCTCTGTACTTATATTTATATGATGCTATTACAGGAGAAGTGATTTCCTGGTTCTTTTACGTAATTATTAAAATAGGTTTATTAGAGTTAGAGCAATTGTAAGAGATTGTTAAACTGAACTTAAACTGTAACGGATAAGGAATGGTGCTTAATAAGTCACGTGTTGGCAAATCTGCTGTGGTTTGTCGGATTTGAAATGAGTGTTATTTTGTTTTTATGCTATAAGATGTTTTTATTTCATATCTCTTTAAGCATTATGACAAATCAAAAAGAAGAAATAACCTAAATCATCGCTACCTCGGCAAATAAAAAAAAAACTAAATCATAGATACTTTTTGCCTTTTTTTACAAAATTTCTCAATAAAATGATAATAAACAATTATATATTTTTTATAGTAGGGTCCAGCAACAACGCCGGTGTAACTGGAGTTGGTAAAGGGGTCACGAGCGCCATTAGAAGTTAGTTTCTACCGCAGATAATGCAATACTGCTAATTGGATAGGTTAACTGAACTGGGAATTCGGAATCAATAAGGTGTGGTATTGAATGAACCGTAGGCGAAATGGAATTTTATTAAATAAAAGTATTCGCTTTGAAGACTCTACCTACATTATTCTGCTATCTTTTTTATGATGAAAAATACATTAGTGCATAGCTGCCAAGGATTGTAGATCAGTATGCTATGTTAGATTTGGGTATTTTAAAACCAATTGTGATTGGGACATATTAGTCCTATACAGACATATAGAGCCGTAATTCTTCTATTTTTTGAATACGTAATATAAATAAAGGGTATTTTTTTTACATAATTATGTATTATAGTTGAGGGAGATTCTTAGATGATGGAATTTAATATAGAAGTAGTTTCAAGCTTCAGGAAGGGCTATGGCGAAATAGTAGATAGTATAGTGAATTTATTATTCTTAAATAAAACCTACAAGTGGAACAAAGATCTTAAATAAAAACAAACCATATAAACCATAATAATTACTCTACACTCTTTTTTATATTTTCTAGGTTCGCAAACAAGCGTACGGCTCACCTGATGGCAAGCGATTACCGTAGTCTATAGACGCCTGCAACACTAGAAGTATCGCAAGCGTCTTGCCGACCCTACCCCAATTTCCCCCAGGAGCTTTGGTCACTTTACTCACCAACAGAAACACAACACTGCTTGAAAACAGTATTATTAGCTACTAGCTTCTGCGCGCGACTTCGTCGGCGTGGACTCCGCTCCTATTGGTCTTAGCGTGATGATACATAGCCTATAGTCTTCCTCGATAAATGGGCTATCTAACACTGAAAGAATTTTTCAAATCGGCCCAGTATTTCCAGAGATTACCGCGTTCAAACAAACAAACAAACAAACAAAAAAACAAACAAACAAACAAACAACCAAACAAACAAACTCTTCAGCTTTATATATTAGTATAGATGATATTCTGGTAGTCAAGGTACTTCCCCAGTCACGCTGCTCTATATTTGAGCAGTAAATTTCCTGCTGTGCCCTACCTTAGTTAAAGCTCTATCTCTACATTACGTAGGCGGCGGCGGGTCATCTCATAGCTACATCTTTTTCTTATTATTCTAATTTCTAGGACATTTTTTGTCTCAAAAAAAAAATATACACTCACGGCACCAATCATATTGATTTGTAAATAGAAGAGAAAAAGTTTTATTGTTAGATTTTTATAATAACATCAAACGAGTTAGTAGGTACCTACCAAATAGTGTCCGAAATTATTATTTAGGTACATACGTAAATGCATAGGTAATTTTTTTTTAAATAGTAGATTGGCAGCAAAACACATTCATATGATCAAGTTTATTTCAAGATACGTAAATTATCACAATACGCACTACCATTATATTCCAGCTTTACCTATATTTATAAAAATAACTAAAAATTTTATTTCCAATAATTTGGTTTGTCCTCAGTTTTTTTACTTTTAATAAACAAAAATAATGTTTTATTTTAATTCTTACTTTAAAAATATCGAAAGTATTATTCGTAAGTAAATTTTAGTAATGAAATTATTATTTGAACAATTATTAACATCAACAGAAGTGGCGTCTGTAATTTAACTTGAAAGAAAAGTTGACGTCAATTTGATTTATATCGAAGGAACGGATCGGGTAACATCAAAATTAAGTTTCAGAACTGATCAGAGAACAAGTACAAATTTGATTATCGTCGCCGCGTCCCGCTCTGTAATCCGACCGGCCGGTCACTTAATTTATCTCGTTCGCATTCGCTCGCAATCTTTTTCGGTGTCCCGAGCACGTTAAAAGTATTTCCAAACGTATAAATAATTTACGAAACGAGGACATAAAGTTTGCCTAGCGACCCCCGCATGCAAATCGAGTTGAAAGAAAGAAGTGTCCGCGGCCGCGTCGTCGTCTCGTTTCTCCGCTCAACGTTCGTATACAGGGGCGAAAGAGAAGGAGAACGTCGTAGAGCGCGTTTGGAACGCGAGCGAGCGAGACGGAGTACGTAGTTGCGTTCCGCTAAGTGAATCAGTGCCCGCGTTCGCTATTAAATCAGGGCGCGGGAGCGGGGGTGGCGCGTGCTAAAATGTTCTTTACGGCGGGTGGGGTTATGTTTGGCGAGGGCGGTTTCTGAACGATTACTCGCAGTCGGTATTCGCGGCGAGTGCGGTGTCGCCAGTCGCCAGTCGCCGGTCGCCAGTCGTTCGGCGCGCGAGTGTAGAGACGTGTTTCTGAACGCACGGTGACGATGTCAGCGCGGTGACCGCGCTTGTTCGCACGCGGTAAGGCGGGAAAAGTTCCCGCCCACAA
Organism: Melitaea athalia; assembly: GCA_905220545.2. Lineage (NCBI taxonomy): Eukaryota > Metazoa > Arthropoda > Insecta > Lepidoptera > Nymphalidae > Melitaea > Melitaea athalia. The sequence goes on from HG992193.1 coordinate 4,296,962, forward strand.
CGCAACAAAATATTTTCAGACGCTAATAAGGTAAGTTGGATATTTTATTAACGAATATTTATTGTTTTATTTTTATTAATTTTTGACTTTTGTTAAATAGGATATTAAATTTGTGTATAAAAATGTTGTCAGAAGTTTTTTTTTTCAAAATACGGAAGCGACAATTTTCAATTTTTTTATGATAAAGTTTTACAGTTAGCTACTATTTTTTTAAAAACATTAATTGCCAATGTCATGTACCGGCCTATGTATGTACCTATAAATTAAAAAAAATAGTTATACATAATTATACGCACATTTTATTTAAAAGCGTTCTAGAAAATCTTTTTTTTAAGTCATATTTTTGTAATATATAATTTAAAATTATCTTCTTAATAAACATAATTATATTAAACACCATTTCTAAGACCGTAATCTATAGATTGTAAGTGTAACTATGGCAGCGTAGCCGCGGCGTAGCTGTCTCGCGTAGACGCGGCTCTCATTCAGTATTACAATTTTTATTCTTCTTAAACCTAAAACGGTTTTTTATCCAATAGATTATGTCACATTTATTACAGACAAACAGTCTTTGGCAAAATGTAATATGAATATTTGGTTTAAAATTTAATACAAACGATTCTTGTACATACATATTACGCATGTAAATTGTCATAATATTATAATTTCATAAACCTCTATAAGGATTATGACAAAAATTCTGACTGATGAAAATTTCTTTATTTACATACTTAGAATAAATGAACTTTACGTAAAATTAAGATAAATTACATAAAATATATCGTATTTTAGGCCCCAGCGAAGCTCAGTTTTCTAACGGCTTTACATTCTAAGATCTTAATTTTTTTTTTCTTCAAACTCATAATGCATTGTTAAAAGTATTTATTTTTATTCCTAATTAATATTATAATAACCTAGCGGAGAAGTTTTCAGCCTATTTATTTTATTTTTTAATATACTAAAGAAGATGTTAAATAATTATTATCAACTAGCTGACCCGGCGAACTTCGTACCGCCTAACAGTCGATTCTTTAATTTTTTACTTTTTTAATACTTATCCTTCTCGGAACCCCTCCACTAACACTAATTATTATTTCGAATATTTTGTATGAGAATATAGAAAAGTGTTGTTTTTAGACTTTTCCAGGGAATTTTTTAAATTTTTCTCACCGTAACAACCATCATCGTACTTCAAGGAATATTATAAAAAAAGAATTAGCAAAATCGGTTCAGCCGCTCTCGAGATTTGCGCTTAGCAACACATTCAGGAATTCATTTTTATATATATATATATATATATACCTAGAGAAGAGATTAAAGAGTTGAGTGAAGGTCGTATCTAGTTCGGATCTCATTCTATCACTTATTTTAAGAGTAATTATCTTAACTGTTTAGTTAATCATATCACAGTGACCAGTGTTCATATTTACAAATAAATGTAAAATAGAGCTTAATACACGCGAATGAGTTCACTTTAAACAGGTGATTTTATTTTGAAAACAATGTTTTGAGAATATTTTAAAAATCAAAAGGAAATATATATTATAACCTACATTAATTTGTGATTAAGTCCTTAATTTTTTTTAATAATATAATTATAGCCCATAAATCATTATTATTTCAGTTAATTAAATATTTTAAATACTAATTCAAAATATATTTAAAAATCGTATCAAAATTTTTATAATATTTATGAAAGTATTAAGAGAACGTTGTTTATATAAATTTTGTTATTCAAATATCTCACATTAAAATATTTTATATTAATTGCGCTTTCAGTCTATAAACATCCAGTGGCAGCGCAATTCCTAAACTTAATGTGGCCAAGGTACATTTCGCAAGGTCCTCTGATGGTGAAAAAAAATCGGCCAAGTGCGAGTCGGACTCGCGCACGAAGGGTTCCGTACCATTGACTAGGTACATTGATTGTAATAATGGGCAAAAAGCGGCTAAAATCACTTTTATTGTATGAGAGCAAAAATACTCAAAAATGACGTTTTTTGTATGGGAGCCCCCCTTAAATATTAATTTTATTTTTATTTTATTATTTATTATTAAAGTAAAAATACAACTGAGTATTTTGTGAATATTTCAAGTGCCTACCTGTTGCCATTATTGATATCGAGCAAAAAAGGGCAAGAAAATCACGTTTGTTGTATGGGAGCCCCCCTTAAATATTAATTTTATTTTGTTTTTAGTATTTGTTGTTATAGCGGCAACAGAAATACATAATTTGAGAAAATTTCAACTCTCTAGCTATAGCCGTTTTTGAGATACAGCCTGGTGACAGACGGACGGACGGACGGACGGACGGACGGACAGCGAAGTCTTAGTAATAGGGTCCCGTTTTTACCCTTTGGGTACGGAACCCTAAAAAAGTAGGGAATATAAAATATAAAATCACTCATAATTAAACAGTTTTTTATTAATGAAGTAAGAAACTTAAATATTTACTTATACTTCTTACTCTACTTATGCGACCACCTACTTGCAGGACTGTGTGTAAATTCTGACAGTTTTTCAGTATTTGGTCTTTTGGAATTTTTTTAACTTGTTTAAGTCATAGAGACCAACATTTTCAAAATGTTGATTTAAAGTCATAAATGTCGATTCCATGTTACTTTATCACAGGATAAATCATGGCATTAAAAATCTTTTTCATACCGGATTTTAGCTGACTGTATAAGTTGATCGCTGCCTTCATAATCAGATATCTTTTTCTTTTTGGCTTCTCTTTTATTTTTAAAATCTTTTGGCAAATCATAACTGCTTTTCCTAATAAACTAACGAACATCAGACAAGCATTTTCCGAATCCGTCGATATTCTTTAATCCAGTCAAAAATGTAAGCAAATGTTGAAGAGTAAGGCTTAAATGGACTTGTACAGATTGCCATAATTTGCTTATAGGCCGTGGGCCTTGGCCCACACCCCCCACGGCCTCGTTTATAATTAGTTTTTGTTTTAGTTCAGTTTCAGTGTGGTGGATTAAGCGCTGATCCTTCTCCTATATGGGGAAAGAGGCCTATTTTTTTATGTTATAGTCGACAAACAAGCGTACGGCTCACTTGATGGTAAGTGACTACCGTAGCCTGTAGACGCCTGCAACACCAGAAGCGTCGCAAGCGCGTTGAATACCCTATCCCCAATCCCCCCCAGGAGTCTATTCCCAACAGTGGGATATTACAGGCTGAAGCGTAGAAATTTTACTTCAATCGCGTGGTCTAAACTAAAGCACACTCGATTTTTTTAGTCTTTTTTCTGAATATAATAAAATAAATAAAATGTAATAATAAATGTAATGTATTACATAAAGAAATCAATATCCAATCCATACTAATATTATAAATGCGAAAGTATCTCTGTCTGTCTGTCTGTCTGTCTGTCTGTCTGTCTGTCCGGCAATCACGCCAAAACTACTGAACAGATTTAAATAAAATTTGGTATAAAGATAGTCTAGAGTCTGAGAAAGGACATAGGCTACTTTTTAATGCGAATAAAAGGGTGTAAGGGGTTGAAAGGTGGGAATGAAAATTTGTATGGAACTATGTTCGTGTTTCGTAACTGTCAAACATTTAATGTTCATCCCGTCGATATGGTAAACTCTCCGATAAAATTAATGAACGTATTTAAATGAAGGTTTCGAATCGACAACATATATCCACAATATACGGATAGTGGCGTATTTTACATTTTAAAAATGTATAATAATGTCAGTAATGAAAACGGATTGACATAATATATATTGGTTGTCAAATATAAAACGTAGTGGTTATAATTATACTCTTTGGTCAAATATTTATGCGTGCGTTCAGAAATTTATATAGTGTAAACTAAGGAAAATATATCAAGTGAATTAAATCTTATACTATTAAAAAAAGGAAAGCATTTTTCCCTCAAATCAACGCAGGTGAAACCGCCGGGCACAGCTAGTTACATATATATTTTTTAATATATAATTTTACCTACTTCGCCAATGGCAGGAAATTTACATGATAGCTAGCGAAACGTATATTAACATGTTAATAATTGAGAACAACTGTCATAATCTATAAATATTATTAAAGAAAATATTGTTAGTCCATAATGTACATAAATAGAATGAAATGGCTAAATGTGTTGTTAGAAGGTAAACTCTAGAACAACAGGATTATTGCTAGTCCGATTTTTTAAACAAAATTTTATTATATTTTGTACAAAGTTTGTAAAGAATCAAACTAAAGAAAATTTCAAAATTTCAAAAAATATAACGATGGTTGCGTTCGTGAGTATAACATTTCGCCGTTCATAAATATCATTTGTTATATATAAAAATATAATTTAATGTAATTATTATTAGGATATCAAATTCTTCTACGTAGAATAATTTGATGACATAATAATTTCCTTGCACACTCCCTAATCTAAATACCATTACTATGTCGTGTTCTTATAACCAAAGGTTGTTGGTTGTCTGAAAGTGACTTTCTAAGTTACCTTCTAGCGATAAGACTACGTTTGTATATCTTCCTTTCGTTTTAACAAGTTTTTTCCTTTAAAAAAAATAATTGATTCATTCAGCCTATAATATCCCAATGCTGGGCATAGACTTCTTTCTGTATGTAGGAGAAGGGTTTAAAATATAACCTTAAAGATAGAATATATATGACATAATAAATATATTATGTAGTCGAATATTTTCAGTACTTATCGAACACATCAGAATCAATCAGTCGCGTAATACAATAAAGGCCAATAAAATGCCGCGAGCAATAAGCTCAATTACAGTCGACATATTGAAATGCAATTGCAGGCGCCCGTCACAATTACGATGGCGCTATGCGATGTACATACACAAATATTAGCAATTTTGCATATAAGTATTCTTGTTCGTAGATACATTCTTTGTACTATATAATTGAAAGTGTAGAGAACAACGAATAAAAATCTGCACTATATACTGTTTAGCAATGAAAACAAAAGAGTATCGTATTACAGTTTGTTGGTTAATTTAAATATAAGTAATTTGAGATAACGCGTTGATTAGTAAAATTATTGGCAATTATAAATTATAAACCCTAATCACGTTTTTAATTAATCTAATACTGGTTGGAATTATAGTTTTGTAGCAATAACAATATGAAAAAAGACAAGAAAAACCTGTATTCATTCATTATAATATTCAGATTGCATATAGGTATATATTAAAAAAAAACACAATAGAAGTACCTAATTTACCATTTCATTTATGTTCATCGTTAAAAGACATGAAAAGTTTTAATACTGCTTTCTTTATTAATAAAAAAAGTCATAATAAAATATTATCACAAACACTTAATACCAATATGTATCTATGTTTATAACATATGCTTTTGATTCAGACATCAAACTGCAAAGTATAAATGAAAATAATAATAATTAGTCACATTTTCAAAAATCGTTAAATTAAGTCACGGTAATACATCGATGTACCTACATTATTTTAGTCGATACTTTATTACAGTTACGATAGTGCTCCTGTAAAAGTATTAGTGGTAAGAACATGGTTTTTAGAAGCTCTACGGAGACTACGAGAGCGCTACGAAGAGCGTAAAAATGTATCGAACTGGTACACATCGAGGTTCCCCTGTTTCACATGTATTAAAATTGGATATGTTTACAAATTTCACGTCATTTATAGCGTTTTTTCGTTTCAGTACCCTTCGAGTAATGACTACACACAAACTTAACAAATTCGGATTTCCCGTAGTAACGCCAGTACACGGCAGTGGCTTTGAACAAGATTTTCGTTTTCTTAATTTTTGTTAGTTTTGGTAATTCGAAAGTGATAGTAAAAGCTTAATAGAATTAATTATTTAAAGTAATTTAAATGTAATGTGACGCCGCGTTGGCGCAGCGGTCACAGCACTGGATTGCGACTGGCTGTTGCGCGGGCGGTTGCGGGTTCGATCCCCGCACACAACAACATTTGTATTGGCCATACAGATGTTTGCCGTGGTCTGGGTGTTTGTGCAGTCCTTGTGGGTCTCCCCACCGTGCCTCGGAGAGCACGTTAAGCCGTCGGTCCCGGTTGTTATCATGTACACCTGATAGCGATCGTTACTCATAGTAGGGAATATATCCACCAACCCGCATTGGAGCAGCGTGGTGGATTAAGCTCCGATCCTTCTCCTACATGGGGAAGAGGCCTATGCCCAACAGTGGGATATTACAGGCTGAATCGTGATCGTGAAATGTAAATAACTTATTTAAATAAAACACATTTTAAAACATTGTAATAAATATTTTTGGCTATTTTGTTAACGTATTTTCTAGCCGCTTGATCTGTGGTAAATCGAAATAAGAATTAACTTGTATAATAACTATTACATAATTTATGAAAATTAAAGAAATATATTCAAGAAAAATTTGACTATAAAAAAAAAGAAATTCAAATCATTGGATTCCAACATGAAAAATATACGCATTGAATTGACGACTTTCTTTCTTCTTTCTCTCCTTGTTTCTTATTATTACAAAATAAATATAAGGACTAGTAACCATCAAACTACATATAATACTTACTAAGCTTTAAGTTAGAAAGCGAATTAATTGAATTTTGATAGACGGGTTTAAGTTTCTTCTAGCACCGCTGAGTTTTCTAATCCTAATTTTTTTATCTTTATTTCTTCCTCCTTTGCAAAATAATACATTCTGTAGAAATTCGCATCTTCATCAGTCAACGTGTAAAAAAAAAGCATCGTGGACTAAGCTCCAAACGTTTTCCTCAGAAAAAGAGACTTATGCCCAGAAATAGAATGTTTACAGGCTGTGAGAGTATTTTGTCTGAGCATATTTGCTATTAACATTAGTAACTCCAATACGTACAAACTTTTGAAGAAGGTAAACTGAGTTTGAGTAAGGTAGAAAGGCTTTGAAATTTAGCCTTAACTCGATCCCTCTAAATCTACTACCGGTGGAATTATATGCACGCTTTGAAACTACCGTAGGTATTATGTGCTTTTGTGAATAGTTAAGTAGTACAAATTGAGTTGTTTGCCCATCGCTGTCGAGACTTCCTTGCACTCTGTACGATAAATAAATATCACTAATGTTTGATTTAATCTCTTCTATACTTCGCTCTTATCTATACCTATAAAACATATATATGTTTTTAAGTATACATAAAAGGTCATAGTTTGTACAGTAAAGATATTTTTTTTGTACAACGCTCTATATTAGTTCTGATTCCATAAATGTCATTTTTTGTTTTTAACTATCTGTTTCTGACGACTAGATGTTTCATTTGCCCATACTACAAGTTAAAAAAATGTATGAAAGTAAAAAATGTGCTCTTAGTACTGACTGTACCGACTGCCATAATATGTTAATGAAAAATTTCTTTAGTATTTCATGTGTACCTATAGGCTCTAAAACATCACCCTGCGACTCTAAGGCCTAGACAGGAAACAAAATGAATGTGTTGCTAAAACTGCTAGAAAGCTATCAAGTATTTTATATGTTTCATTACCATAGTAAGCAAACGAAGTAGGTATACCTTGTAAATTAAATATTTAAATATTAAATAACCATGTATTATCAGTTTTAAGTATATTCATAACTATAAGTTTGCTTCTTATAAAGATTGTTAAGGATTTTTTGGTCACTTGGTAAAATTCTCAAAATTGTATTAATAAAAAAAACAAACATAATGAATTTTAATTATCTTAATATTTGTTCAAGATTAACAGTTCAGCATAGAAATTACGTAATCAGTTTGCTCGGTTTTGAGTGAGAGATACTTCGGCATTAAGTTTGTGACTCTTGTTGCGAACTTCGAATCTTGGTTGCAAATTCTAATGCTTATCTTATTATAGTTAAAATTTTGTAATCTATACAATCATGTAAAGGAATTCTTCCTTCTATTTTATTTATGAGAGTTTTTTCAATGTTATTTTCGCAATTTGTCAACTGTATTTAGTAACTCTTTTTAAAGAATATAATCTATCACTCTTCCTCCTCCTGTTCTCCCTTGATCATGGTTGCTGAAAAGTATCCGAAACGTCAGACATCTAAAAAACTTAATAAACAACGATATAAAATCCGAAAAAGTTGTTTCATTATAATGAGTGAAATTCCCATAAACGTTACAAAACAATAGGTATCTATAATCTATTTTTTTTGATAGTTCTCTAAAATATTGTGTGATGTATGTAATGTAAACATGTTTTGCGGCCTTAATGTTGTATATGGTCTAATCTAGTTATAATTTTAAACTGTTCTAAAATATTATTGACATAATATATATTATAAACGGGATAAAAACGTGAAGGACAATAACAATTTAATTTAACAAATCAGTGATAACGCTGTTAACTAATAAATCAATTGCTTTCAACACTAAAACGTCGTAGCATAAATTCGATTTAAACAAAGGTAACTCTTTTATTAGGAGTCGTAACTCTTGTTTTTTATTACTAAATAGCGTCATGTGTTTAATAAAATGAAATTAGAATCAATATACCGTTTATAATTTTATATTCAATGTTCATTACAAATTTTATTTTACTACTAGTGGCTCGGTGAACTTTGTATCACCTAGGTACCTATATTTGTAAAAAATATGGACAAAACACTTTCTGAACGCACCTATAAATATTTGACAACCAATTGACAACGTTTTTTAACCGACTTCAAAAAAGGAGGAGGTTTCTCAATTCGACCGTATATATGTTTTTTTTTAAATGTATGTTCAGGCATAACTTCGTCGTTTATGAAATTATAAAATAAATATTTTATTGAAGTCGGTGCCAAGTAAAACAATAACTAGGTATAGGTATTATCAATTTTTCTCACCCCTCAAGCTAATATTGGCAGGTAATTATTACGGAATATCTATCCTGTAGTAATTAATTATCTTCTTATAATAGTATTCGGAGACCGCGCACGGCATAAAGTTCATAAATTCGGTGAATATCTGTGGTGGATAGAGTAGGTACTGAAGGCACCGACTTCAAAATTATAAAATATTTATTTTATAATTTCTGATTAACTAAATCAAAATAAGAATTACTTTGTGCTAAGTAAATTTATTTTTTACTTTTTAGTTTTCTGTTTGAAGTCGGTTTTTTTTGTTAAAATTATTTTATGACAATAGGTATACCTACATCAAATTTCCCCGCTAGGAACATTTTGTATTGGAAAATTAAATCTTCGTTTTTAGTATTTTCCGTTACATATTATTTATGTTTCTCACCGTTTAAACCTTCCCTGAACTTCCACAAACATTTTAAGATCAAAAAACCGATTAGCCAAATCGGTCCAGCCATTCTCGAGTTTTAGCGCGACTAACGAACAGCAATTGATTTTTATATATATAAGATGAAAATGATTTTTTCAATAATGGAATTTAATTAACTATTTATGACCTTTATAACGTTAAAATAAATAACATTTCTCATACAATATTTATTCAAAAGTTTATCCTCAATGGGACTTCTGCGCTTATTATTTTGTGATTCCTTATATTTCGTTAACGTTTCAGACGCACTAGCGAAATCATCATCATCAAATCATACTATTCATAACAATACACAGTGTCAATAGTGATATGAAAGTTTAAAAAAACCTATTCTCAATCCTGTAGTCACCATCTCTGCCCTGAAAATTATTCGGTTTTTCATAAATTTCATGATAAATTCCTAGAGAAGTCCGCACTCCCGTCCACAGATATCATAATCGTAATAAAAGAGCACAATGTCATCCGAGCACAAAGCGATCTTTATTCAATAAAACGACAATTGCGTCGCGACGCTGCGTCCGCATTATAATTGATTGTAATTACTTTGAGTACGATCTAGCTGCGGCACATAAGTTTTATTGATTTGATGTATCATTATATTTTTTTGCTTAAACGGTGACGTCTTATTTTTAATTGTTCATTACTTAAATTGTAAATCGCATACATCCTTTCTATAGGTAATAGGAATATTTAGGACAAAAGCAATGCCTTTTTTTAAATAAGTTTTCGATTGTTAGGTCTATTTTTAAATTGAATTATTTTATTTCATAAGATTTTTATGAATAGTATATTAAATATTATCCAAGCAATTAGAATATAATTAAGTGATAATTAGACGCCTGTCGTAATAATTTAATTACTCATCATTTTTGTATAAATTAATACGTAATTTAAAAAAAGAATCGTCATTTACATGATCGATTCCAGTTAAGAATTTTTTTACTTTTACATCTTACTCCGCTTTACGTAATAGTAAATGTTAATAAAATAATGTCAAAAAATATATACAAACATCAAAAGGAATAGCCAGCATATCGTCCTATAAACCGATTAAAGGCCACGGAGACCCGTTTACGCAAATTGTGACTGACAGCGACGCCCAGGGTTAACACTCATTTTTTTATTAAATTTTAATCCACTTCTACCGACATGGTAGGGCTTTTTTATTTTATTCGTTCGCCTTTCGCATGTTGGAATGTAAAAAAATAGGTTTTGATTTTAAATATGTTTAGAAAATACTTATATATACATTATTGTTATACTTATATAAGCACTTATACATTTCTGTCTCTATGTTTATTACCAATTTAACTGCTTGTAAAGTAAAATACATTTACTTACATAAAAACGAATTTTCAAAATGTTAGATATAGTTTGTACATAAACATATAATATAATTATATTATTTATTAAATATTATCATAATAAAGACAAGGGCCTGTGCAAACCACGTTTTTTAAACGTGCCGTCGACGCGCGTTTTAGAAACGGACGGCACGCTTTTAATAGTATAAATAAATAAATATTTATATATAAGCTTTAAAAAAAGTTTCAAGTAATTTAAATCTAATATCCAAATATATATTTAAAAAATAGTGTAAGATTTACAACCTACAATCGTCCTCTTTTCCACGTCCGTAGGGTGTCTAGTGGAGAATGCATTAAGTAATAAGCCCCCCTTTAGTATTTGTACTATGAGAGTATTGTGCATTATAAATTAATAAATTAGTAACATTTTTTCAATTTCATAAATTACATCATACAAATGTTTTAGTCTGATTCAGACTGTAACATCCCACTGTTGGGCATACACCTTTTTCTCTTTTGGAGATTGACTTAGTAACTTAAATATTAACCAACAATGTATTAAACGACTGGATAATTTTTTATAGTGAGTTTAATTTTTACCGTCCTCCGCGGATCCTCGCGCCCCGATAGAATCATTGTCTGTTATTAATAGTTAATTTAAACTGTTCAATTGATCTCCATTACACTTTATAAAACTCCGATATTAAATGAACGAGCTGTAGAGGCACTGTGATTAAATATTATTGATTGTTTTGTTCGATACCAAGCGGGTTGAATCGTAAAATAATTTGTTTCAATTGGATTGAATGAATTTATACGTCATACGTTTGATCTGCATGTGAATTAGGAGTGTCACGGTTACCTTCGTGGTTTATGCTTTTAAGTTTATTTATGATACTAGCGACCCGCCCCGGCTTCGCACGGTTACTAAACCTATCACTGTCCTCTACTATATTATGCATGTATTATACATATAAACCTTCCTTGTGAATCACTCCATCTATTAAAAAAACCCATCAAAATCCGTTGCGTAGTTTTAAAGATCTAAGCATACATAGGGACAGAGAGACAGCGGGAAGCGACTTTGTTTTATAATAGGTATGTATTGATAATTATATTGAATGTTTTTGAAGTAAAACTTCTTTACGCACGCTCGACTTGAGGAGTAAGCTGGTGAATGCGTGACGAGAGCGTTATGAAAAGTGTCATCGGGCGAGGCGAACGGAAGTTGAGAGGGAGATATAAGTTAGTGAAGATAGAAAGAGAGAGAGTTATGTTTCGTATATTACTGTAGGGGCAACTAAGAAAGTTTTACTTCAGTCGTGTGGTCTAAAGCACACTTGTTTTTTTTTTGAAGATTTAAATTGTAGTATGTTAATTATTATATATTTTTGTTGTGATTGTTATAAGCATGAAGATTTAAATTCTGATGGTTAAAAATCATTATACAATTGTAGACATCTTTTACATTACGCTTAAACAATGCTTAAGTAAAAAATAATACCTATATTTAATTTTAAAAAAAGATGATTACCTACAATACCTACTTAAAAATTGAACCAACATAATTTAAACATACCTTCCCGGCATCCGCTGATCAAATAGAGTTCAATCTCAATAACGAACGCAAACACAATGTACGGCGAATTTATATTTCGTTTAATTTCGATTCAACTTCGATGAATCAATTGCATTAATTCCTATCAAATCGGATAATTACGCTGCGGCTTTCGTTCCGTACTTAGTTGTAATTGGATTCGTTATTATAATTTCAATTTGTAACGCTTTTATTTGTACATCGTAATTTGTGAAATTATTGGTTTTTAATTTGTAAATCTTTCTGGAGTAAATTTAATAACTTTTTTATTTTAAATAACAAATTCAGCATCCTATTAGATGCTTAATAAATTGATTGATTGATTGGCTTAAGCTTAATAAGTTACTAAACTGTACGAAAATGTCATTATATCTATATCTATATATAATTATAAAAGAGATTTCCACCCCCATGGGTGGAATGAGTCAATACTAATCACGATATCTCTGGAAGCATAAGGCGTAGAGACTTGAAATTTGGTAGGAATATTCCTTTCACTGAGTATAGGTCAGCTAAGAACGGGTTTTACGAAATTCCACCCACAAGAGGGGGTTGCGGAGGTTAATAACATATATGGCAAAACAACGTTTGTGGGGTCAGCTAGTAATTTTATAAACTTCAAATGGTGACTAATGCAATAACTGACTAATGTAATAATGGTGAATATACAAAATAAATTTATATTCACATAAAATATCGCGTTACAGTGATTAAAAATATGTTAAAAAACTGATGATAATAAAACCCGAAAACTAATAAATAAACCTCTTTGCAGTAAATCAATTAGGTACATCATAATAGTGATGTGCAGATATCAACGATAAAAATCCGTTCTCACACGAATAAATCGGCACTATTCAAAAGGATCTTTGCAATATTTGCACTCAACCCGTGTCAATAGTCTCGCCTCCGAATGTAAAAAGAATGAAAAATAGACCACGAAGTTTTTTCTTTTAAGTTCATAACAGTAGAACAGGCTTTATTCTACGAGGCTCATTATATTGGTAATGAAATAAGTAGCTGAATGAGTGTGATTACTATCTATGTAGGTATTTTGTTGTTTGAGAGGAACTGCGTGAGAACTCTTTACCATTTTTGTAAGAATTGGTTTCTGATTAAGATTGTATTTAGTGTTGTTTTGTTTATATATTAACCTGTTAATAAAAAAATGTTTTATTTTAATACCTAACGTATCTAGATAAGAATAATATTCTTTGGTAATAAATTTTGTAGCTTTATTTATCTTGTACATAATTTTGTTTTGTATTATTTATTCAATTCCTTGACAAGTACACATATCTTTTACATATTTTGTAATTCACTTTTTTTTAGAATGTGTAACACCATTTTTTTACTATTAAAAACGAACAAGCGGATTTTGATAAGATTATCTTTAAGCGTCGTTATATTGTAGTAGTCACATCACTCACATCAACAACCACTGCAGTAGTCCAATATGTGCTTGAACCCGCAACCGCTAGTGCACTAACACATCATTCAAGCACATTACAGACATATTGGTCATAAAGAAGTTTGTCACTATGTGGTCATTTGTGTTTTGGATTGCTCATTTTACAAAGCCTGTCGAGAGGTCTCTGGTTACTAATTATTATTTATTTTGTGTTATTGATGTTCTAAAAAAATGCTAGATATCAATATAGATTGCGATAACAGAATGCAATTTCCCCCGTCAAGGTTGGTGCAGTAGACGCGGATGCTCGGTGGGTGTAATACGGTAATGACACAATAATATAAATAGGATTAGCGAACGGGCCCCACGCGCGTAGACAGGACGAGCCAATACACTGCGCTCTGTGGTCTAAACGTGAACGAAAATATGTATAAAAATATTCTATATTTCGAAAAAAAAATCGTATGTTTTGATGATGAAAATTAGAATATCTACATACAGAAGCAATTATAAATGCAAGCCGTATCCTTGTTGACCTTCATTATGGTAGATAATAAAAAAAGTAATAGAATGTAGGTACACCCAATTTTTGACTAAGTATAGATTAATTCATTGTATCGCCTCTACAACTAACAAAACTATGAGCAAAATTCAAAAGTAAATTACGAGTATAATTATAATATAATCTCAAAAGTTCGATTGCTGTTTGTTAATCTATTATATCATTATATAGATACTAGCAAGAGTCCTTGCGTCTTGTTGAAACTGTGGACAGTCCGCTACAAGAATCGATACCAGCTATTCTCCAATTGGTAGTTTTTAAGTAATTAGAGACTGAGGTAGAGAGAGATATTTGGTTAACAATATTTTAGCTGAGGTAGAGCACAGTAGGAAATTTCCTGCTCAAAATATGGAGCAGCCCGACCGGGGTAGTACCTCGACGTTACAGAAGATCACAGCTAAATCACTCAGCTAAATACACTGTTTTCAAACAGTGTTGTATTCCTGTTGGCGAGTAAGGTTTAAGAGCTCCGAGGGGGAACTGGGGATGGGGTCGGCAACGCGCTTTCGATGCTTCTGGTGTTGCAGACGTCTATAAGCTACGGTGATCGCTTAATATCAGGTGAGCCGTACGCTTATAAAATAAGTAAGAAGAGTAGGTATACTATATTAAATCCATATGTGACATACATTTTTTTTATAATTGATTGTCACACTAAAATCCGAGCGCGTTGACGTCACCAGCGGCGTCGAATGCGCCCGCGCATCGCTTAGTCGATTCATTGCTCCATTAATGTCATTTATATAAACGGCTCGCCGCGAATTCGCACGTGGGTCACTAGTAATACGAACAATTGAATTTCATTGTCATATTCCTTTCGCAAACAAAGTTATATCACGCAAGTTATGTCAGAAAAAAATATCAGTAGCGAAATACCAAGACATACAAAATAGTTGACAGCAGTTTGACGCATTAATACAAGGTTGTTGAATATAGGTTAATTTGTAATTGAATAGATACTTATGAATGCTATCTATGTCTATGGTTAGACATATTTTATTGTAATCTAAGTATATAATAAAATGAATGTTGCTAAGCGCGTAACTGGAGAAGGTCTCAACCAATTAGGATATTTTTTTTGTATGTTCCTTAAATCCCACGGAAGGTTTTTATACCTACTAAAAAAAAAAAACATAGACAGAACGAAGTCTGTCCGGGCAGCTAGTAAATGATTAATATTGTTTTCGATTATAGTATCCTTGGATAATTATGACATTCAAATCTATAAAATAAAGGAAGAAAGTCATGTATTATATAGTAGGAGATCCGAACTAGAGACGAACTTTACCCATCTGATGCTCACGCACTCACGCATTTAATGAAAAGCTATAAAGTTTCAAAACATAACGTAGACGCTAAGCAGTTTACGACCAGCAATACTTTGCTGTATTTTATTTTATGCTTTGATATTTAATGAATAAATTGAATTAGTAATACTTGTATCTTATAATACAGTAAGTATATATTTACTTGGTAAATATATTTGTCTGCGGCGTTGCTAGTGGCTCCAGTCCGTCACTATTTGCAATAAAGGACACGATGCACATAAATCAATTAATTTCGATCAGCAAATTGCTTTGGTGCATCGCAGCGAGCCGAGCAGACTAGCATCACATGCATCTATATAATATGTATCTATATATTTTTTATTTTGGTACGGTCCGTGCCTACAGTTTGCATACGTAATGTTTATTTGGAGATAGTTTTTTTAATGGATCCTAAAACACACATAATGACACTTCTATCAATAATAAAATAATAATTATAATAAAAAAAGTTATTAAGCTTTTATTGCACGCTACTATGAATAGTTTCATTGAAGAATAAAATTATATTAAGCAAAGAAGTTTTTTACTCTTACTTTTTTCCAAACATCCTTGTCACAACATAGTTAAGGCGGGAAATGCGTTTAATGCGCATTAAATTTTTTTCGATAAGTTAAAAAAGTAACACAAAAATATTGAACGATTAATATGTTGATTTATTTCTTGTTGGTGCGGAGAATTTGTGAGACAACCCGTATGTCTCGAGAGAAATGCCCCCGAGTAGAGATGTAGAGATGGTGACAGACACTTTGTTTAAATAAGAAATAAAATATATTATAGTTAGAGTATTATTATTCGATATAAGATTTTATAAATTAATTAGACGTATGGGTTTGATAACATTGGCTTTTATGCAGAACATATAACTGAATTTAAGATTAAAGTTTAAGTGTTGTATTTAAGACTTTTAAAAAAGTATTTTTTTTTAATTTCTTGCCGGCTTATTTAAGGATCTACATTCCGAAGTGGTGATGGCTGAACATTATAATATAATATTGTTTGAACATTATAAATGAATATTGTTTTTTTTTATAACTAGGTCGGTAAATAAGCGTACGGCTCACCTGATAGTAAGCGATTACCTTAGCTTACAGACGCCTGTAACACCAACAGCATGGCAAGCGAGTTGCCGGGGTAGGGATCCCCCCTCCCCCCAGGAGCTCTGGTCACCGTACTCACCACAGGAACACAACACAGCCTGAAAGCAGTATTATTTAGCTGTGATCTGTCCCCAGTCAGGCTGCTCAAGATTTTGAGCAGGAAATTTCCAGCTGTTCCTACCTTGGTCAAATGATGGTACCTACTTTTAAAAACTCTCGACAAATTCAATTAACTCTAACATACACATACATAAGAGAGTAATCTCACACAATCTTAGAAATAGACTCAAAATTCAAGTTGCTCTAGAACTGGTTATAGTAAAAAATAAAAAATAAAATTGTAGAAGGAGTAGGTACAGATCTCTAATATATTATCTACACTACAGGTACTTTGATTGTTATGGACTTCTTGTCCGAAATAAACGTTTTATTATATAATTATAATTTTTATAAAATAATGCAGTAATGTACAAATTTTTACGTGCTACGCCATAAAATTGAATATATAATTGTAATACTTACCCAACTTCATCGTAAAAAAATTGTAATTGAAAATTGATTAATAGCATAGTTACGAGTATATTCTGTATCTCATATTTAGTAGACTTGCATTGTTTTGTAAGAAATAAACTTCATTAAACCTTGAAAAGACCAGTGAAAACTTAAAGAGAGAAAGTAATATTAAAGACTAGCCGTACCCGCGACTTTGTCCGCGTGGAATTTAACAAAAAAGTTATTGTTCATTTCGTAGAGTTATGAAATAAATAAATTTCTTAAATAAAAGTAGCCTAAGTTACTCCTTACTACATAAGCTATCTGCCAGTTTAATTTCCGTCAAAATCGGTCCAGCTGTTTCAGAGATTATTCGGAACAAACAGACAGACCGACAGACAAAAATTGTTAAAAAAATATTTTGGTATATGTACCGTATACCTATACATCTATAACATGGATGTATACACGCTATGCATTGAGTAAAAAGCGGTTATTTTAATATTACAAACAGACACTCCAACTTATTTATTTGTACATATAGATTAATAAGTCTTGAGCCGATTTGTCTAACCTAACCACGTTGCTTGAAAACAAAACTTACAATTAAAACATAGCGTTCATTTAGCACGATCGCCATCCATATTATTCAGGCAACTTAATATTCAATCAAACTATGTATTAACTACAATTAACTACATACAGACCTGTTATTCGTTTCGTTGTAGTTAATTTGTAGTTGTATCGAGGTTTAGAGTACAATGGCACTATTACGGTGTGATAGACAATCCCATACACGATACCAAACACCTTTGATTGCAGCGCCTTGTTATTACTGCAATGTCGGTCTGTTTGCACTTTTATGCTAATGTTGGCAGTTAGAATTGGTAAGAGCATTGAATTGGTATTGATACGTGGTTAGAATTTTATGTTCTATGTAATATTAATGATTGGAAAATATGTCCTATGTTTTTAGTACGTTGTTGGATTGTTTTATAGTGTACAGAAAGTAAAAACAATGCGTAATATTGAATACTAAATTAAATATGTAAATGGTGGTAAAATTAAAATTATTTGTAGTACCGTACCTATATACTATATAGCTTATTACGACCAAGATGAAACCCAACAAAGAAAGTCGATATGAGTGACTACTATAGGTGTGTATCGAAGATTTTCTTAGATCAAAAGTTTTGACTTTTTTCGTAATATAACAAATAATAAAATTCATTTTATGACTAAATGGGTACTTAATAGCATGGTTTTATTCTTTGTTTTTGTCTGATTCATTAAAAAAGGACTTCTAATTAGTATTCGTTCGGTTTGTGTTAGAGTAACTTCCTTCAGCCTATCGCAGTCCACTGCTGGACATAGTCTTCCACAAGTTCGCGCCAAAAATAGCGTGAACTCATGTGTGTTGCCCATAGTCACCACGCTGGGCAGGCGGGTTGGTGACC
The DNA here is from genome assembly GCA_905220545.2 of Melitaea athalia. Classification (NCBI taxonomy): domain Eukaryota; kingdom Metazoa; phylum Arthropoda; class Insecta; order Lepidoptera; family Nymphalidae; genus Melitaea; species Melitaea athalia. The sequence continues at coordinate 4,315,470 of HG992193.1, forward strand.
GCAGGGCTGGCTTTGTCGCACCGAAAACGCTGCTCCCCGTCTTGGGCCTGTGTATTTCAAAGCAGCAGTTGGATGGTTATCCCGCCATGGGTCGGTTTTTTAAGCTCCAAGGTGGTAGTGGAGCTCTCTTATCCCTGAGTTGCATCTTACGACACCCACGGGAAGAGAGGGGGTGGCTATATTCTTTACTGCTGTAACCACACGTTTGTTAGAGTATGTTTAGGATTACATTCTGAATCTAACAAGGTACTGTTTGTTAAACCAAGCAATTGAACCGTCATCATCATCACTTATAGAGACAACCCTACTAATAAATAAATATCACCCTAAGCCTAATCTTTTTATTATTTACCTAATATACCGACTAGGGAAATAATCCTAAACTGATGTATAATGAAATAATAATATGAAAATTAAAATCAATGTAAAATTAGTTTTGCTCTGGAATAGTGCGCTACGTGCTTAGGAATTTCGACCTAAAATTCCAATATCTTATTCTGTATAATTATTGTGTAATAATAGCATGTTACGTTTCATTGCTTTATTTCAGGAGTGGAAACACTTTATTTGACTTCATTCGACGTCAATGGTATACAGGTTTGTTATTGTGTTGTTCAGCTGGCGAGCGGCGGGGCTGGCGGTCGCGGATTGTTCTGCTACCACTGCCCGCCGAGCCTGCCGCCGCACCAGCACCGCCTGCCCACCCTGGAGTACCCCTTCACTGCTTCACATCCTTGTGAGTATCGATTTACATACGTTTCAGACTGTAATATCCCACTACACGATCAGAACTCACCACCATGTTGCTCCACTGCGGGTTGGCGGATATATTCCCTACTACGAGTAACGATCGCTATCAGGCGTCTATGATAACAACTGGGACCGACAGCTTAAAGCGCTCTCCGAGGCACGGTGGGAAGACCCACAAGGAATAACAACCAGACCGGAAATAAATATTTGTATAAACACAAATACCACTCCGAGCGGGAATCGAACCCGCGACCGTAGGTGTTCAAAAGCCACCGATGGAGGAGTATTTACATAGTGTACAGTTGTACACAATTGTAACCTACGTTAACACACACTAGTTATTTTTCACTTCATCCTTATCAATGACATGATAGCTACACAACAAACACTGGTGTTTTGAGGTAGGATTTATGTCGGCACCTCTTAATGAAACCCCCTCGTGGATCTTTAAAAAAAATACAAGGCAGACAGCCTACATTCAGACACACATATAACACCCGTTACTGCATACCGTAATTGCATAGTACAAGAGCGTCGATTAGTTCACTTGTAGGTCGGCAAACTTCCTAACTCAGTTTGTGAAGCCACAGCTCCCGACTAACTGCGTTAAGGTTCATCATCCCTTGCTCCAACTCGCTAATACGTTTCACTTCTTAGATTCCGTTTTGATTACTTTTATTCGAAATGTAATTATATTTATAACCGATACTTAACATTTGAGAAATATATTTAAGTATATTTGTTGATAAGTAAAATTTAATAAAGTTTTGTTAATACGAATTTAAGTATCTACATAAAAGTGCTAAATAATCACAGCATTTCGTAATTCTATTTACGAAAAAGATGTTTAGAAAAATTAAAATAATATTATTATTACAGTATAAATTCAAATAATTAATTTGTTAATTAAATGATTTATTAATTGCATTAATAAAATATAAAAAAAAATAGCATAAAAAAATACTAAACCGAACACAGAGTAACAATACGGAATGACTGTTAAAAACCGTAACGAGTCGAATTAAAGAGGTAAAAATCAGATTCTTCCATCGTAACCGGTTCACGTGTCCAAACTCGGAGGGGTGGTAATGTGCTAATGAATAGAAGGCAGGCCGGGCCGGGAGCCGGGGTGCGTGGGGTGGAAGGGGCGTGGCAGCTCCCCGGGGATTGGTCGCCGCCGGCGCCATCTATTATTCATAAAATAGTTTTTGAGTCGCGCCGCCGCTCGCTTTAACTCTGTTACAAGCTAACCTAATAAGCATCATGTCACTTCGGATTAGCCCCGGCGCGTCACGTTTTTACTAACGCACCGATCAAAGGAACTTAAACGAGTTATTTCATTAGCTATATTACGGGTAACGTTCGCTCGTGGATTCGGTAAACTTATTAATTTTTAAAATCTATTAACGAATTGGCAGCGGAGGAAGTTTTTAAAAGCGGGTATAAAAAGCGGCTTAAGCGAAAGTATTAAATATGTAGGGGCAATTTGAAGCTCTCGCCGGTCGGCGGTCTCATTAGTGCAATCACGGCCTCGATAGCTGGACACCTCGTTACCTTCGCGTTATAACTAAGCCTTTTTATTTCTTTTTAATTCTATCTATATTCGTTTTACTAAAATTATAACGTATACAACATATCATACACAACATACTTACATATCTCTATATAAAAAATGAATCGCTGAATGTGTTGCTAAGCGCAAATCTCGAGAGCGGCTGAACCGATTTCGCTAATTCTTTTTTTATAATATTCCTTGAAGTACGAGGATGGTTTTTACGGAGAGAAAAATTTAAAAAATTCCCTGAAAAAGTCTAAAAACAACAATTTTCTATATTCCCATACAAAATATTCGTAATAATACTTCAAAGTCAATTTAAACTTTAATACTATACCATAAAGTTTAAGTGTTAGTGGAGGGGTTCCGGAAAGAATAAGTACCTATTAAAAAATAAATAAAAAATTAAAGAATCGACTGTTAGGCGGTACGAAGTTCGCCGGGTCAGCTAGTATTAAATATAAAAAATATACCTATAGGATGTCTTCTATGTTTCTTATTTTTTTTTAAATTATTCTATATTTAAAATAAATCTACATATGTATAGAATACACGATAAATTGAGTAGTATACAATGTACAGAACCCGCGGCACTCGAGGCTGCATTGCCCTAGCTAGTAGGTACGGTCAAACTTTCCCGCTGCACTTAAAGCGGCCGAGTTCCGCCGGAAGCCGAACACTTTTTAATTTCCGCCGCCGAGGGATTTTTCTACTCGCTGATGAACGCTTATTTATTAATATTCAATTAATGTAATATTTACAAAGTCGTAATCTGCGCTTTGGATAAGTATTAAATTGAAAGCGACTTAGAATATTATTATTAATGAGCTAAGGTAATTGAAATTAAATCTTTTATAAGTCAATTATTTTAATTGAACTAATTTGACTGATATATATTTAAAAAGGAAATTTTATGTATAACTGATTATTTAAAAAGATCCAAGATTATATTTCAACGCAATTAAATGCTTACTATATCTAGGTATATAGATAGATATCATGAAGAATTTATTACTCAAAATTTTAATGATACCTACTTATTACCTAAGGAGATCACACAAGTAGAACTACATTTTAATATCGATATTGTTCAAGTTAGAAATGAGGAATTAGCTGTTCGGGTTGATGAATAAAAATATATTGAACAAATTTTAATTTTTTTTTGTCGAAAAAGTAATGGTCTAAGAGACGTGGAAGAGCGATCTTCACCGATCTGATGACTCGATGAGACATATTTTTATCAAATATAATTTATAAATACATATGCCTATGATAACTTGGCCTATCGAAAAGTGGTCATATAGTGGTCTAGGTACTTTTAATTTAATTAATTTTAATCAATTTTTTTTCATCACCTTCACTTATGAAAACCGAATGAATTTTATCTCAATTGATAGTTTTTAACACACAGAATATGTCTACCTAGGCATAAAATAAGTAGGCAAGCCTACCTAGGCTTGCCTACTTATTTTTGGTCATGGCTACCTGGCAAGTAGATGTGAACAGGTAGGTCAATATATACCTATATTCTATACTACATCTATCTGTTCAAATCGAAATTGATATCATAGGTAAGATATTGTAATTACAAAACCAATAATATAGGCTTGCCTGCAAAAACTAAAAAAACAAAAAAAAAAACAATAGCTATGACTACTTGTCGATAGGAAAGTTATCATAGGCATATTTGTTTATAAATTATATTTGATAAAAAATATGTCTCATCGAGTTATCAGATCGGTGAAGGTCGATGTCCCACGTCTCCTCTACTATAAAAAGTGAACATGAGTCTAGCTACTACGACAGAGAAAAAAAAATTGCGTGCGTACAAAGTATCTACACATGTCAGAAGTAAAACTTCTATGGCAAACTAATTAAAAAAAAACTAATTTAAAATACAAAAAAAAAACTAATTGAAAAAAAAACAAAAAGCCAACGTCACGCGGTTTTCCCAGGCGGTCACCCATCCAAGTACTGACCGTTCCTGACGCTGCCGCGTTAGCGGTCGCTCAAATTTTACCCTTCTGCGCCTAAAGAAGTTTCACTTCAAAAACATCGAAACTATTTTAGAAAAATGTTAAACGTACAACCTAAAGACTATTTCGATCACGATCACGATTCAGCCTGTAATATCCCACTGTTGGGCATAGTCCTCTTCCACATGTAGGAGAAGGATCAGAGCTTAATCCACCACGCTGCTCCAATGCGGTTGGCGGATATATTCCCTACTATGAGTAACGATCGCTATCAGGATACATGGTACATGATAGGTACATGATAATAACCGGGACCGACGGCTTAACGTGCTCTGCGAGGCACGGTGGGGAGACCCACAAAGACTATTTAGTCCTAGTTACTGATTCATAAATAGTTCAAGACTTATCATAATAAGCTACAAAAAGTACCCCTAGTAGTATTAAACTACACTGCAGGTTGTGTCCAAAATTGTATCTGACATAAAGATTAACTTCAGGAAAATAACGCTGAAAAAATTATTTTTAGTATAACTTAGAAATTAGACTTATGTGGTTCGCATAAAAAATATATTTTCCATCCTAGCGTACCGTTTTGGGACAACAATATCACAGGGAAACAATATTTGTAAGATAGTTTTCCCGAAAACATCTAAAGTTAAAAAAACGACATTAAATTTTTGTTGTGCTTTTTTCAACAAAGTGAAAAAAAAGTTGTATTTTTCCATATTACATCAGTCTGATATGTCAAAATAATATCTTTATCAGCATTTAGTTAAGCAGGTGCTCATACTATAACATCAATTTTTACGTGTTTTTTTTTTTTTTTTTTCAATTTATTGGCCAATACATAACAAATTAATACATTATAATTTCTAATTTAAGTACCACGAAAACCTCTCGGGTTTATCTGGGTACAAATGTCTAAACACCTAGTTTCATTATAACGATAATATATCTAGTTTTAAGCGTTAAAACATACAGACGTCTCCACAAAAAATTGAATTTATTATATTTATTCGAACGAACTCACAATCAGTAATAAATCGTGCGAGCAGTAACAGAAGTGATAAAGTCATTACCGCCGAAGACAGCTGTAATCCAACGCATTGAGGGTAATTTCTCCTCGTAACGGAATGACATTACCAGCAAGAATAATAGGAAAGCTATGGAGGGGGCCGCCCTAGCGTTTGTCATTGATTCTATCACTGGGGTGACTATGATTCGTAGTTTGCGTTTTTTTTTAATCACTTGAACTACAAACAAAAATATTTGGTAAAGACTTTTGATTTGGAACTGAAAGTCTTCTTTAATATATAGACTTATAGAGTGTGATAATGATAATAAAATATAGTTTTTTTTTTGTGTGTGTGTAACTATTTGGAATGTATGCTTGTTTGCCAACTTAGTTAAATAAAAAAATCCCTCCAATTTACCTTTAATTATATAATAACAAATTTTATAAGTCATATTTTAATCAAGATAAAGATAAACTAAACTTCCTCAACTTTGTCAAACTAAATTTTAAAAATACTTATTTACATTTCTATCTATGTCTCTTTCTTAATAAAAGTATGTCGAAAATACCGACAAACATTATCTTTGAAATCACTCAAGTGGTTAAACGGAGAGTAAAAAAACTGATCTATATGCACCCTACCACGGTGTCTCCACCTCATCAATTCCACGGCTGGTATCGTTCAAACATTATGTCTGGAACGATCCACGATTTAGCACTCTGATCTAATGGACTGGTCTTCCGGACTTTATGTTATTTTATGACTCTCTATTGATATTGTAATTTTTGGATGTAATAATAGCTTTCGACTTTTGTATACTTTTATTTTTATTTATCATTATAAGAATATTACTTACTACTAAAACTGTTTCAAGATATACTTAGAAATTATGGAAAGCAGTATTATGGAGCATTATGCAAAGCAGTATACCAAGCAGTTAATTTCAGGAAAATAATTAATAAAATATTATATAGCCTCTATACAGGGTGTCCCGCGATAAAGTGCAACCCCGAATGGGGGTGAAACTAGACCATAAATTATCGACAAAAAACATAGAAAAAACTTTTTGAAAAAAATATTTTATTTGTTATTGACGAATTAAGTTTTTTATATCTTATATATACTCTATGTACAAAAAATGATGATTTCTTCCAATGTAGTAGGTCGATTACTTTAAAATAAAATAAAATATTACGCCACGTACTTGGCGGTAAGGATAAAATAAAAATTAGCTCGCAAAAAAGTGGCATTATGTCTTTAACTATGCTTCTTGTGAAAAAAAATCCATTTTTTATGACTGTTTTTTTCAATGATCTCTAATTTTCTCAGAATTATGCCCCCAATACCAGGAAATTTTATGATTTATTATTATTTCTAACCATATTGCCATTCAAATAAAAAAAATTTACGCCTGTATCCCAAAAAACACGTACAAAAATCATCATTTTTTGTACAAAGAGGCTACGTAAGCTATATAAAAATCTTAATTCGTCAATAAAAAAATGATTTTTTTTTTAATTTTTTGAATTTTTTTCTGATTTTTGTCGATAATTTATGGTCTAGTTTCACCCTCTTTCGGGGTTGCACTTTATCGCGGGACATCCTGTATAGCCTTCCTCGGTAAATGGAATATCCAATACAAAAAATATTTTTAACTTGCACCTGAAATTAGCGCGTACAAGCAAACAAACAATCTTATAATATTTGTATGGATTAGGTAACGTTTAAAAAGTATAATGTATTTTATTATAATAAAAACCAAGAAATAATATGATAATAATATCTATCTGGTACGAAACAGTCATTACTAAAAAAAATCTTTTGTTTTTATCTTCTTTATTATAATACTGGCTGTGCTCGCGACTTCGTCCGCGTGGAATTTAACAAAACAGTTATTGTTCAGTTCGCAGAGTTATAAAATAAATACTAAAATAGGAGTAGCCTAAGTTACTCCTTATTATATGACAGACAGACAAAAATTGTAAAAAATGTTATTTTAGTATATGTACCGTTTATACATAAAGCGGTTATTTTAATATTACAAACAGACACTCCAATTTTATTTATTTGTATAGATAAATTGAACTTATTGTTTTTCAACTAATGCTTATATGTACCTAGGTACATGGGACTCGTATCCTTCATATCATACTAGGGGCTGATAAGTGTGAAGCGTTTATTTATTTACAAGTATTCGTCGACAGACACGAGCTACTCCTACCACCCGGCGATACATGATGACACGTTTGTGCGTCGGAAGCAGCGCCGCAACCGCACCACCTTCACCCTACAACAGGTAAACAAACACATAATAGTCATAACTTATGACTATTATCATAAAAAAGAAATTCATGTGAATTACAATTAATTAAAATACGCAAAAATACTTTAAAATGTATGTGTCAAACGTAGTAGATATTAATAACTTTTTTATGTTCTAAACTTTTTTTATGTATTTTTTTGCGATCTTGAAAAGCTTTATTTACTTTTGTTGTTTTCTAAAACTTTATATATCATATTAAAATGATTCAATTTTTTTAAATAAAAACTCACGGTGTCTGTTCCTATGTTAAGCAACTTAATGTTTGTGTTGTAACAGCCGACTGTTATAGCTTAATATTTATATTTTTTGATAAATGTACATAGAAATTATACATAAATAAATATAAATACACCCAGACTCAGGCGAGAATCGAACCCGCCACCCGCGGAGCAGAAAGTAGGGCCACTACAAACTGCGCCAATGGGCTAGTCACTTTCATTCAATTAAAAAATTGTGTACTGTTGTTCAATGGAAAGGCTAGCTATCTATTTGCAAGGCTATTTTAACTACACTGGCTATAGGTATGGATAGAGGCTTCTATCTATCCAAATACCAACAGTCAATACAATTCATTAAAAGAAAAACACAAACTTTTATTGTTAAACTTATTACAATAACAGGTATACAGATATTTTATTATTATAAATAGTTTACAAGTCTTATATCTATCTTATTATGATGTAGCTGGAAGAGCTGGAGACTGCGTTCGCACAGACTCACTATCCAGATGTGTTCACGCGGGAAGATCTCGCGCTCAAGATCAATCTCACTGAAGCGAGAGTGCAGGTGAGGCTTATTTACTGTAGTTTAGTATACCTATGTGCACCACAATTTACTATACAATATATCATAATTTACTTCGATAATTTTGTTTCTTTATTCTGTCTTCCATGGGCGTATCCAGAATTTTGTAAAAAGTGGGGCAGGAGAAAATAAATGTAAAAATTCAATAAGTACGTATAACATACATAGTAGAAAATTGAAAATTCTTTTTTATTTATCTTTACTATCTAAACTATTTCGATAACATCTTGCGGACGTTTTGGCCAGTCTAAAATTTAAATTATAAATCTAAAAATTCAGTTATTACCTTTGATAAAGGTGGTGGTGGATATGTGTTATGTTGCCCCACTGTGGATGCGCCCATGCTGTAATGTTCTGTTTAAAGACATCAAATTTAATTTTTATTTTACAAAATTAATATTTGTGAAACGTTGGACCAAAGTTTCTTGTTGTATCGAGTAATTGGCTATAATTTTTTATGTTGCTAAAATATTTACAGAATTTGTGAGCGTATACTCAAATCATTTTGTACTTTAATATCTAACGCACTCAGTTTTTCTGAACCTAGCCTGTCGCAAACACAAAAAGTTTATAGTCTCGAGTATACATATGAATTTAATGTTTTCTACATAATTTAGGTACGCTCACGTTCTGGTTTCAACCGGATATAACCGGTTACAGGCGGTACCGTCACGCCTGGTTTTAGTGAAATTGGCCGACGCAACGGGCGTGTTTTATTTATGCCGAAGTAAAAATTGCCCAATTCCGTCGGCGGAGCACGCAAAAGCTACAATTTAGTGGCTCGGCTGTCGCTCCCGTACACGTTTTATGGGCTCTGAATGTGACTCGGAAATCAGTTGAATGGTAATGGTTTTAGGTAACGCTTTACGATTTCTAAGGGGTTTAATACTCAATAAGTGTGCGGTTTCGCTTTATAGCCGTTTCTTTAGAGTACCTATAATGTACTCCTACGACCATTACTGGATCATATCGAGAGTGAATTTATCGACAAAATGAATTCCACAATTATTTTATCAGCGAAAGACACTTAAAAAGAATAAATGAAATATTAACTTCCAAATAATTTTAAAGCCACATCAAAAACTATATCACTTATTCCACTTAACGAATAATAAAAAAACATTTATATTTAAAACGGAATGTGAAATATTTTTCAAATATCATTTCGTTCGTATTAATCCAACCGTATATCACATCAAACCCTCGTAAAACAGTCGCGCGTCAATTTGTACCAAACGAGTAGGTACACTCAGCAAAACTAGTCACTATCGAATTTCGATCAAACTTCGATATCTACTTCCATTAGTTAACTAGTACTGTCAGAATTCACTTCAATTGCCAAAACCACAAAACAGTTCTGTTTGAGACCAGGTGACCAGTCTCGATTGATCTTCCGTTTGAGGATTGTCTTGTGAATTAGGGAATTACTTTATTATTAATTGTATATAACTTTTCATAATCATTTTTTTTATAGTCACTACTTATACTTAAATTATACTTTTCTTTTTAAATTATTTCATATTTGTAATGAGTTCCTCAATAATTTGTACTACTTTATGTCGAATTAGTGAGTTTCCAATACAAATGTTCTAGACGATATCTACTTATTTTATATTCATTTATATCGAATACATTATAAGTGTATATTAAACTATTAAACAATATTTAAGTAAAGTAAAAAAATTCTCCTTCATCAAAGTAGCGGTATGTAATTTGTTGTAGAAACGGCGTAGCAAATTCGCATCACTAGTGACTAGAAGATGTCAATTGATTTTACTGCAGTTCCATACATAATAATATACTTAGTTATACAAAAAAACAGACAAAAAAAATATAATATACAAAAATACTTTAACAAAAATATATTCGCATAGGAAAACACGATTTATAGCATAATATATTAGTAGCCACGCTACGTGCTAGAGGTCAGTTTATACTGGCGATCTATAACATGTTTAAGTCGCTCATCTCGAAATGGTATTACTTGCCCCTTCCGCCGCCCAGGGATTAGGGGTGTCGCGTTAGCTAAGTGGGTCTAAAACGGTTACCTGGTCTACCTTGAGTGATTTTAAGTAGATTGAAATGAATTTTTGCCATACCGAAGATATAGGTATATTGAACTGTTTATCTCTTTTGCTTTAGTGTAAAAGGTTTTTTCGAATTACTTTTTATTGGTTTAGTTAATTTGATTATAGTAAATGGTAAATTTGTTTTAGTCCAGTGTTAGTTTAGGAGTTTATTGCAATTTGTAAGTAGAGTTTCGGTTGTGTTCATAACATACAAATAAATAATTATAAATATTAAAATTATTTTCTATTAAAACAACTTCATACCTACTATTGTGAGAGAAACTGAGTTTTGACAAAAGAAAACTATTGTCAAATTTGCGTATAATTATTTTTCTATTTTGATTTTGGGATTTTTTATGTCATTTCCATGATTTGAATGTTTCGTAAGTTTTACTTCAGTCGTATGGTCTAAAGCACACTTGATTTTTTATTAAATTTCAACTCAATTAAATATTTACAAAACAGCTTGTAATCTACATAAAAGTTAAATATCTATTGCACTCATTTTAAATCATCTTTTCAGCGTTAGATAAACTGTATATTAACGATGGCAACAGGCTATAAAACATCACGCTGTGACTCCTATGATGATTCCAAAAACAATTACAAATAGTGATATCAGCTTATTTTAATAACTTCCCAAAACAAAACCCATCCCTACACGCAGCAATATAATTGAGTCGGCTTTCAATTTGATTCGCATCCTCGTCGGCGTGTCGGTGATAATTCTCCCGAAAAATATAAAAAGGCGCAGCTGTCCGAAATATTGGATTACGTCAGTAACATACCGTTTCGCTAAATGTCCTAAATGGTATCAAATTTTCATTCTGACAGAATATTTTCAGTTGTTATTAGGCACGCGTTTTTTGAAAACTTATGTTAGTTATTTTATTTAATGTGTGTATTTTATTTTATTATTTGTATTATAATGTTATAGATCTATTAATTACAATTGATAATAATAACAGGTTGACGTGTAAAATATATTTCAAAAGAGTTATTATTAAAAACATCACATATTATCACATTATTTTTTTCGATTTTTGTCGCATTTACGATCAATCAATTTGTATAATTTTTTGTCTACAATCGTTTCCAAACTCTCTCCGTCTCCAAAGAAATCGAAAACAAAGTCAAAAACGTTAAAATATTTTTATGATCACTTAAATAAAAAAACTTAATTTTTATAATATTAGTTCTAATATAGGGTTTGTATCTTATACATGACTAAATCAACCAAAACAAAAAGAAAAAGGAATTAACAATATTACAAATAAAAAAAAATATTTTCATATTGGATTGTTACTGTTCAAACCAAATTAAAAGTAAAAAATCTTAAATTACGAGATAAAAATTCTCAATTCCGTCTCAATGACATTGACGAAGCACTCTACAACAAAACAACAGAGACAAATGGCGTGTAAACAGCGAACAACAAAGGACAGGGGCGTCACGACAACAACACTCGTGTCGCGCGGAGGGCTGGAAGAGCGTAACCTTGTTGGAATGTAAGGGCTGCCAATAAAGCACTAATTACTATCAAGAAGCCCTCGAGCTGTTATTTTTGAGTGCTATGTAAACTGTGTACGGATGATGAGCTATTGAATAATTAAATAGCGTGAAATATTAGTCTGGAGTTAGTACTTACATGGCAGTTTCAAATTAAGACAAAACAAAGAGTATTTATAGCCTGGCAGATCTCTAGTATAATAGTTATATCTTAACATATTCAAGTGTCATCAAAAAATATACGTAAAAAGTTCCCAAATGAGCACGGTAATTTGTAAAGAATTTTCGGTCGGCGAGGAGCTATAGTCGGCCTTTCTAATTTAAAAACAAATGTATTGTATTATACGTTCACATATAGGTAACATGAAGAAGCAATACAAAATAAACTACACTAAAGGACAATTTATTCTGGTCAAAAACCTATGTAATATATATCTACAATAAATAGTTTTGGAAAAAAAAAAACGAGTGTGCTTAGACCAAACGACTGAAGTAAAACTTCTTTACCAATAGGCCTGCACAATAATGTGTCTTTGATATACGAAACATAACTAGCTATCAGAGAAAGAGAGAAAGAAAATTTGTGCTCGCACCTCTCTCTCTTGCTCCGTTCGCCTCGCCTGATCACACTTTTCGTAACGCTCTCGTCATACATTCACCAGCTTACTCCCCAAGTTAAGCGTAAGTAAAGAAGTTTTACTTCAAAAACTATGTAGATATACTTAACTGCATTGATTTTTATTCGAGAGCCTATACCACCCTGTTGTCTTACACTATAATATATCATAAAATATATTTCAAATTAGCGCTGATGTCAAGAGGGTGTAATCTAGTTGAACGTAATAAAGTATAGTGATATCTGACAAGCCCCAGAGGTGCAACCCTACCCCGTGCGACAATTGTTAACGAGGCGTCCCATCGAACCACTGTTTTTACGCATTATCGGGAATACACGGGATAAAATTCTTTATTCTTGTAACTCATAATATAATATTTTAGAGATAATAATAATTATTAGTAAACACTTTTAATGACTATAGCAAAAAAAAGGTGTGTGTGCGATTCACACACGATAGAAGTGAAACTTCTATGGCAAACTAATTTAAAAAAACTAATTTAAAATTAGCGGCTTGCAGCGCGGCTCGTCCTTCCCTGTCTTTTTGTCGTTGCATCCGGTTTGAAATCACAACGATTCTAAAGAAGTTTCACTTCAATAAAAAAAGGAATTTCCTATTTGACGCTGTTTTTCGAAAGTACGTTTACGCTTTTAAGATTTTCGCGATTCATTTTTATTCATATACATTATTGTTTATTTAATAATTGTATCACTAGCGTTTTATTGTGGTAGGACTCATTATGAAATGTTTTGCGTGAAGTTCAACCGTACCGATCACAGCCGAGTGATACTGCTTTCAAATAGTGCATGGCTGCATGCTGTGTTCCTGTGTATTCAACACAACAAGGCTGCCAGAGCTCCTGTGGAGGGTCAAGGGTAGGGTTAACAACGCGCTCATAATACTCCTGATGTCCCAGGTAATAAGCTGCGTTAGCTGCTTATCACGGAATATACTAGTAGTAAGAAAAAGTGGTACAACAGTCTTTAAAAGTAGGCAAATCTTTGCTTTATAAGAAGTTTCAGAAAACAAACTCATTATAAATTAAAAAAAAAAATGTTTTTTATATTTAGCCGTATGCTTTCAGCCACTAGAGGTGCTACGAGTAGGAGTTTCTTTATCAATCACACCCCTTGCAAATTAAATTGGGAGCCTAAATGAAATATAATTTTTTCTTGTGCACTCCTTTGCTTAGACATTTAATTGGAGTTTTAGTTAAAAGTATTTTCAAATCTCGTTCAGTTATTTTATTGTTTTCATCATCATAAAATACGAAATGACGAATCAATTATTTATTATAATTGTGAGCATACGCAGTTATTTGTTATATTTAACGGGTGTATAATAGTAAAAAAATATTTTATCTTAATTATAAATGTGAGTTACAAAATCAAATAATTGTTTAAGGTTGGTAACTATATGAATTAATAGTCAAACTTATCTAAAATAATTATATCATTGTGTATTATTTATTAGTTCCATCTATACCGACTAGTACTGCATGTTATTTGCCATACATACACAAATAAAAGAAATTATTCTTTTTAATTTTAAAGATTAAACATCTCATATTATTCACACATTTATTTGAATATGTACAGGTAAAGGTTCCGTACGTTTATTTAATAGAAAGGTGCAGCTCAAGTGAAAAATTTACTGCTAGGTATAAACGTATTAATAATATTTTATATAAAGTAATGATTGAAAATGTAACAAAACCAATAAAGTTATATTTAAATAATCGTATTGACGTACCCTATTGTAAGTTTACGATTAGCAAACATGGCATAATCCTTTTTCATTGTGCGTAACACTATAGGCGTGGGATGCTACGCGTTTCATATTACGAATTATTTTTAAATCATTGTGGTCGCTTCTTTGAACTTTTAGAAATTACGACTTTTTTAAATTAGTTTTTATTCAATAAAAATATTAAATATTCGTAATTTTTTTTGTTTTTTTTTTGCACCTATAAATATTATGTTTTGTAACGAAAGTGGTGGCAGTTTAATTTCGTTATGGTGTTGGATGAAAAATAAAAAGTATGATAATACTAATAACTAAATGTACAAAATGTTCCATAAATTTAATTACATAAGTACATTAGGTATTTGGGTATTTTTTTTGGGTAGCTTGTTCGTAGCTTTTACTGATTCTCTTGGAATGTATAATCATATCTTTTTTTTTATATTGCCAACAAACGAGCATTCATATAATCGTATATAAAGCGCTCAAGACATCATCGTTAGGACAGAGTGTTGGTTTTAAGAGAAGACGAAGAGCTCTGCTCTCTTAGAACTCTTACTCGACTCTCTTCTCGAATTTATAGGAGCTTAATCCACCACGCTGCTCCAATGCGGGTTGGTGGATATATTCCCTACTATGAGTAACGATCGCTATCAGGTGTACATGATAACAACCGGGACCGACGGCTTAACGTGCTCTCCGAGACACGGTGGGGAGACCCACAAGGACTGCACAAACACCCAGACCGCGGCAAACATCTGTAAGGCCAATACAAATATTTTCGTGTGCGGGGATCGAACCCGCAACCGCCCACGCAACAGCCAATCGCAATCCAGTGCTGTGACCGCTGGGCCAACGCGGCGTCAAAGATTATACTGTTATAAAAATGATGGCATAAATAACCCTTAAATACATTTTCAATCAAAAATAAATCTTAAAAACAATTCCTCTGCCCGTAACTCGTGTCATATCGAGTCAATGTCAAGTAGATTATATTCGAAACTAAACAGAATCCCTCGGAGCAATACGGATTAGATCGAGGCAATTTTCCACTAATGTGCTCTTTCAATTTCATCTCAAGTCTAAGTAAATACTGTCTTGTTAACGTGCTATTGTACATTGTGGTATATGAAAATGTGATATTTGTTTATATTCTAGATTTTTCGATTAGCTTGTGAAGTAAAAATATAGGCAGTAATGAAAAAGAAAAGCGATTTCTGGACACAATTTCGTATTTATTTAATTATTTCGTTCTTTTTATTAAAGCACAGCAGAAAATGGCTTACTCAAAATGGGTAGCTGGCAGATTGGGAAAGTACCACTTCCTTACAGAAGATCACAGCCAAATAATTCTTGCTCTAGAATCGTGTTCCGTTTCTGAGGTGTGTAAGCAGTGCCGTAAATAGGGCGGTGCCACCGGTGCCCAGGCACAGGGCGTGCACTCTGGGGGGGCGCAAGAATTAATGGAATATAATATCTAAAAAAAAAAACAAGGGCGCAGAAAAGGCTATTTACGGCACTGTGTGTAAGGGAGCTAGAGCCACTGAAGAAGCGCTGTGTTGACTGTACTGGTAGGGTCGAAATGAAGCTTGTGACGCTCCTAGTGTTGCAGGCATTGGCTCTATTCTCTTTTTTTCGCTCTATTTTATTTATAGGTTACGGTTACTATCAAGCGGAACCTACGTTTATCTGCTCCCTTAAAAATCCTTACCCCGTGGTTTTCATTTGATTATGATCACAAAACGTAACAACCCATAAAATACAATATCTATACCATTACATTAACAGTATATAAATGTATATAATAAACCTTTAAACATCCAAGATCACGTTCACGAAATTACTCTTATCCAGTCTTAAATAATCCACAATTAGCAGACATCCGATTAAAATTTCCTCGTAAGACGCTGGTGCGCGGATAATTTGCGAGTAAACATGTTAGCTACGATACACGTTTCATTTTACGCGAATTACACCACTCTACACGAGGAATTTAATTATTTAGTGGTGGGGAAGTTTCTTAACTGGATGCGGTGTTTAGTAGCGATGAAGTATTTAATAATTTACATTATTGTACTAAGGAACGAAAATAAGTAAATGTTTTTATATTGGCTTTATCAAGAAGGAACGATCTCTTAATTTTTTTTTTTATTTTTTTTTTTTACCTAGTTAAGGTTGGCAAACAAGCGTACGGCTCACCTGATGGTAAGACCGTAGCCTATAGACGCCTGCAACACAAGAACTCTGGTCACCTTACTCACCAACAGGAACACTATACTTATTGAAAACAGTATTATTTAGTTGTGGTCTTCTGTAAGGTCGAGGTGCTACCCCAGTCGGGCTGCTCCATATTTTGAGCAAGAAATTTCCTGCTGTGCCCTACCTCAGTTTAAGGTAAAGGAATTAGTTTATAATTTGATATAATTATTTAAATTAATAGACATTATTGTTTATTAATAAGTTTTTCTTAAGTTTTGTACAATAGGCGTTGAATTCATTCCGAGACACCTGACACATCTGAGTTCGTAATCGTAAAGTTCCTTATTATATTAACTAACTAAACACGAAGCTATAGCTTATTAAAATCTTTAAGCTTCATATTAAATAATATTATCGCAATATCTTCACACAAGAGCTTTATGTATATTAAACAAAAATCACGATCACGATCACGATTCAGCCTGTAATATCCCACTGTTGGGCATAGGCCTCTTCCCCATGTAAGAAGATGTAAGAATATAATAATGATATAATACTGATAATAAATGATAAAGAATATAATAATGATGTAATGATAATAAATATAATAATGATAATAAATGTAAGAATGTAAGAATAAGAGAATGTAAACAAAAATAAGAAGGCTTAATTGCAGATTTGTTATTTTATTTTTATAGAGAACAAATGCTGCGTCCAAAATAACTGAACTTTAGATTAAAATACTAAGAAGATCAAGATGTTCGTCGTCATTTAATCCTAGAGAAACTAGAGAGACTATATTATTTCAGAATAACTATATCTGGTACTTGCTGTGTGGCTACGGCAAAGAATTTAGCCTCCCCCGCTCTTCCCGTGGGTGTCGTAAGAGGCGACTAAGGGATAACACAGTTTCACTACCACCTTGGAACTTAAAAAGCCGACCGATGGCGGGATATCCATCTAACTGCTGGCTTTGAAGTACACAGGCCGAAGACGGGCAGCAGCGTCTTCGGTGCGACAAAGCCAGCCCTGCGGTCACCAACCCGCCTGCCCAGCGTGGTGACTATGGGTAAAACACATGAGTTCACGCCATTATTGGCGCGAACTTGTGGAGGCCTATGTCCAGCAGTGGACTGCGACAGGCTGAAATGATGATGATATCTGGTAGGTACTTCCTTAATAGCTATATATTTTGATTTTTATCCCCTCTTCAAAGAGAATAAAAATCAAAATGAATAATAATTGTAATGAATTTTAGGATAAAAGAGTCCGCTCTTTTTAAACTTCCGAATCCGTCCCATTAAAGAGTCAAGCTCATAGTATGAACATAGAATGATTTTACCAAGATTTTTAATTCATTAAGTAGTAAAATAACTTTAAGCTTCAGTATCGATATTGGAGTGTAGACCAAAAATAAAATCCTCAATGTACAAAATTAGACCCGTTACAATATTTATTATAAACTAGCTGCCCGGACAGACTTCACTCTGTCTGTTATGTTTTTTTTAAGTATAAAAACCTTCCGTGGGATTTAAGGAACATACAAAAAAATTTAGCCGAATTGGTCGAGCCATTCTCGAGTTATGCGCTTAGCCACATTTATTTTTATTATATAGATATAAAACTAGGAAAGAAATATATACTTCATCGAAAATTACTTCATAAACGAAAAGCCGAAAAGTTCGATGTTAGTTGGATCAAGAGATCTAATCCCGGAGCGTAGGATCAATTCGTTGATGTGATGAAAAACTTTACCGCGTTATTTTATACCTTAATAACGTATATGGAATATAGGCTTGATAGCATTAGGTACACCGTACAGTTATTTTGTTATTCCTTACTTATTTTACCCAAACGGCTACTCTTAGGGATATTTATATCATACTAACTGACCCCGCAAACATTGTTTTGCCATATATGTTATTAACCCCCTTTATCTCCCCCCTTATAACTTGGGTTATGAAAAATAGATGTTTGCCGATTCTCAGACCTACCCGATATGCACACAAAGTTTCATAAAAATCGGTCCAGCAGTTTCTGAGAAGTATTGTAACTAACATTGTGACACGAGAATTTTATGTAGGTATAAGTTTAATAAAATAATGTTCGTATGAATATCCTTATACAGATTTATTATAAAATTTATAAGTAATATATAAGTTATAATATGGTAATGTTGTGTGAATATATACATGATCACGATTCAGTCTGTAAAATCCCACAGCTGGGCATAGACCGCTTTCTCCGTGTATAGGAGAAAGGTTTGAGCTTAATCCACCACGCTGCTCTACTGCGTATATATACCATACTATGAGTAACTAGCGCTATCAGGTGTCTATGATAACAACCGGGACCGACTGTTTAACGTGCTCTCCGAGGCACGATGGGGAAACCCATAAGAATAAACAACGAGACCGGAAAGAAATACAAATACAAATATCCATCTCGAGCGAGAATCGAACCCGCAATCGCCAGCGTGTGAGCGCCAAACCGGTGAACGAACCAATACGCCAGGGCGATGCCTTGAATATACAAGTCCCAGTAAATTGAGTTTTATCTGACCTCACTAACGCCTCTTGACTGACTGTTAAGCTAGCCGCACACACGCAATATTATTGGCACAATAAAATTGACAATATTTTTGATCAATATAAGGCCCCGCATACTGCACAATATTATTGCCAATATTTACTAACAAAAACAGGTACAATCCGGTATTGATCCTCGACTCACGCGGAAGTGTTGTGAGAAATGCATAAAAAGAAAAAAGCTTTAATATTGTTTATTTGTAATAAAACTAATAAATTTGTTACAGAATAAAAAGAAATGTAATAATTGTGTTTGCTAGCAAACGAAAAAAAAAAACAAAATTTCAATTGCATCGGCAAGTAATAAATAAGTTAACAAACGCACTAGTCGTCAATACGATTTTTGAGGGTTTCCCTCGATTTCACTGGGATCCCATCATCAGATCCTGGTTTCCTTATCATGGTACCTAAGTTGGGATAATATCCCCTTTCAAGAATTATCAAAATCGGTTCATAGACGACGAAGTTATCCCCGAACATACATAAAAAAAAACATATATACGGTCGAATTGAGTAACCTCCTCCTTTTTTGAAGTCGGTTAAAAAGAAACGATGGGTGGGTGAGAATGATGGTGACTGGATGCAAAAAAGGCAAATTGAGCCACTTTCAATTAATGAACTAAGGCTTACTGAAAAAGATGATTTTAAAAACTATTTTCGTTTATTTTGTTTTATTTAAATTTATTTAAATTCGTCTTCCGCCAACCCGCATTGGAGCAGCGTGGTGGATTAAGCTCCGATCCTTCTCCTACATGGGGAAGAGGCCTATGCCCAACAGTGGGATATTACAGGCTGAATCGTATATTCGTCTTCCATTTTTCTAAAAATAAAATCAATCGTTCGTACACGTTGAATGCTCCTGCCAAAGTTGCCAAACTAAAATATTGCAGTACCACTCGCAAACACACAATAATATTGACAATACCCCCCCTCCCCCTGATATTGACAATAAAATTCAGAATTTCCGGAAATCTGCAATAATATTGATCAATATGACAATACGACCCGAACACGCGCAATATTATTGACAATACTCACATTATTGACAATAATATTGCGTGTGTGCGGCTAGCTTTAGACTTATTATGGCGGATCAAAAGTATTGAATATAAATGTATCAAATTTAGGAAGTAGAGTTTCTTATAAAGGTCGATTTACATCAGACAAGCGAATGCTCATTCTATCCCCACTATATCAAATTCTTTTAGTATAAACAGGCGTAGAGCATTCTTTCGTTGTTCTTAGTGCGTTCGCAAAGATTCTATGGAATATTCTAAGAATGCTCGCTCGCTTGATGTAAACGGCGCTAGAGCGCGCGAACAGTTGCTTAGAGCGTTCTTGCGTGTTCTTACGTGCTCGCTCCCCTGAACGGTCTCTTCAAAACGTTCTTGTGTTCTAGCGATTGTATACAACATGTAGAGTTCAAATGTAAGATTTTTGAAAATTCTACATCTAATGGTATAAAACAGAAAATATAATTCCTACTAATATTATAAATGTGAATGTAAGTTTGTTTGTTACGCTCTATCATCATGAAATTTTGTACACATCTTTTTGGAGGTATTGGAAGTAATATAAGATACTTTTTATTAAAAAAAAAAAATACGAGTGAAGCTGCCGGTGAAAGTTAGTCTTTCTAAGTATATGTATATCAATCTCGTGTCTCGATGTTTGTCCGGGCTAATCTCCGAAACTACGGGATCGATTTTAATGAAATTTTGCACTGTCACACTTAACTTTGTTCAACTTAAATATCTATATTTAAAAAAAACTGGCGGTACCTACGAAGTTCACTAGGTCAGCTAGTATTGTATATAAATAATTTAAATTATAGGTACCTCGTATCATCAACTATATTAGTGTACCTATAACTACAGTTGGAAGATCCACAATGACATACACCAGGATTAGAATTATTATTATTATTATTTTATGCAACTAGGTCGGCAAACAAGCGTACGGCTCACCTGATGGTAGGTAAGCGATTACCGTAGCTTATAGACGCCAGCAACACCAAAAGCATTGCAAGCGCTTTGCCGACCCTACCCCCAATTCCCCCCATGAGCTCCCATCACCTTACTCACCAACAGGAACACAACACTGATTAAAAACAGTATTATTTAGCTGTGATCTTCTGCAAGGTTGAGGTACTACCCCAGTCGGGCTGCTCCATATTTTGGGCAGGATATTTCCTGCTGTGCCCTACCTCAGTAACAAAAATTTGTTCAAATACAAATATCCGTCGTAAGCCAAAATCGAATCTGCGACGTACACATCGTTGTATACACGTAACAGTACAGTAGGTACACCTCGAAATGTGTATAAAAAAATTATCATACAAAATAGATTTCCATTAAGATTTTAAACTTTACACGGTAACATGTCATTTTTCGTTAAATCAATCAATTTCAAATGCGCCGAGGCTGAAACACGCAATTTCAATACATTAAGGATAACTCGAGAACTTCCCGACATGTAACCTGTCACTTAGCTACATACACGCTTAGAGTCTTATTTTGCGTGTACGACACGACGTTGCTACGACGCGATTTCGACTTTTAAATTTTTGCTATATAAATGTATAATACTTGATGGAATATTTCAATCTTTTATTGCAATGATTACTACTTTTTGAAGTAAAACTCATTTACGCACGCTTGAATTGGGGAGTAAGCTGGTGAATGCGTGACCAGATGCCTTTTGTATGTTTCTTATATCGATCACGATTCAGCCTGTAATATCTCACTGTTTTGCATAGGCCTCTTCCCCATGTAGGAGAAGGATCGGAGCTTAATCCACCACAGCGTTGATGTGAACTCAACATTACATTTAGTTGTAGTCACCGGTATAATACTGTTACAAGGTAAAATAAAAGATATTTAATACTGAAATAATAAATATCTGAGACATATTTAGTAAACAACGTCAAGTAAGAGTTTCGTAATCGAATCAAAATGTCGTGTCGTATGCTCAAAGTAGCATCTCCTAAACAACTTTCCTCGATTTTCTCAACATATTTTCAGCGGTCTTTAACGTTAACTTTCGCGTTAACTCTCGTATGAAGTGTTTTAAAACATTACGGTACGCTGACGCAATTAGCTTGCGAGTAACTTTTAAGTCAGTCAGGCATGTTTTAAGTCTTTTTAAGTTTCTGACGCGGGTTTAAGTTTTAACGTCTCCATAAAGTGGCGAGTTCGCGACTTGTGTGAATATGGAATTAGTTTTTAACTCTGTTTCCGTTGATTCCATTTAATTTTGATGCGACATAGGTAAGACACGTTATTTAAAAGCTTTTAAATTTGTTCTTTAATCCCATATTTGAATTACGGCTTCTATTTATAAAGCGTCCTTTAAAAAACTAAAATACATTTTAATTTCGCTAATTCCTCAATGACTCGTTTTTTAATTTAGAAATAAAGTTGATAGCGCTCCCTTTACAAACATCACACCCAATCGTTTAAATATAATAGTTATAAAACTCGTTGAAACAACACAATGCAGAGCTATTATGTTCGAATCTATTGTACCACCTTCATAAAAGAAGCTATTACCAGACCGCCCGCTAAAGGCTCATTACACTTAACAAACAATGTATTTGTTATTATTTAACTCCACTCATAGCGTGTAGCAAACGCAAACAATCGTCGCTTACCGAACAGTAGGTAATTACCGCGCCCCTACTGCTCGGAACACCCCTTGCAATCAAACAAATCACTGCCGAAAACGAACCTTAATACCATTGAAATAAGGACCAAAATCTCCGCGACGATTCGCGATAATACGGCAAATTTAGGTTGGCCCATAACAATTTATTAGTCTCCCCTTTACGCGTGCTTTAAGTGGAAGTAGCGAGAGATGAAGGGTGTCTTTCAAAAATGGTTGATGTTAGTTAAGAGTGACATAGTCTTGTGTTGTGACATGTGTTTTAGAGGTTAAAACCTTGTCACAATGGGGAGTGAATCAGATACCTTTGAAAATGTTTGAAGAGTCGACAAGGTGGAGACGATATAAGGAATTTTAAAAGACTATTTAAATTTTGTGCCATATTTGGCTATGGCTTGCACAAGATATGCTTAGGCTTCGCACTACAGTATGAATTTTTTTTTGTGTGTAACAATCTTTAAGTAAGCTTTAAAAGTTAAATGAGTAGATTTCACTCAACGGCAAGGAAATATCTTTAGTATAGCTGCATTAGAATCTGAAATTGAAATGTATAGCAATGCAGAAAGATTTTCAGCAATATTCACAATTATGAACACGATCTAAGAAAAAAAATTAAGCTTTTTATTTATTAGTTTCCTACTCTAATAGTTCACAAAATTGACGGTTCCTCCTTTTAATTCTATAGTCGGGTAAAATTTGATTAAAATCGATCAAAAAATTTAAGTTACAAATATACAAAATTCACTTTATAGAGAACAGATATCGTAATTCGATAGGGACTCCAGCGGGGGGTAGTTTCAACGTGCTGAAATATTAATTCCACCCTCGTAAGAGATAAAAACTATTAGGGTTCGACGGATTATGGCGTGATTATTATTTTAACTGAATTAGCTTACCGCCGCTAAGGGTCACTTCGAGTTGAGACGCGTCATAGACTATATAGAAATGTAGATGCACAAAAAATACTATATATATGTATATCTAATACATAGCGCTTGTTATAAGTAATAACGTATTAAGAATATTCATTAAGATGCTTAACGGTAATGCATTTGTCAATCTCTATATACATATATAAAAATGAATAGCTGAATGTGTTGCTAAGCGTAAATCTCGAAAGCGGCTGAACGGGTTTCGCTAATTCTTTTTTTATAATATTCCTTGAAGTATGAGGATGGTTCTTACGGAGAGAAAAATTTAAAAAATTGCCTGAAAAAGTCTAAAAACAACAATTTTCTATATTTTCCCATACAAAAGATTCGTAATAATACTTAAAAGTCAATTTGAACTTTAATACCATACCATAAAGTTTAAGTGTTAGTGGAGGGGTTCCGGGAAGGATAAGTATTAAAAAAAATAAAAAAATTAAAGAATCGACTGTTAGGCGGTACGAAGTTCGCCGGGTCAGCTAGTATTCTAATAAAAAATCTGTGTAGACTTATTTAACACATCACTATCTATACTTATATAATAAAGCTGAAGAGTTTGTTTGTTTGATTGTTTGTTTGTTTGAACGTGCTAATCTCAGGATCTACTGGTCCGATTTGAAAAATTCTTTCAGTGTTAGATAGCCCATTTATCGAGGAAGGCTATAGACGTATAGGCTATATATCATCACGCTAAGACCAATAGGAGCTTAGCGCCAATCAAGAATGTTTCAAAATCGGGGTTTTTTCCTTTTGAAAGCTTCCGCGGCGTAAACGGTTAAAGTTTCGCCCAAATCATGTTTGACAGAATTGATCCTATTCCACGGGGACGAAGTCGCGCGCAGAAGCTAGTTAGTTATATTCGATTACTCTTAAGTGATATTATTCTATTTATTATTTTCAAATATATATAATATGCATTAATATAATTAAAGCCATAAGAGTTGTTCGTATTAACACATTTTAATAAACATAAAATAACAAAGCACGCAGCATACGATATCATGAAAGTAACAACAAATTTAAGTTAGTGCCTAATTTCGAGTCTACACAAATTTTGACACCATCGCTATGAGATTTCATAGCACTCTCCCACCAGAGGGCTTATTAAAAGTAAATTGCGAAAATTGCACCGGCAAATGTGGCTCGCCTCTCGCCGCACTAACCAGCTTACAGCGACCAATATAACTCGATCCCTCGTAGCACAATCTATCTTCTAACGTAAGGCTCTTTAATCCTAGCGTTGATTAAACATCATCCAATTTATCTAGAACTACTTTTGGACTACTAGGCTATGTAATCGGAGTTCGATACTGCTGGTAGGGGTTCGCTCCCTTATGGTTTCTTGATGGGTAATCTTTGAGTTATAATACCAACGAAATAGGGTTGTAATGATGTATTATTAAAGCTTCGTGTTGACAGCTCGGTTCTAGAGGATAAAGGTTTATAGATTTTTTTTTGGATTGTTTGTATTTTTATGACGTTCGTAAAAGTTGATAACGTTTTAGGTCGATGATATTATTTTTAAAATATTATATAAGCACGTGGTTAGCTTTTAAAAGATTTGACTAAATGGTATACGAGTATTTGTATCTTTATACAAATCTAATAATAGTTGATGAAATTAGTAAAAACTGAAGAAAAAAAAAACTAACCAAGTATTGATAACTCAACAAAACTTTGAGTTATAGGTACAAGCTATAAATGGACGCATCTAACCTGCCCTTTTTCAAACACTATGTATTATAGCCTATGTTACGTCTAGATAAAGATCATAGTAGAGGTATGAATACATTTAATTTAGAAGTATGTGTTGGCTACTACCAATTCTTCTGATTTTTTAAACGATACATTTTACATTAGGTGTGGTTTCAAAACCGGCGGGCGAAGTGGCGGAAGGCGGAAAGGTTGAAAGAGGAACAGCGGAAGCGAGAGGGAGCTGAGGTGATGGCGAAGAGAGACCCCTCCGATGATAAGGTAAATAGAAAAATTATGACTTATTTTACCTAATGTAAAAATCACAATTTATTTGTATTCTTTGTTGAGATTTTGTATGAAATTGAAAATCTTAAGCGTTTCTTTTTTGATTATTAAAGTAAGATAGCATTAAATCGAAAATCAAACCAATCAAGAAAAATATTTGTATCCAAATTTTGAGACACTAAAAGTCCACAAACTAATCTCTTCTATTCTCTCTTCTCTTCTTCGTTCTAAATTC
The DNA here is from genome assembly GCA_905220545.2 of Melitaea athalia. Taxonomy (NCBI): domain Eukaryota; kingdom Metazoa; phylum Arthropoda; class Insecta; order Lepidoptera; family Nymphalidae; genus Melitaea; species Melitaea athalia. The sequence continues at coordinate 4,341,426 of HG992193.1, forward strand.
AAAATTTTCTTGATGTTTCTAATATCTAAATGTAAACGATAGTGTTAAGTAATACTGTTAGTGTGATAATATTAATTTTGTCATTATCATCATTAAATTGAATCCTTATCTCTTATCATTGAGTATCACTTGATCGCTGTTCCTCGGCAGGGTTCCTCGGAGTGCGGTATGTCGCGGGGGTCCGGAGACGCGTCGCCGATGTCCGCGGGCGTGTCCCCCCGCGCGTCCCCGCCCGTCACCCCGGGCTCCCCGCGCCGGTCTCCGCACCGCTCGCCCAACAGATCTCCAAGACATGACAGGTTTGATATAAGATTGTAACAGACTTAAAAGAAAGGAGGAGGTTCTCAATTCGACTGTATTTTTTTATGTATGTTACATCAGAACTTTTTAATGGGTGACGCCGCGTTGGAGCAGCGACGCCGCGTTGGCGCAGCGGTCACAGCACTGGATTGCGATTGGCTGTTGCGCGGGCGGTTGCGGGTTCGATCCCCGCACACGACAACATTTGTATTGGCCATACAGATGTTTGCCGAGGTCTGAGTGTTTGTGCAGTCCTTGTGGGTTTCCCCACCGTGCCTCGGAGAGCACGTTAAGCCGTCGGTCCCGGTTGTTATCATGTACACCTGATACCTATCGTTACTCATAGTAGGGAATATTGGGTTGTCTGGACGAAATGGCTAAATAGCCATAAGTCCGCCCATTGTACTTCACAGTCTGTAAATGATATTTGTAGTTGTGATGTACAATAAAGTATAAATAAATAAATGGGTGGACCGATTTGCAGCATTATTATTTAAACTTATATAACCTACATGTTATATAACATTTTAATATTTATTATCAATTTTTCATTAAAATAATAGAATTAATCAACTGATTTTCGGAATTTAAAATTATTCGGTTATTCGGTTTTTTTGGTTTTGCGTAGAATGAACATTAATGAGATAAAAATCAAAATTGCAGTCATTAGCATCTTTAACTAGGGTAGGTTAGGTTTTAATGTAGATAAAATAGGAACCTTAATAGAAGATTTTATACGAAACCAATATTATTAGGTCGGAAGCAAGCTGTGCCTCACCAGCGCCGTCAGTGGGCAGCGCTGGCTCACGAGACGCGCCCCCGGAACCGCGACCAGCACACCATATATTTTCACCATTTGACCAGTAAGTAAATAAGCTCTAAGCCGTTTAGATCAATAGTTGATTACGAAACCACTTATAGGTTATACTAGTATAAGTACATTGGTACTCTTTTTAGGGTAAAAACGGGAACCTATTACTAAGACTTCGCTATCTGTCCATCCATCCGTCCGTCCGTCTGTCTGTCTGTCACCAGGCTGTATCTCAAGAACCGCGATAGCTAGACAGTTGAAATTTTCAGAAATTATGTATTTCTGTTGCCGCTATAACAACAAATACTAAAAACAGAATAAAGTAAATATTTAAGGGGGACTCCCATACAACAAACGCGATTTTATTGCCCTTTTTTGCTAGATATCATTAATGGCAACGGGTAGGCACTTGAAATATTCACAAAATACTCAGTTGTATTTTTACTTTAATAATAAATAATAAAATTAAAATAAAATTAATATGTAAGGGGGGCTCCCATAAAACAAACGCGATTTTTTTTGCCGGTACGGAAACCTTCGTGCGCGAGTCCGACTCGCACTTGGCCGGTTTTTTTAAACAACTAGGTCGGAAAACAAGCGTACGGTCAACCAGATGGCAAGTGATTTATAGACGCCTGCAACACCTGAAGCATCGCAAGCGTGTTGCCAACCCTACCCCCAATCTCCCCAAGAGCTCTGGTCACGTTACTCATCGCAGGAACACAACAATCCCTGACAGCAGTATTATTTAGCTGTGATCTTTTGTAAGGTTGACGTACTTCCCCAGACAGGCTGCTCCAGATTTTGAACAGGACATTTCCTGCTGTGCCCTACCTCAATAACATTACAAGTTACAACATAGGTATCCAATACTTACTCGTTTTTCATTACGTTAATTAAACATATTACATATTCCTTAATATAAAATGTCTATTTTCTAAACGTACTATAATAAAAATGTCGACGTGAATATTCCGACTCTAAAGGAGTAAAAAGTAACATTTACCTTGCTGTTTTAATCTATGGAATATAAGAAAATGTTTTAAGCTCTTACTTTTCCACATTACACTTTTTTGGGTATAAACAATTATAAATGCACTTAACAGCGATAAAACTGATTAAGTACTTCAACGTTTGCTATAAAATATTTTCTTTGTTGTCTTTACTGTATCTCTTTATTTAACAAACACATGTGTACTAACAATTTAATTACTGGACCAAAATGAATCATACCCAATTCCGGAGCGTGTGTCGTCATTGCCGGTGGTCGAGTTATGACGACGGCTATACAACTAACACATCACTAGCCTCTCTAAACTTTCAAGGAATTCGAGCACTTATAGCAGGGTATTAGAGGATAGATTTCAGTGAGCTATTTCGGCGTTAGGATGGGTTGTATAGCAATTACTTCATTAAGGCTACTGCGAGCGTTAGTCTAATGAACGGTAATTATGTTGCGCTGACGCTCATAAATGAACGGGTTAGAGTAATGGAAGCAATAAAGAAAATTTTTCGCGTTTAATTTACGATAGACCACTTCTGCTTGATAGGTTTAATAGTTGTTTAGTTTTTGTGATGATACATTGATTTAGTGGAACGATTCTATATGCTTTAACTGTATATCGTTAAACAATATGTCAGCCTATCGCAATCCACTGCTTGACATAGGCATCCACAAGTTCGTGCCAAAAATGGCGTGAACTCATGTGTGTTGCCCATAGTCACCACGCTGGGCAGGCGGGTTATTGGTGACCGCAGGGCTGGCGTCTGACGTCCCGTCTTCGGTCTGTGTGTTTCAAAGCCAGCAGTTGGATGGTTATCTCGCCATCGCATCGGTCGGCTTTTTAAGATCCAAGCTGGTAGTGGAACTGTGTTATCTTTTAGTCGTCTCTTACGATACCCACGGGAAGAGAGGGGGTGGCTATGTTATTTACTGCCGTAACCACACAGCAGAATAAATAAAAAAAAGAAACAATATATACTCAAAGCTTATACAAAATGTGATGGATGAAGTATATGTATAGACTAAATGCATTATAGGTAGGGATCCCTAGTACATATTTTTCACCTAATTAGTATCAAGCTGGAAGAAAGTTGCACCTGGCTACAATGCTCTTTGGCATTGTTAAGTACAAGGTGCCCGTATATCTCTTTGACAAGTTGAGCTGGGCAAGAGACGTTAATACTTCGCACAACACTAGATCCCAGAGCTATGCACTGTGCATGCCCATTCACCGCACAGCGGCATTTCGAGGCAGCTTTAAGTATGCTGCTACGAAATGCTGGAACAACCTCCCGCCACCGCTTCGAAATATCAGTACGCAGCCGAATTTTAAGCGCCATTATAAGCGTTATCTGTTATTAGAGCAAAAAAATTTGTTATAGTTTAGTGTGCGCATTTTATATTAAGTTGTATATTATTTTATGTATTTGTGGTATTGGTGCGTATGCGGGTCTGAGTGGATGGGAGTGTGATGTGTGTGGGAGCGTCGTGTTCTGGATCTATGTATGTTTATGGCATTGCTGTGAGACAAAATAAATGAATAAACGTATTTAAGGTGTCGATAACTATATTGTATGTCTATGTACTTAACGATAGTTATATATGGAAGTGTATGTGTATGTGTGTGTTTGTGCGTGTGTGTGTGCGTGTGTATGTGTATGTGTATATGTATGTATGTGTATACTATGATGCATATTGGATTAATTTAGATATTGTTGTTTAAGCATCTAAAAGTATGCTTAGTATTCGTATATGTGTAAGTATATTTTATGGTTTTACATTTATTATCCCATTTCGACTGCCGCCGGAACGAAATAAAAAAAAAAAAAATCAGTAGGTGGTCCTGAAAATCGGTGTTAGGGTTTATCCCTGACTGAAGCCGAGGACTTACCTTTTTGTGAGACACGCTGCTACCTTCATTAGTGAGTATTATTTTATTTTAAATGTTTTCTTTTTTAGTTCTCGTCAATTTTGATTATATTGTAGTATTTTTTTTCCTTTTTATTGTTATTATTATTCCTTTTTATTGATAGTTATTTCCTCCAAATTTATTTTGATATTTTTTTTTATGTGCCTACTAATTTTTATCTTTGTTGTGGTATTGTACTGTATTGCAGTGTGTTTCACAAATAAAGTGCTTATTATTATTATTATTATTATTATTATTAAGCTAATTTTCTGGGAGTAGCTTCATTTTGATGAGACGAACAAAAAGTTCCTCTTCGAAAACTCTCGATTGTGGTAGATACTAGAGTTAGCAGGAGATGGAGCAACAGTGAGCGTAGGACCGGGATAACGTACCACGCAATTTGTAGGGCAATATTACCATCAAATTATAAAAATACCTCAAGACGTAGTACACGAAATAGTTTAAAGAAGATGTAAAAAAAAAAACAATAATAATGAACAATGAAACGTAATGAAAAACGTATAAACTTCCATACTATTTCTATATTCCATACTGTAGACTCTACAGTAATTTTGCCTATGCTCTACAGTGTAGAGCACAGGCAAAAATTTTTTAACCTTATACTGATTGACAGTGATTGAAAGCGACCAATATGATCTAATAGGACAAAATTTGGGTCAGTCGTTGTTGCCGAGTCATCCTTCACTGAATTGAGGTGTTAGCGCCTGTCGTGATTAAATTGTTCGGGTCACTCGATTTTTATTGTTATTTGATACGCTAGAATCATTGTCATTGAAATATTTTAATAACAAAGTAAATCTTATCAAAAGTTGGTTTAAAATAACAAAATCTTTATAATTAATCAATGTTCAATATTAATACAAATTTTACTGTATGAAAGTATGTGTAGGAATAAAATAAACACAATTTTTAACACTTTATAACGTTCTATATAGAAATATACAAGTAATTAATATAAAAATATAAAGTTGTGCTGAAATAAGTGTTTCAAAAGTGATAATTTCCAACACACATGGGTTTTGATCAACCACGCTACACCATTTGTTCTTTACTCAATATTAAAAAATAAATAGTAATGATTATGTGCCAAGATATTTGTATTTGTACATATATTAGTTTCATGCCTGGGCACACATCCTCGTGGGTCACCCCACAGATCCTTGGAGATCACGTAAAGCCAATTTTTTTATTATAGACACCTGGTGGCGATCGTTACTCGTAGTAGGGAACTTAGGTACTTGCCATACCCGTAGAGGAGTAGATCAAGCTCCAATCTCTTGATTGAGAAAGAAGCCTTTGCCCAACAGTGGGACGGTACAGCTAAGATCAGCTAAGATCAGCTTAGAGTCTCTGTCAGAGGTACTTATTTAATTACCTAATTAGATATCAATAATTATTATAACCAATTAAGTTCGTCGACATCTTACAGTGTTGATATTAATTGAATTTCGAACTGTAACATCAGCCCGCAGCGCTGAAGTTTATTTAACTTGTTCAAAGATTTAGTTTAATCGAATCGAAAGGGCTTACTTACCAATGATCGGCTCGGGTTAAGTTCGTTTCAATTAACAACTTAAGTGTTTCTATGTTAAGCGTCTGTTGAGAAATTTTCATGCAATAGGCGACCCGTGCGATGTTACTTCGATTTGAGTTTGCTATATGTATATGTATAATAAAAGATCTGAAATTTGACTAATACTATGTGATTTTACCACGTTCATATAAAAACAAATGAGAATTCTTAACTATACCTAAAAAAAAGTTTCCACGACTTCTTAATGACTTTATAACCTTATTTTGATCATTCTAAATCTGATATTACAAAGCTGAAAAGTATGTTTGTTCCTTTATGCGCGCGAATCTCAGGAGCTACTGCTTGGAATTGAAAAAATCTTTTTGTGTTGGATAATCTATTGGCCGAGGAAGGCTGTAGGATAGGCATATTGGGTGTATAATATATAAGTACATTTTTCCTCAAATTAACGTGGACGAAACCGCGGGGTACAGCTAGTTGATATACAATAACCAAGTAAACAATACAGAAAACTCATCACGATTGAGTCTGTAACATCCCACTGTTGGGCATACTTACCTATGGGCCTCTTTCTCCATGTAGGAGAAGTAAGGGAGGAAGGAAAGTCATAATGGTACTCAAATATATATTTTTATTATAACGGCAAGTATATATGGCCTGCTCGGATTATAAAGTACGTGTAGGTTCCGGTCGGTAATGCGACGAGCGGACAGGCTTATAACGGGCATTTGTACACGATATGTGTGAACTTATAATGTATTTACATGCTAGTATTAGACTCGAGTGATTGTATGTGCGTATATTCTATTTTTTCATTTCTATGAAAACGTAGAAGTCAGTTAAACTTTCTCAGAATAAACTACGAGTATCTAATAATAACTAATTTCTACATAAGACACAATTTAAGGATAAACGTGTTGTTAAAATACCTATAATATTTTTAATTCTATGTCAGTATGCAATATGCATCGTTAGACATCCGAAAAAATGTCTAATGTATCTATGTCTGGTGCGAACTTGGGGAGGCCTATGTCAAGCAGTGGGCTAATAGGCTGAACTGACTGAGTGACTGACTGAAATGAATCGTTAAATTTTACAGAGATGCGTTCATATTATTTTTTAACATAAGCTGTTGCTTGTCAATCATAAATATCAACGTTCATATTTTTTCCCTTCTTTTGAGATTGAGATATAGACAAACATCTTTTAAGTTTTTTATTCAGTCTGTAACACTAGTGGACATCGGCCTCTTTCTCCATGTAGGAGAAAAATTGGAGCTTAATCTACATTTGCTCCACTGCTAGTTGACAGATTACGCTCCAACCTTAGATCTTTTAAGTACTTTAATCTTATTTATATTATCTATATATATAAAAGAGATTTCCACCCATATATGGACTCATCACGATATCTCTGGAACCATAAGGCGTAGAGACTTGAAATTTGGTAGGAATATTCCTTTCGCCGAGTAGAGGTCAGCTAAGAACGGATTTTACGAAATTCCACCAACAAGAGGGGGTTGCGGGGGTTAATAACATATATGGCAATCAACGTTTGCGGGGTCATCTAGTATGTATATAAAAGCAAAGCGTTTACTGGAACAAAGTGTGAATGACACTCACTGTTTAATTTTTATTACGACGAAACACAATTTCGGAGAGTGTTGATCGTGACTCATTCGATTAGTCAAAAAAGCGTATTATGATCGTGAGATCTAATTAAAAGCGTCAATTAAACATTTCATTTGAACAATTGTACGGTATAACGAACCCGCGACTGTTTCACGGCAACCCTTTTGAGCCAGGGTTGCCGGTTACTAGTTAGAAAATTTTCGGATTTTTATAACCAAATACATTAGTATGGATATTTTTAGTTGTTTGGTAGATGTTTATTTATAATTTTTGCGTGTTGACATAAGTCAATGATCAGTTTCGTAAAGTTTATACGTAAAAAAAAACCTTTAAATTCAAAATACTATTTTGTATCCTGAATAAATAAATAAAAAAATAAGGTGTAGATCGAAATCAATTAAATTTCGTCCTAAAGAGAATAAAGTATTAACTTAAGCAAAAATGAAGTAAGTTAATTATGTTAGTTAGCGATAGTTAACAAAATAACATTGCTGGTGACTATTTGGGTTAAAGGTTGTATATTATTAAGACTACACAAGTAAAACTAAGTTTTTAAGTTTATTACAAAGTTTAATAACTTTATTCTGTATTCTTTTCTAATAGTACGATTTTTAATCATCAAAAGGTCCCAGTACCGCAGCCCTACGGCCCGCATGCCGGTCTAATTGCCCACATTAATATGACAAATAGATTTACATCAGTCCGTTTCACCCGCGCGCCAATAAACCCGTTCGCGACTCGCGGTGAGGGCAGCGAGTTCGACCCCGCGCTCTTCGTCCAATTAACGTGACGTTATTACGTCATTGTGCACTTGTTGCACGAGTAAAATTCAAACTTAAACTTTATTAGTTTTATCAGATGACTGATTGGTGCAGTGATCACAAGAACTGACCGTTGCGTCAGCAGGCGCGGTTTCGATTCCGGCTCATGAAAAATTTCGAAATCTGTCGAAGGTTGTACACTTGTGTCTGCATTATGAATGTTTTCTGATACTCGACTAAGGTTTTGAGGGCTGATGAGTAAGAGTCGTTTACTATTTTTTTAATTAATTTGGGTTACGTCCTGCAATAAAAGATGTCCAAAACAATATATGTACCTACAATTAAATTGACTCTCTAGATATTTTGTATTTTTATAAGAGTTTGATTGCTATAATTATAAGTAATGCTTTTTAAATCACAGTTACGTAGAGTTACTCGTATTAAGTCTATGTCACACAAAGTTAATTAGTAAACCTTTAAAACCACTAACTTTAAAAACAATTTAACCTGTTTTTAAAATTGATTGCAATGAATGTTTATTTCTTAGAGTTACATAACAAGTTAATATTAAATTTATATAATTATAATCATCAGATATTTATGTAAAAAATAATAAAACTAATAATATAATAATCTAAGCTATCTGCTTTAACGGGAGTGTAGGTGTGTCGATTTTCAGCGGGTTAACGTTGTTAGCGCGCATTTGTCGACGAGCGTGCTCGCTAATGTACAGACACACCAGCGCTGCCAGATGTGTGATGTGGAAAAACAAGATTAGGCGCTGTTAGATTCATTACACACAACGCTTGCAGTTGTATAACTATACTAGGTATATGTACGCGTTTTGTGAAGAAAGTTAGGAATTAAATATACGAGTAGGTACTTTTAAGTTTATACACGTACATAAGTACTTATAAATTTATACTTTTATGTTATTTATATTTTTAAATGCCCGTCGTTTCGGATACTTTACAGCAACCATGGTCACGGGAGGACTCATACTTTTAACTATTTATCTAGATGTTTTAACTCAAAGTAGACTTTAAAAACCTTTTTTTTTGCAATAGGCATAATTTAATTAATTGCTTCTTGGTTTTACAGCCTACTAGATTTCTAATCGCGCTTAGCCTGTGTGGATTACGCGATTTTGGCTGTTTCGTTTTCTCACGTTAAATTCTTCTCGCTCATTCATCTGGTATAGAATTTTTTTTAAATCACCCAGTACTTTTTGAGTTAATTCGGAAATGAAATGAAAACATTGAAATTAAAACATTTATCTTCGCCATAACATGATATACACACTTAACGTTACTCAAAATTAATATCAACAAATAAAAAAAAAAAACTAAGCGATAATAAATGAAAGTTAAGGTAACAAAAACATCAAGCAATAAAATAATAAACTTAAAAACTTAACTTAGTCCAATTACTAAAAATATTAAGTTACTCTCTAATGTCTCGGTAGACATTACCTTCCTATTTTATCCTCGGCTTTATTAAATACTAGCTTGTGCGCGCGACGTCGTCCCCGTGGAATAGGACCACCCGATTTTGAAACATTCTTCATTAGTGCTACGCTCCTATCGGTCTTAGCGTGATGATATATAGCCTATAGCCTTCCTCGATAAATGGGCTATCTGACACTGAAAGAATTTTTGAAATCGGTCCAGTAGATCCTGAGATTAGCGCGTTCAAACAAACAAACAAACAATCAAACAAACAAACAAACTCTTCAGCTTTATTATATTAGTATAGATTACAATATTTAAAGGAATGTCCCCAGTGTAGGCCGAGAGAAAAAAATTCCGGAGGAAAAAACTCTCGGTATGACTATACTCGTTGAATATTACTTATTCCCACGAGTACAGCTAAATATCGAGAAAACACGCAACGCAACCTATGAATCAATTAATTATAATATAGGTCGGGGAAAAAGTCTTTTTCGTATTTTCTAGTGAAAGCTTGCAATAAAATCTTTTGTTGCTTTGGATTTATTGTTTGTAACGGGCTGGTTTTGATACCATGAAAATGTGACCACAAAATAGTTCTGACCAATTAGAAAAAGGCTGGCCACACGAAAAAGGTCGATATATGGGTGCCACATGAGCTCACTAAAAGAAACCTAATGGACCGTGTACCTACTCATTTGCGATATCGAACATTTTTGAAGAGATTGATCACTGGTGACGAAGTGGATCACCTACGATAAGAATGTATGAAATAGATGAGATGAGTGAAGCTGTACAGACTATCGCGAAACCCGGGTTGACAAGCAATAAGGCGATGTTGAGTGTATAGTGATTTTGGAAGAGCATCATTCATTATGAGCTTATACCGCCGGGCAAATCCATCTATTCGGATTTCTGCTGTCAACAGCTTATTACTATTATATTATTTATATACTTAAGCAAGAAATTGAGAATAAGCGGCCAGAATTGATCAACAGAAAAGGTGTGGTCTTTTATGATGACAACGCCCGACCACATACGTCTTTAGCCACTTAACAAAAATTGAGAGAGTTTGACTGGGAAATCTTAATGCACCCACAAAATCCACAAATAGCCCCAATTTTGTATCATCAGTTATCTATCTATTTCAGTCTCTTCAGAATACTTTAGGTAGTGTAAAGTTAACATCAAGGAGTCTGTCAAAACTACTTGTCGCAGTTTTTTAATGAGAAGTCCCAAAATTTCAACTGGAATGAAATCCTGTCACTACCTAAGAGATGGTGGCAAGTTATCGAACAAAATGGTACATAATTATATTATACTTACTTTTTACCCGACCTTATTTATTACCTAGTATAGATTAGTATAGATGTAATGATTTTTCTAAATAAGTATATAGTATATTTTGTCTCCGTTATTTATGAATGAAATTGCAATTGTGCGAAGATCATATAATCCCATCATCTCGTCATAACAGCAAGTGGACTCGCGTCGATTATTATTGTACGCTAATTGCTTTACTAGTTAAGTCAATTCGTTGTAATTTCGTTAATGAAAAGATGCGCATATTGTATCATCTCTACTTGCTAGAGCAATGAGCAATGTGGTTTTAATGTATACAGACATTATTACGTTAATAAAATCGAAATAAAAACATTTTACAAAGTAGTTGTAAGTATTAAATCTTATTGTTTAATTGTAAAATATTAGTAGTATGCATATGTTCATATGTTCACGCCTGTATCCCAGGGGGGTAGGCAGAGATTACGTCCCTCCACCTGCCACGATCCAAAACAAAACAAACAAATATTTGTAGTCAAGTCCTAATTAAGCTATTACAGCTATGTTGACATCGGTGAAATTAAGCTTCGTATTCTAATGATATTTTTTCATTGCCTAAAAACAGGGATAAAACTACATTTTTTTAAAATGAATCCTAGCTAGATCAATCTTTCGCCCCCGAAATCCCCTGCATACTAAATTTTACGAAAATCGTTGGAGCCGATTCCGAGATTCAGGAAATATATATATATATATATATATATATATATATATACACGAATTTTTTGCAGTAGATGTTGCTTGCCGTAAGAAAAAATTCAGTTATTCTGAAGTTGCATTAAAATTAACTAGAGTCTTATATTTAATTCAACGATAATATTTTCATTAGGTCTAATACTACAATTACAAAAATAAAGTAAAACAATAAAATTATAAATAAAAAACTTCCTCTAGAATGTCCGTGTTCGGCATGGCGCCTAAGACGCTGGCGGCATTACCCCGTTGAATAGCGAGGCTGAGCCTTTGGGCGAAATACTCGCCAGCTCTCAGGTCGCCACATGCAAGAACAAGCCTGGACGACAATTCTGACATGAATTTTTTCATGTCAGAAGACCAAGGGCCCAAGGTCTCCACAGCAAGCGCCGCAAATAAGTAATTGTCTGATAAATTACAATACTTACGGCGCTTGAGGATCTGGGCTTGGTCGGCGGCAGACCCGGCCCTCTCCGCAGTGTTATTAATATGCGAGGGGGCCAAGGTATCTACACAGGTAACATCCCATACCAGAGGACGCCCAAGATGCCACGGTACTAAGGTCATACCATCAGGTCTCTTGCCATCGCTTCTTGACAAACCAGACGGTTCTAACGTGGCTGGTAAAGAAGCGGTGACAAGAGCCCGACGAACTAAATCGTTCAGCGTACCGTGTCGGTATAATCTGCCAGCGCTCCTGGTACAGGATAAGCCATGTCGGCCAAGCCTGTCCACCTGCTGCCCACACGGACATATATGAGGCTCACATATTTTAGCGCCGAGCCGGAGACCCACCACGATAAGTAATGTGGTGGGATCTAGCACGGTGCCTATATTTTTAGAAGGAAGAGCTCGCAGCCAGTGACCCAATTCACTTTCGGCAACTGCAAGCAAACGAGCTCTATCAGCGCTGCTTGAACATTGCTCTAGGAGGCATGCATAAACAGATTTAACTGCGGGTATATCCCAGGCAGACTGTTTATTTTTTGTTAAATTGTTGATGTCCTCATCTGGAAAGGAAGCCCTCCAACACTCTGTAGCTTCCGTCAAGTATGCCACCCGAACATCTTCTATAGGAGTATTAAGGATAGATGAGATGAGGGTGAGCGTACTGTGACAAGAAGCTAGAAAGGCAGGAAGAGCCAAGCTTGCAGATGTGCGGACACCTAAACCCCCGAAGTTTATAGGGAGGGTTGCCTGCATCCAAGAGCGATCAACAAATTTCAAATTTAGAATTTTTGACAAAGTATCTTTCAACGAAGAATCTAAAATATTCGTGATCGAAATAAATTTCCAAAATGGGCAGCATCTTACCAAATACATGAATTTAGGAGCGAAAAGGCAAAGGCGTAATATGTAGGTGGCCATGTGAGGTTTTAAATCAAAAAGGCGGCCTGAAATCAAATTGAAATTTTCTAATTTTGAATTTATAATGGGAGAAAAAGCTTCAAAAAATATTGGAGCACCCAATAATAACAAATTTTCTTTTTTCATAATAGAAATGTTTGGTGTTATTATATTAAACTGTTGTGATAGTGAAGTAATTTTTTCTGTAGATAAATTGTCCGAAAACAAAATTTCACATTTATTAAAATTTAGACTCAGACCAATTTGATCAAAACGGCGAATAATGATATCAAGATCCTCCAATACTGATGACGCAGTGCCTCCCAAAGAACCATCATCAAGGTACCATACATTAAATTTTGAATTTAATTCATCGATAATCGGTTGTATTGCCAAACTAAAAATAACAGGGCCAAGAGGGTCGCCTTGCTGGCATCCCACGCAAGACTCAATAATATTATCACCAAATAATAATTTTGAAGGGGTGCCATAACATTGCCACATATATTCGAAAATTTCAGGAACTTCTTTTTGAATTTCTGAAAGAAGAGCACCCCTATCTACCGAATTAAATGCGTTTTTAACATCAATTTTGACAAAAACGTCAAAGTTCTGATGTAGTAAAAAAGATCGAGCCGCGTGCACTGCAGCCTCACAACCCCCATTGACTCCAAAGCCAAGTTGTCGTGGTTTAAACCTTTGAGTCAAGCGCTCGCGGTATTCACGGCAACAAAGCTTTGAAGCCAATCGTCTCAGAGTACATCCCACAGCAATTGGCCTAATACCGCCATCTTTCTTTTTGAGAGCTACAAGGTTGGCTCCGTAAAGAATAGGTGTTATATCCGAGGGAACTCTGCCAGCCAACATTAAATTTAATAAACTGGTGAGCTCCCTCAACAGATCTTTCCTCACATCACCCAAAAACGGATCAGTTAAGTCTTTTAGGTGCTGTGGGGAAATGCCGTCTAAGCCTCCAGCAGAGCCATTGGAGAAAGAACGAATGGCTCTATCGGTGGCTTCCTCGGTTACCCTCAAAGAAATTTGCTTATGGTCAGTACCCCGAGTGGGCGAAGCTGCAGTCGTGGGATGCTTTTCGCGCAGTGCACCCAGTGTGTCGGGTGAATGCACAGCCAAAGAATCATCAGAAAACAATAACTTTATAGCGCCTTTAGTGTCACCTACTGATAATTTGTTTTCTACTATTTTCAGTTTATTAGAACTATTTGTTTCAAAATTACTATTAAATTTAGGCGCTGTCTGAATTAAAGGAATTATTTTATTTGTACTATTTTGTTTTATTAGATTTGTCAGGGAAATTTTGGCTGATCTATTTCCAATGTTTAAAATTTTATAAGCAAATGTTAATAAATCATACCACGCATTTGTACTGTTTTCTGATACTACCTTGGCTATGCACTCAGTAAGACTGCGAGCTACTGTCAAACGTGCTCCCTTAGGGATACGCTTCACTAATTTTATATTTTTCTTGAAATATGCGAGCCTCGTATGTATAGGGTCATTGCTTCGATCCCCATCTGTACCTGTGTCAGCAGCTGAAAATATAGTCTGATTCACTGAGACGTCTACACGTGGCACGTGCATACGACTACAGTGAATCTTAAGACCTCTTGGGCCTCTAAATACTCTATCACCGTCACAGATGGGGCACCGTAACAATGACTCATTATTATTACTACTATTTATAAATTGCATACACTAGTAATAAAAGACTAAAAAAATATAAGGTAAGTAAATTTAAAATGCACATATACATATTTATATATACACATATACATATTTATATACACGAATTGCTCGTTTAATAGTATAAGATGTTGTAGCATTTATTTGTATATTTAATAACAATTCGTTATTCGTTTTACATGATTCGTAAGTCGTTCTATTTCATGTAGGTAACATCAAGAATCGTATTTCGTTTATAATTATACCTCACCAAAGTCATATAAAAACTCAATTCCAGTACATAAAGGCAACTTGATTAGCGGTCTGTCATAGTGCTCACAACGGCGAAGCGGCTCGGTGTTCATTTGTGGCTTTAATTAATGTTTAATTGGGCCAAATAGAGTATCAATTTAGCCGACGACAATTGGATCATGCATCCCGACAGACCGACACAACACTATGTATATATAATATATTACTATATGGCGGTAATTATGCCTATGTGATATCCCTTACCCTGTTACAATATAATTGTTGTAATGGAAGTGTTGTTTCGACGAACATGTGTTCGATTTCCGGTTTTAGTTCCTTATTTTAGTTGAACAGAATTAGTCTGTCTATCTTTTATTACCGAGTAATGAGCTTCTCTTCTAATAGAATAGGAGAAGTAGTATTTCTGTGATCTGTGAGGAGAAGTTTAGATAGGTTCAGGTTTATCCCCCCTACTTCATAGTGTGTTAATTGATAATTTTTCTAACAATCGTAACGATCGTTATAAGGTTGTAGCACCTGGTAATGACGGGTTTACATGCACGCAAGTCAAAGCACATCTCGGAGACCTACTCTTTTACTTAAGTTCAAAGCTTTTCTAATTATTTATATTCGTATTTTATTAAGAGAGAAGACCCTGTTATGGTTTTGTTATGAACACAAAATAAAGAAAAGAACGTATTTTCAGCGTAATGTATGTAGAAAACAGTGTAGCAAACAACACAACGTAGTCAAAGGAAGATTATTTTATAATCTGGTTTAATCTCATACATTAAAAGCATTAGCTTAACACACATATCTAAATCGATAAAACAGTGTAACACAATAAATACAACAGAACACACAATAAAATCACTTAAAACCTCTCTTGTCCAAATAATCAATAACCATAAATCGTTGACTTCATCAAAATCGGCGTAACAGATTTCAATCAAGTGCTCGGACAATAGGGCGCGTCTACACTCGCCGTAAATAATCGCAGCGACCCGTCGCGCGTTTAAAAAAGCGGAAAGCTAGTCATTAAGCCGCAGGGGTGTCGCCCCAGAGGCAATAGCGATCACTTAACGCTAAATTGAGCCGAAGTTGGTGGATAAACAAAAAGCAAATGACACGCGACTGCTGAAGTACGCTCGCTATTGATGCTAAATGTACCGTAATTGGATCTTGGATTTCCTGTAGGCTGACGCTATTGTTAAGCCATTTGAAGTGTATTAAAAGTTGTTTATTAAGAGTATAGATTGATATTTATACATCATTGATAAATTTAGTTAATAAAACTACTTGACCAAACGCCTATAGTTCATTTTCTCCGATATTTTACCAAAATCGACTATTAATTACTATTCAAACTTAAGTATCTTTAATTTGAAAGAACAATCGTTTTACTAAAATGTGATAATCAATCTCGTAATATACATTTTTAATACTATACACAATAACATATTACTTATATAAGCAAACTAATAGTTATCAAGTAAGCTAGGTTTAAGTGTTATACTGGTAAATATCTAACAATATTGTTATAATATTCCTCAAATAGCCACGGTGGGTGCATAATACCGAGCGCCCCGCTGTGCGCTCCGGGCGCTGTCAATATGGCGGGCACACGGCGGCGCGTGCCGCCCGCTTGTATGTTCTCCTCTTTATATTTTGACACGTTGAACTGAAGCGTAAGAGTTTTGTATTGGTGTCAGGATAATTATATTAGAATGCGATTATTTACTTACTGCTCTTAAGGCAAATACGATTAAGTTACTACTTCGAATTTAGTGATTAATCTAGCAAAACTAATGTTTTTGGACTCAGACATAGAATATTCGTGTCACTGGGTGCCGTTAGATGTAAATTGTTCATATTTTTTGTATAAATTTTCGCCTGTCATGTATAAAAGTAACCCTTAGTACATTTTTTGTTATGAAATTACAAAAAAATCTATCTTTTTAGTTACTTTTTTAACTCGTCACCCCTGCTAGGGATTAGCGACGCCGGCATCCGATGAATCGTATAAAGTGGTCAAATAAATCAGTAGCACTGTTCACTGTATAGTACAATCAGAATTGAGCGATAGTAACCCGACCACCCTGTCACGATGCGGGTCGCAAAACACAAACGCAGTCAACGGGTTAATTGTTGAGACCAAATTAGAAAATAATTTAAAAAATGTTTTGTGCGATTTGTAATTGAAGACGGTGGGACTTTTGAGCTTAAATAATATATTTTGTTTTATTGATAATTGCTGCGTTTGCTCATATCTATCATCGTACTTCAACACTCAAAAGACGTTAGAATTACTGAGTTTGATCAAATCCTCTTGCAACGTCCCTCTGCAAGGCTTCTTTCACCACATAGGAGATGCGTTATGTTAGAATATGTTTCAATATATGAGCTGGACAGTCCCCATGGAGGAGAAGTCTGGCCTTTTCGCCGAGGCCAGCCTGTCACTGTAGGGATCCTGTTGCCTGCAGATCCGGGACCCTCCAATTAAAGCGGCTGAAGGCTCCCGCAGGGGGTTTGGTGCGGTAGTGGCACCCCAAATGCTGGATCCGACATATAGTCCAGGACTGCCTACCCGGGCGTCCTGGATATCATCCGTAAATGGGTTACCCTGCGATATCAAAAAAAAAGTATCAATATATAATAGTTTTTAATCACCTTCATAATACCGATTTCATGAATTTTATAGTTAAACATAATATATTCATAATTTCTGCTTATATTGTTAGTGTAGCTATGAATTTGATTTCCATCACAGACTAGTAAATATGTGTCGATGAATTAATTATTAATACAAATCAAGTAAGATTCTAAAGTTATCTCATAAATCAGAAAATTAAAACGCCAGTCACAGAGCTCTACGAAGTTACGAGTTCGCTAATTGTGTCTGAACCAAATAACAAATTATAATTTAGCTAAGTTATTTGCGCAGAGTTTCTCTATCATTCCCCGCAATTTGCATCGCAATGCGGACGTTACGGTGACCATTGGTTTAACGTTCTTGAGACTGCTTTACATTACTCTTTCTATTATATATTTTTATGTCAATGCGTTTTTTTAATCGTATTCTTAGGGCCGGTTTCAGTTGCTGATACCTTTGTCACAATGAAACTAATGATAAGGTTAAAATTAATCAAACAGGTATTTTTATTCGCAACTAAAATAAAGTATGCAGCCCAAAAGTTGTGCCAAAGTAATATATTATTAGGCTTTAATTCACGGTCGCTATCAACACTTTTACTTATACCTACTGGAGTTACTATATTTGCCGTTTTGAAACTGACGATATTACGACTGTATAAGTTTTGATTGATTGATTCAGCTTTTAAAAATACGCTGCTTTAGACATTTTTATCCATGTTCGAGAAGCCTAATCCACCATGCTGTTCCATTGCGTCATAATAGGTTTATTCCTTACTATAAGTAACGATCGCTGTCAGGTGTCTATGATAACATCCGGGACCTACACCTTAATGTGCTCTCCGAAGTAATGTCGAAGATCCACAAGGACAGACATCCAGAACATTAATAAACATTTGTACAAATACAAATATCCACTGCGAGCGGGAATCGTAAACACGGCTACCCGTGTTCACTGGCGGATCCAGGGGGGGGGGGGGGGGGTCACGAGGCCATGACCCCCCCTGGGCTGTGTGCAGGACCTAGGTGGACCACTAATTAAAATTGTTAAACAAGATTTTTGTCACAATATAGGTATTTTTAAGTACAGTATTTATTTATTTATTTACACTTTTTTGCACACCAACACAATAAGTAACAAAAATTTAATAAAGCGAACAAAATAATAAAGTTGCATTAGTTGCAACAGGCAAAATCTAAAAAAATATATTAATAATAAGTAAAAAACAAATCTTTTATTAAATGAGGAAATTTTAAATAATTCATTTGAAGCAACAGTAAACAGTACCTACATAGATTAATAAAATACCTGCTTTTTACCTGTATCTATCATTATAAAAATTAAATTATAACTTCTTTTTACTTGACCACGACCATGTGACCCCCCCTGGCGCCTTGACCATGACTGTGCCCCCCCCCCCTCCCTGGCGCCAAAGCTGGATCCGCCCTTGCCCGTGTTTAGGTATCTACTATCTAAATACTACACGCACCACTAGAGAAGAGTGGTTGTCCCGTATAAATAAAAGTGTTCAATGTTAAAAAATAAAATACGTAATTCTTAAATTTTAAAATAAATAGTAGTAATATTTATATTTTAACAAAATAACAACCCATCAATGAATATTCGTAAAACTGTTCAAGATGTGGTCACTGTACAAGCGGGTGGCAAGTAAGCCGGCACTTACAAAGTTGCCATTCTGAAATAATTCGCGTCACTCCCTTCCAGACTGATTTACCTAATAAAAATTATGCTGATCCATTTACGACTCTCATCACTTCCAGCTAGCTAACAATTTGCACCGCACGCTTCCCTTTTACTTCATTATGAAAATATATTGCCATTTATATATTTGTTATTGTATGAAATTGGGCTATGTTGTAGTAGTTCTAGATTAAATACCAATGTTCAGAGACTGAAAAATTACAATATTTATTAGCACTAGTTATTAATAAATGAATTGTTATATTCTATTCTGTTGTATTATGATTTGTTCATAGTTTCAGAATTAATTAGATTTTTCAGCTTTCGATTTTTCGACAATATCGAGAAAGATTAAGGTTCTACCAACATTTCAAAGCCTAATACTTCTATGTGATATTGGCGAATTCATCTGTGCTCATTTGGCAGTTTGGCACTATTAAACCTTGAAGAAAAAGAAGACAAGTAATACGACTCAAATCAATGTGTCGTATCATATCGTCTAAACTTTTTTATTTTCATAATTTTTCATGAATTGGTAGACGAATACTATAACCGTCAAATCGAGAAAGAGAAAAATCAAAGAGAATCTCGTTTATAGACTATTTCAATACATCGACTACAGAATTACGAATGAAAACTAAACTTTGATATTGAAATAGCTAGTTGATTGATATTCCGAGTTTTCGACAAACCGTCTAGTAATAGAAGTTGAGAACGAATCGAAATAAAAATAATTACCTACGATTCTCTCGTGTCAATATATTAAATTTTCGTAGCCTATTTACGTAAGCACACACGAGCGTCGAGAGCAAACAAGCAAATCTTCAAACGACGAGTCGCGACGACGTCAAAGGCACGAGTGATTCCTGGCAAATTGCATTTACGCGTCCCACGGGCGAGGTCTTATCGAATTCTCTCTCAAAGAGCCGCCATTTTTAAAACTTCCATCTACTCAGGTAGGATCGGTTCAGGGTACGGCCAATTGTGGTTCCGCTTTGTTCTTTACCTCCTTTATAGGGTTGACGAAGTTACCGAGTTTCGGCGCTCGAATAATTTGTGTTCCCGGCCGCACGATGCGATTACACAAGTTTCCCGGAATCCGATTCGACCGTTTCTAGAATCGAATTCGAGAACCGCTTCGCTGGATCGAATTGTTGTTACAAATGTCGATTTTAATTTTAACTTTTAGCACGCGCTCAATCGATTTTGATACTAATAGCCATTTAATTATAAAAAACAATTACATTTCAACTTCAATAAAGATACTAACTTAACAGTAATTCGCAGGAATTATGCATGTAAATAGGTAATAAAGAAAACTCTTAATTCGCGGAACGCATTGGATAGGAGTATGAAATGAGCTCATTTCTATTCCGCGAGCAAACAAATTCATAACTCGCCGAAACTCATGAAATCATCCGCGAAATACACTTTTATTAAACGAAAACAGAGGCAACGTGGACCGTGCATAAGTTAACATAACATTCCACTGCTTGTTAAAAGATAAATTAGAATGTTCGCTTCGGACGTAGAAATGTATTCGCGAACCAATCTCGCGCTCCCCGAGGCGCGCACGTAATTGCTTAAGAGAAAAATCCAAATGAGAAATGAAAAGGGATTCCCTTTCCAGAGGGAAAATTATATAATTGAATATCTTTTTCGTAAGTATTATGAGGTATAAAATATGATAATTGAGTTTTTGCTTACGGTGAGCGAGACTGAGCGCGCCGAGAGCTTATCGCTTTAGAGCGAAATTCTCTTAGAGAAACATTAACTTACGCTGAAAATACCTCTATACTTGCTAGAAAAATGTTATAAGTATATTATCTCTTAGCCCTGTATTTATTCGACTTTAGTATTTTTATAAAAGTACCTACTTTGTCTCTAGAATACAAAATGTATGTGTAAAACCAGTTTTAAATTAACTTAATAAAAGTCTAACAGCCTAATCGTCAATATCCTATCGCCTATATGTGTAGAAATTCGACTAATATAAAAATAGACACAAAACAAGAATCAATATATCTCTGATAAAGTATGTAGTCGACAACAATATCTCTATACATATAAATACGATCAAAACACTTTCAAGACACTCAAATAAAAACTGTACATAATCATGATCGTTTTTCGATAGCTAAATTCCGAGTTATTTTCGCTAACAGGATACACTAAGATTCGCAGCGACAATCGGAGGCCATTACTGGTAAATAGAGAAACGGAATAAGATTTCCTTGGCGTCTGGCCGGGTCGTTAGCAATCAGGGTGTTTGTGGGGTAAACGCGTTACGTCGCGACCGCTCGTGACTCGCCTTCTTATGCCTCTGCAGTCGACTCGACACGGGATAATGTGACTCTTTGATATTCAATCGTGTCGCATAGATTTACGACGACAAATCGAATTTTATGGATTTATTTGAACTCCCGTTTGGAGTTTTCTTCAAACGGTTTCGTTGGGATGTCAGTTATACGATTGTAAATAGGTAAATAGATTTTTATGAAAGTGACACGAGATACATTATTTAATAATTTTGTTTCTATACTTTGAGAAATATTTCATTTAATTAAGCTATACGTATATGTACAAATTTGTAAAGTAAATTAGTATTTCAGTTTTAACCTTAAAGCTAGATACAATGTAATTCTATTAGAAAGGGTAACTTTGATACTCTCATTTATTATTTCATATTTATTTTTATTAATATAACTTTTAAGTTACTTTTCTCTTAACTTTTAAGTTTAGTTTAGTTAGTTAAGTTTGTTTTACGTGACCCTTTAAAAAGAGTCACGTAAAACAAACTTTAAGAAAAAAGCGAAAGATGAACTGTCAAATTTGAAGAAAATTTAGGTAATAATCGCGTGCCTAAACTAAAACACCCCGACCTTAGGGCGTGGCACCCCAAGCGTTTATAAATAATAGGCATAGCAGGTATCCGACGCGAAATATACTCTATGAATAATGCATCGCAGTCCGCTCGGTAAATGCGTTACGATTTTTCATAATAGCCTCCTCGCTAGGCACGCCTCCGCCGTTATTTATCTGTGTAGTTTATTTTTACGTTCCTACGAGGAAAATTGTCTTGGAAAATGACGTTTATACGAGAGTAAGCGCTGCGGAATTGCGTAAGGTTATTTTGTATAACTGGTGCAATTAAGCTGGCGAATGTTCATTAGTGTTACAAGGTATTTGTATTTTTGTTATTCAGTTCGTGTTTTTTTTTTACGGTTTTAGAACAATAGTGATGTAAATATTTAAGGTACATTATCTGTGTACTTAAAAAAAAAATATATTTTGTTTTGTTAATCAGTCGTTGGTGGAGAAGAGTAAGCGCTTATAGTAGTAGTATATAAATATACTGTCTATGATGTTGTGTACGAGTATGTATGTATGTTTGTCTGTGCAGAACGTCTCCTATTAGATCCTATGTAAATCTATCAATCTATCTATCAATTATAATTATGTAAATAAATTAAAACAAAACAATCATCATTCTTAATTGAAATACAACTCAAATATTAATTAACAAATAAAATATCGTATTATGGTAATGAATGACCCACATAAGGAAGTAATGACATAATAAAATAACCCATATGTTATATGACATAAGATTCAAAATATTTTATAACAGATATTGATGAAAATGACCGAAGTGGCATTTAATTTGACAGAACGGTTTCCGAGTCGCGGTCTAATGAATACAATTTAGCTCGTAATTTACACACGTGTGATGAAGTCACTTACATTTTAATTTCATTTTAGGAATGTCCTTGTCTTGACTAATTTATTTTTATTATAATTTAATAATATATAAGACTTTATTTATATTAGATAATAAATAAATCCTGATATAAATCTTAATTATAGTACACGTACAAAATAAAAAAATCTTAATATTGTATGTTATTAAATAACTAAAAATATATCAGATCAGTCGACAAATACAAAAACCCTTCAAAAAAAGAAAAAAAAAAGTGTGTGTGTCAGCTCCGACGCACGACTGGAATTCTTCTTCAGATCGACTGCCTAAATATGCACAAAAAAGACTTTATAGTCTAAGAAAAAGATTAATACCATATCAAATGGTAAATTAATGAATCAAATATCGCAATCTATCGATGGCATTATTAGAAAACGTCGTAACCGATACCGTCGTAACCGTCGTAGCCGGTAGCGTCGTAAACGTCGTAGCAGATAGAGAACGCATAAAAACGTAACGAGGTCATTCGTACAGTAGATTTTACTCCTCATATTTTTTTCATACCGGGGGCCTTAAATGAAAATCGAATCTTAAGGAGTAAACTACAAAAAAAAAACGAGTGTGCTTTAGACCACACGACTGAAGTAAAACTTCTTTAGTTGCCCCTACAGTAATATAATAAACGTAACTCTCTTTTTCCAACTTCACTATCTCTTCCCTCTCAACTTCCGTTTGCCTCACCCGATCACACTTTTTGTAACGCTCTCATCACGCGTTCACCAGCTTACTCACCAAGTCAAGCGAGCGTAAAGAAGTTTTACTTCAATAAGAAAGTTAAAAATTTAATTTTCAAATATCGAAGAACGCGTAATGTAACACGTTTATTCATTCACTAGCTTCTGCGCGCGACTTCGTCGGCGTGGACTCCCCTCCTATTGGTCTTAGCGTGATGATACATAGCCTATAGCCTTCGTCGATAAATGGGCTATCTAACACTGAAAGAATTTTTCAAATCGGCCCAGTAGTTCCAGAGATTATCGCGTTCAAACAAACAAACAAACAAACAAACTCTTCAGCTTTATATATTAGTATAGATTAAAAATGAACGTTTTGTTATTTTAAAACATTTTAACCGACCGAACGGATATTTATCCGTTCGGTCAGTGAATATCAAAAATGTTCAAAATAAAAAATAAATTAATAACTTCATTTTCAAATATCGAAGCACGTGTACCGTAACTCATTCATTCAAAATCAATGTGACACCTCCCGCCCGCCCCCACTTAATACTTGACAATTACACGAGTTGACGCGCACTCATTCACTCACTTGTTTTTTTTTCACGCTCGAATTAATTTATGCCTTTTTTACGCAATAACTTTTAATTGGACTTTATATATCACATTTAATTTTTTTTAATTCGATAAGTGAGCGGTGTTCTTTATTAGAATTTATGATGTTTGTATAGAATTGTTATATCAATTTATACGAATTATACTAACAAATGGGTTGTTAAGAAGTTCGATTGGTCTAATTGTGGGAATCTTTTGACTTTTTCGACGTTTATATGAATTAATCTTTTATTTATTCGTGACGCAATCGAGTCTTAAAGATTTCATTTGTCACACTTTAAACCATGGAGCGTAGAGTTTAAACTTTGTGAATAGTACCAGAGTATGATATTATGTTTTTTTTTTATCTAATTATAAGTAGTACTAGTAAATATATATAACTGGGTTTATGCAATTAAATTAAACGGATT
The DNA here is from genome assembly GCA_905220545.2 of Melitaea athalia. Taxonomy (NCBI): domain Eukaryota; kingdom Metazoa; phylum Arthropoda; class Insecta; order Lepidoptera; family Nymphalidae; genus Melitaea; species Melitaea athalia. The sequence goes on from HG992193.1 coordinate 4,365,976, forward strand.
ATTTTGCAATTTGTTTTTCATAATTTCTGCTCCGAAATACCTTGGTAGATACCCACATTGTGCATTGGTTTTAAAATGCTAATTTATCTCTAGGTTTATTTTATTATAAGTAGAAAATATTATATATATAGATTTTCTTCAAGAAGATTCTACTTAATCCTTTATATACTGTTTTTTTTTAAATATACAAAATCGTAATATGGTTTCGATAATACGTTCTAAAAATGGTTAAGTAGCTCAAATGGAAAATTATATATAATCTCTAGGTTGCGCTGGGATATACTTTGTTCAGTGCAAAAAACCAGATGGTATTTGAGAAAGAGATGAAGTTCTGACAAAATCAAATAGATCTTCAAAATCTACCACTTAAAAGATTTCGAAAAAGGCGATAAATGTTCATAGCAGACTTAAGTAAAAAAAAAAGTTATAGGTAATATGTGTATATTTATAAATTTTATTCTTCTCTAAAAGTAAAGGCTTCAGATTATTTAATGTAAAACCCTTTTTCGTAACAATTTTTTTTTATTTGAAGACTAAAGAGAACCCAGTGACGTTCTAATTTCAAATTTCCTTACTTTCCAAGATTCTGACGCCCATACGGTATTGCTTACTTTATTTGTTATTCAACTTTTAGTAAATTCTTAAAAATCCATACTACAACCTTCGTATGTACGTAAGTAAGACATGCCTCTTACTGTACTGCTTATAAACAAAGAGTGGGTCGTTTAAATCCATAAGCAGTTTAAACTCCGCTGGGAGGGCGCTGCATTAGCCAGGATCGCAAATGTTATTATTATGCCGCGGATTACCGCGGATTGACTGCCAGACTTTGTCTTATTGACGGCGCTGATTCTTATTCGTTTTTATAAAATAAAAATTGTTATTTTTTTTAAATAAAAGTTGAAGCTAATTTTATTTATTTGTTTATACTTTATTGTACTCCACAACTACATGATACACATTAAACATAGTTTTACGATAGTTACTGACTGTGTGGTACAACGGGCGAACTTATGTCTATTAAGCCATTTTTTTCCAATTCCTTTCATTTTATAGCATATAAAATATATTTAATTCATTTAAAAACCTTTATCAATCTTAGCAAAACTTATTTTTATTTATTTCTTTAGCTGTAGTTATTCCTAATACTGTTAATCTTTTCACTGTACATGTATGTTTCATGCTCATTGGTACGATATAATTTTGTAGTTTTACCTAAAAGGGATATGGGAAAAAAAGTGCTATACCAATCAAATAGTCTAAGATACAAACTAGACATGATCTTCACCCAGCTGCTAAATGAATAGAAATTGAATAATTATCTTTTTTAGTATGTTAAAGATAAATCGTAAATGGTTTGGCTGGAAAATTCCTGGCCAAGCTATATTATATTCAGCAACCATAATTCAAACCAGATTTTTAGCAGGCAAGCTTCTGTCATCGTATGAATCGCATTGAAACAGCGCTTATTCTGTTGTAAGATTTATTAAACATGCGGGTAAAAGTAATTAGAACAATATATTAAATAGGTTGTTCGACTCTTAACTACGTTCCTGCTAAATAGTTTCTACTAATTTAAGGGAACGTAGTAAGGATCCTAGGAAGAACGTAAGAGGAGGTTGAACAACCTGTATATTAATACCTATACCTGTTTATATCTATCAGCCCAGTAGTTATGGCAGGAAAATAATAGACATCCCAACTTTTTCATTTTCTACAGGCTTCGTACTGGTCGGTAGGTATTAAATATATTCTTTAAACTAGTAGGTGCATCTTTAAATAAAAAATACATTTTTCATTTTTGAACCTAAATATAGCCTGGCCAGGAACTTTCAGTCAACCCACGTCACGATTAGTTATCTAATACACTAAAATAAATATAAAATAACTTTCATCCATTAAGCAGATAGGTGAAGCTCGTCTTAGTTCGGATCTCCTGCTCTAAAGAAGATTACCGTGTTTTAATATTTAATCAGCTTTATATTATTCTTTCTTGCTACATTATTCCACAGTTGATCTCAATTCATGACTGTGTCAAATTGATACACACTTAACTTTGGTATAATATATTCAACTACAAATATCTCCAACGATAATAACACGAATCATATCAAATTAAACCTTTTATCAATTATCATAAAGTAATTGAATGTATCTTACCGAGCGAGGTATGTTTAATACAATTTGTACGTCAAAACGAAAGCGTAGACAGTGTAACATAACTGAAACATTCGGGTCGTCACAAACACATTACGTGATTACGTGCCCTAGCGTCTGCACCACTAGATGTGAACACACGTTATTTTTATAGCAAACGTGACAGATACGACACGACTGTTTTGCGAATACGACAAGCTATTTAAACTTTGATGATTATTATATAAAGTTAATTAAGAAGAGGGTTTATTAGTCTGATTTGAAAAGTTGTGATCGCGATAAAATGTAGGTATAGGAGGAACCATAAGAAAAACCTATATAGTTTCGTTATTCTATAGGGAGTTCTTCTCTAGTGTCTATAATTTCTGTTGAATTTAACACAAATATACGGAAAAGGTTGAACTGAGGTAGGGCACAGAAGGAAATTTCCTGCTCAAAATATGGAGCAGCCGGACTGGGGTAGTAATTCGACCTTACAGAAGATCACAGCTAAATAATACTGTTTTAAATCAGTGTTGTGTTCTTGTTGGCGAGTAAGGTGATCAGAGCTCTTGGGGGAAATTGGGGATAAGGTCGGCAAAGCGCTTGCGATGCTTCTGGTGTTGCAGTCGTTTATAAGCTACGGTAATCGCTTACCATCAGGTGAAGCGTACGCTTGTTTGCAGACTTAGTTATATATATATATATATATATATATATATATATATATATATATATATATATATATATATATATATATATAAAAGAACATTGGGAAAATAAAGGAAACTTATTTATATCATACCAACTATAATACAGCGCTATTTTAAATAAAATTCTATAAAAATATTTACAAGTAACATTTACAAAAATGTTACCGTCTCAAAGTTATGAACTTACCCGGAGTAATATAATCTAATATTAAAAAAGAAAGTGTAGCGCCCGTCACGTAGAGGTCTAACCCCTGGCCATGCTCGTAATTCCGCAAATGGCTGTAACTCGAGCCGCGCGGGTTTAAAATTGAAATTTATATGCACGCATTATACATGAGTTGGGACGGTGGATTACTGGCTCAAAGAAAATGATTGTGTGCCCCTGAGACTGGATAGTTGACTGGGATAGTAATGTGGCTTGCGCGGACCGGCGCGTTATGGATCGCGAAAAATAAGTAGCATTTTTATTTTGCAGTATATAGCTAATGCGTTTTTTTATTTTATTTTTTGAATCACAAATAAATATGCTTGGCACATTAAAAGATAATGAGGTAGGTGTAACAATGTTATAAAGAACTAATACATAAAGCGTTTTATCAATAAAATATATACCTATAGATTTATCCAGGGCAAAGTTTTGGGTCTTTTCAGTTCAAAATTTAATCATAAAGTACAGAACATTTTGAGTCATCCTATATGATGTTATTAATTGACATTAAAAAGTAATAAAAAGTAAAATTGAATCGTTGCCCATCCTGAGCTAAAAATAAACTGTAAGAAATTATTTTAAAAACTTACACGTATTTAAAAAAGTTTGTTAAGAATATTTCCATGAAAATTAAAAAGAAAATTGTAAGCTGCTTGCCCTGAAAATAAATTAAGAGATACCGTTCCTAATTATTAAAACAATAATAACAAATTCGGCGCTACTAAAGTAATATCAGCATTAAATGAAGAAAAATTCAATAATTACTTTGTAAATATTAAAAAATATAAAAAGCGGGCGTCCCGTAATTTCGTGAGGGAGAGGCGATTATGACGATTAAATATGCATTAACGAATTTTTCTCCTTAAAAGCAGAAAAAAATGGCGTAAAGAGAAAATTGGCAATTAGGAGCTCCTCCTACCCTGCCTACCTTTCACTTAAAATTAAATTTTCTCCTTAAAGATGTACATAAAGTGGTGTTGGAACGTTTTAGCGTTCTCTTTGAGGTATTACGATCACGTGTAAGTATGTTCTTTTTTTACTTATTTTTTCTTAGTTTCAAATTGTCGTGATATAGCTAAAATAAAACCTTCTTGAAGTAATCGAATCTAATTTAAAATAAAGGTAATCTTAATTATTTTAATTTACTTTTTCTAAATATCAGTACAAAGACAAAATATAGCATAAATTTAAATACGGAATCTTTTGTTCTTAATTCAATAAGTGATGATTAATATAATTTTAAGTAATTCTATATATATTAAGCCTTAATCAGGCGCTCAGACGTCACCTTAAAACAAATTCCGTAGTGACTCGCAAAAGCCATGCGCTTTATTCAATTGCACATGAAATTTAGCGTCATGAAATGCCTGACACGAAGCTATGAATAAATGATCAAAATATAGTTGTACCGTAACAGTATACGCGTTCACAAATGAAAATTAATTATGCAACACGATAAATTGACGCTAATTTAGCGAAGCGACGCGAGGCGACAAGGAACCAGTTTTGTTATACACGCTAAGTGGTAATAATATCTAGACTAGGTAAGTGCATTACACGTCTAGTACACTAATTTGTTTAAAAAACTGTTATACTAAAACAATTTGATTAAAGCTATGTGTATAGTTGTAAGATGTGAAACGATATACACACACGCAAATGAAAATTAATTATGCAGAACGATAAATTGACATTAATTCAGCGGAGCGGAGCGAAGTGACAAAGTTATTGTTTGCTATCAACGTAAGTGTTAATAATATCAAAATGGGGCGGGTGCGTAATACTTGACTAGCTTATGTATCTAGGAAATTTTCTAGATAAGAGATTGTTGAAGTTCAGAAAATAGAAAATATTTTTTTTCAAACTATCAAAATATAATGAAATATTTTTTATAAATTTGACACACAAGAAATAGGTACTCGTAAATAAACCTAAGAAGTTGTTTTATAAAATATTCATTAGGAGGTTTCTTATTTCTTTAGGAATATTTAGTAAAGTTAACAGTTTAATTTTTATGTATACTTTACACTCATCCTTGTATAATAAATTGTTGTTGAAAATGTGTTCATTTCGAGTATTATTGCATGTTATTACAGTAATGAGAAAGAGTTTAACGAGGCTTCGTTAAAAACATTTTTGTATATAAAATGATTAAAATCCCAAGGGCTCGCCTCGAACATGTTATTAACTTTTACACATGTAATATTACATATTCTTTGTTTTAGTAGATAATTATATGTGAATAAATGTAATTTAATATACTTAAGTATATTTTTATAGCATTAAAACTAAATTATTAACTACCATTAATATTAACCGACTTCAAAAAAAGGAGAGGTGCTCAATTCGATTGTATTATTTATTTTATGTAGGTATGTTTCCTCATACCTCAGAACTTTTGACTGGGTGGACCGATTTCGATGATTTTTTTTAAATCAAAAGGTGGTGCATGTCGTGAGGTCCCATTTAAATTTAATTGAGATCTAATAAGTACTTTTCGAGTTATATCAAATAAAGCGTATTTATTTGACAATTCTTTCGTCGATTTACGTTGTATTATACCACGTAACTTATCACTGGGTAGGTATAGGGTATTTTAATCATTCTTGTTCGCATCGAAAATTTTTGAGAATATTTGAAAACGCGTATTTACTTGATTATTTTTTCGTTTACCTGCGTTGTATTACTTGTCGATGTAATTAAAGTTGTTTTTTTTCACTTGCGAGCAAATACAATTATAATAAGGTGTTTCAGACAAAAGAAAGAAGTGCTAAAAACATGCCAATACCCGAGTTACTAAATCACTTAAAATAAAACAAACTGTAGTTTGTGACGTAGCAAGCTTAACTCACGCCTGGGGCCACCTTTTAGCCCCCCCCCCCATTCGAAAACCATATAATATGTCCAACAATCTTTTGTCCCCCCCCCCCGCGACCATGTGACGCCCCTTTGTGAATAGCACCCGGGGCATATTATATGGTCCCTGCCCTCCTTGCCCCCCCGCTAGAGACTGTAGAGGTAAACCTTTAAAGCTGAGAAAAGGCTGCTTATTCTACATAGAAAAAACGTTTGCATCCGACATGATTCTCTAAAAAGTTTATTGTGAAGTACAATACAATAGTCCAGTAGTAGGTATCATTTCTGTAACGCGTAAATAACAAAAGCATCGACTTATGAAAAATTCGTTTATTATAAAACGTAAAAAATATTTAAGAACGGCTTCATGAAGATATATTTGAACTATTAAATTTTTTTCATCACTATCATTACCATTTTTTTACTGCGCACTGATTAAAAACTTTTATCGTAGAATCAATAAATACAATTAATTAATAACATTTACATCGACTTACAAATAATCAAGACTACAATATAATAGTAATTTAGAAATTAATTAACTTTTTATGAAAGAAATCATGAACCATGAACCCTAATTAAAGTAATTAATTGAACTTCTATTTTGTAGGTATACTCTAGGTGCAAAAAAGTATTAATTTAGTTCAAAGAAATATAATTTACCATACAAAAAAAAACAAATCACAAATATCAAGCTTTCAACACAAGCAATCAAATGAAAGCTCCTACTTGCAATGTTACCTACGTCCACGGTGCAGCGCGATAGTTCGGGGTGGTCCCCGGTGTCGTTATAATCACATAATTGCATGAATAATTGAACATGGTTATTACACCAGGCAGTACCTACGTACCTACCACCTACAAGGCTATATAAAGTGATGGCAGTTTTATTAAATTTGAAATAGAACCTCTGCTGTATATACTTTATGTTATTAACAGTATGAGTATGAGAATATTATCTAATATTGTTAATAATTACACGCCTAACAACTGCACATATCTATAGGTACTAATATTATATAGCTGAAGAGTTTGTTCGTTTGTTTGAACTCACTAATCTCAGGAACTACTGGTCCGATTTTGAAAAATTCTTTCATTATTAGATAGCCCCTTTATCGAGGAAGGCTATAGGTTATATATCATCACGCTAAGGCCAATAGGACCGGAGCACTAACGAAGAATAATTCTAAATCAGGGTTTTTTTCCTTTTTGAGAGCTTCCGTTGCGTGCGCTGCTTAAACAGTTAAAGTTTTGCAAAAATCATGTATGACAGAATTGTTCCTATTCCACACGGACGAAGTCGCGGGCAGAAGCTAGCATTTTAATAAGATTGTATTGAACTCCTGTAGGTATTTAATTTTATTGACACTTTTTTTGTTTCAATATTAAGTTAATACATAATGAAAAAATATCAATGGTGTTAAGCCACTTGAGGATAACGCTGTTTGACAGATGACGGTATTCGATAGTTAGGCCTCATTTACGGAGACGCGGAGCGTCGTGCGTAGCGTGTGGCGTGGCGTCGCGCGCGTGTCTAAATGCAAATCAGGCCTAAGGCCTCATTTACGGAGACACGGGGCGTTGCGCGTAGCGTGTGACTAAATGTATGAAAATGAACGCGTGTAAAATCGCTACTCCGTAAACGCACTCATCTAACGCTCTACATTTGAATTTAGTGCGTTCCGCCACGCCACACGCTACGCGTAGCGCCCCGCGTCTCCGTAAATGAGGCCTAAAAAGTTTTTAATTCATTATTTTTTGTTACCATCGAATTTTACTATTATGTTATATTTCTAGTCGCATATATTATGACTTAAAGTTGTAGTTTATTAATTGAGTAGAAATAGGTCCTAATGTTATCCTACCTCCCGCTGTCAAAGTCTATTTGTATCGTTATCCAGAACTGGTGATATAGGCCCTTACTCAAGTTTGATATGATATTCCAGTTCTATGTGGATCTGTTTATAACTAAATTTGTACATAAAGACAATTTCACTGTCAGAACGCAACTAACATAATAGTTAAAACGACAATACATTTGAAGACAATTTGATTTGATAATTGTTTCTGCAATCGTATTAACGCTATAGCTTTTAGATGGCAATATTCTGACATTGATTAGTTACTTTGATTGCTTTTTGAGTTAACGTCAGTTACAATACTGATTATCTATCTATATATATAAAAATGAATGTTTGTCTCTATGTCCTTTATAGAATCTTAGACTATGATCATGTCATGATCTTCAGCAAAGTGTTGTGCATGAGCCCACAAAGGTTTCTGAATTGGTAGGACCAAAAAAAAAGCGTAGCAACGCGCGCAGGGTACAGCTAGTTTATACAAAAATATTTACCGGTATAGCCTCCTAATTAAATCATAACAGATTATCAATAGATTTCTACCAGACAGATTTCGATTTGTATAAAATACCATTGATAGATAAAATGAAAAAAAATATATAATAATCTGTTGTTTAAATAATAATTATTGTAGAATTTATAATACAAACGAAATAAATACAATTCGACTGCATTTCTTTGCATATTTTGCATTCTGCATTTATTTTTATATTTTAAATATATGTATTAAAGTATTGTCTTTGAATCTCTTAGATAGTGAAATGTAAGTAGTAATAAATAAAACCTGTCTCAATGGCAAAGGGATAGTTACCTAAGTCAGAAGAAGTCAGCTTTTACTGTGAATAAATACGTTCATTCGTGCACTTAACGTAACAAATTTGAATAGTGCTACATAACATGTATGATTTAGCAAATGTCACCTAGAACAGAGAAGAGACGATTGGTCGAAGCGGTCGAGAGTACAATCTTAATAAGGTTTTAGGTTTTATGGACCATTGCAAAAGCAACTTATTGTTACCCCTATGACTCCTAGATTACTAATGGTATGTATGACACAAGTATATAAATAAACAACGTCTAACCCGTTGAGAAAATCAATTACTAATTTAACACATTAAATTAACTATTTAATCAAAGACAAAACGAGAAGCGCTGTTCCTCGGGTGCTTTAATCAAAATTAGTAACGGTATTAAGATGGCATCAATTCTCTTTGTTCCACGCCTTGTATACAATTTGCTAGTTGAATATTCATATTAGCAACTCCTCAAGGAGACAATTTGGGAGGACGACTCTCCGTCGAAACAATTAATAGAGGTAAGCTTCGTTAGACGCGGACCAAGTTCGGAATTGACCCTTGCGATGAATCTTGTACTCGGATCTTGAAGATGAATTAATTTGTGGAATTTATTTTGTTTTAATACATTACATTAATATAATGTATTAAAACAAATTTAGTTTGAAATAATATTGAATTTTGTGTTGCAATTAGTTCGTTGTTTTCTTTTATAGCAACAAAACAAATAACTTCAGTTTTGTAAAGTAACAAACAAGTAAATTGTACGTTATTGACAATCTAATTTCAACTCGAAAAAATATAAACTCGAAAACTACTAGAACATTTTTAATTACCATTTCTTAATACTTCGTTATAATGAAAATTGATTTTGAATTAAAATTTAAAGCCGATCCAAAACTGAAACTGTTGAAATAAATACAACCACATGCAGTAAAGTAGTAAAGTAAAGACTAACTTTATTATCGATTTACACAATTTTCAGTACATTGCTTCAGAAGTCTTCAGCAAAATGCTTAAACTTAAAAAAAAGAATAGCAAAAAAATAAGCAGAACAAAAACACGTAGAACATTCTTTTCACTTACGTCATACAAGTTGCATTAGCGTCGCTCGTCAGATTGTATTATATCGCGGGGTTCGGTCCGAGTGCGAGCGTGAACGCGTCTCGTGGCCGCGCCCGCCATCCATCAATTATTACCATCAGTAATGAACGCAAATCCTTTGATTCCATTGAACGAGTGCCTGGGGGAATTTGATTTGTAAGTTACGAGAGATGGCGTTGATACGTAAGGATTTATTGATTTATGTGTTCTTGTTTTAAGGGCCCCATATACGGTACGATTCGTCTATACGATCGATCTGATGAAAATCGTGACGATTGATCGCATCAAAAATGTCGCTCATACATGAAACGACTGGTCGTAACGATCGATCATTTACTTGTTTGAAGCTGAAGGATAAAGACGTGTTCAAATAATTAAATACGTGCTCCATAAAATGGATAATGAACTTCTTTTCCTTACCTATGCAGCGGTAGCGTTGATTCGGATTCAAAAGAAAAAAAGAAAGCCTAGAAGAATGTGGGTTAAGAAATGGCTATTAAAGCGAAATCGGTATTCGCATGTAAATCTTTTAAAGGAATTAAGGTTCCATCCAGAAGATTGGCACAATTATATGAGAATGACGGAACCCACGTACCTAAAATTATTGAAACTAGTAGTATCGCCACTGTCGATTCATCGTTACGATATTCACGATTGCATGGATTTTTGTTGCAATTTCCGACATCGTCTTCGATTAAGTAAATCGTTAACGATGTTGACATACACCATCGAATTCGTCGTTTCGATCGGTTTGACGCGACGGATCGTACAGATAAATCTTACCGTGTATGGGGCCCTTTACATTTGTTTTATTTTCATATTTCGATCACATTTAGACGTGTAATAGTTTAATAATAAAATGTCCATAATTAAACTTTCCAACGCCATAATTAAATTTTACTAAACTATGAGTAAACATTATTAGAATTAATTACGCTTCTAAAACTGACTTGGGTTTGTTACCACATTCGAGTCTTATATGCCGCAGAGTACAATTAATATAAAATAAGAGTGCAAGTGTACTCGGAAAAATTTTGTTGCCCTTTTTTAATCTAGCAAAGTAAGGATTTTTCATGTTTCTTTAAAAAATTTTTTGGAAAAAAAGTTGTGAATCCTGTGTATGAAGGTAAGAGGCTATAAAAGTCCATGCTGCAATTCGCCGATGTCTCCTCTCGGACGGCCTAGGTAGTACATATAAAAACAATTTCTCCCGGTACCTCTTATGTCTCGCGCCCCACCGTCGCGGTACATCAAGTATGCACTAAGGGAATGCCGGAGCGACGCGACACCTCGGCCGTTCATTTCATTGTCTCAATCTGTCCTCTGACGCGATCTACTGTTTTGAATTTTGCACTGACGAACCTCTCTCGTGTCGCTTAGCTCTGATTTATTCAACTTGATTTTAAGCTTATCTCGAAGGACTTTTGGAAAATATAATTAAACATATTTTATTGTCTGCTATGCCTTAGCTATGCTTATGCTTAGTTAGGTACAGTGTCACGTGCTGCCTATCTGCCTGCAAAAACTTAAAGCTGGGCAAAGGACTTAATACATGTCTTAAAATTTCTCTCTATACTTACTCTTTTTTTTCAACCACCCAGTGTCCATATTTAATAAATTCATGATTTTTCGTTTAAGGAATCTTATTACAAAAAAAAAATGTATACATTATACGATTCAGCCTGTAATATCCCACTGCTGGGCATAGGCCTCTTCCCCATATAGGAGAAGGATGGGAGCTTAATCCACCACGGTGCTCCAATGCGGGTTGGCGGATATATTCCCTACTATGAGTAACGATCGCTATCAGGTGTACCTACATGATAACAACCGGGACCGACGGCTTAACGTGCTCTCCGAGGCACGGTGGGGAGACCCACAAGGACTGCACAAACACCCAAACCCCGGCAAACATCTGTATGGCCAATACAAATGTTATCGTGTGCGGGAATCGAACCCGCAGCCGCCCGCGCAACAGCCAATCGCAATCCAGTGCTGTGACCGCTGCGCCAACGCGGCGTCGGTATACATTATATCTGTTTATAAAATAAACTGTTTATGTTTCTACATTATATTGTACTTAAATGAATAATGATATGTACCTACCTATGTATATTATTAAGAAAAAAAATTATTATACGAGTTTTAACGCTGTGTGTGGCATTTTAAAACCAGCAGCTATATACCTAGTCGTACTACTATATATAATACTAAATAAGGAAAATATATTACTTGGCATTACAATAAAAATAACTTATTTTATATTAGTATTTAGTCATAGTAGTCATGTTAGTATTAGAGTATTCATTACAAATTTTATTTCGATTGACTTTCAAAGTAAGTATACATTTTATCTTGTACCTAATAGGTACATGAGAGATATATGTACTGATGCAATGAAACATTGACTCTTTGATGTACGCAAATCCACTTTCCGAGCTCAAGAGACCACAGATCCCGATACTGCTTTTTATTGTTATCATTCACTTTACAAAATAATAAATTCTACTTAATTCGATTGAATTAATCCTAAAGTCGTAATTTTGTTTTTATATTATTTTACAAATGGCTTGCCATCATTTTCGATGTGATGTCAAAAAATACCATTCAATTGATTGGTCTCATTGAAACATTCCAGATTATTCTGTCAATCCAGTCAAAGTAAATCTCTATATATATAAAAATGAATCGTAGAATGTGTTGCTAAGCGCAAATCTCGAAAGTGGCTGAACCGATTTCGCTAATTCTCTTTTATAATATTCCTTGAAGTACGAGGATGGTTCTTACGGAGAGAAAATTTTTAAAAATTGCCTAAAAAGTCTAAAAACAACACTTTTTTATATTCCCATACAAAAGACTCGTAATAATACTTAAAAGTCAATTTTAACCATACCGTACCATAAAGTTTAAGTATTAGTGGAGGGGTTCAGGGAAGGATGAGTATTAAAATAAAGAATCCACTGTTAGGCGGTACGAAGTTCGCCGGGGCAGCTAGTATATTATATAAATATTTTCGTCGCTAAAGTGTAAAAGATATGTTTGTATCTTAATTTTTAATAATCTATACTAATATTGTAAACCTGAAAGTTGATTTGTTTGTTTAAACGCGCTAATCTCGAGAACTACTGATTCAAATTGAAAAATTCCTATGAGGTGGATAGCCTATTTAAAGAGAAAGGTTATGCTTTAAGAAGAAGGAAGGCTATTTTTTTCCTCAAATCAACACGTGTGAAACCGCGGGGCACAGCTAGTATAATTATATTTGCGAGTAGCGTTTATTCCGAGTTGGCACATCTAAAGAATCGTACTCAATACTCATGTAAAAAAACGAATATACTTACATTATACACTGACTACACTACTGAGTACTGACTGACTGACTAAAACTACATTAATTGAGCAGTATTGTGTTGTTTCTGGAATCGAGTAATAGAAATAGACTATTTAGCAGTCCGCGTCAGACAGGACGCGGATTTCAAAAATTGAGAAAGAGTAACGTTTCGTAATGTTGTAATGTTACATCCTCGCCGCATACATAATATGCTGCGCGAGAAACGAAACGTTAGCGCATTTTTATTCCGTACACCGCCATCTGTTATTAAGTTTATTAAGTATTTAGTTTCCAGATACTAAACGATTTCAAACTAAAACATTGTGAATCACTAATAGTAAACATATAAACTACCCGCCACTACCCGACACACATCTGTGCATTTTATCGACCGCCTAATGAAAACAAACACCTTTTTTATAAATGTGCTTAAATTACTATTATTTCACAAATCAAATTCACACCTAAGTCAGAATTGACACCTATCTAAATAAAGAAATATATGAAATATATTAAACTAGCTGACCCCGCAAAAGTTTTTTTGCCTTATATGTTGTTAACCCCCGCAACCCTCTCTTGCGGGTGGAATTTTGTAAAATCCGTTCTTAGCTGACCTCTACTCGGCGAAGGCAATATTCCTACCAAATTTCAAGTCTCTACGCCTTATGGTTCCAGAGATATCGTGATGAGTCAATGGGTGGAAATCTCTTTTATATATATAGATTGAATAAGTTCATTAAAAAGACAAGTAAATTAGTAAAAAAAGACAATATTGTGAAAAATCATTTAAACTTGAGTAAAAAACATAAATTATTTCTTGAAGAATGTGAAAAATCGAAGCAAACCTATGAAGATGACATCAATGAATTAAATTCAAAGATTAGCAATTTAAATTTTAATCTTAACAATATGACTGAGAAATACATCTCTGCTAATAGATAGATTAGCGAACATGTATTGGCAATGGATGAACTCATACAACTTTCGAAATATAATGAATATCGATTCAATTCTCTTATAAAGCATGACTATCAATGCTCAAACATAGTTCATACAAAGCCTAGGTACATGTGAAATAAGAAAAGATGATGTCAGCTCCGTAGCTACTATGCCTGTACCCAAAAGAAAAATAATGATGTATACCGATGAACTGGGTAAAAATATGGGTACAAGGTTAAACCATTTAAATAGCAAAAGTACAGTTTGCAACTTTAGTATGCCGGGTGCCGCGGTAGGTGAAATAATGGGTAAGGTTCTAAACTCTACGCATGAACCCTCCACTACCTTAATATTACTATTCGGTAGAAGAGGGAACTTAAAACAACAGCAATTATCCTTTTATTAAGACAAATTATGTAGACTTAACGTAGAGAAGATTATTTTGTTTACATTACTATATATTAAGGATAACTGCAATGAAAATAAAATAAGATATAATTTAAATCTTTTGTTGTATAATAAAATTGGAAAAAATAATTTGACATTGAACAGTAATTCAAAAAATATAATTATTTAAATTAATTGACATGAAATTGATTTTTTAAAATGACTCATTTGTTTATGAGACAGGATAGATTTATTCTATCTAATTATTTTTATAAACATATAGCATGTTTGCTATCACATAATTTACTTTTTGACATTGATAATAATTTACCAGCTGCTTCTATTGAACAGTCAAAAACACACACATACTCCAGTAGAACCTTTAGTACTACTTCTTGTAATAATAATTTAAATTAAATAAGCAGACAACAGAGGCAAAAGTCTCTTGCTATCAATTACAGATAAAAAGTAACATATTGATAAATATTTATGTAACAAGCATTGTTTAAACTTGGTGCATCAAAACATACAAGGCCTTTTGGGTAAGGAACTAGAATTAGAACTTAATGACATATTTTGTACTATTCTAATTATAAATAAATTGAATGGCATCAAAATTTAAAAAATCAGTGAAATTGTTTACTGCCTTTTACTAAAGCATGTCAGCATACATCCTCACAAACTTATACATTACGCTTATTTTATTAGACAGTTGTTTTAAATAATCCTATTGTTTCAGTAGCGGTGCTTTCCGGTCGTCTCCAGCAGGCAGCGCGGATGCCCCCGCACCGCCACCTCCACTGTTTCTACCACCTCACTTGTCGCATCTCTCTCAACACTTGAGCCACTTGTCACAACCATTCTTCCCTTTGAAAGGTGACTATTACATCTTATGCAGTAAAAAAATTGCTAAACGCATTTTTACACATGCTTTAAAACGTTTTTCTGTCTGTGTATTCTTTCTCCTGCACGGAGAAAGAGGCCTATGTCCAGCAGTGAAATATTACAGGCTGAATCAATCAATTTGTGAAAGTAAATATACCTAAAAATACTGTTAATCTTTAATGCGTTAAGTAAACGATTATTATTGATGGTGGCCTTATTTTTTCTTAGTAATTCTAAATTAAAGCTTTTGTAAATTATGTCTAACTTCATTAAAAAAACTCATTAATCCTTCATTTAACTCCAGATTAATCACTTAACATACACCAACAAATTTTAAAGCTACACACCAAAATCTTTAATTATTAAAGTAGATTAATTGACCTCTTAATTTCAGGCTGGGGTGCCCCTTGTCCCTGCTGTCCGAAAGAAGAAGCGCGCTCGTCCAGTGTGGCAGAGCTCCGTCGCAAAGCACACGAGCACTCAGCCGCGTTGCTTCAATCGCTGGCTAACTTCCAATCCCGAGCACTGCTACCGCTACCGCTATCCCTGCCTCCACTACCGATGCCTTTGCTGCACGAACCTACTGCATCACCCCCACAGGACCCCCCTAAACACTTAGAATAGGTATTTCATATTGGGTTATTACTTATGGAGTATTTGATGTCAAATTTACTGGATGCAGCAAGTGTATACAGCTGCTGTTTTTGATGTTGAAATACTACTGATAGACATTTGATATCGAGTTACTCGTTCTCTAGTGTTTGATGATACCAAGGCGTCTGCTGCTGCTGCACGAAACAACGGCAGCATCCTCACAGGACCCTCCCCCCAAGCACTTAGATTAGGTATATCTGTTTTGATACTTCTGCAATGTTTGATGTCAAGTCATTACTGGTTGCAGCAAGTGTATACAACTGCTGTTTTTGATGTGGAATTACTATTGGTAACAGCAAACATATAAACTGTTGCAGCAATGTGAGATACAAGTAATTGGGTTTGGAATCTATTAAGTCACTACTGGTTGCAGCGTGTGTACAACTGCTGTTTCTGATAAAATCTGTTGAAATATTTATATTACTGATAGCAGCAAACATATACAACTATTGTATTCATATTGGATATAAATAATGGGGTTTGGAATCTTAATGGTTAGAGTATTGGATCAAAATTACTTAGGAAAAATATGTTTGTAGATATATATTATAATATAATATTATATATATTCATAAGTAATATATTACGAAGAAATATGTATGGATGATGTGTTTGAAATAAACGATGTTGTTAGGCGGAAGTTACTTTTGTATATGTGTAGCTTAGAATAGAACTAATTTTGTCGCTTCAAAACCTAAAATAATTTACCATTTCGAAAGTTTTTAGGTGAGTTTTAATGTAATGACATGAACAACGTTTGTACACTAAATGTGGACAAACAGGTAGGGGAAGGTGGGGGAATTGCGGACGCTTAAGCGGAATCAAAAATAAAATTCAAACTATTAATAATAATCAGTCTGTCTTTATTAATTATTAAACTATAGCTATTTACCTATTAAATCAACAATAATTATTAAATGAGATCCATCAACATTTATTAAATTTTAATCAAAAACAAAAACATATATGTCCGTAATTACCCTTAGCTCTTGGGGTAAATACGGACCAGTGCTGGGTTAATTGCAGATTCATTAAAAACTGATTTCTTTCCTCTTTTTGGCATGGTACTAATACAGGCTTTTTTCGCTTGATCAAAAAGCGTCGCTCTGGGAATGCCATACTTCTCTGCCACCTGTCGAAAAGGAGTCTTTTTGTCTTTAATTTCTTGCACAGCTCTTTGTAAAGTTTCAATGGTGTAAGTAGGTAGTTTTTTCTTTATATATTTTCGAGGCATCTGGAATATAGAATTATTTCTATAGGTTTTGATATATAATAGGTTAATTACAAAAAAGAATATAAATTTATATAAAAATAATAGGTTTTGATCAATAATGGGGTAATTACGGACGTCCGTATTTACCCCAGGCCATTTGTCCGCAATTGACCCAAACGAGTTCGAAAAAGTACAACAACAAAATTTTTAGGTTAACAAAATTTACCAAGACAAACGGTTGTACTATTTACTCGTCATTAACATCGCAATCGACAGAAAATATGACATTCTTACTGACACTTATTCTTTTTGAATAACACTCAAAATACTTTATACCAAAAATTACATCAAAATCACAAAAAATGTAAAATTTTAATTACCTTGAAACGTGTGCGCAGCCGTCTGTCGGGAATGTTTAGTGGGCACTCAAGATGGCGGAACGTAACGCGTGATCGCGGCGGCGGGACGCGGGCGGCAGGTATAGAGTAGATATATGTTAGTCCGTATTTACCCCGCGTCCGCAATTCCCCCATCGTCCCCCTAATAACGCTAAAACACTGAAGTTATCTTCACTTATTCCTTTAAGTTAGACTTTATTTTTGAAACACATTTTCTTCATAATATGGTTTATGATATAACAACACAAATGTACATTTATTCGACCTTAATAAACAAACAGTATTATGTAATTACAGTTATTGTGAATTCTCTAGTGCCATTTTATCATATGCAGTTGAAATAGTAACAAATAACGATTTATGTGATTTTATATAGATTTTATTGCCATATGTATTCCTATTTTCAGTTACCTTAATTACTAGTCGTTATATTGAATTTAAGAGCGAAATAAATAACTATATAATAATATGTATTTATTTACTATTACGATTTTGTTTTAGTGATTTGCTGTGTAAATAACGATTAAAAAACGAAATAGAACGAATAAAGATGAAGAAAGTTTTAAGCGTTTTAGGTTTAAGGCGTTCAAAATTTGATAAAAAATATTACGTGATTAGTGGACTACCCCTTAGTACGAGCATACAATATATTATTATGTATCGATTATTACTTGTACTTCCCATATTTCGCTCTTAAAATACAGCAATATTATTTTTGTAATGAAAAACACCTTTGCATAATTTAACATTTAAAAAACAATTATTATATTGTTTAATAGATAGATTTGTTTTTGTAAATACTTACTCTAAATGTTTTACCGAAATCAGTATTTTACCAAAATAGTTGTGAATACTTATTATATATAGAATATTTTGATGTAAATAATATAATCAAAAGTAAATAATAATCCTTATTGTAATCATTAGAAAGTAAATAAGATTTGAGGTTCACGGTTCGATCGCTTTGTAAATATGTAGAACATAATTATAATAAATATTATTCTTAGAGTTAAGAAATTATTATGTATATGTATAAATATTATAATAAAATTTAAAACTTAGTTCCAGATTTAAGTAGATAAGATGTTGTTTTTATATTAAGTTTTTTAATTATGTTAGAGTTACTTTCAAAATTTATCTATTTTATTTTCCGCATCAGATATAGAATGTCTTCTTTGAAATACATGATTATTTAATATTTTACAATTAAATAATTAATTAATTTTAATATTCTAAACGTGCAAATCATTCAATAAAAATAATAAAAATTACTATTTCTTTTCAAAAGATAGACGTTACAAGTTTCTCTTACTTATTTTTATTTTTAAAAGAAAATAAATAAATATCGAAACATTTTTAGTTACCTATACCTACATGTATATTTCTGTAAGAAAATAATTAAGTAAAGATAAAATATTTTCAATTTTATATATGTTCTGTGATTATAAAAGATTAACACAAAACTACTCTGAAAACTATGTCAGTACATAGAATAATTATGAATAATTTTATTTTTTCTTTGTTAATTTAAAACAGTCACTTTAAAACACAGGCAACCAAATTATGTAATTTTATTTAAATAAATAGTAAATAAAATCATTGAAAACGTTCTTTTAAAAGTAAAGAATCTGTAAATCTGTTAAATGGGTTAAATTTTTAAAGTATACATAGTAGGTATATGTAGTAAATCCGACGTCATTTTGTAAATACGAACGCAAGTGAAGTAAGAACTGCATTATGCACGATACGTGGAATTGTGGCGTCGGGTATTTTATGTAATTTATGTAAGATTGTATATAATATGTTGTAGCTTACGTAGACCTTCGCGTATTTAGTTGTTTTCATTATTAAAAATAAAATATTATGTACATGTGCCCGTGAGTATTCATTTATGCCTTTCTATCCTAAGAATCCTGGAAAACATACGAATCTATGCTGAAATTATATTATTTGTTATCGAGTATATTTCTATAATGGAAAAATACAATACGAGTACTATAAACTCGAATTTAAATTTAACCTGGCGTAGGAGGAAACAAAAATTAGTTAATTTTAATAGCAATTTTATTAATTAATAGAAATGAAAAATTTATTATATAATTAAAAGAATTAAATTTTAATATATAATTAATAGAAACAAGGAAGGTTTTTTTTTATTTGGCTGTATTAAAATACTTAATTACCAACGGAATACAATTTGAATTACAATACCGATTGTCTGGGCAAAATATTATTAGGCCCTTCAGAAACGCTAAAGGTTATGAATATTGTTTGTATAATTTGGTAAAGTGACGAATATTTGCGTCCTTAGCCAATTCAGCTTTGACAGCAGCCAAAGAGTAGCGTAAGCGTAGCGTAAGCGTAGCTTAGTATTAGCCTGTCAAAAAACTTAGACAACTATCATTAATCTATACCTACTCGTCATATTTAAAAAAGAGATTTCCCAATATACTGACTCATCACGATATCTCTGGAACAATAAGGCGTAGAGACTTGAAATTTGGTAGGAATATTCCTTTTCCTTTCGCCGAGTAGAGGTCAGCTAAGAACGGATTTTACGAAATTCCACCCACAAGACAAGAGGGGGTTGCGGGGTTTAGTATCATATATGGCAAAACAACGTTTGCAGGGTCAGCTAGTACATTATATTATATAAGTATCATACCATGATCGCAACTAACGTGGCGAATTAAAGTGCTATTACTCGTTTATAAGCTGTTTGAGTAAAACGTAGTTTAGCCAAAGGTGTTCTTTAGAACGACTGAAAAAACTCGTCTATGACCTTTATATTTATTAATAACTCTACTTCCGATATGACACAAAAACGTTTGGGCCTATGCAAACCACGTTTTTTAAACGCGCCGTCGACGCACGTTTGTAGCGATACAGACGCGATACACACGCGAGTTAGACGCAGCCTGTAGACCTTTGAACACCTGTATAATAAAAGCGCGCCGTCGACGCGCGTTTCTAAAACGCGCCTTGACGTGCGTGTGTAGCGATACAGGCGCGATGCATACGCGCGTGTGTATCGATACAGACGCGCCGGTGCCGCGCGTTTGTATCGATACAAACGCCAACAAACTGCTCTGTAGGATAAAAACGTGGTTTGCATAGGCCATAAGAAACATTCATCATCATCACATCAGCCTATCGCAGTCCACTGCTGGACATAGGTCTCCCCAAGTTCGCGACAGACATCCCGGTTTCATCCGGTTTCATCGAGGCATCATCGATGGTGGATGGCAGGATCGAGGATCGAGGCAAAAAAATACATTAGACTAATTTTTTATTTAGTAATTTTTAACTGATTCCTAACCGGGTTTAAGAATAATGGCTAATTATACTCGTATATATAGCGCGGAAGCGTACAAGCACCGGTCGAGCCTCCGAGCCAGACGACAAAGCTCAAGTGCAGATCGAACGCAGAACGTCAGTGTTCAGGCTCAGAGAGCCCTTACAGTGGCGTAGCGTGCCTTGAAGGGGCCCTGTATCAAAATTAGTTGGGGGGCCCAAATGAAGGGTAACGATTTCTCACAAAATAAACAAAAATGCTTGCATTTAATTAAAATAAATATTTATTTAATATAAGTTATCACTCCCTCCTAGAATAGACAATAGTGACAAGTCTGATAGCCGTTCCTGTCTCGTCGAAGTCCTTAGGTAATTTTTGTTCAGTTTAGTTTTGAAAAACTTCTTTCAGCTGTTGCGGTTATAACTGGAAGGGTCAAGAATAGTAAGCATGATGTAATTACCAAACGTAAAACTGGATGCAAGAGTATTGAATTTTATCAGCAACAATTCCAGGAGTTCCTTAATGGAATGAATTTTTTGAATTTCGGATTTTACATTTTAAGCATGTTTTCAGAGCAATTGATTGTTAATGAAGATTAACTGAATACTGCAATAACCGATGAAGGATGTTGCTAACTTTTGGGCGCACGCTTAACTCGGGAAAAAGGGGATTCCTTTTTTTACTTTAGTCATTTCTGAAGTGATAACTCTATAGGCACGTTTGACAGTTATTTTGTATGTTTTTAAACGGTTTTATTTAGCTTGACCTGTTTATTTATTTGTTTGGGTCAAATTTAGTAATTGGAATTTTACCCCCTTCCTGATGACAGATTGATCTGATATTTGTCACACACTCTTAATCTTGATGACAATACAACATAATATATTTTTTATGGTTGTAAATCCAATATGGCTGCCAATATAAAATGGCGGATTACATATAACTTCACAACAACCTCAAATGAAAGGGCTTAATTGGTAGAATACAGCTCACTATGAAAAATCCAAGATGGCCACCGCTACAAAATGGCGGATTTCATATTTTCCACAAATAACTCAATATGGGTATCAAATGAAAGGGCTTGATTGGTAGAATAGGGCTCACTATGAAAAATCCAAGATGGCCGCTGCCACAAAATGCGGATTACACATTTTCCACAAATTTCTCAATATGGGTATCGAATGAAAGGGCTTGATTGGTAGAATAGGGCTCACTATGAAAAATCCAAGATGGCTGACGCCACAAAATGGTGGATTACATATTTTCCACAAATACCTCAATTTGGGAATCAAATGAAAGGACTTGATTGGTATAATATAGTTTATTAGACTGTGTAGGTATATTTATTACTAATCTCAAAACTACTCAACAAAACTAAAAACTTGAAAATAAAATAAAGTAAAAAATGTTTTATGTTAAACGGTTTTATTGCAATAAAAATGATGTAGTTAGGTTATGGACTAAAAGCTAAAAAATAATTCGGTAAGTCCTAGCTACCAGATCGCACCAATCTTCTCATCAATCTGGGGTATTGATCAAATGATCAGACAAATATAAAATCGTTGGGCACGTGAAATTTCTATCATAATGTTTACTCTGGATACGCTATACGCCCAACGATTTTATATTTGTCTGCTCAATACCCCAGATTGATGAGAAGATTGGTGCGATCTGGTAGCTAGGACTTACCGAATTATTTTTTAGCTTTTAGTCCATAACCTAACTACATCATTTTTATTGCAGTAAAACCGTTTAACATAAAACATTTTTTACTTTATTTTATTTTACCGGAAAGCACGAGATTAAGTGACATCGTGGATAACATTGTACTAAGTTTGCTTAAACACATTAGGGGCCTCTGTAGCCCGGGGCATCCGTATGATACGTCTGATACGGTGGTAGCTACGCCCCTGCATTGCAATCTAAATCACTCACAGAAGCTGACTGCTGAAAAAATGAAGAAATTTTGGATATTTTTTTTTATAACCTACTCTCTTTTCTATCTACTTTTTCTTTTCATAGCTCCACTGGGATAATCTCTTTTCCTTTCACTCATTCTTTTCACAAACCACAGTAATTAACCAATAAGTAATGAGAAGTACAAGATTGTATTGTATTAAAATGTAATAACGTAACGGCGTTTGGCAGGCTTCGACGAGTCTTCACTTCGAAGATTCCGCAATGCTTGAAAACAAAAGTCTTCGAGCAATGCGTCCTGCCTGTGTTAACATACGGAGCCGAGACGTGGACACTGACAAAGGGACTGGTACACAAGTTCAAAGTCGCCCAACGTGCAATGGAATGGGCTATGCTTGGGGTTTCTCTCAAAGATAGAATTAGAAATGAGGCTATCCGTGAGAGAACGAAAGTAACCGATATAGCCCACAGAATTAGCAAGTTGAAGTGGCAGTGGGCTAGTCATCTGTGTCGCAGGACCGATGGCCGTTGCAGCAGACGTGTCTTGGAGTGGAGACCGCGTCTTGGCAAACACAATGTAGGACGTCCTCCGGCCCGCTGGAGCGACGATCTACGTAATGGGCCCCGTAAACGATCAAACTTGTTTGTCAAACTTGTTTGACCAAACTTTATGTTTTCATATAACAAACACATCAAAAAAGCCCGCAGCCCCGCACACGATCAAATAATTTGACAAACACGTTTGTCAAACAGAAATTTAATATGAAGTTTGATCAAATATTTGATCGTCTACGGGGCCCTTAAGATTGCCGGTGTAGGCTGGATGAGGATTGTGGAAAACCGGGATATCTGGCGCGAACTTGGCGAGGCCTATGTCCTGTAGTTTACTGCAATGGGCTGAACTGACTGTCTGGCTGACTGACTGTGATAACGTATGAACCGGAATGAAATAAAACACGTAAATATTCTTCTCGTATCTATAATTATGCATCTGTTATTGCGGCATTCCCCCGTTTAAGTCACTCACTGATGTAGGATGTTGCCAACTTTTGGGCGCACGCTTAACTCGAAAATAAAAAGGGATTACTTTTTGATTTTGTCATTTCTGAAGTGAAAACTCTATAGGCACGTATGACAGTTTTTTTATATGGTTTTTCCCGGGAAGCATGAATTTAAGTAACATCGTGGATAATATTTTACGATTTTTTTTGCTTATAGACGTTGGGGGCCCCTGTAGCCCGGGGGCCCCGTATCATTGATACGGCTGATACGGCGGTAGCTACGCCCCTGAGCCCTTATGAACTGGTGGAAGGAGGACTTGCAAGTCCAAGTGGCAGGCTTATAACGGTAGACGTTATGCGTCCCACCTTAATCGCTAACTTTCGACTTACCGGTCACATATGCTTCACACATTCACCTGTCCGGTCCGGTCACATTGCTTGCCACGAGTGTGGCGCTCCGACGGATACGGCGCGTTACATTGTAGAGGTATGCGCCGCTTGGAGGTGCCCAATCCCCAAGCGCCAAGCCAGACGTGTATTATCTTATTTTCTTTTTCTAAACACCAAGAGGCGTTGATTTGGCAGTAATAAGATAATACGTTGTTTTTATTTTCTTAGAGAAAACGTTGATTTAATATATTTCGTAAATTTTATAGGTTCTAGATTTAAAAAAAATTGTACTATTTTGCAATTAAAATATCCTTTAAAATAAACTTCTACAGGCACATTAAATAAATCCGTATTCTCTACGTACGAATGATAACCGGCAACGAATTTCTTCTCTGTTTCTAAACATTTACTAAGTTTTAATATAAGTAATAATTACAAAACAAGAACAATCGTAGATTAAAAGTTAAGCCGTTTATCACAACGACGGTTGGACGCGAATACTCGTAAATATATGTTTGATGAATTTATGAAATAAGTTTGTAGCGTATTTCAGCGCTTACGCTTTTAATAACACTAACGCAGGTGATGTCTGTTCAAGTTTTTGAGTTATAGTCGTTGATGGAACAATGCTTGCGTTAAATTTTAATGCTTTGTTTTGGTATCAGATGCATCGTTATACCAATTAATTGTAGGATACACATCGTTACTTCTACATCTTTAGTATATGTTTACCTAACTCTGATAAAGGATACATCACTACGATAGGCTGAAGCGAAGCGGGGTGACTAAATTTATCTATACTAATATTGTAGACGAAAATTAAAAAAAACTGGATTGATTTTAAAAACTCTTCTCAGTAGAATGTAAGTTGCCACTGAATGACATAGAAATAAATGAATGAACGCTAATATTTTTTCAAAATTATGCATAAAATATACATCAAATTAATAAAAAAAGCATTACACACACTACAGCACTCACACACGCATATTATAACTATTTGTTGAATGTCAAAGTCTGTAGTCAAGTTGAAATTTTTTAAAAAAGGTTCTTTATTTTCATAATTATTTGGTTTTCTTGAATTAAAATTTTTATTTATGGTCGAATTTCGACCTCTGGGCGACCACTAGTATGTGATAATTAATTAGATAAAAAGTCAAGAAATCGCTCTTTAGCGATAATATCGCCTTTGTACATCTTGTATTGTGTCTTTTTTATTTGTGTCTGTATGTCGGTGTACATTAAGAATAGATAAATAAAAAAATATAATTTTAACAATAAAACACATTTGTCTGTTAGATACAGTTTATTATTGTTTTATAAACTCATAAAGGGTACAAAAATAATTTACAACACTGTACAAATATCTTATACATAATAAAACATCGCAAGTATGACTCACATTTGTTCTTATTATAAACATTAAAAAAAAAATACTATAAGTTTATGCAGTGCCATATTTGACACATCCGGGGTTGCTACGCTAATCCGATTTATCTTAGGTTTACATAGTAGTTTCTAAACAAATCAAAAATTAATAATTGCTACATTATTAAAACAATTTTAAAGAAATTTACAGGTTTAGTAGTTTTCTTTTCTACTACGTTGTATGTAGCTCATATATAGTACTCTTCTTCTTCTTTTACTTTGGCTTCCTGAAGGATTTGCCAGTATATAGTACTCGAAAATATTAACACATTTATAAAAGGCATATGCCTTTCCTTATAGACAGAAAATACAAAAAAAAATACATATATAGTTTATGTAGTATTTTTAAAGGTGTCGGGATGTAAAACACATTTTTTTTTAACAAAAATCACTATAAGAGATCTCGTAGACGAACGTTTCGACGCACTGCGTTGTTAAAGCCTTCCCGGTACTGGTAGAACACACCGCTTGACGATATCACGTCCGCGACCGCGTCTGTGGAAGATGTATTACATATACATACTTTTATTTTATTCCCTTTTAAAATAACAAATCCATATAAATGAAAAATTAATCACCGAAATGTATGCGCATAATTTACAAACGGTTAGGACTAGGTTTACATTAAAGATTAAATGAATATAAAAATATTTCAATTACGGAAAAATTAAATACGGCGATAGATAGTTAACCGGATCAGTAAATTAAACGTAAGTAAAACTTAACCTTTCCCCAGCTCTATGCACAATTTTATTAACTGAAAAATTATTATTCTTTGTAAGAATTTTGAACAAAGAATTAGAAAACTTACACAAAAAAAAATTAAGCTTAGCAACATTTTTATTCATATAGAAGATAATGTTAGTTCATGTAACATTAAAATTATAATCGAGTATCGAAGCAACGGAATTGTTGGAGTCACACTCTCAAGGAGCGACATCAAGATAGAGGCAGCTGAGTGAGGCGTGCGCGGGATATAATCAACTTGTATAATTACTTGGAGGCCGAGCCTGTTTGCATACTCTAATAGCTAGCATTGTGACGCCCACCGACTGCGAGCAAACCTATCGTATTATGTAATCTACGGGGGGTTTGGAATACCGTATTATATTAGAAAAGCTTTATTTTTGAAGTGAAACTTTTTTTAGGCGCGTAAGAGGTAAAATTTGAGCGACCGCTAACGCGGCGACGTCAGGGACGGTCAGTACTTGGATGGCTTTTTGTTTTTTTTTTCAATTAATTAGTTTTTTTTAATTAGTTTTTTTTATTAGTTTGCCAAAGAAGTTTCACTTCTGACATGTGTACTTTGTACGCTCGCAATTTTTTATTATTTTTAGCAGATATTTAAATTATTCTGATAGTGACTAGGTATAACACAAAGTTTAAATTTTAATCAAATTAATATTATAGTAATGAAATAAAAGGCAACTTTAATTACGGACTGTGGTGTGGCATCATGTAAGTGAATATAATATAACAGGAGTAACGATTAAGATCATCAGAAGTTTTCTCTCTCTAAAGTACAGGATACCCAATAAAATACTAGTTTAAGAAACAAATCAAGTAGTGGTCTTCGATGTTAGTGAAAATGTCGTCGCCACTACATTAGGACACACGAATTAGATACTTTTTCCCGAATCATTTAACCCAACGAATTGTTCAGCGGAACCTGACTAAATTTTTTTCGTTACAATTTCGTTGATAAAATACATAAACGCAAGCGTACGGTCAACCTAATGCTAAACGGTTACCGTAGCCTGCAATACAAAGAGCATCACAAGCGCATAGCCTTCGCTACCCCCTCTGACAACACGGAGTATGGCCACTGGCTCTGGCTACCTTACCACAGGAACACAGCACTACATATGGGCGGTATTATGTGGCTGTGACTTTCTGTAAGATTAAAGTGCGTTCCCTAGTCACTTGCTCAAGATTTTAAACAAAATATTTTCTGATACAATATATAAGCAGCAATATAATAATAAAACCCAATAATATACCCAGCAGTGCAGTTTGGATAATGTGAAATCTACACTTCAACATGTAATATCCCACTGATGGGCATAGGCCTCTTTCCCCATATAGGAGAAGGATCAGAGCTTAATCTACCACGCTGCTCCAATACGGGTTGGCGGATATATTCCCTACTATGAGTAACGATCGCTATCAGGCGTACATGATTACAACCAGCACCGACTGCTTAACGTGCTTTCCGAGGCACGGTGGGGAGATCCACAAGGACAGCACAAACACCCAGACCACGGCAAACATCTATATGGCCAATATAAATGTTTGTCATGTGAGGGGATCGAACCCGAAACCGCCAGCGCAACAGCCACAAACAAGTGCTGTGACCGTTGCGCCAATGCGGCGTCAATGTGAAATCTAAAATTTCTTCAAACCCTAAACAGAACCCGACATTTAATCCGACTTACCCTTAACCGTTTCGCGTTAATAACTTCGCTTTTACTGTGAGACCCGGTAACTAGTGTAGCATTTTAATTTAGGCAGGCTTTATACGGGCGACGGTGAATTAAAGGCGAGCTTGATGAGAAGATCGTTTTAATGAGCTACATTCATACACGTTGGTTTTTAATAGAAATATGTAGTTTGTGGAGTAAATGTTCGCTGAATATCGTTTAGAGGTTTTTGTGTTAATTTTCTTTAATGGTGAGGTGTGTTACAAGCTTAATATATTTTTTGTACGTAATGTAAACTGTAGTTTAAACTAAAATACCAATAATACGAACAGAAATATATCAAAATTGAGGAGTATTTTTTTGTGGTTGTACATCCTATGTGTAATTAAAAATGTTGTAAAAATGTGTGTGGAGAAATACAATTTCTAATAGACTATCGAACACTATAATTGTAACTTAAAAACGTTGATGTGCTAATATAATACAAATAGAATTATTATATATCAAAACTGAAATAAACTGCACATATTAAACAATTGATTTATATTGAAACATTATTAATTATAACTATATATTAGTAAGTTACTACAATCGAAATTACACAAATCATCAAACAATCCCTCAACGGCAACCATTACGTAAAATTATTATCGGAACTCAATCAAAACTCAAAAATCCATTCAACGATTAATGTAAACTGAGAATTAATAATATTTAACTGAAATCGAGTGAGTACAACGGAGGATCTCAAATCAAACACGGTTTGAACAATTGACTTAGCTCGTCTCGTTATAACTTGCTCGGGGATGGGAAGATACGTTATTATGTTTTATTTAAATAATGGGATTTTGATTGATGTTATATATTGTGTGATTTTTGTTAAATGAAAATGATGTTTAACTAATATGTGTATTATTTACAGAAATGTATTTTAAATACAAACTATTTTCTCAACACTTAATATAATCTGTACAAATAAATAAAATTAGAGTATATTTTTGTAATATTAAAATAAGTGCTTTTTACTAAATGCATATGGATGAATACACGGTACATATACCAAACAAAAAATAACATTTTTTACAATGTTTGTCTGTCTGTTTGTTCCGGCTAATCTCTGAAACGGCTGGATTGATTTTGACGGACCTTTCACTGGCAGATAGAGTAAATTAATTTTATTTTAGAAATTTATTTTATAACTCTGCGACCTGAACAATAACTTTTTTGTTAGATTCCACGCGGATGAAGTCACGGGCACAGCTAATATTTAATATAAAAACAAACGAATGAAGCGATTTGAAAGAATGACGATAGTTTTTTTTATTACTCCAAAAATAAACTATACCTACTATAGATTGTGAATTGACTTCGTAGCAGGTCTACGAAACGACGTATCGTTCGTAGAGGTTAGCTACGTCGAACGTAGTACGCATTAAGGTGGCGTAGCACACATTATGCGAGCCTAGTGTTACATACAGACAATAATAAGTACAAAAAAAAAATACATATATAACAAGGAAAAAGTATAAAGATCAAGCATACAATTAACCTTTATAGATTATTTTGGTATGACACTGTCACTCAAAAATTAATTAAAAAAATTGTCTTTGAAATAAAATAAGTATCGTCCTCCTATTAAACTTATACCACTACGAGTATTAGCTAATTAATTACGATGAAAATTTATCTATAAAGGGGAATATTAAATAGGTATTAGATTGACGTTAAAATCCACGTCGGCGTGAGATAAATTTAACACTCTATCCTGTAATAAATCGCGTTGAGATCATTACCTAGTCAAGTTAGCGAGAAAGCAATTGTTGTAAAGCGATGGCCACACAAGAAATATGGAAACTTTTTAAATAAAATAATGTAATTTGCGACAGCCACGCAATCATCGCACGATCAATTAATTGCTATATGTCAAATGTAATTGTGACGCGTAATCAACTAATCAGGTTATCTTAATATCAAATATATGTATATCTCACATCGAGTCTAGTACTAACAAGAATTCGTAATGATAACTGTCAAATTTTTTTCTGTGATTCTACTCATAGCAAACAATATCGCTCGCTTACTTGTCGCTTTTGATTTGTATTTCTTGTATGTGTGTTATGGAAATAGGAAAATTTTGAGTGTCACTACTAATTCAAATTATTTTCATTTACTCCAAAATAAAAATAGTAAAAAGCAACAGTGTCCAAAAAAAGAAACTTTAGCCTTTCGTATCAACTTATAATTAAGTTAAGGCTAATGCCTTTAACTTAAACACAAATAAATTGTGATTTTTATATAATAACCCTGGAAAAATGGGAATGGTAACAGAATCAAATAACTGATAATGGTCTCGAAAAATTCCCAAAACTAATTTTTAGAAAGATATATTTATTTCATAATACTTCTCATATTCTTTATCGTAGTTTCATTTAATTATTTAAGTTAGTATTTACTAAGTTATTGACATTTTAAGTATGTTACAATACCGTAACACTATTTTACTATTGATTTTTAAAATTCAAACGTTAAAATTCAACAGTGAACTCCAACCCTTTTACGAAAACAATATTTCGATGTCTATTAAAACGTCCCCGAACGAATTATACGTTTAATATCCAAAATGGTAGACAATCGGTTAGGCGCGGACGATTACGGCGGGATCAGGTGTTCGATTCCGGCGGGCGACGTCAAATGAATATTAACAACCCTTCCCGGAGTGTAATTGAAAATAATAGGCTCACTTGTAACGTTATGTGATAATATCTTGGGTGATATGTAATAACGGATACGCTTATTAATGTTATGTTACGTAATACACTTTATTTTAATGATATCTATATATAGATAATTTCATATTTTGATTTCAGTTGAATCGTTCGTTTTGATTGTCTCTACTATTATACTATGCTATGAAAAATAATCATTAGCTGAAATGAAACAAACTTTTTCGGATTCTATCGCGGTTTATTACGTTTTTTAATTTCCCGACGTTTCGGACACTGGGAGGACAGAGAGAAAAAGTTTGTTTCATTTCAATGAATAACATTCGCGTAAACATTAGAAAACAATAAAACATTAGCTGTTGACAGTAGAAATCCAAATCAATGGATTTGCCCGGCGGTAAAAGCTTATAATGAATGATGCCCTTCCAATCCCACCATACTCTCAACATCAGCTTATTGCTTGTCAACCTGGGTTTCGCGATAGTCTGTGCAGCTTGATCAACTTTGACTACGATCTATTTCATACATTCTTATCGTAGGTGATCCACTTTTGGTCACCAGTGATCAAACTCTTCAAAAATTGTTCGATATCATTACGTCTTAAGAGAGAATCGCATAGGTACACGGTCCATTAGGTTTATTCAGTGAGTTCTTGTGGCACCAATACATCGCTTTTTTTTGTATAGCCAGCCTTTTTCAAATGGGTCAAAACTGTTTTATGGCCAATTCTTAGATCTTCAACTATATCGTAACTACTCAAATGTCGAGCTAATGCCACTTTTTCAATCATGTTGTGTTCTTATTGTCACAAAGTGGCGGGAAACTGTTTTTACTTTTTAATTTCATTTTTAAATTGTCACCTTTTCATAGTATCAAAACCAACCAGTTAGAAACAATACAACCGAAAAGATTTTATTGTCAATTTTTACTACAAAATACGAAAAGACTTTTTCCCCAACATATTTTTTTTTAAATTTGAGTAATGATTTACGTTTTTACGTAATATTACTTACTTTTCCATAGCGTAGTGTGTTTGGTTCTGTTTATTAGCGCATTTTTAAACAATTTTTTAAATGTAATGTATGTGAAAATCGACTTAATGTGCTTTTATTTAACCTTTAACTACCTTTTAAGGTACCTTTTTTTGCTACACGGTTGCCGGCGTGCGGTGACAGATAACACTATATAGTATTGTTAATAAGTTCCCATAAAAATATTAAAACGTTAAACGACAATTAACTATTAATTTCTGACAGAACTTGATATTTTTGTTTCATGACTATATACACAAATAAAACTTTAATTACCTTGTTTTTGTACTTGAGATAGGGGAACGATACGCCCGAAGAAATCCTTATGGACCTGCAACAAAAAATTAAACATGTAAAAACGGGCGCAAACACTAGTATCAAAAACAAACACCACACGTCTCATTATTCCACTCATAAACCGCGACGCGTCGCGTACAATTAAAAAACACATTTTCCTCTAAATTGCTTTCTGCTCTGCGCCCGCGGCCACAACACATTGCCGCTCCAATTAGAAATCACAACCACACGGCCGCGCGCACTACGCGACTCTACATTATTATCACACACTAATTCATACGGTATTGCAGAGACAATAAGGACTACAACTGCTTATTTATTTTTGTATACTATTCCGTATTTTATTATATAACTTGAATGTACGATAGGGATGGCAACAGTTATCTCTATGCGTTATTATCGCAAGGGAATATGGCTGCTATTGTGAAGTAATACGGTGTATTTTATAGGTTTTTTTTCAATAAGTTGTTGAGGTATGTCGAGTAGTTTATGTAGGTAAAGTTGAGTGTCTAGATGTGAGACATCGTTAGTGGTGATTGTGGTAACGATGTTGTTACACCTATGTTTCGAGTGGAACGTTTTCGACTCGAGAAACGAATAATTTTCACGATGAGTTTTTTTAGGAAATTAACGCGTATTTTAAAAAGTATATACGATTTAATTACGTTAATTAAATATTATTTACTTAAAATAAATAATGTCTACATAATTGATTTTCAGAGTATTTTGTGTTGCTATGAAATATATTCGTAGCACTTTGTAGCAGCTACGTAAAGCGTACAGAATACATACATTTACTTTGTAATTCCTAAGTTTATGGTTTAACAAAAAATGCTAGGTAAAAAAATAACAACTCAAGGAACATCTAATTAATTAGGTACCTACATTTAAAATTAATTTTATTCAATTTCAATTTTATCTTCAAATCTAAAAACAATCACTCATATTTTTATTACGTACATTTTATAAACAAAAAATAATCTTTAATCATAAACTTTTCATGAAATTTACGTAATGGTGTTATAACAATAAACAATAATAAAAAAATCATTGAATAAACATAACAGTTACAAAATAATAAGATCGATCGCGAAACAGTATCAGAAGCGAGAGCGGGCAATATGAAACCAATAACTTGTTTGTTATCCGTGTGAGATCGACAATATCATTGAAACGACTCGAAGCCTTAGGATTGAACGCATTTCATAAGCTACAGCGAGTTTGTACCACATAAAATATGTTTATGATTGGTGAGCTTTCTACTTTCCTTCATTAAACTTTGCGTATTTTTAAGCCAATAATTTTATCCTTAACTAGCCGACCCGTGCCCACTGCGTTGCGCATTATTTATTTTTAATAATTACTTCTAACAACGATATCTCAAAAACTATTCATCTGATTGATATAGTGTAAAGGACAATTTTAATCTGCATTAAATGCCTAAGCTAAATAACATATTCATTTGGATAAGGATTAATACTGAACTAAAGAAAATAGCTTTGAAAATAACGTAATGTTTTTAATAAAAAAATTGAACATAAAAGTGGTTATTGTAAGTCAACCGTTAGAGATAGAGATATGCTATCGCGGACTTTTTTGTAGCATTTTAATAGATTTTGAATTCGCTAGTACTTTACTTAACTATATCTTTGCTAGTTTACGTGGCGTTCGCGTGAAAAGCTACCAGTTGGCAAAATTTTTTGCGACCTCTTCAACATTTATCGCCGTATTTCAGCTAATTTACATAAAAGCATAATAAATTATACACCTGAACCTTCCTCAAGAATCACTCTTTCTATTGTTGAAAACCGTATAAAAATCCATTTGGTAGTTTTCGAGTTTATCGCGTTCAGACAGACAGGAGGACAGACAGGAGGACAGAAAGACGCGGCCGGGGGACTTATTTTTATAATATGTATAGATAAAAATTATTTCTAAGACACAAATAAATTATAATAGACGTCTGTTAAGCTAGAATGGTCAAATGGGCAGAACCACTTAAATTTTTGGTAAATATTGAGTGCTTTTTAAGTGCTAATTTAGTGCTCCAATATAAAATTTTACGCCCAAGAAACATGATCATAAATTATAAAACTGCTAGCTTTCACGTAAGCTTGCAATGGACAGCCGGCTATAACGCTCATAGTGCATATATTTGCATAAAAGCAAAAAAAAAATCAGAAAAAAAATTAATTTTTGATGACCTTACGAGGTCATCAACTTGATGACCTCGTAAGGTCATCAAAAATTATTACTAACCAGCTGATTTTCTTTTCTTTTAGTTAGTGATTATCTATATAATTTAAAAGTAATAATGTTCTACAAATTGAGTGGCACGTTATCCCGGTCCTACGCTCACTGCTGCTCTACCCCCTACTATCTCTGTTAGCTACCACAATCGAGAGTTTTTGAAGAGGAATTTTTTGTTCGCCTCATCAAAATGTAGCCACTCCCAAAAAATTAGCTTGATACTGATCAGGTGAAAAAAATGTACTAGGGATCCCTAAGTATAAGTTCTTCTTGTATAGATACATTTGAGCAAAACTAAATGTTTATATAGGCAAAACGAAAAGTATTAGTAGTCTGCCGGTTTTTGGTAACACATACATACATACATTATACTGTAAAGATAGTGGATTCATGTTGAAGTAACATTATATACGTTAAAAAGTTATTATGGAATTTTTAGATACTAAAAAACGTTAGACAATGGAACTTAAAAATAATACAACCTTTAGCTTACTATTCTGAAAATAATTCAAATTAATCTATATAATAAAACTGAATGTTGCTAAGCGCATAACTGGAGAATGGCTCGACCAATTCGGCTATTTTTTTTTGTATGTCCTTATGCCACGGAAGGTTTTAATAATAAAAAAAAACACGAAAGCACAATTGTAAAATTTCAAGAACCAAATAGAATTCAATATACACATTAGAAGAAAATGCATCTAATTTCTAGGCTTTAGGTAGATATATGTGATATTTTTTCAGACGTATCTCATGAGTTGGGACAGAGCGTGACTTCGTTGTACCGCAATATTTCTGATTACGGGCATCGGCGCTGGCGGTAAATCGCGACACACGAGCACATAAACACAATTTCCTTCTCATAAAAGTTATCTTCACATATTACGACGCAAGTAACGATAGGTGATTGGCTAGGAAGTGGATTGCGATGTCGTTATTGTCAATTGTGAGGTGATCAGAACGTTATAGGATAATACTTTTATTCTATGGTTTTATTTGAGTAACATCAATAAAAATAACCGTCACAACTTTTTGAAGTGAAACTTCTTTAGAATCGTTGTAATTTCAAACCGGAAGCAACGGCAAAAAGACAGGGAAGGACGAGCTACAAGCCGCTAATTCTAAATTAGTTTTTTTTTTTTTTAATTAGTTTGACAAAGATGTTTCACTTCTATCGTGTGTGAATCGCACACACACCTTTTTTATCCAAATCCAATATTTTTTACCTAATCTTGCAGAATAACTCATCTATAAAATTCAATATCTATTCAGGATCTATTAATCCATCTTTGTTTGATACGTACGTGCTTAACCAGTAGTTACACCATTTTGGTGATGATTGTTTTTGTTAGGCTATTTTCCTAGTTCAATTTCTTTTCATAAGCCTACATAATTATTTTATTGATGTAGGCGATTGTTTTTGTGTTGTGCGCATTTTAGGATTCCTGCCATAAGATTTAACGAACTAAATGTTCTTCATAGTGGGATTAATATTCATTTTTAAAATTTTTAACAACAAGCAACAACAGCGCTGGAATAAATAGTCTATAGCCTCACCGAATTTTCCCTTCATCTATATCATCTATATCGACTCTCAATTTAAGCATACCTTATACAAAGTTACAGCCATTGCTAATATACACACAATATTCGCCCCTAATAAATTAATAATACACTAAACAATGTCTACAGTAGTCTCGCAAACGTATTTCAAGAGTCAGTCAACACATTTTCCGCGCGACTTCGCCCCGGGTGCCGGAGGGGAGGGGGGGGGGGGGGTGAGGTCGCAAACAATACAATCACGACCAATCTGCCGCGCAAATAGGAAAATAGAGTGCACGATGAGGCAGGACCGGCTTTGATACGAATTATTAGTAAATTGCTTTTATGTTGTCGTATATTATTTATTATTCACTGTAACTTATTATTTAACGAGAAGTCAAGAATCATCACATATATATAAAAGTTGTTTGATTGCGTATAATTACTTTTTAAATTAATTTAGCATGTGTACGAACATACCGAATTCTTACTATTATAGACTAGCCGACCCGTGCCCACTTCGTTGGGCGTTATAATCCATTTCACATAAGAAGGGTACGGTGAAATTTGATATGTTCCAATAATACACTCTCACTATTTTCAGCAAATCAGATAAATATAAATGTTTTAAAATCACCAATTAATTTCTAAGGCAAATAATAATGCTTGATTAGATTGAATTGTTGACACGGCACGTCAGAGGGCGCAGGTTCAAATCCTGCTGGGTCGAAAATTTTGATAATTTTTATCTTTTTCCTTTTATCTTGTCACTCCTGAATAGTGTAGCTTTCTGTTAGCGAAAGAATTTTCATGATCGGATCAGTATTTGCGAAGATTACCCCGTATATACAAACAAAGTTATAAGCTTTACCTCTTTATAATATTATTATAGATTCGAATAATGATCTAGATCATTACGGTATACCTTCTTAATTCACTTTGAGGCAATGGAATCTTCTTTCATTAAGAAGAGATGGAAACACTCTATTTGTCTCTGATTGGCGTGTACAGATGTCACAGAAATTATTTCGATATACGAGTATGTGAGAATATTACAAAAATTTAGCACTAGTACATTCAACCGTGGAATGTATGGCTAGTATTGACATGTCTTCCTTACTGGACTATCTTGATCTCATTATTTTGTATAGTTAATTTTATTTATACCGAAATATTATTTTAACAGTACAAAATAAATAATTATATTATGTTTATAAATACATTTTAATTATACTGTTGAATGATTAAAAAGATATTTAAATATAGAGCCTAATGTGTAGTAGCATAGTACCTACTCTGAAACGAGTCTAATTAGTAATTGAACGGGACGAACTTGTAAAAAAAATTACGTTTTAAAACAGAGACAGTCCGTCCCACGCTTTCTCCAAGATCGAGTATCGTTTTCGAATCCTCGAGAATCCGTACAATTTTCCGCCGGTCATTTTTCATAGTTTCCCGGCGCCCGAGGCCCGCTTCCAATACTTATTTGTTCGTAAATACACAATAGTTACGATATTGTGTTTATAGCGATACTCGAACGAACGGCCCGAGATTATTTGGAAACTTTTTATGGGTATATTGAAAGATAAATTGACAAACAATCCCGGGAGAAAGAGATGAAGGGTTAAGAGTCGTTGCGATGTAAATTTTTCGCGTAAAATATTTCGATTGTACGCTATAACTTACAAAATTTCTTAGGTAAACAAACTAGCTTGAATTTATATTTGAATAAATAATATATGATGATATATACTAGTGTCTAATTGGATAAAGTACTACTAGTAGTAAGTAAACTAACTGCCTAAGTGGATATAATATGCACTAATCACTTGTGCCTAAGCGAAATTTAAACGAAATTAAACAAGTTGCTCTAAAGTAATCATGGGTTAAATTAATAATACAAATTAGTAACAGCTAAGAAACGTATAATTACCTAGAGTTCACCTTTAATGATAGACTTTTAAAGGAATGAATAAGATAACTTTTCTATTTTAGTTGTTTTTCGCTTGCTACGCTAATGAAATTTTTACTTCTTATACTTCTTTTTTTGAGGGAAGAGGCCTTTTTTGGTGGTAGCTTTATTTTTACAAAAATTATAATCACTTTAAAATGTTGATTTGTAAAATGACAATTCGAAAGTGCTCTTGAATAATAATTTGAATGATAATAAGTTATTTTTGATTTTGATTGATTTTGATTTTGAACAGTAGTAGATTAGGTTCTTAACTATCAGATTGTTATGTTTTAGTATAATATTAATTTCCTACCTTTTTTTAAATTACAAAATTACAAAAACATTAATTATAAAATAAGACATCATTTCACTTTGAAAACATCGCATTTATTTTCGAGTTTTTAACAGACGAAGAAAATGAAAATATACAGAATTATATTTGCCATTATTTCTTCTTTCTATTAGAACAAATCTTAATGAATCCTTTGTTTCATGAAATCGTATTGATAGTGTAAGTGGTCTTCATATTATTTCTAATGGCGGGTGTAATAAAGTATAGCGGTGATATATCGCCGGGGCCGACCTTTTAGCCCATAAACAATGCACAAAGGTCCAACGATAAAACTAAAATATTATGGAAATAACGGTTAAACACACTTTGCTTCTGTCCTCGGCCTTTTTTGTTTACTTCACGTTTTTGTATTAACTTGGCAATTATTTACTAAATGTATATAGTTGCAAATTACATACATATAAGTATTAATGACCAATATTTATATGAACGAAATAAATAACAATCTATATTTTAATTTCCTTTTCTAAAATGAAAATAAGAATGAATTTTAGTAACATCAATTACGTTAATAAGTTTCAATTGAATGAAGATATTGCAAAGTTTTAGGATAGGACACTACGTTTTTTGTGTCATTCTCAAATTCTACTTTATTAGTCAGATATTTCTATAAAAGAACATTAGTAGTTTATTGCTGATATGATAAAGGACCTCAGCATCTATATAATATAACTCTATAATAAGCTCAAGGCAAATTTTATTACTAAGTAGCTAAATTGATCCTAAGTTAATAAGTGTTTACCAGGACGACGCTCTTATAAATATTACTCGAGTTATACCGATTTCTTACGAAGTTAAAATTGATAACCGATACTCCCCGAAGGAGATGAATGATCGATGTCGGTGAATTAAATATAAAATTCGACAATTATATTACAGGGAAAATTTTCGAAGCGAAATAACGTGGCTATAGTTGATCGCTTTTTAGCACAAAATTTAAATAATATAATTTTTTTAAACTAATTTCGTTAATGTTTGCTTAATACATACATACATACATATAATCACGCCTCTTTCCCGTAGGGGTAGGCAGATACCACTTCTTTCCACTTGCTACGATCCTTACATACTTGTTTCGCTTCGTCCACTTTCATTATTCCTTTCATACATGCTCTTCGGTTTAGGGTACTCTTGACCTGGCCTTTTTTCAAGACATCACTGATTTGGTCTTGAAATGTCCGCCTAGGTCTACCCCTTCCAACACTCCCATTCACACTCGCCTTATACACTTTTTTCGTCAATCGCTCTTCATTCATTCTCTCAACATGGCCAAACCATCTCAGCATACCCTTCTCAATTTTTGTCACTACATCTTCTTTCAGACCACAACGTTTCCGTATCTCACTATTTCTTATCCTCACATATCACTCAGTTTAACTCCTATCATACTTCTTAACGCTCTCATCTCAATTACATTTATTCTGCTTTCATGTTTCTTCTGCCATATCCAACTTTCACTTCCATACATGAGTGTCGGAACCAACACCGGGGGGTGTTGGTTCCGACATATAGCTATGCACAGCCAAACGAGCCTTATTAGATACCTTCTGGCTGCTCATAAAGGAGTGCAAAGCTCCATTCACCATGTTTCCTGCATTCACTCTTCTTTCAATATCACTCTCACACTTTCCATCTATTGTAAACTTTGAACCCAGATACACAAACTCATTCACCTGTTCAATTTGTTCATCTCCAATCATGATATTGCACCATTACAGTTTATATAATGTATAAGAAAACTACCCAAACTAAATGAACAGATATTTCACAGATGACTAGCGCTATAGCTAGTGATTTTTAATGAAGACAGTAATGTCTAACCAACTCAACCCTAAACCATACAAAAGAAACACTAGCAAACAAATTGCATTTAACCCGGCCCATTACTCATTAGGCCTGCAGCGACGCGGTCAAAGAGACCCTTCGATGTTTGCCCTAATCAGGCGCACACAGCAATATGCCGCATGTTTGTGTACAGATGATCACCGCATCGCAACTGTTACATTTTTAAAATTTAACTTTTTTTCTAACCCTCTCCTGAAATGGCTTGTGGTTCCTTAATGGGGTTCACCCTTCAGTCATGCTTTGAACGTTTGTTTTCGTCTTAAATATTTAACAGTTGCTTGTAACACGTTTTGATGCGCTGGTTTTTGTTCTGAATCTTAGGACGCTCTTAACAAATATGAGCGACTTAAGGTATTATTTGAGCTTCTACGTGTTTGTTTAACAGTATTAGATTTATTTTAAAGTAAAAAAAAAAGTTCTTATTATTTTATATCAATATAAGAGTTTTATTTTGTATAAATGTATATTCTACTAGACTCTCGTAATGTTTATTTACATCATGAAAAACATGAAGGGAAGTTAAATATTTTTTGACCTACTTCACAAAAATATCCCGCGTCTCACTCGCATTCGTGTCATATTATGGTAAGTGACAAAGGCATAAAACTATAAAGCCAATACAATGTTTTATTGTCTTCGCAAGCCACCCGTGAATGTTTGCGTTACGCTCGTTTAGCGGCTCGGTTTCCGAACGAGCCGTCGCGGCGCCGAGCGTTAACTTACATATGACGTCACGCCCGGGGCACCGCACATGGCGCTGGCAATTTGTAAATTACACGCGTGTTTAAATTTCGAACCGCATTATTTGAGCCTATTTGAATTGGTACCGCATTATTTGAGCCTATTTGAATTTGGAACCACATTATCTGAGCCTATTTGAAT
Organism: Melitaea athalia; assembly: GCA_905220545.2. Lineage (NCBI taxonomy): Eukaryota > Metazoa > Arthropoda > Insecta > Lepidoptera > Nymphalidae > Melitaea > Melitaea athalia. The sequence continues at coordinate 4,406,780 of HG992193.1, forward strand.
TTGGAACGTTCGGTAATCGGACTAGGATTAGTGACAAGATTATTTACAATAATAGAGTCCGAGGGGACGGAAAATTGGGAGAGTAATCCTCGTAATGCGGACAGAAATGAAAATTGTTATGTTCGTAATGTCAAATGACATTATGGGAGTCTATTTCGAGGTGTTAGCGATAATTTAATAATATTGAAGGAGGAATTACGTTTTATTTTATGAAAATTAATGGACGTAATTCTGAATATTTCCTTTTATTAATCATAGTTGATTGTGCTATAAGAATAATTATTTGAAGAAAGTAATTTTATTTTTGAATAATTAGATTAAGTCAGTTACCACAAATAAGCTTAGAAATAAAAAAAGGTGTGTGTGCGATTCACACACGTTAGAAGTGAAACTTCTTTGGCTTTTTTTCAACTATGCAATAAATTTAAAAAAACTAATTTAAAATTAGCGGCGTGAAGCGCGGCGCATTCTTCCCTGTCGTTTTTGCTGTTGCATCCAGTTTGAAATCACAACGATTCTAAAGAAGTTTCACTTCAAAAATTCACACGAATTTAGTATCAAGAAACGTAGCGGAAAAAAATCTTTGTCTATCTTCCCTAACCACAAAGATAAAAAAAAATTAAACAGTCATAAACATAATCATAGTCAAAAGATTGAAGACGAAATAATAACAACAGTTGTCTGACTAAATAAGCAGGGTAGCGGGGAGCGGGGAGCGATGTATGTACATTGATGCAATTCGCCACAAAGGGGTTGCAGCGTAAAAACTAGCTAACAAGCGGAGCGCTGAGCCGGAGGCGTCGTGACGTACTGCATGAACCGTTTCCATTGAATTTGATTGATAATTTCAAACGTTATATACATATAATGAAGACGTAAATTAGGGGTCGTTCAAGTATTACGTAACGCAAATTTTGAAGATTTTTGACCCCCCCTCCCCCCCATGTAACGCGCCGTAACGTTTTCCTGTACCCCCCCCCTCAGCCCATAAACTTTACGTAACACCCCAACTGACCATTTTTACCCAAATGTCACAACTTTGTTGCGAAAACTACCGAAAAGTCGCTTAAAAAAAATCGCGTTTGCAGTAAGTATAAATATATATATACAGGGTGGGGATTATAATACAACGATAACTTGGACAGCGTATATGTAATGACATTCCAAGCCCACATACAAAAAATCAATAAAATACATCCAGTAGTTTAGTCACAAATTATGATTTTTCATTTTTTAAAATTTCTACGTATGTATCATACTAAAGACCTGACCTACCCTAAAACCGGCGGTTAATGACTCAAGGACAGCTATTATTATTTTTAAAAAGATTGAGCATAAAAATAATGGATATGGGATCGACTGCCACAAAAAAAAGGCAAAATTTTTAATCATTTCCATTTAGTGACAGTTCGCAGACCAAATAATATTATAATAACTAATGTTTAAAAAAAAAAAAACTTATTCAGTATCGGCTACTGATCAGTTCTGCATATTTAAAAAAAAATTGATGGTTTGAGAAAATTTAAATCAAATAGTTTTTTATTCAATTTAATTTTAAATGCGTAACAATTTATTTTAATTTACTTTTCTAACTTACTATTTTTTATTCAATCAAAATAATGAAGTTTTGTAGGTACAAGCACATACCACTTCTAAGTGACTTTGCCGCGTAGAAACAAGGTCACGCGCCTGTTACACGCGCGATGACGCGTGTAACAGGTCAGTGATCCTGTAGTTACAAAAATGATGTTATAAAATTTTATTAAATTATATTGAATTAGTTTGTATGAAAAAATCTTTTTTTTTTGATTTTGATGTTAGGACTTATCTGATGGTTTTGAAATACTTCTTTATACTAGTACTAACGGTGTTTTCAATTATCGTTCTATTGTCATCCACACCTTGTATACAAATAGGGATATAAACGAAAAGGGTTGCCAATTTGGGAGATTTTAGTACACTAGTTTTTTTTATTTAAATAAAAAACAACGTTACGTAACGCGTTGTTCGAGACCCCCCCTCCCCCCCTGTAACGCATCGTAACGTTTTACAAGACCCCCCCCCCCCCTAATTGCGTTACGTAATACTTGAACGGCCCCTTAGGCATATTCATAATGTTTTCCCATATTGATTTGACAGTGTTGCAAGCCTGACCACGAGGTAGAGAAGTAAAGAAGTGAGAGTTTTTGGATAATCCACACTTATTGTAACTACTGATTATTGATTTTCATTAAAAATGTTATTAAATTTATAAATTTAATAAGAAAATTAGCATAATATACTCGTATATCACTATATATACAAAAATGAATCGCTGAATGTGTTGCTAAGCGCAAATCTCGAGAGCAGCTAAACCGATTTCGCTAATTCTTTTTTTATAATATTCCTTGAAGTACGAGGATGGCTCTTACGGAGAGAAAAATTAAAAAAAAAAATTGCATGAAAAAGTCGAAAAAAAAAACACTTTTCTATATTCCCATACAAAAGATTCGTAATAATACTTAAAAGTCAATTTTTTACTTTAATACCATACCATAAAGTTTGTGTTAGTGGAGGGGTTTCGGGAAGGATAAGTATTAAAGAATCGACTGTTAGGCGGTACGAAGTTCGCCGTGTTAGCTAGTATAAATATATTTTTTTCTTTCAGTTTAACAAGATTAACAACTTACTATTTACTTACGCCGACACCTTTATAGGACTAACGTTAATCTTTTAAAAAACATATCTATATCAAAATTAAAACAAAACAAAATTCAATGGAATAGTAGAAAATTGTACTAGATTAGTTTTGAATATTATACTCGTATATATGAGTCTCATATATATGAGTCTCATATATATTCAAAACTATATCCATTGAATTATGGTCTACGCTTTGAATACTATAGATATAACAGTAATAAACTAAAGCTAATCTCCTAGCTCAGTTCACACTTAGATGTTGTTTGCTTACTTTTGTTGTCGTTTATGTTGTCATTAATTCATTCATTTATTTTATCACAATGCAGAGTTGCTTGTCAAAAAAACAACAGCACATTATTGGGTAATTATTTTTATTATATGCTCTATTAGAAACCTTTATTTATTATTTAAATAAATTAATTAATATTATGGCACGCGTGTTGCAGTGGAAACGTGCTCTAATTCACAATTTGCCGCTCGCGGGGAACACGTCTAAATTCCGCAGAGCTGCAAATGAATCCGTTAGGAAAAGAAATTTGTGTATTGCGTCTAGCTAATGATATTTTTATGTTGATATTTACTTAAGCTTTTGTTTTTTATTATTATATTCTAGAAAGGAATGTATGATTAAAGTGTCGTAAGACTGTGTCGTGCTACAAAGGTTTGATACGTTTTAATAAATGCGGAATTTGTGGGTATTTCTATTCGAATTGTTAATTTTTGTGTTGTCAACAATTAAGTGTAATATATGTTTTATTTTATCACTATATAACATAGTTAAGCAAGTTTTTTTCTTCGAAGCAACTGGTTTTTGGAACTATAATTGTTTTTAAGTTAAAATTTACTTGATTAGTACAATACAAAAGCAGATATGTACAAATATTATGTAATCACTAATTGTAAGCTTTAGTAAGTTCAACGCGGATGAAACCAGGCGCATCATCTAGGTAGAATATAAATGATTCGTCAAAGAGGTTGTCAGTTGACTTACTTTAAAAAGTTCATAAAAGCAAAAAAAAATAAAATACTCTCCAGAATCACAGAAAGATATCATCTTTAAAAGATCTTATGTATAATAACAGCTTATATGCATTTTTACTTTTTAGTACAAAAATAAAATAATATTGAATTGCATCTCAGTTACTGACGAAATTTCAAATTACCAAATAGCAACTGAAAACGCAAAATAAAATGCAAACCCGAAACGAACCGGTTCAAACCGGATACCAAAAAAAAATCGAACAAATAACGAAATTAATAATTCAGAACCGCGTTACCATACCACTATCAATTCGGCTTACATAATCTAGGGATGACGAACGATACGACGTCAGAGGGCCGACGTGGAAAAATATCGCCCTAAGCGAATAACCCTTCGGAGGGAGCGAGCGTTTCCGATTGGCCGCCTCCCAGGAAGGATATGACCTATAGTTTTTCTTCTTAAGAACTTCCTTCGGCCATTGTGAGCGTGATTTATACGGGCGAGGGGCGGTGAGGGGCGGCGAGGGGCGGGGGGTAGATTGATGATTGCCAGTATCCGGGGCCTCGCAATCACATCTGCTCTCAGAGCAATTTCCTAGTATATTCGTTTACTTGGGGCATTTAGGGGCAAGTCTTCCGTGGAGTGCCTTTATAGAGGTTAAGGTTTGAAATAAAACGTTTTATTGCGTTATTGGCGCTTTTTATTTGATTGTTTCTATCGTTAGTTGTGTTATTTTGTAATATTGATTTCTGATTGAGTAATAAATTACGGTTTACATATTATGAAGGTGTCTTTTTTTTTTATTCAACGATATACCGTTAGTTGTCTTCTGATACAAATATATTATACGATATTCTACAGATAAAAAGTGGTACTTATTTGCAGTTCTTAAATTTATTGGATGACTTTTTGTAAAATTTTTACCTTAATACAAATAAGGAAAATACATACTGTAAACCGGAAAAAATAAACTTTCTCCATAGCTGTCTATTCGTGTACTGATATAATCTTTAGCACAATAACACGAACATTTCGTATTTACAGAGCGAAGAAAATGAGATAAATTTTTATATCAAAAGTAAAAAGTGTAATTCGAGCCTTGAGATACAAAATTATTTCGTTCAGTAAATTACTTCTTCAATGACCGAGCATTTATTATTCAAAATGTAATCAAAAAACGTGAAATCTTTCCGAAGTGAATTTTATCGCTATTGTCAAAACTTAAAAGAGTCGTAATTTTTAATTTAGTTCGTAGGCTTTAAGGTATTTGTCAATGTTTTCCCGCCCTTATTGTAACATCTAATCATTGTGAAAGGGTTGCAGGCGACGCTATTAAAAACTCGGTAAGAATTCCTTCGGAGGGTAGTTGAAGAGCGACGCACAATGAGCGTCACAGAAAACAATACAATAATAAATTTGCTTTTTATTAATATTATATTAGTTAACTATATTCTTTGAGACGGTGAGACACGAATATACATTGCTCATGTGTTTATATTACGGAAATTTTTTAAATTTTTAAATCCGGGTGTTTTAAAAATACACCAAAATATGTTAAGACAGTGTATCTTAAGATTCAGTGGTCTTAAGTGGTCAAAAGACAGACATGTTGCTAGAAACAAGCGTACGGCACACCTGATGGTAAGCGATTACCGTAGCTTATAGTCGCCTGCAACACTACTAGCATCGCTAGGGCTAGCGCGATGCCGACCCAACTCCCAATCCCCAGAAGCTCTGGTCACCTTACTTACCACAGGAACAAAAATACTTTTGTATTATTTAACTGCGATCTCCTGTAAAGTCGAAGAACTTCCCAAGTCGGGCTGCTGAATATTTATTTATTTACATTTTTTTTTGTTTAACGTAAAAGTAGTTGACATCAGTGAAAGAGTGTCATTCTCTACTTCAATAATACTCTCTCGAAATATAATAAATATAGTTATTATTGTCATATCACAGTCATAAAAAAAAATCATTCTTTTCTTAACATTTTAAGTTTTAAAACAATGACACAAAAACAGTTTGATACATTTGCTATTGAAGTTAAAGCTTTTTAGAAATTTTTAAGAAAACTGTATTGCAACAAATAATTGTCAAATTAGACGTAATTTGTCTCAGTGTACACCGCGCCTGTCTCGTTTTTCCTATAACTTTTTCTAGTCCGCTAATGGCGTGCGGAGCTGCCGTCAATTCACCGCAAATCCGCTTCGTCGTGAATTAAACACTCGCATTAATTTCTTTTCGAGGCTTTTTTTATTTAATAATGCTTACGCGAAAGATTTTTCAAATATTTTAATGAAATTTGTCAGTATTTTTATCATAAATTAGTAAAAATGTCTATGTTTAAGTACTTGTTAATCGTTTAAATCAGAATACTAAAATAATTAATAGTTTTATAAGTACATGTATTTTTTAATAAAAATAAAAAGTAGAAATTAAAGTGGTACATACAAAATTCATGAATATTGTATTTTTTGTATAAATGTGTAACATAAAAAGAAATAATTGCGTGCGTACAAAGTACACATGACTTTAACATCTTTGGCAAACTAATTAAATAAACTAATTGAAAAAAAAACAAAAAACCAACGTCACGCGGTGACCATCCCTGACGCTCCCGCTTTACCGGTCGCTCAAATTTTACCCCTCATGCGCCTAAAGAAGTTTCACTTCAAAAACTGCTTAGCGAAATCAACTTCTCTACTCCATCAGTAAAAATGTAATAAAAACTATTTGATCACTATACATGTAGTTCGCTATAATTCCAAAAACAAAAATAAAACAACAAATACCCAGAGACCCTCTCATTAATCCCATAAACAATTAGAAGAACAATAAAAACGGCTAAATGTTACCGCACACATTAAGAGATAGTCAGCGCGTGCCGCCGACAAATGGGACTAAATTTATTAGCTGGGCGTGAACGAAGGCGGTAATGGCCGCTGAGTGCACAAATACTGCCTTGTACTGACCGGGACGGGGGATTTTTTTATTATTTTCGTACAGTTCCAACGTTTTCAGTTTCATAAGTATTTTATTGAATTGGATAAGTAGATACCTATGTATGATAAGATATATAGTGGAACATAGACCTAATTTTTTTGAACTAAGTAAAAAACGATTTTTAGTTTTTTTTTTTGTGATGTTGCCAGTTGTTTGAAATGTAGTTTATCACAATAGTTATACTTTTACAGTAGGTATTATAAGTGTGTAACTTAAAATAAATCTTTATTAGGTCTAACTGGTTCACTTAGGTCTAACGGATTAAGTATAGGTTTTATTGAAACTAAAACTATACTTTTTTCAAAATTTTATTTGCTTATCTATCTGTTTTTATCTTAACCACGGATATAGACAAAAATATTCAATAAATTTGAACGCTACTTAGCACGAACTAAGTCCTCAATTTAGTTCGGTTCACTTCGAAACTTCTTTCGAACGATAAGCATCAATATGAATGAAGTGCTTGGCATTAATAATAATCTTGTCTATAAATTAAAAATGAATAAGTGAATGTGTTTGCTAAGCGCAAACCCTAAAATGATAGATCACTTTTAGTTGAATGTATTTCTAATACCTTGCTAAGTCTGTAACTGTCTTTAAACGTGTTCAATGTTAAAAATGATGTGTTCAATGTTAAAAATGTAGTTGTGGTGTACAATAAAGTATTAATAAATAAATAAATAAAGGTTCTTAACTTTTTATGAAATAAAAATTTGGGAAATTGCGAAAATAATGGAAAACACATCTGATAGTTCGTAAGATAATATCTGTCGGGTAAGCTAGTACAGAATTAAATAACAATTTATTATATACCAATCAGAAAACTGTTCTAATGTAACGTGGGACAGGTTTTCCTTATACAATATTCTCGCTACTAAAATTATGTACTAATGATATTACGCAATTAACATATATAAACCTGATACCATTAATCAGAATTAATCAATATAGAATTAAAATTAAAATACATTTTATTTAATATATCTTTTGATGCTATCAATTTCTTAATTAAGTTTCATCTATACTAATATATAAAGCTGAAGAGTTTGTTTGTTTGTTTGTTTGTTTGAACGCGGTAATCTCTAGAACTACTGGGCCGATTTGAAAAATTCTTTTAGTGTTAGATAGCCCATTTATCGAGGAAGGCTATAGGCTAAGTATCATCACGCTAAGACCAATAGGAGCGGAGTCCACGCCGACGAAGTAGCTAGTATCAAATATACATGGATGCAAGCGAGTATCAGTAGTTTTATTTATGAATAACTAAAAAGCTATGTCTAACAACGTGTGCTTAAACTACTGCTTGGATTTTATGATGTTTTTGTATACAGCTTAGAAATAGTAAACAGTATAAATTAATCATGGGCGTATCCAGAATTTTGTAAAGAATGAGGCAAAAGCAAATAAACGTCGAAAATTCAATAAGTACGTATAAGAAAATGAAAATGCTTTTTTGTTTACCTTCACTATCTAAATCATAAAAGAATCATCGAAATCGGTCCACCCAGTAAAAAGGTCTGAGGAAACATACAGAACAAAAATACAATCGAATTGAGAACCTCCTCCTTTTTGGAAGTCGGTTTAAATACAGTCGAATTGAGAACCTCTTCCTTTTTTTAAAGTCGGTTTAAGTGCTGTAAAGCGTTACTTTTAGAGTTGTTTGACACAATGTCACTCCCCATATATTCTTATACCACTGGCCTTATATAGTTTCACTAGCTTCTGCGCGCGACTTCGTCGGCGTGGACTCCGCTCCTATTGGTCTTAGCGTGATGATTTATAGCCTATAGCCTTCCTCGATAAATGGGTTATCTAACACTGAAAGAATTTTTCAAATCGGACCAGTAGATCCTGAGATTAGCGCGTTCAAACAAACAAACAAACAAACAAACAAACAAACAAACAAACAAACAATCAAACAAACAAACTCTTCAGCTTTATTATATTATAAGTATAGATAAGGAGTTGACTCCAAAAATACATAAAAAATAACATCTCAATGAACAGTAACAGTAGCTCCACACGCCGCTATATTCCACATCGCAGGCTACAGGTGGTTACAAACTATCGTTTGCATTACGTAATGACATTCGTAATCCGCAATCAATGACGTGAGCCGCGTTAACAATTCATATGCAAATACACGTAATATTGCATTAGCGGTCTTGTTTATTAGTTAGCCATCACGACTTAATCCCGTTCATTAGAAAATCAGTCGATACATATTATTGTTATTAATTTATTACATTTGGTATAACGTTAGTCAATGGTTTGATTATCTCTATATACAGGTGTTAGGGGAATGGTTAGCCATAGAGGTATGTTGGGTAGGGGGGGTCATTTGGAACCTATTAAGGCTAACTTACCTATATGCAAAGTGTTACGGTTTTTTTTATGATTTTTTTTTTCATTTTTCAAAAAAAAGTGCCGAAAATTAGTGATTTGACCATCATATCTTTTTTGTTTGTTGATATATCAACGCCATTTCTTTTTTGTTTTGATCATCAATACATTGCGCATGTAAAATAAATGGGATTTAATTTAGAAAACATCTACAAAAAAAAAAATGGGACAAAAAAATCTTGATAGAGACAAAAAGTAGATCAAATCTTCAAGTTTAGGTATAAATTAAATACTACTTCCCGAAACCCCTCCACTAACACTTAAACTTTATGGTATGGTATTAAAGTTCAAATTGAATTTTAAGTATTATTTCGAATATTTTGTATGGGACTATAGAAAATTGTTGTTTTTAGACTTTTTTAGGGAATTTTTAAAAAATTTCTCTCCGTAAAAACCATCCTCGTACTTCAAGAAATATTATAAAAAAAGAATTAGCGAAATCGGTTCAGCTGCTCTCGAGATTTGCGCTTAGCAACACATTCAGCGATTCATTTGTATATACAGAATGTTAGGGGAATGGTTAGCCATAGAGGTATGTTGGGTAGGGGGGGGGTCATTTGGAACCTATTTAGTTTTAAAAAAAAAATAAAAAATTAATGAATCGACTGTTAGGCGGTACGAAGTACGCCGGGTCAGCTGGTTGTTAATATATTTTATTATTTTTTATAGCGAAATCTTTTTGGATTAAAGTTTGAAGAATCAATAAATTACTTGTATATGTATATACACATATATAAGCTTCCATAATGTTTCTATCAAATTGTTTGGGGTGGCTGTGTAAATTTATATAAATAAAAAACAAGATTTTAATCAAAAAAATCTTACAAGAAACATCATTTTTTGCAGAAACTACAATTTTATTAACGGGATTGAATTAAAATACAAAACAAAAAACTTCGTTATTGGTTTTCATCTAAGAAAATCGAACTATAAGGTAATTGTCAAAAATATATAAAAAAAACACTAAACGATTGTAACAAAGTCAGTCAGTCAGTATGTCAGTTCAGCCAGTCACAGTCAACTGTTGGACATAGGCTGAGACCAGCTGAGACCAGCTGAGACCTATTACAAGTTCGCTTTTTTTTTCTATTTACACGTTCCTCGCAAATAATAAATATTAAAAAAAAAACAGTCCGATACTGCCTCTTCTTTTTATTTATGAAAAAAGTATTTTATATATATTTTTATCTAGCCCTAGCCCGTTGGCGGAGTTTGTAGTGACCCTGTTTTCTGCTCCGAGGGTTGTGGGTTCGATTCCCACCCCGCGTCTGGGTGTAAACTATATTTGTTTATATGTAGTATAATTATATGTATGTTTATCGAAAAAAAAAGAAATATAGCTATAGCAGTCGGCTGTTACCTATAACACTAGCATTAAGTTGCTTACTTTAGGAACAGACGACTGTGTGTGTGTTGTAGATATTTAATTTTAGATATTATTTTATATTTTAGGGTCGAGTTACACGAACCACAAATGGAAGGTTTCCAAAAATTCATCTCTGTAATGGTTGAATAAGTTCTAAAAGTTTTGGACAGTTCTTATTTACGTTTTTACCGATGGGAAATCTAGAAACTTAACTGCTTTGTTAATATTTATTACATTTCTAAAGTTAAAACCGTATCTTCAATAAGGCCCGTGAATGGGTACAAAACGCGTTCTTTCATTTCATTGGTGTACGTTTGAAAGAGTTAAATGCAGGCGATGAAACGCTGACGAGTGGGAATGAGATGGGTTAATTATTTCTTTTTGTGCAAGCCCTCAACGGGAGATAGCTGTTATAACCTCGCGACCTCCGACGCAAAGAGTATGCGTACAGATGTGGCATATTGTGATAAAGATTAATACATTGTTTTTGAAGTTAAACTTATTTGCACAAGCTTAACTTGGGGAGTACGCTGGTGAATGCGTGACGAGAGCGTTACGAAAAGTGTGATCGGTCGAGGCGAACGGAAGTTGAGAGGGAGATATAAGTTAGTGAAGATAGAAAGAGAGAGAGAGAGTTGCGTTTCGTATATTACTGTAGGTGCAACTAAAGATGTTTTACTTCAATCGCGTGGTCTAAAGCACACTTATTTTTTTTATATATTTTGATTATGATAATTTCGGAACCTATCAGAATGAACAACGTCTTGCACTCAACCACTCGACAGCCTCGATTAGGGTATGAATCCTATGTCAGCACAAAAAAGTAAAGGGCCCTTTAAACCAGTGTTCCGCAAAGGGTGTACCGCGGCACACTGGTGTGCCGTGGTCGTTTATTGGTGTGCCGCGGAAAAATAAAGTTCACGTTTATTGATTAATCATAAATATTGTTTCGGTGATTAATAAATAAATGTTGGTTTATGTTACTTAAAAAATGATTTTTTATTTGTGGTGTACCTCCAAAATATTTTCCTATTCCTAGGTGTACCTTGAACATAAAAAGTTTGCGTAACACTGCTTTAAACGATCAAATAATTTGTCACATAATTTGTCAAATTTGTTTGTCAAACTTCATGTTTTCATATAACAAATACATCAACCAAACTCGCACACGTTTAAAAAATTTGACAAACACGTTTGTCAAAAAAAAATTGACAAATTATTTGATCGTTTACGGGGCCCTTAACACGAACGCCTACATCATCATACAATTAGGTCGGCAAACAAGCGTACGGCACACCTAACGGTAAGTGATTACCTTAGCTTATAGACGCCTGCAACACCAGAAGCATAACAAATGCGTTGCCGGCCCCACCCCCAATAAAAAACCAAAACCCTCCAGGATCCTCTGATCACACCACAGGAACACAACCCTGCTTGGAAGCAGTATTATTTAGTTGATATATGATAGATATTCTGTAAGGTCGAGGTAGTACCCCAGTTGGGCTGCTCCAGAATGTGAGCAGGATATTTCCTGCTGTGCCTTAATTTCAAAAAGTTTTCGGTTTTCAGTTTATCAAATTTAAGTCACTCTAGTAAAATAAAGAAATGTCAAAGCAAATTTATAATCTATGACAAGAAGCCTGAAAGAGCTTTCAGTCTCACAATGAGATGCGATTCAGCAAACACAGTTTTAATTAGAGACATTCGCAGACTTGTGTGCGAAGGCACTGGCAATTTGCGAACATCCGAACTTAGTGCTTCAATTATTAATATTTGTACTTTAGACGAGATAACACCCATACTTTATTATAGTGTATATTATAGTGTTAGCTCAGACATTGTTGTCAATTAAATTTGCTTTTTGTTTTCAAGGAGATATTCTAACTTTTTCGATTTATTATTTCATATTTTTGGGCAATTGTCTCAATTATTGTTTATAAAAAATGTATATAGAATACTAGCGACCCCCTCCGGCTCCGCACGGGTGCAATGCTGATACTACATATAAAAGAAATATTTGCAAAGTAATCGCAAAAAAAAATGTGTTTATTTACGACATCACATTAGAAACTTCTAAAACTATCACTGTTTTCAAGCAGTATTGTGTTCCTGTTGGTGAGTAAGGTGACCAGAGCTCCTGGGCACCTTGGGGATAGGGGATAGGGTCGGCAACGCGCTTGCGATACTTGTAGTTTTGCAGGCGTCTATAGGCTACGGTAATCGCTTAGCATCAGGTGAGCCGTACATTTATTTGTCGACAAATAATATACGGTCTACATAGTTGTATAAAAAAAGGCTATTCCATAGTTTTGCAACCCAGTTATAATATAGGAATTTATATCAGGAACGATTGATTTACTAGATGCTTGTCAGTTCTTTTTACAACTAGGGTGGCATACAAGTGTAAAGCCCACCTGATGGTAAGCCTTTAGACGTCTGCAACACCAGAAGCATCGCAAGCGAATTGCCGATCCTACCCCCCCCCCCCCCCAGAGCTCTGGACACCTTACTCACCACAGGAACACAACATTGTTTGAAAGCAGTATTATTTAGCTGTGATTCTGTAAGGTTGAGGTAATTAACCAGTCTTCTCAATTTTTGAGCAACCCTACCCCTATCTCAATAAAAGTTTATTGATTCATTATTGCTGAACTCATTAAAAGAGTAAGTAAAACAGGGAATGAATGTTTGTATTAAGGCCCAGAGTATTTCAGATAGAATAAACTTTTATTTTTAGGCTTTCAATTACAGTGAAATACAACCACGTTCTCGCGTTTCTGGAAAATTTACGATTTGAGGAGTGAAATCAAATAAGAAATATATTCATAGTTTACAAGATATGCGAGCGATACGAGATGCGAGCAAAGCAACGGGCAACAGTTTTTTTTTATAAATAAATAAATATCTACACATTACACACACGGTCGTCTGATCCTAAAGTAAGCAACTTAATGCTTGTGTTATAGGTAACAGCCGACTGGTCTAGCTACATATTTTTTTTTCGAGAGACATTGTTCGCGCCACATTTTTGGCACGACGATTGAACAAGTGCAGCTGTCATTCTTGTCAATACAATTGACAGTTCATTCAATCTAATCACTTCTTTTCAAGATCTCGGCGCGCGCGCGCCCGAAGTCATCCGCTCATCCATGAACTACAGTGTGTGACATTTAAAGTAATTCTCTATATGGCCGGCCGGCCTTCTAGCATAAAACATAGTTAATTTAAGTGTAAAACGAGTGCCGAACATAACCAGTGAACCCAGTTCGACGCCAACGAGTTTCGACGCCACGAGGTCGAGACTATCAGCTGCGCCACGCAACATTTCCCATCAAGTAAGTTCCCTTTTGTATCTCCTTCGTATTTCCTTAGCATCACAATCAGCCCATCGTCCGATGTGGGACCTCGCGCCCACATTTTTGGTCCTAGCTCGAGTCCGGATTCTACCGGCGCCTACTGTCCCCTATGAATATTTTACAGTCCACTGCTCATTCTCAATTCTCTTAAGGTCCTTCGAATCATCCCCCTATGGATAAATAGTCCCTAAAACCCAAGAAAATTAGCACGACCACACCCGGTCTTTTAACTTTCAAGTACCCACATTTCAAAAAATAAAATATTAAAATCTCGTAAAATACGTAAAATATCCTAAGTATCCAGTTAAAATGTATCAGCCCAATCATTAAAATTCATTAATGCATCTTTTATTATTAATATCTGATAATAAATAGCTTGCATCTCAGTTTCCTATTGTTAAATGATAACCACTCGCTTTCGAACATAATTCTATGTACGATTCGTTTAGTGTAAGATTTCCAAAATAATGTCCCATATTTTCAAGTGTTTAATTGCATCATTTTAAGTTTATAATGTAATAAACGTTTATATAAAAGTTACATTCTGCTCAATATTGCATTGTGATACGTGGCGCCCCCTAGCGACATACCACAACTTCATTACACAGTACACGACCTTGCAACGACATTCAACTCGCAACAGTTATAACAAATTATATACATAAACAGAACTCTTTTAATCTCAGAATTATTAAAATCACTCTTAAATCTCAGTACAATATTAAATATATAATTATACAGTATATAGATCTCTCATAATTTATATTTCGTCGTAAGTACTTAGTGTACGTACAATTGGTAATAAAGTTTCGACTTTCGTAGGTATTTGAAAAATAAATGTGTGATTTCATCACCGCTCGATATAGGTCATTGAATGAGTACGAGTACAAAGCGGAAAGCGTTTATGCATTTATGAAATGTTTTATTGATTGCTTAGTAATAATAAATCTCAAATATATGTCGGGGAATCAATACAGATAGTTATTAATGTCGGTACCTGCGATATTCACCTACCCTACATCATTTTATTATTCGAGTCATTCTGTCATGCATAAAGCGAACGGTGCAGCCGCGGCTCAGGCAGTCTTGGCTCTGGCGTGGCGCGATGCACTTGTGTATCCTGCTAGTAGCTTAACCTCGACTCTTCTAATAGTTAGTTTGTGTACACGAATTAATTGTTACTAATTGGGCAACTCGACCGGTGGTGGTGAGTGCCAATGCGCATTGTCAGGCGGCGCCGCCGTAAACCAACACTCGGGTCACAAGTCCCGGGCACTGCGTCGAGTTGTCTCTCTGCCACGCGATAGACGGTACCCGCTCGGTGAGTCCATTTGAATTCTAAATGTGTTAAACTTATATTGTGAATTAACCAGGCCATCCGTCCTACTCCTCACTTCTGATTCCTACATCAGAAGTGGGATACTGTTCTCGTGCCCACTAAGAGTGTTACTAGTGAGTAATTTATTTCACGATGCCACGAGAATCGCGTTCGCGTAGTCCCGTGTAGATCGAAGCGCAAGTCGAGTCGTCATCATTTAAACCGATTTAGTAGTAATAGTAACCTGTCTCTTCATAAACTTTTACTTAGTATGACTGAGGAATAGACTAAGCTCAAAGTTAAAAAAAAAAAAAATTAATATCGCGAGCGTAGTCGTGTACTTAAAGTTAATTCGGAGTTTGGGTTTCTTTGTTTAAGTTCTATTTTTAGCAAGTGTGCAAGGTAGTTGCAACATTTGGTGATGAAAATATCGATGTACTGTATTTTACTGTATTTTAGTTCTTTTCGGTCGTTCTGTTTTATTCTTACCGGTGTACAAGTGGTTTTTGTTCAGTGTTCGATTACGTAATTCGAGTTACCGGTTATTTGTTGAATTTAGTTTTATTGTGATACGTAAGGTAGTTGTGTAGTGATTAATTTTGCTATTAGATTTTGCGATTCAGTTTTTGTTTCGATTCAGTCACAATGTCAGACCGTAAGCGTAATTGTAGTGCGAGCCGTCGCGGTGGTCGCAGCGACAGTCGTTTAAGGAAGATGCCAGAAGGTCATGTACCAATTGAGTTTATAGATGACTATCATAATGGTGAACATTTTAGTGATGTGACAGAAAACTGATGTAAGCGCTCTAAAGACTGTAGTGTGTAGTCATCAAGAGGATGATACACTGTGATGAATGCGTGATCCAGGAGGGATACACTGTGACGTGATCCAAGAGGGATACGCGTGGATTGTGGAGCAATTGTAATTGCTGGTTGGAAGGGTGGCTTACATAGTTGTTAGTGTTGTAGAAAATGAATTGGTTATTGAAAGTTTGATTTACGTTGGTACATGACTCTGCGTAGCTATATTTTCGTTAAGTTTTTGTGGTTACCCACTTGTTTGTGATAAAGTGTTAATATCGTCTTAGCTTGAGTATTTCCGATTACCCTCTGTAACGGATATTTTTGTCTTTACGTCTACTATCTTACACGATATTTTAACTAATATTATTTGTCGAAGTACCGAGAGAGCGTAAAGTTAGAGACACCATCTTCCGAATAGTTAATATTAATTTTCTGATTAGTCAGTCACCATTTTTATCATCTATTGATGGGATTATTGTAATTTGTAATTGTATGAGCAGCTATTGTTTAGTTACGTAGTTTTAATTACGTGGCATATAAGTGATTACTGTAATAATAATTAATTCGATATAGTTAAAACACATACGTATCGTGAACTATAGATTAGAAGTGAGAAATGAGTGTTTCATTGAGGGTTTTAGTCTTTTTCTATCTTTGATTGATTTTTTTAAAACTGTTTAAAAGTTGTTTTAGTTGTTCTGTTTAAGAACGTTTAAATTACAGAGAGTTAATTGATAACACCTAATTGGTGCAATCGTAAACTTGTTACAACAATAGTTGTAGGTAGGTAACCTCAGATTAATAATTTTGTTTATGAGTAGGTGACCATTAAAAATTCTTACTATATTCTGTCCATTCGTTTGTTTTCTGTTAACAGTTCAAGAAAGTTTGAAATTAGAGACTCCCTCACACGACACCAATTTGATTTGAAATAATAATCGATTTTGTATATAAGAAGAATTTTCAATCGACTCAAGGAAATATTTTTAGTTTAAGAATATTAATTATTCCTTTAGATACTAGTTATTTTAGTTAATTACGTAGCTAGTTTGTTAAATAAGTAGACAGGTATGTCATTTTCTAAGTATATTTACTCATACCTCTTGATGTAGAATTGATTTAGACTTTGTTAACCACGCGTTTTAAAGTTAAATGTCACTAACGCGTGAGCAGTTACATTTTATGGCAGTCGTTGTAGGTAACTGTTAAAAGTCTTGATACGAGTATGTTTCCATCTGTTCTAATAATTATTGTGTAACTTTGGGAAGCAAGGGTTGTAAATGGAGCTATATGATTTCGCTACTTCCTTCATAGGGACAGTTAGGCTTTTTAATATCCTATTGGCGATTTTGTTCTGTTACAAAATGAGGACCGTCATCAAACGAAACTTGATCCGAAATATTGAGGCCCTTTTCGCGTATTAGAAGTTCTCGAAGGTAATCGGTATACCCTTAAAGCTTAAATTGTCAACGTACCTACAAATTTGCTCACGAAAAGTTAAGAGAAATGCCAGCACGTCATGTACCAGACGATATTGATGTAATTTATGATCTTGTTGATAATGATGATGTTCAAGTTTAAGTAGAGGGAGAGACTCGAATGAACGACTCTATCGACCGTAATGTGTTCAAACGTACCAGTGTAGTTATTTAGTAGTCGTAGCCCTGTAGAAGGTGTCTCTTGGGGCAACCCAAGAGTTCATGGGTGCGCGGTGTGCGTTTAACTCTGGCGGAGGTCGTGGTGTTTGATACCGTAGCGTGTAGTCACAAGAGGTGACTGACACGGGTGATCCATTCGATGGATATGTGTACTGAGATGTATGTGACTGACACATGTACTGTGATTGCTCTTCGTCTAAAGAGCCGTGGTGTTAGAGGTCTTTACTCGAGGACTTTGCAAGCTTGGTTGTAACTTGTTGTAGAAGTAAACGTGCGTGTATAGTTTTGGTTGTGATGACGTCGATGGTACATGGCTGTGGTATTTGTGTAAAGTGATTAGTTATAATTGGTTTAACGACATTTATGATTCAGATTAAAGTTCTTGAAACATTTAAAATAGTTGTCTGGTAATAGAACCTATAGGTATGTTCACGTCTTCACGATCATTTACGAAAGATTCCTCTTACTTATGTACGTTGTTAGATTTTTTAAATGTTGATGAGTAAATAGAGCACATACTATGGCTATTTGGTCGTATCACATGAGGTGATGACGATATGTATTGGTCGTATCATAAGAGGTGATGACGATATGTGTTGGTCGTATCACAAGAGGTGATGACGATATAGGTGGTAATAGTAGTTGTCGTTTGTTGAGCGTTGTATGTGATCTTAATGTGTCAATAATAAAACTTTATTTTTTTAATTACGGCTAGAGGAACCTTTCGTCTGTGAAGGGATAAGATCGATTGGTAGTTTTTTTAAATTAAAGATTGACTGATGAAGCAAAGAATGTAATTTCACGTTAAGGACAGGTAGGCCGAGATTCTAAAGATGCTTTAAATTTGATCGTCTTGTTTACATTCACACGAGGGCGTGTGCTATCAGGATGGTCGTGACTTGCCCTTTATTACTTATATAGTTTATTAATTGAGGTGAAACAGGTTCACACTGACCTATACTGGCCTATTCTGATAATAATTAGTTAATTCTTCGGTCTAATGGCTTTCAGTTGTGCCAACAAAGAGCATTGTCGATTTTGCTAATAAGTAATCACATATGATACTATGACTGTCAACTGATACTATGACTGCCAACTGATACTATGACTGTCAACTGTGATAGTATCAGTTATACTTTATATAATTATTACTATATACTATGTCTGCCCTCTCATACTGACTCGGAACTAACGACGGTACTTAAGAGATGAATAGTAAATTGAGTGAAAAAAAAAAGTGAGGTGGTTAAACATTTGATGGACAAACAATCCGGGCTAGTAAGGTCTCTCCTGCTGTTCTGGGAGACGATCCATGTTACGCTGTAGGGGTCTCGCCTGCTTTAGTGGGCGATGATTCCGACCAGCCTGTTTTACATTAGTATGGTCTCTTCTGCTGTTGTGGGAGACGATCCATGATTCACTGTAGGGGTCTCGCCTGCTTTTAGTGGGCGACGACTCAGACCAGACTTTTTGTAATGATGAGTGTAACGCTGTAGTAGTCTCGCCTGCTTTTAGTGGGCGACGATTCAGACCAGACTGTTTGTGATGATGAGTGATGCGCTGCAGGAATCTCACCTGTTTGAACTATAGGGGTTTTTATATTTTAAACCTAGATCAGTGATACTTACCATATTGATATGACTGTAATGATTATGATGATAACCATATTAAATGTGACTGGTGTGACTGAGTGACTTACTAACTGAAACCAATTGTTTCTAGTCCAAAGGGTCAGTGTGTACCGGACCAGATATTAAGATGTTGAATAGATTTTTGTCAGGATAGTCGAGCGATATTTTGTTTTTTTTTTTGATTAAAAATACCTAAGGTTGTAATAAATAGCGCGCGAGGACGCGCGCACGTCAGAATGGCCGTGTCGGGGAATCAATACAGATAGTTATTAATGTCGGTACCTGCGATATTCACCTACCCTACATCATTTTATTATTCGAGTCATTCTGTCATGCATAAAGCGAACGGTGCAGCCGCGGCTCAGGCAGTCTTGGCTCTGGCGTGGCGCGATGCACTTGTGTATCCTGCTAGTAGCTTAACCTCGACTCTTCTAATAGTTAGTTTGTGTACACGAATTAATTGTTACTAATTGGGCAACTCGACCGGTGGTGGTGAGTGCCAATGCGCATTGTCAGGCGGCGCCGCCGTAAACCAACACTCGGGTCACAAGTCCCGGGCACTGCGTCGAGTTGTCTCTCTGCCACGCGATAGACGGTACCCGCTCGGTGAGTCCATTTGAATTCTAAATGTGTTAAACTTATATTGTGAATTAACCAGGCCATCCGTCCTACTCCTCACTTCTGATTCCTACATATATAATTTTCTTTTGTGCGTGGTGTTGTGGATATTTATAATTGCTACAGCGTTTTAAGGTCGTAAAATATATAAAGTTCTATAAGTAGTAACTTATTCGTTATAATAGTGACCGGAGAAATTAATTTAATAATAGTATGTCGCCTCCGCTCGACAAATAGACCGTTTTCGTTTACGTGTCTTTACTGGTTTTTTTATTATATGGGTTTTAGCATTGCATTCTTAATATTATTATAGTAGTTACATATTTAGTATTTAGTGATCCACGGAATAATCATTTTTTGTTTTGTTTAGTCTTACATCCGCACTTTCGTATTACATATGTCTTTTGTCTTTGGTTATTAGACATTAGTCGTAATTCGTTTTCGTAGCGAATACATACATCGCGCGCCATTTTGTCGTAAAATCACATTGCTTACATTATTCTGGTGAAGAAGTAAATTATATCGGGTTGTCTCTCGTCAATATGCATTATTATTATTCATCTCATAAGTATATGGTTAGTTTTATTATTCCGTTGGTTGCTTTATTATCATTATAATTTCATTTTCGTAATAAATACATGATAGTCAAATCCCGCTCAGACAAATCTGTTGTTCACGCCCTCTAGTGGCAAAAAGATCAACTACATACTAAATTTGCATATCGTGACACTGGTGACGCCATCTGACAACGAATAGCGCAAGCACATTTCATTCAGCTCACAACTTTATTGCAATAAATATGTTTTCTGCGCCATCTAGTTGCAAATAGCTTACAACTTAACAAAAGAGGAAATATTATTTCTGCGCCATCTGACGGCGATTGGCTTACGATTCTCAATTATTATTCTCAACTATAACAAGGTATTTTTTACTTGCGCCACCTAACGGCGAGTGGCTTGCAGTTCTAATGTATTAACGTTAAATCAATATCACACATAATTCACATTTCACATTTAAATAAGTAGTTAGTTTTATTATTCCGTTAATTCCTTTTATTATCATTATAATTTCATTCTCGTCACAAATACGTGGTAGTAAATTGTGATATTCTCGTTGTAAGAATTGTTTACTAATTCTATTATTGGTTAACTAACTTTGATTTATTTCAAATAAATTTAGGTCGCATATCTATTTTATTCAGCTCAAGTATCTTAGTCGTTGTTTGCCTTAGTCGCATATTATAACATAGTACATTTCGGATTAGTCACATATTATGGCATGCACATAGGCATTACTTTTGTAAGTATCTATACATAACACATATTATTCATTATGTAATTATTTGAAAATAAAATGGGTCGTAAATTCTGCTCATCCCGCTTAATCACATATGATAGCAAGCACATAGTTATTATTTTGTAAGTATACACAACGTATTGTGGTACGCACGCATACATAATTATTAAGGCACTCGTATATTATTTATTGACACACACATTGCACATTGTGGCACAAATTCACATTCGTTTAGTCTTTTATTTTCTCTGCATAATGCACATTAATTGTGATAAATTGAAGATGGGCGTCTGTGGCACGCCCAACTCACGAACCACAACACTTGTGGGCACACGCCGCACAAGAAAGCACTAGGTCTCACAACATTTAACCACAATACTCACACTGTAATTACAAATTCATTCTCTTGTCTTAATTATTCTCATTTTCTCACATTGGTCACACACTGTAGGGACAAACGCATTATCCAAGCATAATTAATTTCATTCTCTCATATCTAATCACAAATTGTACGCAGAAATTAATTAAATATAATTATTCTCACTCATACATCGTCACACACTGGAAGCACACACTCATTCCATTAGTATACCATTCACAACCCGCCCAAGTATAGGTATCACAGATTCATTATGTCAGTACACACGTTCACAAATTCAGTTACCAACTAATAATCCTGGTCAGCTCACGCATCGAATTCTCATTAGCAAAGAAAGCTCATGTTCAGCTTTAAATGATGATGCAATAATTCACATTTGATTCCCGGTTAATGGGCCCGGTCAGCTCACAGCCCTGCCCCCAAGGGGGTTGGGCTCTATAATCCGCTCATGCAGTCACTCAATGACTCTCCTCTCATGTCCAACCATTGGACTCTCAGCGCGGGTAATCGACCCGCCATCCGCTCATAATGACTCTCCTCTCATGTCCAACCATTGGACTCTCAGCGCGGGTAATCGAACCGCCATCCGCTCATATTGTCATTTAATGACGCCCATTCAGCCCAAGCTGTCGAACGATGACGCTCTCTTCTCATCCGCTCATACAAGGTACCTCTCTCACTATTCCCTGGGACACTGTGACTGGATCCTACCTCCATACCCTTCAGACCCACTCCACTTGACCTCTCCCTGCTCGCCTTCTTAAGCAAGAACACAACGGTCTCCGCTCCAATGAAGTCTGAGAAGAAACAACTACACAACACAACGGATGGAGTCGACACAAAGCTGTGGATCTGGACACAGCCCTCAAGTATGCACAGACCTGTGCTCAGAAAAGCAAGGCTGCTGCTGTATTCGTCCCAGGAGGAGGTGCTTACTCAGGCCCCCAAGAAGCCGGGGCCCTCCCAGGATGTTCGCGCCACATTTTTGGCACGACGATTGAACAAGTGCAGCTGTCATTCTTGTCAATACAATTGACAGTTCATTCAATCTAATCACTTCTTTTCAAGATCTCGGCGCGCGCGCGCCCGAAGTCATCCGCTCATCCATGAACTACAGTGTGTGACATTTAAAGTAATTCTCTATATGGCCGGCCGGCCTTCTAGCATAAAACATAGTTAATTTAAGTGTAAAACGAGTGCCGAACATAACCAGTGAACCCAGTTCGACGCCAACGAGTTTCGACGCCACGAGGTCGAGACTATCAGCTGCGCCACGCAACATTTCCCATCAAGTAAGTTCCCTTTTGTATCTCCTTCGTATTTCCTTAGCATCACAATCAGCCCATCGTCCGATGTGGGACCTCGCGCCCACAGACATACTTATAAATAATACATATATAAATATATAAATAAATATGTATATTACACCCAGATTCGGGGTGGGAATCGAACCCACAACCCGCGGAGCAGAAAGCAGGGTCACTACAAACTGCGCCAACGGGCTAGTCAAAAAGATAGTTAATAAATATAAATGATAAACTTACTTGTGGAGTTTTCTCAATAACTTTCGGCTGCAACTGTTGCAGGTGGTTCGGTAGCCGTGTTTTGGTATCTTTGGTGTTTGATTGTTTGTCTGTCTTCGGTTTAGCTTCGGAAGTTGGATTCCTACCGCTCATTCTGTTCATCTAGAATATTTATTTACTATTAGTAAAGCTGTGAATTATTGTCGCAAGAATATTACGTCTGAACTAGTAAATAATAATTTAAAAAAATCCGCAAAAATTTTGGAGAAGCCCTGTGGCCCGTGCTAGCTTAAAAAAGCTGTTACAGGCCACAGTCTTCCAAAAACAGTTTATTGTTCAAAATCAAACTTTGCGTCCCGATAGCGAAAACATAAAGGCAACTAATCTTTGTACAAGAGTGACAACATAATAATAAAAAAAACAAAGAGTATAAATAAATAAAAAATTCACAATTGTTAAATTACACATGGGAAAAAATTGTAAATAATGCATTTACAACAGTAGTTATAATTGCGATACGATGACTCTACAGTGCATTGAAATAAGCAACGAGATGCCATGCTGGTCCACAACTCGGCAGTAATTTGACAGATAATTGCACAATACAATCGCTCGGCTGTTGCTAATATATTAACAATAGGATTTACTTTTGCTTTCGATTCATCATCATCACTTCAGCCTATCTCAGTCCACTGCTGGTCATAGGCCTTCACAAGTTCGCGCCAAAAATGGTGTGAACTCGTGTGTGTTGCCCATAGTTGGTGACCGCAGCGCTGTGTATTTCAAAGCCAGCAGTTGGATGGTTATCCCGCCATCGGTCGGCTTGATAAGTCCCAAGGTGGTAGTAGAACTATGTTATCCCTTAGTCGCCTCTTACGACACCCACGGGAAGAGATGGGTTGGCTATATTCTTTACTGCCGTAACCATACAGTTACAGTGCTTTCGATTATCATAGCTTAATTATTTTATGTGGTATTTTATGGGCTTGGACAGTTGGACAACATTTAAAGGCTTGTCACGGTTATCCCTGTCCACTATGATAGAAAAAAAAAACGACAGGGATCCATGCAAATAACATTAATTTATTTAAATTTAAAAAATTCGACCCGGTGGAAAGAAAAAAAAGTTAACCGGTGGGGGTCGAGCACTTATTCACACAAGCTCTTCGTCTACGTCGGTTCAGGTACTCTCCTGTTGTGTCACGCGCCGGGCAGATGGTGAACCGGGATGCGAACTGGAATCCGGACGATATCCACGCGGCGGAGAGCACCTCCGTCGTTGTGGTGAATGTACGAGCTTGAGGGGACGCCAGATTTTTATCGGCAATCCCAGCGTTGTTGGCAATCCCAGCGCTGTTTTCAGTCCCAGCGTTGTTGGCAATCCCAGCGCTGTTTTCAGTCCCAGCGTTGTTGGCAATCCCAGCGCTGTTTTCAGTCCCAGCGTTGTTGGCAATCCCAGCGCTGTTTTCAGTCCCAGCGTTGTTGGCAATCCCAGCGCTGTTTTCAGTCCCAGCGTTGTTGGTAATCCCAGCGCTGTTTTCAGTCCCAGCGTTGTTTTCTGGAACGCGCCGTGGATATATAATAATATAACCAGTCCAGTACTTTTTGCGAACATCCACGGCACTGCGTTACAAAAGAAAGCACCTAATTGTAGCAGTAGTACCGTGGAAACATAAAAATCAGAATCGGAGATAAACATTTTATAAAAATAACTAATTTACGATAAAATTTACAATTATATGAAAAAATTATTAAAATGAGGGTGGAATAAAAAAATGATGCAATAAAGTGATTAAGAAAATTTAAATTATGTATGAGTTAAACTATTAAACACAAATATAAGTTTTTACTAATTAATGATTTTTTTGCACTAAATAAACTAAATAAATTGATGCGACATTAATACATATCCCACTTACCCAGATTGGGGGCAATCAGCACTCACTTCTTTAGTAGTCAAAATTTATATAGGTAACGCCCAGGGACGACACGAAATATATAAATGATTACGGATTTTATAAGATATAATATTAATCTCTTCCGTATTAGTGATCACAATATTTTAAACGTGTCGTGCGTTAATACAAACAAGATTCAGAGAAAAAATGCGTACGAATAGCGCGGTGATTAGCACTGCCGTTAATGTATTCACGGAAACAAAAGATCTCATTGGATCGCTAAAGTGTTGCCGCTTGATGACTTATTTATTGTTGCAATTATAAAATGTATATAGTTTATTAATTTAATATGTTTATAATATGTTTATATATTATTATGTTTGAAAGAAAAAAAATAAGTTGTAATAAAATTTTGTTTTATATTTAAGCGTAGTTTTTAATTAGTTTTAGCTATGTAAATATTAAGTTTAAGTTTATTTTATGGTTATTATACACATTTTGTACGTACAACGTTACAGGCTACATTTGTATTATGTATTAATACGCACCATATTTTCGTTCCTTCTTATCATTTCAAGTTGTTGTTCACGAGCTATAGTCTGCCTGACGGCTGGAGGCGGTCTTAATCGATCTTCTGAACCTAACAACAAACCAAAAATAAAATGTGTATAGGATAAAAATTGTAATTATTAGATTACTTGACATACAAAAAACAAATTGAGATAGTAATATATGATTTTATAAAACGTTACGCTTCAGCCTGTAATATCCCACTGCTGGGCATAGGCCTCTTTCCCCATGTAGGAGAAGAATCAGAGCTTAATCCACCACGCTTCTCTAATGCGAGTTGGGGGATATACAATGAGTAACGATCGCTATCAGGTGTACATGATATCAACTGGGACCGACGGCTTAACGTGCTCTCCGAGGCACAGTGACCGGTGACCGTGATCCGCCGTGAGCTGAGTGTTTGTGCAGTCCTTGTCTGCACAAACACTCAGACCACGGCAAACATGTGTATGGCCAATACAAACATTTGCCATGTGCGGGGATCAAACCCGCAACCACCAGCGCAACAGCCTCAAACCAGTTCTGTGACCGTTACGCCAACGCGTCGTCTACCTTAATAAATAACTTTACAAAAACAATGACATACATACCAAAAAACGCAACTTTGTACACGTCGGGTTCGAGTACAAACGCGTACAGTCCCTCCGGAGTGCGTTGTTGGGTGTACTGTAAGCCGAAGTCACACATTGCGCCCGCGCAGGCTTGCAATGATTTACGCTCTGTTTCACTGCATAACTAGAAAAAAATATGAAAATGGAGATGTTTTTTTTGCTTGCCAAAAATGTGCCTATATTATAATAAAAAAATACTCTAGGGTGACTCTTTATGATTAATTTTGTATGTAACAACATTTCGAGCTAAGCGTCATAGAACTAGAAAATTACTATTTAAAAATGTAGTGCTTGTAGTCGTCTCAAGCACTGACTGTCGCCGATTCGACTCCCGCTCAGGGAAGATATTATGTGTATTGTGTATTAGTACAAATATTTGTTTTTGGTCTGAGCGTATATCTTGGTGGGTCTCCCCACTGACTCATGGTACACGTAAAGTTGTCGGTTCGGTTTGTCGGTTAACTTATGTACATAGTTCTCATTTGCGTGTAATAGAGTGCAGTACAGGCGACAGTAAACTGCGTCCTCTAGTTCTGTACGGCGTTACAACATCCCGCTTAAGTAATGTATTATATAGTTCTCACCTGGACGTTAGCAGACCGCAGTACAGGAGACAGCACATAGGGCAGCAGCGGCAGCAGGTCGAGTCGGAGCGCACGTCGCGACACGTCCGCACGCGCCGCGCGCACGCCCGCTACTGCGCTCTCCAGCTCCGCGCGGCGCCGCGACATCTGCGCATGCGCACACGTGACAAAGGTAGAAACACAAACAGCCTTAAGTGATAATATGGGATTTGACATCAATTGCGTACGCCCAACAACGCGTAGTCAAACTTCTTGAGTCTTAAAAATACTCTGGTCATACATATACGAGACAAATATCAAAACACAATCAATTTTATTATTCTACTAAACTTAGCATAACATTGGGTACACATCTAAATTATAATTACAATTTCATTCCACTGAAAACAATATCTTTTTAGCAATAAAGCCGACCGACTTTTGTACATTTTTCTACTAATTATCGTTAATGTTGCTTACTTATTTTATTTTTTGCTTGGTGTACAATAAAGTGTTATAATTATTATTATTACCTCTTGTGCCTGCATAGGAAACTTCACTTTTATCTGCTGCCTTGAAGCGAGTAGATAATGACAGCGAGCTATACACAGTGGTAGGAGGCCATATAACGAGTAGTTCTGAGTCCTCTGTGTCCAGGAGTTGATGACGTCATACAGACGTAGCCATGACGTTGTTTCACAAGCTATATGAAGGCGGGAGTCCACGCGCGCCGTCAAATAGTTCTCGAATATTCCTTCTATTATTCTGGAATTGACAGGTTTATTAATTATTTTTTTTATTATAAACGCCTCACATTCAACGGGAGTTACTTCTGTGTCATTATTCTATTCTTCTATGTGTGGGGATCCGGAAAAACACACAATACACAAGCACAAACGCCCAGACCACGGCCAACATCTGTATGGTATGGTTGGACTAGCTCGTTGGCGCAGTTTGTAGTGGCCCTACTTTCTGCTCCGCGATTTGCGGGTTCGATTCCGGCCTGAGTCTGGGTGTAATATTTGTATTTATATATTTACATATGTAATATTTCTATGTATAATTATATTTTAAAAAAAGTATTTAGCTATATCAGCCGGCTGTTACCTATAACACAAGCATTAAGTTGCTTATCGTAGGAACAGATGAGCGTGTGTGTATGTAATAAGATATTTGGTGGTATATTGTGGTGGAATAACCTCCAAGCCTTCTCCTATATGGAGAAAGACGCCTGTGTCTCGCAGTGGAATGTTACAGGCTGAATGCGAATATAAATAAAAAAGATACTATAAAATTTAACTAACAACTGAAACTATATATAATAATTCACTATTAGAAAACAACATTCCAGGCTACTATCCGCGAGAGAACGAAAGTAACCGACATAGCCCACAGATTTAGCAAGTTGAAGTGGCAGTGGGCTGGTCATCTGTGTCGCAGGACCGATGGCAGACGTGTCCTGGAGTGGAGACCAATCTTGGCAAACGCAGTGTGGGACGTTCTGTGTGTGGAACGGACGATCTACTTAAGACTGCCGGTGTAGAACTGGATGAGGATTGCGAAAAACGGGATGTCTGGCGCGAACTTGGGGAGGCCTATGTCCAGCAGTGGACTAAGATAGGCTGAAGTGACTGACTGACTATGACTCATTATTACGAAACAGTAACGACGTATGAGGGTAAAACCACAACTAATCTCGAATTAATAATTGTGGGTATGCCTTACCTATCGTATTCCCCAGCAGCTTGTATGGTCTTTAGAATGGAATCAGGTTCATTGTCGTTTATACTGAAGATAGCTTGCAGCGCTTGCATCATACTTGTCGTGTTATCTTTTGTACCGATCGCTGCATTTTCTACATCTTCGACGTTTATCTGTAATTATAAAAGAAAAAAACTTTTTACAATCAAAAATATATTGGTCAAACAAATAATAATTTTTGTAGAAAAAGTTGATCAATTGAGTTTTTATTAGATTGGAGGGTAGTCAAGAAAATTTCTACAAAAAACTTTGTATATGTGTATGTTTGTAGTACAAACATA
Source organism: Melitaea athalia (assembly GCA_905220545.2). Taxonomy (NCBI): domain Eukaryota; kingdom Metazoa; phylum Arthropoda; class Insecta; order Lepidoptera; family Nymphalidae; genus Melitaea; species Melitaea athalia. The sequence goes on from HG992193.1 coordinate 4,435,482, forward strand.
CTAACAAGTAACACACATAGTACATAACTTATATGCAAGAATGTAAATATATGTACTACCTATATATTCCTCATGTTGACGCTGTTTGGTTACGGCAGTAAAGCATATATGGTTACGGCAATAAAGCATATAGCCACCCCCCTCTTTTCCCGTGGGTGTCGTAAGAAATGACTAAGGGATAACACAGTTCCACTACCACCTTGGAACTTTAAAAAGCCGACCGATGGCAGGATAGTCATCCAATTGCTGGCTTTGAAATACACAGGCCGAAGACGGGCAGCAACGTCTTCGGTGCGACGGCGCCAGCCCTGCGGTCACCAACCCGCCTGCCCAGCGTGGTGACTATGGGTAAAACACATGAGTTCGCGCCAAAAATGGCGGCTCCAACTTGTGGAGGCATATGTTCAGCAGTAGACTGCGATAGGCTGAATTGAAGTGAAGATATTCCTCAAGCCGGATCTTAGAGCATACTGTAGTATAGGCGTTGCTAGCTCACCGTGTGCCGCTCGCGTGCCTTGAGGAAGGCGAGCAGGTGCAGCGCGGCGCGCACGTCCCCGCGCACGCGCGCCGCGAGCACGGCCAGCGCACGCGCCGACACGCGCACGTGCTCCGCGCCGCTCACGCGCGCCAGCCGCGCCGCCAGCCGCGCCGCCGACGCGCTGCCCACCGACACGACCAGCGACACCGCTCTGCGACAGTTCAAATATCGACGGTAGACGACAGGAGAACCATCTCTTTGTATGGAAAAGTGTACGTAATACGTCCAATAAGGGTGACGCTGCGGCAGCCAAAAATAAATTTTAAAGATAACGCCGAAAGTAATTGGAATAGTAAAATCACATTTTCTCACAAGTGTTTTGATTATATTTACTCAAACATTTTAGAATATGTAAAGAGTTGAGGTTTTGTATATTGGAATATTCTAACTAGTCTACTCATACTCTAGTCATGAAATTTTTTAAATGTTCAAACTCATCAAACTTCTCTTCGTCTATAACAGCTATGATAATATAGTAGAACCTGCGTTTCTAGTATACAGGAGGACACTTTTTCAACTTTACCCCATATGAGACGGTTTTCCTTTCCTCTGCTCTCCAAAATTTGAAAATAGAACTCCTTTAAAGATGGTCAAGATTAGCGACACCGACCGCGACATTTCAAAAAACGACTGTTTGAAAATTAAGTGCATTTGTTTTCTACAAATCTTCTAATTAATTGAAAATTTATTAGCAGTATTTTTGTATTAAACGATACATGACTGTGTCACTGCTGGACTTAGACTTCTTTCCTCTGATTTACTATAGTTTGATAAATAAACATACTAACACATAAGAATTCCTTCCTGAAATATCAACTGCCAGCTTAACATTTAAGGATCTATATGTTTGGTTGCCAACCTAATTACAAAAAAAAAGGTTATGTACTCTCACCTGAGAGGTCTCAATGAATTAGCATACAAGTCATTACATATTGCTATGACTGGCCGCTTTAAAGGCTGAGTTTTAGTCTTCTTCTTGCCTTCCTCTTTCTTAACGCTAGCGGTACACCATTTCACTAGCAACTCTACTGTTTGTATTGGAGCACCGTCTATTTCATCTGTAATTTTAATTAACTTGTTAAGGTGAGGTAATTGATGTATTCCTGCAAAACACGTTTCTATGAATTCAGTTTTGAAATAGTAAACAGTGAAATTTTTATCTAATAAATTTAATTGATATTGTTGAGGGTATATTCTAGTTCAGGCTTTTGTCGGAAACATGATTTGATAAATTTGGCTCGATAGAATAAATTCACAAAGTTACCTCTTTTCGGGTCATTTTATTTACTATGATTGGGTTTTATTCTTAAAATAACTGATTTGATATTATAAATAAATTACCAAAATAAAGTTCATATATAACTGGAATAATTTGATCAAGTGTTTTTTTTTTTAATTCCATAATTTTTTTTTAATCGATTATTCAAGTGATTTTCGACCGCTTTTTTGCTCTAGCGGCACTGTGCAGTGTCCTGTCGGACGTCATAGACGCTGGACGTGTGAAAAATTTTTCGATTTTTCCCGCGCAACATTTCGTATTCCGTATTTTTTAAATATTAGTATGCATTCAATATTCGTACCTACTGAAATTTGAATTCGCTATTTATAAATTTAAATTAATATATTTTGTTGCTGTTTTTGTAAAAAATACCTATTTATCTACATAAAATAAAATTGGAGTGTCTGTTTGTAATATTACGGTTTTTAACTAAATTCATATTATGTAGGTATGTATAATATACATACATTGTATATATACCAAAATAACATTTTTGAAGTGAAACTTCTTTAGGCGCATGAGGGGTAAAATTTGGTAGGTGGCGCTGCTATCGGTATGTAACTCCGAAACTACTGAACCAATTTGTATCAAAATTTGTAAGCATCTGTAATTTGGTCCAACTTGGGAGATAGGGTACTTTTTTCTCAATTAGACCCGGTAGGTGGCGCTGCTATAGGTATGTAACTCTGAAACTACTGAACCAATTTGTATCAAATTTTGTAAGCTTCTGTAATTTGGTCTAACTTGAGAGATAGGGTAGTTTTTATCTCAATTGGACCCGGTAGGTGGCGCTGCTATCGGTATGTAACTCCGAAAGTACTGAACCAATTTTTATCACATTTCGTAAGCATCTGTAATTTGGTCCAACTCGAGAGATAGGGAATTTTTTATCTCAATTTGACCCGATAGGTGGCGCTGCTATCGGTATGTAAGCAATCTTTGGTAGCTGTTTTCCGGACAGGACAACGTCTGCCGGGTCCGCTAGTTTAATATAATTATTTTGTTGCTGTTTAAGTTTTTGTAAACACTATTTATCTATATAAAAATTAATAAAAATGGAGTGTCTGTTTGTAATATTACGTCTTTTAACTAAATTCATATGTATGTATATATACACGGTACATATTACACCAAATTAACATTTTTGAAGTGAAACTTCTTTAGGCGCATGAGGGGTAAAATCTGAGCGACCGGTAACGCGTCAGTGTCACGACGAGTACTTGGATGGGTGACCTCTTTTTTTTCAATTAGATTTTTGAAGTGAAACTTCTTTAGAATCGTTGTGATTTCAAACCAGATGCAACGGAAAAACGACAGGGAAGGGCGCGCGGCGCAGCGACTTGCATGAAAAAGGATGACACATTGTAGCGTTACGCTCATTGTAGCGTTACGCTATTTATATCGTTACGCTCATTGTAGCGTTACGATATTTGTAGTTACGCTATTTGTAGCGTTACGCTCATTGTAGCGTCAGTACTTGGATGGGTGACCGCTTTCTTTTTCAACTAGTTTTTTTTAAAGTGAAACTTCTTTAGGCGCACTTAACTTGGAGAGTAAGCAGGCGTGACGAGAGCGTTACGAAAAGTGTGATTGGTCGAGGCGAACGGAAGTTGAGAGGGAGATATTTTGGTTAAGATAAAATTTGATCGACCGGAAACGCGGCAGCGTCACGACGGTCAGTTCTTGGATGGGTCACCGCTTTTTTTTCAAATAGTTTTTTTGAAGTTTAACTTCTATAGGCGCGCTTAACTTGGGGAGTAAGCAGGTGCGTTACGAGAGTGTTAAGAAAAGTGTGATCGGTTGAGCCGAACGGAAGTTGAGAGTGAGATATGTTAGTAAAGATAAAATTTAACTGACCAGAAACGCGGCAGCGTCACGACGGTCAGTACTTGGATGGGTGACCGCTTTTTTTTCAACTAGTTTTTTTGAAGTGAAACTTCTTAAGGCGCATTTCATCACATGAGGTACATTTGAGTGACCGGTAACGCGGCAGCATCAGGTACTTGGATGGGTGACCACTTGGGAACACCACGTGACGTTGCCATTTTTTTTCTTTGTTATAATATATTATATTTAATTAATATTAAAATAAGAATTATTAAATATAAAAACCTACTGTGGAATTTTTAAGGAACATACAAAAATAAATTAGCCGAATCGGTCGAGCCATTCTCGAGTTATGCGCTTAGCAACATTCTTTTTTATTATATAGATTATAATAATAATACATAACAACAAAATAGAGTTTTCAAAATAGAGGTAACCCATTTTTAATATAATATTATCTAATATATATACTAAATTTATTACAAAGTATGTTTCATTATATTATCAGCTCGGTGAAGATCGATTTAGATTCGGATCTTAGACCACTAGTACTAAGCAGCGCTTCATGACAAACTTTACATTCGTATGTTACACAGCTCAAAATGAATAATTTAAATTATATTTTTATTTCGAGTTAATACAATTAGGTACAAAATTCAAAAGTATAAGTGTGTCTGTTACATTTTTACGCCTATGGCGATGTAGCAAATTAGCAATTTTAAAATTCATCAACATCGGAGAGCTAATACTGCCTACTGTACCTATACAGATAAATTTTATTTAATAATTATTATTTTAAATTTAATATGTAATTTGTTTCATTTAATAGCTCTTATTCCATTTATGTCCAACAGTATTTATACTAAATAACCCTGAAATCCTTTACTTATTTTATTTATTTACGAAAGTATTATTATTTTATCACTACTATAAAAAATGATCATTATAAATGCATTTCTATTTTAAAGCCAAATAAAATTTCATGACGGTCAGTACTGAGATGGGTGACCGCTTTTTTTTTCAACTAGTTTTTTTGAAGTGAAACTTTTTTAGGCGCATGAGGGGTAAAATTTGAGCGACCGGTAACGCGGGACCGTCACGACGGTCAGTACTTGGATGCGTGACGCTTTTTTTTTTCAACTAGTTTTTTTGAAGTGAAACTTCTTTAGGCGCGCTTAAATTGGGTAGTAAGCAGGTTAATGCGTGACGAGAGCGTTACGAAAAGTGTGATCGGTCGAGGAGAACGGAAGTTGAGGGAGATATAAGTTACTTAAGATAAAATTTGAGCAACCGGTAACGCGGCAGCGTCACGACGGTCAGTACTTGGATGGGTGACCGCTTTTTTTTCCAACTAGTTTTTTTAAATATTGTAATTGTATTGTGGAATTTATTGAGATACGTTTTATTGAATAATAATTATTTTAAACTACCTATGCCCGCGACTTCGTCCGCGTGGAATTTAACAAAATAATTACTGTTCAGTTCGCAGTTATAAAATAATAATAAAAAATCTAAAATAAAAGTAGCCTACGTTACTCCTTATTACATCAGCAACTATCTGCCAATGAAAGTCCTGTCAAAAACGATCCAGCCGTTTCAGAGATTAGCCGGAACAGACAGACAGACAAATTATAAAAAATGTTATTTTGGTATTTGCACCATGTATATTATATAATATGTAATTTAGTTAAAAGCGGGTATTACAATATTACAAACAGACACTTCAATTTTATTTATTTGTATAGATTTAATATGTAATTTGTTTTATTTTATATAGCTTATTCTATTTATGTCCAACAGTCTTTATAATAAATAACCCTGAAATCATTTACTTATTTCATTTATTTACGAAAGTATTACATATTTATCACTACTTTAAAAAATGATCATAATAAATGCATTTCTATTTTAAAGTCAAATCAAATTAGTTCGCTTTACAGCCACTGACGCTTTCAGGTCACGGACTGAGTTCAACAGCAACGAGTTCGCGCGACGTGTGTCCAAGGGGGACGGGGTAGACGTTAAATGCCTACTTTTGTCATGCGACGGAGCCTTAAGATTTTAGTCATTTGCAAGTAAGTATAGTTTGTAATTGTATATACAGCTTTATAACTAAATTCTATATTCTTAAATATATTTATGATGTTAATATAGAAAAAAAAAAAAACAATTTGCTTGATTGTTCTTTATTTTTTCAGAATTATTTGTTTCAATATTAGAAAGTGGTCATACTTATTTTCAGTAGATTCACTATCAAATTGCTGTTAATGGGCTGTATACTAGTTAGTTAGTTAGTTAGTTAGTTAGTGGGCTCGATTTTCCGCATTTAGACCCAACATTGGTCCATTATGCGTGTAAAAATGGGCTGACTAGTTCAGCCAGCCTAGCTCCTTCCAGAAGCTCAGAAGCCTCCTGGGGCGTTCACAGGCTTCTCGGAGCGTCCTTATACCTTTAAGTATGGTGGCCCGGTGTGCGGCCACTCCCACGCATTCCAGGATCACGTGGGCGGCTGTTTCTTCAGCAGCGAGACATCCCCTGCATAGAGGGCTGTCCGTTGCATTCATGATGAATAGTTGATGGTTAAGTGCCATGTGGCCGGTAATTGTACCAACAACTATTTTGATGTCCAGACGGTTCAGACTGAGCAATCGACACGCTAGGCGCGGTGATACTTCCGTGAGTACCATCTTGGACTGTCTACAGCCAGTTTGGTTTGCCCAAAGGGCATTGTGGGATGCACGTGTCCGTTGCCTTACCCATGAGCGCAGCTGTCCAAATGGTAGCGGCAATAAGATGGTGGGGCCAGCTACCTTTGCATTGGACCCCTGTCTCGCCAGCTCATCGGCGGCATCGTTTCCATGCGATTCACTGTGTCCCTTTATCCATTGGAGGATTACCCCGTTGAGCGAGGCTACTCTCTCCAGGGCTTGGTGACATTCGTATATGAGACTAGAGTTAGTCGTATTACTTTCTAGTGCTTTTAGTACAGCCATGCTGTCCGACAGGATTCGGATATTGCAATCCTTAATACCTTTGGACAGGACGGCGGTGGCTGCGTGGGTAATCGCAACACATTCACATTGGAAAATGGAGCTGTGTTTACCCAGAGGTAGTGACATTTTGATGTTGAGGTCCAGTGAGTACACTCCGGCACCGGTGCCAGAACCCATTCTGGAACCGTCCGTATAAATGCGGACTTTCCGTATTCCGGACTGATCTCTTTCGGCCTCAAATAATTGTATTCGGTATTTCCTTTCGAAAATATGTTGTTTTGGAATCCTATCGCATGGAGCCGCAACTAGTGGTTCATAGCTCACTAGGCCGTTCCATAAATTATTGTGTGGACCCTCCTGGTTGCACCACAGGCTCGAGTGTTTCAGCCTGATAGCTGCCATAGCCGCTTCCTGCTGTATGAACAGGTCAAGCGGTGCCAGATCAAGCATGCAGAGCACGCTATTCTCTGAAATCGCTATAACTTATTTTTAACGGTGGTAAGTTCTGTTCTCTGCCACCAGATTACCGCACCGTAGGTGATTAGAGGCCTGACAATGGTTTTGTAAAGCCATAAAGTGATTCTAGGTGATATACCCCAGCTTTTGCCGAGGAGCCGTTTGCATTGGTAGAGAATTATGCTGGCTTTGTTGATTTTTAAAACCGTGTACTGTATACTAAAAACTATAAATACAGATTGTACAAGACTATACACCCCACATTATTTCATCTATGATTACACTTATATCTAGCGCTACCTTTTGTAAAGCTAAAAATTGGCTAAAATTAGGTTCAATAGTTTTATAGTTTCAACCAAGCAAATATAAGAAAATTTTATTATAATACTAGCAAAATAATTACCTAATATAAGGCAATTGGGACGTCTCTCAACATCCAATACTGACTGCATGAGCGTCGCACTCTGTAATGCAGTTTGAAAAGCTTCTGTACTGCGTTCATCTGATGCATTTATTTCAACTGGTCTGTAACCTGTAAAATATAGAACACAACTCAGCCTAGTTAAGATTAAAGATCTTTATATTTGGAGTTTACACCTTAAGAATCGATTTTCGTATAAGGCCCCTGACTGGTATGAAAAAAATATGAGGAAGTGAAATCTACTGAACGAATGACCGCGTTACGTTTCTCGTAACGCACCTACCGGAACGAAAAACTACCAAGAAAACGTCGTCGGCTATCGGAACACTATTGGGTTCCGATAGACGACGATGTTTTCTAATAACGCCATAGATCGCTCGATAGGTGGATATATGATACGGTATTAATCTTTCTCTTAGACTAGTAAGCCTTTTTGTGCCTATTTAGACGGTCGATCTAAAGGAGTAAACTCCAGTCGTGCGTCGGAGCTGACACACACATATTTTTTTTTTTCATTTAAAATCATACAGACATTTGCATGACAAATAACAACATTTACAAGACAGATTTAGTTACAGTCCAGTTTGTAGGTGGCAGACCTGGTTACTGATTTTGAGAATCGTATAACCAACGCGTTAGATAATTTAAAAGGAGAAAAAACAATAATAAAAAAAATTCGTAGTCAAACAATGTGATTTTGTGTGATGTATTGTTTAAGTTTACGTTTGAAAATAGTGATCGAGTCTGTGATCTTAATCGCTTAATGTATTGCTCAGTACAAAATTCTAAATCGTCTGAACCCATTTGGCTCACCAATAGGATCACAACACTGCTTGAACGGTATTATTTAGCTGTGATCTTCTGTTAAGGTCGAGGTACTACCACAGTCGGACTGCTCCTGATTTTGAGCAAGAAATTTCCTGCTGTGCCCCATATCAGAAAAAGGCAAAGCTAGTACTCAATAATTTAGTTACCTGCTAATCTAGCCAAAAGATGTGCTAATGTAGTTTTTCCAACGCCTGGAGGTCCACATAATAATGCCACTTTGTGATGTGGTCGGCCATCTTCATCTAATTCTTGCTCATTTTCTTTTTTACCTTTCCATTTGTTACTCAATTGAAACTGCCCCGTGCGTTTACTGAACGCATTTCTTTGGTGTGGTTCCTTGGTCTTTACATCTTTTTTGAAAACAATCTAGAAAAATTATTAATTAAAATTTTAAAAGAAATTATAATAACTAATAGATTATTCTCTGCATTAGTTTTAAGTTAGTAACTTTAAAAAATTATAATATAAAAAATAATTTTAACCACGATTTTTTTAGCATTTTTTAATTAATATTTATTCATTAATAAATAAATAAATAAACCTAACTTAACAAAATAACTAAATTCAGAGTACACAGGTGTTGTGTGTGCGATAAGATTGTGACTACGATAAACTTGTTACGATTTAAAGAGTTCTCAGTTTAAGTTAAATGTAATATAAAATAAGTAAATAATTTATAATAATAACTACATATTTACTTTTTCATAGAAAGGACTCACAATAACATTACCGTATTTGGTACAGCTACAACATTCTTTATTCATTATATATTATTCATTTTTTCATGCCCCCCCCCCCCTTACATTTTCAATAAATACAAAAAAACGCACATTATGTACTTAAAAGCCTTTTATTTTAATTGTAATAAACAATTTTTAAAATTTGAAATTAAAATAATAAATGTTTTATCAAAAAAATAATAATAATAAGAGTAGGTACTAATGAGACACTTGAGATTGCATGTTCAGAACCAGTTGGTTAATTCTAGGTTCTGTTTTTGTCAGAGCTCATGACCGATGATCAGGTCGCTATCGACATCAAGACGATTTCGCTGTTTAGTTTTAATTAATACTAGAGCAGAAAAGCCTGTCTCACAAGTAAGTTGAAGAAAGAGGAACTAGTAGGTACTCGTAAAGCAAGAGGCAATCTTGATCCAAAATTGCTCCAATGTCAAAAGATGGAAGTCATCTTTTATGGACGAATCAGCCTTCATTTCTAAAAATTCTACATTCGTCTCATTATCTATTTTTGAAGGTTTCACTTCTACCACGTGTGAATTGAACACATGGTTTTTTTTTGTGTTTTCTTGCCTGTTTACCACCTCAGTGGTATAAAAAAAAGAAATTAGAATAGCTTTCCGCCCCCCTTGACATCTCTCTACGCCCCCCTTGGGAGGCGTGCCCCCATGGTTGGGAACTCCTGCTTTATAGTGTTTCATAAGCTTTAGTCGATCATTACTGTAGGACCCTTTGGTCCCTCAGGAGGGGTTTAGAACAGACACTGGCTCACCGATACCACACTGGAGCGCAGGCGCACGTCTGCTCCGTACCGCGTTCGTCACTCAACTGCCCTCAGTCGGTAGCTGTCTACTTTTATACAATTTCTAAGGCTACCCTCTCCGGTGCGGTACATGAGACAGTGCATTGTATCTATTGTGTAGATACAAATACTACATCTACATACACTACAATTACCTTATCCCATAAATGCAGCCAATGCAACAAAGCTCGGTTTACTGGTTCTTCAGACAGCAAGTCGATGTATGATTTAGGTTTATATTTCTCAACCCACAAGTCATTCACTACGTTATCATTGGTCTCATTTTGCTCAGATATTTCTATTGATTCTGATTGTTGTTTCTTTGCTTCCATCTGAAATTTATTTTCGACATTTTAATAATAATACTCAGTACATCATTTTTGTGACAAAGCTATTTATATCTAATTTATTAAAAGAATTAAGTGTGTTTGTGGATTCTAAAAATAATGCAACAGATTGACAGACAGATTTACATACTACGGTTTCAGCTTTTACTGGCAAAATTTAATATATATTTAATATTTTTACATTAATACAGTTCCTGGGGGGAATTGGGGGTAGGATCGGCAACACACTTGCGATGCTTTTGGTGTTGCAGACGTATATAAGCTATGGTAATCACTTACCATCGAGTAAGTCGTACGCTTGTTTGCCGACAAGTTATATAAAAAAAGTAATAATATGAACAATCAAATCAAACACTGATTAGAGACCCATACAAGACTTTTGTATCGAAATTGGACAGCTTCAATTTATTATTTATTTATTTATTTAATTAGACCATTACGGCAACGCGCTTGCAATTATTTAAATATACTTTTTATAATAGGTTTTGTATAGCACCAAGATATTAATATCTGCCTCAAATAAACATAACATGGTGTAGAGAAAGCATTTCCTAAAATTACTATATCATACAATTTTCTGAGCCTCCTGCCAAACAGATGCATAATTTGTTTGTAACGATAGCTGATTTGTAAGTTTGTCTAATGAATCTTCCCATAGGTCTTCACACATCAATCTCACATATACACGATCACCGTTTGAATTTTTTAATGGTAAAAAAGGCCATCTGAAATTTTAAAAACTTCATGTTTAATAAATATAGATAAGTAAGAATTTAGTTCTTAGAGTAGTATGGTTATCTCTAATAATGAGTATTTAACTGATTACTACTATGGAAAAAAATTAAAATGCATCCTATTTTATCGAAATTTCTGAACTACTGTTAATAAACACTTACTATAAAACTGAAATTAGTCAAAACAGAAATTATCATAATGATATTATATTAAATTATTGCTGTGGGTAATTTACACATTAATTCTGGAACAAACCAAAGTTAACAAATTGAAAAATGTAAGCAGTATGAAACCCGCATTTCGTAAACACTTATATAAGTGTATTATACAATAAATATAATAAGGGAAATTAAAATAACATTTATACTGTGACGTAAAGCATGTTCTATCTAAAATGCTAAAGGTATAAAATCTCTACCAATGATCAGACTTATTATCTAAGGCTTATCTAAATCTTACATGAAGGTACATACTTTGGTACACTAGTTGTTATATTCTCCTTAACATCATAATTAGGTCCTCTATCAACAATGCCTCGAGTCGAGGGCTCAGTCAATAATTGTCTCTGTCTCCTCCCTTCTATTATTTTATCTATTAGTTCCATATCACATTCCTCTTCAGTCTTTTGTTTCTTACTCGGCAATTCCATATTGTCAAAGTCAATATCATTAATATCACCGAATAAATCATCCACAGTTCGTTTGTTGGACCCATTACTTGATGAAAGGACTTCATCTAAGGGTTGTAGACTTGGAGTTAAGCTAAATAAAGCGTCTGTACTATTCAGAGTATTAGTATCTGTATTACTACTTGCAGTATTAGCATTCGATCTTTCACTAGAAACTGTTTTTTTAGCTACCGGACTGGAAAAATCTAGACTTCTCTTTGCTGTTTGTAATTTCTTTCTAACAGGATTCGACTCTGAAAATGATAGTTTTATTTTAACTGCACATTATTTTTTTGCACACAAGTATATGCTTTTTTTAGTTTACCTGTATTATCTTCTATATCTCGTAGTAATTCAAGGTCATCTGCATACATAAGCTCATATTCTTCATCAGGATCAGGATAATCACCCATTTTAAATATAGAAAATTAAGATTTAGAACTGACACAACTTTTAGTTTAACGTTTTTTTATTGCTTTTAAGCTTATATTTTTAGTTAATAAATGTTAAAACTATTCGACTATTTCAATAAAGATAATCTAGCATATAATTATTCAACAATAAAGAAAAATAACAACATAATTGAAAGAAAATAGAAAAACCGCCAAAACTGTAATCACAGCTGTTGTGTTATCAACTTATCAATTTCATGTTATTCTGTCACTCATTTTTTATTTTGACATTGACACATTGACAGTCTGTTAAGAAATATGTTCAGCATGGTATTCCACTATGTTTGAAAAAGTACTTCAAAATGTTGATTTTCTAATAAAAAGCCACAAAAAAAATATATTTCGGCAAAATAAACACGTTTGCATGCCATAAAATTAAATTAAATTTTAAACCTTTTTTATTACCGCGAAAACGCTACAGCCATTTTAGTGACGTAATATGGGCAATAACAAAAGTGTATGACGTATGTAAGAGAGTAACATAACCTACAATTACTATGACAGCCATCAACAAATTAGTAATGAATGCATGTTATTTCAGTTGGAACAAGATATAAAGAGTTATTATACGAAAGAACACAACTATTACTCCTTGAACTTAAAATTGATAGATATTAGTATGTACACTAGCTGTTGACAGCACTGACAGAACTTTGTTATTGCCCGTATGACGTCACACCATGGCGGCTCGTGTTTTAGGTCACGTGATATACAGATTAAAATATACGACTTTTAATTTCAATATAATAAATCAATAATGTGCTTTTATGATTCTAAATCAGAATATTTAGGTGTATTTCTATATAAATTTTAATTTTTATCAAAATTTATAATTTATTTTTCACTACGGAAAGTACCCTATTACGCAAGGGAGCTAAGGCCAAAGAAGAAGAAGAAGAAGACTATATCTAGGTATATAATAAAAATGAATGTTGTAACCGCATAAATGCTGAATGGCTCGACCAATTCGAGCTAATTTTTTTTTTGTATTGTCCTTTAATCCCACAGAAAATTTTTATACAAAAAAGAAAACACATAATAGAACGAAGTCTGTCCGGGCAGCTAGTTAATATATGTTACATAAAGTTAATATCTTTTTACAAGTGGGCTTTGGAAGCAAGGGAGGCTATGATGCAGCACGCAGCAGTACATGTGGCTCGCACTTTTTTAAAAGTGATGCGAAGTTCTGCTGAAAGTTGACGTAAAGAATGCTCAGAGCAACCTTACTTAACGAAGTCTCATCTCATCTTTCTGAAATTTACCCTTATGTTTGGCAATGTTACAATTCACCTTCTAAACTACTTTTTGACGAAAATACTATTCTTTCTAATGTCTGCGCTCAGCAATGAGACCCACTAGGTCCGGCTCTTTTAGTCTAGGTATCCACAAATGCATTTCTTTAAAATCAAAATTGAACTTAAGGTACCTAGATGATGGAACCATAGGAGGTAAAGTGGACGATATCGTTGAAGACTTAATCAAAATTAAAAAAAAAAGTTAGATAAAATTGGTCTCAAATTAAATTTTTCGAAATGTGAATTTTTTTTTCACAGATATTCTATCACTTTCCATAATTAATTTGGCATCGGAATTTTTTAATAAAATTGCTCCTATTCTAAAAATACTTCAAAGAAGTACACTTTGTCTCCTAGGTGCACCACTTTTTGAAGACGGCAAACTTGACGCCAATTTTGGATAATAAAATTAAAATATTCCTTGAAAACACTAACAAATTGGGTACTCTAAATTCTCATATTACCTATACTATATTAAAATATTGTCTATTTGTCTCGAAATTAATGTGTAAATGTGTATTTTGCGCGCAAGCCCAATTTAGAAATTCCCTGGACTGAACGAAAAACTTGATGCCACTTTAAAAACGGCTGGACCGATTTTGAAGGGACTTTCACTGGCAGATAGCTGATGTAATAAGGAGTAATTTAGGCTATATTTTAGAATTTTAATTTTATTTTATAACTCAGCGAATTGAACAATAACTATTTTGTTAAATTCAACGCAGACGAAGTCGCGGGCACAGCTAGCTACAACTTTAACCTTGTTGATACTTTAATAGCTCGCAGTTATCAAGTTTTCTATTTTTTCCTTCTTCTAAATTTTTTTAAGAACTGTAGAGTTAGAAGGCCATATAGGGCTACCATTAAATAAGTCTAAAATATGATCTTCTGTAAGGTTGAGGTACTTCCCCACACGGTCTGCTCCAGATCCTGCTGTGTGTGTTAAATACATAAATCTTGAACAGGGTTCACAACCGCCTCAGTCATTGCTGCTGTGACCACTACGTTAACCCCTCGACATAACGTGCACGTGTAACACGTGTCATTTAGGGTACGAGTAACATGTGCAATGTACCTATAGTCCTATACCATTTATAACGATATAGCCATATAGGTATTCATTATAGAAACGTTTGAAGTTCACAGATTATTGTAAGGTCGTAATCATCGCCTGTCTATATCAGGTATCTAATTGATTTCCTTTATTATTTCTGCCAGGTTATTGATTTATTTTTTTAACCGACTTCAAAAAAGGGGGAGGTTCTCAATTAGACTGTATATTTTACGTATGGGCGCGTTCCCACTATGTCGTGACGACAGATAATCGTGTAGTTTTAAGTGCCGTGGCTATATGTTTAAATGGAGGTGTTCACATATAGAACGACACGACTAACTGTCGCCTACGAGCCCTAGGAACAAGTTCCTGGGGGGGGGGGATTGGGGATAGGGTCGGAAACGCGCTTGCGATGCTTCTGGTGTTGCAGGTGTCTATATAATAGGCTACGGTCTTACCATCAGGTGAGCCTTACGCTGGTTTGCCAACCTAGTTACATAAAAAAAAAACAACCCACAACCCCCGGAGCAGAAAGCAGGGTCACTACAAACTGCGCCAACGGGCTAGTCTAATCTTTGATAACTGTATTCACTCGACTATTTTTTTTTGTCAATACATAGGTTTATAGGTATACTAGCTGTGCCCCGCGGTTTCACACGCGTTAATTTGAAAAAAAATAGCCTATAGCCTTCCTTGATAAATGGGCTATCTAACACAGAAATAATTTTTCAAATCAGACCAGTAGTTTCTGAGATTAGAGAGACATTATTTAGATATTTTGCGTTTCCTTGTAAATAAAATAATAGTATGGTAAATTACTAGTTAGTACTGTGTAATACCAATATAATGTAGTATAAGATACGTTACAGCAGAAAATATCTTACTCAAAATCTACCTTAACGTAACAACCATACCTATTACCATACCCATCGCTGTGGCCCTTGCGCTATCGCGTTTTAAAAATAATACCTATTGTTAATTATAATGAAACAACTTTTTCGGATTTTATCGCCGTTTAGTAAGTTTTTTAGGCCTCCCCAAGTCTATAAGTCTATAAGTCTCTCCCTATGTCCAGCAGTGGACTGCAACATGCTGATATGTATGTATGTATGTATTAAGTTTTTTAGATACCCGACGTTTTGGGTACTTTACAGCAACCATGGTCACGGGAGGACAAGGAAAAAAAAACAAAAAACCTAACCCATCGCGATAAAATCCGAAAAAGTTGTTTCGTTATAATGAGTGAAATTCGCGTAACATTAGAAAATAATATTGTTCTCAAGTAGGTAATCTTGTGTTCTGTGATGAATAAGATAGCCAGATCACTTGAAAATTTGTTAATAACGTGGGAAGGGTTAAAGATGCACCTTGATGCTCTTGGTGTTCAGCGTTCATACGTTACTTTAACCGTTTAACATCATAATAAATTTCAGCTTGATACCTCCACGCGTTTCTGAGAAAAAAGGTCTTGACAGACAGACGGACAACAAAGTGATCCTATAAGGGTTCCGTTTTTACCCGACTGCCAAGGAAGGGTTATGTTTTTCGCGCGTATCTTGTATGTATGTATGTAATATTCTTAACTACCTCGTATCTCTAGGACCGCTGAACGGATTTACATAATTGAGATATCGTTAGATTCGTCTTAGCAGCCCAAGTGTTCTTAGATAGGTGACATTAAAAAAAAACAAATATGGCGGCTGTGCGATGCCATTGTAGTTAATGAAGAAATAAATTTTTTTTTAGAATACTATAATATGGGTATCATATTAAAGGGCTTAATACAAGGATTTCAAAAATGTATATCATGATTATGATTACCGTAATAATAAAGAAATACAATAAGAAAGATTAAAAAATGTTGACTTTGCTCTTTCCCATGCTTAGGCATGCAAGCAAGATGCGAGCCGAGCTTCTTCCTCGCCTCCTAGGCAACGTCCGACGGTCAATTTTGGGGTGTAGCCTTTCCCATAAAAAAAAGAATTATCAACTTCGGACTACTCTGTAAAAAGTTATGCTCGGTCAAACTTAAAAATGATATACCTATATACGTGGCAATTTTAGAACGGCCTCATTTTTTTCGTCGTTAAAAAATTACTTAATCAACCACATGATGTAAACTATTTTAATGAATTGAACCGATTACGTAATTTGTCTAACTAAAAAGACATAAATAAAATAATAATTAAAAGAAAACAAAAAACCCGCCTGCATAAAAAACACATGATAAAGCCGACTGCCAAGGAAGGGTTATGTTTTTCGCGCGTATCTTGTATGTATGTATGTAATATTCTTAACTACCTCGTATCTCTAGGACCGCTGAACGGATTTACATAATTGAGATATCGTTAGATTCGTCTTAGCAGCCCAAGTGTTCTTAGATAGGTGACATTAAAAAAAAACAAACATGGCGGCTGTGCGATGCCATTGTAGTTAATGAAGAAATAAATTTTTTTTTAGAATACTATAATATGGGTATCATATTAAAGGGCTTAATACAAGGATTTCAAAAATGTATATCATGATTATGATTACCGTAATAATAAAGAAATACAATAAGAAAGATTAAAAAATGTTGACTTTGCTCTTTCCCATGCTTAGGCATGCAAGCAAGATGCGAGCCGAGCTTCTTCCTCGCCTCCTAGGCAACGTCCGACGGTCAATTTTGGGGTGTAGCCTTTCCCATAAAAAAAAGAATTATCAACTTCGGACTACTCTGTAAAAAGTTATGCTCGGTCAAACTTAAAAATGATATACCTATATACGTGGCAATTTTAGAACGGCCTCATTTTTTTCGTCGTTAAAAAATTACTTAATCAACCACATGATGTAAACTATTTTAATGAATTGAACCGATTACGTAATTTGTCTAACTAAAAAGACATAAATAAAATAATAATTAAAAGAAAACAAAAAACCCGCCTGCATAAAAAACACATGATAAAGAGAGAATGATTTGACTTATCCTTCAATTTCATGTCTTCGACTGCATATTAACTACTAACTAGCTTAGTGTAATTATTGAATTTTTATCTTGTTCCAGACTTTTCAGTTCATTTTATATCATGTGTTTTTTATGCAGGCGGGTTTTTTGTTTTCTTTTAATTATTATTTTATTTCCTTTTGAGGTACGGAACCGTAAAAAATTATGCATTATCAGTTTCTTCATTGATTGAAGTTGATATTTTATTATTATTAAAATCTTGCTGCATTCGTTAACTTCAATGTAACTAAAATTATAGCTAATATTATAAAATCTTGAACAACGCGTTAATAATATGTTACTTTATTCGGTCATAATAAGAAAAATAAAACACCATAGTTGTATATACGAAATTTTTTTTAATAATAAGGTATATTTACAGTAGGTTAATTAACAAACGTGACGTGTTACATGAATAATTAGAAGAGGTACCTGAACTGTATTACCTTCAAAATCTGCACATCCACACATCCAAATATCGAATTATATTTAAGGGAAATCATTGGGACATCAATGAACATTGGGACTTTCACTTTATTTTTTTAATATCGTTTTTAATTATAATTGGAATGTACATCGCTATCTTACTTATTCTGTAATTGAATTTAAATTTTAAATACACTGTTCTAACAAAATAATACATAATAACGAATTTTTTTTTTGTTTTTTAAAATAATTACGTAACACTGGCCAAATTGCATTTTTAACTATAATCAAGGCGGAAAACAAAACTGCCACAGTTAATTTACTGTAACAAACATTAAAAATATAAAACCATTTAAGTAGGTATTCATTAAAAGACGGCATCAAATTTTTTTTTTAATCTACAGGATTTAACGCAATAAATAACAAATCAAATGATTACCCTAATCTATACCATTGTTAATCCGGCGTAGATTAGAATAACAAAAATTGCAAATAATAAAGAAAAACTTCACTTAAATAACATTAACAAAAGCATTTAAATTTAATAAACATCACAGACATCTACATTACTCAATTAATTACGAGTTTGGATTTTTTTTTTGAGATTCTTTTTTTTAAATTAATAAATACTTTTCTATCCTTATGACATTCACTTGACTAAACATTTTTCTTACATTAAGACACTCGGTTTTAATAAATTAGTCTGTATGTTATTTTTTATTATAGGGCTAGGCGTTATATCAATTTTTTAAGACAATAACCTTTTTAACGCGACCATAATGCGACTTTAATTAATAATTTAATCGTAGGTAAATATAATTTCATTATTTTGCTCTCTAATACAATTTCATATAGGTAATAAGCTGATTGATATAAAAAAGGGAAAGGGAAGGAGGTAAAGTTTTTACTTTGTTTGTTTGTAGGGGGAAATCTTTGAAAATACTTATCCGATCATGAAAATTCTTTCACTAACAGAAAGGTACACTATTCAGGAGTAACATAGGCTATATTTTATTGTTATTGACAAAAAAAATCAGTGAAAAATATTAGTATATGTAAATCAAGTCGGAGAAATGCGAGCAAGATGAAAATTTTACTATAGTTATATTTGCATCACAAAAATAATTAACGCCCCACGAAGTGGGTACAGAGCCCGTAAACGACAAGTGGCATAAACGCTAAACGAATAGAATAGAATTCTCAGTATGTAATATTCGTTGGCTCAAATTATATGTCGAAAGCTAGTGTCATTCCCATACATTGAGAATTCTATTCTAGACTATTCTATTCGTTTAACGTTTATGCCACTTGTCTACGGGCTCAGGTCGGGTAGTCGAACATAAGAATATTGGATACAGAACAGTTCCGTTTACTTAAACATGCTAAACATCATTTATTACAGTTTTCGTACTTCATTTATTATCATTTTTTGAGAAAAAAGAAATGTTTCACCATTTTACATTAAGAATAAAAATACGATTGCAATAAAACTGCAATCTTTATTTAATTTACAGTTTTTTTTTTATTTTATTTATAAAATTAAGCCTGTGTGTTGTTGCCACATCTCTATCTCATCTCTCTCTTGTATGAAACTAATAATAACGTCCCATTTGGGTACACACAATTACAAAATGGCTATGATATAAATGTAGTGTGATCTTTAACAGCCTATGTCTGCTATGAATAAGACAATTTTTTGTGATGACAGAATTATTAAAATTTGATAAAAAGTAGTTTTATGACAATTCACACTCTTTTGAAACAACTACAAATTGTCTCTATAGAATGCATATTATATTTTTGCATATATACGCCTTGTCCTATAAATTACTATTACTTTATAATTATTATTATAGTTCTTAAAAAACAAATTACTTAAATATGTACGAATAGTGCAAGAAATTCAAGACAATATTTTAAAAGTATACATTTTGATCATACACAGTAGGTATCTATAACATCAAATGTAAGATTATATTACTCATAATTATCTTATTTCAAGTATTTAGTAAGTATGAAGTTCCATTAGACCGAGTGTCACTTCAGGCGTATTTAATACCTGCCATTTGTCTAAACTAGTCTATCATTTAGGACTTAATATATTTAATCGTAATCACTGTACAAAACGCTTAATCATCCGCAAAATTTTACCTATTTTTTAATATAATATTTTCATTGCCTCAATAGGTCATTTGAGCCGGTCATACGTACACATTGTAGAAGGGTTTACCGGTAGTTTACCACGGTGCTACCGCATTATTGCATCATCCCGCCTGCCAGCATTTCGCTAATATCAACTAACTATATGGCAATATGACGATTCACTACAATACGAAACTCTTAACTTACTATCTAACCGCTGCACTATTGGACTAGAATGCCGCTATGAGTGAGCAGCTTGGAAAATAAGATTATCAGACAATTACCTACCATAATACAGACATAGAAAGTACAGCATTGACTATTCAGTGTGGAAAACTCACTAGTGAATGCTTAATTAATTAATAATCGTATTAATTGTTTCTAAACGTACGACGAGAGGTAGCCATTTTGTGTTCTCAGTCCGTTACGTTTAAATGTCAAAGTATTGATTGTTTTCTTTTTGTTCATCGTTCGGTATGAAGCTGTGCATTAATTTACAGCTAAACTGAAATAAGTTTTCCTCACGTAGTACGTTTTTTAAACGTGAACGTAAACAAAACGTATTTCTTATCAGTTATAAAGATACCTACTTCTATTTGGGATATACGCTTTGGTAATATTTTCACGACTTGTCTATTTTGAATGCTTCGAGTAGTATCGTTTTCTCTGCTTTTATCACATTTTAAAATCTTTGGAATATTACATTTTTGTCTATAGTCTTATTTGTTGTCATAACCGCCATTTTGTTTTGAGCTACTTTCAATGAAACGCTTCGATCAATCATATAAATACCTGTTAAAATATTTTTGGAATGTTAATATATTTGGGTGTAAAATTCTTCGACTAATCAATTTTATCAGAACAAAGTGTCCGAATTTTCCAGAAATCAAGGTGTAAAGTTTTGAAAAGGAATGTATAGAAATTTCATGTTCTCCTCCTTCCTCAAACGTTCTTGCATACATCGATCACACAAGATTATATCTTTATTTTAATTCTTTTCTAAATTATCTATACGTTTGATTAGTCGTCCACTTTACGATCGACGATTGACCAAGAGCTTCAGTAGTCAAAAGCCGGCATCAAACACGACTCGGGCGGTCAGTCAGTGCTAGCCTGAGCACAGCGACCTCTGTGTGTCAGGCAGCCGTCAAGGCGTGCGGGGGCGCCGGGGCGGGGTGCGGGGGCGCGGGTGGTGGACAATCTGCAGCACCACACGCCTTCAGCTCTGTGAACACCTCAGTGAAGAAACCAGGCTCGGAGTTGATTCTTAACATGTTAAAGGACAGTCTGTCAACGATGAGAAGGCAACGATCCCAGAATTTGTCTTTCGAGTCCTCGACTAGGAAAGGCTTGAGGGGGTAAGAGATCTCGTTGCCCATGTAGGAGTAGGAGAGGTAGAGGCAGGTGAGGACCACCGCCTGCAGCTCTTGTGGACGGGCTATCCGCTCCCCATCGACTAACTCGCGGACCAGCATGTACACGAAGACAACGTTTGCTGGGTTGATGAACGCCACGTCCTGTAATGAAATATTTGTTTTATTAATAAAGTAAAATATCATTTTAACTGAGGTAGGGCACAGCAGGAAATTTCCTGCTCAAAATATGGAGCAGCCCGACTGGGGTAGTACCTCGACCTTACAGAAGACCACAGCTAAATAATACTGTTTTCAAGCAGTATTGTGTTCCTGTTGGTGAGTAAGGTGACCAGAGCTCCTGGGGGGGATTGGGGATAGGGTCGGCAACGCGCTTGCGATGCTTCTGGTGTTGCAGGCGTCTATAGGCTACGGTCTTACCATCAGGTGAGCCGTACGCTTGTTTGCCAACCTAGTAACATAAAAAAAAAAAAAAAAAATTTTATGACTGAAAATTTGTTATTTTTTGTCTTCCAGAATCGAAATATCCATATTTTCGAATACAAACAAAGAATCACATCAAATAAATTATACACGAAATAAAAATCTTCTCAAATATTACTTTCCTATTCCTTATTGAATAAAAAACTAAGCAATCAATTCATTCGTTCATTTGGATTAGGTAATGTATTACCAATAGTGCCAAAGACGCACGGGTGATTTTGCCAAATTCACGTAGAAAAGAATCAATAAAAAAAAAACTTGTAAATGTAAGGTAATAACCTGGGGTTTATTTAAAAAACAATTCATTTATTGATTTCAGTATTGTAAATTATCACATTATTAATAATAAATTCTGCTCGCACACTTTAAAGAAGTAAAGTAAATCAGAATTCTTATTTATTTTATAACATTCAACTGTCGGCTTCAATATAATTTCAAGACAAGTACTTTTCCCCTTGAAGTGAACTTTATCTCTATATTGATCGCCTAGAATCCACTAGATAATTGTATTAGATGGATACACGTGAAACTAGACATACCTACACATAATTATGTATAACGTCTGGTCTCACTAACCTAGTAATCTAAATATGTTTAGAGCCAGATATGTGAATTCAGTATTCTAAAATTCACTAATTTTTAATGGAGTTTACTACTTAATGGGGGCTTTACACGCTACGATAAATTGTAATAATTTATTGAACGATTTATCGCTCCAACAAATCGAAAGAGTAGAGCACTGTTCAGTCCAACTCCTATAAATCGCTATAATGTTCCGTTTATACGCAACGATAAATTGTAACAATCTGGATCGTTACGATAAATTGTTACAATTTATCGTAGCGTGTAAAGCCCGCTTAAGAATTAAAAGAAGGTTGAAAAAAGCGTGTATGTAGTTATGTGCGCACGTAAGAAGTTATACTTCATTGGCTAGCTAACTTCACGTTGCTATCTTCTTCTTCGTTGACTAGCTAACTTCAGGGTGTCTGTGTTTTTTTGTGACGGTGTGCGCGCGCATCGTAAAAATTTACTCTCATAATTTTTCCCTAACCCGCCAAAAGAAGTATAACTTCAAAAATATTACCAGTTAAATCGTGAAACAGTAACGCTGAGACACCTGCCCTAAGATTAACGATTTACCGCGAAATGTCTCTTGCAAAATAGAGATAAGTAAAGTTTAAGGGTGGATTTAGACCAAACGAACAAAGAGCTAGAGCTAGAAGAACAAGAGCATTCTTTCTTGATATTTATGTGTAAACGA
This sequence comes from Melitaea athalia, assembly GCA_905220545.2. Lineage (NCBI taxonomy): Eukaryota > Metazoa > Arthropoda > Insecta > Lepidoptera > Nymphalidae > Melitaea > Melitaea athalia. The sequence continues at coordinate 4,458,581 of HG992193.1, forward strand.
AAACTCGTATTCTGGTCGATCATCAGACGAGCGAATGCTCATTCTATCCCCACTATATCAAATTATTATTAAATTATTTTAGTGTAAACAGGCGTAGAGCATTCTTTCGTTGTTATTTATATGAATACGAGTGTTCGAAGATCAAGAAAGAATGCTCTTGTTCTAGTTCTAGCTCTTTGTTCGTTTGGTCTAAATCCACCCTGACTGCCATCTTTCTTAAAGAGTAAATTCTAAGCGCGTGTCGGACCTGACACTCACACCTTTTTTAACACTCTTTTCACTTCGACATTTGGAAACACATACCACACAAACAAACGCCGTATCCACAAACATTCAGTCTATAAGTAATGGGCGTATTTAGCCTAGTCTCAGGATATTTTCCACTGAATCGATGTTATGGAATATGCGGCTTACATTAAGGTCAGCCGAAAATCAATCGATAATTTATTAATCGATTATTTTCCAGATTGTCACATTGTTAATACGTATGTACGCTGCTTTTGCCTTTATCCCTTAATTTATGGCAGTAAATTAAAATAGCCCAGGGCGCTACGCCACTGCTACAAGTGTATCAAACATTGTGTCAATGACGTAGCTAGAATCATTTATTGAGATAATTAATAAAAATAAGTATACTATAATACCTACTACGTATTGTAAAACAAACTTTTTTACATACATGTATGATAACTATTCTGCCTGCTGGATATCTAACATGCATTATTATAGTTTAGCTAATCGTGATATTATCTATCATATTATATTAATTATGATATATATAATATCTATCAACAACCTTAGTCCTCAAAGAGTGTCGAGAATAACATAAGAGTAAGTAATATAGGTACACTCATATACAATACGTATTACGAATGTATTTAATACATACACAAATGTACATACATTTATAAAATTTGCTCCTTTTAAAGCTATTTAGGAAAATAAACAATAAATACATCTGTTTAATGTTTTATGTTACATAAATAATTAAATAATAAATAAATAAATAATTTAATAGGTACACAAAAATAATTTGTTTCCGGTTTACCCATTTTGGCGGACAGAAAAACAATTAAAAAGTGGCGGGAAACTATTTTTTACTCTTTAATTTCATTTTTAAAATGTCAAACCAGCCAGTTACAAACAATATAACTAAAAAGATTTTATTGCAACTTTTTACAAAAAAATGGAAAGACTTTTTTCCCGACCTTTTATAATGAAAGTATTTGATACACGATATCGCAAAAAGACACATGTATATGTGCTTATGTGCACATGTAATTCGTAAAGTGTATGTAGGTATAGGTACTACCTAATATTTAGCTATTTTAAACTTCGACGGTGCCGTAGAATAACGTTACATGTGAATATAGTACGAAATCAATTTTATTTAATAATTTACTTAAGGAGTCGAAGATCTATCTATACATGCAAAAATAATAATTTTACGACCAATAGTTTCTGAGATTCTGAGGCGAACAACGTCCCATGTGTTTGTGTCTCCGTATTATAATGAACTAGATGCATATGTGACGGAGCTCGCGGCCGGGGGTAGCACGCGTTGGCCGTGCCAAAGTCACTTGTTATGTTGTTGAGTGGAAAACGAGCTTGTGCGCACGAGTTACCGCATTCGCCGATGATAAAGTTATTTTTCTTAAATATTATTCATAATTAGTACTAAAACATGTCCAAATATAATAACAGATCTAATAAAATCCTTGATTTGGTGAAAAACAACTAAAAATTCGAAAAAAGAATTTGATAGTGGAAAGATATCTGGTTATAACAAGGAAATTTCGAATTATCCCGGTAAGTTAATCTTATTCCTTATTAATATGTATAACAAAATTGCATTTTCACGATTGTTTTATATTCTATGGTGGTTTATTTTAATTTACATAACTAACGCCAAATTTCGCGTTTCATATTCATATGTGACGTTATTTAATGGAGATTAGTCTTTACATTGTTTCTTACAAAAATGCTCTTGCAAATTAAATCAAATTGTAAAAGACATCTTTGACTACTAATGGAAAACTTAATTTGTTGATATTAAAGTATGAGTTACAAGTAGTGATATGTCGTTTTACCACGGACATATTCTGACGTTTTTGAGTTATATGTGAAGATAGAACGTTCTTTTGCGGAATTCTTGATGACATATGTGAAGACAGAACACTCTTTTGTGGAAATCCTGATGTAATATGTGAAGATAGAACGTTCTTTTGCGGAAAACTGATGTAATATGTAACATTGGTACGTTTTTTCTTCCAGAAAAATACTGTAATTTGGTTTAAATTGCTTTTTTCTTAATTAAATTATCAATTTATTCGTATTCAAATAAAATTGTTTTCTTTTATTTTTGTAATTTTTATATTTTATATTATTTTTTCAGTTTCAAAGACACCTGTAAGCCCATCATCGTCACCATTACATCCGGGTTCAGAAAACATTGCTTTAGAGCTAAAAGTCGTATTAGTCAGTCAGTTCAGCCTATTGTAGTTCACTGCTGGACATACCCTCCCCAAGTTCGCGCCAGACATCCCGGTTTTCCGCAATCCTCCATGAAGACTACACCGGCAATCTTACGTAGATCGTCGGTCCAACGGGCCAGAGGACGTCCCACAATGCGTTTGCCAAGACGCGGTCTCCACTCCAGGATCCGTCTGCTCCAACAGCCATCGGTTCTGCGACACAGATAACCAGCCCACTGCCACTTAAACTTGCTAATTCTGTGCGCTATGTCGATTACTTTCGCTCGCGGATAGTCTCATTTCTAATCCTATCTTTGAAAGAAACCCCAAGCATAGCCCCTTCCATTGCACGTTGAGCGACTTTAAACTAGTGGACCAGTCCGTCAGTGTCCATGTCTCGGCTCCGTATGTCAACACAACCAGGACGCATTGCTCGAAGACTTTTGTCTTCAAGCATTGTGGAATCTTCGAAGGCAAGACTCGACGAAGCCTGCCAAACGCCGCCCAGCCCAACCAAACCATCCTATCAGCCTCCTTCTCGAGTTGTTTCAACCTGGTTGAATGGTGAGGCCAAGGTAGACATAATCCTGAACAACTTCGAAAAGGATACCGTCAACCGATACCCGTCTCGGTATCACTTGGTTGTTAAACATAACTTTCGTTTTATCTAAGTTCATACCGAGACCCACTCGTCGGGAGGACTCGTTTAGGCCGGCCAGCATTCGGCCTAGCTCATCCGACGTCTCCACAAAGATTACGAAATCGTCGGTAAAACGAAGGTGCGAGATGAATTCGCCGTTGACGTTGATGCCTCGTTCCTCTCAATCCAAGGTCATAAAGACATCTTCCAGCGCAGTGGTAAACAGTTTCGGTAATATTACATCTCCCTGTCTTACCCCACGCCGCGCCGGAGAAAAATGCACAGCCTGCTCCGGTGGGTGGAATTCGTCGAGTCTTCTGGCGAGACGATTCGTAACAACCCTTGAAAACAGCTTATAGACGTGGCTCAAAAGTGATATTGGTCTGTAATTCTTCAACAAAGACTTGTCACCTCTCTTAAAGAAGCACCACCACACTCCTGGACCACGCCTCCGGCGTGGTACCTCGGTGGATGACGGCGTTAAAAAGTTTATATTTCTATTCTGCTCAATCAGAGTAGTAATCTCTCTCGTATTTGAGCAGCGGAGGTCTCGGCGTACAAGTTTCCGTATCCTCTTAGACAAAGCCTTCTGTTCTGGCGAAGCTGCTTGGGCAGCGGGCAACTCGCACCTCCGCCGTATCAGATCCAAGGCTTCGGGAGAAAGTTTAGACTGCTTCGTTGACTACCTCGGCGGAAAGTGTTTGCGACCCCCGTCGACCACGACGACACCATGTACACACCATCTTCACCATGTTGTCGGTCATCTCGTCCACTTCTCCAGCGAATCGAATCGGTTTTGGAGCTCCAGTTGGAACTGCTCGGAGCCACATAGTATTTGGAGCAGCGTAGGTCAGAGAGTAGATTTCATCAAGCGCGTATTCAGAGTGCCCCGTAATAGCCGGTGGTCGCTGCTGGTGTTAACCGGTTCTAATTATAATAAATACAAAGAAATAACAAAATGTGATGTTGGAGACTGATAATTTTAGTATTTTATGTTTGTTTAAGAAACGTTGATTGATTTAAAGAAGTGAAGATATTTTTTATGTTTAATTATTATAAATTTAATACTTTTAAAATAAAGGACTGATTTTGTTTTGAAAATGTTTTATTTTTAATCGATTTTATACAAAAAAATAATAATTACTATTTATGACACGCTACTTATGAAAATGACTGCTCAAAATAATTCTGGAATGTGCATATAGGACGAAATAACTAGCTTAAGTTTCATAAAAAAACGTTCCATTTGCATCTGGATCCTTAGAGCCTCCGGTGAATAACGTCACATGTGTAAATGTGACAGCAACAAGTCCATTATAAAACGTTATATATAAACATCGACCCTACTATCTTTTTAAATAAAACTGTTTTAAAATAATTAATAATACTGATAGATAATCACAGGCTTAATGTAAATTTTCCCAAAGTATGAAAGCGCCAGGTTTTTCCGTTTCCGAAATATAACAATTGAAAACTTTGAATGGCTCTACTGTAAAACGACTATTTTGCAGATAGTACGTTATTCTACGGCACCGTCGACTTGTATTATTACTTAGTTTTCTTTCATGTTTTATAAGTATTGATTGACCTGAAAATAGCCTTGTTGAAGTTATAAGCATGTCATTTCTTTAATAACAGACTTGAAAGAACGCTTGTCAGAGTTACATGCTACCACGTTATTAAAACCTTAAAATGTTACCTATATCATTCGTAGATATTACGATATAAATTGTGTCATTTATCTTTTTGTATTTAGTATTAGATTAAGTTTGTATCTATTAAATGTTGAAATTTACTGATCCATTAAAAAAAATTACATTAAGGTACAGACAACAATAATTGCGTCGAGCGACTATTGAACCCGCAATCGTCAGGGATAGTGGAAATTTCTTTACCACTACCCAGAAGGCCAGAACGGTCGTCTAAAAAAAACCTCTTATCTCTCTCTTTCACATAGTTAACTCATATTTCCTATTATCTCAGCAACTACAAATTCATTTGTTTAATATATCATTCCCATTTAATAGCTATTTATAAATACTTTTCATAAAGCAATTATGATCAATTGATCACTAATCTATATACCTATATAAAAGAGATTTCCACGTATATATTGACTCATCACGATATCTCTGGAACAATAAGGCGTAGAGACTTGAAATTTGGTAGGAATATTCCTTTCGCCGAGTAGAGGTCAAAATTCCACCCACAAGAGGGGGTTGCGGGGGTTAATAACATATATGGCAAAACAACGTTTTCGGGGTCAGCTAGTCTATACTAATATATAAAGCTGAAGAGTTTGTTTGTTTGGTTGTTTGTTTGTTTGTTTGTTTGAACGCGGTAATCTCTGGAACTACTGGGCCGATTTGAAAAATTCTTTCAGTGTTAGATAGCCCATTTATCGAGAAAGGCTATAGGCTATGTGTCATCACGCCAAGACCAATAGGAGCGGAGTCCACGCCGACGAAGTCGCGCGCAGAAGCTAGTATTACATAAAGCTCAAACAAAAATTAAAATTCATTTAAAAAGTTATATAACTAAACAATACAGCAAAAAAGCAATCTTACGACACTATGTTTACTTCCGTGCGCTTTTTCACAGCATAATTCGAAGCCCCTAATAAGAATTTTACCAACTCAGGGTTAAGTCGTGTAAACAAGAAAAACGAGAGTTGTTTACTCGAATTATATTACTATCGTTAAACGGGATAATGGATATTTACTTTACACCATATTATATAATATTATATTACACTAGTTTTATCCCCTTGTTTGCAACATGTTGATTGTTATGTCTTCTGTTTTTCTAACTTTATCGCGATATTTTTAGTCTGTGACTTATTGATTATTTTACATTTTTAAATTAAAAAAGTGTAAAATTCGATCGAGCAGTTTTAGTTTTAACTAACAAACAAATTTTATAGCAACAAAAACAAACAAAAATCCAGGAAAACTCTTTATAAACAAAAGTTGTTACTTTCTTACAATAGGTATGAGTAAAAGACACGTCCTGACATATTTTTTTTGTAACTAAAATACAATTACATACATATTCATTTAATATTTTTAGAAATAGAATTGTAAAGAAAGCGTTAGTTTTATTTTCCTTTGAACGAGTACATGTTAATAAAACTAACAAGAGATTCGGATTTCAGCCGCTTTTTCTTCAGTTCCTTTTATTTCAAATCAAAGTAAATCTTATAATACAAAAAGCTATATGTTGCTGATTAAATAAATATTTTTTCTGACACTTGACTTCAACTGAGGTAGGGCACAGCAGGCAATTTCCTGCTCAAAATATGGAGCAGCCCGACTGGGATAGTACCTCGACCTTACAGAAGACTACACCTAAATAATAGTTTTAAAGCAGTATTGTGTTACTGTTGGTGAGTAAGGTGACCAGAGCTCCTGGGGGGGATTGGGGATAGGGTCGGCAACGCGCTTGCGATGCTTCAGGTATTGCAGGCGTCTATAAGCTACGGTAGTCATTTACCATCAGGTGAGCCGTACGCTTGTTTGTAGACTTAGTAACATAAAAAAAACTTCTTTTGTTTGTTATATCTTCTATATTTGTGCTGTACATTCTGAGATATACATATAAAAAAAAAACAGGGGAATGTAAGTAGCGCATAACTTCCGATCTGTGTCGGCAAAAAATTGGATAATTAATTTTTTGTGTGTTTGTTATTGTCAAGACAAGTTTTGTATAAAAGACAATTAAAAAATATATGGTAATAGGAAATTCATCTGATAACTAATGTTTTTATACATTTATCTAGCATCCATCTGTTATTTCTGGTTTATTTCCAGACTTCACGTTTTGTAGTATAATGAACACAAAATGAAATAAAACAGAGCAGTTTCTACCATTGCATCTTAAAATAATAATTTCCAACATTTTAGGGAATATTAAATAAATACGTGTATACAACGAACCAAATAATAATTTTTGTACTGGAAATATCAGAAAGTGCAAAATTATAAGCTTGAAAAAACATAATATATACATATAGGTACAGATTAATACACTTACGATTGCAAAGCTCTGTACTTTCTGTATTATAAAATATTTGAGTATCACAAAAATACTTTATTTTAAATATTATGTCTTATATGTCTATATTATTATTATTTTAAGAACTTGAATTCGTTTTTTCCGAGTTAGATAGGTTTTTTTTGTACTTTGAAAGCACAAAATATGATGAGTTTTTTTTTAACTAAAATGATTTTTGATATTTAGTACATAATATATTAAATAAGATTAAAAACCTATAAATTATCACGTTAAGACGCAGACAGGTAAAAACAGGGTGTTAAAGACGACTCACACATCACATTTTTACAAAAAAAAAAATTGCAATAATTTGGTGAAACCACGTAGATAATCTAATCTGTATTATCTATACTAATATATAAAGCTGAAGAGTTTGTTTGTTTGGTTGTTTGTTTGTTTGTTTGAACGCGGTAATCTCTGGAACTACTGGGCCGATTTGAAAAATTCTTTCAGTGTTAGATAGCCCATTTATCGAGGAAGGCTATAGGCTATGTATCGTCACGCTAAGACCTATAGGAGCGGTGTCCACGCCGACGAAGTCGCGCGCAGAAGCTAGTTAAATATATTTACAATCGCCCTTTTAAAAGCAAAAAATCGGTTTTAAATAATTATTGTCACCTATAAAAATCCGAATGAAAATGGAGAATAATAAAAAAAATCTTATAGTAGCTATAAATATCAAAGCGAGTAGACGCCAAAACCATCTAGAATTCTAGCCTAAGATATACACATACCTATAATATAGTATTTGAAAATCTGGCGTTACAGAGAAAGACATTTCTAGATTCTAAACTATTATTATAAGGCTATATATAGGGGATTACCCGGTGTATATATGTATATATTGTGTACCCTCGTTGGGTAATAAGAGAGCTTTCATCAGTAGAAAATCCTTACGAGATCGCACTCAGAAACCAGACTAGAAATCTTTTACATAAACTAAATAACGTTAGGTCAGTATTTTCTCCCAATATAAACACTGGTATTTACCAATTGGACTCTGATTATGTGTTGAATCTAAGTAGAAAAGTCCAACGTAAAAAATAATCACATTCTTCCGACGCAGTAGGTACTTATAGAGCTTAGTTGAAAAATAAAATACTTCAGCTTCAGTCATTGAAGTTTTAATGATTTATATTTGTATTTGACCGTGAACTTGATTTAAATTGTGATTCAATATAATCGAACGAATGTTAAGGAGAGGCCATACATGCAGGGTTTGGCTATACATGAAAGTACCTCCTACCTGCACTTGCTGATATTTGTGGTGAGGTTTTAGAGTAAGGTCGTTGTATGTTTGTTTAAACGCGCTAATCTCAAGATCGAATCGAAAAATTATTTTTGTGTGGGATAGTCCATTTACCGAGGAAGGCTATAATATAATATTTTAATACCTAGGTATATTCGTTCTTTCCTCAACGTGAGGCGAGTGAAACCTAGGGACAAAGCTAGTCAATTAATAAACATCAAAATGTAATCTCAGATCCCTTAAAAATCTTAATATTTTTCCTCATTTCTAAACATATCGATTGAACTGCGCAATTCCTTAATGGCTTCACTTTACACACAAACCGAGGATCACGCAATATACCGCCGTCTCGCTCTAAACAAACCCCTACACTCTCAGAAACCGTACGTATTGATTGGAGCCACCCCATCCATATTGAATGAACGTGGCCGACGTTTGAGGTGAAAAATTATACCATCAAGTAGAGTAGCGTCTTATACTTTGAAATATTTGAGCCATTACGTTCATTATTCAACGCGATTTTCTTGAACGTGTTTTGTAGGTTAGGAGTCTTTAGTAGGACAACGTAAAATGATGTTATAGATCCCTTAAGGAAAAAAAAGAATGCGAAGACGATGATAATCTTTATGTATCATAATCATAAAGAATTTTTGTGTGACTATGAATGAGCTCCTATTTTTTTTTATTTACAAGAAGTTCTTTAAATAAATATAATTATGTCAAAAGTAACTGTAAATTACATAGTTTTCGTAAGAAATTTTCTTTACTAAAAAAAAGTTGATAGTGTATTAAAATGTTATCGTAATTTTAAAGTATGAACTTTATAGTAATAGATACAACAACATTTTAATTTTATTGTGTAAAATATACTAAAACAATAATATGATAGAAACAAAATGTTGTTAATTGTTAAAAAAATAAGCCCACATTACTACTTCAATATAGGTAGGTACAATCAAAATTATTTTAATGACACATCGATCGTTAGCTACGAAGTTACGAAATATTTGTTGAAAGAATGTTTTTCCACGGAACGTAATAGTATATTTCAACTTCTATTTTTGTTTCAATTTAAATGTCAAGACGATTCGTCCACGTGATCCTTTACAATATTTTGATTATTTGATAATTTACATTAATAAATGACAAAGGTAAACGAAAATAAAATATTACATATAATAAAATGGTAGGAAAGTTAAAACTGTACATTGAATATTTTTTTTAAAGAATACTTGGGGTGTGATCTACAATCGATACCGAAGCCAAAAATATAGTTTTTAGAATTTTTGTCTGTTTGTCTGTATGTATGTCCGGGATAAACTCAAAAAGTACTTTTTGAGTTTATCCCGGACATACATACTATACTTTTATAGTTTATTTAGCACTGATTTACTTCAAATTTGGCACGAATATTATTAAGAAGTCGGGTCAGAACATAGGCTACATATTATCACCCTATCACCTACGGGGAACGACTCGAACGAGCAGTGAACGCACGCAGACGACGTCGCGGGCAGCAGCTAGTATCATATATATTAATACGCTAAGGTTAAGATGTTTGCCTCCCTTTTTAGAAAAAACCTCACAATTACTCCTCATAAATTATATTATATCATTTTATAGATAATTGCTTGCTCTACCCGGCATCAACAACTAGAATTTTATTATTGCTTTTGTTTATGTGAATTAATTAATTATTAAAATTATACAATATATTATGACGGCTTTAATTTTGAAACAATGTAAACATGATTGACGGGCGGTAAATTTTTGTTCAATTTCTAATCATCATACTCTATCGCCTATATGATGACGCCGTCTATAGCGAGTTCTTTACAGACCCCGACTACTCAAAGATTTCATATTACACTGAATTCTTTGACAAGAGACGATACCAAGCTATTCTTAATTTGTTTTTATTTTTGTGTTACCCACACATGAGGAAATTATAAACATTTTAAATCATATTAAAATTTTTCGATCCAGCGGGATTTGAACCCGAAATCGAGCGTGTAATTTTAACACGTTATGATCTCTTGTTCATAAAAAATGTAACATGGTGAAGTACTGGAGCAGAACAGTAATTAGATTATCAAGTAATTAATACCTATAGTTAATAATAAAATTCAACGTTTTAAAACTCATTGCTTTATAATTTTGCCACTTACAATTTCAAATGTTAAGCAACACAACCCAAAAGTCGCATTGTATGTATTTTAAAATTCCTGGCTACTCATCTCGCTGGCTTGTTATATCACTCCACTGCAGAGTATCTGCATCATTCATCCATTCAAAGACGTTCTGCATCTAATCCAATTAATTTGAAAATTGTGTATGTTGTAGAACAAGAAAAAAATTGAAATGCTTTTTCAACCTCAAATTTGGAATTTCTTTTCCATATTTGATTAATACTACGAAAATAAATTTTTTTGAATAAATCGTAAAATATAGTAAAAATACTGTTATATCTGTAACCGAAAGGATATTAGAAAGTAATAATTGTTAATCTTAAGTAGGTATATCAAATTTAACTAGCTCTTAGAAAATTATGTAAGTACCTATACGTTATGTATATATAATTCATAAAATACTTATACGGATATCTGTCCCATAAGCGTGTAATATTTTTTCTTATAGGTACATAACAAATAACTTTACACTTTAAGTATAAAAAATACATTCTTTTTTAGTAATACTAAAAAAAACCAAAAGATCATATTTTTAACAATAGTCTCATTATAAGTAACAAATGAAAAGTAATGAAACCTTTTTTTTCAACTAGCTATAAAATTCTTTATTACACACATTACGGGTTACGAACTTACGAACCCATGTAATTAAATAACGATCACAATGTCGTGACATAAAAAAACTTAACATGTCAGTGGGTAAAACAAGTAGGTTTTAGTCACGTAATGGGATACCAAAAAGTATTGGCATAAGAAATAAATTGTTAAAAATTCAGTCATTCATAAAACCGACATTAATTTACATCGACAAGTAATAAAACGTTGATAGTTATAAAAATAGTCAAATAAAAGCACTATTCGGGATAACTAAAAAATTACTCATCAGATCTTGCTCAAATTTAAATGGAGCAACACGGCAAGCACTAGATTACAATTTTAAAAAAAAAGAATTTTCAAAATCGATACACCATGTATCCCAGTTAAAATGAGGTACCTAATAAACAATCAAGTGGAGAATCTCCTCCTTTTTTGAAGTCAGTCAAAAATAGACACATAACTTCGCCAATGTCACGTAGAATGGATTATACGAAGGAGATTGACCAATAATGTCCTGGTTATAATATTTGTTAAATGTTATAAATTATAAAGAAATAATTGGTTCTACTACTTACTATATTTTGTCATGGGGGTCAATAGAGCTATCTACAGATAACAATGAGGGAAACGATATTGAAAGCCATTAAGCCAAATGAATGAATGACTGAGAATAATGACGCTTTGTTTTTTTAATCAAATAAAGTTGCATTACAATTCAATTAAAAATTACTAATAGTATAATTAAAACTAGTAAAATTTAGATAATTGCATAATGGGCATGACGACAGTCGACAGTATAAAAAATCGTCAATTTAATGATTTCAGGGGAACACTCATATTAAAAAATTCAAAATACTGGTTTAGTTTTATGTAAAATAATAAGATTATTGTGATTTTCAATAAAATAAAACATTAAAATACTGCAATCGGCCATTTTGATTGAAACACAAATTACAGCGCAGACGTCACAACATAACATAATACGTCAGGCGCGCTCCAAAGAGTAAAGTAAAAACTTAAAAAGTAAGGCCCAGATTATTTTGTGACGTCAGAGTCGACGCCATGACACCTGCAGCCGTTTTGCCGCTCTCATTGAAAACATATTAGAAAAATAGTTTTAATCTTCCTTAAACTTAAGTTTACTACCGAAATATAGGTATTTTCGTAAATAGTAAATGTGTAGCCACATTACGGAAGAGGTTTTGAAAATCTTTCGTCATGCCCATTCCCTATAATACAATATCTAATACATTTAAATAGTGAAGTTTTTGAAAGTAAATACAGATCGCTCTCTCATTGTGTATATTGTTCAATTTTTGTTTATACGATAGAGAGTCGGCTCGTCGAGTACAGTCATAAAATTAAACTTACTATTTAGATAGGGAATTCGTATTATTTCAAAATCTATTAAAAAGCATCTTCATATTGAAACTTACATGACCGCACCTATCAAGTTTGCTGCACACATACAACTAACTTGAAATGTCTACAAAGTCGTGGTTTCCTCCACGACTTTGTAGACATTTCAAGTACTTAATATTAAGTAGATATATTAAACTTACGAGATTAGCATAAGTATGAGATGGTACAATACAAAGCATATCTATACGTTCTATAATAGGTATTATAAAGATTTTTTTTGAATGTTTATAGTTGATAAACCCAAACTCGAACGATTTTAAAAATTCTTTCACCAAGACTATGCTACGTTATTACTGAGTTATAAGTTATTTGAACGAAATCAACGAATCCGAAGCCTTAAGCGGAAAGATAGTAAGTATAAAATAATATACTCCCGTTTATGCAGCTTACCCTATGTCAAGCTATTATGGCTTGTAAATACTAACGGTTACAGAGGAACCACATGTACAGGTATGCATACAGGTATATACCTACGCGCATTGACCCGTAGCGGAGCTACGGCGTACATGTAGAAGTACTTTTTTTAATGAAAAAAAAAGACTTGTCCGCCAAAAGAGGTTGACACGGTTTATTTTTATTATTTTTTTTATGACATAGAGACTTAAAATATTTTCGAATATCGTATTAAAATATAAATTTATTCGATAAACTGCGCAACAGCCAGGAAAATTAAGCTACTACATATCTTATTTTTTTCTATAGAGAATTAGCGGCCTACCTCCTTAGCACTAACAGTTGCATTTGATTTATTAGTATTATTTATTTAATATTATTTCTTTAAGCAATATGCGTAACTATTAGATTTGCTTTCACCTTTAACTAAATCCTACTTGGATCCGTTAAGTGTAACGCGTTTATTTAAAAAAAAATCTCAATTACAATGCACAATGTAAGCATCGTGCATAAGACTACCATTAGTCTAGAGTTACACCTTTAAGCTATAAACGACGATGACTACACTTTGTATTTTCATCTAATGCACTCTTAAACACATTGTCTACAGAACTTTCCTACAGTCGTATAACTTCATACTCATAAACATTTTATTGTTAATGTGGTTCAGAAGTTACTAATAGATGTTACTTTTTGGTGAGTACAAAGTTATACAGAGTAACTAATATTGAGGAATACGTTCGTCTCTCATAATTACTTACTATTTGGATATTTACAAAAAATCCTTGACTTAAAAATTATTTATTAAATAAGGCACATTAGGTGAGCTAACTAAAGTAAAACTTCCGAAAATTCCAGTGCACTTGTTTGAGATAAATATTATGAAATTGCTCAATGTGGGATCATGCACTTGTCCGAGAATATAAATTGAGATAAAAATATATATTATATTGTCTAGGTAATTTATATCGAATAATCTATACTAATATATAAAGCCCCATCCACACGCTTGACGAACAATGGCGAACAGCAAACAGCAAAAACGGACGTGTGGATGGGTGTTTGTCGTTGTTCGCCTGTTCGTGTTTGTGTTCGGCAGTGTTCGGCATCGGTGTCGGTTTTTCTTCACAGATCAAAGGATGTTTGTCAAACAGTTCGCGGTGTATCCACACGTTTGGCCAGCGATCAGTATGCGCGCGAAGCCGCGAACTTCACGGGTGGTGGACGTGTCGCAGCTTAGAGTACATACATTACTTGTCGCAGTTTTTGGCGCGTTATTTACAGCCTTTTAGGTACTCAAAATCATGTTTTAATATTGTTTGTGTGACGTCATGTAAAGGTTTTATTTCTTCATTTAAAAATATTTAAATGAATTACATTAAATTATTATTCGATAAATAATCGTAAAACAGTATGTTTATTTTACTAGTACAGTAGTAGTTAGGTACAGTAGTAGTACAGTATATTTATTTTAGTAGTATTGAGTACATTATAGATTTTATCCGTCCGCCATGCCGCCGCGTTATTCGTAAGCCGTGTTTGCCGATCCACAAAATACTAACACGTTCGTCAAGCGTGAGGACGACTGTTTGTGTTTGATGATTGTGGTCGATGTTTGGAACTTTGTTCGTGTTCGTGGCGAACACCAAGCGTATGGACGGGGCATAAAGCTGAAGAGTTTGTTTGTTTGTTTGTTTGTTTGTTTGTTTGTTTGTTTGTTTGTTTGAACGCGGTAATCTCTGGAACTACTGGGCCGATTTGAAAAATTCTTTCAGTGTTAGATAGCCCATTTATCGAGGAAGGCTATAGGCTATGTATCATCACGCTAAGACCAATAGGAGCGGAGTCCACGCCGACGAAACTCAAAACCTACGCATCAGATCGTAAATTTAAATGGGACCACACCAGCACTAGCTTTTCAATAAAAAAGAATTATCAAAATCGGCACACGAAGAAAAAGTTATGAGGTAGCATAAAAAAATACAATCGAATTATGAAGCTTTTCTTTTCTTTCGTCTCAGCTCTGCAGCATTCACAGTTAGAAAAGTTCGACAACTGACCTACGTTGCTACTGCGCGTTTAAATACATTTTAGCAATTTCCATAGCGATATAGGTAGGGGATCCCTAGTACATTTTTTTCACCTGATCAGTATCAAGCTAATTTTTTGGGAGTGGCTACAATTTGATGAGGCGAACAAAAAATTCCTCTTCGAAAACTCTCGATTGTGGTAGATAATAGAGTTAGCAGGAGATAGAGCAGCAGTGAGCGTAGGATCGGGATAACGTACCACGCAATTTGTAGGACATTATTACTATTAAATTGTATAGATATTAAGTAACTAAAAGCAAAAATAAAATCAGAAAAAAAAATTTTTTTTTGATGACCTTACGAGGTCATCAAGTTGATGACCTCCCCCCCCCTACTATCTCTGTTAGCTACCACAATCGAAAGTTTTTGTAGAGGAATTTTTTGTTCGCCTCTTCAAAATGTAGCCACTCCCAAAAAATTAGCTTGATACTGATCAGGTGAAAAAAATGTACTAGGGATCCCTACCTAATACGTCTTTAGGTCTGTTACACCGGTGTGAACCTGCGCGTGTCTAGTATTTCTATAAATATAATATACAACACAAATATTGCAATATCAATAAAATAATATAGTTGTGACTTGTAAATATGTATAATGTTTAATAAATATTAAAAAAAAATATTTTGAATCATTGATTTTATTTACCTATAACTAAAATGTGCGAATTGGTGCGAATAATATATATTTTGGACATTGACCAGACACAGAGCAATTGAAGGTTTTAAATTATTTATTTATAACTTCCTAGAATACCTGGCCAGGGTAAATATTTATTTCCATATTTATGTATTAAACTTGTGGCATTGTTCTGGAATTCATATGTTTGGGATTGACAAACTTTCATAGCGAGAGTTTCGACAAGCGGTAACACAATTTTAAATTAACAAACTTTTGACGACGCGAATATAAAAATAATTCAAAAATTTGATGACATATTGACGCAGTGACTGGCTTGATCTGGCTGGTTTGATCGCGGCTCTGGTAAATGATTGTTTATTTACACGTTACAAGCGTAAAAAAATTAGAAACTCTTATAACGCAAGTTCAAAAATCATTGCTGGATCTTTCGCGTATTCGCGTAATACGCTAGTAAATAATAATAAAAAACATATGTTATATGTAATAGTAAGAGTCACTTTAGTAGGCGACAACTAGAAATATGAAAGCGACGTTATTAGAAAATCCACCAGAGCATCTGTAACTAAGACACGTACCTACTGCTCTCCTATTAAATGACGAATTAAGGAGAAAGAAATATAAAAAAAAAAACAGTATAACGGACAAGACTGAGAAAAATTTATAAATTTTTAAAACTTACGTCGAATTTAAAATTCCATGTCCAATGTAATCAGAGGACCGTACCTGACTGAGAGACAAAAACACTTTTATGTCGAATATTATACTTTTTATGCCAATGAAAGATATCAAAAATTAGACATATATTAGGTTTGATCATATGTATTCGTAAGTATTTCCGATTAGCAGGTAATTTACCAATTAGCCTGAAAACTTTAATTGCTTGCACCAATATTTAATTCATAATGGAGGAAGGAATAATACATATAATATAAGTTGGAATTTCTAATGCAACTATTTTTTTATTATTATTATTATTATTGATATGGTTATATTTTTATTTTGTACGTGTGATACATACATATATGTATATGAAGAATAACGAGCAAACAGGCAATTCATAAAATTATTGTAATTAATCCTTGGAATCTTTTCAAACAAATACAAAAAGTAACGGTTATAAACTAACTATTCACGCTGACGAAGACTATTCACACGTACCTACAAAATTACATCTCGTCCGACTAGTTAAATAAAAGAGGTCACAGAAAGGTTCAAGTATCGAAAGACAATCTAGTTCTCTATAAAATTTACTGTTTTTGTATTTATTTGAAACGTGCTGTGTAGAAAGAAAAGTAAGAAAGTAACTTTTTTGTGTTAAAAGAGACGTAGGAATCCGTAGGATACAGAGAAAATTTACCCATATATTATCTACCTACTACTTTACCTATTTATATGTGCTAATAATATAAAACTGAAAAGTTTGTTTGTTTGAATGCGCTAATCTTTAAATAACTAGATACTGGTTTGAATTGAAAAAATAGTTTTGTCCCGAATAGTCCATTAATTAAGGCTCTATAATATTTTTTTTTAATGGTGAGACCCCGGGGCACAACTAGTATATCCTATTATAAAACAAAAAAATATATTTTGCACATAGATATACGTTAGTCTGTTCCTAAGCTTTCTGATATATACATTTATTTATTGATTCGATATAATTCATATATACAAATATAGGTACCTAGATGAAGAGCGGGAATCGAACAAACGACCCCGAAGCAGAAAACGTTACTTTTACTCAGTTGTTTACTATAGACGTTGCAAATAACCCTATTAATATGATAAATACGAAAGTTTGTGGGGATGTATATATTATGTAGGAATGTATATGTATATTTATTACTCTTTTACGCAAAAACTACTGAGAAGATTTTAATGAAACTTAGTACGTAGATAGCTGAAGATTTATAATAACACATAAATTACTTTTCATCCCGACATTGCTACGAGATTGGAAATGACGCGGGTGAAACCGCGGGGCGCAGTTAGTATAATAATAATAGGAAGAACATTTTACGTTTTTGTGAAAACTAAATAAACAATAATTCAAGATATAAATAAATATAACCAGTACATTACTACTTATATAAATAAAAGTAATTTATTTTTAAATATAAACTATTTACCTACTAATAAGGTAAACATTTTTGTATTACTAAGCTTAGTATTTTTTCTATTTGGTGCTAAATTTAGACGGAACAGGTACAGGTCAGAGGTTTATTCTCGTACAAGCTCCGCTGAATTTTACGTTCTAATGGATTACCTCCTTTTAAAAGACTTAGGTACATTATATTTAGGTACCATAAAGATAATTATGTTTTAAACTTAAACACACTCAACCTAAAAATATGACAATATTGTCTGGGAGTCCGAAATGCGAACAACACAATAAGAAACGCCCAGAACATCTGATAACCTAAAGTCCTAAAGAAAAAAATATCATGAGAATAACAAGAACCTGCGATCTATATACGGCCAGTTCCTTTGACCTCTGCATCAACATGGTGCCGAGACCGACAGCTATTATTTGTATATACTAATTGAGAATTTTTATTTACATTCAAAAATAGAGCTCGTTGCTTGCACATTAAACGTAAGAAATCGAATCGAATCGAATCATTAACCCTCGAAGTTCACTAACCAATACCGAGCGGTCGTCAACACGCTTACAAACTAACAAACAAATTAATGTGTTTTGCTTTCATATTGCTGCACTTGAAATTAAAAAAAAAAGGTTAAGAGCTTGATTCTTCACAATACTCCACTGCAAACATTTTATCTAATAGCTAATATACATTAATTTTCGCCTTTGAAGGCTAGAAAAATATTCTAAGATAAAGCTAGAAAAATAACGTAAAACAGGCTTCTAGGAAGCTTATTTTACATATATTCACCTTCAGTGGTCACTATCATTTTATTCTCTGAATGTTTTATTAAATTATTAAGTAGAAATGTACTTTTTTACTTTGAGAATAGAGGTACATCCAAGACATGTTTACGTAACCTTATACGATTTTTTACTGAGTACAAAAAGTATAGATTAATGAAAAATATTTGCCGAAACACTAGAATTTTCTCTGAGGCTACCGAGAGCCCTAAGTATCCTTTGCATGTTTACAGAGTTCAGGTTTACTTAGGCAGCCTTTGTCGGCCTTGTTTGCTTAGTCATCGAGTCGTTTTTCTCGCTTGTTGTTATTTATGTCCCTTATATACGTTAAACCAAATAAATATATACTTTACACTTGCTCACCAGAAAGACGTTACCTGTCTTTCGAACTCTCTAACTCGTGAAGATAAAATTACGAAGTTTCGTTAAGTTATCTAAATTTGCTGTACATTCTTTTTGATTTTTCATTTCGAAAGAATCTTCTTCATCTTCTAAATATATATCGCTCTAATAATAGAGTTACGTAAAGGTAGGTTATTACCTAAAATATCTGAATTTAATAAGTTATTCTCAAGTAATTGCGTAACCAAAGGAAATTGTTATTCATTATTACGTACAAAGATGAAGAAGAAGAAGAAAGAGAGATTATGTACAAGAGAAGAGAAGAGAAGAAATTATTCACGTAGACGCAGTGGCCATAGCAATAAGCTTCTGCGCTGAAATTGGTTAATTCGGTCTGTATGGATCACACTTCTCGACAAACGCATACTCCTCCACTACACTACAGGAGAGTTTCAAACATCCAATAATTGTATTTTTTCTCAAACAAAAAAAAGAACCGATTTCAATTTACATTGACAACTATAATGCAACATATTATTAGGAATAACTCAAAAACAACTCTTCAGAACATGATGAAATTTAAATGGGACAATAAAATAAGCACAACCTTACCAATAAAGAAGGAATATTAAAAATTGGTACACCTAGTAAAAACGTATGAGGTAATGCACAAAAAGAACCATGCGAGTTGAGAATCTTTTCATTTTTGAAGTCGATAAAATATGCATCTATTCCAGTATATAAACGTGCATGTAGAAAACTAGACATAATGTGGTCTGAAGCTTACCCTATGTGTAAACAATTGGAGCGAGAAATGGCAACGTCTTCTCACTTGGGTAAATTTTCCCGCATAATTATCGTCGACATCTTCATTGACATAGTTATTGTATGGATTTTCGATTAGGGCTTAACTGCGCTGTAGGGTTGTTTATAAAGCTGATGTGTTTGTTAAAAAGTTAACCTCTAAAATATTATTCTCAAAGTATTTCCGACATTACATAATAGACAAAAAAAAAAAAATCCTGAAGCTTAAAAAACGTAAGGTAAAACTGATGATTTTAGTATAACGCGTCAGTGTTCTGGAATAATTCTGTTTGTTTGCAAAAGAAAAAGAAACCGACTTAAATTACATCGACAAGTAACACAACGTAGGTAGACGAAAAAAATAGTCAAGTAAATACGCGTTATTAGATATCACTCTAAAAGTCCTTGTCAAATCTCAATTAAATTTAAATGGCACCACATGACACGCAACACCTTCCAATTAAAACAAAGATCGAATCGGTCCACTTAGTCAAAAGTTCTGATCTAACATACATAAAAAAAATACAATCGAATTGAGAACCTCCTCCTTTTTTAGAAGTCGGTTAAAAAGACACAAAAGTTCCTGATAAACTCGGATTGATATAAGATATAATACGCTTTCTTGTAATGAAAAAGTAATAGTAAGGTAATTGAATCAGTTTTCTTCTAAAGTAAAGGATGAAGTGTGAAAATTGTTCTGTGTGACCCTTCTATCAAATTAAGCTACCCTCAGATCGACGAGGACTTTTAACGGTTCCGTTGAAGAACGAATAGAGAGCTGTAAATTAAATTACTGATTCCCCTGTTAGGGCCTAACACTTCTGGCATTTTTTTTACGACGTATCCCAATCATTGGAGATATATTATATAATTTCAGTGGCGTGCATAAAGATTTTAGACAGGGTAGGCAGTCAAAAAAAATTGCGTGCATACAAAGTACAAATGTCAGAAGCGAAACTTCTTTGGCAAACTAATTAAAAAAACTAATTTAAAAAAATTAATTGAATTTTTTTTTTCAAAAAGACAAACAAAAGTCACAAAACAGCTCATAGCGCCATCTATACCAGTCATTTGAAACAAAACGCGATACTTATTACTTACACTATAGCTGTACCGCGATAAAGTCGACCCTAGCGATGGCCGCGGGACGCGGGGGCGGGTAGCACTCAACCAATCAGACAGTCTGAATTCTGATGTCGGCCGTCGACTAGGGATGGAGACTGCGTGAAAAAAGTCGACTTTTGACTTTGGAATCGACTTGGAATTTTTTGATTCTCAATGTCGATTAATCACAGTTAAAAGTCGATTCTCAAGTCGACTTTTTGAAAGCATCTTGTTTTTTTTTTTGTGAGGACACTGTGGTACTTCGTAAAAGTGATGTTTTCAATAATATTATCATTCCAATGTTAAATTTCAATAATAGTAAATTTGTAATGAATTGCTATGTATTTTTGTAATGATTAATTTAGTAATAAGTACTAAAATTTTTGACCCTTTGTTCCGCTCTGAATTTAAACTCTCTCGCCTTTAAAATATGTAGTATGTAGTAGTATAGTTCTGGGTATTTGGTTAATTAAAGTGGGTATCAAATATCTATTTGTGCGTTTATCGTAATAGTTACGAACTTTAGGTGTTACGAGTTTGTTTTAACTTAAGATATCGTTACTCCATAAATAACGTTGTCTGCCGAGACAAGTTAACGTTACCGAATTTTTAAACGGTATTCCAATCCCTGGTACAAACTATATAATTATATATACTACCGTCCGTGAGTTTGTGACAGTTGTGTTGCTTAAAAAAAGTCAAAGTCATCGAATGAGAATCGATTCCAATCGACTCGAGACAGGTTCAAGTGGATTCTAAAAAGTCGATTATTTTTATGAAGAGATCGATTCTTGAGAGTCAACTTTGCCATCCCTAGGCGTTGACATCGAATGACGTACGACTACACACGAGATTATTTTACTTGGTTACATCCAACAATAAATATGAAATTACCAAGACGAAAAATGACTAAATGAATGATGATAATGTTAATCTTAAGCAACTTTTTTACATATTAATGTTAGTTTTAGTGCTCAGTATTTAGTATTTTATTTTCTAACGTAGTTACTTAATTAATTGTGTATATATATATATCGAAAAACATAATAAAAATAAATATAGAATCATTCTATTATTTGCCACACTCGCATGAATAATCATTCACCTAAATAATAACTCAGAGAGATATACTTGAGATATCTCAAGATAAATCTCTGTGGCGACAATGCCGTGTGTACCCGTGCATACCCCCCGCCCTGCCTACCATTTGTCATCGCAAGGGTCGACTTTACAGTGGTTTACCTATAATTATCGCTGGAAACGAGCGTCGAGCGTCGTCTCACCTGTGTCAAAGTTACCCATTAAGGGGGGCGTAACTTTGACACACAACAAAATTGCCAATTTTTGATACATATCATGATTTTTATAGACATTAAATAACTTGAGAGTATGAAAACCAACCCGAGAGCACCTATTAAATTAACTCTTTTGTCTCATATTCAACATATTTTAAAATAACAGTCACTGTAACAGCTAGTATTGCCATGTACCTATAGTAAGACAGAACTCTACGCACTGTAAGAAGTTACATATTTCCTACGTTCGACAACGAAAATGTTCAAAATTTGCGTTACGTAATACTTGAACGCCCCCTTATAGTATGGTGTGCTAAATGAATAAATATATGTTAATGTTTCATTTAGTTTAATTCCTCATTACATCCATATTATTTTCAATTAGAGGTAGTACCTATTACTTAATCTGTGGAAGTACACTAATTCTATAGCCTTGCGTAGCGCCATCAGAAATGCATCATATTAAATTTACCGATATCGACATTTAACAACATAAATCACAGCACTATAGTAGTCTATGGTTACACATTCCGCCATATTTGTTTACCTTTTAATTCTTTTATTTTTGGATGGACTATATAAAAAATTGGAAAAACGAAAAAAGAAGCAGTTAATGTCTTAAGTGTCCGACGCAAACCTCAGACATTTTTGGTGGACCAGATTCAAAATCTCGATGGCCGTTGCCATCCGTTCCGACAGTCGTAAACGTCTCAAATTAACACCCACCCCCAGTAGGAATCCATCAACATCGTCCATTTGTGGTGGCAGATGTAGTGTAGGCACTGGTCCCTCTCTAGACATTGCATCGGCAATACGGTTACAAAACTACAATGAAGAAACAAAATTATCGTTTAAACGTATATGTCCATACTTTACTAATATTAATTAAATGTTTTAAAGCATTTACCTTGTCTGAATCCATTATTTAGAGCGATTAATTAAATAATCGTTGCAGCACCACACTTATGTCGACTTATATATAACGCTCACTCACTCACGATCCTTTCCCAGCGATAAAGCTCAACATTTTCAGCTTTATCGTTACATGTCACGTAACCAGATTTGTTGCTGCAAACGAGCGACGAGCGACTGCAAAGGCCGTACCTCAACAATTTCAGCTTTGTCGCTACATTTCCTGCGATCACATTATCCACAGAGCACAATACTATAGCTGTACCGCGATAAAGTCGACCCTAGCGATGGCCGCGGGACGCGGGGGCGGGTAGCACTCAACCAATCAGACAGTCTGAATTCTGATGTCGGCCGTCGACTAGGGATGGAGACTGCGTGAAAAAAGTCGACTTTTGACTTTGGAATCGACTTGGAATTTTTTGATTCTCAATGTCGATTAATCACAGTTAAAAGTCGATTCTCAAGTCGACTTTTTGAAAGCATCTTGTTTTTTTTTGTGAGGACACTGTGGTACTTCGTAAAAGTGATGTTTTCAATAATATTATCATTCCAATGTTAAATTTCAATAATAGTAAATTTGTAATGAATTGCTATGTATTTTTGTAATGATTAATTTAGTAATAAGTACTAAAATTTTTGACCCTTTGTTCCGCTCTGAATTTAAACTCTCTCGCCTTTAAAATATGTAGTATGTAGTAGTATAGTTCTGGGTATTTGGTTAATTAAAGTGGGTATCAAATATCTATTTGTGCGTTTATCGTAATAGTTACGAACTTTAGGTGTTACGAGTTTGTTTTAACTTAAGATATCGTTACTCCATAAATAACGTTGTCTGCCGAGACAAGTTAACGTTACCGAATTTTTAAACGGTATTCCAATCCCTGGTACAAACTATATAATTATATATACTACCGTCCGTGAGTTTGTGACAGTTGTGTTGCTTAAAAAAAGTCAAAGTCATCGAATGAGAATCGATTCCAATCGACTCGAGACAGGTTCAAGTGGATTCTAAAAAGTCGATTATTTTTATGAAGAGATCGATTCTTGAGAGTCAACTTTGCCATCCCTAGGCGTTGACATCGAATGACGTACGACTACACACGAGATTATTTTACTTGGTTACATCCAACAATAAATATGAAATTACCAAGACGAAAAATGACTAAATGAATGATGATAATGTTAATCTTAAGCAACTTTTTTACATATTAATGTTAGTTTTAGTGCTCAGTATTTAGTATTTTATTTTCTAACGTAGTTACTTAATTAATTGTGTATATATATATATCGAAAAACATAATAAAAATAAATACAGAATCATTCTATTATTTGCCACACTCGCATGAATAATCATTCACCTAAATAATAACTCAGAGAGATATACTTGAGATATCTCAAGATAAATCTCTGTGGCGACAATGCCGTGTGTACCCGTGCATACCCCCCGCCCTGCCTACCATTTGTCATCGCAAGGGTCGACTTTACAGTGGTTTACCTATAGATGTTACTAAGTATTTTTTATATTACAACCTGAAAACTATTTACATGAGTATTATTTACTGCTCTTAATTACTTATTAATTTAATAATTACCTTTACTCATTGAAAAGTTAGACTCATTTCCTCTGAAAGGTAGTTCTTGTAATGTATAGTTGTAATTTTTAATTTATCTGTAAAATCGAACGTATTGAATTTTTATGCACTATTTACTTACATTAAACACACATCTCCATTACATATTTCACAAGTAAACTTATCTATCACTAATATATTGATATTTTCACTAATTAAGTCCATAATTACAACAACGCACAGTAAACGAAAAACTCAAACTTCAAAGTGAATACTGAATTAGTTATGTGCGCTATATAGCACAGATAGTTATGAAACTATCTATTCGCTGCGACAACGATAGCTAGTTTTTTAGCGAAGCAAAACTATCTATTTTCCACAACGTGAACAACGACCGCTGTCTCCGTTTTGTCGCTACCAGTCGCTGCGACAACGAAGCAAAACTATCTATTTTACACAACGTGAACAACGACCGCTGTCTCCGTTTTGTCGCTACCTGTCGCTGCGACAACGAAGCAAAACTATCTTTTTACACAACGTGAACAACGACCGCTATCTCCGTTTTGTAAATTTGTACACTCTATTCGTTGCGACAACGATAGTTAATTATTTAGCGAAGCAAAACTATCTGTTTTCCTCAACGCCCGTCGTATCTCTGTTTGGTGCTATTTAGAAATATCGATATTTATTAATTATTAGATACTAACAACAACAAATCTTGGTAACGTCTAAGTTTCATTTTTTGTTTTATATTGTTTCGTAATATTTCTTCGTTTGCTTGTAATTGTTGCTAGAATTTACTTTTTAATTGTTAATGTTTAATTTTTTAAACAAATGTGTTTTTCCTTTAGTTTTAGCGAAATCTGATTGTGTTAAATTTATTTGTGAGCACAGTTTTGGTTTATGTTTTATGTTTGTAAATTTAATTTAATTTTTGTTTCTTTTAACTGTTTGTGTTCCATAACAATAAAATAAATAAATACTTTTATGGACGATATATCGATAGTTCGATATTGAAATGTAGATATCGATAATTCGACACTCGATATTTTGAAGTAAAACTTCTTTACGTATGCTTGACTTGGGAAGTAAGCTGGTGAGTGCATAACGAGAGCGTTACGAAAAGTGTGATCGGACGAGGCAAAAGGAAGTTTCGTAATATTTCAGTCGTGTGGTCCAAAGTCTTAGAGTATACATTACAGTAGGTACTACTGTAATTTATACTCTAGTCTAAAGCACAATCGTTTATAAGTAACTTTTTATTTTTGAAGTGAAACTTCTTTAGGCGCATGAGGAGCTAAATTTAAGTACGCCTGTATAAAAATTTAAATATTTTTATCTTATACTATTAAACGAGCAATTCTTGTATATATATATATTTTCTGAATCTCGGAATCGGCTCCAACGAATTTCGTGAAATTTAGTATGCAGGGGATTTCGGGGGTGATAAATTGATCTAGCTATGATTCATTTTTAGAAAATGTCTTTTTACCCGTTTTTAGGGAATGAAAAAATATCATTAGAATACGAAGCTTAATTTCACCGTTGACAATATAGCTGTAATAGCTTAATTAGGAAATCGGCGGGTGTCAAATCATGTTGACCCGGGTTCAAATCTCAGTCTCCAGATTAATTTTTTTACTTTTTTTTTATAATTTCACTCGTGATTTATTATTTAAAAAACATTAAAATATAAAAATACCGAGAAAAAAAAACAAAAAATAAAATAAAAATACCGAGCTAGGCTCGGTCACCCAGGTACTAAATATAATTTAATCATTATCGCAAGTCGACTGTAAGTACGAAGGGAAGTTCTTTGTAAACAACGTTTTGTAACGTCAAATGATATCAATCAATTATAGCCTTTGTAGCAATACGCTTAAGAGTTATATTTGATTGACGCTATGGAAATAGATAGTTTTCAAAATAGATAGTTTTTACAACGTTGTTCGCGGGCTCATAGCGGTTACGTTTCGTTATTTGAAAAACCCATAACGACACATCACTATACTGAATGACTGAATTGTCATTAAATCCGCCAGGCGCCATGACAGACCCATGCAATGGCTAGCCAATCAGAAGCGATTCGCGACCGTGTCAATAAATAATCATAATTATTAGTACAAACTCTATCGAATTCAAGACAATTTAATTCGACAATTTATTGAGGCAGTGCCTGTTTTTATTACTATACGACCAATGTTAAAAACACAATACTTTGTTCGAATTCCATATGACGCGTGACATCATAAAATTGTAGGATTATAATTATGTCATTCTGTAATCACTAATGTTTGTTAGGAATTTTAGACAGAGGTTTCATAAAATGCCCGTCGTGTCGTCGATTCTGGCGCTGATATCGCATATATATATGACGACGTGTTTTTCAAATTGAAGGAGATTTAGATTGAATTATGATTTATGTCTTTTTCAAAAATATGTAATGTTCATGTTTTATATATAATTTTTAGTAAGATGCCAAGGTAGGCAGTGCCTTTCTGCCTATATGAAATGCACGCTACGGTATAATTTGTAATGTTTGTTGTTTGTAGTGGTTAGTGGATATAGTGGAAACGTGATTTTTTCAAATTTACTTTAAGAATTCAATAATATTTTTACTTGCAAGAGTATAAAATAATATATTACAAACAAGAACGCATTACATATGTGCAGCAATGTTAGGACCGTTTCTATTAATTTTGGTATTGGCAGAACGGATTTGTTACGCATACTCGACTATAGCATGGCGTACACTCCACAACTAGCGAACATGTCACGGACACGATACAGATGCACTCACCTTTTCTTAGTAATATGGACGTCATAAGTACCTAGATATGATTTCTGGAATGCATTAAATTTAGACAATGCTGCGCAATGCGTAGAAAATTGTCCGGAATTGTTATTGAAGTACAAAAAATTTAAGCTAATCTATTACAAAAACAATGCAATGTCGAAGTTGCTCTATTGTTTTTTTTTTTTTTGTATCATAATATTGTATGTGTAGATCGCAATAAAAAAATTGTTTTGTATATTTACCTGCCAACCTTGCAGGAGCAGCGATCGGTCGACAGTTCGTAGCCACATGACGGCGTCGCCAGCCTGGAAGTCGCGCAGGCGGTGACAGCGCGTGTGTAGGAACATGCCCAGGCACTTAAGGAGCTCCGACGTCGACGCCTGGATCACCGTCTTCCTCGGCACCGGCACCGGGGCGGGCCCCACCGCCGTCGTGGGCAGTTTCTCCGCATAGCACACGTTATTGTTCAGCGCATTCGTCCGAACCACCTCCGCCGGCGGCGGTAACGCCACCGGGGGCCGCGCGTATATCGCGCCCCCGACGCTGACATTCTTATTCCTATCGAGCGGCGCATTGTCCGCCAGGGGCGCCCGGAACGTCGAGACGCTTTTGCTCTTACATTCTAACTTTTTTTTATTATTATTCGCGGTCGAGAACCTCTTCCACGATAGCGCGTTTATGAACAGCGAGTGTTTCTTGAGGTTCTTCTCGAGGGCGGTCTTCTCGGATATAATCTTGGCGGCATCGTCGAGGGTCGCGCGTCTCTCGTCCCGGGGCGCGTCTCTGTTCTCCCTGTTCTTGGCGTTGTTGAGGCGCTCGTAGGAGTAGGCGAGCGCGGCGCGGTCGGGCGGCGGCGCGGCGGCGGGCGGTCTCCGCTCGCGCGGGCTGAAGCTCAGCACGGTGCCCATGAGGCCCGCGCGCGTGTGTCCGCTAGGTGCCCGCATGCATCGCGTGTGCGGCTCGCGACGGCAGCGGCCCGTGTGCGGCTCGATGGCGACGCGCCTGCGCCCTGCGGCCCGTGTATCGACCGCGGCGCGCGCACCCAGCTGACCGGCCGCCCCCGCCCGGTAAACAACTCCGTCTCCGGTAAATCATGGAATTACCGATCGAGAATCCACTTCCAATTAAGCCGGACCTATCCGACGATATGCTATTCCACTGCGATGGACACGAGATCGATTTAAGTATGCGAAACTATTGAGCATATCCGAGATGTTTAACCTGCAGTCGTTATATAATGTTGCGGCACCGCCTGGCGGCACGGCTGACATCGCTTCCTATAATCGAATCTTCAATAGTTTCCCTGTAGTATTTTTGTCGTCAAATTTCAACCTGCATCCGTAGTGCCTGACCCGAATACAAATTTCATTTAAAAAAGCAGCATTATTTCAAAGCCTCCGCAGCTTCATTTGGAAACTGTGACACTTATTGTGAATTTAAATCGTAGAAATCTATTTATAGACAAAAACAAAGACTTTCATTAAGTCTACCTTACAAAATCACTATTAGATAAGGTTTAAAAACTCTCTTTTAAGTATTATATAAAATACATTAAATATACGTTTTAATTACGCAGACGTAACTAGTCTAATAGGTATTAATAGTAAATTAAATGCGTAATAAAATACGTTTGCGGTGTGGGTTAGTTATTGAAATTCGTAATTCAATCAGCATTCCTTCAGTCCCTGACATTGATAGTATTATAGCAATTAAACCTCTTGCAAATATTCCCTCGTGTGCCACTTCTGTATATAGGCCCGAACAATTATTGTAGCATAACACGAAAGTTTTCGATCAACAGCACTTATTCATTGTAGTGATACTGCATGTATTGATATGCTTTTTATTTTCAATACTGTAAAAATAACAACAATGGCTACAAAAGATCATTCAAATGTTACTTCAATTCATGCTTCGCTGCTTTACTGAAATATTATTACGTTCGAATATTAAAGATAAATAAAACTTGGTCAAGAACAAGTGCCATTAAGTTCAAAAATATATACCTATATTCCCTACTATATGAGTAACAATCGCTATCAGGTGTATATTTCTATGACAGCTACACATAGCTGCTGCCCACGACGTCGCCTGCGTGAACACTATACAGCACCAAAAATACCTTCCCCGTAGGCGATAGCGTGATAATATGTAGCCTATATGTTGACCCGACTTCTTAATAATATTCGTGCCAAATTTGAAGTAAATCCATTTTTGTTTTAAATATTACTAAGTCGACAAACAAGCGTACGGCTCACCTGATGGTAAGTGACTACCGTAGCCTATAGACGCCTGCAACACCAGAAGCGTCGCAAGCGCGTTGTCGACCCTATCCCCAATCCCCCTCAAGAGCTCTGGTCACCTTACTCACCAACAGGAACATAATACTGCTTGAAAACAGTATTATTTAGCTGTGGTCTTCTGTAAGGTCGAGGTACTACCCCAGTCGGGCTGCTCCATATTTTGAGCAGGAAATTTCCTGCTGGGCCCTACCTCAGTTAATCCATAAAATCCATGCAGTACTTTTTAGTTTATCCCGGACATAAATACAGACAAACAGACAAACAGTCAAAAATTCTAAAAACTATATTTTTGGCTTCGTTATCGATTGTAGATCACACTCCAAGTATTCTTTAAAAAAAATATTCAATGTACAGTTTTGACTTTCCTACCATTATATTATATGTATAGATAGATTTTTTATCTATTTACTTATGTTAATTATGCATGAAATTTAAAAATTTATTTTATAAGTGAACCGTCAAGTTCAAGATATTGTTTTTTTTTTAATACCAAAACAAGGTTTTCATTCAAGTATTACTTAAGCAGAATTTTAGTAATTTTTAACCCGCTCCTCCCCCTTATCGGTGATATGCTTACGTAAACATAGGTACATAGATTTTAATCTGTTCAGAAATAATAAATAAATATTGCTGACGTAACCACCATCTAGACTCCCCCGGGTCCCATGTCATCAAAAATAAGCAAAACAATTAGAATGAATGTAATCCCGGTATTTGCGGGACTGAGAGGTCTAAGTCCCGCGGGATCCTGGTATTTGCGGGATCCCGCATGTTTCTTAAAGACATTGAGAAAAAAGGCGAAATCCTGTATCATAAATGCATCTAGAACTAAAAATGAAACAAAAATATATTATTTAAAATTACGTATTGAGAGATTGATAAAAATATGTAATAAAAGAATAAAAATTATTACAAAGCGACAATAGGTAGTTTAGGCATTATTTTAAAAGTAACTGCGCATAAAACATAGCATGTTAATAGTCTAGTCTGCCAAACGACTCCTAACTTTATACGCCAAATAGCCAGCAGCAGAAAACGCTCGTTCTTCTTCAACGCTTGTGGGTACTACTGTTGATAACGCGTTGTAGACGAATTGAAGTTATTCGCCTCTTAATCCACTAAACTCAAACAAATTCATTTCTCTTTCGAGAGAATGAACTCCGGAATGAGTGCGACAAGCAGTTTTTAAAACTCGATAGAGTTTAAAATGTTATTTATTATCATATCAAAATTTCGATCCAGCGGGATTCGAACCCGCATCCCGACATACTGTGTCGGTGCTCTAGCCAACTAAGCTATGCAACGATGTCCAACGATTTTATTCGGTTTTAAGCAACCGTGGAGCCGTCTATAGTGAGTCCTTTACAACACCCAACTATTCGAAGTTTCATATTACAATGAATTCTTTGACGAGAGACGACACCATGCTATTTTTAATTCGTATTATTTTTATTTTTGTGTTTCCCACACATGAGGGAATTATAAAATGTTATTTATTTTATTATCATATCAAAAATTCAATCCAGCGGGATTTCAACACGCACTCCCGACATACCATGTCGGTGCTCTAGCCAATGAAGCTATGGAACGATGTTCAGCCGAATCGAAATTTTTGATATGGTTTTATTCGGTTTTAAGCAACCGTGGATGGAAGTGGTGAAGAAACCGGATTCGAATCCCGCTGGATCGAAATTTTGATATGATAATAAATAGGGAAACACAAAAATAAAAATAATACGAATTAAAAATAGTATTGTTGTATTTGTTTACATTACCATATATTAAGGATAACTGCAATGAAAACAAAATAAGATATAATTTAAATCTTTTGTTGTATAATAAAATTGGAAACAATAATTTGACAATGAACAATGATTCAAAAAATATATTTAAATTAATTGACATTAATGTAATTTTTAAAAATGACTCATTTTTTATGAGACAGGATAGATTTATTCTATCTAATTATTTTTATAAACAGATAGCATGTTTGCTATCACATAATTTACTTTTTGACATGGGTATTAATTTAACAGCTGCTTCTATTGAGCAGTTTAAAACACTGACATACCTACTCCAGTAGTACCTTTAGTACTACTTCTAGTAATAATAATTTAAATTAGATAAGCAGACAACAGAGGCGAAAGTCTCTTGCTATCAATTACAAGTAAAAAGTAACTTACTAAGTGATAAATATTTATGTAATAAGCATTGTTTAAACTTGGTGCATCAAAACATACAAGGCCTTTTAGGTAAAGAACTAGAGTTAGAACTTTTTTTGATTAAATATAATATCAGTATAATTTGTATAACCGAACACTGGCTTAAAGAATACCAGGTTGTTTTTAATTTTGATAAGCACCAAGTTGCCAGTTCGTTCTCTAGGAAGACAGCTATACACGGTGGCTCATTAATCATAACAAATAAAGACCTAAAATTTAAGGTACGTAGTGATATTGTGAGCCTTTCCATTGAACGAACTATAGAGATAGCCTGTATCGAGTTAACGCAATGTATAATAGTCAGTATCTATAGACCACCCAGTGCATGCTATGAACAATTTGAAGCAGTATTAGAAGAATTATTGACAAAGTTAACTGCTAAACGTAACAAAGACATTATAGTGTGTGGTGACTTTAATATCAATTTATTGGAAGATACTGTACTCACTAAAAGATTTTTAAGTTTGTTCAAATGTTGTGATCTTACTAACCTCTTCCTCAAGCCTACTCGGATAACTAATTCTTCAGCCACATGTATTGATAACATTTTTACAAATGGGACTCCGTCCTTCTCAGCAATTATTAATAAATTATACTCTGATCACTGTGGCCGATTAGTCAGCTTCAATTATAATATGGAAAAGCAGGTTAGTAAGAGGAAAGTGGTCGTTCCAGTGAACATGAAACGTATGGAGAGATTTAGAAACACTGTTGAAAACCAAATTGAGATACCATTAGTAGGTGGTGTTAATGACAAATATGGAGTTTTATGCGATCATATAAACAGTGTGTTTAATACTGTATTTATACCAAAAAAAATCTCTCCTAAGTATTGTATGTCATTCAATGATTGGGCGACTCCGGGAATCTATAAAAGTAGACAAAAATTATATGATCTTTTACATGAAAAATCATATAATACAAACATTGTTTTTTGTAATTATATCAAAAATTATTCAAAAATTTTTAAACTTGTTTGTGCCGCGGCCAAGTCAATATTCATTAGAAATAAAATTAAATCTAGTAAAAATAAAATTAAAATGACTTGGAATATTATAAATGCCGAAACTGGAAGAGTTTAAGAGCCTAATGGTGTCAGTGAACTCATCATTGACAATCACTCTATTAAAGCGGTTAATGAAGTAGCAACAGCTTTGGAAAAACACTTTGCCGACATTCCACTTTCGACAACTAAGGCGCTTATATCATCGCCCGAAATCGCTGAATCGTTGCTTAAACAAAATGTTAATGCGTGCAAAGGTGATTTTATTTTCAGACCTATAGATGCTAATGAAATTGTTAAAACTTTTAAAACTTTAGAAATTAAGAACACTGCTGACCTCTGGGGTATATCTTTTAAAATTATTGGTACAATTATTGATATCATAGCACCCCACTTAGCGATTATATTTAATGAATGTATTATAAGTGGTGAGTTTCCTGATCTAATGAAACATAGTAAAGTTATACCTTTGTTTAAGTCCGGTTGTCATACTGATCCAACGAATTACAGGCCCATTTCTATTCTACCTGCCTGTAGTAAACTTTTTGAAAAAGTAATTCTCGGTCAGCTTTTAAGTCATTTCTCAAGAAATAAACTTTTACATAATAAGCAATTCGGTTTTACTAGAGGACGCTCCACAACTGATGTCGGTGTCGAGCTTTTTACTTCGATAGTCAATGCTTGGGAGGAGTCACGTGATGCTTTAGGTGTATTCTGTGATTTATCCAAGGCATTTGACTGTGTCCATCATGACACTTTAATCAGGAAACTCAGTCACTATGGCGTTAAAAATACCGCACTAAAACTTCTGAGTTCTTATCTTAGTGATAGAACTCAGAGGGTTGAAGTAGATGGTACTAAGTCATCTGGGTCTCGTATACAGATGGGGGTCCCACAAGGCTCAATTCTTGGTCCATTTTTATTTTTGATATATATTAACGACCTACCATATTTAGTAGAGAAGAGGCATGAGATTGTATTGTTTGCTGATAATACTTCATTAATATTTAAATTGCGTAGACAAGAAACAAACTATGACGATGTAAACAATGCTCTCTCTGAACTGGTTCATTAGTTTAGCGTAAATAACTTGCTTCTCAATAGTAAAAAAACTAATTGTATTAAATTTTCTGCACCAAATGTTAAACAAGTTGATATGCAACCAGAACTCAATGGTGATAAACTCAACTTAATTAACTCAACCGTTTTCCTTGGAATCACCATTGATTCAAAGTTACAGTGGGGACCCCATATCTGTACATTGGCGGATAGACTGAGTTCTGCAGCATACGCGATTAAAAGAATACGATTATTAACGGATATCGATACAGCCCGATTAGTTTATTTCAGCTACTTCCATAGTATAATGTCCTATGGCATTTTGCTATGGGGCAATGCGGCTGATATTAGCGTCATTTTTATTCTGCAGAAAAGGGCTATCCGTTATATTTATAAAATGGGATGTAGAGAATCTCTGAGAGAGAAGTTTAAAGAGATCAACATCCTGACCTTTGCATCGCAGTATATTTATGAAAATATAATGTACATACGGAAAAATAGGCATTTATTTGTTAGTCGTAGTGATCGAAATGCCTCAAATGATGTAACACTCAGGAACGACCACAAATTAATTTTTCCTAAATGCCGGCTCAAGAAAAAAAGTAGTTGTTCCTTTATAGGAATGTCTATCTTAATATATAATAAGATTCCGGCTGCGCTTCAATCTCTGCCTTTACTAAAGTTTAAAAAAATTATTAAGCGAGCATTATGCAATAAAGCCTATTATACAATCAATGAATACCTTAATGATGAAAAGGCATGGGATTGAATAAAGCTCGACCAGGCTATGTCTATGACCCGCCTTGTAAATTAGATAGCTACAAATATTGTGAGCAGGTGGCATGGGATGGTCTCGGCACGCACGACTGGCTGTCTCGTGTTTGTCCTGATCATTTCATGGTCCACTACTGCGTTTTTATCTTGTATCTGACTTTAAATCTTTTAAAAGAGTACCGAGAGTTTTTTTTCCTCCGGCTTTTTTTC
This sequence comes from Melitaea athalia, assembly GCA_905220545.2. Lineage (NCBI taxonomy): Eukaryota > Metazoa > Arthropoda > Insecta > Lepidoptera > Nymphalidae > Melitaea > Melitaea athalia. Next base: position 4,493,610 of record HG992193.1, read on the forward strand.
TCTCGGCCTACACTAGGGCCATTATTATTTATTGTAATATTTAATAAAGCCGAGGATAAAGTAGGTAGGTAATGTCTACCGAGACATTATAGCTTAATATTTTGACTAAGTTAAGGCGGCAAACACTGGGTACATTACGTAAGTTTGTAATGTCCCTAGTGTTAAGATATAAATTTTTATTTTATTGTTTGATTTTTTGCTGCCTTAACTTTCTGTTATTATTGTTTAGTTTTTTTTTTTTGTAAATCATTTTTTTTTCTTTTTGGCTTTCGTTAAGTGTATTACATATACCTTATGGCGAAATAAATAATTTGAATTTGAATTTAACGCTAGCTGACGTATAACTCTATCCATAAAAATGTTTGATATATATTTTCACAATCAAAATCTACCTCGTCTCTCAATAGTAACCATTTGTTAAAATGAAAAAGGCCTTAAAGGTTCTGTTTTAAAAATTTAACTACCTTACGACTCGACGAATCTTTATGAACTCAATTTCGAAAAACTTGAAAGTGATTACTGAAATTACTTACTGACTGATTTATTGCCGAAAAGTGACTTAAAGATCCATAACAATTATAATTTTATAGATTACTAGCTGACCCTGCAAACGTTGTTTTGCCATATATGTTATTAACCCCCTTAATGCCCCCCCCCCTTATAGCTTAGGGGTATGAAAAATAGATGTTGGCCGATTCTCAAACCTACCCGATATGCACACAAAATTTCATAAAAATCGGTCCAGCCGTTTCGGAGGAGTATGATAACTAACATTATGACACGAGAATTTTATATACAGGATGTCCCGCGATAAAGTGGAACCCCGAAAGGGGGTAAAACTAGACCATAAATTATCGACAAAAAACATAGAAAAAACTTTTAAAAAAAAATATTTTATCTCTTATTGACGAATTAAGATTTTTATATCTTACGTAGACTCTATGTACAAAAAATGATGATTTCTTCCAAAGTAGTGGGTCGATTACTTTAAAATAAAATAAAATATTACGCCACGTACTTGGCGGTAAGGATAAAATAAAAATTAGGTCGCAAAAAAGTGGCATTATGTCTTTAACTATGCTTCTTGTGAAAAAAAATCCATTTCTTATGACTGTTTTTTTCAATGATCTCTAATTTTCTCAGAATTATGCCCCCAATACCAGGAAATTTTATGATTTATTATTATTTCTTACCATATTGCCATTCAAATAAAAAAAATTTACGCCTGTATCCCAAAAAACACGTACAAAAATCATCATTTTTTGTACAAAGATTTGGGGGTCGGAGTTACTCGCGTCCGTAGGATGTACCAAGTCAGGTCTTAACCCTCTTTACCCTACACGTGACCCCTGGGTGGTGCAAAACGAGTAACATAGGTGGTAGGCTTCGGCCGTGGCTAGTGTGACCACCCATCGAGCAAAGACGCGCCGCCAAGCGACTCGTCTTGCGACATGACTTGTCGTGCCGTGAGGCGCTTCGTGTTCCGGAACGATGCTCGTAATAGCCAAACAAAGGGGAGTGGGTATGTATAGTTGCGCTGCGTTTAGTGAGAGGATCTCAATTTGCGTAGTCGCTGCGCCGGACGTCTCGATCTGGAGGGTAGCGGGATCCGAAGCACGGTGCACCGCTGGCCGACCGCAGGCAGTAGGGGGCCCAATTAGTAGGTTCGCCACCTATGAAAGGCTGCCCCGCCACCTAGCGAAAAATCCAGGGATGGCCTCCATCGTGCCGGTTGGCGACCGGTGAGAGGACCCGATGGCGATTTCCTGGGGGGTTCGGGCGTCCCCGCAGTCTCCGGTCGAGCCGTCCGTCGGTGTGGTTTCTGTGTGAATCGTCGGAGTCTATAGATGTAGCGCCTCGTACAACTGCCATTTCCCTTCCTATTCGCCTCTTGACCACATCAATGAAGAACAGAAAAAAAAGTAACATTAAACAGCGGCGGCACCTCCTCTCTCTCAAAGTGCACCTCACCAACATACGAGGATTGCACTCAAATCTCATTGCAGTCCACCACCACCTGGAGACTGAGAGGCCGCATTTACTTTTTCTTACGGAGACGCAAATTGGTAGTCCCGCAGACGTAGCGTACCTGCAGTGCCCTGGGTATACGCTCGAGCATAACTTTAAATCTCGCGCTGGAGTCTGTATGTATGCTCGTAATGATGTCTGCTGCCGGCGTCTACGTAATTTGGAGATACCTAACCTTTCCATCATGTGGTGTTTATTGGACACGGGCATGGAGCAGATTGTGTATGCCTGTTCCTATCGGTCGCACAGTGGGGATCGGGAGACGACTCGGATGTTTGACTATCTCAGTGAGACGGCAGACACGGTCCAACGTCGGTATCCAGCTGCCCAAATGGTATTTTTGGGGGATTTTAACGCTCACCATCAAGATTGGCTATTCCCATACCAGAATACCGACCATGCCGGGAGAGAGGCGCTCAAATTTGCCCTGTCGCTAGATCTCACCCAGCTGGTCCAAGAAGCAACACGAGTACCCGACGTTGACGACCATACACCTAATTGTTTGGACCTTCTGTTGACAACTGACCCAGACCGGTCTTCGGTATCAGTTGCAGCTCCCCTGGGTACATCTGATCACTGTGTGGTAAAGTCAGTATCTAACTTTCACCCTTTGGATACCAGTCCAACCGGAACCAGACGTGTGTGGCGATATAAGTCGGCAGATTGGGATGAAATGCGACACTTTTTTGCATCCTACCCTTGGCAGCGGACTTGCTTCTCTTCCTGTGATCCGTCGAGCTGTGAACAAAAAATATCGGAAGTGATACGTCAGGGGATGGAATACTTCATTCCATATGCTGACGTATCACTAGATGCCAAGATCCCTGGGTGGTACAATGCAGAATGTGCTGAAGCTGCAGCCCGTAAGGACTCAGCGTTTGCAGCGTGGACTGAAGCCCGTACCCTTAAATCTCCGGACATCACTACGAAGAAGAGAGCGTTCAACTCTGCAGCCAAGTCCTACAAAAAGGTTCTTAAAAGGGCTCGTTTCAACCGCATTAATCGCATTGGAGCCAAATTAGCTTCCCATCCGAGCGGTAGTAAAGCTTTTTGGTCGCTGTCTAAGTCGGTTGAAATGAACTTCTGCCGTCCCTCGCTGCCTCCTCTGCTGAAACCAGATGGATCACTGGCCATTACTGCGACAGACAAGGCTAACCTTTTAGCGAATCTGTTTGCGGAAAATTCGCTCCTTGATGCAGGTAGTGCCTCACCGCCTAGACATCCACCTTCCAACTCTGTTATGTCAGAAGTGCGTATTCACCAAACTGTGGTTTTGAGAGTGCTCCGCAACTTGGATGTGAATAAGGCTAGTGGTCCTGACGGGATACCAGCAAGAGTTCTTAAAACATGTGCCCCTGAGTTGTCTCCTGTTTTAACGCGCTTGTACCGCCTCTCTCTAAAAACAGCTCAAGTACCTAAAGCTTGGAAGATTGCCAACGTACAACCTGTACCTAAAAAGGGTAGTCGGGCCGACCCGGCCAACTATAGACCTATCGCGATCACCTCCATACTATGTAAAACTTTGGAGCGTGTACTGAATAATAAGCTCTTGGCATATCTTGAGCTGCATGACCTCCTGTCGGACCAGCAATACGGTTTCCGGCGTAACAGGTCCACGGGGGATCTTTTAGTGTATGCCTCGCACATCTGGGGCGAAGCCTTGGATAAACACGGAGAGGCGCTAGCCGTCTCACTCGATGTATCGAAGGCATTTGACCGGGTCTGGCATGGGAGCCTATTGAGCAAGCTTTCAGCTTATGGAATACCCCCCAGCCTCTGTAACTGGATATCAGATTTCCTGAGCGGGCGATCATTTCGGGTGGTCTTAGATGGCTCCTCGTCTGACCTGATGGCGGTTAATGCCGGTGTCCCTCAGGGATCAGTTCTCTCTGCAACACTCTTCTTGCTTCACATTAATGACCTTCTTAAGCCCGGTATCTTTGGGTACGCGGATGACAGCACTGTTGCGGAGAGATACATGTCCGATCCCCGAGCTAGTGGGGCTGAAACTCTCGAGCATAGAGAGGCTCTGGTCGAACGCATAAATTTGGCTTTGAAAGAGGTATCCGATTGGGGTGACGCCAACCTGGTCAAATTTAATGCTTTAAAAACGCAAGCGTGTCTTTTTAGCGCTAAACGGAGTCCATTTCGCTTAACTCCGACTTTCCGAGGTGTATCTGTACCGATCACCGATAGTATTGATCTTCTAGGCATAAATATCTCGTCTAGTCTGAACTTCGGACAATGCATAGAATCCAAGGCAAAAACTGCGGGTAAGAAACTTGGTATCCTCAATAAAGTTAGGCAGTACTTCACACCTGAACAACTTCTCACTCTATACCAAGCACAAGTCCGATCGTGCATGGAGTACTGCAGCCACTTGTGGGATGGCTCTGCCAAGTACCAGCTTGCTGCTTTGGATTCTGTGGATCGACGCGCCAGAAGACTCATCGGTGACGAATCACTAGTTAACTCTAGACTTCAAAGTCTAGAACACCGGCGCAAGGTTGCCTGTCTATCCGTATTTTACAGGATATATTTCGGAGAGTGTGCTCAAGAACTGCACAATTTGGTTCCGCCATCACCCTTCTACCATCGGACCGCAAGGCATCGTATGAATCTACACCGCTACGTGGTTGAAATCCCACGAACTCGTACCAAGCGCTTCGCTTCTTCGTTTCTGATACGCACCGCAAAAATTTGGAATGCCCTCCCGGCTTCCGTTTTTCCAACTAACTATAACCTGGATATCTTCAAATCGAGAGTGAATAGACATCTTCTAGGCAAGCGCGCACCATCTTAGGCTGCATCTTCACTTACCATCAGGTGAGATCGCAGTCAAGCGCTGGTCTATATTTAATAAAAAAAAAAAAAAAAAAAAAAAAAAAAAAAAAAAAAAAAAAAAAAAAAAAAAAAAAAAAAAAAAAAAAACAAAGAGGCTACGTAAGCTATATAAAAATCTCAATTCGTCAATAAAAAAAATAATTTTTATTTTTATTTTTTTGTAATTTTTTTCTGTTTTTTGGCGATAATTTATGGTCTAGTTTCACCCCCTTTCGGGGTTGCAGATTATCGCGGGACACCCTGTATAAGACTAGCTGACCCGCGCGAACTTCGTACCGGCTAACAGTCGATTCTTTAATTATTTTTTTTAATACACACTTAAACTTTATGGTATTGTATTAAAGTTCAAATTGACTTTTAGGTATTATTACGAATCTTTTGTATGGGAATATAAAAAATTGTTGTTTTTAGACTTTTTCAGGGAATTTTTTAAATTTTTCTCTCCGTAAGAACCATACTCGTACTTCAAGGAATATTATAAAAAAAGAATTAGCAAAATCGGTTCAGTCGCTTTCGAGATTTGCGCTTAGCAACACATTCTGCGATTCATTTTTATATATATTATAGAGATAACAATTCGACATAAAAATTTAAAAACATAATAATGTTTAATGTTAATTATTTTAAACTATATTGTATAAAAATAATTTAAATATTTTGATGATAATTTAAATTTATTAGTATTACCATTCCTCTAAATAATAAAAAAGTGTGTGTGTCAGCTTCGACGCACGACTGGAGTTTACTTCTTCAGACGACTTCGACTCTCTAAATATGCACAAAAAAGACTATATAGAAAACGTCGTAGCCGTCGTAGCCGGTACCGTCGTAAACGTCGTAGCAGATAGATAGCGCACAAAAACGAAACGAGATCATTCGTACAGTAGATTATTAACTCCTCATATTTTTTTTCATATCGGGGGCCTTATATAAAAATCGTTTCTTATGGATTAAACTCCAATAAACTTCGAAAAATATTTCGAAATTTTATTATAAAAATAATGAAATATTATGGTAATAAAGTAAACAAAAACTCAAAGTTATTGTACTCGTAATCCATACATTTTAAGTAATTATTAACCACCAATTAGATACTAATTAGTACAGAACGAACCCCTCAGCAAAGGTTAATTACACCGCACTCCTTCGACACTAATTTGTTAAGTGTATATCAGTTCTTTTTTTTAGAAAATTAATGTTTACGGTTTGTCTATCAGGTAATTTATTAGATAGATACAAACAACTGCCCCCAAAAAGATGTGAATCCGTTTTTTATAACGTGGGGAAAATCCTCATGGATAATCCTCCAGCGCGGACTGCAGAGGTTATGTCAGACTTTACTGACCAAAAACCACCACGTGTGAGCAGTCATCCGCCTGGGTGGGGCAAGATGGGGTCGCGCTAGCATTCCCCACCTCGCCCCGGAAAAGGATGCGAATCCTGCGTCAAAGGTCAAGAAAGACGAACAACACAGCCTGTACAAATATTAGTCCTCAGTAGAAATCAAACTCGCAAACGCTGGCGCAAAATCCATTCCTGTGACAATGGCACAATTTGTCAATAATCTATACTTAATATTATAAAGAGGTAAAGTTGATAACTTTGTTTGTATATACGGGGTAATCTTCGCAAATACTGATCCGATCATGAAAATTCTTTCGCTAACAGAAAGCTACACTATTCAGGAGTGACAAGATAAAAGGAAAAAGATAAAAATATATAAAGATTTTAAATCAGCAGGATTTGAACCTGCGCCCTCTGACGTGCCGTGTCAACAATTCAATCTAATCAAGCATTATTATTTGCCTTAGAAATTAATTGGTGATTTTAAAACATTTATATTTATCTGATTTGCTGAAAATAGTGAGAGTGTATTGGAACATATCAAATTTCACCGTACCCTTCTTAAGTGAAATGGATTATAACGCCCAACGAAGTGGGCACGGGTCGGCTAGTCTTAAGTACATAAAATGGTATTAGTGCCTTCTCCCGTTAAACTATATTAATTTCTTTTATTAGTTCACACTCTCCTTATACGTACATAACTATATTTATTTATAATTAAATAAGATTTTCAATCGTTTCATCAAATCGTTAAATCTAATACCTACTTTGTTTTTTTATAAACATTTCAATCGTTAGTAAAACAATTCATCCACTGAAGATAAAATATATTTTTTATTATTGTTGTATTGTTTACTTGTAGTGAATTGGGTTTTTTTTATTTTTAAGTGGGAAAAATTGACAAAAGTCGTAATCAACTTTATTCTTTTCTTAGAAGTATATTATGTATAAATTGTTTATGATTTTTGAATTGTTTATGATTTATGATTTTTTAATAAAAAATAGTATAATAAAAAGCATTATAAACTCATTAAATAGTTAAAGAATCTAATCAATACGAAGCGATTGCTTCTTCAATATTCAGTACATTCCGCTCGGCTACTCACGTCGCGTCATATTACATTATCTCTGCACAAATTGAACGCGCTGGAGGAAACTTCCATTGACTCACAAATTCATCGTATAACGTAAAACCAAGACAGATTTTGAACAATTTTAAAAAATATAAAACATTAGTTAAAAACAGCATTTTGAACGTTTAGGTTGAACTCACCACCAAATGACATACTCAAAATCTAGGTCCCTACAGGCCCTTACTGATATAAAATAAAACTAGGGCTGAACTTTGGAAGTACCTCAGTCTTGCCGAAGTCTTCATCCTAATAATACTACTCTTAAGGGTCTGTCTCACCAGTTGTAGATAAAGGTTATCCTGCGATTAAGTTACAATTAAATTTTTACAGCAGGAGATAGAATAGGCAGAGAATATTCTCTATAGGTATATACCTACCATTATGACTTGTTTCATCTGAATTATCAATGAGTCTACTTAAGCCTTGACTAAACTTTAAAAATAAAATATATATTTTCTCAGTTTCTTTCAGGGAGAAAGCAAAAATGGATTAAATATAGAGGTGATTGATTCAAAGTTTACAATAAATCGTGAAATGTTTGATACTCATATATAACACGACCAATGAATTTGTTTGAACAGTGCTTCATAATTGTACGTTATTCAATGAAACTCATAAGTTCATTCCTTTGTGGTGTTAGGTTATTCATCTCTTTGTCTGGTCCATTTTATTAAAAAACTCCTAATTACTTGCGGAGCCCGCTTTGACTTTAAAGGTTACTGCTCTGCTTGTATGCATCATAATTATAATGACGTTAGGACAGACAGAACGAAGAATCAATATTTACAGCAACGGTGCATATAAAGGTCGATTTACAACAGACGAGCGAATGCTCATTCTATCCCCACTATATCAAATTCTTATCAAATTCTTTTAGTGTAAACAGGCGTAGAGCATTCTTTCGTTGTTATATATATGAATATAAGTTTTCGTTTACACTTAAAGATCAAGAAAGAATGCCCTGTTCTAGCTCTAGCTCTTTGTTCGTTTGGTCTAAATCCATCCTTAGACGAACATGTTTTTGATTGTGTACTCTTAACTCGTATGTTGTTACAATAAATAAAAAAACATACCTACCTATGGTCCTAAAACTAAATAGGTTATCTTGATCAAAAAGGTCTCAAAGACCTGTAAAATTGGTTTGCTTTTGTAATTCAAATTGATTTGAACCAAATTAACATTAAGTTATTACCGATTCCATCCCTAAAAGCAAGGGCTCATCACTTTTCGTCCCTTTGGGCTTCGTCATACTAGTTGAGCCAAGCTACCGAAGTTTTTGCATACCTTGCCCGGCCGATCCCTTAAAAAGGCCAATGGACTCTTATAAACACAACAATTTTATGGTAGAAATATTTATAAATAACTTTGACGATATCCAAGAAAGTTTTTAAAAGTTGATTAATCTATCTAGAATATGACGGAGATTGAGTTTCAAACAAATATTTGCCTCAGGGAGCTTTTCGTCGCCTGTTGTCCTATTTAACTTTAGAAAATAATATAACAATACGGAAAAGCCATTTCTAGTAAAATTATGTTTATATAAATGTAATACTAGACAACCCTCGCTGTTTTACTCGTGTAATTTTTCCATTCTCGTCAAATTTGTTTCCATTAATTCGTACCAAACTGCAATATAGCCTAAGCCCTAGATGATGTTTCAATAAATAAACCTCCTTATGTAATATTTATTTGAAATTTCGTAGATAACATTAACGCGTTCAAATATAAAAAAAATATCAAACTCTTCAGTGTTATTTTAAACTACTAGCCGCTTCGCTTCGCTTCTGCCTGTGATATCCACCTGTTGGGAATAGGCCTCTTTCCCCATATAGGAGAAGGATCGGAGCTTAATTCACCACGCTTCTCCAATGTGGGTTGGCGTATATATTCCCTACTATGAGTAACGATCGCTATCAGATGTATATAAAAACCGGGACCGACGGCTTAACGTGCTCTCCGAGGCATGGTGAGACCCACGAGGACTGCACAAACACCCCAGACCACGGCAAACATCCGTATGGCCAATACAAATGTTTTTCATGTGCGGGGATCGAACCCGCAACCGCCAGCGCAACAGCTACAAACCAGTGCTGTAACCGTTGCGCAAACGCGGCGTCAACTAACTACTATTAAACTAACAAACTACTAATATCCGTCTATAATTGTAACTGTGATTTTGATAGCCTACAAAATTTCTAAATGAATACACTATTTTGTCGTAAATAACATTCGAAAGCCAGGCTTGTAGATTCTGAAATTGGTTGGCTATAAAAATTGTACCTTTCCACTTAATCAGTCAATTATTATTATTAATTATATATTGGTTCTTTTTTCATAGAGCTGGTGGCCTGCTATACTGGAGTTGTATTTAATTGATTTCCGAATTATTATTTTTTAATTAATTTAAATCTATACTTAATATATAAAGCTGAAGAGTTTGTTTGTTTGTTTGTTTGTTTGAACGCGGTAATCTCTGGAACTACTGGGCCGATTTGAAAAATTCTTTCAGTGTTAGATAGCCCATTTATCGAGGAAGGCTATAGGCTATGTGTCATCACGCTAAGACAAATAGGAGCGGAGTCCACGCCGACGAAGTCGCGTGCAGAAGTTAGTTGGTAATATAATAAGAAAAATAGAGGTAACGTGTACCTATTAGATAGTATTATGATAAAATTGTATTAATTTCCACGCTTAAAATGGATATATCCTGAATGTCACGGGTCATATTATGACGCACAAGCGAATCCTTAATAATAATTGAAGGTGACTATGACGTCACTGAAATTATCTCCTTTTCAGCCTTTTGTGGGTGTTTCTAAAATCCCAATTCTTTTGTTATTTTTTAATTCTTGATTCTTGATTATAACTACGACTAAAATTTAACACAGAAAAAACAAATATTTCTTCTCCAACTCTTTTCTGAATATTTAGATCGGTATAATTATTTTAAAAGGTTACGACGGAACTAAATTTTGTGCAATAAATAGCATATCTTAATTTTAAACAAGACCACAGCGAAATAAAAATCTGATTTGATAAAAACATGGATAACCAGGTATGAAGTTATGAAGCTTCGGTCAACATTGTTAATCTCATTTATTTGTAAATTGTTGTGATTAGTCATATTTACTGTCAAGCAAGAGTATTGTAAGACATGGTTCGGGTAATGAACTAAAAATAAGCTTACGATAGGCATTTTCTATACATACATCCACAAATCTATAGATCTAACATTGACTTTATTTAGTAAATACAGTCAGCATTTTCCCGAATAGATTTTTTTAGTCTTTGGTTACATCGGCGACGTTTGTGCTTGTGTATTTTGTGTGTTTCAAAACCTCCGACACGAGATAAATTCCTACTGCAGGGGCCGTTTCTTTATTTATTTTTCCAGAATATATATATGTAGGTATACTTAATCTTTTTAATTTGATAATTTTAAAAGATTTAATTAAGATATTTTACTGATTTTTTTCGGTGTGTAAATATTAGTTCAATAAACAATTTGATGTGTTAATTAAAATAACAATTTTAAAAATACATTAGTTGAAATTCGATTACAGACATTTTGGTATTAGTAAGCGTATAAAATTGTGAGTAAAACTATCGTCAAATTAAATCGTTTGTAAAATATAATGCAAATACATTTTAGTTTATACACTCTCAAATAAACCAAATAAATCATGTCAATAGTAAAATATGAATAATAATAATAAAATTAATTAACAAAATGCATCTGGTCTGATCCGTTTGGTGTGAAGCGATTATTTTCCATTTGACAAAGAAGTAACTGATCAACTGATTTCTGTTATTGGGTTTATTTATTTAAATCAAAACATACTTTATTTACTTATATTATTACTAGAACTTATGAAGTATCGTTTTACAAATCTACATGAGCAAGTTTACACTAGGAATACTAGGTAAGCTCATTGGCGATTTAGTTAGTTTTGAGGCTTGAGCATTATTGTCCTGTCTTCGTTGATATTTCTATAACTTACCTCTTTGTTTTACTACGTGTCATTTCTAAACTTTTATGTTGGTAACTTTATTTAAAAAATAAATAAATAAAAGTAAAATACCAAACTTCACATGGGTACGCGCATGCATATACAGGGTGGGGATTATAATACAACGATAAATTGGACAGCGTATATGTAATGACATTCCAAGCCCACATACAAAAAATCAATAAAATACATCCAGTAGTTTAGTCACAAATTATGATTTTTCATTTTTTAAAATTTCTACGTATGTATTATACTAAAGACCTGACCTACCCTAAAACCGGCGGTTAACGACTCAAGGACAGCTATTATTATTTTTAAAAAGATTGAGCATAAAAATAATGGATATGGGATCGACTGCCACAAAAAAAGGCAAAATTTTTAATCATTGCCATTTAGTGACATAGTGACAGTTCGCAGACCAAATAATATTATAATAACTAACGTTTAAAAAAAAATAACTTATTCAGTATCGGCTACTGATCAGTTCTGCATATTTAAAAAAAATTGATGGTTTGAGAAAATTTAAATCAAATAGTTTTTTATTCAATTTAATTTTAAATGCGTAACAATTTATTTTAAGGTGAGGTAATTGATGTATTCCTGCAAAACACGTTTCTATGAATTCAGTTTTGAAATAGTAAACAGTGAAATTTTTATCTAATAAATTTAATTGATATTGTTGAGGGTATATTCTAGTTCAGGCTTTTGTCGGAAACATGATTTGATAAATTTGGCTCGATAGAATAAATTCACAAAGTTACCTCTTTTCGGGTCATTTTATTTACTATGATTGGGTTTTATTCTTAAAATAACTGATTTGATATTATAAATAAATTACCAAAATAAAGTTCATATATAACTGGAATAATTTGATCAAGTGTTTTTTTTTTTAATTCCATAATTTTTTTTTAATCGATTATTCAAGTGATTTTCGACCGCTTTTTTGCTCTAGCGGCACTGTGCAGTGTCCTGTCGGACGTCATAGACGCTGGACGTGTGAAAAATTTTTCGATTTTTCCCGCGCAACATTTCGTATTCCGTATTTTTTAAATATTAGTATGCATTCAATATTCGTACCTACTGAAATTTGAATTCGCTATTTATAAATTTAAATTAATATATTTTGTTGCTGTTTTTGTAAAAAATACCTATTTATCTACATAAAATAAAATTGGAGTGTCTGTTTGTAATATTACGGTTTTTAACTAAATTCATATTATGTAGGTATGTATAATATACATACATTGTATATATACCAAAATAACATTTTTGAAGTGAAACTTCTTTAGGCGCATGAGGGGTAAAATTTGGTAGGTGGCGCTGCTATCGGTATGTAACTCCGAAACTACTGAACCAATTTGTATCAAAATTTGTAAGCATCTGTAATTTGGTCCAACTTGGGAGATAGGGTACTTTTTTCTCAATTAGACCCGGTAGGTGGCGCTGCTATAGGTATGTAACTCTGAAACTACTGAACCAATTTGTATCAAATTTTGTAAGCTTCTGTAATTTGGTCTAACTTGAGAGATAGGGTAGTTTTTATCTCAATTGGACCCGGTAGGTGGCGCTGCTATCGGTATGTAACTCCGAAAGTACTGAACCAATTTTTATCACATTTCGTAAGCATCTGTAATTTGGTCCAACTCGAGAGATAGGGAATTTTTTATCTCAATTTGACCCGATAGGTGGCGCTGCTATCGGTATGTAAGCAATCTTTGGTAGCTGTTTTCCGGACAGGACAACGTCTGCCGGGTCCGCTAGTTTAATATAATTATTTTGTTGCTGTTTAAGTTTTTGTAAACACTATTTATCTATATAAAAATTAATAAAAATGGAGTGTCTGTTTGTAATATTACGTCTTTTAACTAAATTCATATGTATGTATATATACACGGTACATATTACACCAAATTAACATTTTTGAAGTGAAACTTCTTTAGGCGCATGAGGGGTAAAATCTGAGCGACCGGTAACGCGTCAGTGTCACGACGAGTACTTGGATGGGTGACCTCTTTTTTTTCAATTAGATTTTTGAAGTGAAACTTCTTTAGAATCGTTGTGATTTCAAACCAGATGCAACGGAAAAACGACAGGGAAGGGCGCGCGGCGCAGCGACTTGCATGAAAAAGGATGACACATTGTAGCGTTACGCTCATTGTAGCGTTACGCTATTTATATCGTTACGCTCATTGTAGCGTTACGATATTTGTAGTTACGCTATTTGTAGCGTTACGCTCATTGTAGCGTCAGTACTTGGATGGGTGACCGCTTTCTTTTTCAACTAGTTTTTTTTAAAGTGAAACTTCTTTAGGCGCACTTAACTTGGAGAGTAAGCAGGCGTGACGAGAGCGTTACGAAAAGTGTGATTGGTCGAGGCGAACGGAAGTTGAGAGGGAGATATTTTGGTTAAGATAAAATTTGATCGACCGGAAACGCGGCAGCGTCACGACGGTCAGTTCTTGGATGGGTCACCGCTTTTTTTTCAAATAGTTTTTTTGAAGTTTAACTTCTATAGGCGCGCTTAACTTGGGGAGTAAGCAGGTGCGTTACGAGAGTGTTAAGAAAAGTGTGATCGGTTGAGCCGAACGGAAGTTGAGAGTGAGATATGTTAGTAAAGATAAAATTTAACTGACCAGAAACGCGGCAGCGTCACGACGGTCAGTACTTGGATGGGTGACCGCTTTTTTTTCAACTAGTTTTTTTGAAGTGAAACTTCTTAAGGCGCATTTCATCACATGAGGTACATTTGAGTGACCGGTAACGCGGCAGCATCAGGTACTTGGATGGGTGACCACTTGGGAACACCACGTGACGTTGCCATTTTTTTTCTTTGTTATAATATATTATATTTAATTAATATTAAAATAAGAATTATTAAATATAAAAACCTACTGTGGAATTTTTAAGGAACATACAAAAATAAATTAGCCGAATCGGTCGAGCCATTCTCGAGTTATGCGCTTAGCAACATTCTTTTTTATTATATAGATTATAATAATAATACATAACAACAAAATAGAGTTTTCAAAATAGAGGTAACCCATTTTTAATATAATATTATCTAATATATATACTAAATTTATTACAAAGTATGTTTCATTATATTATCAGCTCGGTGAAGATCGATTTAGATTCGGATCTTAGACCACTAGTACTAAGCAGCGCTTCATGACAAACTTTACATTCGTATGTTACACAGCTCAAAATGAATAATTTAAATTATATTTTTATTTCGAGTTAATACAATTAGGTACAAAATTCAAAAGTATAAGTGTGTCTGTTACATTTTTACGCCTATGGCGATGTAGCAAATTAGCAATTTTAAAATTCATCAACATCGGAGAGCTAATACTGCCTACTGTACCTATACAGATAAATTTTATTTAATAATTATTATTTTAAATTTAATATGTAATTTGTTTCATTTAATAGCTCTTATTCCATTTATGTCCAACAGTATTTATACTAAATAACCCTGAAATCCTTTACTTATTTTATTTATTTACGAAAGTATTATTATTTTATCACTACTATAAAAAATGATCATTATAAATGCATTTCTATTTTAAAGCCAAATAAAATTTCATGACGGTCAGTACTGAGATGGGTGACCGCTTTTTTTTTCAACTAGTTTTTTTGAAGTGAAACTTTTTTAGGCGCATGAGGGGTAAAATTTGAGCGACCGGTAACGCGGGACCGTCACGACGGTCAGTACTTGGATGCGTGACGCTTTTTTTTTTCAACTAGTTTTTTTGAAGTGAAACTTCTTTAGGCGCGCTTAAATTGGGTAGTAAGCAGGTTAATGCGTGACGAGAGCGTTACGAAAAGTGTGATCGGTCGAGGAGAACGGAAGTTGAGGGAGATATAAGTTACTTAAGATAAAATTTGAGCAACCGGTAACGCGGCAGCGTCACGACGGTCAGTACTTGGATGGGTGACCGCTTTTTTTTCCAACTAGTTTTTTTAAATATTGTAATTGTATTGTGGAATTTATTGAGATACGTTTTATTGAATAATAATTATTTTAAACTACCTATGCCCGCGACTTCGTCCGCGTGGAATTTAACAAAATAATTACTGTTCAGTTCGCAGTTATAAAATAATAATAAAAAATCTAAAATAAAAGTAGCCTACGTTACTCCTTATTACATCAGCAACTATCTGCCAATGAAAGTCCTGTCAAAAACGATCCAGCCGTTTCAGAGATTAGCCGGAACAGACAGACAGACAAATTATAAAAAATGTTATTTTGGTATTTGCACCATGTATATTATATAATATGTAATTTAGTTAAAAGCGGGTATTACAATATTACAAACAGACACTTCAATTTTATTTATTTGTATAGATTTAATATGTAATTTGTTTTATTTTATATAGCTTATTCTATTTATGTCCAACAGTCTTTATAATAAATAACCCTGAAATCATTTACTTATTTCATTTATTTACGAAAGTATTACATATTTATCACTACTTTAAAAAATGATCATAATAAATGCATTTCTATTTTAAAGTCAAATCAAATTAGTTCGCTTTACAGCCACTGACGCTTTCAGGTCACGGACTGAGTTCAACAGCAACGAGTTCGCGCGACGTGTGTCCAAGGGGGACGGGGTAGACGTTAAATGCCTACTTTTGTCATGCGACGGAGCCTTAATTTAATTTTCTAACTTACTATTTTTTATTCAATCAAAATATTGAAGTTTTGTTCGCACATAGCACTTCTGTGCGACTTTGCGGCCGCAAAACGAAGGTCACGCGCGATGACGCGTGTAACAGGTCAGTGATCCTATAGTTACAAAAATGATGTTACAAAATTTTATTAAATTAAACTGAATTAGTTTGTATGAAAAAATCTTTTTTTGATTTTGATGTTAGGACTTATCTGATGGTTTTGAAATACTTCTTTATACTAGTACTAGCGGTGTTTTCAATTATCGTTCTATTGTCATCCCCACCTTGTATATATTATGCGACGCCCTTGACCGAAAAGCTTTTTTAATGCCAAATTAGCTCTTTAACTAAGCTGAAGGTAGACGTAGGAGGTCAAGCGTCCATCTTGAAAACCAAGTAAGCAAAATATCTTACGATTCAAGGTAACCCCTATGTTTCACGTCTTAAGAACGAAATCTTACGCTACGCAGAACAATTCCGTAATTATAATCTTGAGTTTGAAATAGTATTTCTATTGAAATGGATTTTAGCGAGCTGAGTAAAAATTTGTAACATTTTGAACACTTCAAAAAATAAAAACAGTATACGATTGTATAATTACATTTAAGGGAATAAACGAAGCCCTATTGTGATGGGTTAGTACTTTTAAAATGTCGAATGTTCTAAAAATAATATGACATTTAAGTTTACGTAAAACACCTTATTCTTCAAGCGATTTTACAAAATAAAATTAATTTTTATTGCGGTTAAATTTGAGGTGTCCCGAGCGTCACATTTTATGACGCACTGATTACACCTTCATCCGAATTGGGGATGATCTGCGCCATGACGTCATCTGAAAATACGATAATGGCCCCATTCCAAGGTTATTGTATTTGGTTGTTCTGCCCGTAGGTTTGTACGTTGTCATCGTTTTTGGGTGCTTGTATCAGCGATTTGAGTGTGCTGTTCTGTCTAATGATTTTATATAATGATGTTTGCTCGCAAACAAAAAAAAAACGATTTAAATTACATCGACAAGTAACACAAGGTGGAGGAAAAAATGGTCAAGTAAATATATAAAGATTACTCAAAAAGTAATCATCAGATTTCGATCATATACTTGTCAGATCTCAATTGAATTGAAATGGGACCACATGACACGCACCACCTTTCGATTAAATATTAATCAAAATCGGTCCACCTAGTTACAGGTTCTGAGCTGACATACAAAGAAAAAAAATACAGTCGAATTGAAAACCTCCTCCTTTTTGGAAGGCGTTTTAAAATAACAACTTTTATGGATGATTAATATTATTTGAATACAATGTTTTACTATTTTCATATACAATGTTTTTTACGGTTCAGCCTGTAACATCCCACTGCTGGGCATAGGCCTCTTTCTCCATGTAGGTGAAGGGTCTGCCCTTAATCCACCACGCTGCACAGTTATATACGGTAAAACAAACGCATGTCTAAAATGATTTTTTGTACTTAAAAAATAGGGTATTAGCGCACTGCAGCGCTTCTGATGACCCTAAATAAAATAAAAACTACGATCTGATAATCATATGGCATACCAATACAATTTGATGTTGTATTTAAATTTTATTGGACATACTTATATGCAGAAAGATGTTTTTTAGAGAACACTAGGGTGTCTGATTTTTCAAACGAAAAATAAAATCCAATCTTCGAAAGGGAAATTGGAAATTTTCTGACGGCTGGTACCTACCTATCTGACGATTATGCTGTCAATACTGTTGAAGTACTTCAAGTTGAAGTTCTTAAGTCTTAGGATATTAAAAGTTTATTCAACTTTCCTTTTCTTACATAACAATTCAAAAGTGTAGATTATTCTTAATATTATAGATTAGCTATAGTTATTAGATAGCTATAGTGATTAGCTAGCTATATAGCGTTTAATTGGATAAAGATCAAGGCAAATGACTAAAGTGGTTATTATGTACTCGGCTGCCCAATTTCAAAACACAGTAAGGGGCAAAAATTATTATTTTTTAATACATCTGTACCTATATATATGTTCACATATCACATGGAGTAGTCCATTGGAACGAAAAATGCTAAAAAATCGATTTCGAATAATTTGTCCCGTACTGTGTTTTGAAATGGGCAGCCTTACTTCACTTAAATAAAATTCCCGATATTTCGGCAATCATTGCAGGCGACCATGGTTCCTGTTTCAAAAAAATTATCGCGCTATGTCCCGTAGAATCAATAGAGTTAAAAGCGACCATGGAGAATTTAAAAACTTATAAATAATATTGTAGCACTGATAAGGTGTCGCTACAGCAATATGATCTCGAATGTTGTTACGCCAACAATATCAAACATACCCTCCACTAACCCATTTATCTGGAAAAAGTACACGTGTATTATTTTGTAATTCCTTTTTTTATTTGAAATTCAAATAATATATTTGTCGTATCACAATGTGAGAATAACATGGCGGTAATGGCTTTGGTGTATTCATAGTATTGGCATTACAGATAGGTAAGTCAGGTAGCATCTTCACTTGAAGACGAGTATTTTTAATCATAAAAACACGCGAACGAACAAAGTTACGGCTTCATGATTTCTATATCTATAAACATAATTTTGTGAAATGTCTATGAAAAGCTGCTAACTATAAAAAATATGCAAAAAAGTTAATTTTGCAAACAAATTAACCGAACGTCGCGTCACTGTCGCGAGGTCTTCCCTAACGAGTTTATCCGAAGCCCCTCAACCAATAATAACCTAACCTATACATATATATGTATAGTATTTTGATATAAGTATATGTTCTTTTTCTATATCTATTCCCAAATCAATATTAAAATATTTTGTAGGTATATTCATAAAATAATTCTTTTTTTGTAAGCATTATTCCTATTTATATAAAACTTTTTGTAAAAACGAAGTTGTATAGCACAAAGATAAAAAAGAAAAAATGCTTTATTAAAAAAAAAGTGGTGTAAGAAAAAGATAAATACCACATTAATACCAATCAAATGGTAAATAAATGAATCTATCGATTGCATTATTAGAAAATGTCGTAACCGATACCGTCGTAACCGTCGTAGCCGGTACCGTCGTAAACGTCGTAGCAGATAGATAGCGCACAAAAACGTAACGAGGTCATTCGTTCAGTAGATTTTATTCCTCATATTTTATTCGTACCAGGGACCACATATGAAAATCGATTCTTAAGGAGTAAACTCCAAAAAGTTAAGAATCGACAAATAAGCGTTACTAATAAAAAGCTTCATTTTTCCAGATTTAAGCACGCCGCGTCATTTTTATCTTGCCGCCACTTTTAATCCCTGTCTTTCGCAGTACAAAGAGCTATGACTTTCAGTTCTTATCGAGTGTCTGCGAATCCATCCTCTAAAGTGAACACCAGCCGTTCTTTGTTAGACATATGTATATACTTATATTTTCGACCTCATATAAAGAGATTACGTTTGACGACTCTCTGTATATTGTATTTATTTTTTCATTTTAATATTTACGTTTTCTAAGAGGATGTATGTAAAAGGTCTTTTCGTGAATTGTAAAAGAAAAATCTTAAAAAATATCGAGAAATAAATATTTTACACTAGACTTCACGAGTTAACCCTTAACAACACAAGCTACATTTACCTACACTTTTATTACGAAATTTATATATATATATATATATATATATATATATATATATATATTTTTATGTTAAGTATAATGGAAATAACTAATAGCTGACCATTTTTGGAAAATAATATAATTTTTATAAATCTATACTAATATAATAAAGCTGAAGAGTTTGTTTGTTTGATTGTTTGTTTGTTTGTTTGTTTGTTTGTTTGTTTGTTTGTTTGTTTGAACGCGCTAATCTCAGGATCTACTGGTCCGATTTGAAAAATTCTTTCAGTGTTAGATAGCCCATTTATCGAGGAAGGCTATAGGCTATATATCATCGCGCTAAGACCAATAGGAGCGGAGTCCACGCCGACGAAGTCGCGCGCAGAAGCTAGTAAACTAATATCTTTATAGGTACTAACATTATCAGTCACAGCAAGCACTAACTTTTTAAAACTTTAGTGACTGTAACTTCGAATTACATGGTATTTTCAAATTTTAAACCTACCTAATTAATACCATAGGTAGGTCGTTCTTATTGAAACCTAATAATGGGGTAAAATAATATACACACTTAGTGAGGTACAAGTGTTAGTACCTATTTTGTGTATCATCAGTACAATGTTACAAATGCCATGATATTTAAATTGTAATCGTATATTGTGTACAATACACTAAATATCTAGAGCGATTAGTCCCAGACAGATTACTGATGAAGGGAGAGGGTGAATAGAGGGTTGAATAACAATTTCTTTCAAGCAAAATTGAACCCTATTCATTTATAAAAGAGTATAAATAGATATGTGTTAGAATGATGGTGCGTTGGTACACCACCACGCACAAGGCCATTGACCTTCGTTAAGCCATGATTCGATAATAAATCGCAAGCCGCTTTTAAGTGAGTTTGCTACTATTTTACAAAAGTAAAATTCAAATAAAAACTTTATGGTCTCATAAAGTATATAAGAATTTTTTTGAAAGTGTATTTTAAATTTTCTATGGACATATTACATACACACACACACAGTTCAGCCTATCGCAGTCCGCTGCTGGACATAGGCCTCTTCAAGTTCACGCCAAAAACGGCGTGAACTCAAGTGTTTTGCCCATAGACACCACGCTGGGCAGGCGGGTAGGTGACCGCAGGGCCGGCTTTTTCGCACTGACGACGCTGCTGCCCGTCGTCGGCCTGTGTATTTGAAAGCCAGCAGTTGGATGTTTATCCCGCCATCAGTCGGCTTTTATGTTAAAAGGTGGTAGTGGAACTATCTTAGCCCTTAGTCGCCTATTACGACACCCACGGGAAGAGAGGACACATATAGTATGACAGTGGTGTAATAGTTATTTTAATGTCAACATATTGTATTAATAAATGTGATTTGTATTCTTTCGGACTACCGGCCTTTGCTGCAACAAGAGTTCAGGTATGTTTTCCCGCCATGGTGCCCTAAATAAAACCGAAAAAATTGCTCTTTGCCACTATCGTTCGACGTTACTGCTCTTATCGAGCCTACTAAAATCAGTCGAGAAGGTTTTTAAGAGACCTGATGGATTGGCGTTGGTTTCCTGAGAAAGGGGACGGACGCTTTGTGGGACACAACCTGCGTTGACACACTTGTTTCGTTTCATGTCAGGGAAAATAACCTTAAGAGCGGGAGTCGCTGCGGAAAAAGCTTAAATTACAAATTACATATTTGAGTCGTTTGCAGTCGAAACACTTCGACCTTGGAGTAGCAGTGCTAATTTTTTTAAAGAGATAACTCCTTGTCTTTTTGCCTCCATTAGTGAAAAGAGGGCTGGTGCATTTTTTCCCAGGTAAAATAAATAATATAATAATGTTTTCAGTAGTAGTAGAGATAATTATATGTTTAATAATTATTTTAATTATATGTTTGGTGTCAAAACTTTGTTTTAGTATTATAATGAACACCGACAGACTTTTATACAAATAAATAAAATTGTGCACACAGTTTGTGCTCGAATCCATTCTAACCCTGCAACATGGTCAATGTCCAAAGTGACTTTATCCACGAGCCGTATTATTTAAAATTTTAAAAAATATTGTTTTCTATGTGTAGCTTTACTTTTGATAATCCTACTTCATAATGTGAATTTATGGCGTCATATTAGGCTTACGCCTGAAATAGGGAAACAGAATCGGCCATACAAAAAAGCTGAGTTGTTATTTATCTCAGATGAAATATAATATTGTATTTTGGCAATAGCTAGATATGATAGCCTGCATCGAATTCACAAATCTACCAAAAGAGAAGAGCAAAATGAAATATTGTAACTATTTTCTAGAACTGCACGTCGGAGAAATGTAGGTACTTTAGTAATAGTAGCTTTATTTCTAATTTATAGTCCTGACACATAAGCTATTGAAGAATGTGTACTAAGAATGCCTTTATTAGGGCCCACACATATCAAATCTCTGACTTCAAAAGTGGGATGAATGGACTCTTCGTGACAAATCTACCTATACAACAGACATAGAGATTTTACGACTCAGGAGTTTTTAATATTAAGTATACCTACGTATGTATTTAATACATATCAGTAGTAATATTGTACTGTTTTGCGTTTTATTTCATATTCTTCAAGGTGATAGTATATTTTTGTACATTAACTATTTTTTTTGTATTAAGATAAAATAAAATAAAGTAATATTTTAATATTTTTTTATTTCTGTGTAATTATGTGGTTCATAAATTTTAATATCAAAATATGTTATAACAATTCAAAGATGTATCTTGGCAACGAGAATACTTCGAAACATTATCTACAACTATACGATTGTATCTGTAAATTGAACAACATTTAAAAAACTACTACTAATTATTTATCATAACGTTAAATATTAAGATAGTTTGATAAATGCTTAACAACATTGGGGTAACCTTATTATTAATTTAATTTTAACCTTTAGAACCATTTACATTTTTTAACAAGTAGGTACCGAAAAAAATATAGCACGACTCTACAATCTTGAATCTACATTAAATTTAAAAAAAAATTTGACAAGTGTCAAAAAAGAAAGTTACTGGCTGGTAGTGCTTTTTTTTTGACTGGTTAATGTTTGAACCAATATCATCAATGGATGAAATCATTATAAAAAAAGGAAAAAAAAAACTGTTAAAAAAAATTACTTAAGTTACTGGTTCGTAATATTTTATCCAACATCATAAATGTTAGGCAAGTATTCGTTACATTTATAAACATTAGTTTTCGTTTTAAATGTATACCCTTTTGCTTTAAATATTCACCCTTTCCCCTTTAAGTAATAATGACATTCGTGTACCAACCCCTTTGTTTTTGTTATAAAACATATATCATCTGTACAAGTTGTCAAATTGGACGGCTATTGTAGCTTTTAAGTTGATACTGAACACATAAACCACATAACAAAAGTTACACTAAATTACATTTAATTTGCATAATTTTATAAAACCTGATTATTTAACCTGAACCTATTAATTATCATTTGTATTCAATAGTGCAATTAAAATTTTTAGAAAACTATTTCCATCTCTTTTTCACTATGAAATCTATTTCACAGTTTGTCAAGCGAGAAAGAGATGAAATTATATTTGTAATTCAATTTATAACTACCTAATAATCCGGTATTGATTAAACTTCAACTTAATGCGTTAATAACAGCCATGTATGAAACAATTACTGTGACCTAAAAATTATATTATATCTCAAAGATAATGAGATTACTTTCGCAATACCATAAAGAGAAGAAAATTATCCTAAAATTAACTTCTTTAGTATAATGGCACTTGCTTAAAAATACAGACAAATACTTTTTAATTGTGCGTCATACGCAACTTAAATCTAGGCCGTATTTACATTTTCTCCTTTGCCATTTTTAATTATATATTAAAGAAAAGAAACAAACAATGACATTCGCTATTCATAATGAAAATTTTTTTAATTACATAATTAACCTAAACATTTGACATCCATTCCATTAAAAATTGTGACATTTTTAGGAGTTTCTTTTTATTTATATATTTTTTTTGCGGCAAAGGAAGGTATTACAACGCCATTATGTTTTAAACAAACATTGCATAGAAACTATTTTAACAAAAAACTTTTTACACGTTAATTTAATCAGCCGAAATTATAACAAGTATACTATGTCGATCTTGATTACAGACATTACTAATAAAATAAGTAGAACATAGACCAGATATCTCGTCGAAATAAACTGACTAGAATTGAATATATTGGATAAAAATTAAATGCATTCATTAGAAGTATAGTATATACTTCTAATGAATGCATAAAATATTAATAATGTCGAATGCTAAGAAAATAAGAGCGCACGATTGAGTGAAACATGTAAGATTTTACTGCATTTTTAATGCACAAATAATTACTGTTTTTTTTTTCATTTCTAATGCAAAAATAACTACAAAGTTGATAGATGCAACTTTATTGATTTCTTTAAGTATTCATTATATAATACGTGATAAAAAAAGTTTAATTGGATTGTCTCACATCTGAAATCCTAACAAAACAACTATGTACAATTGTACATCTCGATGTATACAAAAAATACCTTATTTACTCTAGTTCACAACTATTTTTTTAAATCTGCTAACTCAGCACTTCCGATCGACAAAATATTCTTTTTAAACTGTGATAAATTTAAAAAGATAACTTATAATTAACTTAAACCTATTTAGAGATCCATGCTAAATGTCTCCTGCGATTCGTCGAAGGAGATGGAATTAGATCGTGGTTTTTGCACTGATGTAAGAGTATGATGTTGTGCAAGAGACGGGTTCTTCAACATGGCGGCGGGTAGAGAGCAGCTTGGAGGTGTTTTTGATATCGGCGACTGACTTAACGACATCATAAAAGACCTTTCGTAAACTATACGAGAGCCTGAAAAAAAAGGAAAAAAATATTTTTAATAAAGTTTAATAAATTAAAGAGATATTTTAACAGGTT
The DNA here is from genome assembly GCA_905220545.2 of Melitaea athalia. Taxonomy (NCBI): domain Eukaryota; kingdom Metazoa; phylum Arthropoda; class Insecta; order Lepidoptera; family Nymphalidae; genus Melitaea; species Melitaea athalia. The sequence continues at coordinate 4,518,211 of HG992193.1, forward strand.
TATATTAATGTTTACTTATTTATTAAAAAAAATATACGATAGATACATATACATAATTTTATGAAAATTTTGCTTTGTACCATATGATGCTACATTTAAAATAAAGTAAAAAAACAATAATTAGTAAATATAGTAATAGTTACTTTCAAAAATAATTACTTTATACTTAGAGATCTAATTCTAAAAATCCTATTAAAAAACAAACTCGATAAACCTGTCTTGTTAATAAATTAATATTATACATGCAAGGAGACTTGGGGGGACTGCAATAGGCAGAACTGACTGATGCAAAGAGAATTCCTTAGTAATCTATGTTTGATAAATGTCTCCATTGGTGACAAGAGGGCTGGTGTATTTTTTGCCCAGAGAATCGGCATAACGATTCAACGGGGAAATTCTGCCAGCATTCTTGGCACCAAACCACGCGAACATGATTAATTTGTAAAATATTTAGTTCTTAAATTTTGAATATAAAACCAAGTCATACCGAGACCGGTATCGGTTGACGGTATCCTTCTTGAAGTTGTTCAGGATTATCTATGATATATAGGATGTCTACCTTGGCCACACCATTCAGCTGGGCCGAAACAACTTCGAGAAGGAAGCTGATAGGAGGACTCGGTTGGGCTGGGCGGCATTTGGCAGGCTTCGTCGAGTCTTCACTTTGAAGATTCCGCAATGCTTGAAGACAAAAGTTTTCGAGCAATGCGTCCTGCCTGTGTTGACATATGGAGACGAGACATGGACACTGACGAAGGGACTGGTCCACAAGTTTAAAGTCGCTCAACGTGCAATGGAACGGGCTATGCTTGGGGTTTCTCTCAAGGACAGAATAAGAAATGAGACTATCCGTGAGAGAACGAAAGTAACCGACATAGCCCACAGAATCAGCAAGTTGAAGTGGCAGTGGGCTGGTCATCTTTGTTACAGGACCGACGGCCGTTGGAGCAGACGTGTCCTGGAGTGGAGACCGCGTATTGGCAAACGCAGTGTAGGGCACTAGGGCACCCTCCGGCCCGCTGGACCGACGATCTACGTAAGATTGCCGGTGTAGGCTGGATGAGGATTGCGGAAAACCGGGATGCCTGGCGCGAGCTTGGGGAGGCCTATGTCCAGCAGTGGACTGCAATAGGCTGATTTGATTGATTGATTGATTGAAATTGTGAATTGTTGAAATGTATAAAAAAATTTTTCATTATTTGTATTCATTTATTTCAAAATTTGAAATTATTATAATCACTCAAATCCATGAGATTCATCTAGTATCATTATGCATTAAAAATTTATAAACAAATAATAATTATAAACAAGGAAACTCATTGTCACGTTTATGATAAATGTTGCTAGAATTGATTAAGGCGGTATGCCAAGCAAATAACCTTGAGCATTCGTTCCCTCTTTGCCGCACCCCACCTCTCGCGGCACATCTAGCGGCATTTGGTTACAACTTACGAATACACGTAAAAATTACAGATCTAGGGATCCGCACGGCATTCAATAAAAAAATATATTATTTTTTTATAAGAAATAAATGTTAATTGGTGCGTATATATTTTAGGTAATGAATTCAGTGACTACATTTACGTTCAATATATACTAACAATGAAGTATAATTACTTAAACTTATAAATAACTAGCTGACCCGGCGAACTTCGTACCGCCTAACAGTCGATTCTTTAATTATTTTTTTTAAATACTTATTTTGCTATTCGGGATAACGGCAATTTGGGTCAGCTAGTAAGATAAAAAAAAGAAAAAAGAAAGTTGATAAGTCAATAATTACATTATGTAAAAAAATAATTATAAATTAATATATTGACAAATATTGAGATTAATATTTATACGATACTAACGTCACTCAATTGCTATTCGGGATAACGGCAATTTGGGTCAGCTAGTAAAAAGATTAAAAAAAAGAAAAAAGAAAGTTGATAAGTCAACAATTACATTATGTAAAAACAAAAAATATAATTATAAATTAATATATTGACAAATATTGACATTAATATTTATACGATACTAACGTCACTCAATTGTTTTGTCTTACTGAAACCCCTCCACTAAAACTTAAACTTTATGGTATGGTATTAAAGTTCAAATTGACTTTTAAGTATTATTACGAAACTTTTGTATGGGAATATAGAATAGTGTTGTTTTCAGACTTTTCAGGCAATTTTTCTAATTTTTCGTAAGAAAAATCTGTTCAGCTGCTCTCGAGATTTGCTCTTAGCAACACATTCATCACATTTCATTTCATTTCACAGACATTGTAAGTAGAAAAATAAAATGAAAACAATAAATTAAATTTTATTATATACTAGCTGACCCGTCGAACTTCGTACCGCCTAACAGTCGATTCTTTAGTTTTTAACCGACTTCCAAAAAAGGAGGAGGTTCTCAATTCGACTGTTTTTTTTTTTTTTTTAATGTATGTTAGCTCAGAACTTTTGACTGGGTGGACCGATTTCGATCAATTTTGTTTTAATTGAAAGGTGTTGCGTGTCATGTGGTCCCATTTTTTTTAAAATAAGATCTGACAAGTACTTTTAGAGTTATATCGAATAATGCGTTTTTACTTGACTAATTTTTCGTCGACCTACGTTGTTTTATACCGCATAACTTTTTCCTCGGTGTACCGATTTTGATGATTCTTACGTTAATCGAAAGCTAATACTTGTCATGTAGTCTTCGTGAAATTAGATCGAGATCTGATTACAACTTTTTGAGTAATCTTTAATAGCGCGTATTTACTTGACATTTTTTCGTCTTATTATGTTGTATTACTTGTCGATGTAATTGAAGTCGGTTTTTTTTTCGTTTGCGAACAAACACAATTATTAATTTTTTTAATACTTATTTCTGCTATTGGTGACACCGGGTTACTGGTTAGCTATAAAAAGTAAAGAATATATTAAAATATTGACAAATATTGACATTAATATTTATACGATACTAACATCACTCAATTGCCTTTCCGGAACCCTTCCACTAACTCTTAAACTTTATTGTATGGTATTAAAGTTCAAATTGCCTTTTAAGTATTATTACGAATCTTTTGTATGGGAATATAGAAAAGTGTTGTTTTTAGACTTTTCAGGCAATTTTTTTTTAATTTTTCTCACCGTAACAACCATCCTCGTACTTCAAGGAATATTATAAAAAAAGAATTAGTGAAATCGGTTCAGCTGATCTCGAGATTTGCGCTTAGCAACAAATTCAGCTATTCATTTTTATATACATATATAGAGATTTTTTTTTATTTTAACGTAGGTCTAGGTAAAAAGTAAAAACCTATAGGTACATGGTCAAATTAAATTAGCTAGCAAAACTCTTTATCATGGGTGTCGTTTCTATAATTTTCAAAGGTGCTAAAACCATTGTTTAGATACCTACACAACAATAGCGTTTTTAAAAAAAACTCAATAGTTTTAAATACACACACAGAGCGTTTTTTCACAATAAATAACAAACAAAAAAAACTAACCCAAACAAAAGTCAACAAAAAATGCTAACAATATGCTAATAAATTATTATTGTTTACTAGCTGTGCCCGCGACTTCGTCCGCGTGGAATTAAAAAAAAATTATTGTTCAGTTCGCAGAGATACAAAATAAAAATAAAAGTAACAGCCTATTACATCAGCTATCTGTCTGTGAAAGTCCCGTCTGAATCGGTCAAGCCGTTTTAGAGATTAGCCGGAACAAACTGACAGACAGACAGACAACAATAAATTGTAAAATATGTAATTTTGGTATATGTACCGTGTATACATGGATATGCATTTAGTAAAAGGATATTATTTTATTATTACAAACGGACACTCCACTTTTATTTATTTGTATGTATAGAGTATAGACGTATAGATTTATAATATGACGTGAGCGTGCGCTAGCCGAGACGGTGACAAACGACACAAGCTTCTCCCTCCAAACCTTGCGGCAGACTGAATTCCAATACAACCGCGCTTGAGTACAGTAGTGAATACGCCCAGATTTTAGAAAAAAATCAATAACACATCAAATTTAGGTCTTTTCGAAAAAAATTTTCATGCGAATTGTTCCTTATTAAATTGTCAATCCATTAGTGTCGGTAGCAAAATAAAATAATGTTTACTTCACGAGGAGACGCACAGTATCAGTAATTATTTCTCATTTTTGTGGTTTCGTTGTAAGGCGATTATTTAAAATGTAATCCTTTAAAAAAATTAAAAAAAAGGACCATCATGTAATCAAAATTATGTAGAAATTAAATGTGTTTGTATTAGTTTTATATTTCTTTCCAATAAAAAGTAGATAGCTTCAAAAAACTGCACAAAAAACGGCTAGCGCGGCGTTTTGCCCCCCCAGGCGCCTTAACGTATAAAACTAATAATCTATACTAATATTATAAAGAGGTAAAGTTTATAACTTTGTTTGTATATACGGGGTAATCTTCGCAAATACTGATCCGATCATGAAAATTCTTTCGCTAACAGAAAGCTACACTATTCAGGAGTGACAAGATAAAAGGAAAAAGATAAAAATATATAAAGATTTTAAATCAGCAGGATTTGAACCTGCGCCCTCTGACGTGCCGTGTCAACAATTCAATTTAATCAAGCATTATTATTTGCCTTAGAAATTAATTGGTGATTTTAAAACATTTATATTTATCTGATTTGCTGAAAATAGTGAGAGTGTATTGGAACATATCAAATTTCACCGTGCATGCAACAACTGGACATAAATAATAATTGTATTAATTATTAAATTTGTTTTTGTTATTAATGCGCATAACAAACAATTTTGAATATTAATAATATCATGTGTTTCTTTGAATACACATTAAAATATTGATTAGAAACTTAAATATCGTTTTATTTATGAGATATATGAGATATGAGATATGAGAGAGACGAGATATGAGATATAAAATTTCGTACGCGAGACGTGAACAGATTTCTATATCTATATATGTATATCTTAGAATAATAACGCATGCGTTATTATTCTAAGATGTATATATAAATCAATTGCTGTTCGTTAGTCTCGCTAAAACTCGAGAATGGCTGGGCCGATTTGGCTGATTATGATCTTAAAATATTTGTGGAAGTTCAGGGAAGGTTTAAACGGTGAGAAACATAAATAGTAAGTAACGAAAAATACTATAAACGATGGTTTCATTTTCCAATACAAAATTTTCTTAGCGGGGAAATTTAATGTCTTTTGTCAAAAACGTTGTCAATTGTTTGTCAAATATTTATAGGTGCGTTCAGAAAGTGTTTTGTGTATATTATTCACAAATATACGTAGGTGATACGAAGTTCACCGGGCCATCTAGACTCTAGTAGAGTTATAAAAATGATATTTTTTTAATAATACATTAATCTGCACGCCAAAATAGATAAAAAAAATATACTAATAAAATTTACATAAATATTTTTAACAGTATTATAACAGTTTACAGTTTATTTGCGTCTCAAACCATTCAATAAATATTTTATGAGTTTTTAATACATCTGTGAATATGACTAATGTATACATAATGTAAATACAATAATACGGAAGTAGGTATAAATATGTTTTAACATCTGTGTAATGTCAGAGTAACAATGTAGAGTAATTAATTAGAAACAATATCATATGTTAAGACTCTAACTTCAAATTTTGAGCAAGACAACCTATGTCAATATAATTGTATTTGCTCGGAAACAAAAAAAAACGACTTCAATTACATCGACAAGTAATACAACGTAGGTTGACGAAAAAATATTCAAATAAATAGGCGTTATCAAAGATTACTCAAAAAGTAGTCATCATCAGTAGATATCGAAAAAAATATAGTAAAACACAAGAAAAGCACCCGCTTTCGGTGAAAAAAATCATCGAAATCGGTCCACCAAACCAAAAGTATTGTACTGAAATTAAGTAACATACATGAAAAAATTTTTAAAAAAAAATGTGTACCTCCTCCTTTTTTGAAGTCAGTTAAAAATATGAAACATGAACAAGACAAAATTGACTAGCCCGTTGGCGCAGTTTGTACTTTCTGCTCCGGGGGTTGTGGGTTCGATTCCCACCCCGAGTCTGGGTGTAATATACATATTTATTTATATATGTATGTATTATTTATAAGTATGTTTATCGAACAAAAAATATGTAGCTAGACCAGTCGGCTGTTACCTATAATACAAGCATTAAGTTGCTTACTTTAGGAACAGACGACCGTGTGTGTATTGTGTAGATATTTATTTATTTTATTTAAACTACCTGAATAAATGTTCTACATTTTACTCAGGTAGGTCATTATAATGAAACAACGACATAGTCGTATAAAATGTAAATTGTACCGTTTTCTACTTATATAGCAACCGGGCTTAATTATTATTATTATATTTTTTTATATAAATAGGTCAGCAAACAAGCGTACGGCTTACCTAATGGTATTACGATTACCGTAGCTTATAGATGTCTGCAACACCAGAAGCATCGTAAGCGCTTTGCCGACTCTATCCCCAATCCCCCCAGGAGCTCTGGTCACCTTACTCACCAACAAGAACACAATACTGCTTCTAAACAGTGATATTTAGCTGTGGTCTTCTGTAAGGTCGAGGTAATACCCCTGTCGGGCTGCTCCCTTTTTTGAGCAGGAAATTTCCTGCTGTGCTCTACCTCAAATTGGATGTGTCTCGTAGTAAAAACGAGAAATAAAAATATATTGTTTTCTAATGTTTATGCGAATTTCATTCATTATACTTAATTAAACTACTTTTTCGGATATTATCGCGGTTTATTTTAGATGCCCGAAGTTTCGGATACTTTACAGCAGCCATGATCACGGGAGGACTCCCCCCGAAGTATTTTAATAATTACTGTTATTAAATAGCAATATATTTATCATCCTTACATTTTATTTAATACATTTATGTAAATAAAAAATACATTTTATTCATTCATTTCCACGAATCTTAAAAAGTTATTCCTAAATCATACATTAAATAGCAATATATTTGTCATCTTTACATTTTATTTAATACATTTATATAAATAAAAAATACATTTTATTCATTCATTTCCACGAATCTTAAAAAGTTATTCCCAAAACTTATTGGTTTTACGAGTCTGTTAGCTCTATCCATTGAAGTAACATGTACTAACGGCTCTATCTTGGCTAATTATTTATGATTCGATGATTCGATTTTAAACATTATTTAAATTTGAATTAAATAAATATCTAAAAACCTGAAAAAACCACAGATGAAAATATCAGTTTATTATGGAAACAGTATTATCGCTCGAAAGCTTCAAAACAGAGTATGTGCGGCGTGCGCAAACCGCTGCGCAATATACTAATCAAGGTCTCGGCAGAGCAACACGCGGTCGTTGTCACATCTAATTTTACCAACAACGATTATTGGACAAATGAACTCCTTAGTAACATGTTAAAGGTTATTTACCTTAACGTTTATCGCTGTTACTAACCTAGTTACTTATTTCCACGCGGTCTTATGTAATGTTTTTGTTTATTGATATCATTGTCATGATAATTGTGATAAATTTGAAAATCGAACGTGAATGATTTTGTGATTTAATGAATCAAGTTTTTTCAAAATCATAGACATGTTTTTTTAATGAAATTCGTTACTACCTACGTCATATTTTATAGAATAATTTTGATTCGTGTTTTATATTTTCGTATTTTAGTAACTAGATTAATTCTAGTTAAAAAAAGCTTTACCTCCAGGTGTGGTAGAGTATATGGTGCCGCCTGGTGTGCTGGAATATACATCTGGCATCTGAGCAGGGTCTGTGATGAGTACCCTCCTCGTGGGTATGGTTTGACTGTGCGTCGCCTGTCTTGCTATCGGTGACGCGGACATTTTCAACTTTATTTGCTTTAATTAGAGTACTAAATCACAATCACACAACGATAGCTGATCGGAGGACCGTGGACTGAGCCGAGGCATGCCGGTGTCTAAAATAAATACGTTCGCAGCTTAGCGCGCACACAAAGCCGTGTCAGTGTAAACATGAGAAATATGTGTAAGTGTGCACTATAAAAACATTCAAAGATTATTATTAAAGATATATCGAAGATCGGTGACGTTTTGTACCAAATGTAGAAAGAACTCTGAGAGACTTTAATGCATAATTAAAATTTACTACAGTAATTGTTAGTGGACAACAACAATGGACAATAATAAATTGAATGAATTACCGTAGTCTATAGAAGCCTGCAAGACCAGAATAGCCCCCCAAGCTCTGGGGCCTTATTCGCCATTGAACACACAATACTACTTGAGAGTAGTATTATTTAGCTTTGATTTTCTGTAAGGTTGGTGTACTTCCTCAGACCGGCTGCCCCAGATTTTGAGCAGAATATATAGCAAGACAGGCGACGTACAGTCAAACCATACCCTCGAGGAGGGTACTCATCACAGATCCTGCTTGTGCTTTACCACAAAAAATACTTTCATTTATTCCAGTTATATACATACGTATAATACATAATATGTTTACGCAGAATGTTTAATCTTTGACAGAACTCACACAAGTGCGAGTTATCTAATAAACATTTGCACACATGTAAAATTAAATGTGCGTAGTATTTTTTTTCATGCTTTAAAACGGCACGGTTGTTATGGCGATAACACTTATCTTTTTATTAGATAACATTAAAAATATTGTTATATTTCTACTTATTCGTGTCTATATCCACTGTTTATTCATTTTTATAAAGTTTAACTTATACCTCTACTATGTAGATAATTATGTAGTTGCAAACTAACAGTAAAGAGTTACATTATAAATAGAGTTATTAATTTTTTTAATTATGTTCTGACAGAAAACAATGAAAACCATGGAAAATTGTTAAATAAATCCTAATAGCTGTACTATTATGATAAAGTATATGATTGTTAGTTATTTATTTGGAAATTTTACGGTAGAGCCGTGTTTATTTTTACTATTCAAAGTTTTAAACGAAAAACTTTAATGCTGACTTTATCTGAAAGTAAGTCTTTAGTTTGTGCTGTTTACAAGTACTTTTTACCAATAATTAAAAACTTTACTACTAAATACTAATATGGTAAATGCGAAAATTTGACAGGATGGATGGATGTTTGTTTCTCTTGCATGCAAAAACAGTAGAACTGATTGTAATGCAACTTGGTATGCTCAGATAGCTAAATATCCAGATTAATAGATAGGCATGTAAATATTATAAAGAAAGAATTTTTGCTTGGTTATTACCAATCTCTGAATCAATTAAACTAACCAGTGGTTGCCAAGTGGTCAAAATTCGACCATAATTAATTTAAATTATAAGTTTGAACATTAAACAAAAGAGTATTAGTTATATGCGTGTGTGTGTCAAACGCATGGTAGTGTGTGTAATGTATTTTTTATTGATTTAATGTATTTTATGCATAATTTTAAAAAAATATTAGCATTTTGCACTCCTTCTCTATATAAACTACAAGTGCGCGAAATTTCACATTCCTCCGTCCGCGCAATTTTCGTAAAAAGTGGTACAAAGTTTTTGCTTCAAGTTTTAATATATAGAATTAAACTAATTTGTAAAGTGTTACTTTTTCGCTTGACCCTGACAGTCTATTGAGGAGGTTAGTGTGTTATTCTGACTCACATACTCGTAGTTTTAATCAGAATTATCTTTGAGTCAATTAATATCAAAACTCAAAGCGTAAGGGTCATTGAAACTTAAAAGTCTTTAAAACTTTTAATTCTTATATAAAAAGGTACTTATTTCGTTCATATAATTGTGACAGTCTTAGGATTACATACATTCATATATATGTACTTCAAACTATCTTACTATAACATGTTAAGATGTTATCCAGTCTTGTCGAGAGGATATGGTCAGCCGCTTGAACGTCGCCCTCCAGGCAGTCTCCGAATGGGGCGATGCCAATCTGGTCACGTTCAACGCTACAAAAACACAGGCGTGTGTGTTCTCCTCTAAACGGAGCCCTTTACACCTGGCTCCGACTTTCCGAAATGTTTCTGTAGAAATTACCGACTCCCTACAGCTCCTCGGTGTAGAGCTATCGTCCAATTTGAACTTTGGGCAGCACATCGAGTCCAAAGCAAAAACTGCAGCAAAAAAACTAGGTATTCTCTATAAGGTCAGGTGATACTTCACTCCAGAACAGCTGCTTCAACTGTATCAAGCACAAGTTCGGTCTTGTATGGAGTATTGCTGCCATCTTTGGGATGGATCCGCCAAATACCAACTGGCAACTTTGGACTCAGTGGAAAAACGAGCTAAGAGACTCATAGGTGACCCTACTCTGACAGACACCAAGTTACAGAGTCTCGATCATCGGCGTAGGGTAGCTCGTCTGTCGGTGTTCTACAGAATATATTTCGGTGAGTGTGCGAAGGAATTGCACGATCTAATTCCCCCAACAACCTTCCGCCATCTGGACACTAGGCGCGGTCGATCGTTCCATCTTTATGTAATTGATCGCGTAGGTGACATATCATAAACAATGATTTTTTTCTTATTTATACGAAAAATACAAACGGTCTCTACCGTCGCAATATCTATTAAAATTGGATGTTTTTGTTTGTGGATGTATAATTTTTATTATTTATAAGGAACACCGACTACATCACATTTCTTAACAGAACAGATATAGACATATAAAACATACAAACATATAGACATACAACATATTGAAACAGATATAGACATACAACACATTAGAATTATAGAAGTGGAGCAACCGTAAATATCAAACCATTCTGACTGGTAAATAAGTAGAATAAGTTTTTTCGTATAATTCAGACGAAATACTTATGACTCTAATTTCTTTTATTTTTAAAATAATTAAACAAGTCTGCATAAAAACGAGCGTACTTTAGACCACACGACTGAAGTAAACATTTTTTGGCTCTTACAGTAACATACGAATCGTAACTCTCTGTCTTTCTATCTTCACTACCTTATATCTCCGGATCTCCCTCTTAACTTCCGTTCGCCTGGCCCAATTACTTTTCGTAAACGGTCTTTTCACACATTCATCAGCTTACTCGCCAAGTCAAGAGTGCGTAAAGAAGTTTTACTTCAAAAATTCAACGATTATGTATCTCGACTGCATTTTTAGGCATATGAAGAAAAAGCGTGTTGAAATGAAACAACTTTTACGGATTTTATCGCGGTTTATTAAGTTTTTTAATTTCCCGACGTGTCAGTCCTCCCGTGACCATGGTTGCTGTAAACTTGTAAAGTATCCGTAAACATTAGAAAACAAAAAGCGTGTTACCCGGACGGCGCGTGAATCCACTGCCTCAGAAAACACAACTGTATTTTTAAGTGACTTCAAAAAGGGAAGAGGTTCAATAATTCGACTGTATTTTTTTATAAGTTTTACCTCATTATTTTGTACTGGGTGGTTCGTTTTCGATGATTCCTTCTTTAATCAAAAGGTAGTGCGTCATGTGGTCCAATTTAAATTTGATTGAGACCTGACAATTACTTTTTGAGTTACTCTAATCTACATATCTACTCTACATATTAATACGTATTTATTTGACGCCTACCTACGTTGTATTACTAGTCGATGTAATTTAAGTCGTTTTTTTTTTCCTTTTGCAAGCAAACACAATTATTCCGAATACATACCTATATACACACAGCGACCAACATTAAGGTATTTTGAAGTGTCTACATAACATATTGAACTTTATTTTATAGTTTAAAAAAACTAAAAAACACGATTTTATAAATAAACCAAACTAAAAAGTAGAGAAGTGAGTCAAAATGAAGTCCAAAGGATAGCGAGAAAAGCCTTGACTATTGGGCCAAGCCGTTAGGATAATGGAATAATCTTATCAAGTTAGTGTATTGTCATCGGTCCTCAATAAGTCTACCAAGTTTGAATGAAATCTGGACGTTAGCAGTGGGTCAAAATAAAGTCCAAAGGAGTCGGTTACAAACATACATATTAACAAACATACAGGTGAAGCTAATAAAAAGCGTGTAATATGTTAAAAACCTGCTCTTACATAAATATTTTTAAGAAAAAATCTTAAATTTTAATTTCTTTAACTTTAAGATTGTTAACGCTCTAGCGAAGCGTGGTCTATTATTTTTGACAAAACATGTTTAGATTTTATCTGTGTCTATGCAAATAATTTTTTTTTTTCATTTTATGAATGTACGCTCCATATTTACTATACATATTTTTCCTTATCCTTACCCAAAAAATATATTAGTTTGTAATGTCATTGGTTTTCACAAGTAAATAATACATAATTATAATATGTATAGTTACGAGTATATAGTCAACAAACATCAACGTAGTCGAAACAAGCTTTATAATTTGTAATCATGAAAAAAAACCAGTCAATATACTCGTACCGAACACGATAATAAGTTTACATGTAATTAACCTTTCCTATTAATCTATTTTTTAAACAACGCAATTTATTTAATTATTTCGTCATTTGTAACGAATCGTTAACATTATTTACCTAGTAGAATATACCTTGATAAAATATTCATTCAAACAAACTGAAGCAAAAAAATTCATTAAAATACCACAAGTAACCTACGTAACAGTTTTACGACGTTGAAATTTTGTAAAATAAAAAATCTATTTGTAAACAATGCGCGCTTACAAAACATATCTACGTTCTTATATACTACGCAGATATTTATGTACTATGTAATGTGAACAGATTCGGCTAGCCGCTAGCGTGAAATTTCGTTAACGATTCTAGATTAATGATGCCATTAGGATGTGATAGGAAGAATCGGCAAGAAACTCAGCACTCTTTTAAAAAACTGTATTATAATAAGTCTGTGGTACAGTTTTATTATAAGTAAAATTGGTGACACGTAAAGAAAGCTAGCAGTATAAAGCTACACTATGCTCTACTAAAGACGATCTTTCAAGTTAAGCGCACACTGCTTAAGGGCAATTTTTAATAACTTGGCAACCCCGTAAAAAAAGACTTTCTCAGAACAAACAAACAAACGAACGAAATGTAGAGCGTCGTCCGTTTATGAAGGTTATTTTAAATTTATCCTTGAAGACGGCCCTTTGAACGTTATATATATATTTGTAATTTTTAATCACACCTTGATAATCTTTAAAATATACGTTTTACGTAATATAAAGTAAAATTATCAATTATGAAGTATATTATGAATTAACGGTTAGATATTTTTGAACAAAATAATGAGTAAGAGTGAGTTTTTCTTTGACTCTACTTTTAGCAAAGTGTATAATGGAAATGAGTATTAATTTACAAAACTCTTTAACTAATATAAGAGAAGTTTTGTATTATTTTTGTATACATACGAATCTATTTGTATATACATAAGATCAATGAACTTTTTATAAGTATTAAGAATAATAACGTTATCTTTTATTTCAGTTCACTGTCGAAAATTATCGAATGTACTCTTTGATTATATACACGAATGTACTATTGCTAAATAGTTTTACTTTGTTATTTATTACACATGGAATCTCACTATCACGATATTACCACAAACGATAAAAAAAACGACTTCAATTACGTCGACAAGACAGTAATACAACGTAAGTAGACGAAAATGTGAAACCTCCGCCTTTTTTGAAGTCGGTTAAAAATTATCTACGATTTTCGAAGATTCCCCTCGATTGCTCTCCTCGATTAGCCGAATTGGTTGAGCCATTCTCCAGTTGTGAGATTAGCAACATTCATTTTTATTATAGATTTCCTTAAATATATTTTAGAGTAAGTATAATACTCATGTACTATATACTCGTATATTGGATGTAACTCAAACTTCCCATAACGAACACTTGTTCCTTCTAAAAAAGAAAATGAATTATATACAGCTATTATTAAACATGTACATATACCCGTGCTTAAAACATTAAAGATTAAGTAAGGCCCGACAAATACATTTGTAAAAAATAAATATTTATACTTATAAATGATTTAAATATTTAGTTACTTACGTAATTCTCTTCAGATTTTTCCACATGTCGTAAGTCAAACATATTTGCCATGGCATGTAAATATTTTATTGAGGTAGGGCACAGCAGAAACTATTTCCTGCTCTAAATATGGAGCAACCTGTCTGGGGAAATACCTCGACCTTACAGAAGATCACAGCTAAATAATATCGTTCAAGCAGTGTTGTGATCCTGTTGTGAGGAAGGTGACCAGGGCTCCTGGGCGGGAATTGGGGATAGAGTCAGAAATGCGCTTGCGATGCTTCTGGTGTTGCAGACATGTACATAAAAATATAAATACAAATATTACACCCAGGCTCAGGAAGGAATCAAACTGCGCCAGCGGGCTAGTCAATATAATTGTGATTCCGGTATTGCTCCTATAAGTTATAACTTTAAATTAATTAGAGATTCATATAATATTTTGACCTCTATTAAACCTCAATAAATAATAATATAAACAAATTCAAAGTTCGACAGTTCCTGAGTAAGATAATAAACTTTTGAACTGTAAAATATTATCACTTATATCTTTGGTAACTGTGTGAATATTTATTTATTGTTATATAAATAAGTTTTGGTACTTTAATAAAAATGATTCGCTTAATATGCTGCTAAGCGCAAAACTCAAAAACTGTTGGGCAGATTCGTCAATTTTTTTTTTTTTAATTTTCTTGAAAGGTTAAAATAATGCCTTCGGGGCGCTGTTGAGGCTCCCATATTATTGTAGTGCGTCAGGCATGTTTGCAGATGTCCACACTGACGACTATTTCGGGCTAATGCGTAAGAAGGTGGCCTCAATAATACGGAGGGTTAGGGTAAGCACCAACAGCATCCTGAGGTTATTTGCGGAAAGACTGGATGGGCCGACCATGGGGAGGTTTATCAGGTTACATGTTCAAAGTGTGACTGGATCAATCTCCCTGTGGTAGATATTTATTTATATTTTGTTTCTATTTTTACTAACATAGTTCTTATTAATCATATTGTACTAACCAACTATGAGCCTTTGTTGCTTGACAATAAAAGACATAAATAAAAAATAAAATTAAACTTTACGCGTTTGAAGACCGTTCGCACTTTGCGAGAATAGAGAATGTCTGTCGGGTAGTCACAACAAATTGGATTTTTTTAAACCTAAATCAACCTTGGTGTCGTTTTATTCATTACGCTTAAAACATGATAAAATCAACCAAAATATAACTTGGCAATTACGTTTATGTAATAATGTGAAAAATAACCTTAGGGTCAATTTTAATTGATACCTCGTTGACAATTTACAAGTGCCTATTGTAACTTGATACTCGAGTAGGCAGACGCGTGAAAACGTGACTTATCACAGAACTATAGCAATAGCAGTAGTTACGATGTTTTTCTCTTACTTTTGAAGAAGAAAATGTTGAGGAAAAATCCAAAAAATGTATAGAAAGTGTGGATAACAATTAAATATACTTTCCAATGCACTGGAAAAATCTTGTGTGATTGTTAAGATGAAAGATTAAATAAAGATTAAATAAAAATACCGCTTTTTTTCTGCACAGCCTGTAATATCCCACAACTGGGCATAGGCCTCTTTCTCATGTAGGAGAAGGATCAGAGCTTAATCCACCAAGCTGTTTCAATGCGGCTGGGCGGATATACCCCTACTATGAGTAACGATTGCTATCAGGTGTACATGATAACAACCGGCACCAACGGCTTAACGTGCTCTCCGAGGCACGGCGGAGCACCCACAAGGACTGCACAAACACCCAGACCACGGCAAACATCTGCATGGCCAATACAATTGTTTGTCATGTGCGGGGATCGAACCGCAACCGCCAGCGCAACAGCCACAAACCAGTGCTGTGACCGTTGCGCCAACGCGTCGTAAGAATAAATAAACGTAATAAAGAATAAACATTTATAAATTCGGTTCAAATTGACAAGGATTTTGCACTAAGTCAGTCAGTAATTAATGAAATGTCCAATTTGACGAATGGTATGAAATATACTCTCAAACAACTAAATTACGTTGTAACAATACAATTAAGGTTTAATGTTTGTGATAGCTAAGATGATGGAGTAGTCAGTAGACGTGTATTGAAACAGATAGTTGCATGTTCAAATAAAATTGTATATAAAGTGCTATTAAACTTCATTGCATGCTCAGTTCCTGAAGGAAACGTGCATTAATACATAAGCCAGCAATGGATATGGCGCTGAATTGTATCTCTACAGACTATGCTCGTAGTAGAAGTGGAGGCCTTTGCCCAATAGTAGAGTCTTTGTATCATGTAAAATGTTATCTTCACGACATATATATTTTTATCTTACTACTAGCTGTCCCCGCAAACGTTGTTTTGCCATATATGTTATTAACCCCCGCAACCCCCTCTTGTGGGTGGAATTTCGTAAAACCCGTTCTTAGCTGACCTCTACTCGGCGAAAGGAATATTCCTACCAAAGTTCAAGTCTCTACGCCTTATGGTTCCAGAGATATCGTGATGAGTCAATGGGTGGAAATCTCTTATATATATATAGATAACAGTAGCTTTAAACGAAGGTCCAATATGTTCCGTTGTTTCTAAATTTTGAATGAAACCAATGTAGGCAACTTTTCTTATCACACTAAAAGTTCTTAACATCTCTGAAGACCTGTTTCGTTGCTGGAATTAGTTTTTTCTACTTCTATAGCCTCAATAATAAAGTTAAATACATAATAATAACAAATACTATATATAAAATAAAATAAATAATTGGGGGGGGGGGGTGGGCTCCCATACAACAAACGCAATTTTTTGCCCTTTATTGCTCGATATCAATAATGGCAACTTGTTGTTGTTATAATATTCACTGTAATATTTACTTTGTACACAATTTCCTTAAACGATAATACGTTGTCAGAAAGCTCTTTATCTTGATATACAAGTACATACATTCCTGTAAAACTTCGATAAGACGTAAAATCTTCAGTCTCGTTCTCGGTATTATACCAATTCTGAAGAAACCTCGTCATTGTCATTAATCATTTCTATAAGTAAGAAAAAAAAAGAAAGTATAGCAGCTAAAATATGTTTTTTAAAAAAATAATTATCAGAATACTTTTATATAAAACTAGCCGACCCGTGCCCACTTCGTTGGGCGTTATAATCCATTTCACACAAGAAGGGTACGGTGAAATTTGATATGTTCCAATACACTCTCACTATTTTCAGCAAATCAGATAAATATAAATGTTTTAAAATCACCAATTAATTTCTAAGGCAAATAATAATGCTTGATTAGATTGAATTGTTGACACGGCACGTCAGAGCTGGCGCAGGTTCAAATCCTGCTGATTTAAAATCTTTATATATTTTTATCTTTTTCCTTTTATCTTGTCACTCCTGAATAGTGTAGCTTTCTGTTAGCGAAAGAATTCTCATGATCGGATCAGTATTTGCGAAGATTACCCCGTATATACAAACAAAGTTATAAACTTTACCTCTTTATAATATTAGTATAGATGTTGTCCATTATACACACACGCATGCACAAACACACCCACACTTCAACTTATCGCAGTCCAGTGCTGGACAAAGGCCTTCCCAAGTTTTGCTCATAGTCATAGTCGCCACGCTGCACGCGCTGGGCAGGCGGGTAGGTGACCGCGGGGCTGGCTTTGTCTTACCGAAGACGCTGCTACCCCTCTTCGGTAATGTATTGCAAAGCCAGCAGTTAAATGGTTATCCCGCCATCGGTCAGCTTTTTAAGTTCCAACGTGGTAGTGGAACTGTGTTATCCCTTAGTAGCGTCTTACGACACCCACGGGAAGAGAGGGGGTGGCTATATTCTTTACTGCCGTAACCACGCAGCATGCAGCATTTCTATTACATAATATTTCGTTTATTTCCTGTGTAATTATTTGTTATCAGTATTTACGATTTAGTTCCTTACAGTTTTTTTTTAATTACTATGTTCTAAAACCTATAATTATACTTGTATTTCGATTTTGATTTTTAGTCTGTAGTAGAACATTTACAATTTAATTTATAGCTAACGAAAATCAAAGAATTGGGAATGTTTACCTACAGTTATGAGATCGCGATATCGTGCTCCACTTATAAACTCATCGTCAGATTAACTAAAAATCAACATAAATTAACTAAAATCAACTAAAAATCGAAATATAGTTCTTATATAAATATATGTACTTATAAAATTGTTTAATTTGTAATAAATCAGTCATATTTTCATGTGCAGGACAGTCCCCATGGAGGAGAAGTCTGGCCTTTTTGCCGAGGCCAGCCTATCGCCGCTGGAAGGATCCTGTTGCCTACAGATCCGGGACCCTCCAATTAAAGCGGCTGAAGGCCCCCGCAGGGCGGTCTAGGAAAAGGTCTAAAAAAAAAGTCTAAATGGGTTACCCTGCGATATAAAAAAGGCATATTTTCATGTCCTTAAATTTAATGAAAGCTTACTTTACTTTACTCATGCTAATATGCTACGTTAATAATACCACGCTACGCATTCAAGCATACTCAATATTAGTATTATAAACTTATTATAAAAATCTACTTCTATAGTACTACCTGTAGTATGTAATACACACATTATCTCGAAAATTGTAAATGTACTTAGTAATGTTATATAAATCAAACATAGTACGCTTGTGTTATCTCTTACGCAACACGTTCAATATTTTTCAACCTTCAAAAATTTGTACAAAAACAATAACAAGTAATTCTGTAAACGACAATGAATCATTTCTAATCTAAAGTCAATGTTCCTTTAGCTGTCATTGTTATGATAGAATCCGTCTGCAATTGTACTTATCCCAGATGACAAAGTGGTTTTCATTATCAACACAAAAGAGATAGGAATCTCAATTCAATTGTATATTTTTGTAAACATTTTTAAATAAGGCTATTTATTATATAACGTTATTAAAACCATCGAGTTTTATACATAATAGTAGTTTATATTAGATTAAATCGACACGACTAATGTGGATAACACGTCTACGGTTCACTTGAATTTGATGGTAAGTTGTTACCGTAACCTATAGACAGAAGCATCACAAGCGCGTTGCCCTTGATCCTACCTCCATTATTATATATATGACTGTCAAAACAGCACATCCCCAGGGTCCAGGTCCACTACTTTATTTACTAAAGGAACATAACACTAGATACTAAAAAGTAGTATTATTTGGCTTCTATCTTCTATAAGGTTGAAGTGAGTGCTTCTCCAATCGGGCTGCATCAGATTTTGAGCCAGAAGTTTACTGCTTTACTAAATATACCTAAATAAAATATCCTAGCCTATCACTTATTGCTATACTTATTATATAAATCTTGCAAATAATCTATTTATATATTATATTGTTTATCAAATAGCCATAACAATCGTAGTTGACATACCCTCAGACAGCTTGTCTCGTTATCGTATTTTTATGACGTTTTTCAATGCTCCCTTTTTGGAAAATTTTACAAATGAAGTTTATATTATTTAGTTATTTTTATTCATGGCACCAATTTCACAGAACAGAAAATCGACAAAAAATTTGTCATGGGTTAAGGAAATTACTAAAAAGTGTTTTAAGAAACAAAAAGTAGAAAAATCTAGCATCAATTAGTTGTTTTCCTAGAACGCTAGAAACTAACCTATCAAAAATAATAAAAGCAAAATAATTAAGAGCAAAATCTATTATCCAGATTCCAGAAGGACAGATACGCAATACTTATTGACATTGAAAAAACAATAAACTTGTTATTTCGCTCGATAATACATACCTACTGTACCTACTATTTGAATACGTAACGTAGTTAGATAAACACAAAAGAAAGAACCATAAAGCAATTGAACAGAAGTCAGGAATGCAAACATATTGTCACTGAGCTTAGAAAAATCTAAATATAAAAATATCCTGATGAAGATAAAAATTTACTAGAAAATAAAGATAATCAATATGAAATGGGAAACACATTGCAACTTGACGAATTATCATAATAATGTTATTAACATATCTCATTACTGATTTTCTGTATTATACTGTGCATTCCCAAGGAGGGTTGATGTCAGGCAGGCGGCTGGTCGTAAAAAATAACATGCCAAATCACTTACAACATGAGTCTGTGGAAGAGGAGAACATGTTGTGCCGACCCTATATAAATTGGATAAGGGCAGGGAGATGATGAGTTAGATAAGTTCGACTATTTTAAGCGACTTTCAAAAAAGGATGAGGTTCACAATTCAATTGTTTTTTATGCTACCTCAGAACTTGTGAACCTATTTTGATATTTTTTTTTTTTTTTTTATTAAAAGCTGGTGTGTGTCATGTGGTTCCATTTATATTTATTTACTTACTACTATACTCTTCGAGCTAAGCTAACCTAGATACTTACTATACTTTTCGAGCTATATCTAATAATACGTATTTACTTGACTATTTTTTTGTCGATCTACGTTGTATTATACCGCATAACTTTTCACTGGGTTTACCGATTTCACTTAGTTCTCTCTTTTAGTTATCATATCTATATCTATACTAATCTATACTCTATACTAATAAATAAAATTGGAGTGTCTGTTTTTAATATTAAAATAAACGCTTTTTACTAAATGCATATGGATGTATACACGGTACATATACCAAAATAACATTTTTTACAATTTTTGTCTGTCTGTCTGTTTGTTCCGGCTAATTTCTGAAACGGCTGGATCACGGGGCTGGATCGATTTTGACGGGACTTTCACTGGCAGATAGCTGATGTAATAAGGCGTAACTTAGGCTACTTTTTTTATTTTATTTTTTTTATAACTGCGAACTGAACAATAACTTTTTTGGTAAATTCCACGCGGACGAAGTCGCGGGCAGAAGCAGCATTAACTATAAAGCACCTAATAGAAATAAGTAAACTCTTATTTTTAGATAGAACCACGACCTTGAATATATTTATGTGTGTCTAAATATGTATGGAAGTGGTAGTGAATGAATGTGTCACGTATATGATTGAACGTGAAATGAATAATTAAATGACCGAAAGTTTATAAAAATAGTATGCGAGAGTCAATATAATAGAGCTAACGATAGCAAAAGATGAAGTGTGGCACTGGCAGCCAGTAATAATCCCACTGTTGGGCATAGGCCTCTTTCCCCACGTAGGAGAAGGATCAGAGCTTAATCCACCACGCTGCTCCAATGCGAGTTAGCGGATATATTCCCTACTATGAGTAACAACCAGGACCGACGGCTTAACGTGCTCTCCGAGGCACGGAGAAATAAATATTACTTACTAAGAAGGGTTGAATTTTGTATATAATGGGATATCAAAGAAAACAGAGCTTAGAAAAACCTAGAAGCAGACTAAGATCCTAACTAAAGTAAAGCTGGAACAAATCTAAAAATAACTCAATAGAGTCCGTAGCGTGCATTTCATATAGGCAGAAAGGCACTGCCTACCTTGGCATCTTACTAAAAATTATATATAAAACATGAACATTACATATTTTTGAAAAAGACATAAATCATAATTCAATCTAAATCTCCTTCAATTTGAAAAACACGTCGTCATATATATATGCGATATCAGCGCCAGAATCGACGACACGACGGGCATTTTATGAAACCTCTGTCTAAAATTCCTAACAAACATTAGTGATTACAGAATGACATAATTATAATCCTACAATTTTATGATGTCACGCGTCATATGGAATTCGAACAAAGTATTGTGTTTTTAACATTGGTCGTATAGTAATAAAAACAGGCACTGCCTCAATAAATTGTCGAATTAAATTGTCTTGAATTCGATAGAGTTTGTACTAATAATTATGATTATTTATTGACACGGTCGCGAATCGCTTCTGATTGGCTAGCCATTGCATGGGTCTGTCATGGCGCCTGGCGGATTTAATGACAATTCAGTCATTCAGTATAGTGATGTGTCGTTATGGGTTTTTCAAATAACGAAACGTAACCGCTATGAGCCCGCGAACAACGTTGTAAAAACTATCTATTTTGAAAACTATCTATTTCCATAGCGTCAATCAAATATAACTCTTAAGCGTATTGCTACAAAGGCTATAATTGATTGATATCATTTGACGTTACAAAACGTTGTTTACAAAGAACTTCCCTTCGTACTTACAGTCGACTTGCGATAATGATTAAATTATATTTAGTACCTGGGTGACCGAGCCTAGCTCGGTATTTTTATTTTATTTTTTGTTTTTTTTTCTCGGTATTTTTATATTTTAATGTTTTTTAAATAATAAATCACGAGTGAAATTATAAAAAAAAAGTAAAAAAATTAATCTGGAGACTGAGATTTGAACCCGGGTCAACATGATTTGACACCCGCCGATTTCCTAATTAAGCTATTACAGCTATATTGTCAACGGTGAAATTAAGCTTCGTATTCTAATGATATTTTTTCATTCCCTAAAAACGGGTAAAAAGACATTTTCTAAAAATGAATCATAGCTAGATCAATTTATCACCCCCGAAATCCCCTGCATACTAAATTTCACGAAATTCGTTGGAGCCGATTCCGAGATTCAGAAAATATATATATATACAAGAATTGCTCGTTTAATAGTATAAGATAAAAATATTTAAATTTTTATACAGGCGTACTTAAATTTAGCTCCTCATGCGCCTAAAGAAGTTTCACTTCAAAAATAAAAAGTTACTTATAAACGATTGTGCTTTAGACTAGAGTATAAATTACAGTAGTACCTACTGTAATGTATACTCTAAGACTTTGGACCACACGACTGAAATATTACGAAACTTCCTTTTGCCTCGTCCGATCACACTTTTCGTAACGCTCTCGTTATGCACTCACCAGCTTACTTCCCAAGTCAAGCATACGTAAAGAAGTTTTACTTCAAAATATCGAGTGTCGAATTATCGATATCTACATTTCAATATCGAACTATCGATATATCGTCCATAAAAGTATTTATTTATTTTATTGTTATGGAACACAAACAGTTAAAAGAAACAAAAATTAAATTAAATTTACAAACATAAAACATAAACCAAAACTGTGCTCACAAATAAATTTAACACAATCAGATTTCGCTAAAACTAAAGGAAAAACACATTTGTTTAAAAAATTAAACATTAACAATTAAAAAGTAAATTCTAGCAACAATTACAAGCAAACGAAGAAATATTACGAAACAATATAAAACAAAAAATGAAACTTAGACGTTACCAAGATTTGTTGTTGTTAGTATCTAATAATTAATAAATATCGATATTTCTAAATAGCACCAAACAGAGATACGACGGGCGTTGAGGAAAACAGATAGTTTTGCTTCGCTAAATAATTAACTATCGTTGTCGCAACGAATAGAGTGTACAAATTTACAAAACGGAGATAGCGGTCGTTGTTCACGTTGTGTAAAAAGATAGTTTTGCTTCGTTGTCGCAGCGACAGGTAGCGACAAAACGGAGACAGCGGTCGTTGTTCACGTTGTGTAAAATAGATAGTTTTGCTTCGTTGTCGCAGCGACTGGTAGCGACAAAACGGAGACAGCGGTCGTTGTTCACGTTGTGGAAAATAGATAGTTTTGCTTCGCTAAAAAACTAGCTATCGTTGTCGCAGCGAATAGATAGTTTCATAACTATCTGTGCTATATAGCGCACATAACTAATTCAGTATTCACTTTGAAGTTTGAGTTTTTCGTTTACTGTGCGTTGTTGTAATTATGGACTTAATTAGTGAAAATATCAATATATTAGTGATAGATAAGTTTACTTGTGAAATATGTAATGGAGATGTGTGTTTAATGTAAGTAAATAGTGCATAAAAATTCAATACGTTCGATTTTACAGATAAATTAAAAATTACAACTATACATTACAAGAACTACCTTTCAGAGGAAATGAGTCTAACTTTTCAATGAGTAAAGGTAATTATTAAATTAATAAGTAATTAAGAGCAGTAAATAATACTCATGTAAATAGTTTTCAGGTTGTAATATAAAAAATACTTAGTAACATCTAGTGTAAGTAATAAGTATCGCGTTTTGTTTCAAATGACTGGTATAGATGGCGCTATGAGCTGTTTTGTGACTTTTGTTTGTCTTTTTGAAAAAAAAAATTCAATTAATTTTTTTAAATTAGTTTTTTTAATTAGTTTGCCAAAGAAGTTTCGCTTCTGACATTTGTACTTTGTATGCACGCAATTTTTTTTGACTGCCTACCCTGTCTAAAATCTTTATGCACGCCACTGAATAGAGTAGTACCAAACTCTCACAGATGAGCGTAAAGCAGCTTAAATACTAGTACTACTGTTACAGCTGCTCTTTAAATAATGATAAAGAAAACCGGAAAACAATTGATTTGCTGGACCATTGACTGGTCCATTGGCGTTGTTTGCAGTCCCATAGCTTTCTGCTCCAGGTTATACATATACGTAGACTCGATTCCCGTCTTGACTAAAGTGTAATATGTTTTTTTTATTTATATATGTGTATACATTAATTATACAAACAAAACACGACAGGTATTAAGTTGCCTACAACAGACGACAGTATACATACGTAAACTTTAACAACTCTAAGACTTCCTTATTTTCCTTATTATATCTTTAAAAAGAAGAAAAAATACAACATTCAATCGGTTTTCAACTATGTTTATACATTTTAAATATTACTAATAATCATAATATAAATCGCGAAGTTCTAAAAGTAGAAAATTAATTAATTAATTTCAGTATTTTTCTGTATTCAACCACGTGTTTGTAAATTTTAAACATAACCTATAGACGCAACGATGCGCGCTCCGATTACATAAAGTTCTTGAACAAGCTAAACGTGTTTTTGTACACGTAATATATGTATGTTACTGTGTCATATATTTTTATCTTGTTAGTCACGTGTTTTGAGCGACGACCGATAACGTAAGCTACACATTGTTTCAAGTCTAGATCACAAGAAACGGCGTGAAATTTATTAATTTATATTTACTTTTATTAGTATTTACCTAAAACTAGATGGCCCGGTGAACTTCGTATCACCTACATATATTTGTGAAAAATATAGGTACACAAAACACTTTCTGAACGCACCTATAAATATTTGACAACCAAGTGACAATTTTTTTGACAAAAGACTTCCAATTTCCCAGCAAGGAACATTTTGTATTGGAAAATTAAATTGTAGTTTTCAGTATTTTTCGTTACATATTATTTATGTTTCTCACCGTTTAAACCTTCCCTGAACTTCCACAAACATTTTATGATCAAAATTAGCTAAATCGGTCAAGCCATTCTCGAGTTTTAGCGAGACTAACGAACAGCAATTGATTTTTATATACGTAGAAGATAATATTAGGCTACTCCAATCAGGTGAAAAATATGTAGGTACTAGGGATCGCTACCTATATAAGTTTATAGGCTAGCTAACCTGGTGTGTTTCGTCACACTATTTTTTTATTTGTAAATATGTCCTTTTTTATTTTCTTTTATGTAATTGTTTATCCATTAGGTATAAACAATTGTGTTTGCTCGCAAACGAAAAAAAAACCTACTTCTATTTACATCGACAAATAAATTCGAATTTTTGTGAATAACTCAAAAAGTACATTTCAAGTCTCATTCTTTAAATAACACCACAAGAAGCACCAGCTTTTAATTAAAAAAGAATAATCAAAATTAGTAGGTACTCCGAGTTAAAAGTTACACATAAAAAATACAGTCGAATTGAAAACCGCCTTTTTTGAACACAGTTAACAAACAATAAACCAAATCTTTCTCTTTATATTATTATAACTATGCTGAAAAGTGCTAATCAAGTGACTTGAGCGTTTGAAATAAAATAAATTTCATAAAAGATTACGTTTTATCAATGTACGGTGTATTGTTGTTATTTTCAGCGGCAACTGCGCACAAAAAAAAATATTTAAAAAAACGCAATATCTCAAGGTCGATCGTTTTATTCGTTTCAAATATTTTTCACACAAGATTACATTTTAGTTGACATTTTTAGCTCGTGTACCTAAAATAAAAATCCTTCTAGATTTAATAAAGTTTTCTAGTGATGAATAAATTAAAATCGTTTTCACACTCACATATTTTATTTAATACAAATAAAACTAACAAATTAAAAAATTTTTATTAGGTATATAATTATGTACGTATAAATAACAATGTCTTCTGTATGATTATTGCGTCACTAATCAAAATAGCTTTATCAAGAAAATAAGACTAGACAAAGTTATGTAACACCAAACAAGTTTGCTTAC
Organism: Melitaea athalia; assembly: GCA_905220545.2. Classification (NCBI taxonomy): domain Eukaryota; kingdom Metazoa; phylum Arthropoda; class Insecta; order Lepidoptera; family Nymphalidae; genus Melitaea; species Melitaea athalia. The sequence continues at coordinate 4,544,388 of HG992193.1, forward strand.
AGACGAAACAAACTGAATGCAAATGACCTTTTGATTAGGTACACGCGTGTACCTATTATATTTTGCATTTTTATCACGCGTTTGCATTATTTCTTACTGATCACTTACCATTACGCGATTATGTTTCTTTTAGTGTTAAATTGCTGATTCAACTGCATTCATTCCCGCCCGATACCTAAATTCAGAAAATTGCTTATCACTTGCAACGATAAAACAAAGTTCTTTTATGGAAAAGCTGTGTACTTCTCACCATAAATTATTTCCTTTTTATCTATGTCCTATATTGTTCTTAATGAATAAGTCGATGGATGAACCGTTCTTTTTGGAACACAACATCTTTGAATTCTACTTCATAAATAGAACTAGTTGTTTCTCAATATAGGAACCAGACTTAAAAGATACCTACATTTATAACTGTTTTTTAACGGACCAAAGGACCGAGCTTTACCTAGACAATAACCACTGCTTCCCTACCCAGTACCTAGTCTTAGGTAAATCTAATTTTATCTATAAAAGATAGGAAATGTATTTACTAACACAATTTTATACGAATAATTGTCTTATGCGCAGGAGAAGTATAAGCATGCCTACGTTGATATTCCCCACCGGAATTATGAATACAAAACAGCTGTCAAATTAACATCGGACCAGTTAAATAGACCTTGAAAATTTTCCATCGCAAGTAATATACGAGATAGGTATTATGAAACATTTTGTGATTACTAATCTATCTACATATCTTAATAACCTTAATATATGTATTTAAAAAAAATACATGAATTTTATAAGTAGGTACATATATGCTAAAATAATAAATATACCTATATACCTAATTAGTATTTTGAAGCATATTTTTATTATATTGTTTTAAATTTTCATGGTTATTAAAGTTATTTGAATTCACTTTATCGGTATTTACACCAGAAGAAGAAGAACTTCTTCCGTGACCATGGCGCATGCAACTGCGCCGAAATATCGGAGCCTCAAATATAAACAGGTACATGGTGTAAATCCCGATAAAGTGAATTCAAATAATATTTTTATTAATAGGTAAGTAGGTATTAGTCCGGGATCCCTAGTACATTTTTTGCACTTGACTACTATCAAGCTAATTTTCCGTGAGCTTCATTTTGATGAGACGCCCAACAATTTCCTCTACGAAAACTCTCGATTGTGGTAGGTTATAGAGCAGCAGTGAACGTAGGACCGGGATAACGTACCACGCAATTTGTAGGACAATATTACTATTAAATTTTATAAATATTAACCAACTAAAAGAAAAAAAAATCTGCTGGTTAGTAATAATTTTTGATGACCTCGTTATCGATATGAGACTGTGATATGAAAGCACAATTTTCTTAACTTTTTCATTCCGTAAGAACCTTCTACAATGTTACATAAGAAAAGTTTAAAGGAAATAAAGCGAAACGTCGTTCCAGCCATTGTCGAGTTTTGAGCTTAGCGTTACATATTGGGATTTATTTTGATTTATATAGGTATATATTGTATATTGGACAGGTTAAGTGACAATAACACTAAACTCAATTTATTTGTAATCATCAGTTGAGTGAATTCTCACGGACATGTATATTTCACGACGCAGTAAAATGAAAGGTATTCTAATGATAAAGAAGCTTAGAAGGTAATACTCCAATGAAACTCTAAATAAAATGTTTGCCTTAAAAACGAGTTTTTAAGAAAAAAACTTTATAGCTATCTAAAATATTACCTACACTTCTAACAATTTTTTATTAAACTTGAATATTTTGTTGCTAGCTTCAATGCGTAACCGTATGTTGTTATAATTAACCGACTTTTAACGATTATGTTAAAATATTTTAAATATTACTAGCTGACATGGCAGATTTCTTCTGTCTTTTGCTATCAAACGCGATATGATGAAAATTAAATAATCGATAGATTTCCTGAAATTTTCCGATTTTCTGTACAATTTTCTTATTTGTTCTTTCTATAAGAACCTTCTACAAACTAATATAAAACTCTAAAAAAAATCTAGTTGGTCCAGCTGTTCTTGAATCTTAACTTTGCTATTATTAACTATACAATTGAAATTAAAATACAATTTATGAATGTACGTTAGCTTAATGTTGACGGGAATTGCCTGTCCCATAAATAAATCCATCAACTTACTTATAAAAAATTAGGACAAATTTCGGCGCCAGTGCGTCGCCTTTGACACGTGCTTCACTTTAATGTTTTTCCTCTACACTAATATCTACTAATATTTTCCAGAAATATCTGTTTGTATACATAACTGATAATTCTTAGTAAACCCACTTCAGCCTATCACAGTCCACTGTTGGACATAGGCCTCCACAAGTTCGCTCCCGACATTATGACGCGAACTCATGTGTTTTGTCCATAGTCACCACGCTGGGCAGGCGGGTTGGTGACCGCAGGGCTGGCTTTGTCGCACCGAAGACGCTGCTGCCCGTCTTTGGCCTGTGTATTTCAAAGCCAGCATGGATGGTTATACCGCCATCCGTCGGCTTTTTAAGTTCTAAGGTAACAATATAGCGATAATCTAATATTATGACATTGTATGTTCGGATCTAATATTGTTTCAATTTTGATATACCTAATATGTAGTTGTAGGCGGTACATCAATTAATTCTTGAAATATATAGTTCCGCTATAGGTAAGCCCTCGTTTTAAAATATATTTTGTTTCATGATCCAGGTATTAATTGCTTCATTAGCAATAAATTTTAACTGAAATAAATATTTTTTACAGTAGGTATTTGAAATAGGATAAACGTGATTGTTTAATTATTATTTGTTATCGTTTTGTATCACTAATTCACTATTGACACAAAATCTTTTGTTTTTAGGATTAAAAAAATCAACTTAAATTAATGAATATAATGCTTTATATCATTAAAATAATAAAATAATACAAGTAGCTACGGAGACCAACGCTATACAAAATTATGATATCATCAAAGTCAAGGTCTAACCTACTTTCTTTGTTTTCTGTTTATACAAAACAATGGAATGTCGGGCAGAAATTATTAAACAGAAGTAATGGCGCCTATGTACATAAACGGGAAATAAAATATACTGGTATCATTTAATAAATGAGACAGTCAATAAATTTATTATTTACTAGCTGCTGTGCCCGCGACTTCGTCCGCGTGGAATTAAACAAAAAAGTTATTGTTCAGTTCGCAGACTTGTAACAAAAAAAAACTAAAATAAAAGTAGCCTAAGTTACGCCTTATTACATCAGCTATCTGCCAGTGAAAGTCCCGTCAAAATCGGTCTAGCCGTTTCAGAAATTAGCCGGAACAAACAGACAGACAGACAGACAAAAATTGTAAAAAATGTTATTTTGGTATATGTACCGTGTATACATCCATATGCGTTTAGTAAAAAGCGTTTATTTTAATATTAAAAACAGACACTTCAATTTTATTTATTAGTATAGAGTATAGATATAGATATAGATTAGTATAGATTAGTATAGAATAGATTTATAGATTACTCATATCTCAGCATCATCTCCCTGCCCTTATCCTATTTATATAGGGTCGGCACAACATGTTCTCCTCTTCCTCAGACTCATGTTGTAAGTGATTTGGCATGTTATTTTTTACGACCGGCCGCCTGCCTGACATCAACCCTCCTTGGGAATGCACAGTAGGTATAATACAGAAAATCAATAATGAGATATATACATTACTCATATCTCAGCCATTTTATTAAATGAAATTAATTTTCAGCAAACGATAAGGACTTAGTGATTTAATGAGACTTTTTTTTTAAATAAGTAGGTACAGGAGATTCTTCATTCTTCTTTGACAATGTTCTTCAAGGAAAGAAATATTAATGTTTATCACATTTTTTGACCCAAATTTATTACGATGCTTGCTAATATTTGAGATTTATGAGTAACTATTAGGCTTTGATTAGTCCTTTTATCTATTAAGAATCTTTGTTATAATTTCTTTGTGCGTAAACAGAAAACAAAATATAAAATGTATAGGTAAATTATTAATTATAACAACAATAGCTCTAATTATAGATTGCATCTTATTAAAATAAACAGCAAAATTTAAGTCAGACCTCTAGGAATATAACTGTGACCATCACATGCCGTTTTGTGTCAACTATTAACGTGATGTGGCAGCAAACAAATAAACAGACAGTCAGAGGAACTTGCTAAGCTTTAAGATATTATTATTCTCATATAAATTCCTAATACTTGTTTTTATTTATTTATGTTTATTATGGAGGCATACAGTTTTGATACGCAAAATTAGAATTGGAAAATGGCAAAAAAAGATCTTGTGAGTTTCCACAATATTGAAATCAGCCTATAAAAATTGTTTCATCTAATTAACAGATGAGGGAATATTTTGTTATATCCCGGATCTTAGACCATAATATCAGTCAGTCGTAGAACCCATACTAGGAAATCTGCACAGCTAGGATTTCTTGGAAAAGATGGCATATGCAGATTTTAATATATTGTAAGAAGTATTTTTAATAACAACATTATAATATATACCTATTACACTGTCTCATCTTACAAAGTTTTTCTCAATAGTGACCACGCTGGGGAAATGGGTTGGTCATAACTGTACTATCTGGTCGCGCTGGTGTCGCTGCACTGTGTGTGGCACCATCCTGTGTTATTTACTCATCAGCCTAGAGTTATAGTTGAGAAAAAATACACGTTTTGGGTGAAGCTCTAAGATAGAGTACGTAGAGATACAGTCCCCATTGGCGTAACCTGATAAATTAAGCTCTAACATTTCCCTTTAAATGAATACAAGGTCTTTGCTTAATAGTTAAACATTTTTAGGCTTTTATTTGACAATTATTAGACACTGTCCCTAAATGTGAGTGTTTCTCACACAAACTTCAAAGAAACTTCAAAGGCATACATTAAATGTTGATTGAATAAAAGTAAATTCAGAAGCAAAAGTTTTATACATAACAGTTACGCTGTCAATGTTCATTCTTATTATTTATAAATATAATTTTAGCCCATTGAAGACGCTCCTCCTCAAACATAATTTCCACTTCCGCCGTTAGACCGTGACGGCCTTGACTTTATGAAAACAAGCCACCGAGCGATGTTATGTCATATGACGTAGAAATAAAAATAAAATATAGATATTTAAAAAGCAGATGTACGTTATTCGTTTTTGTCATTAAAGTTATTTTTCGAAGTATCTTATTAAAACAAAACCGTAAATTTATTATGTCTCTGGAATAAATACCTATATTATGTAGATATTTCTCAAAGTAGTATTACTCGTATTATAAAAGAATGTATGACTTAAAGGAAAATCCAAAAGTACCTATACGTTACCAAATTGTATTTATTATGAGATTGCTGTGTGGCTACGGCATAGAATTTAGCCTCCCCCTCTCTTCCCGTGGGTGTCGTAAGAGGCGACTAAGGGATAACATAGTTTCACTACCACCTTGGAACTTAAAAAGCCGACCGATGGCGGGATAACCATCCAACTGCTGGCTTTGAAGTACACAGGCCGAAGACCGGCAGCAGCGTCTTCGGTGCGACAAAGACAGCCCTGCGGTCACCAACCCGCCTGCCCAGCGTGATGACTATGGGTAAAACACATGAGTTCACGCCATTATTGGCGCGAACTTGTGGAGGCCTATGTCCAGCAGTGGACTGCGATAGGCTGAAATGATGATGATTTATTAGATAATTTATTATTAAGTTTTCCACTCATATAAATACAATTTATAACATAATTTTCGTATAGTTAACGATTGAATTACTATACGAAACTCTCTCTACTCAAAGATAATCTTTGAGTAGAGCTTACTTATTTCGTCAAGTGGTTCTCGCATTTTATTTTGCTATCATCCGTACCTACATCCAAAAAGTTGACGTTCAACATAATAATATTTATTTATTCGATTGGTTTTATATTTATTTTATAGTATTCAAAAACGACTAAGTTATATCACTATATAATATAACACAAAGTCGCTACCCGTTGTCTGTCTGTATGTATGCTTAAATTTTTAAAACTACGCAACGTTTTTTGATGCGGTTTTCTTTAGTAGATAGAGTGATTCAAGAGGAAGGTTTATATGTATAATACATGCATAATATAGTAGAGGAACACTGATAGTTTTTGCAACCGTGCGAAGCCGGGGCGGGTCGCTAGTTTCATTTATAGTTTGATGTCTATTCTGTATAAAAATGTATATTTTATAGCGTATTAATGCATTGTTATAAAAATATATCTTATATACTATTAAACGAGCAATTCTTGTATATATATATATATATATATTTTCTGAATCTCGGAATTGGCTCCAACGATTTTCGTGAAATTTAGTATGTAGGGGATTTCGGGGGTGAAAAATTGATCTAGCTAGTATTCATTTAAAAAAAATGTCGTTTTATCCCTGTTTTTAGGCAATGAAAAAATATCATTATAATACGAAGCTTAATTTCACCAATAAGAATATAGTTGTAACAGCGTATTTAGGAAAGCGACGGATTTCAAATCGTTTTGACCCGGGTTCCAATCTCAGTCTCCAGATTACTTTTTTTTCTTTTTTTTTTAATTTCACTCGTGATTTATTATTTAAATAAAATTAAAATATAAAAATACCGAAAAAAAACAAAAAATAAAAAAAAATACCGAGCTGGGCTCGGTCACCCAGGTACTAATATATAGAGTTAGTAGAGTAGAGTTATAATAAATAGAGTTTTAGGAGTAAGTGCTACCCGTACATTTCATATTAGATACCTCCCTACATAAAATAAATATTATGGGATTATTTTAATAAAAAAATGTCTGACCCATTTAAAATCGTAAATGTTATAACTTATAAGTAAAACATTGTTTAGTTTGAATTAATTAATCGGATGAGTTGTAAGCACTTAGCTAATAATTTAAAGTAGCCAGTAATTTGATACCAAAACAGGTTCAGTAGGTAAGTAAGTCATGTAGTTTAGTAAATATCTACCTAATAACCTCAAACACTTCCTAAGTTCATTGACTGCTAAAAAAATGTATTCTAGGTACCTTTTATTTATGTATAAGTATTCGATAGACGTGTGAACAATTTTGAGATTGTGGCTATTATTTTAGTTAGGTACATACTCCACTACATTGCTCCAGTATTTTATTAAATCTACTAAATTATTAGCGTGGTGTGTACAACTGTACAAGCCAGAACGGTTATTTAAATTTAATTCAAACGATCATAAATTAATGTTATTAGTATCCTCTCTGAATATAGTCTCTCTATTCAGAGAGCAGACAATTAAAAAGAAATACTGAATAGTCTTTGTTCCTTTATGTTTATAATATACTTTGCAGATTTTTTTAAAAGAAAGAGGTTCTCAATTCGCCTGTATTTTTTTTTTGTTCTGATTCAGCAAACACAATTTTGTTTTAAAATACCTATTTATTATTTTACGTCCATATTACACGACGTGTGTGTACTTTCGTTAATCCAGACGTATACCAGCTGTATCAATAGCTACATACATAAGAATTAAATTTAATATTTTTTTAAATAAATCAATTTATCTACACTTTACGATTAAATAATTAGAAAGTTATGCTATGTCAATAGTCCAAAAACACACACAACAGACAAAAATGCCTGCTACGCCCAAAACTACGACAAACAATATTAGGTTGATTGTGTAACAATATTAGGTGTATTTTATTCTTTATTTTAATTGTTCTTAATCCTTTTGAACTTCGAAAACATATTTCGAATGAATTATGCATTCATTAAACTTTAAAAACTTTTTAAATTCACTTCAAAATCAAAAGCCTCGCATTCAATCACACTCGTAACTATATAATTATTATTATACCGAATTAATAAGTATAATGATTTCGTAAACATGAAATTTGTTTGTAGGTCATATTATTCAGGAGTTCTGATTAAAAAACTACTTAGTTAATTGTTCAAAATTTCTGCTAAACTACAGCCACGCTTAAACCATATCAAATGATGAAAGGAAATAGACGAAAGTTAAGGTTAGAAAAAAGATGGAGGTTTTCGACTTTTCGCTTTCAGCTCATTGACTGTATGAAACTCAACTTTAGTACTATATATTTGTACCAAAATATGTATTATAGGCCGATATTCTAGTACAGTGCGCTAGTATACTGCTTGAGCCAACTGTCTACAAAGATATACTAAAATAACGTTACCAAAATAATAACAAACGGGAAATGGTCCAAGCATCTTAAATGAGCTAGACAGCTGTCTACAATCTGTACTAAATATTCTAATACCTCTTTATTACTAACTAAACAAGACCATTTCTATTCATAGAAGTTTTACGAAGTTGCGATAAAAACTTCAAGCGTCGTCTATTCTCTATAGTCACTAATAAATTATGGGAAACAATATCAAACATTTTGTTTACATCGAAAGAATACTAACCATTCTCTCGTTTGATATTCATAATACATTATATCAATTGTTCTCTGTATTTAGATTGGTTGAATTTAAAACAGTTCCATGAATTGAATCGCGTTTGTTAAAAGTAAAAGACAATTACTTTTTTGTATGAATAAATAACATTAATTGAGACGCCGCGTTGGCGCAGCGGTCACAGCACTCGTGGATTGCGATTGGCTGTTACGCGGGCGGTTGCGGGTTCGATCCCCGCACACGACAACATTCGTATTGGCCATACAGATGTTTGCCGTAGTCTGCGTGTTTGTGCAGTCCTTGTGGGTCTCCCCACCATGCCTCTGAGATCACGTTAAGCCGTCGGTACCGGTTGTTATCATGTACTCCTGATAGCGAGGTTTCGTCGTTTATGAACCGATTTTGCTGATTATTTTTTGTTGGAAAGGAAATAATGGTGGTACCATGATAAGGAAACCGTGATCTGATGATGACATGCCAGAGAAATCGAAGGGAATCTTCGAAAATCGTAGTGACGACTAGTGCGAGTCGTAGGTATTACCTACTTGTCGATATAATTGAAGTCGGTTTTTTTTCGTTTGCTAGCAAACACAATTATACCATTTAACTTATCTCTAATGTCAAAACTACTTTAACCTGGAATAAAAGTGTTTTTAGGATCTGCTTCCTCAGTCTGTTTTTCTGGTTTGTCTGGCATAGGTAGGTATAAGTTATTAAGAAGGTTTATCAGCATCTGTTACACTTGGATAATGATGAATGAATTCCAGATAGGCTGGATTCCAGATAGGCCAGATTTAAAACCAGATAAAAATTGTATGAAAATTTTGGAATCCCTGATTCAAACACACAATAGTTTACAATAACTTCCCATACAATCATCGTTTTTTATTTGGAACTTTTAGCAGGGAGTTTAGGGTACTGTGACCACAAAGGTGACCACGAATGACGAAGCAATAAAACAGACAACAAAATGAATAAGAACATAAACCATCAATTAAGTACACAACAATAACAAACCTTGAACATGTTTACTTTTACTGTATTCTGAGTATTTCTGAGTAATTCTGACTCAGCGCATACGCAGAGACACACCTCCCGTTGAAACGACGTTTCATTATTACGCAACGTAATACAAACATAACAAATATGTTTGTCTATACATCATGTTAATTAATGTAAATTGTATTTTATTCCATTTAATTGATGTTTTAATGAACTTAGTCGCAGTATTAATACGCAGCAGAGTGACGCCGTATTGTTTATTGTGTTAGAAATGTCGCTACTTTATTCGTTTTTTAAACGATAGGTAGGTATTGGATAGATAAATCTAAAACTATTAAACTTGTATATTTGTGAAGATACCTACTTATGTCGGTACATTTAGTTTAAGAATATACATACTTCCCATTGCGTATTTTCTAAGAACTCCCTTTTTGTACACGTATGTTGATGTGATAGGTAGGTACGGTACTTCAAGTCATTTCAATTTCTTATTAAATAATCAACCTTTTTTTTAAGTCTTTTCTAATTAAGCTTATAATTGTTTACTTTTATATGTACCTATGTAGTAAGGTTGGAAATATTTAAACCGCTATATTCTGTAATTCTGTATTAGATATATTATAATACGCAGAACGAAAAAGTAGAAAATAAAATAAAAAACCCCGTCAAAATTGTATCGTACGATTTTTCAATTACCTAATTGAAATTGCATACTATTTACTTACATACTTACATGTTATATACTACATTACGTTCTTAACGAATTTCTTAATTCTAAATAGATTACTTAAAATAAAACACAAATTATTCAGGTAGGTATAGAGAACTTTTTTTTTGGAATATTTGAACTATATATTTTTGTACTTTATAATTAATTCAATCAGTACATTGTGAAACAAAAGTGGGAAAGAGACAAAGGACGTTAAGAGCGAGATGCAATGAGTGGCGTGATCTACCTGTTTACGTTTTCTATTAATAATATATACTCGTAAGTATGCGCATTCAGAAATCAGATCAGTGTTGCCACCTTAGGGAATTTGTCACTAGATTTAGGGAATTCTACAGTAGCTCAACGATTTTTGATTTTTTTAAGTCACTAGACATAGACTTGGTGACTTCTAGCGACTTTTGGCGATCAATGACAACGATTTTTTTGGATGAATGGATTCCCCTGTTACGACACGGGGAATAACCGTGCAGCCGATTTTGTTTCATTCATATTCACTCTGTTTAACTGATGTTGACGCGGTTTGTGCTGTATTGTAAATTTGTAAAGCTTTTGTTATAATATCGTTGTGAATTGAGAGTCACAATGGAAACTCCTTTAAAAGAAAAGGTACATAGCCAAAAATATCGCGAAGAATAGAAAATAATAAATAATTTGATGTAAAGTAATGTAAGTTAGTTATGATACAGGATGAACATTAGCACTTTGAACAGCCTTCTTTTTATATTAAAATCAGACTGAAATTTATGAATGAACAATGCTTTACCTACGAACTCCCAGAAGAAGTAATTTATTGTGGAAATAGGTAAAAGTAAAAAGTATTCCTATAAATATTCAAAAGAAGAAGGTGATGCATCTACTGCCATATTGCCGTCAACATCATCATCAGTAGGTCAAAATTTGATGGACGAGACGGATATGAATAGTGAAAAATTATTTTCAATTCTTGGCGAATGTGAGGATTTTTAAAAATAAATATTTTTATTACCTTTAAATAGCTAAATTAAATACCTTAATTTTTAACTTACTTAACTAACTTAATTTTATGAATAATTTAAATTAAACAAACATCACGATTTTTGTGTTATTATTTTTTGTTTGTGACTACTTCATGAAAAATTGCAAAGATATATTATATTTTTAATATTATTATTATTAACATACATATTTTTTTATAAAATTATGCCGAATAGGATCTAGGGAATTCTGGGGAATTTTTAATATTTTAAATTCTCACTATCTAGCGAGATTTGATTGTACTTCTAGTGACTTGTCTAAATTGAAGGTGGCAACACTGAATCAGATGCGCATACGCAATTCAGTCACACCTACCGTAAACAAGGCTATCAATAAGTAACCTCTCTAGCACATACCTATGTATTACATATGCCTAACGTGACCAGGCGTCCCGTTTTGACTGGGAAAGTCCTGTTTTTCGGTTGTATCCCGGTGTCCTGAAAGATACGCCATGTTGTGTAGGTATTTAATCGGTAAATTTAAAGTATAGTATTAAAACAAATTAATTATTAACATAACTCAAAACCTACTTGTCCGATCTTACTCAAATTTAAACTATACACTCACCTGATGGCGATGATAAGTGATTACCGTAGCTTATAGACATCTGCAACACCAGAAGCTTCGCAAACGCGTTGCCGACTCTATCCCCAGTTCATCCCAGGAGGTCTGGTCACCCCACTCACTAACAGGAACACAACACTGCTTGAAAGCAGTATTATTATTTAACTGTGATGTGATGATCATCTGTAACGACGAGATTCTACCGCAGTCGGGCACTCGGGCTGCTCCATATTTTGAGCAGGCCTGCTATCTAACCTATGCCGAAAGCTATGAACAATGAAACCAATATTGTCTATATTATATCACAGTAAATAAGTACAAACATGATACCTACTTATAATAATGTATATAATATTTGAGTAACTATCGTTTAATAATAATAATTTCAGTAGATGCATACATTATTATTAATGAACACATAATAAAAACGTAGCAAGGCCATTTCTGTATATTAAATAATCTTCAAACAATAGTTGTTACTCATTGTAGTTTTGCTACTAACTGTGAATAAAATAATTGTTACCTAAAAATGTTCTTTACGACCGCTCACATATCAAATATTTTTAAATTAATTTTCGTATAAATATAGCATATTTTCCTAGTAATCTCAAAACTTATAACTGTACTAACTTAATTTATATGAACACTAGCTTCTGCGCGCGACTTCGTCGGCGTGGACTCCGCTCCCATTGGTCTTAGCGTGACGATACATAGCCTATAGCCTTCCTCGATAAATGGGCTATCTAACAGTGAAAGAATTTTTCAAATCGGCCCAGTAGTTCCAGAGATTACCGCGTTCAAACAAACAAACAAACAAACAAACAAACAACCAAACAAACAAACTCTTCAGCTTTATATATTAGTATAGATAAGATGTGGTGTCAACAACGTAATGTATAACCGCAAGGTATTTTCTATATATGTATATAGAAATGAATGTTTGTCTGTATGTCCTTTACAGAATCGTAAATGCATTTGATCATGTCATGATCTTCAGCAAAGCGTTGTGCATGAGCCATGATCCCACAAAGGTTTCTGAGTTGGTACGACCAAAAAAAAAATTTAAATAAAGCGTAGCAACGCGCGCAGGGTAGTAGTAGAACTAGTAAAATATAAATAATACATTACTAGAAATATTTTCCAGAAACGCGCAAAAAAAACACAAATGCGTGTTTTTCTGAAACCTCAAACCCGTCTTAATAATCTTTGTTTCCAGTGGCGGCCTTAGGGGGTGGCGAACGGGGCAATCGCCCGGGGCCTCGCGCTTGCAGGGGCCTCGCGCAACAACCCAAGCAAATTAAAAATAATATAGATTTTTATCTGTATTTTTTTTTAATTAAAATTATTAAAACATATTTGAGGAATTCGATGACACAAGATCGGCTTTCAGTCCTTGCTATTCTTTAAATCGAAAATAACGTAGCTCATTCGTTAGATTATTGTGCTTTAATAAAGATTTTAGTCTTAGGAAAAGCCGAATAGTCTAGTCGACAAGTTGAAAATGGTCGAAAATAGAGATACTACTCTTAAAAGTATGTGTGATAGCTCGTTGGATTCGGAATGACGTCTAGAAAAATGCTCTAAAAGCGTGCACATAAAAAATTGCAAAAGTTATAAACAAATAAATTAGCAATTGTGTTTGCTTGCAAACGAAATAAAAACGACTTCAATTAGATACATCGACAAGTAATACAACGTAGGTAGACGAAAAAATAGACAAGTAAATACGCGTTATCAATGATTACTCAAAAAGTTGTAAACAAATCTCGATGAAATTTAAATGTATCATGATGACAAACACCAGCTTTTGATTAAATTAAAAATCATCAAAATCGGTAAACCAAGTAAAAAGTTATGCGATATAATACAACGTAGGTCGACGAAAAAATAGTCAAGTAAAAACGCATTATTAGATATAACTCAAAAAGTACTTGTAAGATCTCAAATAAATTAAAATGGTACCAAATGACACGCACTACCTTTCGATTAAAATAAAATCATCGAAGTCGGTCCACCCAATCAAAAACTCTGAAGTAACATACCTGCATAAAAAATACAGTCGAATTGAGAGCCTCCTCCTTTTTTAGAAGTCGGTTAAAAAGGAAAAACTTGGCATTTCGTTTTTTGCCAATTTCATAAACTATTAATATTTAATTTATTTGTTGAAAAATTAACTTTAAGTTAAATTTTCAACGGGACTAGTATTTGTAGTGTTCAGAATACACCATAATTTTTTCAAATTTATGAAAAAATTTCAATATCTATACTAATTGATTTGTATTTTTGTGTGTATGTTTGTAATAAATAAACTCAAAAACTACTGGACCGATTTAAAAAATTCTTTCACCATTTGAAAGCTTAGTTATCCCTGTGTAACACAGGCTACTTTTTATCCCGGGAAAATAATATGTTTCCACGGGAAATTGTTTGCGCACACGGGTGAAAGCCGTTGAGAACAGAGCTAGTCTTAAATAAATTAACCAATGTGTCGTACTCGCTTTTGACGCCGCGCGCAACCTTAAAATGTCACGTGGAAACCCATTTTCAGTTTTAAATTAAAATTATAAATAATGGAAATAGAGTTCTGGGAGTGGGAAGTTTTTTATTGGAAATATCCTCTTCTTTCAGAATCTGTTTTTGAAATTTCTTAAATATTAATAGTTTATGAAATATTGGAAAAAAACGAAATACCATTTTTTTTCCTTTTTTTAATTGTTTATAACTTTTGCAATTTTTATGTGCTAAAACACGCTTTTAGAACATTTTTCTAGCCGTCATTCCGAATAAATTGAGGTATCACACATAATTTTAAGAGCTATATCTCTATTTTCGACCATTTTCAACTGGTCGACTAGACTAGAAGGACAAAGGGCCTCGCAAAGACTTGCCGCCCGGGGCCTCGCAATGGGTAAGGCCGCCTCTGTTTGTTTCCATATTACAACTACGTTATTTGATACGTTTACGTATTTTCCAAAGCATTTAACTTACTTTATAATCTTATGAATTTTAAGTAAGTTAGGTACATTAGCAACATTTTAACCACATAGGTAATACTTACTTTGAATTTTATCAACTCTCGGTTAAGGCGTGACGCATTAGCAATGCGGGGCGAATGATCACAAACTTGGTCACTGCCAAGGTCACCACTCATACTGAAATGTAGTAACAACTAACATAGCATGTTCTTTTGGTATTATACCTATATCTTTTTTACTGCGCAATCACACAATTTTTAACCGACAAAAAAAGGAGGAAGGTCTCATTTCGACTGGATTTTTAAAAGCGTGCTACTGTGCGTGTGGTTGGACCGATTTTGATGATTCGTTTTTTAATCGAAATCCGGTGCTTCTCATGTGGTACCATTTAAATTTTAATGATATAGACGCGTACTTTTTGAGTTGTAGTTTACTATAGGCACAACTAGGACGGCATACAAGAGTATGGGCCCGTGATCGTGATCGCCTTAGCCTATATACGCTTGCAACACCAGAAGCATTGCAAGCGCCTTGCCGACACTTCCCCCGACTGTTCCCAGGAGCTCTGGTTATCTTACACTACACGACACTACTTGAGATTTGAGAGCAGTGTTATTTTTAACTGTGATCTTCTGTGAGGTTGAGGTACTTCTCCAGTCGGGCTGCTACCGATTTTGAGCAGGATATATTCCGCTGTGTCCTACCTCAATACTATAATTATTATACCTACAATTCGTTTGCGAGCAAATACAATTATTCAAAGAAACTGTTACGAAATGGTTACGAAATAACATGCGGTTTCGTTTATATTATTATTTATCTGTTTATAAATATATTTTATCTGTAACGAATATCCCTTGACGAGCTTTCTCTTCTGATCTCTTCCTTATGTATTTTAATGTAGGATTTTTTTTTTTGTAAATGATAGATATTATTTTGACTTTCGTTAAGTGTGTGTATCACCTTTAGAAGAAGTATCGCCTTATGGCGAAATAAATGTTTTCATTTCATTTCATTTCAGAATTGAAAAATTATTTTCGTCTTGGATAGCCTACTTACCGAGGTAGGCTAAACTATTGTTTTATCTCAAAATAGCGCGTGTGAAACCGCGGGGCACAGCTAGTACATTATTATTTAATGATTTACTTAATATGAATACATACATAATAAAAGAAAACATTTGGTTTTTGTTTCTATTCATGTTGTTGACTATTTCTTGCGAGATTTAAGAACCCAAGCAAAACATTAATTCCGACGCCACTGCTCTCAAGTTTAAAATTATTTTACTTATTGCTTCACGCAAAAACTACTGAACTTGATACGTAGGTACTGTTAGCCGTAGACGCAGAATAACAAACGGACAATTTAAAGCCTTAACATTTCCACCTAACCGGTAATAAAACCGGAAACTATGGGGACAAAACTGCGAGACACGGAAATTTTATCAATGTTTGCCCATTGAAAATAATTGAGGGATAATTAATAAAAAAAAAGTATTTAATTAAAAGTCAACGATTTATTAAGTCACCGTATTTAACACAAAAACTTTAAACACAACAAAACAATACATAAACGTCTTAAAAAATGATCTATCAAAATAATGGACGATGTGCGTTTTTCTACAGATAAATAATTAATAATTAATTCAGCAACAGATATAATAATTAAAAATATACAAATGACAAAATATATAAACTTCATACATTATCTACACGCTTTTTTTAACATATAATAACTTTCGTGCAGTATTTTTAATATAAATAAAGATAAGATCGTTAGATTAATTATCGAGTCAATAAACACAATAGGAATTAACATACCTAAACATACCTAATTATAAAATGATTTCTATAGCTTCGAAACTTCAATATTGTTTAGAAATTAAACTTCACTCAATACACATAAAATAGTTATTCAAATTAGTTAAATATTAGTGAGATCAAAATTTGAAATATGGATTTTTTTTCTTTAAATAAAATAAGTATTAATAATATTTCAGCTTATATAGTAGGTACTAAGTACTAGTAATATAGCACTTGAGATCTTATTGTTATACAATAGTCAGTGGGTAAAAAAACTATTCGTTAAAAATTAAATTAATAATTAATATAGCTTCTATTGTAATTAAATCATTAAATATAGCCATTAAACATATCAATACATCTGTTACTTGCATTATTCAATTCCTACTATAGGTTCACTCTCTCTTTATGTATTTTTATTCATCTTGTTCAAATTCTCAATCGTTAATATACCACTTTTTATCATTAACACTTGGGGTTCAAAAACATTTTGGGAT
This sequence comes from Melitaea athalia, assembly GCA_905220545.2. Classification (NCBI taxonomy): domain Eukaryota; kingdom Metazoa; phylum Arthropoda; class Insecta; order Lepidoptera; family Nymphalidae; genus Melitaea; species Melitaea athalia. Next base: position 4,561,389 of record HG992193.1, read on the forward strand.
GATACTTGATGTTAATAGTTTTTCAAATTTTCAAATATTTTTTTCAAAAAATGTAATTAATTAATTTTAATTTTATATAGGAGAAATGACCTAGTAGGACTATAATTTTTTTATTGTAAATTACCCATTCTTAACCTACTTGTTACGAATTAGCATACAAGCGATAAACAAATCTACAAAAATTGTTTTAAAACCGATTTTTTTATGACAACACAAAATTATCTAAAAAATTAAATAACGTTATAATACAGATAACCTAAGAATTAAATAAGACAAATTTAATTTAAAATCAGTCTCCGGGTAATCTCATTAGTAAAGTACATAAATAAGTACGCATTTTATTTAATAAAATATTATTTAATATTTCGATATGCTTTTTTGTGATTAAAATGTTTTATTTGTATTAATATTATTGATTAAAAAATTGTTAAAAATATTAAATGACGATTAGGAGTGATATCGGTTCATTTATTTTGATGTTTTTTTTAAACTTTTATTGAAGTAACTACTTGATCAATAAAGACTGCAACGTTTAACCGTTTTAAGAAAATTAAGAATACCTTATAGCAGATTGGTTTTAATTCACATAACAGGCGAAATACTTAATTATGACATTTTTGTGCTACGTTTTGTATGATATCCAAAATAGTACATTTTATCTTAAAATGGTACACCTAATAGTACTATAACAATTACCTTACCTCCAGTAATTAAATACTCTTTAATATATACTACTATTTTATTATTACTTAATGTGATATGATTATCAATTCGCTGGCCCCGGGCAATAAAGCGGTAAACGCCAGTTACGCCTTTTTTAATGTTATTTGATTTTTGGCTGCTCTGAGTATCAATCTATCACTCTTATTTTTTTCAGATTTTTTGTAATAATATTTCTTTAGAATAAATGACAATAACAGTTTTATTGCATGGAGAAAACATAACACAAAAAACCGCAGAACATCTTTACACTAAATTTTTAAACAAAGAGTAACAGTAATAAATTTAACCGCGCTTTTGGAAATAAACGTATTATATCAATAAACTGTAAACACTTAATACTAAGTAATCACAAGAGATTTTATTCTGTACAATGCTATTACGCGTTTAAATTTTTTCTGAAGAAGGTGGTAATCGACTGTTACGCTCGAAATCTAAAGTAGAAATTATGTCGTATTAGTTTCTTACATTCCTGAATCTCAGTGGATGGTATTTTTATAAAAGTTATAAACGATGTTACAATTAAAATAGTATCATCTATAAATTGTATTATATATTTTTTCAATTATTTCATTAAATATTTATACAATTAAAATTATTTTTAAAAGGTTAAATTGGTAAAAAAATTAGCTTTCATTTGACATATTGAACGCCTGTTTTGGATCAATGTATGCTGCACTATAAACAAATTAGCTTGTTTTATTTCTCCTGTAAAATTAGATTTTTGATATTACCGCTTTATTGCCCGGGGACAGCGAATTAGTTATAAAATCTAATCATCAACTTGGTCTAAACGATATGTTTACTATTGCCGTATGTAGCGCAGGCATCTTTAAAGTTACTCACGTTGAAACCGGAAAAAAAATCGTCGTGTATGAACCTGACGATATTTTCTATCGGACATAGATACGTGTTATACGTTTTGACGTCGTCGATTGGGTCGTTGACCTTCATCACGATATTCTGACGATTCTTACAAAAACTCAATTTATTTGTAACATCGTCACCGTTATAAACGGCGCGGAAATAAAAATCTTGAGCAACAGCTTTCCTTTTCGTAAATTTAAACTCGTCCCGCAAATCTTTTTTCCTGTAAACCTCGAAGATCATTCTAGATGCGTAATGAATATTGTAATGCTTGTGGCTATTTAGACCGAGAGCTAGCATCAGCGCTTGCAATGTCTTATCATGTCCTGAGTAGACTACGAATTTCGGTCTGTTCTCTGATATTATCCTGATCATATTCTGAACAATATTGTGAATCAAACCGTACGCTATTAAAAGTCCGCGTCTCCTGTTGTTGATATTTTTAAATTCTTGCCTGTAACTCCATTCCAAGTAAGCGAAAACAGACATGACATGTTCCTTCTTGATACAGAACTCCTCTTTATTCTCCGGCGTCGGATCTTTATAGTCTTCCTCGAAATCGGTTTCTCGAGCGTCATTTGGAAAATTAAAATCCGCGTCTAAATTCTTTTTAACGATCACAACGTCATCGTAAGAATCCGCATTGTCCATATATCTCTGTTGGTAGTACAGAAGCTTCTCTCTTTCCATTTGAGCGTCAAAATCTAAAGGTGCTTTTTGCTTATCATACCTACCTATAATATCTCTCGCTTTTCTACCAATTTCGTTATTAAAATCTAGCTGATTGTTTATATAATCTAACTCCATGTTGAGGGTGTCTATATCAACGTCTAGAAGATGTCTGTTGGGGAGGGTTTCTGAGCGTAGTTTTCTCCTTTTCTTCATTAACTGTTTTGGCTTTGCTTTTAGTTTTTCTGTACATGGTAGAGGAGCGTCATGACACATGTAAGCTAGTAACGCGTCTCTAACGACTTCCGCGTCTACGTATTCTTGAGATTCGAATAATACGTTCGAAAGTTTTCGTATCAATTCCTTGATGGCTGGATGAGATTCTAACCTACTTTTTGCTTGTAGACTGATTTTTCTGGAAAAGAAATTTGAATTATATTAAAAACAGGATTTTAATTTTTTTTTAATTGGTTAACGATATAAAGAACTTTTAAAGTAGTATAAGTAGTAGTATAGGAATTATAGTTGCATATAAATATAAAATTGAGATAGGACTGGAGACTGGACTGAAACTGGACTGGAAACTGGAACTAGAGACCTCAACTTTACAGATTTTTGCTGCCATATAATAGGAGGGAGGATCGAAAAGTTCGATCGAAAAGAAAACCAAGGCAATTTTATTATAGCATCAGTTTTTTCGGATCTTCGTGGAGCCGAACGTTTGTTAACTAACCTAGTTGTAGTATAAAAAAATCACGTGAACTGTTTGCCTCCCTAGCCGTAAAAGTGAATATTCAAATATTGGCGGAAGCCCCACTAGCCCCATATGCTGTACACCAAGAGAAAAATATAAGGGCGCACATCAGTGTTAAGTTAGTCCACGTACTTGGCGTGCCCCCTTTCTTCCCGTGGGTGTCGTACGAGGCGACTAAGTAATAACACAGTTCCACTACCACCTTGGAACTTAAAAAGTCGACCGATAGCGGGATAATCATCCAACTGCTGGCTTTGAAATACACAGGCCGGAGACGGGCAGCAGCGACTTCGGTGCGACAAAGCTAGCCCACGCCAGTTCACGCCATTTTTGACGCGAACTCGTGGAGGCCTATGTACAGCAGTGGACTGCGATAGGCTGAAGTGAAGTGACGTACTTGGCGAGCGCGTGGTGTGCGGCGCACGCGCAGTGCCGGAAGCAGAAGGCCACGCTGTGAGACTCGCGCGCGCCCCTGACTGACTGACTGACATCAGAGTTAAGTTAGTGGACGTACTTGGCGAGCGCGTGGTGTGCGGCGCACGCGCAGTGCCGGAAGCAGAAGGCCACGCTGTGAGACTCGCGCGCGCCCCTGACTGACTGACTGACATCAGAGTTAAGTTAGTGGACGTACTTGGCGAGCGCGTGGTGTGCGGCGCACGCGCAGTGCCGGAAGCAGAAGGCCACGCTGTGAGACTCGCGCGCGCCCCTGACTGACTGACTGACATCAGAGTTAAGTTAGTGGACGTACTTGGCGAGCGCGTGGTGTGCGGCGCACGCGCAGTGCCGGAAGCAGAAGGCCACGCTGTGAGACTCGCGCGCGCCCCTGACTGACTGACTGACATCAGAGTTAAGTTAGTGGACGTACTTGGCGAGCGCGTGGTGTGCGGCGCACGCGCAGTGCCGGAAGCAGAAGGCCACGCTGTGAGACTCGCGCGCGCCCCTGACTGACTGACTGACATCAGAGTTAAGTTAGTGGACGTACTTGGCGAGCGCGTGGTGTGCGGCGCATGCGCAGTGTCGGAAACAAAAGGCCACGCTGTGGGCCTCGCGCGCGCCCCTGACTGACTGACTGACATCAGAGTTAAGTTAGTGGACGTACTTGGCGAGCGCGTGGTGTGCGGCGCACGCGCAGTGCCGGAAGCAGAAGGCCACGCTGTGAGACTCGCGCGCGCCCCTGACTGACTGACTGACATCAGAGTTAAGTTAGTGGACGTACTTGGCGAGCGCGTGGTGTGCGGCGCACGCGCAGTGCCGGAAGCAGAAGGCCACGCTGTGAGACTCGCGCGCGCCCCTGACTGACTGACTGACATCAGAGTTAAGTTAGTGGACGTACTTGGCGAGCGCGTGGTGTGCGGCGCACGCGCAGTGCCGGAAGCAGAAGGCCACGCTGTGAGACTCGCGCGCGCCCCTGACTGACTGACTGACATCAGAGTTAAGTTAGTGGACGTACTTGGCGAGCGCGTGGTGTGCGGCGCACGCGCAGTGCCGGAAGCAGAAGGCCACGCTGTGAGACTCGCGCGCGCCCCTGACTGACTGACTGACATCAGAGTTAAGTTAGTGGACGTACTTGGCGAGCGCGTGGTGTGCGGCGCACGCGCAGTGCCGGAAGCAGAAGGCCACGCTGTGAGACTCGCGCGCGCCCCTGACTGACTGACTGACATCAGAGTTAAGTTAGTGGACGTACTTGGCGAGCGCGTGGTGTGCGGCGCACGCGCAGTGCCGGAAGCAGAAGGCCACGCTGTGAGACTCGCGCGCGCCCCTGACTGACTGACTGACATCAGAGTTAAGTTAGTGGACGTACTTGGCGAGCGCGTGGTGTGCGGCGCATGCGCAGTGTCGGAAACAAAAGGCCACGCTGTGGGCCTCGCGCGCGCCCCTGACTGACTGACTGACATCAGAGTTAAGTTAGTGGACGTACTTGGCGAGCGCGTGGTGTGCGGCGCACGCGCAGTGCCGGAAGCAGAAGGCCACGCTGTGAGACTCGCGCGCGCCCCTGACTGACTGACTGACATCAGAGTTAAGTTAGTGGACGTACTTGGCGAGCGCGTGGTGTGCGGCGCACGCGCAGTGCCGGAAGCAGAAGGCCACGCTGTGAGACTCGCGCGCGCCCCTGACTGACTGACTGACATCAGAGTTAAGTTAGTGGACGTACTTGGCGAGCGCGTGGTGTGCGGCGCACGCGCAGTGCCGGAAGCAGAAGGCCACGCTGTGAGACTCGCGCGCGCCCCTGACTGACTGACTGACATCAGAGTTAAGTTAGTGGACGTACTTGGCGAGCGCGTGGTGTGCGGCGCACGCGCAGTGCCGGAAGCAGAAGGCCACGCTGTGAGACTCGCGCGCGCCCCTGACTGACTGACTGACATCAGAGTTAAGTTAGTGGACGTACTTGGCGAGCGCGTGGTGTGCGGCGCATGCGCAGTGTCGGAAACAAAAGGCCACGCTGTGGGCCTCGCGCGCGCCCCTGACTGACTGACTGACATCAGAGTTAAGTTAGTGGACGTACTTGGCGAGCGCGTGGTGTGCGGCGCACGCGCAGTGCCGGAAGCAGAAGGCCACGCTGTGAGACTCGCGCGCGCCCCTGACTGACTGACTGACATCAGAGTTAAGTTAGTGGACGTACTTGGCGAGCGCGTGGTGTGCGGCGCACGCGCAGTGCCGGAAGCAGAAGGCCACGCTGTGAGACTCGCGCGCGCCCCTGACTGACTGACTGACATCAGAGTTAAGTTAGTGGACGTACTTGGCGAGCGCGTGGTGTGCGGCGCATGCGCAGTGTCGGAAACAAAAGGCCACGCTGTGGGCCTCGCGCGCGCCCCTGACTGACTGACTGACATCAGAGTTAAGTTAGTGGACGTACTTGGCGAGCGCGTGGTGTGCGGCGCACGCGCAGTGCCGGAAGCAGAAGGCCACGCTGTGAGACTCGCGCGCGCCCCTGACTGACTGACTGACATCAGAGTTAAGTTAGTGGACGTACTTGGCGAGCGCGTGGTGTGCGGCGCACGCGCAGTGCCGGAAGCAGAAGGCCACGCTGTGAGACTCGCGCGCGCCCCTGACTGACTGACTGACATCAGAGTTAAGTTAGTGGACGTACTTGGCGAGCGCGTGGTGTGCGGCGCACGCGCAGTGCCGGAAGCAGAAGGCCACGCTGTGAGACTCGCGCGCGCCCCTGACTGACTGACTGACATCAGAGTTAAGTTAGTGCACGTACTTGGCGAGCGCGTGGTGTGCGGCGCATGCGCAGTGTCGGAAACAAAAGGCCACGCTGTGGGCCTCGCGCGCGCTCGCAGCCGCGCGAGTGCTGCCCCACGCCAGCGCCTGCGCTGACTGGAACGTACGCCGGTACCGCGTGCTGTACAACACGCCACCTGGCGACGAACAACATGTAACCGATCAAGTATTAGAAAGAAAGAAAGAAGAAAGAAAACATTTTTATTACTTATATCTATCTATCTATCTATCTTTTATTACTTATATCTAATCTAATATATATAAAAATGAATCGATGAATGTGTTGCTAAGCGCAAATCTCGAGGGCAGCTGAAACGATTTCGCTAATTATTCTTTTATAATATTCCTTGAAGCTTACGAAGAGAAAATTTTAAAAATTGCCTAAAAAAAGCCTAAAAACAACAATTTTCTATATTCGCATACAAACGATTCGTAATAATATTTAAAAGTCAATTTGAACTTTAATACCATACCATAAAATTTAAGTGTTATTGGAGGGGTTCCGAGAAGGCAAAACAATTGAGTGGCACTAGTATCGTATAACTATTAATGTCAATATTTGTCAATATTAACTTTCTTTTTTATCTAACTAGATGACCCGGTGTCCCGAATAATTAATAGATTAACGCCCGGTTTCCCAAAGGCTGATCAACGCAAAAATTAACTAATCATCTGTCAAATGGTCCGGGCTCCCTAGTACATTTTTTTCACTTGATTGCTATCAAGCGAATTTTCCGGGAGTAGCTTCATTTTGATGAGACGATCAAAAATTTCCTCTAGGAAAACTCGATTGTGGTAGCTAATAGAGGTAGCAGGGGCAGCAGTGAGCGTAGGACCGACGACGACAAGGCGACGAGTCGTAAGGTCAACAAAAATTGATTTTTTTTCTGATTTTTTTTTTCTTTTAGTTAGTTAATATTTATATAATTTAATAGTAATATTGTCCTACAACGTGGTTGCGTGGTACGTTATCCCGGTGAAAAAAATGTACTAGGGAGCCCGGACTATTTGACAGATGATTAGTTAATTTTTGCGTTGATCAGCCTTTGGGAAACCGGGCGTTAAAAATTAAAGAATCAACTGTTAGGCGGTACGAAGTTCGCCGGGTCAGCTAGTCTTATATATAAAGTTCTCGTGTCACAATGTTAGTTACAATACTCATCCGAAACGGCTGGATCGATTTTTATGAAACTTTGTGTGCATATCGGGTAGCTCTGAGAATCGGCCAACATCTATTTTATATACCCCTAAGTTATAAAGGCGGGGATTAAGGGGGTTAATAACATATATGGCAAAACAACGTTCGCGGAGTCAGCTTATCTATATATAATAATTTTGTTTGCTAGAAATCGAAAAAAAGCGACTTCAATTACATCGAGAAGTAATACAATGTATGAGTAGACGAAAAAAATTAGTATCAAACGCACTAGTCGCCGCCACTACGATTTTCGAAGGTTCCCCTCGATTTCTTTGGGATGCCATCTTCAGATCCTGGTTTCCTTATCATGGTACCAGCATTATGATAACTCCTTGCTAACAAAAAAAATAATCATCGAAATCGTTTCATAAACGACCTGACACGGTATGGCGGCCAAAGATAAGTTAAGTGTTTTCAAAGCTATTTTATAATAAATTGATATATTTTAAGTTTGTTCATTACGATTTTTCAATAAAAATAAAACATGGAAGACATAAATGCATTTTATTTCAGCGACTATATTTTTAGGTATGGGGGCGTTCAAGTATTACGTAACGCTAATTGGGGGGAGGGGGGGTCTTGCTAAACGTTACGTTGCGTTACAGGGGAGGGAGGGGGGTTCGAACAACGCGTTACGTAACATTGTTTTTTGTTTAATTAAAAAAACGAGGGTCTTAAAATCTACTGTTTTATTTATTTATTACTACAACAAACGCGATTAAAACAATAACAAAAGTAATTTAGCGACTTTCCGGTTAGTTTGCGTAACAAAGTTGTGACATTTGGGTAAAAATGTGGTAAAAATGGTCAGTTTGGTTTTACGTAACGTTTATGGGGTAGGGGGGGGGACAGGAAAACGTTACGGCGCGTTACATGGGGGGAGGGGGGGTCAAAAATCTTCAAAATTTGCGTTACGTAATACTTGAAGGCCCCCTATTGCATACTAATCATTTTCTAGTATCGTACTAAAATGCAATAGTTAGTGGTTTGTTTAGTAAATTAATTAATTAGATATAAAAAAAATTATGTGGCTAGCAATTGTTATACATTACAAGTGCCAGCCCTGGTGAATTATTTATAAAAAAACTAAAGAGGACCTAACGAAAAATTTAGTGGACCTATACGAACTTAACGTACACCTATCGATTAAGGTCATTTTGATTTCAAAAATTCTTAGATGGGGTGCTAAAATTGGATATTTTTTTACCAAAATTAAAAAAAAATTATTAAATAAGTATAGGGGACCTAACAAAAATTATTGTGGACCTATACGGACCTAACGTAGACCTATCGATTAAGGTCATTTTGATTTTAAAAATCCTTGGATGGGGTGCTAAAATTGCATATTTTTTTACCAAAATTAAAAAAAATATTTATTAAAAAAGTATAGGGGACCTAACAAAAATTATTGTGGACCTATACGGACCTAACGTAGACCTATCGATTAAGGTCATTTTGGTTTTAAAAATCATTGGATGGGGAGCTAAAATTGCATTTTTTTTACCTAAATTTAAAAAAATATTTATTAAAAAACTATAGCAGACCTAACGAAAAATTTAGTGGACCTATACGGACCTAACGTAGACCTATCGATTAAGGTCATTTTCGACCCAAAATTCCATCGATGAGGTGCTAAATTTGCACAGGTTCATAAACGACGAAGTTATCCGCAAACACTAATTAAAAATATATATATAAGGTCGAATTGAGAAATATATATATACAAAAAGGGATATAAACGAAAAGGGTTGCCAATTTGGGAGATTTTAGTACACTAGTTTTTTTTTTATTTAAATAAAAAACAACTTTACGTAACGCGTTGTTCGAGACCCCTTCCCTCCCCCCCTGTAACGCATCGTAACGTTTTACAAGACCCCCCCCTCCCCCCCCTAATTGCGTTACGTAATACTTGAACGGCCCCTTATGAGTTTTAAATCTTATTATTAAAATTGAAAAAATAAATCAAATAATAAATAGACGTTACCTGTATCACGTTTTCCCGTCAAATCCATATATTCAGGACCCAGCTTATCCACATATGCCTCTCTAAGAATGTTACCTAGAAAAAAAGATGAAAAAAATTATGACTTTTTTTTATGTAACTAGGTTGGCAAACAAGCGTACGGTTCACTGTGGTCTTCTGTAAGGTCGAGGTACTACCCCAGTCGGGCTGCTCCATATTTTGAGCAGGAAATTTCCTGCTGTTCCCTACCTCAGTTAAAGACGTATTTAAATTTCAAAAACATAACACAACACAGAAGAAAAAAAACTACAAGTAAATAATATAATAAATAAAATCTATAAGGTTATCAAATACAATTTTATTATTACAGGAAAAACATTATATTTAAATTTTTTTTAAAAGTGTACTCAATTTAATTTTGCTTTCCTGCCCCAATAATCTATATTCTATACTAATATTATAAAGAGGTAAATTTTATAACTTTGTTTGTATATACGGGGTAATCTTCGCAAATACTGATCCGATCATGAAAATTCTTTCGCTAACAGAAAGCTACACTATTCAGGAGTGACAAGATAAAAGGAAAAAGATAAAAATTATCAAAATTTTCGACCCAGCAGGATTTGAACCTGCGCCCTCTGACGTGCCGTGTCAACAATTCAATCTAATCAAGCATTATTATTTGCCTTAGAAATTAATTGGTGATTTTAAAACATTTATATTTATCTGATTTGCTGAAAATAGTGAGAGTGTATTGGAACATATCAAATTTCACCGTACCCTTCTTATGTGAAATCGATTATAACGCCCAACGAAGTGAGCACGGGTCGGCTAGTGGTAACATACAAATGTTCATTTCTTATGTCCCTTAATCTATCTTAATATATATAAATCTCGTGTCACAATGTTTGTCCTCAATGGACTCCTAAACCACTTAACCGATTTTAATGAAATTTGCACACCGTGTGCAGTTTGAGCCAACTTGAAAGATAGGCTATATTTTATTTTGATATAGGTAATTATTATATTTAAGAAAAAAAATAAAGCGGTACGAAGTTCGCCAGGTCAGCTAGTACTAATATATAAAGCTGAAGAGTTTGTTTGTTTGTTTGTTTGTTTGTTTGAACGCGGTAATCTCTGGATCTACTGGGCCGATTTGAAAAATTCTTTCAGTGTTAGATAGCCCATTTATTGAGGAAGGCTATAGGCTATGTGTCATTACGCTAAGACCAATAGGAGAGGAGTCCACGCCGACGAAGTCGCGCGCAGAAGCTAGTATTTTATAAGGCGAGAATCTATAGAAGTTTAGTTAAGAATTTGTTTTAAATTGTTTAAAAATTAACCAGACGGACTTTCGGAACTATAGGAAATTATTTCAATTAAAAGTTTTTTCCAGAAGAATCTATCCACTTATCAAATAGTAAAATGGATATCTTACCAACGGTTATCATCTGCAGGACCCCCGTTGGTGTCAACTGACCCAATGCACAGTGAGTAGCGGCAGCACGGGGCAAAGAGGGAAAATTATGAAATGGCCCCGGACCGGCCACCCACCATGCACGACCTGACGCGCTTGCATTTAATACAAATTCTTCATAGCTGCAACAAATTGTAATATATGAACTACATTAGATTTATTGGCTAAATAAAAACGTAAAAATCATTTTTATTATTATTTTGGCAAACAAGTATGGTAAAGCAGTTACCTTACTCATCACATGAACACAAGACCAATACAAATGTTGCAACAGTACTGTAATAGCTGTGCTAATGTGTCGTCAGAATTAGTAGTGATTCTCAAGTTACGACATGACACATGAAAAAAGGGAAGGGAAGGAAATAGGGATTAATTTTATGTATAATAGATAATAATTATATTAAATGATACCCTTTAAGTAGAGGAGACACAGGTACAGCGTCACATGGCAGTTTATCCCCCCCTCTTAAGTGAGTGAGGGGTCCTCGGTCTCCATGTCTAGTTACCACTAGAACTCCTTGCAATAGCCATGTATCTGTGTCTACAGCGGCTGATAACAAATACCCATGACATAATTTACAACTAATCTTATGTTTAGGGATGATATTATTTAAAATAAACAGAATCATAATTTTAGTCTCATAGTCCCATTCGGTTTTATAATAAGTGATTTATTTATAGTATAATTCAGTGTTCCGCAAACTTTTTGTGTTCAAGGTACACCTATGAAGAGAAAAATATTTTGGAGGTGCACCACAAATGAAAAATCATTTTTTAAGTAACATTAACCAACATTTATTTATTAATCATTGAAACAATATTTATTATTAATCAATATACGTAAACTTTATTTTTCCAAGGCACACCAATAAACGACCACGGCACACCAGTGTGCCGCGGTACACCCTTTGCGGAACACTGGTATAAATAATACCTCAAACTTTCCTCAATGCCTCTTTTAACATAAAAAGAGTCTAATATTTAACTAAAGTAATGAAAACACAAAAAACAACAATTTAAGCAAACAAACTTTATTCCTAACAACTTTTACTGATAAATAAATTCAAAATTATAAAAATAGAAATGATGAATTATCATTTAAAATTTATATAATCTCTGTTCATAAATATATTTACAGCCAAATTACATTAAAGTTTATGATTAAAAACTAGCCATGATTGTTGCATAGAGAACTTTAAAATTTACAAATTTATTGTAAAAACTTTGTAACACTAGTCATTAGTTATTATATTACCTTCCGATCCTCTAACAATACTATCAGGGGGATTGCAGACTCGGAGAAATAGTTTTCGATACTTTGAGTCACTTCTTGATACATATTCGTTTTGTGTTACCTTTAATGCGACTGTATCCTCCTCCACGGACATATACTTGTAAACAACTGAAATATTTATTCATATTTAAATGTAGCAAATTTATCAATATTTTTTATAACAATAAGGTTATTCGGACACTAGCGTGACTTCAGCGGTAATTTAGTGTGACTTGCGTGACTGGAACTAAGTAGTTTCAAATCTATTGGGGTTCTGTTTCCGTAATTGAATCAAGCTGAATACCCCTAGTATTCTTTAGAAGCCGAAGCTGCGGAGGCGAGCGCGGGTGTCTGCGTTTTGTTACGCAACTGCGAAGGGGCTGCACCTTCCAAAGCGCCGGAGACGTCACGGAACGAAATTATACCGATGAACGGTCTAATTTTGAGGTTAGGTGTATGAGATTTTTTTTTGCAAGAAGTACCAGTCACGCTAGATATACCGCTGCAGTCACGCTAGTGTCCGAATATCCTGAGCCTTCTTATAAACATAAAAGAACAAAAAATAAAATTTTTATGTGATTCCGCTTTTACTTCTTTTATTTTTTAAGCTTGTTCATTATTTAAAAACATACCTGTAATTAGAAAAAAAATCCATACACTCATTCCTAGATAACAATAAAATGCTCTATGTTGGAAAGAAAACTTCATCATTTTAAATTTTACACGCACCCAATCCGTATAAAAATGATATCAAAGATTCTAGCAAAGGTCATGTTTATTTTAAAAATATTTTATCATAATATTTTTTCATTGCATAGAAAAAATCATTTTTTATCAATGAGCATTGAGCTTTATTAATCAACAAATAGTTGTCAATTTGTCATATATGTCAGTCATATTGTCAGTGTCAAAAAATTAGTGACGTCTAAAGCTAAACGTGCGTTTTCCAATTACAGAGCATAATGCGACTCAGTGGCGCACAATAGGGTACTTTCCGTAGTGAAAAATAAATTATAAAATTTGATAAAAACTAAAATGTATAGAGAAATACACCTAAATATTCTGGTTTGGAATCATAAAAGCACAGTATTGATTTATTATATTGAAATTAAAAGTCGTATATTTTAATCTGTACCTATATCACGTGACCTAAAACACGAGCCGCCACGGTGTGACGTCATACGGGCAATAACAAAGTTCTGTCAGTGCTGTCAACAGCTAGGTTACATATCTAATATCTGTAATATCTATCAATTTTAACTTCAAGGAGTAATAGTTGTGTTTTTTCGTATAATAACTCTTCATATCTTGTTCCAACTGAAATAATATGCATTCATTACTAATTTGTTGATGGCTGGTAGGTTATGTTACTCTCTTACATACGTCATACAGTTTTGTTATTGCACATATTACGTCACCAAAATGGCTGTAGCGTTTTCGCGGTAATAAAAAAGGTTTAAAATTTAAATCAATTTTATGGCATGAAAGCGTGTTTATTTTGCCGAAATATATTTTTTGTGGCTTTTTATTAGAAAATCAACATTTTGGAGTACTTTTTCAAACACAGTGGAATACCCTATACTAAATCACTGAGCCACCACTGAGTTGGTATCCATTGCAAGCACGCACACGGAAGCCCTACTTTTGAGAGTGCTCGTTGTGTGAAGCGTTGCTGTAGCTTTGGAACTTTCACCACTTTACCGCATAATGCGCTTTAGTGCTGATATTGGAAAACGCACTCTTCTATTTACACTTCTTTAAAGATCCTGAGGTGGTTTATACTCTTTAAAAATTTATTAACGCTATGTAACAAAATTAAAATTTAATTTATCCGTAATTATGTATATATATTATAATGTCCCCGTGAATTAGAAGTTTATAATATCTATCGTTTATAATATATATATTATTCAAATCTTTAAGTGTCCTAACTCCTCAAATAAATTATATATTTTTATAATTAAAATATTTATATATTCTTCGAACAGCAAAATAGTTCAAAATTAAAATTTCAAGACCGCTTGTAATTTTTATATTGATTTATACTTGACACTGTCAGAATGTCGCAAATGGCGATCGTATGCCAAAAACAAAAGAAGAAGAAGAAGAAGAAGAAATGCTGCTTTTAAATCGGTGTTTAATTTTCTGAGATTTAGCAATAAAACTTAATAATAAATCAATAGTAATTTATAGCAAGAATTTATTCAGGTACATTATTAAAACAAATTACATTTAGTAGAAAAGTAATATACAGGGCATGATTCTCCGGTTATGAATAAAGCTTGTCCTTAAAATCTGTTTGTCATCAATCAATAAACTACAACTTTTTGATTCACATTTGCGAACAAAATATAAATATCTCATAAATATAGTGGAATTCGATGGTTTAAAAGAATAATATATCAATAACTTTTATGTGTTGGATACTGTCATCCGTTAAATAGCGTATTCCACAATGATTCCACACGGTCTTATATCAGGACATAACTAAACTAAGCCTAATTTCAATGTTGAGAGATTGGCATTTGGAATATTATTAGAATGAACGGCTTTCATAATGGTAGCCTGAAACTGTCGTAGTCTTATTTTTTGTTTCTTGTTTGATTATTGACATTCAATGGTGTAGAGGAAAGGAGAAATATCTCCTATGGGAGAAAGCTTGAAAAAGTGTCCTCTTCAGCACTAAATAACTGTTCAAAAACCCTCCAGCATGGTTTTATGAAAAAGTATGTGAATAACGAAAAACTAACTCAAATAATATTTGGCGCTTCCTTTAAAATTTACCCTGATGCTAGTGGCGTCCCCTATTTAATAACTTTTAACGGACACTTTCTGATATATGAAGATCGTGCTCCTTTCCTCTACACCATTACATTATTTACATTGACATTTGACAGTTAGTGACTTAGTGTGACTCAAACCAATTTTAAACTTGTTGAAACTTGTAAATAATAATTAATAATTAAAATTTCTTATTTCATGAAAAATAAAACTGTTTTCTGCTACACTATAATCTCAAACTAGTCTTAAAATTATACAAAATACAAATACAGTTGTAAAAATGGCTCCTAAAAGAATAGAAAATGGTACAGTGATCATTTTAGACATAGGAAGAAACGTTTCAGAACCAGATGAGAAGAACGGGAAAAGTTTTTTTGAATTGGCTAGAGAGTGCACAACACGTATAATAGAAAGAAAAATAATAAGCCAAGGCAATAATTTACTCGGTATCATCTTATTAGGGTCAAAGAACACTAAAAATAATTTAGCTGGATCAGGATGTAAATATATAGAAACATACGCTGATTTACAATATCCTACTTGGCAAATGATTCGTGACTTACCTGATAAGGTGTGTATTTTTATTATTAATCATTACAATAAAGTTCCTACATAGTCTATCATTTTCTTGTGGCATTATTAATTTATAACATTGAATCTCCGTACTTTATGCAAAAAATTTTTCAGCCTTCTAAAGCAAGAGGAAACTGGTTTGATGCACTACTGGTAGCTGTTGATAATTTTAAAAGTGAAATAAGTGCTATGAAGATTAATTATAAGCAAATAATATTAATGACAAATTTCCTAAAACCATCTGGTGTAGAGGACAGCGAATTGGAGCAGGTATTGAAGTTAATCATTCAATTTTAATTTGTATCTATATTTATAATACAAATGCTGGATAGCCTGTAATATCCCACTGCCGGGGATAGACCTCTATCCCCATGTAGGAGAAGGATCTGAGCTTAATCCACCATGGTACTCCAATGCGGGGTGGCAGATATATTCCCTACTAAGAGTAATAATCCCTATCAGGTATTTATGATACCAACCGGGATTGACAGCTTAAATATTCACTGCGATCAGGAATCAAACCCGCAACTGTCGGTGTGTAGGCGTCGCCGAAATGGCACACCCACCATTACACCAGAGCGATCGAGTAAATAAAATAAAAAATAAAAACATTTTGATAATAAATTCTTTACAGATTCTAAGCGGCCTACAAGAAGAAGAATTTCAAGTCGATGTAATTGGTCTAAATGTATATTCAAATGAATACAAAAATGAGGAAGTAGAACTTGTAAAAAAAATCGTGGAAGTGACAAATGGAGTCTCGGCAACATTCGAATTTACTATGAGATACTTACTATTTCATAAGAAGAAGGCTGTAAATGCAGTACCCTGGAATGTAGACTTAAATATTGGCCCTTCAATTAAAATACCAGTCTCATCATATATCAGACTAAAAGATGAAGCAGTTGTTAAAAAATGGATTTCGGCAATAAAAGACCCAGTCACAAATACAAGAAGCGCAACAGAATACATGCAAAAAAGTAAAATTTTCATTAACCCTGAAAATCAAACTGTGATCGAGAAGGATAAAAGCATCAAGGGCTATCAGTATGGACAACAAGTCATACCATTCTCTGACTGTGATGAAGCTATGTTGTACGATTCTGGTCCAAAATCTTTATCAGTGTATGGTTTTACAAAAGCTTCAAATATAACTTGGCAATGTCTAAATGGAGATGGCTTGTCGTATGTTTTTGGTCGAAAAGGTGATAAAAAAGCGCAATATGCTATCAGGTGTTTAGTCGAGTGTCTTCATGAATTGAACTTAGTTGGAATAGTGAGGAGAGTGTATAACAATGGAAATGCACCAAAAATGTATGCTCTTATGCCTGTTATTGATTCTAATAACTTTTTTTGTCTATCCATGATTGGCATATGTTATAAAGACGAAATAAAGAATATGTCATTTCCCCGAACAGATATTAAAAAGTATGCATGCTCTGATGAACAGGTTAATGCTTTTGTTAAATTAATTAAAGCAATGGATTTAATGAAAGCATATGAAGAGAGTGACTTTGATGAAACAGAAGCATTTCCAATTGCAAGAATAGTAAGTCCATCAGCTCAGTATGTCTTAGACTGCATAGCTTTTAGAGCCATGAATCCAGGAAAACCTCTACCTCAACCAAGAGAAGATATAACAATGCTGTTCAAAGTACCGCCATTAGTAGAAAAAATGAGTAAACAGCCCCTGGAAAAATTAAAAAGTTTATTTGTTTTAAATAAAGTTGAAATAAAAAAGAAGGAAAAGAAGACAAGTGATGCAATGGATGTAGACCAAATTCATGATGCCTCTACCTCGAAATCATTTGATAAAGACATGAAGGATATTCCTAAAATTGACCTCAACGCATTTAAAAAACCTAATTATCATATAAAGAAGATAGGAACTCAAAATCCACTTGATGATTTTGACACCCTCAAAAAAGAAGGTATCAGCATGAAAGACCTTGCTACCCAAATAACAGCAGTAATCGAAAGTTTGGTTTATGGAAATATTGATGGAAACCTCACAAAAGTTATGGAAGTAATGTCACATTTTAGACAAGAATGTATTAAATCAGAACCTACACATTACAACGATTGGCTAAAGAATTTCAGAATGGAATTAGTTGATCGTAAAAGAGATGATGTTATCAAAATGATCGATGATAATAAACTTAATTATATTTTAAAAAGCGAAAACATTTTAAGTAACATTGAATCTGACTCATGTGATGATAGTCAAGTGTATGAAACTGATACAATACCTAACTTAACAGAAGTCACTATAAGTTCAGAAGTTAACGATCTTTTTGATAACATGTAGTATTATAATATCATTCGTATTTTTGTTGTTTGCTGTTTGATTAATTGTTTGTGATCTTTGTAGTTGAGTTACTTAAGTTTTTAGAATTTTTAATGTTGTAAACTAATTTTCTAAAAAGTAGTACACTTGTTATTACTTTTTAAATAAGCAAAATAAGAAATTAATATTTAAAATTATTATATTTTCTGTATATCCTTAAAGTAAGACATAACTTGTCAGTTCAAGATTTATTAAATATTTTATACCAATATGTATTTTTAAATTTACCCTCTTTTTACACAAAACAAAACAAATAATTAAGTCTAAACATTTAATAATTTCTTAATGTGTTCTTATCTCAATCTTGCACACAATAAATTCTTTTTATCTTACAATTAAAAATCATTTACGAAATCATTGTACGTCACTGGGAGATATTTTGTTCTGTGAGTTTAAAAGTTCGAGAAATTCTTGCAACGAAAGGTCCTCTTGGCAGTCTGTATCGAGATCGTGTTCAAGTTGCGCTTCCATCGAGTTTGCTTCTGGACTGAGGACGATATTTTCATCAAGCACGACATGATTAAGACGTGACTTGAGGCTTTGAAGTATTTCCTCGAGTTCTAAACATTTGTTTCGAATCGAAGTGCCGAGGTCTGACGCCGGATCAATGTCATCGATGGTAGCGTTCTCTGATAAAGAATTTGCAGGCGTACGCGTCCGAGGCGGCTGTATCGTGTTGACCAAATACTCTGGTATACGATTATGAATGAAATCGTCTCTAATTTCACTGGGTATTCGAGCATCTGTAAATCGTTCTAGTATCTCGCCAATAACGTCTTCAGGTAATCTATGGTCTTCAGCGTCTTCAGCGTTCTGTCGGGGATCAACGACGTCGTCGGGTGTCTCTTCGCCATTATCATCATTAATCATCTTATTATTCGAGTCTTGTTTCATGATTAGAAGTTTATTTTGACAAAATATTGATTCGTTATCAAAATAAATAACAAATAAGAACAGAGGCGTAGGACAGGACACTTGTTAATTGTTAATTTGTTATTGACTTATTGCAGTCAGATGATTTGATTGATCTAGGATGATAGGAGGTGATTGATGATTACAAAATGAAATGTTGCTAGCCTTAAAAATCCTTAGTATTAAAGGGAAACGTAACGTAGTATTATTTATTAATTATGATAATTATGTTACTGAGAGAAGATTTATTACCTCGGACTAAGAATCAAGGATATCATATAATCCTTTGATTCTTAGTACGAGTTTATTACCATGTACCATGGCAACATTCAACGGTGACATGTCAAATCATTTTTACAATAATCTGTTTTTCACATAGATGAAGGATAGTATCCTTCATCTATGGTTTTTCCATAGATATAATAAAAAGAGGATAGGCCATATAGTCACGTGATCTGAAGCCAAATGCTTCTCAAATATGGCGTCAACTCCGCCCACAGCGAATAGTGTTGTAGTTGTACCCATTTGGTCGATAGTATCCGTATCGATGTAATGCTATTCTAGTATAATTTATAGATATTTTTCACATTAAACACCCTCGACCAGTGTTGGCTTTACATCTATACAAATAAAAATGAAGTGTCTTTTTGTATGTAATTTAAGAGAACTATCATGTTCACTATTGGCACTATTCAAAATTTTGTCATTTTCAAAATGTTCCATTAAAAATTTATAAAATATACAGTCTGTTGTAAATAGTGGATAATCAGTTAACTGGGGATAGCCCTAATATCCAACTTCAAGAAAATGTACTTTTCATGTCAATGTTGCCAAAACTGTGAAAATTGTGAATATTTTCGTTTTAAAAAAAAATCTACCACGGTTAGTATTTTTGTCGTAATTTTTACAAATAAGGGTATCATAAAGTACTTTTTTTTACTCGGGAATACTTGTATTATCTGATGAAATTACTATTTCAGGCATCATTAATTCTAAACTTATGAAAATTAATGTTGGAAGTTATTTTTATTCGTTACTTTTTGTCAACTTTTAACCATTAATTGTGAAAAAAAAAATTACTGTACTATAATTGCCCATTATTTAAAGTTTGTGTACTTTATAAAAACGTATAACAATTAGGGCTTGACAAGCAAAGTTACTTTGTAGAAGCGAAAGAACTTATCACGGTCGGTAAGTTTGTTTTGTGTCACTTAAATGTTAGGATAAAGAAAAAAACAAAGGTTTTTATAGTGAAAATGAATTTATTACATAAAATGTTTACGTTGTTTACGTTGCATATGTTACATAAAATGTTTTAAATGTCCTCCATTGGCAGCAATGCAGGCTCGGCATCGCCTTATAAATGAACTTTTGATACGGCGTGCATAGCCTAATACTTCAATTTCACGAGCGGCTAATTGCACACGTGTGCGCAATTCTTCGATTGTCGACACTGCTTTATTATAAAATTTTTCTTTAATGCATCCCCAGTAAAAAAAGTCCAAGGGGTTCAAGTCAGGCGATCATGGTGAAGTAAACTAAAAAAACAGAAAATTTATATTAATATTTAAAAGCACACTCTTCCTCTCTCTTATTCTAAAATGAGGCAGGTGTTCCAGTAGGAATCAGCAAGTCTACAAATTATTATAAGCCACACAAGTAGATAAGTAAGAGATAAGTTTCTATAATTTTTGAAGGGCTTCATTCCTCGGAAATCTAAACAATGCACTGCATAATATCATTAATAAAAAAATTTAAAGTTATAGTTGAGACTATAAGGAACATCTATAAGAATATTACTTTTATATCGTTGTATTGTCGTAAACTACAGTTAATCAGAAAAATATTATAGAGTATGTATCGATAAATCGAAACTTGCATAACAATATTGCATAATAGATGCCCAGCACTACGTTTGTATGTAAACATTCCAAACATAATTGTTTTATTATTTAAGTGTTAGTAATAGAAATGATTATGTATAAAAGCGAAAAACATAATCTTGAATCCCTATTATGGAGCTAAAACTTAACTTACACGAAAAATATACACGGATATAAGAAAAAACTACAACTAACCTTAAAAAATGATAATCCTCCGTCATTCTCTCTAGATTTTCAATTGAATCCACTGATGCAACACTTTATCATGTTAATTTTGCTCAAATATCCTTCATATATTTACAAATTCACCAAAAGACACAGTTTAACAGAAATAGTATCAACTTTAGTCCAAAAAACGTTTTTATGACAGTCGAATTACCTTTAGGAATGTCGACTAAAAATGGCGTTTTGGCTTCAAGGCGGAGTTTGATGATGTCATGAAAACTGACAACGAAAAATTTGAAACAATGAAATTATCTCTATACTCGTTTTAATATGTAAATTACAACGTATTAGAATGAGACAGATATACTTTTGTTATTGAGGTATATATTAACATGGTATAAGTATAGCAAAAAATTGTATATGCAATTAACTTCCTATCCTCTTTTTATTATATCTATGGGTTTTTCATTAAAATTGATATTTTTCCTAGACTTACACAGATCTTAAAAATATATTGAAAAAACGTAAGAAATTATTTTATTTACATTTGTCATTAAGACATTTATAGACGCTTGGGAATTCTATCAACAACTTTTTCGCCATTGTTCTTTAAAAGTACTTGTCAGATCTCAATTAAATTTAAATGGAACCACATGACACGCAACACCTTTCAATCCAAACAAAGTTGATCGAAATCGGTCCAACCAGTCAAAAGTTCTGAGCTAACATAGGTACATTAAAAAAAATACAGTCGAATTGAGAACCTCCTCTTTTTTTGGAAGTCTGTTAAAAAGATAATAAACGGTTGGACGGAGTGTACTGTGTAATGCTTGTGTTATAGGTAAACATGTTGTGTTAACAGCAGACTGGTATACCAACATTTTTTTTTTCGATAAACATGTTACATATAAATACTACATCTTTCTATATAATAAAAATGAATGTTGCTAAACGCATAACTGGAGAATGGCTCGACCAATCCGGCTTATTTTTTTTGTATGTTCCTTAACGACAGATCCTGTATAGATTATTAACACTTTTGTAAGTAAAAATATAAGTTTCGCTGTCTGATTGATATGTTTAGGGCCTATGCAAACCACGTTTTTTAAACACGCCGTCGACGGGCGTTTTTAAAATGCGCGTCGACGGCGCGCTTTTATTCTACTGACTACTGAGCAGTTTGTTGTCGTTTGTATCGATTAAAACGCGCGGCACCGGCGCGTCTGTATCGATATACACGCGCGTTTGCATAGCGTCTGTATCGATACACACGCGCGATTCAAAGGCGTTTTTGAATTTATACAGGTGTGCAAAGGTCTACAGGCTGCGTTTGACTCGCGTGTGTATCGCGTCTGTATCGCTACAAACGCGCGTCGACGGCGCGTTTAAAAAACGTGATTTGCATAGGCCCTTAATGCTTTTAGTAATGCCAATGAAGAATAGTTAACGTCATGTTGTAACTCCGACGAGCATTACCATACATTGTTTATAATATAATAGTTCCTTAACTTGATACTAGAATGATGGCGTTAGTAGTCGATTACAACGCGCTATCGTTACGTTCACTTGAATTGTATATACGGCAGTAATGCCATTATTTTTTATCGATTCTTAGGGACCTCAGAGGCGGTAAGACAGTGCTTCCACACCTGCTGGGACATTGTTTGAAAGCTTCCTAAGAACTTGATACGCTCCTACCGACGACGATTGCCGACTGCTACTTCCACCTGGTGGGATAGTCTGCTGGCGTCACCCATAGAAGCGCAACTTCGTTAATAACTTGTAACGTACTTGAGTTATCTTAATAAAACGGTATTTCGTGGACTTCGGAGTTGTTCTTCCCATCGAGGGTCTTCACCATAAACTACAAATCCCTATTACATTGGCGCTCCAACTAGCGGCCTCGATCATCGCAAAAGTCATCCAGCAAGGGAACCCCACATCGAGACCGGTTTGATGAGTGAAGAAGAGCTCTTTGAATCTCCACGGAATACCATTGGACGACGCAATTCGGGGAAGCCGACGTTCGTCACCACCAAAAGCGGACGTGTCACAACTGTTCGTGCGAAGAAGAAAGCAGATAAGATGGCGACATTATTAGAGGAACAATTTGAACGACTCTTATCTGCAGTATCTTCATCTGGCAAAGGTTCTCGTTCCGGATCATTTACGACATGCAGTTATACCTACGATGGACGTAAAAGTGTCGAGACGGTTGAAGCATTTCTCGCTGCAGTCAATATTTTCAAACGTGCGGAGAATATTTCCGACAAGTTCCGACATGCATTTAATACTTTACATAAACTAATGTCGAATAGCCCCATCCTCGCTCAAGCCGACGTAACAAAACCATATGTTATCAAAACTGACGCGAGCAATTACGCCATCGGAGCAGTTTTGGTACAGGGGGAGGGTGAGACCGAGCATCTAGTAGAGTACGCAAGCAGACATGGACCTAGTTCATTTCAAGTTTCCAATCCTCGAACTAAAGTTATAGCTGGAATATACCACGCTTCGGCTCTGCGTCGCTACGAAAACACAAGGATTGCCGACTGCTACTTCCAAGTTCCACCTGGTGGGATAGTCTGCTGGCGTCGCCTTTAGAAGCGCAACTTCGTTAATAACTTGTAAAGTTGTAACGTACTTGAGTTATCTTATTATAACGGTATTTCGTGGACTTTGGAGTTGTTCTTCCCATCGAGGGTCTCCACCATAAACTACAAACCCCCATTACAATGTTAAATAATGAAGAAAATATGTTCTGTTACAAATTCATAAACTTCAAAACATCGCATGTGCGACTCTGTGACAGTGCTTTAATGTGTCATATAAAATTCCTAATTAATCAAGGACTGTTAATTGTTACAATATCTGCGTTGCGGAAAATATAAGTCAAGATAGGCTTCTTTCCGAAGTTTCTTTTCTATCTCTTCAATTTTCATTATTTTTAAAGCAGCTTTGCAACTATTGTGTGCGTGTGCGAAGAAACAATCTCTCACCGACTGAAATTAATTCAAATTTTTGCATTATTTTGTAAAAAAAAAAAAAAATATAGTAAAAATTTAAATAATAGCAATAACCTTAAATTCAGCTAATTTTGCACCCTGAAATTTAGCCAAACAATGCTTAAACAATCTCGAATAATGTTTTCGACATAAAAAGATTCTATTTTCGTAATGCCAATAGTCGCCCTGTGCAGAACATGAACAGCCGCAAAAACCACAAGCATCCAAATTATATGGTACGCATTTAATCTGTTGAAAAAAAAAAACATTAAACAGTAGAAGATTTTTTTATATCGAGCAAATTTGTCAAATAATGTTTGAACAATTTTATTAAATTGACGATGTAATAACGTCCCTATAATAGTGTACAGTGTCGCTAATAAAAATAGCTATTATTCTACGATTCAGCCTGTAATATCCCACTGTTGGGCATAGGCCTCTTCCCCATGAAGGAGAAGGATCGGAGCTTAATCCACCACGCTGCTCCAATGCGGATTGGCGGATATATTCCCTACTATGAGTAACGATCGCTATCAGGTGTACATGATAACAACCGGGACCGACGGCTTAACGTGAGACGGCTTAAAGGAGACCCACAAGGACTGCACAAACACCCAGACCATGGCAACATCTGTATGGCTAATGCGAATGTTGTCGTGTGCGGTGATCGAACCCACAACAGCCAATCGCAATCCAGTGCTGTGACCGCTGCGCCAACGTGGCGGTATTATTCTACAAAAGTAGAAATATTATTGTGAATAAGCAAATAAGTACACGGATTTTGAATCAGATACCACAAAATTATTTTTGCGATGATATGTCGTTATTATTATTATTTATATCCCGGACTTCGAAGTAGATGAGATTAGTGCAGCGCTCGGGCAGCTAAAAAACGGACGGGCCCCGGGGGATGACGGAGTTACTACTGAGCTACTTTAAAGCCGGCAGGGTGACCTGCCCTAAAAGCCTTGGCGAGTCTCTTTAACGCCGTCATCCAGCGAGGTACCACGCCGGAGGCGTGGTCCAGGAGTGTGGTGGTACTGTTCTTTAAGAGAGGCGATAAGTCTCTGTTAAAGAATTACAGACCGATCTCACTTCTGAGCCACGTCTATGAGCTGTTCTCGAGGGTTGTTACGAATCGTCTCGCCAGAAGACTCGACGAATTCCAACCACCGGAGCAGGCTGGGTTTTGAAATGGCTACAGCACCGTAGACCACATCCATACTGTTCGGCAGATTATTAAAAAGACAGAAGAGTATAATCAGCCGCTGTGTATGGCATTTGTGGACTACGAGAAAGCTTTCGACTCTGTCGAGACCTGGGCTCTCCTGGACTCTCTGCAGAGATGTCATATCGACTGGCGATATATCGAGGTAATGAGATGTATCTACGACGCGGCGACGATGACCGTTCGTATCCAAGAGCAGAAAACAAGAACAATTTTCCTCCGGCGTGGGGTAAGACAGGGGTATGTAATATCACCGAAACTGTTTACCACTGCACTGGAGGATGTCTTTAAGACCTTGGATTGGGGGGAACGAGGCATCAACGTCAACGGCGAATACATCTCTCACCTTCGTTTTGCCGACGATATCGTCATCTTTGCGGAGACGTTGGATGAGCTAGGCCAAATGCTGACCGGCCTAAACGAGTCCTCCCGACGAGTCGGTCTCGGTATGAACTTGGACAAGACGAAAGTTATGTTTAACAACCAAGTCATACCGAGACCGGTATCGGTTGACGGTATCCTTCTCGAGGTTGTTCAGGATTATGTCTACCTTGGCCACACCATTCAACTGGGCCGAAACAACTTCGAGAAGGAAGCCGATAGGAGGATTCGGTTGGGCTGGGCGGCGTTTGGCAGGCTTCGTCGAGTCTTCACTTCGAAGATTCCGCAATCCTTAAAGACAAAAATTTTTGAGCAATGCGTCCTGCCTGTGTTGGACATACGGAGCCGAGACGTGGACACTGACGAAGGGACTGGTCCACAAGTTTAAAGTCGCTCAACGCGCAATGGAACGGGTTATGCTTGGGGTTTCTCTCAAAAATAGATTTAGAAACGAGACTATCCGCGAGAGAACGAAAATAACCGACATAGCCCACAGAATTAGCAAGTTGAAGTGGCAGTGGGCTGGTCATCTGTGTCGCAGGACCGATGGCCGTTGGAGCAGACGTGTCCTGGAGTGGAGACCGCGTCTTGGCAAACGCAGTGTGGGAGGTCCTCCGGCCCGTTGGACCGACGATCTTCGTAAGATTGCCGTTGTAGGCTGGATGAGGATTACGAAAAACCGGGATGTCTGGCGCGAACTAGTGGAGGCCTATGTCCAGCAGTGGACTGCAATAGGCTGAACTGATGTCGTTATTGATATCAGTAAAAAAATAAAGTAAACTTACCTCAACAGCACACTTAAGAACCTTTTTACCAGAGAAACTATATGAAAATTTCATTTGTCTCTTCTTGTACTCCGGATAGTAATCACAAGGCCTAAAATAAATAAAACCTGTATAATATACCCTGAGTACCACTGCTGAGGATGAGGTATTTGCTTTACAATTGAATATCAAAACACGTCATCTGAATTTATATAAAATAGTCTATAAATGTCCCACTACAGAATAAAAAGCTCATCTCCATTTAAACGAAGGGTTCCATTAATCTCCATTTAGGGGAAGGGAAGGGAGCTTTGAAAAAATACCCAGGTCAGAATCAAATACAAACTGCTCCGAGCGAAAAATCAACCCGCTATCTTCGGCGTTATAATGATTTTCGTCTTTGAGTTAAGACACGGGGCAAAAGAACAGGCAAATAAATTATAATCAATCACACTTCACGCCGGGCCTGTCTAAACACGCCTTAAGTAAGATAAAATATTTTAAATTAAAATAATTTCACTTACGCTGGAACATCTCCTGATTTGAACAACGCTTTTCTCTTTGACGTGGAGTTAAAAGGTGCACAGTTTAGAGGTATAGGCTCCATTGGTGTAGGTTCTTTAGGAGGAGGCTGATACTCGTGCTTCACCTTCCATCTAGGTGACTTCGGGCCGTAATAACACTTGCTGTAAATCTAGATGGATATTTAAAGTATATACATAAGTAAATATATAATAACACAGGCTTCACCTTCTAGTAAGTAATGCTCATTAATTTTTTTTCTGCAAGAAGGTAGACCTTAATTTTGACAATGTTTTACTCAGAAATTATTAATAGACATTCCGTGTACATTGGAAATCTGTCCATTATTTCATTTTATTATTACGAAGGTAACTTTATTACACAAAAACAACTAAAATGACAATATTGAAATCATATTTTTGATACTATTAAACTACTTGTAGATTAAAATCTATCTAAGGGTGATTACCCTTAGATAGATCTTGGTCTACCACGCTTCTCCACTGAGCAGCGTGGTGGACTAAGCTCTGGTCCTTCTCTTATATGGGGAACGAGGCATATGCCCAACACTGTTATATTACATGGGTAATCCTAGTTATGTATAAAAATAAAAATAAAAAATGTATACAACTAGGTCGGCAAACAGGCGTACCTACATACGGCTCATCTAATGGTAAGCGATTAGTCGATTACCGTAATTTATTGACCCTACCCCCAATCCCTCCCCCCAGAAGTTCTGATGGTCACCTTACTCACTACAGGAACACAATACTTACTGCTTGACTTGAAAACAGTATTATTTAGCTGTGATCTTCTGTACGTTCGAGGTAATTCCCCAGTCGGGCTGCTCCCGATTTTGAGCAGGATAGGTAATTAGATATATCCTGCTATGCCCTTCCTCAGTTGTCCAGGTGATAGTAATACATATTATTGCATTGTACAAATATGTATACTGGTCTTGTAATCAGTTCTAAACTTTTTCTGAACTTACGGTCTTTGAAACAATCTTCAATATGACATTAAGCCTCCCAGTACAATCCAGTTACCCACATCATCTTAATTAGATATAATATTTTTTCAATATAGAACTTCGCACCTTTGTTATGCTTTGATAAGACGCGAGCAATTATAAATATACGAAATTTTGAAAAGTACCCTGTGTGTGAGATCGTAAAAGGCGTCACGATTATTATCATAACTGCCAGGGCCCAGGTTTGGTTTTACTTCGGGTGCATTCCGTCTCATAAAAGGACTAAGCATAGGTCCCTTTTGTGGTAATACTTCACGGTCTAGACCAGTACCAAAACATATACGAGGCGGCTTCTTCTTTGTTACCACATATTCAAAATCTGTGCATAAAATATAATTAATTATTATTAGTATTAATTAGGTTTTTATAGTGCCAAGATAGCACAAATGATTTCACATAGCTACATTTCATAAAGATGTAGGTACTTTATGTAGGTACATTATTATCATAATTTTAAAATAAGAAAAAAAATTAGGTACCCTGTGCGTACCCTTTAAATTAAATATTGACTTACGAATATACCTCAAGATAATCTTTCTTCTGAAGAAAAAAGTGAAAAAAATTAAATAATTCTTTTTACCGCCATGAAACGTCTCGTGCATATTATTAGGTAGCAGATACCGACGCTTGTACGGTCGTTGCATGATCGCTAAGTTCACCGAACAACTGACAGTAGGATGAATCGGAGGCTTTCGTGATATTAGCGACAATAAAAAATATGATAAATATGGTTATTACGCTTTATTGGGTCGCACGCTCGCTTCGTTTGTAGGGTGCATATTTTTTTTTTGTTCAGGACAAACTATTCAACCGGTGCGGTGGGTAGATATTTAAAATCTTCTTACGCATGATCTATACTTAATATAATAAAGCTGAAGAGTTTGTTTGTTTGATTGTTTGTTTGTTTGTTTGTTTGAACGCGCTAATCTCAGGATCTACTGGTCCGATTTGAAAAATTCTTTCAGTGTTAGATAGCCCATTTATCGAGGAAGGCTATAGGCTATATATCATCACCCTAAGACCAATAGGAGCGGAGTCCACGCCGACAAAGTCGCGCGCAGAAGCTAGTATACTATATGTGTTTTTATTAATACTTTTTGATTTTAGGATACAATCAAAAACGAAGTTTTCTTAATCAAATATAAATAGCAAAGCCAAGAAAAAATTTGTGTCATGGAATATAAAAAAGTAAAGAGATATATAGGTAGGTACTTAAAACCGAGCAGGACTCAAAGCCTTTTGACCAGACTATAATAATTATTCTTTGTAACGTTCTTTGAAAGAGTATAATAAGAATGTAGATTTTTATATAAATGCAGTAATTTTTTTATGGCTTTAACGATAAAATGTCATTTGTTGCATTGCTGATTGGAATGTTGTAATATAAAAACGATTGTAGAATAAATTACGCATTACAAGACATGACAAGAAAGATTTCACAGAAGCATGAAGTAGGTACAAGTTTTGCTTTATACTTTTACTACTTTCAGTACTTAAACTATCTATTTTAATTAAATGTTCTAACCAATATTACAGTAAAAAGGATAGGAATATCAATTTTATAATATTTTTTACATAAATCTAGTTATTAATAAATTGTTATTTGTATTTTACGTTACGTAGTACATAGTTGCTCATATTTCTGTGTGAAAATTTTAGAAAGTACCTACATAAAAAATATTTAATAATTCTATCATTTCCTTTCAAGTGTGGTCAACATAGCGTGACTCCGTGTATATTATACAAGACACAATTTTTGATATAATCAAATTGGACGAAACGAAAAATGGCGAAGGTCATGAACGCAAAATAAAAAGAAAAAAATACTAAATAATACCTTACCTAACGTTACATCCCACGTCATCGCTTTCAATGTTAAATTAAAGTTAAAATATATTAATATTAATACGTCTGTATTAAAAAATAACAAAATCTGAAAATAAAAATTTCATAATTTTTTTCTACGTGTACTATAATAGCTAAATTATTTATGTATAACGTAAAATTGATACGAATCTTACGTTTTTTATTCATCAAATAGAGACTGTTTATGAATAAGGGAATTTGCTCAAAATCAATAGGTAGGTAACGATTTTGTTCTAATTTATTGGTTACAAAAATCATTTATACAGGTACTAGGTAGGTACCTACCTATTAAAAACATTTCTTTTACATTTAACAAAATGAAATTAACTTCAATCAAATACAAGTTAAGTACTAAATTTTAATCGAAATTATTATAACTAATAGTAATAAGTAGATATACTTAATAACATATTATGGTGGTTCGATGAATATTACCGTTAACGGTTAAACCGTTTAAATCATGTTCAAAATTGAATGGAGCCTGCATTTATCGGAAGAAATCCTTATGAATGTATATTCATCAATCTTTTTTTGTTTTTAAATATAATAGGAGTTAACACAATGAATAAAGGCGAATCTAAAACTCAATGTAAAAAAATCTCGAGGAAAACCCACAATCGGGGCAGGCAATAAGGGCAGGTAGCGATTAAATTACAAACCAGAGATATAAAAGAGGGTGCCCTGCTCCAATACAGCTCCTACAGGAAAGTATGCTACGATCTGTATATATAATTGGATATTTAAGCTCCGATCCATCTCCTACATGGGGAAGAGGCCTATGCCCAACAGTGGGATATTACAGGCTGAATCGTGATTATTTAACTTTATAAAATCTTTGTGTTATTACCTTCCATATTTAATTAGTATAAATTTTTTGATAACAAAAATTTCAGTAACATACAAAAAATATTTCAAATAACCCTTATTGAAGTTTTCAGTTCACGTCAACAGTTTGGACCACGAAGGTTTGGACATTTCTTTTTTGACGTTTCAATTTAAATGTAATAGCTGACTGTAACTAAAGGAGGATAAAATGGTGTTAAAATGTACGTTAATACCATGTTAATACAGAATGTCCCGCGATAAAGTGCAACCCCGAATGGGGGTGAAACTAGACCATAAATTATCGACAAAAATCATAGGAAAAACTTTTTAAAAAAAATATTTTATTTCTTATTGACGAATTAAGTTTTTTATACCTTACGTAGACTCTATGTAAAAAAAATGATGATTTCTTCCAATGTAGTAGGTCGATTACTTAAATAAAATAAAATATTACGCCACGTACTTGGCGGTAAGGATAACATAAAAATTAGCTCGCAAAAAAGTGGCATTATGTCTTTAACTATGCTTCTTGTGAAAAAAAATCCATTTTTTATGACTGTTTTTTTCAATGATCTCTAATTTTCTCAGAATTATGCCCCCAATACCAGGAAATTTTATGATTTATTATTATTTCTTACCATATTGCCATTCAAATAAAAAAAAATTACCCCTGTATCCCAAAAAACACGTACAAAAATCATCATTTTTTGTACAAAGAGGCTACGTAAGCTATATAAAAATCTTAATTCTTCAATAAAAAAGAAAAAAATTTTTAATTTTTTAAATTTTTTTCTGTTTTTTGTCGACAATTTATGTTCTAGTTTCACCCTCTTTCGGGGTTGCACTTTATCGCGGGACATCCTGTATATATTTTCATTCAAGACGGGTTATTATAATAACGTCAGTTGAAAGATAATTTATGCGATTGTAAATCGTTAAGGAACTCGAAAAAAATATTCGTCTCAAAATATTTATTAGTTTTATTACTAACTAGCTGTACCTAGCCTGCGCGCGTTGCTACACGCTTTTTTTTTTGGTCGTACCAATTCAGAAACCTTTGTATGGGCTCATGCACAACACTTTGCTGAAGATAATGACATGATTATAGCTTACGATTCTTTATAGGACATGCAGACAAACATTCATTTTTTTCAAGTTTCACTTTAAAAAATTACGTGCTCTGAAAAATTAATTACTCTTAATAGCCCAAAAAATGTAACATATGGACTAATCAGAATGTTATAGCTATAAAAGGTAAAAACCGTATAGGAATAGCGCTCTTTTTTAAATTTAAGTATACAGTATTCCCGGTTCCCACATTTTTGCGTCATATTCTAGCATTGAGGTGAGATGTATTCTAGTAATCAACAGAGTGGTACTCTCATACAACAGAGTACGTCAGCAATCGTTGCGCTTTTATTTTCAATTTACGGCCGCTAGAGGTATGACGATAGATGGGTGTGCTGCGCAACGAAGACAGAATAGCATTCTGTCTCTTTTTCTATCACAGGTATTTATCGCATAATGTTTTAAAAATACGGTGCGCACCCATCAGTGACGTACAGCGGTGTTAAGGCGAAAAAAAATTTATGATACTATCGTACTAATCTATCACCAGTGAAATTGGACTCCGTACCCGTTGCAAGATCTGTATATAAGACCGTGATTATGACAACATTGACGTTTGACATGACATTGACAAGGACAACTAACAAAAATTATTATCTGTGGATAAAATTGTGGTGATCTTTGATTATAGACCTTAGACAAAGAAACCTATAGACGTAGTCATATTTTATGCGCCACGAGTTAGAGTGAGTACACAAGTTATAATTTTAGTGTAACAAACAGAGACAGGAGACTTTTCTTTTGTCCCTGTCACCGTGGCTGAAATAGTTTGTTTGGCAAACTGTTGATCTTGACAAACAAATACACGTATTTCAGTTTTTCAGAGATTTTAAGAGTTTTACACAGCTTGAAACAGTGATTTATTATGATTTATTTGACTTGAGTGATTGTGCAAAGGTGGGTTGCAGTATTTTAGGATGTAAAAGCCGCAGTGAACAAAAAACTGATGGATTACCATTTTTCACTCGTAAGTTATTTAATGATGTGAAAATATAATTATGTAGTAATATATTAATTATAATGTCGTGTTTTAATGTAAATTCAACTCGTTGTAACTCATTAAATATCGATTACATCTAGAATTTTTGCAATTATTTAAAACATAACCTTAAAATTGTTCGAGGTGTAGTGTTGCCATGATAAGAATTTTATTGACCCTAAATTCAGATACAGTAATTTAATTAGCGTAATAATACAATATAAAAATTATATGAAAGTAATTCACATTCTAGGTTTCCTAGTAACAATGAAATGAAGACGATATGGGTGAACGCTACTGGACGTCAAAACTGGCTACCTACGATGTATTCCAAAATTTGCTCAATTCACTTTGAAGTGAAATTTATAAAATAAATTATTTAAATAAAAAGCTTTTTTATTTCTATTGCAAATATATTGTATTATTATGTGCACACGATTAAAGATCTGGGTATACATTTCCAGTTTAACCTGACCTCCCATTATACGGAAAACCTACTTGAATTGAAAAAAACCCTCTGTCTCCGAAAAAACCGTTTTTTACAGCTCTAGCGCAATCTAAACATTTCAGATAAAACGTACGAGTGTCCGAATTTACAAAAAGAGTCGTAAGTATTTTTTTAAAATCCTTTATAGTGCAATAAAAGTGTGTACAAAAGTAGGGCAGTATAGTAGCGGCTGTTTTCAAGCAGTATTGTGTTCCTGTTGGTGAGTAAGGTGACCAGAGCTCCTAGGGGGATCGGGGATAGGGTCGGCAACGCGCTTGCGATGCTTCTGGTATTATAGGCGTCTATAGGCTACGGTCTTACCATCAGGTGAACCGTACGGTTGTTTGCCAACCTAGTTACAAAAAAAAAAGTATTCATTTACCGATTTCGGTTGAGTACGCTTAAACTTCAAGTGGAGAGAGTAATAATAAAATTATTACACGAAAACATGGGAAAATTTCCCCATATGGTCACACTGAATAAAATATTGCTGTTTCATCTTCGGCCACGCCATGGCTACGTCTATAGGTTTCTTTGTCTAATAAATGCTAATTATTTCGTTTCCGAAAATATTTAAAATAACTGATAACTGTTTGTTATATCATTAGTATTTTAGTAATTCATAACAAATTGCTGAGGTAAACTCGATTTTAGTTTTATTTTGTGCGTAACAGGTGTCATATTACATGTGAAGCAACTTTCATTATGTCATATCTGATAATAGATTATTAATTTATTATATCATTAAGACAGTGTATTTATTTACATTTAGGATTATTTGATTACCTACTTCATAAAGAATAAAACCTATTTTTTGAAAAAAACTTTTTCGAGCTCCTTGGTACATCTTTTCTGTGATAAACTTTGCATTTTGAGTCAGATTATTACATTTTTAATAATAACATTATTAAAAAAAACCGCTACATATACATACTTTTGAGTTTATTTATTTAATTATTTTTAATAAACAAAATAAACATTTTTATTCCAGAAAATGCCGTTGAATACTAAGATACTGGTACCAGTAGCCCTTGGGTTCTCACTGGTGACCGTCACAGCATTTGTAGTGTATTATATCTTTAAAAAAGATGAAGAAAATGAAGACAAAATAGTTAGAACTACAAGGATGAACGTTATTGAGGTGCAAGTACCAAAGAGTATTGTTCCTGCTTTAATTGGTGAGTTTCTCTTTCTATATACAATTAAACTTTGAACATATTTGCTTATTGGCTATTGCACTGCCAGTCGTTTCTACCCTTGCTCATGGCAAACAAAAGTAAAGGCCATATAAATGCTTGCTATGGTCTGAGTCTTCGTGCTTGTGTATTGTGCGACTTTACAGACCGCAGACACAAGAATAAATTCTAGTAAGGACCGTTGAGTATGATACATTTTTTTATTTGTTTAATCTGAAAATTTTTGTAACTATATCTTTAAATTTTTACTATAAAAACTACAATCTGCTGCAAAGCTGATCCAACTTTGTCCTGTCCTGCAAACTTTCAAATCTATGAACATAAATAATATCCACAATTTTTTTCGAATTATTCGATTTTTCTACACAATTTTCTTAATTTTTCATTCCGCCAAAAACCTTGTACAAAGTAAGTATTAGCTCTCAATGCATCAGTTCTCGAGTTTACCTCTTAGCAACAAATTTAGTGATTCATTTTTTTTTATATATTATTGTTTTAATATATTTATTATTATTATGTTCAATTCCCACCACAAGTCTAGATGAAAATATTTTACGCAATTTTCCTAAAAAGGGGTACAGATATTGTTTTCTAATGTTTACGCGACCTTTTTTTTATACCGTGATAAAATCCGAAAAAGTTGTTTCATTTCAAGGGGTACAAAGTTTTTCCTTCACATATTAATATATAGATTTAAAAAATGTATCTATATTATACAGTATTGAATTAATGAAAACAGGCTTTAAGTAAGCTTAGAACCAGATAATGGTGATGAAATGATGAGATTTTGTGTGAAAAAAAAAAGTAAGTATTGAGTAGTTTTAAGAACAATAGTTCTTTAAACTACTCACATAAAAAGTTTTTTTGTAGATTTCAAAAGCTTGGTATATAAACTTGGCAAAGATCTCAGTAATTTTTAGGTTGTTATTCTTTCCGCAATCTATTTTGAAGCACATCCGCTTAGAATTAAAAAGCTATTTACAGTTTGACCTGTTTATCTCATTGCATGAGTCGGTTAGGTTTTTATATAATTGGATTTTTGAAACTGACTTGGAAAAAAATATTTACCTACTTTCATTTACAATGTGATATGGTTGTTACTATGGTTCTCTTTTGATATTGTTAATAAAGTAACATTTCTTAAAATACTTCTCTAATTCTTTTATGTACAACTGGCAGATATTAGACAAATTATCAATGACAAACTCTGTGATATGATGTTTTCAAGTTAAATATTGAACAACTTTTGAACCCTAGTGAAAAATTTGCAGACATATTTAATGAAGGTTCCATTAGTTTTCTTAATTTTTGCCATCGTTCTGTATCATCTTACATTTAGTTGGAGTAATGAGTAGGACCAATTGAGGCAGGGTAGAACAGCATAATATATCATGCTCAACATCTGGAGTATACTGAATGGGGATGTACCTCAACCTTACAGAAGTTCAAAGCTTAATAACACTGCTCTCAAATAATGTTGTGTTCCTGTGGTATGTAAGGTAGATAGAGCTCCTGGGAAGGGTCATAGATGGGGTTGTTAACGCGCTTGCAATGCTTCTGGTGTTGCAAGCGTCTATAGGCTATGGTAACTGCTTACCATCAGTAGGTCTACCATGAGTTTTTGTTACAAGCGCACATGATGTAAACTACAGTAGTAAACGTCGAAACGCAACAGGAATATTTATTTATACCATACCTATTATGAGTATTTCTAAATTTTACTATAGAGTCTATCAAGCACTCGATAAGACTTATAGTTTTAAATGCGTTATATTGCGTATTAGTTACTAATATCTTTATCTTTCTTCCGTATAGAAAACTACACTCGCTAACGTGTATCGTCTCTGGAAACTCATGGTAGACGTACAGGACGTAGTCTATACATTTGTTCGCGACTGAAAATCAATACAATGTATTCATGTCATATTAAAAATATGTCATATTAAAAAAAGTTTGTTCAGTTAATCCTTTCTTACTCATTTTGTGATTCAGTAATCCACACATATTGAACAATCTTCTCGTAATGTACTATTCTTTTTTCTTAATAACATATCTTCACTACAGATGACACACACAGACAGAGTATAGACAGTACAGATGTTTGCCATGGTCTGAGTGTTTGTGCAGTAATTGTGGGTCTCCCCACCGTGCCTCGGAGAGCACGTTAAGCCATCAGTCCCGGTTGTTATCATGTACACCATTATTGTAAAATGTTTCTTAAATATATACTAATTTATAAAGCTGAAGAGTTTGTTTGTTTGGTTGTTTGTTTGTTTGTTTGTTTGTTTGAACGCGGTAATCTCTGGAACTACTGGGCCGATTTGAAATATTCTTTCAGTGTTAGATAGCCCATTTATCGAGGAAGGCTATAGGCTATGTGTCATCACGCTAAGACCAATAGGAGCGGAGTCCACGCCGACGAAGTCGCGCGCAGAAGCTAGTACATAATATATAGAATGATGTCATTTTTAAATATTGTGTTCAGCATAAATATTATAAAGATTACATTCTGAGATCATGTTTGCACAATCTTTTTAACTCATTTCATAGAAGGTCGTTACCGTTATACTTGCCAAGCATGATATTCTATACTTGGTTTTTTTCTTGCTTGACCTTTTCTATTAAGTTACAGTGACAATAATATCTAAAAGCAATTCTTGCTTATTCAGTGTCTAAGAATATTTATGTGAGTAATTTGATATAATGATGGTGGTTAATTAAAATAACAATTGACCATTGTTTATTAATCGACAACAAAAAAAGGAGGTACTCCATTACATTTTTCTATGTGTGCTACGTCATGATTATTTACTGGGTGTACCGATTTTGATGTTTTTTTTTTAATCGAATGTGTTTCCCCTGTGGACTGTGGTACCATTTCAATTTGTTCGAGAGCTCACGAGTACATTTTGAGTTATTCCTAATAATGTGTATTTAATTGATTTTTTTTCGACTACCTTCGTTGTGTTACTTATCGATGAAATTTCAAGTCGTTCTTTTTTCGTTTGGACGAGTGTTTGTCTCCAAAATTTTCTAACAATAGAAATAATATATATTTTTTTTGTTACTACTTTATGCCAATCGTGTTTATTTATATTGATAGCAACAGGATACACATAACTTTTGAAAAATATATATGCGACGACGCTTTAGTACAACAGTCGTAGCACTGGCGTATGGCGCAACTGTTATAGCATTGGTTTGTAGCTGTTGCGCTGGTGGTTGCGGGTTCGATCCCCGCACATGACAAAAATTTTATTGGCCATACAGATGTTTGCCGTGGTCTGGGTGTTTGTGCAGTCCTTGTGGGTCTCCCCACCGTGCCTCGGAGAGCACGTTAAGCCGTCGCACAGTGGGAGGAAACGATCAAAACTACGTGCGAGGCAGTAAATCTAATCCAAATGAAATCATTTTTATTCAAATACTCGTAATTATGTCTGCTTTTTTTTTCACCATACAGTTGTTCTCCATGGTCAGGGAATTTGTTCAGGAAAATTGAAGGTGCGTGTGTATTGTGTGTGTTTCCGGACCCCCCGAGACGGGAGTAAATCCTAGTTCTATCCTAGCGTTTATTTTGTTACTTATCTATTTATACGAGTTGATTTACTTTGTAATGTGAATAAAAAATGTTTTTCTGCACATCTTAATTCCTTTCCTGTATATCAATATTCATAATATTGTAAGCAATATATGTATTTAAAATGAACGTTAAATCCTCTATTCACTTTCAACAAAATCTCAATTTGTATGCAAGTTGTTCTAGATCCTACAAGCAGAGATATTTTTAGCGTAGTGTTATTTTCTATTGTGACGTCCGTTTGCCCGTAATGATCACCAGACGTCAGAAATTTCAAATGGAAACATCATACAATATGATTAATGTAACCAATTTAAACCCTTGAGATCTCGGACTGCTGTATATGCTGTAAATTTAATATTGTAAGCTACTTGAAATATTATTAATATTTCAAATCATAATTGATGTATAAGTAAGCGAATTAAAAATAAATAAAGTACATGTCAGCAGCTCCTATACGCGACTGAAGTGTACTCCTTATAACTGTTAATATTTCACACGATATCACTCCCTCAATATTTTTCATATCACGGACCTTATACCGCTTCTAAAGAAGTAAGCTCCAATGAAATAATGAATGCTTCACACTCAACGGCCCCCAGTAGGAATTTCTCCTGTGTCAGGAGTCCGGAAACACATAATACACAAGCACAAACGCCAAGACCACGACAAACGTCTGTATGGCCGATACAAACGTCTTTCGTGAGCCAGTGCTGTGACCGCTGCGCCAACGCGTCGTCAAATAGAAGTATTTTCTCTTATAGTTATATGTAAAGACATAAATACAAAGTCTCGATACCCCGTACGATAGAATCTGGTCTGATTATGGAAACGCTCACAACACATGCAAATCTTTTATCTTGACAAATATCTGTATTGCCTATACAAACATTTATTATTAAGCGGAAAAACCGCGTATTGAAAGCGCACCAGCAAGTTGTATCTGGTTGCGACAGATCCATCTCTGATTTTTTTTTGTCTATTTTGTTCAGGATTATTTAACCGTC
Source organism: Melitaea athalia (assembly GCA_905220545.2). Taxonomy (NCBI): domain Eukaryota; kingdom Metazoa; phylum Arthropoda; class Insecta; order Lepidoptera; family Nymphalidae; genus Melitaea; species Melitaea athalia. The sequence goes on from HG992193.1 coordinate 4,600,191, forward strand.
TGGCATGTCAAACCTATCGCACCTTAAACTATTCAGATCAAACCTATCGCACCTTAAACTATTCAGATAGGGCACAGCAGGCTTATTTAAAATTTGGAGCAGCCAGAATGGTAAAAAACCTTGCAGAAGAACACAGCTAAACTGCTTTCAATTGTGTTGTGTTGCTGTGGACCCTGGTGGTGAATACAGTAGCGCTCTGAGAGAGGGTCGGAGCTAGGGTTGGCAATACACTTGGAATGATTCTGGTGTTTCAGGTGTCCATAGCCTACGGTACCCGCTTACCATCAGATTGTTAGTGTAAAAAATATGATATCTCAAAATATATATAAGATTATATTGTGTACTATGAAGGATAGTAAATAAAACTATGTTGTGTTGCTCTGAAAATAAAGAAACGACAATAAAAGTTTACTATTCCCTCCTTCACAGTTATTATTAAATATTATTATTTATTTTCAAAACGATTTGACTCTTGGTTTTTAAAAATTTTAATTATAATTTTCTTATACGTCTTATTTGACATTTCAATCTTTTTAATTAAAAACAAGGTCATATATATGATAGAAAACATTGAATTTAAAGAAATACCTACTACTGTATTTCTTTACATATATATTTTAAAATACTAACATTGATAAACAGACATACCGTATACATTAAATTTCTCTTAAGACTTAAATAAAAAATATACATATATGTTTTTATAATTAATCTCGTTATATTTTTCATTTGCAGGTCGAAGCGGATCAAACATTAAGCAAATAGAAGAGAAGACAGGTGCAAATATACATTTCAAGAAGTTCAGCGAAGAAGATTACGACGTCTGCATCATTCGAGGTCGCAGTCACGCCACACAAATAGCCGAAACATTGGTTCACGATTTTATAAAACAACAACCAGTTATCGTTGAAGATACAATGCCCGTACCGGGATGGGCTTGTGGGAAAATTATCGGTGAGACTATGTTTTGAATATGTTTTCTTAAATAGGCAGCGGCGTAGTGAGGGGTGGGCAAAGGGAGGCATCATGCCCCGGGCGCTACTCACAACGGGGTGCCAAATAGTCAGCAAAACTGAAAAATTCTGGACATATATGGTTTTCGAATGAGGGGGGCGCTAAAAAGGTATTGTGCCCCGGGCGCGAGGAATGAGGGGGCGCTAAAAAGTTATTGTGCCCCGGGTGCGAGTTAAGCTCACTACGCCCCTGTAAATAGGCCATCAAAAGGTGAATTACGCAAATTGCAAGAATTTTTCGGTCTATGAAAGATTTTTTGGTCCTTGTTATGATCGATGTTTCCTAATCATTCAAGCTAAACCTATTTATACGCTAAAATGTTTATTGCCTAAATGTTTATTTATTTTTGAAGTAAAACTTCTTAACGCACGCTTGACTTGAGGAGTAAACTGGTGAACGCGTGACGAGAGCGTTATGAAAAGTGTGATCAGGCGAGGCGAACGGAGCAAGAGAGAGGTGCTATCACAAATTTTCTTTCTTTCTCTCATAGCCAGTTTCGTTTCGTATATCTAAGACACATTATTGTGCAGGCCTTTTGCTAAAGAAGTTTTACTTCAGTTGTATGGTCTAAAGCAGTGTTCCGCAAACTTTTTGTGTTCAAGGTACACCTAGGAATAGGAAAATATTTTGGAGGTCCACCACAAATAAAAAATCATTTTTTAAGTAACATTAACCAACATTTACTTATTAATCATCGAAACAATATTTATTATTAATCAATAAACGTAAACTTTATTTTTCCGAGGCACACCAATAAACGACCACGGCACACCAGTGTGCCGCGGTACACCCTTTGCGGAACACTGGTCTAAAGCACACTCGTTTTTTTACATCATTAAATAGATTGTCCCTAGTATTTATTAATATATTTAAGTGGTTAATTTTTTTCTTCATAAAATATTTTCTTGACTGTCATTCCGTTTCACGGATCAACTAAAAAATAAAATAAAGATTGATAAACCTGAATCAGGTTACCTGATTGAAACTTTGGCAAATTTTTGACTTCTAATACCAAACATCTATTTATAACAAAACTTCAAACATCTATTGATAAAAACAAAACATCTATTTTAAATGAATTTAATTTTTTTTATTTCTAGGTACGGGTGGTGAAAATATAAACGACATAAGTCACCGCAGCGGTGCTAGAGTTAGGCTAGAAGGGCAGAGGGAAGCCGATTTGAGTGTTCAGAGGCAGATCAAATTCCGGGGCACTGTGGAACAGATAGCTATTGCTAAGAAACTCATCGAGGAATGCGTGAGTTTCTTTTAAAAGAGCGCTAACTGCTGGGTTTCTTGCCGATTCTTCTCTGACGACGACTTATTCCAAATCGGTGCTAGCTTCACTTTAACTATAGTCAATTCATTAAAAAGAAATAAAGTTTTAGTACCGACGCGTTGGCGCAACAGTCACAGCACTGGTTTGTGGCGTTTGCGGGTTCGATCCTCGCACATGACAAACATTTGTACTGGCCATGCAGATGTTTGCCGTGGTCTGGGTATTTGTGCAGTCCTTGAGGGTCTCCCCACCGTGCCTCGGAGAGCACGTTAAGCCGTCGGTCCCGGTTGTTACACCTGATAACGATCCTTACTGATAGTAGGGAATATATCCGCCAACCCGCATTGGATCAGCGTAGAGGATTAAGCTCTGATCCGTCGCCTACACGGGGAAAGAGGCCTATGCCCAGCAATGGGATACTACAGGCTGAAGCGAAAGTTTTAATTAGTAAAATGACGATTCAAAAGTATGCTTTTGAAGCCTACTTGAAAAACGTAATTTCTATTACTGATTTTGATTTTATATATCACTGAGTTGAGCCGCGTTGGCGCAGCGGTCACAGCACTGGATTGCGATTGGCTGTTGCGCGGGTGGTTGCGGGTTCGATTCCCGCACACGACAACATTTGTATTGGCCATACAGATGTATGCCGTGGTCTGGGTGTTTGTGCAGTCCTTGTGGGTCTCCCCACCGTGCCTCGGAGAGCACGTTAAGCCGTCGGTCCCGGTTGTTATCATGTACACCTGTGACCTGATAGCGATCGTTACTCATAGTAGGGAATATATCCGCCAACCTGCATTGGAGCAGCGTGGTGGATTAAGCTCCGAACCTTCTCCTACATGGGGAAGAGGCCTATGCCCAACTGTGGGATATTACAGGCTGAATCGTGATATCACTGAGTGACCGTTTTGATGTAGTGGTGCCAGTAGGTGGCTCAATACCACTGGTTTTTTGGATAATGGTTTGACTCCAATGTTGGGCGGATATGTATTTTTACAAATATCTTTCTTGTCTGGATGTATGTACTTATAGGTAATAAAATTGTCACATTGTGTCAGCAACTTTAACTAATTTAAGTAGTAATTGTTTTTAAGTCTTGTCATATATATTGCAACGGTTTTTCCTACGTTTTCTGCTCTGTTCCTTTGCATTATGAAAAGAGGTTTTGTAGCCTATCGTTATTTCTGGATAGGAATCCTCAAACGAAAAGAATTCTTAAAATATGATCAGTTAATCCTTGTACGAATAAACAATATAGATTCTTTATTGTCAGTATGAGGGCCTTCAAGAATTATGTAACGCAATTTGGGGGGAGGGGGTATTGTAAAACTTTACGATGCGTTATAGGTGTGGGAGGGGGGTCTCGATCAACTTGTTACGTAACACTGTTTTTTATTGAAATAAAAAAAATAGGGTATTACCGCAAACGCGTTTTTTTTGCGACTTTCCGGTAATTTGCGCAACATAGTTGTAACATTTGGTTAAAAATGGTCAGTTGGGTTTTACATAACGTATATTGGGGGAGGGGAGTGTCCAGGAAAACGTTACGGCTCGTTACATAGGGTGAGGTGTAGGTCAAAAATCTTCAAAATTTGCGTTACGTAATACTTGAACGCCCCCTATGTATAAATGGGGCATATTGTGTAATGTTTGTCAAATTAATATAAATCCGCAAGGTTGAACACGAGAGGTGTAGACGTGAAGTAGAGCAGGCTAAACGGAGTCCTCGAGTGGCGACGCCACCAGCGACTCCGGCAGAGCAACCGGACACAGGTGACTCCAAGCATGCCAAGTACAGGACTGGTAAGATAACAGCATGCTTGCATTGAGTTTGTTTTTACTTATCTATAATTCGGGAGGTCATTTTCAAAATTAAGTCAGTCTTATCCGGTAAGGAGACTTGTCTCCTCTTCCGTAATAATTGAAATTATTCTACCTAAAACAACATTTGAAAGTACAATTGTCTGTTATAGGCATTCTCAAAGGTAGGTACTACAGTTCACATTGTATTGAACTTGGTTTGAAATGGATTATTTCGATTCCAATACAGATGCTGACTGATCTGAAAAATGTTGTTAAAAAAATCTAAATTTGATGATGATCGCTTTTGAAAGTTACCTTCTGAATTATAAAATAACATGTGCTGACTGACTGACATTTAGCTACTAAGATATTTTCATAATCAAAACACATCAAAGAAAGGATTTTTGGCAAGATTTATCCCTAAGGAAGTAAAAGTAGAGGAAAGCTCATATATGAGTTTTTTCAAGTTATAAATATGAACTATGAAACTTTGGGTTTTTAAGGTTTTTAATTTTAAACATTGAAATGTATGTTTTAAATTACTTTTTTAACTTTATACTTAGTAACAAACGTATGTTAAATAAATACCTACACATTTACATTAAACCGTGGTGTTTTATAGCATACAGATAGAGAATGAGAAAATTGTTAGAGCACAAAATGTGATAATTATATTGAATTTCACCACACTATATATGCCATAAGTATGTAATGGTACAAATCTTTATTTAAAATGAAATATCCCTTTAACATATCAACAGGAATATAATATGCCCCTGGGCAAGCAATCTTTATATTTCTTGGTAACTACTAAAGTATCCCATGTGAGTATGCTGTCTACTTTAATACGAGAATAAAAAGACTAGTTAAAAAGTATGTAAAACTGTTTGTGATATATTATACATAGGGTGGAGTTATGGAATGGTAGTTGGGGCACTTGAGTTAGATATATTTAAGATTTTGTCCAGTGGCGTAGCGAGGGGGGGGGGCAAAGAGGGGGCATCATGCCCCGGACACTATTCACAAAGGGGCGCCAAATGGTCCGCAAAACTAAAAATTGCTGGACATATAATATGGTTTTCGAATGAGGGGGGCGCTAAAAAGGTATTGTGCCCCGGGCGCGAGTTAAGCTCGCTACGCCACTGATTTTGTCTGAGTTTCGGTTCAACTCATTTTAGGCAACCATTTAACTTATTCACTAACAAAACAATATTTTTCTAGCGACCAATAACCTATTTATTTGTTTCTAGATAAAATTAAATACATAATTATGTTCAACATATTTTAATGTTACTTAATTTGGGCAATTCTAAGACTATTTTATACCTTGTAAATATTTTTTTATAACATATTATAAAGTTTCCACTATCTGCCCCATCTACTATTTCAAAGTTTGGTGAACGTCATTTTGATTATTTGATTTTTGTGTACTAACTGTGTGAATTTGCAAATAATATAATTAACAATATTATTTAATTAAGTTGTGTGTTTTAAAATAAAGTTTTTTATTTTATTTTTATATAAAAAAATTAGTAAGTCTTCGTAGTTTGATGAGTAAAGTTTTTTAAATGTTCAATGTACAATCAAAGTCAATTTTTTGTTTATTATTATTGATTTTAGGCTGTTTTTGTCATAATAAGGTACAAAAAGATTTTATGTTGTTACGTTAAACAAATTCTTTTTTCAGAGTTAAACAAGTTTTGTTTGTTTCGTTATCTTGTGGTGACGGGTGTTTTATGAGTGGTTGTGTGTAGTTGTGTTTGTCCTTGGGGTATTGTGGTTGTGGCGGTTGTGTTATTAAATTAGATAGCGGATGGGCTTTATTTATCTACCGCTAAGTAAAACGAAAGAAAAGAAAAATACATTGAAAAAATATAATATTAATGACATTGGATAAACGCACGGTCTTATTAATATGTTAGCTACTTCTATATTATTTTTGTAGATTTATAAAAGTCATAGCTATATTTGAGTGAATAAAGAATTATATTATAAATGAGATCACGTCGAAACTAATGATCCGCCTGGTTTTACCACTTTTTTGTTTAGTGCTTTGGTTACACGTCATATCCTGTATTTATACTGGTACCTTACTACTTTGTATACAGCCTTTAACAAAGAATTTATAAAATTAATAAATAAAAAATATCTTATGTTAACAATATTATTAATTATATTTATTGGACTTGTATTAGAAATGCAGGAAATAATGATTTGAGTCAAAGTGTGAGACTAAAGTTTTTCAACTTATTATCTATAACTTTAATAGTATAAATATATTTTTATTTTAAATATATTCTAAAACTAATACTATTAATATTCCACAGCTGAACCATCAAATTCATCGATCGAAGTATACGTCTCGGCATCGTCATCGCCGTCTCGATTTTGGGTTCAATTCGTCGGGCCACAAGTTGCGCAACTCGACGATTTAGTCGAACATATGACCGAGTACTATGGCAATAAAGAGAACCGCGCTAATCACGCTGTAAGTTATAATACATCTAATAACGTTGTTAGAAGCTTTTTTTTCTATTTGTAATTTTTACGTTATTGTTAACATTAGTATCTAAAATATCAAAAATTAAAGTTAATTTTAAATTTGAATACAAAAGTAGAATAGGTATCGGAAGGAATATTGAGCGCTTGGTGACAGAGTTGCAATCGCTTTGCATATCGTGCAGAGGTCACTAAGACAAAATTATTTAGTACGGTACAAAAATGAAAATAATGTCAAGAATCTGTTCAGATCTAATAGTTTATGATTGTGCATATAACACACTTTGAATAAAAAAAATACGCTTGTGTAAAATCAAATTGGTATTTTAATTTGACCAGTTGGAGAAAGTGTCGGTGGGGCAGGTGGTGGCGGCCGTGTTCCGGCACGACGGGCGCTGGTACCGCGCGCGCGTGCAGGACCTGCGGCCCAACGAGTTCGACGCCACGCAGCAGGTACTGTGGACTTACAAAATAATAAGTAACTGAGGTGGGGCACAGCAGGAAATTTCCTGCTCAAAATCGGAGCAGCCCGACTGGGATTACTACCCTCCTCAACCTTACACAAGATCTTAGCTAAATAATACTGTTTAAAAGCAGTGTTGTGTTCTTGTTGGTGAGTAAGGTAACCAGAGCTCCGGGGGGATTGAGCGAAGGATCGGCACCGCGCTCGCGATGCTTCTGGTTTTGCAGGCGTCTAGAAGCTGCGGTAATCGCTTACTATCAGATGAGACGTACGCTTGTTTGCCGACCTAGTTGTATAAAAGAAAAGTACGCGTCGCCCGCCAGGTTGCCGCCCACGTATAGCACGCGCAGGCGCCGCGCGCCGCCCAGCGCGTTCAGCAGCCCGTACAGGTCGCTCTGTCGCCCGCCACATGTTTATTTACTTAATGCCACGTGTATACTTACGTGGTATATTTGATTGCTTAATTTTTTCTTCACATTGTGATTAATGCTACCGATATTTATTCTTTCTCTCCCACAGTCGAAGCAGTTGTATTAATCTGTTGTGTGTAGTGTGCCCCGCAGTGTGATGTGTCGTGGGGCAGATTGTGGCAACTAGTTCCGGCTGCGTACTTACGAGTAGACACTGGGGTACACCACTCTCATGTACATTTACGTAACTTAGCACTAAACTTTAGAGGATTTTCATGGAATGAAATTAACGGCGAACATTGGGAAAAAATTAACAAATACTTCAATTTCATGCGTTTGGCCGTTCATTCCGTTATTTTGTTCTAGGTTGCCGATTTATTCTTCTTGGACTACGGTGATAGCGAATATGTAGCGACACACGAGCTATGCGAACTTCGAGCGGATTTACTACGTCTTCGGTTTCAGGTATACATTCGGGAATAATATTTATGGTTTAAAAACTTCTATTACATAATTTACACCTTACCTTTGAGGAAGAATCTCCGTTGACTAATACTCAAATGGCATTAGTACTCTAGTTATCGAATTATCGCTATGTTTTCATACTACGTATCGCTATTCTATTGCTAAGTTACGACGGATTTTCTTGCCGGTTCTTTTTTGTACATTTCGATTCTTTAGTACTAAGACTAATATACTTTTGAAGCTGACTTGGGTCAAGAAATTTTGATTTTATTCCGTTTCTGGGTCTCAGGCGATGGAATGTTTCCTGGCAGGCGTACGTCCAGCTAACGGTCAAACGCGTTGGCATCCACACGCCGTCGAACGTTTTGAAGATCTCTCACAGGTAGGGTGGGGGGGGGGGGCATAAATTAAAAATACTTGCAATATTAAAGTAGACTCTTTAATATAAGAACTTTAATTAGCATATTATAGAAGTTTTTTTGACAAAAAAATTATAATAAGTGATTTTTTTATTAATCTAAATTTATTAAACCAGTTGTATCATAGAACTTTTTTTTTGCTGTAAAACTAAGATTCATACGTTCAATTAGCTTTGTCAAAAATTTCGATTATCTGTACCTTAGGTATAGATGCATACTGTGTTAATAAAGCAGAATTAGTGAGTTTCAAGAATACCTTTTTTATGGTATAGCGTCGGATTTACACTAGCTGCCCCAATTAAAAAAAAATGTGCAAAAAATAAAATAAAAAAGAAATATTTTGACAATAAATATTTACATTAAAATGTAAATAAATGATGACTCTAGGTAGCAAGATGGAAGCCATTAGTGTCTCGCACGTGTACATATAGGAAGTCTTCAATTGGAGTAGGAGATAGGGCGAAAGAGGTGCCCGGTATCAAGCTGTATGACGTCAATGATGGTACGTTAATATCGATTCATACATAATTTTTATTAATACATACAATATATTATTATACATAATTTTTTTAAATACATACAATAATATTTTTTTTTAAATATTTGATGAAGATAAAAATTTACTAGAAAATGAAGATAATCAATATGAAACAGGAAACACATTGCAACTTGACGAATTATCATAATAATGTTATTAACATATCTCATTATTGATTTTCTGTATTATACTGTGCATTCCCAAGGAGGGTTGATGTCAGGCAGGCGGCCGGTCGTAAAAAATAACATGCCAAATCACTTACAAAATGAGTCTGAGGTCTTCCTCCTTATATATCCTATTTATATAGGGTCGGCACAACATGTTCTCCTCTTGGAGAACATTTTGTGCCGACCCTATATAAATAGGATAAGGGCAGGGAGATGATGATGATGATACAATAATAATTTTTTAGGTTTCTGTACCCAAAGGGTAAAACCTATTACTAAAACTCCGCTGTCCATCCGTCACCAGGCTGTATCTCATTAACCGTGATAGTTAGTTGAAACTTTCACAGATGCACCAAATTTGGAGCAATATCTCGCTGTACCCTACCTCAATCAATACATATATCATTATATAGTGAAGAACTTAAGTATTAGTTTAATAGTTTAATTTGGGTTTTTAATAAGTTGTAGCCTTAGCAATCATTTAAAATTTTATATTATCAGGTGACAATTTTTTTTTTTTTTTTTATGGAATGAACAGAGAATAAATCTACTCCAGATTGCTTTATCACTTTTTATTGAGGCTTTATTTATGTCCAAATAGGGCTGATTTATATTACTTATAATTTTACTGTTTAATAATAAATAAAAACAATTCTAGAGGGTTCAGTGGACATCGGCGAGGTCTTAATAGCGGAGGGCTGGGCGGAGGCATGCGAGACCAAGAACTCTCCCCCTCCAACCCCCCAAACACCCTTCGGAGACCTTAGCAATTCTAGGTAAAAAATTATTATGATTAATATACAGTGTGTCCGGTTACCGGTGTCGGAGCCTTTAATGGTATGAAATATAATCAATTTCATCGACAAATTCTTTCTCAAATGTCATTTAGACCCAGTTGTAACGAAATGGCAGCCATTTTAATTTTTATGTGTCACCACCTCGACCCCGCGCATTAAAATGACAATATTCACCGAGGTAGAAGTCCTACATTAAAAAAAGATGTCTCATCGGATAGATGAAGATACGCGTGATAAAATAAAAGCAAACTTGTTACTGCAAAATTGTATTTAGATCCTCAAAAGACTTTGAAAAGAAAAAAAAAGAAATAAAAAATCGGTTATTTTTTCACATTTTTGACTTTAATGAAAAAAGTAGGTCATTTACTTAGTGTTATTTTACAATAATCAGATAGCCCAGAACATTCTCTAACCACAGACATAAAAATCTTAATTATAAGTTAAAGAAGAAGAGACACGCTGTAGCCCTTATTGCTACATGTTGAGTTGTATTTATGATAGTGAAAGAGCAGGTAGAAAAACCCAAATCCCATTGTGTGAGGTACTAAAAAAATGTACTCGGGACAATAAAAACAGTTGTCCTTCGCCACGCGTTGTGATTACACTACTTTTGCACCTCTAACGGCCGAACCCAATATTCAATCTAAAGATAGAGATAGGTAGTTATCATCGACTGCCAGTAACTAACTATTTATCCTTTGTAGTTGTCCCAATAATTCGGATAGGGGACTACTATCTCCAGTTAGCTGTAGATAGACCGGCTACCTGAGCCCTCCCGTACATTCCAGTATACGCAGCGTCACAGGCGGACTCAGCTATGTTACATAGGCGTTTTGTAGTATTTAAATTTATCATACATATTTTATACATATTAAAATAATCTTGTCTTGAATAAAATATGGACAAAGTAATTTTTAAGTAGATTTTTTTAATTTAGTTTAAACGATATTACTTTAATATGGAATGTACGCTAAATCTAGTAACGGAACGTTTTTAGACGACATTGACAAGACATGACGCTACGATCATACGATGCCCATGCCTTTCTGAAATTTTCGCGGGAGATATTTTAATTATTTAATAGTCGTTTGTACTTTGTAATTTATAATATTATAGTGTTCAGTGTTGATATAGTGCTCTGTGAATAATTGCACTATACCGTATCGATATTAACTTATTGTTTGCAAGTTTTTTGTTTTATTTACAAGATGAGTAAAGTAAGTATTATTTTATAAGACTTATTATTTTTATCCAAATTTGCGCAGGAATCTTAATATTTTATGTTGCACATATTTCAGCCCAAAGGAATGCCATTGACCAAAGAGGAGATTATGCTGTTGGTGCCATTAGTGGAAGCTAATCCAATTATATTTAGTAAAGTGACTAATGCCAGCAACAACCAGCTCAAAGGTGTGACTTGGTCCAAAATCACAGACCAGTTCAATGCTTTAATAGTTAGTAGCCCAAGGACACCTGAGCAGCTAAGGCTTAAGTGGGAAAATTTAAAAAAAGCTGCTCGAAAAAGGAGTACTAAAATTAGGATGAATAACCTGAAGGTATGTATTACACTTATAAAAATATAAATACAAATCCTTTTTGAGTTTTGATACACACAATAAAGCATAATAAATAATATATCAATAATCACATCAATCATATTATAATTCACTTTCAAGCAAAAAAGGAGCTATTATCTTATACTATTAAACGAGCAATTCTTATATATATATATATATATATATATATATAGAATCTGAATCTCGGAATCGGCTCCAACGATTTTCGTTTCAGTATACAGAGGATTTCGGGGGCGAAAAATTAATCTAGCTAGGATTCATTTTTAGAAAATTTAGTTTTATCCCTGTTTTTAGGCAATGAAAAAATGGCTAAAATATTGTTAGAATAGGAAGGTAATTTTCACAATTGTCATTAAGGTTATATTAGCTCAGGTGAGAAATTGGACGGGTTCAACCGTGAAGACCAAGGTTCAAATCCACGTCAGCAAGCGATAATTTTTTTTTCATTTTTTTTTTTTTATGTAACTAGGTCGGGAAACAAGCGTACGGCTCACCTGATGGTAAGACCGTAGCCTATAGACGCCTGCAACACCAGAAGCATCGCAAGCGCATTGCCGACCCTATCCCCAATCCCCCCCAGGAGCTCTGGTCACCTTACTCACCAACAGGAACACAATACTGATTGAAAACAGTATTATTTATAACAGTATTATTTTTAAATAAAAATAAAATATAAAAATACAGACAAAAAAAACAAAACAAAAAAAAAATACTAAAAATACCGACTACCGAGCTAGGCTCTGTCACCCAGGTACTACATATATTATGATTGAATAGGTATTGTAATTTGTACTTCATATTGTCTTGGTGTACATAATATATAGAGTATATCATTGATGTAGACACCTAATATGAAGCTATGTTTTATGTGAATATAAAATGTAAAGTTAATGCAATTTGTCTTCCGAAAATAAAGTATATTTTAATAAGAAATAATTATACTTGTGAATACAGACAGTAACATTACTAATTACACCCTTCAACTTTCAGACTGGAGGTGGAAAACCAGAGTACATTCCACCAGATGAAGCACTGGATAAAGTAGCAGCCATTTTAGGTTCGACCTGTGAAGGTTACAGTGTCCAGCGTGGTGGTGATGCTGTGGTTGAGGAGGTGGAGGAAATGGTGCAGGAGGCCGTGGTTGTGGATGTACCTTATGTTGAGAACACTCCACCGGTTATTGTTTCGCCTGCTTTGTTCCCGCACACCCCTCAGTCCAAAAAATTTCTGTTTTCATCCACAATAAGTAAAGGTGCATATGGTTTCACTGCTTTTTATTGGGTTCTATATATCTGACTCTACCTTTTTTATTTATTTCATATATGTTATTTCGACACCAGCAATTTTAATTATATCTTTAACTACAAAAACAATATTATCTAAAGAATATTATCAAGAATTTATAACAATTGAGTATAAATTGCTGGTGTCGATTTGGTGAGCTGTACACCAGACTGGGAATTATTCTTTACTAGCCGACCCGTGCCCACTTCGTTGGGCGTTATAATCCATTTCACATAAGAAGGGTACGGTGAAATTTGATATGTTCCAATACACTCTCACTATTTTCAGCAAATCAGATAAATATAAATGTTTAAATATCACCAATTAATTTCTAAGGCAAATAATAATGCTTGATTAGATTGAATTGTTGACACGGCACGTCAGAGGGCGCAGGTTCAAATCCTGCTGGGTCGAAAATTTTGATAATTTTTATCTTTTTCCTTTTATCTTGTCACTCCTGAATAGTGTAGCTTTCTGTTAGCGAAAGAATTTTCATGATCGGATCAGTATTTGCGAAGATTACCCCGTATATACAAAAAAAGTTATAAACTTTACCTCTTTATAATATTATTCTTTATTAGGAAAAATTAAGCTAACATGTCTTATTTGATGATTGAAATATTTTAATTTCATAGCAATTTCTCATAACTGCTATGTCTGTGGAGAGGATACGAATATTTCTTTGTACATAACCTGAAAATCCTTTACCTCAGTGTTGTACTTGTAAGTATAATTGCTTAAAATGATTTTTAGGAAAGCTAAAACGTCGAACTCTGACTGAGGACATCAAGATGTCAGTGAAAAATAGAAATCGGGCCATCGCGGAATATTACAATGCAAAAAGAAAGCAAGAAGAAGAAATTTTTGTTTTGAAGAAAAGGAAATTAGAATTAGAAATTATTGAGAAGGAACGGAAACAGGAGGAAAATAAATTACAATAAAGTGTTTTGAACATTTGTTTTATTTACGTAAAATAATTATTAATTAATGATTGACGTTCTTGAATCTGATTTAAAGAATGAGACTCCGGAACATTTGCAGAATTAATACTTATATTATAATTGGGTATATCTATTTCTGGTTCGACTTCGTCTAAATTTCTTTGTCTGCAAATGTTATGCAACACAGAAGTGGCAACAACTACAGCCTGTGTTGTTTCCATAGATAGCCTTAATTTTAATGATAAAACTGGGAATCTTCTTTTCCAAACTCCAAAACATCTGTAAATTATAACCAACAGTCAATTAATTTTGTTCTTAATATTTAATAAATTAATGTTGATTTTATCATTAGTTACCTTTCTATAGTATTTCTAGTTTGAATGTGTGCTCGGTTGTAGTTCATCTCATTATTAGATTGTGCATTCAATAATGGTGTTAAAAGGTACGATTTGCATGGATATGCACTATCGCCGAGTAACCATCGATTGCCATAAACTCCACTTTCACACTGAGCTAAAAATAAAATTTAATTGAAAACTTGTATGTTATATGAAGTATATGAATTAACCCTATTTGAACTAGTAGAAATAAGTAACATATAATATTGTATAATAGCTACCTCGTAGCTCTGAGTTGTTAAATATTGTAGCATCATGGGTTGACCCTGGCCATCTAGCCACAACATTCATGAACTTTAAATTAGCATCGCAGACACCTTGAACATTTAGAGAAAAAACAGATTTTCTATTTCTAAACTCTTCACCAATATTTGAATCTGTTGAAAAAATATTTTAATTAATATCTAGGAATTTTTATTTTGATCTAAGAAATTATTAACAAAAACCACACACTTGTACTTACTTGGTGATTGCATTAGAATATGTGTGCCGTCAATCGCACCTAATACACGAGGAAATCTGGCTATTTTGTAGAAATCTTCCTGTGTGTTGTTATCGATGTATATGTACTTTGGGTATAGTCTGGCAATAGCTTGTGATACATCTTTTACTATACGTCCTGCAGAAGATTTTGAAACTCCTATGTAGTCAGCTACCGCAACCAACATAGTGCCCAATGCGTAGAACCTCAATGTCAACAAAAGCTGATGTAGAGGTGGAACTCCATGGTTCCTAAAAAGAGCCATAAACATAAAGTTTATTTAGAATGAAATATAAATGATATCAATTTCTTAAAAATTCAATTAAAAATATGTGCTTTAGAATAAAGTGAACTTACTGTTTTGAGGTTACTTTTAAAAATGGATATATTTCGGTGAGTAAATCGTTTACTGCACTCTTGCTTAATCTAAACCTATAGACAAAATCGAAATCGTCATATTTATTAAAATAGTTTATACGCTCTTCATATACACGCGTTGTACCGGGCACATTGTCCTCGTCAGATTCCCAGTCACTTAATTGTTGCAAAAGACCAATATCACTTGAACTGCTACTTGAACTTGAGTCTGCCATTGTTTTTAACTCGAAATTAGTTTTATTTTTCACAAAGAAAATACTTTTACAATTAATAAATCTTAGTTATTCCCCGAAAACTAAAGATAAGGTATTGTTGTTACTAAAGTTAGCCAACGTTACTGACAGATAGAACTCTATTATTATTGGGACGCATAAACTGTCATTTTCATACGAACTGTTATCTCTGGTAAGCTATCCTCCCTCCCGTCGACAGATAGCTTTGTAGGATAGGATTGCCTACCGTCGACAAGTTTATTGGGACAGTAAAATGAATGATAGATAGATATTTCTGTCTCTAGTAACCAGATAACCAGAGATAGACTGAATATTGGGTTCGGCCGTAAGCTCGCTAATTGTTTACCGTTATAATTATTAAAACAGTTTACGTTTTGTGGAACTTTTTAAGTTTGTGGTGATTATTCTAGTTATCTTCCAGTTTTAAAAAGGGAAGGTTTGCATCCTTACCATTTTCGGCGGGTACAAGACATTCTCGAACCCGATTATGCTATAAGGGCAGTTTTTTGTTCATGGATCAATAGAAAAACACGACAAGAGGAAGATTTTTTAAAAAGAATCTTGTGGACTGACGAAGCCACTTTCACAAGATCGGGCTATTCAAATCACCGTAACGAGCATTTGTGGCTTCAAGAAAATCCTCATGCTGTTAGAAAAAGTACTTTCCAACACCAATTTTCAGTGAACGTTTGGGCTGGAATGAAAGACGATATTTTGATTGGGCCGATAATTTTACCAGAAACTACGAATGGCCCAAGATTTTTGGAGTTCTTGCAAACACAGTTCTTGGAAAAATTAATGGAGCTTCCATTAACTTACAGAGCAAGAATGATTCTCCAACTTGACGGTGCACCTGCACATTTTGCATTAAATGTGCGAAATTATTTAAATGAGCGCTATTCGCCGTGGATTGGTCGTGGTGGAAGGATCGCTTGGCCTCCGCGTTCACCGGATTTAACTCCCCTAGACTTTTTTTATGGGGCACTATGAAGCAAAAAGTTTATGTGAACGTGCCAAACTCACGAGAAGAGTTAATTAGTAAAATAATCGAAGTTGGAAATGAATTGCGACAAGATCGGGGTATGATTAGACGTGTAACTCAACATGTAGCAATAAGGGCTACAGCGTCTCTCCAACACCACGGAGGTCATTTCGAACAGTTTTTATAACTAGTTTTTGAGTTAAGTCTATTTTGAAATGTGTGTTTCATATTCTTCTCATCAATTCACTTTATGTCTTTGTCTGCTACCAGGGCGACGAATTTTTCAAAGGTCATATTCAAACAGATATAATACTGATTGTTTTTAACTTATAATTAAGATTTTTATGTCTGTGGTTAGAGAATGTTCTGGGCTATCTGATTATTGTAAAAAAATACTAAGTAAATGACCTACTTTTTTCATTAAAGTCAAAAATGTGAAAAAATAACCGATTTTTTATTTCTTTTTTTTTCTTTTCAGTCTTTTGAGGATCTAAATACAATTTTGCAGTAACAAGTTTGCTTTTATTTTATCACGCGTATCTTCATCTATCCGATGAGACATCTTTTTTTAATGTAGGACTTCTACCTCGGTGAATATTGTCATTTTAATGCGCGGGGTCGAGGTGGTGACACATAAAAATTAAAATGGCTGCCATTTCGTTACAACTGGGTCTAAATGATATTTGAGAAAGAATTTGTCGATGAAATTGATTATATTTCATACCATTAAAGGCTCCGACACCGGTAACCGGACACACTGTATAGACGATCCCATAATATGTTTTACTCACTAACACCTGTAAATCCTCTATATCCGTTTAGTGAATGAGCTATTTAACGAGTGGAGTCACGATCACGATTGATCGTGACTCCACGAGTGGAGTAATAATAAAATATTCGATATCTAAAAGAAAAAAATTTACGTGCATACAAAGTACACATGTCAGAAGTGAAACTTCTTTGGCAAACTAATTAAAAAAAATACAAAAAAAAAGAAATTGAAAAAAAAGCCTACGGCATGCAGTGTTCCCAGGCGGTCACCCATCCAAGTACTGAGCGCGTGACGCGTTGCCGTCGCTCAAATTTTATCCCTCATGCGCCTAAGAAGTTTCACTTCAAAAATAATAATGTAAAACTATGTTCATGTAGCAAAATATACAATAAGTAGAATGATTACATTTTAAAATATAAATAAGAATTCAAAATGCAAAATGCAAATTCTAATATCTATCAAAAATATTTTTATAAAAGATATAAAAACATAAAATGAGGTTTCATTATTATTTCGATATAAAAAAATCTGTATAATGATATGATATGCCACATCCGTATCAAGTCTGCTACTGTTGGTATGATTAAGCTTAAGATTAAGGTATAAACGTTTCTTTGTCGTTTCCCAGGGTGTTGGGTATGATGGTGGGGGGTGCCCGGGCGTCTTCCATGCCCAAGGATGGTGGAGCCGGCACAGCTGGGGATGCTCTCAAGGGTAAGAAGTTGATAATATTTATCAGCGATGTACAAAAACAGGTGGTTGCAATATATTTTACATTTATCACGGTGTTGCATGTTATCAGATTCTTTGACGATATATTCGTTGCAAGTACAGAAAATACTTCTATACTAATGCTGACGAGTTTGTTTGTTTGCTTGAACGCGTCAATATCAGGAACTACTGGTCCGATTTGAAAAATTCTTTCAGTGTTAGATAGCCCGTTTATAGAAGAAGGCGATAGGCTATATATCATCACGCTAAGACCAATAGGAGCAGAGCACTAATGAAGAATGGTTCAAAATCGGGGTTTTCTTTTTCCTTTTGAGAGCTTCCGCTGCGTGCGCTTGTATACAGTTAAAGTTTCGGAAAAAGTCATGTATGACAGAATTGTTCCTATTCCACACAGACGAAGTCGCGGGCAGAAGCTAGTTTATAAAGTTATTTTGTAAGACAAAAATGTGCAAAAATATTTTCCAAACTGTTGATGATTCAGAATGGCAGACTTATCAGGTTCAAATAAACTTTTAAACTTTATAGTTTTGTAATGTAGATTATACAATAGCGGAGAACTTTAAAATATCACATTTTTAAATGATACAGAGGATATGTCTTCCTGCTGCGGTCACCAACCCGCCTGCCCAGCGTGGTGACTATGGGCAACACACATGAGTTCGCGTCATAATGTCGGGCGCGAACTTGTGGAGGCCTATGTCCAGCAGTGGACTGCGATTGGCTGAAGTGATGATGATGATGACAGAGAATATTATATTGCAGGCAAAATTTTATTAAATTTACCTTTTTACTAAATTTATTTAGATTTCCCATTTATATTGTATTTTATGAAAAATAAACCTAACATAACACTTTTCTTTCTACTTCACAGATAACACAACATCGAGATCACTAGCATCCGGTCTAGAATCTTCGGACAAGATAAAGTCCATCTCAAACTTCGATCTATCTTATCCGGATAAGAACCAGCCGAGCAACGAGAACGGATCAAACGATTTTATATCATCCGAAAGACAGCATTTAGAACATGAAAGCCATTTGGGCGATGATTTAAAAGCGAATATGAACAGGATAGATTCTCATCATGATAACTTAGAAGCGTTAGGAAGACAGTAAGATTTACCTTAGTTTTGATTTATAGTCTGTCCATATGAAGAAAATAGTGACTGTGCAACTGACAGATAAAAGTCGTAACTTTTGGTTGAAGAATAAACGCAAGAGCGGATCCAGTGGGGGGTCATGGGGGTCATGATCTCCCCCTGGGCTGGGTCCAGGGCCTAGGTGGACCACTAATTAAAATTGGTAAATTATATTTTTTGTCACAAAATCGATATTTTTAAGTACAGTACTTACATACATTAATAAAATAACTACTTTTTACCTGTATCTATTATTATTAAAATTAAATTATAACTTCTTGTGACTTGACCACGACTACGTGACCCCTCCCCCCCCCCCCCTCCTTGGCTCCAAAGCTGTATCCGCTCTTGTATAAACGGTAGTAAACGGAATCGTCAGAATTTACGTCGACATTTGTAATAAAATTATTCTGTACCATGATTTCTATTACGTCGCTTAAGTTTCTCGTTTTTTTTTTTTTCATTAACCATTGGTCACAGTATCTCATCAATCTGTAGTTCTGGTATTAATTAATTGGTCCAATTTTACTTTTACGAATAAGTATAGTATTTCATTTATAAAATTGACAAAAGAAGCGTTCGACTATATAATATAGGTGTACAACTCATCAATGTAAACACGGCTTTCTGATTTACTTTCAAATAATTGGTGATTTGTAGTTCTGATATAATTTATTAATTATTTTTAAAAATTTGGTCAATTATCTTCATACTGTTGAGATGTTTTTGGTAGAAGTAAATGAGTCATCTCGAATAAAATCATTTTGATTATAAATAAATTTAAAAAATTTTTTTTTTTGATTCTCCTATTTTTATTTTTTCTTATTATAATGTAGGTTAAGTAAAATGTTGTTGTTGTATTAACGCATAATACTTTATTAAAATTATAAAACTGCCAACTGCTAACCAGGGGCATTATAAAACTGCTTTCAAGCAGTGTTGTATTTCTGTGGTGAGTAGAGGGGGGGGGGGGGGGAGGACAACGCGCTTGCGATGCTTCTGATGTTGCAAGCGGCTATAATCTACGGTAATCGCTTACCATCAGGTGAGCCGTACGCTTGTTTGCCACAGTGGGAATAACAAATTTATTTTGTGGGTATTAGTATGGCTTAAAAATTACCATACCTACAGATTTTGAGAGATATTTTTGTACATATAAAAATCTTTGCTATATAAACGATTTTGTTCCTATTTCCATATAAAAAAATATATAAATGTATTTTGTTTTATTTTCAAATTTAACAGTAACCTTATAATATATCTATCATAGGGCCTGTGCACACCACGTTTTTTAAACGCGCCGTTGTCGCGCGTTTTAGAAACGGCGCGTTAAAAAAACGTGGTGTGCATTTGGCCCTTAGGATCTGTTTCACCAGCTGATAAAGTCTCTGATAGTCTATTGTCATTTATGTGCGAGAAAACAACAAATCGACAGAATAAAATATTTCTATTAAAAAGAAGTTTTATAGTTATAGTTAATACATTAATCTGTCAGATAACTATCTGAACTATATCAGTAACTTGTGAAATTCAGCTCGTATATTTGTACTTATATTGTCTGTGGCTAATCTCCCACCTAATGATATTCTTTGATGTTTTAACACTATTGTGTATTTATATTGTTGTATAGTTTTATCTGTAAGCGTAATTAGATGTTATATACAATCTGTGATTGTCGGTAGCGGTTAGGCTTTTATGTTATCGCTTATTAGTTGCCAGTTAAAAAAAACCCATACGAATGATATGATTGTTAATTAAATATTTCATGCGTTATATATGCGAAGATATAAATGCGGGAATATTTTTTTTTATGTTTGGTTTATAGTATAAAATACCTAAAAAACTGAACTTCTAATTTGAAAGTTTACTACCTTATGATATTTGGACAATAATATTTTGATTAAATAAAAAATGATTATGACGTCATAAAATAATACTATTTTAGACTGCATACTAAGCCGAAAGTATAATATAAAATATATTTACACTACGTAACAACCAAAAAATAAAAAGGTTCTACTGCTTAGCAAAAGCCTCTTCCTTCTTTCTGACATTAAATATTGATTGATTGATTGATTCAGCATTTAACATCCCACTGCTGGGCATATGATAATTAGATTATAGCATTAATATGTAAACTAGAAATAAATACAAGTTTTGCAAAAATTTTGCAGTGATTTAGTCTTCAATCAAAATTTTTGAGAAAATTGTAAAATTCGTGATATTTCAAGGTTGTAAAAGAAGTAATAAAAGTAATATATATACATTTGCTATACACGTCGAATAGATAAACATGAAAATAAAAAATAAAAAAGTCAGTTTTGATTTCTTATTTAATTGTTTTTTTTTTAAATAAAGATTATATATTTTATACATAAATAATTGCTTAAAAGCAGGGAAAAAACACCTATGATAATAGTACCCTATGAAAAAAATAAATAAATGCAAACCAAATTCTCATACCGAGTTTTGAGAGGCTATGAGATATAATATTAGAATTTGGTTTTCATTTGTCCATGTTTCATGAGGATTTTGAGATTTTTTTCTATAGGGTAACACTTACTTTTCTATAAAGACATAGTACTATAAAAGACATTATTACGATTGCTGAAGTATTGCTGTATAAGTTTCAATATTCTATTTGTTTACTATTACTTAATATACAAAAAGAATTTTCTGTGTAACATTGAAATAGGTTACCTAATTTTATTATTCTTAATGAAGATACTTCAATAAATAAAACATTGAGTTATTGGAGCAAAAACTTTAGTTATATATAAGGATCAATGATCTTAAAACAATTGGAACAAAACTGAACAAAAGTTTCAATCTAAACTTTTATAATCCCTCGTGCCTTTATTTATCTAGGCTCAAAGTTTCAGTAAAAAAAACCTATAATAAAACTGATGATGTTATCAAGTCATTAAAATAGAAACACCTGTTTTACAATACAGTAATAACAAACAAAAAATATTATAATTCAAGTCAATATTGCTAGTATATTAAGTAGTAAATGTTATATTTCACCCGTCCAATCAATACACACATTCAATCATCATTCATTTGCTTATTTTATCACGAAATAGAATAAAAATGAAACAGATTTCCTTTTTATTATTAAACTAAAAATCGGACCGTTAAATTTTTTTCGAAAATATCGATTTTTTTAGACATAATTAGTAATACATATAAATTTACATATTTTTATGTAATTATTAATTACATAAACATGTAAATTTATATGCACACGTATATCTGTTCCATAAAAATATTGATGTCTCTAGATGCGGCTAAATGAAAAATTACACGTTATATTAATGTCAGAATTTATCTTTCCAAATAAAAACTAATACACAGTAAAAAATTCAGTAAATTTACAAAGATTCCGATAATTTGCAAAGACGCTGTGTTTGAAAACGTAGGGCCATTGAAGTAATATGTCGTTAGTAATAATAGCTCAATGCGTAGGGCACAAATTACACGTTACTTTAAGGGCCTATGCAAACCACGTTTTTTAAACGCGCCGTCGACGCGCGTTTCTAAAACGCGCGTCGACAGCGCGTTTGTATCGCGACATACGCGCGTTTGCATCGCGTCTGTATCGCGTGACACGCGCGTCGACGGAAACGCGACGGAAACGGACGGAAAAAACGCGGTTTGCATAGGCCCTAAGGGCCTATGCAACCGTTTTTAAAACGCGATACAGACGCGATGCAAACGCGCGTGTGACGCGATACAAACGCGATGCAAACGCGCGTGTGACGCGATACAAACGCGATGCAAACGCGCGTATGTCGCGATACAAACGCGCCGTCGACGCGCGTTTGAATCGATACAAACGCCAACAAACTGCTCTGTAGAATAAAAACGCGCCGTCGACGCGCGTGTCACGCGATACAGACGCGATGCAAACGCGCGTATGTCGCGATACAAACGCGCTGTCGACGCGCGTTTTAGAAACGCGCGTCGACGGCGCGTTTAAAAAACGTGGTTTGCATAGGCCCTAACTGTCAAATATAAAATTATGAAAATGCTGATTGTCTAAATTTGTATAAACTCAAAATAAGTATTAAAAAAAGGCTATAAATTTTAGTTATTTTTAAAAAAAATTATGTTTCAAAGTTGATTGACGTCAAACGGTTCATTCTATTGTATTTTTGTAATTTGTTATACGTTAATAATTATTGTAAGAATATTTGATAGAAACTGAAAGACCTATTGTGGTGCTACCTGAAAATAGAGTAGCGTATTACGTACTTACTTTTTGTAATTTATATCCCGCATAATACATACTTATGATTCAGAGATTCTGTTTAGGTACATAATTTGTATGAAAATGTATGTAGAGTACCAATTGTTACAATTAATAGACTATAGGATATCCCCCTACCCTAAAGAAGTCTATCATATTGGAGGGATGATAAATCTTTAGTCATATGTGTATATTAACAAAAAATATTTAGATTTTACCATTATCATTCAGGCACAGACAGTTTCATATACCTGCACAAACTTGTAAAAACTTGCACAATAATGTATAAAGTTCATTAAGTCGGTAAGTAGTTTTCGTCAATTTTGTATATACATACATAAGACTTTTTATGTGCCTGAATTTATTCAATAATAATCAAAAAATTTGGCGCTAATGCTCGCCCTTCCTGTCCCACAATATGAAGCCCATTGAAATATGAACACTATTAATATACAACATACCTATTATTATTAATGTTATACATTTCTTATATTATGTCGAAGGTAAAATTTATTAGATCATATTATGAATAAATGTTGAAGTAAAATGTGACATCCATTCATTGTATGGAAAGCAGAGGTTACAAGAGCCGTCCCTGTATAGTATTGTCCGTTGAAACGCGTCCGTAAAGGTGGCGTTGCGGTAGATTAGGATAAACTTGATTAAAATTCTTACAACAGGTGGCGCTTCTATCGTAAGCGGTAAATTTTAATTATTCGAAAACTTTTTACAAAAAAAAAAAATTCTGTACTTATTATCAAAAGTTTTTTAAATTAACTAATTTAGGATCCCAAAAATATTAAATTTTCCAACTTATCGCTGAAAAAAAATCAACTGATTCCCTCCAAAGAATCGTTATTATTCTCCTATACCTCTACTATCTATAATTTGTCAATTTGTATTCATGGCTTCCATATATTGGATATAATATATCTCAAATTTAAGTGCGTATGGTGCCATTCTAAAAGTACAAAAATAATTATATCAGCGTCTTTACAAATACTACGTATATTGCGTTTTATTTTTTAATCTTTTATCTTTATAGTTTAAGATTTTTATTGTAATCTCAAAAAGTCGATGATTTTATGTTAAATTTGTTTTCAATAAACGCATTGAATATTTTACTATGTTTCCTTTTAACAACTGTCAATAATTTCTAAAGTAGGTAAATATTACGTAATTTTAATAAATATATTAAGTGATTAACGACTTTCGGTGTGGTTAATGACTAATGTAGTAGCGTAGTACCTAGCTACTATTTACTAATCTGTGGTAGTGGTACGTGATATTAAAGCGACGATCAAAGGTTCGACGACGGCTAGTTACTTAACCAGTGATTTTTGATATTTTGATTCACAATCTATATATACGAGTCTAGGTCATCTGATAAAACTGCCTCACCTGATGGTAAACGATTACCGTAGCCTATAGAAGCCCTTCTTTAGCTCCATTTATATGTATGTATGTAGGTACGGGCATGACGACAGTATCAAAAAATCGTCAATTTAATGATTTCAGGGGAACACTCATATTAAAAAAATTCAAAATACTGGTTTAGTTTTATGTAAAATAATAAGATTATTGTGATTTTCAATAAAATAAAACATTAAAATACTGCAATCGACAATTTTGATTGAAACGCAAATTGCAGCGCATGACGTCACGCTATAACATCAATATAATACGCCAGGCGCGTTCACCTACAACTCACTCTAGTCGACAAGTTGAAAAAGGTCGAAAATAGAGATACTGCTCTTAAAATTATGTGTAGGTAGGTCATTGGATTCGGAATCGCCTAGAAAAATGTTCTAAATGTGTGTTTTGCACATCAAAAATTGCAAAAGTTATAAACAATTAAAAAAAGGAAGAAATAGCCTTCCGTTTTTTGCCAATATTTCATAAACTATTAATATTTAAGAAATTTCAAAAAATGATTCTGAAAGAGGTGGGAATTTCCAATAAAAAAACTTGCAGCTCCTGGAACGCTATCTCCATTGTTTATAATTTTAATTTCATGCTGGTCTTAGGTTGAACGCGTCCAAAGTGTGTCATACCATGACGTCAGAGCCGACGCCATGAGCATGACTTCTGCTGCCGTTTTGACGTGCACATTGAAAACATATTAGAAAAATGGTTTTAATCTTCCTTAAACTTAAGTTTATTACCGAAATATAGGTACATATTTTCGTAAATAGTAAATGTGTACCCATATTACGGAAGAGGTTTTCAAAATCTTTCGTCATGGCGATTATGTTAAGTGAAAAAGAAAATGTGTCCTTGCACATCTCTCTTTTGCTCTACAGTAATATACGAAACGTACGAACTCCTCTCTTTCTATCTTCACTAACTTATAGATATAATCCTCTCAACTTCCATTAGCTTTGCCTGATCACACTTTTCGTAACGCTTTCATCACGCGTTCACCAGCTTACTCCCCAAGTCAAGAGTGCGTAAAGAAGTTTTACTTCAAAAATAATAAACTTGTTATACAAATCATCATAGGCTAACCTAGTATCGCATCTACCGAAACAGTATACATTAGACATAATAGCAGTCATTAGTTTAAACTTTAAAACGTAGACAATGGTTAGTAACAAACAAACCGACGCAGAAAGCGAGCTCTCTCCGCAAATTGTTATCTATCCGCTTCGGAAACGGTCTCGGACCGTCGCGCGTCGCGAAGCATCGACCCGTGGAAATAATACAGGTTTTGTTGGTTGTGGTTTAAGTCACAAAATATTAGATAATTACGCTATAAATATTTTGTTATTATACTTATTATATTTATAATATTAACATAGTAAGATTTTATTCTAAGAAAATATTAGAGTATAGTTAGTATTAGTACAAACCCTAATAAGCTTTTTTTCTTTACAATTTCAACATACTATTTACACTAAGTATTTTAAATACCAACTCGTTGGTACTTAAGAATGACTTTTACTTTATCTAGTTACTAGCCGACCCGTGCCCACTTCGTTGGGCGTTAATTATCTTTTTCTTTGTGATGCATTACCTATGTTGTGTAGTTCTTAGTATTTACTAAGTTCTATTAGGTTCATTGTTTATAGCAAGTATTATACGTATACACTCGTAATAATATCGTGTATTTATTATTTTAAATTACAGAACCAAATAACATACTATAAAGAACAAATTTTAAACCACTTAAATAAATAATATGTTGCTCCAACGCCATCTATCAAAAAGCGTAAAAACTTCGTCATCGATAGATTCAAATAGACAGTAAATAAAAAAGAGTCTTAAATAGTTAAATCTAACAGCGATAGATGGCGTTCGTTTCTTTGTCATTTTCATAATAAATTTTAATATTTTTCTTTTTTACTGAATTTTTTTGTACAATTACAATAAAATATAGCCTATGTCACTCCTGAATAGTGTAGCCTCTCACTGTTTTCAGCAAATCAGATATATATAAATGTTTTAAAATCACCTATTAATTTCTAAGGCAAATAATAATGCTTGATTAGATTGAATTGTTGACACGGCACGTCAGAGGACGCAGGTTCAAATCCTGCTGATTTAAATTTTTTATATATTTTTATCTTTTTCCTTTTATCTTGTCACTCCTGAATAGTGTAGCTTTCTGTTAGCGAAAGAATTTTCATGATCGGATCAGTATTTGCGAAGATTACCCCGTATATACAAACAAAGTTATAAACTTTACCTCTTTATAATATTAGTATAGATTGCTTTTGCTTATAGATATAATTTTCTTGGTACCTATTCATAGGTAATTGTTTAAAAAATTAAAGAGTTTTTTAGTAAAGCTTAGTATGGAAAAGAACAAAATGCAAACGTTAAATTTTAGCTTGCAGAATTAGCGCTAACTCACTTAAATACCGTAAATAAAGAGAGAAGAAAAAATGATTCAAAGAACGCTTGCTTGCTCTAGCTTTCTTCTAAATTATAAGGTTATACATACACTACCAATATGTAGAAACGCAAAACAATTGCTTTATAACTTCTAAAATCATGTACAAAAAAACTTTAAATATTTAAGCGTTTAATTACGGTTTAGCGTTTAGCTCATGACACGCGTCCGTTTGGTACTTTGTCACGACTTAAAAAGTGCAAACGAAAGTGTTATGCAAAATGCGTAAAAAGTAGCTTATCTTCGCGTCTTAACTCCGTTCTTAATCTACCGTAAAAATCGTTTTCCTTTGTTTCTTTCATTATTTTATATAACGACTCGTTGCTTTACTTACGTTAAATATCAATTAGATAAATATAACATATATATAACAGGCTCCGATTCTATATGTCATATTCTAAGAAGAACAAAATTTTCTTTGTATTATTTTTTGTGTAATACTCACACATGAGGAAATTATAAACACTTTTAATATCATATCAAAAATACCGACCGTTCCAGCGGGGATCGAACCCGCACCTCCAACTAACCGTGTTGGCGCTCTTTAGCCAATTACGCTATGGAACGATTTACTCGTCCGGTCGAATAGATGAATTGAGATTAATTGGAATTTCTTAATTATTTAGATTTTACGAAGAAATTACGTAATACTTATATTAATTTTATTTCTTTTTTATAAAAACTAGAAATAGACCCACCAGTATCTAATTATTGAAACGACTTACTCTATTTAAAGTTTATACGTATTATTACGTATTATTTGTTTTCAACGCTATTTTTAGTTAATAAATAAAAAAAACTCGAAACTTTTTCTTTACTGTTAATCTTTATAAATGGAATTAAAATAGGCGTAAAAAGCGTTATAGCAACCTTCATTACCTTACTTTGTTAATTTTATTAGCAATAAACTTTCGAATTATCGCAATTTTAATTACTTTTTATGTAACCTCCAAGTAATTAAACATTTTAAAGAATTATAAACTGTTACATAGACAAATCATTTACGTAATCATTTCACGATTCAGCCTGTAATATCCCACTGTTGGGCATAGGCCTCTTCCCCATGTAGGAGAAGGATCGGTGCTTAATCCACCACGCTGCTCCAATGCGGGTTGGCAGATACTGGGTGTATTTGGAACGCATTGAAAAACGAAGAGGTATGATAGTGTTGGCATAACCTGACATGATACAATGAAAAAAACGCGAAAAAAAATTTTTTTTTCTTGCCTGTTTTCATAACTTTTTTTTGTATAATCCGGTTTGGGAAAAATAATGAAACAGAAATTTGAAGATAATGCTTTAAAATAATCGTGTTTGGAACAAACTGTCAATGTAATGCAAACCGTTCATACGCGCCATCAGCTGACAGAGGTCAACGGCACGAGGCAAACGTACTCGCCGCCGCGCGCACGTTTAATTTTCGTTCCGCCGCCTCCCGCGCCCCGCGCGGCTTCACAATGTGTATGATACATTGCTGCCTCACATAATACATAAGTCGTAAAATGTTCTTAAAAAAACGTTTCTGGGATAAATGGTTATATGCATTATATAGTATATAATTAGTATATTACGTGGTTTAAATCTTACAAAGCGTTCCAAATACACCCAGTATATTATTCTCTACTATGAGTAACGATCGCTATCAGGTGAATATGATAACAACCGGGACCGACTGATTAATACCGAGTGCTCTCCGAGGAACGGTGGGGAGACCCACAAGGACTGCACAAACACCCAGACCACGGTAAACATCTGTATGGCCAATACAAATGTTGTCGTGTGCGGGGATCGAACCCGCAACCGCCCGCGCAACAGCCAATCGCAATCCAGTGCTGTGACCGCTGCGCCAATGCGGCGTCATATACTTAAATAAGTAAGTTAAAATACTTAGTAATCGAATACTTTACGTCTAGTACTTAATCAGACTTTCACAAGACCAGACCAGACTACCAGTTACTGTACGGCCAGCTATGAAATATAGTATTGAACTTGCGAAAGCACGCCCTGGTATCATTTACACTAGACATGCGCAAAACAGTGCACTGAAATGTAATGTAATATTACATTACATTTCGTACTGAGTAATATGGCATCACACCATCACACCGAACATTACCCGAAATGTGTACTGTTCGGAGTGAGTTATTTCCTATGAAATTTCCTATATCACGTAATTTTCATCACACCAAACATTACATGAGATGTTTAAATGTACTGTTCGGTGTACTACGTAGTCAAAGTACGTAGTAGACGAAACATACAGTCACTTTAGCATTAAAAAAATTGTAAATGAGTTGGAAACTAGCTGAAAATTCAGTTATTTTTTTATTTTATTTTTTGGTTTGATTTTCTAGTTTGTTTTAAAATTAGCTTTGATTTGTAAAAAAAAGTTGATTTCCTTTCTTAATTAAGTAATAAGTAACCCCAAGGAAAATTGGGATTTTTTATTCCAGGCTTAGGACACTGGACAGGCAATACACATGGACAAGTTAATTAATACTAGATGCGAACCGCGATTTTATCCGTTTAGTTTCGTTTCCCGTGTGATGAAAATAATTTGTGTAGCGCATCGCCGTGTCTCATTCAGTACAGTGAAGTTAGACAGAGCTGGATATAGCAAACAGATAAGAAATCCGACATTCCGACCGAACAGATCGCGTAATGTCAAGTGTGATGTGTAATGCTTCATTTCGTCGAGTAATGTGTGATGCCATATTTCATGTTCGGGTAATATTACGCGTAATGTATCAATTGCATTACTTACACATGTCTAATTTACACTAACGGCTACCATTCACAAGAAACCCTAGATGTTTGTGGTGTTTGTGAGGTATATTCGTAGAAAGGAAAAGACAACATTACTGGTGAACAAACAAAATGTCTACCTATCAGATACCTACTGTAAATAAAAATTGTTTTAAATGCGCCATGCGCTTTTGAAAAAAAAATTATTTATTTTCAAAGCGTTTCATTACGCAAGAGTCATATTAATTCAAAATTGATATCCAAACATACGCACGATAACTTAATGTTATATTATATAGTTTTTAAATTATATGATATTAGATTTTATTACTTTCTCCTCTTTTTGGGTCAGTTATCAGATTAGTAGGTACAATCATAAATTCTAAATTATTCTGGCTATAAGTGTTCCTAATGGGATCATGTAGATATGATGTGACGTACCTACCTATATATCACATTCACTTTTTAAAATATAATGAACAGAGACACCATACAAATAAATGAATCATATTTATTCGATGAATGACAGATATTTTTTT
Source organism: Melitaea athalia (assembly GCA_905220545.2). NCBI lineage: Eukaryota > Metazoa > Arthropoda > Insecta > Lepidoptera > Nymphalidae > Melitaea > Melitaea athalia. The sequence goes on from HG992193.1 coordinate 4,630,393, forward strand.
ACATTTTATTTTTCTAATTTTTATTAATTAGCAACAATAGTTGCAATATTGCATAGATAGCAAAGATAATTTCGCCAATGTCACTTAGCTCTGAAAAGTAATTTAAGATTATATATGCTATATTTCTGGGGCTAGTCACGTACGTAAGATCTAGGTAAATATACTTACAACCATGGACATAAAGATAAATAGAGCAAAACGAGTTGCATTAAATTAGCTCATATTTCAATGTAAAGCATACTAAACAGTGCTCATGGCGACACAGTGACACAACTATATGTTTAAATAACAACAAATTACAATGTAATTAGATAGCCGGTATGAGTTGTTTAATTGTACGATTATTTTAGAATAGACTTTAATTATTATTTAGTAGCACACTTTCGGTGCTATTGAGTTTTGGTTTTACAGGAGTCCATATGCCTGTCGCTTGTCGCTTCATTTGCTGTGCATGCGGTTACGACAGTAAAGAATATAGCCACCCCCTCTCTTCCGGTGGGTGTCGTAAGAGGCGACTAAGGGATAACACAGTTCCACCGATGGCGGGGTAACCATAAGACTGCAGGCTTTCAAATACACAGGCCGAAGACGGGCAGCAACGTCTTCGGTGCGACAAGCCAGCCCTGCAGTCACCAACCCGCCTGCCCAGCGTGGTGACTATATAGGCAAAACACATGAGTTTGCGCTATTATCAGCGCGATTTTGGGGAGGCCTATGTCTAACAGTGGACTGCGATAGGCTGAAGTGATAATATGCCTGTACGGTATCTGCTTACCATGAGGCTAACCGTACGCTTGTTTCCACCTTCGTAGTACCTATAAGTTATAACATATTTACTAATCTGTGCCTATAAGAAAAAAATGTGGATCCCGATTACCGGCAACAGAACACATGCAACACGTACCTATACCTACATGCTTAGAATTTAAATTGAATATCACTCAATGACAGTTTCATTATTGCGTAGTGTTACATGGTTCCCATACAAGGGAGGAATATAGAAAGTTTTATACATTAAGCGATTCTGATTATACCTAAATATGAAAGTGAATTTGTTGATTTTATCGCCTCTTTCATGTATCAAAGTCTAAAAAATTCTAGACAGGGAAATGGTTTCATATGGTGTAAATTATAAATCTTTAAAAAAGTCACTGTTATCAATAGTGCTGGAGAAAGTGTTATCATTGTGTATAACAATTGGCATGAATTCAAAGAAAACAATAACTAACGAATATTTTTGTAAAGTAAATATGTAAAACAGAAATAAATAACTCAATGTACAAATAGTCAAATATGTATATAATAAAATATTATAAAGAGGTAAAGTTTATAACTTTGTTTGTATATACGGGGTAATCTTCGCAAATACTGATCCGATCATGAAAATTCTTTCGCTAACAGAAAGCTACACTATTCAGGAGTGACAAGATAAAAGGAAAAAGATAAAAATATATAAAGATTTTAAATCAGCAGGATTTGAACCTGCGCCCTCTGACGCTAATCAAGCATTATTATTTGCCTTAGAAATTAATTGGTGATTTTAAAACATTTATATTTATCTGATTTGCTGAAAATAGTGAGAGGCTATACTATTCAGGAGTGACATAGGCTATATTTTATTGTAATTGTACAAAAAAATTCAGTAAAAAAGAAAAATATTAAAATATATTATGAAAATGACAAAGAAACGAACGCCATCTATCGCTGTTAGATTTAACTATTTAATACTCTATTTTATTTACTGTCTATTTGAATCTATCGATGACGAAGTTTTTACGCTTTTTGATAGATGGCGTTGGAGCAACATAATATTATTTATTTAAGTGGTTTAAAATTTGTTCTTTATAGTATGTTATTTGATTCTGTAATTTAAAATAATAAATACACGATATTATTACGATTTTACGCCCAACGAAGTGGGCACGGGTCTGCTAGTATGTATATAAATATATAAAATTACCTCTATCTATCATGACGTAATAAGAAATATGCCAATTTATCATTGTCCAATACAAATGTGACCACTATGAGGACCAATTTATTCTCAATAGTCAACGAAATGAGCTGAACTAGATAAAACCAACCAAACAACGCTCGTATCCATCAAGTAAGTTGCAAGATTTACCTTTCAATTTCTACTATAATACTATCGAATGTGAGTAAATTTATTTTATTGAAATATCGTCAATGAAGTTTTAAGTTAGTTTATTTGTTTTTTTTTTGGTTGATTTAGAATCATTACGTACTTTAATTTTGTTTTACTGAAAAAAAAAGTTTCCAAATATTTACTTGTAGGATTAACGCTGGCCACTATTGTCAGTTGACGTCATACAAATCAGAATTAAATAATAATTAGTCAACATTGAGGTTCAATTCTCTCCACTACACCTAGAACTGCTACATAGGTACCTACTTAAAACAACAAAAAAAATTCCTACAAAAAAAAGTAGGTACTCTGTACCTTTGACCAGACCCACCTAGGGTTATGTATTTCGATGACTTAAATCCGGGCCTGTAACCAGGGCACCTCCTCGTGGTGACGGTGGGCAACAGACCCATCTGGCAGTGTCCCTGGGTTAACGGCGCGTACCTATACTGTATGGCAGGCACATGCGAAAGTTACGATGCAGAAAGAAGAAGATTCAGAAACCCAGGATCGACGTCTGGTCAGATTGGGACAGCGACTGCAGCTCTCTATTAGTGGCTAACTTGAAATTTTTTGCCTCGTCCGATCACACTTTTCGTAACGCTGTCTTTATGCATTCACTTGCTTAGATACTCCCCAAGTCAAGCGTGCGTAAAGAATAAGTTTTACTTCAAAAACGAGTGTGCGTTAGAGTTTAGACCACACGACTAAAGTAAAACTTACGAAACGTAATTTTTTTTCTGTCTATCTTCGCTAACTTATATCTCCCTCTCAACTTCAGTTCGCCTCACCTGATCACACTTTTCATAACGCTCTCATCACGCATTCTCCAGCTTAATCCCCAAGTCAAGCGTGCATAAAGCAATTTTACTTGAAAAACTCTCGGTGAAAAAAGTTGAAACGACTTCGAGTAGGTATATTTATATACGTTTTGATTTGTTATTACATAATTTACATATCTACACTACACGTCTTTATAAGCTATTGTGTTGTGATACATACATACATCATCATATACATGCATACATCATCTAATACTTGTTCATGATTGTTGTATGTGATGTTGAGTTTGAAGTTACAAACATTAGACAATATTTAAAAGAAAATGCAAATAAAAAGAAACTTTCTCAGTTACCATAGTTTCGGCGTTCTCACTGCTAACATAATAATAACACCGTCAACATTGCGGTGTTACGAGTGTCGGCCGATGACGGCTGTTAAGTTACGAAATACTCTCACCATATCCGCTGACAATGCATAATCAAATACAGTTTATCTTGGTAAACGTTTCATTTAAATTTTAATTACAATATTTAGAATTAGATAAAAATTTGGGTTTTTATTTTTATTATTATAGTAATTATTAAAGAGAAATTTTATTCTTTGCGAAATATCAACTTTAAGGCTTGCTTGTCATACTTACCTGGCCTTTGTGTGACACAAAAATATAAAAATGTTAATTTTTTTTATTTAAACGCGTGTTTAAATAAAAAATAATCGAGTCTTCGCTTCGAAGATTCTGCAATGCTTGAAGACTAAGGTCTTCGAGCAATGCGTCCTGTCTTTGTTAGCATACGGAGCCGAAACGTGAACACTGACGAAGGGACTTTTACACAAGTTTACGGTAGTATGGTATTAGTAGAACGGTCTATGCTTGGGGTTTCTCTCAAAGATAGAATTAGAAATGAGACTATTCGCGAGATAACGAAAGTAACCGACATAGCCCGCAGAATTAGCAAGTTGAAGTGGCAGTGGGCTAGTCATCTGTGACGCAGGACCGATGGCCGTTGGAGCAGACGTGTCCTGGAGTGGAGACCGCGTATTGGCAAACGCAGTGTAGGACGTCCTCCGGCCCGCTGGACCGACGATTTACGTAATATTGCCGATGTAGTGTAGGCTGGATGAGGATTGCGGAAAACCGGGATGTCCGGCGCGAACTTGGGGAGGCCTATGTCAAGCAGTGGACTGCAATAGGCTGAACTGACTAACTGACTGACTGACTGTGTATTTAAATGTTAGGCAGTTTAAGCTTACGATTAGTTGTAAACTTTTGAACTAATTATAGATTTTTATTTGTAGCTTAGAAGTTGTACCTATGTAATATAGTTATGTGTTTTAATTTAATGATGTATGTAGGTATATTGATTTATTCAACACCTCAAAATGGAGATTTAACGACCAAGCTTCATATAAAGTTGAACCAGGTCTTCGTGATAATACATCCATCTAGCTATTAACAGTAAGACCATCTAGGTACGTATTTGGTTGCAATAGCGCGGCTACAAGTTATTGGTGCGATTGAAAACGTTTAACGTTTAAGTATCGTTACAGTGATTTCAAAATAATATATCAAAGTATATAATGTATTGATCTATCTCTTCATTGATCTACGTATATAATTATTTGTAGAAATAGGTGGAAGTTTCCAGTAGATATAACGCAGGCTAGCTTTAACTTGGTTATATTTCTCAGCGCGTTAGCAGTTAGCATGGGCGTTTTTCGCGGAATCATTATATCATTATATACATATACTCGTACTTGAAAGTTTTTTTTTATTCTTTTGTATAGAAAGTTATTAGTAAATCGTGTTTACAAATCAAAAAGACATGTAAGCAGAAAGCCGAATCAATAAACCCCTTTAATCACTTTAGCCAAGTGTCTAATTTATCATTAATCTTTAATAATTATGTCATAACAATTCGCAGTGTTTAGAATCTCACGCACACGTTCAAAAACTTCAGTCACAATTGTTATAAATCCTAATTATCTTACGAATTCTATGACTATGCTGTGAAATTTGAATTTTTCCTTGAATAATTGCAATTCAAGATTCGTTTCTCAGATATCTTGGTTAATAGTAATAAAAAAACTTTGTTTTGATTCAACGAGGCGGTTTTCCTAACAATTGAGTAATAGTTATAACGCAACGAAATATTTTTTATCAGCTTACCATGTAGGTAGGTATATGATGTGAACTTTCGTGCTAAAATATGTTAAGGTCAAACTACAACGTAAATTACAATGGGGTAGAGTCATAACATAAACAATCAGTATTTATGAAAATCGATTTTTTACAAGTTGAATATTTTATCGAGTAGGTGTCGAATGTTTCGAAAATTGTTTATTGGCAGTCGATTTATAAATAAGGGAAGAAAATACTCATCAATTTATTAAACTTTTGACATCAATTCTATAAAAATCGATATTATACTCGTACGTAGTTAAGATTAGACTCTAAGCTGGGTTGTAGGTACCTACTTGTAGGTCTTCCTGCCGTGTTTCGAAGAACACGAAAAGCTGTTCGTTGTTATCTCTCGTCAAATTAAATTACCCGCTAATCCACAGTGAAGCAGAATAGCGAATTTAGCTTTAATCGTTTTAACGAATGGCGTATTTTTTTTATTAGTGCGACGGTTGCTATTTAATGCAACATTATTTTTTTTGCGTAAATTTTGAAAGTTAGGTATGTGTTAAATATAAAGACATTTTTTTCTTACACAAAAAGTTGTCCAATGTGACAGTTGCAGCGAATTAATAATAAATTGCTTAAACCAATTACACCTAATTAAAGTCATTAGTACCTATTTTCAGTCCCAAAACAGGTATGGATTTAAAACGAGTATTTACTTTAGTTTCAACACAAAAAATGACTATATTTCCATAATTATATTTAGTAATAGACATTTAAATCTATAATTTTTGCTCACGTTACTAATACTCACTCTTTATGTCACGATCACGATTCAGCCTGTAATATCCCACTGTTGGGCATAGGCCTCTTCTCCATGTAGGAGAAGGACTCTTTATGTACTAATTAGTAATACTACTGGTAAGTACACCAGTATGTAGAATAATGTTTATTGTTAGGTACCTCTTGCGGCCGTTTTCAATAATCTATCTGTCTCTAGTTTTGCCCACTAGCGATAGATTTTTGATACAATTTGTAAGGAGTTTATGTCAAACTTATTTCTCTTGTAATCAAATTCAGAGATAGATAGAGTACTGAAACTGGCTTTATGTCGATAAAACCTGTAGTTTTACAATCTACCCTAATAAATATGTATTATAATCATATTTATGTATGAATATTTAAGTATGAACCAGCGCTAAGTACCTACCGTTTTTCTTGTAATTTAGTTTTTAATGGAAGAGCGACTCCATCTGGCTCAGTTGTTTTCTGAACCTATATAATTGAGGGAGTCAATCACTATGTGTTAAATAATTCGATGGTACTAAAATAAATACTTTTTATTTATTTTTTGATTTCATTTTCAAAATACGTTATCTAATGCAGTGCTTAAATTCGACCGTCGAATCATCAAAACAATAAATACTAACAAACAAACAAAATAAATTTTCCATTTGGGTCACTACGCTCTACTAATTATTACGTAAATTATTTCAAAATAATTTAATATATTTTTTTTAGTAAATCTGCAAAATTTCATTTTACTTTTCCGTTTCTTTTTTAATAGTTTTAATGTCAACCCTAACTTTATTATAATTGTTAAATATTTTTAATGATTTTCCGTTGATCTTCTTCTAGAAATAATTATTTTGTAAATAGATATAAAAGGAATGCTTAAAGCCGGTCAAGTGCAACTATTCTTGCGTAATTGCTATGTCTGAATCGCTAAGTACGAGTACAAATGCTTATCATAATAGACACTTTTAAATAGCTACATTAATTTTTTTTAAGTAGTGCATTGTTCATTCATATTTCAGACTCATTGTGACACAGTCTTTTTTGAAACAATTGATAATTTATCTTAAATCAAAAGCTTTACTTTATCTACTTAAAATCACAGAGATTTCTAAAATTAATGATGTACCTATTGCGGATTGCCATTACAATACCACAAAATTATCATAAATTGAGCTTCTTACTGTCAAATAATATATTCTAACAACTTGCCAATGACTTGACACCATGGACATGTAACATTAAAGCTCAATAAAAAATTATAACACATCGTTAAATTTGTAATCGTAGAAATGAAGAGAGTTGAAGAAATTCTTTGCATTAACGAAAGATAAAAATTTCTCGTAGCCCACACTACAGACGTACTTAGCTTTTATTCGCGTTAAGGAAATAGTGACTCATCGCTGTCACTTAGCTACACTCTATGTCCAATGAAATCGTAATAAAGTAGAACGTTTTGTTTAAATCCTATTTTTTCAAAGATACTTTATTGTGATACTAAAAGCGAAGAATTTGTCATTAGGAATCTGTTGACACCCTTTTGGTACGGATCCTTTAAAAGCTTGATCTCTAAGGTATCTCAAAATAAATATTGTTGCGAAAATTCTTGCAAACAAAATTTATTTCTCACGGGTAATACACAGAAGAAAAGCATTTGCTGAATGCCAGTGCTATTACCAAGTTGAGAAATCATTCCACAAACGTTAACAATTTAGTAGTTATTCAAAATATTAATGGATGACTGTTTTGAAAATATATTTAATATCATTGTCTTGTTTTTATCTAACTATACTTCTTTGTCTTATCTTCAAAACTGTTACAACTTTCAAACGCAGAACACAAAACATTCTGGTTTGTCCCTACGCTTCGAGTATATACATAGCGGTATGAGATATACTTCATGCCCTATTCACATACCTCTGAAATATACATACATAATAACAAAAATCAGTCGAGTAGTTTCGAAGGACTGCGACCACAAACACTGTGAGTTGTGACACGAAATTAGTATGTATTAAATTATACTTACAATTTAAATTTTAAACTATTATCATAGCACTAGCTGCTGCCCGCGACGTCATCTGCGTGCGTTCACTGCTCGTTCCCCGTAGTTGATAGCGTGATAATATGTAGCCTATGTTCTGACCCGACTTCTTAATAATATTCGTGCCAAATTTGAAGTAAATCCATGCAGTACTTTTTGAGTTTATCCCGGACATACATTGATTTTCCTATCATTTTATTATATGTATAGATAATAGTTCTAATCTTAACTTATATAAGTGTATTTGTTGTATTTTTAGTGATTCTTTAATAAAAATCAGCTATTAAAATCAATTATCTACATCAGTGGTCGGCAACGCGCGGCCCGCGGGCCGCATGCGGCCCGCGTAGGCCTTACTTGCGGCCCGCGAATGTTTTGTAAATAAGTTATAAATATCAACATAAATGCATGAACGAACCGCGATCGCGTAACACGTAGAATTAAAACGAAACTGGCAGATATATGATGTGACATTTTTCATTCAGCGACAGATTTGGTGAGTTTGAAAAGTTTCAAGCAAAGAAGATTTTTGCAAGCCCTTTTTCCTGTGATACTCAGGAAGTATCGAGTCATTTATAAATGAACGTGATTGATCTGCAATGTCATTACATTGCAGATCAATCACAACATGCGTCTAGAAAGACCTGTGTAAACAATCCAAATAGAATTTGTTACATTTGTGGCAAATATACATTCAAAAAATTCTGTTTAAATGTGTCAGACTTCGTTAAAAATGCTTACATGGAGTACTATCAACGGACATTGAAAACAAAGAACAAGCACTGGATACCCAATATAGTGTGTAAAACGTGTGAATTTTTTTTCTGAATAAAGTTTGAACGTGGTTTGAACAAAATTTCACAGAGCTTAATGTTTTCATATTTCAAGTCTTATTGTTAAAAATTTTCGTCATTGAGGCAGAAATAATAGTAATTATTAACATATTCCTTGTGCATAGCGTTTTTAGAAACCAATGAGAAAAAAATATCAAAAAACCTTGTGCAGTAAGGTCCGGCAAATTCGTGAATTGCGGTGGCCCAATACTTTTGCACACTGTTGAAAGTCATTTACCGTTGTACAATATTATATTTTATATAATTATTAACGTTATAATCTTTATTATGGTCCTCTCAAACAGCTCGAACAAAGAACAAGTGAAAGAAAAAATATTTTGTCAGTTATATGGAACAAACAGGGTGGCCCAAAACTTTTACACGCCACTGCATATCCAGATCGTTTCCAAAATTGAGTGCTGAGAATTTAAAAGCTGGAATTTTCCAAGGACCACAAATTAGAAAATTAATAAACGATGTAAATTGTACTGAAACTATGACAACTGCTGAAAAAATACCTGGAATTAGTTTTTTGGCTTGTAAAAAACTTTTCGGGAAATAAGAAGTCCGTCGACTTTCCTGACCACGTCAAGCAGTTACCGCACCTTGGATACAACATGAGCAATAAGATGCATTTCATTTATAGCCACCTTGATCGATTTTCTGTAAATCTTGGACATTTAAGCGATAAAGAAAATGTTGTTTAAATAAATTGTTATATGACGGGAAACCATGTCTTTTTGACAAAAAAAGCTACCCTTCATATCTCAAAATGTAGAGCTGCTAGCAAAAATCTGAGTACAAATTTAGAATTAGGGTAGAAAATGCAGCTAGATCTATAAAAAAATTCCATACAACAAAAATGCTGTTGTGCTGTATAATGTAAGTACATATTACGTGTACGTATTAAATTCCATATGTTTTAAAAATTTTAATGGCATTTTCATTTTTTCTATGGGATATGACCAATTATATTGTAGGTATCAGGTAGAGTCTAGGGTTTAAATCATAAGTGCGGCCCGCCTTTAGTTTATTTGGCCACCTCGTGGCCCTTGCCTACCAAAAGGTTGCCGACCACTGATCTACATCGTATTAAACAGATTTCCAACATTATAATGCTAAAGTATTTGTCACGATTTCTATAAGCGATTGTATAATATAATATTGAGACTTATTGAGTGGCTACTTACAGGCGTTGTAAAAGTTATGATGGCCTTGTGTTCGTTGTATAAGACATAAACGGTCTTAGGCTTAATTGATTATTTTATGGTCAATCGCAACACAACAGATGCGAGGCAGTTTAAGACTTTGCTATTGCTACCATTATTTTAGTAGTAATGAATTGTGCATTGGATATTACGTCAAACTTATTTACCAACTGTGCGATTCCATCAAATACGCAAAAGTGGTGAATTAGTTAAGTTAAAACTTAGCATAATTATAAGTCTGACCATAGCTAAGGCTACAAAACATCACATAATGACTCATATGACTGGAGCAGTAACCATAAATGTCGTTGGTAAACTTCGGTATAACTTTAAATTTCTTATATATATAACTAGCTGTGCCCCGCGGTTTCACCTGCGTTGATTTGAGGGAAAAAAATGCTTTCCTTTTTTTCAATAGTATAAGATTTAATTAGCTTGATATATTTTCCTTAGTTTACACTAAATAAATTTCTGAACGCACGCATAAATATTTGACCAAAGAGTATATTATGACCACTACGTTTTATATTTGACAACAAATATATATTATGTCAATCCGTTTTCATTACTGACATTATTATACCTACATTTTTAAAATGTAAAATACGCCACTACCGTATATTGTGGATATATGTTGTCGATTCGAAACCTTTATTTAAATACGTTCTTTAATTTTATCGGAGAGTTTACCATATCGACGGGATGAACATTAAATGTTTGACAGTTACGAAACACGAACATAGTTCCATACAAATTTTCATTCCCACCTTTCAACCCTTTACACCCTTTTATTCGCATTAAAAAGTAGCCTATGTCCTTTCTCAGACTCTAGACTATCTGTATACCAAATTTTATTTAAATCTGTTCAGTAGTTTTGGCGTGATTGCGCGACAGACAGACAGACAGACAGAGATACTTTCGCATTTATAATATTAGTTTGGATTATATATTTATTATAAACTAGCCGACCGGTGCCTACTTCGTTGGGCGTTAATTATTTTTGTGATGCAAATATATAATTATCTAGTAAACTTTTCAACTCGCTCGCACATCTCCTACTTGATTTACATATACATACTATTATTTTTCACTGAATTTTATGTTCAATAACAATAAAATATGGCATATGTCACTCCCGAATAGTGTAGCTTTCTGTTAATGGAAGAATTTTCATGATCGGATCAGTATTTTACCCCCTACAAACAAACAAAGTTAGAAACTTTACCTCTTTATAATATTAGTATAGATACCGAAGTAACAGAAACATATATACACACATACAAAAATTATATATCTACCTAAAGCATCTGGATTGCGATTAACCGAGAGAACGCAGTACCTATTCTTGCCACTATTTTACGAAGATAATGAATTATACTTCTTTATTATCATTATAATAACAATTTGGAAACAATTTAGAAAGTTTTATTGTAGGGCAAACATAATACTTTTTCCCATAATTTTTCGGGACTCTATCTGGAACTGCTTACCTAACAATTTTATAAACACAGCTATTGTCATCTGATTGCCGCACCAGACTATTAAATAGTCTGGTACACGGACAGACTAGAATGTTTTCTGAAATCTGCTCCCATTGCAGTCAAGTTTTATTACCTTTAATGACAACGTTTCTCTTGTAAAATGAAACAACCTACCCAAGTCCAGCGCTATTGTGCTTCGGATCGCATATTTTGGCAATCCTCTATCACTTTTTTCATTTTTGAATGATGCTTTGTAAATTTTAATAAATCTACTTCACGATCACGCTCACGATTCAGCCTGTAATATCCCACAGTTGGGCATAGGCCTCTTCCCCATGTAGGAGAAGGATCGGAGCTTAATCCACCACGCTGCTCTAATGCGGGTTGGCGGATATATTCCCTACTATGAGTAACGATCGCTATCAGGTGTACCCGTGTACATGATAACAACCAGGACCGACGGCACAACGTGCTCTCCGAGGCACGGTAATATATCTACTTAGTATATATTTATTGAGACTATTATATAAAACTGATAAAAGGTTCACATATTGTTTTCTAATTTACGCGAATTTTATTCATTGAAATGAAAACAGCCTCCTCCCTCAGTCCTCCCATGACCATGGTTTCTGTAAAGTATACGAAACGTCGGGAATTTAAAAAAAATAATAAACTCCGTAAAAATTGTTTCATTTCAATAATAAAAGGTTGAAAAAAATACGACTAGGTATAGCTAACGCTTTTTAGACGTACCCCTCAGTGCCGTAAATAGCCTTTTCTGCGCCCTGTGCGAGCTTCTATAACTGCGCCCTTGTTTTTTTAGATATATTATATTATATATTATATTATATATTATATTATATATTATTTTATATATTATATTATATTCCATTAATTCTTGCGCCCCCCAGACTCTACGCCCTGTGCCTGGGCACCGGTGGTGGTATTTACGGCACTGTACCCCCTAGAATGCTTCCTGAAAGCTTGTAAGGCGTGTGGAGTAGCAACTTTCACTTGTTACATTACGGCCCGTATTTATCTCAGCTGATACGCTCTCAGGATGTGATCACGATCTCAAGATCACTACTAATTAATAAATCGTCCTCAAGAGCGTATCACCTGATAACGATCTCAAGATATCGAACTCAAGATGTTGTTCAGTTTTGAATGAATGATTTACAAATCTAAACATATTATATTAGAAATAAAATGTTATGTAGGTACATATGTGGAATATTAAAGCTATAAAAATAATATATAATATATATAATAAATTATTGAGTTTTCTAGCTTGAATTATTATACATCATTTTTGTTTCACCTGTTTACATTTAGCTTTTGTATTGTTTTATTTTCTTTACATGTCAATGTATAACAGTGGATAGACGGAGTCCAAAATAAGGGGAAACTATTGAAATTAACATAATCAATATTTACTTTCCAGGTACTAATGAATAGAGCATCTTTTATAATACAGCTTTTATTTATATTTAATAATTATATTTTTTTTAATACAACATTTTATAATAATTGATTCGATAAATTTATTTAATACTAGCCGTGCCCGCGACTTCGTCCGCGTGGCATTTAAGAAAATAGTTACTGTTTAGTTCGCTGTTATAAAAAAAGGTGTGTGTGCGATTCACACACGATAGAAGTGAAACTTCTTTTGCAAACCAATAAAAAAAACTACTTTAAAATTAGCGGCGTGCAGCGCGACCTTCCCTGTCGTTGCCTTCCGGTTTGAAATCACAACGATTCTAAAGAAGTTTCACTTAAAAAAAAACTAAAATTAGCGGCGTGCAGCGCGGCCCGTCCGCACTGCGGCGCCCTCCCCTCTCGTTTTTGTTGTTGGATCCGGTTTGAAATCACAGCGATTCTAAAGAAATTTCACTTAAAAAAAAACTAAAATAAAAGTAGCCTAAGTTACTCCTTATTACATCAGCTATCTCCCAGTGAAAGTCTCGTCAAAATAGGTCCAGCCGTTTCAGAGATTACCCGGAACAGACAGACAAAAATTATAAAAAATGTTATTTTGGTATATGTACCGTGTATATATCCATATGCATTTACTAAAAAGCGGTTATTTTATTATTACACTAGCGACCCGCCACAGCTTCGCACGGTTGCAAAAACTATCAGAGTTCCTCTACTATATTATCCATATATTATAACATACAAACCTTCCTCTTGAATCACTCTATCTACTAAAGAAAACCGCATCAAAATCCGTTGCGTAGTTTTAAAAATTTAAGCATACATACAGACAGACAGACAGACAGCGGGAAGCGACTTTGTTTTATAATATGTAGTGATGAAACAGACACTTCAATTTTATTGCTTTGTATAGATTGATTGACCTCACAATGGACATAGCATATATCTACATATAAGTATATTTGCTAGCAAACGAAAAATACCGACTTCAATTACATCGACAAGTAATACAACGTACGTAGACGAAAAAAATTTACAAACGCACTAGTCAATACGATTTTCGAGGGTTCTCCTCTGTTTCTCTGGGATTCCATCATCAGATCCTGGTTTCCGTATCATGGTACCAAACTGGGGATGTCTTCTTTCTAACAAAAAAAGAATTATCAAAATCGGTTCGTAAACGACGAAGTTATCCCCGAACATACATAAAAACCTCCTTTTTTGAAGTCGGTTAAAAAATGACACAAACAACAAATATTTAAAAAACTTATCAAAAGATATCATCATAGTGATCTAGCTCGTCGTAGTAATTAATTTCATTTAAAATATTATCAAACTCCATTTTATTTCACAAAAACAATACAGCGCACCACGAATCTCTAACTCAAGTCATGGAATTTCGCCACTTACGAAATGAACTCTTAAGATCGATCTTGAGTGCGCTCTCAAGTGCTGAGTTTGATTTATTAATATGCGCGTCGCTCAGTTGATACGCTGAACTCAAGGCAGTACTTAAGTTCGGTCTATTAATTAGAACGGCATCTCAATATCGCTATTGAGATCGATCTCAGATTTGAGAGCGATTTATTAATACGGGCCTACGTTTCACTTGCAACCTTTTGTGTTTTGTTACGTCAAGGCAAAGCTTGTTCATCCTGCAATGCTGAAGGTTTTAAGAATCTGGCTTTATTAAAGTGCTCTCTCGTATACCTACATATAACAATAAGTTCTGTTATTTAATAGATCTCCTAGACAAACTTTTTTGACGGCTTAAAGCCGTTTGCAGGCCCGATCCCGCACATGGCATAATACTGATAATAATTCCTTTTTCCTTTCATACGTGTATCATTGCATAGGTATTATAAAACAAAGTCGCTTTCCGCTGTCTGTCTGTCCCTATGTAGGTATGCTTAAATCTTTAAAACTACGCAACGGATTTTAATGCGGTTCTTTAGTAAATAGAGTGATTCCAGAGGAAGGTTTATATGTATAATACACGCATAATATAGTAGAGGAACACTGATAGTATTAGAGGTTTCTAATGTGATGTCGTAAATAAACACATTTTTTGCGCTTACATTGCAAATATTTATTTTATACTAGCTTCTGCGCGCGACTTCGTCGGCGTTTACTCCGCTTCTATTGGTCTTAGCGTGGTGATACATAGCCTATAGCCTTCCTCGATAAATGGGCTATCTAACACTGAAAGAATTTTTCAAATCGGCCCAGTAGTTCCAGAGATTACCGCGTTCAAACAAACAAACAAACAAACAATCAATCAAACAAACAAACAAACAAACTCTTCAGCTTTATATATTAGTATAGATTTTATATTTAGTATTAGCATTGCACCCGTGCAAAGCCGGGGTGAGTCGCTAGTAAGTAAATAACTAAAGAGTCGATCAACGTCAGCTGTCTCCGGTCCCTCGCTGGCCACCTGCCTTCCTACATTGACAGATAAATTGAATGCAACAGCTGTAACACTCAAATTTTTATATAAGAAAACCGCTTTTAAACAATGTAAAAAATAATAATGCTGTACTTTCGTGACCTCGACGGGATATCCTGTTTATACTGGATGTACATACAAAAAATATGCTGCGGCTATAATGTGATTAAGGTTTCAATAAGTTTGTGATTTAAATTAAACAAAGTCTTGTCTCGCCTCTTGTAAAGAAATTATACCAATTCATCAAACATTTATTGGAAAGGATATTACTATGTGCTCATTAATTATATTCCAATTATGTTACTATAAATATTGATCTACTTATAAGTTTTTTTTTAATGTAAAATCATAACTCTATTAACTAATTGATATTCTATTTAAAAAAAATAATATGTTCAACTTTAAGATACACATACAATGACACAACCGTTTGCTAATGAGGTAGACAACGTAATGCCTGTTTTCGGTAACAACTGGCTAATACATTCAATAAATAATACATATAAATAAGTATAATTTTATATTAAGTCAATCACAGTTCTTCAGTAGGTAATTTCTCATGAACTATTCTTATAATTTTGTTTATGCAGGCATATTATTAATTTACGTTTTCCATACGACTTTATTTCCAATTTGTCACTACCAAAAAGATTATTATGTTCTAGAATGTTAGTTTCAAATAAAAACACATAAAAAATCTGAATAAAATTAAATGTCACGCCCAACGAAACCGTACAGGCCTTTCAACAAGGAAGCAAATACATGAGCAATTTATATTGTAACATTTCTCGTACAGTCAAGGCTGGCGTCGATCTCTATATTATTAAGGACAGCTAAGGTTACATGTACATGAACATTTTACCTCACACCGCTATATGTGGCATATCCGGTTATTTATTGACAAAAGAAAATTACCAAATAAGAAATATTTGTGTTAATATTAATAAAAAGGATATTTAACGTAATGCCCATGTCCTTACTACGTAGAATTACTAAAAAGAAATTATTTTTGCAACAATTTTTAGAAATAAATATAGTATAATATAATATATAATATTATATATATAATATATAATATTGCGATATTTAATAAATACAATACCTACGTCCTTTTTATAATTAGGCATTTTGTTCTCAAAACCGTTCAAAATCTATGAAAAATACTTACTTAGTTCTTGGACAAACTATTTACTGTTGCTCGTATAAAAAGGTTCTACAATTCTTATTGAATACAAAAATATTTTTTAATAATTATTTTAATTAATTCCAATATTTTCAAAAAAAAAACAGTCTCGTTAACTTTTAAACCTCTTTTAGACTTAATTATAAATATAATATTAATATTGTTATCCTGAGAAACGTTTAAATCTAATTTAAGAAAGTCTTGTACGATATAGGTAACTGGTTTTTTTTTAATATTAAAACAAGATTAATCATAATTACTTAATCACTATGCAAGATATTTTATTTTCGTAGCTTGGATCAATAAATTTAAATACATTTAAAAAATATGCAGCGTGGCTTACAATAATTTTGCACAAGAAAATCGACCGAGAGAGATAAATTAGATTAAATTGAAATCATTAAAAAATTAAAAATTGCTTTTATAGTGTCCATTGTTAATAATATAATTATATTGTTAATAATAATAATACTCTTTAATGTACACCATTAAAAGAAACAACAAAATAGTAACATAAAATGAAAGATGTACAAAGGCGGTCTTATCGCTGAAAGAGCGATTTCTTCCAAACAACCTTTGGGTATAGCATACGACACAGAAACTGCAGTTAGGAAGTAAACAAATAATTGGTGTGCAAATTAGAATATAATATACATACATAATTATAGAAAAATGACTATTACTAAATATAGAAAAAAATTATTATTATGATTCTAAGTTGGATAACTTCGTAAAAGACACCAACAGACGTAGAGTGGAGTACCTTTGACACATTGCAACTGGATTGCCTTTTGCAATTCGTATTATTTTCATTTTTGTGTTACCCACACATGAGGAAATTCGAAATTGGTGCCCTTTGTGGATTACCTTTTGCAAATTGATCGTTACTGCCGATTTTATCTTTAATCTCACAAAAATAACAATATTAGAATGTGTAATGTTGGAGCCTATATGTTAAGTAGACTCTTTTATTATTATTTATTATAATTATTTCTTATCTCATTTATTATCTTTTCAATGTTATTTGAACTTAACTTTCAATAGAATTTCGCGTTGAAAGTTTCTGTCCGAGGTCGACTTTGCGATATTTAAGTATTCAATATTTATATTGTTTATACGATATTACGATATTATGAAAATCATCGACTTCAGCAACAATTACTAGGTACATTGTTAGATAATTGTTGCTCTTTTGTTAAGTACGTATCTCATACTTTATGTGTTTCGAAAGTTTCTCAAACAAACAGAAACCCACCAAGGGTACGTGGGTAGACACTCATAGCTATTATATGCTAGGCGTTCCTCGCGGCTTTACCTACGACCCACGTCATATTCGAATCTGTCGAAATTTTCGAATGAAATATACGTAGCTAATGACATATGAAATTTCCAAACAATACATGACGTATGAAGTTTCCAAACAATACATGACGTATTGTTTGGAAATTTCAATTATCTACGTACTAGTGTAATTAAATTTGGTGCAGTTGTTTTTCAGTAAAATAATAAAAAATATCTGTCCAAACTGTCGCATACTTATTCATAAGTATGTAAAGTTCAAGGCATTTAACGGCGATTGTGTGACAAAGATCGATTTATACAGGTACATAACTAGCATACAGTAAGATGCTGTACTATAACCATATTGGTATGCCTTTCACATAGAAACATTTGTACGGAAATAGGTAAGTTTACAATTTTTTTTATAGCAATCGAACAGACGGTAGGTACCATTAGACGTTAGATATCTACCGTTGACGACCTATTGACATTTAGAGGACAGACAAGATTAGAGACAACATTAGAGGAGTTGCGGCTGCGTTGCTGGTCTTTAGGGAAAAGATGTCTGCACACTCAATTTTTCAGATTTCCCCCAAGTTCATTCCACAATGCACAGTTTGCACTGGTGTGGATGATATCTAGTCCTGTCTATCGTATCTCGTATCGTATCTCGTATCGTATCGTATCTTGTTTACTAATACTCGTATACATAGTATTATTAAAATGTAGCGCTAGAGTTTGTTAGGTCATTGGTTTAAATAAGTATTATTTATAAATACCTACTAATTGTAAACTATTTTTGAACAATACAGCATGTTTTTAAATACAGCATGTTTTTTGAAATAATAATTTATATTTAAAGTACACTGTATCGCTTTTAAGAGTAAGTTAACTCATATCTTTGTAAGTTATGTTAAGGACCTACAATCTCAATAATGAAATATTATGCCGCAGCAACATTATGATAAAATAATAGATATAATAATACAGAATTGGTACGATTATTAATCAAGTTGTTCGCCCATTTACGAAGGCTAAATGATTATAACTCACTGTTTAACTTAGGACCTAACAAATTTTATTAACATCTCATAGAATAATCCGGTAATGGATATACCTACGACCTATTTGGAGCAGGTATTAAAATGTTCCGCCAACCCGCATTGGAGCAGCGTGGTGGATTAAGCTCCGATCCTTCTCCTACATGGGGAAGAGGCCTATGCCCAACAGTGGGATATTACAGGCTGAATCGATTAAAATGGTCGCTTTTAACACGAAAAGTAACTAAAAATATGTGTTTATTATTAATATAAAATAGAGAATAACTAACTTGTTTGCTTTTAGAACAATAAACGCAACAAATCCTCTAATATATAATAGCTATGTTAAGAGTTCTCTGGTAATTTGAAAAAGCTCGTAAAAATTAATATAAAATAATATCAAATATTACAGTAAATTTTACTGTAACACCCATAAAGTAAATACATTCAAATTACGTATACTATGAGTAAAGATATAATTGCGAGCGCGAGAACAATCTCCATCTCTTAACTGTTTCGTTCATTATTGTTTACACGTGTCATTTTAATGATATTTTACATTTTTACTTTAGCGTGAGTAAAATCCAATATGCTTCACATGAAATCTGAATCAAAAATGCTACGAGAAATGAAAAAAAGCTAAATATGTCAATACACACAATCTTTAGTTTTTTTAGAACTCTACATGTTTGATAAATTATGAAAAAATAATGACATGACTTTATTTATGTAAAACATGATATTTATCATGTTTGTTGTTGGTCATTTTGGGTTTCTGATATTTCTGCGCTATTACAGGCGTTAAAAGGTGTCTTCAACATTCATAATTATGATCATTGAAATCTCATTCACATCATACTGATTAGAACACTAGGTAATATCCTTTAAAAGTTACTCTAGGTTCAAGCTATAATATTCACGATTCAGCATGTAATATCCCACCGCTGGGCCTCTTTCTCCATGTAGGAGAAGGATTAGAGCTTAATCCACCACGCTGCTCCACTGCGAGTTGTCGGATATAATTATGTAAGTAACGATCCCATAAGTTATATATATGATAATAACCAGGGCCGAAAGCTTAACATGCTTTCCGGGGCGCAATGTAGAGGTCCACAAGGACAGACATCCAAACCGGAAAAAAATATTTGTACAATTACAAATATCTATCCTGATCGGGAATCGAACCTTAAACCGCCCGTGGGTGAATACATAGCACACGCACCCACTACACCAGAGCCGTCGTTCATATGGTAAATTAAAATTTTGAATCTTACTCTAGAATTTATTAGTGACAAAAATATTGAACAAATGATATTTAACAATGACTTTCATTGTTATTTATAGTTGCTTAAATCAATACTTACAAAGAGAGAGTAAATTTACTTGATTGTAGCTTATTTTAAAGAGAGAGAGTAGGTATATTATACATTTTCAGGTATCCTGTTAGACTGTTAGTACACTTAGACAATAAGCTTAAAGTTAAAGCTAATTCTTGTTTTATATTTCTCTAAATATATTGCATTGTGAATTGTATTACTAAATGTTACAGTACAAAAAATGAAATTAAATCAATAAGTAATACACTTTAAACAATTTTAAAATATTTTACTTAAACTTAACTTAGCAACAGTCAGTGCTGTGGTATTTTTATTGTTTGTAACCTAAAGTACTCAAACATTTTCGGAGTATTTGCAATGTCCACAAAGCCCTACACATACGTCAATTGTGAAACGCCATTAGTTCAGCTTACCTTCGACCCCTCGGAGACGTACTTTGTTACAATCGCCTGGGGGTTGCCTTTGTGCCTTTAAAGGCGTAAAAAAGTAGATCATGTCTGACTGGGCCGAGTAGAAAGTGAAACTTTGAAAGGTTGGTATAAAAATTGTTGCAGCGGCAACGTCGAGTTCAGTTGAGGCGAGCGTGCCCTGCGATAGTGAAGTGGCTTCGGTCAGCATGGTCAGTTCCATTTGTGTTATATTTATTACTCGGATCATAAGTATTTATTGTGTTCTTTCTGTTCGTAAGTCATTATAAATTAACTGGTTTCCGTCTTTTTTTTCAATTTTTGGGTTGAAATATTAAATTTCATTTCGATAATTGCATGCATTGTTTAATATAATTTACATTGCATTATGAATAATTTAACGCATCATAGCCGTTTGTTTAATAATTGTTTTTGTTACTTAATTTAAAACGATCAAAGCGGAATTAGAGCGTTAAAAAATTAGATCAACATCGCCAATGTTATCTTTCATAATCCTAATGAAAGGTTCTTTTTTGTCTAAAAATATTTTTAGAGTAACTCTGATATTAATAGATTTTACTTTTCTTATAATGTACTTTTCAATCGTGATTGTTTTAAAATTAATATTAAAAAGTAACAGTCGTCTTGAAAGAAACTTCCATTGTGGACCACAAAGAGTATTGTCCATAACTTTCAAAATAAAATTTTATAATTGGTACAATTACCTTATAATTTATTACTTTTGGAAATAAATCTATGTTTTTTTTTATATAAAACAAAACGAAAATACTTTAATTATTAATTTCATATCATTCACTAATGTTTTAAATAAAATTCATTAAACATAATTGTACAAATAAATGAATACGATAGAGTAATAACAAAAAATAAATAAAAATAAAAAGTGAGAGTTTTTCCGTTAACACCCAATCACAAGTAATTCAGTTGACAAAAAGTGGTCCTAAAGTTCATGAGTCTCATTTATTCTCTGTTAATTTTGCATAAATTTAAATTATGTTTTCGCAGCAACTTATTTATATAATATCTATTTAATATCAAATCTGAATATTTTAACATTTCAAATTTCTTATTTTTATTCGTCAAGTTTTGGATAAAATTTCTGACAATTTTTTTAAAATATTTTCAAAATTAGCTTTATCGTAAACAATAAGACTAGTTGGAATTGAAAAATAAATTTCAATAAACCTTCGTAACTTAGAAGTAACGATACTTTGCTTAGAAACTAAATTAGAAACAAAAAAAGTTTAACTTTTAAAAAAGTTATTTTTACAATGTTCAATGTTATAGTTATAATATATAGTTAGAGTACACAATAATATAGTTACATTTTAATTATTATTTCATACATAATAATTAAAATGTAACTATATTACAATGAAAAAATTGCAATAATTTCACAATGTTCACCTTGGTCCGTTTAAAGGCAATACTGTTAAATTGGATTTGCATGCCAAATATAGTGTTTTTATTTTTCGCATATTTAACACATTTATTGCGATTTACCTTATTCGCGATAATTACGAATAATGAAACCGAAAGTTATAATACATATTAATATATTGATTAATTTTATAGACCACATTTTTCATTTTGAAAACTATCAATTTCACTCTGAACTTATCTAGGGAAGATGGGAAGAAACAATAAAGACTACTCTACCTATTATTTAATAGTAAAATTTTTTTTTTAAATTAAGAAAAGCACTTTTAGTGAAAATTATATTGTTGATAAAGTTTCAGTAAAACTGTTTTTTTTATCTCTGTGACATATATAACCTGAAATATATATTTTTTAAATATAATTACCTCACTACCACGTGTCACATTCCGTTCTCGATTATAACGTACTTATTGACAACGAGACCTTGATTCTGTCTTGCAGATATTAACTCTTTGTCGTTTATTTTACTTACAATGGTCACCGCCTGTTATTGAAGCCTTTCACTATACGGAACCTTTTGAAGGTTGACGGGAGTGGGCGACCGTTAAACTTCATAATTTAAATTGTAATATGTCGCTTGCCCCATTATATTGTTCGACCAAAAATAATATTAAATAGCTGAACCGAACTTCGTGCGGACTTGTTTTTCGTGAATTGATTTTTTTACTTTTCTTTTAGACAAACCTCGTCCAGATAATGACGAACACAAAAAAAGAATAATTATAATCCAATTTGGTGCAGTATTTCGGAAATTCCGCGCGTACACACATTTCGGAAATCCATTTTTATTTATACCTACATCTGTACATAAACATCTTAATTACATACCCAATATTAGTATCCAAATGTAATTAATTTTTTTTTATCTGTATTAAAATTACGCGTTACACAATCCATATTGATTTTGATTTCATCGTTCTACATTATTTTAAATATTTTCTATATGAAGTCGTTATAGTTATATTACCATCGTCGGTATAATTTATATTATCGCTTGAACTTTTTACTTTCTAAAATAATGAGTGCAAGTATCGCAATATTCGGTTTTATTGTGACGTCGCTACAAAATGACCGCGTGATAGATTACGTAAAATGGTTTCGCTTTCTCACCGTTACTTGATAATTCAGAAGTAATAATATTATCACGACTTACCGTATGGTAATTTATGAGTTTATGTAATATTTATTTAATGTACCATATTTCTTCGATCTGTAACATCATCTTTGTTTAGCCTTACAATACCAGTCCTATGCCTCGTAGCTGTTTTTTTTTTAATTTATTTATTTAATATTTACGAAATCAAACAACTTATTTAGTTTTTTTATACAAAACGATATATAACTTAGTTTCAAGAATCAACTCTTATCATAGGTACTCGTAAGTATGAGAGTGTTTTGCAATAGCTAAAGATTGATATTAGAAGGGCCGCGTGGGAGGTTTCCACCGCAGCTTGTTTATGAGCGTGTCGGAAACTCGGCCCACGTTTGATGAATAACAGATACGTTAGCATTTAACCAAGTACATAATCAAGATAGTCGTTAACAATAACAAGCAAACGAGCTATGTGCTAACGACATTTTCCGAAGGTGAAAATTACGAAATTATATAAAACACCAAACTTTCTACTATACCTACTACTTTAAATGTATACCGATAAGATTTTTTTAGAAATAAAATTTTTCAAGTAGTATATTTATGTTTAGAAGTATTAACTCTAGAACACTACCCTCAATTTTAAAGATATTAATACTACCGTGGGGTCCCAGAGGACCCCAACGACATTTTAGGCAATAAAATTAATACTATATAATCAACTATCAAAATATTTTATTAATCAGAATTAACCATTCAAAGAGCATAAACAATTAGGTATATATTTTAATTATCTATTTCACTTAATATTACAAATTTGTCAAATTTTAATTTGATGCTCCGCACAAATATGCCGGCAACAGGGGGAGCACACAGTTTTCAATTTTTGGTCTTTTGTGCGGGGACAGAAGCAGCAGCGTCCAGGTCTGGTATCATGATGAACTGGTTCAGTGCTGTCGGGTTCAATTTTTAGGATACCAGTTATAGATTCTCAGATATCCCGGGGCAATCTTGGCCATTGTAATCTATCCCGCATATGGGGTGTTATAAGCGGCATTGCTAAATTCTTCAACAATTGACGTCACTTTTGAAATGGTTTTTTTCTGGGACAGGCGAAATAGTGTATAGGATCCAAGAGTTTAATAATAATCATCTACCGGCATTCCCTGGGGTGTACTGTACTTTCCTAGATACATGACACTATTTATCATATATCCTATTTTGGCATCACAAAGCAAAATGTTTTTAACCCATATTTATCAGGCTTTGATGGAATAAACATTTTGAACACACATCGACCATCAAAGCTAATCAACTGTTCATCTATTGTGACGCAACCTAAATTGATAATCCTTTGACGAATACTATCGTGGGGTTCTACAATACCCCAGAACCTCCGTAATAGAGACTGCACTTGTGCGACTCCAGAGTACGACCGACCTAATTACGCGAGAACTATCCAATAACGATTAGCTATAACGGCAAAAGCTTTTTTGAAATATTTAAGTAAATATTAGAATTCAAATATCGTGTGGGGTACTCCAGTACCCATGGTAGTGTTTAAGAGTTAATGAATGTTTAGGAACAATACAATTAGCTGACGTCAAATGGGGCACACTCGTTTAAAATGTTTAATGAATCTAAGTGAATTAAAGTCCGCATTCAATAAACTTTAAAACTCGGCTCTACAATACGTTTATTTTGTCAATACGTTATTTTAAGAAGATTCTTTTATCTTTGTAGGCTGTACTTCACTTATACATTAGTAATAGTCTATTAAGTATATTGCTTTACAAGTGTAATAGAGTCCATGCTCTTAATGGAAGTGGAGATCGTATCGCAATACAGTTCGCTATCAATCCGATCAGCTGTACGTTCATAACGTAACCGGAAAGTGAAAACACTTACGCACGGACGACGATAATTGTTGCAACCGCTTGCGAATTATAATATCACACTTTCAAATCTTAATCACCCGTACTCTAATTATGTTAAACGCCTTGAAGTTCAAATTAGCATTAATTTTTAAGTTTGCTAAAAATACAACAATAGTGTCTGGCGGTAACCGTGCGAGCGTAAGCTCCAATTACGTTAGTTGCGCAAGCGCACCGGTCCGTGACCAGCCTTACCACATCTCGTTACTGCTCCGACATACTTCAATTACTCTCCGTGCTTTCTGTACACGCAACACCATAGCTTACGAGATGATAGACGTTTAAACGTGTTTCACAAATACTTGTAATATTTCAAACACATCAAAATACGTACTCGCCTATTAGAAAGTAATCACATCTATATATGAACATTCGAATGTCGGAATCATAATATAACTTAATAATTAAACTAAACTTTCAAATATCCAAAATATTTCAGCGGTAGTTAAAATTCAAATCTTTTTTGAAAAGGCAACGATGACTTTTGCTTGATTATTTTAAAGATTGTGCTAAATTAAGAATTTATTTACAGCGTTATCTGATAATGGCGGCTTGTGTAGCCGTGGCATGCGCGATGCCCTCATACATAGCGGTACCGGCGGACCAGATCGCCTTCGTAGACCTGACTGCGTTAAGAGCTCGACGGGTTCCAAGGCAAACTCTGTCTCCTCCACCGCAACTACCAGAAGCTTTGTATGAGGACAACTATCAACCGATACCGCTGCAGAACTATCAGCAAGGAAGTGAGTCATATTTTAATCACTTCCTAAGATTAAAGATAAGAAATCAAATCCCACTCAATGTGTACACGTGTATCAAGGAATTAAAAGTTTAAAATGCGGAAGTTTACTGGCAATACTTTATTCCTAATTTTAAATACTGCTACGTTAAACTTTTTGGTTAACGACATATTGTTTCAGACTTTAAATTTTACAAATTTGACTTAGATCAGATCAAAAATGGAAGAGGATCAAGCCCAAAGAAATATTGCATTAGGTAATCTCATACTTATTCTAGCAACAGATAAACGAAAAGGTTAAAGATCCAATCGTGAATATTTAATGATATGAACTCTCGAAGTACTACGATTGGTTTGGTAAATGTCAAAAGAAAGCGTAATAAGCGAGTCATACGGTTATCAATCATCATCACTTTCACCTTCACAAAGGATTACCGACTTTCTAGTACACGGAGCAATTTGTTATGCAATTGGTACTCCATTTCTAAATGTTGCAATAGAAACTTTCTTCTATTGTAAATCTTATCGCTTGCGTCTTTGAAATTGAATTAAAATAATAGCAGTATTACTTCCGGAAATCTTGTCATACTATTGTCAGAGCAATTGAATTTGTATTCAAAATACTCCTCACATAAAAAGTCGTCGTTAGTTTCAATTGAATATTAACTATTTGATTATGTAAAATGGATGCAAGAAGGAGTTCTATCTATAGATACTTAGAATTTTAAGTGACGTTATGCAAAACAAGTACCGTTGCAATGCGGTCGAAATAGCTAACCGCTTTCGATGGATAATTATAAATTATAGTTTGTACATTGCCAGATCGCTTTCCGTTATTTCTTATTGATATAAAGTAAGCTATAAAATACGCTAGAAATTAACTTTCCAACAAATGTTGTTTATGATGGCGATGCTATCATATACCTAATTGATGAAATTTTTTTGATTTTATATTTTATCATTTACGATATTGATAAACATAATAAGTACATAAAAGTGTTCTTATCCGAGGGAAAAAATATATTAATTTCATGGCTTTTAAATATACTGACTAACCTAGTCAGCTTTTTAATTTCTTATATTCCGTCACTGGTGAGTAAGAATATTTATTTATTTCAGCAGTAGCGCTCGCTCCTCCTCCTGCGCCTGTAGCCCCAGTAAGACTGCAAGGTCACCAAGATGGGACTCCTAGTGAAACCAACAATGGCGCAGTCTCCCAATACGCTGAAAGACCACCAGATTTTGGAGAGTACGTCGATTTCGGTGCTCACACAGGGGACAATGGTGCTTTCGGCTGGTATGCCGATTATCCCATAAATAACCGGGACTCATCCGGATATAGAAAATAAATTATAAACAAACCTAAATTTTAAGAGCTCGCGAAAATTTGATCAACAAAACGAGCAACTAAATTGAGTAGTAGTAGTGATAGTTGATATCATAATGAAAACAATTAAGACTTTTAGTATAGTAGGAAATATTTTCTTGCCAACATTTTGGAGATGGCGTCAGAACTCAAATTACCAAAGACAGTATTTTCAAGTGATATAAATAATTTTAAGCTGAATTACCGCACATTTGTTTCAAACGGTTAATTCCATTATGCACTTTTTTCGATAATGTTCCTTGACATTAGATTTAAGTTGACAATGTACACTGTGATACTGCACCAGAGTAGTTCGAATTTATTTGTATGGTACCTTTTTTTACTTCACTTCAATTTTCGTGCTTTTATCTCTGCATCTACACTATTATCCATTACTATCTGTACTTTGTCCTGCTTTATAAAAAATATTTACATATATATTTTTCCACTTCTTACGCTGCTTCTTACTTCAATTTTTACCTTCACATTCTGTTGTATTTCACTTAATACATTTACGATCTTGAAAACAAAATTGTGCTTTTATGTGTTATTAACTTATTACTTGTGCTTTATAAATCATTTTTCTTCACAACATTTTACTTAGTCGCATTTATATGAATTACTAAGTCTAGTTATTTACTGCTATTACTTTTTAATCTTATTATACATTTTAGTTTCTCATCTCTCATATACTATGATCTTTTTATTTATTCATTTTATTTTTAGTTTTTTTTCTCTATCTTCATTTCAAATATCAACTTCTAAAAACTTTATATATTTTTACTTCTTCATTCGTATAAATTATATTTTTGTATTTTTATCACTTTACTTATGACTTGACCTTTTCATCTTAATCACCAAATCAACTTCTTTACTTGTTTCATTTCAATATAACTATCTCTTCTTTAATTCTTTTATTTCAAACTATTCACCTTAATCGACTCTTTCAATTTCACTTTTATTATATAGATACATACACACTTTGTTATCATGTTTTCATACTTATAGTACTACTTCACTATTATTACTTAACTTTTACCATTTATCTTATTTCGCCTGTATCCTTTACACTTAGCTGTACTATTTTTATCCCTTGTTCATTCTTACTTGAATCTCTCATCATTTCACTTCTTTTAGTTCTAAAATTCTAAAGTGTGTAATTTGTAAATTCTCTTTTCTTTTTAACTTTTTATTATATATCTTTTTTCGCCTTTATCCTCTACACTTAGCTGTACTATTTTTACGCCTTGTTCATTCTTACTTGAACCTCTCATCATTTCAGCTGTTCATTTCTTTAGTTCCTTTTCAATTTTCATCCTTCTTTACATTCATCAAATATATCTTCTACTCATCAACTATACTAAATATTCATTTCATATCATCTACATTTCTCTATTTTACACCTTTTTAACTTACTTTTCTTTTTATATTACTTAAAATGACTTCGTATCATCAATTTATCATCATCAATTATTTTCGTATTTATTATTTTTTCTACACTTTCATACTATCTTTACTTTCTCATATTTTATTAAAATCTACTTTTCTACTTTACTACTCTCTGTTCTTGATTAACATTTCATTTACAACAAGTATTTACAAGTATCTCATTAAAATAATACACGCACTGTTATGATCATTTATTCAACTTACATTTTTTTCAACTATTTATAGTACAATTCATAATTTTTTTTCTTTATCATATATAACTCTGTCATTACTATTCTTATCACTTGGACATCTTTTTCTCTTATATCTATTGTCTTATTCATTTTTATACATTCTGGAGTATGTTTAACATCACCAAATTCTTACTTTCCTTTATACAAGTTTTGTTTCATTCAATTTCACCTTTCTGCTATATTTTCAAATCTTGTCATTCACCATAAACTGTTTTACCTTCATAACATATCTTTATCTTCACTACTCAATTCATATCATATTTCCATTTTACTTTCACCTACATGTACTTATTTCGCTTCTTTTTCCTTCGCTTGATCTTTTATACTACTAAATCTTCTTTACACATTTATTCTTTTGCTCTTTTTCACATCATTTATCTTTTTCTTATCTTAAACTTTCATAAAAATACTCATGTCATCATTTCATAGTTACTGTAACACGTTTTAACGTATGATGTTAAAAATTCAAATCACTGACATTCTTTTTCATATATCTTATTCTTTAACTTCATACTTTCTGGATTTTCATCTAAAAATTCATGTCGCTTATATTTCTTTTACAACTATTTTTTCTATCTCATCATCTTTTCGCATTTCTTTAGCTTTTCTTTTTTATTAATTTTCTCTCTTTCATAAACCTGTCTTTACGTTTTCATCAATCTATTTCAACTTTATAACTTTACTCTTCAACATCATTCTTTCTCTATTTTGTTCATATCATAATCAAAATAAAACAAATCAAATCAAAGTAATTACTTTGTTCAAATAGGCTTCAAAAGCACCTTCGAATCGTCAAAAAAGCCTATATTATCAGGTCTATCATTTTTTATTACATTAATTATTTCGTATTATTTTCTATTCCTTTCTTATACTCTTAAATGTCTTCTCTTCTCTGTTATCTTTTTCTTTTTTCTTGCTATATTTTACAACTCATTCTGAAAACACTTTTCTTCTGCCTCTATTGTTTTTACTCGAGCTCAACTGAAGACTTTTTTCACTACTATTCTTTTAAAAACTACTTTTCTTAATTTCGCGCTCTTTGTTTCACCACTCACCTTGATCTTTTTTTCATTCTACCTTCATCTTAATTCTTTCTTCGATACAATATTTACTTCAGAAATATTTTGACTTACGCCTTCGTTTTTTCTCTTGAACATTCTATTTATACCTACATACTATATATTTGTTTTTGTTTCTTTTATGATATGTGTATTTTTTACAAAAATCTATTATACTTAATTGAACTTTCAAACAAAAAGTTATAAAAAATGCACTATATTACATTAGATCTATTAAGAGATGGCTACAATCTGAACAATTTATGTTATGATGTCATTCTTCTTTTATTTTAAAATAATTTAAAACTATACTTACTCGTATGTTTGTATAAAATGTCTATTTTTCTTACATTTACTCTTTTTTATATCTGTCTTGTTTCTTCTTCTATACTACTTTCTTGTTATAGGTACTTAATTTTTTATTCTTTGAAACTTATTTTTTTAATACTGTACTCTTATTTACATATAAAACATATTGTTTTACGTTTCATATAACTTACTTCTATTTATATTATATTTTTTCTATTATTGGATAGATATTTTATCTATAAGTAGTTTCAATTATAATTTCTTTTACGCTTTCTCTCTAAATATCTTTTCTTCTCTTTTTTCTTCTCTTCTGCTTCGCTTCTGCTTACCTTTATCTTCTTACTTATTATTTCTATACTGTATCTATCTATATTATATATTTCTCTATTTTTCTCTTTCATTATAATCTATCATTTACTTGGAACTACCTGGTGACTTAGAACAAATTAGGATATTATAGATACTAAAAATATTGTTATTTGTTATTAAACAAAAGTTGTTTTCGATAAAAACATTATTACAAAACAAAGTATTTTATTACAAAACCCTCCCTTTTATCTCTTTTAGTAAAATTTCTTTTTATATTAGAAAACAAAAATAAAAAATTTACGAAATGTCAACGGCAATTATATCTTGCTTGTGAGACTGTGACTATACAACAATTTGCAAGCTACAACTAATACTGCAACTTTTAATTATTGTGTTTGTTTTGAAACAAAAAAAAACCGACTTCAATTCACATCGATAAGTACAATACAATACATAAGGATTACAAACACTTACTCTTCTGATCTCGCTTAAATTGAAATTGGTCAACACGACAAGAACCAAGTAAGTCATGAGGTAACACAAAATATGACAATACAGTCATGTGGAGAAACTCCTCCTTTTTTAATGGATTAAAAAGAGACAAAAGTCACAGCGGTCACAGCACTGGTTTGTGGCTGTTGCGCTGGCGGTTGCGGGTTCGATCCCCGCATACGACAATATTTGTATTGGCTATACAGATGTTTGCCGTTGTCTGGATTTTTGTGTAGTCCTTGTGGGTCTCCCCACCGTGCCTCGGAGAGCACGTTAAGCCGTCGGTCCCGGTTGTTATCATGTACACCTGATAGCGATCGTTACTCATAGTAGGGAATATATCCGCCATCCCGCATTGGAGCAGCGTGGTGGATTAAGCTTCGATCCTTCTCCTACATGGGGAATCAGGCCTATGCCCAACAGTGGGATATTACAGGCTGAATCGCATCGCATATCTCAATCAAATTTTTCACAACCACCTTTAAATTCATTAACAACATGGTTTATACTTAAAGTTAAAAAAATGTATATGCGACTCACATGGCAGAAATGAAACTTCTGAAAAGTGGCTTACGAAAGTAAGATATTTTATGTGTTTGTTTTTTTATCGTGACGCATAATTTTCGTTTCGCCGACTTTCAAACCTTAAAAAAATCATAAGGTATAAAATAATAAGGCACATAATATTTTTACAGTTTATTATGATACAGTTAACATACATTCTTATACAGTAATATTTAAAATATATTTCTTTATTTCCATAACAGAGTTGATGAATATGCAAGTATATGAATTTAAATAGGTATAGGTACTGCTAACGATTTTAAAAGTAAGACTGATAGGTACTGCTAACGATTTTAAAAGTAAGACTGATTAGCTGTTAGGCTTCCAGCAGATTATCAGAAGTACATGTTACGAAAATTCTAAAGCGTACCAAAAGACTGCACACACTCTTTGGTCCAGACTCTACTCGCGTTTTTTTAGTTCTTATATAAAACGTAGACAAGGGCGGATCCAGCTTTGGCGCCAGGGGGGGGGGGGTCACAGTCATGGTCAAGGCGCCAGGTCACAAAGTCGTGGTCAAGTAAAAAGAAGTTATAATTTAAATTTTATAATGATAGATACAGGTAAAAAGTAGGTATTTCATTAATCTATGTAGGTAATGTACTTAAAAATACCTATATTGTGACAAAAATCTTGTTTAACAATTTTAATTAGTGGTCCACCTAGGTCCTGGACAAAGCCCAGGTCATGACCCCCGTGACCCCCCCCCCCCCCCTGGATCCGCCAGTGAACGTAGGTACTAAAACGTGCTCCCCGATCTTCATTGTATCTACTGATCTGAAAACTCGACAAAACACAATTCGATTGATAATCCTTAAAGCGACTTTCGATCGCATCAGAAAATTTCTAACATACTTTTGATAATAGCAAGCTCCGTGTTTTATTTAATTTACAATTAGAAACATACATTTTAGGTCAGCGGCACATTTAACACTCAATAGCATCTAGCCAATCTTTTGGCACCTGTTCCACGGAATCGAACATACTTACAACCAGTTGAGACAGAACCAACCATTCGTTATTAGAATATTTAAACAAATTAACGTCAAAAACACCACTTACCATATCTTCACTAAACGGCGTCTATAATCAATCTACCTTTGACTTTGCTTACTAACGATATTTTATATTGAACTTAACGGTAAAATTGTAGCCCTAGTGAGCAAAATTAGAGATAGATTCATCAGATCAAACCTAAGTCTTTTGTTAACACTATCTTCATATCGTATCTACGACTTTTGATATATCCTTCCCTTTTCGATTATCCCTTCTCTTAGTGATATAACATGTTCGATATATAAGGAGTTCGACTCCTAACTGTAATCCTTTAAATGGGGGGTTCTGTAAGTGTAATAGATTACGTTGCGCATGAAGAAAAAATCCTAGCCCCTTTTTTATTTTACTTTGTGTAAATAGACGAGCTACTTTGATAGACTCGTACCACATGATAGGTACCTTTAGTAAGCGCGTAAGCACGGCTATAGTCTGTTTATAATGAAAACATTCTATGAGAAAAAGTTTTCGTCTCCATATATGGTTCTTTAGTTGAATACTGCAGTTATTGTTAATATTCCACTTTATCGGTGTTTTCAAGGCTACGAAAAATAGCAATGGATGGTTATGCAGAAGTACCTACGTTGCCAGAGTAGTTCGTATATTATGACATAGTAAAATTTAAAAAAGGACTAGGATTTTTTTTTCACGTGGAACACCTATATTAAACATCATTTGAAGGAACGCAGTCAGGAGTGGAACAGCCTGTATAATTTAATTATTAACTATCGTTAATGTTGTACATTCCTTATTTTAAATAGCTTAGGTTCATTATTTATTTGTACTACACACGAAGCCTACATTTATATGTGTGTTTAGTTAAAATCATGAAATAGGAAAGCATCTTCAGAAGTCATCGAGTAAAAGAATTAGGTATAACTAACGACAAACACGTTTTACATAAACGTAGGTAGGTACCTACATATTAATTTTAGAGGTTTCGGAAAAAAATATTGTCTATTGTATGTGTCGTCAAATTGTATTCATTTCAACAACTTTTACATAGTTGTTATAGGACATAGTTTGAATTTTACCTAAAAAATAACATAACCACTATCGCGTTGTTATCGCGCAATCGATTGCTCTGTTGACATCGCGTAATCGCGAGTTATATAGAGCCGTATATTCAATGTACTCTGTGTTATATAGTATCAACAATACGTCAATTGATGATTGTCAAACATGCTTTTAGCACTGAGACTGTCATCTAGACTGGCAACAATTTTTATTTGGATGCATTATATTTCAGAAGACATCAACTCAGAGGTTTTCGGGATTTGTTTTGTAAAGTTGTAAAAAAATTTAATATAATAAAAAATATTGGCAGTAAATAGAAATCACAGATAAAGTAAAAAGTTTCGAAAAAAATATAAAAAATAACTGAAAAAATGACAATCCATCATTTAACTACTATACCTTATCAATACCTAGTGCAAGTAACAACCGGAATCTTTCTAAATATATTAAGTTTTTATGCTATCAAAAGTTTTATATGATCCCTATCTTTAAATTAGAGAATTATACCTAGTGTTTGCTCTTAAGAAAATAGCCACAATTTTCGGTTGCTACTTGCTACAAGTAACCATTTCCTACCGAAAGCCGAGAATAATATACTAATAAGACACTTTCGTTTATTCAATTCCCGAGCTAAGAAAATAAATCTTAGTTTTACTATAATTACATAGAAATCAAAGTTAAGTTAATAAAATTAATACTTAAATATAACATAGAAACAATACGCGTTGATTTTGGTTAAAAAACTGTGAGGGATTTCATTAGTGAACATTACATCGACAACATTCAGGATAATTAGGGTTAGGTACTTAATTTATTTTATTTTTTGGTTTTGGTAACTTGTTAAAAAATAACACTAATGAATTCGCCATCGTCACGTAGGGATAATGGGTACGAGTACAAAGGAAATCTCCTTTACAGAATAATAAGTTCGGTCCAAATTACCAAGCTTTTGAAATTTGGAAGGGATTACTTAGTCACGTAATAAATACGTTCGAACTTCGATCTCAAAGTTTGTATTGAATTATTTTTTCACAAGATCATCATTTAAAAATTTGTTTCCAACGAAAGTCTATATGTATATCAAATTTCAGCTAAAACAATAACTAATAAAGTAGAAAAAAAATTTAAAAAAATGAAAATAAAACTGTCAATCTTCTCACTTCCTTATAATTTTGTTTTCAATAAACCTGGCAACCCTAATAACGACTTTTTTAAGAGCGTGCATAAGGCGAGCAAAAAATCAGATTTCACCCGCGCGCCCGATGAAACAAAATATACACAAAGCCTCGTGTCAGAGTGCGATAGACGATATAGTTTTGAGCGCATTACGAATGTAAAAAACGACAAATATGTTATTTTGTATATAATTCCGAAACTAAAAGTAATTACATTAAATGCCTTGGCATAGCCTTTACTCATATTTAAATGTAATTAATTATCAAGTTTTTGTCTTAATGGTCATAACCATATCGAGTATAAATAGAAAAAATATAAAAATTAGAGGTGATTTCGTGATTATATTTTATCGAAGAAATTTCCTTATTTTATGTTTTTGGTATGGGTCAACCCTTGCAAATATCACGTAGTTTGTCATATATTTTTATTTTAAGATTTGGTCTGGAACTTTTCATGTCAAAACAAATAGAAGATGGTAATTTTGCATTATGCGCACTCTTAATATAATTTTTTCGGAGAGGCCTAGCCAGCTAGTAATTAGAAGCAGTTACTTAATCCTACAATACACTTTATATCAAAAACACTACAACATACTTATTCAGTGTAACATTACAATTAATTTACATTCCAGGTAATATTTTAACCATCGCGCAGTGACGAAATATTCAAAAAATCATCAAAAATTGGCGTTTTGAAAATGGGTAAGTAAATTAGTGTCTTCGTTAAATGCTAGCAGTATGTACCTACCTAAAATATGAAAAATATGATAATTTTGTATTGATACTGGCACCCAAAGCAGATATTTTAAAAATCAAGCTTATTTGATATGCAATATATTATGGTAGATGTTTTAGATCTTTATTTCTCATAAGAACGTAACAATTAGACGACGCGTTGGTGCAACGGTCACAGCACTGGATTGTGGCTGTTGCGCCAGCGGTTGCGGGTTCGATCCCCGCAAATGATAAACGTTTGTATTGCAGATGCAAATAGCATAGCATTGTACAGTATGAATTGTAGTTACAAATAGCATTTGTACAGATGTTTGCCGTGGTCTGGATGTTTGTGCTTGTTTATTGTGTGTGTTTCCGGACCCAGGGACACAGGAGATAATCCTAGTGGGGGCCGCTGAGTGTGAGGCGTTTATTTTATTATTTATTTAATTTAAAATGTAATTTTCGATTCCATCACTGATGAATTTGGTGAACTTTTCTGAATATTTCGCCACTGTGCCTTTTTCGAGTTTCTCAAACGTGTATGTTCCAAAATATTCTAATACTCGATCATAGACCGCCCCTCGAACACAAACGATATAAAAAGCATTTACAATTAAAACGTTAGCACATTGTTCAAACCTCTATCACAAACATCAATCAACCCCTTACTTCTAAAAAGAAACTTTAATACATTTTTTATGCAATTTACTATTTCTATTTATTTTTACAGTAAAATAGTGTTGGAGTCTTTTTCATAGACAACATGCTGTTAGCCTTCAGTTCTTCAGTCAGACAATCTAGTCTATGGTAGTGATAAACGACACTTAGCATCTTTTTCACCGGTTGCTAATAAAAAGATGTGTGTGCGATTCACACACGATAGAAGTGGAACTACTATGGCAAACTAATAAAAAAAAAGTAATTTAAAATTAGCGGCTTGCAGCGCGGCTCGTCCTTCCCTGTCTTTTTGCCGGTGCATCCGGTTTGAAATCACAACGATTCTAAAGAAGTTTCACTTCAAAAATATCTGACGTATAATAGTATCTAATAAAAAAAAGCTTATGATATATTTTTCTTTTTCACCACAAACTTCTTAAACTTTAAGATATTTCTTTTTGCAAAATGTGTACTAGAGTTGTACTTTATTTTACGAGGTTAAACAAACCGTAATAGGTTTCTTAACCTCTAGGGGCTCTAGGTGACAAAACCTTTCAGTAACTTATCTGTGTGTTTAACTTTACGAGCAACCGGCGAAATAGGTCTTATTCTTAAAACTGACAAATATTAACCATAGTCACGACCTTTATTTTATTAGAAATTTACATCAATATTACACCATTCATTTCAATAAAATATCAGAAAATACATTTTTCTACGTAGCTTATACGATATGATTATTAAATATAGCTAATGAATAAAAAATTGCGATATATCAAATATTTTTTTCTTGACAACAAGATAACTATAAAAAATAAAACGAGGGAAAGATGTAAAAATAACCTCAAAAGTATAGTCAAAGAAAGGGACAGAGCACCATAATTTAGAAGAGTGAGCAGATACTTAATACAGCTTATTTACACTTATGTTATGTACTATTGAGGGTTGACATAAATACATCTATCTCTTTTTAACTCTTAATGCCTTTATATTTGAAAATACGAAGGTAAGAGACAAAAAGATTTTGAGGGTAGTTTCACATAATATTAACTTACATAATGTTTCTTGA
This sequence comes from Melitaea athalia, assembly GCA_905220545.2. NCBI lineage: Eukaryota > Metazoa > Arthropoda > Insecta > Lepidoptera > Nymphalidae > Melitaea > Melitaea athalia. The sequence continues at coordinate 4,667,637 of HG992193.1, forward strand.
TGAACGGTACACGAAATAAAATTATACGATTTTTTAGCGAATTGCGATTTTTTACGAATTTTTATCTTTTATGTAATTATCAATCAAGTAACAGGCTTGTAAATCAAAACTACCCTCATTTTAGTTTCAGAGACTTACATTACACACATAAATGCATATAATTAGCCTACACCGTATTATAGAATATAGAAGTAAGTTTACATCTCAACTTCCTAATCCTCTATGAAGATCAAGTTCGATATAACTTTAACTATATGTATATATTACTGTCAAACCTTATATTGGTAAAAGTTTTTGTGACGATTCAAACATTTTAACTTTAAAACTGTCACTGAACATTACATTAAGTTACAAGTGTATACATTTATATAAAATTATAGAGAGGCTCTTGTTAAACGAATACAACTGCGATTTTATTATTGTTACAAAAATAAATATTAGTTGATATTAAATTTACACATCTTCAATATCATAAAGTTTTTAATTTACTCACAATCATTCATCAATTCCAGAATTCTATTAAGGTAACATTAAAACAGTTTTTTAGTTTATAAATTAGGCCATTCTACAGGATTCTATGACAACCATAACATACACATCAATTTCATCATACAATACGCTAGTTGCGCCAGTTTAGAAATACCTCTAGCCGGATTCTTAGAAATTTCACAAATCTTAGTTAGCCCAAGCCATGACTACCTTCGAGAACGGTACGAAAAGTGCAGTGTATTGTGGGGTAGTGAGGAAATACCTCCTACCGCTGTAAGTGCCGTCATTTCGGGGAATTCCCGGGTATTGAGATATTGAAAACTCTGCCCCAACTACAATGCCGCTATTTGCAGCAGTACCACCTGCTAGGCCAACGTACCTATAAAAAAATGATTGTGTTTTAGACCAAACGATTGAAGTAAAACTTCTTTAGCAATAGGCCTGCACTGTGTCTTAGATATAGGTACGAAACGTAACTGGCTATGAGAGAAAGAGAGAAATAAAATTTGTTCTCACACCTCTCTCTTGCTCCGTTTGCCTCGCCCAAACACACTTTTTATAACGCTCTCGTCACGCATACACCAGCTTACTCCCCAAGCCATGCGTGCGTAAAGAAGTTTTACTTCACAAATTTAGATTTATAGTGCTTTTACTATATCTTATACTGATCTGTCACTTAAAATTCAACGTGCGTATAAAAAATGTGATTTATAATGGTTGACTAAACTAATCTGACGCTCATAATTCGATATAGAATATAGATACATGTTTATCTCCTAATATAAACATATTCTAACATCTTTGCTTAAGAGGAAAGGATACCGGCTCTTTCTCTATACAACGTAGACGACTGTTTCCTCCCTGGATAATGACACTAGATCAAATATTTTTGTAACATAAAACGTTTAAAAGGTTTTTTAGTTACATAAAAAAACCTGTGTGGTTTTATAAAACCACGGTAAAAGTGAAACTTTTTTTCACATTATTGACATATTTTTGGAATAATATTCCATTAAGGGCTTAAGGGTATAAAATCGCTTTATCAATCTTACCGCTCGGCCGACCGTCACGCGACATGCAACACACAGACGAAAAAGTTTGAGACGATGTAATAAAAGTTTCACTTTAATTTTAAAAATTAGTTTGCCAAAGAAGTTTCCCTTCTGACATGTGTACTTTGTACGCAAACAATTTTTTTTAAGTTTGAAGTGTTACATGTTCTAAAGATCTGGTTTACTTCATTTGACAAAACCTTTCATTAATTAATGTGCAAGATAAAATTTATTGGTAACCAGTGAAATATAAAGTACAGAATGGCGTCGGTGTTGGTGTGCTTGTGGTGGGTCGGTGTGTCTGGGGTCTGTTTTGATACAATCTAGCGACTGTCTCGGTACAGTCTGACGTCTGTCTCAATACAGTCTGGCGTCTGTCTAGGTACAATCTAGCGACTGTCTTGGTACAGTCTGACGTCTGTCTCAATACAGTCTGGCGACTGTGTCGGTACAATCTAGCGACTGTCTCGGTACAGTCTGACATCTGTCTCAATACAGTCTGAAAAGTACAGAATGGCGTCGGTGTTGGTGTGCTAGTGGTGGGTCGGTGTGCCTGGAGTCTGTCTCGATACAATCTAGCGACTGTCTCGGTACATTCTGAAGTCTGTCTCGATACAGTCTGGTGTCTGTCTCGGTACAATCTAGCGACTGTCTCGGCACAGTCTGACGTCTGTCTCGGCACAGTCTGACGTCTGTCTCAATACAGTCTGGCGTCTGTGTCGGTACAGTCTAGCGACTGTCTCAGTACAGTCTGACGTCTGTCTCAATACAGTCTGAAAAGTACAGAATGGCATCGGTGTTGGTGCGCTAGTGGTGAGTCAGTGTGTCTGGAGTCTGTCTCGATACAATCTGCGTCTGTCTCGATACAGTCTGGCGTCTGTCTCGATACAGTCTGGCGTCTGTCTCAATACAGTCTGGCGTCTGTCTCAATACAGTCTGGCGTCTGTCTCGGTACAATCTAGCGACTGTCTCGGTACAGTCTGACGTCTGTCTCAATACAGTCTGACGTCTATCTCAATACAGTATGGCGACTATCTCGATACAATCTAGCGACTGTCTCGGTACAGTCTAGCGACTGTCTCGGTACAGTCTGGCGTCTGTCTCGGTACAGTCTACAATAATAAAGCACAAAGCTGCTTATCCTTAATCACATACAAAAAAAAAATTAAAGATAATAATCGATTTTAACAACGGGTAATGTTAAACAATTACTGTAATCTCTAGACACTAGTAACAGCGGGAGCATCCACAAATTAAGGGTATAAAAATCGCTTTATCGATCTTACCACGCGGCCGACCGTCACGCGACATGCAACACGCGGACGAAAAAGTTTGAGACGATGTAATAAAAGTTTCACTTTAAAAATTAAAAATAATTAGCATGTTTTGGGGAGGAAATATAAGTCGACTACGAAATGCTGTTTTGGTCAATAATTATCTATACCTAAAACGGTCCGAGCTGCAGTTGTCCCTTTCTAGCTCGGGGCGCGGCGGCGGCATACAGCGAGACAGGAACATTTTATTCAAATAAATACCTATTTTTCAAAAGTCTCAGGTAGGGTAAAGGCACCAGTAGTCAGCCTTTTAGTTGAAACCGCAAATTGAAACTCGCATGGGGAAAATAATATATAAACTAACCAGATGGTATGGTCTTAATTGACTTATTTATTTATTAAAGTTTAATACAAAATAACAAAAATCACAGATATCATCTTAATTTTAAATAAAAATCATATTTAAACCTAATAAGGCACTTTTCACCAGTGCTCAGCCGCTAAAATCTAGTACACAGCCATGATGCTACCGGTAGTCAGCCTCTCTTGAGATCAATAGTTTTATGTTTAATAAAGAACACTAATATAAATTATATAAAAATTATTAGACCAAATTAACATATTATTATAAAAAAGAAATACAAAAAATATCCTTTCCTTAAATTACTCCGTAAGTTTAGCATTAATATCAGTGTATATTTTATGTCTTCGAGTTCAGCATTCAAAAAATTTTCAAGTTCTTTTTCACTTCTAAAAGATTCCCTTCTATTAACAACCTTCTTCTGAATTTTAGTTTCTTTACTTGTTTCTTCTCTTTTGTCATAACTTCCAGGTGTTCATTGTACGTCACTTAGAATGGTAATCTTATTAAATTTAGATTCCACCAAATCAAAATTCATCTTTTTCTCATTTTCCATTGCATAATTTCTATCGATCAATTTCCTTCTTCGTAGGCTTTTTAAATTACTTTTTAGAGGAGTTAATAGTTGTTCTTTTCTTCGTATCGTTTTTTTCTTTCTGCTTTTCTTTTTTAATTTTTAGCCTCTGCAATTTCCTTACCTGAATGGCATCTTTCTCTTTTGTTTTTCTTCTTCTATTAAAATTTCAAATTGTCTCCATTCTTCAGAAGAAATAGACTCAATTCTGTTCATAACTCTGTGTGTAGTAGATTTCTTTATCAGTGACGGTATAGTAAGATGTTTTCGTACTAAAGGTGACAATTTCTGTTTCGTAATTTTTATTGCTGAATTATTTTGAATATCGTCATCATAATTCTGTTTTAGTAATTTGTTCATTTATTTGTTTTTTGTAAATTTTTGCGTCTTGGCAAACGCAGTGTGGGACGTCCTCCGGCCCGTTGGACCGACGATCTATGTAAGATTGCCGGCGTCGGCTGGATGAGGATTGCGGAAAACCGGGATGTCTGGCGCGAACTTGGGGAGGCCTATGTCCAGCAGTGGACTGCGATAGGCTGATGTGATGATGATGATGATGATGATGAATTCTGTTTATTTACTTGCTGGATATCTTGGTTTGAAGTACTCTCATTTAAAGATACTAATATCGAATTATCATTAACTTTGAAAGTTCCTAAATTAATTCCGTCCTCTGATAATTTGTTATTTAAAAAGGTGAGATCGCCAAGTGCCAAAGTATTTAAACTATCGGTATCTAGGAAGTTGTGATGAATTTATTTCACGATTCACGATTCAGCCTGTAATATCCCACTGTTAGGCATAGGCCTCTTTCCCATGTAGGAGAAGGATCGGAGCTTAATCCACCACACTGCTCCAACGCGGGTTGGCGGATTTAATTTTCTTTATTGAAATGAATGAATGACCGGGACCCTTTCTTCTGGGACCCTCAGGAATTCGCAGATGAAGTTTGTCTTGAAGTGTGCCACGAGGTACGCCATAAGTTCTACTGGCTTCTCTGATTGACATGCCATTCCTTATAGCATCTAAAGCTTGGGTTAGTTTTTCTTCTGGGTACTGCAATTTCGGCCTCGAAGAAGACATTGCTAGCTGTAACAAATGCTCTAAGTCATAAAATAATATAAAAACGTAGGAAACAATAAAATAATTAATTCTGATATCGCGCGGCTGAGCACTGGGAACATGTTTTCCAGTGCTCAGCCATAATAACTATCAATCTAGTGAGACGGCTGACTACTGGTTTTTTGACAATATTATATGTGACATGCGTATTTAAACTTAGAGGATAAACTTCAAACTTTAAAATAATACCAATATTACTTGAAAATAAAAAAAAGCAATAAATCCAGTAGTCAGCCAGGGGTGGCTGAGTACTAGATAATGTTCAAAAAATGGAATCCAGTAGTCAGCCACCTCATTATTTAATAATTTTGAAGAACAACTGTTATATGATTAACTGGTTTTATTAGAAAAACTAATTAAAATAAATATTACAGTAAATCATTTGCAATAATTAACTAACAATCGTTACTACACACCTTTTTCAAGAACGCTCGTCACTGTTGAAATGTCAGCGCACATGCCGCGTGTCGACTTACGAGGCGTCGACACCAAAATGAATAATTATTTCTCTTCCTTGCAGCTACTAACCTTACATCTGATGTTTTGAATCGACCAATGACAAGTCACGGAATCAGAAAAATACAATTTTATTAGTTAATTTTTATTTGAGCACTATTCTTATAGGTTTTTATCCGGAAAAGGCTGAGCACTGGTGCAGGGCTGACTACTGGTGCCATTACCCTACCCTTTCATCTTAAGTGTTATTGAGGCAGAACACGGCAGGAAATATCCTGGTCAAAATCTGACACGGCCTGACTGAGAAAGTAACAACCTTACAGAAGATCACAGCTAAATAAAGCACTACTCTTAAGTGGTGTCGTGGTAGTTAGGCTACAGTTACCAATTACCATCATGAGGGCCGTATGCTTGTTTGGCGATCTAGTTGTATAAAAAAGTAAATAACATATTACCTGACACGTCCAACAGCAAGCCTTCCTTGTGGGGTTATCAGTTTGACGGCGTGTCCAAGACGAAGTTGTCTAGCCTCAGACGGAATGTAAGGCTGACCAGCTCGTTCATTAGAACTATCCACTGAAAATACAATAAAATATAGGCAAAAAAATTGTTTGAAATCAGAATGTTTCATTGTTTTCTTTTAGGTTTTAACACATAACAACTGATGTACAAAAAATACTATATTTTTAATTTATAACTGAACTAGCTCCTGCTCGCGACTTCGTCCGCGTGGAATAGGAAAAATTCTGTCATACATGATTTTTGCTGAACTTTGAATGTTTACGCAGCGCACGCAGCGGAAGCTCTCAAAAGAAAAAAACCCGATTTTGAAACATTCTTCATTGGTCCTCCGCTCCTATTGGTCTTAGCGTGATGATATATAGCCTATAGCCTTCCTCGATAAATGGGCCATCCAACACTGAAAGAATTTTTGAAATCGGACCAGTAGTTTCTGAGATTAGCGCTTTAAAACAAACAAACAAACTCTTCAGCTTTATAATATTAGTATAAATACTTACGTTCAAGTGACGTAGATCTCAAATTATCAATGGAGCGACGTAAGAACGCTTCGGTCTCCTGTAAGAGTTCATCAGTGTCGTCCCGACGTACGTCTGGTAGCGATCCGCGCCAAGATACTCCTACGATGATACACATTTCTTATTTTAGAGGACTGGACAGTACACCTTTGCTATAATTCCCCTTTTTTTAAACCAATTAAAAAAGAAAAAGTGTGAGTTAGAAAATTAATTAATTACCAATTTTTGAAAAATTGACTTTACCTTTTCAATGTTATTTTAAAAGTTGCAAAGAAAATTATACAATAAAAGGAGTCTTACAAGGTTATACTTTAGTTCTCTTTATATTCTTTATACACAGTATTACTACAGTATCGTATGTTTATTAAATCAATAAAAATGTAAATCTATAAATTTTAAAAACGCAAAAACAATCATAGCTAAAATCATCAATTCTGTCAATACTAATTAAAATTAATGAAGAGAATTCATTACCTTTCGCAGAGGCTACGTTTGCGGTTTGTCCGGTCCAATCATTGCTGCGATCGACGCTCAAACACGGCGAACGGTAACGATGTCTGTAATATTTATTTATTTATTTTTTTTTTTTTTGATGATGATTTTTTTATTTTTGAACTTAAAAATAGTAATTTTCATGGTTTCTAGTGAATTGTCGAGGGTGTCGAGTAATTAATATTCCAGCCGGGCTAGCATGCGTACAACGAGATATTCTCTTGACGAGAGAGATAGATAATGTCTACATCGAGTATTTTCTCGATTACCCTAGCATGCGCAATACGAGAGACATAATTCTCATCCGAAGACTAAACGGAATGGAAACGCCATGGTATACAAAAGATATTATAATAATATTTATAATATTAATATATGTATTTCGTTTATCGTAGTCTTTGAAAATTGCGATGTCATGTTAACTCCCGTAGAGATAACTAAAATTTCTTGTTATCTCTTCAATTGTCGTGACGAGAAGAGTATCACGTGCACGCATGCTAGCTACTGTAGACATAAAGAGATAATACGAGAAAAGTAGTAGACAAACTTTTGTCGTGGTGCGCATGCTAGCCCGGCTGGTTAACTTGCATTTTCACAATGATTTTTTGATATGTTATATTGAAACAACTTTTTCAGATTTTATCGCAGTTTATTAAGTTTTTCAGATGCCCGAGCGACGTTTCGGATACTTTACGTTTACAGCAACCATGGTCACGGGAGGACATGCATTGCATTATTGCTATATTTTTATTTTCAAACCTGTCTTCAATTCAATGACACATTGTACTTATTATCGTATGGTTTTGTCATTATCTCTTTGTTAAAAGTGAAAGTCTAATAGTATGTATAGCAATATTTTAACGCTTATTCGATTGCAAATATTTAATAATCTGAGTAAGTCGAGGTTTTAATGAATTTCGAAAAGTGGTAATTTTTTCCCCACCAAGCGAGGAACCCTATCTTCTGCTTCTGCAATATTTACCTTGATGGCGATTGAGAAGGATCGTGCAAGCCAGTCGTGCGTCGTGTCCAAAGTGGTTCAGCTGAGCGCGACAACTCAGGCACCATTGATGTAAATCCTGTGACAAAATCTCACTAGCAACTAGCATTTCTACTACATCTAAAATAACATTTATAGGAAAAATAGAAATCTGTCTACGTCATCAAAAAGAATTAAATTGTTTTGTTTCTCGCATTCATTAGAATTTAACCATGTCTAATGTACTCCATAGTTAAACAAGTGTAAGATTTGATTTTTTATTCCCTGCCTAACGTTCGAGTATATTACTCAAAAAATAACTACTACAATTTTTTTTTATATGTACATAGGCCACTATTTAACGCCAGTTTCATTTAAATACCAACCTCTTTAAAATGTTAAAATTTATTCGATTTTATCAAATGTGTAGGTACAGTAAAACATAATGTTTCTTTAAAAACTTTAATCAATTAAACAACCTAGTCAACTGCAAATATCAGCTGCATCTCCCTCATATTTTCGGTCTCACCGATCATACTTACGATAATAATAACGAGTCACGTCTTAACCTATGACCACGTAAGTACTGTTATAATTTGCAATCAAAGGATGGTTTATGCAGAACTATAATACCTTGCCAAAGTAGCTTATACATTAAAAAAAACAGTGAAATATTGTTTTCTAATGTTTACGCGAATTTTACTCATTGAAATGAAACAACTTTTTAGGATTTTATCGCGGTTTGTTATGTTTTTTAAATTCCCGACGTTTCGGATACTTTACAGCAACCATCAATCCTCCCGTGACCATGGTTGTTGTAAAGTATCCGAAACGTCGGGAATTTAAAACTTAATAAACCGCGATAAAATCCGATAAAGTTGTTTCATTTCAAAAAGTAAAATTTTAAAAAGGGCTACAAGATCCCCCCATTGATGGACCCCAGTAAGCAGTCAAACGCCTTATATGTATAAAATTAAATCACCACAAAATCTCACTAGCCAAAATAAAAACACCATCAAGTCTACAACTTACCGATATCACTGAGTAAAACCCGTCGAGCTTCGTCAGACCGTCGATTTGTTGGCGGCGGTCTCGCGTCCGGTATTGTCAGCCGACGAGCGGTGGTCGAGCGCTGCGGTAGCGTCGTGACCACCGTCGGGTGGGTTGAGCTCATCTAGTGGCAAGTGTACCGATACTTATAATAGAATGTTATTATGTCGAAACTGACATGAAAATAACATATGTATTATCTTATATAATTATATATAAAATTCCCGTGTCACAATGTTAGTTACTATACTCCTCCGAAACGGCTGTACCGATTTTTATGAAATTTTATGTTCATATCGGGTAGGTCTGAGAATTAGCCAACACCTTTTTTTCATACCCCTAAGTTGTAAAGAGCGGATTAAGGTGGTTAATAACAATTAACATATATGGCAAAACAAAGTTTGCGGGGTCAGCTAGTATATCATAAGATTATAACTCAGTATATACCTACTAATAAGGACATTTCAGGTGTATGAAACTCTGCTACTTGTTTGAATGTTAGATAGTTTTCAGAACCAATACGAACTAACTGAAATCACAAATTTAATAGAGGTAGGGCACTATAGCAAATACCCTACTCAATCTGGAGTAGGAATCTGGAGTAGCTCAACTGGGAAACTTCAGCTTTACAGAAGATCACAGCTAAATAATACCACTCTCACACAGTGTTATGTTCCTGTGGTGAATAAGGTAGCCAGAGCTCCTGAAGAGAGACAGGGCTAGAGCCGGCGACAAATTTGCGACGTTTCTGATTGGGAGGCGTCTATAAGCATCAGAGAAGCTATACACTTGTTTGCCGTTCTAGTAGTATCTATAGAAAAAAAAAGTAAAAACTTTTTCGATTAAAAAAGGAAATAAAATTGCACAAATAAATGTTATCTTCGTGCCTTTTTATCATACCTTGTAAGCTAAATATCCATCCGAAGTCCATCTCGGAGGTAGAGCTGATACGTCAGTTTGAGCGCCGCTCTCTCGTCGAGGGGCAAAGCCCTGGTACAACACGGGTCGTGGACGCCCGGTTGATTTGTACCCTGAGCGGGCTCCGACACGGGACATCATAGGTCTAAAAGACGCCAATGTTTACCATGAACCAATGTTTACCACGAAAATGTTTACGATTTTCTTTCTTTAATTCGGTTAGAAACTATATGCAATAAACGTTGTCTTTTCCAAATATCTTAAGAGGCTACACTACCTCAGCTCGAATTCAGATTTCACCCGCACTTCGTCGTATAACACGTACAAATTAACTTGACACGGGCCGATGACGGCATCTTCAATGTACGGTGTGAAAAATAATGTAACCATATCATAATATATGTTAATATATCAATAAAATATATAGTAGAATAATGTAACATATTATCATAATATGTTACATTATTTTTTTTTATTATATGTATGTTATTGAAGTTGCCGTCATCGGCCCAGGTGTCAAGTTAATTTGTACGTGCTATACCGACACACATGAGAATTGAGAGCGCTTGGTTGTTCATCGCGCGAATTATATGTTATTTCTCCCCACAAACATTATCAATAGTTATTTTTTAAAAAACGCAACATATAAAATGTTCTTCATACTTATTTCAATTACCATGCTTAATCTCAAGTCCATAACTTCTATATTTACTGAGATATTAGGGTTTTAATACAAAAAATAGAGGTAACTTTGCGATTTTTTTGTATCGAAAAAATTTTATGGAATCGTGTTTTCGAAACATATGAAAGATAGTTTATGTCCTGAACTTTACCATACATAAATATTAAACTTAAATATTCAGTAGTTTGGAAGATATGGAGATCCTGCCGAGTGGAAAATAAGCAATTTGAGGTAACATACACTCTTAACAGTTAATAAAAAGCGTTGTTTTGTAACTTATAATTAAACGTACCTACTAGTGTACGATGTTCATTTAAAGAAAAATTTGCAAATGAATTCCGATCCTATAGAACGAAATGTTTTAAGCACAGTTTTTTTTATTAGTTCTATACATTGGCTACTAGACCTTACTGTTGACCTTACTGTAATGAACCGCAGTGTAAGAGACTATTTTCCGCTAGCTTCTCACTTGGTTGAGAAAACACAGACGTATTGTGTGAACACACACCTAAGTTCACAATGTTGTCATGGTTATAGCCAGTTTGTTTTGTGCTTACGATAACACTGTAATTTTAAGGTATCATATAGGTACCTATGTATAAACAATATGAATTGTTTGTGTACCAAAAGAAATAAACACAATATATAACGTATACGATACTCAAAGAAAACAAGTAAGCCGAAATTTGTCTAAATCAAATTTCTTACCAGAAAATACGACTAATAATTCAAATGAGAGAAAATTTAAATGTGCTACTGTCTCAGATTTATTCTAAATCTCTTAGTCGCTGTAAAGAAAAGTTTTCAAAATAATCTATACAAATAAATAAAATTAGAGTGTCTGTTTGTAATATTAAAATAACCGCTTTTTACTAAATGGATGTATACACGGTATGACGGACGACGGTACATATACCAAAATGACATTTTTTACAATTTTTGTCTGTCTGTCTATCTGTTTGTTCCGGCTAATCTTTGAAACGACTGGACCGATTTTGACGGGGCTTTCGCTGCCAGATGATTGCGCCGCCTCTCGTCCACTCGATTGGCCTATGCGTCCGAGGAGATGTTTTGTTATAACGTTGTCACGATAAACTATCGTCCGTAAACCAACTTTACAGACAACCAATTTTTGTTGTGATCGTAATTATCACAACAAACATTACGTGACAAAACGTACAAAATCATTATGACATCATAATCATTTAAGACTTTTTTCTCTACTGCCGACTACAAATATATAATTTTATAGATAAGCTTAGAATTTGAAAACAGGATTGAGGGTTATGGATTAATATTTCATCGACAGAGCCATTTTTGGATTATAGTATTAATTAGTACAATTATTACGGATTTCAGTAACCTGCGCAATTGCGCCTTTTGTATTCGTTTTTTTCTTACACACAATATATGATATATATGACACTTACCGATATTGAAACGGATTAGGGCAGGTATTACGCCTTATATTCAGATTGCTTGCAAGATCATCCTCAGAAATGCCACATTTTGATATATCCGCTGCGAACATTGAAAACCGATGCCCTAACCTAGGTCTCTGAAAACTGTCCACACTCTCATCTCTATGTAGAACATCTAGACTAGACCCCAGTTCGAAACTCGAAGATTTCGTATTATCAAAGCTAAGTCCACGATTGTATTCGCAAGTCAAACTATCAACACTGTCAAGTCTTCTTGTACTTGCATTAGGACTTCGTCTATATAACATATTATCTGACTTATTGCCAAAACTCTTTAAGATTCCTCTGCCAGGCAGTTCCAGCGTCCCTTTCTCATTGAAACCCACATGTTTTATTTCTTTATCGTTTGGCAAAGATACTCTTTTCATTCTTAACGATGGTTCTGTCACGTAACAAGGACTTTTTAAATTTTCCTGGTTGTCTCTTCTGATATTAAGGGTACTATCTGGTTGAAAATCAGGATCTAGAGTATGAAATTTTATCAAGACAGGCGTAGAATGGGTAGTAGATGCTGAAGCGGGGACCCACTGATCAGTTTCTCGAATGGAAACGAGATCTTCCTGTAAAGACTAATCTTTATTAAATTCAATACCAATAAGGTTAACTTTGTTATTTTAGCACCTCAAAATGTTTTGCTATAGTTACAATTTTGAATAGACAAGATAGATTGACCTTTTACACTAATTCAACGTGTTACGCGCGAAGCTATAAACTCCAATCGTCGAAACATTTCTGGCATTCGAAGTTGCAAATTTACGACAAGAATAATGGGGCCGATACATGGATACTCGAATTCAAAACTGATGCGACGTTCACACGCAATCAACTTGAACGGCAAATTCTATTACATCGTGTTTGTGAATTGCTCGTTTCGATAATAATTTGATCAGCTATCTTTCTAAAGCTATTTGCTTTAGAATTCTCCGTTTTTATTGACTTACACAGACTTGTTTAGACATAAATAGATTTAAAGCATATGTGTGTTGAGAAGACGATAACTCATTTAGAGAGTTACTTAGGGTTAGATACGAATCAGAAAATTCCATTTTACATATAATTTTCGGTATTTAATATTTCCATTAAAACCTCAATTATTTCAGAATACGATATTCTTTGACAATAAAAGCATCATTTTGTATATATTTTTAAAATACGAAAAAATCCTTTGGTTTTTTAATATTAGAATGAAATTAGCATCTAACATAAGAATATAAATAACAGCTATAAAGACAATTGCAGTATTTTTAGTGTGATTATACTTGCCTGCAAATTGCTCATATCCTTTGACTCATCCGTCGTAAATATGAGTTCTATATCGTCAACTTCCTCAGACTCATTGCCACTTGCATCCTGATCTTGTTTATCATCAGGTGCAATATTTTGTTCTAATGGCGTTGTTCCGCCTTCAGAAAATACTGAATTATCTCCTTCTGACATTGATCTGGAACAAACGACTTTTTAGTATTTCACATTATTCCATCGATTTTTATTTATTTTATATATTAAATTGGTCGGTGTAATAATTACCGAAGACTTAAATTGTCCACGTCTAAGTTTAATGTATCTTTTCTCCTCGATCTTTCAATGGTTTCTTTTACAACAAGATTATCTTCAGATGTGATGCGAACTTGTACATCAAATTTATCAGCTTTAGTCTTTACCTCTGCTTCATTTGGAACAGCCATTTTTATATTTTCTGTTGAAACGGATTTCACCTTTATTGTATCTCCTTTAGGGTTTTTTAAATTTTCAAATCGTTCCCTCTGTTCATTTAATTGAAAGGTAGCTTTTGAATCAGCTGGTAGTTCCGTTTGCTTTTCTTTTGTTTCTTCAACAGTTGAATCACTGTCAGATGTTGTACTTGACTTAACGCTACCTTCTTTCACAGTCTTTACTTTAATCTTAACGTCGAATTTCGACAATAGTTCTAATTTTGTCTTAAAACTTGGTTTGTTTACCTTGGATTGTTCTTCAGAAACAAATATTTGACTACTATGATCATCGACTGGACTACTACTTGCAATTCGAAAATTTGTATTATCTGATCTTATAGATTCAGATTTTGATTCTTCAAGAATTTCCTCTAAAATTTCGGGAGGCTTGGTTTTGATTTCATCTATACCCTGATCTGGATCTTTGTCTGTGTCATCTGTAGATATTGTTTTGATTAAAACTTCACTGCTTCGATAACTTTCCTCGATTTTATCTTCTTTTGGACTGTAAGAAACCTCTAAATTGATGTTCTGATGTGGATCAGTTCCTAAACCATCAGAGTCAATAATCTTACGTCGTAATATATGATTCTCTAAAGTTAACTTTTCTATAATATCCGCATACTCAATGCAACGTGAATGTTCCTGATACTTTTCTTTCAATTCCTTCAGCTCACTCTTAGACAATTCAAGAGCGGTCCGGAGGGACACGACAGTTTGATGGAGCGATCTTACAGTGTCCAAATGTACAGTCCCAGGAGGGACGGCTTCCACCCTACCGTTGTCCATTCCACCTTACTATTACCTTCATTCCATCCTATATTCAACTTCCCATACATGACTGTTGGTATTTTAAATACGCTTCAATAAATAATCACTGCTTTTTCCATTGCGTAAACGTAATAATAAACCTTAAAGGAAAATGATATATTAATTAAGTTAATTTAATAAAAATAAAATGTACAAAATATAATTTTAGCGATAAATAAGGCTAACCAATCGGTCGTTTTATTGAAAACACTTGCACACATAGTGAGATCGCCGCGCATTTTTGGATTTTTATCGAATTACTACCTCGTACACTTCACGGTAAGGGATGCGAAAGGGATGTACAATCGATAGAGCAGTTCGTTCCGAGGGTAATTAAGCTTTTAAGACCCTCAAAACTTCGCCCGGGGCGAAGCTAAGCTGGCACGAATCGCTGATAAACACCTTAGCACGTAAAGAAGTAATTAAGTCGGAATATTATCTCGATCGTTTTGACAAGGTTGAAAGACCTACGTATAGCGAAGTATACTAAATAAAACTCTCCCAATTCGGTCCTTGTAAACAAATCAATACTCCTCAATTTGGTATTCGCGGGTGTGCGGGTAAATAAATAGGAGAGATGTTATTGTCCTTGTCTTCCATTGTCATGGTGACAATTTTTCATTTCGTTCTAAAACGTTTTATTTATATTTTTCATTTATTTACTAATTAAACACTTGAATAAAGCGATGCGCTTTTTACTTAAATCAGTAATTTTGTAAAAATGTTATTACGATTTTTAATTTTTATACACTTAATACATATGGAAAGTGCTAATTCCGAGACAGCATTTAGAAAAACGTCAATGTCAAAATTAAAAAAGTAACCTAAAAGTGTAAATTAAAAATAGTTCATGAAGTATTAAATAAATATGAATCAAATACAAAATATATTAAAAAATGCTCAAATTAATACATATTGTGTTTTACAAGCTAGGTTTAAATCGAAAACTCACTGGGTAACTTGTTTTCATATTAAATCCTATTAACACTATAATTTTTTGTAAAGAACCATTAATAAATACTCTTTTAATTATATATAGGCGCAGTTAAGAAAGAAAACTGGCCCAAAATACAAAGCTCTTAACCATTTCGATGACTTTTACGGTTCAGTGTTCGGCAGTAAGTGGGATTCGATGAGAGAGGCGCTTTTGCGAAAGTCTAAGTATGTTGCGCTCATTAACAATTATGGCGATCCTGAAGAAACTATGGACTATCTAGCGCAAAGAGGTTTACATATTTGCTAATATAAAAATATAAATTCATAACTGTAAATTTTCCTATTCGTAGACCAAAACATTTTATAGCTCATTAGCATATTTTAAAACAGTACTTGTTTGATCATTTCAATTATTCTTATTTAAAATAAAATTAATTGTACTATCATTTGTGAATATGACCATGTTAAATCTTTCAATTAATACATTTTTAATTTTACAATGAAAAATTTAAATTTAAAATCAATGATTCCAAATTATGAAAAAGAATATTCATTCAGAAAGTTATATAATATATTGCTTAAATTTAAGGTGCACATTGTCTCAAGAATTTGATGTCAATTCAAAAGAATTTTCATGATCAATACACAACCCAAAAAGAAACGGAAACTAAAAATAATCAAGACAACAATTTATATAATTATATATCGAAATTACAAAATGAGGAGATAGCAAAAATATACCCACAAGGAGAAAATATACCCGATAAGTTAGAATTTAGCAACAATAAGATATTACACGCAGAGCAAAAGCAAATGGATAATCCAGAAATGTAAGTTAAAAAATTATTTTCTCCAGATAGAGTATTATGACAAACGCTTGTGGGTGGAATTTCGTAAAATCCGTTCTTAGCTGAGCTCTACTCGGCGAAAGGAATATTTCTACAAAATTTCAAGTATCTAGGTCTTATGGTTCCAGAGATATTATGATGAGTCAATATATGTAAAAGTATAAAATTAAACTGTGCACCTACATCTTCAATGGTATCATCTCCTTTACCCTAAGGTTGCCTGGAAGAGATTGCTTTCAAGCAATAAGGCCACCTTTTGTACATTTTTTTATTAATCGCTGTTAATGTTGCTTATTTATTTTGTTTCTTGTTTGGTGTACAATAAAGTGTAAAATAAATAAATAAATAAATAAATATGGGTGGAAATCTCTTAAACATGTATATAGATAAAATAAAACTATACATAGATTTATTGAATGGAAAATTGGAGATACATTTTTTATCCTTTTTGTGTATCTTTTCTTTTCAACAATAATTTTTTATTTTATAAATTTCATTTTTACACTTTATTGTACACCAAACAAGAAATAAAATAAATAAGCAACATTAACAATAATTAGTAGAAAAATTTACAAAAGGTTTATTTATTCATGAATACTATATACCTACAAATTTTATTGAATTTTACAAAAGATGGGTTTAATGCTTAAAGCATGGCAAAATTAGGATATAAAAGAATGGACATTTGTAGCTCTGTAAGATCAGAAACATTGTATATTCTACCTAATAACACTTTATGTGTAATCGCTTAAAATTTTAATTTTAACAGTTCAAAATCTGCATGTACGCTAGACCAAGCTTTAGAACAAGCTCAAATTGACGATTCCCGTATAATACATCCATCTATGGGTCTGTCTTCTGAAGCTCTATACCAGTACGTGCCAGCAACTAAGATTAAAGGATTAGACGACTGGGTGCCGGAATCATTTCACTACTCATTTTATTCTAAGAGTATGTTTTTTTACATTTAACTGTCTTTGATAGCTGTAATTTTTACGACTTTGTATTAAAATATAAAGATAATTACCATATTAATGAAAATGTATTTGTTTTGTGATTGGGAATAATGCTTATCTGCAAATTACTCATAATTGAAAATATGCTCATATTCTACTATTAACGTATGTACTAAATTAATAAATAAAAACAAAATTTGTAGATATTTATATATCAACAACATTTACAATCTTATTGTATGCCAGTCATCAAATAATTTTTTTATCAAATAATTTCTTTACATTAAATAAGCTTAACATTTAATTGGCAGTAGTGTTTGTATTATTAGAGACTATAGTCATATCCATTTTGACAGGAGACACAGATTTTCCCCTTATAATCGAACCTGAAACAGAATTTGAATACCCTGAACATTTAAAAGTGATGACTTATGAAATGAACAGTGAATATGACAAATTTCCCGAACCAAAGAGATGTAAAACTGGTGAGTTTTTTTAAATTTCCTTTATTATATTTTATCCTTTTTAAAAAAGTAGTTAAAAAACTAAGAAGTAATACGAACCCAATCCAAAGTACTTTTATTTCAAATTGTAGAGTCAGTGAGAATGATATTTGTATACTTGAATTATTATTTCTTTTTTTTTTAAATATGACATCAGATTGTAATCAGTTACCATAGCCTATAGAGGCCTGCAACCCCAGAAACATCACAAATGTGTTGACGACCCTACATCCGCCCTTTCCCAGGAGCTCTGTCCACTTAACTCACCACATGAACACAACACTAATTGAGAGATGTAATATTTAACTGTGATCTTCTGTAAGGATGAGGTACATACTTACACAAGCTGCTCCAGATTTTACATAAACATAAACATTACTTATAAGAACTGATGACAGGCATTGTTGGGTTATAGGAGTGTTCAACTACTACCCTCTGGACGGCGCTAGCATACTGGGAGTGTTGGCGATGTGTCTCCGCGGCGGAGAGCGCGCGCTGGACCTGTGCGCCGCGCCCGGCGGCAAGGCGCTGGCGGCGCTGCAGACGTTACTGCCCGACGTGCTCGTGTGCAACGACGCGTCCGTGTCGCGCTCTAACAGGTGCCGCTCTACTCGCTCTACCTAGTGTCGACCTGCCCGACGTGCTCGTGTGCAACGACGCGTCCGTGTCGCGCTCTAACAGGTGCCGCTCTACTCGCTCTACCTAGTCGCGCTCTAACAGGTGCCGCTCTACTCGCTCTACCTAGTCGCGCTCTAACAGGTGCCGCTCTACTCGCTCTACCTAGTGTCGACCTGCCCGCCGTGCTCGTGTGCAACGACGCGTCCGTGTCGCGCTCTAACAGGTGCCGCTCTACTCGCTCTACCTAGTGTCGACCTGCCCGACGTGCTCGTGTGCAACGACGCGTCCGTGTCGCGCTCTAACAGGTGCCGCTCTACTCGCTCTACCTAGTCGCGCTCTAACAGGTGCCGCTCTACTCGCTCTACCTAGTCGCGCTCTAACAGGTGCCGCTCTACTCGCTCTACCTAGTGTCGACCTGCCCGCCGTGCTCGTGTGCAACGACGCGTCCGTGTCGCGCTCTAACAGGTGCCGCTCTACTCGCTCTACCTAGTGTCGACCTGCCCGACGTGCTCGTGTGCAACGACGCGTCCGTGTCGCGCTCTAACAGGTGCCGCTCTACTCGCTCTACCTAGTGGTGCTCTAACAGGTGCCGCTCTACTCGCTCTACCTAGTGTCGACCTGCCCGACGTGCTCGTGTGCAACGACGCGTCCGTGTCGCGCTCTAACAGGTGCCGCTCTACTCGCTCTACCTAGTCGCGCTCTAACAGGTGCCGCTCTACTCGCTCTACCTAGTGTCGACCTGCCCGCCGTGCTCGTGTGCAACGACGCGTCCGTGTCGCGCTCTAACAGGTGCCGCTCTACTCGCTCTACCTAGTGTCGACCTGCCCGCCGTGCTCGTGTGCAACGACGCGTCCGTGTCGCGCTCTAACAGGTGCCGCTCTACTCGCTCTACCTAGTGTCGACCTGCCCGACGTGCTCGTGTGCAACGACGCGTCCGTGTCGCGCTCTAACAGGTGCCGCTCTACTCGCTCTACCTAGTGTCGACCTGCCCGCCGTGCTCGTGTGCAACGACGCGTCCGTGTCGCGCTCTAACAGGTGCCGCTCTACTCGCTCTACCTAGTGTCGACCTGCCCGCCGTGCTCGTGTGCAACGACGCGTCCGTGTCGCGCTCTAACAGGTGCCGCTCTACTCGCTCTACCTAGTCGCGCTCTAACAGGTGCCGCTCTACTCGCTCTACCTAGTGTCGACCTGCCCGCCGTGCTCGTGTGCAACGACGCGTCTGTGTCGCGCTCTAACAGGTGCCGCTCTACTCGCTCTACCTAGTGTCGACCTGCCCGCCGTGCTCGTGTGCAACGACGCGTCCGTGTCGCGCTCTAACAGGTGCCGCTCTACTCGCTCTACCTAGTCGCGCTCTAACAGGTGCCGCTCTACTCGCTCTACCTAGTGTCGACCTGCCCGACGTGCTCGTGTGCAACGACGCGTCCGTGTCGCGCTCTAACAGGTGCCGCTCTACTCGCTCTACCTAGTGTCGACCTGCCCGCCGTGCTCGTGTGCAACGACGCGTCCGTGTCGCGCTCTAACAGGTGCTGCTCTACTCGCTCTACCTAGTGTCGACCTGCCCGCCGTGCTCGTGTGCAACGACGCGTCCGTGTCGCCCTCTAACAGGTGCCGCTCTACTCGCTCTACCTAGTGGTGCTTTAACAGGTGCCGCTCTACTCGCTCTACCTAGTGTCGACCTGCCCGACGTGCTCGTGTGCAACGACGCGTCCGTGTCGCGCTCTAACAGGTGCCGCTCTACTCGCTCTACCTAGTCGCGCTCTAACAGGTGCCGCTCTACTCGCTCTACCTAGTGTCGACCTGCCCGACGTGCTCGTGTGCAACGACGCGTCCGTGTCGCGCTCTAACAGGTGCCGCTCTACTCGCTCTACCTAGTCGCGCTCTAACAGGTGCCGCTCTACTCGCTCTACCTAGTGTCGACCTGCCCGCCGTGCTCGTGTGCAACGACGCGTCCGTGTCGCGCTCTAACAGGTGCCGCTCTACTCGCTCTACCTAGTGTCGACCTGCCCGACGTGCTCGTGTGCAACGACGCGTCCGTGTCGCGCTCTAACAGGTGCCGCTCTACTCGCTCTACCTAGTGTCGACCTGCCCGACGTGCTCGTGTGCAACGACGCGTCCGTGTCGCGCTCTAACAGGTGCCGCTCTACTCGCTCTACCTAGTCGCGCTCTAACAGGTGCCGCTCTACTCGCTCTACCTAGTGTCGACCTGCCCGCCGTGCTCGTGTGCAACGACGCGTCCGTGTCGCGCTCTAACAGGTGCCGCTCTACTCGCTCTACCTAGTGTCGACCTGCCCGACGTGCTCGTGTGCAACGACGCGTCCGTGTCGCGCTCTAACAGGTGCCGCTCTACTCGCTCTACCTAGTCGCGCTCTAACAGGTGCCGCTCTACTCGCTCTACCTAGTGTCGACCTGCCCGCCGTGCTCGTGTGCAACGACGCGTCCGTGTCGCGCTCTAACAGGTGCCGCTCTACTCGCTCTACCTAGTGTCGACCTGCCCGCCGTGCTCGTGTGCAACGACGCGTCCGTGTCGCGCTCTAACAGGTGCCGCTCTACTCGCTCTACCTAGTGTCGACCAGCCCGACGTGCTCGTGTGCAACGACGCGTCCGTGTCGCGCTCTAACAGGTGCCGCTCTACTCGCTCTACCTAGTGTCGACCTGCCCGCCGTGCTCGTGTGCAACGACGCGTCCGTGTCGCGCTCTAACAGGTGCCGCTCTACTCGCTCTACCTAGTGTCGACCTGCCCGCCGTGCTCGTGTGCAACGACGCGTCCGTGTCGCGCTCTAACAGGTGCCGCTCTACTCGCTCTACCTAGTCGCGCTCTAACAGGTGCCGCTCTACTCGCTCTACCTAGTGTCGACCTGCCCGCCGTGCTCGTGTGCAACGACGCGTCTGTGTCGCGCTCTAACAGGTGCCGCTCTACTCGCTCTACCTAGTGTCGACCTGCCCGCCGTGCTCGTGTGCAACGACGCGTCCGTGTCGCGCTCTAACAGGTGCCGCTCTACTCGCTCTACCTAGTCGCGCTCTAACAGGTGCCGCTCTACTCGCTCTACCTAGTGTCGACCTGCCCGACGTGCTCGTGTGCAACGACGCGTCCGTGTCGCGCTCTAACAGGTGCCGCTCTACTCGCTCTACCTAGTGTCGACCTGCCCGCCGTGCTCGTGTGCAACGACGCGTCCGTGTCGCGCTCTAACAGGTGCTGCTCTACTCGCTCTACCTAGTGTCGACCTGCCCGCCGTGCTCGTGTGCAACGACGCGTCCGTGTCGCGCTCTAACAGGTGCCGCTCTACTCGCTCTACCTAGTCGCGCTCTAACAGGTGCCGCTCTACTCGCTCTACCTAGTGTCGACCTGCCCGCCGTGCTCGTGTGCAACGACGCGTCCGTGTCGCGCTCTAACAGGTGCCGCTCTACTCGCTCTACCTAGTGTCGACCTGCCCGCCGTGCTCGTGTGCAACGACGCGTCCGTGTCGCGCTCTAACAGGTGCCGCTCTACTCGCTCTACCTAGTGTCGACCTGCCCGACGTGCTCGTGTGCAACGACGCGTCCGTGTCGCGCTCTAACAGGTGCCGCTCTACTCGCTCTACCTAGTGTCGACCTGCCCGCCGTGCTCGTGTGCAACGACGCGTCCGTGTCGCGCTCTAACAGGTGCTGCTCTACTCGCTCTACCTAGTGTCGACCTGCCCGCCGTGCTCGTGTGCAACGACGCGTCCGTGTCGCGCTCTAACAGGTGCCGCTCTACTCGCTCTACCTAGTGTCGACCTGCCCGCCGTGCTCGTGTGCAACGACGCGTCCGTGTCGCGCTCTAACAGGTGCCGCTCTACTCGCTCTACCTAGTCGCGCTCTAACAGGTGCCGCTCTACTCGCTCTACCTAGTGTCGACCTGCCCGCCGTGCTCGTGTGCAACGACGCGTCCGTGTCGCGCTCTAACAGGTGCCGCTCTACTCGCTCTACCTAGTGTCGACCTGCCCGCCGTGCTCGTGTGCAACGACGCGTCCGTGTCGCGCTCTAACAGGTGCTGCTCTACTCGCTCTACCTAGTCGCGCTCTAACAGGTGCCGCTCTACTCGCTCTACCTAGTGTCGACCTGCCCGCCGTGCTCGTGTGCAACGACGCGTCCGTGTCGCGCTCTAACAGGTGCCGCTCTACTCGCTCTACCTAGTGTCGACCTGCCCGCCGTGCTCGTGTGCAACGACGCGTCCGTGTCGCGCTCTAACAGGTGCCGCTCTACTCGCTCTACCTAGTGTCGACCTGCCCGACGTGCTCGTGTGCAACGACGCGTCCGTGTCGCGCTCTAACAGGTGCCGCTCTACTCGCTCTACCTAGTGTCGACCTGCCCGCCGTGCTCGTGTGCAACGACGCGTCCGTGTCGCGCTCTAACAGGTGCCGCTCTACTCGCTCTACCTAGTGTCGACCTGCCCGACGTGCTCGTGTGCAACGACGCGTCCGTGTCGCGCTCTAACAGGTGCCGCTCTACTCGCTCTACCTAGTGTCGACCTGCCCGCCGTGCTCGTGTGCAACGACGCGTCCGTGTCGCGCTCTATCAGGTGCCGCTCTACTCGCTCTACCTAGTGTCGACCTGCCCGCCGTGCTCGTGTGCAACGACGCGTCCGTGTCGCGCTCTAACAGGTGCCGCTCTACTCGCTCTACCTAGTCGCGCTCTAACAGGTGCCGCTCTACTCGCTCTACCTAGTGTCGACCTGCCCGACGTGCTCGTGTGCAACGACGCGTCCGTGTCGCGCTCTAACAGGTGCCGCTCTACTCGCTCTACCTAGTCGCGCTCTAACAGGTGCCGCTCTACTCGCTCTACCTAGTGTCGACCTGCCCGCCGTGCTCGTGTGCAACGACGCGTCCGTGTCGCGCTCTAACAGGTGCCGCTCTACTCGCTCTACCTAGTGTCGACCTGCCCGCCGTGCTCGTGTGCAACGACGCGTCCGTGTCGCGCTCTAACAGGTGCCGCTCTACTCGCTCTACCTAGTCGCGCTCTAACAGGTGCCGCTCTACTCGCTCTACCTAGTGTCGACCTGCCCGACGTGCTCGTGTGCAACGACGCGTCCGTGTCGCGCTCTAACAGGTGCCGCTCTACTCGCTCTACCTAGTGTCGACCTGCCCGCCGTGCTCGTGTGCAACGACGCGTCCGTGTCGCGCTCTAACAGGTGCTGCTCTACTCGCTCTACCTAGTGTCGACCTGCCCGCCGTGCTCGTGTGCAACGACGCGTCCGTGTCGCGCTCTAACAGGTGCCGCTCTACTCGCTCTACCTAGTGTCGACCTGCCCGCCGTGCCCGTGTGCAACGACGCGTCCGTGTCGCGCTCTAACAGGTGCCGCTCTACTCGCTCTACCTAGTCGCGCTCTAACAGGTGCCGCTCTACTCGCTCTACCTAGTGTCGACCTGCCCGCCGTGCTCGTGTGCAACGACGCGTCCGTGTCGCGCTCTAACAGGTGCCGCTCTACTCGCTCTACCTAGTGTCGACCTGCCCGCCGTGCTCGTGTGCAACGACGCGTCCGTGTCGCGCTCTAACAGGTGCCGCTCTACTCGCTCTACCTAGTGTCGACCTGCCCGACGTGCTCGTGTGCAACGACGCGTCCGTGTCGCGCTCTAACAGGTGCCGCTCTACTCGCTCTACCTAGTGTCGACCTGCCCGCCGTGCTCGTGTGCAACGACGCGTCCGTGTCGCGCTCTAACAGGTGCTGCTCTACTCGCTCTACCTAGTGTCGACCTGCCCGCCGTGCTCGTGTGCAATGACGCGTCCGTGTCGCGCTCTAACAGGTGCCGCTCTACTCGCTCTACCTAGTGTCGACCTGCCCGCCGTGCTCGTGTGCAACGACGCGTCCGTGTCGCGCTCTAACAGGTGCTGCTATACTCGCTCTACCTAGTCGCGCTCTAACAGGTGCCGCTCTACTCGCTCTACCTAGTGTCGACCTGCCCGATGTGCTCGTGTGCAACGACGCGTCCGTGTCGCGCTCTAACAGGTGCCGCTCTACTCGCTCTACCTAGTGTCGACCTGCCCGCCGTGCTCGTGTGCAACGACGCGTCCGTGTCGCGCTCTAACAGGTGCCGCTCTACTCGCTCTACCTAGTGTCGACCTGCCCGCCGTGCTCGTGTGCAACGACGCGTCCGTGTCGCGCTCTAACAGGTGCCGCTCTACTCGCTCTACCTAGTGTCGACCTGCCCGCCTTGCTCGTGTGCAACGACGCGTCCGTGTCGCGCTCTAACGGGTGCCGCTCTACGCGCTCTACCTAGTGTCGACCTGCCCGCCGTGCTCGTGTGCAACGACGCGTCCGTGTCGCGCTCTAACAGGTGATGCTCTACTCGCTCTACCTAGTGTCGACCTGCCCGTCGTGCTCGTGTGCAACGACACGTCCGTGTCGCGCTCTAACAGGTGCCGCTCTACTCGCTCTACCTAGTGTCGACCTGCCCGCCGTGCTCGTGTGCAACGACGCGTCCGTGTCGCGCTCTAACAGGTGCCGCTCTACTCGCTCTACCTAGTGTCGACCTGCCCGCCGTGCTCGTGTGCAACGACGCGTCCGTGTCGCGCTCTAACAGGTGCTGCTCTACTCGCTCTACCTAGTCGCGCTCTAACAGGTGCCGCTCTACTCGCTCTACCTAGTGTCGACCTGCCCGCCGTGCTCGTGTGCAACGACGCGTCCGTGTCGCGCTCTAACAGGTGCCGCTCTACTCGCTCTACCTAGTGTCGACCTGCCCGCCGTGCTCGTGTGCAACGACGCGTCCGTGTCGCGCTCTAACAGGTGCCGCTCTACTCGCTCTACCTAGTGTCGACCTGCCCGCCGTGCTCGTGTGCAACGACGCGTCCGTGTCGCGCTCTAACAGGTGCCGCTCTACTCGCTCTACCTAGTGTCGACCTGCCCGACGTGCTCGTGTGCAACGACGCGTCCGTGTCGCGCTCTAACATGTGCCGCTCTACTCGCTCTACCTAGTGTCGACCTGCCCGCCGTGCTCGTGTGCAACGACGCGTCCGTGTCGCGCTCTAACGGGTGCCGCTCTACTCGCTCTACCTAGTGTCGACCTGCCCGCCGTGCTCGTGTGCAACGACGCGTCCGTGTCGCGCTCTAACGGGTGCCGCTCTACTCGCTCTACCTAGTGTCGACCTGCCCGTCGTGCTCGTGTGCAACGACACGTCCGTGTCGCGCTCTAACAGGTGCCGCTCTACTCGCTCTACCTAGTGTCGACCTGCCCGCCGTGCTCGTGTGCAACGACGCGTCCGTGTCGCGCTCTAACAGGTGCCGCTCTACTCGCTCTACCTAGTGTCGACCTGCCCGCTGTGCTCGTGTGCAACGACGCGTCCGTGTCGCGCTCTAACAGGTGCCGCTCTACTCGCTCTACCTAGTGTCGACCTGCCCGTCGTGCTCCTGTGCAACGACACGTCCGTGTCGCGCTCTAACAGGTGCCGCTCTACTCGCTCTACCTAGTGTCGACCTGCCCGCCGTGCTCGTGTGCAACGACGCGTCCGTGTCGCGCTCTAACAGGTGCCGCTCTACTCGCTCTACCTAGTGTCGACCTGCCCGCCGTGCTCGTGTGCAACGACGCGTCCGTGTCGCGCTCTAACAGGTGCCGCTCTACTCGCTCTACCTAGTGTCGACCTGCCCGTCGTGCTCCTGTGCAACGACACGTCCGTGTCGCGCTCTAACAGGTGCCGCTCTACTCGCTCTACCTAGTGTCGACCTGCCCGCCGTGCTCGTGTGCAACGACGCGTCCGTGTCGCGCTCTAACAGGTGCCGCTCTACTCGCTCTACCTAGTGTCGACCTGCCCGCTGTGCTCGTGTGCAACGACGCGTCCGTGTCGCGCTCTAACAGGTGCCGCTCTACTCGCTCTACCTAGTGTCGACCTGCCCGCCGTGCTCGTGTGCAACGACGCGTCCGTGTCGCGCTCTAACAGGTGCCGCTCTACTCGCTCTACCTAGTGTCGACCTGCCCGCCGTGCTCGTGTGCAACGACGCGTCCGTGTCGCGCTCTAACAGGTGCCGCTCTACTCGCTCTACCTAGTGTCGACCTGCCCGCCGTGCTCGTGTGCAACGACGCGTCCGTGTCGCGCTCTAACAGGTGCCGCTCTACTCGCTCTACCTAGTGTCGACCTGCCCGCCGTGCTCGTGTGCAACGACGCGTCCGTGTCGCGCTCTAACAGGTGCCGCTCTACTCGCTCTACCTAGTGTCGACCTGCCCGCCGTGCTCGTGTGCAACGACGCGTCCGTGTCGCGCTCTAACAGGTGCCGCTCTACTCGCTCTACCTAGTCGCGCTCTAACAGGTGCCGCTCTACTCGCTCTACCTAGTGTCGACCTGCCCGCCGTGCTCGTGTGCAACGACGCGTCCGTGTCGCGCTCTAACAGGTGCCGCTCTACTCGCTCTACCTAGTGTCGACCTGCCCGCCGTGCTCGTGTGCAACGACGCGTCCGTGTCGCGCTCTAACAGGTGCCGCTCTACTCGCTCTACCTAGTGTCGACCTGCCCGCCGTGCTCGTGTGCAACGACGCGTCCGTGTCGCGCTCTAACAGGTGCCGCTCTACTCGCTCTACCTAGTCGCGCTCTAACAGGTGCCGCTCTACTCGCTCTACCTAGTGTCGACCTGCCCGCCGTGCTCGTGTGCAACGACGCGTCCGTGTCGCGCTCTAACAGGTGCCGCTCTACTCGCTCTACCTAGTCGCGCTCTAACAGGTGCCGCTCTACTCGCTCTACCTAGTGGCGCTCTAACAGGTGCCGCTCTACTCGCTCTACCTAGTGGCGCTCTAACAGGTGCCGCTCTACTCGCTCTACCTAGTGGCGCTCTAACAGGTGCTGCTCTACTCGCTCTACCTAGTGGCGCTCTAACAGGTGCCGCTCTACCTAGTCTCTTAATTAATTTGTAAATGATGTTTGTTTTAGAATAAGTCGAATATTCCGCGACTACCTCATGGATTACGAGGTCGGCAACAAATGGCAAGAACGTGTTTTAATAACACGAATCGATGGCCGAATATTTACTGATGATCAAGGTTTTGATACGGTAAGTTATCTTATATGTATAATTATAAAGCAGCAGTAATGTAATACTACTATTAGGTGTGCCTAGAACTGTTTAACCTCTTGGACAAATATTCTAACACTAATAAACAATGTTAGTGTTGATGAATTTTTCTTCATTGTATTTATAACCGATACGGATTAACTTGAGACCCGGACCGATGATGTAATTTTATTATAATCTTACTAACAATAACTAACATAGTTTATAAGTAAATATCGTTACTAACACACTTAGGGCGCGTTCCCACCATGTCGTAACGATTAATTATCGTTTTACGACTGTCGTCTCTAGCTGTTCCCATTATAATGATTGTTTGTCGTCAATTATTTTTGTCGTTTAGCGACTATCGTATCTAGCTGTTCCCATTGGATCGCGACGACATTTTATAGTTTCACGGCAGTCGCTTTGTCGTTTACACATCATTAGCAAGCTACAAATCTACAGTCGCCTCTACGTTCTACGTGGCTACGATAGATTTGCAGTCACGTTTTAGTCGTAACGATTTTTTATCGTTTTACGACTGTCGTGCTAGCCGTTCCCACTGTCACGACAATCTGTCGTCACTGCAAAAGTGTTGTAGACGACAGTTATAGTCGTGTCGTTCTATATCTGAACACCTCCATTGAAACATATGAGCCACGACACTTAAAACTACACGATTATCTGTCGTCACGACATAGTGGGAACGCGCCCTAATACTGTAAAACACTATGGATGTACGGTCGGCCAAGAAAGTGGTGTACCAGTTTTCATTTAGTTTCCCTGTCATCGAAAATTACAACAAGGTTTGTTATTAAAATATATTACTGAAAGAGACGTATAATAATGACGTAAACCTAATAGGTAGGGATCCCTAGTACAAATTTTTCATCTGATTAGTAACAAGCTAATTTTCCGGGAGTAGCTTCATTTTGATGAGACGAACAAAAAGTTCCTCTTCGAAAACTCTCGATTGTGGTAGATAATAGAGTTAGCAGGAGATAGAGCAGCAGTGAGCGTAGGACCGGGATAACGTACCACGCAATTTGTAGGACAATATTACCATCAAATTATATAAATATTAACTAACTAAAAGAAAAAAAAAATCAGAAAAAACCATCAATTTATGATGACCTTACGAGGTCATCAAGTTGATGACCTCGTAAGGTCATCAAAAATTATTACTAACCAGCTGATTTTTTTTTCTTTTAGTTAATTAATATTTATATAATTTGATGGCAATATTGTCCTCCAAATTGCGTGGTACGTTATCCCGGTCCTACGCTCACTGCTGCTCTATCTCCTGCTAACTCTATTATCTACCACAATCGAGAGTTTTCGAAGAGGAACTTTTTGTTCGTCTCATCAAAATGAAGCTACTCCCGGAAAATTAGCTTGTTACTAATCAGATGAAAAATTTGTACTAGGGATCCCTACCTATAATTGATAAGTATTCATACGTCAACAATTGACATTTTGTCAAATATATTTAAGTAATTTCTATTATTATTTTCCTCTAAAATCGATATATTTTCCTTGTTATTTTTCACTCAACTGCTTATAAATATCATCTTCAATGCCTGCCAACTTGACCATTGCCGAAAGAGCACAAATAATATTGCCCAATTTAATGAGGGATGCAGTATCAGTGTGAAATCGCGAAATTTGAATATATCAATACGCTGTGTCAGGTTTTGGATTCGTCGTGAAGGAGAGGAGAGAAGTTTGTTGAATCGCAGAAGCGGTCACCGGCCTGCACTCTCCAATAACGACAGAGAACTCATGAGACGGGAATACAGGGGCGTAGCTACCGCCGTATCAGCCGTATCAATGATACGGGGCCCCCGGCCTACAGGGGCCCCCAACGTCTATAAGCAAAAAAAATCGTAAAATATTATCCACGATGTTACTTAAATTCATGCTTCCCGGGAAAAGCATATAAAAAAAACTGTCATACGTGCCTATAGAGTTTTCACTTCAGAAATGACAAAATCAAAAAGTAATCTCTTTTTTTTTTCGAGTTAAGCGTGCGCCCAAAAGTTGGCAACATCCTACATCAGCGAGTGACTTAAACGGGGGAATCCCGCAATAACAGATGCATATTACGAGAAGAATATTTACGTGTTTTATTTCATTTCGGTTCATACGTTATCACAGTCCGTCAGTCAGACAGTCAGTTCAGCCCATTGCAGTAAACTGCAGGACATAGGCCTCGCCAAGTTCGCGCCAGATATCCCGGTTTTCCGCAATCCTCATCCAGCCTACACCGTCAGTCTTACGTAGATCGTCGCTCCAGTGGGCCGGAGGACGTCCTACATTGCGTTGGCCAAGACGCGGTCTCCACTCCAAGACACGTCTGCTGCAAACGGCCATCGGTCCTGCGACACAGATGACTAGCCCACTGCCACTTCAACTTGCTAATTCTGTGGGCTATGTCGGTTACTTTCGTTCTCTCGCGGATAGCCTCATTTCTAGTTCTATCTTTGAGAGAAACCCCAAGCATAGCCCATTCCATTGCACGTTGAGCGACTTTGAACTTGTGTACCAGTCCCTTTGTCAGTGTCCACGTCTTGGCTCCGTATGTTAACACAGGCAGGACGCATTGCCCGAAGACTTTTGTTTTCAAGCATTGCGGAATCTTCGAAGTGAAGACTCGACGAAGCCTGCCAAACGCCGTTACGTTATTACATTTTAATACAATACAATCTTGTACTTCTCATTACTTATTGGTTAATTACTGTGGTTTGTGAAAAGAATGAGTGAAAGGAAAAGAGATTATCCCAGTGGAGCTATGAAAAGAAAAGGTAGACAGAAAAGAGAGTAGGTTATAAAAAAAATATCCAAAATTTCTTCATTTTTTCAGCAGATAGCTTCTGTGAGTGATTTAGATTGCATTGCAGGGGCGTAGCTACCACCGTATCAGACGTATCAATGGTACGGATGCCCCGGGCTACAGAGGCCCATAATGTGTTTAAGCAAACTTAGTAAAATGTTATCCACGATGTCACTTAATCTCGTGCTTTCCAGTAAAAAAACATACAAAATAACTGTCAAACGTGCCTATAGAGTTTCCACTTCAGAAATGACAAAAGTAAAAAAAAGGAATTCCCTTTTTCCCTAGTTAAGCGTGCGCCCAAAAGTTAGCAACATCCTTCATCGGTTATTGCAGGATTCAGTTAATCTTCAGTAACAATCAATTGCTCTGAAAACATGCTTAAAATGTAAAATGAGAAATTCAAAAAATTCATTCCATTAAGGAACTCCCGGAATTGTTGCTGATAAAATTCAATAGTCTTGCATCCAGTTTTACGTTTGGTAATTACATCATGCTTTCTATTCTTGACCCTTTCAGTTATAACCGCAACAGCTGAAAGAAGTTTTTCAAAACTAAACTGAACAAAAATTACCTAAGGACTTCGACGAGACAGGAACGGCTATCAGACTTGTCACTATTGTCTATTCTAGGAGGAAGTGATAACTTATATTAAATAAATATTTATTTTAATTAAATGCAAGCATTTTTTTTTATTTTGTGAGAAATCGTTACCCTTCATTTGGGCCCCCCAACTAATTTTGATACGGGGCCCCTCCAAGGCACGCTACGCCACTGCGGGAATATGAAATTAATGGTTTTAAGCCGACTAAACATTTTGCGGAGTTGTTCGACGTGTGTGCCCAAACAATAAGGAACATTACATGGGGTTGCACCACAGGCATTACGCCAAGAAAATATATTTGATGGATGCTCACAGACTTGTTCGTCTGAACTTCGTCAGAGAGCACTTAGATTTTTATTGGTCTAATACAGTGTTTTGTTCTGGAAAAACTTTTAAATCCAGTCAGCATGGACGTCTTCACCTTTGGCGATATAATTCAATAAGTTATAGAGATGATCATATAATCCCAAATAGAGAATCAGGTTGAATTTCCGTAAATATTTGGGGCTGGATAAGTGCGGATGGTGTAGGAGAAGTGTGCTCTCTACCTCCTTGAGCGACAGCAGTAACTTATATCGACGTGCTTCAGAGTGCAATGCTACCGACAGTCCATAATGTTTACCTGGAGAACGAAGTGCCACAATTTGATTTTGTTCAAGATAATTGTTCATTTCATAATGCGAGGATCGTAAGAGTCTGGTTTCGTTCAAACACTGACGTAAGGGTAATTCCGTGGCCTTCAAGATCACCGGACCTCAACCCGATAGAAAATATTTGGGGCCTTATTGTCCAAATATAGTCGCATCAAAATGAAAAAAACCAAACAAGCTATTATTAGTCACTGTAATTCTATTTGGGAGGAAATGCGGGGAACCGATATTTGCTCACGGCTTTTTGGTTCAATGAGGTCTCGTCTTTTTGAGTTTAAGTATAAAGGCCAATGGCGGTTACACCCGTTTCTAATTTTTAAATTTTTCCAACCTCTTCTAAATGTGAATATGACTATGTTTATGTTTTATATTAAGTATTTTAGAAGTGATTGTGGAAATTTTATAAGAGGATAAATTTATTTTTAGCTTTTCTTTCTGACAATATAATAAAATCTTTTCCTGAAATAAACTGTTTTATTAAACGCATATTGTAATTACAAGTTTACAGAAATTGTAGGTATATTTGTGCTTTACAATTTTAATACCTGGGTGACCGAGCCTGGCTCGGTATTTTTATTTTATTTATTTTTGTATTTTGTTTTTTTTTCTCGGTATTTTTATATTTTATTTTTATTTAAATAAAAAATCACGAGTGAAATTAAAAAAAAAAAGAAAAAAGGATTAATCTGGAGACTGAGATTTGAATCATGGTTTTCTCGGTCAATCTCAACCGTCCGATTTCCCTCCTGAGCTATTACAAGGTAAATGACAATTGTGAAATTAACCTTCCTATTCTAACGATATTTTAGCCATTTTTTTATTGCCTAAAACAGGAATAAAACGACATTTTCTAAAAGTGAATCCTAGCTAGATCAATTTTTCGCCCCCGAAATCACCTGTATACTAAATTTCATGAAAATCCGAGGAGCCGATTCCGAGATTCAGATTCTTTATATGACATATATACAAGAATTGCTCGTTTAATAGTATAAGATTTATAAAATAACTTGTTGTTTACAATTTTGAATTTATGACGTCATTGGTTCCATAGCAGCGTAGCTGTCACGCTATAAACAGTAATAGTCGTTATCAATAATCAGATAAAGACGGCAATAGAAGTTGTCAGATCGATCTGCAAGCGAAACTAATCTTTATCACCTATAAATGAGCAAGCAGGATTCAACCTTAGAGTGGTACACCACTTTTTTGGCCGACGGTACAGTCCGAAATAAACTAACTACTTTTATTATTATTTTATTGTTATAGAATATGACGTCATCGGCCCGGGTCTCAAGTTAATTCGTACGGACTATACGTAATTGTTGCAAGGTTTTGATATAGATAAAGCAACAATTACTTTAAAAAAATAGTCTCACTAAATATTTCTTTACAGCAGTATCTTTTGTGTGAATTAAATTTCTTGGACAAATTACATTTGAAATGAAGAATATTCGATCGTTTACAGACAAATATTCAACAACTTCACAATTTAAAGTTAAAAATCTAAAATAATTGAACTATTTGCAGGTTTTAGTCGACGTACCATGCACTACAGACAGACATTCAGTGACAGAGGACGAAAACAATATATTCCGACCAGACCGTGTCAAAGAGAGATTGAGAATTCCAGAAATGCAAACTCAATTACTCATGTAAGTGCCTAATCATAGTTTTTGAAACACCTTCTCAATTTCATTCCTATCTATTGATCAATTTTATACTTAATTTACAAAGATTATTAAAATTACCACAGAAATACTTCAACTTTACCAAAGATCCTAGCAAAATAATATACTTTTTTCGAGTGTGTTGTGTGAGTGAGTGAGGTAGGCAAAGTTCCTGGAGAGGGTTATTACCTTAGATCAGAGGTCGGCAACATACTACATATAAACATAGTGTAAGCATTACGTGTACGAATTAAATTCCGTATGTTATATAATGACCAATTACACGTACATATATCAGGTAGAATCGAGGGTACTATCATAAGTGCCCGCCTTTAGTTTATTGGTATTTGCCTGTCAAAAGGTTACCGACCGCTGCCTTAGAGGGTAGAATGCTTGCAGGTTTGTAATAAAAAAGGTAGCCAGTGCTTCTGCACAGGTTTAGGAGTAGGATTCGCAACGTGATGTTGAAGGTGTCCTAGGCTGTTGTAAGCGCTTCCCATTAAGAAGTCCGTAAATAATGTGCTCATTTGGTAATAAAATATATAAAATATGAGCAGGAACGCACTTCGCCTAGTCCGCGTGGGCGGGTCGGTGGTGTACAGCACGTGCTCGCTCAGCCCCGCCCAGAACGACGGCGTCGTGCGCGCCGCGCTGCAGCGAGCCTTCACCGAGCACTCTCTCGTAGCTTCCATCAGGTTGTTGTATCACACACATATACACGCACAGACATTACTCATATTCATATACAATTACTTAACAAAGCCTAATGGGGTTTTGTATAATTGTTTATTACGCTTGAATGTTACTACCATATAAATTGTTTTACAATTTTAATGCCGTCTGCTGGTTACACTGTGTTACTTATGTGTATGTGTAACTTACACACCTATATAGACATATCTCTTTTAGTTATACACTCATATGAACATATATCGAATTAAATGAAATTGTTTTATATGTTTCAGAGATTTGACGAAACCATTCAGTGCCCTGAGCAGTACACTACACCTTGGTACGGGACAAGTGCAACCGAAGTATGGACAACTTGTCGTCCCTGATATAGCAGCTAACTTCGGTCCTGCCTACATATCAAGACTTGTTAGAATAAAATAATTAAAATAAAATTGTAATTAGTTTATTTTATTTTTTTCGTCTTAATCAAATAGTCACCCGCCCGACTTAGCACAAATGTGTAAATTAGACAAAAAAATCTTACAAGTTGTAATTATTTCAATAAGAAATATAAATCAACATTGTTATATTTTCTACAATAAAAAGCATAAAAGTTATGAAAACATTTATTTATGTAATTGTAAGTACAAAAATTTTTTATAACTACTATATAATAAAATATGAATATACAAAATAAAATATTATTTAACCTACGATATACATTATAAAAGCTACAAAACGTTTTATAAATGCAGTATATTATTTTCCTTATATTTACTAGATTCATTTATTGGCTCAGTTAAATAGATTATGTTTTTGAAGTGAAAACTTCTTTAGCGACGTTGTGCACTCTTATAAAATTATTTGTAATGGGTATTTGGGTGAAAAATGTTAAACTCGCGTCAGGGGGCGTGGCCTGTACGAAAACGTAAGATTGGTTAGCAACGACGTGTATACTGCTTTTGTATATTACAACGACATGTATATTGCAACTATATAAAAATTATTAGAAAATATAAATAATTTTTATTCAATAATTACCTACAATTAATGGTGTTAGAAAAGTGTGTCAAATCCAATAAAAATATTACTAAAAAAAACCTGCATTATAGTGTAGTGAAATCGACAACAACTATTCAAGTTTTCACTTCTGCCTGCACTCCTGGAGTGCAACCCGGTTTTTTTAAATAATTTCCTTAATATGACTAAAATTGCAAGAATCCGGCTTTATATAATAATATATACAATATATATCAAAGCTACAAAATTTTTGTATAAATGCAACTTTTCTTAAAGTAAATAGAGATTCATTTCTTGGCTCATAAAAAAAATAAAGTATAAAAATGGTCTTTGGCTTTTTTTATTACTGAATGTAAAAAATGGCTTTGTATTATTTCAAATATTGGAAATTAAAAATAGAAGGGATAATCATAATCTTTTTTTAGATCATAAAGCGATCGATAAATAAAATTAATAAGTTGCCACGTGTAGGTATGTACCTTTTTAAGTAACAACTAATTAATGGCACAAATATAATTCTGCATATTTTCTAAATCTTAAAAATATCTCTCTTTTAAATTTCAATAAATTGTATAAATATTAATATATGAAACGATAATTACTAGAAAATAGTACCTATAATATATACTTACTCTCTAATCAGAAAGTAACAAAAATAGGTATTTAGGAATTTGTAAATTTCTTAACATGTTGATAAAATACATGTAAAAGCTAAAATTATTATGAAATTTTAGTATTATAGAATAGAATATAATCGCAGCATCCCCTGCTGGAAAAATCTCATAGAATATCATAGGAAAAACAAAATATTCTATGAGATTTTATGAGTTACTTGTATTCCTATGAGCCTGAAAAAAATTTGATCATAAACATTCTATGATATTTTATGAGTATTTCACCAACTCATAGATTCTCATAAAAATGTTACTTCTTGTCGCTATGAGATTTTATGAGTAATTTCAACATTAGACGAACAATGAGTAATACTTATGAGATTTTATGAGAATTTCGAGATTAACATTTCTATGAGATTTTATGAGGAAAATTGAAAGAAAAGTAGCTCATAAGAAGTTATAGACAATTTATAAAGAAGTTATGAGCAGTATTGCATTGAAATTCTTATGAGTTTCTATGAGTAATTTCGACGACAAATACACATATAAAATACCATAGAATATCTATATTTTATGAGAATTTCGAGATTAACATTTCTATGCGATTTTATGAGGAAAATTGAAAGAACAGTAGCTCATAAGAAGTTATAGAGAACTTATGACGTAGTTATGAACAGTATTGCAATTGAAATTCCTATGAGTATTTATGAGTATTTCCCCGGTCCAATACACATATAAAATACCATAGAATATCTATATTTTATGAGAATTTCGAGATTAACATTTCTATGCGATTTTATGAGGAAAATATCCATATAAAATCCCACAAAATATCATTATTAACCGACTTCAAAAAAGGAGGAGGCTACTCAATTCGACCGTATATACATATACTTTTTTTATCCGACTTCAAATGAGGAGGTTACTCAATTCGACCGTATATAATATATTTTTATTTTTTTATTTTTTATGTATGTTCGGGGATAACTTCGTCGTTTATGAACCGATTTTGATTATTCTTTTTTTTTTTGTTGGAAAGGAGATATCCCAATTTTATATACAATCAATATACAATCCATCCTAAAATAAATCTTATTTTGTAAATAAATATGGCGTAATGGGTAACCATAGACTACTATAGTGCTGTAATATATGTTGATAAATGTCGATGTCGGTAAATTATTTAGAGATAGCTTGACATGATAATTTCGTGATTTTTGTATTTTAATGTTTTAAATAATCTGATGAAGTTGACGATATTACAAAAGTGAGTTATTTCATATAGAGTGGCTAATGAAAGAAGGCACACTAAAATATTTTTTTATTTGTCATGTTCGTTTCAAATTAGATTTCTGAAAGTACTTTTCGGTATTTGAGGTTTCTCTGTGTTTTGATAAATTTTACCCTTGAGTTGTGACAGCCTTTTCATGCATCGCCATTTCGTTCGTGTTGCAAATAATATCTACAGTCCGGCCGCTCAAAGAATGCGTTTCTGACACCTGTCAAATCGTCATGACTAATGATGTACAATAAATAACATTAACATTAATAATATTTAGTAACGTTATTTATTGCATTCATTATGCCTATTTATTCATTTTAATTTATATGTTGTTATTGTTTATAGGAATTATATATCAATATATTCAATAAATATTCAGAATGTAAATAAATTTTTAATGAATCAGTTAATTGAATTGAATCGTAATTTCTGAATTAACGAAGGGAAAAAAGTTTTATTCATTGGAAAATGTATATTATGAAATACATCATTTTAAGCATTAAACAATGAAGACTATGTCATACCGGGTGTATTTGGAACGCTTGAAAAGATTTAAACCTAATAATATACTATTCATATATATATTTAAATATATAAAAGAAAGTCGTGAAATCGTGCTACAGTAGAATCAATAATTCAGTAGACTAAAATACTGCTAGCAGTTGACAGTTGACAGTGAGACTGCTGACAGTTGCTAATGTCACTTTGTAAAAAATCGTTGTGTTTGTGTTTATTGTTAAGTTTTGTTTTGTGTTTTGTTATTCTGTTTTGTTTGTACTGTTTTGTTATCAATACGAAAGATATGGATGGTCCAAGTAATAAACACAAACACAAATATTATTTTACAAAGTGACGTTAGCAACTGTTATTTTAGTCTACTGAATTATTGATTCTACTTTAGTTACACTATTTATAACTCAAGATCGGCTGAACCGATTTGGCTGAAAATTGGTAGGGAGGTAGCTTAGAACCAGGAAACGGACATAGGATACTTTTCTTTTTTTGTATCAAATTTTGTAAGCATCTGTAATTTGGTCCAACTTGGGAGATGGGGTAGTTTTTATCTCAATTAGATCCTGTAGGTAGCACTGCTATCGTTATGTAACTCCGAAACTACTGAACCAATTTGTATCGAATTTTGTAAGCATCTGTAATTTGGTCCAACTTGGGAGACAGGGTAGTTTTTATCTCAATTGGACCCGGTAGGTGGCGCTGCTATCGGTATGTAAGCAATCAAATTTGGTAGCTGTTTTTTCCGGCAGGACAACGGGCGCCGAGTCCACTAGTACTATATAATACATATAACCATTTATCTCAGAAACATTTTTTAATAACATTTTAGTAAGTACTTATGTATTTTGCGAACTCTCGTTGACCGCGAGAGGCGCGACTAGTGCGTGCGAGAGTACGTTGACCTCGCGCCGGTCAGCTGATGGCGCGCATGAACTTGTGGTATTCAATGACATTGCCGATTTTTTCAAAACACGATTATTCTGAAGCATTATATACAAATTTCTGTTTCATTATTTTTCCCAAACCGGATTATACCAAAAAAAGTTTTGAAGAGGCAAGAAAAAATTTCTTTTCGCGTTTTTTTTTACTTGTATCATGTCATGTCATGCCAACGCTATCATACCTCTTCGTTTTTTCAAGCGTTCCAAATACACCCACTATAGTATATCATTTTTTACCAGAAATATAAAGTAGTAAGTAATTTTATTTTCAATGTTTTTTTTTTTAATTCATCTGACTGATATTATGACACTAGTTTTTTTAAGTTTTGTTTGAGCGTACCTTTATTATATCATTAACTTTATTAAATACTAAGTACATTATGTATTATAAAATATATAACAATCGAATGCTGTTCGTTAGTCTCGCTAAAACTCGAGAATGGCTGGGCCGATTTGGATAATTTTGATCTTGAAATGTTTGTGGAAGTTCAGGGAAGGTTTAAACGGTGAGAAACATAAATAATATGTAACGGAAAATACTAAAAACGACGATTTAATTTTCCAATACAAAATGTTCCTAGCGGGGAAATTTGATGTCTTTTATCAAAAACTTTTTTAAATAATTAACGCCCAACGAAGTGGGCACGGGTCGGCTAGTATATTATAAAACTAGATTCTGCGCGCGACTTCGTCGGCGTGGACTCCGCTCCTATTGGGCTTAGCGTGATGCCACATAGCCTCTAGCCTTCCTCGATAAATGGACTATCTAACACTGAAAGAATTTTTCAAATCGGCCCAGTAGTTCCAGAGATTACCGCGTTCAAACCAACAAACAAACAAACAAACAAACAACCAAACAAACTCTTCAGCTTTATATATTAGTATATATTATAAAACTAGCTTCTGCGCGCGACTTAGTCGGCGTGGAATCCGCTCCTATTGGTCTTAGCGTGATGACACATAGCCTATAGCCTTCCTCGATAAACGGGCTATCTATCTAACACTGAAAGAATTTTTCAAATCGGCCCAGTAGTTCCAACAAACAAACAAACAAACAAACAAACAAACAAACAACCAAACAAACAAACAAACAAACTCTTCAGCTTTATATATTAGTATAGATTATAACGTTTTATTTTATATTATACAGACAGATTATTATAATTATTAAGATTAAAAAAACATTCGATTACAATTGCCTCGTCATTTTGTCACATCACTACAAAAACAAATAGTTGACATAACCATAATGACACAACCATAACCTTGAAGCAGCGCCGTTTGACGTGGTTTGACTTTTAAAAGCTATTGTTTTTATATTTGTTAATTAAGTAATTGTAATAATTTTATCCCAAAATTGGTACATTTATTGTAAGTTGGCATAATTATTCGAATTTTAATGTTATCGCTCGTTAATAAGGTAAGGTGGTAACGTTATAAAGGTGTAATAACTAATTATAAATTATTTTTAGTTTAAGTATAATAATTTTAGTCCTATTCATCAGTTTTCAGAAGTAATGAGAATGTATAACGATTCTATGATATTGAGTACCTATGTAGGTAAAAAAGTTAATAAAATTTTAACTTTATAACCTATAAGAACTATTTACTTAGTAGGTAGCATTCAAAATATTTTTTGTCATGGTTTTATTTATGTTTATTTACATAATTATCAAATTAAGAAACAATATGTACAAATTCACAATTATAAAAAAGCAAAAGAAAACCACTAAGGTTTGTACAATACACATGTAAGGTTTGTACATTTTACATTTCATAATGATAAAAAAGTAGTATTAATGGTAAAAATAGTATTTAAAAAATAAAACAATCACAGTTACATTTTCATTTTCATCTCATCAATTTTTATACAATGTATTATAATAATATTTATTTTTTCTCAGTGTTGTCAAAAGATAAAAAAATTTAAGTTTTTGTTTAATATTATTGCTTTTGATACATTCAACCAAATGTGATGGTAGTATATTTATTAAGGGACTATGTAAGTCATTGTTCTCTCACCATACACGTTGTTGGCAAGAGCTGTGTTTAAGTGGTTTCTCGCTACAACCCGTGTAAATGTAGGGTGTTGAACACGTTGCCTAAACTTACTACTCCAGAAATTTTCTTTTAGAACAGTATACTCAAACTTTTTATGTACTGGTATAATACTTTGCAATGATTAAAAAAGTGCAATTTTGTCATTATGAAATTCAGTCCTAATATTTGATGAAACAATGTTTTTTAATATCTTAATTGTAATTTGTATATTTTGTTTAGGTAACTTTTGTAGGTACGACCACAACTACTGAGGCCATATTGGATATACGAATCTGCCAGAGCATAATAAAGTAACAATCTAATTTTTAAAGGGATTCTTTTTTTTTTAATCATTATGTTAACTAAAAATTTTCTTAATTTGGCACATACTCGATCTATTTGTGATCTCCATGAAAAGTTGTTGTCTATTACCAGACCTAAGTAAATCTGTGAATTAACAACTTCAATAGCTGAGCAAGCACAGTTATTTTTATCTTTGACATGTAAAATGTTGTGGTTGTGAGCTATCAATTTTGTTGTGAGAGTGTCGCTGATGTGATGATTTTATAATTAAAAGTTTACTTTTGTTTGTATTAATTAAAATTCCTACATCATGGCACCACTGTATCAATATGTCGAAGTGCTTCTGAGGAATATTATATATTAGTATTCGTTATATATTATTTTTCATTTACTAATATTGAAATTACCTTATATATTCTCTTAAAAAGAAAAATTGAAAACTTTTGCTGTTGTCATTTTCCATACAGCTTAGACACATATTAATTTTTTTTTTACAGCTTTAGATTTATTTATATAAACAACAAATTTAAAATTGGTTCTGTCAAAATTAAAAATGAAAAAGTTATTCTTTAGCCTGTGTCTTTAGCATAAAAATTGTACCCTACAGTTTAAAATTACTTATTTATTTATTGTTCAAACATATAAATTAATAAAAAAAAGTCAGTGCTAAATCGCTTTTATAGAAACAATTTAATTTGCAATAACAAATGTTGAGATCAATAATTGAGATAAAAACTACCCTATCTCCCAAGTTGGACCAAATTACAGATGCTTACAAAATTTTATAAAAATTGATTTAGTAGTTTCAGAGTTTATCGCTAACATACACCGTGACACGAATTTTTTATATGTACATAATTATATAGATAGATATGTATATATATTTATACAAGGTAACTTTTTCATCAATATCCACTTTTTAACATCGTTCATCTGGATTGAAAATTAATAGCTCATCAATACAACATCATTTCTAAATCTCCGATTGATTATTTACGATTTTTTTTCCACATTAATCGCTTGAGCCTGTGTTGTCCTACTGCTGGGTATAGACTTCTTTCCCCATGTTGGATAAGGATCAGAGCTGCTCTCCGAGGCACGGTGGGGAGACCCACAAGGACTGCACAAAGGATCAGAGCTGCTCTCCGAGGCACGGTGGGGAGACCCACAAGGACTGCACAAACACCCTGCCACGGCAAACATTTGTATGGCCAATACAAATGTTGGATAGCCTACAACACATGAGGCATCGATTTTTGGGGTTGGGGAACTGTCGAACTGTACCA
Source organism: Melitaea athalia (assembly GCA_905220545.2). Classification (NCBI taxonomy): domain Eukaryota; kingdom Metazoa; phylum Arthropoda; class Insecta; order Lepidoptera; family Nymphalidae; genus Melitaea; species Melitaea athalia. The sequence continues at coordinate 4,709,400 of HG992193.1, forward strand.
CTTCCACTCCCAGCACTGCACATATATATATAGAAATCCGAAAAAAATAACCAAAACCGAGTCTATCTATGCCCAGTTCTGGGGCTGGGAGTGGTACCAGAGGGTAACCCACCCACCCCCTCCCAAAACCCCATAATTCGATGCCCAGTGCTGGGGGTGGAAGTGGTACCAGAGGGTAACCCACCCACCCCCTATCCTCCCCCAAAACCCCATAATTAGATGCCCAGTGCTGGGGGTGGGAGTGCTACCCCTTCCCCCTCCCAAAACCACCATAAATCGATGCCCAGTGCTGGAGATGGGAGTGGTACCCCTTCCCCCTCCCAAAACCCCAAAAATCTTGCCCAGTGCTGGGGTTGGGAGTGGTACCAGAGGGTAACCCACCCACCCCCTATCCTCCCCCAAAACCTCATAATTAGATGACCAGTGCTGGGGGTGGGAGTGGTACCCCTTCCACCTTCCAAAACCCCAGAAATCTATGTCCAGTGCTGGGGTTGGGAGTGGTACCAGAGGGTAACCCACCCACCTCCCTCCTTTCCTCCCTCCAAAATCCCATAATTAGATGCCCAGTGGCGGGAGTCCCCTTCCCCTCTCCTCCCAAAACTCCATAAATCGATGCCCAGTGCTGGGGGTGGGAGTGGTACCCCTTCCCCCTCCCAAACCCCCAAAAATATACACCCAGTTCTGATGTTGGGAGTGGTACCAGAGGGTAAAGCATCCACCCACCCCTCCTCCCCTCCCCCAAAACCCCATAAATCGATGCCCCATGTCCTATAGACTTACCCAAATGTTTGTCATGTGCGGGGATCGAACCCACAACCGCCAGCGCAACAGCCACAAACCAGTGCTATAACCGTTGCTCCAACGCGTCGTCCACGTTAAAACTCATAAAGTCTCATAAAAAAATTTAATCTAAACATGAGCTCATAGATTCTCATAACTTTTACATTACATCCATTATGCTCATAAGATTGTAGATTTTTTACGTAAAAAGTTATGAGTTTCTATGAGATACTGAAGATGCTCATAAGAACTTAGAATCAAATGAATTGTGACCGCTATGAGTTTCTATGAGTAATTTCGACGACAAATACACATATAAAATCTCATAGAATATTTTCGTATTATTTTTTTATGAGATCCTATGAGATTTTTCCAGCAGGGTCGCCTTTGATGTACGAAACACATACCTTTTTAATTTTGTAGATTAGTAAATACCTATTTTTTTAATTTTGATCGTCAAGTTCCTTAATATTTTTAAAATTATATAATATAATTTAACCCTTTCACCGCCATGTCATAGTTCGCGTGAAGTGCCTGTAGCGCCAGCAACCTTTAGATACGATTTTGCATAGTGTTGTAAAGTATAGTTATCGATAAACAGTAATGAAATAAATAAAACTTAAAATTTTTTAATCAAAGGTTAATTTATTTACCCTTTAACACGTTCGCTGCCGGTTAACCCTTTAACCGCCATCGCCGTAATATTACGTGTTGTAAGAGTAGTACCTCAGCCGCCACGTCGGAATATTATGTAAAGGTCCTGTCATTTAAAAAATGTGCAATATATTATGTTGACTGCTTACTAAATATTAATATATTTCGTATTAATACTTTATTTTAACAGTATTTGATACATATTTTAGCTAATGAAATGAAATAATTAAAAATTGAAGATCACCCCAGGGGCCGAATACATTTTTTGATAAATTTGGCTTAAAAACTAGTCAAATAAGCTAATTTAGTCCTTTAAAATATCAAAATAAATAGCTAGCTACATATTTGATACAATAAACAACAAATAAAATAACTAAATCAATAGAATCTTCCTTTAAAATATCAAAATAAATAGCTCGCTACATATTTGATACATTACTAGTTTTTTTGACTGTAGGGTAAATAAACAGACATGAAAAAAAATTAACCTACCGATTCATTATCACTCTCCGTTGAATTGCCACTACTACAAATATCATTGTTTGAGTTTGATTGAAATATATTTATTAGTTCTTCGTCGTTGTATAACATCATCGACAACTACTCGACACTAGCAAATTTTAATCATAAAATGAGTACGTGTTATCACGGTGACGGCGCTAGCGCAAATGCCGTTTATTAAAAATATGACTTTAGTTGATTTTGAGCCGCACGTAAAATTACGGTGACGGCGTTCTAGGATCGTCTGCACTAGTGACGTTCTGTGATATGTCGGTAATTCATATTTCTTTGTTGATTTCTGTATATTATTTCACTTTAGCTTATTGGCATTTGAATAAAAAATTTAGTCGTTAAAAACTATGAAATTTTAATGAGTATTTAGTTGACGGTTTGATAAAAAACAGGATATTTTTTACAAATTTAGCATCAAGAGTTTCCTATGTGGCACAACACTAGTCTTCGTAAAATCACGGGTTCGGCGAAGTAGGTATATATTTAGAGGTATCACGAATTAAGAATCATTAATTATTTCATTTCATTAGCTAAAATATGTATCAAATACTGTTAAAAATTAAGTAATAATACGAAATATATTAATATTTAGTAAGCAGTCAACATAATATATTGCACATTTTTAAATGACAGGACCTTTACGTAATATTCCGACGTGGCGGCTGAGGTACTACTCTTACAATACGTAATATTACGGCGATGGCGGTGAAAGGGTTAATACTACGAAAAATATGATATATAAAATTAATTTGAGCTTATTTTATACAAATTTTTCTTTAAAATAATCTTATTATTTCACATACATATTATCAGATTTTGTAAATTCAAAAAAAATCGGGATTTCTTGTTTTTTTACTTTCAAGTGCCCAATTTAAGTGAAATACACTACTTTAACTAAATAAATATGTAATTTAACTGTAGATGGTCCAACAATTTATCAAAAGCAGTTTTTTTTTAGCAATTAGTTACAAAATCTGATAATTAGGACTACGCGACAAAAGCATGTCAAGATTAAAATACTTATTTTATTATAAAAAGCATATTACCTTATCTAAAACTTATTTATCATAAAATATATATACAAAACCAAATCAGTCTAGTTCATAAATTTTATAAATATTTGTCTAACTAATTCTGAAGAAATACTCCGAAACTACATAAGTATAAAACTTTTATATGTATAATTATGTAGATAATAAATTATCGTTTTGCCTAACTTTACATAAATCGCATAAAGTACTTAGTTATATTTTATAATGTAATAACATAATTCGAACTATTAAGTATGCGTGAGTTTAGTTGATCAAAAGCGTAAAAAAAGCGCAAACTGTTCCAGTGTTTCGCTCAACTAAGCGAACGCTTCTACAACCGTTCGCTTACTTGAGCAAATGCCTTTTTAAGATTTTAAGTATCAACTGACCGTTATTATTGTGTTAAAAATAAGTTTTGATTTATATAGGTTTATTTAAAGCTTCTTCTTTAGTTTTCAAAGGTGTCTCTTCAGATTTTTCGTTTGCTTCCGGTACTTTATTCCAAGGTTGTTCTTCGCCTGAACCGAATAACGTGTAAACGATTATCTCGATGATATACAAACCTATCGTTACAAAGAAGATGACACGCCAAGCTGATATTGTTTGCTGTAATTTAAAAAACAAGTTACTATTATTAATAAGTAGGTAAGTAACTGCATTCAGTTACTATTAAACACTATATTATTTTAAAATAATAAATAAATATATTAAATTTCACTATTGGAAAGTACCCATGTTTAAATGTGTTATCATAACTGCAATTATGATGACACGTTTAAGTTAAGTAACAAGTTTAAGTTTATATATATATATACTTTATATGTTATATCATAGCCATTAAAAATACTACCGGAAAACCCGTGATAATTTAATTATAACATTCGTATATATTCGTAAATCATTATATAAGTACACTAGCTTCTGCGCGCGACTTCGTCGGCGTGGACTCCGCTCCTATTGGTCTTAGCGTGATGATATATAGCCTATAGCCTTCCTCGATAAATGGGCTATCTAACACTGAAAGAATTTTTCAAATCGGACCAGTAGATCCTGAGATTAGCGCGTACAAACAAACAAACAAACAAACTCTTCAGCTTTATTATATTAGTATAGATAAAGCCGGATATACACTAGAACACTAAACACTAGAACAGTTTGCGCTTTTTTACCCATATCTGGCTTCAAGGACCAAATTTTTGAAGTAGGTAATTTGAAAATCTTACATTGCCATTAGTCAAGACTCCGACGAAGATGGGTACGACTATTCCGGGAATGGTAGCGACAGTATTCGTTAAAGCCATCAGCGTTCCTATAAATAATAAAAGTAAAATATGTAAAAAAAATTATTGTGTATGTTACATCTTTTGTAGACGTATTAAATGTATACTTGCAACTATCTATGTTTTTATATAATTGCAATATTCTTTTTTTCTAGGATGGGAAATTAATGACATTTGAAATTTACATTCAAATTCTATTTTTAACAAAAATACGATTCTAGCCAATAATCTTTATGTAGGTATATGTGAAATGTGAATGTAACATGAATACTTACACTTTAAGATTGAGCTTAACATCAGAAAGCTAGCATTATTTAAAATAAAGTTCTGAAATAACCGTACCTACGCTACGTAGGTACACACCTATTATATACCCTGTGGAAAAACTCCGATATAAAATTTGGGGATCCTGATAGATCTATCTGGATCGAAATATGAAAATTTGAATAAAGTATATGGAATCCCTGTTTCAAACAAAATAGTTTACAATAACTTCTCATCAATTATTGTTTTTTTTCGAACTTTCAGTAGGATACGTAAATATACTGTACGCGCGCGCGCGCGCGCGTGTGTGTGTGTGTGTGTGTGTGTGTGTGTGTGTGTATGTGTGTGTGTACGTGTGTGCGTGTTTAGTGTAGAGATACATTACCAGCGAAGTTGGGCGCGATGTCGATGTGGTTGGAGAGGAACCCGCAGAACATGCCCCCGATGGCGGTGACGGCGAGCGCCGTGAGCGCCACCGCCGCGCCGCGCGCGCACCGCACGTAGCACAGGCACAGCAGGCACGCCGCCGGCACCGCGGACGCTGGAACACCGCCGCAGCTCACGTACGGGTTCATTTAGATAGGGAGGAGCAGGATCTGGAGAAGCTTACGGAAGATCACAGCTAAATAGTGCTGCTCTTAAATAATGTTGTGTTCTAGATAGACGTCCTTGGATAGATCAGTGATCAGAGCTAGGATCGGCAACGCGCTTAAGATGTTTCTGGTATTGCAGGCCTCTATAGACTTTTGCCGCTTGTTTGCCATCATAGTCGCTTTAAAAATATATAAAAGACAAAATGTTAAGGATGTTTTGACAATGTTTCATTTGTCATAAGGCTCTGACTCAGTGCGATGAGAGCCAAAGGCAATATGTCAGCAAAATAAGTCACTAAAATTAAAAATATACAATTATCACATCACCAGAAAACCCCTAATATTGTGTCAGAAGTAATTCTAAAAATAGTATAATTTAAAATACTTCAATTTATTGTACCATATTTTTTCCAAAAGATCACTCGAATAAAGCCTTCACCCACCCAGCTATGGAATATAAGTACATGTATTATATTATACTGTTATTTATATTTAAAAAGCGATTTTTCGCTCGCCGCAAAAAGATTTAAATGTATTATAAGACAAGTAAAATCCAAAAGATAAATTTCTATCATATCAAATCGAAAAACGACAACGGGGCCTTAATAATGGGACTTTTGCAGAACTTTAAAAAAATATTGAAACTTAAATTTTATACATGCAAAACGAGCTACAACACTACAATCTTACCGAACAAAGTGCCAATCTTCCTAGCAGTGGTGGTAGTAATCTTTCCTTTACTGCGCAACCAATCTAGACCTCGGCTCAGACCTATACTGAAGAACCACAGCGAGAGGAACGGCAGAGCGGACGTTACTGCATTCTGAAATTTTTTATCTATTATAGTCCGGGATCCCTGGTACATTTTTTGCACTTGACTTCTATCAAGCTGATTTTCCGGGAGTAGCTTCATTTTGATGTGACGCCCAAATATTTCTCCTAAATCCTACGAAAACTCGATTGTGGTAGGAAATAGGGGTAGCAGAGATAAAGCAGCGGTGAGCGTAGGACCAGGATAACGTACCACGCAATTTGTAGGACAATATTACTATTAAATTATATAAATATTAACTAAAAGAAAAGAAAAAGTCAAGTGCAAAAAATGTACCAGGGATCCCGGATTATTACCTACTCCAACGTGCCTTCACAACTCGACTAATAAATAAAATGTGGTAATGCACAAAAAATGTTTTGATTATTGCAACCGTTAGAATGGATTTCCAATAATACTCGTAATTCATAACAATCAGAATCACACAAATTACTGTTGTCTCTTAATGATTATATGCTCTAGCAAGAAGAGCAAACTCATTGTTGCACTAACGGTCGCGGATTCGATTACCACTCGCGATAACTATTTGTATAGAGTTATAGATTTAGAGTCTAAATCTATAACTCTAAATTTTAGACCTTTACAGTTTAGAGTTTAGACCATTTAGACTATTAGGTGCATTTCTAGATTAGATTTCATGTTACTCAGTGTACGTAAATCTTTTAAAAAAACGAGTGGGCTTATACCACACGTCACACGACTGAAGTAAAACTTCTTTGGCTCCATGCAATTTATATCTCCCTATCAACTTCCGTTCGCCTCACCCGATCACACTTTTCATAACTCTCGTCACACGTTCACCAGCTTGCTCTCCAAGTAAAGCGTGCGTAAAAAAGTTTTACTTCATAAATGTTAGTAAATAATCAATTTATCAAAATGGTCAAAATACCAAAAAAAAATAATTAAATGGGTTGTCTGGAAGAAATTGCTAAATAGCCATAAGTCCGCCCATTGTACTTCACAGTCTGTAAATGATATTTGTAGTTGTGATGTACAATAAAGTATAAATAAATAAATAAATAAATTATACCAAACTGCTAAAAAAATTATTCAGTAATCAGTCTAACTAACCTCAGTCATATTGAACTTGAGCACTTGTTTCATATAGAAGGGCAGTTCTATGAGCAACATGTACCAGCCCCAGTTGGAGCAGGCATGCGCCACTAAGATAGCTAGAAACGGCCCTGACGTGAACACGGCTTTCCATGGCACAGCCATCTTTTTCTAAAAAAAAAGGAATTTTTCATACTGTATCACATAATAAAACTAATTGTTCGTAAAATTCAGAAAAAGTACCTAAACGAAAAAAAAAAAGATAAGAAGTGGTTTTAATCTTATGTTAATGTCTTTGTCTAAGGTATGGTTGTTTCTAAGTTTATGTAGAGATGGAGTTCAATATGATATTTTGGTATGGTTTTAAAAATAGTAAACAACAAAATAATTGTAGTAAAAATATTTTGATTTAGACAACAGGTAGAATAATAAATTTTAACAAAGGTAAGGCACAGTGGGAAATAATCTGCTCAAAATTTGGAGCAGCCTAACGTGGTAAAAGGTGACTAGAGCTCCTGGGGAAAATTGGGGGTGGGGTCGGCAACACGCTGGTGTTGCTTATGGTGTAGCAGGTGCCTCTAGGCTAAAGGAATCCCTTACCATCAGGCGAGCCATACGCTTATTTGCCGACCTAATTGTATAAAATAAAATAGTCTAATTAAATGCGTTGACATCATCACATGACATCTACATTAACTTGAAAATCAATAAACTACGACCATTCTTCCTTAAACTGATACACATTTGATACCTTTTTACGATGCGTTGGCTCAGCGGTCACAGCACTGATTGTTACGCTGGCCGTTGCGGATTCGATCCCCACTCACGACAGACACTTGTATTGGCCATATAGTTGTTTGTCATGGTCTGGGCGTTTGTGCTTGTGTATTGTGTGTGTTCATTATTTTCCCAATTTAATTTTAAATAACTTACCTTTTGTTCATCAACTGTTCCGCCCAGTGCTGTGACGATCATCTCCCTCTCCTCAGCACTGATGAGCGGCTGTGTCTGCGGCGAGTCCTGCACCAGCCACACCCACAGGACGCACCACGCGCACGACAGCCCGCCCATCACGTAGAACACGCTCTCCCAGCCTAAATTACATTAAATTTGGACAATAGAAGATACTCTTGGAATGCTATCTTGGACTGCTCTATAATTATTAGTAATTTAATAACTGGCTATTTTATCAATAACTTTTTTTACGTAACGTTACTTGTTACATTTTCTACCAAATCCATGAGATCTTATTGACTCTCTTAAGTCTTAACTCGGTATGAGAATTTGGTCTGCATCATTTGTCCATGTTTTATGAGATTTTTTCCATAGGGATGCGTCCAATAGAAGGCAACAAAAACTCTTATGCCAAAAAATCCTAGTATATATATCACTTACCGAGTGTGGCAGTGAGCACGCCCGCCACAAGTATGGAAATGACGGTGTCCAGGGATGTGAATCAACCTTCGCCCAGAAATACATATGTAAAGACCTATCACAGTACAATACCAACAGTATACAACTTACCAAGTGTGGCAGTGAGTACACCCGCCATTAACATGGATATGACAGTGCCCAGTGATGTGCCCGCGTATACTAGAGCAGCGAGTACACTGCGCTCGTTGGGCGGCGCCCACTTCGACAGCAGCACGTGCATGGCGGGGAATGTCACGCCCTGCATATGCGAGAAACAGTTGCATATCTTTGCAAACTACTTTTTTATTGCTTATGGCACAACGAAATTATAACAATATTTTTTAGTTTACTAGGTATATTTTGACTAGCCCGTTGGCCTATTTTGCATTGACCGCATTTTCTGCTTCTTGGCTTGTTGGTTCGATTTCCGACAAATATAAATTTATCGACAAAATATGTAGATATATCGGTTAGCTATTAGGTATTACCTAATTACAACACAAGTATATTATTTGTTATCAGAAACCGACGACCACGTGTGTATGTTAAAGATATTTAAAAAAAATCCAATTATTATTTTATTTGCCCTATGATGTATGCTCCACGAAATGCACAAACATTACCGCTCTGGAATATTGGTAAATTTCATTATTTTTGTTAGAAAAAGTGTACCAGAAGAGGCCACGTTTCACTCTACTACTGAACTTACCCCACCAATCCCTTCCCCCACCCTCATAAAGACCACAGCTACATAGTGTGCCTCCGCCATGACGGGAGTGAGCAATGTGCACACCACGTTGATCGTCACGCTGAAGAACATTACCCATTTCGCTGAGAACAACTCTGCTATACGGCCACCTTAAATAAAGTAAAAAATATAAACACAGATTCAATTCATAATATAGGTACAATATATTATGTCCTTTACTCTAAAAAAGGTTTTTAATCTACTGCATACCTAAGATGAAAACGTCTTAGATAGCGAGGTAAACTACCCTCAGTACTAAAGACGGTAGAAACAGTAGTAGAATATGTTGTTAGAATAGTGTCGAAATATCTGGATATATAAACTTTTTACACATAAATCATGGTTTTAGTGGCCATTATACTCGTAGTTTAAAAAGTTATTTTTCCAGAAGACTATAGGTTTGAAAAATACTTAAAAATGCACTACTTTCATGCTAAAAACATAATCTAAGAATATGTTGAGTAACTTTTGAAAACATAAAAATGATAATAAATGATATGTGATGGAAATATAGATGAGCAGCCCGCTGCCCGACTAGTGAAGTACCTCAACGTTACAGAAGATCACAGCTAAATAATACCTACTGCTTTGAAGCAATGTTGTGTTCCTGTTGGCGAGTAAGGTGACCAGAGCTCCTGAGGGGATTGGAGTCTTTGGGTCTGCAATGCGCTTGCGATGCTTCTGGTGTTGCACGTATCTAGAAGTTACGGTAATCGCTTACCATAAGGTCCCCAATAAAACCAAATCCCTAATAAAAAACCTCTGGTTACAAAAAAAAGAACAGATAATAATTATTATCAAAGCAATTTGTCTACAATAAAATCGTTTATATATATGACATTCATGACTATCGTCGCATCTTACCGGGAATTTGCGAGACAAAGTAGCCCCAGAAATAGCAGCTGAGAATGATGCCCTGTACTTCAGAAGACCAGAGAAAAGGTCCATCTGCCTCCTAGAAAATAAAAACTTGATATAAATAAGTAAATTTTTTCATCTATAATTATGTTAAAAGCCCATCTAAACTGCAAATTGATATGAAATAGGTATGTATGGTTGGTCTAGATATATGTAGATGGGGTGCATGTCGGTCACCTCCTCGTGGTGCACCCTGGGCAACGGGACTCGTCGCGGCTAACGACTGACTGGAGGGGTGCGCTCCGGGTACTGCTCGACCCGTGAGCGCACTAGAGGGACGGGGTGGATGGGTTCACTTGCCCGCCCTGTAGCGCGAAAGCGCGGTTTGCCGGCCGGGTTGTGCTGGCTCCCTGGAGCCTTGCTCGGTTGCTGGTGCAATCCGGCAGACGTGATGTGTGAGGGCCGGGCTGTGCTGGCTCCCTGGAGCTTTAAGCTCGGTTGCTGGTGCAGTCCGGCGGACCTGTGGGGTAGCTTCCGGGTCGTGCTGGGCTCCCTCGGTACGATCTGGCGTTGGAGGTCGGGCGGGCCTGACCCCCAACGCCATGATGCCAGGCGTTGGAGGGTCAAGCCTGCCTGACTTGGAGGGGGGACGCTCCTTGACATGTGTCCCCATACTGCAGACGGTAGACTGGTCCGGTTGAGCGTCCCCTAAGTGGGGTGGCCGGCTGGGGGTTGGGGGATCCTCGGCTGGCTTGAGATCCCACGTCGTCGGGAGGGGTGGTCTTGTGGGTGCCGCCCCTTTGGGTGCCGGGGCCCGGATGTTTACATTCGGGCCAACCGCCGGGGCGGGGTGGAGATTGCTAACGCGCCCCCATCTCGCCCCACTCAGGCGGATGTCTGCTCACACGTGGATGGTTTTTGGTCAGTAGGAGTCTGACATAACCCTCTGGTGCCCCCGCGCCGGAGGGTATCCATGATGGATTTTCCCCACGTAAAAAAAAAAGATATATGTATATACTATATACATATAAATAATATAAATTTAAGAAATTTGTTCTGTTTCAAAAAATAAAATCAAAATTGAGCAAAATAATAAAATGAACTAAATTACACAAACAACAATGGAGGAGCGGAATTAGGTCAGCCTTTCCAACAAAATCAACAACAATTCGTTTATAATACCGATTGCCGTTATGTAGTCGTAAATGAATTTTAATTCGCAGGAAAAATATCCTTAATTTTTTTGTTATGAAGTTTATAGTTTCTAGTATAACGTGGCGGCAGTAGTCAAATTAATCTTTTAAAATAACTCAGTAACAGAAGTAAAATTATTACCAAGAGCAATATTCTTAACTTTTTGCAGCAATAAAAGTATTTATAGTCACACATTGAGTTTATTATCAGGCCAGAAATATTTAAATTAATGTCACTCCGTCAATTCCAGGGTTACAAACAAACGTAAATTCCAACAATTTATGATCGTTCCATATTCCAAAAATAGATTTAAAAGTACGAGATTTATAAAGGTACCTATATTTTATTTTAATTTTATTAAAAGTTTACAAAACGTAGGTATATATACTAAATTATTTCGCAGTTTTTACAAGATTATTAATAAGACTTTGTACAACATTAGATTTATCTTTTAGTAAACCAATTGTTAGAATTCATTTTCCATATTCCATAGGCAAAATTACAATTGATATGAAATTTCTAAATTAATCACGGAATTATGTTCTTATGTTATCTTATAACTAAACTTATACAGACATGATATTTGATTTTACGAATCACATTTTTATTAACAGATGGGTACATTCAATTAAGTAAAGAAGAAGAAGGTTGCAGCAGTGCAGCTTAATCTGCGACACGTCTACAATGACCAATAATTTCTTTATCAAGAATAAGGATTGCCGTTTGGTAAATTGTCGCCGAGACACGTTATCTAAGTATATCTATACATACATCCAGACTAGGAACAAATATACATATAAATATAAAATAACATTTACTCCAAGCGGGAATCGAACCCACAATATCGATTATTTATTAATGGAACATATTCGCAAGACTACACCAGATCCTTTTGAGTGTAGGTATACAAAAGACGCTTAAAGAAAACAAAATGGATTACCTTAGCATCAGTCATATTTCCCGTTGGTGCGCACTCCAGTTCTCCAGTCGAGACTGTCAAGTTATCTTCGTCGTTCTCATTATGTACAGCATGGTGTATAGCGGTGTGGTTCAGCATGCCCACCATGGCGACTGATAAGTTCACCTTCAACCCGTACACTATCGCCATGCCTATAGAACCGAGGATCGCGAGTATGTACCGTGCTGGTACTACCCCTGGAAAAATATATAATATCCTTGTTGTATTTCACATATTTAAAATAACTGCAATAAATTATATAGATTATATACCATTTTAAAACAACTCCAAGAATACCTACTATTATAGTTATTATTATTTTTTTGCGATTTCTTACAACTATGTACATCCTAATCTAATGTAGACCGAAAAAGAGAATGGTTATGTTAAACATACACATTAATTTGACGATCCGTTGGAACTATCTACTACTGTAATTTATACTCTAAGGTTGGAACAGTATAGTCACAAAATCTAACTGATAGGTAGGTACTCTAGTGATCATGGGCATCATCCATATTATGCTACTAATAACCTACTATTCCGTGCAGGTCAACGTCTGCTGGGTCCGCTATTCTACTTTATAATGAATCATTATAATAACTTATAATATAGGTAGGTATACGTATATTTTTAGACTGTGTACTAATTACAAATGTAATCACAACTACATATTTCATTAATTTGTAATATGTATAAATAGTGCATGAGATTTTTGTTCTTCATTTTCCTCGTTGTTAGGTATATCAATTGTATGGATACACTAGCTGTGCCCGCGACTTCGCCCGCGTCGAATTTAACAAAATCAGCGAGCATCTCAAGGAAAAAACGCTGGTACGCCGAGCTTTAAATGTTTCGCTAATAATTACTTCTAACGACGATATCTCAAAAACTATTCATCTGATTGATATAGTTTAAAGGGCAATTTTAATCTGCATTAATAGCTTTGAAAATAACGTAATGTTTTTAATTAAAAATTTGAACATAAAAGTGGTTAATGTAAGTCAACCGTAAGAGTTGAGAGTTGGACTTTTTTGTAGCATTTTTATAGATTTTGAATTCGCTAGTACATTACTTAAGCTAGTATATTACTTAATCAAACATTAATATAATTATCTTTGCTAGTTTACGCGGCGTTCGCGGGGAAAGCTCCCAGTTGGCGAGATTTTTTACGAGCTCTTCAATATTTATCGCCGTATTTCTGCTAATTTACATATATAAGCATAATAAATTAGTAGTGCCTTTGTACCAGCATTGTTTATAAGTGCTATTTCCTATTGTTTTCTAGTGTAGGTACATAAATTGTTAAATAAATAAAAATAAAATAAAATTACCTATATACCTAAACCTTCCTCAAGAATCACTCTTTCTATTGTTGTAAACCGTATAAAAATCCGTTTGGTAGTTTTCGAGTTTATTGCGTTCAGACAGACGAGAGGGGTGTAAAGGAAAACGTTACGGCGCGTTACATGGGGAAGGGAGGGAGGGTCAAAAATCTTCAAAATTTGCGTTACGTAATACTTGAACGCCCCCCTACTGTAGAGGTCGTAGAGGACTATACTCCGTGTAGAGGACGATGTGTTAACAGCAAGAGCAAAATAGTTTTTCTTTACTAACATTTTATGAAAATTTAATATAACTAACTCTTGACAAAATAAAATTGTTACAATAATTACGATAAATTCAACATACTATGAAAGTAGGCTTAATTTTATCAATCTCACGAGTCACGACAAAAAACCTACACTACGCAGATAATTATAACAAAAAAAAGTTTTATGTATTAACACTTATTATAACACTTATTACAAACTTATTATTATTATTATTATATTATTATTATTATTATTAATATCAATATGTATAAAAAAATGATTCCCGTATATTTTACTTGTTAACTTATTTTACGGTGTTTTCAGAAAAACAATAACAGTAAACTATTAGCCACAACGGTGGCCGCCTAAAATTATATTAATTGAAAAATTATTTAAATTTTAACATTAAATATAATCTAAGAAAATAAAACGCCTTAAATCTGTGAACGTTAGATAATTATTTATCTCATAATAGTCGTTAGAAGATAATTTAAATGTACACGTTTAACAAGTTAATAGTTATCCTTGAAAAATTCCACAATGGTTATCAAAAAAAGTATATTGTTACTTATTAAATATATTATACACTAGCTGACCCGGCGAACTTCGTACCGCCTAACAGTCGATTCTTTAAAATACTTATCCTTCCCGGAACCCCTCTTCTAACACTTAAACTTTATGGTATGGTATTAAAGTTCAAATTGACTTAAGTATTATTACGAATCTTTTGTATGAGAATAGAAAAGTGTTGTTTTTAGCCTTTTTAGGGAATTTTTTAAAATTTTCTCTCCGTAACAACCATCCTCGTACTTCAAGGAACATTATAAAAAAAGAATTAGCGAAATCGGTTCAACTGCTCTCGAGATTTGCGCTTATCAACACATTCAGCGATTCATAGAGATTATTGACTTGAATGTTAAGGTATACTTTTTTAATTTTAATTAAAACACTAGGTCCGTAATATCCTTGCTAATAAATAAAAATATGTAAATATATACCTATCATTTATTGTACAACAAACTAAAAAAACGTTTAACAAAACGGTTTATAAAGAAAAATAAATCTTCGGATTATTTTTGGTAAATTTTAAAAATATAAATATATTAATTCATACATTGAAAATAGCTTAATAACACCTAAGTTCATTTATAAATTTTAAAACACAATTGTAGCATCTTTTTTGTTTACGCAACATTTTAAAATAACAAAAAATATACAAATATCGATTAAATAAAAAAAATCACTTACGCCCCAAAATATTCCCTTTCGCTGGCACATCCATTTTGACTATTAACTAGTTATTAAACTTATTTCATTAAGAAACAAAAAAAACGCGTAAAGTGAGACAAGCGACACGTACGAACTTCAAGAATTATTCCATACAAATAACGCAATGTGATGAAATTCCTCTCAACGGTTCCCTAGTATGCATTCACGTTTACACGATCGTATAATATAGACGGCTGACGGTGCAACGTGCGGACAAGCATGCACCCAAATAATTTCGTGTGCTCCGTCGCGTCCATTTGAGCTTTCGCGGTCTTTCAAGGTGACCTTCAAAGCTTTCAGGATCAATGAAACTGATAGTAAATAACTAAATATTTCTTTCATGTCTTTTTCATATTTCGTTAAATGTGGTTATATTTAAAACAGGGAGATATATGAATATCATCAACAAGGCTATAAAACTAAAATTATTAAAGACAATAATTTGTAAAGCCATAAATTGTGAAAATGTAATTTTTTGCCTTATAATTTTTTGTACCAATAAGTTTCAGATTATAATTACTTTTACATATCATCAAGAAATGGTGTATAAGATATAACAAAGTATTTAGGTAAACAAGGGTAAACAAATGAAACGTTGAATTAGCCGCCGCGCCACCGCGTCGCTATAATAGGTTCGTTTTATGCAAAGGTAAGATTTATACAAAATGCTTTTAGCTAGTCTTGGTTTCGTTCGTTCTTGAATTTTGCTGTGAAGGGAAGAATTTACTATTTATATTCTATTAATAAACCCCCTCCCCCCCCGTTCCTGCCTGCAAATATAATAATTTGTTAATAAACCAGGCTATAGATATTGATTTGCCCTTTAATTCTACCCATATCTACCAATTCTAAAGGTTTTGAATTTTCCCACTTCTAGTTTTCTCAGGAAAATTAAATAAATAATTTATATTTCATCCCAACTTTAAATAATCGTATCTCTCTATAATCAAAATGTTTCTAATGGAATAAACGCAAAAAAATTGCCCTTACGTCGATTCTAATTGCCCACTAGTTAAACCTGAAAAATATTTATGCACTATAATTTTTGAAAAAAAATGTCGTGTTGGAAAATGAGGCTTTGATTTTTATGCTATACTCGCGTGTGTGTGGTGACTGGTGTTGCCAAATCGCGCAATCAAGAAAATGAAGTACGCTCTACTCTATACAGGGCGCACTTATCAATTATCGACAAAAAACACATTAAAAAAAAAAAACATTTTTTTTTTTAATTGACGAATTAAGATTTTTATATATCTTATGTAGGTACACTCTCTGTACAAAAAATTATGATTTCTGTGCGTGTTTTTTGGGATCAGGCGTAATTTTTTTTTAATTTAAATGGCAATATGGTAAGAAATAATAATAAATTATTTCCTGGAATTGGAGGCGTAATTCTGAAAAAATTAGAGATCATTGAAAAAAAACAGTCATAAAAATGGATTTTTTTCACAAGAAGCATAGTTAAAGTCATAATGCCACTTTTTTGCGAGCTAATTGTTTTTTTATCCTTACCGTCAAGTACGTGGCGTAATTTTTTATTTTATTTTAAAGTAATCGACCCACTACTTTGGAAGAAATCATCATTTTTTGTACATAGAGTCTACGTAAGATATAAAAATCTTAACTCGTCAATAACAAATGTTTTTTTTTTAAGTTTTTTCTATATTTTTCACCCCCTTTCGGGGTTGCACTTTATCGCGGGACATCCTGTATACGCCGTACAGCTGGTATAAAGTCTTTTTTTTGTAAGTCTTATTTAGTAAACAAACCCCTGTCAATACTTAATTCATGTTTTTTCCGCATTTATCACTCACTTTCACAACACATCAGCTTACTGGCATTAATTGAAAACTCCATATACAGTACTATTTTACTTCACTCAATGTTTCACTAAAAAAAAATTATTTTAATTGTCTGTGGTCGTAGGTACGCCATATTTGTTTACCAAATAAGACACTTCCAAAAAAATAGAATATATAATTATATGTATACTGGGATTATTAATGATTATTTTATTGGGATTCACGATCACGATTCACGATTCAGCCTGTAATATCCCACTGTTGGGCATAGGCCTCTTTCCCATGTAGGAGAAGGATCAGAGCTTAATCCACCACGCTACTCCAATGCGGGTTGGTGGATTATTGGGATTATTAATGATTATTTATTAATAATTGTGGAGACAATGTTAACTTATTTTATAAGTGTTTTTGTGTTTCACACAGAGGCATGGCGATAGATGGGTGTGCTGTGCAACGAAGTCAGAATAGAATTGTGTCTCTTTTTCTATCACAATACATTATGTTTTAAAATATAACCAATTACAATGAAACGTCATTAAAATAATTATAACAAACTAGCGACCCCCCCAGGCTTCGCACGGGTGCAATGCTGATACTAAATAAAAAAATATAAAATGAATATTTGCAATGTAAGCGTAATAAATGTGTTTATTTACGACATCACATTAGAAACCTCTAAAACTATCAGTGTTCCTTTACTATATTATGAATGTATTATACAAACCTTCCTCTGGGACCACTCTATTTATTTGAGAAAACCGCATCAAAATTCTTTGCGTAGTTTAAAGATCTAAGCATGCAGATAGCGTGAAGTGACTTTGTTTTATACTATGAAGTTATTAAATTCCCATTGATAACAGTGACAAATATATACAGTGAGAAATGATCGAAATGATACAGTCGAAATATAAATCTCTCACCGCTCACGTCTCACCATTGAAATTGGGCTCCGTTGCATGACCTGTATATAAGCCTTACTACTCTTACTTACTCTATAATTCTATATACTCTTTGGTCAGACTGTCAGAGTCAGTCAGTCAGCTGTCAGACAGCGTCAGACTCAGGGTTGCCAACTGTACGAGGTTCCTCGAACAAATACGAGATTTGTAGTCTTCCGTACGAGGTACGAGGAGATAGTCTCCTCGTACCTCGTAAATTCCTAACCTAACCTCGTACAATTATGTACGAGATTTTGGTAATATAGCCATACGAACATTTTGCATCACCATTATATAGTAATATAAAAACTAGTGTCATCTATCAGAACTTGTAGGAACCACTGTCTTATACGCTAGGTGCGTGACGGTAGTGCCACTTGAGGTATGAACTAAACAATTAAAGGACAATATCTGAATGCAGTATACTAATGATATTTGACGATAAAAAATTTCAATCAATATGTGAAAAAATGAAGTAACGAAATTACGTGCTATTTTATATTGAATTTAATATCTAGTAAAAAAATGTAAATATCATTGATAAACAAATTATTTCATATTTAGTACATGTTTAGGTTGTCGATTTGAAAGCATGGCAGATACCAAAAATTAATTAAAAGTAAAGAATACTAATAAAAAGATAATTTTATACCTGAATCTTGAAGATAACGTAGGTAAAACATTTTGTTATTTAACGTTTTTTTTTTTATTTGTCGTTAAATGATGTTGATATCAATATTTGGAGAGATGTTAAACTAAGTTACCTTGCTAATTTTCTTATTATTATCTAGACACATTTTGTTTTTTTTTTGTGATTTTACTTGAGTAATAATAAAGATTTTTTTAATTACAATACATAGTTATGTTTTATTTAGTAGGAAACTTGCAATAGTTTATTTCATTGAGTAAAAATGCCATAATCCAGTCGTTTAATATGCCTTAATTTTAGTTTTAACACGTTATCAATGCATAATAAATGTACGAGGTTTGTACGAGATTTTTAGCTGCAAATATACGAGGAATTTTTTTTTACGGCTGGCAACCCTGCACCCTGGTCAGACTGTCAGTCTGTCATACGAACCAGCGTTGCCAACTCTACCAACTTTTCGGTAGATCTACCAACTTTCCGTGTCTCGCTCAAATCTACCACCGCACGAGAAAAATCTACCAACTTTTAAAGTTTTTGAAACATTTTAATAATATATTATATATACTAGAAATTTAAACAGTGTATTCGTTCGCGCACTCGTCACTTGAAAAATATCGATATATATTTCAACCTCTCAAGCAAGATTTCAAATTGAAGTCGTCACTTGTTCTTATTGGTTGTTTTGGCCAATGCCCAACTGAAGTGAAACTTCTTTAGCAAACTAATTTAAAAAAAAAACAAAAGGCCAATTAAAAATCACAAAACCGCTGAATAGCGCTTTCTATTTAGTACCTACATGCAGAAACAGTCATCGCAGAACTAGTCGTTTGAAACAAACAAGTATTTTTTATATCACAACCTGAAAACAATTCATATGAATAATATTTACTGTTCCTAATTAATTATTAATTGAAAAAACAAAAAATAAAATGAAATAAAATGAAAAAGGAAACAAAAAGTCAACGTTACGCGCTGTTCCCAGGCGGTCCCCCCATCCCAAGCCAAGCCATACCCATCCAAGGGATGACCGCGTTGCTTTCATTTCTTTCTGCGCTTAAATTTCACCCCTCATGGGCCTAAAGAAGTTTCACTTCAAAAATTAACCTATTTTTTTATTTTTTTTAACAGAAAATCGCATTTCAGTTTCCGGCCCTCATTGTCAAGTAAATTATAATTATTACATTAATTTCTTCAGTCCATAATATGCTTCGATTTTTTTATTGAAATTGACCATTTTTTAGTTATTATTCTTTTTTTTTACTATAATAGATGATTGTACTATAATGATTACTTTTTTACGAAAAAAAAAAAAAAGATTTGAAGGTACTTATCACATCTTAGGGTACTAGAATCGTATAATTATAAAACTCGAAATTATAGTTGGTAGATCTACCTACTTTTCGAATTGAAGATGGTTGGAAACTACCAACTTTTGAAATTGTATCTACCTACTCGATAAAATTCGAGTTGGCAACACTGATACGAACGTCAACTCTTGAGGTTGCTCTCCGTTTGGTCTCGAATCTCGATTAAAGACATTATTTTAATAATAATATATAAACGATTAAACGTTTATCTCTAATCACAATTACTAAAATTCTATTCAAACGTTAAGTATACGTTAATAAATTTAATTTACTCTCGTTATTATTTTCATTTAGAATTTGAATTCTTAAATAAATTTAAACTTTGTGACATCGTTGGTAGTCTTACAAAGAAAGTTTTGTTTGCAAGTCTCGTGGTGAAAGTGAGTTTAATATGTTGCGTTCCGAATCGTGAAGACATGTTTCTCGTGTATGGCCCATATAGTGTAAATTAATTAGTTCCTACAAAGCGTGCGGGTCAAAGGTTTTATAATTTTGTCGCTTTTATTGAATATCTCATCGAAGATGGCTCTCAAGATCGAACCGAAGAATGACTTTGATTTTATCCTTAAAAATTTACTTGCTGGTGGTGAGTATCCCTTTTTAATTTTTATTACAAATTTTTTATTTTTTATGTGGTTTATTACAACATTGTATCTTTGAATTTACATAACTAAGAATATTTAATTTAAATTAAGTAAAATAAGAAAATATTATCTTAAGCTTAGTTTACATTTATGGACACTAATAAAATTTACTTGTAATAATAATATTATAAATATTTACTTACATTTAATTTCAAATACATTACACATATTGTAAAGATGCTGCTAAATCTATATTTTTATTTCTATTTATTACACTAAGTTCTTGTAATACTGTTATTTTTTTCTCATTATTAGGTGTAGCGGGTATGTGTGCAAAAACTACTGTAGCACCACTGGACCGTATAAAGATTCTGTTACAAGCTCAGTCTGCTCACTACAAACACCATGGTGTGTTTGGTGGATTAATGGCAATTGTTAAGCATGAATCTTTGATCGCACTATACAAAGGAAATGGAGCTCAAATGGTCCGGATATTTCCGTATGCTGCAACCCAGTTTACCAGTTTTGAGATTTATAAAAAGGTAAGATTCCTTCTTATTAAAGACTTAAGCCTATTATTACATTTTACAGTTGTAAATTAGTGGTTGATGGATGATAGAGTTGAATATCAGTAGATTCTCTCATCACACCTTGATTTGGTAAACTTATTCACACTTATGTGGGTAGCCATTTTTTTTTACTAATAAATTTAATAAAAAATAAATAATATATATAAATTCAATACATAAGTATTTATATATTTTATGAAAACAAGAAATCAAAAACAATTTTATAAATAACATAAGATTATATTTTTACTAACAAATTTTTACAATTTTATTTTATTTAACTAGCAATACCTGTATGAATGATTGGCACTAAATAAGTATAATAATTATCACTACAAAATTACAATTTTTTTTTAACAAAAGCAATAATGAATTTTTTAGTTGTTGTCGCCGGTAGGACATTAAGCAATTATCTATAAAATGATATATAATTTATGTGGAATAGGTAATTGTGAAGCTTTTTCTAAAAAGGGAGGCAAACATCTTAAACCTTAGCATATTAATATATATTATTATGATTTATTTATGGACAACCAGTAGCTAATACAGCAAATCTTATATCTAATACTAATATTAAATAACAAATAAGGTAACTGTACAGCAAATAAAAGTTTATGATCAAATAAATAGATATTAACTGAGGTAGGGCACAGCAGGAAATTTCCTGCTCAAAATATGGAGCAGCCCGACTGGGGAAGTACCTCGACCTTACAGAAGACCACAGCTAAATAATACTGTTTTCAAGCAGTATTGTGTTCCTGTTGGTGAGTAAGGTGACCAGAGCTCCTGGGGGGATTGGGGATAGGGTCGGCAACGCGCTTGCGACGCTTCTGGTGTTGCGGGCGTCTATAGGCTACGGTAGTCACTTACCATCAGGTGAGCCGTACGCTTGTTTGTCGACTTAGTAACATAAAAAAAAAAAAAAAAAAGATATATACATGTTAACAGTTTTGGCTTTCTAGCTCTTACATTCTTGGACAATTCTGTATTCTCAAAATGTTATGTTACTAATTACTTACTGATAAAAAATGTGACGAAAATTATTTTCAGTAGCAAATAATTCATTTAGGCCTTTCACCGACAGGCGCCGATTCGTAACGCAGATGCTATCTAAAGGGCGCCACACGCGGCGAAGATACTACAGACCGTAATAATTATGTTACCTTAACATACAGTATTTCGCCGTGTATGGCGCCCTTTAGATCGCATCTGCGTTACGAATCGGCGCCTGTCGGTGGAAGACTTTAAGCAGTTTTTTGAAGTAAAACTTCTTTAGTTACGCTTGACTTGGGGATTAAGCTGGTGAATGCGTGGTGAGAGTATTACGAAAATTGTGATCGGGCGAGGCGAACTGAAGTTGAGAGGGATATATAAGTTAGTGAAGATAGAAAAACATAGTTACGTTTCGTAAGTTTTACTTCTGTCGTGTGGTCTAAAGCACACTCGTTTTTTTATATTTCAACAGTTTATTTATATAAGTATACAAAACTAGAGTTCAACAATTTGTTCGGTGAAAACTGACAACATATTAATTAGGATCTGCTGACCTGAATTTGACACCAAGTTTGATATCTATGTATTAGAATGACTTATCTATTGAGGAACATAGAATATAAAGTGTTTATAAATGAATAAGTGTTTTATTTATTTATTACTACCACAAACGCGATTAAAACAATAGCAAAAGTAATTTAGCGACTTTCCGGTTAGTTTGCGCAACAAAGTTGTGACATTTAGGTAAAAATGTGGTAAAAAATTGTCAGTTGGGTGTTACGTAACGTTTATAGGGTAGGGGGTACAGGAAAACGTTACGGCGCGTTACATGAGGGGACGGGGGTCAAATATCTTCAAAATTTGCGTTACGTAATACTTGAACGCCCCCTAACATAGACAGACTACTTGGAGTACTTGGATAAACAAATGTTCGATGACAGAATCACAGAAAAATATCATCCTATGACTATGGACTAGTTTGTTCCATTCATTTATTTAATGATAAATATTAACCAATCTTCAGTATGCTATATTTTAATCTTGTTACATAGTTTAGGTTTCGAGTAATTAATGCATCAATGAATTTTTTACAGAAGGTTGATATTATTAGTTGTTTGTTATAAATGACTAAAGGTCAATGAAACCTCTGCAATACAAGTGCATCATTTAAGAAATGTTTCATGGAATTTTCTCAACAATAAACAATAAGACCCAGTAGTTTGTTAAATTTTATTTTGTTGTAATTACATTTTTTTTATCAACCGAAAGCTACGGTATCCATAACTTAGGCTATAGACTTATAGAGCTAATCAGAATTATCCTCAAAATATGCCCCCGTTTTAATTATCAATACCTACATGTAATAAAAATGTAAACGAATCGCTGTCTGTACATGGAAGATAATTATATGAGAACAAATACTATTGGGACCTTTATAAACGCAAATAGCACCTAAAACAATGATTGTTAGAATTTTTGTCTGAATCTCAGAAACGGCTTATCCGATTTAGATGTGGTATTCACTAATATATTGTGGTAAGCTTCACTTAACATTTAGTGTTTGTCTCAAGGTCGATTTACATCAGACGAGCGAATGCTCATTCTATCCCCACTATATCAAATTCTTTTAGTGTAAACAGGCGTAGAGCATTCTTTCGTTGTTCTTAGTGCGTTCGCAAAGATTCTATGGAATATTCTAAAAATGCTCGCTCGCTTGATGTAAATGGCGCTAGAGCCCGCGAACAGTTGCTTAGCCTTAGAGCGTTCTTGCGTGTTCTAACGTGCTCACGCCCCTGAGCGGTCTCTTCAAAGCGTTCTTGTGTTCTAGCGATTGTATACATATTATTTAATCTATTAAATTATGGATTGGTCTAAAGAAAAATGTTTATTAATGATAGAAGTCTACCAAATGATGTCTGTGGGTCGTTGTGGGTGTTTTGCATATCCATCATCGTTTCACCTACATTATGCAGTGTCCTTCGTTACATTAAATTTGTAACCCACCAACGTCTCTTCCTTCTTTTATTTTTGAGTTTTTGCGATAAATTAATAAATGCAGCACTTGCAATTATGATATCGCTATCAGAGTCAAACATAGCGAAGCACTACCAATACCAACCACAGAATTGACACGAAAGAGCAAAGAACATTCATGCAGATGATCTTGCTTTCGTTTACACTAAACAATCAAAGATTAAAAGAATGCTCTTTCTCTAGCTCTAGCTCTTTGTTCGTTTGATGTAAACGCTGAAGACGAGTTTTCGTTTACACATAAAGAACAAGAAAGAATGCTCTTGTTCTAGCTCTATCTCTTTGTTCGTTTGGTCTAAATGCACCCTCATATCAATCGGTTCATAAGTAAAAAAGTTATGCTAATTTAAAAAACCACGTTTAACATTTAAATACCCAAACGACATTGTTTATAATCAAAAATAAACCAAAATATATAATATATTCAAAAAATACGGTCCAAAGTCAAAATTCCACGCGAACGAAGTCGCGGGCACAGTTAATAATGAATATGTGTAAAAATTATTTTGTAATAAAATCTGTAATCTTTAAAATTATCAATCATGTCAAGATAACAAAATTATAAATTTAAATGGCTAAATTCGTTTGTTCGTTTTTTGATTGCGCAGATAATGATAATAATCAGTTGGTATTAATTTCCAATAATTAAGAAAAATTTATGTCAATAAACCTTTTTATAAAGGACGAAGGATAGGCTGTTAAATCAACCTACATCAAATCTAGGAGAGTAGTCTTATGTTACAGATTTCTTATAAAGCTATCAACATAATTATGACGTACCTAACAATTCATTATTACTACATTAATTTATTACTTGAGATGAATCCGATCCTAAAAACTATTCTGTAACTCTCTTTTTCTCTGTCTTAAAAGGACTGTTTCACATGCTTCTGATGGAATCTATCTATAGCTTATGTGGGAGATGAAATTTATCACCAATTGGTGAAAACTACTTAATAATAAATATTTTTCAAAATGGGTGTCACCGCGCGGGTCGTATAGTACACTATACACTTAATAAAATTTGTAAATAACTAAATCGAGTGATGTGTTGCTTAAACTGCTTTTAACTGAGGTAGGGCACAGCAGGTTCCTGTTTAAAATCTGGAGCAGCCCGACTGGGGTAGTATCTCGACCTTACAGAAGAATATAGCTAAATAATAATGTTATTAAGCAGTGTTGTGTACTTTTTGGTAAGTAAGGTGACCAGAACTGGGAGGAATTGAGGATAGGATCGGCAACGCGCTTGTGATGCTTCTGGTGTTGCAGACGTCTATAAGCTACGGTATTTACGGTAATCGCTTACCAGTTACCATCAGGTGAGCCGCACGCTTGTTTGCCGATATAGTTATATATTAAAAAAAAACTTATCAAAGAGATAAGTGTTGCTTAAAACTAGAATGTGGTAATATTAACTAACTATTGAAACTATCGAAGATTATAAATCTTGTAACCATGATTTGATAATCTTTACAAATTAAATTGACGAAAATTGTGTTGCAATTCAAAATTGAAATATGATATCAGCTAGAATCAGATGATTGTAATAATCGTCTGATACTCGTATTTAGGATTTGTGAAAAAAACGAATCATTTTTTTGAATACTGGAATTAAAGCCTAGCCTTCGTTTCCAAACTGTTTTTATAATTCTTTTATAGCAATTAAATTTTTATGGCAATTAAACGGAAGGCTTTTTTTGGTGTCCATGTTGACACAATTGTGTCGATATCTACTTCTACACAGTTAATTGAAAAAAAACCCTTGTTATTAATCACTGGGGAACTTTTTTTGGATTTTAAGGTGTTATTTGAATATTATAAGTGTAATTATAATTTGAAACACATCCATAATGCTTAATTTTGTCATTCAATGTTCAATTTGGAATACGTTGTTGAGCATGGGCTCAACGACGTATCTTAATGTAACTTAATTTACCTTAACGTAACGGGCTTTAATATTGACTGCTGTTGTCTTTACTATTAGGTAAAAGCTAATACCTACTTTAATTAGTGAGATTTGACTCAGCCTGTAACATCACACTACGGGACATAGGCCTCTTTCTCCACGTAGGAGAGTAATCGGCTTAATCCAACATGTCCAAATATTCTTTATTATATATGAGTAGCGATCGCTATCAAGTGTCTATGATAAGTTGATAACAAACGGGATTGACTACTAACTAGTGATGCAACAGATCTCTGTTTCTGTTTCCGCAAGTGCGGAAGTTCCGCACGCTTTTCAACATCCGTTTCTGCTTCTGTTTCCGCAACTTTTATAACGGAGATGTAAACGGAAGTTTACGACGGTTGAGAGTTGAAAGTTTCACTTACCACTACTAACACGAACACTAATAACACGAATATTAAAATAATTTTAAATTGCAATATTGTTTTTAGTGTAGATTTCTAATATATCTATTTCTTATCTAGGCTTGGTGTGTATTTAATACTTAATAAAGAAATATATTTGTTTTATTAATTTTTTTTCATATTATTTACACTTTCGTTTCTGCATCCGTTTCCGTTTCTGCTAAACTTTACTTTTGATATCTGTTTCCGTTCCTGGTTCCGTTAAGACACTTCCGTTGCATCACTACTACTAACGTGCTCTCCGATGCACGGTGGGGAGACCCACATAGACAGACAAGACCACCCGGACCACCGGACCAGACCGGATAGAAATAAACAAATACAAATATCCATCCCAAGTGGAGATCTACATTATTCTTATGTATCATTAATTTGTCTATCTATGAAGTAAATAAATACATACATATGCATCTAAATTGTATATTTATACACTTGCAGGAAATAGAATCATCATCGTCACGCTACTGCTTTATAAACAGTTATGACCGTTTACGTTCACGTGCACTATAATTACGCTATTATTAAATGATGCACTTTTTTATAAATCTTAGTTTTACAGAACTTTCTTGGCCATCTCAAACCTACTTAATATACATTAATACTTTAATATTTACGTCTCAACTCCAATGAGGAATCAAAACGACAAGCTTTGCAAATATTTCTATATCCAAAACAAATATTTGAGAACCGTAACCGCGATAAAAGATTCCTCATCTAAATTAGATAACCGTAAATAATCTGCACGCATACACCAGTCAACTTCATAACAGGACATGCCAAATCATTTCATAGAATTGATGTCATTTAAAATCTGTTTCTACCAGGGGATCCGAACGAAATAACGTAATTAGGTAGGGATCCCTAGTACATTTTTTTCACCTGATCAGTATCAAGCTAATTTTTTGGGAGTGGCTACATTTTGATGAGGCGAACAAAAAATTCCTCTTCGAAAACTCTCGATTGTGGTAGCTAACAGAGATAGTAGGGGGTAGAGCAGCAG
This sequence comes from Melitaea athalia, assembly GCA_905220545.2. NCBI lineage: Eukaryota > Metazoa > Arthropoda > Insecta > Lepidoptera > Nymphalidae > Melitaea > Melitaea athalia. The sequence goes on from HG992193.1 coordinate 4,736,738, forward strand.
TGAGCGTAGGATCGGAATAACGTACCACGCAATTTGTAGGACATTATTACTGTTAAATTATATAGGTAATCACTAACTAAAAGCAAGAAAAAAATCAGAAAAAAAATTATTTGTTGTAGACCTTACGAGGTCATCAACTTGATGACCTCGTAAGGTCATCAAAAATTATTACTAACCAGCTGATTTTTTTTCTTTTAGTTAGTGATTATCTATATAATTTAATAGTAATAATGTCCTACAAATTGCGTGGTACGTTATCCCGGTCCTACGCTCACTGCTGCTCTACCCCCTACTATCTCTGTTAGCTACCACAATCAAGAGTTTTCGAAGAGGAATTTTTTGTTCGCCTCATCAAAATGTAGGCACTCCTAAAAAATTAGCTTGATACTGATCAGGTGAAAAAAATGTACTAGGGATCCCTACCTAAATATTATAACTGTTATAAAAATTAATGGCATTTACTTTCAAAGTTAAAACTCTAATTTTCATAAACAACACAATACATAATATTATTATTGGAATATCCATGTCTCAAATTTCATATCCGTAACGATTTCTACTTCTGCTGATAGTCTATGAGAGACTAACCTAACAAAATAAAGAAATTATGTGTAAGCTAGACTGCAACATTGAGATATAATGTACTACGTACATAGAGAAGCTATTTCAAACAAAAGCTAGCGCGCAGCCGCGCACATTTAATGACAGCGGCGCATGCGCTGTGCAAGCGGGATCATAGATAATAATCAATGCGCGCAGATGCGTCATAATTTTATTATCTGCCTACATGATATTATTCGTGTGTACTTACTACTAAAATAAATAATAAAGTATTTAAACTGTAAAAATATTTTAATTTCCTTTAAATAATATAAGTTTAGTTAATTTCTGTCGTTTGGTATAGTAATCCACAGTTTGATCAGTTTTTGCTTCGTGATGTAATCTAATTTTTGTGTACTGGTTTATTATAGCTCGAATTAAATGGATTCTGTGATTGAATGTTGATGGCTGATTCAATGAATGTTGATTCAAATTTGCAAATACTTCTTTCCCAATGAAATGCTTTAGGGTGTTTACGGTTATATAATTAAAATCATATTTCAAGGCAAGTCTTCCACCGCTTTGTCGTATTAAATTACGTATGATCTTTTCCGTAGCCAAGCATATTATGTACACGTCTTCTGCAGAATAGCGTAGACCGCCCATGTCTTTTATGGTTATAAGTGTGTGATGTGGAAGTTTATTTGGTGTAGTCAAACTATCAATGCAATCTTCACATTTTAACTTTTTTGTTAATTGTTTTGATACATATCCAGATATGTAACCTACTATCAATTTTGACTCACACGTAACGGATTCGTGATCAAGCATTGTTGCAAAGATATCGCAATTATTTTCAGCTTCCAAATTGGATATCAGCAATCGTGTACTTTGTAATATTTCATAAGGTTGTTGGTCGTATCTATTTGAACAGGAAGTACTGTTAATTATGTTTTCGGATGTTGAATTTAAAATTGAGTAATTATCCAGAGGGATGCAATTGCCGGTAAAAGATGACCGAAGTTCGAGATGATTTAAGGTTTTTTTATAGGCTGCTCTGAATTGCAAAATATTTGTATTGTTATTGTAGCCGCCATGCCTTCTTATTAACCCAAAAAATAGTTTCAGGTGATCTTGGCTTATCCGATACATAGATATGTAACGAAGCATCTGCTTTTCTTCAACTATGTGGTTATATAGTGTCTTAAGCGATTTAATACATATTATGGCACCAATGAATCCCATTTTGTTTGCAGAGTCAATTATGTTTTTTTTTTGAAAATTTGTAATAATATTCTGGATGTCTGGTTTGTTCGTTTAATTATTCTTTTTGATTGAGAACGAAATTTTAATGCAAGTATAAATGATTTCACTTTGTCCAAATAAGAAAATATTTCAGACTTACTTTTTCTATAGATAGGACGCGGACGCTTAAAACCATAGAAATTACACTTCCTCGAATTCATAATGTCAAAAAAATTATTCATTAAAGTTATGATAATCACTGTTCCTGATGAATCTTGAAACTGTCTCGAATTCAAAACTTCATCACATGGAAGCAAAGCTTTTGCTACGCTCATACTAAGCAGCTGTGTTGCGAGCTTTACTTTCATAATTTGTTGTCGAAAATGTATATGACAAGGTGTTAGCTTGTTTCCGAATCTAAGACCTTCATTTTGTTGAAGCTTATTAAGATTTATTAGTAATTTAGTAGTTGCCATTTGATTTGTTTGTCATTAACTCATTATTATCAAACAACAGTCTTTTCTTTTCGAACGTATTTCTTATTAATTTTATAACATGGCTCGGGTCTATAAAAATGCTAACTTTTTCTCCCGTGCATGGATGTGGAAAATAAGTCTTCATATTACAGACATTGGAAAATTTACAGCCCAAAATTTCAGCTGCATCAAAGTTTGCAGAACAACCATAAAATTTTAGGCTTGAAACTATTACGCCAACCTCATGGCACTTTTCTAAGCATATTTTTATTAAATTTGCCTTTGTTTCAGAATTTACACCAGCCGTCAAAAAGTACCCCACGGGTAATTTCCAATTTTCGTTTAGAGCAACCAGCATAAATACTAAAGCTTGCGTTGCCACAGTCTCGTCTTCTTCGCCTTGGATAGGACCTGCTCCAAAATTAATTGTACCCAATTTTTTATTGTTGTGAAAAAGCTTCTGTCTCCTGATAGCCATTTCGTCAAAAACTAATGAACAGAGTACAGGTTTATTTTAATTTGCGTTGGATTGGGATTTCTTTTTTAAGGCTGCAAATGCTTCTGTCGTAAAACCGGGTTCAGCATTAACCGTTGAATACCATCTGCAAATTGTCCTAGGATGTGGAAGAGCTTTATTGTAGCATTCTCTAACGTATTTATATGCAGCTGGTGAATAGTAGTGTAAAGTTAATGCGAATTTACGCAAGGGTGCGGTGTATAATAAATTATGCCTGCTCTGTTTATTATTTTTCATTAAAGATTTATGTAACTCGACAACTTCGGCTTTAGCCATTAAATCGATCTCAGCATTTAAATTAAGACCGAATTTCGCTTTCAAATTTTGTACAATTGTTTTGTAAGAAGCATATTTTTTCCTTAAATAAATATTTTGTCTTTGTATTTTCTTAAATTTCTCATTGAGTTTCTTTTTAGCCACAGATTCCTTGCATAATTTATTTTTTAGTACAATTTTTCTCGGAGTATCAAAAATTGAATTGGAACTGCTTACTGATTCAGACAACGGTTCTGATATTTCCTGTTCACCACGTGTTGATGGCTGAAAAAAAAAGTTATTTTAGAAGCCTGTATATATTCTAGCTTTACAGTATTTAAAAAACCGCCATATACTGGTATTATGTCTTAGGATACGCAACATATAAATGAGTTGTCTGGACTAGTTCCAGGTAAACTAGTTTATGTTCATGGGCGACGTCGACCACTTACCACCAGGTGGCACGTCTGCCAGTTTACCTATCCAACTAACATTTGAAAAAAAAGTAAGTTTTTCTTATCACAAAATAAAGCAAAAACCCCAGCAAAGTTATACAACAATATTATAATAATTATTACGTTATCACATGGTACTGCAGATTTCTTTAAGTACACTCTTCCTGTCTTTGTGGTGTATTTGTCGTTTTCTTGGAAATGCACGGAACATATGCGTGAATAATTTGAAGGTAACCATGTTTCTTCTCTGCGATTCTTCTGAACAAATTCTATCCATGAATTTCTTGTCTCATGACACGGTTGAGGAAACCTTTAAATAAAAATAATAATATAAAGTATTAATGTAATTGCATTAACATTACTATGGTGATTAAATATTAATATTTTATTGCCCATGATAATAATAATAATAATAATTTATTTTCCATCACAGTCATGTTGATACATTGAAACTTTACTACATAACTATGTATGTATTTCAAATTATACGTCGTTAGTGTCATGTCTGCGCATACAAATGTTTTACTCTTTGGCATTCACGTAAACATGGCCGCCGCAGCCGTCAGCTGTGACACGTTGCAATTGAAAAATTATAATTAAATTAAGCGTGATTTAAAGATAATAATTATGTCGAACTTACTGGTGAAAAGTCACTCCTTGACTTTTACTTATATTTCTGGAGTTGTTGGAGCAATATCTCAATGCACATGAAGGCATATTTAAAAAACAAAACTTCACTTAAAGGCGTCACGTTGCAGCAAGAGCTTGAAACAGACTAAGTGTCAAGTGAGTTGGACTTGGAGTGCACGCGCTCTAACGCGTGTTATAAACAATCGAGTTGAGGCGTCTCCTCTAGTACGTAGTACATTATATCTCAATGGACTACAATTTATGTTTTCACATTCGAATAGAAATATCTGACAAATTAAAAAAAAATGTAAACCTTTATTTTTTGAATACGTCAGACGGCTTCAACCGTGAAACAGACAAAAGTAGTTCGGCTGCCCAACTTCAAAACACAGTAAGGGACAACTTTTTTGAAATCGATTTTTTTAGCATTTTTCGTTCCAATCCAATGGAGTCGTGTGAACATGATTCGATTATAATTTATAAAAAAATAATTTTTTACCTTACTGTGTTTTGAAATTGGGCAGCCGAAATAAAAATAAATGTAGGAACAAAAACATTTACTTTGAAAAATCGTTTTTTGTTTGTATGTTTAACCGTTTATTTTAATTGTCTAAGTGGACCTTTTCGAAAAAACTTTTGTGTTTACACTACCTACTTTGGTACCTGCTTATTTAAATCTTTGCCTGCTTATAAAAGAAATTGTTAGGGTGTTTGTATGAGATAAACTAGGTTAAGTATTAAGCAAGCTATAAAAAAAAACAAAAACTAACAAATAAGTTTAGCCCCATACAAGCCAAAATATACCTATGCCTAGCTGTGCGATGTAACAGGCTAAATCGTAAATAAATTGACTAAATATGATGATGAAAGTAAAAACAAACGAATGCCAATGAAAATAATAAGTAATATTATCAAGAAGGAGTTCTCCAATTGCAACCATTTACTTCTATTCATCACGAATACTACATTCGCGTATAATTATCAAATTTACATGGCCAGGGGCCAAAAATTAACACGTGATTCTGATTACAAAAATATATGTCTACCTATGAAACATGCCAGTGACTTTATTACAATTGAACAGACAAATGTGATGTAACAAAAACTATCAAATAACATTACGAAACTGGAGTTTCTGCAAAGATAAAAAAGTCATTTAAAGCATCAATGCCTGACCCTTGACCCAACAGTCAAACGAGAGTTTCATAAGGTGTTAGTCAAAAGCAAAACGCTTTGCCAATAAGCCATTGACAGACACGACAGTAGAAACAAATATTGTTGATTCCAAACTCTACCGGTAATCTCGTGGGCTAGGTCTAAACATTTAGTTAATATTTTTAGTATATCTTATTATTTAGTATATTTATTATAGATGTTCCGACTTTATTTATTTATTTTTAATTATAAATACCAACTTTACTTTTATTAATACTACTCGAACAAGAAAGCTAGGAAGAAAAACATGTCCGTCTTTGACTATCGCGTAAATGTTGCACATCTTAAAGGCACGATGTTTCAAGAACATGCACAATTGCACACATACAACCGAAGTTGAACTGTTGAGTTGACTATGATATTATTAGCAAATCAAATTCCTCAGTTCTATTAAATTACCACAGATTTACTAAAAAAGGAACTCCATAAAACCAAAACAGTCTTTGGCATGCCACGAATGTGTGTAAATTGCGTGATTTTGCTTGCGGCCTATCACAATTTTGAGGCGCGGTATACCGCGTCATCGCCGTGCCGTTTCAATTCCGGAAATTTATGACCAGTAATGGAAATTCGGATGAAACGGTAATCAATTTTGTTTGTATTATTTTTTGTGTAATACCCACTCAAGAGGAAATTATAAACATTTTAAATATAATATCAAAAATACCGACCGTTCCAGCGGGGATCGAACCCCCATTACTACGCCCGCACCTCCGACTAACTGTTTGTAATAATTTTTTTTATTATTCTAAATAATATTGAAAAAAAAACAAATTTATTTATTGTGATACTTTAGAGTAAAATTTTGAAGTAATATTTTTTTTCTTTTCTTGGAACCTATTTAACTAATAAATACTCCCAACATAAATATGCTGTTACGTGATTTACTTAGTTACTTTTTTTTATACAACTAGGTCGGCAAACAAGCGTACGGCTCACCTGATGGGCGATTACCATATCTTATTGACGTTTGTAACACAAGCATCGCAATCGCGTTGCCGACCTTTCCCAAGAGCTGTCACCTTACTCGCCACTGGAACACAACACTGTTTGAAACATAGATTAAAACAAAACGCTATTTTGTTTTAATCTAAGGTTTGAAAGCAGTATTATTTAGCTGTGATCTTCTGTAGCTGTGTGGTTACGGCAGTGAAGAATATAGCCAACCCCTCTCTTCCCGTGGGTGTCGTAAGAGGCGACTAAGGGATAGCACAGTTCCACTACCACTTTGGAACTTAAAAAGTCGACCGATGGCGGGATAACCATCCAACTGCTGGCTTTGAAATACACGGACCGAAGACAGGCAGCAGCGTCTTCGGTTTAGTAACTTTTATAATTTAATAAAATCATGTCCTGCGTTATTTTTCATTCGTTTTCATATTCTTATTCCATATCAATCCTTAAGGCTCCGTCGTTTGACAAAAGTAGGCATTTAACGTCTACCCCGTCCCCTTTGGACACACGTCGCGCGAACTCGTTGCTGTTGAACCCAGTCCGTGACCTCAAAGCGTCAGTGGCTGTAAAGCGAACTAATTTGATTTGACTTTAAAATAGAAATGCATTTATTATGATCTTTTTTTAAAGTAGTGATAAATATGTAATACTTTCGTAAATAAATGAAATAAGTAAATGATTTCAGGGTTATTTATTATAAAGATTGTTGGACATAAATAGAATAAGCTATATAAAATAAAACAAATTACATATTAAATTTATACAAATAAATAAAATTGAAGTGTCTGTTTGTAATATTGTAATACTCGCTTTTAACTAAATTACATATATAAACATGGTGCAAATACCAAAATAACATTTTTTATAATTTGTCTGTCTGTCTGTTCCGGCTAATCTCTGAAACGGCTGGATCGTTTTTAATAATAACATACGTATGTAAATAATGTACGACGAAATACGTATATAAATAATATGTATGTAATAACATACGAATGTAAAGTTTGTCATGAAGCGCTGCTTAGTACTAGTGGTCTAAGATCCGAATCTAAATCGATCTTCACCGAGCTGATAATATAATGAAACATACTTTATAATAAATTTAGTATATATATTAGATAATATATTAAAAATGGGTTACCTCTATTTTGAAAACTCTATTTTGTTGCTATGTATTATTATTATAATCTATATAATAAAAAAGAATGTTGCTAAGCGCATAACTCGAGAATGGCTCGACCGATTCGGCTAATTTATTTTTGTATGTTCCTTAAAAATTCCACAGTAGGTTTTTATATTTAATAATTCTTATTTTAATATTAATTAAATATAATATATTATAACAAAGAAAAAAAAATGCCAACGTCACGCGGTGTTCCCAAGTGGTCACCCATCCAAGTACCTGACGCTGCCGCGTTACCGGTCGCTCAAATGTACCTCATGTGATGAAATGCGCCTTAAGAAGTTTCACTTCAAAAAAACTAGTTGAAAAAAAGCGGTCACCCATCCAAGTACTGACCGTCGTGACGCTGCCGCGTTTCTGGTCAATTAAATTTTATCTTTACTAACATATCTCACTCTCAACTTCCGTTCGGCTCAACCAATCACACTTTTCTTAACGCTCTCGTAACGCACCTGCTTAGTCCCCAAGTTAAGCGCGCCTATAGAAGTTAAACTTCAAAAAAACTAGTTGAAAAAAAAGCGGTCACCCATCCAAGAACTGACCGTCGTGACGCTGCCGCGTTTCCGGTCGATCAAATTTTATCTTAACCAAAATATCTCCCTCTCAACTTCCGTTCGCCTCGACCGATCACACTTCGTAACGCTCTCGTCACGCCTGCTTACTCTCCAAGTTAAGTGCGCCTAAAGAAGTTTCACTTTAAAAAAAACTAGTTGAAAAAGAAAGCGGTCACCCATCCAAGTACTGACGCTACAATGAGCGTAACGCTACAAATAGCGTAACGATACAATAGCGTAACGCTACAATGAGCGCAACGATACAAATAGCGTAATGCTACAATGAGCGTAACGCTACAAATAGCGTAACGCTACAACAAATAGCGTAATGCTACAATGATCGTAAAGCAACAATGATCGTAACGCTACAATGAGCTTAATGCTACAATGAGCGTAACGCTACAATGAGCGTAACGCTACAATTAGCGTAACGATACAACGAGCGTAACGATACAAATAGCGTAACGCTACAATGAGCGTAACGCTTCAATGAGCGTAACGATACAATGAGCGTAACGCTACAAATAGCGTAACGCTACAACAAATAGCGTAATGCTACAATGATCGTAAAGCAACAATGATCGTAACGCTACAATTAGCGTAACGATACAATGAGCGTAACGATACAAATAGCGTAACGCTACAATTAGCGTAACGCTACAATTAGCGTAACGCTACAATTAGCGTAACGCTACAATGAGCGTAACGATACAATGAGCGTAACGCTACAAGTAACGTAACGCTACAATGAGCGTAACGATACAAATAACGTAACTCTACAATGAGTGTAACGCTACAAATAGCGTAACTCTACAAATATCGTAACGCTACAATGAGCGTAACGCTACAAATAGCGTAACGCTACTATGAGCGTAACGATATAAATAGCGTAACGCTACAATGTGTCATCCTTTTTCATGCAAGTCGCTGCGCGGCGCGCCCTTCCCTGTCGTTTTTCCGTTGCATCTGGTTTGAAATCACAACGATTCTAAAGAAGTTTCACTTCAAAAATCTAATTGAAAAAAAAGAGGTCACCCATCCAAGTACTCGTCGTGACACTGACGCGTTACCAGTCGCTCAGATTTTACCCCTCAAGCGCCTAAAGAAGTTTCACTTCAAAAATGTTAATTTGGTGTAATATGTACCGTGTATATATACATACATATGAATTTAGTTAAAAGCCGTAATATTACAAACAGACACTCCATTTTTATTAATTTTTATATAGATAAATAGTGTATACAAAAACTTAAACAGCAACAAAATAATTATATTAAACTAGCGAACCCGGCAGACGTTGTCCTGCCCGGAAAACAGCTACCAAATTTGATTGCTTACATACCGATAGCAGCGCCACCTATCGGGTCAAATTGAGATAAAAAATTCCCTATCTCTCGAGTTGGACCAAATTACAGATGCTTACGAAATGTGATAAAAATTGGTTCAGTACTTTCGGAGTTACATATCGATAGAAGCGCCACCTACCGGGTCCAATTGAGATAAAAACTACCCTATCTCTCAAGTTAGACCAAATTACAGAAGCTTACAAAATTTGATACAAATTGGTTCAGTAGTTTCGGAGTTACATACCTATAGCAGCGCCACCTACCGGGTCTAATTGAGAAAAAAGTACCCTATCTCCCAAGTTGGACCAAATTACAGATGCTTACAAAATTTGATACAAATTGGTTCAGTAGTTTCGGAGTTACATACCGATAGCAGCGCCACCTACCGGGTCCAATTGAGATAAAAACTACCCTATCTCTCAAGTTCGACCAAACTACAGAAGCTTACAAAATTTGATACAAATTGGTTCAGTAGTTTCGGAGTTAGATACCTATAGCAGCGCCACCTACCGGGTACAATTGAGATAAAAAGTATCCTATGTCCGTTTCCTGGTTCTAAGCTACCTCCCCACCAATTTTCAGCCAAATCGTTTCAGCCGTTCTTGAGTTATAAATAGTGTACTAACACGATTACACGACTTTCTTTTATAAATTTAAAATAAATAGCGAATTTAAATTTTATTACTACTGTGGGCAGTAGGTGTATGGATATTGAATGCATACTACGTAATATTAAAAATACAAAAGACGGAACGCTTTTTTGAAAAATTTTGCACACGTCTTGCCTCTGTAACGTCCAACGGGACAGTGTGAGTGCCGCGAGAGCGCCCAGCGCTTCGAAAATCACTTGAATAATCGATTAAAAAAAATAGATGTAATAAAAAAAAAAAAACGCGCTGCCACGCCTTACAGTTATATATGTACTTTATTTTGGTAAGTTACTCATAATATCAAATCAGTTATTTTAAAAATAAAACCCAATAATAGTAGATAAAATGACCCGAAAAGAGGTAACTTTGTGAATTTATTCTATCGAGCCAAATTTATCGAATCATGTTTCCAACGTTCTTGTGACCTAGAATATACCCTCAACAATACCAATTAAATTTATCAGATTACAATTTCACTGTTTACTATTTCAAAAATGAATGACTAGAAACGTGTTTTGCACGAACCACGCGCCACCCGACCTTAACGTAAATCTTATTGTTGGTCGTATCTTGTGGCTAAACTCTTTTTGTTTCTATTTGACCTGTTTTTTGTAAATAGCATAAACGAGATATTAAGTTCAAATATTATGTATGATTCAATGCCTCTTTATTCACTCAGCATTGTAATGTTTTATTTACTCTTCAAGTACCAGCTTACATATTAACCATCACGTGAGCACTGCAACTTGTTTGCGCATTTCCGTTTTGTCACGATTTCGCTTCACTTAATGTGTAAACAAATTATCCATACTTACATTATAAAGTGTAAACATGTTTGTGATCAAATAGGGATACTGAATTAATTTTAATAATTACTTCTCCAATAAAAATGAAAAAAATAATCGTTACATAGGCTGTATTATATCACGCTACGATATATATCTTCAGAACACTTAATACATATGTAATTATGTATAATAGTATTTTAACAGTCCATTGTCTGTATATAAGAGACTAGCAGCCGCCCGCGACTTCGTACGCGTGGAGTTAGTTATTTCCAAATATTTTTTTCATTATATTCGAAAAAGCTAAATACCTAATGAAAGGAAAAAATAAAAGAAAGATAAAAACAATCAATATCTAGACGAATTTTTATTATCAATGAAATCGACGGATATTATTTTTCATTGGACTTTCATACAAAATACCAGTTGATTTCGAAAGATACTTTCGACTTTCATACAAACTCCCCCCCCCCCCCGTTTTACCCCCTTAGGGGTAGAGTTTCGTAAAACCCGTTCTTAGCGGATGTCTACTCCCTATACGGAATCTACCTGTCAAATTTCAAGTTAGTAAGTGTGTATAGTTTCTGAGATTTCGTGATGAATCAGTGACCTTTCTCTTTTTATAGATATTTAGAAAAACGAATTATTGGGGTGTTCGTGAGAGCGAATGAAGTGAAACAATTAATTTTGAAGTTTATATATGTTTAATTCGGAAGTCCTAGCTATCAGATCGCACCAATCTTCTCATCAATCTGGGATATTGATCACACAAATATAAAATCGTTGGGCGTATAGCGTATCCAGATTCCAGAGTAAACACTATGTTAGAAATTTCACGTGCGTAATTTATACATTCATAACAGTTCAAATTGTGCATCCAAATACATATTGATAAGCTTTTGATATGCATAGATATAGAAAAGATAAACTTAATCAAAAAGAGCGAAGAGACGAAACTGACCACTTTTTTATATAAATACCGTTTTTAGTCCCGTTTATACAAAAAAAAACTCACAGCATATTTCACATCAAAAATTCTACCAGTTTGAAAACTATGTTAATCATCGTAGTCTCGTTTCTGAACAAGCAGGATACCGGTTTTGAGTTCATTCATTAACAAACATCGACGAAGCGTGGTGAGCGTGTCGCGAAACCATCGGTAGAGTTACACACGCCCATACGACTGTTTGGTTTACCTTTTCACAACTACGAGTATATTGTCAATATTTCTTAACGTAAGCTTGGGTTATTCATCAATTGACAAATGTGTAAATTGACAAATAATACATACATACATGTGTGTGTACTGTGTACCATAATATTACTTGTAACTAGGCGGTCCCGGCAGACGTTGTCCTGCCCGAAAAACAGCTCCCATATTTGATTGCTTACATACCGATAGCAGCGCCACCTACCGGGTCCAATTGAGATAAAAACTACCCTATCTTTCAAGTTGGACCAAATTACAGATGCTTATAAAATTTGATAAAAATCGGTTCAGTAGTTTTGGAGTTTATTGGCAACATACACGTGACACTAAATTTTTATATATATACTAGCTGCTGTGCCCGCGACTTTGTCCGCGTGGAATTTAACAAAAAGTTATTGTTCAGATCGCAGTTATAAAAAAAAATCGAAATTAAAAGTAGCCTAAGTTACTCCTTATTATATCAGCTATCTGCCAGTGAAAGTCCAGTCAAAATCGGTCCAGCCGTTTCAGAGATTAGCCGGAACAAACAGACAGACGGACAAAAATTGTAAAAAAATGTTATTTTGGTATATGTTCCGTGTATAGATCCATATGCATCTAGTAAAACGTGGTTATTTTAATATCAAAAACAGACACTCCAATTTTATTTGTTAGTATCTAGATAAGATTTATAAGATAGGGCACAGCGGGAAATATGTTGTTAAAAATCAAGAGCAGCTTAAATTGGAAAGTGTCTTAATCTCACAGAAAATTACAACCATATAATACTACTCTTCTTGTGTTCCTGTCATGGGTAAGTTAGTCAGAGATGTGGACGATGTAGATGTGTTGGTTTAATAGCGAGAGTAGGGTCGGCAATACGCTTGCGATTCTGCATATTGCAAGCTTTTATAGGCTACGTTTTAAAGCCCGGCTGACACGCAACTTATCGATTTATCGATGTCGATGTCACTCCAACTCAAATCCCAATAAATCGTTACAATCTCCCGTCTACACGCAACGATAAATTGTAACAATCTGCAGTTTGTCAGTGTCACCCAGGCTTTAACCGCTTACCATCAGACGGAACATATGTTTGCCCCACTATAAGTAAAATAAAAATCTATATAATCACGAATTCTCGAAAACTATTATAGGTATGGATTTTGGAATATATTTAGATTATGAATAGGAGACGTCAGCTGAGAAAGGATTTTAGAAAATGAAATGGATTTTAGTATTTTTATGTAAAGGAGTACAGGGGAATTTAAAAGAAACAGTCCGAACAAAAGGCGAACTCAATCCCTAGTGGTCTAAGATCCGGGATATAACAAAATATTCCCTCATCTGTTAATTAGATGAAACAATTTTTTATAGGCTGACTAGCTGACCTGGCGAACTTCGTACCGCCTTTTTTTTTTCTTAAATATAATAATTACATATACCAAAATAAAATATAGCCTATCTTTCAAGTTGGATCAAACTGCACACGGTGTGCAAATTTGATTAAAATCGGTTAAGTGGTTTAGGAGTCCATTGAGGACAAACATTGTGACACGAGATTTATATAATTATATATTAAGATTATTGACTGCTGATATTTGACTGGCAATTGGTTACTGCTGACTGAGGTTACTGACCTGGCTGCAGCTAAGTATAGCAATCATAGAGATGGCTGCCTACTACAGTCAGGTATATAATGTAAAATATTAACGGTTTTAGCTTACTAGTTACTACGTGTAATTCGTAGTGTATTCTAAAGTCGTTTTCAGTAAAAAATTAGAATTTCAAACATAAGGGTACATTCATCTCTATAATTATAATATATAAAAATGAATCGCTGAATGTGTTGCTAAGCGCAAATCTCGAGAGTGGCTGAACCGATTTTGCTAATTCTTTTTTTATAATATTCCTTAAAGTACGAGGATGGTTCTTACGGAGAGAAAAATTTATTTATGTATTTTTTAAAGTCTAAAAATAACACTTCCCTATATTCCTATACAAAAGATTCGTAATAATAAAGTCGTATATTTTAATCTGTATATCACGTGACCTAAAACACGAGCCGCCATGGTGTGACGTCATACGGGCAATAACAAAGTTCTGTCAGTGCTGTCAACAGCTAGAGTACATATCTAATATCTGTAATATCTATCAATTTTAACTTCAAGGAGTAATAGTTGTGTTTTTTCGTATAATAACTCTTCATATCTTGTTCTAACTGAAATAATATGCATTCATTACTAATTTGTTGATGGCTGGTAGGTTATGTTACTCTCGTACATACGTCAAACAGTTTTGTTATTGCACATATTACGTCACCAAAATGGCTGTAGCGTTTTCGCGGTAATAAAAAAGGTTTAAAATTTAAATCAATTTTATGGCATGAAAGCGTGTTTATTTTGCCGAAATATATTTTTTGTGGCTTTTTATTAAAAAAATCAACATTTTGAAGTACTTTTTCAAACATAGTGGAATACCCTATTTGAACTTTAATACCAATCGACTGTTAGGCGGTACGAAGTTCGCCGGGTCAGCTAGTTGTTCATATTATGTGTTATCCTCTATTTCGATGCAAATTTCCACCCACTCAGAAATATGAATTGTGTATGGTAAAGTTATATTTAGAACGGAGTACTTTATAAAGATAACTGTATTTTTCTATTATTTCTATCATTAAGTTCTAAAAATAATGTTAAAAATATTGATTGATTGATGATGATGAAGTTCGATATTTCTTATAATATTACGCAATGTCAAAAAGAAGTACTACTACGAACGAAGGTACGTAAGATACATAGATACGAAAAATACGGAGTAAATATAACAACAGTAAGGATTGGGTTAAGCTCGGACCCTTCTAAATGAAAAAAAGGCCTATGCCCAGCTGTGGAGGTTTCATTAGTAATGGCTAAATCAATCAATCGTACAAATATTATTAGCATCTTAAAAAAAGAAGTAGGTATGCTTTAATTAATATTCACAATCTTCAGTGTTAAACTAGAATTGGTAAAACGCTGACAGAATTTGTTGATTGCCTGTATTGGCCTGTAATAAAAACCTCACTTGTAAATCAATCGCGCATCATTGCCGCCATTCCACACTTGACAGTCGACTACTTACGCACGAGACTTGAATAATATTTAAATACTCATTAAAATATAATTATGTAATACTAGCTGTGCCCGCGAATTCTTCCGCGTAGAATTTAACAAAAAAGTTATTGTTCAGTTCTCAGAGTTATGATCGACGATCACGATCACGATACAGCCTGTAATATCTCACTGTTGGACATAGGCCTCTTCTCCATGTAGGAGAAGGATCGGAGCTTAATCCACCACGCTGCTCCAATGCGGGTTGGCGGATATATTCCCTACTATGAGTAACGATCGCTATCAGGTGTACATGATAACAGCCGGGACCGACGGCTTAACGTGCTCTCCGAGGCACGGTGGGAAGACCCACAAGGACTGCACAAACACCCAGACCACGGCAAACATCTGTATGGCCAATACAAATGTTGTCGTGTGCGGGAATCGAACCCGCAACAGCCAATCGCAATTCAGTGCTGTAACCGCTGCGCCAACGCGGCAGAGTTATGATAAAATAGGTAAATTTCTAAAATGAAAGTAGCCTAAGTTACTCCTTATTACATCAGCTATAAGCCAGTGAAAGTCGCGTCAAAATCGGTCCAGCCGTTTCAGAGATTAGCCGGAACAAACAGACAGACAGACAAAAATTGTAAAAAATGTTATTTTGGTATATGTACCGTGTATACATCCATGCCTTTAGTAAAAAGCGTTTTTTTTTTTAATATTACAAGCAGACACTCCAATTTTATTTATTTGTATTATATATTATTTGTATAGATAACCTCTATAGTGTCTATAGCTTTAACATAAAGCTTCTATCAGAGTGCGTTTATTGTCTCGCATTATAAGTATGTAAAGTTAAATACAGAGATCAAATCAGTTAGGTCTAATTTAAATAGATCCACACAGAAGATATTTTTCCATTACAATGAACTAAGCATTTGTATTTTCATCATGGTTTGGATATTGTTAGATTACAAAGAATGTGAAACCTCGCGGCTCACAAAGTGATTAACGGATAAAGATAAGACATGTCACAATATGACTTTGGTTGGTACCGGATCTTTTATTCACCGTAAAAAAACCTATTTATTTCATATAAGTAAAATTATACATATATAATAGAATTTTGTCACAATGGGTATGAATTTTATGCCAAAAGTTTATCAAGGGAAGCAAAATCAGAGGTTCACAGCTAACTTAACAATACTGCTCTCAAGTGGCGTTGTGTTCCTGTGGTGCGTAAGGTAAACAGATAATATACTAAAGGTGCTAAAACAGCTAGGGTAGATCCAGTGGCGGATTTACAAATTTGCCGCCAGTAGGCTCTTAAATTTTTGCCGCCAATACTATTAAATTTTCGAAACTAACCTTTAGACCTATGTTTTTTTTAAATTTCTTATAAAGAAAAAAAAATTAAGCTAGATTTGACGCTCCCTAAAATATGCCGCCATAGGCTCCAGCCTACTCAGCCTGCTGGTAAATTCGCCACTGGTAGAGGCGGGAACATGCTAGCAATGCTGAAGTTTCCATAAGTCACGGTAACCGTTTACTATCAGGTGAACCGTATGCGCTCTAGTCTATACTTCTATACTAATACTAATATTATAAAGAGGTAAAGTTTCTAACTTTGTTTGTTTGTAGGGGGTAATCTTCGCAAATACTGATCCGATCATAAAAATTCTTTCACTAACAGAAAGCTACACTATTCAGGAGTGATACAGGCTATATTTTATTGTTATTGAACAAAAAATTTAGTGAAAAATAATAGTACCTACCTACATGTAAATCAAGTCGGAGAAATACGAGCGAGATGAAAACTTTACTAGATAATTGCATCATAAAAATTATAATTAATGCACAACAAGTGGGCACGGGTCCACTAGTGGTATATAAAAAAAGATTATTACAACAGCATAATACCTAGCTATGTATAACCCGCCTATTTTCTGTGACACTGTTACTCCGATACTCAGTTTCTTTCTATCACAACAATACAATAAGGCCTCGTGTACCTAATTGAAACTACTTGTTTCAGTACCTAAGCGGTCTAAGCATACCATTAGTGCAGCACGGCGACAAGTTCGTGGCGGGTGCGGGTGCGGGAGTGACCGCCGTCACGCTCACCTACCCGCTGGACACCATCCGGGCGAGGCTCGCCTTCCAGATCACCGGAGAGCATCGGTACACCGGCATCGTACACGCCGCTACCACGATATTAAAGACTGTGAGTCACAAAACTGCTGGCTTTGAAGTACACAGGCCGAAGACGGGCAGCAGCGTCTTCGGTGCGACAAAGCCAGCCCTGCGGTCACCAACCCGCCTGCCCAGCGTGGTGACTATGGGCAAAACACATGAGTTCGCGTCATAATGTCGGGCGCGAACTTGTGGAGGCCTATGTCCAACAGTGGACTGTGATAGGCTGTAGTGGAGTGACAAAACTGAACTAATATAACGAAATAATAATATTTAAAAAAAAACTCAACTTGTATCATATTTTTATTTATACTATTTTATTTATATTACCATTTTCGATATTTCGGCGACAATACGTTATGGTAACATTATAACTCCAATGACAATCGCGGTAAGTCCCGATTAAGTGAAAGTATTACATAATAGAGATCGTGAAAGCTAAAAATCTATAATAACTTCTTTGTCAGTCCAGAATTACTAACCATGTTACACAGTCAGTATTGCTTAACGACTAACCCGTGGTGATCAATGATGTTAGAAAAAAAGAGACCTTTTTTTCTTTTCTAATATCATTGGTGGTGATCCTTAATTCGAATTTGATACACAACACAAACACTAAGTGCTAGACTAAAACAAAAAAAAGAAAAATATTATAAATAAATTTTTAAACTCGAGCTTTCATAAAAAGTTTCACCCTCAAGGGTCGTCTTTTTTCTTCGAATTTAAATGGGATTAAGTGGAAGATGTACATTTTAAAAAAATTCTTTACCTAACGGTTTAAAATAAGACTAAGTTGTAATGTACAAACTCAAAAAACATGCTAATTATAAGTATCCTTTTTTAAAGTCGAGTAAAGAGAAGATAGACTTTCTTTTATTTTCATTGTTATGATTTGAGAAAATTTAATATTATTACGACATTACTGCAATGTTTCTATTTAACCGTCTTTCAGGAAGGAGGTATTCGCGGTTTATACCGCGGATTCGTCCCCACAATGGTGGGTATGGTTCCGTACGCAGGCTTAAGCTTCTACTGCTTCGAGTCGCTGAAGTTCTTCTGTATGAAGTATTTGCCTAGCACGCTTTGTCGGAAGTGTGAAAGAAATACAGGTAAACCAAATCAAAAGTATATTATTATTTTGCTATTTCTTTTAAATCATCAGCACAAAAATGTAAACAATTTTAACAGAATTGAAGCTTTGCTATAAATAATTAGCAAAGAGATTCAGTAATTTACAGTTTTAAATTATAAATAAAGTTTTAAGATTTTGTCAGAACTGAATCTTTCTCTTAGATCCTACTACCTAGAGCCTACTTTTATAAAAATTAATTTTAATATTTTAATTATAAATTCATAACAACAAGCCTTATTTTCAAGTATTATTACTAGTTAATCACTTCTTGAAATATCGTACCTTGACATTTGTAATTCTAAAACACCTAAAATAAGTAGATTAACATATTTTCCAGGTGGGCTTGTTCTGACAGTACCCGGCAAGCTAGTGTGCGGCGGCCTGGCGGGTGCAGTGGCTCAATCAGTGTCCTACCCTCTAGACGTCACCCGACGAAGAATGCAACTCGCCTGCATGCATCCTAGCACCGCTAAATTCGGGTAACACACGTAACGACACATAGATACACATAGACACGTAGGTATGCACTATAACTGAGATAGAGTACAGCAGGACATGCTCAAAATATGGACCAGCCCGACTGAGGTATATTACCTTGAGCTTACAGAAGATCACAGCTAAATAATACTGTTTTCAAGCAGTGTTGTGTTCCTGTTGATGAGTAAGGTGACCAGAGCTCCTGGGGGGAATTGGGGGTAGGGTCGGCAACGCGCTTGCGATGATTCTGGTGTTGCAGACGTCTATAAGCTATGGTAATCGCTTACCATCAGGTGAGCCGCACGCTTGCTTACCGACAGTTGTATAAAAAAATGCACATATTCACATATGTATACGCATGATTCACGCACACTCTTGCATTTTACAAGTAATATCAGTAATATATAGTTGTACTTGTGTATCATAAAAATATAAGTATCGCTTCGTTGAAGTTCTACCAACGTGTTTATCAAAATTTGTCAACTTTTCAGGACAGTGAAATATACTTTTGCATAGACTGCCATATTGATTGTTACTTTGTTCCTAATTTTACAAGTTTTTATTGGATGATGACAGTAATCTAATCAGCTAATAGCTAAATTATGCATATTTCGATTTTCCAACGAATGTTATCAAAATTTCACTACTGGTAATAATGAATATGTGGTGTTACTGCACTCATCTATATCTATATTTTCTGCTGACGATTCGAATTTCAAGCAATATAAAGTAATTTATTGAAATTAGTACATAGTACATAATTAAAGCATTAATTAAAAGTATATACAAAATGTGGGTGAATGGAGATAACAATACTAATAATATATTATGCATTGTTTCTAACATCTTATTATAAGAAATTCAAAACCTGTCGTACTTTTTTCACTTTTATTTAATTAATATGGGGTTCTGTAAAGTTAGAAAATATTGTTAATTTGGTACTTTTAAATTGATACCTACATTTTTGCTAATTACCCTAGCCTTCTACAGTAGTAGTGTACAATATACAATCACACAAACGCATACACAATCCTCATGAAGATTATTTGATAATATTTTTGTACACAAACTCATACAATAGTTTTTAGTTAATAAAAAATGAGTAAATATCGTATATATAGGTTTAGTTTAAGCATATTTGAAGTATTAACAGTTTATGGGAGGGTTAACCGCTTCGTTACGTAACGCGTTACGGCGCCAGTCTCTTTGTCTTCCCTTTCTCTCACGTATGCGGCAGCGTGCAGCGGTAGGCAGGCTCCTCCTCTCTCACTCTAACCCACAGCGCTTGCCGTATTAGTTAGCCGTTTAATTTATCACTTCTGTCGAGCGTCCCGAGACGCGCACGTTTTTATTTAAACATTTGTTATATTTATTACTAATGACTTATACTGGTAATCAAACAACAAATCAATAATAAAAACCATTAATCTATAAAATAAAAAAGTTTAAAGATTAACAAAATTTACTAAAGATATGAATGAACATTTAACAAAAAAGACTTAACACCTCACACTCAACGGCCCCTATTAAGAGTTGCTCCTATGTGACCTATGTCAGGGGTTTAGAAACACACGCAACACACAAGCACAAACGCCCAGACTACAGCAAACCTCTGTATCGCCTGTACTCATGTTCGCCATGACCATGAGAGGTAATTGAACGCGCGACCGCTAGCGCAATAGCCATTGCTGTGACCACTACGCCGACGCATCGTCATGTAACATATTGCATAGTGAAAATTATGCATGTAAACAGCACAATGAGAAATGCATATCTTACTTTTGACCTTCATGAAATATCTTGAGCACATTTCTTTTAATTATCTAGAAGTTGGAAGTTAAATAGGGTATGTAGTTATCAAAATATGTAGAATTATTTTGCACTTTATTTCTTGCTGATTTCTTTCTTTCTCTTATTAATATTTTTTTCTTTAGTGACTGATTATAGTTATTAACTAATTTATGTATATATACATAATAATTTATTTTTGCATATTTCTTGCACTGGTGTTGGCAACATTTAAAGAAGGTTGGTGATTTTACTTTTATTACTTCTAAATGATTTAGTGATTTTTATTTTTTAATAATTAGCTTCATTGCTATGAATGTAGATAAGTAAATTAATAATAATTAATATAATTAATATGTAGTAAATAGTTTTCTTCTTTTAAATCTACATGTAAATAATCATACTAACATTTACTAAAGTAATTAAAAACATTAAAAACAGAGACTGATTTACATAATCTTACTTTCTAATGTTAAAATAATCTTAATTATATAATATTTTTGCCAGCATGGGCATGGTGAAAACACTGACGCTGATATACAAAGAGAATGGAGTAGTCAAAGGTCTCTACCGAGGTATGACGATCAACTACATCCGAGCTATTCCCATGGTAGCGACATCTTTCTCAACATATGAACTCATGAAGCAACTGCTACAGTTGGACACCGGGATGAAACTATCATAGACATTGACAAAATATAATGTATTTAATATGTTATATTATTATATTACTTATATGTACATTTTGCAAATTTTATCTGTCGTAATCAGTAATGATTTTAGTACCATAGATTTCATTGTCATGACCTAAAGTTAGAGGAATTTGAGATATGAAACTATTCGATTTGTAAAATGATGAATTTGCTAATATAAAAAAGATGCATGTAAATACTGTAACTAGAATTTAAAAAGTTCTGTCAAAAATAACACAATTGTTTGAAACAGCTACTCTGTAACACTCATTTTGTGTCTGATTCATCACTACTTTACAACTGTGACTTAGTGATGAATCGTTAACGTTTAATATCGTAACGTTAACGTTTTGGCTTATCAAAGTGTTTCCGCTTTGATAAGCCATAAAAAAAACGTTAATGGTATGTATTTTTTAGTCAAATTCGAACAGTTCAGCCGCTTTTCTAATGTTGGTACCTGTAATCGTTTAAATGTACATTTGTACAAATGTAGACAATTTTATGTCAAATTTACGTCAAATTTTATACATATAAGTAATTTTTTAAATAATTGGAAAAAATGTGACTTTTTTTTTGTTTTTTTTTTTTTGACTGAATTTAGATTGGCAGTGTATAATTTGTTTTTGTTTTCATTCCTTGGTACCTATTTAAATACGAGAAAATAATAAGGATAATTAAAATAAAATGTAAAATTAGTATTTGTCAAAACCTTAATTATTTAATATGGATTTTTTTAATGTGGAAAGCATCTTTTGACGAGGCTAATATCAAATTAGTTTTAGAATATGTATATATGAATATTCTTGTTATATATTAGGTATAATTATAAAACATTTTGTGTAATAAGGAACTGTTTCAAGCTTTTTCTACAAAAAAGTGGTTATCGTATAAAGAAACCATAGACGGCAGTTTTCGTCCTAAATTTTTATTTTTAGGTAAATTATTATATGAAATATGTGTTTAATGTGTACAAGCAGAGTGATTTCCTTTATAGCTTTTGTTAAAATTTGTAATAAAAATTTCAACATCATGCACATCTCATGCTAACATTTTTACAATAAATGTATTAAGATTTTAGATTTTGTTTCTATAATGATGACATAATATTATATTTCTGGTTGACTAGAAATATGTACGTTGTAAATGGACTTAATCGAAGTCATATATTATATAAGTTAATTATAACCTACAATAAACGTAGTTTATTATCGCCCACTCTTCGCAAATCAAACAGTATTTGTGCTAGTGTAATAAGAGGTTCAAATATAGAGCAATGACTTTAATTTTTCGAAAGATGGCTTATAATTTGATCAATGCCTTTCCAGTATTATCAAGAAATATAAAGACAATATTCAGTAAGTCTCCAATAGTTAAAATATTTTTATGTTATAAAATCTAATATTTTTAATCTTTCTTTGTTTTAATTACTTCAGTACATTCATATATTTGTATAATTATTGTAAATATATTTTAAAAGTAGACAAAAAATTGGTGTAATGGTAAAAGTTTAAGAAGAATGTGACGCTTACAGCAGGGGGCAAAAATGTGTTTTATAAAATATAGAACAATGTTGATATTATGAGTTTTTATGATGTCTAGGAGATATTAATTTGCTCTCTCCATTGTGCACAATGAAATAAAACCACCAATTACCATTAATTTTAGGCAAATGAAACTGATAAGAACTTGATATAATGACAATAATGTAACTGTTTATTTATTGTCTAATTTGTTTTTTGTTCCAGTTAAATAAATTTGTATTTAAATTGACTTTTAAAAGTAATATAAAATTATTCATCAAATTGTTTAAATTGCTTCGTTGGTGCATCTTTTTCTAAAAATAAACTGTTCAATGATATGAAATTTTGTTGTTATACTATACGATTATTAAATGTAAAGAGCACAGAATGCCTTGTAAAATTATTATAAGTACAGTTAGGTAATGTAGGAAGAGTTGTATTTATTTTCTTAATAAAAGTATTTCTGTAATATATGATTCACTTTTATTATTACACAACACTCCCACTACTCGTTAGTCGTTTACCCACAAACTTATCAGGGCAATATAATTATTCTGAATAGCCTGTTGTTATTTAGAATACTAGCTGTTCTCAACGGCTTTCACCCGAGTGTGCAAACAATTTCCCGTGGGAACCTATTATTTTCTCGGGATAAAAAGTAGCCTATGTGACACAAATAACTATAAACTAAGCTACTAACTAAGGATAACTAAGCTTTCAAATGGTGAAAGAAGTGGTTAAAATCTACATCCTGGACCGTCGATTTATGGGGTTTTGAGGGATGCAGGGGGGAGGGGGAGGGAGGAGCTACCCTCAGTACCACTCCCACGCGGCAGAAACCCATAGTTATGGAGATATCCATTGTTAAAGTTTTGAGATTAGATGAAGAATTTAGGTCGTTTGGCACGAATTTAAG
Organism: Melitaea athalia; assembly: GCA_905220545.2. NCBI lineage: Eukaryota > Metazoa > Arthropoda > Insecta > Lepidoptera > Nymphalidae > Melitaea > Melitaea athalia. The sequence continues at coordinate 4,760,542 of HG992193.1, forward strand.
GGCGAGGGAGGGGGGTGGCGGTCCCCTCCAACCCTCTCATACCACTTGCGATATATAAACATTGATTAAAAATTGCATACTTTTATTAAGGAATTAGTCTATATAATAAAAATGAATGTTGCTAAGCGCATAACTGGAAAATGGCTCGACCAATTCGGCTAATTTTTTATGTATGTTCTTTAAATCCCACGGAAAGACGCATAACAGACAGAACGAAGTCTGTCCGGGCAGCTAGTTATGTATATAAGAAAGGCTCCACGAAGCGAAAAAAAATTACAATTATTAAAAAAAAAATATTCATTTACAATTGAGACGGAAGTTCGAGAAAAGTTTGTCAACCTTTTGATGCCGCGCGCGCAACCTAAAAATGTCACGCGGAGACCCATTTTCAGCATTAAATTAAAATTATAAATAATGGAGATAGAGTTCCGGGAGAGTGTTCCTGGGAGTTTTTTATTGGATATTTCCTCCTCTTTCAGGATCTTTTTTTGAAATTTATTAAATATTAATAGTTTATGAAATGTTGGCAAAAAACCAAATGCCATTTTTTTTTTCATCTTTAATTGGTTATAGCTTTTGCAATTTTGTGTTAATATACGCTTTTAGAACATTTTTCTGAGCGTTATTCCGGATCCAATGAGATATCACACATAATTTTAAGAGCAGTATCTCAATTTTCGACCATTTTCAACTTGTCGACTATATAGAAAAATTAAGATAAAAGGAACATTATGTTATGGTGAATAAAAGATTTTCATATAATTAATTTTATTTATTATCTAATACCTATCAACGGCCATAGTACAGAGTTGAAAGAATAAACTGTTTTAATCTTTTTGTTTCCACTTTCATTATTGCATAATTTTGTCGATTTTTAACTTTAAATATAACCGTATAATGTGTATATCAACATATATCAGACACAACTTGTATCTGCTCTTACACAACACTCGCTCCGTATAAAAGTTTATTATACTTGTCAAAATACTCCCGAATGTTGCATTATACACAAAACGGATCGCCAAGAAAGCCTTAATTAAATATAACGAGCTTCGATTGTGTGAGATAACTAAAGAAATAAAACCTTACGTTCACATCATTAAGTTCAAATTTATATTTTATTTCACACAAATGAAGCTCAAGTTCATACATATTTTTTTTTTTGTAGTTTTTAGGATTTATTTGTTTACCTAACTTACACACTTAATACTTAAAGAAACGTGTGGCTTCCGATGTCATTTGGTGGGTAATTCTTTGTATCAATATTACACACGCTTTCATTACAATCGTAGTGTTGACTTGGAAATGTAATCTTACGCTTCGTAAGCTTGGGGCTCCGAACATCGCCCGAATCTTAAACATACATGGAATTATATTTGACTGTACCTATAACTTTATTTTAATTAAAAATGCGACTAAATTTAAAGTAATCGTGTTAAAATTCAGCAGGTCACGTGTTAAAATAGACCACAGTCCACAATACTAGAAACTTGTATACGTTTAGAAAGTCACAGTTGTAAAATTTATTATCTACCAAGTATTTCCCAGTGTGATTTGACTTACATCGCAGTGAAATATTTCGTGCTCATTGAAGGATAACAACTTATGTAACACCTTGTCTAGGTATTTACACGTCTACCTAAATTATATAAGTGAAAAAATACGAATTAAAAGAAACTATTAAAGCTCCACGCTTGTGAAACAATTTATTCCATGTAATACAGGTACTGTGGCACAAGAACAGGAGAATTTCAATAAATCAACCTCGTCTCGATATTTATGACAGAACAGACGCGGTGCCTTCGAAACGCGTTATATAGAAAAAAATTAATACTTTTATGTGACTTAGTCATGCGTATATATTAATTTACGTAAATATATCCAACCATTCTGTCATAAAAACTAAATGCTCACTATTGTTCTACACAAGACACGTAGCAACGAGAACGCTCGTCAATGTGTACGTTGTGCTCTATTTTATTCGCTCATGGAAAGCAGGTCCAAATACGTAAAATCAGAAAAACATTTAAAAATAATTACGTTTTAAAATAGTTAAAAAATGGAACTTATTAGCATTTGATCTACGAAAAAAAAAACTAGGCTCTGATACAACAGATAGAAAAAGTTAACGAGAGCAAAGCCATACTCTGCTCCACTTGTTCGGTTACCAGTCCCATTATGGTGGTATGTCCATTCGTTCCCGCCAGTCGATGGTGACTCTTGAAATAAAACTACCGTATAGCAAATGTATGCTGTTTAATGAGGTCTAAAGTGTCTTTGATACATCGTAAGTTACATACAACAGTAAATCGCGCCGTCCGGCCGCGCACAATGAACATACCAGCATAAATAGCGCGGGCGACCGGCGGCCCACCTCACACCGACATCTCTTTTCTCCCTTGATCTCCTCTGCGACGGTGTGAGGTGGGCCGACGGTGAGGGGCAAGAACCTAAAATTGCGGTGACTTATAATTTAAACGCTTCCCGCGCCCCGCCATCACGAAGTGACGTCACTTGTAAAAACATCACCTATTTAATTATTTATACCGGACGACCGGCACAAAAGTGGTCAAACTTACAGAAATGTAAATATTAATTTAAAATTAACATACCCTTAAACAATATCTTCGAAAACCACAAGTATATACTAGTAAAAGCTAGCAATAACGCATTTAAACTAAAGATACCTTATTGATTTTCCGAGATATTAGTTGAGCGTATGTTTTAATCAATTTTAAGTCGATATTTACATTTTTATAGATCGAGCCACTGTTATGCGGGGCGCCTCAATTATTTTAACATATAATTCACGCCACATTTCCCGCCATCGACCGCTCCACATCAACGGTACTTAAATTCATATAGTTAAACTACTATACAATAAACGCTACATGTCATACAAACACCGACACTATAAATTATACATATGAATGGATCTGTTTTACACTAAAGACATTCTTTCAACAGATTTATATTTAAACAAATACATTTCTATTTTTTAAAGTAATATTGTGCTCTTAACAAAACTCTATACAACACAAACTCCACATGGCGTTAGATAAAGTCACCGAGAAACATTTCATGATACAATACCAAAAGTAATTCATACAAACATACACACTGTAGTTTTTAATTAACAATAAATCAAACTTAAAATTGTCGTTTCTAATTGAAACTTATTTAAAATTCACTGAACACAATAAAATATTTTTATTAAGTCGATTATTTTACATAGATTAAAAATAACCCGTTTTAAAATAAACTACAGTCATGAGATGTGCAGTAATGGCTTACTTTTCACATGTCTGCAATAATGAACTTGATTAACCAAATGTTTATATTCAGGTATTACAACGACATGTATGAAAATAAGCACGCACATACGAATTGTAACATATAATTTGCAATGTATTAAACAATTGAAGTATATCGAAATTTACAAATAGTACAAGTAACTAAATGAAAATTTACAGCTCTAGTCAAGTTGATACACATTTTTTTAATGCATTAATATACATTAAATAAAGTTTTCTATTACAAAGAAACAACAAATCAGTTAATGTGAACAAAACCTTGCAATTTTCGTTTTGTTAGCATTTCTCGGTGGCAACGGAATGCTAGTTATATGTGATAGATAGCGAGTGACAAAGCTAGTTATTTAATGAGTAACAAAATTTACTGGGAGATAACTTTGAAGCCACTATCATTACATTTGTTGAGCGCTTCTCTTTCTCCAGTCGGAGTCGACGAAGAGATGCACGCGCTCAACAAATGCAATTGAAAATTCAATAAAGCGCCTCCGAAACGATCAATTGCAATTCCAACTGCTTTACATTACTAGACTGCAATGAAGTGGAATCGATGCACGTCAAGTAGTTTCCATCGTACGATCGTCGATAAACTGCCAATTGGCTGGCATCTTTGATACGTCAAGGAGAGAATAAAAAATTTTTTACAATGGCTATCGATCACATAAACGATATCTTCAGTCGCGTTCGTAATGTATCGTGTGCAGTCGTGTATAATCGTCACCGGTCGTCCCGGGCGCGTGGTGTGTGGTGGGGGTGTGTCGGGTGCGCGGCGGCGGTCAGATGGCGGCGAGCCAGTGCGCGACGCGCAGCAGGCTGCGGCGCGCGCGGGAGGCGCGGGGGGCGCGGCGGGCGGCGGGCTGCTGGAGCGCCGGCGCTGTGGGGCACGTAGGGCATGATTAACTATTGTATAACTGATTCGGTATCATTTCAACATCAACCAATTAGAAACATAACATCATTTAGTAACTCTCTTCCCGTGGGTTATACGTCAGCTGGCTGCTTGAACGTGTAAAAAAAAAATTTTTTTTCAGTGATTTCCTTTATTCATATTTTTTCTTCAGTGATTAAAAAAAAGCTGACATATAATCCACCATGTTATGGCCAGCTGACGTTATGTTTCCTTCAAGATATTGGGTAAACTATAATCTGACAAATTTTGAAGTGAGAGGAAATGACTAAAAAAATTTTTTTTTTTACATTTTCAAGGTACCAGCTGACAAACTTTCCACCGCGATACAGCCAGCTGAAGTTAATTTTCATTCATAGTAGCATGTAAACTATCACCATGCAAAATTTTAGTTGAGAGGAAATAACTGAAAAAAAAATTTTTTTTACATTTTCAAGCAGCCAGCTGTCGTATAATCCACCATGTTATGGCCAGCTGACGTTATGTTTCCTTCAAGATATTAGGTAAACTATAATCCGACAAATTTTGAAGTGAGAGGAAATTACTAAAAAAAATTTTTTTTCTCGATGTTTGGGAGGCTGCCCAACCCACCCACGGAGTGGCAGCTGACAAAGACTAAAATTCATAAAAAAACCCTTATTCATGTTACGAAGTTTCGATTGGGAGGAAATGATTGACCGAATTTTAACCTGGCTCCGGATCTATTACGGCTCATAACTTACAGCACAACTACTGTACAACAGTTAAGTGTCTCATATGAACCATATAGCCCAAATGATGTCCATACCCATACGAGCCATTATATACCACAAAACGATTATACAAATTATCTCGATTAAGCTCCGATCCTTCTCCTACATGAGGAAATAGGCCTTTACCCAGCAGTGGGATATTACAGACTGAAGCTGATTTTATTTGCTAATTGATTCGTGATGTAAATCAAGCATTTTCTATATTATAAAGTACATAGATACTCACGGGCAGCCTACATGAAGTAATCCGGCGTCCTTCGCGTGACGTGCGGTTCGCCGCGCCGTGGGGCCGGGTCGAACTGCAGGCTAACGCACAAACACGCGTAGTTAATACCTTATTACATATACAGTAACTTCAATATAGTTTCAACTATATCATAACTTCCTTATATCCACAGTTTCGGGGACATATTGTCCGTATTGATTTGTTTTAACAAATACAATATGTCATCACTTTGCGCTATTAATCATTCGAGTGAAATTTGTGTTATTCTAAATTGTAATGTTTACTAAATTATGAGGTTAATGTATTGTAAATTATATTATAAATAAATACTTACAATGAGTACTTAAGCGCATCATCCAATTCCATTATGGCGGCTTGATTACCACATCTGAAAAAATAAAATATAAATATTTATTACACACATTCTACAAAAATTCAATTAGGTTATATTTTCACTTCTTCTTTAATATTGGTCTTCATTTTAATTAATTACGACGCAGATTGGGCGTAGAGAGGATAGTGACGACGTTACAATTATGACACCAGTTGCAGCCCTCCATGACAAGCTGGTGCTTGCTCACCACAGGTACACATCACTACTTGAGAGTAGTGTTATTTAACTCTGGTCTTCTATATGGTTGAGGTACTTGCCCAGATAGGCTGCTCCAGAACTTGAGCAGGATATATCCTGCTGAGTCCTACATCAATCATTATCAAGCAGAATGTACACTTGCATACTTACGACTATACATTGCATATTATACTACACTTGCCATAGGCTGCGGTATCGGCTAACCATCCGCCAGCCAAATTCCACCCTTATGATACAAAAAACAAAAACAAACCTGTAGCAATAATTGGGCGCCGAGAAGATAGTGACGACGTTGCGGTCATGACACCAATTATAGCCCTCCATTACGAGCTGGTGGGCACGTGACACTAGGGTCAGGCCGTTGCTGTGGTTGAACGTCTCCGAGATGTCCTGTCCGAACGTATAACCGGCACCTCGAGGAGATATACCCCATCCGCCTCTGTGGATAGGTAAAAATGGTTATTGTAATTGTCTTACGGATGTAATGGAGTCGTGAATCATTGACGTCATGATTGTTCGGTTCAAATGTTACATTGTAAAATTTAAAAGATTATAAAAGCCAACTAGCTCTGAGTAACGATTTTGCTTGGAAACTTCATGTTATATTTTCTTTTGGGGCAAAGTTTACCCAGCACATAATTTACGAATAGACCGTAACCACAGGAGGTCGAATCATTATTAGGACCTGTTTCGCCGCAATTAATAAATTACAACTTCTAAGTTTACAATTTCGAATACAAATATCGAACAAATACAGTGGGATTTGTTTATCCTTAAAATATCGTGGATCCCGTCATCCATCAATAAACAGGCAAATTAATAAATTACGTAAAGCGTGCTCAAGCTCGCAAGCATGTGCGCTCGCACACGTTGCAAGTTATCGTGCGAAGAGCACAACTCTTGGAATGTTTATCGCTGTAGATTTCACGTTACATTATTAATTTGATTTTTGGTTATTTCTTTAAATATAAGGTAATTTAGTGATCTTTGTTCATTGATTGTTTAGCACCGACTCAAAATTACTTAGGAATACTTAACATAGTTTAAGAACTTATTAAGGTAAAATAAAAAAGGTTTATTATTTTTTGATTTCAGTTTTTGGGCGATTTTTTTTAACTTTTATTTTATAATTTTTTGTGGCTATAATCTACTAATTACCACATGCTTAATTTTTAATTACTTTTAAAATAGCTACCTCCCTTACTTTAGCTAAAAACTGACAACTCAGCATTAATGTCGTCACTCAAAGGAGTGAACAATAAATCACGCCTATTTTCCCACCCTTAGGGTAGATTTTTTTCATCATTTTTTTTTTTCAAAATATATATGGGACCAACTTTAAGGTATACCCTAGTTAATAAAAATTGAATTATGTAAATCGGACTACTCTAAAATATACGCATAGACATGATAACCTCCTCCGTTTTTTTCTTCGAATAATAAAAAAAATTGTTGTCTGTAAAGTTGGTTTACGGACGATAGTTTAACGTGACAACGTCATAACAAAACATATCCTCGGACGCATACGCCAATCGAGTGGAAGAGAGATAGATGCGGCACAAGCGTACAATGAGTGTAACAGAACAATGAGTCATCCTTTTCCGTGCATGCAGCCGGCGTTCATCGATTTATTAGACATTGTCACGTCAAAATTGATGTCTTTTATTTTTAATTTTTTTTTTTCGATTTGGAATTTTGTTTATTTACATTTTTTGGACATTCCCTCAAGCTCATTCATCATTGATAAAGTAAAGTCAAGAAACAAACAAGTCATTCATACTTTTATCTTTTATTGTCAAAACATTTTTTTAAACTATAGAAGATTAAATGTTAACATGACAAAAAATAAATAACAAATTCTTTCATTAATAAAAGGTACTGTAGTATTAAATATAGACGCATAGTGCTATAAAAACTTCACAAAATTTATATATATGTAACCTCTAATACTTTACATAATAACATTTCATCGTATTAATCAAATTTTCCGCTTGATACGAACTTTGTAAAACCCAGTGTTAATCTAATATGTTTTACATCGGAGGCTCTCATCACGTAACGGATCGATTGGATTAACAAGTTCACATTAGGCCATATTATATTAACGAAATGTCTAGCGCCTCCGCAAATTATCGCCTCATAAGACACGTCTTTAAATTGCCCTTGCCATAATACTGAATGATATACGCCTCTCAGTGGCGGATTTACACAATAGGCTGAGTAGGCTGGAGCCTAGGGCGGCAAATTCTAGAGGCGGCAATTTTATTTTTGAAACGTTATAATATTAGATCTTTACCTATGAAATTGCCGTTTCGTCGTTTGTTTCTATTTTTTTTAATTTATTGACATTTATATTTATACACGTACATAGCTCGACTGTACTAGGATATAGGATATCGAGTTTCAGAAGTCACTAGGGGCGGCAAAAATTTAATAGCCTACTGGCGGCATATTTGTAAATTCACCACTGACGCCTCTTTAAGATAAATCTATATTTAGCCATGTTCAGACAATCCTTTACTTTTTATAATTAAAAATATTTTATAGCGATTATTTTTTTATTATAGATTTTGAATTTTCCTATCGAACTAACAAAAACTTTTCAAAATACAAACATACATAATATAACATATTTTGGTTGTTTATTCATATAAGGATTATTTCTTATACGAAATATTTTACATTTAAGTATTTCTTATACCAGGCCATCTGAATGTTAAAAAGCGTAAAAACCATAAATCCTTCTTTTTAAAATCGGTTAGAAGACCTTGAAGTTTTAAAAATATTTGTGCCAACTGGAACAAGGACAACAAAGCTAAATCTTGCTTTTACAATATTATATCTATCTTTTCCGCAAAACTATATTCTATATTATTCATTTATATCAAGACTAATAAAAAAAAATTCAAGATTCTTCAAATAAGCAATTGATTTTTTATGAGGCTATTTCATTTCGAACGATGTTATTTTTGTATCGATCGTTACTCTGGTGACCTAGAAATCTTCACTTTACTTAGTCGATAGCCATTGGTATTGTTTTATCGGGAATGATTACTAAGAACAATTACTTTCATACATTATAATGAAACAACTATTTCGGATTTTATCGCGGTTAAATATGTTTTTTAAAAGCCTGACGTTTCGGATACTTTGCAACAATCGTGGTTATGGTTATCAAATATAAATCAGAAAAATAATATCATCATAAAATCTAAAAAAGTTGTTTCATTATAATGAGTGAAATTCGCGTAAACATTAGAAAATAATTACTTTCATAGTTAATATTAACATTCTTTGGTTAGCTATCAGTATATATTGTGTCTGTCTTATATTTAAGTCTACTTGTTTATCTGTTCAAGAAAACTTTTAATTTGACTGTGTGCCTAGCTTTGTTCTAGCGTTGTTCGGGGATAATGCTTCTGAGGTCCAGAGCAGACTGGGAAAATGGCAGGAAAGACTGGGAGGACGCAGGGTTGAGGATAAGCAGAGCCAAAACCGAGCATTTGTTCTGCAATTTCAGCGGTTTGTCCAGTTTTTCCCATATTGCCTTAGATGGTGTATCCCTACCAGTCTGCTCCGACTTCCGGTACCTTGGGTCATTAATACAAAATGACGGCAATGTAGACCGTGACGTGAAAAATAGAATAAATGCGGGATGGATGAAATGGCGACAGGTCTCTGGAACAGCTTGTGATCCACGAATGCCTCTTAAACTTAAGGGGAAAATCTACAAAACGATCATAAGACCTGTCGTAATGTATGGATCAGAATGTTGGGCATCGAAAGTGACGGATGAAAGAAGAGTACACGCAGCCGAGATGAGAATGTTGAGATGGATGTGTGGAGTGACGAGGAGAGATCGAATTAGAAATGAGTACATAAGGGGAAGTTTGAAAGTAGCACCCGTGACGGAGAAAATAAGGAGCAGAAGGTTAGCGTGGTATGGGCATGTAATGAGGAGGAATGAAAGCTATATTGATAAAAGAATGTTAGGGATGAATGTCGAAGGACGAAGAGCGATCGGCAGGCCAAGAAAGCGATGGATGGATTGTGTGAGTGAGGTCATGAGAAAGAAAGGAGTATGCGCTGAAGTTACGAATAATAGAGAGGAATGGAAGAGGAGAACATGTTGTGCCGACCCTATATAAATAGGATAAGGGCAGGGAGATGATGATGTGTGCCTAGCTGTTTTTCTTAATGTTCTTCAGCTGTAGGTTCTTTAAAAATAAATAAATTTAACAGAATTATTATAATACAAATGATCAAATGCGTTATCGTTTAAGGAAGTCTTAAAAATCTCATTTAGTTTATCAATGTGGCCTAAATTATCATTTCTTATAATGAGGTTAAGACCTTGTAACATATTTACATTTAATGATGTTATAGGATTAGTCTCAAGACTTAGTATTTTATTTTTGTTAACAATTTCTTGTCATTTTCAAGTAAAGGCACATTAAAATTTATCCATTTAAAAATGTCTTAAGTATATTTTATTATATGTACCTAAAGGTGAATCAAGTTAATATAATTTCTTATTGTTCGGAGTAATAAGTCTATAGTTTACATTTAGGGTGGGTGCGCCAGTCCCACACCAGGCACCAGTAGTAGACCATTTCGACCTTCAAACCTAAATATTAACCATTTTTTGAATTTCCCGCCATTTTTTGTTAAATTAATAGCCTTGCCGTACTTTAACCAATCATATAATCGTAACTATAAGCATCATACACACCATCTACATCCCTAAAGAACACAAAATACGAAACGACAATCGTTCACTTTGATCCGGGCGGCCATTTTATTAAGCACGCGTATGACGGTAAGTTATTTTCATTCTTTTAAAAATTAGTTTATATCAATTATTGAAACCTATTTTCAAGTTAACTACATAATATAAAGTATATAATGAAAATATTACTTTTTACTTTATCAAAAAATGTTAGTTTACATTCAATTTTGTCAATGGTAAACTAATGGAACACGAATTATATGATGTTCCAGTATTATTCCATTTGGTCAACAACTGGTGATAAAACTTTTTGTGCCTTTTTTTATTCTTTATTTTACATTTATATTCTCTTATCATATTGCAATAATTTAATACAATAAACTCTACAATAATTCACTTCGGTCCAGTGGTTGACCAGTGGTTTACTACCGGTGTTGTCTATACTACTAGTTTTTTCCAGTAGTTGACCATCTACACTTTTTCTACAGATACAATGCCGCTGAAAAGAACTTTTTTCAAGTTCAACCAATAAGTCCCGCTTTTCAACCGCTTTTCAACAGCAATAAGTATGGCTGTCTGAGTCCCCAATTAAAGGAAACCAGAAAAACCGTAAGAGGTTTCGCCTGCCTGATGCAGTAAACAGCAGTGAATGGATGAAATATCGGAAAAAGAAAAAAAAATCAAGAAATAAAAAGAAGAAAAAATTATATGTAATTGTTAGATTTGATGAGGAATATTTTCCAGGGACTGTAGAAAATACTGGCGGAAAACTTTATAAAATAACTACTAAGACATTTTCTGCTGGAAATACTTTCCGTTGGCCAGAACAATGTGATATAATATGGTGGTAGAGCAGAAGATCGCAATTCCATCCTTGGCAAATTTGTGCCAAAAATTTGAGCCAAAAATTTGATTAGTATATTTAATGTCAAAAGTTAATTTTGTTTTTATTTCAGAACCTTTAAGTTTCTTATTTAGTGACTTAGTGTTATGTTAATTCATTAATATTTTACTGTAAACTGTAGCAGTTCTGTCAGTGATATAAATATCTAATATTAGTTACTAGCCGACCCGTGCCTACTTCGTTGGGCGCTAATTATTTTTGTAATTTAAATTATTTTTGTAAAAAAATATATCAAACTTATAGACTGATTAAAGGTTGTGATAATTACTGAATACAAAACTTAATTATATTGATTAGTATTAAAAATAAAATTTTTATTCATTAAAAGTATTCGTTTTATTTACTGGTTCACTATTGGCACAATGTTTGGTCTATTACTGGTACAATCTGGTCCACCTTAGGCACATGGCGACTTGCCGCATTCATTTTTAAATTAAAAAAAAATGTAATAGCTATTAGGAAATTCCGAATAGGCTACATGATTATGTGGTATATAAGGAGTACGAGGATTTTTTGTATGCAATAATTGTTGCAATTATCGAGTAACATCATCAGAATTTCTTTCAAAATGTTCCTTAATTGGTTTGCTACTGGTGCACCCACCCTACTACGAAATAATCAGTTCAATACTAGTGTATCAATATGATGTTTTACAAAAGTCTAGAAGGGTACATTCACTTTAGGACCGTTGCTCTGATCGTCCCACGACCTTAAGTGACCTTGACTATAAGGACCATTTAGTGGTCTTTATTAGATTCAATAATGCTATTATGGTAACGTGCCGCCATGGAACAAATGTAAAAGGTCAATAACCTGTCAATACTGTCGTAATGTCAATGAGTAACCACTAGCATAAGACTTTTACACAATGGTAATAAAAAAAATGAAGAGGTCACTATCAGTTTCTAATCTTCAGATGACATGTCATCTGAAGATTTTCTGAGGGGGCGCTCAAGTATTACGTAACGCAAATTTGTTATTTCAAATGAAATGTTTATATTGTGTGTATTTATCGGTTAGTTCTATAAAATCCTAATAGATGACGGTTTGGCATCTAAGTTGCACAGATATCCGGTAGATGGCGACGTATATCAAAAGAATTAGTAAAAAATTGATTCAATCTATTATAATTAATTACTGAGCCACAGAAACGCGTGGCTGGGTAAGCTGGTGTGTTATAATTATGTTACTTTGGGGATGTACCTATTAAATAAATAAATATATTGATAAATAACTAATCTCACCTGTCATCAGGGTCACTCCAGAGCAGATCGCACATAGGTCCCTCATGTGGAACTTCCTGTACGCGATCCAGGGCTCTAATGTGATCCAAGGTATCTATGGAGGGACTGAGGCCGCCGTGAAGACAGAATATCTGCCCATCAACCAACGCCGTCAGCGGCAAATAGTCGAACAAATCAGTGAAATGCTTCCACACGGACGCGTTGCCGTATTTACGGAGACACTCGTCGTAGAAACCGTAGACTTGAGTGATTTGACGTGACTCATGATTTCCGCGGAGTATTGTTATTCTCTCACGATATCTAACCTGGAATAGTATAATGTTATCTTTAGTTGTTTACTCACCAAACATATCTGTATCTTATGTTTAACAAATTAAATTTTAATGAGCAAATAGTTTCAACAACAATGCATTTGCAAACATTCAGTAAGAATACGTTTGATCTCAATTTTTCATTACCCTAAATAACAAGAGGGGGGGATTAAGGGGGGCTAATAATATATAATTATGGTAAAACAACGTTTGCTGGGTCAGGTAGTACGATTATAAAGCATCAAAATATTAATTTTCGCGACATTTGTGTGTGGATATGAGCATCGTAAAATTTTATTCCAAGGAACATGACTGTGTAAACAAAACTGACGAATTGATCCGCAACGAAAATTAGCAGCACTAGTAACATACGACCTTGGACGCCAAAGCAACTCATTCAAAAATAAAATTACACCAATACTGACGAGATGACTGATCAAAAAATTCGTAACGCGCGAGTTCGTTCAACTGTGATAAAACTAAAGTTATTAAATTAGATTAATAAAAAAAATTAGTCACTTTGTCACAGAAAAAATAAGTAGAAAAACCCTACACAAACTAATTCCATTCTTTTAAAATTGTCCGTGATATCTAAAGAATTAAAGTAATTATGTAAATAATGTACCTTGACAATAAATTAGTACTAATCGATATAGGCGACCTCGTATTCCATATTAGTTCTTATCGAATTGACGTATTTATTGACAGTGATTTAGCGCATAGTATGGCGAAGTTCTAAAAAGATCAAAGACAATGAAACATACGTCATACATAAGCAGTCCCTATGCTTTCTATTGGTCAATCATTAAGTTATAGTTTCAATAAGTATAAATACATAAAGTATGATTATTTTAAGTAGTTAAGAACATAAATTTTTTACGGATAAATATTCCACCGATGATGATAAATAGTAAAGCTTGTGTGTTGACCGCAAAGACGACGATCACATTAAGATCTAAATTTAGCAATAATCTCATTTCTGAATGTGAACTCGTTGATAATCTACTTGATAAATGTTGTACAAACAGTGACCTGACTTTATCGAAGATACCAAACTGATAAAGCGAGCTTGCTCTCACGTAGTCTATATAAAATTAGAAACAATGAAATTGTTTATGATAATATTATTCTCGACGCGTGTTTTGTTTCATCCATATCGAGAAAATGAAATATCAATTCTAATCTATAGTTTAATACAAATACCTATCATGCGTGAATAACTGTTCATATGAATTTGCGCAAATCTTAAGAATAAAAGGTTTAGTTTTTAGTAAGTATTTGAGAATTTTTTAAGCGTTTCCTTTTATTAAACACCGTTATTATGCAGATTACATAAAAATAATATTACTTCTTAAAAGAAGTCGTGAAGTAGGTAGTCAAAACACAAACGTCAATAAATCTAGTATTGAAACTCGTAATACAAACAGTACAATACTTAACTTACAATTTTATCAATAATTTGAACCTCGTAAAATCGATTATTTTGTAATGAAGTCAACTCTGAAAGCTACATAGAATATACATTTTAAAGCATCTATTAGTAACGTAGTTATCGCATTACGGAATATAAAAACTTTTGGCAAGTGCAAACTACTTGGATGTTTTTAAAGAGGAAAATTCATACCTATTCGTAAATTGAAAACGAACAAAAACTGTACACGAAACAACCTGGACTTTATCGATCGAAAAAGTTATAAACAGAAACAGAAATTCTCAGAAATACATTTATATTAGAACGGTGTAGATCACGTGAAGTTTTACGTGACTGACCAAAAAGAGAAGTGTTGTTTTTATGGTTTGAGTATGCAGATGAGTCCATGCGACCAAAAGTACCAATCAATAAAGACGGTATATTAATCTTTATAATACATAAAAGAGATTTCCACCCATATATTGACTATTCACGATATCTCTGGAACCAGTAGGCGTAGAGACTTGAAATTTGGTAGGAATATACCTATCGCCGAGTAGAGGTCAGCTAAAAACGGATTTTACGAAATTCCACCCACAAGAGAGGGTTGCGGGGGTTAATATCATATATGGAAAAACAACGTTTGCGGGGTCAGCTAGTATCTATGTATATGATATCAACACTTCTTTATCTTGAATTACATAAGCTAGGTAAGATTAGGTCTGCCAATCAAGCATTCCGTTAAGGAAAAAAGTTTATTTTCGATGGTGTTCTCGAAAATATCTATTTTAATCAATACTTCTGGAATTCTTACGGCCTTAATTCGAATAGTTTCGAGAAATATCTATGTAGCAAATTATTATTTCAATATTTTCCAAGTAACATTAAACTTTCAATCAATACAAACGACGCCGTATGACGTCTTTATAGCGAATCTTCCCGTTAGTGCATTATGTAAAGTTGCATCATTGAATGCAATAAAATAACATCACCTTACACTCGGGTATTATGTGATTGAACGGACCCGGGTATAGTAAACTCGCTTTGAATCTTTCAATCGTTCTAATACATAGATAGTATTATTTTATATTATAGCGCGAAATTATATTTTTATTTTTATAGTACCGTATTTTAATAATAAACTTTCAGTTTTATTAAATCTTAAGTAATTTTATTTACGTCTTAAATAACTTAGCAAGATTTTCATTTTGTACAAAACAAACATAAGAAACGTTGTAATTTTTATGTCTAACTGGTTAATTAATTATTATTATTGTTATATGGGTCATTTTGAGTTAGAGATATTTTGACACTATTGCCAACACAATGCCATCAAAAGGCAATGACTCACAAGAAAGAGAAACATTGTACATAATTCTAATTACATATAAATCATAACCTTTGGGACAACAGATGTTAGAACAATTCTTAATTTTCTTAAACGCAAAAAATAAAATTTATTTAAAAAGAAAATCATACGTTAATTCCTTAAGTAATGCAAATCGTCTTTTATATAACAATATATTGATGAAATGCTGCTAGTAAATAATAAGAGACAAAAACGATTGTTTCGGTTAGACATCTCAAAGAAAGATAAATTATTCTCATTTCGTTTATAACGTAATGCCGCTACGTTTGACATCATTTCTATAAATCTTAAATGACAATGAAGATAAGCAAGAATGAATACTTAAAAAATTGCATTTAGAATTAAAAATCGCAAATTACATGAGTTAACACGCAATTCCACCATAACATAAGCGCGACGGAAAAACACCCCAGGGATTTTGGTCGGTGCGTGGCTCCCCCGGGAAGTTGTGTATCCATAAGGGATTCCCACTGGGTCAACAAATAAAAGGTTGGACATAACAGGATTATATCCTGCTCAAAATTTGGAGCAGCAGTCCGACTGATGAAGTACGTCCTTCTTACAGAAGATCATAGCTAAATAATACTGCTTTCAAACAGTGTTGTGTTCCTGTGGTAAGTAAGGTGACCAGAGCTCCTGGCGGTATTGGGAGTAGAGTCGGAAACGTCCTTGCGATACTTCCGGTGTTACGTACCGTACCGTAGCCTATCGCTTACCATCAGGTGAGACGTACGCTTGTTTGCCGACCTAGTTGTATAAAAGGTCCCTCCCCCTCCTGCAGCACGTCTATAGGCTACGGTATTTGCTTACCATCAGGTACTACGCTTGTTCGCCGACTTAGTTATAGGTATAAAAAAAAAAAAACTATCAGACTAATGAGTGCAAATGTACTGATATACAATATAATGACTAATTAAAAACTTACACAAACTATCGATTTAATATATCTGATTATTATTATAATAATGAATTATTCAGTGAATGCGATAGAATATGAAACTTGATAAAGACCTCAGATTAGATAAAATATTATTACACGAGTCCTTAAATATTGGTATATTGTTGGGTTAAATTAAACACATAAATAACTATTATTTTTATTTTTGTGTTTACCCACACATCAGGGAATTCGAAAATGTTTTTTATTATCATATCAACCAACAATTCGATTCCTCGGGGTATAGGCCCATAGCTTAACGGCTAAGAGCACCGGACACGGATTGTCGGAAGGTGCGGGTTCAAATCCCGCTGGGTCGAAAATTTTGATATGATAATAAAAAACATAAATAACTTACTTTTTACTTATATATTATAGACTAGCCGACCCGTGCCCACTTCGTTGGACGTTATAATCCATTTCACATAAGAAGGGTACGGTGAAATTTGATATGTTCCAATACACTCTCACTATTTTCAGCAAGTCAGATAAATATAAATGTTTTAAAATCACCAATTAATTTCTAAGGCAAATAATAATACTTGATTAGATTGAATTGTTGACACGGCACGTCAGAGGGCGCAGGGTCAAATCCTGCTGATTTAAAATCTTTATATATTTTTATCTTTTTCCTTTTATCTTGCCACTCCTGAATAGTGTAGCTTTCTGTTAGCGAAAGAATTTTCATGATCGGATCAGTATTTGAGAAGATTACCCCGTATATACAAACAAAGTTATAAACTTTACCTCTTTATAATATTAGTATAGATTTTATGTATTCCATAGTACACACACAAATGAACTCATTTTAATGTATTTTAAATTGTTAGAATATTTTGTTATGCTGACGAATAACAAACGAAAAGCACTTTTTTATAATTTGTATATTTTTATTATGAACTAGCTTCTGCGCGCGACTTCGTCGGCGTGGACTCCACTCCTATTGGTCTTAGCGTGATGATACATAGCCTATAGCCTTCCTCGATAAATGGGCTATCTAACATTGAAAGAATTTTTTAAATCGGCCCAGTAGTTCCAGAGATTACCACGTTCTAACAAACAAACAAACACACAACCAAACAAACAAACTCTTCAGCTTTATATATTAAGTATAGACTAGCTGTGCCTGCGACTTCATCCGCGTCTTGGATAAATACATGTTCAACGTGATTCTTTAAAGTAGCATAACTTTTTACTTATGAACCGATTGACATGAAACAAACACTAAATGTTAAGTACCACAATATATTAGAGAAAATTACATCTAAATCGGATAAGCCGTTTCTGAGATTAACGTGCACAACGCACAGACAAACGGACAAAAATTCTAACAATCATTGTTTTGGGTGCTATTTGCGTTGATAAAGGTCCCAATAATATATTTTCTTATATAATATCTTCCAGTACACACAGCGATCCGTTACATTTGTTTTTGTAAATTTTTCTGAGTGGTGTGCAATAAAGTACATTCTATCAATAGATATGTATTGATTTACTTTTAAATAGATTATTAACTCGTATATTGTATACCGTATACGTAGCATGTTCAAATTTAGACGGACTTTAATAATATCTCTATGAAACTTGTCAACTAAACCAGAATTGGATAACCGAACACTTTAGAGCTAAATAACTCTTTGATTAAACGGCAAACCCTTCATCATCATCATCATCATCATCATCATTTCAGCCTATCGCAGTCCACTGCTGGACATAGGCCTCCACAAGTTCGCGCCAATAATGGCGTGAACTCATGTGTTTTACCCATAGTCACCACGCTGGGCAGGCGGGTTGGTGACCGCAGGGCTGGCTTTGTCGCACCGAAGACGCTGCTGCCCGTCTTCGGCCTGTGTACTTCAAAGCCAGCAGTTGGATGGTTATCCCGCCATCGGTCGGCTTTATAAGTTCCAAGGTGGTAGTAAAATTATGTTATCCCTTAGTCGCCTCTTACGACACCCACGGGAAGAGAGGGGGAGGCTAAATTTTATGCCGTAGCCACACAGCAAACCCTTGTGATACAATTATTTTAAAACGTATTTTTTTTACATTAGAGTAAATACAAAGGTAACTAAACGATTCCTCAAGTCATTAACATTTTTCTATTTAACCTAATTAAACAGATTTATATCTGTTCATTTAGACATAGCACGCAACAAGGTTGAGGCCTCCCAGTAAGTATAAGCAAATATGTATGTGAAGGCCACTTTAATTAATAATTTTTTATTTTATTTTAGGTATTAAAAATAAAGAATCAACAATTTGAATTAACTATTCAAAGTGCAAAAACAGTTTTTTGATATTTTCTACATCTATTACAAGTTTACACGACATCCACTCGACAACTAATTATTGTCACATATATCTAAATATTTTTAGCAATAATTTTGAAACGAAAACACCGTACCAACGTAATATACAGGGTGTCCCGCGATAAAGTGCAACCCCGAAAGAGGATGAAACTAGACCATAAATTATCGACAAAAAACAGAAAAAGATTAAAAAAATTAAAAAAAAATTTTTTATTTTTTTTATTGACGAATTGAGATTTTTATATAGCTTACGTAGCCTCTTTGTACAAAAAATGATGATTTTTGTACGTGTTTTTTGGGATACAGGCGTAAATTTTTTTTTATTTGAATGGCAATATGGTAAGAAATAATAATAAATCATAAAATTTCCTGGTATTGGGGGCATAATTCTGAGAAAATTAGAGATCATTGAAAAAAACAGTCATAAAAAATGGATTTTTTTTTTTCACAAGAAGCATAGTTAAAGACATAATGCCACTTTTTTGCGAGCTAATTTTTATTTTATCCTTACCGCCAAGTACGTGGCGTAATATTTTATTTTATTTTAAAGTAATCGACCCACTACTTTGGAAGAAATCATCATTTTTTGTACATAGAGTCTAGGTAAGATATAAAAATCTTAATTCGTCAATAAAAAATAAAATATTTTTTTAAAAAAGTTTTTTCTATGTTTTTTGTCGATAATTTATGGTCTAGTTTCACCCCCTTTCGGGGTTGCACTTTATCGCGGGACACCCTGTATATGATGGTAAGATTTGACAATATTTTAAGGATTTAGTTTTTTTACAGAATCACGAAGCGGCTGCCTAGAAGAAATCGTTTTATCACCGATAAGGAGGCAGATTGTATCTTTTTTATTTTTGTTAATTTTTTTATCCCGTAATTATTTCTGGTCTAAATAAAAATATATTTCATTATATTATATTCCATTTCATTAAAAAAGCGTTCGGACATTACAGACGTTTAAACACAATACCACTATTACTAACACTGGACTTACCGTAAGCACTTCACCTGTGACCAGTGTCTAACAATATCATCAAAATATCAGGATTTTCAAAATCAAATGGGTGTAACACCAAACCCTTATTGTTACATTTGTGGAATCGTAGTGGCCACCTACCATATTTTAATGGAATGTGTTCTAAATGAAACCACAAGACGTCAATTTTTTACCTAATAAACTGTTTTTTACTAATGTTGGAGAATGTAATAGTATTTTGGCCACATCAGAATCTATTTCGGCAAAGAAATTGTATAGATTGGTTTATGAAGTTTTACCAATAGCATTTTAAGTTATTACATATCTCTCTGTTATTATACATATCATTTAATAGTAGTTTATGCAACTGTCATATAATGAAGGGTATTAAAACACGAGTGTGAGTTTATGAAACGAGCGCAGCGAGTTTCATAATAGTAACGAGTGTTTTAATACCCGTGTTATATGCAGTTGCATACACTACTTTATCTTCACTAATGCAATTAATTTATTAAATTAAATTAACGCGTACGTGTATTGTCACAGTGATTTTGCCGCCATTAAAATGTAACCAATCAACCGCGCCGTGCGCTCGCTGGAGGCGGCGCTGGCGGGCGCGCGGCGCGCGTGCACGTGCAGGCGCTGCGCGGCGCGCGCCCGCCGCCTTGGACGCGATGTTATAATGAGATTTTACGATATCGATGTGGATATTATACCATCATGTGAAATTGCTTAAATTGAGTGTTTTGTTGTCTGTGCTATAACAGTAGTAATTATAAGTCAAGTATTGGAAACATAAGTAGAATGTTACAACATTAGTGTAGATAAAATATGTATAATAACAGACCGACATAGTCACCGTGGTGGCAAAGCTCTTTAATAAAGAAAAAAAAATTACTTTATCTGAAAAGTATACCTATATTACCTTAAGTGCAACAAGCAATGTGACCGTCTCCACGCTGTAGTAGCCGCGGTCCACGTAGTCGCCCATGAACAGGTAGTTGGTGTCGGGCGAGCGGCCCCCGATGCGGAACAGCTCCATCAGGTCGTGGAACTGACCGTGCACGTCCCCGCACACCGTCACCGGACATTTCACCTCTTGGACGTTCGACTCCTTTGTTAGAATCTCCTTTGCCTGGAAGAGATTTGTTTATTTACGTTACTACTATCTACTAGTCCACATAGTTACTATTTATTTATTTATTGAGGTAGGGCCACACACAGCAGGATATATCTTGAATCTTACAGGAGATCACAGCTAAATAATGCTGCTCTCGAATACTGTTGTGTTGCTGTGGTGACTAAGGTAGCCAAAGTACCTGGGGAGGATGACCCTCCCCGATAGGGTCGGCCACGCGATTGCGATGCTTCTGGTGTTGCAAGCGTCTATAGGCTACGGAAACCGCTTACCATCATCAGGTTCGCTTATTTGTCACCCTAGTTCAGGGGTCACCAATTAGTTTCGCTCGGGGTCCGTTTGAAGAAATGAAATGACTGTCGCGGTTCGCACATCAATTTATAGAAAAAAAAAATATATTAAACAAACGAAATAAGAAGGGTATTTTTTAAACGTTAATGAGAAAAAAGACATTTTTTTTTATTGCGGACTATCCCAACTATCTGTTTGAAGTTTCGTGGGATATATTTTTATTAAATTATTTATTTTTATTAAACACAAAAACTTGGTTTTTTGAATTTTTCACATAAATTTTGAGGTTATGTGAAAAAGTATAAATACTAAAGTTGTAGATCTTTATATTACCTACAGCTTTGCCATTGAACTTTTTTTCATAGGACTTGTAGTTTAGCCAGAATTAAAAGATTTAAAAGATTTAAAAAAAAAAACGCACGTTTGACCTTAGCATGAAGTATGTCAAAAAATCAAAAATAATTTGTATTTTAATAATCTAAGAGGATATTAGGCGCAATTGTGCGATTATGGAGATATCATCATTTATGATGTCGACTCCATACAATTTTTTTTTAAAAATCCTTAGTGCGTTGTTTACGATTATAAACCTGAAAGATCATTATATAAGGCATATAGCAGTTATTCTCAATCGCATTCAAGCAAAAAAAGCGTCACTTGAAAAAATAAATTTGAATGTCTATGAAACGCGAATTTCAGCCCACTGTGGGGCGGTCCGGATGTGGAGCGCGGTCCGCTATTTGACGACCCCTGCCCTAGTTGTATAAAAAAAGAGATTACTATCTAGCGTTTCCTATCATCATGTAGTTATATCAGTACGTTACTACAGTAAAAAATCTTTAACAGTAAGAAAGTTTTTCGTGATCCATAACAACTTATATGTAGTTTTTTTCTTTAAATTCCTTTCTGTGTAAGATACTATATCTGTCTCTATCAAGTTAAAATACGATTTACATTGCTATGGTTTCATATATACCTACTTATATACATTGTATGAATGATTACTTTTTATTCGTTAACATATTTAATAAATTTATATTCTAAAGTTAGTATATCTATAAAGTAGATTAGGGTATTCTTTCACCGTATGCCTGTTATGCTATTAATGATTTCTCTATAGACATAGAAAGCGATAGAAAGGAGTTTTCTGAAAGAAATCACTACCAGTGATAATACCTCTTTTGCACTCTAAGTTTGTATATTTGTATTTTTTTTTTCATGTACTTAATGTGAAGTTTTTAATCAATAAATACTATTTTACTTAAGCTGTAACTGAGACGCGTTTGCAATACGCTTAAACAAAAGATTATGATAATTTTGCCGATCATGAAGAAAATAAAAATGTTCATTTAAAATTTTCACGGCCATCCATAAAATCTTGAATAATTTCAACTATATCAATACAGTCGTAGTTCAAATTTAACAACAAATACAATATCAGACCAGGGTCAACTTTATAAATAATTTATTATTTCCTATATAATATGTGCAATAATATAGGCAAATTTTTTCAAATATTACCGACTAGGTGACGTTCTGCGCTCACCTTGCGGCTCGAACGAGTAATCAATGCTAGTGGCCTTTACAAAAATACTACATGTAGGTTTATTGGATTTATTGAAACTTTGAAATTCAAAGTTTCAATCTATACTAATATAATAAAGCTGAAGAGTTTGTTTGTTTGATTGTTTGTTTGTTTGAACGCGCTAATCTCAGGATCTACTGGTCCGATTTGAAAAATTATTTCAGTGTTAGATAGCCCATTTATCGAGGAAGGCTATAGGCTATATATCATCACGCTAAGACCAATAGGAGCGTAGCACCGATGAAGAATGTTTCAAAATCGGGTTTTTTTTCCTTTTGAGAGCTTCCGCTGTGTAAACGGTTAAAGTTTCACACAAATCATGTATGACAGAATTAGTCCTATTCCACGTGGACGAAGTCGCGCGCAGAAGCTAGTAAATCCATATTTTTACGTTTTGATTTTTAGAAATATGTTAGTTGTTACTAAGCCTGTGCACCTGTTGGCTTTACCGAACGAAAACAGGAGAAACATTGTGTCTTTAGCGGATAATATTTTTTCAATGATCCTCCTATTTGCCGTGACGTGTCACGTGATGCTATATAGCGTAAAGCCAATAGGTACTGTCTTAGGTTAACGCGTTAAACTAAACCTTTAACTTTATAATACTAGTATATATTTTAGGGGTGGTTGGGGTCTACCTCCTAGCGGTCCACCCCGGGCAACGGCGTCACTAACTTACTTGTGGCGGCGGCAGAACGACCCCTCCACTACGCGGTGGTAGGTCCCACATGGGGCCGCCTGGCAGCGACCACCCTCTCGCCGGAACCAGGCGCCAAGCAGCTTGCTGCGTTCCGTCTGTGTGCGGGAGTACCAGTGCCTTTGGGGGGTGGAAGGGTGTCAGTTGCGCGGCTTGATTCAGTCTTCAGAATCTTAAGCGACGTCGTACCGGATAGCGCCATACCGGAGGGTAGCGGGATCCGAGGCACGGTCTTGCCGTTGACCGACCGCGGGCAGTTGGGGGCCCTAGCGCGCCAGCCACGTGGCAAAGGCTGCCCCGCCACCTCGCGAAAAATCCTGGGATGGCTCCACCGTGCCAGTTGGCGACTGGTTGGCAGGACCCGGTGGCGATTTCCAGGGCGGCTCGGGCGTCCCCGCAGTCTCCGGATGAGCTCCCCAATGGTCGGCTTAGCCCAAGGAATCTGCATGGTAAAAGCTGCGCCTCGACATCCAACTGTTTCCCTTTCATCACTCCTCAACATGAATAAAGCTCAAATAAAGAAAAATGTTAAAAAACGGCTGCACTTCCTCCCACTGAAGGTGCACCTCACTAACATCCGAGGTTTGCACTCCAACATTGATCCGGTCCACCACCACCTCGAGACCGCGAAGCCGCAACTGTTTTTCTTAACGGAGACGCAAATCAAATGTCCAGCAGATGCGACGTACCTCAACTACCCATGCTACTCATTAGAACATAAGTTCAAAGAACACGCTGGGGTCTGTGTGTACGTCCGCGATGACATTTGCTATAAGCGACTCCGGGGCTTTGAAGCAACCGGGTTTTCCACATTGTGGGTTTTAGTGGACACCGGCGTCGACAAAACTGTCTACGCCTGTGTATATCGATCGCATACTGGAGATCAGGAGACAACCAGGCTTTTCAACCACCTTACAGAGATGGCAGACAAAGCGCAGCAACAGTATCCGACGGCGGAACTTGTATTTCTCGGGGACTTTAACGCCCACCACGAGCAGTGGTTGTTCCCTTACGAGAAAACATGCCACGCTGGGAGAGAGGCGCGTAAATTCGCGTTAGCGCTAGATCTCACCCAGATGGTATCTACGGGTTGCAACGCGGGTGCCGGATATAACTAGCCATACAGCCAACTGCTTGTACCTTCTGCTAACTACAGATCCAGACAGACACTCAGTCTCAGTATCTGCCCCACTGGGGTCGTCCGAACACTGTCTGGTGAAATCCGTGTCGACCTGCTCTCCTCCAGACAACTGTCCAAGGGGCACAAGAAGAGTGTGGCGATACGAGTTGGCAGACTGGGAAGAGATGCGGCATTTCTATGCATCTTTCCCTTGGCGGCAGGTCTGTTTTTCCTCGGGCGAACCCTCGTGTTCGGCTGAGGCAGTTGCGGACGTGATTCGGCAGGGAATGGAATACTTTATCCCATTCTCCGACATGTCGCTCGACCACAAATCCCGACCTTGGTACAATGCTAAGTGTGCTCATGCTGAGGCCCTCAAAGAGTCTGCTTACCAAGCCTGGGTACAAGTTCGCGATGCCAAAGCTGGAGCGCGGGAGGTTTGCATGAGGAAGAAAGCTTTTAATTCAGCTACTAAATCCTGCAAGCGGATACTGCAAAGAGCTCGATCCGACCACATCCATCGTATAGGTACCAAACTTGCCTCCTACCCCACTGGTAGTAAACAATTCTGGTCTCTGTCGAAGGCGGTAGAATCCAATTTCTGCCGCCCTACATTGCCTCCTCTGCAGAAGCCTGATGGTTCACTGGCTCACTCCGCAGTAGCAAAGGCAAACTTGTTTGCATCTCTCTTTGCGAGCAATTCACGTCTTGACGCGGGCTCTACGCAGCCACCATCCCTGCCTCGATGTGACTCTTCTATGCAAGAGATCACGATCCATAACAAAGAGGTCCGTAGAGTTTTGCTGAATCTTAACGTGAATAAATCTAGTGGACCTGACGGTATACCTGCGCGAGTCCTAAAGGCCTGTGCACCTGAGTTGTCTCCTGTACTTACGCGCCTGTACCGCCTCTCTCTTCAAACTAGAACGGTGCCAACATCTTGGAAGCTGGCTAATGTGCAGCCAGTGCCCAAAAAGGGTAGCCGAGTCAATCCCTGCAACTACCGACCAATCGCCATCACCTCCATACTTTGCAAAGTTATGGAAAAGGTGCTTAACAGCAAGTTGATGAACTACCTAGAAGTCAATACACTCCTCAGTGACCACCAATACGGTTTTCGTCAAGGGCGGTCTACTGGAGATCTTCTGGTGTATGTCACACACTGCTGGGCCGAAGCCATTGAGAAACGTGGTGAAGCGCTTGCTGTATCACTGGATATCTCGAAGGCCTTCGACAGGGTTTGGCACGCAAGTCTCCTTAACAAGCTTCCTGCTTACGGCATCCCTGTTGACTTTTGTAGCTGGATCTCAGACTTTTTGAGTGGACGGTCGATCAGAGTGGTCGTTGACGGCTGCTCCTCTGACCTGATGAATATAAACGCCGGTGTCCCTCAAGGTTCTGTTCTCTCTGCAACTCTTTTCCTGCTCCATATCAACGACATGCTACAACCAGGCATTGTTGGATACGCAGATGACAGTACGGTTGTAGAGAGATATCTGTCCAGCGCAAAAGACGACAGGGACGTAATCGTTCTCAGAGAGAGGCCATGGTGAAGCGAATGAATTCAATACTAGGGCACGTATCCCAATGGGGCGATTGCAACCTGGTTACGTTCAACGCTGCCAAAACGCAGGCTTGCTTGTTCTCCGCCAAACGGAGTCCTTTTAACTCGACTCCTACTTTCCGAGGTACGCCTGTACCTGTATCCGATACCCTCGACCTCCTTGGCATGGAGTTGAGTTCTAACCTCAACTTCGGCAATTACATCGAGTCCAAAGCGCAAACTGCGGCCAGAAAGCTTGGCATTTTAAACAAGGTTAAGCGATATTTCACGCCTGGACAGCTTCTAACGCTATACAAAGCTCAAATCCGATCGTGCATGGAATATTGCAGTCACTTGTGGGATGGCTCAGCTAAATATCAGCTCGCCACACTGGACTCAGTGGAACGCAGAGCCAAGCGGCTAATCGGTGACGCCAGTTTAGTTGGGTCTCTTCACACTCTGGCTCACCGAAGAAAAGTTGCCCGTCTAACGGTCTTTTACAGGCTGTACTTTGGGGAGTGTGCCCTGGAGCTACACGAGCTCAT
Organism: Melitaea athalia; assembly: GCA_905220545.2. Lineage (NCBI taxonomy): Eukaryota > Metazoa > Arthropoda > Insecta > Lepidoptera > Nymphalidae > Melitaea > Melitaea athalia. Next base: position 4,787,445 of record HG992193.1, read on the forward strand.
ACCCCCATCTCCTTTCTTCCATCGGGCTTACAGACGTACCGCGGGATTTCATCCCTACTTGGTTGATATACCCTTCATACGTACTAAGCGCTTCGAATCATCTTTCTTAATGCGCACGGCCAAGGATTGGAATAGCCTGCCGGCGTCTGTATTTCCGAGTTCATATAACCCGAATGTCTTTAAAGTGCGAGTTAACAGGCATCTTCTGGGTGAGCTCGCTCCACCTTCGACCTCGTCTCTCTCTAAAGCCAGACTGTGGTCAAGAGCAAGCCCATAACATAATAAATATATATATATATATATATATATTACTGACTAGCTTCTGCGCGCGACTTCGTCGCGTGGACTCCGCTCCTATTGGACTTAGCGTGATGATATATAGCCTATAGCCTTCCTCGATAAGCTATCTAACACTGAAAGAATTTTCCAAATCGGACCAGTAGATCCTGAGATTAGCGCGTTCAAACAAACAAACAAACAAACAAACAAACAAACAATCAAACAAACAAACTCTTCAGCTTTATTATATTAGTATAGATTACAACATATTTTAATATGTTGTTTGCATGTGTCAAAATAAAATTTACTTGTAAATAATGACGAATGAATTGTAATTCATATTTGAAAAAAATAAAAAATAGGCCAAGTGCGAGTCGGACTCGCGCACGAAGGGTTCCGTACCATTGACTAAACTAAATATACTTAAGTAAATTTTCTGTAAAACATTTATTTAATTGTAACGCCATATATGCCGCTATTGGAAAACTTATTAGTCTAACGACGAATTTTTCCAAATTTCTAATAGATGGCGTTGGAGAGTAATAAATAATTAAATAATTATCGCCCCCCTTAAATATTTCATTTATTTTGTTTTTAGCATTTGTTGTTATAGCGGCAACAGAAATACATAATTTGTGAAAATTTCACCTGTCTAGCTATCGCCGTTCTTGAGATACAGCCTGGTGACAGACGGACGGACGGACGGACGGACGGACGGACGGACGGACGGACGGACGGACAGCGAAGTCTTAGTAATAGGGTCCCGTTTTTACCCTTTGGGTACGGAACCCTAAAAAGTAGGCTGGTGAAGCTTAAATCGTGTATTACTCCGAAAGCAATTAAATATTACTTATAAGTTCAAGGACAGTGGGCTATGAAAATATAGCCTCAATTTCATGCAATATACACATTAAAATAATCATAATTAGTTGTAGTAATAACTGTTAAAAATACAAAAAGAATATCATGAAACAATATCAAATCTGTATCTTGGCGTTAAAACTTCACATGAAGTAGTCAAAATTAATTGAACTTTCGATTTTAAAAATAAAACAATCGCGGGCCAGTTCCGCTCACGAGAAAATTCATTCAATCCGGCAACCAGATGTTAGAAATAGGAAATTGTGTTGGCGTACAACCCTTGCGTTCCCTCAGGTGTTCGGAGGAAATGAAAGTCGTATGGATTGTTCACCACGATTTTATTTTTTCCTTTCACCATACTAGTATACAAATTTCAAAACAATGATAGCGAGATCTAACTGACATCCAACGCCATCTAGTGGCCTATAGATAAACCCATAAATTAAATAATTGTAAGTTGCGTCGTTAACATACCGCCCACCAAGAACGACTTTTTAGCGTTCTTCACTCCGCCCACCTTGACAATATTGATGGGAGATTTTCATAATTTAACAAAATACATAGTTGGGAAACTTAACTCGTAATTATACCTTATTAAACAAACAATATTAATCTACAAATAACCAATAAGAAAACTTATAAATAATATAATAAACTTAACTAGCTAACAACTACTACTAATCTGTTACAGGCAAAATACATGGAAACCTCTTAAAATATTTCCTCCACATCTTAAACTAACTACTCGCGTAATTTTGTCCAATCCAGGATGTTTTTACACTACTATGCCATAAAGCCACTCAGCCCCCTTGTGCTTTACCTTTTTTTTTTTTTTTTTTTAATTCCTAAATTATTCTCTTCTTCCTTAACCCTTTCTGGACGTTCCATAACACCTGATGATACTTGGCCTGATAATATCCAGCCGAGCCTTGTATTCTGAGCAACTGGATATCCAGGTGGACCCCTCATAATACCTTCTACTATTACTCTACTGTAAACTTCTGCACCCAACAACAAATCTACCTTATTGGGTATATTAAATTTGGGGTCTGCTAATTTAATTCCAATGAATGGTTTCCGCGGTTGGAAAAGTATCTTGGTTTCAGGAATACACGATGTTAATTTGTTTAAAACGTGTGCCTTTACTTCTACAGTACAATTAGGATCGTGACGTGACTGAACCTTTAAGAGAACTACCGCTTTCGTTACTACTGACTCTTGCTGATCATTTCCTAATCCCCAAAGCCGATTGTGACTTTTAATCTTTTTTAAACCAAGTAATTGTACGGCATCTTCTGTAATGAAAGACGCCTGTGAACCCTGGTCCAACAAAGCTCTTAAATTAACATTGCTTCTGTTTCTCGATTTTGCCTTAACAACCGCTGTTGGCAAGAGTACTTGACTGTTAACACCTGAGAAACAACTAACAATATCGCTTGATTTGACCTCCGTACTAGAGCTTGTCGCAATTTCTGATTCACTCTCGTGTGTCCTTGCTTGGTTACATTTTCTAGTACCTTCTACGGGCTTTAAGGCTCTCCTTGGATGGAGCATAGAGTGATGTTTCCTTTTACAAATTTGGCATTTGGGTCGCTGACGGCAAAAATGTACTAAATGACTTGCTCCCAAGCAATTAAAACATAGATGATTCGATTGGACAAAACTACGACGAGAATACGCATCCTTTTTAGCAAACTTTTTACAGTGTCCTGAGTAGTGATTATCCGAACAGAATGGACATAGTATATTTCTAACGTGAAGCGTTTGTATATTCCTACTACGACTATGAACAATATTAGACTGGTTGGGCTTTGTACTTATAAATTCTAGTGAACGAAATCTTTGCTCTAGAAATTCTTTAAAGTTTTCAAAATTTGGTAATTCATCACTTAAATCACTAATCCTAGTCTCCCAAAGCTTTCTGGACTCATTGTCTAGCTTTAAAGACAATATATAAATGACGATTATATCCCAGGCCTGAGTATCTACACCTAAATTAGTCAATGCATTTAGACATTCATTGCTTGTGTCTAAAAGTTCCTTTAAAGCGGATGATGATTCAACCAACAAACTCTTTTGGCTCATGAATCTTTTTAAAATGCAATTGGCTAAGTAACGTTTATTATTATACCGTTTCTCTAACCGAGTCCAACAAAGCTGGTAGTTTTGGGCCGTAATAGCGACATGACGCAAGAGCTGCTCTGCCTCACCAGTTAAATGACCTTTAAGATAGTGTAACTTTTGTACATCGTCTAAACTACTATTATTATGTATAAGTGAAACAAACAAGTCTCTAAAGCTAATCCATTCATTGTAAGAGCCTGAAAAGGTTGGAATACTTATTTTTGGTAACTTAACCCTCGATTCCCCAACCACAGAACTGTTCTCCGCCTTACTTTTTACAACCTTTAGTTTTTGTAATATGCCCTTTAATTCAGCCTTATAATCGAAATAAAGCTCTTCCGTTTTTTCGTATAAATCCTCCCTAAAATATTCATGTATTTTACCTTCACCAGTAACTAAGGTAACAATTTTAGAATGATTACTATCAAACGCAGCCCACTGTTTTTCCAAATGTTCTAAGCGCGACTCCACAAACGCTTCCGTTATTCTAGTTTTAGGAGATTTCCTCAAATTTATTTGAGCCCTCGAAATATTGTTACAAAGGTCGTGTTGCAATTTACAAATATCCTCCATTTTTATTTACCTAGCTATCTAAAGACTACTAATAGAACTTGAAAACTAAGTATTACCCACAAAGTATTATTCCAGTTAAATTTTTGCACTTATCACCTCTGACAGAAGGTCCAATTTGCTGCCGCCGATGACTAATTCTAGCAGTGGGTGACGCCACTCTCGTTGTTCTTTCACCGACACCGTCCGCCGCTTTCTTCTCTGTCAGCGCCGTTCACTGGCCCCGTCCTGCTGGCGACGTCAGCGTGCGTCTTCTCCTGGTGTCACCCACCGGCATCGTCTTCCCGGCGCCGTACGCATGCGTCTTCTGTCGGTGCCGCCCACCGTCCGCTTGCGCCTCCGCCTGGCGCCGTCCGCTTGTGCCTCCGCCTGGCGCTGTACGCTTGCGCCTTCCTCTGGCGCAGTCCGCCTGGCGCCGTCCGCTTGCGCCTCCGCCCGGCGCCGTCCGCTTGCGCCTCCGCCCGGCGCCGTCCGCTTGCGCCTCCGCCCGGCGCTGTGCGCTTGTGCCTTCCTCTGGCGCAGTCCGCCTGGCGCCGTCCACTTGCGCCTTCCTCTGGCGCAGTCCACTCGCGCCTCCGCCTGGCGCCGTTCGCTCGCGCCTCCGCCCGGCGCCGTCCGCTCGCGCCTCCGCCCGGCACCGTCCGCTTGCGCCTTCCTCTGGCGCAGTCCGCTTGGCGCCGTCCGCTTGCGCCTCCGCCCGGCGCCGTCCGCTTGCGCCTTCCTCTGGCGCAGTCCGCTTGGCGCCGTCCACTCGCGCCGTCCGCTTGCGCCTCCGCCCGGCGCCGTCCACTCGTGCCGTCCACTTGCGCCTCCACCCGGCGCCGTCCGCTTGCGCCTCTGCCTGGCGCTGTCCGCTTGCGCCTCCGCTGCTGGCGCCTCCCGCTGCTGGCGCCCTCCGCTGCTGGCGCCCTCCGCTGCTGGCGCCTCCCACTGCTGGCGCCTCCCGCTGCTGGCGCCCTCCGCTGCTGGCGCCTCCCGCTGCTGGCGCCCTCCGCTGCTGGCGCCCTCCGCTGCTGGCGCCCTCCGCTGCTGGCGCCCTCCGTTGCTGGCGCCGTCCGTCCGCTGGTAGCGCCTTCTTCTGGCGCCTTCCGGATCGAAGGACCAAATGTTGGCGTACAACCCTTGCGTTCCCTCAGGTGTTCGGAGGAAATGAAAGTCGTATGGATTGTTCACCACGATTTTATTTTTTCCTTTCACCATACTAGTATACAAATTTCAAAACAATGATAGCGAGATCTAACTGACATCCAACGCCATCTAGTGGCCTATAGATAAACCCATAAATTAAATAATTGTAAGTTGCGTCGTTAACAAATTGTTTATTATTTCATCGCAAACGGACACGACTCGCATTCACATCACTACAACAGTGTGACTGTGTGAACAATATAATGTAACTAATTCCTTACAACTGTGAATGTGTCCTTATGTAGTAACATCTATAATATATACTTGGCGATTTATGATGTCCTGGTATTTATAGTGTAATGTCAAAAAGAAACTTTAAAAAAAAATACAATAATTTGACAACTGATATTATAGGTATAAAAGAAACTAGCTTCTGCGCGCGACTTCGTCGGCGTGGACTCCGCTCCTATTGGTCTTAGCGTGATGAAATATAACCTATAACCTTTCTCGATAAATGCGCTATCTAACACTGAAAGAATTTTTCAAATCGGCCCAGTAGTTCCAGAGATCACCGAGTTCAAACAAACAAACAACCAAACAAACAAACTTTTCAGCTTTATATATTAGTATAGATTTCCACGTATATATTGACTCATCACGATATCTCTGGAACCATAAGGCGTAGATACTTGAAATTTGGTAGGAATATTCCTTTCGTCGACTAGAAATCAGCTAAGAACGGGTTTTACGAAATTCCACCCACAAGAGGGGGTTGCGGGGGTTAGTAACATATATGGCAAAACAACGTTTGCGGGGTCAGCTAGTGTTTTATAAAACTAAATGTTTTACTAAAATTTATAAAAAAATATTGTCTTTTAAAATAATAACTTAAGAAATGAAAGTATTCTCCACCTTACGCAAACATATCCCTACTTTTTTTTAAATGTAAAGCTGCTTTTAATCGGCTAAAACAATGTTCTAGGTAAAAAATTACAGACATTTTTTTCTCTCGTCTTGACTCAGAAAATTCTCTCATCCTAGGAACTAGTTTTTATTAAATGTCTTGCTTCGATACGAAACAAATAGATCTTTTTTATTCCTATTAATATCAGAAGTAACTTTCTCGTTCATAAAAAGGCAATGACCGGTACAGTTCTTGAACTGATCGAGATCCCTCTACTGGTTTCCACTAATCTCGTTAAGGTAGTCTTTGAGATTTATCTTCCTGAACGAGATATTACGCAAACTATCTTATGGTCTAAGATACAGATTAAGAAATATATACCCTCATGTGTATAAAACGATGATGATTCGGTACATATGCAAGACAATACATGTATCAATACATAACGGGTTGTCTAATGAAATCTCGCCCATACAACGTTAATTCATAAAATGATTATTTAAATCAGTATAATTCCTCCATCTGTTTAAGGGTGGATTTAGACCAAACGAACAAAGAGCTAGAGCTAGAACATGAGCATTCTTTCTTGATCTTCGAACACTCGTATTCATATAAATAACAACGAAAGAATGCTCTATGCCTGTTTACACTAAAAGAATTTGATGTAGTGGGGATAGAATGAGCATTCGCTCGTCTGATGTAAATCGACCATAACACAAAAATTTTATCATTAACTGAGAGAGTACACTCTAATGAAGTGAAAAATAAGGGTTGCCCCCCTTCGCAAATATGGGGTAGTCACGTACAGGTACGTTAATAAATATACTAAGAAAATATACTAAATATACTACAGAATGTCTTTATATACAAAGCTCACAGATTTTTTGTCATTAGACAATACAAACATGTTTTCTTTAGAGGTTAGTCTTGAATTGATAAATTATGGTTTTAGTCTAATCCTATCCAACCTAATGTACTTATTATAAATGCGGTTTAAAAATACTAAAGTACGAAAATACGATTTTGAAAAAATTGTCGCTCCGGCGCGTCCTTCCGGCCGGTACCGACGCAACCGTTATGTCCCTGCATCCTCGAAAATATTCATTTAAATTATATGCTGTAAAGGCCCATATTGGTCTATTTTAAATGCACAATGCTATATTGCGTAAAATCGCTTCGTAAATAAGCCATTATAAAGAGATAGACATATACCATCGCGAATTATTGTCCCTAAGAGATAAACATATATATACCATCGCGAAATTTTTTGTAGACCTTTTAAGGTGTACAATACTGTAGTACATTATTTTGATATAATTATCTCGTAGGGTTCAGCCAGCGTTTGCAATGTAAGCGCAAATATGTGTTTATTTACGACATCACATTAGAAACATAAAATTATCAGTGTTCCTCAACTATATTACGCATGTATTATACATAATTATAAACCTTCCTTTTGAATAATATGTATTGATTGATTGATGATTTATTGTTACACATGACTCAACTATCTTTGACTAATTACTTTTAAATTTATTTTAATGAGCTCGTTAGTTACCTTGTGAATCATCGCCGTATAGCGTTTTAAATAGAAGCTTAATTGGTGAAATAATTAAATTTAAAGACCGATTAAAGTTCGTACGTCATACTGCTATAAAATAATGTCATAAATGACATAGTTTTAACTGATTTGTAGAGAGACGCCTTGAAGAGTGGTAATGATGGTAATGAAGTAGTAAAGCGTTAATCTGCATTAATGTGTGTTAGTAAAGGACTCTCAGACAAACCGATATAGTTCTTAAGGTTTATGTAAATAAACCAATCTTAAAAGTCGGCGACGATTACAGCAGACAGTGTCTATAGGTCACAACATAATCTATATCTATGCAAATAAATAAAATTGAAGTATCTGTTTGTAATATTAAAATAACAGCTTTTTAATAAATACCTATATGGATGTGAGATGCACATGGTACATATAACAAAATAATTTTTTTTGCATTTGTTGTCTGTCTGTCTGTTTGTTCCGGCTAATCTCTGAAACGGCTGGACCTATTTTCACGGGACTTTCACCGGCAGATAGCTGATGTAATAAAGAGTAACTTAGGCTATTTTAATTTTAGAAATTTATCTATTTTATAACTCTACGAATTTCACAATAACTTTTTTGTTAAATTCCACGCGGACGAAGTCGCGGGCACAGCTAGTATGTCATATATCTCATTATCTTATATTGAATATTTAAAGTATTAATAATAAAATATAAAGTAAGTTATTGAACGCGGTAATCGCAATACTTCCTCTTTCATTCGGAAAACTCGTCAGCGTAGGAAAGCTGCTAGGAGCCTATATAAGGTTACGTTACGATTCAAAGCAACGGTGCAGTACACATAAATGTCAACCAAATCGCCAATAAGAACTTAAAGTGGCCGAAACCGCGAAGCAAATATAGACAAATTTAATTATTATGTACAAAGTACATAAATAAATTTTGCATGGCAACATCGAAAACGACTTTGTGACAAAGCACTTTCATAAATATTGAAATGAAAAAATAAATCATATCTCTAATAATGAGAAGATTAAAATAATTAAATAAGAACATAACATTGAGGCAACGTCAATATTATCTCGCTCGGAACATCGTGCAACATCCTCACTGATATAATTGGCTCACAATTATACGTAAAATTAATAAAAATTATTTTTTAAAGTTGCAACGTTTTATTCAGTCTTACGATCAATATAAATTCATACTTACGATATTACAAATTCATTTCAATAAAGTAATTGTTAATATACACAAAAGTTAATTACGAAACATTTAATATATGAAGAGAAAACGTTATTAACGATATATCTTAACTAATTAGTGTTGTTAAATGTATTAAAATAAATATATATCTATACTAATATTATAAAGAGGTAAAGTTTATAACTTTGTTTGTATATACGGGGTAATCTTCGCAAATACTGATCCGATCATGAAAATTCTTTCGCTAACAGAAAGCTACACTATTCAGGAGTGACAAGATAAAAGGAAAAAGATAAAAATATATAAAGATTTTAAATCAGCAGGATTTGAACCTGCGCCCTCTGACGTGCCGTGTCAACGATTCAATCTAATCAAGCATTATTATTTGCCTTAGAAATTAATTGGTGATTTTAAAACATTTATATTTATCTGATTTGCTGAAAATAGTGAGAGTGTATTGGAACATATCAAATTTCACCGTACCCTTCTTATGTGAAATGGATTATAACGCACAACGAAGTGGGCACGGGTCGGCTAGTTATATATATAACGTAGAAATGTTATGAAAACAATAATGTATCATTAAACAGACGTAAAATTCTTTGTAAATAGAGAGCTACGAATTTTTGTAGTTGCCGAGAATGACCTAGATGTGTATTTAAGTCTGATCCTTAACCTGGGGAGTGCACTTAGTAGGGTGGCAAGCTCGGAGTCTGTGGACTGTGGGGGCTGTGAGAGGTGGGGGTGGGGTCGCTACGGATTTTAAAGGATGTGCAACGTAATACCGCTGATTAGACATCGCCATGCTAAGTTAGCTATAGATATTATATAATATTGAATTGAATTCGATAACAGAATAATTTGTATAATATTCAGTCATTTTAAATAAAAATATATTTCAAAGCAATATATATTAGACACAATACAAAAACGCTGGGAGTGGAGAAAAATTAAAGGCTTATAACCAAAACTGGAACAGGATGCCATGATAAAGTTATTAGGAAATACGTTACAAGCATGAAATAAACAAGTTTAGAGAATGTTTTATAGGAAGTTAAATATTGTGCATTTTACTTTCCTACAGATTTATTGATGCAATAAACAATTCATGTTTAATTTTAATCAACTAATTGAAGATACAAAGTGCGATGTTTCGAGTTACGAATGTGCAAAGTTCACGATCTGCAATTTATTATAATAAAAGAAAAGGCATAGAAGCACGCGTACGGCCATGAGAATTTCAGTGGTTACGAAACATTAGGAAAACGTAATAATTCTAATATAGAAAGGCCAATCAAGACTTGTACAATATAATACTTAAAAATACATTCACACGTTTAATGAAATACGAAAGAGGCATCAGTCCGTTCTGAAAATTCGGTATGATTTTAAGTTTATAGGCTATAAATAATCATGATGTAACCCAAAAGAGCGAATCATTAACCATCCATCACAATGTATACCTACCATAACTAATAAGACTGCTTCCTGTATACATATTTGTGCAGTTTATTCATTGCTATTTTACAGCACCTAGGTACCCATCTTTCAACTAGGCCAAATCCCTATCCTCTAGTTTTCTGAAAAATATATCTAAGCGATAAGATCGACAGTTATACTATGTTTATATTAATTTCAATGTGAGTTCTAAATAGGTGGTACACATCTCTTATCTCTTATCTTATTTTTATATATCTCTTCTCTATACTGGGTGTATTTGGAACGCTTTGTAAGATTTAAACCACGTAATATACTATTTATATACTATATAATGCATATAACCATTTATCCCAGAAACGTTTTTTTAAGAACATTTTAGGACTTATGTATTATGTGAGGCAGCAATGTATCATACACATTGTGACGAGTAGTCGTTGACCGCGAGCCGCGCGGGGCGCGGGAGGCGGGCGGCGGAACGAAAATTAAACGTGCGCGCGGCGGCGAGTACGTTTACCTTGTGCCGTTGACCTCTGTCAGCTGATGGCGCGTATGAACGGTTTGCATTACATTGACAGTTTGTTCCAAACACGATTATTTTAAAGCATTATCTTCAAATTTCTGTTTCATTATTTTTCCTAAACCGGACTATACCAAAAAAATGATGAAAACAGGAAAAAAAAAATAATTTCTTTTCGCTTTTTTTTCACTTGTATCATGTCAGGTTAAGCCAACACTATCATACCTCTTCGTTTTTCAATGCGTTCCAAATACACCCTGTATATATAAAAATGAATCGCTGAATGTGTTGCTAAGCGCAAATCTCGAGAGCGGCTGAACCGATTCCGCTAATTCTTTTTTTATAACATTCCGTGAAGTACGAGGATGGTTCTTACGGAGATTTTTTTTAAAAAATTCCCTGAAAAAGTTTAAAAACAACGCTTTTCTATATTCCCATACAAAAGTTAAGACAGGACAACGTCTGTCAAGTTGTTATAGCTCAGGTGGGAAATCGGACGGTCGAGATTGACCGAGAAAACCATGGTTCAAATCTCAGTCCTGGATTAATTCTTTAGGGTGCATGTCGGTCACCTCCTCGTGGTGCACCCTGGGCAACGGGACAAGCAGCAGTATCAGCAGTACTGCTGCTCGTCGCGGCTAACGACTGACTCGCGGGGTGCGCTCCGGGTACTGCTCGACCCGTGACCGCACTAGAGGGCTGGGACGGGGTGGGTGGGTTCGCTTGCCCGCCCTGTAGCGCGAAAGCGCGGTTTGCCGGCCGGGTTGTGCTGGCTCCCTGGAGCTTTGCTCGGTTGCTGGTGCAATCCGGCAGACGTGATGTGTGAGGGCCGAGCTGTGCTGGCTCCCTGGAGCTTTAAGCTCGGTTGTTGGTGCAGTCCGGCGGACCCGTGGGGTAGTTGCCGGGTCGTGCTCGGCTCCCTGGCGCTTTGCTCGGTTGCTCGGTGCGATCCGGCGTTGGAGGTCGGGCGGGCCTGACCCCCAACGCCATGATGCCGGGCGTTGGAGGTCAGGCCTGCCTGACTTGGAGGGGGGACGCTCCTGGACATATGTCCCCATTCTGCAGACGGTAGACTGGTCCGGTTGAGCGTCCCCTAAGTGGGGTGGCCGGCTGGGGGTCGGGGGATCCTCAGCTGGCTTGAGATCCCACGTCGTCGAGAGGAGTGGTCTTGTGGGTGCCACCCCTCTAGGTACCGGGGCCCGGATGTTTACATTCGGGCCAACCGCCGGGGCGGGGTGGAGACTGCTAACGCGACCCCATCTCGCCCCACTCAGGCGGATGTCTGCTCACACGTGGATGGTTTTTGGTCAGTAGGAGTCTGACATAACCCTCCGGTGCCCCCGCGCCGGAGGGTATGCATGATGGATTTTCCCCACGTTAAAAAAGAAGGACAACGTCTGTCGGGTCAGCTAGTAAATAAAAAATTTCATATTTACAGAAATAAATATTTGTTAGTACCTATTACTAATTCGATTTAGATTAAAATTCCGTGTATCAAAAAAGGTTGTCTGCAAAATAGTGCCAAATATAAGGAAAGAGGTTCGGCAAAGTACATCTAGTATATGTACTTAATTTCATCGCTATGGCAAACGATCAATACGAGCTTGCCACTTGAAATCCAGTAGGAATATTCTGTCAAGTCAATGGAAATCTTAATTGATATAGCACCTCGGGCAATACTCGGGGGCTGATTGAGGGGTATTTCTAATGCCGTATCTAAACTTTTCGTTAATTACTAATTTCATTTATATAATTATATCTACGTTAATTTTGCTCAGTAAAATGTCTTGAATGTAGATTCTCCTCGATCATAATGCATAATTTATGCAAAATGCTATTTAAAAATGAAATATTTAAATTCCTTCTATTCAATATATTCTATAGAAAACCTATTAACTTTTTACACGTTTATGCAATTTATTGGAAAAATTTAAATCCTTCTGAGCGTCGTAGATACAACGAACGTGACTATGAATACAGACCATTCCAATGGAATTTAAACAAAACTATGAAATGACTTTGTTTTTAAGCAACTTCTATAACATTGACTGAATATTAATGTACAGTTGTGTTGTATTACATTTTTAAAACAATACAATACGTGATTTTTTTAGTTGGATTCATTAGATACTAAATCATAATATCGTAACTTTTATTAAAATGTGCCAGTAGTTTCGAATCAAAACAGAACTTTTTTATTATTAGCAAGTAGCAAGATCTACCCAACGACAAAAATAAAAAACAACAATAGTTAAAATCAGGATTACGTTACACATTCATGTGGTTTTGCGATTTATAATTGTATTACAATGTATAAACACATTAAATCATACGAAGTACGGCGACGTCAAGCTAAACTGTTATATGTATTGATTTTTCTGACCCGAAACTGTTGCAGTGGTAATAAAAATAACATTATTTCTAACCTTAATAACATAGTAGAGGAGACGTGGAACATCGACCTTCACCGATCTGATAACTCGATGAGACATATTTTTTATCAAATATAATTTATTAACAAATATGCCTATGATATGGTTTTGTAATTACAATATCTTACCTATGATATCAATTTCGATTCGAACAGATCGATGTAGTATCGAATATTGGTATATATTGACCTACCGTTGTTGACGCCGCGTTGGCGCAGCGATTACAGCGCTGGATTGCGATTGGCTGTTGCGCGGGCGGTTGTGGGTTCGATTCCCGCACACGACAGCATTTGTATTGGCCATACAGATGTTTGCCGTGGTCTGGGTGTTTGTGCAGTCCTTGTGGGTTACCCCACCGTGCCTCGGAGAGCACGTTAAGCCGTCGGTCCCGGTTGTTATCATATACACCTGATAGCGATCGTTACTCATAGTAGGGAATATATCCGCCAACCCACATTGGAGCAGCGTGGTGGATTAGGCTCCGATCCTTCTCCTACATGGAGAAGAGGCCCAACAGTGGGATATTACAGGCTGAATCGTGATCGTGATCGTGATTGACCTACCTGTTCACATCTACTTGCCAGATAGCCATGACCAAAAATAAGTAGGCAAGCCTACCTAGGCATATTCTGTGTGTTAAAAACTATCAATTGAGATAAAACTCATTCGGTTATCATATGAGTGAAGGTGATGAAAAAAAATTGATTAAAATTAATTAAATCAAAAGTAGTTATGACCACTTTTCTATAGGCAAGTTATCATAGGCATATTTATTTATAAATTATATTTGATAAAAAATATGTCTCATCGAGTTATCAGATCGGTGAAGGTCGCTCTTCCACGTCTCTTAGACCAATACAAGTGTCAAAAAATTACTAAATTACTTTAAACGGTCGATGTGTGTGTGTTTGTATGTGTGTGCGTGCGTAGCTTTCTTCATTGTTTTTATATGACAAGCCTTGTCTTTGCCTTATCTTCGGTGACATTGTCTGTGATTGTATAGAATTGTTTTACTACACTAGACTGATTTTTTGAAAAGAAGTATGATTATGTTTAAAACATTAAATTTGTTTTTTTTTTAACGTGGGGAAAATCCATCATGGATGACTGACCAAAAACCATCCACGTGTGAGCAGACATCCGCCTGAGTGCAGCGGTCACAGTACTGGATTGCGATTGGCTGTTGCGCGGGCGGTTGCGGGTTCGACCCCCGCACACGACAGCATTTGTATTGGCCATACCACAGATCACCCCCTGGGGGTGATCTGTGGGCCATACAGATGTTTGGCGTGGTCTGGGTGTTTGTGCAGTCCTTGTGGGTCTCCCCACCGTGCCTCGGAGAACACGTTAAGCCGTCGGTCCCGGTTGTTATCATGTACACCTGATAGCGATCGTTACTCATAGTAGGGAATATAAAAGTAGTACTACAGTTTATATGTTCTTAACAATCTGGTATTTAGTTAGATGACTTGAATTGTTAGACCAGAAACAATGTTTAATTACTATTCCTCCTAATACTGTTCCCTCTGTTATCCCATCTAATAAACGAGCTTTCTGAGGCAAACACTGTTTAAATTAGAACGTAGGATACGGAAATTAACGCATTCAAACAAACGAACCAACTTTTAAAAATTGTATTAGTATAGTGGTATAAATATTTAGCATGTTACACATTAAAGAACTGTATCGCGAACTTTGTGTGTGTGTGTCCGTGTGCCTATGATTAAAGATTACTCATTTCATTAGTACACATACATTTACGCATATTTATGATAGAAAATAGAAGAAAAAAAAACTTAATTTAAATAATGATTATAATTAATAGACACGTAAAATATATTCACACATTCTACGTTTTTAATTAAAATAACTCTTAACTGTTGATACAAGCACATATTTATAGAACCAGTTTTAGGTTAAATTAAAAATTTAATATTATTCAATTTAATTGTTTCAAATCGTCTTTTATTATTAAGTTAGAATTATTTAAAGCTAACACAATTCATAGTTAGAAAAAATAATCCTTGAATGCTTGATTTTTGAATAAAAAAATATTATAAGTAATAATAAAGACAAGAAAATAAACTACACTTCATGGTTTTACATCTAAACGATAAGGTACGAAAGACAAGACACACCAAAGCAATAATTATTATTTATCAGACTAAAACGGCAGTTGTTCCGTTTCTGCTATAAGTAAAAAATTATCTATCAATTTTAGAATTGAAATTATTTACTCATTTTAAATACTAGAAAGGTGAGGATAATAAAATGCAGTGAGGTGGTAATTTATAAACAAAAAAAATAACTGATCTATTTCTTTTTAGCTTTTCTACTTCAAAGAGAAAAAATTATAATTTATCTATCAACTATCAAAAAAATTTTATTGATTGTGACTCCACAATACATAAACATCAGAAGAACTGAAATAATAATAATTTTAATCTTTATAATAATTACTCATCTTAAAGTAACTGTGAGAGGAAAATAGTTTATCTTTCTTAAATAAAAGTTTTGTATATTTTCTAAACAAACATCAGTAGAGGTATAGAATGATGTCATTGTAACGATTCAACTATAGAAAAAGGAAATATCAATTACTCACAATAAAATCTATACATATGAAAGCATAGTATCTGTATAAGCCATTTCCAATGTACATAAATAAATAAAATACTTTTAGACTAGACTTGGTGCATGTTATTAACTTGGAACAAAAAAAAAATTTTTCTACTTTGTATACATTATTTTATTACTTTATTATTTCCTTGTACCACACTGCGTTTGCCAAGACGTGGTCTCCACTCCAGGACACGTCTGCTCCAACGGCCATCGGTCCTGCGACACAAGTGACCAGCCCACTGCCACTTCAACTTGCTAATTCTGTGTCTTTCTCTGCTATTTCGGTTACTTTCGTTCTCTCGCGGATAGCCTCATTTCTAATTCTATCTTTGAGAGAAGCCCCAAGCATAGCCTGTTCCATTGCACGTTGAACGACTTTGAACTTGTGGACCAGTCCCTTTGTCAGTATCCACATCTCGGCGCCATAATTATGTTAACACAGGCCAGACGCATTGCTTGAAGACAAAAGTCTTCGAGCAATGCGTCTGGCATTGCCGAATCTTCGAAGTGAAGACTCTGCGAAGCCTTGTACTAGAAGCGAATTCCTTGTACTCTTAATAATTATTAATTGAGACAGAAATGTCTTCTATTACTTGCTTTATATATTTTAAAATAGACTCCATATATACTTATACACTAACAATAAAAAACCTAGTATGAAAAGTCTTGCATTTTTGTCTTTAGTATATTAATTGGTCTTAAACATTAACATGTTTGTATTATAATTATATCAGCAGTTACTAGTTCAGAATCAATTCTTGGTGTTAAGTACACTTTATTACTTCACATTGTACTTATTACTAAAATTAGTATATTAATAAGATTAAATAAATAACAAAAAATGTATCAGAAAATTAATCAGAAAATTTACTGAAGTAAATATGAAAGTAGCCTATCCCCAATTAACGTGCTCTCTCCTAGGCACGGTGGGGAGACCCACGACGACTGACGACCAGACCGGAAATAAATCTTGTATAAAAAAATTCTCATGTCACAATGTTAGTTACAATACTCCTCCGAAACGGCTGGAACGATTTTTATGAAAAATTTTGTGTGCATATCGGGTAGGTCTGAAAATCAGCCAACATCTATTTTTCATACCCCTAAAGCGGGGGGGGAGTAAGGGGGTTAATAACATATATGGCAAAACAACAGTTGAGGGGTCGGCTAGTATTTGTATAAACACAAATATCCACTCCGAGCGGGAATTGAATCCGCGACCTTCGGTGTTTAGGCTCTGCCGACACGGCACACGCACCATTACACCAAAGCGGTCACCTATAATCATTTTATCTTATACCACATATGAAGCCATTAATAACCAAACAAATGAGAACTATAAACAAAGTTTGTTTGTTTAGATTTCCACTCCAATAGGAAAGTCTTTGATAAACAAATACAACCTTGATGGAAATAGAAAGATACCTCTCATAATAGATCGAAATAATAAATTCCTTTAATCAAATAAAATAGATTAAAAAGTTTGTTTACGTTTTTTTTTCAAGATTATTAGAAATCTTAAACAAATTAAATTTTTGAAAGCTTTATAAAAATATATAATAATATTAGTAAATATATTACTACTTCTAGTAAAAATATTGGAAACACTTCATTTTATTTTTTTTTGTCTACAAAGAAAATAATTCTTTTTAATGGTCAATGCCTTATTCTATTTTGTTTCTCTTAAAAGCTACTTTTTTAAGTAAGATACCAGTTTCTTGCACATTTACAATTAACTAGTGGTCGCGCCTGTGGTTGAAATTCGACCATAACTAATTTAAATTTTAAGTTTTTAACATTATTTAGGTTCTGTTGTCAAAGACTGTACTTCTATAATAATAAACAAAAGATATTATTTAAATGTATTCTTCTAACTCATAGGTGCTACTTTAAATAAAAATATTTTTTTTTTAATTTTGAATGAAATATAGTCTGGCCTGGGTTTATCAGGCAACCCTAACGTGATTATTTTTCTAATATACTAAAATAAATATAAAATAATTTTCATCCATTAAGCAAAGGGTTGAAGTTTGTCTCTAGCTTGTATCTCTTATTATATATTTATTTACGTTATTTTGTTAAAATATCATAGTTTAAAACACCTCATTTTGATGCATCTCAGTTTATGTTGGTATGTGTTGTTTATTTTTTTTTTTATATACAAACTTCAATACAAATAAACAAAAACAAAACAGACTAGATAGTTCAGAATTAATTTCTATATCTCTCTAGTTTTAACTAATAAAGCAACACCTATTTTATTACCAATGAAACCTATTTATAAGCATAATAAAATTCATACCGAAACCTCAAGTATACAGTTGTTTATACTTGACATAATAAACAATTTCCTCTGATTCATATCAGATAATCTAAATTATTTTGAAAGTAAATCATGGTACACATACATATATTATCATTTTGTGCTTTGAAAATATGACAAGTTATTCTGTGTGACAACATAGCACACAACTATTTTACAAATAAAACAGTAAAGATCTATCTATCTAACTAGTGTTTTGTTTTACATTGAATTGCTTTACAATTGGTGGGTCTAAATATAATTTATTTATGAATTTATAATTGTATCCATCATTTCCGTACCTCGTCTATAAATATCCTATTCAATTAGGCTATTTGACCGACGTGAAATGTAATTTGTAGATACCTGGGTGTGGTGACACAAACAATAAATTCTACCGCAACATACATAGGTGATTCTCCAATATAAATAAGAAAACAATCTCCTATATATTAATGAATAGATGGATGATCAGTTTCCACACATTACATACACGATCGCGTTCTTGCCTATGTATGTACATGAATCATTCCAGATAGGTATATTATGTGGATACCAACGTAAGTTATGATTAACTACATAAACAAAATCTGAAGAGTACATATCTTAAAAGGCGATTAGTAAAATTAAAGCATTATTACCTTATCGCATAACGTTTTCACTTGGTTTTCTGTCAATTGCTTGCATTCGTTTAGCTGTTCTATCCATTGATCCAATTCTTTTAATGACGCCTTGTCCTCCATACTTTTTGTCTGTGAATTAACGCACTAGTCGTTAACTTCGTTTTAAGATATTTTATCTATTAAATGTACACAAAACCATGCGAATTTTGTATTTTTCACTGTGTCCAGAAATACTGACTATGGCAGACACTTACAAAATGGCGTAGCTACAACTTGCGTGACGTCAATTTGGTTCAAAAGAACGACGGTGTCCCTCAAGCGGAATACAATGGCACTACAAGATGATGCAAAATATTGATGCATTCACTAATTCGAAAATTTGAAGAAAGCAAAAATAAATTAATAAATCTATATTTTGAAGAAATATTATTTATACAATGTAAACTAAATATAACAACATAGAACATAAAGTTTATCGTTTTTTAAGGTCACTTTGCCAATTATTGTTCATGTAAGTGTTTTGATAAAATAGCAACACTCAAAAAACGTACGATTGAATTGATTTTATAGTGTAGTGTAATTGCGCCATTAATGCTACAATAACATTGTGTCAAGGTTTTTGATTGTTGCAACATGTAAAATGATACAATATTAACTAATATTGATAAAAATAAAATTTCTGTAATGCCATTGAGAAAAAAAAATCTGTAACGAAAGTATCAAAGTACTCTGTGCAAACGAATGAGTGATAAACTCTCAAATTTTCGATCAGTCTCAAATATTATCTGTTCTAAATAGTTACATTTTCCATTCACATATTCGTTCAACTCTAGGTTCAACTTATGGAGTGTAGAAGTTCAACTTTATATTTATATGCGATCAGTGTTTTCACAATTAGGGGAATGGGAAATTTCCCTTTTGAGGGGAAATCAAGGTCCAGAGGGAAAGAAAAAGGGAAAAGACATGAAAAGGGGAAATCGAGGGAAATCATCGGTAAAGCTAGTGTTACCATATAAAAGAGACAGTGGTGACACCTGCAATATAAATGTTGAATTAAACTTTAATGCTTTATTCATGCTTAGTCATTTTTTTTAGTTTTGCTGTGCTTGCAGTTGCATTGGACTGTACAAACTTAAGGTGTGGTATTTCAAACTGATTTTTCATTAGCACAGGATTGATCCAACTGTTTCATTATCGAGCTTATTACGTTTATCGGTTTAATATTTTATAAATCAGTAATCACTAAATAAAAAAAATCCTGAGAAGGGGAAGTCTCAACTAGGGCTTGGAATACCGGTAAAAATTCGGTACCGGTACTTTGTCTCGGCAGACGTATCGCTATTTATGGAGTACCGGTACTTTAAATACCGGTACTTTGGAGCCATTTTACCGTTAAATTTTTTACCGGTAAAAACTCGTTTAACGTTCCCCATATTTTATTATTATACTCTTTGTTTAACGTTATTTTTACCGGTACCTATCCATACCGGTACCGTTAATTGCTACTGTTACCTTTATAGGTACTGAAATTATTACGCTAATAGAATACTAGCTACTTTTCTTTATTTTTGATCTCACAGCATTATAATCTAATGTCACGCGCTGTTGCCGCTCTTATCAGCCTCCCCGCGCAGCTTCGAGTTGAACATTTTTTCTTTGCACGGAGCGGCAACGTCGTAGAGGTACCGATAAAAATATCATTAATCGTGACGTCAGAGGTACCGGTACCAGTATCGTTACCGGTTACCATTCTATTTACCGTTAAAAATTACCGTTAAAAATCGTTTCCGGTACCGAATTACCTTTAAAAGTTTTACCGGTAAAACAGGTATCGGATAAAATTAACGCTATTTACCGGTATTTTATAAAGGTAATTGGTACCGGTAACAAGCCCTGGTCTCAACTGAGGCGTGGGGAAAGGAAATTATTAAAGTGGAAACACTGTATACGATATCCTAACAGGGCTGCCAGATGTACGATTGAAATCGTACTCAAACGATTTTTTGGCATTTTTACTCGTGTACGATCGCTAGACCAAGATCGTACGCAAAATGTACGATTTTTTTATATACCTATTACCTGAAAAAAATTCATAATGAAACAAACGTCATCCACCGGCAAGCATGAATTTCGAGGAATTCTCCTACTACCTAACGTGTGACTAGATGTTTTACTTGAATGAAGACTCTTTAAACAACCATGTAAAGGCTGTATTTGTTTGCATTCTTACGAAACTCTCTTTCGGTAATAATTGCGACTTGTCAAAAACCTAATATTTTGGATAAAATTTATTTAACTATGAATAGGTAGTTAGGTACCGACTATTTTTGGGGCGTAATCAAAAAACAATTTGAAAATTATAAAGCCTGTTTTACGCCGAGGCAACAATGTGCGTCATTGTGGCATGCGGCATTGACGCATGAAAAATGTCGCACGTTGTGGCAAGAACCTTGCGGCACGGCAACACCTTGCGTCATGTGGCAGTGTCGCAGCTTGTATCCGATCACGATGGATTCCGTGCAACAATTTTTGATGCGTCAAGCCAGTTTCTAGGTTATGTTTTGATTGTACTTATTTATTTTATTTACAAAATGAGATAAATTGGACATGGAGTGGTGTAATGATAATTATATTTGTTAGCAAACGAAAAAAAACCGACTTAGATCACATCGACAAGTAATACAATGTACCTACGTAGACGAAAAAAATTAACAAACTCACTAATCGTCTGGTATCTCTAGAAATGGGCATGACGACAGTATCAAAAAATCGTCAATTTAATGATTTTAGGGGAACACTCATATTTAAAAAATTCAAAATACTGGTTTAGTTTTATGTAAAATAATAAGATTATTGTGATTTTCGATAAAATAAAACATTAAAATTCTGCAATCGGCCATTTTGATTGAAACACAAACTACAGCGCATGACGTCACAACATAACATAATACGTCAGGCGCTCTTCAAAGAGTAAAGTAAAAAGTAAGGACCAACCCCACCCCAGCCTGCGAATTTGGGATATATATAAAAATAAAAATACGCATAGATGTATTTTTAATAGCACTTCTCAGAAATGTTAATTATATAAATAACACCCCCGTAGTTTATGAATAAAAAATAGGTAAAGATCGCGCATCTTATACGGTCGATATCTCCTCGGATACCTAAAATTCGGTACTTCTTATAATCTATAAAAACTGCACCCTGCTTAAATCTAATTGCACCATCAATAAAAATACATGAAATGCAATATTAATTGCAAAAAGTTAATAAAACTCAATTTATCAATTGCCGACAGTGTTGCCAACTTTATTTTTCAGAAGATCGTACCATATCCTAGAAAAGATCGTATTTTGCCTATATTTCAAGGAAAAAAAAATCGTACGTAATGAAATTTCAATAAAACAACGTAAATAATTTTAAAACGGAATGCTATTATAATTTTGATTCAATATTTATCATTTAGGGAACATGAATCAACATTTAATATTAAGAATTTTAGATATGAGAAAAGTTACATAGGTATATTCTCAAACTCAGATGAAACCGTGATTAGGTGTCATTTACCTAGATATCTAGATTAGTCCAGTCAAATTACGGCTGAAAATGGGTTAAAAAAACATGAAATACCGCAGTTTGGCGATGGGTCGATAGGAGGGGTGTACTCTTAGCATAAATTCTAATGAGGGGTTCTCCGAAGGTCAGCTCAAGATAATTTAGATGAAAACGCGTTTAATTCGATATCTCGAGAATGGTTAGTGTTAGGCAAAAAATTATAGAGACCTTTTCTCTTCTAAATTAAATTTACTAACTTTTTTATCTGAAACTTTTTTTATCATCAATACTGAAAAATAAAGTTGGCAACACTGTCGGCAATTGATAAATTGAGTTTTATTAACTTTTTGCAATTAATATTGCATTTCATGTATTTTTATTGATGGTGCAATTAGATTTAAGCAGGGTGCAGTTTTTATAGATTATAAGAAGTACCGAATTTTAGGTATCCGAGGAGATATCGACCGTATAAGATGCGCGATCTTTACCTATTTTTTATTCATATACTACGGGGGTGTTATTTATATAATTAACATTTCTGAGAAGTGCTATTAAAAATACATCTATGCGTATTTTTATTTTTATATATATCCCAAATTCGCAGGCTGGGGTGGGGTTGGTAAAGTAAGGCCCAGATTATTTTGTGACGTCAGAGCCGACGCCATGACACCTGCAGCCGTTTTGCCGCTCTCATTGAAAGCATATTAGAAAAATAGTTTTAAACATCCTTAAACTTATGTTTATTACCGAAATATAGGTATTTTCGTAAATAGTAAATGTGTACCCACATTATGAAAGAGGTTTTCAAAATCTTTCGTCATGCCCATTGTACCCTTACTACAGAAAATCTAAAAAAGAAATATATAAAATCTACTTTTTTTGTTTTTTTTTTGTCTGAAGAAATTCTAACCTACCTCTATCAATCAAGTAGGCAGACTAAAATTTGACAGCACGACGCTTAAAAACTGTTGCCTTGGCATAAAATACGCTGTCGCATGCCACATATGCCGCAATTTGTCGCATACCACAAGATGGCGCACGCCACAATATGTCGCATGTGACAATGCCGCACGTTGTTGCCTTTGTGTAAATTATCAGGCTTAAAACACTGGCATAATTTGCTTTAAATTTGTTATTTTTGCCCCATTCTAGTGCAGTTGTGAACGAGCATTCAGCGAAGTTCATTTAATCAAAACAAAACTTACTTAAAAACAGTTTATCAGTTATTTATTAGCCAAGCAAATTAATAAGAAAAAATTCTTTTGTTAAAAAATGTGACCACAGAAATTTTGTATTTCTAACAAAAATAGTTTTATTGCATTTATGTTCTAAAACTAAACGAATTTTGATAATTTATAATCAGAACTTATTACTTAAAAGGCTGTACGATCTTTTTATTTCAAAACTTCCTTGGCATACGATTTTTTTGTAGTTGGCGACTTGGCGTATAATTTTTTTGCACCTGGCAGCCCTGTATCCTAACCTTCATTGACCGGCCGACGCCCGACATCCTTCTTTCTTTTAGCGTCAGCTTCGTGTGTCGTGAACTGTGAAGGGGGCTTCTGACTGTACCCAATAAAAATGACGGAGACCTTAAAACTTCGAGGCACCCTCAGTGGTCACAATGGATGGGTTACCCAAATTGCCACTAATCCTAAATATCCGGACATGATTTTGTCATCTTCCCGAGGTAAGATTTATTTTAATTAAAAATGTAGATTTTTATGTTGTAACATAACCTTACTTCAACTTTTAATCCATTCTCATCAATCGATGTGCTTAAATTTTACGTGAAATTTTATTTCTGTTGCTTAGTTTGCAGTATTTTTGTAAGTATATTGTAAATATTTGTATAATATGATGAAAATCACTTTGCCACGCGATACCTGAGCGGCAAGCGGATATGGGCCTGATAATATCACATAATCAGTACTTATTAGATTTATTTAATCGCACTCTAACTATTTGCTGTTAATTTCAGACAAAACTCTTATTGTATGGAAATTGACTCGTGACGAAACTAACTACGGCGTGCCACAGAAGCGTCTATATGGACACTCTCACTTCATCTCTGATGTTGTGCTGTCCAGTGACGGAAACTACGCCCTGTCTGGTTCCTGGGACAAAACTCTTCGTCTCTGGGATCTCGCAGCCGGAAAAACTACCAGGCGTTTTGAAGACCATACTAAGGTGTGACAGAACTGTTAATTTTGGTAGGGTTAGTGCCGATGCGCGGCAGAAGATTATAGTTTTGTGCCTTTGCGAGGCAGAAGATTATAGTCTAAGTGCCTTTGCGAGGCAGAAGATAGTGTCTGTGCAAGGTTAAAGTGTGTATGTGCCTTTGCGAGGCAGAAGATTAGGTGCAGAATCATGAGATATGGCTGGCTTCAGTAAGTAGCGCATGTCGAATACCTGTATGTTGCACAATCTGTTATGTATGAATGTTCAATGGTTCAGTTGATAGTATTACTATTATCTTTTGAGCAACATCTATTGGATTTTATTACATTTTTTGATGTTTACTAGATTTATTATTTTGCAGTACTTTTTTTTTTTTGGTACTCATTTTGTTTGACGGTCAACATAATAACATTTTATATTTTTATTATTGTATAGAAAATTTAACTATTTATTTTAGGTAATGCTTTACAGTATACTAATATAAATGTATATGTTACACAGGATGTCCTGTCTGTAGCATTCTCAGTTGACAATCGTCAGATTGTATCTGGCTCTCGGGACAAGACCATTAAACTATGGAACACTCTTGCTGAGTGCAAGTACACAATTCAAGATGATGGCCACACTGACTGGGTTTCTTGCGTGCGATTCTCACCAAACCATGCTAATCCAATTATTGTTTCTGCTGGTTGGGATCGTACTGTTAAGGTAAAATATTTTAATAATTTTATGCTTAAATTTTTACTTTAAAATAAACCCATAAAACTAAATAATAACATTGTCTAATATTGTAGGTATGGCACTTGACCAACTGCAAGTTGAAGATCAACCACTTGGGTCACTCGGGATACTTGAACACAGTGACTGTATCCCCTGACGGTTCTCTCTGTGCGTCTGGTGGTAAGGACATGAAGGCTATGCTCTGGGATCTTAACGACGGCAAGCACCTCCACACCCTGGACCACAATGACATTATCACAGCGTTGTGCTTCTCGCCCAACAGATACTGGCTCTGTGCTGCATTTGGGCCCTCTATTAAGATTTGGGTAAGCTATAAGTTTCAGTCACACTCAAGTTACTTTTTCGTATATAAGACTTATGTTTTTAATAATATTTTCTTTTGTTATAGGATCTGGAAAGCAAGGAAATGGTTGAGGAGCTTAAGCCAGAAATTGTTCACCAGAATCAGACATCGAAAGCTGATCCTCCACAGTGCCTCTCCCTGGCGTGGTCTACTGATGGTCAGACCCTCTTCGCTGGCTACTCCGATAATGTTATCAGAGTCTGGCAGGTTTCAGTCTCTGCTAGATAAGATATTTAAATTGACTATGGTTTCATTTATTTTTGTCCTTAGTAATAAAAAGCATAAAAATAAATGGAATTGACTGACTTCAAATGTTTTTTTATTATGATCTCCATGTACAGCTACTTATAAGGTACTCTAAAATGCAGTAATGTGTATCTGCAATCTTTTTGTATATAATTATGGTATTGAAATAAAGTATTAAGGTGAGATTTTTAATCTTTATTTAGTTTTTTTATCCTTAACTTATCTTTATCCATGTTATGTAAGATCAATCTGATAATTCAAATGATGCAATACCTTGCCTACTACATACTAAACTTTTACTATATGTATCGTTGTTATAAAAAAGATCCTAAACAAAACTCACTATCCCATAGGTAAATGACAAAATACTAAAAGAATTCTATAAATAGTTCCAGCATACGTATTCCCAGTCACAGAAATATTCCGTTCAGTTTTTGAAATAAAACTATGCACACTTAATTTTGGGAGTAAGCTGGTGAATGCGTGACGAGAGCGTTACGAAAATTGTGATCGGGCGAGACGAACGGTAGTTAAAGATTGAGCTGCAGAAGTTTTACTTCAGTCGTGTGGTCTAAAGCGCACTCGTTTTTTCGATGTCTAATTCTTGGCTAGGTACATGAAAAAAATGAAGAAATTTGATCTTATTTATAGTAGTTTACAGCAGTACATTTTTAATACAAAGGCACA
Organism: Melitaea athalia; assembly: GCA_905220545.2. Lineage (NCBI taxonomy): Eukaryota > Metazoa > Arthropoda > Insecta > Lepidoptera > Nymphalidae > Melitaea > Melitaea athalia. The sequence continues at coordinate 4,813,755 of HG992193.1, forward strand.
TCATTCTGATGTAAGTATCTATACTAATATATAAAGCTGAAGAGTTTGTTTGTTTGTTTGTTTGAACGCGGTAATCTCTGGAACTACTGGGCCGATTTGAATAATTCTTTCAGTGTTAGATAGCCCATTTATCGAGGAAGGCTATAGACTATGTATCATCACGCTAAGACCAATAGGAGTGGAGTCCACGCCGACGAAGTCGCGCGCAGAAGCTAGTAAAAAATAAATTGAAATGTAGGAGTCAAATGAGGTGCTTTTATAACCCTGACACAGCGCCGAACCCGCAATTTACGAGGGCTGAGGGCAGGGCTTTGTGATGTGCTAGTAAAAACTAAATAATAGAATTCTATGGTTTTGAATTATTAACTAGCTCATTGATAGAAATCTAGACTAAAATTTTAATTTATAATGTGTTTTTTAAATTTGAATAATGGACAATAAATGAAGAGAATTTTAATAATAGAAAATTATGAAATATATTATGAGTGTTCACCGCGGAACCATTAGATAGTACCACTGATGGTACTGTGATACTGTCAGTCTATATAATTATTATCTACAGCCCATTGGCACAGCTCTACCTTAAGGTTAAAAACAGATTCGTATGAAGATAACAATAATTCCGATTTCCCAAAACTGTTTGAAATCATAATTACCTAAAGCTGTCTGGACTCTGGAGCCTAGCTAAGGGCACGATACTGTGACAAAATCTGCACGGGAAAGGGTTAAGATGAATGAATATAATTTTATTATATAATATTTGTGACGCCACGTTGGCACAGCGGTCTCAGCAGCACTGGTTTGTGGCGGTTGCAGGTTAAACTTGCTTAAAATGTAATATATTTGTATGAAAATATTATAGTAATTCGTTTAAAGGCTTAATATTAATAAATATAAATCATGTTAACTACAAAAATACTTTTATTAATTTCAACCATTATTCTTAATAACAAAATCTTTACCATAAATTATATTCTTTGTGCAAGTAAGTATATATTTAAAATACAGCTTAATAAATAAATATAGTGTTACAAAATTCTGCCTAAACCAATTCACCTTGTGCATCTAAGAGATGAGTCTCATTGCTTATTACTTTAGGTCCATCACCAACTTTGGTATAAATTACATATTTGATTAAGTCCTTTTGGAGCGGGTTCATTGGAAAGTCCTTAAGAACATGTGTCATATTTGTTTCAGGAGCTTCTAAGCCTTTAACAAATTCATTAGTAGATGTAGGGAACATGTGTTTTATTAGAGAAAGCACTTCTGGAACATCTTTTTCTAACAAATATAAACATGCATTAGGTCCTGCATCGAAAGTATAAGCTACTTTGAAATCTCCACTAATTTCATTATATTTATGAACTATTTCAACAATTTTATGAGAAACATCAGTCATGTAAACACATGGAGGATATGTATCAAGACAAATGGCATGGAACTGGTTGCTATCTTTCATTGTGATCTCAGCAAATTTGGAAAAGTTTTTCTCTCTTATAGCTTCACAGATGTCTTTGACTCTTTTTGGTACAGAATATTCAACCCTGTATTTGAGAAGATCTGATGTTTCCACCGAACAAGTCATTCCTTTAGATGAACTTATAAGTTTTTTTGTATCTGCTACGACAAGTATTAGAACTCTCATTTCCTTCCAATGTGAAGAATCAGCTACTTGGGATGCTATTGAATCACTTCCATCTGGATTCACACCAGCGTGCCATCTTACGAAGCCGCCGTACACGCTTCTACAAGCACTTCCAGAACCCATTCGGGCAATTTTGCTAATATCAGTCTGAATTTTATATAATTTAGCTAAAGCAGCCACTAGACAAGCGTACCCAGCTGCTGAAGATGCTAAGCCTGCAGCAGTAGGGAAATTATTTACGGAGCAAATACGTACATTCCATGTTAGAAAGTCATCAGTGACACTTTTTTGACTTCTTGCAATTGCTTTTATTTCGTTCAAACAGTTGTGTAAACGTTGATTGGAAAATGTCGTCTGAACTCCATTAAGCCATATTTCATTTTCTGAGATATCAGGTCGGGCGCAAACAGAAGTCTTGGCACACATAACACTCGTATCTAAAGTGCCACTAACGGAATCATTTAACGGTAATATTAATTTCTCATCACGTTTTCCCCAATATTTAATCACTGCTATATTAACAGGAGCTATTACGGTAACAATATCGCTCATATTGAAAGTAAGTAATAACTAATAATAGTACACTAATACACTTTAAAAATCTAGATTATTTGTTTTCAATCATTCAAGCTATTCAAAAATAACAATAGTTACTGCCAAGTGCCACCTAGTATGACAAATGACAATTCACAAGTGACAAAATGACAATGAGCTATGACTGTCAATACTGTCATTCATAAATATAGATAAAAGCAACAAAAGCGTAAAAAATTAATATTCATGGTTGTTCAAATGTTGTAAGAAAATGATGTAGGTATCCATAAAAGTTCAAGTATGTATCGACAGAATAAAATATCTTATCAGCATCTCAAACGATGATATTGTATTTTATGTCTATTGTTATGGTAATCGACGATCGTAAACAACTTATTATTAGTACAAAATGTTACAATGTACTAATGTAATATTTCCTATCATTAAAACATTTATTTATCATTTTACGACGAAACAGCAAAACTGTTTTCAGTTTTACTATATTATCTCATATATATGGTAATCAAAAAATATAATTACAAGTCCTGTTTTACTTTTTTTTTCTTATTATAGAAGTATACATTTTTTTCTTTTGTTTGATATCGCAGGGTAATCCATTTACGGGTGATATCCAGGACGCCCGGGTAGGCAGTCCTTGACCATATGTCGGACTCAGCACTTGGGGGTGCCACTACCGCACTAAACACCTGCGGGAGCCTTCAGCCGCTTTAATTGGAGGGTCCCGGATCTGCAGGCAACAGGATCCCTCCAGCGACAGGCTAAACTCGGCGAAAAGGCCAGACTTCTCCTCCATGGGGACTGTCCAGCTCACCTCTGAACAATCCCGACGACGCGACGCCGTGTCTAGCAGGACCGGGTTCCCATCCTGGCCCGATACTGGTACAGCGGCGTTACTGGAAGCGCATTAAGTAGCGCCTGCTACGCACCCCCATTCGTCGCCTGCGGGTGGAAGCCACGTCGGCGGCCTCCTCTCACCCGCTCTTCGGCCTCCTTCTGGGACATTACTGTCTCGCAGAAGGAGACCATCGCCTTTCACGACTCGTCGTCGCCGAGCATCGCGGTGATGACGCTCGGGAGTGACAAGGCCCCTCCAAGGATGTAGAAGTATCTAAATTAATATTGATTATGGATCTAAAAGGAACTGCAAACATTGAACAGAAAGAGATGATTACAATAACAAAGCCGATATGTTTCCAAGATAGTCAAATAATAGATTCATATTGGTTAGAAGTCACAAAGAGATAATGCTGGGTTGCTTTACAAATCCTACTAATATTATAAACGCGAAAGTTTGTTTGAATGGATGAATGGATGGATGTTTTGTTTCTCTTTCACGCAAAAACCACCGAATGGATTTTAATGAAAGTTTACAATAATACAGCTTATACATTAGGACTTTAAAAGTTATTTTATTAGGACTTTAAAAGTTATTATATTACTGTTTCGGGAAGTTTTTCAGTACTATTGGATTCATTATTATGTGCCTTTGGTAGTTTGATGTGTATGTGAAAATTTATAATTAAAATTTTCAAGAATTGAAACAAAGAAATAAACCAAAAAACATAGCTATTTTGGCTTGGAAATGCCACGATGGTTTTTTATTGTTTACAATAATAATTTTTTTTTTTTTATGTTACTAGGTTGGCAAACAAGCGTACGGCTCACCTGATGGTAAGACCGTAGCCTATAGACGCCTGCAACACCAGAAGCATCGCAAGCGCGTTGCCGACCCTACCCCCAATCCCCCCTGGAGCTCTGGTCACCTTACTCACCAACAGGAACACAATACTGCTTGAAAACAGTATTATTTAGCTGTGGTCTTCTGTAAGGTCGAGGTACTACCCCAGTCGGGCTGCTCCATATTTTGAGCAGGAAACCTGCTGTGCCCTACCTCAGTAAAAGGTTAATTATTGAATAATGGTAGGTTTAATTATTGAATAATTTTAAGAATTAGCACGTGGGCAAATTAAATAAGCACAAGGGCAATTTTTTACGCTTGGTAGAGTAAAAAATAATCATTTTTCAAAGAGATATGGCTATTTTAAGTAGAGGAAAATTGAAAATTATATTTCTATTTTTCCTGGGAAAAAGAAAAACGGACTTATAAATTAATTAACGTAGGTCGAAAGGGCTAATTGATATCTATAAAGTGAATTTTTTTTATTTTGAAATTTTAATAATATCTGCAGGCTGGAACGTGCCCGGTATTTTCTTTGCTGCGTGAGCCAAATGTGTCTACGTTCCAATGGACACAAATGTAGCTTTCAGTAAGATCATTACCCATGGACGTAATATACTAACATTACGTAGGCCATTACCCACAAAAATATTGAGAAAGTTACAATAGTGAAAAACACGTTAATCAATATTTATTTTATGCTTAGTTTTTTTTTTTTTGTTTTAGTTTATTTAAAAACCTTGCAATTGTCTTATAGTATTTTCTCTTTTTGAGATATTAAAAAACCTAGTTTTAACATATTTTTCCACTACAAGACGTACTAAACTCGCGAAGAAAGCAATGTTGGTATTTTTTCTCCACAACTAGCAACACTGTATTGTGAAAAGTTTGGTTATTATAATTTTTATTTTTATTATGGATTTACTTAAATATAATGTATTTTAACAGTATAATATGTAAATACTTACTTGTGAAATGTAATTTGTTCACATTTTTTAACCCACTTCCAAAAAAGGAGGAGGTTCTCAATTCGACACGTATGTTTTTTTTTTTTTAATGTATGTTAGCTCAGAACTTTTGACTGGGTGGACCGATTTCGATCATTTTTGTTTTAATTGAAAGGTGTTGCGTGTCATGTGGTCCCATTTTAATTTAATTGAGATCTGACAAGTACTTTTAGAGTTATATCGAATAATGCGTATTTACGTGACTACTTTTTCGTCGACCTACGTTATTTATACCGCATAACTTTTTACTCGGTGTACCGATTTCGATGATTCTTACTTTAATAGAAAGCTAATACTTGTCTTGTAGTCTTGTTTAAATTAGATCGAAAACTGATTACAACTTTTTGAGTAATCTTTAATAGCGCGTATTTATTTGACTATTTTTTCGTCTTATTACGTTGTATTACTTGTCGATGTAATTGAAGTCGGTTTTTTTTCGTTTGCGAGCAAACACAATTATTTGGTTTTCTGAAGTGTTTTATGACTCCTTCATGCTACAAACTTTCATTTCTAATTATTTACTCGCGACTCGCGAGCTCTGTTCGACGGAACGTGACCTTGAGTACTGACGGCTCCGGGCTCGCCGAGAGAAGTTAGCCATTGTGGCTAACTAAGATTCAGTTGCCTCACTTTTTGCACTCGTATTAGGTTTCTATGCATTATTAATCTAAGGATTTAAAGTAAATAAATGTACTAATTTTTTATTCAGTTCAAAGTCAAGTTCAGTTTAAAAGGCTACATTGTAGCATTTTAAAATACACATACATATATAAATGGTATATATCTGTATTAGGAATTATAAGACAAATAATTTGTAACTTCTAGGGTTATCATCATCATCATCATCATCATATCAACTCACGGACGAACACTGCTGGGCATAAGCCTCCCCTAATGTTTTTCACGACGATCGGTCCTGCGCAGCACGCATCCAGCGGCTACCTGCGACCCTGACCAGATTTATATGCTCTTTAGACCAGATCGCCAGTCCACCTCGTGGACCTGCCTGCTGACCTGCCAACACTGCGACGTCCGGGTATGCGGTTGCCACTCTAGAACCTTTCCGCCCCATCGGCCATCGGTTCTTCGAGCTATGTGCCCTGCCCATTGCCACTTCAGCTGTGCGATATTCTTCGAGCAATGTCGTTTACCCTGGTTCTCCTACGGATCTCCTCATTTCTAAATCTATCACGTAGGGAATTTTCCGAATAACCGAGCATTGATCTCTCCATTTCTTATGAGGATGATTCTTAATTATGAGGCCTATATTTAGCAACCACGTTTCGGATTCATATGTCATCAATGGCAACACACACTGGTTGAAGACTTTCGTCTTCAGACACTGCGTGATATTGGACGCGAAGATTTTCCGTAGTTTCCCGAACGCTGCCCAGCCGATTTGGATTCGACGAGAGATCTCGTTCTCGAAGTTGGACTTACCTAGCTGTATTGACTGTCCTAGATATACATATGTAATGGTCAACAACTTCGAGAACAGTGTTCCCAATGCGAACTGGAGCGGGTGCGACATGGGTCTAGCTTGGGTCACCGTTATGAAAACTGATGACCGGGTGAGTCTTCATAAAGTGCACATATCAAAATCAGGGATACTACACCCTATTTAATCGGTGAAAAAATTATTTAAAAAAAAGAAAATTATATTTAATTTTTTAGTGAATAATAGTAATGAATGTGCGATTTTTACTACTAAAAAGCTAATATTATGTAGAATAACTTAATATTAAAAAAAGGTAGGTTAATGGGACGAGTTTTACTGAAATTTAATATTTTTTTCTATAATTTATGAAAAAAAAAAAACGTAATTTTCAGCAAATTTCTCTTTTTCCTAAATTTATGGCATTGATTTTCGTGAAAATTTTTACTTTATAGGCACGGCCTATTATTAGCAATCACTACAAAACTTATTCCAATATGATAGTACATTTAGTTTAAAAGCTATAACGATTTATAAATAGGGTTAGCAGCTGCAACTAAAATTTTTTAAATATTATTTTTTTTATTTTTCAGAATATATCTATGAATGATTACGAAAAATTCGAATCCTGCAAGTGCAAGTATCAAACTCGAATACTTGGATCCTATTTATTACAGTGATGGTAAATTTCAATTGATTCACTAAATGAGTTGTGTATGAGAAAAAATACGTATAATATGATTTTTATCTTGGAACGTCCTAAGAAAATGTCACGATAGTTTTTTTTAAATAAGAAAACACAAATAAATGAATTAAATAATTTTGGTCGTGGGAGGGGGGGACAACGGTGTTGTCAGATAATAACAAGCATTTTTTTAGTGTGAAACATCAACGCTGCCATTTTCATTTTGTGGCACGGTTAAAGCGGCAGTATTAGTGAAATATATTAAAATATCATATATTTATTTGTATTATCAGTGCTCGAAGTTTAACACTATAGTGTCCGTATAAAAGTGAAAATTTTATGAAACGTTTATGAAAGTGGAATATTATAACAAGTAATTGTTGACTTCCTTGGGTGGATCGGGTAAGTACATCTTGCATCAATATTTCGTTTATTTCCCGTAAAAGTACACATTTTTATGGACGAATTAAGTGAATAGTGCGAAAATTTCTTTTACCACACGTTCTGTAATTCAAATATTGAGTAATTATTGAAGATATGATATGGTTAGCATTCTTCTAAGGAAATGGGCGTTGTGATTCAAAGTGATTTTAGTATCGTCACACACTTCCTAAAGAATTCAATGATGTTGTTTTGCGGTGTAGATAAATATTGCCAATTAATTGATTTATTCAATAATTCTATCAATGTTTGGTATATGTAATTGACTGAATATACAGGCCAAATTGTGTCTAATGAAAATTGAAAATGTAAAAAGGTGCTATTGTTATTGCATTTTTTACATTTAAAATTTATTTCGTATCTTATGACAAATTATGTCAAATACAGAACTAAGTAATTTCTTTTAGTTATACAATTTACTTAGGGCTTTTCTTACTTTAACATTAGTAATAGATAAGATACTGATCATATTTTTCAGTAACTAAAACTTTTGAATTCACAATTAATACAAATACCTGGCATAAAGTGGACGATGAAATTTCATCTATTGAATACCTATAGGTATAATATGTTACATTGCATTATTAGTGGTCAGTGAAACAGTTCTTAAATTATGTACATTTATTTTTTGAAAATATTTTGTATACTTAGCTGTAGTATAGTTTTAGGGCTGTAGTATCTATACATATAATAAGATGATAGGAAAGTCAATGTATGTCCGGGATAAACTCAAAAAGTACTGCATGGATTTACTTCAAATTTGGCACAAATATTATTAAGAAGTCGGGTCAGAACATAGGCTACATATTATCACGCTATCACCTACGGAGAACGAGCAGTGAACGCACGCAGACGACGTCGCGGGCAGCAGCTAGTTTATATATAAAAATAAATTGATGTTCGTTAGTCTCGCTAAAACTTGAGAATGGCTGGCCCAATTTGGCTAATTTTCATCTTAAAATGTTGAAGTTCAGGGAAGGTTTAAATGGTGAGAAACATAAACAATATGTAACGGAAAATACTAAAAACTACAATTTAATTTTCCAATACAAAATGTTCCTAGCAGGGAAATTTATAATGTCTTTTGTCAAAAACGTTGTCAATTGGTTGTCAAATAGTTATAGGTGCGTTCAGAAAGTGTTTTGTGTACACTTTTCACAAATATACGGTTTACCAGGCCATCTAGTTTACAATAAAATAGGAACAAAACTAGAACAACTTTTTATACAATTCTGATTATCACCTACATATAAAATGTAATAATACAATGTTGGTGTATGTTGTTTAAATTAGATTATGTCATGTAGGTATATATTTCTTATTATTTTTTTGGATGGTAGGAATAATTGTTATTCAATATTAAATTGCTATTAAAAAGGGGGGTGATCTTAGTACTACTTAAAGCAAATAATACATTTCAAATAAATAGAAATATTTATCATGGCATCATCTATCTCTAAAATACAGAAAAATAACAATAAATTAGTTAGATGAGTTTCCCTTTAGACCCTTTTCCATTTTAATTAAATTTAAGGCCAACTTAATACATTACTAAATACAAAATTACAATATTTTAGTTGCTAATATTTTATTAAATAACTTTAATACTAAAACTTGAGATTTGCAAAATTTTGGCCCTACAGCCAAAAATTTTAGCACATTTTTATGATTTCATCAACTGTTCAGACACTATATGTGTGACTATTCTGATGACTAATCTAAATAAGTAGAAAATTGTAATTTTCTTTGTACGTACACTAAATTTTTTTCAAACTATACTTTCTAGTTTTCATACTGCATTTGAAACAATATAGAAGCTATTATCTTGCATTGAATTAACTAAATTATAAAAAAGTCAATTAACCTGAAAGTAAAAGAATTGTGAAGTCGATAATTTAGTTTAACGTCAAATTGTAACTTTCACACATAAAAATAATTCATATTTGGGAACGGTATAGACGTATGTTTGCATAATTATTGAATAACATAAAATTTTATATGAAAGCTTAACATGTTGTGTAATGTTTAGGTAGATGAATAAATTAACAATCAAATTGATCTTAAAGTAATATCATGAAATAGTCATGAGAGAAATTTGTTGATATTTTACTTTAATCTATTAAAATTTGTTTTAAATTAAAATTGTTAGGTTTGCAGTGCAACAAATTAGTTATGATTGTTGCTTTTAATAATTTAGTGGAGAATTGGATATTACAAACACAAATAAAATTTGCTTTTAGGATGTGTTTGATGTTATAAAAGAAGGTAAAAAGCATTTCTAAAGCATATAAAATAGTGACAAAGAAAAAGCTAATTTAACTTTTAAAAGTATGTATTATAAAATGTACCTCAGTAGAACAAGAGCACTTAATGTAGGAAATAAATCTTGTACAACTGAAATACATATAAATAATTAAATATACATGTACATTGTAGTACGGCTCATAATAATGTATGGAAATGTTAAGCACTCAATTAGTCACATTATTATTTTAAGTAATTTACATCAATTAGATTTGTATACAAATCAATTTATCAATTGTTTCATAATTCTGTTAAGGCCAGACGATGTGTCATCATTTAATGTCAAATTCTTAGACAATTTATATTTAAATTATTATTTGGAGGCATAAGTAGCCTGGCCATCTTTTAGGGCCTAGCTGTTGCAACATAACATACATGCAGTAATATATCCCACAGAAACAATACATTTTTTCGTTATGAACCTTGTGCTATTCCAGATTATACTAGTCGTTGTAGTAAATTTTATCCAGAACCATTTAAAAGTTCTGCTGTGATTTTGCTTGCATTTCTCATAGTATAATATTTATATAGTGTTGGTACTTGAGTTTTAGTGAAATATGTTTTTAATAATAATAATAATAAATAAATAGGATAAATTAGTTAATTATTAAAAAATTAGTTATGATTGTTGCTTTTAATAATTTAGTGGAGAATTGGATATTACAAACACAAATAAAATTTGCTTTTAGGATGTGTTTGATGTTACAAAAGAAGGTAAAAAGCATTTCTAAAGCATATAAAATAGTGACAAAGAAAAAGCTAATAATTTAACTTTTAAAAGTATCTATAGGTACTTATTATAAAAATAAGTCCCCCGGCCGCGTCTTTCTGTCCTCCTGTCTGTCTGAACGCGATAAACTCGAAAACTACTGAACGGATTTTTACACGGTTTTCAACAATAGAAAGAGTGATTCTTGAGGAAGGTTTAAGTATATAATTTATTATGCTTTTATGTAAATTAGCAGAAATACGGCGATAAATGTTGAAGAGAATACAATTGACATACACATGATTACATTGTAGTACGGCTCATAATGTATGGAAATGTTAAGCACTCAATTAGTCACATTATTATTTTAAGTAATTTACATCAATTAGATTTGTATACAAATCAATTTATCAATTGTTTCATAATTCTGTTAAGGCCAGACGGTGTGTCATCATTTAATGTCAAATTCTTAGACAATTTATATTTAAATTATTATTTAGAGGCATAAGTAGCCTGGCCATCTTTTAGGGCCTAGCTGTTGCAACATAACATACATGCAGTAATATATCCCACAGAAACAATACATTTTTTCGTTATGAACCTTGTGCTATTCCAGATTATACTAGTCGTTGTAGTAAATTTTATCCAGAACCATTTAAAAGTTCTGCTGTGATTTTGCTTGCATTTCTCATAGTATAATATTTATATAGTGTTGGTACTTGAGTTTTAGTGAAATATGTTTTTAATAATAATAATAAATAAATAATAAAAGTACTTTATTTCGGACTGTATATCCATAGTGTGCTGTGTGGCTACGGCAAAGAATTTAGCCTCCTCTTCTCTTCCCGTGGGTGTCGTAAAAGGCGACTAAGGGATAACACAGTTCGACTACCATTTTGGAACTTAAAAAGCTGACTTATGGCGGGATATCCATCCAACTGCTGGCTTTGAAATACACAGGCCGAAGACGGGCAGCAGCGTCTTCGGTGCGACAAAGTCAGCCCTGCGGTCACCAACCCGCCTGCCCAAAGTGGTGACTATGGGCAAAACACATGAGTTCACGTCATTTTTGGCGCGAACTTGTGTAGGCCTATGTCCAGCAGTGGACTGCGATAGGCTGAGGTGATGGTGATCCATAGTGTATTAGTGTGTTAGTAATAATATTAACATATAAACTATGTTAGTAGTAAGATCATAATAAAATGTCACACGACTGGAAAAGCGATCTTATGCCTTCAATAGACCTCTTAAAACATTTGCAATTAAAAACTAATTATTTCATATACCGGTTTACTTTGTAATGTCCTTTGGTTGTTTTCCGTCATTATTTGGTTTATTTAATGTGCAATATTGTTTAGATGTGTTGAAACACCTATATGAGTGTTTGGTAATAGACTGAACAAATATATAGATGTAAAAAATTGTGTGAATTTTTATTGAATAATTAATGTGAAATTGTAATAGGGTGTGTTTATGAATCATCCCAACAAATTATTCTATAGGGGTATGGGGATTTGACATTAATAGCAATCATTTTAAAGTTTATATTCATTATAGAGCAGAAACCTGTTCCTTTCCCCCTTTTCAATGAATGTCTTTTGTTTTGTTCTCAATGCCATTTGTTTATTTTGTTTGTTTGTAAAATTGTGCATTCAATGCCGACTGCATTCATTATAAAAGAACTGCATGTATGATTTTATAGTTACATTAATTTTTTTACTGTCTATGGTATGATAATAGCTGATATACCACATGAATTTTTATATTATAACTAGCTTCTGCGCGCGACTTCGTCGGCGTGGACTCCGCTCCTATTGGTCTGAGCGTGATGATACATAGCCTATAGCCTTCCTCGATAAATGGGCTATCTAACACTGAAATAATTTTTCAAATCGGCCCAGTAGAACCAGAGATTACCGCGTTCAAACAAACAAACAAACAAACAACCAAACAAACAAACTTCAGCTTTATATATTAGTATATAGATTATTGTTAAGTCACAGGCATTTTTGATCTAGTAAATACCTAGTCGTCAACTAGGTTAATCATCTTAATAGCTCTGCTAAGCAAAATTACCAAATAATAATAATATTAGTAAGGAAAAAGAATAGTCCCAGAACCTAGTTTTAACAACTTATTCTGAATGGATACATACCTATCTAAAAAAATAGAAGTAGTAATTTGAAGTTATTTAAGTTGTAACTACCTTTTGCCTTAACCCCTGGTTGGTTTGGTTTGGTTTGATTTAGAGAGATTTTTCGGACACAGTTATCACTTCAGCCTACCGCAGTGCACTGCTGGACATAGGCCTCCTCACGTTCGCGCCAGACATTATGGCGCGAAATCATGTGTGTTGCCCATAGTCACCATGCTGGGTAGGCGGGTTGGTGACAGAAGTGCTGGCTTTGTCGCACTGAAGACGCTGCTGCCCGTCTTCGGCCTGTGTATTTCAAAGTCAGCAGTTGGATGGTTATCCCGCCATCGGTCGGCCTTATAAGTTCCAAGGTGGTAGTGAAACTGTGTTATCCCTTAGTCGCCTCTTGCGACACCCACGGGAAGAGAGGGGGTGGCTATATTATTTACTGCCCACTTGCACTGCACTTCACTGCAGGGTAACCCATTTTCGGGTGATATCCAGGACGCCCGGGTAGGCAGTCCTAGACCGTATGTCGGACTCAGCATTTGGGGTGCCACTACCGCACAAAACCCCCTGCGGGAGCCTTCAGCCGCTGTAATTGGAGGGTCCCGGATCTGCAGGCAACAGGATCCCTCCAGCGACAGGCTGGCCTCGGCGAAAAGGCCAGATTTCTCCATGGGGACTGTCCGGCTCACCTCTGAACAGTCCCGACAACGCCGTGTCTACCAGGACCGGGTTCCCATCCCGGCCCGACACGGGTACAGGGGCGTTACTGGAAGCGCTTTAAGTAGCGCCTCCTACGCACCCCCATTCGTCGCCCGCGGGTGGAAGCCACGTCGGCGGCCTCCTCTCTCACCCGCTCGTCGGCCTCCTTCTGGGACATTACTGTCTCGCAGAAGGAGACCATCGCCTTCTAGGACTCATCGTCGTCGAGCATCGTGGTGATGACGCTCGAGAGTGACAAGTCCCCTCCGAGGACTGTCGTCAGATCGCGACGCAGCACCGCCCATCTCGGGCACACCTCGAGCGTTTGTATCTACTCTGTATATGCTATGTTTGAATATACAAAACCCAAATAGCTTGTGCTACTTGCAATACTTATGTGTCTAGCTATATCGTGCATGCGAGAGAAAACATGTCGAATAAAATTAGTACGCCAATTAAAAACTACGAGACATTACGGTTATAAAATGTGATCGTTTGCTAATTAGTTGCGTGTCTATCGATTGTTTTAGTATATAGTAGGACGATGGAATTATTTCATATCATTTTGTTCTCATTTATTGGTGTATCACGATTCAGCCTGTAGTATCCCACTGTTGGGCATAGGCCCCTTCTCCATGTAGGAGAAGGATCGGAGCTTAATCCACCACGCTGCTCCAATGCGGGTTGGCGGATTATTGGTGTATGGCCTCATTAAAATTCGACTATTTAATATATTTGGTGCGAATCACTGAAGTTCGTATTCTGCAACTAAAAATTCTACATATAAAGTTTGGTTTTTAATACGATTCCGTTGGCAACATTTGGGTACAGAACTTTGAGAACATTTTCTTATGACTAACAAAAGTGCAGGTAAATTTCGCAACTTTCGACGCAGTGTCGAAACTTAGTTTACAACAAATCAATTTTTACAAGGATGTGCACTGCATTATGCGATAAAAAGTATTTCAAAACATATATTCAACGTAAATATTTATTTAATTACTTAAACAGTTACGATATTGAAGAGTTGTAATTAAGTAATTTATAGTTTCATTCGTATCGTGTCGAGCTAAAGCGGTCGTATCTCAAAGGAAATGAATCGAAATTGTCTATACGTGTGTTTCGCACGTAATATAATTTTGTTTGATCGCAAACGAAAAAAAATCCGACTTCAATATTACATCGACAAGTAATACAACGTAAATAGCCGAAAAATAGTCAAGTAAATACTCGTTATCAAAGTCTACTCAAAAAGTAGTGATCAGATCTCACTTAAATTGGAATACAAGACAAGTATCAGCTTTCGAATAAAACAAGAATAATTAAAATCAGTACCTATATTCAATCAGTGAAAAGTTATGCGGTATACAACGTATTACGTAGGTTAACGAAAAAATAGTCAAGTAAATACGCGTTAGATATAACTCGAAAAGTACTTCTTAGATCGCAATTAAATTTAAATGGGACCACATGACACGCACCACCTTTCAATTAAAACAAAAATCATCGAAATCTAATCTGCCCAGTCAAAAGGTCTGAGGTAACGATTCAGCCTGTAATATCCCACTGTTGGGCATAGGCCTGTTCCCCATGTAGGAGAAGGATCGGAGCTTAATCCAACACGCTGCTCCAATGCGGGCTGGCGGATATATTCCCTACTATGAGTAACGATCGCTATCAGGTGTACATGATAACAACCGGGACCGACGGCTTAACGTGCTCTGACTCTCTGCTCTGAGGTAACATTAAAAAAATAAAAATAAAAAATACAATCCTATTGAGAACTTCCTTCATTTTTGGAAGTCGATTAAAAAGACATGGTCATTCGATTATCGAATGAAAGCAACGAAAGTTATAATCTCTAATGTGGTCAGTTAGTCTACACAGCGCGGAAAAAGATAGCGCAAAGCGTAGAAAATGACCCACATTTTATCTGGGTTTGTTCTATATCGGACAGTTTAAATTTATTGAATACCAAATTGGCGTATAAATGAATAATATTTAAAGCTTTAAACTGTGTAATGAAATTGATTTATAAGTATGCAAAAAAAAAAACATGATAAGCTTTAGGCGAAAATATTAGCATCAAATTATCTTTGAGTATCCTTATATTTTTCGCACATTTAGGATTAGCATTGTTAAGTTTACATAGTACAAGAAAGACGTATCTTCCATTCCACAAGCATATGCATATCCATAATCAAAAAATGAGTATCAAATCGGCTGTTCATTAGATGTGTGGAATGAATTTATGGGGTTTTAGGGGGGAAAAGGGGGGAGGAGGGTGGGTGGATTACCCTCTGGTACTACTCCCACGATGCGAAAATCCATTAAAACGAAGATATTTATAACTAAAATTTTTATGCTAAAATCGTGTAGAAACTTACCGAATATATGTGTGCAATGAATTTATGGGGTTTTAGGGGGAAAGGGGGGGAGGGTGGGTGAGTTACTCTCTGGTACCACTCCCATGGTGTGAAAATCCATTAAAACGAAGTTGCTATACTATATGCTAACTATATGTTATTTTTTTTTGTTTTTGTGACAAAAATATGCCGGTAAATAGTCTAATATTGAAATTAGATAGGTTAGGGTTATTTTTTTTTTGTTTCTGTGACAAAAATATGCCGGTAAACAGTCTAATATTGAAATTAGATAGGTTAGGGTTATTTTTTTTTGTTTCTGTGACAAAAATATGCCGGTAAACAGTCTAATATTGAAATTAGATAGGTTAGGGTTATTTTTTTGTTTCTGTGACAAAAATATGCCGGTAAATAGTCTAATATTGAAATTGGATAGGTTAGGGTTATTTTTTTTTTGTTTCTGTGACAAAAATATGCCGGTAAACAGTATAATATTGAAATTAGATAGGTTAGGGTTATTTTTTTTTGTTTCTGTGACAAAAATATGCCGGTTAACAGTCTAATATTGAAATTAGATAGGTTAGGGTTATTTTTTTTGTTTCTGTGACAAAAATATGCCGGTAAATAGTCTAATATTGAAATTAGATAAGTTAGGGTTATTTTTTTTGTTTCTGTGACAAAAATATGCCGGTAAACAGTCTAATATTGAAATTAGATAGGTTAGGGTTATTTTTTTTTTGTTTCTGTGACAAAAATATGCCGATAAGCAGTTTAATATTGAAATTAGATAGGTTAGGGTTATTTTTTTTTTGTTTCTGTGACAAAAATATGCCGGTAAACAGTTTAATATTGAAATTAGATAGGTTTTTTTGATTTGACTTCATTGTGCAATTTAGTAGTATAATTTTAAATTTTCAAACCGTGAGAGTGGTACCAGAGGGTAATTCACCCACCCTCCCCCCCTTTTCCCCCCTGAAACCCCATAAATTCATTCCACACATATATTCGGTAACTTTCTACACTATTTTAACATAAAAATTTTAGTTATAGATATCTTCGTTTTAATGGATTTTCGCACCGTGGGAGTGGTACCAGAGGATAACCCCCCTACCCCCCTCCCTCCCTTCCTCCCCCCTCCCCCCCTAAATTCATTCCACACATCTAATGAATAACCATCAAATCTTTTAATGTATTATCGATTTTTTAAAATCCTTTGTCATTTTTTTCATCCTTTCCTGTTGGTGAGTAAGGTGACCAGAGCTCCTGGGGGGGAATTGGGGATAGGGTCGGCAACGCGCTTGCGATGCTTCTGGTGTTGCAGACGTCTATAGGCTACGATATTTGCTTACCATCAGGTGAGCGTGAGCCGTACGCTTGTTTGCCGACATAGTTATATATATATAAATATAAATATAAAATCCTTTAAAATAAATATTATTTGTACATTGAACCGCTGCTGATGCAACGGATGTACAAATTTATTCCGCCCACATGTGTATCAGCGTTGTTATTGGCTGTAAGTGTTACTACATTATAGTACATAACCCTAATTAAGGTACATTATTAAATATGAATTCATTATTAAAACCTTGTGCTTACGTAATCAAATGTTTTATCTGTAATGGTTACTGTTAGGTTAGTTGCCTATTAAGGTATACAAGTTACGTCTAAATCAATATCGGTAAGTGTTGCGTAAAGTTTATGTATCTATACTTATTATAAAAATAAGTCCCCCGGCCGCGTCTTTCTGTCCTCCTGTCTGTCTGAACGCGATAAACTCGGAAACTACTGAACGGATTTTTCCACGGTTTTCAACAATAGAAAGAGTGATTCTTGAGGAAGGTTTAGGTATATAATTTATTATGCTTTTATGTAAATTAGCAGAAATGCGGCGATAAATGTTGAAGAGGTCGCAAAAAATCTTGCCGACGGGGACCTTTCCTCGCGAACGCCGCGTAAACTAGCAAAGATATAGTTAAGTAATGTACTAGCGAATTCAAAATCTATAAAAATGCTACAAAAAAGTCCGCGACAGCATATCTCTATCTCTTACGGTTGACTTACAATAACCACTTTTATGTTCAGTAATTAAAAACATTACGTTATTTTCAAAGCTATTTTCTTTAGTTCAGTATTAATCCTTATCCAAATAAATAAGTATGTTAGGTAGCATTAAAAATTTAATGCAGATTAAAATTGCCCTTTACACTATATCTATCAGATGAATAGTTTTTGAGATATCGTCGTTAGAAGGTTAGAAGTAATTATTAAAAATAAATAATGCGCAACGAAATGGGCACGGGTCGGCTAGTTAAAAATAAAGTTACGAGTAAAGACATTTTGTTTGTCCTAAACAATTAACTGATACGCAGATACGTATACACTTAATACTATAGTATAGGAAACATAATGATATATACAGTTACCAACAACAAAAATGCTACTTTTACTAGTGATTATATTTGTTTCCATAATAAAAACAAATTTTTAAATAAAATATATATATTTTTTTTTTTTTTTTTTTTAGTTTTGTTTAGTGTCATAGAATTATAGAACAAATGAAATTTTTTTTAACCTTGTAAAAGAGATAAACGTCGCAATATAGATAACATTAGTTACTAAACGCGTTGGGATTACTGTTACTAAGAGGTCGGGAAATTAAACAGCTTGGCAGTTTTTAAGTATGTTGTCATCAGCTTCATAGAACTCTTACGTAAGCTCGAGAGAGTCCTTGCAGACTGAAGTCGCCTGCGGCTGAGTCCGTCTAAATAGTCATAGTTTTTGTACAGATGCTACTATCCACCTACAAAATAAGTAAATGCGTAAGTAAAAATCAGTGATTATTAACCTTTTACTGATGACTATTTGACTAAATGCGTGACTGATCAACAGTGGTCCACTTTCCACCGGTTATGAACCACTGAAGATGTTTGATACTCCATCGCGCTATAACTTTTGAAAGGATCTGGAAGAAAAGATTGCCACAAAGATAGGTTATGACATTTAGGAGAACATCTCTTTTTAACGAAAAAAACACGATTCTAATGGGATATCATCCAAACGAAGATTTGTGCTGTAACTAGTATTCAGTAAATTGACCGATGGTTGGTCAATTTATTATTAGTGACTAAAATAAAACTACAAGCTAACTTGTTACTACTTCGCTGGGCGTACTGTAGTACTGAGTGTTTAGAATCCTAATTTTATGAGTTTTATTGACCTGCTAGTACTCAGTAATTATTTGCTTAAGTAGTTCCAGATTACCCCCTACAAAATATAATTACAAACTTTACCTTTACATTAGTGTAAATACAGCGTTTAAAGTATCGGTCGATAGAAAGTCCGTAGGTAGACCTTAGTCTGCGGGGGCTTTAAAGTTTCTCCGAACAATACCGCAGTCGCCTAAGCTAATTGATAGTTTTTAATGTTATTTCAAATCGATAAATAGTAATGAAGTGAAAGTATTTTTAAACTAGTAATACTCGTAGTATTGCAACCGTCGGCAATTCTCGTTATGATGAATATAAAATATAACAATAAACACTTCAGATTGTTCTTTTTTTTTTCTTTATTAATTTTATGATGTAAGTGATTATTTCACGATGTACATAAGCTATTTTCTAAGTGTTTTTAAATGTACATAAATATCAGAACAAGTTCTGTTATGTACTTAATAAATACGAGTTTACTAGAGCGTACTATATATTTAATTGCTATTTATGATTTAGTGTTTTAATTCATTAATAATGCTACCGACCTTGAAATGAGTTCACGCGTAAATCGCCCATTAATTTTTAATGTTAAAGGTATTTCATGCTTATCAAATAAACCATTAACTGCTTGACTAAAATTGAATTAATTAGCAGTCGTGTTGACTTCTGGGGCGCGATTACAAATATGTTTTACTATTTTAGATCAGTAGACGGTTAATTACTTTATAATTGTTTCTTTTATTAAGTTTAGCATACTATCCCTGTGTTGTAGTCACTAATAACTAATACTTATAATTTTTAAGTAATATTAATAAGTTTTTTTTTGTCGAATAAGGATTAGTGACAACATTTAAATATTATAGTAGTTTTCTATAAAACTAGTAACTTATACAAATACTAGATAATAAAGTTTTGGTCTTTTGGTGTTATGTGTGTATATCTTTTTTTGGTGGTTTTATTAAAGTTCGAATGGTAGCAAAGCAATGGTGGTAGAGATGGTATAGTCAAAGTACCCATAGTGGATAAATGTATTGAAATAATATAATAAAATTATTATAGACTTGTAAGTTTATTTTTATACTAGCTTCTGCGCGCGACTTCGTCGGCGTGGACTCCACTCCTATTGGTCTTAGCGTGATGATATATAGCCTATAGCCTTCCTCGATAAATGGGCTATCTAACACTGAAAGAATTTTTCAAATCGGACCAGTAGATCCTGAGATTAGCGCGTTCAAACAAACAAACAAACTCTTCAGCTTTATTATACTAGTATAGATTGGTATGATGTCATTATTTAATCACCATTTTCATATGTCATATTCATAGTCATATTGTGTACTAGCTGTGCTCGCGACGTCGTCCGCGTGGAATTTAAAAACAAATATTATTAGGTAGGGATCCCTAGTACTTTTTTTCACCTGATCAGTATCAAGCTAATTTTTTGGGAGTGGCTACATTTTGATGAGGCGAACAAAAAATTCCTCTTCGAAAACTCTCGATTGTGGTAGCTAACAGAGATAGCAGGAGGTAGAGCAACAGTGAGCGTAGGACCGGGATAACGTACCACGCAATTTGTAGGACATTATTACTATTAAATTATATGATGTGTAGATGAGGTCAGTTTTACGATACAGCGCCTGTTTGAGCACGAACACGATAAAACGGCAACGCTAAATATAATCGAAAGTAACCGTTTCTGAAGCCTTGACATATCATATTAGACCATACCGACTTTTGGCATCTCACGATTATTGTTGTCTGCCTGTTTTTATAATAGATTTAAGTCTGTACTGTATATGTCTATGTTTAAAATACTAAGAACAAAAAAGGAAAATGATGACCGAAATTATGCGACTCACAACTCACAAAATTACGCTCGTTTGTCCACACCCTGACGGTGGCGAGTTCGATTTCAGCTCGGAGTAGTTATTTGTGTTTATACAAATATTTATTTCCGGTCTCGTTGTTAGTCCTTGTGGGTCTCCCCACCATGCCTCGGAGAGCACGTTAAGCTGTCGGTCCCGGTTGTTATCATGTACACCTGATAGCGATTGTTACTCATAGTAGAGAATATATCCGCTAAACCGCATTGGAACAGCGTGGTGGATTAAGCTCTGATTCTTCTCCTACATGGGGAAAGAGGCCTATGCCCAGCAGTGGGATATAACAGGCTGAAGCGTATGTGTATGTGAGTCGTTCGTATGATTTTTAACGTTTTATTTTAAGACCTTCATCAATTAATTTTTTAACATGAAAATAATTTAAGGAATCATACTTATTACAAACAAATTTTTTAGTGTTGTTTAGTGTGTAATACAGACGCAATTCTTCTATAAATGATAATTATGATGAATCTTCTACCTCTGCTATGTGGTTATACCTCGCGCGTTATAACGTGGCACGACTGAAGTTCGCGCACAAGGCTGCGCAGTAACATTTTTTAAGGGACCGGGGGGAAGGCGATTTTGGCATGAGACGCATGCGGGGAGGCTAGGGATTGACCATATGTAAACACAATCGACCGTTTAATCAACCGAATTGCGCAATCGATTAGTTTTATTTAGGATTTATTGATTTTTGTTTATATAAGATATTAAACGTATTAGATTTACAAATATAGTTAATTTTGTCGTTAATAAACGAGATTTCGACATTAATTTAAAAAAAAAACTACAAAAATCAAATTTTCTCAGTTGAAAGACACGATTTACTTGAATATCAGTTATCTATTAACGACTACTTAAGTAACTCCTTTTAAAATTAAAAATAAATATATTTTTATGACTTAATTTTAATCGATTTCAATAAAAATCGATTAAACAACACCTTATTGCACATCCCTTTTTGCTTACTTCATACAGCTTCGTGTTTTTTCGGAAATGCTCGGATACGGTAATCTGTCTCAGTCACACGTTAGTATTCGTGCCACTATCTCTGTCTTGAGCACTATCGGCTACAAAAGTTTTCGTTTCTAATGTTGATAATATTTTTATTATTAGTATTAGTAATTAGTGTTATAGTATTCAGTTTGTTTTATTTAGCTTTAATTGTTTTATCTAGTGTTAGTATTAATTTTGTTTTATTTAGTGTTAGTTTTAAGTGTGATTTGATTTTGGGATTTTCCCCCTCAGCGACAGTGATTAAATAATAATTAATAATAAGCGTATATATGTGTTAAATAATAATAAGTGGTAATGTATATAAAAAGTATTAAGTGTAAATATTATTTATTGTGTTGTTTGTGATAAAAATCTAGCTGCCACTATCGAAAGGTAAGGTATTGAAATTGAATTTTTTATATAAAAGTTATTTTTGCAGCATCTTATAGTGCTATGATGTTTATTTTATTGGTCACTGTATTAGGGAAATTTTATTCGTACGTTGATTTATAATAAAAATAAAAATTGGTAATGACAGTTTTTTTTCGTGAGTGTACATGCGCAAAAGTTCGCAGAGCCTATGTTCAGACGTGCCAAGTTATTTTGCGGGTACTGTACGGCAGTAAAGAATATAGCCACCCCCTCTCCTCCCGTGGGTGTCGTAAGAGGCGACTAAAAGATAACACAGTTCCACTACCGCCTTGGAACTTAAAAAGCCGAATGATGGCGGAATAACCATCCAACTGCTGGCTTTCAAATACACAGGCCGAAGATGGTCAGCAACGTCTTCGGCGCGACAAAGCTAGCCATGCGGTCACCAATCCGCCTGCCCAGCGTTGTGATTATGGGCAAAACACATGAGTTTACGCCGTTTTTGGCGTGAACTTGAGGAGGCTTATGTCAAGCAGTGGACTGCGATAGGCCGAAGTGATTACGATGATTCTTTACGTTTTCCATGTATACCTACACGTTGATTGTACAAGTTTTAGAATGCTAAATTATAATATATGTACAATACAAATTGTTTCACGTATGTATTATGTAAACAAATGTCATTGACCCTAATTGTTGTAACACTGCCAGGCACCCACGCGTTTATAGATGATATCATAGTAATGCTTTATTGGTAATTAGAAATAACCGTAGCGTTATTGGCGAAACGACACTTTATTATATTGATGGGTACATAAAACAAGCGAAATTGAGGTCATTTTTATTAAAAATGTAAAGTACGAATAAGAACTAAACTAACTCTTCAGCTTTATAATATTAGTATAGATTTGAATTTTATAAAGGTTGGGCTCTATTAGCTAAAATAAAACAGTATGCGATAATTGCGCAGTCATGGTGCGATCGATTGCTCAATTGCTCTTTTGAATTATAAATTCATATGTTGCGTAATCTCTTGTTAGTTATCAACTACACTTTCAGCAGCAGCTAACACTAAATATAATTTAATTAATTTGTATTAACATTTAATTCAAAGAGTGCTCTCCTGAGGAAGCACTAATCCTCGCTTCGCTAACTCCTCTGAATTGCAACATGACAGTTAAAATTGCAGTGCCCGGCTGAATTCCTCGACAGAAACGGCAAAATGATTCCGTCGAATGTAGTTGAAGTAAAAAATAAACGTTTAAACAGAAATTCAATTCCGTATGTTTTAAAGTATAATATTAAGATTTCATAGAAATTAATATATAAGTCGACAAGAAAATATCTCACTGTTATTTTTACACCATCCTGCAATTTTACGAACAAGACTTACAAGGACAAACACCCAGATCAAGGATAAATAATTAAATATATTTCTTTAAATGTTCGCTCCGAGTGGGTGTCGAACTGATTAGCAATAATTAGTTATTCGTCTAATAAATTATTTTTATGAATGCACAGTTACAAAACAGGATAATCTTATCTAGTACAGGATGGAAGCGCGTTGTTATACGCGTTCTGTCTGTTATGTTTTTTTTTTTTTTTTTTTTAAGTATAAAAACCTACCGTGATATTTAAGGAACATATTAAAAAAATTAGCCGAATTTGTCTAGCCATTTTCCAGTTATGCGCTTAGCAACATTCATTTTTATTATACGAGTATAGACAAGCTGCCCATACAGACTTCGTTCTGTCTAGAGATTGCAACCCGGTATGTTTTTCAACGCGGCCGGGCCCGGTTGCATTCGTCGCCAACCGGGCCGGGTCCCGGGGCTGGGTTATGTGTTAGCGATGAAACCTAAGTATTTACAGAAAATTTTCTCGATATGAATGAAAAAACACAATGATTCAAGGTTAATATTTATTTCAAACTGGCTTATGAACAATTATCACAATAATCAGCCTCACTCAAGTCTCAAAATCGCACTTAATACAGAATTTATTACTTTTACTTATGGACGGAAAAGTAACATTAGTATTAGTAATTATTCATTTTAATAAGTTTAAATAAGCAGGTTTTTCTCTTTACTCCTTATAGTGTCTATTTGAAAACATATATAGTATTTAAATAATTGTGTTTGCTCGCAAACAAAAAAAAAACCGACTTCAATTACATGGACAAGTAATACAACGTAATAAGACGAAAAAATAGTCAAATAAATACGCGCTAACAAAGATTACTCAAAAAGTAGTAATCAGATCTCGATCAAATTTAAACAAGGCTACATGACAAGTATTGGCTTTCGATTAAAGTAATAATCATGAAAATAGATAAACCCAGTAAAAAGTTATGCGGTTTAATACGAGATACGATATAACGATACGATATACGGTCGACGAAAAAGTAGTCAAGTAAATACGCATTATTAGATAACTCTAAGTACTTGTCAGATTTTAATTAAATTTAAATGGGACCACATGACACGCAAGATCTTTCAGTTAAAATAAAGTTCATCGAAATCGGTCCACCAAGTCAAAAGTTCTGATCTAACATACATTAAAAAAAATTCAATCAAATTGAGAACCTTCTCCTTTTTGGACGTCGGTTAGTAATAAACTAATAACGCAGCTTTAAGCTGCGTTATTAGTTACCTTAGGTTATTAGTACCTTAGGTACTAAACGTGTGTCATAAAGACTTAGATTAGATAGATAGATAAACTTTGGTAGCTTTGTTAATTTCTATAAACAAGACAAATTCTTGTTTGCTAAAAGTAAAGTATGTTTTTTCTTAAACTTTGGCTATTAAGAGTTTAGACTAGTGAGTGTTACTATAACTAATTGGCTAAATAGCGAAATCTTATATGATAGGTGTACTGTAACTGTAAACAGCCAAACTTGTATAGTCGCGGTTTACGTACCGGGTCCGGTGACCGGGCTCGGTAAGTATGGTCGGGCCCGGTGGGTCTCTAAAAGGGCACCGGGCCCGGGCGGGCCCGGCCCGGCCGGGCCCGGTTTGCAATCTCTAGTTCTGTCAATAGTTAATATAAAAAAAAAATGTTTTTATTTTGTATTTTTTTTTGTATTTAAACCTTCCGTGGGCCTTAGGGAACATACAAAAAAATAAATTAGCCGAATTGGTCGAGCCATTCTCCAGTTGTGCGCTTAGCAACATTCATTTATCCATACTAATATTATAAATGCGAAAGTAACTCTGTCTGTCTGTCTGTCTGTCTGTCTCGCAATCACGGCAAAACTACTGAACAGATTTAAATGAAATTTGGTATACAGATAGTCTAGAGTCTGAGAAAGGACATAGGCAACTTTTTAATGCGAAAAAAGGGATGTAAGGTGTTGAAATGTTGGAATGAAAATTTGTTTGAGATATAATGTTCGTGTTCGTAACTGTCAAACATTTAATGTTCATCCCGTCGATATGGTAAACTCTCCGATAAAATTAAAGAACGTATTTAAATAAAGGTTTCGAATCGACAACATATTATATCCACAATATACGGATAGTGGCGTATTTTACATTTTAAAAATGTATAATAATGTCAGTAATTAAAACGGATTGACATAATATATATTGGTTGTCAACGAGGTTGTCAAATATAAAACGTAGTGGTTATATACTCTTTGGTCAAATATTTATGCGTGCGTTCAGAAATTTATTTAGTGTAAACTAATGAAAATATATCAAGCTAATTAAATCTTTACTATTAAAAAAAAGGAAAGCATTTTTTCCCCTCAAATCAACGCAGGTGAAACCGCGGGGCACAGCTAGTATTTATATATAGAAGACTAGCTGACCCCGCAAACGTTGTTTTGCCATTTATGTTATTAACCCCAGCAACCCCCTCCTGTGGGTGGAATTTTGTAAAATCCTTTTCTTTTCTTAGCTGACCTCTACTTGGCGAAAGGAATATTTCTACCAAATTTCAAGTCTCTACGCCTTATGGTTCCAGAGATATCGTGATGAGTCAATGGGTGGAAATCTCTTTTATATATTATATAGATTTGTAAAATTGTAATTTAACGAGATGTTATAAGTGTTGGGAAATTATATAATAGGTTTCTGTTTGTCGTAAAAAGCTTAAAATATTTAGTTTTATTAGCTAATTATTGATCTAGGTAACAAAATACTAAATATACTTGTCGGGGAATCAATGCAGATAGTTATTAATGTCGGTAGGTACCTGCGATGTTGTCGATATTCATCTACCTTCACTCATTCTATTATTCGAGTCATTCTGTCGTCGGCTAAGTCTTCAGCGCTTCAGTCTTGGCTCTGGCGTGGCACGGTGCACTTGTGTATCCTGCTAGTAGCTTAACCTCGAATCTTCTAATAGTTAGTCTGTGTACACGAATTAATTGTTGCTTATTTAGTTAGACAGCGTGAGCAACTCGAGCAGTGAACGGTGAGCGCCGATGCGCATCGTTAGGAGGGCCCTCCTTAAACCTACACCCGGGGTCGCAAGTCCCGGGCACTGCTCTGACTTTGTCCCTCTGCCACGACCATCATCTGCTATAGACCCGGCGCCCGCTCGGTGAGTCCATTGAATACTAAGTAGTTAGTCTTAGTTAAATTACATTGTTAATTAACGAGTTCGACCGTGGTTCGACCCTCCGTCGTCCTCTCCTCACTTCTGATCTCCGATATCAGAAGTGGGATGTAACCTTAACGACCCACATCGCGAAAGTCGTGCGCCGATAGTAAGTTACAATATTTCGTGGTGATTAGTGGGTACGTCGATATTTTAGTTCTTTTCGGTCGTTCTGTTTTATTCTTATCGGTGTACAAGTGGTTTTTGTTCAGCGTTCGATTATGTAATTCGATTTACCGGTTATTTGTTGAATTTAGTTTTATTGTGATACAAAGGTAGTTGTGTAGTGATTAATTTTGCGAATAGATTTTGCGATTCAGTTTTTGTTTCGATTCAGTCACAATGTCAGATCGTGAGCGTAATTGTAGTGCGAGCCGTCGCGGTAGTCGCAGCGACAGTCGTTTAAGGAAGATGCCAGAAGTTAATATACCAATTGAGTTTAATGTAGATGACGATCATAATGGTGAACATCTTAGTGATGTGTAGTGTGTAGTCATCAAGAGGATGATACACTGTGACGTGATCCAAGAGGGATACACGTGGATTGTGGAGCAATTGTAATTGCTGGTTGGCTTGTGAAGCCTTGGAAAGGTGGCTTACATAGTTGTTAGTGTCATGGTAGAAAATAAGTTTGGTTATTGAAAGTTTTGATTGTCGTTGGTACATGACTCTGGATAGTTGCTTTAAGTTAAGTTTTTGTGGGTGGGATGCTGTTATCGTGCCCACTAAGAATCTTACTACAGTGAGTAATCTATTTCACGATGCCACGAGAATCGCGTTCGCGTAGTCCCGTAGTTGAATTATCGTGCGATCGAAGCGCAAGTCGAGTCGTCATCATTTAAACTGATTTAACAGTAGTAGTAACCTGTCTCTTCATAAACTTTACTTGGTATGACTGAGGAATAAACTAAGTTCAAAGTTACAATATTCAATGTTGCGAGAGTACTCGTGGTACTTAGGTTGTTTGTTAAGTTTTTGTGGTTACCCACTTGTTTGTGATAAAGTGTAAAATCGTTTTAGCTTGAGTATTTTCGATTACCCTCTGTAACGGATATTTTTGAGTTTGTTTCTACTATCTTACACGATATTTTAACTAATATTATTTGTCGAAGTACCGAAAGAGCGTAAAATTAAAGACGCCATCTTCCGAATATTTAATACTAATTTTCTGATTAGTCAGTCGCCATTTTTATCATCTATTGATGCGATTGTTGTAATTTGCAAGTGAATAAGCAGGTAGTTTTAATTATTACGTGGCGTATAAGTGATTACTGTGATAATAATTAATTCGATATAGTTAAAAGTGTGTATCATGAACGTGTAGATTTGAAGTGAGAAATTAGTGTTTCATTGAGGGTTTTAGTCTTTTACTACCTTTGATCGATTTATTTAAACTGTTTAAAAGTTGTTTTAGTTATTCTGTTTAAGAACGTTTAAATTACAGAGAGTTAATTGATAACACCTTGGTACAATCATAAACCTATTACAACAATAGTTATAGGTAGGTAACCTAAGATTAATAATTTTGTTTATGAGTAGGTAACTATTGAAAATTCTTACTATAGTCTGTCCATTCGTTTTCTTTTAACAGTTCAAGAAAATTTGAAATTAGTGACTTCCTCACACGTTGCCAATTTGATTTAAAATAATAATCGATTTTTATTTAAGAAGAATTTTCAATCGATGTTAATTACGTGGCTAGTTTGTTAAATAAATAAGTAGACAGGTATGTGATTTTCTAAGTCTATTTGCTCATACCTCTTGATGCAAAATTGATTTAGACTTTATCAACTACGCGGTTTAAAGTTGAATGACACTAATACGTGAGTAGTTACATTTTAAGGCAGATGTTGTAGGTAACTGTTAAAACTCTTATACGAGTATGTTTCCATCTGTGCTAAGATAATTGAGTAACTTTGGGAAGCAAGGGTTTTAAATGGAAGTATATGATTTCGATAGTTCCTTCATAGAGACAGCTAGGCTTTTTAATATCCTATCAGCGATTTTGTTTTGTTACAAAATGAGGAGCGTAATCAAACTAAACTTGATCCGAAATATCGAGGCCCTTTTCGCGTAATAAAAGTTCTCGAAGGTAATCGGTATACCCTTAAAGCTTAAATTGTCAACGTGCCTACAAAGTTCACGAAAAGTTAAGGAAAATGCCAGCATGTCATGTACCAGACGATATTGATGTAATTTATGATCTTGTTGATAATGATGATGTTCAAGTTTAAGCAGACTGAGAGACTCGAGTGAATGACTCTATCGACTGTAATGTGTTCAACCGTACCAGTGTAGTTATTTTGTAGTCGTAGCCAGCTGTAGAAGGTGTCTCTTGGGGCAACCCAAGTAGTCCGTGGGTGAGCGGTGTGCAAAGTTTAACTTACTGACGGAGGTCGTGGTCTGTTGAGACCGTAGCGTGTAGTCACAGGGGTGACCGACACGGGCTATCCATTCATGGGATATGCGTACTGAGATGTGAGAGAGCAATATGACTGCTCTTCGGCTAGAGAGCTATGGTGTTAGAGGTATTTAATCGTGGATTTTGCAAGCTTGGTTGTAACTTGTTGTCGAAGTATAGTTTTGGTTGTGATGACGTCGATGGTACATGGCTGTGGTATTTGTGTGAAGTGATAAGTTATAATTGGTTTATTGACAATTATGGCTCAGATTATTGTAAAATTCTTGAAACAATCTATATCAGTTTAGAGCGCAGAGTTTGTCTACTTTCCCCTTTTTACGTAGAGTTTGACTGAGTACAAGGTACTGTTGTGGCTTTTTCTTCTTATTCCTATATAGGTACTGCCTACTTATTGTACTTACTGCTTAGGTGTTTAGTGTGTGACGAATGTGGTTTGAAATTTGTTGCTAATGGTTGACCCTGTGCGAAAAGTGTCGTCATAACTAATCCAGGGTGATTAGATGGTAGGCACACGTCTTTTTCCCAGAAGGTAGACGAAATTTGTCGTCCGAGCAACACTCATGCAATGGGTCAGCTTGTCATTGTCATGTATTTAGCATCATCTGACGAAAATCGTCGTCCAAGTCAGGTCCGTTCAGTCGGCTGACTTGTCCTGGATGATTGCTGGTTATGAGTGAGACGAATTGTGTCGTCCGAGTCATTGGCCTGTCGCGCAGCAGACGAAATGTGTCGTCCGAGTCATCCTGCGAAGGATTGGCTTGTCAAGCGCTAACAGACGAAATGTGTCGTCCAGGTCATTGGCTTGTCTAGTGGTAACAGACGAAATGTGTCGTCCGGGTCATTGGCCTGTCTAGCGGCAGACGAAATGTGTCGTCCAAGTCATCCTGCAAAGGATTGGCTTGTCGAGCGCTAACAGACGAAATGTGTCGTCCAGGTCATTGGCTTGTCTAGTGGTAACAGACGAAATGCGTCGTCCGGGTCATTGGCTCGTCTAGCAACAGAAATGTGTCGTCTGGTCATATCCTGTTGAGGATTGGCTTGTCGAGCGCTAACAGACGAAATGGGTCGTCCGAGTCATTGACTTGTCAAGTGGTAACAGACGAAATATGTCGTCTAGGATTGGCTTGTCGGGCTGTTTGCAAAGCCGGGCTACATCTTGATCGAGATAGACTTGTCTAAATGTTTAAGCGTGTGAAGTATGCTGTCATTGTCAAATTTTGGGTTGACTGGTCTAGCTGAAGTGTAGTTCCGAGTCATACCTCGTGAGGTTGACTGAAGTGGTTCATTTACCGGGTTAGTCCATGTCATCAAAACGGTCTTAGTGTTGAGCTGATGATAATCGTTAAGTTAGGATGAGCAAACCGACTCACTCTGATACTATGATTGCCAACTCTGATACTACGACTGCTACATCTGATACTATTTTTTACAACTGTGGTACAATGTCGGAGTCTCGCCTGCTTTAGCGGGTGACGATTCCGACCAGCCTGTTTAACATTAGTATGGTCTTCTGCTGTTGTGGGAGATGATCCATGATACGCTGTAGGAGTCTCGCCTGCTTTGGTGGGCGACGATTCTGACCGGCCTTTTTATAATGATCTGTGAAGCACTGCAGGAATCTCACCTGCTTTAGTGGGTGACGATTTAGACCAGCATGTTTGAACTGTAGGGGTTTTCCTATTATAAACCTAGACCAGTGATACTTACCATATTGATATGACTGTAATCATGATGATGATAACCATATTAAAAAAAATAATAACTGGTGTGACTGAGCGACTTGCTAACTGAAACCAATTATTTCTAGTCGGAAGGTCAAGCGTGGACTGGATCAGATATTAAGATGTTGGATAGGTTTTTGTCAGGATAGTCGAGCGATATTTTGTTTTTGCTTACAAATACCTAAGATTGAAATAGATAGCGCGCGAGGACGCGCGCACGTCAGAATGGCCGTGTCGGGGAATCAATGCAGATAGTTATTAATGTCGGTAGGTACCTGCGATGTTGTCGATATTCATCTACCTTCACTCATTCTATTATTCGAGTCATTCTGTCGTCGGCTAAGTCTTCAGCGCTTCAGTCTTGGCTCTGGCGTGGCACGGTGCACTTGTGTATCCTGCTAGTAGCTTAACCTCGAATCTTCTAATAGTTAGTCTGTGTACACGAATTAATTGTTGCTTATTTAGTTAGACAGCGTGAGCAACTCGAGCAGTGAACGGTGAGCGCCGATGCGCATCGTTAGGAGGGCCCTCCTTAAACCTACACCCGGGGTCGCAAGTCCCGGGCACTGCTCTGACTTTGTCCCTCTGCCACGACCATCATCTGCTATAGACCCGGCGCCCGCTCGGTGAGTCCATTGAATACTAAGTAGTTAGTCTTAGTTAAATTACATTGTTAATTAACGAGTTCGACCGTGGTTCGACCCTCCGTCGTCCTCTCCTCACTTCTGATCTCCGATATACTGTATACATAAAATTTATTTATAAAAGTATAAAAATAATTGCCCTAAAATTATTTTCAAGTTCAGGCCGTGATGCTCAGAGGGTTTAAATGAGCTCGGTATAGCGCTTATTGGTATTTGCTTCTTCCGGCCGGTCTGACCGCTGACGGGACTAAAGGTCATCGCTCATTAGACCCACCCGGCACCCGACCACCACACCGCCTCGCCTCGAGCGGTTAGTATTCTTTCTATGGACTTGTATGGATATGCGCTCACTACATCAACTCCGTCACCGGATCGCCTCGCACGCAAGCTGTCGATTGGACGCCGAGCGACGAGGCGTTCCGGTGAGGGTGTAGTGAGCTATGACCTTAAGGGGTCAAGGTCATTTTGCTTTCTATCCCCTGTCATATCTAGTCATACGCGACCTCATAAATTAACGAATAGACGTTTATTTGTTATCTTTACGCTAAGCGATTAACTGTTTGCTAAGATACTTTTGTACAGGTACTTAGGTAGTTGAAGTCGGATTAACATATAGGATTTAATTCTGATGGGGTCACGACTTATGTACATCAACGATAATCAATCAAAGCTATTAGAGCCTTTTTTTGATATCGCAGGGTAACCCATTTACGGGTGATATCCAGGACGTCCAGGTAGGCAGTCCTAGACCGTATGTCGGACTCAGCACTTGGGGATGCTAATACCGCACTAAACCCCCTGCGGGAGCCTTCAGCCGCTTTAATTTGAGGGTCCCGGATCTGCAGGCAACAGGATCCCTCCAGCGACAGGCTGGCCTCGGCGAAAAGGCCAGACTTCTCCTCCAAGAGGACTGTCCGGCTCAAAGCTATTTAGGCCAGTCAAATTGTACATTAAAATCGCAAATGGTCTGCTAGTTCTGCTTTTTTCATATGTTGTTAGGATCAGTACCAGTAGTGTAAATCCAGTTTTGCAACTTCGAAAGACCTGTGCTAACTTTGGGGCGCTCGAAAAACCACGAAATTTTGGCACTTGTTTCGGTTTTTTCACTATATCTTCCAAAGTATGCATTTTTAGAGAATACATGTAGTATACATTTTTAAAGTAGTTTAAATTAGCTACAATTTGTGCCCAAAATCAGCTCTGTAGGTCAAATAGAAGCCGAGATACAGCTCTTCAAAAGTTGATCGTTTTTTCCAAAAAAGTGAAGTTTACAGTTTTGACCAGCTTTGGACCCAAATTTCGGTGGGAAATACTCATCCTACGACGAACGTCGAATCAAAAAAGGTTGTAGTAAATTTAATTACCTTTAATTTAAGCACAAAACGGCGTCTATAGGCCCAATAGTTTTGTACAATGTTCAAAAAAACCAAAAGTCGGGAAAATAGGCTAGTCAAATTATACATTAAAATCGCAAATGGTCTGCTAGTTCTGCTTTTTTCATATGTTGTTAGGATCAGTACCAGTAGTGCAAATCCAGTTTTGCAACTTCGAAAGACCTGTGCTAACTTTGGGGCGTTCGAAAAACCACGAAATTTTGGCACTTGTTTCGGTTTTTTCACTATATCTTCCAAAGTATGCATTTTTAGAGAATACATGTAGGATACATTTTTAAAGTAGTTTAAATTAGCTACAGTTTGTGCCCAAAACCAGCTCTGAAATACTCATATATTTCCCTATATTTCCTAGGCCTTTTATAGGCCCTATATTTCCCACCGAAATTTGGGTCCAAAGTTGGTCAAAACTGTGAACTTCACTTTTTTGGAAAAAACGATCAACTTTTGAAGAGCTGTATCTCGGCTTCTATTTGACCTACAGAGCTGGTTTTGGGCTCAAATTGTAGCTAATTTAAACTACTTTAAAAATGTATCCTACATGTATTCTCTAAAATGCATACTTTGGAAGATATAGTGAAAAAACCGAAACAAGTGCCAAAATTTCGTGGTTTTTCGAGCGCCCCAAAGTTAGCACAGGTCTTTCGAAGTTGCAAAACTGGATTTACACTACTGGTACTGATCCTAACAACATATGAAAAAAGCAGAACTAGCAGACCATTTGCGATTTTAATGTACAATTTGACTGGCCTATTTTCCCGATTTTTGGTTTTTTTAAACATTGTAAAAAACTATTGGGCCTATAGACGCCGTTTTGTGCTTAAATTAAAGGTAATGAAATTTACTACAACCTCTTTTGATTCGACTTTCGTCGTAGGGTGAGTATTTCCCACCGAAATTTGGGTCCAAAGTTGGTCAAAACTGTAAACTTCACTTTTTCGGAAAAAACGATCAACTTTTGAAGAGCTGTATCTCGGCTTCTATTTGACCTACAGAGCTGGATTTAGGATCAAATTGTAGCTAATATAAACTACTTTAAAAATGTATCCTACATGTATTCTCTAAAAATGCATACTTTAGAAGATATAGTGAAAAAACCGAAACAAAAATTTCGTGGTTTTTCGAGCGCCCCAAAATTAGCACAGGTCTTTCGAAGTTGCAAAACTGGATTTACACTACTGGTACTGATCCTAACAATATATCAAAAAAGCAGAACTAGCAGACCATTTGCGATTTTAGCCCTTTTTTGTGTACGATTTGACTGGCCTAATGAGAGCCTACAACCTAACGCTAAAGCTCCTGGGGGGGATTGGGGATAGGGTCGGCAACGCGCTTGCGATGCTTCTGGTGTTGCAGGCGTCTATAGGCTACGGTCTTACCATCAGGTGAGCCGTACGCTTGTTTGCCAACCTACTTAAAAAAAAACTGGTATTGCTAATATAAAATCCTAACATATTATGCTACTTCAAATCGAAGAAACAGTATAAAAAACAAGCTTTTATTGTTGTCAATTATGCTCTAAGTATAGGCAATGTACGATAGGATTGTGATTCAAATTCTTATCCTTATCAGGAAAAGAGAGCTATTCCGTCTTTTGAGTGTTCTTGAAAGATGTACGAGTAAAGTAAGTTATGAGTTTCTTTAAGGGCCTATGCAAACCACGTTTTTTAAACGCGCCGTCGACGCGCGTTTGTAGCGATACAGACACGATACACACGCGAGTTAGACTCAGCCTGTAGACCTTTGCACACCTGAATACGCGTTTGAATCGATGCAAACGCGCGTGTCACGCGATACAGACGCGATGCAAACGCGCGTGTGTCGCGATACAGACGCGATGCAAACGCGCGTGTCACGCGATACAGACGCGATGCAAACGCGCGTGTGTCGCGATACAGACGCGATGCAAACGCGCGTGTCACGCGATGCAAACGCGCGTGTGTAGCTATACAGACGCGATGCAAACGCGCGTGTCACGCGATGCAAACGCGCTGGCATTTTGGACCTATGCACACTCTCTCAGCTGTGTAGGATAAAAACGCGCCGTCGACGCGCGCTTTTAAAACGCGCGTCAACGGCGCGTTTAAAAAACGTGGTTTGCTTAGGCCCTAAGATGTGCACTTGTCTTTCTTGTTTTCCCTATACATATGTATGTATAAAAGTACATGTATGTGTGTCTATAACCAAATGAGAACTAGACACCTCTATTTTAGGTGTATCTTGCTGACTGTGTTCAAACTTTTAATGAATGTATTGCGAATTAAGTGGCGGTTGTAATTAGACGGCGTTTTAGCTATTAGGCTATTTTTAATCTTCAATGGTTTTTCGATAAAATGCTTTCGATCACATATTCATATTCTACTTCGATACTTTTTTTGTTATTAAAATAGATTTTCAAAATATGTCGTATAATATTTTTAATACATTGAAATTGTATTAATTTTAGTATTTTTTTTTTTTTTGAAAAGCGTTTTGTTGTTTAACATATCTAGACGTCAATATGTTAAATCTATTTTTTGCTTCCATTTTTCCTATTTTTTGTGCCAAAACAATTTTGCTCGTAACGTTTGACATTTACTATTCATTCCTGTTTTTATAATATTGAAATGATTTTATGGCGCCGAGTACACGAATGGTTTTTGTTCCCAGTAATATCGGAAACTCACATTTATCTACCTGTGTAAATTACTTTTTTTTTGTATAAAAAGTCGCAGCAACCGTAAAAAAGGTATTTTCAATTAATTAACATTTGCATATTTTGCTCCTTATTTATTAAATACTAGCTGCTGCCCGCGACGTCGTCTGCGTGCGTTCACTGCTCGTTCCCCGCAGGTGATAGCGTGATAATATGTAGCCTATGTTCTGACCCGACTTCTTAATAATATTCGTGCCAAATTTGAAGTAAATCCATGCAGTACTTTTTGAGTTTATCCCGGACATACATACAGACAAACAGACAAAATTTCTAAAAACTATATTTTTGGTTTCGGTATCGATTGTAGATCACACCCCAAGTATTCTTTTAAAAAAATATTCAATGTACAGTTTTGACTTTCCCACCATTTTATTATATGTAGGTATAGATAAAAAAAAAATCTCGTTATAAAGAATTTAAATTGTATTGAAAGTGTTAATAAAAAAAGATCTTGCTAAATTATAAATGTAATTTATATCTTATCTAATATTATTGAGATAGTGTCGTACTTAGGTACCTATATCTGTAAAATTTAATTAACCCATCGAAGTCATCAGCGTGTTTAATTACTATCAATTTACATCATAACTCTGATATTAGATTTATCTCAATGTGCTTTAATAATATACTTAGACTAGGTGTGCCCGCGACTTCGTCCCCGTGGAATTTGACAAAAAAGCTATTGTTCAGTTCGCAGAGTTATAAAATAAATAAATTTCTAAAATAAAAGTACCCTAAGTTACTGCTTACTACATCAGCTACCTGTCAGTGAAAGTCCCGTCAAAATCCGTCCAGCCGTTTCAGAGATTACCCAGAACAAACTGACAGACAGACAGACAGACAGGCAAAAATTGTAAAAAATGTTATTTTGGTATACGTACCGTGTATACATGTCCATATCCATTTAGTAATAAGCGGTTATTTTATGTATGTAATATACATACAGACACTCCAATTTTATTTATTTGTATAGATAAGTAATACACAGTTGTACATGTTTATTGGAAATATCTATCGTTCAGAAGACGTATATCGATAGAGATATTTTTCAATATCGTCAGCCAGTGAGCGAATATTACTAGACTCATCGACTTTTATTAGAGAAAAATGCAATGAATGCACATTCTTTGTATCGTGGCTGTATAATTTTACAGATGAGCTATTAAATGAAAGATTTATCTCAGAAAAATGAGTCTTTCCTACGGTAATTAAAAGTACAAAATCATATACCTATATCTAAAGCTAAAAACGACTAACTAACGTAAATAATAACATTAAGATAAAAAATGCCTTGAAACTTGAAACCTTTTTTTATGGTTAAAAAAAGGTTACTCACTAGCAGTTTTTTTGTCTTTGAAGTGAATATAATTTTAATAGATATAATTATATGTAGCTTAAATTACACAGATATACCTTATATACATATCAATATACTTTATTAATGGTCTCCGTAGATATCCACAGACACTTGTTCTATATTCATGGCATTTGTAAATTTTTTCAACGCCCTGACACGTACGAGAGTCATGCAGGATTCAAAATTATTCTACGCCTACAGAATAGATATGTGAGTATGTTTTAGTGCTGGTGATAATATTTTACTAAAAATAGCATTATTAAATCGAATAAAATGTGAATTGATTTTAAAATTGAAACGCAGCATCAAAAATAGCATTTAAATTAATTTTCAGATTAATTTTTCGTTTCTATATAAAAAAAAAAAATACTTGATGGATGTAATTTATTTAAAGAAGTTCTAAAAATATAAGTTTCTTCGATTCATTAACTTTCTTATTACGTAATAAATATGCAAAGCATGTGTTACTTTCTGATTTATACGATTTCGGTTTTGTAACTTTTCGTTAATAATTCATGTACCATCCTATTTTACCTCATTTTTCGTAAATTACGAAAACATAATTTTATAGCCTATATAAAACGTTTTTCCAGACCATAAATGTAATGAAAAATATTTTGCGTAAAATTTTGTATATATATATTCTTGAAGATAGAAAATTTGCTGCCTTTCCTCTTGAATACGTAAACTAGGTTACTACTCGCAAAGTGGGACATGCTTCATTTTTTTTTTCGCTAACGATCCTTTTCCCGTCCTTTTTTAAAAGTAAGCACGGGCTTCCATGTTATAAAAACCTGATACAGTTAGCTAGGTATTCATCTTACTTCAGTAATAATTTAGTTTACTTACAGTTTTTTACCTGGAACTTATTTTGTTCAAAAATTACAAATATTACATAATATAAAAGAGATTTCCACCCATTGACTCATCACGATATCTCTGGAACCATAAGGCGTAGAGACTTGAAATTTGGTAGAAATATTCCTTCGCCGAGTAGAGGTCAGCTAAGAACGGATTTTACGAAATTCCACCCACAAAAGGGGGTTGCGGGGGTTAATATCATATGTGGCAAAACAACGTTTGCGGGGTCAGCTAGTATTACATAAATAAGCGACGCTGAAAATGTTAAGACTTACACAGTAAATAGGTTTACTTCATCAACGTGATTGGTACGTAGGTCCCCTGGTAAGTCTGTAACCAACAGCGATCATAAGAGCAGTTCTTAAGAGAAAACTATTACCAATTTAGCGTAAAACGGTCTTCGTTAATTAGTAAAAAATAATGATGATATTCTTAGTAAGCAATAGTGAAACTAAAATAATTTGAATGTTAATTTTCACTTCCACGTGACATGAACATTTCACGCGCGGTGAACATCGTGGCTTAGACTAAATTGCTAAATTGCTAGGAACTAACTGGTGACGGTAATGGCCGAGCCGGAAAATCGTCAAGCGTAAATTATTGAATTTACTTACCGCAGGAAGCATTGGACTTATCAATAAATATCTTAATAGACCCGGCTGAAGCTTTTGACACGTATTTGTGGTGAGTTTAGAAGGTAATTTTATATAGAAGACAGTGGAAACTAAAGTAAATCTGATATAAGTTGGTATGAGTTGGTTGACTGATTCATCATCTAATAAGAGAGGTAGCGATTTAATATTTGTTTCTTTGTTTCTTTTTATAACGAAGAGGCTGATTTACGAGTTTTTTTAATGTTTGGTCATCTACGTTCTACAAGGAAGTTCTGCCATTAAAAATATGCTTCTAGACGCTACCATTTAAATAGTGGCTTATATATCAGCAGATTTAATGATTTTTTTGTTTGACTTTACGTCATTGTACTTACAAGATACAAATAAATGTTTCAATTTTATTAAGAAATCATTGGGTAATAGATGCACCGAAAGACAAAGCTCATAATTCTATTTTTATAACTTAAGAAAATTAACTAGTCAATAAATTGTAGTACATTTCTTGATGCAGGAAGTTTCGAGCATTTAACAGATTAGTGTTCACGAGTATCTCGTGATAATCTGCCTCCGCAATGCGCAGTTGAGTACTGTAGTGTATTTTAAATGCCACTAACAGGTGCCAGTCGAACTGACAGTCATCCCGTGTGGATACATCTTTTAAGAGATCCCGCCAACTGTGTCAGGCGCTAGTGACACACTGGATGTGTAATCGCCATCTACTGCAGTAGATTTATTTCATCGTTGACTTGATACTCGTACAGATAAAGCCATAATTACTAGTACTCGACGTAATAGATACATTGATGAGCCCAAGGCGTCAAAGTAATGTTTTGGTTCTTCGAAATATCGATAAGTGGTCGATAATTGATAAAGGTCTCGGACAAAATTGCTAACTTGTTTTTATTTCCCTTTAGTCCTAAACTATCCGTAAATTTCAAATGATCAAATTAGTTTTTGTTTTGCTTGTACAATCATAACTATTATAAGTATAAAAGAAAATTATAAGTATTTGTCGTCATTAACGTTAGCACTTTTAGTTTTTGAATTTGAAGATATAAGTAATTGTATTTATTTTATTCGTGTAAACAAAGAGTTATAGCTACTGTGTATGACAATT
The DNA here is from genome assembly GCA_905220545.2 of Melitaea athalia. Taxonomy (NCBI): domain Eukaryota; kingdom Metazoa; phylum Arthropoda; class Insecta; order Lepidoptera; family Nymphalidae; genus Melitaea; species Melitaea athalia. Next base: position 4,853,309 of record HG992193.1, read on the forward strand.
GATAATATCAGCGAAATACTTCTAAGTTTTATCACGCCTATAATTGACCGACTGTCCTCAATATTTCAAGATTTCAAGCTCTACTTATCTTATTAGATTTATGAACTCCGAAATCTTTATACTGTTCTATATTAAGATCTCTTTCTAGAAAACAAAAGAATAAGTATAATTCGAGTTGCACTGTTGAGATTATGTGAATTCAAACATAAGATTCAGTCCAAATTAAGTCTGGCCTAGCACTGTTGAATTATATCCTTATAGTTTTAGTTTGTGTTAAATTTATCTTGTTCTCGGTGCTACAGGAAAAAATCTCGCTAGGAAAATATACGATTTAAAGGAAGTTTTGAATTAGGATATACATAGGTTGATAAAGTAGATAACATACCTACTTAAAACTTATATAATTGCCTTAAGTTAAATCACTTAATGTCCTTCCTTTAAATTTGCATTACTAATTATGTACTATCAAGGCATAAATCAATATCAAGTAGATCGTATATAACGTTTATATAAAATAATAAATTAATATGAATATGATCTCGCGCATAACCTAATAGTGCTGGTAAAAATAAGGCTAACTATGGTTTTTTCTTGCATTTATGATCATAGAATGCCAACATCACAATCTACTGTAGATAGCCATAAACATTCTAAGAATTTGCACTTACACTTTGTGTATGTAGCTTATAACTGTTTCCGACATTATGTTATGTTGTGATGCTCGCTACATTAACCGGGTTCAGTGTACGGCTGTACGCTAATGTTCAAATTATTGTTTATCTCGACGTGATAACGGACATTGATAAAAACGCGTATCTAAAGGTAATGGAGGACGCTTAAGTGAAAATTATTTTGTTTTCTTTTTTTATTATCATTTTTCATTTAAGTTGCTATAGTAAATATATATAGATACGGTATGTGTTTTTCTCTTCTGTTTTTTTCTATCACAGTCAACAGCCTAGGATACGATCTAGCGTATCCTGTGATGTGTCGACCGACGGACGGTCGGAAACTCACAAATATTCACACCACGACAAACGATTGTGTTGTCCACATAATTGGCTATTTGACAGTTGTAACAATAAAATATAAAATATATTTTATAAGCTAGCTTAAGAGTAAAAAGTAATTACACAATATTTTTTTTGCATTAAAATACATTGTAAATATTTTATTTTTGGAAAATAAACTAAGTGGATCGTAACGCAAGACGCCCACAGTTAGAAACGCGGGCAGCCATGATTGACACCCGTGTGACGTCACATTTCACAAACTTGTTTGACAATGTTAGACCATTCGCGATTTTCTGAGAAAATTCATTAAATATTTCGATTTGTACTCGTAAGAAGAATTCATGAAATGGAGTCAGGCTATATAAAAGCTGATAGTACAAATTTGCCTAAACTGGATTCTTTTATAGTCCCAATTTTTTTTATGCAATCCTGACTTTTGCTCTGCCGAGTTTCGGAATCTGTGTTCGGAATGCAAAAACTTCCGTGTATGCATAGACTACTACGTGTATGTATCGAAATAAAGAAAGTAATAGTATATAATTTACTTGTAAAAGGCGATAGTTATATATAATATTTAGTCAATATTTTGTGAAATAACTTATATTACAATCATGTACCTAGGTAATGTTTATAATTTCAGATCGTCTTGAGAGTCTTATGCTATTTTTTTCAGTTATTATATTATTTCAGAGGTACGAACAACGGGCAGGAAATAGGTAATAAGTAAAATATGTATTATATAATAATTTAAAAAATAGGTAGGTACCTATATATACGAAACATTATATTACTTGAAATTTTATTTAGAAAAGTTTATTTTATCAAAATTAATCAAATGATATACTAAATTACATTATAAATTTACGCATTTTTATGACTTACAAATTATAATAAGCATACACTGGAACACAAATTTCTAAAATAAAAGTAGCCTAAATTACTCCTTATTACATCAGCTATCTATAGTACCTATTACTGTCACATCTATATCTATCTATACTTATTATAAAAATAAGTCCCCCGGCCGCGTCTTTCTGTCCTCCTGTCTGTCTGTCTGTCCTCCTGTCTGAACGCGATAAACTCGAAAACTACGCAACGGATTTTTATACGGTTTTCAACAATAGAAAGAGTGATTCTTGAGGAAGGTTTAGGTATATAATTTATTATGTTTTAATGTAAATTAGCAGAAATACGGCGATAAATGTTGAAGAGGTCGCAAAAAATCTCGCCAACGGGGAGCTTTCCACGCGAACGCTGCCTAAACTAGCAAAGATATAGTTGTATAATGTACTAGCGAATTCAAAATCTATAAAAATGCTACAAAAAAGTCCGCGATAGCATATCTCTATCTCTTAGGGTTGACTTACAATAACCACTTTTATGTTCAAATTTTTAATTAAAAACATTAGGTTATTTTTAAAGATATTTTCTTTAGTTCAGTATTAATCCTTATCCAAATTAATATGATATTTAGCTTAGGCATTTAATGCAGATTAAAATTGCCCTTTACACTATATCAATCAGATAAATAGTTTTTGAGATATCATCGTTAGAAGTAATTAGCAGCGAAACATTTAATGCTCGGCGAGCTAGCGTTCTTTCCTTGAGATGCCTACGGGCGGCGCGGGCGCGGGCGAGTCCATACCCTCTGCCCCGCATCGCTCGACCGCCTGCTCATGCTAATAAAGGAAATCAAAGAATATCAAAGATCATTTTATCGAACTTTTTTTTAACTTTTTTGTTAAATTCCACGCGGACGAAGTCGCGGGTACAGCTAGTGTAGATATATAGATGTGACAATAATACATTCATTATAACCATCAAATATTATTTCAGTATGATTAAAAAAATCTGAAATTAGAGCTATGATTAAAGCGTCGAATAACCGTATAACGTATTAGCTTGTTTTGTTCATTGAAATATGACGTCACAGCCCCCAAGTGCCACGTGACTGACAGTTTTGGCGCGAATTTAAAATCAATGAATGTAAGTTTTGATTTTCTCTATCAAATAAGGCTTTTTTGAAAAGAAGATTACTTGTAATAGGTATAAAATAAACCTAGGAATATTTTAAATTATATTTCCGAAAATTGTCAAGTAGCGAATTGTATAATGTATACTATACAAGCCGACCTCTGCCCACTTCGTTGGGCGTTAATTATTTTTGTGATGCAATATATAATAAAGTTTTGATCTCGCTCGCATTTCTCCGACTTGATTTACAGATACTATTATTTTTCACTGAATTTTTTGTTCAATAACAATAAAATATAGCCTATGTCACTCCTGAATAGTGTAGCTTTCTTTTAGTGAAAGAATTTTCATGATCGGATTAGAATTTGCGAAGATTACCCCCTACAAACAAACAAAGTTAAAAACTTTACCTCTTTATAATATTACATAGTATAGATAATCAAGAGCCGATATTAGTAATTATTTCGGAGTCCTTTTACAACTATTATTTCATTACAATTTTTATTGAACTTTATATTTGACTAGCTTTTGCGCGCGAGATCGTCGGCGTGGGTTCCGCTCCTATTGGTCTTAGCGTGATGATACATAGCCTATAGCCTTTCTCGATAAATGGGCTATCTAACACTGAAAGAATTTTTCAAATCGGCCCAGTAGTTCCAGAGATTACCGCGTTCAAACAAACAAACAAACAAACAAACAAACAAACAAACAAACAAACAAACAAACAAACAAACTCTTCAGCTTTATATATTAGTATAGATTCGACCGTTTGTGAAACGTATAATTATGGTTGCTAGGCTGACCATTTACATTCAAGTCTGCGCACTATAGCTTTATCTTGCAAATACTTCTTAATAAATCACTTGATAGCCAGCTCCGTGATGACGTCAGGTCCGTTGCACCCGTTGTTTCCAAATATTGACGACGCCATCATATACATATCTCATAAGCGCTGCTAAAATAATTGTATACGCGACCAATCATTAGTAGCAGATCACAGATATTATCATTAATGATTAATTGAATATTTTCTATTGCGGAAGGGTATAGCAGGAAATATCTTGCTTAAAATTAGGAGCGGCACGATTGGGGAGGTACCACAACTGTACAGGAGATCACAGCTAAGGGGCTGTCTCCACAAGCGAGCGTATCGGCCGGCGATAGTATCGTCGTGCCACCTATTTCTATACACTCTCTATGGGGCTGTCTCCACGAGCGAGCGTATCGCCGGCGAAACGCTCGCTCGTGGGCTCGTGGAGACAGCACTCTCTATGAAGCTGTCTCCGCGAGCGAGCGTATCGCCGGCGATACGCTCGCTCGTCGAGACAGCCCCTAAATAATATCGTTCTCTAGTAGTTTTGTGTTCCTGTTGTGAGTAAAGCAGCCAAAGTTACTGGAGAGGTCCGTGAAAGGGTGGGCAACGCGCTTGCAGTGCTCCTTGTATTTAAAGGCGTTTATAGGCTACGATAACCGCTTACCATCATGTGCACCGGACACTGGTTTGCCATCATTATAGTTTAAAAAAAAGTGATATATTCTCAAGGTACCTTATTAGACCGTTTGGCGTATTGTTATCTAATTCGTCTTGACAAACAGTTGTACGGTCTATACAATTTGACTCGGGTTGTTTGTTTTCGGACCTCTGATTCAGTCTCACGCTCTGACGAGGGTCGTGCGGATGTAATGCGTTTATTTATGTACAACTCGGGTCACCGATGGGATTACCCAACGGCAGTTTTGCCGCCTAACTTTTAACTGCTATGTTATTTACTACAAAATTTACTTATGTCTAATATAAACTTTTCTCCTTTATATATCTCCATAAGGAAATTAACAACAACGTACGTCTTTTTACGTATATTACATAGAGTTGTTTAAAAGTTAGACATTAAAAACTTCTGCCATGTTCGTAAGAGTTTTATTATGTACTCTAGCTACTGTGCCAGCGACTTCGTCCGCGTGAAATTGGACAAAAAGTTATTGTTCAGTTTGCAGTCATTAAAAAAAATTACTAAAATAAAATAACTTAAGTTACACCTTATTACATCAGATATCTATCAATGAAATTCCCGTCAATATCGGTCCAGCCGTTTCAGAGATTAACCGGAACAAACAGAGAGACAGACAGACAAAAATCCATATGCATTTAGTAGAAAGCGGTTATTACAAACAGACACACTAATTTTATTTATTTGTATAGATTATTTTTATTAAAATTTTCCATATTTTCATTCCATAAAAATCTTCCGGATTCTTAGTCACACTTAAAATAAGACCAAATCGATCCAGCGTTTCACTTGTAATGCCACCCGCGAAGATTATTTAATTTTTATTTATATATAACTAGCTATGCACGCGGATAAATTCGCTTCTGTCTTACATTAATAACTTAAACTTATTATATGGTATGACTGTTTTGATGAAAATAAAAAAAAAATTGGAAATAAAGATTAAAGGGTACATTTTTAAGTGTTTTTCCATTTTTAGCTCTCTTAACAAACGTGAACGTGGTGTAAAATAATAATAATAATTGTATTTTTTAATTCGTTGTTTGCTTCCACTTTTTGTAATTTTTGTTTAGTTTAATTTTTCTATTTTATGTGTATATTATATGTTATGGGCCCCGTAAACGATCAAACTTGTTTGTCAAACATGTTTGATCATACTTCATGTTTCATAAAACAAACATATAAAAAAAAAGCCCGCAGCCCCGCACACGATCAAATAATTTGACAAACACGTTTGTCAAACAGAAATTTAATATGAAGTTTGATCAAATATTTGATCGTCTACGGGGCCCCTTTAGAGTGAGAGAAATTAATTATTTATTTTATGTTTTATTTATTTATTCTTTATATAACAGAAAGATAAATAGACTTAAATGCGAGTAATGTATGTAATAATTGTCTTAAGTTGTTTGCAATGATGTTTAATAACATTCCAACTACAAATATGTACATGTTTTTTTTTTTTTGTTATACTACTAGCTGACCCAACAGATGTTTTTTTGTCTTTCAAATTATCAAACTGTATCAAGTACAGTGTTATAACGTAGTTTCCTTGTTTCCAGTGATGTTCACGAGGTAGCTGTGCTCGTACGCAGCCATGCCGCTGCCGAAGCGCTGCGTGGAGCCGGTGCACGTGTCGCGCGGGACCGTGCCCGAGCGCCTCGCGGTGCCCTCCGAGCTCGAGGCGGTCACGAACGGGACCCTCGCCAATACTGTCAGGTGAATCATAATTACAAGCTTTTATTGTATGTATGTATGTACATATGTAAGTTCCGGTGAAATCTTGCAACTCAATCTTGAAGCCGATATCTTCAACCAGTTGAGCTGAAATTTTGTATACAAGTTTAATTTCGATGCCAATGCATGGTTAACTTTGTGACGTCATTCTAAATCCAACATGGCGGCATATCCAAGAGTGCGGACTAGTTATTTTTAGTGCACTTCTACACTTCTTATATATGGGAAAGGGCTTGCTAAGAATAATTCGAATAAAGTGATGTGATAACAGACGGAAATGTCAAAAATAAATTAAAAGTAAAAAACTTTTAATAATAAATTGCCTATAAACATTTTAAAACCACAAAACACCTACTATTTTTGTGGTCTTCAAAATTTTATTGAGATGGTAAAATCTCGACCAACTTCTAACATTTTAACTAACTAACTTCATGTCTACGGTTTTAAAAAAATTATTAAGATTGTAATCTTGACCTATCAAACAATTCCTTTTGTGTCTTCTCCATTCTACGAAATATTGACGAATCTCTTCTGTTGCTTTTTTGGTACTATTGGAAGCTTTTAATCCAAATGAATGTAATTAATTACAGTCAACGACCCCCGTACACAAGTTTAACAAACTAGAACTATTATGAGAATCCTGTACGCTCAGATCAAGACATCATCTGCACAGAATATAAAGATGTTTGCCATGAGCGGAGATTGATTCCACTATTGTTTACGCCCAGTTTATTGTTATGACCACTGTGGTAAATTGTCGTTAGCAGTCATATAATAAATGCTTAATTTTGGTTCTACAAAGCCTCTACTTGAAGGCAAATTTTAAAAGCTTAATAAATTGTTGGAAGACTTCAATTAGAATAGGAAAGCCATCCTCGGCAGGATCGCGGAAGCGCCTAGCGTCCCCGTAATTCCGCCCCAGGCGAGTGAAGGAACACTCCAGAGGCTTTAGTCCGTGCGAATCGGACATACCCACCAGCTCCCCCTGGGCTGGAGGCATCCGTTAGGGATTTCCTCTGGGTCAATTTAAAAAAAAAGCCATCCTACTCGTATATAATGTGACAAATTAATGAAAAGTTTGTTTTTTGTTTCCAAAGGTTTAGTTAGTTACCATATAGGAAATAGAGCATAAATATATATATAATATAGGAAATAGAATAGTAAACAAAGTTTGTTTTGCTATAGTAGCTAACGGATTATATTATACAGCGAAATGTGCTACAATCGAAAGACATTCAGTATTCAAAACAGCAAATGGAATTGGCGTATCACAGACTCAAAATAGAATGGGCATGACGAAAGATTTTGAAAACCTCTTCCATAATGTGGGTACACATTTACTATTTACAAAAATACCTATATTTCGGTAATAAACTTAAGTTTAAGGAATTTTAAAACTATTTTTCTAATATGTTTTCAATGAGAGCGGCAAAACGGCTGCAGGTGTCATGGCGTCGGCTTGATGTCACAGAATAATGTGGGCCTTACTTTTTACTTTACTCTTTGGAGCGCGCCTGACGTATTATGTTATGTTGTGGCGTCATGCGCTGTAATTTGTGTTTCAATCAAAATGGCCGATTGCAGTATTTTACTGTTTTATTTTATTGAAAATCACAATAATCTTATTATATTACATAAAACTAAACCAGTATTTTGAATTTTTTAAATATGAGTGTTCCCCTAAAATCATTAAATTGACGATTTTTTGATACTGTCGTCATGCCCATTGTTTATTAAAAAAATATATCCCTAATTAATAAAATTAAGACATGCGTTTTTACATTAATAATAAATAATTAGAGTTTTCTATTTAAATTACAGACAACTTTCGTCATTGTCCAAACATGCCGAGGACATGTTTGGCGAGTTGACGCGTGAGGCAACTAGTTTGGCAGAAAGGACAAATGTATTGCAGGCCAGGATCGATAGGCTTGCTATAAAGGTCACACAACTGGATTCGACTGTAGAAGAAGGTAAGGAAAGAAAACAATTAAGTTTTGTAGGATGCCATTACTATACGTTCAAAATATAAGCAAAACCTTCTGTATGGGAAAGGTCTTTGACCAGTAGCGGGCAGCGGGTTATTTGCAGGATTTTTCATATTATCCAAATACCATTCCCCTTTGGGACACTGTATGACAAAGACGGACAAGTTTGAAATATGAACTGCATATTGTATGATCTATATTGATTCAGCCTGCACCTGTAGCATCTTACTTTTAGGCCTTGAAAAAAAAAATGCTGCATTTTTTTTTCTTCTTTTTATAACAGTGTGACAGAGGAAACAATAATAAAATCTACTCTTTTATCTAATTCCAGTGTCTCTCCAAGATATCCAAATGAGAAAAGCATTCCGGTCGTCTCAAACGTTCGAGCAACAACTTTTCTCTCGGAAAACGATGCCATCTGCGATGCTTGCTACATACGTGCGTTGTGACCGCCCTCCGCCTCTTGAACGACTCAATGAGTTTAGAGACGATGGTAGAGACGCCAGGAAGTTCTATACGGACCCTGATTACTTCTTCGAACTCTGGCGCAGGGAGATGCTTCAAGACACTGAGAGGATCCAGCACGATAGGGGCAAGAAGGTAATGCAATATTGTAATAGAACTAAAAATTATCACGTTTTGTCGTAGACGAAGGAATAGTTTAATATCGATTATGGGAATGTGGTATATCAGGTGTACATGATAACAACCGGGACAGATGGCTTAACGTGCTCTTCGAGGCACGTTGGGGAGACCCACAAGTACTGCACAAACACCCAGACTACGGCAAACATCTGTATGGCCAATACAAATGTTTGTCATGTGCGGGGTTCGAACCCGTAACCGCCAGCGCAACAGTCACAAACCAGTGCTATAACCGTTGCGCCAACGCGTCACTACTACTATCACTACCACTCTATCTCTGCCGCCACAGGTCCGGCAGCCGCGCAGTGGTGGCGCAGACGGGCGCGGCGCGCGGCGCGTTCGCGTGCCGCACTCCACGCGTGACCGGCAGAAGGCCGAGGTGCTGACGCGCGGCGAGCACCTCATGGCGCCCGCGCAGCTGCGCCGCTACAACATCGACACCTACCGCCCCGACCCGCTCTACCAGGGTACGTACTCCACGCGCGACCGGCAGAAGGCCGAGGTGCTGACGCGCGGCGAGCACCTCATGGCGCCCGCGCAGCTGCGCCGCTACAACATCGACACCTACCGCCCCGACCCGCTCTACCAGGGTACGTACTCCACGTGCGACTGACACCTACCGCCCCGACCCGCTCTACCAGGGTACGTACTCCACGCGCGACCGGCAGAAGGCCGAGGTGCTGACGCGCGGCGAGCACCTCATGGCGCCCGCGCAGCTGCGCCGCTACAACATCGACACCTACCGCCCCGACCCGCTCTACCAGGGTACGTACTCCACGTGCGACTGACACCTACCGCCCCGACCCGCTCTACCAGGGTACGTACTCCACGTGCGACTGACACCTACCGCCCCGACCCGCTCTACCAGGGTACGTACTCCACGCGCGACCGGCAGAAGGCCGAGGTGCTGACGCGCGGCGAGCACCTCATGGCGCCCGCGCAGCTGCGCCGCTACCACATCGACACCTACCGCCCCGACCCGCTCTACCAGGGTACGTACTCCACGCGCGACCGGCAGAAGGCCGAGGTGCTGACGCGCGGCGAGCACCTCATGGCGCCCGCGCAGCTGCGCCGCTACAACATCGACACCTACCGCCCCGACCCGCTCTACCAGGGTACGTACTCCACGTGCGACTGACACCTACCGCCCCGACCCGCTCTACCAGGGTACGTACTCCACGTGCGACTGACACCTACCGCCCCGACCCGCTCTACCAGGGTACGTACTCCACGCGCGACCGGCAGAAGGCCGAGGTGCTGACGCGCGGCGAGCACCTCATGGCGCCCGCGCAGCTGCGCCGCTACAACATCGACACCTACCGCCCCGACCCGCTCTACCAGGGTACGTACTCCACGCGCGACCGGCAGAAGGCCGAGGTGCTGACGCGCGGCGAGCACCTCATGGCGCCCGCGCAGCTGCGCCGCTACAACATCGACACCTACCGCCCCGACCCGCTCTACCAGGGTACGTACTCCACGTGCGACTGACACCTACCGCCCCGACCCGCTCTACCAGGGTACGTACTCCACGCGCGACCGGCAGAAGGCCGAGGTGCTGACGCGCGGCGAGCACCTCATGGCGCCCGCGCAGCTGCGCCGCTACAACATCGACACCTACCGCCCCGACCCGCTCTACCAGGGTACGTACTCCACGCGCGACCGGCAGAAGGCCGAGGTGCTGACGCGCGGCGAGCACCTCATGGCGCCCGCGCAGCTGCGCCGCTACAACATCGACACCTACCGCCCCGACCCGCTCTACCAGGGTACGTACTCCACGCGCGACCGGCAGAAGGCCGAGGTGCTGACGCGCGCCGAGCACCTCATGGCGCCCGCGCAGCTGCGCCGCTACAACATCGACACCTACCGCCCCGACCCGCTCTACCAGGGTACGTACTCCACGCGCGACCGGCAGAAGGCCTACTCTACATGCGACCGACAACTACTTCCCCAATCCGCTTTATCAGGATACGTTCTCCACGTGCGACCCGCTCTACTAGGGTGCGCACTCCAACTATATGACTCAAACTATCACGGCCCCTAGGATAAAAGTACACTAGGATACTAGGATTTAACGTGATTATAGCCGCGATTGTAGTGTTGTAGTAATAATTGTGTTTGCTCGGAAACAAAAAAAGAAACGACCAATTAAATCGACTAGTAATATAACGTAGATCTAATTATCATCAAAATCGGTACAAAAAAGTTAGGAGGTGACATAATTAAAAAAATACAGTCGATCTGAAGGCTCTTTTTTATGTCGGGTAAAAATACAAAAAAAAAAAAAAACTGTTGAATAACATAATTTAATAACAGGCTAAGACTAATAAAAGTTTGAATTCGCCAGCGACCACAGTGCCGGACGGCGGCTATCGCGCGCCACAGTCTCGGCCACCATCCTCTCAGCCGGCACGCCCTAACTCCATCGAGATTGAGAACCAGACCAGAACACCCCGCCTCACTGGAAACGGACATGGTAACTTGTTTTATTAACTCCCAATGCAAAAAGAGAGCTATTATAAGTTTGATTTTGTCTCTATGTCTATGGAATCGTAACTTTTGAAGGGATTCGGTTTTTACTTACATGAACGCGAGGTTCCTTGCAGCGGTTCTAAGCTAGGTTTGGTAAAATTCGATCCGACAGTTTAAAGATTATTGGCTCTTTTCAAAAATTGTGTAAGTTATTTTCGGCATAAAATGGACTTATTTATTGAATACCATCCTTATTGCACATTTCTTCTTCTTAGTCGTACACTCTTGTCAGAGTGGTCGTGTTGCACTGACGAGGCACATGGTAGCTCTCCTGGCGATGTGCTTCCATTCTTGTCTGTTGGAGTAAAAAACGTATCGACGTTTTTTCATAATTTTTTCTTGATTTTTCCCCTTTTGTTTTAAAAAATACAGTGCATTAGTGCTTTTCTTTTAATTAGACTTATTGTAATTTAACATAATTATAATATAATATTGATTGTAGTGATGGGAGAAGAGAGTCCGTACGGTCCAATCGAGCCGATCTACGGCGGCAGCCTGGCCGGCACCCCCCGGCGCGCGCGGCCCTCCGTCCCGCCGCCCGCGCCCCCCGCGCCGCTGCCGGACTCGCCCTCGCACCACACGCCCACGAGGTACCACACTACACCTGCACTGCACTTTACTCCCTCTGCCTACCTTGTTTCTTTTTTTTTTATTATGTTACTAAGTCGACAAACAAGCGTACAGCTCACCTGATGGTAAGTGACTACCGTAGCCTATAGACGTCTGCAACACCAGAAGCGTCGCAAGCGCGTTGCCGATCCTATCCCTAATCCCCCCCAGGAGCTCTGGTCACCTTACTCACCAACAGGAACACAATACTGCTTGAAAGCAGTATTATTTAGCTGTGGTCTTCTGTAAGGTCGAGGTACTACCCCAGTCGGGCTGCTCCATATTTTGAGCAGGATATTTCCTGCTGTGCCCTACCTCAGTTAAAGTTGGACAGGAGTGGAGTGGAGTGTTCCTGCTACCGCACCAACACTCCATTCCACTCCTGTCGACTTTGCATAAACTTACCACACCAACACTCCAATTCACTCCCTCTGTCTACCTTCTACCACACTAACACTCCAGTCCTTTTGTCTACCTTGCACACATCTACCACACCAACAGTACTCACTCTGCCTACGCTTACCACACCTACACCCCACTTCACTCCCTCTGCCTATATTGCATATATTCGAAGGCATACATATATATCCTCCCTCCCCATTATCTTCTCATATCGTTTAATTCATAGACGATTATTGTCTAAAATGGGCACATTAAAATGTTTAAATGGGTAACTTTTGTACGCTATAAAAATAGATTTTCTATTTTACGTTAAGAGTTTGAATATAGTATGTTAGTGAGAAAATTAAACCTTATTTCTGAAAGCGTTTTATTTTTCATAATGTATTTTTTGACATGTCAGCCACAGTTTACACCATTCATTTTCACTTAGTATTCTTTTCGATAAATGTAGATATTATGCAGTCTTTTCACAATAAAAAATTGATTCCAATATAAAGACTTATTTTGGTGCACACACAGTAATAAAATTGTCATAATATGTCGATCTTATTAAATATAACATTACAATAATAGTTGAAATTACACCGTTTTATTCCACTGCTCATCTATACTAATATTATAAAGCTGAAGAGTTTGTTTGTTTGTTTGTTTGTTTGAACTCGCTAATCTGAAACTACTGGTCTGATTTGAAAAATTCTTTCAGTGTTAGATACCAATTTATCGAGGAAGGCTATAGGCTATATACCATCACGCTAAGATCGATAGGAGCGGAAAATGAAGAATGTTTCAAAATCGAGGTTTTCTTTTTCCTTTTGAGAGTTTCCGCTGCGTACGCTGCGTAAACAGATAAAGTTTCGCAAAAATCATGTATGACAGAATTGTTCTTATTCCACGCGGACGAAGTCGCAGGCAGAAGCTAGTTAATTATAAAACGGTTCCTCAGGTCTACCCTGCCGCCGCCGCCACCGCCGCCGGAAGGGTCTCCGCCCCCCGTGCTCAACGGCGCTTCGCCCCCGCACCGCACGGCGCTGGACGCCCATCTCGACCAGATGCACGCCGTCATAGGTGAGTATATAAAAATTTAATTTCGTTTTACTAACGATATTGGTGATAGAGTTTTGTAAATTTTTTTGTGAAAATACTAAATATGGCAATACAAATACACATATTTTATTGTGCTTAATAGTAAAATCACTTTTGACAAGAAGGTAGATTAAAAAAAAGAATATATCAAATAGGTGCAATAAATGTATAATAGTAGGTGAACTTATCGACCAGTATGATTTACGCGATGTGAGCTATCTCGCCGCTCGTTCCCTCTTTTTTTTTAATAGTCAGTTTGAGCTCGGTACTGGCCAGATTTTACCTTTCGCTTGTTACTAGTAGACGACCGCTCTGGTGTAATGGTGCGTGTGCCGTGTCGACGGCGCTTAAACACCGACGGTCGCGGGTTCGATTCCCGCTGGATATAGAGATACATTCTTGTGTTTATACAAATATTTATTACCAGTCTGGTTGTTAGTCTTTGTCTCGCCACCGTGCCTCACTTTAAGCCGTCGGTCCCGGTCGTTATCACGTACACCTGATAGCGATCGTTACTACTAGGGAATATATCTGTATATAATATCTTCTCCTACATGGAGCCTATGGGCAGCAGTGGGATATAACAGGCTGAAGCGTTGACACTAGCCCCCACCCCGCAGGCATGATGTCGTCGGAGGCCGCGGCGCCGCCCGCCCCGCCGCCGCCCGCGCCGCCCGCCCCGCCGCCGCCCGGCTCGCCGCGCCCCCGCCCGCCCTCGCCCGCGGCGCTGCTGCGCGGCGCGTCCGCCCTCAAGCCGCCGCGCCCCGCCGCCGACCCCGCGCCCGACCCGCGCTCCGACCTCCTCAAGGCGATACGAGAAGGTATACGAGCTTTCTTATTGCTGCAGTCTTATACGCGCGTGTCTGTTGAGCGCCGATCGAATTACCTACCGTATTTAGAAAATTAGTATTCGTTCATCATAGTTTACCCGACGAAGGTTTGCCTTGAAGGTTGAAGGTTGGTTTTGGTTGAAGCTAATTCATTTTCTAAGTTGTAAAAATATATTGTGATTACTGATTGTATTTCTTAAGTGATAAATAAAGCAATTGATCAGTTAAAAATAAATATTTTTAAATCCAGTATTCGGCCGAATAGGCGCTTGCTATCTGGTATTCGAATGGATAGTATTTAGGCAGCCGGATAGGTCGGATACCGGATAGTTACCGGATATCCGTTTCATATCTAAATTATAGTTTTCCTAATTTCGAAAATAATGAAGATATTAATTATAATAACTTTTTGACTCGTCAAAAACTTTAATTACAGGCATAAAACTTCGTAAAGTCGAGAAGCGTTGCGAGGAAAACACAGGCAAGTACGACACTCTCCGCGGGGTGCCTGCCTTACACGATGTGGCGTCCATACTGGCGCGTCGTGTCGCTGTGGAGCAGAGCGACACCAGCTCCGGTAACGACAGCGATTCCGACGACTCCGATCAGTGGACCGACTCCCGCGCGTGACGTCGCGCCTCGCCGCGCCAACACTCGCGCGACCCCGACATCGCCGCCGACATTGCCACTGTCGTCGACGAGACCCTCCCTGAACCGCCACTCGAACACCCTCAATCAGCTATACAGAATATCGAAATCAAACACCCACCGTCAACTCAGAACGATCAGCCTCCAGACAGAGACGAGTGCTACGTCAGAAACTCCTCCTTCCTCAGTCGCGATATAGAAGCCCAGAAGGCGAAAGTTGAAGCCCTGTCTAAATCTGAATCGCCGCCTAAAAATAGTCCGCCCAGAAACGTCTCGGCGCCTCCGAGAAAAAGTAGCCTCATTAAGGATTTAGCATCGCCGCCTAAAGACGGCTCGCCGCCTAAAAACTCGGTTTCGTCGCCGAAACACTCGGCCTCGCCTCCGAAAAACTCAGGCACTCAGGCGAAAAATATAACCTCGCCGCCAAAGAAACCCTTATCTCCTTCTGAAACGCAGAAGATTGCATCTCAGTTTAATAAAGATGTTCCGCCTGTAATCAATAAAATAAATACTCTACCTTCTATCAAAAATGATGCAATAAAACAATCGCAGAAAAACGAGGTCACATCGTCCTTAAAGAAGGAAGTCACATCTGTAACTCAAAAAGTTGCCTCTCCACCTTCTATCAGAGATGTGAATTCCCCAAAATCTAAAAATGATGTTATCTCACCACCACCAAGTAAAGTGATAACATCACCTCCGATGAATGCTTTTAAATTTAATAAGACCGAAGTGAAAACTGAAGAAATGGCAATTACAAAGACAAAAAAAGATACCGTAATGGCTAAAGATGCTCCTATTAAAACTGAAAAACTTTCTTTGATAACGAGTAATGAAATTTCAGAAAAGAATGTCAATAATGACGCACCTAATATGAACGACGGGGATAATGAAAAACCAGAGAAAAGTGGAGAGTCCAATGGTGTTGGTGACAAAATCAGAAAGTTTGAAAAGGCTGCTGAAGATGCCAGTGTTAATGCGGGTAGATTATCGAGACCAGGGTCAGTTCGTGGTCGATCGCGCACTGAGAGGCTTGGGTCAGATGGCAAAGATGATTTACCACCCCCAGCGACGCCATTCAAAGATCACGTGTTCTTTGATTTAGGAAACACCGACAAAAATGGAACAGAAACCAACGTAACTAATAATATGGAACCACTTGAAAGGCAGAGTTTAACAAAAGGGTTAGTAAATTCCACAGCTACAAAATGGCAGCGCAATGACAGTGCTTCGCTTGAAGAAAAAATACAGAAACCGGAGCCGCAGAAAATCATTAAACCCGAATTTAAACCGATGCCCTCACCCGTCGATGTCACCATACGATCACCGAGTCTCGGTTCAAAATTACCAGATCAGTTCCCTTCGCACGGCACGGCCTTCCGCAACGTAGCATCACCTGACACCGCCCGCTCAAACGTTCATAAATTCAACGAAGATGTAAATACTCAAAATAATTTTAAGACATGTAAGCTTAAAACCAAGGAAAAGTATTCTGTAAGCAAGGGATCCAGCTACTTTACAAGGGGATCCGAAGAAATATGGCTCGTGAAGAAGAAAGATATAGAAGAAATAGAGGAGCGCGTTTTAGATTCGTTTAGGCGCGCGGGTGGGAACCTGTGTATGCGGAGCGAATCGATGCGACCTTCGTCGGACAGCGGGCAGAGTACACCTTTTACACACGCTACGATGGGACGTACAAAGCGACAGATGTACGCTAGGAGTGAGTCATTAGACCCCCAGTGGGCCGGAGCACGGGCTCAAACATTAAAACGCCAATCTTCTGTAGCGTGTACCTGTGGACACGATAAAAAAACCCGAGCGAAAACAACCACTACCGACTCTACGCCTCGTCCCCGTTCCCGATCGCATGGAGATGAAAACAATCAAGCTCACGTCCTGGACAAGTATGAAACATTAGTATAGTGCATTAACCTGTCTCAGCACAGTGCCCTATTCCATGCATGATGCATGCAATTATGATGTTGTGATAGTCACTCGCGTGTAGTGAATCGTATAAGGCTGTCGTGCCCCGTATACCATCAGTATATAGGGATGCGTGTTTTTGTAAGACTCGGTGTGCATAGTGCATGGAGTATTATAAAATTTATTAAGGTAATCACGTAATCTGTTTGGAGTGTCAATATGTTGTATTTTACATTGAGAAGAGTTTTTCGCTAGGCATTTATAATTAGACGGAGAGGGATAGCTGTCGGAGCGTCTAATATTGAACCTTTTATTATAAACCAAATATATGAATATTGAATTAAATTAGTTACAAAAACGTTAGTATGTAGTGGTAATAAGAATGTCTATTTCGCCCCCAACTATGTTTGATAGTTGGCAGATTTTATGTGGCGCTTGTGTTATTTCTTACCAGTAACTATGTTTTACACTCTAACTCTAAATGTATCAAACACAAGTTTGAATCGCGTCTACGCCCACCTCAGCACAATCTTTTGAATGGTGCTTTCGCTTGTTAAAATGAAATCTGTTTCTCTAAAAATATTCTTTAGCGGTTGTGAAAACATGTTTGAGATTTAAATATATTTTAATTTATCTTAAAATGCTTTAAAGTATGTTGAATATGAAGACTTAGCTAGTCCGTGTTTCATGTTTGAAGATAAAAATGAGGACTTTGTCACACGTATAATATTCTGCCGATTAAGTATTGTCTCGCAATTTTAGTAATGAATGTTTTCTATTGACATGTTTATTAGATGTGAGTATTTGTAATATTTAGATGCCTATACACAATCATTGATAGTACGATTTTCTAATAACCATATAATTATATTGTGACCTGCATATGTAGTGCCAATTTGTAACGAAAAGTGTTTATCATTTAATACAATAACTACCATTTTATAATAAATTATAATATTCACCTTAGTGTTTGAATTAATCGACTTATTCGTGGATAGAGCAGAGGAGATTTTTTTATTATCATTTTTTTACTCTTTTTTTTATACATTAAGATAATTTGATTTATGAATGCATTCCACAATGTTCAGTTGCTCAGAGCCCCGCAGCTGTAATGATACTATAATGGAAATGTGAGCAACGAATGTGTACCAAATTTTCTTAATATGTAGAGTTGTATGTAGTTAGGCTTAAGTTGACACTTCATTTAAGTACCTTATGACTTATGATTTATTTTAGATAGCAACCGGAGAGATACAATCTAGACATTTAGATGTAACAATCCTTCCTGCATACTTATGAATAATCCTTAAGCGTCCTCATCTCCAATGTATATTCTGTTTTTATATTTTTATATTCAGTGTTCCATTAGTGATTATGATGGTTACATCGTTATTATACCATGTAAACGTAACCTCCCAAAAAAGTATCTACACGAATCAATATTTACTTTACCAGTATGTCTATGAACAATGTTGTAGTATAGTAGTGTAACTTATATGATCACGATTAGATTAAGCAAATGTAAAGTATAGATGTAAGAAATAATTAAAGCATGTTTTATATTTTGTAGATTATGTAAACGCTCCTTTATTTTGCCGTAACATGGCAAACGCTAATTATTTATTCGCATTTTTACCTTAAAAGTTTATAATTTTAAATGTTAAATATGAAGCAAGTTGTTATATTCGCTGTAATTAAATAGTCCATGTAAAAATATTGCATTGATTGTTTTATAGGTTATATAATTACTTTTCAAATTAATGCGAAAATAATCCTAAATAGTGCAATAAATCATGAATGTTTGAAACATAAAAAAAGTTCACAATTATGCATCAAAATTTAATTAAAAATAATAATAACCGATATTACAATTTATGTAAACTAAGCTAAAGTGCTTCGTATCGGACTAGTGTCATTTCTATTAAGAAAATATTTTATAACTTGTTTATTTGCTAATACAATAAAATATTAAAAATTAATCTGTGTTTTACATTTATTTTCAAAGTACCTGTTCACCGCATGGAGATTTTGATGTTATATTAATTTTTTATTTAAGTACACTTTTTTGCACACCAACACAAAATGTAACAGAAATTTGATTAAGTAAACAAAAATAATAAAGTTGCATTAGTTGCAACAGGCGGTCTTAACGCTAAAGTAGCGATGTCTTCCGGGCAACATTTGGGCAAAGGACTAGAATTGTTAGTGGGGAACGGGTTACGGGGCGCAAAATATGTACTATCACACAAGCATAAATACCTACATATTTATTCATACATATACATACACATATATACATACAAACGGCGCGAGAAGAAGTTAGCAACGTGATGTTAGCTAGCCAATGAAGCTTGTATAACTTATTACGTGCGTACATAAGTACACACACTTTTTTATATAAATGGTAGTCCGATCTTAGTCCACCTACGTAAACTTTAAGCTTCATAATTGGTTCTCGACCTCTGGGAATCGGAATAATCTTTTAACAATTTTTGGAGATATAATTACTTTTTTCTTTTTAACAAAAACTTACTAAATGAAATCAATGAAATGTTTCATTGATTTCATTTAGATTTCATTGATTTCATTTAGTAAGTACTCAACTCTAACTAACTCAACTGCACGTGCACATTGAAGCGTACCTGACGTCCTGACCTGCTATTGTATTGTATAATAATTGTATTAGTTAAAAGTGTATAATCTATGATTGTATTATTTGTATTTTAAGAGTCCGCGTCAGAAAGGACACAGATTTCAAAAAAAAATTAGTTTTATTTACGGCTTGATTCCGGCAGGATCGAATGTAGATCGATTCAACCCAAACCCACTGACAAATTGTCAATTGTCAATGGCCAGCCAGCAGCGGCAGCAGCTAGCATACTACATATGCGTAAGGGCCCGCATCAGAAAGGATGCGGACTTCAAAAATTTGTAACAACCAAATATCTTAGGAAGCACAAAGTAAATTCTAAACTGACCTATGTACTGCGAGAAAACCAAAACGTTAGCGCGATTTAATTTCCTACACCGCCATCTGTTATTGAGTTATGTTACTAACTCTTGCATAATTTAAAGAGCCTCTTGATAATTATGTAGGTATATATTATAACAAAAATTTTTACAATTTTTTTTAAAACATTTATTATATTAACATTTATTGGTTCAACGATAGTAATAATTTATAATAATTATGTTCAGAAAATTAAAATTATTTTGTTTTGTTTTGAATGATTTTAGTTTTATTCGTTAGGGAGCGTTCAAGTATTACGTAACGCAAATTTGGAAGATTTTTGACCCCCTCCCCATGTAACGCGCCGTAACGTTTTCCTGTATGTATAAGTCAGGGCCGTCTTAAGCATATTCCGCGCCGGGGTGCAAATAATCAGCTCGCGCCCCTGCTATTGTAAAAAACGCAAAATAATTTTAACCTTTTATTTATAAATTTTTTAAAACTCTGTAATTTCCAAAAAAATGCACAAACAAAAATCAAAATATTAATATATACTCGTATTAAAATTACGGGTCGTTTCATGTCAAATCGACCAATAGTTGGAATCGACCCCTTCCGATTTGGATGAAAGTTAGTCACAAGTTTTTTTTTCTAACTTATGCAAAGTTCAAAATTTCACCATACTCAGGTTTTTCAAATTTATTTTTGTAATATCTCGAAAACAATTATAGTTACAGACATGGGCTAAGGTTCATTTTAAAGGGGATACTTAGGACTATATAAAAATATTTTTAGGTAAAATTTTTGTAAAATCAAAGAGTAGGAAAGTTTTCAAATTTAAAAAATCGTAAAAATTAAAGCCCACTATGAAATTTTTGCATCATTTTTTTTTTACAGAGTAACTTACTCATCTTAAAATATCCCAAAATTTTCAGGAGGGTGTTTTTTTTTCGAAGATATAAATTCATGAATTTTGGAAAATATTTTTTTTTTACTTCGAATGATGTTAAGTTAAATAGTAATTATTTAATTGTGATATTCTCTTTTTTAAATTTCAAAATTGTCCCACTTTGATTTTTCAAAAAATTTACCTAAAAATGTTTTTATATAGTCCTAAATATCCCCTTTAATATGAACTTTGGCTTTGGAAACTTCTTGATGAATTCATTTTTCGAAAAGAAGCCACAAGGCGGTGGACATGGTAAAGGCCCGATACTGTGACGAGGAACGAGATAGATTTCGTCATAGCGGATAAAAGGCATATATTCAGAAATTTCTCATGGGTTAATAGGTTTAACACCGGCAACGACCACCGGCTGTTGAGGGACACTCTGAATATACCTCCGAAAAGAGCGGCCCCACTTGATGAAATCTACTCTCTGACCTACGCTGCCCCAAATATTATGTGGCTCCGAGCAGTTCCAACTGGAACTTCAAAACCGATTCGATTCGCTGGAAACCTCTAGCGAAGTTGACGTGGTTCTTGCAAAGCTCAAAACAGCAGATGGCAGAACCGTTTGCTCTGCAACTACAGAGAGGCGATAACTCTCTGGTAAGAATTACAGACCAATCTCGCTTCAGGGTCACGTCTATAAGCTGTTTTCGAGGGTCGTTACGAATTGTTTCACCAGAAGATTCGACGAATTCCAACCACCGGAGCAGGCTAGTTTTCAAAAAAGCTACAGCATCGTAGACCACATTCATACTGTTCGGCAAATTATACAAAAAACCGAAGAATGTAATAATCAGCCGCTGTGTATGGCATTTGTGGACTACGAGAAAGCCTTCGACTCTCGACAGAGTCGACAGACCTGGGCTGTCCTGGACTTTCTGAAAAGATGTCATATCGACTGGCAATATATCGAGGTACTGAGATGTATGCACGACGCGGCGACGATGACCGTTTATATCCAAGACCAGAGAACAAGACCCATTTTCCTCCGACGTGGTGCAAGACAAAGAGATGTAACATCACCGAAACTGTTTACCACTGCGCTGGAGGATGTCTTTAAAACGTTGGATTGGGGGGAACGGGGCATCAACGTCAACGGCGAATACATCTCTCACCTTCGTTTCGCCAACGATATCGTTATCTTCGCAGAGACGTTGGATGAGCTGGGCCAAATGTTGGCCGGCCTAAACGAGTCCTTCTGACGAGTCAGTCCTGGTATGAATTTGTACAAAACGAAAGTTATGCTTAACAAACAAGTCATACCGAGACCGGTATCAGTCGACGGTATCTTTCTTGAAGTGGTTCAGGATTATGGCTTCCAAGGCCACACCATTCAACTGGGCCGAAACAACTTCGAGAAGGAAGCTGATAGGAGGATTCAGTTGGGCTGGGCGGCGTTTGTTAGGCTTCGTCGAGTCTTCACTTCGAAGATTCCGCAATGCTTGAAGACGAAAGTTTACGAGCAATGCGTCCTACCTGTGATAAGATTTGGAGCCGAGACGTGGACACTGACGATGAGACTGGCTGGTCCACAAGTTTAAAGTCGTTCAACGTGCAATGGAAAGGGTTATGCTTGGGGTCTCCCTCAAAGATACGGTCAGAAATGAAACTATCCGTGAGAGAAAGAAAGTAACCGACATAGCCCACAGAATTAGCAAGTTAAAGTGGCAGTGCGCTGGTCACCTGTGTCGCAGGACCGATGGCCGCTGGAGCAGACGTATCCTGGAGTGGAGACCGCTGGTTGGCAAACGCAGTGTGGGGCGCCCTCCGACCCTCTGGGCCGACGATCTACGTAAGATTGCCGGTGGTGGCTGGACTAGGATTGCGGAAAATCTGGATGTTTGGTGGTTTGTGAACTTGGGGAGGCTTATGTCCAGCAGTGGACTGCGTTAGGCTGAAGTGAAGTAATTTAATAGGTAAGTACCATACCAACTTAAGCAATATAATTTTAATCTTTCATTTATTAATTTTAAGAAAGTTCTGTAATTTACCAAAAAATGCACAAACAAAAATTAACACCCTTGATAAATTAATGTTATATATTTTTATTAATTAATTATTATTTAATAGGAACCTATATTTTTATTATGTACGTGCATTTGACGTAACAAAGTGTACGAGACGGTGCATTGACGTTGACATTTAATGAGGTTAATAAAATTACCAATTTCTAACATTCGGCGCCCCCTAGGACACCGCGCCCGGGTGCGGTGCACCCCTTGAACCCCCGGGTAAAGACGGCCCTGGTATAAGTAAATTTTCTGTAACATTTATTCTGTAAAATATTTAATTATTTATTTAATTGTGACGCCATCTATGATGCTACTAGAAAACTATTATTACTATTAGTGTATTGAGTTATTGACGAAGTTTTCCTAATTTCTGATAGATGGCGTTTTAGACTAATAAAAAACAAAAATAATTATCGCCCCCCTTAAATGCTTAATTTATTTTTAGTATTTGTTGTTATAGCGGCAACAGAAATACATAATTTGTGAAAATTTCAACTGTCTAGCTATCGCCGTGCGCCGTTCTTGAGATACAGCCTGGTGACAGACTGACAGACGGACGGACGGACGGACAGCGAAGTCGTAATAGAGTCCCGTTTTTACTCTTTGGGTACGGAACCCTAAAAGGCAGATGACAGTGTAATTATTGTTGTGCAGAACATGTCAAACTCGTTCCGTAGTTCCATTCTACGTTTATATTTGCTGCTGTATAAATTAGTGCAATGACTAAAAACCATTATACATTTAAATAAAATTAGCTTAATAAGAGTAAGAAACACATGTTAGAATTTAATACTTTTCAAAAAAATATATAAAAATTTTGATAATGTTTCATGACTTTCATAATGCCGAAAAGGAACGTAATTTCGTCCGTTGCGCTCGTTTGATTGGTTGTTCGAAGACACTAGAAATTGCTTGTTACATTATGGTGTAATGTAATCTAAATTAACACAATCATTTGTTAATTTTATTTCTCCATTTATTAAATGATTTTATGAAATTTCCACACTGGATTTCACTGTGCGGATAGTAAAAATTAAGTTAGTGTAAATTTAATTAATATCTTCTTTTATTTTGGCGCGTTTGTAATAGAAAATAGTGTGCACTCGTTACAAAATATTGCAAAATGACTTCAGCTTTGTATTTGGAACACTATCTGGACAGCTTGCAGCATTTACCCATAGAATTACAAAGGAACTTTAAATTAATGAGAGATCTCGACGACAGAGCTCACGGTTTAATGAGGACTATAGATCTTATGGCCGATGAATTGCTTCCCAGTGTTCCTAAAATGGACGACGAAATTAAAAAGGAAAAAGTGAATACTATTCAAGGTCTGTTTAATAAAGCTAAAGAATATGGAGACGATAAAGTGCAACTCGCTATTCAAACATATGAATTAGTAGATAAACACATACGTCGCCTTGATTCTGACCTCGCGCGTTTTGAATCAGAAATTCAGGAGAAAGTTATGAGCTCTCGTGCCGCTCAACAGGCTGCTACGGATCAGGAATCTAATACAGCTACTGTTAAGAAAGGAAGGAAGAAACACAAGGGTAGCGAGAAGGCCGCAGCGACAACCGGTAAAAAGAAGCGTCCTGGCGCCTCGAGCGAGGAGGACGCCGTTGCAAGTGGACGTTCAGCGGCCAAGAAGAAGGCTCAGAGGAAAGGCACTACGACTGCAACTACGGCCGTTAAAGAACAGGAGGAAAATACAGATTTGGATTCCGTTCCAGGAATGTCTCATCCCAGTGACGTGCTAGACATGCCAGTCGACCCTAATGAACCCACATATTGCCTTTGTCACCAAGTTTCTTATGGTGAAATGATAGGATGTGATAATCCAGACTGCCCTATTGAGTGGTTCCATTTTGCATGTGTAGATCTTAAGATTAAGCCCAAGGGTAAGTGGTACTGCCCTAAATGCACCCAGGACAGAAAAAAGAAATGATCCACAGTGAAACCATTAAATAAGCCAGCAGAAAAGACTGTCGCAGTTAAGAAAGAAACAAAGTGATTATATTAGTTTCTAGGCATTTAAAGTATCTAGATGATGACACGTTGTTTTCTATAAAGATATATATGAATTAATATAGAATTAATTTATTATTAGTGTAAATTGATGAAATTAATCTTAAGCCGAAGAGTAATTTAGAAATAATCATTTTTTACTAATAAAGCTTACACTATATTAAAATTAATTCCAGATGTTTTATATAGTAACAATGAATATTCTATTTGTCTAAAGTGCTTATTATATTTTTGAAATTATAAGTAACAAGAAAATAACAAATAGTGTATTGTCTGTGTTCAAATTGACTACAAAAGATACAACCACACATTTAATGTTTCCATAGTAACTTCAATAGTACTTGCATTTATGTAGTTCAATTTGGTAATATTAACAAAAAGTTTAATATCAGACATCTCATGGGTAAATCCCATATTTATAAGTTACATAAATAAAGACTGAGGCTTGTAAATTATAAATTAATCGTTATGTTGATTTGGCACGCTAAATATAATCGATTTGTAACATTTCCCTGGTTATCATAACTGTAGCTGCTTTAATGTGGACTTATTTAGTCTGTTAAACATTTTTTTTTCAGAAAATTTGTGTAGTCAGACAGTTTGTGAATTTTGTGAAGTCATTTTAAGATTTAAACGGAAATCATTTAAAATCTATACTTCTATACTAATATTATAAAGAGGTAAAGTTTTGAACTTTGTTTGTTTGTAGCGGGTAATATTCGCAAATACTGATCCGATCATGAAAATTCTTTCACCAACTAAAAGCTACACTATTCAGGAGTGATATAGGGTATATTTTGTTGTTATTGAACAAAATATTCAGTGGAAAATATAAGTATTTATGTAAATCAAGTCGATGAAATGCTAGCGAGATGAAAACTTTACTATATATTTGCATCACAAAAATAATGGCCCTGGTCGGCTAGATGTAATATTTTTTATTAATCCTCTATTTTTTATGAAGAAGTTATGATTTTAATTGAATACGAAATATCAAACATTTTTCTAAATCTTAAAATTAGGTTCGAGGCTAAGTATTCCTGCTAAAATTGTATAAAATTTGGCTAATTAGGTAAGTATATTTGTATAAACAGTTTAATATGATGTTAAAAAGCAAATTTGAATATATTTGGAACATGGCTATAGTTTTATTGGTTGAGAAAAAGAATGATTTTTTTTAATTCTTAGTTTATTACGCGAGATTGAATTAAGTACAAATATTCAGGTTACAGAAAAGGTGACAATTTCTTGGTGACTTGAACACTACTCAATTTTTAAAATGTCTTAAAATACAGCTACTTTTAATGGAATATCGATGGAAAGGACCAAATAAGTTTTTATACCAATTAAAAATTGTGTTTAGTTTGTGTATTCTGCTATATTACAACTTAAAAACGGCTTTCGTTAATGTTCATTTGTAACTAAAAGTTTTTACTGTTATGTTCGCAACAATACTGTTTTAATTTTAATTGCTGTAAAGTAAATGTTTATTTTTAATCATCATCGATTTATCTCTGTCGTAACTATTTTGTTTGTATCATCAATGGATGCTAGATTTTTCAAATGCATGTAAAAATTAAACTTAGGGCTGATGTTTGCTACTATGTCCGAACTATTATCAACTGGCATTATAACTAGCATCAATTAATTGATACAAATAAATTGGTCTACCTTATGACAAAATTATACTTTTTTTTTTTAACTGTGACAAATTTTTTATCTATAAAGAGATCCAATGAGTTCTGTTTTCGGTTCTTTGAATTTCAGTTATTTTTAATGTATCACATCATATACCTTTACGAAAATAGACTTATTATTTGATTATTGCATTGCAAGACAATAAAAAACATACAAAAAATAACAGATGTAGAAATCACTCAGAAATGTGCATTTAATAGGAAAATTTGTATGGAATAGCAATAAATTTAATAATTTTTGTTCAATTTTAATTGTATTTATATATTATGTAACAATTTTTACTATTAGATTTAATAAGAAAATAATATTAATTAAAATTTGGTCTAGTTGAGAGTTAAGAAAATTATATTGCTATAAAAGTGTCAAATTAAAGTGGATAATTCTAAATATTAAAAGGTATCATGTTTACATTTTTATATGAAGTGTATCACGCTAGTTGCTACAGCTGAAGATTAGGTAGCTTGATAGATTGTGATAGTTTTGCACTCGACTTGATAGGATATAATTTTCTAATAGGTACCAATTATTGTTATAACATTTAAAGTTATACAATACGATTTCTATATTATTAAAGTTATTTTATTACACATAATGATACATTTGTTTTTGTTTGGTTTCTTATTGAAACCTTTGTCACACAATTGATGATTCCATTGCACCCATGGAAATTTCTATTTAATATTGTGAAATAGACATATTGTTTCCGAGGAATACCAAGACAACTGAATTTTTGTTTCTTTAAGTGATAACCCCTAATCCCTGTCTTATAATGTAAATTAATAAACCTATAATTTTATTAAAATTACTTAAGCAACACAGCAATGAAGCTAATTATGTATCTTATTATTATTTATATTAATTATTAAATAAAGAAACAATATTTACAAATTCAAAATTATAAATAGCAAATGAAAACCACTAAGGTTTTCACAATGCTACAGTTTAGATTTGATAATGGTAAAAAATAGTTATAAAGTGGTTAAAAAACAATCTCAGTTACATTTTCAGTTGATACATCAATTTTATACAATATATTTTAATAATTTTATGTTTTCTCAAAAGGTTACATCAAAAGATAGAACTTTTTAAGTTTTTGTTTAATATTATTGTTTTTGATACATTCAACCAAATGTGATGGTAGTAGATTCATTAATCAAGGGACTATGTAAGAGGCAGTGGCGGATTTACAAATTTGCCGCCAGTAGGCTATTCAATTTTTGCCGCCCCTACCAAGCTCTAAAACTCGAAATCTTATATCCTAGTACAGTCTAAAACGGCCAAGCGATTATTTCGGCTAGCTTGTGGGCATGGCCTTGGCCATTCATTTTCTGGATCTAGGTATATTATAACGTTTAAAAATAAAATTGCCGCTCCCTAGAATTTGCCGCCCTAGGCTCCAGCCTACTCAGCCTACTGTTTAAATCCGCCACTGGTGAGAGGTTATTAGATCTGTGTTTTATTATAATTGTTTAAGTAATGTAATATTGTCGACAATCATTTAGACTTTGAAGCCTGATGTAACAGAGGACTTGTGGACAAGAGATCATATTATATTGATACACTGGCGGATCCAGGGGGGGGGGGGTCACGGGGGTCATGACCCCCCCGGGCTGTGTCCAGGACCTAGGTGGACCACTAATTAAAATTGTTAAACAAGATTTTTGTCACAATATAGGTATTTTTAAGTAGGGTAAGGTCGGCAACACTGACTCGGATTTTTTCGGGTGTTGAAATGACGAAGAAAAACTTAAAGTAACGAGCTGAAATTGACACACAACATACTTTAGTTACTCATCTTTCTCCTTGCAATATCGTTTTTCCAATAAAGATAATATTAAAGTGGTCAGATTATGTTTTTCACAAAATGGGAAATGAGCCACTCTGTACCGGTACTGGTCTACTGTGACTCGGCCCTATGTGTGTGTGTGTGTGTGTGTGTGTGTGACTCTAACAGTACACAGTGGCTCCGTAATATAATAATCTATTAAAACTATTATTTATATTCAGTTATGTGCATTTATTTTAGTCAAAATCTAATATTCACCAACTTCTTAAGCCCAATATTCATCAACATCAGTTACATTAAAGTTATAATATCAAATCACTTAAAATCAACCTAAACACTTGATATCAATGTCTTTTTAAGATAGTTTTTAGTGTTTTAAAGATTTTTTAGATCTGAAATATTTAAAATAGTTAAATTTTTACTCATAGTCATATACTTACCAAGCAAGTAATATACTAGACATCATAATGTCGTTTAGCAACAAAAAATAAATATAAACAAGTAAGTACAATCGAGTGCAAAAGTTTTCATTCATAGTATCTAGCCTAGGTTTCAAAGTGGTTTTTACTAATTAGGAAAAGTGTATTATTTTTTGCAAGACTAATGCTAAAAATCAGCAGAAAACTGAGATATAGCTAGTTATTAATTCAAACAATCAAAATAAGATTCTCCAATAGAACCACTATTCTCCAAAAGGTACACAGTGACTCATGAGTCACTGTGTACCTTTTAAATTTGAGCCACTGAACACGTCGTTGCCATTTATGAATTCAATGGCTCACAAATATCATCTAGTTTGCCTTAAGGTAAATGAATCTATGCCACTGTCTAGAGTATCAACGTCACTTTCCATCAAAATAATAACAATCGATCAATCTTTAAATATAAATGAATAAAAACTAATGAAATTTACCTTGGAAAGTAATTTTTCATTCACGAAAACACATTAATACATATTTCACTTCCAAGCAGCGTCAAAGATGACGGAAAATTGGTTTATACATGTTTGCGTGTCTAACGCTACCGATTAGTGTAACAGACAGATGGATATTACTGTTCTGTATAGGAAATATAGGCGTGAGTCAGTGTACCCGACTGAGCCACCGTTACCGACCTTACCCTACATTACCTACATAGATTAATAAAATACCTACTTTTTACCTGTATCTATCATTATAAAATTTAAATTATAACTTCTTTTTACTTGACCACGACTTTGTGACCCCCCCCTGGCGCCTTGACCATGACTGTGACCCCCCCCTGGCGCCAAAGCTGGATCCGCCCTTGTATTGATATCTGCAGGAATGACTGTCGCATATACAGACAAGACAATTTGTGCTTTTATTAACATTCTTACAATTTTATATTGGACTAGCTGTAGCCGCGACTTCGTCCGCGTGAAATTTAACAAAAAAGTTATAGTTCAGTTCGCAGAGTTATAAAATAAATAAATGTGTAAAATAAAAGTACCCTAAGTTACTCCTTATTACATCGGCTATCTGCCAGTGAAAGTCCTGTCAAAATCGGTCCAGCCGTTTCAGAGATTAGCCGGAACAAACAGACAGACAAAAATTGTAAAATTTTTATAAAATGGTATAATGGTATTTATATAAAAAGGGTACCTATATGTGGCGTGTATACATCCATATGCATTTTGTAAAAAGCGGTTATTTTAATATTACAAATAGACAATCCAATTTTTATTTATTTGTGGGTAAAGATTATTGCTTGAAAATTAGATTTGCGAAGTAATATTAATATAAATTTAGGGACTAATCTCTGGAACTTCTAAAGCGATTTTAAAAATCTTTCACCAGGAAAAAGTTACATTATTCCTGATACTATAGTATATATATATAGGGGGAGTCCGGGAGAGTTTAGCAGGTGGGAGACAATAGCCACTGCTTATAAAATCTTTGTAGTACTAGATTTTGAGACATTGCCACACATCTTAGATTCCTTATGCACCCCCCATCTTGCTTACGTGACTACGTTGTAATCGGCAGTTTGGTTTAGGAGTGAGATGTAACAAGACATTTTCGTACCCGGTAAGTAAAGCTTTTAAATTTCCGATTTTTGAATTCTGTTATTTACTGTGAATAGATTCTAGGACGTAATTTATATACATCGTAAGTGTAATTATCCTAGTAACATTCACGGTAAACAATTTTTACTTAAATATCATAGTTTTTTATGAGAATGTAATAACGGACAGCTTGGCGTAGGGTGGGAGACATTAGCCTGGCGTCGGGAGGAGACTTTAGCCACTAATCTCTCCTGCAATCAGGGTAGTTTCTCCTGCAATAATATTTTATTTTATTTCAGATAATCATCCAAAATGTCTTTCAAATATAAAAAAGAAACAACTAGGAACAGAAGCAATTTAGATCAGTCAGTAATAAGAAATGTTTTAGTTGACATTGGTAAAGAAAAATCTACTAGAGGTGTTGCTTTAGAATATAGAATTGATTGAAATACCTCATGATATTAATTAAGAGACAAGATCAAATTGAATAAAATAACTGAACAAGGGATCCAGTTTAAAACAGCTCTGATATTTATAATCGAGAAAGAAAAAGCACTTGTCAATTATCTTCTAACTTGCACCAAAAGGAATTATGGAGACTTAACCAAACAGGCGGCTATAAAGCTGGCATATGAATATGAAACAATTACTTCCAAAAAGTATCCAGTTTATTGGACTTCAAATACTTGCTATTGTATAAGTAACTAAGTATGCCATGGAGTATAAATCAATGTGATAATAGTTGATTCCTCACTTATGTATCTAGATACTCAAAGTACCCTCCTCGTATTCTCATTTGCTATGTAATACTATGTGCCATATTTTTATGATTAAATTTATTTATTGAATTACAATTTGTAATATTATTTTGCCTATTTTTATGCCTGGATAAAGTCTCCCTACTTGGTGGGTAAAGTCTCCCACCCAGGCGGGAGACATTAGCCGAATTCCACCTTAGGAGAAATCGCTAATTACTCATTAACTATTAATGATGTAGTAAACTTTCTTAAGAGAAAATATAGCTAAATAATGCAGCTTAAGGCACAATTAAAAAAAAATAGCGATTTGTAAGTATAGAAAGATTTATGAGCATTTTAGTGAAAAGCGGCTAAAGTCTCCCGGACTCCCCCTAGGTACTTACAATGAAACTCATCTTTCATTTATTTTATTTAGCTGTGGCACATGCCACATACATTACGTTAGGTATAACACAGCTGGAAGTATCTTACTCACAATCTGGAGCAGTGCGACTGGGAAATTACCTCAATCTTGTAGATGAATCTGAGAATCTTCTCACAGGTAAATAATATTGCTCTGAAGTAGTCTTGTGTTCTTATGGTGAATAAAGTAGCCAAATAGTAGGTAGTAGTAGTAGGGAGAGGTCTTCGGCAGGGTTGGAGATAGGGTCGGCAAAGCGTTTGTGCTCCTGGTATTGCAGGCGTCTAGAAGCAACGGTATCCGTTTACTATCAGGCAGAACCATACTTTTGTTTGCCACCTAACACCTTTGAAGTATAAAAAAGTTATACATTAATATAATTTGCACCTAGGTTCAATCATGATCACGATCACGATTCAGCCTGTAATATCCGACTGTTGGCCATAGGCCTCTTCCCCATGTAGGAGAAGGATCGGAGCGTAATCCACCACGCTGCTCCAATTCGGGTTGGCGGATACATTCCGTATCCGTATCAGGTATATTCTGTACTATGAGTAACGATCGCTATCAAGTGTACATGATAACAACCGGGACCGACGGCTTAACGTGCTCTCCGAGGCACGGTGGGGAGACCCACAAGGACTGCACAAACACCTAGACCACGGCAAACATCTGTATGGCCAATACAAATGTTGTCGTGTGCGGGGATCGAACCCGCAACCGCTCGCGCAACAGCCAATATAGCAATCCAGTGCTGTGACCGCTGCGCCAACGCGGCGTCCTAGGTTCAATACCTAACTATATAATTTTTGTTGTACATAATTACAGATCGCAGTTAGTCTATTTGTTACAGCTAATTCTAAATGATTTGAAAATTAGCGCTGAAAAAATTTAATACAATATGTATAAAAAAATAAATGTATAAAAGTATCTAAATAAATTGTAAGTTTAAAAGAATATGTATAAAATGTTTAAAAGAATGTAATATGTTTAGTGGTATGAAAAATAGATGTTGGCCGATTCTCAGACGTACCCGATATGCACACAAAATTTCATAAAAATCGGTCCAGCCGGTTCGGAGGAGTATTGTAACTAACATTGTGACACGAGAATTGTATAGGTATAGCCAAGCTTTTTAAAAAAGTTTTTATGAAAATTGCCGAACATCGTCGCCGTGTCCGGTTGTATGATGGATCAGCTGCAAACTAGTAGAAATGCAAGGGTTAGAATTTCATTTGCGACCCCACTCGAAAAAATATGAAATCGGACTACGCGTATGTAAAACCAAACGTACACTTGAGGTACATTCCCCTTATATAGGTAATTAAATTAAATAAATTAGTTAAAAGGGGATGACAATCACTACATAGTATAAAACAAAGTCGCTTCCCGCTGTCTGTCCACATATATGCTTAGATCTTGAAAACTAGGCAACGGATTTTGATGCGGTTTTCTTTAGTAAATAGAGTGATTCCAGAGGAAGGTTTATATGTATAATACATGCATAATATAGTAGAGGAACACTTGATTGTTTTTGCAGCCGTGCGAAGCCGGGGCGGGTCGCTAGTAGGTATGTAATAATACCTAAATCTTTACCAGAATAAATAATAAATTTTTATGAGTTATGAGTTTCAGAATTATGGCATGATAAGTATACCCATTTACCAAAATAGAGGCTTGAACTATGCTTGAACTCTAATCACGCTCAATTTCAATCAAAATGATTTAATCGTTTAGGCCTCATTTGCAGCCAAGATACAGACAGATAGCTCTAGCTCTAGCTCCAGTATTGATTATGAAGTGTCCTCCAAATTTTATTTCTACAATCCATGAACTGAAATAGACCCGTTACCTACAGTTTTTTTTTGTTATATGTAGTTTATTATTGTTAAGGTATATCTTTGCTGACGATGCTTTGCGCAGCGGTCACAGCACTGGTTTGTGGCTGTTGCGCCGGCGGTTGCGGGTTCGATCCCCGCACATGACAAACATTTGTATTGGCCCTACAGATGTTGGCCGTGGTCTGGGTGTTTGTGCAGTCCTTGTGGGTCTTTCCACCGTGCCTCGGAGAGCACGTTAAGCCCCGTTATTATCGGTCCCGTTTGTTATCATGCACACCTGATAGCGATCGTTACTCATAGTAAGGAATACCTCCATATGTATATCTGCACAACCCGCATTGGAGCAGCGTGGTGGATTAAGCTCTGATCAGCAGTGGGATATTGTAATATAAGCCTGTAGGTATAAGCGAGGTAGGTATATCCTTCTCAAAATCTTGAGCTGCCCGTCTTGGGAAAAATACCTCAGCTAAGTAATAAGGTTCTACAGAAGATCACAGCTAAATAATACTACTGTTGTCAATTACCTAGTGTTGTGTTCCTGTGGAGAGTAAGGTGGCAAAAGAAGCATGCGATAAGCTTTCAACGTTATTATCGGCTCCAACGATTTTCGTGAAATTTAGTATGCAGGGGATTTCGGGGGCGAAAAATTGATCTAGCTACGATTCATTTTAAAAAATTTAGTTTAATCCCTGTTTTTTGGCAATGAAAAAATATCATTAGAATACGAAACTTAATTTCACCGATGTCAACATAGCTGTAACAGCTTAATAATAAGGAAATCGGCGGGTGTCGAATCGTGTTGACCCGGGTTCAAATCTGTCTCCATATTCTTGTTTTTTCTTTTTTTTTTAAATTTCACTCGTGATTTATTCTTTAAATAAAATTAAAATATAAAAATACCGAGAAAAAAAAAACAAACAAAAAAAAAAAAAAATACCGAGCTAGGCTCGGTCACCCAGGTACTATATTCTTTATAGCATAATTAAAAGACATACAAAAATATTAGTACAGGACGAACTTATCTCTAAAAGAGATCTCTACTAGTTTACCGATTGGAGTGAATGATGGTGTAATCGCGGGGTACAGAAGTGCGAGAGAAAAAAAAATTGCGTACGTACAAAGTACACATGTCATAAGGGAAACTTCTTTGGCATAATAATAAAAAAAAAAAAATCTAATTGAAAAAGAAAACAACAAGCCAACGTGCAACGTCACGCGGTGTTCCCAGGCGGTCACCCATCCTAGTACTGACCGCGTGACCTGAAAAAAAACTTATAATTTAATTGATATAATAGTGTGAAAAGTATAATAATTGTGCTAGCAAACGAAAAAAACCGACTTCAATTACATCGACAAGTAATATAACGTAAGTAGACGAAAAAAATTAACAAACGCACTAGTCGTCACTACGATTTTCGAGGGTTCTCCTCGATTCCTCTGATATTCCATCATCAGATCCTGGTTTCCTTATCACGGTACCACCATTCGGATATATCCTTTCCAACAAAAAAAGAATTACCAAAATCGGTTCATAAACGACGAAGTTATCCCCGAACATACATTTAAAAAAAATATATACGGTCGAATTGAGTTTAACTCCTTCCAGTTTTAACCTCCTCCTTTTTTGAAGTCGGTTAAAAATAGTTAGGTACCGTCTTTGCGATTAAATATTTTAAATTTGCAGAAATGTGATGTGTGTAACATTTAAGTAGATGGAGAAAATATTTTCCATATACGAATAGTAATTGCATTTTAGCAATCTGACGTAAATAAGTTCATTAAGCGATCATGCCTGATGCAACAACGGAGCTTTTGCTATCAGATCGGGTTCCAACTGGGCCCCACCACTTTTTTACCAACAAATAATTACGTTTAACACAACTCTCGTTCGTAAACGCAATCACAAATAATACCGCAATTTCATACTCGAATTTTTGTTTCTCTGTAAGATATGTGTTGTAAGTTGTATCTCTATATACTAGTCGAAGATTTCGTTCGTTTGTTTGTGTGAGCTTATTTCATTCCATAGATAAAAGTTCTATTTTATACACATATCATTTTTTATTAAAAAGCCTTTTTCTAATGAGGCATAACATATGCTATTTAAAACATCGTTTCCCATACAAGCGAATTTTAACCGAAATTGTCAACTAATCTGACATGGGTCGATAGGTAAATTACCTAGGACGCTTTATAAACCGCGCGGAACTTGTAGTGCCTAGTAATAATTAAATTTCAGTAAGAAGGAGTAATTTAATTTGAAAATTATGACTTGTTATTTATAGCAACTTTAAAGTTCACACTATACAAATTCCAATATACAATTTTATATGTTGTTGAATAGTATAGAACTATTTATGATTAGTTAGGTATCGTTTTCGTTACAGTAGGCGGTAGGCCGTTTAGCGTATAACCAATTGCATGTTTATTTTTCTAATATGTTATGAATTTTTTTTTGGAAATACCTTTAAAAAGATTTCAGTTTTGACTTGGCCAACGAGAGTGTTACAAAAAGTGTGATCGGGTGATTCGAACGGAGCAAAACAGAGACGTGCGATCACACATTTTCTATCTCTCTTTCTCTCATAGCCAGTTACGTTTCGTATATCTAAGCCTTAGATTCTAAGGAGATCGGAGCTTAATCCACCACGCTGCTCCAATGTGGGTTGGTGGATATATTCCCTACTATGAGTAACGATCGCTATCAGGTGTACCTACATGATAACAACCGGGACCGACGGCTTAACGTGCTCTCCGAGACACGGTGGGGAGTCTCACCAGGACTGTACAAACACCCAGACCACGGCAAACATCTGTATGGCCAATACAAATGTTGTCGTGTGCGGGAATCGAACCCGCAACAGCCAATCGCAATCCAGTGCTGTGACCGCTGCGCCAACGCGGCGTTAAGATCTCGATCTAAGACACAGTGCAGGCCTATCGTGCAGGACTATTGCTAAAGAAGTTTTATTTCAGTCGTGTGGTCTAAACTAAAGCACACTCATTTTTTTGTTTGCGTCTTTCTTTTTTACTACTATATTGCATACAAATCAAATAAACATAGTAAAATAAAATTAAATATTACACTCAGACTGCATGCAAAGGTGAATATAAAATTAGTATATATTGTGTAGCTTGTAAACTTTGTTTAGAAATATTGCTATTAAAATCAAGATCTTAAACTAATCTATACTAATATTATAAAGCTGAAGAGTTTGTTTATTTGTTTGTTTGAACGCGCTAATCTCAGGATCCAATGGTCCGATTTGAAAAATTCCTTCAGAGTTACAAAGCTCATTTATCGAGGAAGGCTATAGGCTATTTTCTTCTTCAAATTAACGCGTGTGAAACCGCGGGGCACAGCTAGTACTAAATATAATAAAGACAACTTTATCAATACCTGATGGAGCAAATTTTATCAAGTTTTTAATGCACGTACTTATTAAAATAAGTGTTCTTTCTTCAGCATTATTTTTAGCGTTCTACAGATATATTATAAATATATTTAATTTATTGCGCATAAGATAATGCGTAATTAAATTTTATTTGAAATACTTTTCAACATCCGTCGTGAATCTTGTATGTCCATATCAAAGGGTTGCTCGCAGCTCAGTTGCAGTTATCTGCAGACCGCGCGCGGGAAAAGTTGCGTTCTTTATAACTTACATTTATAAAAAACTGTAATTTATAGTAGAAATATTTAATTATTAATAACTTAAAATTAAAGTCTAAACACATAAAAATGACTACGTTATTGAGAAGAATGTGGAAGAATCATTCAAAGCACAAAAGTAAGTTAATTATTATAATAACAAACAAGATTATTTACAGTTTATTTTGTTTTAAATGTTTGAAAAAAAAATATATTTTAATTTCAAATATATTTTAATTATTTTCAAATTTAATTTGCCACACTTTTATTTTGTTGTTGCAAGGTAATCTGTGTCTACGAGAACTTAGTTTCTCTCTAATTGCGTAGGAATTAGAACTCGTAACTAGCGCCTTACTGGGTGCTTCGAAGGATTGTAAAAAACTTGTCGTATTAGTTTTCTATAGGATTTAACTAAATGGGAAGTCAATTTTTAAGTCTATGAAATAGGATGTACTTTTCATATTTTATAGTTTTTATGGGATTTAAAACTAGCAATTTCTGAAGTCTCTTCCTCTCTACACTTGTAACTATGTATTTAGATTTAAAAAATATGTGAAAAGGAGCATTGTAAATATTTGTTAAAACTTTGTGATACTGTGTTATTTTTGAATTTTAGTGTATTGTTTTATTGTTATCAATATAATTTTTAACATCTTAGATTTCAAACGTTCACCAATTAATTAATACAATTCATTTTGTGGTAGTATTTTCTTCTTTCTAGTAGTTACTCTTTTAGAAGTGAGAGCATACAAAGCTTTTAGATTTTGTTTGATTAAAAAGTCATTTAGTGCTATTTATTTTAATTTTAATCTTTATACCAATCAATAGTTATTTATTTATTGAATTTTTTTATTTTATCAATATATGAATACATTTGTATTATTTGTTGATATAGTAAATCTAAGCTGGTCTTTTTGTTGAATTGTATATGCGTTACAAATAAAATTGTTGTAAAAATATTTACATAATTTTTACGTAGTCGTAAGTAGGTACCTAACTTTATAATTTTGTTTACATATTTTCTCATCGACACTGCTTGCAATTTATATGTAGTAGATATGTCTATTTATCTCATTTGCATTAATTGTTTTTGTTATTGTGGGGGAGCATTGTGACGTTACGTATACGTATTGTAATAAACAGAAGTCGAAGTTCAAAGTTCAAAAAATATTTTTTTGTTTTTTTTTTGTAATAATTTGTCTTGTAAAATCTGAAATATTTAATATTATAGATATAAGATAAATAACGGCACACTATGGTATAGATATAGTGTTTTTAGGTCAAAGAGTAAGTTATAATAGAAGAGAGAAGAGAATATAATAGAAGACAAATTTATGTAATTACATAAATTTCCTTGTAATTCCTTAGATGACTTTAGTATTCAATCTTTGTTTACATTTAGATTCTGATTTTATCAGATAATCTCTTCAGACAAACTACACAATAACACCTAGGTATAACACACATTATTTTTACGTTTACACATAGTATATTAATAATGATAAATAGTTTACCTATAGGTTCCTGTTCCTGTTGGTGAGTAAGGTGACCAGAGCTCCTGGGGGGATTGGGGATAGGGTCGGCAACGCGCTTGCGATGCTTCTGGTGTTGCAGGCGTCTATAGGCTACGGTCTTACCATCAGGTGAGCCGTACGCTTGTTTGCCAACCTAGTTACATAAAAAAAAGGTATAATTACAGTTTTTACCACATTTTCCCTTCAGTATTTTGTTAGACTTCCTTTGGGCTTTCACACATGGGGCTTTTAAGTCTGGGCCGCTTTTTGTGGTCGATATAGCAAGTTCAAGTACCTATTTTTATTATTTTCCTCCTACTATTTCCATCCATATAATTTTCTTACACTTTCTTTTTAGCGAAGATACATAAAAAACACTTTTAATTTTACTCAAGTTGCCGTTAAGCTTTTATTGAGGAAGTAGGATGGTTAAACAAATTAGTTGACCTAAAACTAAAAATCATTATATGCATGTATACCTATAAGGAAAAATTGACGTAATATCAATTTAACAAACAACCAGGTAGAGTCTTATTGCTTAAAAGCAATTTCTCGCAGAGAACCTGAGAGTGAAAGAAATATTGTTTTATATATATAATTAATTGCGGTTCGTTTGACGTTTTTTGAAGAGTACTAAATTACGTTTTTTTCTTAAACAAAAACTTGTTCATACAAATTTGGATCAGCGGGTTCGGTGCATTTTCTCAAGAATGTTTCGGCACTATAAACGAGTATGTGATGGAATGATTTTTAAATCTGATTTTTTACTCAACAAAAGGTAGCATTAAATATTTTGACAGTTTATAACTACTCGTTATTTTTAGTTTTTAACCAAATCCTGTAAAAGATAGATAATAACCTTTTTTTAGTGTATGTTTATGTAGTTGAAACTCCTTTTTTTGTGGTGTAGGTAATATGGGGATATTAACCGGGTGACTTGAGAAATCTGGTGGTTTTAGAGGACATTTTAGTTTTGATTTTAATTAAGGAGCTTTTAAAGAAATAAGATCTAATAAAGATGGAAAAAGGGATGTTGTATCAAATGTAATAAATATTAAAACTTAAGATATGTGTAAGGAGTAAGGACATCTTAATTGTAATGTGTCTACGTATCGTACGTATCGTGTGTCGTGTATCGATTTATTTTTACAAGCTTTTATTTAACTTGCAATGTACGTATGTATGTGGAAAATCTCTGGATGCCTGGGAT
Organism: Melitaea athalia; assembly: GCA_905220545.2. NCBI lineage: Eukaryota > Metazoa > Arthropoda > Insecta > Lepidoptera > Nymphalidae > Melitaea > Melitaea athalia. Next base: position 4,893,025 of record HG992193.1, read on the forward strand.
CATACGGAAGCTTAGTAAAAGGAAACTACGACCGATACTTAACAGCTTTAATGAGAGACTAACTTATACACACAGATTTTGATCTTACCCTCATAAACTAATTAATTAAATATGTACATACTACCTACATCACACCTCCACACTTAAACTACTGCACACTTAAACTACGGCATTTATCAATATAACACTACTTATTAAGAACTATGTACCTAACTAGTAACTTATATCTAACTTATATCTATTACATCCACACTATCTACTTAAACACTATGACACTATATTAAACATGATAACGCGATGACGCTATATTTAACATGATTCTCAAATAACTAACCTAATCAAACTCAAACCCATATCTAACCGGCTCCTTGCGAATACGGGTGGGACGCTTCACGGGACTCGCGGTAGGTGCGGCCGGTGATTCGTTATTAATCAACGGCGAGTGTGGCGCGCTCACGTTACGGGTTGGTGAATCCTTTGTTACCGATGCATCAGTCACCAGCGGTGGTTCCTGACCTCCTACTTCACCACTACCCGTCCCTTCCCTATTTCTCGGCGTCGCTACGGTCGGTGGCTGCTGTGGCTCGACGACATCCTCACTGGCCTCCTCGGGCGTTGCATTTGGGTACATTAGACTAGAACGTCGAAGCCTGCGCCTAATCTGATCGTTATGTCTCGTTAGAAGTCGACCGTTATCACTATTTACTAAATACCTACGCGAACCTTCTTGACTTATAACTGTTCCCTTTAACCATTTGTCCTGACTTCCGTAGTTCCTAGCCCACACCGCATCGCCCGCCGCGAGCTGTTGTCGAGGCGGCTCAGCGCCGGAGCTTTTCATTTGCCGGCGCTGTGCCTCCTCCACCTGGTTTTGGCGCGCGTGATCTCCACGCAAGAGGTCTAAACGCGATCGCAACGGCCTGCGCTGTAACAACATTGCAGGGCTTTCCCCTGTTGTGCTTTGAATACTATTTCTATAAGCTAGTAGGTATGTTTGTAACGCTGTGTCAATATCTACGCCATCTCGGATGGCTTTCTTTATTGCTCGCTTGCATAGTTTGACGGCATTCTCTGCTGCCCCGTTTGAAGCCGGATGATACACTGGAGAAAACGACTGTTTAATACCATTCATAGCTAAAAATTCCTTTAACTCCGTACTAGTAAATGGCGGGCCCTGGTCTGATACTACCTCTAATGGTAGGCCAAAACGCGCAAATAGAGACCGCATTACCTTTATTACAGCTGTAGCGTTAGTTTTATTCATTTCAAATATCTCAATCCACTTTGAGCTGGAATCGATAACTATAAAGAAAGTTTTTCCCTGATACGGGCCTAAAAAATCTACATGCAATCTACTCCACGGCTGGGCTAAATACGGCCAACTGCGAGGTGCGGCGCGCGGCGGTGCGGCCGCTTCCATCGCACAAGTCTCGCACGCGCGGCACGTCGCCTCTATGTCTGCGTCTATATTGGGCCACCACACATAACTACGAGCCATAGATTTAGTCTTTACTATGCCCATATGACTAACATGTAATTCTTTTAAAATTGTGTTTCGTAATGACGCTGGTATTACAATTCTGTAGCCCCACATAATACAACCCCGTTCGATATATAGCTCATGTCGTCTGCTAAAATACGGCTTCAACACATCGTCTACACACTGTGACGGCCACCCCGACTGTACGTAAACCATCGCTCTGCTCAGTACCTGATCCCGAGCCGTTGCTACGCGCACGTCATCATTTGTCACTGGCAAAAAACTTTCCACAAAATGTAAATACGTATAATCGTTGATGGTTTTGTTTTTATTTGTTGGTTGCGGCAGTCGTGACAGTGCGTCAGCGCAGTTTTTAGCAGACGCAACATACTCAATATCGTACGAATAACCTGACAGGATAATAGCCCACCTTTGTAATCTAGACGCCGCCATAACTGGGATACCTACTTTACTACCAAAAATGTATGTTAAAGGTTTATGGTCTGTCCTCAAAATAAATTTCCTACCATACAAATACTGGTGAAATTTCTTGACACCATATATAATGGCTAATGCTTCCCTATCTATTTGGGCGTACGAACGTTCAGCCGAGTTAAGTGTCCGCGAAGCGTACGCAATGGGCCGCTCGCCCTCGGGCGTGATGTGTGAGATGACGGCGCCGATCCCCGAGGCGCTGGCGTCCGCCGTCAGCACCAGCGGCAGCTCCAGCGAGTAGTGCACCAGCACCTCACTCGAGCTAAGCGCCCGCTTCACGCGCGAAAACGCCGCATCGCACGCTTCACTCCAATCGTATCTCGCACCGACACGCAACAAATTATACAGGGGTGTAAGGATTGAACTTACATTTTTTATAAACTTTCCATAATACATCACCATCCCAATGAAAGCCCTTAACTCTGATACGTTCCTTGGAATCGGAGTTTTAACGATAGCTTCTACTTTATCTTTGGACGTATGTACTCCTCCTTTACTTATGACATGACCTAAATAATCAAGAGATTCCACAAAGAACGAACACTTTTCTTTTTTTACCTTTAGACCACTGGACTTCAGGCGTTCGAAAACTTTATGTAAATTATCTAAGTGTTGAGACGTGTCCCTCCCCGTTATGATAATGTCGTCTAAAAATACTCCCACGTGAGGCAAATCTGCAAATAATTGCTCTAATCGCCGTTGGAAAATCCCTGGGCTCGACGACAACCCATATACTAAACGTTTATACATGAAAAGCCCTTTATGTGTGTTAATTACCGCGTATTTCCTAGTATCATCCAGTTCCAGCTGAGCATACGCTTGTGACAAATCAATTTTACTAAATCTTTCGCCCCCATGCAAGCGAGTCAAAAGATCTTCTACTTTAGGTAAAGGATAACGGTCGACCTCCAAAACCTTATTCAAAGTCAACTTAAAATCGGCGCAGATTCGAATCGTACCGTCTTTCTTCACCACGGGCACGATCGGTGTTGCCCAGTCCGAGTGGTCGACGGGAGTGAGGATGTCGTCGCGCACCAGCTGCTCGAGCGCGCGCTCAACCGGCTCGCGCAGCGCATACGCCAGCGGCCGCGCGCGCATGAACACCGGCCGCGCTCCCTCGCGCACGTGAATGCTCACTTGTCCTCCCGTGAACCGCCCCAGGCCGTCCGCAAACACTTCACAATATCTAGAACGAAATTCCGAGAAGTTAAAACCGGTTTCACAGCTATTATTATGATTAATTGTATTATACTGTAAGGTTGACACTAGTATGTTTAACTCCGCCATCCATTGTCTACCTAATAAAACAGTATTTCCATTTTCAATAATGTACAAATCCAGTACTTTTTCCGTATTATTATATTTTACAACTGGCCTAATTACACCCACCGGGCACACAAGTTCACCCGTATAATATCTTAAAACTAACTTAGTGGGTTTAATTTGTAATTTTGAAAACATTTTCTGATATAACTGATAATTAATACAAGAGATTGCACTGCCCGTGTCACATTCCATTTTTAAGTCATAGCCTTGCACACATACAGAAATCGTAATAGGCTTACACTGTTCGATTGATAAGCGATTAATAGGTACTATTACCTCGTCACTGTCGCTATCCGCCGAGTAAGCGCCACTGACGCCGTCGCCGTCGCTGCTCTGTCTGTTTTCTTGCATATTATGCAAGGAATTATTTCTCACTAACTTCGGACACATCCTCTTTAAATGCCCCTCTTGAGTGCAAATTCGACATACATATAGCTTAAATTTGCACGTATTTGAATTATGTTTGCCACCGCAAACCCTGCACACGTCCTGGCCCGCTCCGCTTGTACTTGTACCGCCGCCGCTCGCTCGCCCTGACTCACGCGCCGTGCGCGTGTTTCGTCTCGCCGCCGCCGGCCGGTTGCCGCCGCCCGCGCCGGTCGCCCCGCGCCGCCCGCTGCCGCGCTGTCCAAACTTATGCACGGGTACGGTCGCGGTTTCCTGTGTGCTGCTGCCGTTCCTGCCCCTCGTACCATCCTCCACTAATGCTGCGTTCGTCTCAGCCGCCTCCATTGACAAGGCCAGCTTATACGCTTTGTCGATCGTGATGCTGTCGTCTTCGGTAAACAACTTCTGCCGTATGTCATCGTTTACCAAGCCGCACACGAATTGGTCTCTCATGTTTTCTTTTAAGCTGTCTGCCGTAAAAGAACAATCCTTGCTCAGTCTTTTGAGTTCCGAGAAGTATGTCGCGATACTTTCATCTGGTTTTTGGATCCGTTGCCGAAATTTAAACCTTTCCGCCAGCATACTTGGTTTGGGGTTTAAGTGTCCTTTCATTACTGCCACAAGCTCCGTATAGGTTTTTGAAGACGGTTTGTCCGGGGTACAAAGGTTAACCATCAACTCGTACGCATTGTTACCAATGACCGTAATTAAAGTTGCGACTTTTAACTCACTTTTTACATTATTAACAATAAAATATTGATCTAGACGATCCACATATGTGTCCCAATTGTCCTTGGCCACGTCAAACGCACCGATCTTTCCAACCGCCATATTTTGTACTCACTGTTCGCAACGTAATAATTAATACCGCACAGTTCCGGCACTTTTACACCTTACAGTCAAACACTGAGTTTATTTAATGTACACGCGTGATAATCGCTGTAATCGTCGCCACTGGAAAATCTCTGGATGCCTGGGATCATACGGAAGCTTAGTAAAAGGAAACTACGACCGATACTTAACAGCTTTAATGAGAGACTAACTTATACACACAGATTTTGATCTTACCCTCATAAACTAATTAATTAAATATGTACATACTACCTACATCACAGTATGAATGTATGTTTGTTTGTTCGGGTGAAATCTTGCAACTCAATTTTGAACTAAATATCTTCAACCAATTGAGCTGACAAGTTTAATTTCGATAACAATGCATGGTTAACTAGCGCATTCAAATAAAAGCTTGTTTTTTTTTAAAAAAACTTTTTTACTTTTAGTTTATTTAAATTTCTTTTATACAAACTTTGTATTAACAATAAAGAACTAAGAAAACAAAATATATGATTCGATTTCGTACAGCCTTTCGTAAGCTCCTATACATAGTAGGACACAGCGGGAAAAATCATGCTCAAAATTTGAACAGTCCGTACAGAATTTAACAGCTAAATAATTATTGTGATTCTGTGGTGAGAAAGGTGACCAGAGCTTCTAGGGAGAGGGGGAGTGGGGGTAAGGACGTTTTTGGTGATGCTGTCATCTATAAGCTACGGTAATCGCTTACTATCAGGTATGAGGTAAGCCCTACGTTTGTTTGCCGATCTAGTTGTATAAAAAAAGTACATTTCAACGATCGACTGTTATTTTTATAGATTTACATAATGAAATGAGTTCGTATTGTTGCGTTTTTAATGCAAAATTATATTTTCGCAGAATTACAGTTTAAACTGACAATTCAACGTCCTCTTCAAGGCTAGAGAGTCCTACATTGATAACGTTTGCGAATCGAGTAGCTTTGACCCATACATTATGTTTGTAAACATAATCGTAAGATGAGATAGATGAATGGTTATTATAAGATAATTATGAAAAGGATTTTTGAATTATAACTTCTTTACGCATGCTTGACTTGGGGAGTAAGCTGGAGAATGCGTGACGAGAGCGTTACGAAATGTGTGATCGGGCGAGGCGAATGGAAGTGAGAAGGAGATATGAGTTAGTGAAGATAGAAAGAGAGAGAGAGTCACGTTTCGTATATTAATGTAGGAGCTAAAGAAGTTTTACTTCAGTCGTGTGTTCTAAAACACACTCTTTTTTTTCAATGATTTTGTCATATACCTAAAGTATTAAAAACGAACAAATCTACGCGAAGGTTTACAAGTGGTAATTTTTAAAACTGTGTTTCAATAAATTTATACTTATCCATTTTAATTAATTTCAAAACAAGCCTACGCTTCAGCCTGTACCTATCTAATATACTTTGACTAGCCCGTTGGCGCAGTTTGTAGTGACCCTGCTTTCTGCTCCGGGGGTCGTGGGTTCGATTCCCACCCCGAGTCTGGGTGTAATATATATTTATTTATATATGTAGTATTTATATGTATGATTATAAAAAAAAATGTAACTATACCAGTCGGCTGTTACCTATAACACAAGCATTAAGTTGCTTACTTTAGGAACAGACGACCGTGTGTGTGTGTGTGTGTGTCGTCGTATATATAAATTAAAATTAAATTAAAAAATATCCCTCTGCTGGGCTCAGGTCTCTTTCCCCATGTAGGAGAAGGATCGAAGCTATCCACCACGCTGCTCCAATTGGATTGGCGGATATATTCCCTACTATGAGTAACAATCGCTACCAGGTGTACATGATAACAAACGGGACTGACGGCTTTACGTGCTCTCCGAGGCACGGTGGGGAGACCCACAAGGACTGCACAAACACCCAGACCACGGAAACATCTGTATTACCAATACAAATGTTTGTCATGTGCGGGTTCGAATTCGAACCCGCAACCGCCAGCGCAACAGCCATAAACCAGTGCTTTGACAGTTCAGCCACCACGTCGTAAAAAAAAGCCTAATGTAATGTAAAAAATAATATTGTTCCTAAAGAAATAGTCTAATTTACATGGAGTTTTCTTTAAAATGTCGTAGGTGGACTTATAGAAAAGTTGGCATGACAAATTTTGAATCTAACCTTCTAATATTTCATAGGTACTTATATCGAATAAAAGAACAAAATATGTTTAAATTTTTAGTAATAAAATACATTTTTAAAAGATTTTTTTTAACAAGTTTATTAATCGTAACAATTCTAGTAGCATGCTTTCGCCAGTAAGGTTCACCGTTACTCCAGCGCGGAGTCTAGTTAACTCTCGAGCAAAAAATAATATAGACTTTGACACATTTATAGTTAGCTTTCTATGAACAAGAAAAAACTCGCTTAAGAAATGCCTACTTTCTTGAGTCAATAGACGTTTATCTAGGGTTTATGATCGCCGTAATTATAACTGCTCACATTTCATCCGTTAAGATTTATTTATTCTTAGTGCGATGAACTTAGGCGTGTCTTTATGAAAGCTAATATGTTTGTCTGTAGGTTCTATATATTGAGGTTTTATTTATACAAATACTAGCTTCTGCGCGCGACTTCGTCGGCGTGGACTCCGCTCCTATTGGTCTTAGCGTGATGATACATAGCCTTTACTTGCCTTTCTCGATAAATGGGCTATCTAACACTGAAAGAATTTTTCAAATCGGCCCAGTAGTTCCAGAGATTACCGCGTTCAAACAAACAAACAATCAAACAAACAAACTCTTCAGCTTATTATATTAGTATAGATTATAAGGCTGAAAAATTGTTTGTTGGTTTACACGCGCTAATCTTAGGAACTGCTGGTTCGAATTGACAGTGTATGTGAATTGCACACACGCACATTTTTCCCTTTTATTAAAATGTCTCGTTATCTGTTATTTTTTAATATGTCATATATTACACTTTAACTTTTATCATTATGTGTATCCTTGCCTAACATTGTTATTGGTTATATTGTCCTTGCCAAGCCGGCGCTGCCTGGAAGATATCGCTCTATAGGCGATAAGCGTTATTAGCCGGTTATGTATACTTTTTTATGTTAACTGTTTCATCTTCTTCCGGCTTTATTATGTACTAGCTGCTGACCCCCGCGACTTCGTCCGCGTGGAATTAAAAAAAAAGTTATTGTTCAGTTCGCAGACTTGTAACAAAAAAAAAAAAAAACTAAAATAAAAGTAGTCTAAGTTACGCCTTATTACATCAGGTATCTGCCAGTGAAAGTCCCGTTAAAATCGGTCCAGCCGATTCAGAAATTAGCCGGAACAAACAGAAAGACAGACAGACAGACAAAAATTGTAAAAAATATTATTTTGGTATATGTACCGTGTATACATCCATATGCATTTAGAAAAAAGCGTTTATTTTAACAGACAGCAGACACTCTCATAGAAAAGCTTTATAATAGGTTCAGAAGTTTTTGAGTTTATCCTATACGAATAAAAAAATAAACCAATTACCTACATCCTCTTCATAATGTTACTATATATTTATCTTTTACTTTAAAATATTATAACAGTATATTTTATTCTGCATTCCATACGAAAAATATCTCTTATTTTGAAAACAAAACAAACAAGAGTCCAGATTGACAAGTTACAAACGTTTTTAGACTTTAACAAAATTAATAAAAAATGAAGACTTTCTTCATACTAGACAGCTCCAAACATGCTGATTTAATCACGCTGTAATTGTTTTTATTTAAATTGCTCTATTTATTAGAGTTAGTACTTTGTAAGTACATGGAAAAGTAGAAATGATGCGTAGTTGTTGGAGGAAAACCTCAATAAACTGATATCAATGTTTGTTATCAATGCAGCGACAAAAAATAATCTCAATAATTAATACTTACTATTACTACTTACATTACTAATTAAATCTGCGTTTCTAATAATTTAAATATTTCGATTTAAATGATAAATCAGAATCGGTAATTTCTACGTGATTTTGTTTTTTCAGATAGCGATAGATTTCCTGATAGCGATCGTTACTCATAGTAGTGAATATATCCGCCAACCCGCATTGGAGCAGCGTGGTGGATTAAGCTCTGATCCTTCTCCTACACGGGGAAGAGGCCTATGCCCAACAGTGGGATATTACAGGCTGAATCGTTGTTTTTTTAACAATCATAAGAGTATTTTTTAAATTTATTATTTTTATTATAAAAACGTTCTTTAGTAACAGAGCCTTACTGGCTGAATTGAAACCGATATAGGGTAAAACCGGGATAGATGCCCCAGCGGGATAGATGCCTCACATTCTAAAAACCTAACTTCCCGAATTCGCTACTAAAAATTAATCGCATGAGTAGGAGCCGAAGTCACCCCGTACCTAAATTACCCACGGACAGTCGTACGACGAGGACACGTTTTGCTAGTGTGTGTAATTATTTCCGCGGCGAAATTAACAAACACGTCAAAGTTTTAAGGGTTAGTATTTAAGTTTGTATAACTTTATAATTAGTAAAAAATTCTGTTATATTTTTTATTACGTGAATAAACTGGTTCATTGAGTCTGTATCTAGGTGTAAATAGATGCTATTTTGTTTATAATTTATTTAAAAAATACGTGGGCATCTATCCCTATCACAAAGGATAGTTGCCCTGATTTTTCGAGGTATAGTTGCCCTTAGGGGCATCTATCCTTTCATAGACCATATACGGACTAAATGAATATTTTAAAAATATTTTTATTGTCTTTTATATTTTTTATGTATTTACGTATATTTATATTTTACTAGTGGTCGCCCAGCGGTCGAAATTCGACCATATTAAAAAAATTTAATTCAAGAAAACCAAATAATTATGAAAATAAAGAACCTTTTTAAAAAAATTCAATTGACTACAGACTTTGACAATCAACAAAAAGTATAATATGCGTGTGTGAGTGCTGTAGTGTGTGTTATGCTTTTTTATTAATTTAATGTATATTTTATGCATAATTTTGAAAAGATAGGTAATAGCATTCCGCACTTCTTCTCTATATAAACTATAAGTGTGCGAAGTGTCATACTCCTACGTACGCGCAATTTCCGTAAAAGGGGTACAAATTTTTTGCTTCACGTGTTAATATATAGATATTTAGACATTTGACTTAATTCTAGCAGAACTATACCACGAAAATATAAAAAAGGAAGGAATACGAGCTAATATAGAACAACAAACAGTTTCGAAAATGCAAATAGAAGCTTTAGCTATTCCAAAAATCCCTTTGACCATGGCTAAGAGGGCGAAACAATCAGCAGATATTTATAATTCAAATGAAAATATAAAACACAAAAAGGATGTAGCTGACAGAAAGGAAAAACAAATAAAAATTAAGTTAGACCAGAAAAACAAGACTGAAAGTACCAAAGAACTTAGGAAAACAAAGAAAGGAGCCACAAATAAAAAACAAGACAAAAAAATTCTTTTAGTGAAAATGACGATGACAAACTTAGCTGATTTGTGTGATACCTAAAGAAAATGATAATTATTTAAAACTATGCCAAGAACGAGCATCATTAAAAAGACAAATTATTTACAGTGCAATCAGCGAAGATGAAGACAATCCACATAATTTGAAAATTAAAGGAAAGAAAACTAAAGATTTGCCCTTAAAGAAAACTAAGAGAGATGGACAGGATAACCCTAAAAGTACAAGTAAGGATAACTGCATTGAATGTTTTGAAAACTATAAAAATACGAAGTCGCAATCCGACTGGATTCAATGTGTAGTCAGCCAGAACTGGCTACATGAAATCTGTAACTTTTCAGAAATTATTGCTCAAGATGTGGAAAATTAAAAATACTATCCGGCTAAATTTCAATTAATTAAATGTGTTATTTACGACATCACACTAGAAAACTTTAAAACTACTAGTGTTCCTCTACTATATTATGCATGTATTATACATATAAACCTTCATCTGGAATCACTCTATTTACTAAAGAAAACCGCATCAAAATGCGTTGTGTAGTTTTAAAGATCTAAGCATATATACAGACAGACAGACAGCGGGAAGAGACTTTGTTTCATAATATGTAGTGATTAATTAATAATTAAACGATTTAAAAAACCACAAAATGTTTTTCATTGCTATAACGCGTGTTTCTTGGAGACAATTGCTGTTTTAGGAGTAGAACTATTAGCATTTTAATTGGGTTTTTCGTTTACACGGTATAAAGGGCATCTATCCTCCACTGCAGGCATCTATCCTTCTCAGGATTTTCATGGTGGGGCAACTATCCATACCGGTAGGCATCTATCCTCCAAAAAAAGGTTCCACGAAAAGTTAATTTCTGCTAAATGTGCAATTGATAGGTTAAAAAAAACATAATAATAATTCAAGATAAAGGATTGAGCTAGCTACGTAGATAAAAATTATTCGTATAAAATTCATATTTTTAAAATTAGGTGACTATTTCAAAAAGTAGGGCATCTATCCCGGTTTTACCCTAGTGCATCTAAATTTCGTTTCTTTATGCTGCATTCGCATAAAACTTAATCTCGTACTGTAGGTATACTGGTAGGCGAAAGTTCATGAGCTTTCTCCATTTCTGTTCATAAGGGTTTCAAGTGATTCTATTCAATTGTGATACTATAGTATTAGATAAGTAAGTATACTATTAGAATAATGTATTAAATGGTTGGTCACCAGTATCCAGCGCATAATGGCTATTAAATTAAATTACAGGCGATTATGGTCATCGTTAGTGTTATTGCGCCTAATATACTGACCTATGGCCTATTTCCGTTATCATCTGTCTGACCTAGATAGTATTACCGCCTGGCCACGGGGAACGGCGGTGCGAACGGCGGCGCGGCGGGCGAGGCGACCATTCGCGCGGCAAGATTTGCAGGCCACGCGGGTAGTCAAGTTCGCCGCCGCGACTAGTAAGGAAGTGCGACAGAGAAATGTCTATATCGAAATTATCTCGATATTGCTTAGAAAGTAATAGTTTGTAGTTTTCGCGTGAAAGAAAAAATATGACCAGCTAATTAAATGTCACTCTATATTAATATTTCATGAAATAAAAATACTTTTAAATAATTATGTTGTTTATTGAAAAAATCTAAATTATATGATATTAATTCTTCGTATAGTATTAAAAACAAAAAACAACTTCTTGTTACTTTTTAACCAGTCTTTTACGTTCATTTCATTTCATTTCACTAATAAAAGTCTCGGTATTTATTTTTCACGCCGAAAACAACTAAACTCATTTGAAACTGCACTATTCGCCGCGAATATCGCTCGACCCGTGGCGTGCGCCGTACTGATTCATGCCTTTGTTTTGTTCGCCCGTCGCGCCGCAAGTCGCCCGCGCGATTCGCCCGGTACATTTCGCCGGTCGCTTCGCCGGTCGCCGTTGCGCGTGGCTTGCTACGTACATTACGATGCGTTTGTTTCAGTCGCTAGACGCTTCGCCATTCGCACCGCGCGGATATTCGCCTCGGCGAATGTCCCGTGGCCAGATACTTAGATAAATATTAATTCGTAAACGTTACATATTTGCGTCAGATTACCCAAAATGTTTTTATGCTCTTGTTATAAAAACAGTATTCTACTAATATTAACTCTTTCACGTACCTAAAACTGATTGTAGTCGTACCTTATATCGATTCGTTGTACTACTTGGTGTAAAGTTTATACTTATGACTGATTGAATTGCAAATCAAAATACTAGATAAATACATTTCATTTTTGTCAATTTTGGAATCATAATCTAACTCAAGTATCACACGCGCGCTCCAAAAATGGCAACTCCTAAACTTTTTAAGGTTCGACGTCTCTCTTATGAGTCTCTTATTCTCATAAGCAAAAAATAATAATATAATAATCTATATTCTATACAATGTTTTTATAACGGGATTTCAGCTAGTGAAAAAAAAACAACAATAGTTTTAGTGGTTTTTTTAATATATAGGTATGTTAATAATGGATTACACGAATTATCGACTGCTTCTTTCATCTTCTTTTCTTTATCTGTCTAGCCTATGCCAACATACGGGTTTGTTACAATTATAAAATATTAATATAATTGTGTGTGCTCGCAAATGTATAAAAAACCGATTTCATTTATATCGACCTAATACTACGTATGTAGACGAAAAAATAGTCTAGTAAATACGCATTATTAGAGATTATTCAAAAAGCACTAATCAGATCTCGATTATATTTCAACCACATCACAAGGACGAGGTTTCGATTAAAACAAAAATTATCAAAATCGGTATACCCAGTAAAAAGTTATGAGGTAACATACATTAAAAAAATATATACAATCGAATTGAGAGCCTCCTTCTTTTTTGAAAGTCGGTTAAAAACAGCGTTTTCACTATTGTACAATAGTAATTCACTTTCAGATTTGAATCAGATTTTCAGTATTAGTAAGGGTAATGACAGTGAAATTTTAATAAGCGCAACTTTGTTAATTTTTGAGACTTTATAATTATTATTATTTCACTTATTTGTGTTAAAATCTCGTCATGTTTAAGTCTGTATTTGTAGTTAAACTTATTAAAGGTTCGGTTACACCACGGGTTAGTTGTAGTGTTTTTCATAAATACTAAGGAACAACGCATTTTTTTTGAGTCTACGGCTTCTTAGGGTTTCTAAGCTACGTCTAGGTACCTCAAATTAGCATCACTAATTTCATGGCAATCGGTCGTTGAGTTGAACCGTGAGTGTGGAAGAAACGAACTCAATATCACATTTGAAACATCAGTTAATATTAGACCTAGTTAATCCAACTTAATAATCTTTATAAGTATTATTTATAATTTTTCGTGATTGCTTATTTACACCGTTACGAAACCAGCGATATAATTTACGCTAAACCAGCGTTTATGTTCAGTTTTAAAGCAATCAATTGCCATTCAGTTGCGCAGGCAAATTATTTTCTAACTATAACCAGTGCTGTCGACTTTGTGTTTTATAATAGCAATTTTAATAATTCCATAATTTTACGCGGTGCTTTTTAATGGGGTTTACATAATTTGTTTGACATTAAGTTGTTGCAATTTACTTATTTGCAACGTTACTGGACGTTCTTCATATTTAGGTATATTTACTTTTTTTAGTAACTTACGTTAAGTTTCGACGGATATTAGAGAGAGGTTTAATGGCTTAGGTATAACAATGACCTACTACTTTAACAAGTAGGTACCTAAGACATTTAACGCAAAATCAATAAACACTCAAACTATAACCGAATCTGAGTTATGTCAGATTAGCTATCACTATATTCATAACGGATATTTTAGTCTTGTTATGACAATGGCTTAAGTATCAAATGATTACAATAGTGCTGTACTAAAACGAATGTTACAATAATTCGCGTACAAATGTCATTAATTTAAATACGATTAACGGATTTTTTCAATAATTTATCTATCCCTGATTTTGCCTACTAGGGCGATAGACTTTTAACACAGTTTGTATGGAGCTTACATCATAATTCTATCTCTAGTAAACTAATTCAGAGATAGAATATTGAAAGTGACCGTAATGAGAAAATCCTGATAATACCTATATACAATTGAAAACATTTATACACAAACTACTACACTACGAATCCTATGCTTCATGGGTTTAGTATCAGGTAGATGTAATTCTAAGCGCATATTCAACAGTTATCTGTCAAGACACGTACCTACCTATTTATTTCTTAAAGCTCGTTTAATAAAACTATCAAAAAAGCTTTGTTACCTCGTGAAACATAATTATTTAAAATTGAAAGTTGATTTTTCTCGAATTAATTGAAACTAAATCGATCTCATAATTACGCTTCGATAAAATGGTAATAGCCAATAATTATATTATTATACGACGCCATTAAGGAAATCGTAGAAGTCTGCGATTAGTTTATCGCACGAGCGACTTGACAACATTCTGGACTGATTTATTTTAGCTCTAGTTTATTGTTATCTAGAAAAATAAACTAAACAATAAAATAATTATATTGAATGAAAAAAACACTTATGCACTTTGAGAAAAAGTTAGAAAGAGATGGTTCTCTTTCTTCACGTTTAAAATAATTCCTTCTAATGTAAGCATACAATATTTTCATTAATTGATTTCGTTTTCTTCTATAGAATTATGCGAAGAGTGGGCTCTGGCGGAGTGCGAGGGAGAGGGGTGGTGGAGGGAAGGTCACGACGGGAGGGGCAGCTCTGAGGTTCGGTACGCGGGGGTGGCGCCCGTGGAGCGAGCTGCGTCCGCCCCGGCCACAGCGCTTGCCGTGCGATCCGCCCTACACACTGCTAAGAGTCAGTACAATTTTAATAGAGCTGCCCTAGAACTATTTTTTTATTGATATAATCTTTACGTATATACACTGTAGCGTGCATCACATATAGGCAGAAAGGCACTGCCTACCCTGGCATCTTACTAAAAATGATATATAAAACATGAACATTAAATATTTTTGAAAAAGACCTAAACCATAATTCAATTTAAATCTCCTCCAATTTTAAAAACACGCCGTCGTATAAATTATAATATGTATGCGATATCAGCGCGCCGGGCCTTTTATGAACTACTAGCCTAACTCGGGGTTAAACTCCCCATACAAATCTTAGTAATTTCAGAATGACATAATTATAATCCTACAATTTTATAAAGTCATGCGTCATATGGAATTCGAACAAAGTATTGTGTTTTTAACATTGGTCGGTTAACCAATGGTACAGACACTGCCTAAGAATAACCTGTCAAATTAAATTGTCTCGTTTGTACCAATAATTATGATTTTTGACCATAGTTTTTGACACGGTCGCGTAATCGATTACGCAATCGCTTCCGCCGTCCAATCAAGTGGCACAGTGTAATATTATGACAATTCAGTTTCATTATTCAGTATTCGCTTTGAATTTTTCGTTTGTGCGTTGTTTTGTATGTAATTAGTGAAAATATTAATATATTAGTGATGGAAAGTTTATTTGTGAAATATGTAACCGAGATGTGTGTTTAATGAAAGTAGTGTTTTTTTTTATTGTTATTCGAAACTTCTAAATCTGTTTGGAACTTTGGAATTATAATGGGTACGTAGATTTGCACAATTTCACTAATGCTGTAAAAAAAACATGATCAGTCCAAAAAACATCTAGCATTTTCTATAAAATTACATACTTTTGGCAAAAACCGCATCGAAACAAGCATTCAAATTATACATTGAACGCCATAATATAGATCGGAAATTTGGAATCGAAACATTTCGACGGCTAATGAACTACCTTTCAGAGGACATGACAAGCATTGAGCTATTATTACTAACGTAGACGAGTAACTTTTTACTAAATAAAGGTAGTTATTCAATTAATAATTAATTAAGAACAGTAAATAATATTCATGTAAATTATTTTCTTGTTGTAATATAAAAAGTGACATCTAGTGTAGAATCGAGTTTTGTTTCGTTTAGTATAGATGGCGCTATCAGCAGTTTGGTGATTTTTAATTGTATTTTTGTTTTTCAATTCGTTTTTTTAAATTAGTTTGCCAAAGAAGTTTCACTTCTGACATGTGTACTTTGTGCGCACGCAATTTTTTTTTTGAATGCCTACCCTGTCTAAAAACTTTATGCACGCCACTGTATATACATTATATATATGTATATTTATAGTAATATTAGACTACTAGATAAAAATTTATATGTCTTGCCTAAAAATGTATGCCATAGATACCAAAAAGTAACAGCTGAATCAGTTTTGAAAGAAATAAAATCATTAAACAACCACAAAGCACCAGGTATAGATAGAATTAGAGCACAAGATCTAAAAATTATAAATACTGAAATTGCAGAACCACTGTCACATTTTATTAATACAACTGTCAAACAGGGTATTTATCCTCATGAATTAAAAACTGGAATAGTAAGGCCCATACATAAAAAAGGAAGCCAGAGTATCTATGACAACTATCGCCCAATTACTATACTTTCTACAATAGATAAAATAGTAGAAAAAGTTATTTCAAAACAAATTCACTCCTTTTATAAAGATCACAATATAATAACAAATAAACAATTTGGATTTCAATCAGGTAAGAGCTCAACCAAATTACTCTCAAAATTTACGGATACTATTCATAAACACCTCAACGCTAAAAAACACGTTCTAGTGGTGTTTATTGACTATAGTAAAGCCTTTGATACTTTAAAACATGACATTCTTATCGAGAAACTTAATGACTGTGGTATACAGGGTCCCTTAAATAATTGGTGTCAAGACTATCTTAATAATAGATCATATGTAGTGAAGATTGGCAATACCACCAGTAAAAACGTACGAGTATTAGACGGAACAGCGCAGGGCTCCGTACTTGGCCCCTTGCACTACCTATGTAAATGATGTCGTCAACCTAATATCTAACTCTGAAATTTACCAGTTCGCTGACGACACCTGTCTTATAGCAGCAAATAACAATCTAGATGCAGCTCTGAGAGACTTACAAACGGATTTCACCCTGTTATTAAAGTGGTCTCATGATGTAGGGCTCGTTCTAAATACCGATAAAACGAAATTAATGTACATCAGTTCTACCCAAAATAGGAAATCACACAATAATTTAAAACTAATAGCACACAGTCACCAATGTCTACATGCTAATCTTCACAACTGTTCTTGTAGGCCGGTTGAAATAGTCAATAAACAAAAATATTTAGGACTTATAATTGACGATCGACTAAAATGGACTGAACATATTAACCACGTATGTGATAAGCTGCGTACTATATTGGCTAAAATAACTATAATTAAAAGAAAAATTCCATACAAAATTCTATTAAACCTATATAAAGCGTTAGGGGAAACAACTATATTTTACGGTCTGAGTAGCTATGGTAGAACATGTAAATCAAACCTTGATACAATATATAATTTGCAAATAAGAATTATGAAAGCTATAATACCTAAAAAAATTAAAACCTATTACGAAAATGATTATCACGAGCTCTTTTACTATTGTAACATAATACCAATACATGATCAGGTTAAATACATATTATTGCTTGAGGAGTTTCATAATGGTGAACACCAACATGTCGTCAGGCGTACCTACCAAACACGTAGTGCGTCTAAAGTTGAATTAAAAGTACCAAGTTACTACAATCTATATGGCAAACAACTACTACAATATCAAATACCAAAATTAATAAACGACCTACCATCTTCACTAAAAAATGAAATCACAAAAACAAATATAAAATATAAATTAAAACAATATTTCTTATCGTTATAAAAAATAAAAATTAAATAATATCGTTCAATTTAAATCACCCCGTGTGTATCGACAGGCTACTGCAACTGCATTATTTTGTGATCGATTTATTTGTAAAACTTGGGAGGGTAGTTGTGTAAAAATGTTGATCGTATTGTTATTGTACTTATTGTTGAGTTGTTATAATTTATTATGCTATTGACTTATTTTTTTTTTTTTTTTTATATTGTGAGCGTACGATGTCGAATGCCGGTGTGCGGATAAATCAACAATGATTTTTGTCACACCGTTGAACGCTAATGTTTTTTAGTTAAGATTTTTTGTATTTTAAATAAATAAATAAAAAAAATAAAATAAAAAAAAATAATTTATATTTAATACTTAAAATATTTTTAAGCGACTTTAAAAAAGGAGGTTCTCAATTCGACTGCTGTTACATCATAAGCTTTTACTACGTGTACTGATATTGATGATTCGTTTTTATTCGAAAGCTGGTACTTATGTCATGTGTGTGGTGATGTGGTACCATTTAAATTGACGCCAGATCTGACGAGTGGTTAATGAGTTATCACTAATAATGCGTAAATGCGTAGTAATAAAATGTATTACCTAAGTAATTGTAAATGTTAATTGGAGTAGGTTTTTTGTTTATGAACAAACACAATTATTTAATCCGTGGCGGTATCCGTCGAGGTATATAGTAGCTGAAACGTCCTCTATGATTTTCACTCAAAAAATTTAGAAATAATTGAAAGTTGAAAGCGTTAAGGTCGATTTACATCAGACGAGCGAATGCTCATTCTATCCCCACTATATCAAATTCTTATCAAATTCTTTTAGTGTAAACAGGCGTAGAGCATTCTTTCGTCTTTATATATGAATGAATACGAGTTTTTGTTTACACATAAAGATCAAGAAAGAATGCTCTTGTTCTGGCTCTAGCTCTTTGTTCGTTTGGTCTAAATCCACCCTTAACGTCTATCTAAATTTAGGTACCTGTATTTATTTGCTTATCAGTCGAATTATAATTGGTGAGTGAAACGTCTAGAACTAGAAGTTCAATTAATGAAATAAATAATATTAGCTGTAATTATTATTATCATTAAAGCGGTAAACATTGTATGATCTTTGTGCGTCATCTGTGAACGATAAAAGTTAATAATAAACGCATCACACTCAACGGCCCCCAGTAGGATTATCTATACAAATAAATAATAAATATATCTAAAGAAATAATATTACCAAATTTTTAATGTGGAAAAAGGTATTTTTATTAATCTACATATACATTGATATCCTAATCTGATCATGACCCATTTTACAAAAGGGAGATTGAAATACAGAATTAACAAAAGAAAGTTAAAAAACCACATTACTTAATTTTTTTCTAATATTTAGGAAACACAATTTTATTTTAGTTTAAAATTAAAACACCGTTCATATAAATTAACGTCAAACTAGGTTAACATATTAATTTTATTTTGATTATGCTTATTGTTATATACAAAATGTTTCCTTACTAATATCAAGTTTTTCATTTCCAGCCTTGAATAAAAAGCTTCAGAGGGTGAATTTGGATATTAGTCCTAAGGGCATCTTGGTGTCCGACGCAGATTCACAAGAAAATGTTCTTAGCGTTTCTATTTATAGGTGTGTATCATACTAATATCTAATATTTAAATATATCTAACTCATTAGGATTTACGCGGAGATTACGAAACAATTTTTACTGTTATTTATATTTTTAGCCGACGCCGCGTTGGTGGCCTGTTGCGCTGGCGTTTGCAGGTTCGATCCCCGCACATGACAAATATTTGTATTGGCCATACAGGTGTTTGCCGTGGTCTGGGTGTTTGTTCATTCTTTGTGGGTCTCCCCACCGTGCCTCGGAGAGCACGTTAAGCTGTCGATTCCGGTTGTTATCATGTATCTACATCTGATAGCGATCGTTACTCATAGTAGGTAATATATCCGCCAACCCGCTTTGGAGCAGCGTGGTGGATTAAGCTCTGATTCTTCTCCTACATGGGGAAAGAAAGAGGCTTATGCCCAGCAGTGGGATATTACAGGCTGAAGAGTAAGCGTATATTTTTAGCTGTAAATTTTAATAGAATCGAAATGCCGAAATGATTTTTACAGAATATTTGAAGGATATTTGTTACAGACAAAGAAATATCTTTGCTCACCATGAAGATATTAAGTAGTTCTTTATTCTCAATCTCATGATTTTTAGAAAAAAAAATTAAAATGTCATAATAATGAATTCGTTAATTTTATTATTTGAGGAATTATGTTTAATTTAAATCCAAAGAGTAGGTATATATAACCACTACGTTTTAAATCCAGACTATACATTGCGTTCTACACGTGACAGGCTGACGGGATAAGGAAGTTGAGAGTGATTACCCACAAGATATTTAAATACAGTATTTTATTATTATTTATGTAACAGTATAAAAAGCATTGACTTTTTTTTTATCTATCTTTGACCTGTCTGTCTCGTTGCAAGAACATTGTACTTGCGATAAAAAAAAATGTGTCAATAAATCAACTCTGAGACATCTGTTTACCGGTGATACAGTAATGTAATTAAAAATTCAAGATTAATATTTCAATACTTTGTAGTTTATTGTTAATTTACTACTTTTTAGATCCCAAAGGGTGTCAAAAGAATCTCTGTACCTAGGTCTGTCACACGTTATTTCGTTAGTTATTTACTCGTAAGACAGAGATAAATCTAAAGATTGTTTTTAGCTCAATCGTAACAACTTTGTGTCTACTAACTAGCAATCAATAA
Organism: Melitaea athalia; assembly: GCA_905220545.2. Lineage (NCBI taxonomy): Eukaryota > Metazoa > Arthropoda > Insecta > Lepidoptera > Nymphalidae > Melitaea > Melitaea athalia. The sequence continues at coordinate 4,913,585 of HG992193.1, forward strand.
AAATAATTTTCTTTAGCTTCGTCAAGCTTTTTTCTCCTTAGGTACCTACGTGATGTGTGAAATACAATTAATATTTAGTTCCTTTGCATGCTAGTATCTTAAACTAAGGTTAAGGGTTGTCTTGTAGAGATCAACGGTTTAACTTGGTTTTTACAATTCGTTATAAATAAATAAATATAAACATGTTCATAAATTGCGAATCTCTAAGGGCTGGTAAAGCTACACAATAAGAAATATATTTTATTTTTCACCATTACAGTCCAGGGGTAATATATAGATAATGGGTATAGATACTCGTATAAGAGGTAATAAGATATGTCAAATATTTCTATTGTGCTCTACCTTAACGGAGGTCTTAAGTAAAATTGGTATTTGTAGGATCTCGTACTGCTCAGCGGACGCGGCGAACGCCCGCGTGTTTGCGGTGGTGGAAGGCAAGACCGCGGACGGAGACGACGCTCACGTGGTGCACGTGTTCGTGTGCGCGAGGAGGAAGCAGGCACGAGCGCTCGCTCTGTCGCTGGCACACGCGTTCAATGATGCTTATCAGGTGAGCATTTTGTGAAAATGTCTACCTACTACTAATATATACTGCTAGCTGTGCCCCGCAGTTTCTCCCGCGTTAATTTGAGAAAAAAAAGGTACTAAAATATTATATAGCCTATAACATTCCTCGGGAAATGGACTATCAAACGCAAAAAGATTTTTGGAATTCGAGCCAGTAGTTCCTGAGATGAATGAATGGAAACAAACGGTGACAATAAAAAATTAAAAAAATCGGTACCTATTCCTAAAATTATAAATAATTACGCTTCCTTAATTTCTGATAATGATTGATGGAGTGATGAATTAAAACATGTGATAATAATTTTTTATGACAATTTATGTCCTTCCTTAAAAACACATGCCGTGCATGTGTGAGATCGCACGTCGGAAATGTCATGATAATCCGTTATTGTTTTCTAATATGTTTTTTACACTTAATTAGATATTGATTAGTCAAAATTAATTTTTATGTATTTTTAGGCATGGCAAGCAAATCAAGCTTCTTCACTGAAATCGGGCGGCAAACGCCTAGTAACTCCATGGGTAAACTATTTAATAATTATAAAATTCGAGCCTAAATATTTTTAATTTTTATTTACATACTAATTCAATACTTTTTATTATTAGATCTGTTGTTAAAATATATACTCTGATATATAGTTTTTAAAAGGTTTCTAATAACATGTTTTGTATGAATTTCTATTTACCTACTACTAGCTTCTAAGCGCGACTTCGTCGGCGTGGACTCCGCTTCTATTGGTCTTAGTGTGATGATATATAGCCTATAGACTTCCTCGATAAATGGGCTATATCTAAAACTGAAAGAATTTTTCAAATCGGAGCAGTAGTTCCAGAGATTACCGCGTTCAAACAAACAAACTCTTCAGCTTTATAATATTAGTATAGATATGAATAAACATTTTGTATTTTTTAAGTCTAATTTGAGGATATGTATTTTTCAGGAGCATTTTCCCGATGAGTCTGAAGAGGAAACCGACAGTGAACCATGGAACTCTCCCACTCCTCTCGTAACTTTTGCCTGAATGTCTTTAAAGGTTTAGGAACAGGTCTTAAGAAGGAAGATATGATATGATAATAATTGTAAAAAATAACCGAACCTTTTCTTTTTATTTATTTCGGTTTATGATTATTAATTATAATTCTGTATGTATAGATTACTGTTAAGTTTATTATTACATTAATTTTGTTTTGAAAGGACGAGAGTGTATATCCTTACGGGTTGGTTTTATGTATGGGGCGGAGCTATAACAATGTTGTATAGAGGAATTATTTGATTTTATATTTGTTTCATAACCTACTTGAACGATTTTAAGTATTCTTTTACTGGGAGAATGTTAGGTTATATTATATAGATATTATAATGTATCACTGAGCGACATAAGCTACATTTTAATAGGAGAAAACGGAACCGCCAAAATGTCTGCAGTTGTAAAGCTAGTTTAATATAGGACATAAGCATATAATTTTACAATGTATTTTTAACGTTATTTACTCGATAAAATAGTTTTAATTAAGTTATAAGAAAAGAGAATGTTTTATTTTAATATTTTTCGATTTCGAATTATAATAAGCTTTAAAACAAAATGAAGGCAGGGATTATTTTTAAATCCTTAAATATAAAAATGGGATTACTTTAGCCTTCACATTAATTTTAATAAAATAAATGATATGTACAAAGAAAATAAATTTTTTTACTCTCATACGTATTTTATTTACTCATTCGTACAAACAATAAACGTTGCTACCAAAATGTTTGTATTGCTAAAGCGGCTGTTTGTATCTCTTTTGCGATTAATCTTAATGTCAGTATATCTATACTAATATATAAAGCTGAAGAGTTTGTTTGTTTGTTTGTTTGTTTGTTTGTTTGTTTGTTTGTTTGTTTGTTTGTTTGTTTGTTTGAACGCGGTAATCTCTGGAACTACTGGGCCGATTTGAAAAATTCTTTCAGTGTTAAATAGCCCATTTATCGAGGAAGGCTATAGGCTATGTATCGTCACGCTAAGACCAATAGGAGCGGAGTCCACGCCGACGAAGTCGCGCGCAGAAGCTAGTTATATATATATATATATATAATACATATGTTTTATAAAATGATTAAAACATCTTATAAGTATATAAAAAATTATAAAGAGATTAATTTCAATATCTTTCAATCAATTAAAACATTATATGCCCAGTTAATATTTTACCTAAATAGGAAATGAAGATTGCAAAGTTTAGTCGACGATTAAAGCTTATAAATATCACGTTAATAATAAATCTTAAAACAAAAAGTGTAAAATAAATTGTCTAATAATAGTCCGGGATCCCTAGTACATTTTTTTCACTTGAATACTATCAAGCTAATTTTCCGGGAGTAGCTTCATTTTCAAAAGTTGATCTCGTAAGGTCATCAAAAATTATTACTAACCAGCTGATTTTTTTTCTTTTATATAATTTAATATTATCTATATAATTTAATAGATCTATATAATTTAATAGTAATATTGTCCTACAAATTGCGTGGTACGTTATCCCGGCCCTACGCTCACAGCTGCTCTATCCCCTGCTATCTCTGTTAGCTACCACAATCGAGAGTTTTCGTAGAGGAAATTTTTGGATGTTTCATCAAAATGAAGCTACTCCCGAAAAATTAGCTTGATAGTAGTCAAGTGAAAAAAATGTACTAGGGATCCCCGACTATAACATTTATTTAACGATTAATAAAATCGACACTGCTGGTATAGCTGGAGGCGCCGTCGGCCGAGAGGCGACGTGTAGAGTGGTGTAGAGCACGCGGAGCCGTAGTGGTTGATCATCATGTAGTCGAAACAGTCGGTCACACCGTCACCGTTGCAGTCCTAATATAAAACAGATACTTTGATTTTAGGGTTCCGTACCTCAAAAGGAAAAAACGGAACCCTTATAGGATCACATTGTTGTCACTTGTCCGACTGTCTGTCAAGACGCAAGCGAATCAAAACCTACAGGGTACTTCCCGTGAACTTAGAATCTTGAAATTTGGTACGAAGCAACGTCTTTTAGAACGATTCAGCCTGTAATATCCCACTGTTGGGCATAGGCCTCTTCCCCATGTAGGAGAAGGATCAGAGCTTAATCCACCGCGCTGCTCCAATGCGAGTTGGCGGATATATTCCCTACTATGAGTAACGACCGCTATCAGGTGTACATGATAACAACCAGGGCCGACGGCTTAACGTGCTCTCCGAGGCACGGTGGGAGACCCACAAGGACTGCACAAACACCCAGACCACTACAAACATCTGTATGGCCAATACAAATGCTGTCGTGTGCGGGGATCGAACCCGCAACCAACAGCGCAACAGTCAATCGCAATCCAGTGCTGTGACCGTTGCGCCAACGCGGCTCACATCTCTCTCTCTCTTAGCATATTTACGGCGTATATAGAACTCTTCTCTTCCTAAGCTAAGCTGAATCCGCGATGCTGCTCTATGTATGGTGGATTAAGCTCTGTTCCTTCTCCTACATGGGGAAAGAGGCTTATGCCCAACAGTGAGATATTACAGGCTGAAGCGTAGTATGTGAGCTAATATGAAGATATAAGAATAACAATATAATTATATAGAATATCAAGTTTCTTACCTTCTTTCCTCTCAGGGGTATCGTCTGGTAGTGTAGGTTTTCCAGCATCGACCCAGTACACCCTGGATATATAAAATGGTCCGCAGTAGCCATCTGTGCAGGCGTGGGAGATGTCACACCCGGCCACGTGACATAGGCATCGTAAACAGGAGTCGTTTAAGTTTGAAACGTGTATACCTAAACATGACCAGGTTATAATCTAGTGGAAGTTAATACACATCTACGTATTTAGTTATTATGCCTTGCAATTAAAATTTACCGAAATCGGCTTATATAAAAAATTACATATGAATGTCGTGTACCTGTAGATATCTAACTCATTAAGTAGTGAAAAAAAAAACCAAAAAAAGTTATCGGAAAAATTGTTGAATCATCGACATTAGCCTATGTTCAGATGACAAGCGTTCAACGCGCGTTGAACGCGCGCTAAATTTTTTTACGGCGTTCACATGACACGCGCTGGTCAGGCGTTGAACGCGCGTTGCTACGACCGCCATGGTTCAGTACAGTTCTTGTATTGTCGAAGATGTACGTAGAAACAGTTAACGGTTATTTTATACCGACGGTAGAAACGACGCGACAGAAGACGGAGATATTGGGTTCACCCAATGTTGTCACATAGGCTGACTGAAAGCCAGTACATAATTTTGTACCCTAAATTAAGGCAATTCGGACTCAAATTTTTTAACTACTTCATAATGTCCATCAAGTCATTTGATGACTTACTGGCTCTCATAAACGATGAAGTCGTAATAGATAAAAACGCTGTGCCATATAGCATTTCACCAGAAGAAAAACTCATAATTACATTGAGTACTGATACTGATGAACCCTAAAATACGCCAAACCGCGGCGAAAGCGCGCGCTCATCTGAACGGTAACATAGAAATCCAATGATCTCAAGGCGCACGTTAACGCGCGCTGACAACTGTCGGGCGCTAGCGCAGCGTTCAACGCGCATGCATGTGTACCGTACGGCCTGAATAAAATATATGTAGTTGTAAACGCGCGTTATCAAAACGCGCGTTAAGCGCTCGTCATCTGAACATGGGCTAACAATGTTGCTAAAATAGAGCTCTCGAGTTGATTGGTTTGTATACTTGAAGCGCTTTTCTCGGAATCACTCTGATTAAAAAAAACTATCTGTCTTAAGATGCTTATTTATCATTGTAATTTAGAAAATATTTCTGAAATATTACATAATAATGTAACAATATTATACCTAATAGTGAGAGTGGGAAGTCTTTTGTAATCATATTTAAAATATGAAATATTTAGATAATTACGATACTTGAAGCGCTTTTCTCGGAATCACTCTGATTAAAAAAAACTATCTGTCTTAAGATGCTTATTTATCATTGTAATTTAGAAAATATTTCTGAAATATTACATAACTAGCTGTGCCCCGCGGTTACTCCCGCGTTAATTTGAGGAAAATCATAGCTATAGCCTTTCCTAATTTCAAGTTTGTAGGTGTATTTTTCATTGGACTTTCATACAAACTATCAGCCCCTGTTTTAACCCCAAAAGGGGGTTGATTTCTCAAAATACATTATTAGTACACCTCAACACCATCTATAGAGCCATACATTTTGAATTTCAAGTCTCTTACTTCAAAAACATAGGACTTTCATACAAACTTCCAACCCCCGTTTAACCCCCTTAGGGGTGGAATATCGTAAAACCCGTTGTTAGCTGACCTCTACTCGGCAAAAGGAATATTCCTACCAAAATTCAAGTCTCTACGCCTTATGGTTCCAGAGATATCGTGATGAGTCAATGGGTGGGTAACTCTTTTATATATATAGATAATGTAACAATATTATACCTAATAGTGAGAGTGGGAAGTCTTTTGTAATCATATTTAAAATATGAAATATTTAGATAATTACGATACTTGAAGCGCTTTTCTCGGAATCACTCTGATTAAAAAAACTATCTGTCTTAAGAGTTAAGATGCTTATTTATCATTGAAATTTAGAAAATATTTCTGAAATATTACATAGTAATGTAACAATATTTTAATAGTGTGAGTGGGAAGTCTTTTGTAATCATATATTTAAAATATGAAATATTTAGATACCTAATTACGATCGTGTTGATTTCTTAATACAAAAAAATTGGTGTGCCTACTACCTACTACAACATAGTTTGTTGTACACGTTTTACATTTTTTTTTATTTCATTTCAACACCAAGAAATAAATTAGAACAGGGTTAACAATATTCCATAAAACAGATAAGATAAAAATTATTAAAATTGATTTATATTTTTATATATTAGAAATTAGTTATTATTAAGTAAAAATAAAATACATAATAATAGAGAAAGTAAATACATACCGGTCACAACTTTCACAAACAAACAATACAATAGTATTGTTGATAACATCTTTACAACCATTTCTTTAAAATTTCGCTAACATGTAAACAAGTTCACGCTTAAATAAAGACTTCCATCACACACAATATAACTTAAAATGTTTCTCATAAACAAAACTGTATTCTACGAACGATGACATAACACCACAAAAACTTTTTAACTATTGAACTTGCTTCGATTAAACGGATCTACTTAATAATATTTTGCAAAAACCTTACGCGCAATATTGGACATCTACTAACTATGGATCACGTATTGTAATTTATTAACTTCGATTTATGTCTTAAGTTATTATAATACTAGCCGTGCCCGCGACTTCGGCCGCGTAGAATTTAACAAAATATTTATTGTTCAGTTCGCAAAGTTATAAAAAAAAAACTAAAATAAGAGTAGCCTAAGTTACTCCTTATTACATCAGTTATCTGCCAGTGAAAGTCCCGTCAAAATTGGTACAGCCGTTTCAGAGATTAGCCAGAACAAACAGACAGACAGACAGACAAAAATTCTAAAAAATTATATTTTGGTATATGTACCTTGTATGTACATACATATGAATTTAGTAAAAAGCGGTTATTATTACAAACAGACGCTCCAATTTTATTTATTTGTATAGAAGATGTAAAGATGCAAAGACATTACAAGAGACTTGTATAGATGTATAGATAAATAATCAGAATATTCATATCTTTACATTGCTTTATTCTAAGAATAATGTGACGATTAAATTCTCCGTTGATTACATTAAATGATTAAATATCGAATTGTAACATCCGCGACGCGAAGCTCGGGCACCTGACTCTTCTAGAAGGTCATACTTACCTGTGTTTGTTTTTGTAGTCATTTATACATGAGCTTTTAATAAAATATAGTAACAATTATGCCTTTGTTTGATTTGTTTTGACCATTAATTCAATTGTTTGTTAAAGTAATTTTTATTTTGTATTAGAATGAATTTATAGTAGATTAGTAGCCGAGGGCTGTAAGGCATCAATTGCAGCCCGAGATATTTTTACTATAGTTCGAGGGTGCAATTGATGCTTACACCCGAGCTAACTATTCTGCTTTACATCTCGATTGTAGACATGCACAAAGAGACAATGATTTGACTTATCCTTCAATTTCATGTCTCCGTCTGCATAATTATTATGTACGATGTTGCATAAAATTTTGAAGGACTACCGTATTGATATTTTTAAGTGTAGGTACAGTACATAATGTTTGATATTGTTTCGATTTATTTCGCTAGCTTTGTCTAATTATTGAATTTTTATCTTGTTCCAGCCTTTTCAGTTCATTTTCTGTTAGTTGTTTTTTACGCAGGCGGGTTTTTTGTTTTCTTTTAATTATTATTTTTTGAAATTTATAGTGAAATGAGAACAATTTTCAATTTTTTTTTTCAAGATCGAAATCGAGCTTCGCCGTTCGATATTTAAAATTGATGACTTATGCTCACACGAAGACAAGGCTGAATAGCAAAGCCACCTCTTTGGTCATTGGGCTGAATGCATGATGTCTATTGCCAATATGATGTACGCGGCGAACTTTTTGAAAGAAAGAAGTGTTTTTTTAATTACTTACCGCCCTAGGCCGTTTCTAGCTACATTATTACCCTAGAGTGCTAATGAGCCACCTACAAGTCCCATTTGGAGGTAATAAGAACCTACTTACCGAACATGAGAGATCTAAAATGAGATTATCTTAACTCAAAAGAATCACATTTATATGATAAGAAGATAAATATCTCGATAAGGTCAAACATACATTTGTTATGCATTCAAAAAAGGAACTGGTATTTTTCATGATAACGGGTAAGTGAATTACGAAATTAATGAACGATTAAAAATTTAAAAAATAAAAAGAAAGTGGCTTTGCGCTTTTTTTTCTTCGATTATTTTTTTATAGAGTTATTTTAAAAACCATCTTGGAGTATTTACCAGTAGTCGGCTAAAGCACTGACGGTTTGCGGGTTCGATTCCCGCTCGCGATGGATATTTGTATTTGTACAAATATTTCTTTCCGGTTTGGATGTCTGTCCTTGTGGGTCGCACTATGTCATAAATACCTGTTACTTATAGTAGGGAACATATCCGCCAATATTCTTCTCCTAAATGGAGAATAAGCCTGAATGGGAAGGAGAATGCAAAGATCTTTGCGAATTGCGAATGCGAAGATCTTCTACTATATTTTAATTAATTTAATAAAAAGTGAATAGTGTGCAAAAAAGTGTAGGCTTATTGGCACTTTTTAATTTAAACAATGTTATAGTACCTATTGGTACTGTTACACCTAGCCTTAATACGCAGTTAATGCTGACGCCGCTGTTTTAATTTCTTTTATATATATATTTAATTTTCCATGCGGTCGAGTCAGTTGCCGTTTACCATCCAGCGCGTCACTAGCTATCTTTTTATCCAGAAAAGGAAAGTGAGGTGTTCTAGAGACAGTAACTGTGTTTGGACGATAAAATAAACTGAAACGTGACACGTGAAAAAGAGAGATCTCGTTATTAGAAAACTATGTTAAAAATTACAGTTTTTTTAATGGAAATTAAAATAAATTAAATGTAAAAAATCTTTTTAAAAAACAAGCTTTTATTTGAATGCACTAAAACGAAAAAAATAAATTTTTACTTTAAAACTTTTACTATCTACTTATAAAGTCATTACACATAATCTATATGATAGAAAAGCTTGTCGCGAGATATGAGTACTCGTATTTCCTTAGTTTGAAAATTTTAATAGTTAAAATCAATCACATCAATTTATTTAATTTACTTGTTTACAAGCAAATTACGCGACAAGCTTTTATATCATATAGATTATGTGTAATGACTTTATAAGTAGATAGTAAAAGTTTTAAAGTAAAAATTTATTTTTTTCGTTTTAGTGCATTCAAATAAAAGCTTGTTTTTTAAAAAGATTTTTTACATTTAATTTATTTTTGACTTTTTAGTCGGTTATCACGTCACTTTATTCGAATTATTCTTAGCAAGCTCATAGTCTATTTTTTTTTTTTTTTTTTTTTTTTTAAATATAACGGGTACATACCACGATATAGATTTTTGTGATTGTTTGTCGATATTTCGGACCAGTTACATGGTCCGTGGTCACGACGAGACTGCTGTGGAGCGATGTGTCAGCTGTCATCCATCACGGGCAGTATCTTTCTACCCCCCTTCTAGTTCTTTTTAAGCCTACCCCACCATTCACTTTAGACACAGACTCCCGGCAAACCACACTAACCACGTCACTTTTTTGTTTTGTTTGTAACCGGTTATTAATTTTACAAAGTTCCAACACTGGATTCCACGCATTTGCCAACACAAAACCATCTTCGCGATTGAAATTCTTGTATTTCTGAATTTCTATGGCTTCGCGAACTAGTCTTGGTATATAATGGCGTTCGTTAGAGAGAACCTTGGGCCTATGAAGTTCTATCCAGTGGTTCGATCCCGATTGTAACAGATGTTCTGCGATTGCCGATTTCTGCTGATCGTTGTTTTTCACAGCTCTAATGTGTTCATGAATTCGTGTGGCAATAGATCGCTTGGTTTGACCGATATACGAGCTTCCACAGCTGCAATCAACCTTGTACACCCCTGGGTGTTGAAGGGGGATATAATCCTTGGGAGAACGTAATACGTTACCTATTTTCTTCCAAGGTGTGTAAACAGTTTTGATGTTATACTGCTTTTTCAGTAACCTTCCTATCTTGTCTGTTACTCCTTTTACAAAAGGTAAGAAAGCTGGCTGTCTTTGAGCTTCTTACTTCTTCTTCTATTAATAACCGGTTACAAACAAAACAAAAAAGTGACGTGGTTAGTGTGGTTTGCCGGGAGTCTGTGTCTAAAGTGAATGGTGGGGTAGGCTTAAAAAGAACTAGAAGGGGGGTAGAAAGATACTGCCCGTGATGGATGACAGCTGACACATCGCTCCACAGCAGTCTCGTCGTGACCACGGACCATGTAACTGGTCCGAAATATCGACAAACAATCACAAAAATCTATATCGTGGTATGTACCCGTTATATTTAAAAAAAAAAAAAAAAAAAAATAGACTATGTTTGAAAACCGCGAGTGTCTAAGTCTAAAAAACTTAGCAAGCTCTTTCATTTGATACCCATATTGTAGAAGTGCACTAAAAATAACTAGTCCGCACTCTTGGATATGCTGCATATTGGATTTAGAATGACTTCACAAAGTTAACCATGCATTGTCATCCAAATTGAACCTGCATACAAAATTTCAGCTCAATTGGTTGCTTCAAAATTGAGTTGCAAGATTTCACCCGAACAAACATACATACATACATGCATACATACAAACCATGCATTGTCATCCAAATTGAACCTGCATACAAAATTTCAGCTCAATTGGTTGCTTCAAAATTGAGTTGCAAGATTTCACCCGAACAAACATACATACATACATGCATACATACAAACCATGTATTGTCATCCAAACTGAACCTGTATACAAAATTTCAGCTCAATTGGTTGAAGATATCTGCTTCAAAATTGAGTTGCAAGATTTCACCCGAACAAACATTCATTAAAGTTACATACATACATACATACATACATACATACATACATTGCAAGTTAAATAAAAGCTTGTAAAAAATACAGCGTATTTGTTTAATTCCAGACGCAAACGACCGTTTAAAAAATATCTATTTTCCTATTTTTCTTGCTAATTAATTTTATAGATTCTAGCAATATACATAGCATATAGGTTCAAAATTTGGAGTTATTACCCATTATATATGACACTGTTAAAGGGAGTAAGTTAGACTACTTTTATTTTAAAAAAGTAGAAAGGGACTCGGGGTAAAATTTAGTATTAAAAAAGTTAAACTTCACAGGAGAAGATAGCAGTTGACTTGAATACTATTTCTTGAAATTCATCATTATGTGATCAAGTGGAAGAGCATTCCTAAAGTATAAAAGTTAGTGTCTCCTATTTTTATAATACAGACACTCTACCGATGTACGAGAATAAGTGATTGCTTTATATTTATTAATAGACATATTTAGTAACGGTTTGTGGATGCAAGTGAAAAACTGATAATTAATATACTTTTTTGGGCAGCCTTTGATTGACTTTGCATGATTCAAAATTTTAACCAACCAAGTGTTTAAAACAATTACTAATAGATGATGATCTACAGTACCTAAACTGGTAATTTAATTTAATTTTAATTTTAATATATTTTATTTTGTATCAGACATAGTCCATATTATGTTAGTATTAAAAAAAAAACAGCTTATATCTAATGTTAGTAAATTAATATAAACATAAATCAATACAAATAAAATCAATAAAAATAAAAAATAAAAATAAATCAAAATAATAGCTTTCTGGACACGACCCTCGTCACTCAGAATGAAGCCGTATCCAGTGGCGCAGTATTTCCGAGTCCCAGCGGTCCGCCAGTGTACTCAGAATGCCGTTCGAGCTGGTTCGTAGCCTCCGGAGCATGGATGCACACCTCTTACGAATAATGGCACTAAAGCTATCAACGCGCCTCGTAGTAAACATTTCGGAGGCACTGCAGTAACGCGGCAACTCGAACAGCACTCTGAATGCATTGTTGTACTGGACTCTCAGGGCGTTGTACGCACGCTGTGTATACCTGACCCAAAGGCTGCAGGTGTAGAAGGATTGGCAATATGCCTTAAACAGAGTTGTCTTTACACTATCAGTACACCGTGCAAACCTTCGGGCCAGCATGTTGCAGCGCACGGCCAGCGCCCTGCGCTCTCGCTCCAAATCCTCGTCATCGCTGAGGTTGTCCGAAACCCAGTGACCCAGATACTTAAAACGTTCTACTCTATTTAAAGCAACACCTCCAATATATAAAGGTGGCACATTCGCGTAAACTTTCTTGCCGGCTTTAAACACCAGGAGTTCACTCTTTTTCGAGTTGTATCTGAGTCCCTGGGCTTCAGCGTACCTTTCACAAATACGCATTAATTTGCGCAGCGCACCTATAGATGGGCTTAATAGTACCATATCGTCAGCGTAACTGATGTTATTTACGCAGACACCCCCGATATGACAGCCAATGTTGCTATTTGTAAGTTCACCAAGCAGCCCGTTCATGTACAGGTTAAATAGACGAGGCGAGGTCAAGCCCCCTTGTCTCACCCCACACTCCAACCCGTACATTTCCGAGTGCGTGCCCGCCCATTTTACGACATTCCGTTGGTTGTGGTACCAGTATTCCAGGACAGATGCGACCTCGCAGGGTACATCAGTCTCCTCCCTTAACTTTTTCCAAAGCACATCATATCGTATTGTATCAAACGCCTTTGATAAATCAAGAAAACAGGCATATACAGGAGTTTTTCTAGCTGTATAGTACTGTACAGTCTGCTTGAGGCATAGGATGGCACTCTCTGTAGAAAGACCCGGTCTAAAACCAAATTGAGAGTCCTGAAGCTTAATATGCCCCTCTAACTGCTTATCAAGCAGACTGTCCAGTACCTTGGCTATGACCGTAGCTAGTGAGATTGGTCTATAGTTGGAAACATCGGATACATCCCCTGTTTTATTTTTCAATATAGGTACTACTATAGTGTACATGAGATCCTCCGGCAGGTAACTGTGACCTAAACACAAGTTAAAAAACATGGCGAGAACTCTCGACAAGTCAGGCCCCGCATAATTCAGATGCTCAATACTGAGCCCATCGTGACCGGGTGACTTACCTCGTACCATCTTACTTACGACCCTCTTTACATCGTTAGCGGAAAATCTAACGTTTATTGACTTCGGTTCCACAGTATTGAGCATCCGAGTACCGGAGCCGCTCGGCAGAACAACCTTGAAATGTTGTTTAAAAAAGTTTGCTATATCGCGGGGTTCGTGAAAGCCTGCAACGCTCGCAGGACGGCTATTTGACTTTGGATTCAATTTATTTGTTCTCTTCTAAAATTTACTAAAATTTTTACTCGCGTGATGTTGCGCTATTATATCTAACTTTATTTGATTTTCATTTTCCTGACACCATTTTAATTTCGACTTAAAAATCCGTCTGCTTTCCCTCATTTCGTCATTTCGTCATAAAAAACTAGTCACCATAGCATAAGAGCGTTAAAGCCCTATTTTATGGTAGTTAACACGCCAGCTGTGCCATCATTGTGGTGAACACCTGTAAGTAATGCTGCAAACTAATACACACTAGTAGTAGTAAAATTTTGTCAATTACCGATACGTAGAAAGACTATTTCAGAAATACTATTTCTGCTATAAAGAAACTTAATCTATATATATATAAAAGAGATACCACCCATATATTGACTCATCACGATATATCTGGAACCATAAGGCGTAGAGACTTGAAATTTGGTAGGAATATTCCTTTCGCCGAGTAGAAGTCATTTAAGAACGGATTTTACGAAATTGCACCTACAAGAGGGGTTTGCGGGGGTTAATAACATATATGGCAAAACAACGTTTGCGGGGTCAGCTAGTCTGATATAAATTAACAACACTAAAAGCCTTATCGACCAATACTATAAATGGGCGTTCCACTGGGGTCAATTATATAGGTTCTTACTTCTGTATAATATATGTATATTGATTATGTAGTAAATTATTTACTGTCGTATTTGTTATTTCTTGTAGTACTAAGTATTTGTAATATAATAATTTAGTTAAATAATTACATAAAAACTTTTAATATTTTTTAATAATATCAAACCTCGATAAAAATAATTTTTAACAAGCATACCGATAACATTGTATTTGTATTGTTGGTGTTTCTGTTTTATTTATACATAAAATCAATATAAATCAGTATTACCTAGTTTCAGCATATATCCTTTATTGATTGCTACTTCGGAAAATAAAAATATACATAGATAGTTGTTTTATATTACCTACATCACTTAAAGTAAAGTATAATGCAAGAAATATAATAGAAAGAAATTGTAATAAAGAAGAAATATAATAAAGCAGTTCGGATTTAATTTTAATTTTCTGATAGGATAACTAATCATTATCATCATCATAATCTTCATCATTTCAACCTAATGCAGTCCACAGCTGGACATAGGCCTCCCCAAGTTCGTGCCAGATATCCCAGTTTTTCGCAATCCTCATCCAACCTACACCTGCAATCTTACGTAGATCGTCGGTCCAGAGGGCCATACGACGTACATTGTGTTTGCCAAGACGCGGTCTCCACTCCAGGACACGTCTGCTCCAGCGGCCATCGATACCCAGCCTTCTGCCACTTCAACTTGCTAATTTTGTGTGTTATGTCGGCTACTTTCGTCCACCGAAACCCCAAGCATAGCCCGTTCCATTGCACGTTGAGCGACTTTAAACTTGTGGACCAGTCCCTTCGTCAGTGTCCACGTCTTGGCTCCGTATGTCAACACAGGCAGGATGCATTGATCGAAGACTTTTGTCTTCAAACATTTCGAAATTTTCGAAGTGAAGGATAATCTATATATATAAAAGAGATTTCCACCCATTGACTCATCACGATATCTCTGGAACCATAAGGCGTAGAGACTTGAAATTTGGTAGGAATATTCCTTTCGTCGAGTATAGGTCAGCTAAGAACGGATTTTACAAGATTCCACCCACAAGAGGGGGTTGCGGGGGTTAATAACATATATGGCAAAAAAAGTTTGCGGGGTAAGCTAGTAAATATATAATGAACTAATCGTAATAGTATTACAATATAGATTAATAGAGCTCCAAAGAGCTTTTGAGATTCTCAGTAGAATGCAGTTTCGGCCGGGGTTCGTTTCACGTAGGATTTACACGTGAATTGTAAAGTGGTGATTAATAGGTGCTTATACAAGTCTATAGAACACAGTTAACAGATATTCAAACATATTTAAGTAGACTTGTACAGATATTATTTAGTTAAAGACTTATAATTCTTTCCTAAGTGGTATGCAATAAAGTATAATCCATCTATATTTTATCTATATATATGTTATATTGGTTTTTATTTTAATATATACTCATAGCTAAATAACGTTTAGTTACCTATATTACTTGAAGCACTTCAATAAAATAATGATTTTGTTGTGACATGCAGTGTGCGTAAAACATTAATGAACTCTTTTCATAATCGAAAAAAAAAAAACAAAAAAAAATTAATACTTTTAGCTTTATAAAAAAAATTACTAGTTGTAATTATGGGATATAGAAAAAAAAATTAGTAATAAAAACGATTTATTTTGTATTTTTTTATTCATTTTTAGATTAATTCAGTCTTAGACTAACCGACTGTATATTTTATACTATATTAACGCTACTTAAAATTGACGAACTTTATAATGCATCTTTTATTATTAACTTTGTCTTAAATTAAATATTTTCTTTTGAACTTGTATAAAATAATGTTTATTTTGCCCAGCAGTGGGATTTACAGGCTGAATCTACGTATAATTAAATTTTTGTTGAGCAAATGCCATGCTTAGCTTATTTTTAGCCCTGGCTAGCTGCTACGGCAGCAACACACTGGTTGAAATCATTAACATATTTGAATGGTAGATCGTTGGTACAACCGTAGCCTCCCAGTTTATGGATTGCCATGTAGTCGTAGCAGTCTATTTGGCCGTCGCCATTGCAGTCCTGAAAAAAAAAAACAAATATCTTTATTGTATCTCTTTGTCTGTATCTAATAATTCACTTGTAGTGATTTCGGTAATTATTAATTATCTTTATATCGAAAACCAATAACAAATTAAATAACATCAAGAATATGGAATGTGCTTTATGGTTACATAAAAATAACGTATTTCTTCCGTAGCTTGTATTCATTGTACAATTAGTTGATTTCTTATCCTCAAACTCCTTATTTTTATACTTAAATACTGTAATATTTTCGTATTCACGTATTTTCGTATAAATAGGTACTTATAGGAGTTATAGGAACTTTACGAATCTTTAAAAGAAGCAATCGATTCCGTCAAGTGACATTTTAGAAGGCAATATAATAAAAGAAGAAACTAGTTTCATGACATCACGGTCGAATCATTCGAATGTTATAAAGGACTAGCTTCTGCGCGCGACTTCGTCGGCGTGGACTCCGCTCCTATTGGTCTTAGCGTGATGATATATAGCCTATAGCCTTCCTCGATAAATGGGCTATCTAACACTGAAAGAATTTTTCAAATCGGACCAGTAGATCCTGAGATTAGCGCGTTCAAACAAACAAACAAACAAACAAACAAACAATCAAACAAACTCTTCAGCTTTATTATATTAGTATAGATTATGCAAATCATCTGGACATAACAAAGACACATAAGACAACTACCATTTCAATTTATATGTGACTTATGACACACGGACAAACAGTTTATTGTTGATTTAATTTTGCTAAAATGATTAATAAACTTAAAATACTGGTGACATAGTTTATAAGTTTTGTATTAGATTACTTAATGGCCAAAGTCACTCTAATGTCATTGAGGAAAGCTTTGAAATTTAGATCGTTACGCAGACCACACCGTGGTACCAACGTATGTAACTTTGTACCGTTGACACCACAGAAATAGTAATACCCCAATTACCCCAATTGGTATTATTACTATTTCTGTGGTTGACACTAAGATGCTGCACATCAATCTATATTTTCTTTTATAAAAGTTAGTTAATAAAAATATCTGTCGCTCTAACTACTATCTATGTATGTACTTATATATTCGTATATTAACATTTAATTTGTATATTTATTTATGTATGTATTATATTATATTGTGCATATACATTTTTAATATGTAAAGTTATGTTGCGATATGTATATAAATTTTAGTATAATATTTAATGTTTTATATTTATTTACAACAAGTTGTTCTGTTTCAGTACACTTGTTAAATTCTTATTTTACAATTTTCATCCACAGGTTGCCTGGAAGAAATTGCTTTTTGCGATAAAGCCACCTTTTATAAATTTTCCTATTTTAATTATTATTTTTTTAAATATTTTACTAGATCACATAAAAAATAAAGGTGTATTTACTTATTGGACGTTATTTTGACAATTTTTAAAAACGACTGTTGAGTTTTTTTGCGTTTTTTCTTAGTAGAATCTATATAAATATATTCAGAATCAGAGATACCTTCGCAACAACTAGAACTAATTAGTTTAAGTTTTAAGTATCTATTACGAATCGAGTGTTTTTTAAACGTACTTGAATAAAGAAATTTTTGATAAATTGCACGATCCCTCCATCTAACCATATCTTTAAAAGTCAGCCAATTTTATGGATCTTCTAAATATCTCTTATATATATAAAAATGAATCGCTAAATTTGTTGCTAAGCGCAAATCTCGAGAGCAGCTGAACCGATTTCGCTAATTCTTTTTTTACAATAATCCTTGAAGTACGAGGATGGTTGTTACGGAGAGAAAATTTTAAAAAATAAAAAAAATTAAAAATTAAAGACTGTCAGGCGGTACGAAGTTCGCCGGGTCAGCTAGTTTATTATAATAATATAATCTCGCCTATTTATATTGAACTAGTTTGCATTATCACAAGGCCACAGCTAATAATGACAACAAATCGTTCGTTTGTTTTTGTTTATGTATAAACTTCTGACATTGATGACCTCATGCCGAGCATCCGTATGCAAATTTCAATGACGCTTAATAATATAGAATTTCCCGCCTACGATCTTATCATGAATGCTTTTTTTTAATAGTGCAGACAAAGGTAAGTCCATGGTCTATCCGGTTACGATGCGAAAATGTTATATAATCGATACTTTCTATTCCGAAATTATGAGACAGGCGTAGAATTTAATCCATTCTAATAATAAAATTGTAACTGTTAAAATTCTTTCCATTGAAGACTTTTTGAAAAATTTAATTGAAGGTGTTTTTATATTGTAATAATAAATAATAAAGTTAATCGGTATTTTTTTTATTTTTGTGTAAAAAAGTTCTTAAAATTTATAGTTAAAAAAATTTGGCTAATAAGCCTAATAATAATTTTTCTAAATTTGAAGAATGACATTTGTTACGTTCGTGTTCGCTTAAAAGTAGAAAAAGACTAGCTAGAAGTGAATTATTGATTGTTTTTATTGTTATTTTTGTGTTACCCACAGATGAGAAAATTATAAACATTTTTAAATCATATCAAAATTTTGACTGACACGGCACGTCAGAGGGCGCGGGTTCAAAATTTCAAATCCCGCTGGGTAGAAAAAAAAATTTGATATGATTTAAAAATGGTTATTAGATTGTGTTAAATTATTCAATAAATTCTATTATTTCATTACCTGTCCATATTTACTCATATATCCTTGGACGGCCCGAGCGGCGCAGTAAGGGTCGTTTGTGCAGGTCGGGTAAGCTGGAAATAAAATAAAAAATTTTAATAAACAGACTGTTTCAGTACCAGGTGATGAAAATCATTGGTTTCAGTTTTTCGCTATAGAGTAGGTATAGATAGCTATGTAAAACTACGTCAGAAAAATTTGATTTTCGACGTCTAGTTTAGTTTTGAAGAACAGAATTTGTACATTTTCAGTTCTATACAGATACAAAAATATTGCGCCCTAAGAAAAAATATTAAAATAGCAAGATATAAAACCTACATGTACGTCCATCTAAAAAAAATTTAAAACTTATTATATATTATGTAGATGTAGTTATATAAATAATATAACTGTGTTTGCTCGCAAAAAAACCGACTTCAATTACATCGATAAGTAATACAACGTAAGTAGACAATAAAATTGTCAAGTAAATACGCGTTATCAAAGATTACTCAAAAAGTAGTTATCAGATCTCGATCTTTAAACGGAACCACAACACAAGTATCAGCTTTTGATTAAAATAAGAATCATCAAAATTGGTCAATCCAGTAAAAAGTTCTGAGGTGACATACATAAAAAAAAAATACAGTCGGATTGAGAACCTCCTCCTTTTTTGTATAATATAAAACATCATTAATTAATTTGTCCATAACTTTGTAAACCTTGAATAAATATCACGGTCAAAGCTTAGTCATTACCTATAAATCGATTCTCATAATTTAACCCTGGAGTGTTCCTTATACAGTGATACCACACTATTTCTGTGAGTGATACTCTTGATATATGACCAAATATTATCATTTAGTATGTCGTAACATAATCATTTCCTGTTGCCGTATCATTTTGATGTTGCAGAATAATGCAGAATGAGAAATGACAAAAATAATTATAAATTATTATACTACTAGAAAAAATATTTTTTCTATCTGTCTGACGGATCATTTGCTTGAATAAAGAATATAAAAAAATAAAATTCAAAAATAGCTTTAAAAATTATCACCTATACGAGTATATTAATCAATAAGAAAACAACAAAATGTAAGTTTTATTTTTCACATCTGTAAAATACCTATTTAACTAGATAGTCTAAACTTGGAGAGATCAACAATTTATTCATGTTACAATTTGGGCTTGATAACAGATTTTTATTATTTTTTAACACATGGGATGTCAAATTATTTTTACTGATAAACAAATTTAAACCAGTTAAAAAAATTATGTTAGTAAATAGTTCATGAATAGTATGACCATTTTATTGTAAGTAATGTTGCAACACGTACCGTCTGGAGAACTAGGTGAATATCCTTGTAATGTTGGTTTTCCAGCGTCTGCCCAGTAAGCCCACGTGATGTGGAAGAGTCCGCAGTGATCGCCTTCACACTTCTGACCCAGCCTGCAGCCTGATATCGCTTGACAGATGCAACCTAGACATACTTCAGTTACTGGACCTGGAAAAATTATAACATTTTTATTTTATTTATTGTTAACTAGCTGTATCCTGCGCGCGTTGCTACGATTTTTATTTTACATGCACACAAACACATAATAAAACATATTAAACTTGTACAAATTATTTAATATACTAGCTGCCCGGACAGACTTCGTTCTGTCTGCTATGTTTTTTTAAGTATAAAAACCTTCCGTGGGATTTAAAGAACATACAAAAAAAAAACATTAGCCGAATTGGTCGAGCCATTCTCCAGTTATGCGCTTAGCAACATTCATTTTTATATATATAGAGATAACTTATACAATATAGCATCAAAATAAAATGTAAGCAAATTTTCCGTAAACGTATAATGCATGCAGAGCTTAACTTCAGGTGTGGAATGTATAATTATATGCATGGCCTGTTTCTGCGGGAATTTCCGATGATGTGTTCAATTCTATGAAAGGTTTTAAATCCTGTTTATTTTGGCACTTCTATTTTGGACATCTTTTTGTTACTTAATTAACGTGAATTATACTAAATACAATTTAGTAACAAATATTCAATACTATTTTCGTGACAGTATAAATTATAGGTGGGTTCCTATATTACGAAAAACGATTAGTTTTGCTTCGATTTCGAACAAGTTGTGTTCGTAATTTAACGGTTCATAAGCAAAACGAAAAGCTGTGTGGCTACGGTAGTAAAGAATATATATTATAGCCACCCCTCTCTTCCCGTGGGTGTCATAAGAGGCGACTAAGGGATAACACAGTGCCACTACCACCTTGGAACTTATAAAGCATACCGATGCCGGGATATCCATCCAACTGCTGGCTTTGAAATACACCGGCCCAAGACGAGCAGCAGCGTCTTCGGTGCGACAAAGTCAGCCTTGCGGTCACCAACCCGCCTGCCTAGCGTCGTGACTATGACACACCATTTTTGGCGCGAACTTGTGGAGGCCTATGTCCACTGGATGCGCCCCGCGGTTTCACTCACGTAATAACGGATCCCGTAGGAATCTCGGGACAAAAATAGCCTATGCGTTATTGTTGATGTACAGCTATCTTCATACCAAGTTTCATTATTTTAAAAAAATAGTTTTTATTTTGCTCAATGTATGTAGGTAGTTTACATTATCTAGAAGCTGTGTTACAGGCTGCTGTACAGATTATAGATTTACCTTTATTGCAAATTTGAAATTACATAAGGAACATAACAATATTATCTATACATATAATAAAATGGTAGAAAAGTCAAAACTGTACATTGAATATTTTTTTAAAAGAATACTTGGGGTGTGATCTACAATCGATACCGAAGCCAAAAATATAGTTTTTAGAATTTTTGTCTGTTTGTCTGTTTGTCTGTTTGTCTGTATGTATGTCCAGTAGCGTGCATCACATATAGGCAGAAAGGTACTGCCTACCCTGGCATCTTACTAAAAATGATATATAAAACATGAACATTAAATATTTTTAAAAGGACATAAACCATAATTCAATTTAAATCTCCTTCAATTTTAAAAACACGCCGTCGTATAAATTATAATATGTATGCGATATCAGCGCGCCGGGCCTTTTATGAACTACTAGCCTAACTCGAAGTTAAACTCCCCATACAAATCTTAGTAATTTCAGAATGACATAATTATAATCCTACAATTTTATAAAGTCACGCGTCATATGGAATTCGAACAAAGTATTGTGTTTTTAACATTGGTCGGTTAACCAATGGTAGAGGCACTGCCTAAAGAATAACCTGTCAAATCAAATTGTCTCGTTTGTACCCATTTTGTACCAATAATTATGATTTTTGACACGGTCGCGTAATCGATTACGCAATCGCTGCCGCCGTCCAATCAAGTGGCACAGTGTAATATTATGACAATTCACTATTCAGTTTCAGTAGTCAGTATTCGCTTTGAATTTTTCGTTTGTGCGTTGTTTTTTTATGTAATTAGTGAAAATATCAATATATTAGTGATAGATAAGTTTATTTGTGAAATATGTAACGGAGATGTGTGTTTAATGAAAGTAAAGTGTTTTTTTGCTTGTTATTCGAAACTTCTAAATCAGTTTGGAATTGTAATGGGTACGTAGATTTGCACAATTTCAATAATGCTGTAAAAAAAAAACATGATCAGTCCGAAAAACATCTAGCATTTTCTATAAAATTACATACTTTTGGCAAAAACCGCATCGAAACAAGCATTCAAATGATACATTGAACGCCATAATATAGATCGGACATTTGGAACGAAACATTTCCACGGCTAATTGATTGAGTTTTTTGGGTAAATAAGAACTACCTTTCAGAGGACATGACGAGTAACTTTTTACTAAATAAAGGTAATTATTCAATTAATAATTAATTAAGAACAGTAAATAATATTAATGTAAATTATTTTCTGGTTGTAGGTAATATAAAGTGACATCTAGTGTAGAATCGAGTTTTGTTTCGTTTGGTATAGATGGCGCATTCAGCAGTTTGGTGATTTTTAATTGTATTTTTGTTTTTCAATTCGTTTTTTTAAATTAGTTTTCCAAAGAAGTTTCACTTCTGACATGTGTACTTTGAGCGCACGCAATTTTTTTTTGACTGCCTACCCAGTCTAGAAACTTTATGCACGCCACTGTGTATGTCCGGGATAAACTCAAAAAGTACTGCATGGATTTACTTCAAATTTGGCACGAATATTGTTAAGAAGTCGGGTCAGAACATAGGCTATATATTATCACGCTATCACCTACGGGGAAAGAGCAGTGAACCTTTATTTCTTCAAATGTATGTCCGGGATAAACTCAAAAAGTACTGCATGGATTTACTTCAAATTTGGCACGAATATTATTAAGAAGTCGGGTCAGAACATAGGCTACATATTATCACGCTATCACCTACGGGGAACGAGCAGTGAACGCACGCAGACGACGTCGCGGGCAGCAGCTAGTAACTTAAATAATTGTGTTTGCTCGCAAACGAAAAAAAAGCGACTTCAATTACATCGACAAGTAATACAACGTAATAAGACGAAAAATTAGTCAAGTAAATACGCGCTATTAAAGATTACTCAAAAATTTGTTATCAGATCTCGATCTAATTTCACGAAGACTAGATGACAAGTATTAGCTTTCGATTAAAGTAAGAATCATCAAAATCGGTACACCGAGTAAAAAGTTATGCGGTATAATACAACATAGGTCGACGAAAAAGTAGTCAAGTAAATACGCATTATTAGATATAACTCTAAAAGTACTTGTCAGATCTTATTTTAAAAAAAATGGGACCACATGACACGCAACTCCTTTCAATTAAAACAAAATTGATCGAAATCGGTCCACCCAGTCAAAAGTTCTGAGCTAACATACATAAAAAAAAAATACAGTCGAATTGAGAACCTCCTCCTTTTTTGGAAGTCGGTTAAAAAGTGCATAGGCGGCCTTATCACTAATAGTGATCTTTTACAAACAACATCCAAAAATAGAGAAAATATTGATGAAATAAACAATAAAGTATGAAAATTAATTACTTAGACTACGTATTAAATACAGCACTCGTAAATAAAGTAAATTTAATTCAAATTACGTTTCATTACTATAACTGCAG
The DNA here is from genome assembly GCA_905220545.2 of Melitaea athalia. Classification (NCBI taxonomy): domain Eukaryota; kingdom Metazoa; phylum Arthropoda; class Insecta; order Lepidoptera; family Nymphalidae; genus Melitaea; species Melitaea athalia. The sequence continues at coordinate 4,937,471 of HG992193.1, forward strand.
CAGTTTTTGCGTGAAAGAAGATGGATGATAGATGGGTATTTGTTAAATTATATCTATTCATCCCCAGTGCCGGATAAGGTTACTTGATGCTAGAGCATCGAGGTTGGGAAGGTTGCTTAGAAGCAATCTTCCCCTGTGGGTCCCCGTATCCTAAAGTGAACTACAAAGAATTAATTGAAAAAAAAAATGTGAATACATATCGTAGGTAGAATATGTATGTGTTGTTCCAATTTAAAACGCGCGAATTTTGTAATTACTTTAACTTTCGTGTGCTCGTTTTTTTTTCTCGGTCGTCTCTGGTCCATCCCTAGAAGGGATGCCCTAAGCAATTGCTTAAATAGCTTATAGGCTAATCCAGGACTGTTCATACTTCATCCCCCCGGGGCGAGGTGGCGACTGCTAGCGCGACCCCGTCTCGCCCCACCCAGGCGGACGACTGCTCACACGTGGTGTTTTTTAGTCAGTAGGAGTCTGACATAACCCTCTGGCGCCGCCCCCGCGTTGGAGGTAATCCATGATGGATTTTCCCCTCGTAAAAAAAGGACTGTTAATCCCCACAAACTTTCGCATCTTATCTATGAATATAGAAATGAATCGATAAATGTACGTACGCCTTTTTTTGTACGTTGTCCTCTGTACATTCAATATACTCAAAAAAATAAATTAAAGGCGTTACGAAGTTTGTAATATCGTAGGATTAATAGTAAATAAAAAGTTATTGGTTCATTCGAGTTATTTTTAATAATTCATCGTATAGGTACATATGTACAAGGTTTACGTGAAATTATTTATGTTAATGCTTAAACCGCAGGTTGTCAAATGTGATATACAGTGAAGGTTCAAGGCACCGGTTGCCTTGCATTGCCTTGTACTATAAACGGCCATGTACTGCGATGACTAAATAAATACTCATCATTCTCAGTTGTAATTTCGGAAGTATATAAATATGTATACATAAAATAAGGTTACATTCCAAATAATTGCTTAAATTTTTATATTTAGGCTGTGTAGTAAAATTACAATAATTAATTTAATAAAAAAGATGATAAATTAATCTGATATAAAACGGTAATTTTTTTCTTTTTCACCGTCAATCTCTACTTTATCTTTTTGATATCCGAGTACCTAGGTATCATTACTGTATCGTATAAAACAAACTCGCTTCCCGCTGTCTGTCTGTCCCTATGTATGCTTAGATCGAAAACTACGTAACGGATTTTAATACGGTTTTCTTTAGTAAATAGAGTGATTCCAGAGGAAGGTTTATATGTCAGAGGATCACTGATAGATTCTAAAACCGTGCGTAGCCGGGGCGAACCGCTAGTATGTCCTAAAGTGAATCTGATTCTAAATAAGTATCTATATCGATAATTTATATTTTATCAGTGCCCAGTGAAATAGGGCCTTAATCCTTTCTTTTAAAAAAAATGGAAGTCTGTTTACTTCATTTATAAATTCCTGACATAACCAAAGAGTAATATAACCACTACGACATAACGACATGAATCATACTGCAACTACATATTTATAAAACTTATCGTTACTTCTTAAAATGTCAATTGTAAATAAGAATATGGACAAAAATGTTAAATTCGTAAAAAATGTTGTAACTATGAACATAAGATAGAATTAGGAATTTTTCACCTTACGATTTTATTCCTAAGACGAAACTAATAAAACTACAACAACTAAACAAATGTAATAAAATTCAGTTGGTTATTTATACTAAACATATTTTAGTTCCGTGTCATATAATATGTTCATACCGTTACATATCTGATTGTAATGTGACCTAACCTTTTATTAATCTTAATTACGCGTATATGGTGAGATTATGCCATTTTCTGAGTAAAGCTAAGTGCAACTACTCGTAATAGAGGAAAACAGTATACTATTTTAATTAACGTGTCTTTGTATCTCGTTTTATGTACAGAGTATTTTTATTTATTAGGGTTTTATAGGGTATTTTATGTATTTTTATTATTAAGTACCTATATATATATATAGTTGTGCGTTGTTAATTAGAGCGATTACAATGTATCACTTTCACTAATTAACACGTCATCAAAAGTCAGAAAAATAAACAATCAATAAAAATATATCATCCAGTAACCAAATTCTCTTTTAATAAAACACAGTTGACAAACAAGCGTACCTACCTACGGTCAACCTCATGGTAAGCGTGGCTTGCGGATGCCTGCAATGCCAAGAGCATTGTCAGCGTTTTACCGACTCTATCCTCTCCCCAGGAGCTCTGGCTACTTTATTTGCCATAGGATTACAACACTATATTTGGTAGCAGTATTATTTAGCTCTGATATTCTGTAAGATTGAGGTACTTCCTCAGTTGCGACGCTTCGTGCAAATTTTGAGAAAGATACTTCCTGTGCCCTACCTGAATGGCTTTCAAGCATAAAATAAAAATGATAGCCAAAAAATACTAGAACAATACTCATACGACCATCTTTATAAGTGGGTATGTGAACGGGTCGACAAAGTTTACTTGTAATAGCATTTCTTATGGAGGCACTGGAGCGTCTGGTTCTGTTGTATTTTTATATTAAAAAGCTATCAAATATAACCTCTGCGCATGAAAAAAAATTAAAGTTAATTCGTACTAAGGTCAATTAATACTAAAATTAATTGATGAATTTATAATTTTTACTACAGATTACAATGAAAAAAACTATATTAGCATCAAGTGTTAATTACTACACATTAAATAATATTGTAACTTGAGTGGATAAATAAAAAGTCTTCATTTCATTCTGTCATTCATTCAGATTAGATGATGATGATGGCTTCCAAAAGTACAAAATCAGCAAGGCTGATTTCGCATATATTAGGTCGAGGAAAATGTCTTTTCGTATTTTCGAGTAAAAAGTTACAATAAAATCTTTTTGGTTGTATCGTTTGTTGCTGGTTGGTTTTGATACCATGAAAAGGTGACATTTTAATAATGAAACTATAAAAGTAAAAAATAGTTTTCCGCCACTTTTATTTGTTTTTCTGTCCGCATGTCAAAAAAGTATTTATACTATGAGATAATGAAAAGTTCATATTTTTACAAAATATTTTCTGTTTTGTAACATGCCTTAATTATTCTACAAAGACTAACTTATTATCAGTAATAACTGGATTAATTAATATTTATATGAGTCTAACATCCGTGTGATATTGTTATTTTTTACAGATGATTCGTAACAAAAACTTAAATGATAAATTTCCGGCACTTTAACGTCTTTATCATTACCATTATTTCATAATTCACAGTATTTTTGCATTGAAATGGTTTTTGTTTTATTTTTATTATGTATATGGAATTCAAATCTGAAAAATGTAATACTATATCAAAATTAATTTAAAATTTAATTTTTAATATAGCATAAATTGTTTTGGATTGTAATGGGATTTTTTTATATTTATAAAAAATACAATTATCTAACGAAAAGCTGCGTACCGGAGTTAGCAATTACTTATTTTTAAATATAGTGGAATTCGTTGATAAAAAACAATAATATTAAGTATCTGTTGGAAACCGCCATCTGTTAAATAGCGATATTCACAACTGGTGAAACAGGACCTAAATAAACTTGCAAAACGAGGCAAAATCATGTACATCAACAGATAAAATAACAACAGTATGTAATCTAGTCTAGTCTATTTCCAGTAATTACGGTAAAGTCGTTCCGATATCCGATCCAACGTAGCATAGTGTATAAATTACTACATTATCATGTGTCATCAATAATGTTTAAGGATATACAATAGAGACAAGAAAATTGTAATAAAATATTTATTGAGATAATGCGGAAACAGAACGGATAATTGTCTCGAGATGACTACGTCAGTAAATAATTATTATGTACATGTATGGCCGATTTTGTTTTGAAAAGATATTTTTTTCTTTATTTTATTAAAAAAGAAATCGTAAAGAAAATTCTTGGAAGTTCTTTCCGAAATCAGCACAAGTTTACTAGTAACAGCAAAATAGCACTTCTCTCAAGTAATGTTGGGTTACTGTGGTGACTATGGTAGCCAAAGCTCCAGGCTGTGATAACGGCTAGGATAGAGTCAGCAGCGCTCTTACGATGCTCCTGATATAGCAAGCGTTCTTAAGGCTTTTACAAGGCTAACGGTAACCGCTTACTATCAAGCGGTAAAATATACCTACATTTTAGTTATAGAAATAAGATGAGCTTCGCTTACTTTTAATTTTTTTAATATATTTTCCGCCTGTTTCATTTTGTAGCATTAGTTTCTTTCTTAACTGAAGAAAGCATAAAGAAACTTCGTTAAAGTAATTGAGGTGTAAGGCCCATAGATTATAGAACATTTCGGATTCCTATATCTTTAAAAAACACTTCTTGATAAATCAATGTATTAAACGATTATTTTATTATAATATCAAATAATTTTCGTTATGAAAATTTCTCTGTTGGATGGACAAGTTCTAGTATTATTATGTAACGGATTATATTAACATTTTGTTTACTTACAGTTAGTGAGATGATTTAACTTGATTCGCCATAAAATATTTGTTAGCATTTAAATTGCCATATAAAAAAAAACAACGAAATACTCATTTACTGTATAATTTGTCTTCAAATTTATTACCTTAAAATCATATTGATATATTATCAGGCATAGGTGTGAAAACAATTTTATAAGTCGGGGTTAACGATTTTCAAAATATAAGGGGTAGATATTTGGAATTAGACAAAGAAAGACAATTAAAATACAATTTTACCGTCATTTTTTTTGTTAAACATAGATTAATTACAACTAGAAATAATAAATTAAAATATTAAGTACCTAACTAAAAACTATTGTTGGGCGCACTATAAATTATTTTTTTCATATAATATTACAGTTAGTCTTGCTCTATATAAATATATGTATCTATTTATTTTTTATTATTTTATTTGAAATTGAAAACACTACAATTTTATCGAGTTTTTAAAAATTAAAATTAATAAAGAATATCGTAATATTAGAAAGTGTCTAGATTTACACAAGGCGAAGAAAGTAAATTTATTTTTAAAAGTCGTGCAAAGTATATGCCACCAATTAGGCTTGCTTCTCTAAGGCTACGATATTCGAGTTGGTGACTGGTGTAGTATACCTACCTTAGAAATGTTGTTATTTTCATGTCATGTTCAGTAGAGGATCTAACATCTAAGGTATGTTGTCAACTAGTCAGACGAGTGTTGGAACCGGACCGAATGGCACGCGGATCCGAAGGAACTCATTATTATGTTAAAATATTTAAACCGTACATTGGTTGTCAGGTTTAGCTCTTTATAAACTACTAGCAGTGCCCCGTGGTTTTTTTTAATTTTAATGTCGGTTCTGTTGGATTTTTTTAAAATAAGCCTGTGTCATTTTGGTTCTTAAATAAGTATTTGTACATAATATATCTAGAAAATATTTCTTAGTGCAAGAAACAAATCTTGCGTTTTTGAAACATAAATTTCAATATTAAATATTAGCATCACAAAGATAAATATAAAAGATGACAAATTGCATAATTATACCAATATCAGGCGGCTGAGTGACCTCTACGGCTCTACCTATCATGTTGAGGTCGCATTTACTTTAACCAACTACGTCGTTGGTTAGGAGCATTACGCGTTTACAATTTTACGTGTTGTACCTATTGTGTATTACCTATTTTGCAATTAAATATTAACAATTAATTATCAGCCAACCCGCAGTGGAGCAGCGTGGTGGATTAAGCTCCTTCACCTACATGAAGAAAGAAGCCTATCTATGTTCAGAAATGGGAAGTTATCTCTCTGTTCAATCGGTCTCTCATTGCTGAGGATCGTGACTCCGTTTAGATGTTGGAAATGGGAAGTTATAGGCTGAATTAAATCAAATTAACATGCATTAGTTTCAAGGCCGTTGTAGATTATAGTTTAGTCATCATGCAAAACATCGAAGCTCACGGAAATTAAATTTAATGTGGACATCAGATGCTTTGTTGTTTAATTTATAATTTAAAAAAGCGATGAGAATAATTGAGTTATCCGTTTTTGCAACAATTTTTTTAACAGAAAACAATTAAATGTTGTATTTTTATATTTGTTTTGAGTAATGTGTTCCTTGAAAAAGTTTATTGCGTTTGCAATCTGTGTCAATTAATCTGTCTGTAATATCTATAGAGAGATAATATACCTACTCGTAGAGCTAAAGAGTTTGTTAGGTAGAGATCCCTAGTACATTTTTTTCACCTGATTAGTATCAAGCTAATTTTCCGGGAGTAGCTTCATTTTGATGAGACGAACAAAAATTTCCTCTACGAAAAATCTACTAGACTCCACTTTGGGTTGTCTGGAAGAAAAGGCTAAATAGCCATAAGTCCGCTCATTGTACTTCACAGTCTGTAAATAATATTTTGTAGTTGTGATGTACAATAAAGTATAAATAAATAAATATATAGAGTTAGTAGGAGATAGAGCAGCAGTGAGCGTAGGAGCGGGATAACGTACCACGCAATTTGTAGGACAATATTACTATTAAATTATATAAATATTTACCAACTAAAAGAAACAAAAAATCAGCTGGTAAGATTTTTAGAAATGTTTGTTGTTTTTTTTATGTAACTAGGTCGGCAAACAAGCGTACGGCTCACCTGATGGTAAGACCGTAGCCTGTAGACGCCTGCAACACCAGAAGCTTCGCAAGCGCGTTGCCGACCCTATCCCCAATCACCCCCAGGATCTCTGGTCACCTTACTCACCAACAGGAACACGATACTGCTTGAAAACAGTAAATATTGTTTATTTTAAAACTAATAATTCCTTAAATACTATACATAAAGAAATTTATCACGTGACATGCAGCCAATATCAAATCACTTCACTCTATCAAAAATTGTTGGTTGTATTTTGTAATTAAAATGATTGCGTGAGATATAGAGGTCAATACATTAAAATACAAACCAAAAAGGTTATTCAACGAAAAAAAAACTACTTAAAATCTAACTTAGAAAAAAGTAATTTAACTAACAATATGCTCTATTGTATTATACGATCGCAATTACTATCAATAATTGTTGTTACAATTAGTCCAATAAAAAAACAGAAGCTACATAAAATTATTCTGTATTATTTTTTCAATAAGCATAATGATATCATTCACTTATCAATGTAGGAACAACAATTAAATTAATTACGAAGATTAATTAGTTCTATGTTTATGTTATTATCTATACCTGCGTGTTATGAAAATGTAATGTATGTGCATTTATTAAATTATTATTCTTTATTTCAAATATAAAACCTCACAAGCATTAAAAGCATTGTACATGATCACTCATACAATTAAAAACCCTGCCTTTTAACAACCCGTCAAAGATATGACTCATTATTATTATAAAGTTTTAATATTTTTTATATCATACACAAACAGCCTTCTTTACTTATGGTAAGAAATGTCTGTTTTTTTTAGTTTTAAAATATAAATATACACTTAATACGAATAAAATTATGAATATTCAGACACTTTCAGACTCCAAGCGGGAATCAAACCCACCACCTTCAGAGCAAAAAGCAGTGTCACTGCTGTCTTAACGGACTAGTCATATGTTCTATATATACATATATATATATATATATATATATATATATATTAAATGAAATAGAAAATTATAACATATATATTATTAATTATTTCATTATCTGCCAACCCGCATTGGAGCAGCGCGGTGGATTAAGCTCTGATCCTTCTCTTACGTGGGGAAAGAACCTATGCTCAGCAGTGGGACTGTGGGATGTTACAGGCTAAAGCGATATTATTAAGAATTTACATAATGTATACATACAAGTACTTATTTATTAAATTAATGTCATGTTCGTATTTTATATTTATTTTAAAGTGAATCTTTTATTACATCATGTCAAACGTCTGTGTGTTGCATGTCGCGTGACGGTCGGCCACGCGGTAAGATTGATAAAGCGATTTTTATACCCTTAATGGAATATTATTCCAAAAATTTTTAGTTAAATGTCTATAATGTGAAAAAAAGTTTCACTTTTACCGTGGTTTCATAAAACCACACAGGTTTTTTATAGTTCTACTAGCTGACCCGGCGTACTTCGTACCGTCTAACAGTCGATTCTTTAATTTTTATTTTAATTTTAATACTTTTCCTTCCCGAAACCCCTCCACTAACACTTAAACTTTATGGTATGGTATTAAAGTTCAAATTGACTTTTAAGTATTATTACGCGAATCTTTTGTATGGGAATATAGAAAAATATTGTTTTTAGACTTTTTCAGAGAAGTTTTTAAATTTTTCTCTCCGTAAGAACTCTGTGGTCTGTGGTAAGAACCATCCTCGTACTTCAAGGAATATTATAAAAAAAAGAATTAGCGAAATCGGTTCAGCCGCTCTCGAGATTTGCGCTTAGCAACATATTCAGCGATTCATTTTTATATATATAGAGATTTTTTTAATTCAATCGATTCTAAATACCTAGATTATCTTTTTCTGACGAACTGGAATCTATTATACATAGTTTGTTCCGGAAAGTTGAGTAAAAGCACGAACGTCTATGTGCCAGATCTACTAGCTTACTTGATTCGTGGGCTTTATAGGTATATTTTCTATAACCGATTAACCGACTTCCAACTAAAGCTTTAAAGTAAAGTAAAAGCAATTAAATTTTTCAATTAGAGATTTTAAATAGGTTTTTATAGGTAGATAGACGATATGAGCACACATTTTTAATGCTTCTGCTCAGAATTTTAAAATTTATTTACATAAATTTTAACATATGCTTCTAACATGTTAAAAAAAATTTTTTTTGGAGTTTGATCAGCTAATTCTGATAATATTTATTTTTAACACTTGTGCCGCTCAGTAATTTTAATGTAATACATTTCTCTAAAATTAAATTAAACTGACGAAAGAAAGAGACTGACTAAAGAATTGTTGTTCTTAAGTGTACATTTTTGCAGATATTTTCATAACATATTTTAGAATTAAACGAGCTGTTTATGAATAAAGCCGTAATCGTAATCAAGAAAAACATTATCAAAATAAAAAAGATTCCATTTTTAAATGTTATCCCAACCGTATTTTTAAACATAAATTTCCCCTTAAATACTTGTATATAAAAACAAGACAATCTAAAAGTGTAAAGGAAAATCACATTTAAAGATAAAACCTAATATAGTTAATTAACAGCAACTTCAGAAACAATAGCTTCATCATCGTTCAAGTGATACTTACTGACATCAGCAGCAACGGCTCCGAACAGCATTAATATGGCACTAAACCTAATCACGGCTGACGTCATAGCGGCAGTAATATAAAAAAAACTAATAAATAATAAACAAGACTGAAAATATCAACGTTGTATGCGCACGCGCATCAGTTCTCGACTGGCATTGATCGTGGCCTTAAACCTTCTTATATTGTCGGATGCTGAGTCAATGATTTCCATAAAAATATTATTACAATATTTTAAGTTTTTGTTTATTTATCATTTTATCTTATTTTTATTTTATTTTACAGGGACTGTACACAACACAATATTATTTAAATTTATTTTATACTAGTGGTCGCCCAGTTGCAGAATGCAGTGTCCGAAATTCGACCATAATTAACATAAATTATAAGTTTGAACATTAAACAAAAGAGTATAATTATGTATATATGCGTGTGTGTGTCAAATACATGGTAGTGTATAATGTTTTTTTATTTATTCAATGTATTTTTACGCATAATTTAAAAAAAATTGCATTCTGCACTCTATATAAAATATATCTAAGTGTGCGAAATTTCATACTCCTCCGTCCGCGCAATTTTCGTAAAAAGGAGTACAAAGTTTTTGCATCATGTATTAATATATAGTTAAAAATATGTAATATAATAATTGTAATACCCGCTCTGGTGTAGTCACCTAAAACACCGAGTCACCGATGGTTTGCGGGTTCGATTCCTACTCGTGATGGATATTTGTATTTGTACAAACATTTCTTTCCGGTTAGGATGTCTGTCTTTGTGGGTCTCCCTGCCGTGCCTCAGAGAGCTCGTGAAGCCGATCGTTACTAATAGTAGGGAACATATCCGCCAACCCGCAGTGGAGCAGTAAGGTGGATTAAGCTCCAATCCTTCTCCTACATGGAGAAAGAGACCTATGCTCAGCAGTGGGCTGTGGGATGTTACAGGAAGAATCGATAATAATTGTAACCTAAAAGCCAATTACGACCATCCATCCTTTTAAAACTAAATTTAGTAGTAGAAACATAATATGCAAATAAAAATAAAACTACAATATACATATAAACGAAAGAACACGTTTTTAAAATTCATACCAAAACGTTGTATTTTAGCGGGATTAAATTTAAAATTGTTATTTGAACCTTTGATTTTTTATCCGTTAGAAACAGATCCTGATTTTTTATCCGTTAGAAACAGATCCAATAAGAAAAAAAAAAAAAATAGACGAGACATATTACCAAAAATTTAATTGCCATTTATAACTTTAATAACCTGTTACACCGGTTGCCGACTGATACAGCTATTCGAAATATTACGGTATCAAATAGATAAAAGCTAAAGATGTATTTTTATTTTTGGCCATCAAACTCTATTGTTGTCAAATAATGGCCAACCTATAAATAAATTAAAAAAAAATTGGGGTGAAATATGTCCTAAGAGCTTGCTACCGTCTACCGACAAAACTTATCAGTAACTTATGTTTGAGATAAATTTTATCACGAACAATTACTTCACTTAAATGTTTTTGATGAACTTGATTAAACAAACATAAAAAACGTGCATAAAAGAAACAATAAGAGAGAAACCTGAGTTTATATCCAAAGAGGAAAATTACCTAACTTCGAATATTACAATATTATACCTATTTATAATAGGGCTATATTTATAATATACTAGCTGACCCGACAGACGTTGTCCTGTCTTAACTTTTGTATGGGAATATAGAAAAGTGTTGTTTTAAGACTTTGTCAGGCAATTTTTTAAATTTTTCTCTCCGTAATAACCATCCTTGTACTTCAAGGAATGTTATAAAAAAAGAATTAGTGAAATCGGTTCAGCTGCTCTCGAGATTTGCGCTTAGCAACACATTTAGCGATTCATTTTTATATATATAGAGATTTAGACGAGGGCTAGTGCAAAAAATGCTTATCTCTTTTCTCTCTCTCTGCTATCTATTAGAAAAAAGCTTATATTATTTTTATCAAACTGTACCTTGTTTTTGATAAATACAGCTTTACAACTATGCTTTCAAACAGAAGTTAACAGAACGTCTACCAAAAATGAGCCGTTTTTTAAGTTTCAATTTCAATACTCGAATGAGAAGGTTCTATCCTCTCTGGCAAAAGCATTTTTTAGATGGAAGATCGTTATTATATTTATTGATACTAAATTCGTTATTTACGATTCATTAATTGGACCCAAAAAAATTAAGAACTTTTTTTTAAATGGTAAAGTACCTACATAATTATATGTATATCTTAAATTAAGTCAATCCTTATCTGCCTTATAAAGTTTCATCTTGAGCAAGCATCAAGTACCGATATTAAACAAGTATTTTGTTTCTTCTGCCTCGCCAAGACCGTTTTGTTTATCCTTTATAAGGGTAAGACAAGTCGAAGTAGTTATTATTCATTTTCTGTTTTGTCTCATCTGTATTCGCAGATAATTGTTTACTTTGATTTAATTAAAATGAATTTATTAGGGGTGTTCCGTGGGTTCCGTATTATAAATTTTATATTATTCTTATTGCATGCATTCAGCCCGTAACATCTCACTGCTTGGCATAGGCCTCTTTCTCCGTGTAGCAAAAGGATTTCTGTCAAATTCGAAGGATGATTGCAGAACGATTTATTCTTATTAAAAAAGCAAAATTTAGTGACTAATAAGCGTTTATATTAAACTATAAATAAATGTCTTTAACATCCACACACAGTTGTCTGTTCCCAAGATAAATTAATGCCTATGTTTTCGGTATCAGCGGTCTGACATATGTACACTTTTTTTGACGAATATACTTAAAATAATACATATATTTAAATAAGTATATTTATTACACCCAGACTTGGGGCGGGAATCAAACTCCCGGAGCAGAAAGCAGGGTCACTTCAAACTGCGCTAACGGGCTAGTCATAGCCCAATGTTGACAAAAAAGTACTCACTCGTACTCCTTTGAGTTGAGAAGAAATAGTGTGGAATTGGAAAGAAAGAGTACCTTTAAACCTACCTGTATTTCACTTTACAAAACGATGTATTGAAATCCACTAACCCGGCCTTCTGTACCTATCTAAGAATCCCCCGGTATCTTTCTTCTAACAAAATGATAAAATTGTGAACTTATAGAAAAAAATAATATTCAAAATTGTAAATCTTAAGTTTTCCGCTCTACAGAAATAGAGGTATTTTTTAATTATAAAAATTTTGATTATGTACTTCACAGTTTTATCTACAAGTAACAGCTGATAGGTACATACAGCCGGAGACGACAACAAATAGTATATTAGACATGTACATTGATATTTGAAACAAAATTGTTTCAATGGTCTAAGATCCGAGAAGGTAAATCTTCCCTCATCTGTTAATTAGATGAAACAATTTTTTATAGGCTTATTTAAATATTGTGAGTTTATAAAAACAACCTCTGCCACCATAAGCCTGCTGCAAATTTTTTTTTTTTTTTTAGCTTTTCCCTCTCATGTTAATTACATGTAGTAAGCTAAAATCGTTAATATTTTACATTATATACCTGACTGTAGTAGGCACCCATCTCTATGATTGCTACACTTATCTGCAGCCAGGTCAGTAACCTCAGTCAGAGTAACCTGGCTGCAGGTAAGTATAGCAATCATAGAGATGGGTGCCTACTATAGTCAGGTATATAATGTAAAATATTGACGGTTTTAGCTTACTACGTGTAATTAACATGAGAGGGAAAAGATTTATTAGAAGAAAAAAAAAATTTTTTTTAAGTGTTATTATTTGCAGCAGGCTTATGGTGGCAGAGGTTGTTTTTATAAATTCACAATATTGAAATCAGCCTATAAAAAATTGTTTCATCTTATTAACAGATGAGGGAAGATTTTGTTATATTCCGGATCTTAGACCACAAGGATTATGTCGATTTCTTAGTAGGTAATTATTAATGTTAAATCCGGGAAAAAGATTTCTCGGAAATACTTCCTTACCATTACGATACCGTTAAATAACGATTCCTTTATATATTTAATATACCTAATTATACGCATATTATAATTTAAATATACTATGCGAGCTGCGCGGTTCCTAACGCATTTGAGAGTAGTGTAAATTACACACGATGTAGGTAACTTACTGGCTTTTCAACGCAACAAAAATGTCTTTAAATCTGACATATAATAAACAAATCCCATCACACTTTTGATTACATGTGATTTATCACGACTGGCGCATTTTGAGGCTTCCAATATTTTGACGACGAATACCCAAAGAACGACGGTTTATAGAATCCTAATATAAATAGATTGACTGGTAGATAAGATGTGCTGTTTTGTTGTTTTTTATATACTTATATATTTTTTTGAGTTGTGTAATAAAGTTTAATAAATAAATAAATAATCCAGAATAAATCAAAAGATATATCCCAAAAAATGCTGTCCAAAGTCCACGAGGACAGTCGAAGCTATAATTAGTGGTGTATTTTCAAATTTAGCGCCCCGAGCCATTGTAATTTGCTGCCCCATAAATGAAGGGTAAAAGGTAAAAGCAACATTATGTATTTCGGCTGTCCTTTTTCTTTTTTAAGCCACCCATTGCATAATTCTATACAATAATCGATTCAAAGGAAGAATCCGGAATATATTTCGGCTGATCTTTTTTTTTATCAATCCATTGTTGTAAAAATCGATTAATTTTCACACCGGTAGTACGTAGGTATGCTTGTCTTGCGCCGCACCCGCACCTCGATCTCAGCTTGTGCCGCCCTTCACTGAATGTCGCGCCGCCCCGTGCTATGGCCCTTTTGACCCTATAAATACTCCCATGTCTGTAATCCTTAGTCAAAGCTAGTAAGGCGACTTGAGCCTGCTAGTTTGTGATAATATTGGAGATCCTTTGTTATCTAGACGCTAGATCTAGACGCGTGCAACGCCAGAAGCATCGCAAGCGCGTTGCCGAATCACTCATCACAGGAACACAACACTACTTACTTGAAAGCAGTATTATTTAACTGCGAAAATAATGTTTTTTTTAATCATGATTACTTTACGAACAGTTTTAGCGTGACGTGATATATCTACATAAAAATATTTAAACACGTACCTACCTAATATCATATACTTAGTAACAGAAAAATAGAATTATAATTTATGTATTCTACTTTGACTTGTTATTCTTAATTTTTTTATATTAAAAATAGAATAATTAAAGATTAGAATTATGGAATAATAAAAAATAATTTAGTGATAATAAAATAATAAAAGATAATTTAATAATAATATACAATAATAAAGATAATTTATTGTTTTCAACAATATTTTGGAAAAATCGTAAATGGCTAATTAATTAAACCGGAGTGCTAACAAAATCATCGTTTTAAGTAGTTGAAGATGTATGATACTCATCTATTATCATAATAACATTAATAACTCATACGTAAACGTAATAAGATCTTTATCAATTTCCTCAACTACTCAACAGAAGGGAAAACCGTTGCGATTTGGTTTTTTTTTCTGTTTAGTTGTGTTAATTGTGTAATATCTAGGTACTTGCTATAATATAGGTACTAAGCTGATATTGTTGTAAAAATCCTTTTAGAATTCAATATAAGAATGTAATGAAAAATGTATCTGCCTTAACAGTTATCTACTTTGTTTCAATTTCTAGGTATTCAAAACTAAAACAAGTACATATAACGTTAAGTTGTTAAGTATATTGATTACTAGCTGTGCCCCGTGATTTCACACGCGTTAATTTGAAAAAAAAATTGCTTATAGCCTTCCTCGATAAATGGGCTATCTAACACTGAAAGAATTTTTCAAATCGAACCAGTAAGTTCCTGTCTCCTGACACCATATTATAATTATATAGATACCATACGTATCTATGGTTCCTGAGATTAGCACGTTTAAACAAACAAACAAACAAACTCTTTAGCTTTATAATATTAGTAGTTATAGATACGTAGTTCGTTGTATTTGGGTTTGCTAGGCTAGTGAGTAGGTACCTACCTATACGTACCTAATAGGTTTCTAAAATCTGTACCTATGTTGCTTTGTATAGGCATATTAATTTGTTCATAATTTGTTTATATAAGTTTTTTTTTTGTCTTTGAACATATATGTACTTAAATATTTGTTATTCATTTGGCTATTTTTATTGTAAGCAGCCGCCTCTGCAAGTTCTAATGTAAGTTAGTATGTTGTAAAAAATGCTTTTAGTCTAATTAGCGTTATGCTCATCTTTTGGGCAGTACTTAGTGCGTTTCTTAAAATCTAAAATGAAACTCTCAATCTTCTCATTACATCAAGACATCTGTTTAATGACATTTAAGTGAGAAAGATCGAAGAATTAGTTTACGATTGTTTTATTACTGAAGCATTATTATTTAAAAATGGTATACATTAAATTATATGGTAGGTAACTTTCATTCGCTACGTAACTTATGTAAGCAAAAAATATGAAATTAAAATGAATTAATTAGTAATTTAGTTATTTCATTTCTCTATTATATGTAGGTACCTATATATTTGTATGAAAAATAATATTTATAGTTACGTAAATGCTATATATTACGTATTTAATTGTTACATTGAAGTCAAACTTTCCTCTATACAAAATTATAGAAGACTAGCTTTTGCGCGCGACTTCGTCGGCGTGGACTCCGCTCCTGTTGGTCTTAGCGTGATGATATATAGCCTATAGCCTTCCTCGATAAATGGGCTATCTAACACTGAAAGAATTTTTCAAATCGGACCAGTAGATCCTGAGATTAGCGCGTTTAAACAAACAAACAAACAAACAAACAAACAAACAAACAAACAAACAAACAAACAAACAATCAAACAAACAAACAAACAAACTCTTCAGCTTTATTATATTAGTATAGATTTAATAACCAATTAATAATTATATGTATAATATATAACTACCTAATTAATCTCTATATATATAAAAACTAGCTTCTGCGCGCGACTTCGTCGGCGTGGACTCCTCTCCTATTGGTCTTAGCGTGATGACACATAGCCTATAGCCTTCCTCGATAAGTGGGCTATCTAACACTGAAAGAATTTTTCAAATCGGCCCAGTAGATCCAGAGATTACCGCGTTCAAACAAACAAACAAACAAACAATCAAACAAACTCTTCAGCTTTATATATTAGTATAGATGAATCGCTGAATGTGTTGCGCAGCGCAGCGAAGCGCAAATCTCGAGAGCAACTGAACCGATTTCGCTAATTCTTTTTTTATAATATTCCTTGAAGTACGAGGATGGTTGTTACAGAGAGAAAAATTTAAAAAATTCCCTGAAAAAGTCTAAAAACAACACTTTTCTATTCCCATACAAAAGATTCGTAATAATACTTAAGTCAATTTGAACTGAATACCATACCATAAAGTTTAAGTGTTGGAGGAGGGGTTCCGAGAAGGATAAGTATTTTAAAGAATCGACTGTTAGGTGGTACGAAGTTCGCCGGGTCAGCTAGTTATTAATATTTTTTGTGATTGCATTGTGATGCAATTCACATTATTTATACCTCTAGCAGGCAAACAAGTGCAGGTAATGTCCACCTGATGATAAATTAGGAGTTAGGACGGCTACAAAACCAAAGATAATTGTGTTAGCTTGCAAACGAAAAAAAATCCGATTGCAATTACATCAACAATTAAAGGCCAATGCATACGTAACGTGTTTTTTCCCGTACGGGACGGGACGTGAAGTTCGTTTCATACAAAATCACGTGCCCCGTCCCGTACGTGATTCCGTTGCGTATGCATTGTCCTATACATCTCTTGCTCTTTGCTATACATTTTGTATGAAACGATATTCCAAAACTTCACGTCCCCGTCCCGTTCCCGTCCCGTCCACGTTACGTATGCATTGGCCTTAATACAACGTAACAAAAAAAGTGTGTTTGCAATTCACACACGACAGAAGTGACACATCTGAAAAGTCGTAACTCGTAGGAAAGTTGGCCGTCGTGATTTGTTCTATCGACGATGATCACGGTCTCGTGAAAAAGGTTTTAAGCAGTTATGTATTCTATTCTATCTTATTATCTCATATACATTTATGTATTTTTTTTTCTCTTGACGGATTTTCGTATCGCTATTTTTTTAAATCACAACGATTCTAAAAAAGTTTCACTTGAAAAATAGTCAAGCAAATATTTTTGAAGTGAAATTTTTTATTTTTGAAGTGAAAATTAGAGGTAACTCAAAAACAATCTACTCGTCAGATCTCAATCTAAATAGAATCACATAACAAATACCACCTTTCGAATAAATAAATAGGCATAGTACTAAAACGATGAATTGAAATTATTTAAAGTAGGTAAGTACCTACTTGTAGTAAACAAATAGTAAGACGATTTTTACATAACTATGATGGCAAACTGTAGTGGGGTAGTAATGGTAAGAAAAACTTATGTTTAATGGCCGTAAATACATAATATAGAATTGAATGGAATTTTACAATTACGCATCAAATCGAATCATAATTTTGTAATGCTTCAAGGTACAAGTACAGGAAGTGACATTTAAAAACAATGCATTGAAATGATTGTAAGTCACTATTTAGTACAGGTATTAAATAAAATATTCGCTTTACGATTGTGTCATGTCCTAGAAAACAAATCTTCATTTGACTGCAGCTTTTTCTCTTCTTATTCTTTTGTTATTTGCAACATAATAATGTTTTAACAAGAATATTTATTGTGGTCTGAAAGAAGATGTAGTGACAAAAATTGAGAAAGGTAACATGCTGAGATGGTTTGGCCATGTCGAGAGAATGAATGAAGAACGATTGACGAAAAAAGTGTAAGGCGAGTGTGAATGGAAATGTTGGAAGGGGTAGATCTATCTAGGGTAGACCTAGGCGGACGTTTATAGACCAGATCAGGGACGTCTTGAAAAAAGGCCAGGTCAAGAGTAGGTACCCTAAACCGAAGAGTATGTATGAAAGGAATAATGAAAGTGGACGAAGCGAAACAAGTATGTAAGGATCGTAGCAAGTGGAAAGAAGTGGTCTCTGCGTACCCCTACGGGAAAGAGGCGTGATTTATATGTATGTATGTAATATTCAAGAATGAGTGTGCTTTAGATCACACGACTGAAGTAAAACTTACCAAAAGTAATTATCTCTCTTTCTATCTTCACTAAGTTTTTCCTTTATATATATATCCCTCTCAACTTCCGTTCGCCTCGCCCGATCAGACTTTTCGTAACGCTCTCGTCACGCATTCACCACCTTAAATAAGTTTTACTTCAACAATTAAAAAATTGCATAGGTACGATAATACTTTCCAAATGGTAGGTACATATAGGTTTACTATTCTACGAGTAGATACCTATATCTACTAGCGAAATAAATTTAAATTTATAGCAGTGGTAGATATATATTGTAGTGCAAATGTTTCGATTAATATATATTACACTAAACGGAATATCAAATTATTTAAAGACAATAAATAAAATTAAATTTCGGTCGTTGAACTCATAAAAATGTTTAAAAGTATCACCATAAAATATATCGTTTCGTTTATTTTTAAGAAGATTAAGTTTTTGTTACTTTGGATTGTTAAGTTGTTAATAGTGTTGTAAATTTGATTTTTGTAAAAAATAAACGCGCTATTAGTTCCGTGCGTTTTTACGTTTAAAACAATCCTGTAGGTAGGTAACTACAGCTTTGATTTGAATAATAATTAGGTTTTGGAAAATATACTTAAACTAAGACTTAAACATACTGGACATACACTTGTTTTTATAATTGTTTTTATACATAAGAATCAAAGTAAAGGATTCCCGCGAAAGCAATTAAAACCTGATTTTAAAAAAAAACTTGCAGTGTTGATAAAATTTTGTCTATCTTGGAACTCTGAATTTATATTTTTGATTTTAGTTGCTTACGGATAGGTACATAGACTACATAGAATTTTTATCTATTATTTTTCCCTCAACGAGTATTGGAGTAAAGGCAATTTTAAATGTTAACCTGATATTAAAACAGCTACAAGTTGGTACTAATTGTAACAATATTGTTATGAAAATGCAGGAAACACGCTAGTTAAAGCGTTTTTTTTTCAACAAAATAATATAGGATGCTAAAAAACCTAAAGGAAACAGTTTTTTTACCGTCACAATTGATTATGGGCTGGTTATTCTTCACTAATTACTATTGTACCTAGATGTCTATAGAATTTAGGAATGGTAAGTTACAGATCAGTTTACTTTTTAGAAAATAAAGCTACCCAGTGGTAGCTTCTTCTCGGCAGAATCCGTGCCCAGAGCCAGTGGCGTAACGAGCTTAACTCGCGCCCGGGGCACAATACCTTTTTAGCGCCCCCCTCATTCCTCGCTCCCGGGGCACAATACCTTTTTAGCGTCCCCCTCATTTGAAAACAATGTAATATGTCCAGCAATTTTTAGTTTTGCAGATCATTTGGCGCCCCTTTGTGAGTAGCGCCCGGGGCATGATGCCCCTCTTGCCCACCCCTCGCTACGCCACTGCCCAGAGCACGGATTCTGCTGAAAAGAATCGGCAAGATACACAATGTGCAATTTTTCAAACTATGAAGTTAGTCCGAATAAAAATATCAGATTTTTAGAAAATCCCTAATACCTACACTAAAAATCTTTTATATTATATAGGCATGTTAGTCGTTAGACTAGTTGAAACTGTTAAGTTTGAACGAAAAAATTTGGCTGTTTTTACTAAATTTTAACATGTCTAACATATTGCCGATATAGTAAATAGTAATACAGTTTAATTAAGTGTTGGTGGTAATTATTGTATTGAAGTTTTTCTTAATCTATACTAATATAATAAAGCTGAAGAGTTTGTTTGTTTGTTTGATTGTTTGTTTGTTTGTTTGTTTGTTTGTTTGTTTGAACGCGCTAATCTCAGGATCTACTGGTCCGATTTGAAAAATTCTTTCAGTGTTAGATAGCCCATTTATCGAGGAAGGCTATAGGCTATATATCATCACGCTAAGACCAATAGGAGCGGAGTCCACGCCGACGAAGTCGCGCGCAGAAGCTAGTTACTAGGTACTATAGTGAGAACGTAAAATTGCTATTGCACTTCGACGGCACTCTACTTCATCTCGCTACGCTGTCGAGAGGCAAAATTAATATTTTAAATTATTTAAAAAAATTGTGGTGATTTGTCGCCCCCTATACATATGCCACCCGGGGCCATAGTCTCCCGCTCACACTACGCTACTGCGTAAAGAATCATTTGAACAAAAATTATAGAGGTTTTGTTGATTTTGTGTAACGATTCAATGAGCACAAAATGAAAAACTTTATATTTGAAGTTTTGAACCCACTTTGTAGCTAACAGTTGTTATAGTCTGATATAATAATTTATATTTTTCATATCAAAGAAAAAAACACACCTGGCAACCCCAACAAAACTTCAAACTTGTTATGTATTTGTTTTTTTTAATGTTTTTTTTAAAGTATTACCATACTCTAATTCAAGTTCTTCCCAATTTCTGTTAAAATCGCCGAAATTTGTCTATGTTTATAACAAGATTTATGTTGCCGGGTATTTATATTGTCCTAAATTCTAATCGTGTTTTCAGACGTAGTAATTGGAATTATTAAGGTTTTGCATTGGTTTTATTATTATTTATATTTAAATCATAGTATGTTTCCGCTAGATATTTATTTATTTATTTATTTATTATATTTCCCATTTAAAGAGTTAATCTACTCGATGGCGGAAACCCTAGTGTTGTCATTTAAAAAAGATGCAAAAAATAGAGTATCTATTTTCGATAGCTAGATGTTTTATAATTGTACGAAAACAATTTTTTTTACTGCTACTCGCAACATTGATAAATAATGTCATGTGACGGTAGAACTTAGAAGATAATGTCAATGTCAGAAATTAGTTGTCCTACTACGATAACTGTGTAGCTTTAAGGTAATTTATGACCTACGATTGGTCAAATGAGCAATAATTTCAATTTTAACCAATCGAATCGGCGCACAAATTTACCACTTACGACGACAAGAAAAAAATCTTTAAATGTTTTGTCATTTTGTGCTATGTAATGAAATAGGTAAATTAGAACAAATTTATTAAATTTAAGTGATTTAAATTTAATGTACATATTTATTTTTTAAGTTAAATACTGTTTCATCGAACAGGTAATTATCTAACATTAATATCTTCAGTCTTTTAAGTTATATAAACTTTAAACAAAATAATTAGATAGGGTGCTAAAGGTTGTATTCTATTTAGAGCATTCTTAGAAAAAGTATACTCATAGCGAATATGTAAATAATTTGTTGTTTTACGTCTTAATAATAACGTTTTAAATTTATTATTTTAAATCAATCTAGACGTAATCCTTTTGTTAACCAAGAGATTAAAATATACAGGTCAGTAAAGAACTATGCTGATTTGGTAAAGAAACCCTACACATTTAATGAGTTTCATGCGACAAATCATTTCAACTCGTAACATTGTTTTAGTATATTTTAAAAATAGCCTATTAGATTGATAGTTCCCATAACATATGAAATGTTGAATGCTTGTAATAAATATAAAGAGTAAAATTATTATAATAAATTATTACTTAAACTTATAAGATTTGCAAGCAAAAATTTTTGTAGTGGAATTTTTGTTTAACTGGCATTGTTGTGTTCATAACCTTCATATGTGATAAAAATAATCTCCCGAGATACATTGTCTTAACAAAGATAAATAGGAATTAATTTTATTGTAGAGACACTGAACACGACAGAGAAATTAAGTTTAGAGACTAAATAATTATTTTGTTGTGGTTAATAGAAAAAAATGTTTTATAAACAATCCTCAAAGTTACGGCTTTCGTAGTTAATTGGCCTGAATTTCAAAGAATTTTGCGTAAACAAAGTGTGCAAGTCAGATTTCTGAAATTATGACTTCTTAATACATAGTAATATCTATTTAAAATACTTGATCAACTTTAATAGCTATAATTACACAGATATCTATCAACAAAGTGGATACAATTTGTATGATATATTCATACAAATTGTTGGAAGAAAAGTCACCTTTAGTTTATTATAACATCAGTTACATACATCTTTTATTGTAATCTATTTTTTTCAGTGTGAATATGCGTATAATACTCTTTTCAATAACACTGCTATTATGCAGTGTTTACGTGTCTCGGGCTTATGAAGACACCAATCTCGAAGATGACGATTTTGCTGAGTTCGAGCAGTTCGAGGCTGACGATGATGCACCAGGCGATGGTGAGATAAAATACTAGTATAGTTTAACTAGTGATCAATGTGCTTTAATAAATGAAATTTATTGTTTTCTATATTTGTTAATATACATTGTATTTTTATTATTTTAGTAATATTATAAACGTGAAAGATTATGAGGATGAATAGATGTTCGCTTAGCAACTGAACTGATTGTAATAAAAATTGTTATGTCGATAGTTGGAGATCTAGAAAAACTCAAAGATTCCTTTTTAAGGTAGATTACGCAGATGAAACTATGAGACGCAGTTGCTACAAAAATTATTAAAAACTTACTGTATCATACATTTTTTGTACCTTATGTAAATAATAATATTTATAATATTAGTGTATGTTTTTTTTAGTATATTCATTTGGTTTTTTTTTAATTTTAGATTTCAGTGAGGAAGACGTGCCAGTGTTGAAGCCAAAGTTAACTGTTAATAAAGAACAGTTTGAAGCAAATAATGATGCAGATGATATCATAGTTGAGGTATATATTTATAATACCATAAAATACATAGGAATAGCTATAAAAACTTGCAATAATTTACTTTATCATTTCTGAATAGCTTAATCAAATATTTTATGACGCCTTATTTAATTTGTATACGTGATAATAATAATTGTAGAAACTGTTTTAATAATATGAATGTCTCTATTATATTCTTAAAACTATAACAACATAATATAACAACTTGGTTCTAAGGAGGTAACTTAAGATGTATCAGTCTAATTTTGAAAATTATTTTTGTCATAGAAAGCATCTCTGTTGAACAGTGGCGTAGCGAGTGGTGGGCAAGGGGGGGGGGCACCATGACCCGAGCGCTACTAACAATGGCCCGCAAAACTAAATATTGCTGGACATTATAATTATGGTTTTCGAATGATGGGGGACTGGGGGTGCTAAAAAGGTATTGTGCCCCGGGCGCGAGTTAAGCTCGCTACGCCAATGCTGTTGAAGTCTTTTAAAGATATTCACCATTTGCGGTTACTCTATTTGACAGATGACAGTATCTGACAGTAAAAAGTTTTTGATTTATTGTTCTTTTTTACCATTAAAATTCTACTATATTTATGAGATGAAATATCTCGCATATATCTTAAAGTTGCAGTTTATTAATTGAGGAGAAACAGGCCCTACTGGCCTATCCTACCTCCCGCTGTCAAAGTCTATTTGTATCGTCATCCGTCAAATAGCGTTATCCACAACTGATGAATATGCAGAGACTAAAGCAGAGATAAATCAAAACCTGTGTGGTTTTATGAAACCACGGTAAAAGAGAAACTTTTTTTCGAATTATAGACATTTAACTAAAATTTTTTGGAATAATATTTCATTAAGGGTATAAAAATCGCTTTATCAATCTTACCGCGCGGCCGATCGTCACGCGACATGCAACACACAGACGAAAAATTTTGAGACGATGTAATAAAAGTTTCACTTTAATAAATTGTGTAAAACTGCATATTATGTTTAATACTTACCTAACACAAGAATAGTAATAAAAACACAAAACTAAGTAACACAAGAGTAATACGAAATATACTGTACTAGGTATGTTTTAAATGAATAATTAACAAGAGATTTGATCGACTGTAATGAAATTGACTAATTGGATTTATTTATTTGGATAAATGACTTCCAGAAGAATTGAAAAAAAAGTTCAAAAATTCTTCCATCATTATAATGACTATAATGGATTGTCATTTTAAAGTACTTCAATTATTTTTTTAATGCTCGGCAATGTGCTGTTGTGAACAAAAAAGTATTAATAAATGTGAGGCACGGATATGTAATTTGACTTATTGTTTATAAAATTTAAAATTTTAGGATGAAGATAATGAGTTCGAACATTTCCAAGATCCTGAGGAGTTTGAAGGGTACCAGGATAGTACTCCACGAACTGCAGAGCAACCTAAAATAACAATCTCGCAGGTATAACTACATTTTGTTTATTTCACTATTATTGTTTACAATTTTATAGACTGTATTATTTTTAAGAATAAATCATACAAGAATACTTATCTGGTCTTTATATTGGAACGTAATTTGATATTGAAATTATAAGTTGATGTAAATTTTATTTTGATTTGTATGCCTATTATTTTTTTATATGTGCAGCCTATTATAAATGTAGCTTGCATGTATTTAGAATTGTATTTCATGTTAGGATATGGATATGTTGGAGATATTTTATAATGTAATTCCAGATTTTTATCTTAACAAAATCGCTAGTTTATGTACATGATGCTGTGCATGTGCTGTGTGGTTACGGCACTAAAGAATGTAGCCACCCCCTCTCTTCCCGTGGGTGGCGTAAGAGGCGACTAAGGGGTAACACAGTTCTACTACCACCTTGGAACTTAAATCGCCGACGGATGGCGGGATAACCATCCATGCTGGCTTTGAAATACACAGGCCAAAGACGGGCAGCAGCGTCTTCGGTGCGACAAAGCCAGCTCTGCGGTCACCAACCCGCCTGCCCAGCGTGGTGACTATGGGCAAAACACATGAGTTCGCGTCATAATGTCGGGCGCGAACTTGTGGAGGCCTATGTCCAACAGTGGACTATGATAGGCTGAAGTGTATGTACATGATGGTGATCTAAGAACAAAAATAAGATTGGAATTTGTTTATTATTATGGACAAGGTATGGTAGGTAAGGTGAGACTCTTTGAAGTTGACAAAATATTAAGAAATTTTGTTTTCTAAAGGTACCAATAACGGTACGTCCGAGGTGGGACGCGTACTGGCTGGAAGGGATCCTCTGCTGTTTACTCGCCGCCTACGCACTAGCGTATGCAATCGGACGGGCCAAGAACACCTCTATAGCCATTAACTTCCTCAAGTTGCATAAACCGCTGCTCGATGAAAACTTTACTTTAGTCGGTAAGATTACGACACTTTTTTATATATATGACTTGGGTGGTAAGCAAGCGTATAGGCTATACGATTATCATAATACCTGAAAGCAATAGTTACTCATAGTAGGTAATATATTCACCAACCCACAGCTGAGCAGTGTTGTGAATTAAGCTCCGAACCTTCTCCTACATGGACAAAGAGGCCTATGCCCAGCAGTAAGATGTTACAAGATGAATCGTGATATATGTTAGAAATGAATAGACTAAAAAGTATTAATATGTTGCCATATTACACTGGCGATGTCACTATATCTTTATATATTTTCGAATACTCTTGTGGGTATACATTTACTGTTTACGAAAATACCTATATTTCGGTAATAAACTTAAGTTTAGGAAGATTAAAACTATTTTTCTAATATGTTTTCAATGTGCACGTCAAAACGACAGCGGGTGTCATGACGTCGGCTCTGACGTCATGTTATGATACACTTCGGACGCGTTCAACCTAAGACCAGCATGAAATTAAAACTATAAATAATGGAGATAGAGTTCCAGGAGCTGCAAGTTTTTTTATTGGAAATTTCCTCCTCTTTCAGAATAATTTTTTGAAATTTCTTAAATA
Source organism: Melitaea athalia (assembly GCA_905220545.2). Lineage (NCBI taxonomy): Eukaryota > Metazoa > Arthropoda > Insecta > Lepidoptera > Nymphalidae > Melitaea > Melitaea athalia. The sequence goes on from HG992193.1 coordinate 4,963,417, forward strand.
TTAATAACATAAAACGGAAGGCCATTTTTTCCCTTTTTTAATTTTTTATAACTTTTGCAATTTTTGACGTGCAAAACACTCTTTTAGAACATTTTTCTAGGCGATTCCGAATCCAATGAGCTATTACACAGAGCAGAGCAGTGTCTCTATTTTCGACCTTTTTTCAACTTGTCGACTAGAGTGATTTGTAGGTGAACGCGCCTGACGTATTATATTGGTGTTATATCGTGACGTCATGCGCTGTAATTTGTGTTTCAATCAAAATGGCTGATTGCAGTATTTTAATGTTTTATTTTATTGAAAATCACAATAATTTTATTATTTTACATAAAAGGAGGTGGGTTGATAAGACCCATTTTTCGCCCATCACACACTCGAAAAAAAAATTATTGGTTTCAGAATATTTGTAAACGCCTTTGTATAGTTGAAGATAGATATTTTTATATTTTCTGTAATTTACGTAATAAATAATATAGTAAATCATAAAAATAATTTCTCAAAAAGAGTGTTTCGCCTTTTTTATGCGTTTTTGTCGTTTTTTTTCTTCTTTACATTATATTTTTTAATGAAGCGTTCCATGAACCACATTGACTTTGCTTTACACGGTTAGTACTCTTAATAAGCTTGTACCTGAGTACTATTTAATCTTGGTTCACTGTGCGCTTCTACACAATATAGATAAATATAAGTCACACGACGGTATGCGAGTGACACAGTACGGAACGTGTTCAGACGTAATGGAGAACTTTGTGCCATTACAAAACTGATGTTATTGAAAAATTCACGAGGCCTTTAGGAAGAAGATTATTTATTCCCGACGATAATAATGATACTGTGATACTAGTTGCTGACGGCACGTACATTTTTAAACAGAATAGTGCGAACCATTTCTTTCAGAGACGATCTTTTTCGTTACACAAAGGAAGACCTTTAGTTAAACCTATGATGTTGGCCACTACTTCCGGTTATATTTTAGACGTCTTCGGACCTTACTTGGCTGATTCAAAGAAAACTGACGGCAATATACTCGCACATAATTATATTCGTAAAAGATGCACACAATATCAGAGAATGAATGAAGCCAAATGATGTTATGATTGTTGATAGAGGCTTCCGTGATTGTTCAGAACTTTTAGGAGACGGGGTCTCGTACATAAAATATCTTGATTCTTAAACAAGCAGCAAAAATTTTCAAGAGAAGAAGCTAACAAGACGCGTCTTGTGACCCAAGTCAGGTGAGTCGTTGAAGCGGTTAATGGTCAGTTGAAAAACTGGAGAGCATTAGATAAAGTAATACTAAACACGCAAATACCCTACATTGGCAACTATGTACGAATCATATGTGTTATTCTCAACGCATTTCATCATACAAGGATCAAAAACACCGAAGATGACGAAATCATCGCTCAAAGTATTCTTGATTTGGTCAAAAGCCCTAATTACTTACAGCAGATAGTCCAAAAGGATGGGTGAGAAAGAAAGCAATCTGGACCAAGCTAACTAATACAGATCTTCAAGATTTTCCGCGCCTAACCTGGGATGAGCTATGAGAGGTAACTCTTGGTATATATCAACTTAAACAAAGTCGGAGTGCGGGAGCATTTAAACTAAGAAGGTCTTTACTCACTTTATGTACATCGTGAAGATGATTCTGTTCTCCGAGTTCGGCTACGAGCACGGTACACAAGTACCAAACAATATAATATTTGGATAAAAACAGATCCAAACAACATCGCACACGCACAATGGTACTGTCAATGTAAAATAGGCGCAAGAGTCGTACGTTATTGTGCTCATCTTGCTTCCGTATTATGGTTTCTAGCTTACTGGCGCCACAATTCAACTAAAGTCAAAAAATCAAGTCTCAAATATACCCATACACTACAAGACGCCGCTGGTATTGGATGGTCCAGTAGCGATTCGGATGAAGAAATCAAAGAAGATTAAAAATATATTACTTAATACGTCTTTTTCTAATTTTTTTCGCTAATTTGTTATTTTCTATATTTAAAATATTGAAATTATATTAATAATAAACTCTTTTCATATTAATCTTGCATTTCGTGCCATATTTACAATTTATTTTGTTGTTAAAATGAACGACAATAGTCATTTCATTTAATAAATGTTTGTAATACCCACACAATTATATGTCTTATTTATCCCATCAATTACAGAGTTTTCATTTAAAATATTTTTTTTCATGTTTGTCATGAGGTATACTATTAAATAAAATATAAGTCACATCCAGTGGCTGATGGGCGAAAAATGGTCCTTATCAACCCTCCTCCTTTAACCAGTATTTTGAATTTTTTAATATGAGTGTTCCACTGAAATCATTAAATTGATGATTTTTTGATACTGTCCTCATGCCCAATATAATAAATTATCACTATATTTATTATCACTATATTTATTTATTCAATCCTCTATTATTGATTTAACACTAAGACTTATCTGTCAATGTGTTTATAAAGGTGAGACGGGCCTTGACGTGGTGGCTGCAGACGAGCGTGGCTGGAGGAGAGAAGCGGAGCATTGCTTCACCATGTGGTGTAGCGGTCGGCAGTGTTGTGAGGGAATGTTGCTCACACTCAAACTTATTAAGGTAAATAATTATTTATTTATCTATACAATGGACCCCCGGCTAATCTGGCACCCCCTGTAATCCGACATGGTCTGTTTCAATATTTTGCTAATGCATGATTGAACAAGTTAAAACTTGTACGCACTAGTACTATTGTGCTCGACGCGTAGGGTATTTATTGTTTTGGTTGCGTTTCCGACTTGTTATTTATATTTACTCTCTTTTGACATCTCAAACCCGGAATACAAATAAAATATTTTTTAAATTAAAGTATAAACTGTGGCTTTGATCATTTTTAGAATATTATTAAAAATCACGTTTCAATTAATAAAGGATACTTAAATATATGAATTGTCTGGAAGTGAGGCCAGTAGTATTAGTAATTACTATTTAATTGGTTTTTTTTTCAGCGTCAAGACCTAGTCCACGTTTTACTAGGTGTAGTCAGACCGACGCCAGACACACTATTAATTCGAGTAGAACTCGGCAAAGATGACAGCGATCCCTTCGTTCTTTGCGTCGCGCAAAAGAAGATCGCCACACGCCTCGCTAAGGAAATGCAGGACTTGGTAAGATATATCTTTGTGTAATTAATCGTTGTTCTAGTATTATTCATTTAAATACCATACTAAATCAGTGTATACAATATAGAACGTATTGTACTTTCGCGAGTGCTTTGCTTTCTTGTCAATAGTGGGGAAAAAAGAGTATAGTACTGATGGTAAGCTCAAAGCGGGTATCATAGCTAATTATGGTCGTCTGCAATAATAGATGCCGACCATACCCCTGTCCCTCTTCTAGATTTCTTACCTCCTTAATTACTAGTCGGAGGGTCTCTTTTTGATGAACTCCATTGTCGAGCAGAAGCGGTGCCAAAAAGTCCAAAGGCGGTGCCAAAAAGTCCAAAGGCGGTGGACATGTCAAAGCCCTGATACTGTGATGAGGAATGAGATATGTAGATTTCATCATAGCGGATAAAAGACATATATTCAGAGATGTCTCAGTATTTAATAAGTTTAATACCGGTAGCGACCACCGGCTATTACGAGCCACTCTGAATATAAGCCTACGCAAAGAGCGGGCCCGCTTAATGAAGTCTATTCTTCGACCTACGCTTGCCCTAAATATTATGTGGCTTCGAGCAGTTCCAACTGGAACTCCAAAATCGATTCGATTCGCTGGAAACTACTAGCGACGTGGACGAGATGACCGACAACGTGGTCGTCGTGGTACACTGGGTCGCAGACAATTTTCCGCCGACGAAATCAACGAAGCAGTCCAAAAATTCTCCCGAAGCCTTGGATCTGATGTGGGGTAGGCGCTAGATGCCCACTACTCAAGCAGTTTCGCCGGAACAGAAAGTTCTTTCCAACAGGATACGGAAACTTGTACGCAGAGACCTGCGCTGCTCTAATACAAGAGGTATTACAACTCTTATCGAGCAGAATTGGGGGTCAAAAGTTTTCCAAAGACAATTGGGGAGAAGCCTTCTTGCGAAGCTCAAAACAGCGGATGGCAGAACCGTTTGCTCTCGTTATCAGATCCGAAAAGAGGTTGAGAAATTCTATGGACAGCTGTATTATGGCACCGAAGATTCACGTGCACCATTGAGCCATTTTTTGGAGGACATCCCAGATATCGAAGTGGATGAGATTAGTGTGACGCTCAAGGAGCTTAAAAACGGTGGGGTCCCGGGGGATAACTGGGTTACGACTGAGCTCCTTTAGGCCGCAGGGCGACCTGTCCTAAAAGCCTTGGCGAAACTCTTCAATGTCGTCATCCACCGGCGGCGTTCCACGCCGGAGACGTGGTCCAGAAGTGTAATAGTACTCTTCTTCAAAAGAGGCGATAAGTCTCTCTTGAAGAATTACAGACCGATCTCACTTCTGAGTCTTCTCAGTCTATAGGCTGTTTTCGAGGGTCGTAACGTATCGTCTCGCCACAAGACTCGACGAATTCCAACCACCAGAGCAAGCTGGGTTTCGAAATGGCTACAGCACCGTAGACCACATCCAGACTGTTCGGCAGATTATACAAAAGAATGAAGAGTATAATCAGCCGTTATGTATGGCATTTGTGGACTACGAGAAAGCCTTTGACTCTGTCGAGACCGGTGCTGTCCTGGATTCTCTGCAGAGATGTCACATCGATTGGCGATATATCCAGGTACTGAGATGTATGTACGACGCGGCGAAGATGACCGTCCACATCCAGGACCAGGCGAAAGAGATCGGGCGATGTAATGTCACCGAAACTGTTTACCACTGCGCTGGAAGATGTCTTTAAGACGTTAGACTGAGGGGAGACGAGGCATCAAAGTCAACGGCGAATACATCTCGTACCTTCGTTTTGCCGACGATATCGTCTTCTTTGCGGAGACGTTTGGCAAGCTCCGTCGAGTCTTCACTTCGAAGATTCCGGAATGCTCGAAAACAAAAGTGTTCGAGCAATGCGTCCTGCCTGTGTTAACATCCGTATGTTTCGGCTCCGTAGCCGAGACGTGGACTGACGAACGGACTGGTCCACAAGTTTAAAAGCCGCTCAACGTGCAATGGAACGGGCTATGCTTGGGGTTTCTCTCAAAGATAGAATTAGAAATGAGACTATCCCCGAGAGAACGAAAGTAACCGACATAGCCCACAGAATTAGCAAGTTGAAGTGGCAGCGGGCTGCTCACCTGTATCGCAGGACCGATGGCCGTTGGAGCAGATGTGTCCTGGAGTGGAGACCGCGTCTTGGCAAACGCAGTGTGGGTCGTTCTCCGGCCCTCTGGGACCAATGTTCTACGTAAGATTGCCGGTATAGGCTGGATGATGATTGCCAAAGAACCAAACCGGGATGTCTGGCGTGAACTTGAGGAGGCCTAAGTTCAGCAGTGGACTGCAATAGGCTGAACTGACTATAGGAACACTACTTGAGAGCAGTATTATTTGGCTGTGACCTTCTTTAAAATAGAGGTACTTCTCTTAGTTGGGACACTTCAGTTATCAAGCAAATTTTTTCCTAATTTTATTGTAATTGATCATGTCTGTGTGTGTGTGTGTGTGTGTGTGCGTGCGTGCTTGCGTGTGTGAGTAAGCGCGCGTGCTTGCGTGTGTGCGTGCGCGCGTGTGTGCAGAGCATCAAACGTGTAATATAAATATTGTGTGTGTAGAGCATGTTCTGCCCGGAGCGGCGCGCGGGCGACAAGCACGGGCTGCCGGCGGCGCTGGGCGTGCTGTCCGAGTGCGCGGAGGCCACCGCCGCCGTGCTGGACGCGCGCGTCACTGCCGCGCTGCAGCTCTACCACACACACGTCAACTACATACACGTGTCCGACCGCTACTGCGGGCCCAAGCAGATGGAGTGAGTACACAACACTACCGACATGTGACGTCACGTAACACAAGCACGGCGCTGGGCGTGCTGTCCGAGTGCGCGGAGGCCACCGCCGCCGTGCTGGACGCGCGCGTCACTGCCGCGCTGCAGCTCTACCACACACACGTCAACTACATACACGTGTCCGACCGCTACTGCGGGCCCAAGCAGATGGAGTGAGTACACAACACTACCGACATGTGACGTCACGTAACACAAGCACGGCGCTGGGCGTGCTGTCCGAGTGCGCGGAGGCCACCGCCGCCGTGCTGGACGCGCGCGTCACTGCCGCGCTGCAGCTCTACCACACACACGTCAACTACATACACGTGTCCGACCGCTACTGCGGGCCCAAGCAGATGGAGTGAGTACACAACACTACCGACATGTGACGTCACGTAACACAAGCACGGCGCTGGGCGTGCTGTCCGAGTGCGCGGAGGCCACCGCCGCCGTGCTGGACGCGCGCGTCACTGCCGCGCTGCAGCTCTACCACACACACGTCAACTACATACACGTGTCCGACCGCTACTGCGGGCCCAAGCAGATGGAGTGAGTACATAACACTACCGACATGTGACGTCACGTAACACAAGCACGGCGCTGGGCGTGCTGTCCGAGTGCGCGGAGGCCACCGCCGCCGTGCTGGACGCGCGCGTCACTGCCGCGCTGCAGCTCTACCACACACACGTCAACTACATACACGTGTCCGACCGCTACTGCGGGCCCAAGCAGATGGAGTGAGTACATAACACTACCGACATGTGACGTCACGTAACACAAGCACGGCGCTGGGCGTGCTGTCCGAGTGCGCGGAGGCCACCGCCGCCGTGCTGGACGCGCGCGTCACTGCCGCGCTGCAGCTCTACCACACACACGTCAACTACATACACGTGTCCGACCGCTACTGCGGGCCCAAGCAGATGGAGTGAGTACATAACACTACCGACATGTGACGTCACGTAACACAAGCACGGCGCTGGGCGTGCTGTCCGAGTGCGCGGAGGCCACCGCCGCCGTGCTGGACGCGCGCGTCACTGCCGCGCTGCAGCTCTACCACACACACGTCAACTACATACACGTGTCCGACCGCTACTGCGGGCCCAAGCAGATGGAGTGAGTACATAACACTACCGACATGTGACGTCACGTAACACAAGCACGGCGCTGGGCGTGCTGTCCGAGTGCGCGGAGGCCACCGCCGCCGTGCTGGACGCGCGCGTCACTGCCGCGCTGCAGCTCTACCACACACACGTCAACTACATACACGTGTCCGACCGCTACTGCGGGCCCAAGCAGATGGAGTGAGTACATAACACTACCGACATGTGACGTCACGTAACACAAGCACGGCGCTGGGCGTGCTGTCCGAGTGCGCGGAGGCCACCGCCGCCGTGCTGGACGCGCGCGTCACTGCCGCGCTGCAGCTCTACCACACACACGTCAACTACATACACGTGTCCGACCGCTACTGCGGGCCCAAGCAGATGGAGTGAGTACATAACACTACCGACATGTGACGTCACGTAACACAAGCACGGCGCTGGGCGTGCTGTCCGAGTGCGCGGAGGCCACCGCCGCCGTGCTGGACGCGCGCGTCACTGCCGCGCTGCAGCTCTACCACACACACGTCAACTACATACACGTGTCCGACCGCTACTGCGGGCCCAAGCAGATGGAGTGAGTACACAACACTACCGACATGTGACGTCACGTAACACAAGCACGGCGCTGGGCGTGCTGTCCGAGTGCGCGGAGGCCACCGCCGCCGTGCTGGACGCGCGCGTCACTGCCGCGCTGCAGCTCTACCACACACACGTCAACTACATACACGTGTCCGACCGCTACTGCGGGCCCAAGCAGATGGAGTGAGTACATAACACTACCGACATGTGACGTCACGTAACACAAGCACGGCGCTGGGCGTGCTGTCCGAGTGCGCGGAGGCCACCGCCGCCGTGCTGGACGCGCGCGTCACTGCCGCGCTGCAGCTCTACCACACACACGTCAACTACATACACGTGTCCGACCGCTACTGCGGGCCCAAGCAGATGGAGTGAGTACACAACACTACCGACATGTGACGTCACGTAACACAAGCACGGCGCTGGGCGTGCTGTCCGAGTGCGCGGAGGCCACCGCCGCCGTGCTGGACGCGCGCGTCACTGCCGCGCTGCAGCTCTACCACACACACGTCAACTACATACACGTGTCCGACCGCTACTGCGGGCCCAAGCAGATGGAGTGAGTACACAACACTACCGACATGTGACGTCACGTAACACAAGCACGGCGCTGGGCGTGCTGTCCGAGTGCGCGGAGGCCACCGCCGCCGTGCTGGACGCGCGCGTCACTGCCGCGCTGCAGCTCTACCACACACACGTCAACTACATACACGTGTCCGACCGCTACTGCGGGCCCAAGCAGATGGAGTGAGTACATAACACTACCGACATGTGACGTCACGTAACACAAGCACGGCGCTGGGCGTGCTGTCCGAGTGCGCGGAGGCCACCGCCGCCGTGCTGGACGCGCGCGTCACTGCCGCGCTGCAGCTCTACCACACACACGTCAACTACATACACGTGTCCGACCGCTACTGCGGGCCCAAGCAGATGGAGTGAGTACACAACACTACCGACATGTGACGTCACGTAACACAAGCACGGCGCTGGGCGTGCTGTCCGAGTGCGCGGAGGCCACCGCCGCCGTGCTGGACGCGCGCGTCACTGCCGCGCTGCAGCTCTACCACACACACGTCAACTACATACACGTGTCCGACCGCTACTGCGGGCCCAAGCAGATGGAGTGAGTACATAACACTACCGACATGTGACGTCACGTAACACAAGCACGGCGCTGGGCGTGCTGTCCGAGTGCGCGGAGGCCACCGCCGCCGTGCTGGACGCGCGCGTCACTGCCGCGCTGCAGCTCTACCACACACACGTCAACTACATACACGTGTCCGACCGCTACTGCGGGCCCAAGCAGATGGAGTGAGTACACAACACTACCGACATGTGACGTCACGTAACACAAGCACGGCGCTGGGCGTGCTGTCCGAGTGCGCGGAGGCCACCGCCGCCGTGCTGGACGCGCGCGTCACTGCCGCGCTGCAGCTCTACCACACACACGTCAACTACATACACGTGTCCGACCGCTACTGCGGGCCCAAGCAGATGGAGTGAGTACATAACACTACCGACATGTGACGTCACGTAACACAAGCACGGCGCTGGGCGTGCTGTCCGAGTGCGCGGAGGCCACCGCCGCCGTGCTGGACGCGCGCGTCACTGCCGCGCTGCAGCTCTACCACACACACGTCAACTACATACACGTGTCCGACCGCTACTGCGGGCCCAAGCAGATGGAGTGAGTACATAACACTACCGACATGTGACGTCACGTAACACAAGCACGGCGCTGGGCGTGCTGTCCGAGTGCGCGGAGGCCATGGAGGTTTATGTTTCTATTTTTTTTAGTAGGTTATCATTAACAGCCACATTTGTTTGTTAATTAGAACATGTAAACCAAATTGTTTTGAGTTTTGTAATAGCTTACAGCGGCGTTTTGCGTTAAATAGTTTATTCGAAGAAGGTATAATAAGCTATATAATTTTATAATTATGATAAATATGAGAATTTAGTTACATGTTAAAAACTCCCCAAACTCATTTGTCATGTATTTGTGTGAACAGAGAGACAGTGGCCACAAAGCCTCCAGAAACGGAACGGGTCTTGCTTGCTAGTTTCTCATTGGGACCCGACGGAGGAGGTGATGAAGTTCGTCCGCTGTTGCTGCTCATATTCTACCTGCTCGACAAGATCAAGCGGCTACGGCTTAGTAAGGAGGTCGGTATTATAAACATTCCCTTTTTGTAATTTTTTTCCTGTCTCAGTATTTTTTTGTATTTTTACGGTTAATACTCAACATTGAGGGTAGCGTCATATCATGACTTTATGTGAATACGAAATTTTTTTTGTCAAGCAATGATTTTTATCCGTTTTCATAGTGACAGTTAATAGATAAACATTGTTTATGGTAGTTTACTATTTACTTGCAAGATTTTTTTTTAAAATAACTGATCGTCAAAAAACAAAAAATAGTTTGTAATTTTTACCACTTCACAATCAATAAAAATATATGTGACCTATTGTGATTAATTTGATAGTATCCCATTATTTCTTTAATTAATCATCTATTAAAAATATCATAAATTTAAAGAACTTTGTTTGCTTAAGTTGTGAACACTATGGCTCTAAGGAGAGAAAGAAGAGCAGTCACAGACAGATAGTCTATATTGTCTAATCTAAGCTACAGTAATAAATGATTGATGTCTCGTAATCAGGCGCTGTCGAAATGCGAGAAACGACGTGTAAAAGCGGCCGAGGCGTGGGTTCGAGGCTGTCATGCGGCTCGACAAGAGCAAGCGGCTCTGAGGAGAGAGGAGAAACGGAAACAGGAGAAAGAACGCATTCTGGCTGTGAGTATAATATACTAATAAAGTTCACAAAAAATTATCCCCCCCGCAATATATCCCGCAAACGTTGTTTTGCCATATATGTTATTAACCCCTTTATTAACCGCCTATAACTTAGGGATATGAAAAATAGATGTTGGCCGATTCTCAGTTCTACCCGGTATGCACACAAAATTTCTGAACGATATATTTGTTACTATATATTTATTTATGTTAATATGTAGACGCCGCGTTGGCGCAGCGGTTACAGCGCTGGATTGCGATTGGCTGTTGCGCGGGCGGTTGCAGGTTCGATTCCCGCACACGACAGCATTTGTATTGGTCATAAAGATGTTTGCCGTGGTCTGGGTGTTTGTGTAGTCCTTGTGGGTCTCCCCACCGTGCCTCGGAGAGCACGTTAAGCCGTCGGTCCCGGTTGTTATCATATACACCTGATAGCGGTCGTTACTCATAGTAGGGAATATATCCGCCAACCCGCATTGGAGCAGCGTGGTGGATTAAGCTCCGATCCTTCTCCTACATGGAGAAGAGGCCTATGCCCAACAGTGGGTTATTAAAGGCTGAATCGTGATCGTAATCGTAATTTATTTATGTTTGTCTGTTTCAGGAGGATGATCCAGAAAAACAGCGTCGCTGGGAGCTCAAGGAACAAAAGCGTCAACAAAAACGTAAAGCGCCAAAAATGAAGCAGCTCAAAGTGAAAGCCCTTTAAATGAGCAATAATGTCATTTGTTATGATTTAAATGTTGTTTTCCCCCACCCTTAAGTGTTGTTCCTACAGTCTTGTGAATAAATGAGATACTTATACGCTTGTATTTTTTTATTTTAATGTAGTGTAGCAGTGATATATAAAAAAAATTTGTTATTTATTGTTTTCTAATGTTTACGCGAATTTCAATCATTATAATGAAACAACTTTTTCGGATTTTATCGCGGTTTATTAAGTTTTTTAAAAGTGAGCCCTTCGTCGGGCTTTTAAAAAACTTGATAATCCGCGATAAAATCCAGAAAAGTTGTTTCATTATAATGAGTGAAATATATTATATATAAATATATTCATGTGAGGTTCGAAAGACGGGTAGGGGGGAGGGTTCGGAGAAAAATAACGAAATATCACAAGGGGAGGGCTATAATGTGATATCATGTGTTTTTATTTTCCATTGAAAGTGCGTTTTATCAATCAAATAACAAGCAAGAAAGACACTTGCAACCTTGATGTCTGTCTGAAAATTTGTATCACGATCCTTTATTTTCCAAAATTTAATCAGATTAGACCTGTATTTGATAATAATAATAATAATCTTTATTTCCAATAAACTATACATAGGCACTTATTACCAACGGCATCTGCACTAAGTAAAAACTTGTATCGCAGATGCCAGGAAAACAATTACAAGAAGAAAATAGAAATAATTCATCAGCGACAAAGCTCAAGCCGATATAAACTAATTTATATATCATTATTAAATAAAAGGATTTAAGATAAAATTAAACATTAAATTAATTAATTTTTAAACAATAAAATTAAAAAATAAAATTAATTAATTAATTAGTATTAATCACAATAATAACCTATTCTCGTTGTGTGCGTGTGTTATTATGCTTATTTAAAGATAATGTTGGAATATTTCAATATAGCTGGTACATTGCACAAAAATACACGTGATTTTGCAAGGGAGGAAACTTCACAACATACATCACGTGATTAATAGACGACGTCAAGTTTAAAAAATATATACTTTTCAATTATTTATTATCTAACATTATATATAATTTCCTATAATAATGACCTATTTACTTATATTTTGATAGGCAAAGTAGTAATTTTACACGAAAATTATTAATTCTTCTTCTTCTTCTTCTTTTATTTATGGCATACGATCGCCAATTAATCACATTTTTTATAAATGGTATGTTCCCACTGTCAAATGCTAGAAGAAACTAATATTCTTATAACTACTAAAACGAATCAGAATTTTGATAAAATTGGTGAAAGTTTTAGGTGGCTCAGTGGATACATGAATTTATATAATAAACTAGCTGACCCGGCGAACTTCGTACCGCCTAACAGTCGATTCTTTAATACTTATCCTTCCCGAAACCCCTCCACTAACACTTAAACTTTATGGTATGGTATTAAAGTTCAAATTGACTTTTAAGTATTATTACGAATCTTTTGTTGTCTTTTGTAAGTGTTGTTTTTCGACTTTCTCAGGCATTTTTTTTAAATTTTTCTCACCGTAAGAACCATCCTCGTACTTCAAGGAATATTATAAAAAAAGAATTAGCGAAATCGGTTCAGCTGCTCTCGAGATTTGCGCTTAGCAACACATTCAGCGATTCATTTTTATATACCTACTAGCTGACCCGGCGAACTTCGTACCGCCTAACAGTCGATTCTATAATTTTTTACTTTTTTTAATACTTATCCTTCTCGGAACCCCTCCACTAACACTAAATCCTTATGTTATGGTATTAAAGTTCAAATTGACTTTTAATTATTATTTCGAATATTTTGTATGGGAATATAGAAGTGTTGTTTTTCGACTTTTTCAGGGAATTTTTAAAATTTTTCTCTCCGTAACAACCATCATCGTACTTCAAGGAATATTATAAAAAAAGAATTAGCAAAATCGGTTCAGCCGCTCTCGAGATTTGCGCTTAGCAACACATTCAGCGATTCATTTTTATATATATAGAGCACAATATAGAGATATAGAGATAGAAAGCTTTGGGCAGACATTCGTATATTTTTAAATTCAAAGTTAAAAAAAATTGACAAAAAAGAAAAATAGCGTGATATCTACCTGAATATATAAAAACTCTTTATCTTCACTTGTGAAGTAACATGTTTTTTTTATGCCACAAGGATGACAAACAGGCCTGTGAATCCTGTCATCCTCTGCTAAAAAAAGTTACTGTATCCAAGGGACACTAGCAACACAAAGTCTATCACAAACATGATGCCCATTCTAACCTTATGACATAACAGAAAAGCTAGTAACATAAGTACTTGCTAATCTACATTTTCAGTGTATCATCAACAATATCTATCTTCTTCTATATAATTATATGAGATTTCCACCCATATTGACTCATAACAATATCTCTGGAACCATAAGGCGTAGAGACTTGAAATTTGGTAGGAATATTCCTTTCGCCGAGTAGAGGTCAGCTAAGTACGGATTTTACGAAATTCCACTCACAAGAGGGGGTTGCGGGGGTTAACAACATATATGGCAAAATAACGTTTGCGGGGTCAGCTAGTATTCTAATAAATGATCAGGGATAAAATAATAAACGCATATTAGTCTTTCAAATCAATATTTATTTTTAAATATTGGTTATTAAATAAGAAAAAAAATAACAAAATATGTTAACAAACATACATTAGCCATTTCTAAGTCACAAAAGCGAAATGGTGTTATAAATAAAATATATGAATATAAGATTAAACACGAAAATTTAAAATATTCACCACTATTTGTGATACTATGAGATCTCTAGTAGAAACTTCTTAAAACAACCCTGCTTTACAACTCATTATCATATTTGTTAACTAATTTTAGCAACATAAATTAAATTTGATAATGGAAGCCAGCAGATATTATATGCATCTGTGACTTAGATAAAATAAATAAAGAATTCTCAACAATCACTTTATTCTAAGGTAACCATAAAATCTACTCTCGAGTTGGCAATCAAAAGAATAAACTTATGTGCACATGTGTATTACAATAATAATTAGAACTTTTTGAAAAACTTGTTACAACCTCAAACATCAAGACTTTTAATTTGTAAATAATTAAAATGGAGACTAACGTGCACCATACCAATCATAATGAAATATCCAATGAGTTCTACTGTAGCTACTGAGCAAAACGCTTATAATTTTAAACTAATTTTTAATTATCAATACATTGCAGGCAGGAAAAACATGCAAAATTAATTTAAATTAAGAACTAGGAACATTTAATATGTGTATCTTCTACATTCCTTCTTTCTATCATATAGATTCATACACAGGAAAACATATTCAAAGTCTGTTGATCACTCAAATCTGATAACTACACTCAGTTTCAACACAATCATTATTTATGGTTATGTTTACACAGATTTAAGTTGATGATTTGATTGTCATTCGTCCACTTGCAATTTTTGAATTCTGGTTGACACACAATCCATATCAGGCGAAACTTCCCCTTTCAGTGGGGCTTCTAAATTAAGGTTGAGGTTCTCCAGAGATTGACATCGCTTGGCAGGGCTTTTGACGTCGACATTTTCTCTTATACAGGTACTGGTAGATGGTTCTAATAAATTATATTTAAAGTCACAGCTGCTATCGCTAGCGTCACAACCGATTGCATCTGAGTTCTCACTTTTAGTTCGATGCCTCACGGGCAGCAAGTAAGGACAAAGTCTGTTTTTGTTTGTAGTTCTTTTCATACAGTACCCCACTGTGACATTGGAAACATACCGCGTGTTCAACCTCATTACGCCCAAATTGGTTTTAGATTCCCGTAAATATTCACGTCGTGCCTCGGTTATGGCACTCAACATTCCCAGATCGTGTAATGCTATATCCAAATTATCCAGATTCGTGTGATGGCGAGGTTTCTGTAAACAACGTAATATATATCCGATAAAATAACACGATAATATACGCTAGCTTTCTGAAACTCAAGATGTCAGAAAGTTACATTATTACATACACTTTTTTCGAGTTCGTTGCATTTCATCGTGAATAGATTTAAAGGAAATTTATGAAATAGGCAAAAAACCGTGCGAAAATAAACATCACAAAAAAGTCATAATAAGCGATGACATTTACTTTAGCTTGCCATACAACCAAATACAACGTAAATCGTAATATTTTTTTAGAAGCCAGTGTAAAATTTATATAAAAATATTTATATAGATCTTTCACTTTTAAATGAAATAAACGATGTCAATGTATAACTTTATGACGGGCTAAAAATAAGAAGTTAAAAAAATGATAATGAGCATGAAAATAACGAAAGAAAGTCTAGACAAAATTAAAGTAGATGCCAAGTCAAATTTGACAAAAATTTGATATAATTTTTTTCCTTTGATTATTATTCAAATGGACAGGGATTTGTATTGAATAATTCTAATTAAATAATATCTTAAAATAACGAATTATGGCGGAAATTTTAAAAGACTGGCTATCTAATCGCTTGCAGCGTTCTATTACATGGAAAGCCGAAGAATTTGGAGATAAAATGAAAAACGGTCATACAATTTCATGTGTTTTGCGAAGTTATAATGTCATCAACGATGAAAAGCATTTTCTGATTAAACCGAGTAATATAACTGAAGATATAAAAAGTAATTGGAAGTATTTAAGCTTTTGGCTATCGGAGTTGGAAATACATTTAAGTGATGAAGACCTAGAAAATATTATGGCAGGAAAAGGTTCTACGATACTTAGGTTATTTTATCAACTTTTTCTTACTTTAGACAAGATGGACAGAACTAATTTCATTAAACAAGAAAGGAAAAAATATTCGAATTTAGTGGAAAAAATTAAAAATAGGTTTACTGTTAATAAAGTCAAAGAGAAACGAGAACCATTTGTAGAGAATTTATCAAAGCCTTTGTTAGATGAAAATCAATTTATTCAGTGGCAAAAAGAAAAATCTAAGCAAATTAAGGAAACGTATGATTATTTACGCCACAGATATTTGAAAACTTTAAAACACATAGAAGAATCTAATACACCTTTGAAATATCAAGCTTCAACGGCGAAAAAAATCTCCGACAAAAATAAAAAAGATATGGAACAATTTTCACTACGATATCCATGTGAATTTCACAACTATACTTATGAAGAGCTATGTGAATTAGATAAAAATGTTTCAGAAAGGAAGCAGCCGCTTATTGATTCGCAATGGGCTAAAAACTACATGGATAATTTACATACTAGAATGCATGTAAAGACCGATTCTGAAGAATTTCAGAAACAACTTAGCAATGCTATAAGTGGGTCCTTATGGGATATGACTGTGGGTGAAGAAGAGTCAAAGCTGGATAACGATCTTGCGAAGAAAGTAATGAAATTATCTCAATTTGAAAAACAAATGTGTACACAAATAATGGAAACCAAGCAACAAGCCCGTAATCTAGTAAAAAATAGAATTGCAGGAGAAGAGGAATTCGCAGAGCAGAGAACGCAACAATTCAATCAATTTCTTGATAATTTAAAGGAAGAAATTAATTTAGGACTAGCTGAAATAGACTTCGAAAAGCAAAGGCAGAATATGTTGCATAAAAAATTGTATGCAGAAAAGATAAAAAGAAAAAGACAACACTATTACGACATTTGTTACGATACAGTTTTGTCCATAATTGATTACGCTACAAAATATGCTTATTATAAAAGATTGTTAGAAGGAGATATACCTAATCATTTTATTAATGAGTGGAAAACATTGTATTATAAACAGCAGCCTATTTTTGATTATATCGAGCCAATGGAAAATATTTTAAAAGAGTCGACAAGTGAAGAAAATGTGTTATCGGATTATGAGGAAATATTGCATCTAGAATTAGATCGTCAAGAAATTTTAAATGTAAATGAGTTTGAAGATTATCATAATTATATGAACCTTTGGAAATTAGATTTCTTAATACCTAATTTTGACCCTGAATCTGAAGATAGAAGGTATGAATATTTAGGGTTACGTATTTTAGGACATGTAGTATATTCGCTACTTGAAATAAAGTATCCGTACCCACCACAACGATTACCAGCCAATTTGCCCGAATACTTGTCAAAAGCTATTGTACGCTATCTACCTGATAACTTGATTACAAACGCCATGCAAACATTACTAATAGCTCAAAAAATACACGTTGTACGACTTGAGTCAGCAGTCAACTTCTGTCTTCGACAATTTAAACATGAAATGGTTGGTTGTACTGATATTGAATTATCTTTTGATAAATTTTTTGCATCAGCTCAAGAGGAGGATAGTAAAGAATTCATTAAGTTGTTAAAAAGTGAACATGAACTCACTAATAAAAGTAGCGAAGCTAATGTGATTTTAGGTTCAGGACCGCTTATTGCAAATATTAAGCAAACACAAACACCTAAAACCATTCCAGAAGAAGATATGACTTTGTCACAACCCGCTGAACTAGGAAGATATGCTTATGAATCTTTAAATTCCGGAGATATTTTAACAGATCACTTACTTTGCGCAATAATAGTTGAATATCTAAAGGAGCAAGGTAATATAAATGGTTTTGCTATAATAAATTATCCTAATTCATATCGTCAAGCACAAATCTTAGAAGAGACATTTTCGGGTCGGGCACCTCCTGATGAAAATGAGTTAGACGACCAAGACGATATATATCTTGAAGAGAGCATTATTAAACATAGAAAAAAAGAGAGAGATCCCTATAAACAAAAGAGAACGTCCAAACTTGTTTGTGATCCTCATAAAAAAATATCTGATAAACCATTTACTAGTTATTTCACATGCTATATAAAACTAAAAGAAACAGAAGATATTCTCAAAGAGTTTGTTATATGGAATTTAAACGAAGAAAACTCTGAACTTATAGATAGGTTTTATGCTGTACTAGGAATAAATTATAGTATGTATTACGAAGTTATAGAGAAAGAGCAATTAAGTTTGATATGCAAATACATAATCGGTGACTATACAATGCCATTAAAGTCAAATGATAAGCTCTTTGGTGAAAATGTTTTGAGTAATCTTGATTTTCCTACCTCTGATGATAAGAGAACAAAATCAAAGATTGTCAAACCTGAATTATCTAACGGAAAATCGAAAGAAAGATTGCGACGTAATTCTAGATTAAGTAAAATGTCATCTTTAAATGATTTAAATATTGTTAAAGCACCTGAATCTATAGACGAAATACAAGATGAGATATTACTTGAAAAATTTGAAGAAGAAGAAAATGAGAGTAAAACATATGACACTTCTCTTAGTGTTGAAGAAGTGAAATTGTTAGCAGGTGAAGAAGACTGGATATATGGTACGCTACCGATAGTTGAAGATATAGGTGTTGCCTTAGCTACTTGTTGGGAAGAAATAGAAAAAACGTATTTAAATGACATTCAACAACTATTCTTTGGAATACGATTACAAATGAATTGCCTTGTGCCATATACAAGATTCCTCAAAGATAAAATGGAACAAGTAATTACACTTCCATCCCATAAACAAGATTTAGTCAGTAATTTTCATCGGGAATATAATAATTTTGAAAATGACTGGCGTGATATACATTTAACTAAAAACGAATGGCATTGTAAAATAAAGGAGTTACAATATAGTTTATATAAAATATGCGACGATAGAAAGCAGTTTGCAGAACAACAGAGACAGTCACTTATATGTGAAAATTGGGCGTTAGAAGAGATGACTACAATGGTTAACTCATACATTTCTTGCATGCAGACTGAACTAAATAGGTTAGAGTTTTAAATAGTAGTATAATGTATACTAGACCGGGCGCTGGATGGAGTTGAGTATGCAAAATGTGAGGACCGCATTCGGTGAATGGTTTTGAACTCAGAAAAGCATGCAGATTATGATTCTGAATGTTGCCAGGAGCCATATTGGTCCAATTTTTTTTTACACCCCACCCCCTTAGACATGTAGTAAATGGACTGAACACATGCTTTGATATCATTATAACGATTGTTTTAGTGATAATATCCAATTGATTTTTATGATTACAGATACTTACAGCCTGTCAAGTGAAAAAATAACAGGAAAATTAAAAATATAAACAATCTTTATTGATAAAAAAAAATATTTAATTCAAAAAAGCGAATTTTAATTAATTATAAATGAAAAAATGATAATTATCAATCTTTTTTATTCTGACAATCGTTATTTATGCATTTGCATAAAGAAATACAATCAATATGCAACTTTTTATAAAAGCAAGCCATTGTTTTACGATTGGATGCACATTTACACGGTTAATTCAACAATTCTGGCAGTGGTTGCTTGGTCATTTGTCGTGGGTACAAATTACCATCCTTCCTTTCATAGCCTAAGAACGTGTAATCAATTGTCTGTAGTTGAGTTTGGTCAGCATTTACCCATACATATGTTTGTGCTGAGAAATTTTGAATTACTGCAAGTATCTTTTTGACGCTGACGGTTTTTACAGAAAATCTCCAAAATCATAATTCGGTCTTGAAATTGAAAATTACAAGTGTGGCACAAATACGCGGCAGTATATTTCAAATCTACCTATTTCAAAAATTTACGTTCTTGATTACAATAAATACAATTTGACAGATATGATGATATATCAATAAAATACTTGGAATCAACTCAGGTCGAATGATGAAAAATTTTATCATGTGAAATAAGCACACCAAAATCCCAACTGATTGTAATAATTTCTTTTCAAGCACTGAAAATAAGTTACAGCTAGTTCGATTTCTATGTAATGCTGCCCGTAGATATGCACTAATAAATGAAGATTGCGAGTTATATATTTGTGGAGGATTTGATGATCCCCAAAATGTTTCAAATTATAAGGTTCTTTATTTTTTTTTAATACCTGACCTGAATTCTAACCATTTAAAAACAGATTCCAGGATGTTTTGTCACATATTTCACGCAGTGAAAATCAAACTTGGCATATCATAATCATTAGCGCTGATACAGATGTTTTCATTCTCGGATATTACCTCTGGAACAAGCTTGCACGTCTAGGCTGTTTAGGTTTATGCTTCGACGGTTCCTATAAGAAGAAATTCATTTCAGGCTGTCATTTGGCTGCTCAATCCCTTGGAGAAAATATTTGTGGTTTTATTTGCTAGCATTATACGCTCTGAATGGTTGCGATTCGACTAGCAGATTTGGTTCGAAAAAAAAATGCTTTAAAAGCTGCTTCGTTGGATTTTGTACAAGAAGCCCTAAAGCATCTCTGAAATACATACCTAAGTGTCGAACAGCTAAAAGAATTGGAAAACATTTGCACCTATCTTTTTTAAAAAAAAAAAAAAAACTCAATGGCTGATAAACTTCGGTATAAGTTATCTTCCCAAAATATCGGTTTTGCCTTAAATTTATTAAAAGTTATTTATTTGCACATCAGATGCTCTACATTTACATCTATTAATATATGTATGAGTAAATACTGACCAAACTCAACTACAGACAATTGATTACACCTTCTTAGGCTATGAAAGGAAGGATAGTAATTTGTACCCACGACAAATGACCAAGCAACCACTGCCGGAATTGTTGAATCAACCGTGTAAATGTGCAACCAATCGTAAAACAATGGCTTGCTCTTATATGAAATTACATATTGATTGTATTTCTTTATGCAAATGCATAAATAACGATTGTCAGAATAAAAAAGATTGATAATTATCATTTTTTCATTTGTAATATATTCAAATTCCCTTTTTTTGAATTAAATAATTTTTTTATCAATAATTATTGTTTTTATTTTTAATTTTCCTGTTGTTTTTTCACTTGACAGGCTGTAAGTATCTGTAATCATAAAAATCAATTAGATATTATCACTAAAACAATCGTTATAATGATATCAAAGCATGTGTTCAGTCCATTTACTACATGTCTAAGGGGGTGGGGTGTAAAAAAAAATTGGACCAATATGGCTCCTGGCAACATTCAGAATCATAATCTGCATGCTTTTCTGAGTTCAAAACCATTCACCGAATGCGGTCCTCACATTTTGCACACTCAACTCCATACAGCGCCTGGACTATACATCATATAAATTATAATTAGACTGCAAACAATGCCTTATCAATTTGATTGATACTTTTGGCTTTTGCTATTTTCGCTTATTGCTGTTTTTTTCATGTCTACTTTTGCGCACTTGTTATTAACTTTATTATTTTTTACAGATTTATTTTGACTTATCAAACTTTACACGACTTTTACTTCGCTATGATTAAACGATCTCCTCCAAACGAAAGATTGTCCTCAAAAGAACTTACTAAAATTTTTAAAGAAACGGATGAAACGTCAGGAAGTAAGAAAGGCGGAGAAGACAAAGTATATAGACAACTCAAGAATTGTTTCCAAGATATGCAGTTGAAAAATATTGAAATCGATTACAGTAATAATCCTTTTAATTTAGTCATAGAAAATAATATAAAGTATGCTTTAAAAGTTGTAAAAGATACTAATGATTCATATAGATCTCTAATAAGTCGGGAATATAGTGAAATAGCAAAAATAGTGCCTGCAACAAAGAAAAAGGAAGAAACAAATTCAGAAGAATCAATGTGCGAGGAAGAGATTTTCAAGAATAATGCTTTAAAATGTATAGATGAGTGGATTATGGGCATAAATGGTGAAATGTTTAGAGTTAATTTACGTCTATTAGCTTTGCAATACAAATGCTATAAAGACATGAAACTTTTTAATGACTACATTACCAAGACATTTATAGACATCCAAAATGATTTAAATAATTATTATCTTAATGAAATTAAATCCGTAGATCGTTTATGTAAATGCATGCAAATGGCTGTTGAAAATGGAAAAAGAATTCCAGATAGTCTTGCGCTCGAAGAAGATAAGTTTATCATAGATCCAAATCTTTTGCAATATTCTGAATCAAAAATAAAATTAGATGAAGCAGATATTAAGGAAGTCGTATCAGATATCCAATTTAAAATTTGTCACTTAGCTCGATTACGATCACAATTTCAAATCGTAGCCCCAACAGGGTTGATTTTACAACAGGCGTTTATTTATTTATTACAAGATTTTATTTTTTTTGGCCAAGAAGTGTGTGATGGTCCAATGTTTCCAGAATCATGGAAACGAATAGATCCTGAACTTGTTCCGAAGTTAGTATTTGTATTGTTTGGAGAGACAACCTATATTGATTGGAGGGATTTTTTAATATATTGCCTTAATATAAATTTCCCTACTATTGAAGAATTGTTACTCCATCGTAAGCATTTCCGTTGTAATGACCTTGACTCTACGGAACTAATACAGAGGCATTTATTTTTTGAAGAGGAACTCTGGTTTGAAAAAGATTTTAATCCTGAAGATAAACAGGCTTTGTTAAGAAAAAATTTGATTAAACATTTTCTATTTGAGTTATTCGAAACAGCTGAAAATGTTATGAACTATTCAGCTTTTTTGCTCGCATTTTGTAAAAGTATTGATCCAATTAAAGGATTCGTGATGGCTTTATCAATGGCTGTTGGTAAAAAGATATGTTTTGATTTAGCCGAGTGTGAAGAAGTAGTATGTAAATTAATAAAAGATAAAAAGTACAAGGATGAATGTCTAGTTTGTGCAAATAAATGCACCAAGCAATTTTTAGATAAATTAATTACGAATGTTGTTAATGTATGTGAAGGTACAACAATTACAGAACTAGAATATTCAGAACCTTTGCCTGAATTGGATAAAAAGGGGAAAAAGGGAAAAGGCGGTACAAAAGCTAAAAAAAATGAAAGTTCTCAAAGTGCTCGAATACCAAAGATGCAAAAGAGTCTTACTAGTCGAAGTAAGACAGCGCAATCTGCTACAGACGTAAAAACAACGTATATATGTAGACCGTGTGAAGACGAAGTCGAAATAGTTGAGGAGAAACCACCTGAGAAAGAAGAGATCATAGAAGAACCAAAAGCTCAACCACAAGAAGACCCTAATTTGGTTTATGCTGTTAGTCAAACAGTTATTTGGAAAGTATTAAAAATATGTATGCCTTCGTATTTTGAATTGCTTCCTGAAGTAGGAGTTTCAAAATATTTTGAACAAGTGGAAGAGATTATGAAACGACTAGAAGAGGACACAGACAATAAAGATATATACGTCTGCAAATTCGTTTCTGAACCAAATATATGTAAAATTTTGCATAAAAACAGAAAATTCGTTGCCATAAATTTGTTAGAAGAAATTTTTAAAATATGTGTTTAGGACTCAATATTTATTGATGCTGATTTGGTCCTTGCAATATCCCTTTGTGTCTTTTTGTAGGTCCTGAATGTGGATTATTGTTATTTTTCCAAATAGATATTTCTATGTAACCCTATAAAGTTTGAATAAAGTAATATATTTGTATTTTTTCTCTCAAAGTATGATGCAGTGTTAAACACTTTAAGTTATGTATTTTTTTTATTCATATCTATGGAAACAAAAATACATAATAAATTTTATACATAGCACATAATTATTCAAAAATCATTACCAAAATAGTTTCCAATGATTTTTAACACATAATAGACCTACGTGGCGTAGATGCGCCTTTCAAAACCAAGCATTAAACATAAATTGAATAATTGAAATGACAGAGGAATGTGAAATTATTCAAATCTTATACTATTAAACGAGCAATTCTTGTATATATATTATACAATGTGGGGATGACAATAGAACGATAATTGAAAACACCGTTAGTACTAGTATAAAGAAGTATTTCACAACCATCAGATAAGTCCTAACATCAAAATAAAAAAAAAGATTTTTTCATACAAACTAATTCAATTTAATTTAATAAAATTTTATAACATCATTTTTGTAACTACAGGATCACTGACCTGTTACACGCGTCATCGCGCGGTGATCGCGCGTGACTTTCTTTCTACGCGGCATAATCGCGTGGAAATGGTTTGTGCTTGTACCTACAAAACTTCATTATTTTGATTGAATAAAAAATAGTAAGTTAGAAAAGTAAATTAAAATAAATTGTTACGCATTTAAAATTAAATTGAATAAAAAACTATTTGATTTAAATTTTCTCAAACCATCAATTTTTTTTAAATATGCAGAACTGATCAGTAGCCGATACTGAATAAGTTATTTTTTTTTTAAACATTAGTTATTATAATATTATTTGGTCTGCGAACTGTCACTAAATGGCAATGATTAAAAATTGTGCCTTTTTGTGGCAGTCGATGCCATATCCATTTCTTAATCTATGATTTTAAAAATAATAATAGCTGTCCTTGAGTCGTTAACCGCCGGTTTTAGGGTAGGTCAGGACTTTAGTCTAATACATACGTAGAAATTATAAAAAATGAAAAATCATAATTTGTGACTAAACTACTGGATGTATTTTATTGATTTTTTGTATGTGGGCTTGGAATGTCATTACATATACGCTGTCCAAGTTATCGTTGTATTATAATCCCCACCCTGTATCTATACTAATATTATAAAGAGGTAAAGTTTATAACTTTGTTTGTATATACGGGGTAATCTTCGCAAATACTGATCCGATCATGAAAATTCTTTCGCTAACAGAAAGCTACACTATTCAGGAGTGACAAGATAAAAGGAAAAAGATAAAAATATATAAAGATTTTAAATCAGCAGGATTTGAACCTGCGCCCTCTGACGTGCCGTGTCAACAATTCAATCTAATCAAGCATTATTATTTGCCTTAGAAATTAATTGGTGATTTTAAAACATTTATATTTATCTGATTTGCTGAAAATAGTGAGAGTGTATTGGAACATATCAAATTTCACCGTAGTACCCTTCTTATGTGAAATGGATTATAACGCCCAACGAAGTGGGCACGGGTCGGCTAGTATATTATATATAGAATCTGAATATCAGAATCGGCTTCAACGATTTTCGTGAAATTTAGTATACAGGGGATTTCGGGGGCGAAAAATTGATCTAGCTAGGATTCATTTTTAGAAAATGTCGTTTTATTCCTGTTTGAAAAAAAATCCTGTCCTGCAATGAAAAAAAAAATGGCTAAAATATCGTTAGAATAGGAAGGTTAATTTCGCAATTGTCATTAAAGTTGTAATAACTCAGGTGGGAAATCGGACGGTCGAGATTGGCCGAGAACACCGCATGGTTCAAATCTCAGTCTCCAGATTAATTCTTTTTTCTTTTTAAATTTCACTAGTGATTTTTTATTTCAATAAAAATAAAATATAAAAATACCGAGAAAAAAACAAAATAAAATTAAATAAAATAAAAATAAAAATACCGAGCTAGGCTCGGTCACCCAGGTACTACTTACCGATTAACATTAAAAATAATTTGTGTGTCTCTCCTTGTGGGTCTCCCCACCGTGCCTCGGAGAGCACGTTAAGAGTCTACACTACCTCAGCTCGAATTCAGATTTCACCCGCACTTCGTCGTATAACACGTACAAATTAACTTGACACGGGCCGATGACGGCATCTTCAATGTACGGTATGAAAAATAATGTAACCATATCATAATATATGTTAATATATCAATAAAATATATAGTAGAATAATGTAACATATTATCATAATATGTTACATTATTTTTCACACCGTACATTGAAGTTGCCGTCATCGGCCCAGGTGTCAAGTTAATTTGTACGTGCTATACCGACACACATGAGAATTGAGAGCGCTTGGTTGTTCATCGCGCGAATTATATGTTATTTCTCCCCACAAACATTATCAATAGTTATTTTTTAAAAAACGCAACATATAAAATGTTCTTCATACTTATTTCAATTACCATGCTTAATCTCAAGTCCATAACTTCTATATTTACTGAGATATTAGGGTTTTAATACAAAAAATAGAGGTAACTTTGCGATTTTTTTGTATCGAGAAAATTTTATGGAATCGTGTTTTCGAAACATATGAAAGATAGTTTATGTCCTGAACTTTACCATACATAAATTTCAAACTTAAATATTCAGTAGTTTGGAAGATATGGAGATCCTGCCGAGTGGAAAATAAGCAATTTGAGGTAGTGTACACTCTTAAGCCGTCGGTCCCGGTTGTTATCATGTACACCTGATAGCGATCGTTACTCATAGTAGGGAATATATCCGCCAACCCGCATTGGAGCAGCGTGGTGGATTAAGCTCCGATCCTTCTCCTACATGGGGAAGAGGCCTATGCCCAGCAGTGGGATATTACAGGCTGAATCGTGATCGTGATTAAAAATAATAATCATAAAATTGTATCGATCAATCATCTTTAATCAAAGTGTTTTAAAAACTCTTTTTTAAGATGACATCGAGATTACAAATAAGTAGGTACATTTGACGTGAGATGTAAAATGACTGTTTGAAATTGATGAGTAAAATAACAATTTATTTATTTTTGATAAATTTATTTTGAAAATGCCGAAATATTACAGATTTAGAGCCACAACGCCTACCCGTAGAACAAAGAAATGCAAGGAAAAAGAGAAGGACAAGGAAATAGAAAAGTGAGAATATATATAAATATATATGCTATGCTTCGCCTAATTAAAATTAGAATAAATGAATTCTGCTTAGATTTTAGTTTTTATAATAGAATTAAACGGAATAGATTAATACCTTGTACATTCACATTTGCAAATAGAAATATCTAATAAATATAGTGAAACTTGATGATAAAAAAACATAACAAAAACTTGTATCTTTTATTGCAACTGTTGGATACCGTCATTCCTCAATGTTACAGTTAAATAAGTATTGTGTGTTTATAGTTATATAGTAGTTTATTGTGTTATAATTACATAATTTCCATGTGCTTTTAGGAATAACCAGTCCGTCAATAACTGGCTGGATATGACATTGGCCTGCACGCTAGCGCCATCATGGTATCTACGACGAACTTCGTGGCGCGAATCTCCACCTCTAATGGGACTTCCGAGACAACTGGCTGCGGAACTCAGAGCTTCATTGCAATTTAGTAATCGTCCCGTGTTTATTTTTAAAATCCCACAATGAGGTACGTTTTAATAAATTAGATGGCGGTTACGAAAGATATTTTATTTTCTGTTTTAATATAATAGAAGTCTTTATTTAAATTATTGTGTAATGTTTGGTCTAATATATTTTTATTCAAAACCCGTATGTAATCCCTCGTAATAAAATTTATATAATAAAATCATTTCTCTATTCCTGTTATGGTACAAGACTTCGTTAATAAAACTATAAAGAAATTAAATTTTTTATTTAATTGGAAATCAAAAAATGTTTTTTGTAGTAAGAACAAATCCCAATAAAATTGTAATCATAAATACTGATGCCTGGCAAAATAGTTACAGCAAAATATTATTATTTAACAAAATAACAATTTGTCCGTGGCGAATCACATTTATTTACAGTAACGCACATCTGATAATGACTAGCACACGTAGGTAGGTACTCGTAGGTAGGTACATTAAACTTGTTGCATCATTTTTGACTGGGTGGACCGATTTCGAGGAACATACGTTTAAAAAAAAATCGAGTTAAGAATCTCCTTCTTTTTTGGAAGTCGGTAAAAATGATTTAATTGCTGGGTGATGAGTTTTTTAATGTGCGATCAAAAATAATTATTTTTTTTTAACTAATGTTAAGTGTCTTGGGTTATAAATAATTCCCTTTATAAACATGTTTTTACTTTTATAATTTGTTTTATTATGGAAGTTATATTAATTAACTATTTAACTAGTTGTGCCGGTGACTTCGTTCGCGTGGAATTTAACTAAAGTTATTGTTCAGTTCGCAGTTATAAAATAAATAAAAATCTAAAATAAAAGTAGTCTAAATTACTCCTTATTACATCAGATATCTGCCAGTGAAAGTCCCGTCAAAATCGGTACAGCCGTTTCAGAGATTAGCATTAACAGACAGACAGACAAAAATTAAAAAAATATTATTTTGGTATAGTTCGCGTCATGTAAAAAGAACGCTGGCCTTCAAGCTGCGCCAAGGCGATTTATCGGTCTATCCGGTGGTAGAGGTAGGGGCGGGGCGGGCGTGTCACTCGCCGCGTGCTTGCCGGTGTGCTATTGGTTCGACAGCTCGACGTCGACTCAAAATACTATCGCACACAAATTTTTTAAATTACGAAATGGTTTTACTAAGAGACATAAGAAAAATTATTTATAACGTATATTGTTTTATGAAGAGAGAGGCTGATAATAATGTAGTTAAGAATTTATAATAATGTATGAACCCCCACGATGACTTAATGGAAGGAGTTTCACAAGCGCAACATTACCTACTTTAATTTTTTGTAATTAGATTAAACATTCTACACTCAATCAAACATGATTTTAATTCTATTTAATGATATTATATCTATATTTTTAATGTACCAACCAATAATCATTATACGAAGCTGCGAGCGAAAGGCTAATTCAAAAATAAAACTAGTGCTTTCAAACATACCCCCTTTAGTTTCTTTCAGCGTTCTTTTTACATGACGCGAGTTATATATGTATCTTGTATACATACATATGAATTTACTAAAAAGCGGTTATTTTAATATTACAAACAGACACTCGCTCGGCCGGCTAGTAGGTAATTATAGCGCGCAAGTACATGGAGTGACGATAGCCTGACCAAGTGACCATACCATAAAGTTTAAGTGTAAGTGGAGGGGTTCCGGGAAGGATAAAAGTATTTAAAAAAATAAAAAAATTAAAGAATCGACTGTTAGGCGGTACGAAGTTCGCCGGGTCAGCTAGTAGTGAATAATTTGGAGTGTTGGTATACAGATGGCTTCGGTTTAACACTTTCACGCGAACATACCAATATTGTAGGTCTATGCGATATTGCACATCATTTTTTCATAGAAATTCAAGCGGCGTCTAATGACGTTGTGCAAATAGCTGATGACATTAGTATTTAAATATACTGCTCTGACGTACTAAGACGTCGACGTTAAGATACGCTATGCTACAATGGTCACTTTTTTGGTCCAATTTACATATCTAAAACAAACAAAAAATACAAAATATGTATTTTTAACACATTCAGACTTATTTCAATAAAGTAAAATAAATTGATATACTTAACATAATTATATAAGGTCAATATTCCACGTGAACACAGAATCGGCGCACGCACACCCCCGCGACGCGGCACAAGTCGTTTAATGTAATAAAACTTCTTAGGCGAATCGACGTATAGTGACGTTGTGCGCTACTAGTGGGTACTTAGTATCAGGACGGAATGCCATCAAAGAAGGCAAAATAAAATCGGTGTGGTGTAGCACTACAATTTTTAGAATTCGATATGTTGTGGCACAGCAACCGAACTTTTAAACATTAGTATGGCCAGACACCGTACCATTACGTTGTGCTCAATAAATCGAGTTTTTGTTGAACGTAATAGTACGTTGTGTCATATCATATCTACCAATATATGACGTACATATACGTTGTTCGCATGAAAGTGATAAAAATAAAACAATCTTTATATTTGAAAACAAACAATATATTTATATTTAAAAAAAAAAACAAATACTATTTGAAACTAATGCGTCATTATATTTTAAGTAACTCAAATGTGTCTAATATAATATCTATTATTTCTCTACGTTACATTTGGATGGCTAAGCGAAGTCTGTACAATTAAGACTTATATGTTAATTTGCATGTATAAAATGCTATTTCAATATACATATCTATAGTGAAACAAAGCGTTTAGGTATTTAATTTGACAAAGGAACAGTAACATAGTCCTTTTATTTTTAACGTTTTTTATGAGTGTTTTGAGCCCTTAAACTGATTCATTGCAACTTTTTTTTAATTCATACCTATATAAATATATGAAAATTACGAATATTGTTTCTTTTATTCCTACATAAAGCTTAACAAAATCGAGTTAATACGAATACATGTATCGAAATTGATCGGTTCGTAAGCAACACGATCGTTTTTTGAATATAGAATCGGAGGTTAAAGCTGGTTTCAAAGCGCAGGTATAAACAAAATACAATAGATGGCACGCCTCACGTGTCATCCGCAACGGATCAGTTAAGTTTAACACATATTGTTCACTTTTCCATTATTAAAAGTACACATAAATAAAGTAAGATAACGTCAATTGTTAAAAAATTATAATAAAAAAATATAATACATGAATAACTACATTATATAGTAAAAAAATACAAATTCGTTTTAAACATTTCTTTTGATGTCGTTCTACATTTTATATTATGGTAGTATTTTAAGTAGCAATTGTGTACTTTTAGGTGTAAACTTTTTTTATCTTTCCTCTAATTGACAACGACATATTACCATAGACATACTAAATTAATATAGTTTTTTTTTAATAAAAATTTTGGACGTCACACTACACTTATAAGCCAGTTTTCCGAGTCAATACAAAAAATAAAATTCATTTAAATTCTTAATTTGTTTCTGAATACAAATTAAACTAAATAAGAACTAAATTAGATTTAATATTTTCATACAAACATATTTAAAACATTGATTATGATTAATAGAATAATATTGATTATACAAAATATAATTTCTATAAAAGCATATTAAAAGCACTTAAGTTATGGAATAGTATAGAAATGAATATGAAATAAGGCCTACGTGTTGGCTAACCTAACCATTGATAAAAGATAATACTCCGCTGGTCTTGATTGTGGCTTGTGTATTGCCATTTATTTATTATATAGGTATTATATCATCTATTATAGTGCTAGTACAAGGTAAATTTGTTATCCTGTGTTTTCATATTAAAAAACCAGAAATGTAATGACTCGAAAATAACATTACTTATAGAATTACATAAAAATGACGAGAGCTATTTATTGGGCTACAATGGTATGGGTATAAATGTTTAGAAATACGCGTTTTGCAAATTCAGTTATTTTTTATTTCGTATAGCTGTAAAATCCTAATCTGAAAACATAAATAAACACATTTGTGTCAAAATAGTTCCTAAACTTGTCTAGTTGTCTTATTAATTTGTCAACAATATATTATTTAGATTTGAAATGAATAGAAACAAGTTACTATTTAATGTCACGGCAAAACAACCCTTAAGACAAATTCTAATAAGGATTATTTTTTTACAACAACCGATCAGAATATCATTTTTATCAATGGTCGGTATGTATTCATTTTTATCTTTTATCACATTAAAAAGCTCTTACTACTAAACATTTTTGAATTTGCGAGATATACTAAAAACCATACATGATACAATCTCACTTTTATCACAATTATTGAAAACAAGTTAGATTTATAAAACAAAATTACACGGGTACATTATTATTACTGAATTACTAGCAAAAAGTTATCGCCTAAATCTATGTAACTTCAAGCTATTTACAATATAATCTTATATCTATATATGTATATAATAAGTACTCTAACATAATACATAAAAACAAGAACCAGATTTAATTATTTAAATAAAAAATATTAAATCATTACTATGTGATGCATTAAAAATAAACCTAGCTACATTTGGCTTAGTAAAATAGATATATATGCCGATATGGATAGTAAAAAATTGTTAAAAAAATTGATTTCTCAATCCTGGTGAAATCACGCAGGGAAAATAAAAAGTATAAATTTGAAAATCGTATCAAATATTACGCCACAGAAGACCTGAAAATGTTTTATGGTGTTTCTAGATAACAATTATGTATGTAAATGTTGCCATTGGTACTTACTTTTTTTATTTAAATATGAACATATAGATATAACTAAGTATATTAACCTAATTTAGGTTTTATTTAGAGCGCTGCGAAAAAGTAAAGCTTGAAATTAGTTATTAAATAATTGAAATATTTTATTATAATTTTATTTTCAAATCTATTTATTTCAAAATAAGTGTCTGTATGGGAATGGTTAATTTAAAAAGTAAGTCTACATTTTAAAACCTCCTCCTTTTTTAAAGTCGGTTAGTAAAATAAATGTTTATAAAAATGTATCACTAGTACAGTTCCACTGCGACGTAATATTTGACAAAATATTTAAATATAAGTACATGTAGGTAGAATAAATGTTTTTGTCGATAGAATTTGTATAAGATGTTCGACTCCTTACTGCGTTCCTCGAAACGTGGGGTTCTGTAGATGTAATGGATCACGTTCCAACTAAAAAATCTACTAGCCCATTTTTAAATTTGACTTTGTTTAAATAGACGAGCTACTTTGATCGTCTCGTTCCGCATGATACCTTTCATGAGCGCGTAAGCACGACTATAATTTGCAATGAAAAACATTCTATGAGAAAAATAATTCGTTTCCATATGCGGTTCTTTAGTTGTATGCGTTATGCGGCAATTATTATTAATATTTCACTTTATCGACGTTTTTAAGGGCTAATAAAAATAGTATTGGACGGTTATGCAGAAGTATATTGCTCGAGTAGCTCGTATATTAAGAAAAAGTAAAATTAAAAATAGATAGAAGCGCAGTTATGAGTCGAACAACTTAAATAAAGTTTCGCTTCAGCAGGTTATGTAATGGGATACTTAATTGACAGCACCTGCGACACCCGGGCCGAAAGCCCTGCCTCGCATAATAATAATCTCTACATAACCTGTTTTAAACTGTTCAATTTTTGTTTTATGTTTTTTTTTAATCTATCCATATTTTTATTGTGATTTTTTTAATCAGTACAATTTAATTTTTGATTTACAATTTAGAAATTATTATACTATATTTTGAAAAACTTGACAAATATTATCAAATAAATAATTTAATATGACTTGATTTTTAGGCCGCGTATGGCATTTTTATATCAATACCATCCATCCATTCCCAAATGATACCGTCAGTTAAATTCTTAAATGGTATTTTTTACACTGGTAATTAATTGATCTAGAATTAGAAATATGTTGATTTTTGTCGTAAAAACGAAATGAATGTTTTTATATCAATAGAAATATCATCGGGAACATTCTAAATATTCATTTGTATTGTCACAATTTGTGTTTACGACTTTTACCTTCGCATACTTTTATGGTTGTCGTAAATTAACGTCACCAAACCGAATAGCTAACGTTTATTGTCTGTTACGTCAAAACATTACGATATACTTAAAATAATAAAAAAGGACTAGTTCTCCGATAAAAAATGTTATTTTCGCTTTGATTATAGTAAAGTCGTAGTACAACAATTTTCATAATCACCTAGTTTTTTTGCGTTTTTGCAACCAGGAATTTACACTATGCATACTTTTTTCTCTTTTATTAATAATTTTTTGTCTATTTTTTTTGTAAAATTATTCAATTTTTAAACTAAAATCTATAAGTAATAAATTAATAATTAATCAATTTAGAGACATAAAATATTTGTAAATTTTTTCCTGGTTGCCACAACGCTTTATTACATATGATTATAAGATACCTATCTAGTTTTAACATACTAACAACATGTTTTCGAATTTGATCCTTCAACAGCTTATTTTTAAGGTTAGATGACTAAAATAATAAAATATAATTACAAAATAAACTTACAGTAGCTTATGGATTATTGAATAGAAGTGTTTTACTTTTCACTAGACGCCGAAGGAACATTCAAATAGTTAATCGATTCATTTGCAAGGAGATCATAACAACTCTAGGTAACCACGTATTTTATACAAATAGATCCGATATATCTGCAAATTTCATCAAGTTTTATAAAAATCGTATAACAAAATTGATAAATTAAATAATACATAATTTCAATGAAATTAATTCAAATAAATATGTAATCTGTATTTAAATGTCAATTCATTATAAAAACACGTGTTAAAATATTAACACAGACTACATTTGGCTGTACGAGTTTTTGCGTATCCAGTATTGGAAAAATAAGTAAAAAATAAGAAATTTTATTAACTCTGTGTTAATACATCTGGCTGAACGATAAACGCCTTTGCATATCCAGTATTGGATTAAAAAAAAAATAGAATAAAAATAAGAAAATAGTCCATAAATCTGCAGTTATTTCGAAGGTAGTCTGGGTGTTACCGATCGCCAAACAATAGTTTGGCGAGGTATGTCCGTCAGCTACGCTCGTCGATGTTGGCTACGATGTGCGTGTAGAGATGGTGTCGCGTTAGACTTACTATCTCGTACTCGAGCGTCGACAGTCCGTCCTTCTGGAATGTTTTACCGGTCTGTGACAGAAGTTGATATCTGGAAACAAAATTAACCAAGTTTTATTTTATTGCGTATATCATACAAAGATAATAATACAGTTATCACGCAAGATATTTTAGACACTTGATAAATGAGCTATGGGATTATTCTGTTTATAACACACTACACGCGTGCCTAGTATAATAAAGTAACCGTTCATTTTTGTATTATTTAAAGAATATAACTTTACAATACTATGATTGGTATTTCTTTTAGTTTAAAAACAATTTTAATACACGCTTTCTTTTTCACTATCAATATTTAGTTCAAAATTTGGACTTACCTTTTAGGAT
Organism: Melitaea athalia; assembly: GCA_905220545.2. Lineage (NCBI taxonomy): Eukaryota > Metazoa > Arthropoda > Insecta > Lepidoptera > Nymphalidae > Melitaea > Melitaea athalia. Next base: position 4,997,978 of record HG992193.1, read on the forward strand.
TTGGTGATGATTTCTTGTGATCCAACATGGCGTACCTCGCGATTGACATCTTGTACCTCGCTATGTGATAATTCATTTTTCTTAACCTGTAAAACATCACATGATAGATATAATTAATATGATAATAAATTTTTATTGGAATATTGGGTTAGTTAACAAATACTTATACTGGTCTATTCGCGTTAAGAAAATAGTGACTCATCGCTGTCACTTAGTGGCTCACCACAACCCTTGACCATCGAAATCGGTATTCTTTCATTCCAACAAAAAATAAAAATAAAAATAATGAAAAGGTGGAAAATTTTAAGAAAACGTGACGAATATTTAAAGTATTCGCGTTCAAGACAGTACAACGTCTGTCGGGTCAGCCAGTATTAATATTTTTTTTTTAATATAGCGCTTGTGCATTCAGTCATATTTTCTTGGAGAGTATAAAATGAAAATCTTTACATTTTCTCAGAACGTTTTCTATTCCGTAATAGAAAACGTACTCCACTCCGCAGTGATTTATTTTTCGCTCTGAAAAACGGAATTGCGGTTCAACGAAGCAACGTCAATATTCCTACTATTCATAGCCGTGATAAATTATTCAATTTCAATTCAAATAGCATTTAATTTTTATACATTTAATTTATGAAATTATTGAATAGTTAAAAGAATTTTATTAAAAGTTAAGGAATAAAGACAAAGACATTTTCAAGTACATAGCCAGTTATGTGTATGTATGTGTATCAGTATATTTTTAAATTGCAATATCATGTTTCAAATTTCTACTTTTTATTTGTGTATGTGTTAATAAATAGTATTTTAGTAGAAAGGAAGAGCGTTCTGATGTAGTGCCGATGACAGTTCTATTAACACGAACGGGTATGTGTTCTAATTTCGCTCTAAGCTATATTTGTTGAATATTAAAATTTTCAAAATTGGTCACTTTTCGTAGAGATATTGTTAAAAATTTAAGTAACCTTTGTAAATAAAATAATGTAAAATCCATACGATCACGATTCAGCCTGTAATATCCCACTGTTGGGCATAGGCCTCTTCCCCATGTAGGAGAAGGATGTTTGATGATGGAGGAACATATGTTTTTATAGGGCGAGTAGGGATATAAATTCATGTATCAGAAGGGTGCAGTATTTACCTATAGGACATGTCGTCGTCCTCGCCGCCCCAACCCCAGTACTTGTTGGAGAAACCGTTCACTTGGGTGAATTGCTCCAGTGTGAGAGCAGACACACCGCCGAATATATCCTCGTATGGTAACCTGGAAAATTATTGATTTATTTATCTGCATTTAAGCAATAATTATGGAAAAAAATTATAAAGTAGTTTGATAAACGTAATATTTGATTCTGTCATTTTGGAAACGAAATTTATACACCAGATTACATGAAATTAAGTGACCAAGGAATTTGCGAGTATCGATATATCTGGAACTAAAAATGAGTAACAAATCCTATTGTCGAGTACCTAACGAATAAATGCTGTGGCGGATTTATCAGAAGGTTGAGTTGGCTGGAGCCTAGGGCGGCAAATTTTGCCTAAATTAACAATATAATTATAACATAAACATTATATATAAACATATATATATATATATATATATATATAACGAATGATAATTAAAAATAAAAGGTCAGCCGAAATATATTTTCCCTTCACTCGATTATTTTATGGAATCATGGAATGGGTGGCCTAAAAAAAAGTCAGCCAAAATAATCGCGACAAGTACTTGGCTGTTTTTCAGGCAGCCGTGACCATATCGCTGAACACTGATTGTATTCCTGCAAGGAAATGGGACGGAAAACATTTAATAGCCTACTGACGGCAAATTTGTAAATCCGCCACTGAATAAATGGTAGGTATGCATAATTGCATATAGATCATATTGTAGGTCTCCATGAAAGTTTAAAAGCTTAATTATACATTATTGACGTAACTAATTCTATACAAGACTAGTAGAAATGCGAGATTTCACTCGCGTTTGTGATCACTGTGGCAATACCTGTCCTACTCTAAAATCGTAGCATGATGAGACATAATTTTTTTATCGCAAGTTTTTTTTTTATTCAGAGATCCAGAGATTGCAATAAATAAACAACGAGAGATAAATTTAGATTTATATTACCTACTCATAAAATATTTATATAGATTTTTCGACTTTTAAAACTCATAAATTCATAATATATTTCCAAAAATGAATATCCATTTTCCCGAATATAAAGTAACATCCGGAAGATATCGCATGTTTGCGCAGCATATTAAACATTTACTCAAAATATTTAATTTTCATTTCATATCACTTCATGACTTAAAATTGTTTATACAAATTTTAAGTGGCGGAAATTAAAACAATAATATGTTATTACCTTGGATAAAATTTTAATATAAACATATAGTTAACTTCAAAATTCATTAAAATTAGTTATAACAGTTTTGAGTTCCCACTTTGAGGTAAGAATATTGAGGTAGGGCACAGCAGGAAATTTCCTGCTCAAAATGTGGAGCAGCCCGACTGGGGCAGTACCTCGACCTTACAGAAGACCTCGACCTTTCAAGCAGTATTGTGTTCCTGTTTGTGAGTAAGGTGATCAGAGCTCCTGGGGGGGATTGGTGATAGGGTCGGCAATGCGCTTGCGATGCTTCTGGAATTGCAGGCGTCTGTAAGCTACGGTAATCGCTTACCATTAGGTGAGCCGTACGCTTGTTTGCCTAGTTATATATAAATATTTTTTTTTAAATGCGTTTGCTTTTTAAGTTATCTGACGTATGAACGGTATCCAACAGATACAAGTTTATGATTAATATATTATTCGTTTTTCATCATCGAATTCCACTTTATTTATAGGACATTACTATTCGATACCTTTCATAGGTATCTAAATATGTGTATGCCTATCTAAAAGTCTAAACTAAGTCATAGGTTATTATTTGAGGTAAAACAGATTGTAACGGCCAATTTTACATCCTGCTGCTGTAGACGACGCGTTGGCGTAACGGTCACAGGCCACAGCACTGGCTTATGACTGTTGCGCTGGCGGGTGCGGGTTCGATCCCCGCACATGGAATACATGTGTATTGGACATACAGATTTTGAAAAGGTCTGCGCGTTTGTGCTTGTGTATTGTATGTTTCCGAACACCCGACATAGGAGTAAATCCAAGTGGGGACTGTTGAGACTTCAGTGTGAGACGTTTCGCAGTTAAAGTTTATTTATATCTAGCTGTGCCCCGCGGTTTAACACAGGTTAATTTAAAAAAAATAGCCTATAGCCTTCCCCAATAAATGGGCTATCTAACACTGAAAGAATTTTTCAAATCGGACTAGTAGTTTCTGAGATTAGCGCGTTCAAACAAACAAACATACAAACTCTTCAGCTTTATAATATTAGTATAGATTAATCTGTCGGACAAACTTTTTCAGAACAGGTAAAATAGGCCCTAAGTAGACTACTTAGTTGATACTCACTTAAAATGCAGCTTATCAATAGCGACGGACATGTGCCTGGGTTGTCGTGGACAGGAGTACAGGTTCCTCGTGTCCAGCGGCAGTAGATCTATGTCGTGGAATATAAAGCACCGCCAACCACCCTTTTTCAATTTTTGACTCTCCACGAAACCCACGTTCATTAGCTTGGCACGATTGAAATCATTTGTTCCTGGATAAAAAGAAAAATTGATTTTTAGCTGTGGACATTTAAAATGGACATTGGACATAATAAAATGTATATTAAACTAGCTGCGAACTTCGTACCGCCATGTTTTTTTTCGTCATGAATCGAATAATTAAAGTGAAAATTTTATGACATCGTCTCAAACTTTTTCGTCTGTTTGTTGCATGTCGCGTGACGGTCGGCCGCCCGGTAAGATTGATTGATTTATACCCTTAATGGAATATTATTCCAAAAAATTTTAGTTACATAGATGCCTATAATGTGAAAAAAAGCATCATTTTTACCGTGGTTTCATAAAACCACACAGGTTTTTTTCATATTTTCTTTTACAAAGCCGTTGTCGTGTAATATCGAACACAAAAATATCCAATTTGGTGCAGTACATTTCGGCGATCATTTTTATTTATATAGATAGGTATCAAAGGTAAGAAAAATAAATTCCCGAAAAGTCGATAGGTAAGCTTACATCTTTTTTATCCCATAAATGAAATATTCCATCAAACCCATATCAATAACTTAATAAATAAATAAGTACTTATATAAAACAAGGGGGCAATTTTTTCCTTGTATTTTTATATCTTATCTCCTCATAAGTCGTAGTTTGTAAAGTTCTGAGGTGTACTTTACAAAGTGACGGTTAAATCAAAACGGTGCTTTTGAAGTTAGACTCTTGCTGAAATATTCTTGTAAATAAAAGAGAACATTTACGTGTTGAGATTTCGAACTTGTATATATGTATACACTGTATGTATATATGTATTTCGTATATTATTGAACTTTTTATAATGATTTAAATTAAGTATGTATCGTTCGTCATTGGATTACCACAAAAATTATGTAAAAACCCACACTATACAGCCCTTGCCTTTCAAGTACAAGTCTATAAACATTTAAAAAAAATTTACCTTCTTGTTCGACGATAAATATTCCATATTCAATTTGCTGTTTCATCAGAAAAGGGTGCATGTGTTTCAGGAATATCGCTAAGTGTTGTTGGCGATCTCTGTTAAAGAAAAAATAATTATTACTACTAGGTATGCTTTTAATATATAAGTACAAACACTTCTTTAGTAATAGATTTGTGGATATGTGCAATTAGCTACCAGAGGAAATAGTGACAACGAAAAACATAATAAATTTAAGAACAGACTGGATACATTTATAAAAAACTAGCGACCCGCCCCGGTTTCGCACGGGTGCAATGCCGATACTATCAACAACAAAAGATACGTTAGAAACCTCTAAAATTATCAGTGTTTCTCTACCATATTATGCATGTATTATACATATAAACCTTCTTCTTGAAATACTCTATCTATTAAAAAAACCGCATCAAAGTCCGTTGCGTAGTTTTAAAGATTTAACAGACAGCGTCAAGCGATTTTGTTCTATACTATGTAGTGATAAAAGAAACTTATCTTTTCAATCACAGTACCTAGATGTCGTTGGATACAGGCAGTTATTTTAATTGCCCACCTAAATAAATGTATTAAATAAATATTTAAATGTCTTATTGATAAATAAATAAAATAACTATTGGTCTTCAAGCGATACAAGTCAGGTGTAAATAAATAGTTCAGTGAAAAATCGATATTATCTCATGGATTAGAAAAGCAAAAGAATTTATTTTTGTTTATTTACGAATTTTTATTTATTTCGTAAGACTGCAGACTGACAGTCTTGTGATTACTTAGTAAAGTTAGGACATGGTCTGAATATGTTAATTTTTTTTTAACTGTGATCTTTGTAGAGTCATATTACATTCTTTAAATTTAACGTTATCTGTTTATAGCGCTGAGAAGATAAAATATTCATACTAAAAATTCTAAGAGTTTTAGATTCGGTATGTACTTTAATTTAAAAAAAGATTATTGATATAAAAAGATACACAAATGTTTTAACATGTTAATTGTTTTCAATATAGGTACTGCTAATTAGCATTTTAATTAAGATATATTACGTTTATTGTTCATTGCAATAAAATTAGTGTAAAATTGTCAGTCATTGGACTTAATGAAGAATACGGGCCAGAATTTGTACCAGAATTTCGTTAAATATCGGGACATCAAAGTGAGAGATGTTTTGCAGTTTTTTGTTTTTACTGGTATATACTTATTATAATATACTTAGTATTTAATAATTTTTGTTCTTAAATATTAAAATAAAAGTAATAGAGATAATACATAATTATGAAGGAAAAATAGAACTAAGATGTTTGAATTTTTTTACGACATTAATAAAAAAAGTATACATATTATTATTTTGTATTCACAACTTTTATTTTGTGTTATTTTGTTCTTTTAATATTTAAGTTTTAATTAAACTTAATCTAAACTTAACTAGTCTTATTGTATATTGAACATCTAAGTATAAGAACTTTTTTACATTTTCAAATACGTATAACTCAGTAATTTTTTATAAGATTTACATACATAATCAAATAGCTAAATATAATATTCTATAGACTGGTACAGTTGTAACTGGTCACAAATATTAGCAATGTAAGGCGAAAAATATGTTTCAATACAAGTGGGTATAGTACCCGGCCATAAATATTGCACATCGACCTTTGGAAAGAGACAATCGGCTAATTTCGACTTCGTAGAGCGTTATAGTCCAAGATCCCAGACCCCAGACTTCCTTGTTTCTGATTGACAAAACATAACAGTATACATCGTAGTATAAAGAGTTGCTAAAATATTTTCTACATGTTTTAAAATATAGTAATATAATTAGTGTCTGGCGATAAATACTAAAATAGCTGGTTAATAACATTTTTACGTATATAAAGCAGCCAAATTTAAAAAAATTGTGAAAGAACGTTTGTGTACTAAAGGATATTATTCGATTAACGATTTTATAGAAGACAGTACGCCTTGGGAATGATGTGATCGCCGCCAGGCTATTTCAACCTATAAAATTATTGTAAATTTCAATCTGCTTTGAAAAAAAAAACATGATTAAAAAAATGATATTAGTCTCGCTGAGTTTCTTTCGCCAGTTCTTCTCAGGTCAGGGGCTTTTTCTTTCCGAACTGGTAGTAGACTCATGACGTTCAGTAAGAAATTGTAATAATTTGATGCTGAATAAAATATTTTGAATTTGAATTTAATATATTTTGTCCTTCAAAAAAATATGACAGGTGATCTGGGAACTGGGTTCTTACACTATTAGATCTGTCATATGAAATACTGACAGTCCGATACGTCTCATAGGTAATGTGCGTCAGAGATAACGCTCTACAAAGTTCAAATTAGCTGATTGTCTCTTTCTAAAAGTCGATGTGCATTATTTACGGCCGTGTACTATACCTACTTGCCTGGGTAGGCTTCATAAGTACTAAAGAGTTTACATTAATGGACCTAATAACTCTAAAAGGACAAAAGAATTGCATTTCATTCGACATCCCTTTGTTCTGTACACCGTACTAGGAAATTCCAAACAAAATTATATTTTAGCAACGAGCGATGAAAGCGTTTAGGTATTTTAAATTCATCCCAAAATCATAAATCTGTCAAGAAGGTTAAAGGGAAAAAAGTCGAGAGAGCTCCGTAGGTAAGATAAACGCTAGCTTGGCGTTTATGAAGATTGCTTATTGGCCAGATAACATAAATATCACGACCCTTGCTTTCACTTAGACAAGGAGATAAGATGGAATTGGTTTTAGAAATCTGTTAGTGTTCTTGTACTAATCTTTGTTTATTAGGATTGTTTTTTGGTTTAGTTTAATGATACTACATTACAAGTAAAAGTAGTGTATATGTATAGTTTTTTTTTAAGAATATTAGCCTAAGCGGTTTCAATTGTTAATTTCAATAAAATACATATATAGTTGGTCACTATTTGAGCAGCATATTTGCGCTGAAAAATGTAAAGACAACGTTAATCATCTAAAATGGTTTGTATTTTATTTATATTTTTTATGTAATTAAATTTTTAATTAATTATTTGCCTACTTAAAAATATTATTCGCGAAGTACCTATATTTCTCCTACAGGTGATTTCGATTGATTTGATTTACCAAAGTCCTGTGGTCTTTTTAATATTGCGAAATACAATATTAGGATTTGTATAAATTTTCAAATTACCTGTAAGGCACTATAATAGCAACTTTGTGCCGAGCGGTGCAGTTCGGTGGCGCGTAGAATCCTCCGATTTGTACTTCGGGATATTTCTTCTCAACGTCGTCTAGTTCTATTTCGGTTTTATTTACTGATACTGGACCTAAAAGAGAATACATATATTTTTATTTTTAGCTATGAAAAAAATTGAAAAAATGTTGCCAATCACAAATGAACAGAATATTATTTAAGTCTTAAAAAATGTATTTTGCTTTGTCTGAGCTCTTACTAAACGAGACAGACTGATTTTAATGAACTTTCTGAATTAGTTTCAAGAAATCTCTGACTGGAGAGAGTCACAAATAGTAAATATACATATAAACCTCATTCAGGTTTTTATGATAACAACTGAGACTGACAGCTTTAGATGCTCTTTGAAGCACAGATAGAAGACCGTAAGGATAGATTAGACAAGAAACAAATTAATACGTGTTATGTGCACAAATAAAAACTTCTGTCTGAAGTGGGAATTTAACCCATAACTGTTAAGGTTACTTCTCGCACCGTACTCTAGAATGGATGTCATTTATAATAGTTATAATATATTACATTAAAACTTACCTAAGTCTGGTGGCATTTCATCACAAATGGGTAGAGATGGCTCAGAGACTTTTAGTTCCCCATCTTCAGTCGTGGCCTGATTTTTGATACCATCCATTATTTTAGTGATCAAGAGTGGAGTACTGGAATATTCAGAGACGTTTTGACGAGTCATGTTAGTTACTTCTTTGATTGTGCTGTTGAAGGAAACCAGTGCAGAGGAGTTTTGTGTCGCTGTGTCAATTGTTATCTTTTTAGGCCAAGTTTTTTCACCGATCCTGTAACAAATTAAAATACATAAGTACCTATAATCGACAGCGTATATACCAAGTAAAATGTTTATTCCGTAAGAAAAATAATATCTACGTAATAATTAGTAATTAAAAAGCTACATGGACGGTAATTTTTTATTTTAACCTGTCCGAAGTAACACCTAATATTGGTAATTCGTTACGACTACGAGTAACAAATTTTTTTAAATTACTAAATCTAGCATTGTTCCTAATAATAGAAAACGGGTAGCGTAGTGACACGCAACGGTATGTAGAGGTAATATCTTACTTGACAATGGGTTGCGTAGTGCTACGCAACGGTATGTAGAGTTAATATCTTACTTGACAATGGGTAGCGTGGTGTTACTCAACGGTATGTAGAGGTAATATCTTACTTGACAATAGGTTGCGTAGTGTTACGCAACGGTATGTAGACGTAATATCTTACTTGACAATGGGTTGCGTGGTGTTACGCAACGGTATGTAGAGGTAATATCTTACTTGACAATAGGTTGCGTAGTGTTACGCAACGGTATGTAGAGGTAATATCTTACTTGACAATAGGTTGCGTAGTGTTACGCAACGGTATGTAGACGTAATATCTTACTTGACAATGGGTTGCGTGGTGTTACGCAACGGTATGTAGAGGTAATATCTTACTTGACAATAGGTTGCGTAGTGTTACGCAACGGTATGTAGAGGTAATATCTTACTTGACAATAGGTTGCGTAGTGTTACGCAACGGTATGTAGAGGTAATATCTTACTTGACAATGGGTTGCGTGGTGTTACGCAACGGTATGTAGAGGTAATATCTTACTTGACAATAGGTTGCGTAGTGTTACGCAACGGTATGTAGAGGTAATATCTTACTTGACAATAGGTTGCGTAGTGTTACGCAACGGTATGTAGAGGTAATATCTTACTTGACAATGGGTTGCGTAGCGTTATGCGACAGCGTGTAGAGGTAATATCTTACTTGACAATGGGTTGCGTGGCGTTATGCGACGGCGTGTAGAGGTAGGTGCGGAGCGGCGAGGCGTCGAGGATGGACCCGAAGAGGTACTCGACGGCGGCTAGCGCCAGAACCAACAGAAGCAGCAGGCGGAGCGCCCGCGCCGCCCGCCCGCTGCCCGCCCCAGTGCCCATCAACGCATGCAGTGCGCGAGCACACGACTCGACTTCTAATTTGAGAAACGTTTCATCAATAATATGGAACATGATTAATTGGGGTAGGGCACAGCAGGTAACCTACTACCTCCTACTCAAAACCTGGACAAGCCTGACTGGGGAAGTACCTTACAGAAGATGACTGCTAAATAGTACTGCTCTCAAGCAAAATCAAAATCAAAATATTTTATTCGGCATAAAATTATTACAATTTCTTACTGAACGTAATTCTAAATCAAATCAATAAAGTCTAAATCAAATTTAAATCAAAAGTTATGAGCAAATATTCTTGGAAAATCACATACCTAACTACTAATTTATTTAACAAACTAACTAATAAACGTCTACCTACTTTAATTTCTGTCTGTAACCGTTCCTCTTTGGGTGTGCTGGAAGAAATCTCTTATAGGGATAAGCACACCCGTTATACGTGAGTCTCCATGACAAATATATTATGTACTAGCTGACCCGGCGATCCTTGTACCGCCTAACAGTCGATTTCTTATATTATTATATAATTAATACTTGCCGTAACCCCTCCACTAATACTTAAACTTTATGGTATGGTATTAAAGTTCAAATTGACTTTTAAGTATTATTACGAATCTTTTGTATGGGAGTATAGAAAATTGTTTCAGACTTCTTCAGGGAGTTTTTTAAATTTTTCTCTCCGTAACAACCATCCTCGTACCTCAAGAAATATTATAAAAAAAGAATTAGCGAAATCGGTTCAGCCCCCCTCTCGAGATTTGCGCTTAGCAACAAATTCAGCGATTCATTTTTATATATTACTAGCGACCCGCCCCGGCTTCGCACGGGAGCAATGATGACATTTTTAAATGACAGGATCTTTACGTAATATTCCGGCGTGGCGGCTGAGGTACTACTCTTACAACACGTAATATTACGGCAATGGCGGTTAAAGGGTTAAATGTTTCGCTGTTAATTACTTCTAACTAGTCCATTGAAATGTTACATTTTTTTGGGCTTACCTTGCGTTTGTCAGAGGACGCAATTTTATTTTTTAGGTATGAAGGGGGGGTTAGTCTAATGTTAAATCCAAGTTTGTGGGTTTATAGTCCTTGTGCAACGGCCACCATCTTGAAAAAAGAGGTTCAAATGGTTTTTATGGTTTATCTGCCAAACTATAAGTCTCACAAAAAAAATTATGAAACATTTTTTGTTGCAAATAAAATTATCTACAACTTATGTTTAGTAACTTTTAGTCGTAGAATCATAAATAAAAAAGTTATAGGTGAAAATCCATAAAAATTTGGGTGAAAAAAATCTGTTTGTTGATAAAACTTTTTTTTAAATCATTTTACATAAAAATAATATCAGACCATTTTTATAGACGGTGTTTTAAGGAACAATTTTTATTACAAACATTTTTAAATTTATTTATTATTTAAGGTTTTACAGCGCTGCGAAACGACTACTATTATTCAGTATTCATAACAATACGTGAATATAAATATAAATATTTATGATTTGCCCTAATTTTTAATCACCTTGTTATTTTTTTATGATGATCTTTTTAATTATTGATAGTAAAATATTGTTAATATACTTATAAATAATTCTTGATTTGACACTTTACCTACGAGGTGGAGTCTGGAGGCGCGTTTTTTTTACGTGGTATCCGCAGTAGGCATAATCCACGGTGATTTTCTAAATCACAACTACTGTCCTCGATCTTGCGGCGAGGGGCTGGTTGGCTTTCTATATTAAATACTTGAGGGAGAACCGAAGAAGAAAGTGGCGTAAATTTCAAAATGTGTGTAAATCATTTTCTTCAATTAATTTCGAGAGCTCCATTATTTTGCTGCAAGTCTCCGCATAAATAATGATAAAAAACGTTCACCAATGATAGTGAGCAGTGCAAGGTCCACTCTCTTGTTGAGGAACAACGCCGTTCTACTTGCTAACTCTAGATGTTTGTCCAGGGTTTTCAGAAATTTGAGTTTACCCATATTGTAAGCTCCTGAAATTGTGTCACATCCTGAAAAAGCATGGAGAATCAGCAAGTTATACGCAATAAGGTCTCCGGACATAAAACCACTTCACACTTCTTGCTAACTTCCTTCTCCGGTTCCCCCTCAAGTATTTAATATAGTAAGCCAACCAGCCGCTGAGCCGCAGCTTGGTCCATCAAAAAGACCGAGGACAGAGTAGTTGTGATTTAGAAAATCACGCGTGTAAAAAAAACGCGCCTCCAGACTCCACCTCGTAGGTAGAGTGTTAAATCAAGAATTATTTATATATTAACAATATTTTACTATCAATAATTAAAAAGATCATCATAAAAAAATAACAAGGTGATTAAAAATTATGGAAAAATATACGAGTATTCATGTATAGTTACAAATAGTGAAGAATAGTATTCGTTTCGCAGCGTTGTAAAACCTTAAATAATAAATAAATTTAAAAATGTTCCTGGTAAAAATTGTTCCTTAAAATATTGTCTATAAAAATGGTCTGATATTATTTTTTTGTAAAATGATTAGAAAAAAAGTTTTATCGACAAATAGATTTTTTTCTCTTAAATTGTTATGGTTTTTCACTTATAACTTTTTTATTTATGATTTTAGGACTAAAAGTTACTGAACATAAGTTGTAGATAATTTTATTTGCAACAAAAAATGTTTGATAATTTTTTTTGTGAGACTTATAGTTTGGCAGATAAACTATAAAAACCATTTGAACCTCTTTTTTCAAGATGGCGGCCGTTGCACAAGGACTACAAACCCACAAACTTGGATTTAACATTAGACTAGCCCCCCCTTCATATCTAAAAAATAAAATTGCGTCCTCTGACAAACGCAACCCCAAATGTAACTTTTCAATGGACTAAACGACGATATCTGAAAACCTATTCATCTGATTGATATAGTGTAAAGGGCAATTTTAATCTGCATTAAATTCCTAAGCTAACTAAAATATTTGTTTAGATAAGGATTAATACTGAACTAAAGAAAATAGCTTGGAAAATAACGTAATGTTTTTAATTAAAAATTTGAACATAAAAGTGGTTATTGTAAGTCAACCGTAAGAGATAGAGATATGCTATGGCGGACTTTTTTGTAGCATTTTTATAGATTTAGAATTCGCTAGTACATTACTCCACTGTATCTTTGCTAGTTTACGCGGCGTTTGCGCGGAAAGCTCCCAGTTGGCCCGATTTTGTGCGACTTCTTCAACATTTATCGCCGTATTTCTGCTAATTTACATAAAACTATACTAAATTATATACATAAACCTTTCTCTTGAATCACTCTATCTTTTAAAAAAAACCGCATTAAAATCCGTTGCGTAGTTTTAAAGATCTAAGCATACATAGGGACATAGGGACATGGGGACAGAGAAAGCGACTTTGTTTTATACTATGTAGTGATATAGAGATAGAGATATAGTTTTGTACGTATGATAAATTGTTAAATTAATAAATAAAATAAACGAATAATTAATATTTTTAAACTAAAAATATTTCATTAAATCGATTGAAAGTTCTTCTTAAATAAAATCGATTATTATTTCAAATGGAATCAATAACGTGTGAGGCAGTCACTAATGTCAAAAAGATAATAAACGATTGTACATCGTATATAACGTAACTTTTTTTGAGAGGTTTCGTAATGATTTTAAATTAAATAAATTTCTAAAATAAAAGTAGCCTAAGTTACGCCTTATTACATCAGCTATCTGCCAGTGAAAGTCCCGTCAAAACTGGTCCAGCCATTTCAGAAATTAGCCAGAACAAACAGACAGACAAACAGTCAGACATAATTTTTAAAAAATGTTATTTTGGTATGTGTACCGTGTATACATCCATATAAATTTAGTAAAAATCGTGTATTTTAATATTAACAACAGACACTCCAATTTTATTTATTAGTATAGAGTACCTGGGTGACCGAGCCTAGCTCGGTATTTTTATTTTTTATTTTTATTTAAATAAAAAATCACGAGTGAAATTTAAAAAAAAAAGAAAAAATAAGTAATCTCGACTGAGATTTGAACCATGGTTTTCTCGGTCAATCTCGACCGTCCGATTTCCCACCTGAGCCATTATAACTTTAATGGCAATTGCGAAATTAACCTTCCTATTCTAACGATATTTTAGCCATTTTTTTATTGCCTAAAAACAGGGATAAAATGACATTTTCTAAAACTGAATTCTAGCTAGATCAATTTTTCGCCCCCGAAATCCCCTGTATACTAAATTTCACGAAAATCGTTGGAGCCGATTGCGAGATTCAGAATATATATATATATATATATATATACAAGAATTGCTCGTTTAATAGTATAATAATAAGATATTAGATAAACCGCCACTTTTTGGCGCTATGTCACAAAGTTCCTTAGTACGCTATCGATACTCATAAAATACACACACATACACACATCAGCCTATCGCAGTCCACTGCTGGACATAGGCCTCTGCGTTCGGGCCAAAAATGGCGTGAACTCGGAGGTTGTGGTGTTTGCCCATAGTCACCAAGCTGCTGCCCGTCTTCGGTCTGTGTATTTACAAGCCAGCAGTTGGATGGTTATACCGCCATCGGTCGGCTTTTTAAGTTCAAAGGTGGTAGTGGAACTGTGTTATCCCTTAGTCACCTTTTACAACACCCACGGGAAGAGAGGGGGTGGCTATATTCTATATATAAATTGAAAAAAAAAAGACAAGCTTTTCAAAAAATTAAAAAAAAACACTCTTTAATAGTTATTTTTAATACTTTGCAGGATAGTTAAGCTATTTTAAGAATATTTACACAAACTAAAACTACATAATTATATTATGGAATACACGTGAACAAAACAAGTAATTGAAATGTAATAACGATGGCTAAAACGATCATTAAAAATAATTAGAAAATTAAATACTTTTACGTACATACTAATATGAAAATTTTATTTTACTACAGACGATAAATCTCATTAATTAATTTCAGCAATAACTAGGTATGTGTTTGCATAAAACGACATAAAAACTCAGTGATTCAACGAAATTCAAAGCTAGGGTCAGTTTTTTACATAAAATTTTTATAGAACCAATTGAAGTTATGAAAACTAAAAGTTTGTTTATAAACGTACGTGAAATGATATATTTTTTGCTAAAAAGTACTCGTGTGATGTTCGGTTCACTGAATCGTGAAAAATGGCCGCTATGCCGTAGTCAGAGGTTATTTCAAAAGGCTATCGCGAGCTTTACTCTTCTCGAAGTTTAGTGAGCATTCCGTCTTGCTGAGTTTACACTGAACTTTGTTTATGCAATTCACGGCTCTGTAATTTGCCTGCGGTTGGGGAATTTGGGCATTTATATCAATAAAAATGATTTGTCGAAATGTTTGTACGCATAATTGTGTTTGCTCGCAAACGAAAAAAAACCGACTTCAATTACATCGACAAGTAATACAACGTAATAAGACGAAAAAATAGTCAAGTAAATACGCGCTATTAAAGATTACTCAAAAAGTTGTAATCAGTTTTCGATCTAATTTAAACAAGACTACAAGACAAGTATTAGCTTTCGATTAAAGTAAGAATCATCGAAATCGGTACACCGAGTAAAAAGTTATGCGGTATAATATAACGCAGGTCGACGAAAAAGTAGTCACGTAAATACGCATTATTAGATATAACTCTAAAAGTACTTGTCAGATCTCAATTAAATTAAAATGGGACCACATGACACGCAACACATTTCAATTAAAACAAAATTGATCGAAATCGGTCCACACAGTCAAAAGTTCTGAGCTAACATACATAAAAAAAAACATACGTGTCGAATTGAGTACCTCCTCCTTTTTTGGAAGTCGGTTAATAATTTCCAAGCAATTATAGTAAAAGTGGGAGAGACGCCATACTTTTCGTAGAAATTAGTATGTAAAAATTTTAGTAGTAAGTACAATTAGTATAAAATGTGATATATTTAAATCGTTTAATTTTTATCTTAAAGGTACACTAATAGTATTTATTATAATTAAATGTTTTTGACTTTGAACATCAAAATAAAAATTATATAAAATAAAATAATCAAGCCGGCAAGTGGCCATCTCTCGTACATAGTGTGGGAGAGATGCCATACATGCTATCATGCCTTTTTTAAATTCTTTTTGCGGAGTATTTCTCTTCCACAATTATTACAATTCGGAGAGTACATTGTGCATGATTCATGAAGCCATTTTAGGCATGAAGAACCCTTAATCCAATCTGTTTTCTTCTGTGTTATGTAATAGTTTTCCCAGCACTCAGTGCACACGTTATTGTCATCTTCAATTGGGTTGGATGCAATTTGTTGAGAAGTTGTGGACGCTGATATTGTAGCAGCCAGCTTACGTTTTTTAGCTGTTCATTGTGGTATTGCCTACAGTTGCAGCTTTCCCCCAAGCTTGCCCTATAAAAGACCCAACCTGCAGTCTTGGGATCGTTCTATCTTTGTTCCTTAACATCCATGCATTGGCTTCCTGATTATAATATATAGGTCTTTAGAGGTTTCAAAAAACTGCGATCCAGAGGTTGAAGAGCCTGTGTCGTATGACTTGCGAGCATATAATAATAACGTCATTTTCATTTGCTAAGTCCAAAAGATCTAATGGAATGGGAGGTGTGGCCATCTCAAATCAAAATTTGTTTTGCCTGTCTTCGGTTTTTTTTGTAAAAATTGTTCTTTAGATTTTCTTCTGTCCATTGCCCTCTGGCCACTTTATTAGTTCTTACATATTTTCTTGGCATCCTTTAAACACTAAAAATACGCAATATAATACATAACAATTACAACCTTGCAAAGTATGGCGTCTCACCTCATTTCGTGGGAGAGACGCCATACAGCTAAAATATTTAGGTATTAACAGATATGTCAAAATTATAATTTAAATAAGTTAAGAACAAACAAAATAACAAAATAAAATCAATTATTACCTGGCTGAGTCTTTATTTTAAGTGCAATATTCACTGGAGCCGCATTCACACAATCGTCGAAAAAATTGAGCATCAACATCGAATTTCGTCTACTATCACGTCCTGCTCGAGCGCAGCGGATCATGTCCTAACACGATTCACTGACGGCCATATGACTGTGATAACACAGTGAGAAATGTAGACGTCTCTTACCGACATAGTGAATTATGGCTGGTTTACACGGTGCGAGCTGCTGCGTGGCGAGTTAGACAGCTACTCGGTTTGCAACTCGCACCGAGTAGCTCGGCTCGCCTTTGCTGTCTACACGATACCAGCTACTGCCCAGTCCGAGCCGAGTCGCGATGTCGATTGAATTTATAATTTTATCATTTATTACTTATCTTAAAAGAAGTTTAAACGTAATAGAAAAAAAACCGGTCAAGTGCGAGTTGAACTCGCGCACCGAGGGTTCCGTACAAACATGTAGGTATATAAGTAAAAGTTATGGTATTTTGCTGCTAAATGAAATACATAACATTACAATGTGGAAAGTTGGAGGAGCATAAATGTAAGACAAAGGTATCTTTATCTTTTCAGTAATCCTTTAATTTATATTAAATAAAATAAATAATTATATAAAATAAAAATAGCCATTATTTCTATTACTATTAAAATTTCAATTAATAATAGCGTAAGTATTCTTAGTTTAAACATATGTTATCTATAATATTAACCTATGTATATATTTATTCTATACTCGGATAATTAACTCGTCTATATAATTATTTATAACATCCACTACAGCCTATCACAGTCCACTGTTGGCCTCCACAAGTTCGCGCCCGACATTATGACGCGAACTCATGTGTTTTGCCTATAATCACCACGCTGGGCAGGCGGGTTGGTGACCGCAGGGCTGGCTTTGTCGCACCAAAGACGCTGCTGCCCGTCTTTGGCCTGTGTATTTCAAAGCCAGCATGGATGGTTATCCCGCCATCCGTCGGCTTTTTAAGTTCCAAGGTGGTAGTGGAACTGTGTTATCCCTTAGTCGCCTCTTACGACACCCACGGGAAGAGAGGGGGTGGCTACATTATTTAGTGCCGTAGCCACACAGCACTTAATTAATATTACTAATAGTAATAGTCGCCTCTGTGGCGTAGGCCTCTCCTAAACCTTTCCATGTATCCCTTTCCCGTTCTTTCCGTTTACATAGCGGTCCACATCTCTGGTTGAAGATATCTCTCCACCTTTTACTTGGTCTCCCTTTTTTCCTTGACCTGTCTCTTGGTACCCATTCTGTTAGGCAATCCTTTAATTTATATTAACACATAATTATCATTTATTTTATATTTTAAACAACTTTGTTCAATACATTTTTTCTCGTAAAAAAGACAATTAACGTGATAATACAATGATAAGATTTCATCCCCTCGCACATATTCTCGGGTATAAAATTATAAATCGAAAAATATAGATCCTATAAAAAAATTGATAAGAACCAAAATTGTAGGAAATTTAATTTTAAACAACTTTTGTAATAACAATTTTTCGTGTAACATTGAAAATAAACGAGTTATTCAAGAGACAAAAAATTACCCTGTAAATCAAGATGAAGCAACAAGTCTGGTACCCCTACTTTTTAAATTTAAACTACCAGTGACCTCCCCCAACGAATTCCGAAGGAAAATTCGGCTGCCCCATTTCAAAACCTAGTAAGTGTGACTGACAAAATTTTACAGGAGACCAAAAAAACATGTTTTGTGCTAGCCCTTCTGAACTATTCAGTACCTGTTGATGAATTGATGTTTCGTAAATAAGCTACTATGAAAGCTTTTATTTGATATATTTATTAATTTGCTAAGCCATTTAGGACAAGTTTTATAAGTCTTACTAATTTTGAAAATAAACATCTATTAAAATTTAAATTTCTTGTACAACTTTACAACCTAGTAAGAGCTCTCACTGTGTTCTAAAATGGTTAGCGTGATCAACAATGTATCGATTTTTGTAGACCAAAACCTAGCAAGATCTATTACTAGGTTTTGACTGGGTTCATCTAAACGCAATGTGACGATTTGTCTAAATTAAACATAGTAAGTATATACCCATCTGTCATAATGATAAGTTTATTGTACTATAAGAACGGTATTGTAAAGAAAACCATAATAAATATTTAAAAAAAATTTAATTGTACCTAATTAAATAAAAAATAAAGGTTGACAGACAGACGGACAACAAAGTGATCCTATAAGGGTTCCGTTTTTTCCTTTTGAGGTACGGAACCCTAAAAAGGTATTATATAACTTTGTTTGATATAAATTAAACACTTAAAAATTCTCCACAAATAATATGATAATTATAAAAAATGTATATATGAATTTTTCAACTAAAATCGAACTCATTTTTATTAGTGTCCGACCGAAAGTTCGGTTTCGGCCGAGTTTCGGCCAAAAATCAAGTTCCGGCGGCAGTTTCGGTTTTGGCCAATTTTATTATGTCGGGTTTATTTCAGGTTACTGTGTTGGTTTTTTTTTTAATTTTTAATTTATTTTTTATTAATTAAATTTGATGGCGCTCTATTTCTCTCTTCTCGCCAATTTAGATTCATTACTGAAAAAACTCTTTCATCTAAAGCTTCAGTGGTGGGAACGGAGATTAAATAAGAAATATATTTTTTTATATTTATATACATTTGGTTTATTCAGTAATTATAAATCGTTTCCATCATCCGTTTTAACTTATTTGTACCGTTAAATAGTTAAGTACCCTTAATGAGTATTTTCAATTTTGTTTTACGCATCACAGTAAAGATTGAAAATAAAGTATTTTCACATGCTTTATTTGTATGCAAAAGTATAAAGTATATTTACCAAAAATAAAGGAGGATACATTATTATAAAGTATAGTCGACAGACCTATATACACGTGTAAGTTTTTTATATCTAAACTACATAAATATCTAGCTTATAGAAAAACACTCGATGTATGGAAAACATCGATGTATTTTTTGATATATAGGTATCGATATTACATCGATGCCACTATCCGATGCATCGAATCAAAAAAAAAAATCAATGTATTTTTGAAGTGAAACTTCTTTAGAATCGTTGTGATTTCAAACCGGATGCAACGACAGGGAAGGACGCGCCGCGCTGCGGCCGGGCCGCGCTGCACGCCGCTAATTTTAAATTAATTTTTTTTTAAATTAGTTTGGCAAAGAAGTTACACTTCTATCGTGTGTGAATCGCACACACACATTTTTTTTCAATGTCCATCACTGTGCCGAACGCGTCCAAACGATGCGAGCGACGGCCGAGCCGCCGTCATGTGCGAGATGCTGCCGAGCGAGCAGGCGAGTGATTGAAAACAAAAAAGTTTGAAGTAACTCGGTTGCGAGCTACTGACCAACTCGCACGTGCGAGTTACTCGTAATTCCCGTTCACACGGTGCGAGTTACTGCAGTGCAGCTACTCGGAAGGCAGACTCGTACGCTAGCTCGCACCGTGTAAACCAGCCGATGCGAGCTACTGACCAACTCGCACGTGCGAGTTACTCGTAAGTTCTGTTCACACGGTGCGAGTTACTGCAGTGCAGCTACTCGGAAGGCCAACTCGCACGCTAGCTCGCACCGTGTAAACCAGCCATTAGCGATAGTATGGCGTCTCTCCTCATATGGCGTCTCTCCCACTTTTACCCTACACCAAATTGAATGTTTCTTTTTTTTTTGTTTCCGTTATTGTTACGACAAGGATTGTGTACAAGAAAATTAAAGATAATTATATATTTACGGATAAACATGCGTTATGAAGTTCGCTGGGACAGCTAGTTATATATTTTTTTATGTTAAGTTAACAGGACAATTTCAAAATTTCAATTACGTTCGACATTTTATTTTGGTTTATAATATTTATTTGATTTCGGAAACAAGCAGCATAAAACGTAAAACAAATATCAACAGATGCCAATTAGGTTTATTCTGACGAATCAATTATAGAAAAAAAATGATGAATAAAATGAAACAATTAATTAGTAATAATTATTATTTATGGATCATTCAGCATTAACTTTTAAATAATAGAAGAAATAAGTAATAAAATTTATCCTACATTAAGCTGTTAAAATTAATAAAATATTATTTATCATTTTTGATCATGAAACTTGAATTATGAAAACGTTATTATTAACTAATTATAATAAATAGATTTTTCAGTCACGTCAATTAATAAATTATTTATTACGTAAATTAATAACTTTACTCAACAAAAATTAATTTATAGAATGAATTTAATAAATTTCTATAGTAATGTATATAATTATGTCGAAATTTAGAATACTTACCGGTGTTTGGAAAGTGTGTAAGGAAGGAGCTCGATGAAAGTATCCCATTGTCCGCACTAGAGCTTTTCAACTGAAGTGTGTTTGACTGCTGCCATATTTCCCTGCAAGAGAAAAAGTTATTTTAAAATGTTATTCACTTTTTTTTAAACAATTCATTTACACACAAAGGAAATAAGTACTATAAAATATCCACCACCACTACAGCCTATCACAGTCCACTGTTGGACATAGGCCTCCACAAGTTCGCGCCCGACATTATAACGCGAACTCATGTGTTTTGCCCATAGTCACCACGCTGGGCAGGCGGGTTGGTGACCGCAGGGCTGGCTTTGTCGCACCGAAGACGCTGCTGCCCGTCTTCGGCCTGTGTACTTCAAAGCCAGCAGTTGGATGGTTATCCCGCCATCGGTCGGCTTTTTAAGTTCCAAGGTGGTAGTGGAACTGTGTTATCCCTTAGTCGCCTCTTACGACACCCACGGGAAGAGAGGGGGTGGCTACATTCTTTAGTGCCGTAACCACACAGCAAAATATCAAAGTATACTAAATTATTTTGTCCAAATTTTTTTTATGGCATTGCTTTTTTTCTTTTTCGACTATAGTTTCGGTGTGAAAATAACTGGTGAGGACATACCCGTCAGTTCCGGTTATCATCATAAAAACTTGGTATATATTAATACTGTAGGTAATAATGTTATATTTTACAGAAAACTACGTCTTTGCCACTGATGTAGTCGAACATAATATATTGACTTTTTCAGTTGGTTATATTACTTTGTAAATTAAACAATGAGAATCTTAAGCGCAGTCTTTGTTTTGTGTATATTATGCAAGTCTCCTCGTTCGTTTTTATACTTTGGACTACAGAAGATAATTAAGAAACTTTGGAATGCCCAATACTCTCATTTAATCCGATAGAAGATATCAATCTCATAAAGATTGTTATTAAATTTATATAGTTTAACAAAAATATTACACAAAATCTTATGACCAAGCTTGCATTGAAATAAGATAAAGTTTATTTAGAGAAATGTCAAAGACGCTACGAAAATATTCAATAAAACTGCTTTTCAGCACAAAAACAAGGAAATTACACAAAAATATATTTTATTACACAATCTTCCTTTATTACACGAGTATTATGACGTAAATAGTAGGAGGGGCGAAAAGGGAATAGTATTATATTATTTACTCGTATATATGTATTATTTTCAAAAAAGTAACTGCGGAGTTCCTTGTCATTCCGTATATAAATCGAAAACAGCGCAGTCATTTCATACAGTTCAGTTTCAATCCAAAAGCATACTAACATATAAATCAATTTGGACTCCTAACTTTTTATGATATCCCAGTCTCCGAATCCGTACATTAATAACATTGAGGAAGAACGACAAATATTTGTACAAGTACGGAGTTAGGGAACCAGCGTACCGTATAAAAGTAAAAGGTAATTTTTCCACAAACAAGTAACCTCTGTAACGCGTCCCGATTGCCGGGTACGTCATCACACAAGTGTTTGTTATGTAAATAAATTTACTTTGTACATAGCTGAGCTTTCCACCGTGAAAATTGTAAATCATTCCATTTACGTGCAATTAAAAATTAAACTTTACAACGACGTGTTACGGATCATTTTTGGATATTTCAGAACGATAAAAGTGGATGCATATATCAATAGGAAAATTTTACGAATGACCCTTTAGAGGGATAGAAAAATTACCGTATAAAGGGATAGAGTTTCCGGAGCGCAGGTTTCGATTCGCAGATTTAGGCGTGATTGGTAGGCGTTTGTCACGTTGAATATAACACATGGTATAGTTTAACACGACGCTTCTTTTACGTTTTGTTAAAGCAGTGGTCGGCAACGCGTGGCCCGCGGGCCGCGTGCGGCCCGCGGAGGTCTTACTTGCGGCCCGCGAATGTTTTGTAAATAAGTTATAAAATATCACAATAAATGCATGAACATACCGCGATCAGGTAACACGTAAATTAAAACGAAACTGGCAGATATATGATGTGACATTTTTCATTCAGCGACAGATTTGGTGAGTTTGAAAAGTTTCAAGCAAAGAAGATTTTTGCAAACCCTTTTTCCTGTGATATTCAGGAAGTACAGAGTCATTACAAATGAACGTGTTTGATCTGAAATGTCATTACATTGCAGATCAATCACAACATGCGTCTAGAAAGACCTGTGTAAACAATCCAAATAGATTTTGTTACATTTGTGGCAAATATACATTTGAAAAAATTCTGTTTAAATGTGTCAGAGTTCGTTAAAAATGCTTACATGGAGTACTATCGACGGCCATTGGAAATAAACAACAAGGACTGGATAACCAATATAGTGTGTAAAACGTGTGAAATTTTTGTTGAACAAAGTTTGAACGTGGTTTGAACAAAACTTCACAGAGCTTAATGTTTGCATATTTCAAGTTTTATTGTTAAAAATTTTCGGCATTGAGGCAGAAATAATAGTAATTATTAACATATTCCTTGTGCATAGTATGCGTTTTTAGAAACCAATGAGAAAAAAATATCAAAAAATCTTGTGCAGTAAGGTCCGGTAAATTCGTGAATTGCGGTGGCCCAATACTTTTGCGCACTGTTGAAAGTCATTTACCGTTGTACAATATTATATTTTATATAATTATTAACGTTATAATCTTTATTATGGTCCTCTCAAACAACTCGAACAAAGAACAAGTGAAAGAAAAAAAATATTTTGTCAGTTATATGGAAAAAACAGGGTGGCCCAAAACTTTTGCACGCCACTGTATATCCAGATCGTTTCCAAAATTGAGTGCTGAGAATTTAAAAGCTGGAATTTTCGAAGGACCACAAATTAGAAAATTAATAAACGATGTAAATTTTACTGAAAGTATGACAACTGCTGAAAAAATACCTGGAATTAGTTTTTTTGGCTTGTAAAAAACTTTTCGGGAAATAAGAAGTCCGTCGACTTTCCTGACCACGTCAAGCAGTTACCATTATACGTTCAGCACCTTGGATATAACATGAGCATTAAGATGCATGTCACTTATAGCCCTTTACACCTTGATCGATTTTCTGTAAATCTTGGACATTAAAGCGAGAAGCAGGGAGAACGCTTTCATCAGGATATTGTCTTCATGAAGGAGCGCTACCAGGGCTATTGGAGTGAAAGTATGATGGCTGACTACTGTTGGATTATCCAGAATAGTAGTAAAACTCCAAGTTATTCAAGAAAGCTACATAAAAGAAAATGTTGTTTAAATAAATTGTTATATGACGGGAAACCATGTTTTTTTGACAAAAATAGCTACCCTTCATATCTCAAAATGTAGAGCTGCTAGCAAAAATCTGAGTGCAAATTTAGAATTAGGGTAGAAAATGCAGCTAGATCCATAAAAAAAATCCATACAACAAAAATGCTGTTGTGCTGTATAATGTAAGTATTACGTGTACGTATAAAATTCCATATGTTTTAAAAATTTTAATAGCATTTTCATTTTTTCTATGGGATATGACCAATTATAATTATGTAGGTATCAGGTAGAGTCTAGGGTTTAAATCATAAGTGCGGCCCGCCTTTAGTTTATTTGGCCACCTCGTGGCCCTTGCCTACCAAAAGGTTGCCGACCACTGTGTTAAAGCGTCATTTTTTATCTTGCATATTTCTCAGTTGTCATACGAATAATTTTTTATACTGTACTTTCAACAAACGTCTCTTATCTATACAAATAAATAAAATAGGGTATTCCACTATGTTTGAAAAAGTACTTCAAAATGTTGATTTTCTAATAAAAAGCCACAAAAAAATATATTTCGGCAAAATAAACACGCTTTCATGCCATAAAATTAAATTAAATTTTAAACCTTTCTTATTACCGCGAAAACGCTACAGCCATTTTGGTGACGTAATATGGGCAATAACAAAAGTGTATGACGTAAGTAAGAGAGTAACATAACCTACAATTACTATGACAACCATTAACAAATTAGTAATGAATGCATATTATTTCAGTTGGGACAAGATATGAAGAGTTCTTATACGAAAGAACACAACTATTACTCCTTGAAGTTAAAATTGATAGATATTATTGATATATTGCTGTTGACAGCACTGACAGAACTTTGTTATTGCCCGTATGACGTCACACCATGGCGGCTCGTGTTTTAGGTCACGTGATATACAGATTAAAATATACGACTTTTAATTTCAATATAATAAATCAATCATGTGCTTTTATGATTCCAAATCAGAACATTTAGGTGTATTTCTATATAAATTTTAATTTTATCAAATTTTATAATTTATTTTTCACTACGGAAAGTACCCTATTGGAGTATCTTTGTTTTTAATCTATACTAATATATAAAGCTGAAGAGTTTGTTTGTTTGATTGTTTGTTTGTTTGTTTGTTTGAACGCGGTAATCTCTGGTTCTACTGGGCCGATTTCAAA
Source organism: Melitaea athalia (assembly GCA_905220545.2). Taxonomy (NCBI): domain Eukaryota; kingdom Metazoa; phylum Arthropoda; class Insecta; order Lepidoptera; family Nymphalidae; genus Melitaea; species Melitaea athalia. The sequence goes on from HG992193.1 coordinate 5,023,436, forward strand.
AATTCTTTCAGTGTTAGATAGCCCATTTATCGAGGAAGGCTATAGGCTATGTATCATCACGCTAAGACCAATAGGAGCGGAGTCCACGCCGACGAAGTCGCGCGCAGAAGCTAGTATTAAAATAACCGCTTTTTACTAAATGTATATGGATGTATACACGGTAGGGTACACATACCAAAATAACATTTTTTACAATTTTTGTCTGTCTATCTGTTTGTTCCGGCTAATCTCTAAAACGGCTCGACCGATTTTGACGGGACTTTCACTGGCTGATAGCTAATGTAATAAGGCGTAACTTAGGCTACTTTTATTTTAGAAATTTTAAATAACTTTTTTGTTAAATTCCACGCGGACGAAGCCGCGGGCACAGACAGCTAGTCTATACTAAAGTTGGGCCAATGGAACTCTAAATCTAAAGGTTTATAGTATTTCTATGTATCGTCCATCTGTACGTTTTCTTCTCTTACAGCGCTTTATCTGATAGAACTACAATGGGTAAACACTTAAACACCCCTGAATATACTCGTATAGTACTATGACTAACATAACACACTCCTGAAATCTATACTAATATTATAAAGAGGTAAAGTTTATAACTTTGTTTGTATATACGGGGTAATCTTCGCAAATACTGATCCGATCATGAAAATTCTTTCGCTAACAGAAAGCTACACTATTCAGGAGTGACAAGATAAAAGGAAAAAGATAAAAATATATAAAGATTTTAAATCAGCAGGATTTGAACCTGCGCCCTCTGACGTGCCGTGTCAACAATTCAATCTAATCAAGCATTATTATTTGCCTTAGAAATTAATTGGTGATTTTAAAACATTTATATTTATCTGATTTGCTGAAAATAGTGAGAGTGTATTGGAACATATCAAATTTCACCGTACCCTTCTTATGTGAAATGGATTATAACGCCCAACGAAGTGGGCACGGGTCGGCTAGTACAATATAAATTGAATATGCGTACCCGTCAGAGAAAGATTACTCTTAGATCTTAATAAAGTATTGATATTGTAGCGTCTATGGTATACCTAAAGGAATTACTTTGCGATTACGACAGTACAAGGTCAAAATAAAGTATATGTACAATTGATCAATAAAATAGTATACAGCAAAACGGTACATAAATCTTTCACAAATACCTAGTCACTTCGTAATATATGTAGGCTTAGAGTATAAATTACATATTAATGTATACTCTAAGTATGTTAGGCTTTACGAATTTTTATGAGATGCGTCACTTACGTAATTCGAATAAGTCGGTAATCAATCATAACAAGATAAAAAATAATGTTCTGCCAATCAAAAATATGATTATTCGTCTTTTTTTACATTAAAAACATACTACATATAGGTTCTAACATCTGGTTATAGCTATTAAAGAATGAAAAATAATTAGTTGGCATAACGATGCAGAGTCGAGTAAACATTATTTTTTATTGCTTACCTCTGTCTCAGATATTAAAGCTATTATATTATTAGTTTTATTGAAGAATAGTATGTGGTCTCGTATCTATATATCTCATAGCGCTGTTGGTATGAATATCTCGCGATTAGCGTACTTAATTTGAATCATGTCATTTTGTCTTAATACTTTGTCTACATACAGAACCAGGGTTAAGTAAAATGGGTGAAACAACGAAACAGGTCTAGTTCCCTTCATAAACTAAGTTTTATCGACATCTGTCGCTTGCCACTCTCAGCTTTCCTGCGACTGCTAACAAAGTTACTAGTTTTGACAACAAGATGGTTCCAAAAGTACGTCTGGAAATTCGGTTCAAATTCCCCTTATGGTCTAAGATCCGGGATAGCAAAATATTCCCTCATCTGTTAATTAGATGAAACCATTTTTATAGGCTGATTTCAATATTGTGAATTTATAAAAACAACCTCTGCCACCATAAGCCTGCCGCAAATAATAATACTTACTTTAAAAAAAATTATCTTTTCCCTCTCATGATAATTAGCTAAAACCGTTAATATTTTACATTATATACCTGACTATAGTAGGCACCCATCTCTATGATTGCTATACTTACCTGCAGCCAGGTCAGTAAAGCAGTAACCTGGCTGCATGCTCCCATGTAAATTTATTTGAGATCTAACTAGTACTTTTCGAGTATATCTAATAATGCGTTTTTACTTGACAATATTTTCGTCGACCTACGTTGTATTATACCGCATAACTTTTTACTGGGTTTACCGATTTTGATGATTTTTAATTTAATCGAAAGCTAATGTTTATTATCTGGTTACATTTAATTTTCATTACATTTACATTTAATTTTTAAACTTTTTGAGTAATCTTTGATAACGCGTATTTACTTGACACTTTTTTCGTCTACCTACGTTGTATTACTTATCGATGTAATAGAAGTAGTTTTTTTTTTCGTTTGCAAGCAAACACAATTATTTAAACACATTTTTAACGTGTCGTGTTAAATTAAAAGAGTGAATTTTATATTCTAATTAAAAAATATGTGAAAATTATAAAAGTACAATTTTTTTAACCCTAAATCGTTAAAAAACTTTTAACAGCTCGAGTTAGAGCGGCGATTAATTTGTCGAAGTAGAGCCGGCAATTAATGTTGGTGAAAAAAGGCACTTTATGGTAACACTGCTTAATAAATTAGTGCTAACGACTCCTGGGCCACAGCGCGGGAAACCGAACGATTTTTTTTTGTTTTTAATTTTTCGAATCTGGACTCACGGCTTTTCTGTTGAAAAATATTTTTTTAATTATATAGAACTTTTAAAAATTCTATATAAAGATTTCGTTTGATATAATTATGCTTTTTATACAGACTACACTGTACCGTATCTTCATGATATAGGTATTTCCTAGCTATAGATGTTATATGCAGTTTCCAAAGATAATGAAGCATCATCTTGATACAAAAGGAAACGTAATTAATTTATCGCGTGCTTTGTTTTACTATTTATGTACTAGCTGACCCGATAGACGTTGTCCTGTCTTATGAACTGTTTAAATTTTTCAAATTTTCTTCGAAATTTTCTTAACTTTTAATTCCACAGAGTATTAGAAAACTTTAAAAAAAGTGTAAAATCGCTCCATTTATTCTCGAGTTTTGCCCTTGGCAATGATTCATTTTTATTCATACAGATATAAATATAACAATTTCCGTCCTTTGAAGTGTATATACTATATTGTATATATTGCCTTTGTAACGGAATTCCCTTAAATCCGGTAACAGTGGATTGAACGATGTATTTCATTCCAGTAAAGCCGGAACTATGAGAATTGGAGTTTGGAATTGGGTCATCATGATAATTTCATTGTTTATGGTTATGCGCAAATTCATAAAAACATTTGTAATTGCTGTATAGATGACTAGACGGTCTGTGCTTGTTTTACCAAGATTACCTTACAGTTAAAGCTCCGGATAATGATGGGCTTGATAATATATAGCCTACTTTCTCTAATAAATAAAAGTAATGATAAATTATGATAATAAAACATGACTTGAGAGCAGTAACACATTTTATTACTTGTTCTGTAAGATTGAGGTACTTCCCCAGTCTGGCTGTTCCATCTTTTGAGTAATATATCTCCTACGTCGAACCGCTCTGCAAGAAAAACACACGACTACGTCTACGTCCATTTGAATATAAAAATAGAGATAATAAAAATACCCGTATCTTTGACTTTTAACAATGTATTGAATACAATTTTACAGAAAGTAAACTTGTATTCAAGACATTGCGAGCTTTACATAGGGAAATTTCCGCGGATTTTTTTTATCTTAAAACTGCTTTTCGCTTCCGATTTATTCAAACGAAAATCAGCTATTGCTCGCGGACGGTGTTTGTACGGTTTAAATTTTATTCTACCGCGGGTTTTGTAGTTTTTATTACCAATCCAATAGATTTTATGATTAAAGTAGAATCAATAATTCAGTAGACTAAAATGACAGTTGCTAATGTCACTTTGTAAAATAATCGTTGTGTTTGTGTTTATTGTTAAGTTTTGTTTTGTGTTTTGTTAATCTGTTTTGTTTGTACTGTTTTGTTATCAATACGAAAGATATGGATGTTCCAAGTAATAAACACAAACACAAATATTATTTTACAAAGTGACATTAGCAACTGTCATTTTAGTCTACTGAATTATTGATTCTACTTTAGGTGCAGAGTATATTTACATCATTAGATTGATTTCTTAAAGAGGTTTAATGTCAAAATAGTAGAGTAGCCTATATTGAAAGAAAGAAATGCAGTTGTTTTATTTTAACACTATATTTAAATCATTGAATTGATTTTAACAATTCTTCTCAATTTGAAAACTTGGTTATCAAGTTACATATACAGGCTGTAATAAAACACGCTACGGCTTTACCGGAACATCAGCCATAAACTTTGACCTGCTGACCGCACGTTTGATTGCGGCAATGGTATTGTAAATAATATAGGACATTCTGTGGAAGAAAAAAAAACAGAAATATGAAATTATGTTTTGAAGCTTATTTTTAAGTCGATTTTAAGAAAATTCTCAAATTCCTGTGCTCTATATAATGTAAATATATATAGAATAGATAAAGTTTAGTTTATAATTTCCTTCACGACAAGTACCGAAATTCAGCTTTCGTAATTTCACAAGAAGCTTTTAGAGCTTACTTGAATAATAAATAGTGTTCTGGAATCTTCCACTTACATAATTATTATTTTCCTGCAGATAAAAATGCATTAATTAAGATATAGGACTTCAATTGCAATGAACTTGAGTTTTTTTTATTTACAATTATTTTCTAGATTATTTTAGTATCTAGAATAGGCCACAGAATATTAAGTATTAAAAGTAATAAAATTGTACTCTACAGTACATGATATACATTTTTTTATTACTATCTTATCCATTCTTAGGCGTTACTTACGATGAATAAACAAAAGACATGAATTGGGTTTAGTAACAAGGAAATATACATACTTACATGTCGAAGCCAGCGTTATATCGTTATATGTTATGCCATAACTCTTTCGTTAGACATCGTGCGCGAGTAAAAGGGTAACCGAGCACTAGAAACAATATCGTAAGTGCCATAATCTTGGTTTTGATAATTTTCACAGTTCTCAATCGCATGATGTGCGTGTCATGGCGTCTTCTTGATGTCACGCTAACGGCTAAGCTTTGCTTTTAGATCATACTACATGGCCCGGTGAACTTCGTATCACCTACATAATTCTATTTGTGAAAAATATACACAAAACACTTTCTGAATGCACATATAAATATTTGACAACCACTTGACAACGTTTTTGACAAAAGACATTACCCCGCTAGGAACATTTTGTATTGGAAAATTAAATCGCCGTTTTTAGTATTTTCCGTTACATATATTATTATTTATGTTTCTCACCGTTTAAACTTTCCCTGAACTTCCACAAACATTTCAAGATCAAAATTAGCTAAATCGGTCAAGACATTCTCGAGTTTTAGCGAGACTAACGAACAGCAATTGATTTTATATATAAGAAAGAAGATTAATTACTATCTCTGACATACATATTGTTGTATAGTAATGAAACTGTTTCTCAAAGAAGTTTGATAGCTACTTAACAATAAATTGATAAATAGTGAGTTCAGATACATAAATACAAGTTATTAGAAACCAATTATAACTTTGTGTACCTCTATTTGAGATTCCCCTCATCTGAGATCTCAAGCAATTAAACTTTTTGCCGCTGTAACTCGATTCAAATAAGGACATTAGATGAGCAAGGCCAATTTTGAGTGAATAATAAAATTTTATGCTTTAATTGCACCGGAGTGGAGCGAAAACTTCCTCCTTAGAATATTTTAATATTCTCTAATATGTTTTAATAACAGATTAAATTTATTAAACCTTCAAGTATTTCACGTTTATCACCCACATTATAAAGACAATGGGCATGACGAAAGATTTATAAAACCTCTTCCGTAATGTGGGTACACATTTACTATTTACGAAAATACCTATATTTCGGTAATAAACTTAAGTTTAAGGAAGTTTAAAACTATTTTTCTAATATGTTTTCAACGAGTGATACAAAACGGCTGCAGGTGTCATGGCGTCGTCTCTGACGTCACGGTACAGTAGTTCGTTCCACCTAAGACCCACAAGTGCCCACAACGCCATGAGCCATCGACCACGACCGCTGAAAACCGCTCAGTGGTCTATACTCTATACACCGTCCAATCGTTTATTATCTTTTTGAACGCTTACTATAAATTACAGGCTATTTTTCAACCATTTTCAACTTGTCGACTAGACTACTGGGCGGTTTTCACTTTTTCAGCGGTCGTGGTCGATAGCGTTGTGGGCGTTATGTGGAACGCGTATTATAGCGTGACGTAATGCGCTGTAATTTGTGTTTCAATCAAAATGGCCGATTGCAGTAATTTAATGCTTTATTTTATTGAAAATCACAATAATCTTATAATTTTACGTAAAACTAAACCAGTATTTTGAATTTTTTTAATATGAGTGTTCCCCTAAAATAATAATTAAATTGATGATTTTTTGATACTGTCGTCATGCCCATTTTTGTACAATAGGGATTATATATAAAACTAGCTTCTGCGCGCGACTTCGTCGGCGTGGACTCCGCTCCTATTGGTCTTAGCGTGATGACACATAGCCTATAGCCTTCCTCGATAAATGGGCTATCTAACACTGAAAGAATTTTTCAAATCGGCCCAGTAGTTCCAGAGATTACCGCGTTCAAACAAACAAACAAACAAACAAACAAACAAACAAACAAACAAACAAACAAACTCTTCAGCTTTATATATTAGTATAGATTAAACCTGATTTTTTTTTTCGATTCTTTACCGTCACATGATAATTAAAAAGTATATTATTATTAATTATCACATACCTAAAGTCACAAAATATTGTATACAAGTGAAAAAAATGGAGCAAAATTAAGCACAAATTTACTCAAAATTTTATAACTTTGTAAAATAATTTCAATATTTTCAAGCCTATTTATATATTTTCTTTACATTATAAAGATGTAAATGATGATATATGAGAAATAAAAAATAATCGTGCATATTCCAAATTGTAGCAAATTTATTTCACGGTTACGGTTTTATTTATTAATTTATACTTTTTTATACGTTTATAATAATTTCGTTTACATATTGTTACGAGTGTTGTGTACTGTGTGTACAGTTGTTAATGATATGCATACAAGTGAGTGTGAAATTTCGTATATGCCGTGTCATGTAACATGTATAATAATGTGGACAAGTGTATTTATAAAATAAAACAAAACATTCATTGTATGAATATAAATTCATACGGAATTTACTGCAAACCATAGTAAAGTCGATACAAAAACAAATTTAACATAAATTTAATAACGAGCCTTGTACAAATTAAGTAGGAATCTGGAATGTTCCTACTAAATCACGATCACGATCACGATTCAGCCTGTAATAACCCACTGTTGGGCATAGGCCTCTTCTCCATGTAGGAGAAGGATCGGAACTTAATCCACCACGCTGCTCCAATGCGGGTTGGCGGATATATTCCCAACTATGAGTAACGATCGCTATCAGGTGTATATGATAACAACCTACTAAATACCTAATCAAATTTTGTTCTCTACATTAACAATGCCTATTTATCAAAGTTATAAAAGTCTTGGTATTTTAAGTGAATAAAGAGAAAAAACTTTTCAAAAAATAATGGCAGATGAAATTTAGTACTAGCACCAATAAATTGCGCTGATAATACGCTGGCGGCAGCGATTTTATATAGGTGAATACGATAATGTGAAAAGGGGTTTTGTGCGTGCAAATGTGACGAAAACGAAATTTCCCTGATATTAGACTTAACTAGATCGATTTTTTTGCTCCTGTAAACTGTTATATTTTATTATATGCAAATATTGCTCGATGATACCGTTATTGGTAATAAATTTTCCAATAGTATGGAAAAACATGTATATTAAAATACGATGACGATAGTGATATAGAGTATATTTTTATTGGATTTCCACACTCTAAAAGGATATTAAACAATCTTAATAAGACTTCATTGTCTGTAAGTTCGTCAACACGTACCTAACTTTAATTTTTGAGTTTTAACTTCCAATTTTTAATGTTACTGAATATAATACTTTATATACAAAATGAAGAAATATAAAAATGAATTGATAATTTAGTCTCTTTTAAATCTTAAGCATATGTAATGTTAGAAGGACACTTATCACTCAATCTAAATCGATTTTTTCATCTCATCTTTCATATTTAAACTTACTAAACAAAAGCATCAAATAAATAACACGTGGAATCCCGAGATCTCACCAAAACGACCTAACACTCCGTCCGCCCTAATAAAAAACTAAAAGTAGGTTAGGATGCTGAAATAAAAATAAAACCTAAGAACCTGTTAACAGGTTTAGAAAATAGAACAAGGTATAACGGCGCGATAGAATAGCCAACCAAGCGTTTGAAAGCAAATAGTATTTTATAGCTACTTGCGAAATATCTTTTATTTCTTTCATTATTATATACTTTTAAAGAGAAAATATTTTTTATTTAAGTAGTATTTACTACTTACTATTATTTAAAAAAAACATATTTAACTTTCAGTTTAGTTAAAAATAAAGCTGCAAAGTGAGTCAAAGTAAATGTTAGCTTAAAGTTATAACTACTTTTAATTTATGTTCAATAATAATAAGCAGCCATTAGAGGCTTGTGGAGAATGCTTTTACTTTGGCTCGACTTGGTACTTTGTGCAAAAATGTTTCGTATTATTGGCAATACCGCGTCTGAGCATTATTATGAATAATTTTTTATAATGATTAAAAATACTGTTTTATAGTTTTTTTTTTTTATAACACAGGTTCTGCGAAAAACAATATGCTTTTGGTTTCTTTGTTTTTCTATCCATGCAGTGATACTAATATAATAAAAAAATATTAAAAAAAGGTGGTACTCAATACTCATACAACACATGTGTTTAGGATATTCTAGTACATTTCAAAATGGTTCAGAAACTTTTGTGCTATTATGATTTCGCCAGTATAGCGAAATTCAGAAGGTATCTCATCTATAGGTAATCATACTCAGAGGTCATAAAAAGTTTTTTTTTGTTTTTGAAATCGCAAATAAAAGAAAAATAATCGTATTGTTTGGAATGTCAATCGACTTTACAGACTGTAAATTGACTATTATTGTCAGAATCTTTGGTAAATAGTAGGTACGTTATTTGACTTTTACTATTAAAAGGGTCCGCTGGCTAGCAATTCTCTTTAGTTAAAATATCGATTTTCATTTCGTTTTACCGTCTTTTACGAAGTTTTCAACTTTTTTCAGTGAATTCCATTTCCTTTTGAATACCAAGTATCTCTTTTATGTATCTTAACTTCCTATGATATTCATATGGAGTTGAAAAGCTAAGTATGAACAGTAAAATTGTTCTTTTTATGGAAGACTAGCTTCTGCGCGCGACTTCGTCGGCGTGGACTCCGCTCCTATTGGTCTTAGCGTGATGACACATAGCCTATAGCCTTCCTCGATAAATGGGCTATCTAACACTGAAAGAATTTTTCAAATCAATCAGTAGTTCCAGAGATTACCGCATTCAAACAAACAAACAAACTCTTCAGCTTTATATATTAGTATAGATTTATTAATGAATTAAGTTAAAAAGATAATACATAATTATATTAAAATGAACCAAAACCAAGGAACGCACAATTTATGAGCAACAGCAACAAATTGTATGATTGGATCGATCGATACGAAGGGTAATATTTGTAAAGATAAAAAAAGATATATTCAAGACAAAACTAAACTAACGGCACAAAGTTCACCGGATCACAAATCAATAAATAAATGTTTTGTTATTGTATAAACTTTTCATGATAACATTTCTATTACTTTCTACGCAAACAGACCCAAAGGTACAGTATACAGAGTATGTATTTAACTACTATACTACATACTTATACAGTTAGATGTCATCAAACTCAACTCAGTCGTAAATTCCTGATATTATTCCTCTAATCAACAAATCCCTTCAATCTCGGCAATCTCAATCTTTAATTCAGACTGTCCCCTGAATTGACCTTTTCTTGAAACCCCGGTGTTCACGCTACAGAAAAATCGCATTCCTTTGAACTTTATAACGAATTTCGTGTTGGAATATAAAAGTGGATTTTGGATTATCCTATTCAAATAAAGCGTATATTTGTATAATATATACCTTGTTTATTTCTGAAATAACAAAACTAAATCTGTTTCTATTAATAAAGACATTTTTTTAGTTCACTACTTAATTCGTCAAACAACTTAATTATTAATATAATAAATTGCATAACTTCGATATTTTAGGTTTCTAGTAGGAGATGAGTCCGGCCTTTAGTGTGTCAACTGTCAAGTCAAGGTCAGCTAGATGATAAACGGTTACCGTAGACCAGGGGTCACCAATTAGTTTCGTTAGGGGTCCGTTTGAAGAAATGAAATGACCGTCGCGGTCTGCACATCACTTTATAGAAAACAATATTTATTAAACAAACGATATAACAAAGTATTTTTTTACATATTAATGAGGAAATTGAAATTTTGTTTATTGAGAAACTATCTGTCTGAAGTTTGAAGTTGCGTGGGATATATTTTTATTAAATTATGTATTCTGTAGTGTAAGTTCCTGTGTTCTCGCGGTCCGCACAAAATGGGTCGGCGGTTCGGATGTGGGCCGCGGTCCGCCAGTTGACGACCCCTGCCGTAGACTATTAGCGCGTGCAACACCAGGAGTATCACAAGCGCTTTGTCGATCCTACCCCTGACCTTCTTTAGGAGCTCTGACCACCTTACTCACAAAGTCACCACAGAAACACAATACTACTTTAGAGCAGTATTATTTGGCAGTGGTCTTCTGTAGGGTTGAGGTACATCACCAGTCATTACGAGGTGATCCTCGTTCAGATTTTAAGCATGATATTTCCAGCGTGCCTTTTTTGTTATCATTGGGAAATGCATTTACCTATTCTGCCTCAAAGGGTACCCGCTAAAAGTCATCGGACCCTCTCAATCATGCTGTGCCCTACCTCAATCAATCGATATTTGCTTTGTATGATTTACATAAGAATTTTTACATGACAGATAACTAAAGAAATGCGCGATTTCGTAAATAAATAAGTATTATTCGACTAGAAACTGAATTACACCCGTGAACGGAATATTTACGAGCGAAGCGAGACCGTGCACCGTGTCGCGAATATGTGAACATGGCGGTACGTGTGCACTGTCTTGTTATTTCGATTTTGTGTGTGTTTGACATTTATTCTAAATTAACATATAGAACACCTTTTTGTTTTTGACGTGACAACGTCTAATGGTCGATTTACATCAGACGAGCGAATGCTCATTCTATCCCCACTACATCAAATTCTTATCAAATTATTTTAGTGTAAACAGGCGTAGAGCATTCTTTCGTTGTTATTTATATGAATACGAGTGTTCGAAGATCAAGAAAGAATGCTCTTGTTCTAGCTCTAGCTCTTTGTTCGTTTGGTCTAAATCCACCATTATAAATCGATGAACGCCGGCTGCATGCACGAAAAAGGATGACTCATTGTCCCGTTACGCTCATTGTACGCTTGCACCGCATCTATCTATCTTCCACTTGATTGACCTATGCGTCCGAGATGTTTTGTTATGACGTTGTTATGTTAAACTAGGTATCGTCCGTAGACCAACTTTACAGACAACCATTTTTTGGAGAAGACTTTTGTTTTGTATGTCTATGTGTGAGTTATATTTTATTTGGGTTAAGAAAATAGTGACTGATCATAATAAATATAGTAGTGTAAGTAATAATAATAGGGACTGATCATAATAAATATAGTAGTGTAAGTAATAATAATAGTGTCTTTACTAAGCGAATTCCACAGTCTAATACTTTTTTTTTGTAAAATAAATATGACGCCGCGTTGGCACAGCGGTTACAGCACTGGATTGCGTTTGACTGTTGCGCGGGCGGTTGCGGGTTCGATCCCCGCACACGACAACATTTGTATTGGCCATACAGATGTTTGCCGTGGTCTGGGTGTTTGTGCAGTCCTTGTGGGTCTCCCCACCGTGCCTCGGAGAGCACGTTAAGCCGTCGGTCCCGGTTGTTATCATGTGCATCTGATAGCGATCGTTACTCATAGTAGGGAATATCCGCCAACCCGCATTGGAGCAGCGTGGTGGATTAAGCTCCGATCCTTCTCCTACATAGGGAAGAGGCCTATGCCCAACAGTGGGATATTACAGGCTGAATCGTGAAAATAAATATACTTGTAAACAAACGGTATATACTTGTAATTTAGGTATATTAATACCTATTTCATACATTTTTCTTTTTTTATCTGTTACTTCTCTTGTCTTAAATAATTAAATTCAGTCAATAGTCGTTCGATTCTACGTTAATGGACACCGTTAGTAGTAATGAATACAAGAGTTCGACACGCGATACACGTAAATGGGGCGTGGTGGTTTATTTATTGAGTCAGATAAAACTGATGTTCGAAATAATGGTCCTACGTATATAGTATATGCATTATGTATTATTAATAATGTTACTATGTATTTGGTTTAAGCATGGTGCATGATTAATTACATTAAACGGATTTTTTTTAATTTTTATAATATATCAAATCTAATTATATTATTAGATTAGCTCATTCAAGGAAACGCACTAACTTCATTTTGACTAGTATTTGTACCTATAGACAAACACATATAGATGTTTTTATAAAATTACCTACTTTTAACTTGGCTTCGACACAATAAACGTTTTTTTATAGAGTAGTAGTTATAATGTAGGTTCTTTAATTGCACAGAAAATTGTAAAGTTTCAGAAAACTTATCAACTATTTTTTAACTATCTATAACAACCTATTAACGAATTTCACAGTTCGCAAGATACGATAACGTCCGTCAGGTCAGCAAGCTTTACATTAAATTAATTGTTTTAAATTTAATTCAATATTTCTATAAATATCAACTCAATATCCTAAATTGACTGTAATATCTTATCTATATAATTATACTAGCTTCTGCGCGCGACTTCGTCGGCGTGGACTCCGCTCCTATTGGTCTTAGCGTGATGATACATAGCCTATAGCCTTCCTCGATAAATGGGCTATCTAACACTGAAAGAATTTTTCAAATCGGCCCAGTAGAACCAGAGATTACCGCGTTCAAACAAACAAACAAACAAACAATCAAACACACTCTTCAGCTTTATATATTAGTATAGATAAAATAGATTTCCACCCATATCTTGACTCATCACGATATCTCTGGAACTGTAGGGCGTACAGTCCATCCAAAAATAAAAGAATTAAAAGGTAAACAAATATGGCGGAATGTGTAACCATAGACTACTATAGTGCTGTGATGTATGTTGTTAAATGTCGATATCGGTAAATTTAATATGATGCATTTCTGATGACGCTAATATGCAAGGCCATAGAATTAGTGTACTTCCACAGATAAAGTAATAGGTACTACCTCTACTTAAAAATAATATGGATATAATGAGGAATTAAACTAAATGAAACATCAACATATAGTTATTATATTTAGCAAATAATAACAAATAATAATAATAATACTAATAATAGTACATTTACCAGACAAGAATTTAGATTTATAGGGTTGGTATCGTTCATCAGGTTTTTATTCGTTCATACTGGAATTGTTTCATTTCTGGCCAAAACCATGTGCATGGTATGGTATACTAGGAAATCCATACAAAATTATCTGATTTTTTAAAAAATATTTTCCTGTAATTTTTGTATACAAATAGTTTGTTGATAAACTGAAAGATATAACACTAGCAACATTAGCAGGGTGCAGCCTGTATGCGCGTTTCAAATTAGATTTCTGAAAGTACTTTTCGGTATTTGTGTGTGAGTAAAATTTATCAAAACACAGAGTAACCTTTAGACACTCTAACACCTTTTGACACTCACTACCTATTAGATATTACTTACAACACGAACGAAATGGCGATGCATGAAAAGGCTATGTAATTAATATCTAATTTAAATATTTTCTACTTAGAAACTAATGAAAGTACAGAGAAATGTTAATTAAAACAAAAAAAAAGTCTATTTGTATTAGGGGCACATTGCCTTAGCCCTTAGCTGGGGCTCCCCACTATCGTGTAACAACTCCTTTAAAAAAAGTATTAGCAATTTGATGACAAAGATACACTAAAAGCATTTTCAATGAGATTTAAAGCAAAAGTTACCACAGAGAAAGACATACGGTATTTTTGTCAAAAAACGCATCTCTCAAAGTCGCATTAAGTATAACCCTATTTAACTTTAGTGGCCGTTTAAACTTTTTTTTTTAATTATTTATAAAAAGTAAAAATAAATTATGATTTATTAAAAGTTCGAGTTACTTTTTATGATTTATAAAAAGTTCGAGCTAAAACGCTTTTTTTAATATCATTGACCTCGACTTTTTATCGATATGAAAGAACAGAAAGCCCTTAACCATAAACACAAGACACAGTAATGACAAATGTCACTTGTAAGTTTGAGGTTACAGCGAATTCGGTTTGCTGCTAAAAAATATTAGTTTGACGATGAAATGGACGTATAATTACAAATATAATGGTAGTGCATGTGATTACCCAGATGCTACAATAATTATCTAGTAGCCATTGTGTGTGATTACACAGGGATTGAGTATTTTTCATCCGGTAAGGTGTTTGTTTACATTTTAATTCTTTTATTTTTGGACAGAGTTTAGAAACTTGAGATTTGGTAAGAATATTCCTTTCGCCGAGTAGAGTTCAGCTAAGAACAGATTTTATGAAATCCCACCCACAAGAGAGGGTTGCGGGGGTTAATATCATATATGGCAAAACAACGTGTGCGGGGTCGGCTAGTATTATATAAAATTATCGTGTCACAAAGTTAGTTGCAATACTCCTCTGAAACGGCTGGACCGATTTTTATGAAATTTTGTGTGTATATCGGGTAGGTATGAGAATCGGACAACATCTATTTTTCATACCCCTAAGGTATAAGGGGGGGATTAAGGGGGTTAATAACATATATGGCAAAACAGCGTTTGCGGGGTCAGCTAGTATTTCTATCAATATCAACTAAATTTCCTAAATTGACTGTACTATATTAATATAAATACTTAATTTACCTGTCATGTATATGACATTTAAATTAATGGACAACGCCACTCAAATTAGTAGCGTGTCGGCGTAATTGCCATTTATAGGAAATATTCCTTTGAATAAAATATTCAAGGTCTCACTTACATGAAGACCTTAGCCTGGCCTTCTATTGTATTACTAATAATTTTACTTTATTTACGTTATTCTGAAATTTTTTCATCAATAGTTTAATTAATTTGCTCTGTTTTTTATCAACGTATTATACGAGTACTTACAATCTATGTATGTACATGTACTTCTGCTTAAATGCATGTGTATTATATAGATATAATTATATTGTTCTATGTATCGATCTTAAATTAGTCTACATTAGTTTCTTCATTTTTATAACCGCTCTTAAACGCCATCTTTTGTTTCTGCGGTTAAGGGTCTGACAAGTGTCCTCTCTGTTATCCGGCTTTGTTTAAGACACGCAACCCACATACATATATGCTATCCATATAATTAAAATCGAAATAACCGCAATACACATTAAAGAAGGATAAAAATAGTAGGGGAGACGTAGAACATCGACCTTCACCGATCTGATAACTCGATGAGACATATTTTTTATCAAATATAATTTATAAACAAATATGCCTATGTTAACTTGCCTATCGAAAAGTGGTCAAGGCTATTTTTAATTTAATTAATTTTAATTAATTTTTTTTCATCACCTTCACTCATATGATAACCGAATGAGTTTTATATCAATTGATAGTTTTTAACACACAGAATATTCCTAGGTAGGCTTGCCTACTTATTTTTGGTCATGGTTACCTGGCAAGTAGATGTGAACAGGTAGGTCAATATATACCTATATTCGATATTACATCGATCTGTTCGAATCGAAATTGATATCATAGGTAAGATATTGTAATTACAAAACCAATCATATATGCTTGCCTGCAAAAACAAAAAAAAAACGATAGGCAAGTTATCATAGGCATATTTGTTTATAAATTATATTTGATAAAAAACATGTCTCATCGAGTTATCAGATCGGTAAAGGTTGCTCTTCCACGTCTCTTAGACCAAAAGCATTACGTAACAAGTCAACACATAATCGTTAAAAGATCGAGTGTTACATTTTGAATAGGTATAATTACTTGATTTAATTTTAATACTTAGTCAACATGATATATGATACCGCTTCGTGTACCTTACTGTGTTACCTTTGGTTATCAATCAGTTTATGTTCTAAAGCTTAGCGACGATCCGAAATGGTTTATAACCGCAAGATCGTGCAATAAGGTATGCATTAACTATTCGTGTATGCCTAGTTTGTACCTACTTGATTACAAAGACTAACACCTTCAATTCAAAGATAAATGGTTTGTAGAATATTTATTACTGGATTCACTGGCACTGTCTTTGCAGGATACATAACCTGTTACTAAGTATTTTATGTTTAACAAACACACACGGTAGTCTGTTTTTAAGATATGTAACTTAATGCCTGTATTGTAGGTAACAGCTGGTTGGTATAGGTACATCTTTTGCTGAAAGTGTGCAGATATAAATGTATATTACTAAAGTGTATACTTAGACTCACAGACACTGCAAACTACACCAACCGGCTACCCATCATTTTTAAGGATTTGGATTGTAATTTGTCCCTTATTTACACAAACAGGTAAGGTTCTTATTAATTAATTAATACGAGTAGATAATTAATTAAATAATATAAGTGCATCCAAGGGGAAAGTCTATCTAGTAAAGCTATAAATTACCTAAAATGAATGACAAAAAAAATCGTTCGTAGTTTCGTATATATAATTTCGTGTATATTCGGATTTAAACATAATTTAAAAATTACTAATTCAAAGTGTCAGTGTGAAACAACAGATGCAGTACAGTTAATAGCGTTATTGTATCGATTTTTTTCATTCAAGGTTATTACATTGTCATCGCGATAAGAAGCAATGTGTAATCAGATTACATATTTCGTGTAAATTAATTTATGCAAAGGCTATAATGGAGTGTGCCGTGCTCGATCGGATATGCGGCGTTTTACACGACGTAATCGTAATAAGGTGAGCTATTTTCTATATATAGGCTGATCATAAAAATAGGTAATAATATTTGAAAGACTAAGAGAGAGAAAGAGAGAAGGGGAGGTAGGGAAGGAGGAAAGCAAGAGATTGTAGAGAGTAATAGAGATTCAGTGTTGAAATGTTTTAAAACTGTTGTGATTGTGATGATATCCTGGTCGCTGCAAAGCTGCAAAGCTTGGATCATCGGCGTAGAGTGGCCGACCTATCGGCTTTTATCGGGTACACTTCGGAGAGTCTACGCAGGAACTCCACGACCTGATCCCCCCCTGCTCCTTCCATCTCCGTACGACCAGACTGTCGGCGTTACGCCACCCTTATATGGTCGACATTCCCACTATACGCACTAAGCGATTCGCTAGTACATTCTTGATGCGTACGGCTAAGGAGTGGAACTCTCTGCCGCCGTCTGTGTTTCCGGAAAGCTACAACCTGGGGATCTTCAAGACGCGAGTGAATAGGCTACTTCTAGGCAAGCGTGCTCCATCCTAGACCGCATTCTCACTTAAGATCAGGTGAAATAGTGGTCAAACGCAAGCCTATCTAATTATTACAAAAAAAATGTTTCTGCAATAAAAAGGAATTTGATGTCGCGACTTGTTATAGACCGAGAGCCCAGGAGGGCCAGACTTTCGTCATTTCATAAAAGCCGAAAATTTCTCAGTACATGCTCCCAAGTCCCAACACCGATAGAAGCAATAGCCAAATAAGAAGTTTAACTCATGATTACTTTGGCAGATACCAGGTTTCAAATTTAACCTGTGTTGGGAGCATGCGCTGAGAAACTTTCAGCTTTCATAAAATGACGAAGGTCTGGCCCTCACGAGCTCTTAGGTTATTAGTCTTATCGAGAACTTTACAAATTATATAAAGCAATCCCCCATCCCCAAATCCCTATTGTAATACTGTAAAATTAAAAATTAAATTAAGGTTATATGGCAAATTATAAAAATGATTTGAATTTATCAAAATATTAAATAAACGTATAATAAAGAATCGAAAGAAATAAAAGAAATAATTTAGGAACCCATTTACTATATAATCGAATTATTTACTTAAAAATTTATTTAAGCAGTAAAAACAAGGAAGAAAAAGTCATTTTCCCGACACTAAATTGTAGTTAATAAGCAGAGTTCGGCAAGAGGAAACATTAGCGAGTTACAAACGGTAAATATTCACCGCAATAATTGCGTTTCAAGCGCTCGCCTTGCTCGTCGTGTTTGTGCATGTGTTTGTGTTACAGCGCAAACAGCGCTGAAACCGGTATAATTTATGAGCTTTGAGATCGTGGTTAAACACGAAACATTTCGTTCGTGATCCGTAATAACTTGTAATTGTTTTAAAGTATTCTTGTTTTAAATTGAGGTAGGGTATATCCGACGCCGCGTTGGCGCGCCGGTTACAGCACTGGATTGCGATTGACTGTTGCGCGGGCGGTTGCGGGTTCGATCCCCGCACACGACAACATTTGTATTGGCCATACAGATGTTTGACGTGGTCTGGGTGTTTGTGCAGTCCTTGTGGGTCTCCCCACCGTGCCTCGGAGAGCACGTTAAGCCGTCGGACCCGGTTGTTATCATGTACATCTGATAGCGATCGTTACTCATAGTAGGGAATATCCGCCAACCCGCATTGGAGCAGCGTGGTGGATTAAGCTCCGATCCTTCTCCTACATAGGGAAGAGGCCTATGCCCAACAGTGGGATATTACAGGCTGAATCGTGATCGGGTATATCCGGGAATATCTTGCTCAAAATCTGGAGCAGTCCGGCTGGGGAAGCACCTCAACCTTATGATCTCATCAGATGATCACAGCCAAATAATAATGCTATAAAGTAGTGTTGGTTTCCTGTGGTGAGTAAGTAACCAAAGCTGCTGAGAAAAGTCAGGGGTAGGGTCGGCAGCGCGCTTGCGATTTTTCTGGTGTTGTAGGAGTAACATAGATAAGGATGATCGCTTACCATTAGGTGAGCTGTACGCTTGTTTGCCCCCCTAGACGTTTAAAAAAAACAAAGTAGGCTCTGTGATCATAACAATTGTAGAGACCAAAAATTGTTTGTAAAGTGTCTACATGTCGAGACTTCAACTCATGACTCCTATTGAGTAGCAGCTGACATTAAAGTAGAAATATTCCTTACTTACTTACGTTTAAGGAGCCCCGTTTAGTAAGTGCTTATTATTATTTTCCCTCTATAATAAAAATTAACTACAAAAATAAATTACCGGAACGTTTATATTTGTATCGAATCCCCTGATCCCGCGGGATTCTAGCGGGGAATAATGAATCGTTGGGGCGGAGTGACGTTTGACGGCACGCAACATTAATCAGAGTTTGCGTGAAAAATTCGCTTGCATACTGATATGAACCGATGGTTAACATATACGTAATGGATACAAACTAGAAGCATTAAATGAAATCTCATGTACTACATACCAGGCTATACATATAAATCAGTCAAATACTAGCAGGAATTTAGATTAATATAGGCTTTTACTTTTGCATAAACAAAGTACTTGATTGACATTTAAAACTATGTACATACATATATTGCATAGTATTCGCCAGTTTGTTTGCGATTACATATTTTAACTTTCATATCTTCTTCCACAGGATCCTTACTGCTTTTCGGGTTAAAAAGTTTTTTGTGTTATCATTTACTCAAATTCGTTCTGTAGTTTTGGCCTGATGTTATCAAGACACAGATTGACTGAAATATAAAAATCACAGTAATAACTTTAGTATCGATTATAAAATGCTTCTAAAGCAATTTTTAAAGTCTTCCATATACAGAACGTTACAAAGTTATTATAATTATTGATTTATGTATACAAATTAAACTTTAAACGCTATCATGGCGCATCATGGCGCTTGCAACTATGTTGAAATATTAGAAACTTAAATGACTATCCACAAACAGCAAATATCCTGTTTTACGTCTCAATATTAATTTTACTGACCATTAAAGTTTATGGGATCTTCCCTCCTTCCTTTGTCCCATGCCCAAAGTTTGTCTGGTAGAAATCACTGTTTTAGTGACAAGATTGCCTTTGTACATATTTTTTCTGTATTTTTTACATATTTGTATCTTGTTGTGTAATAAGTATTAAATAATGTGAATGGTATGGTAACTAGGTGAAATGAGTTTCTCAATATAGGAGAAAGCTTCAGCCTGTAATATCCCATAGATAGGAGAGGCATGGTAGGAGAAAGGTTGCAGCTTAATCAATCACTACTATATTGCGGGTTAGCGAATAATTTCGTTACTATGTATAAACGCTTTACTAACGTTTACACTCAACGGCCCCACTAGGACTAACTCCTGTGTCGGGGGTCCGAAAACAAACACAATACACAAGTACAAACGACTACGGCAATCAGGAACAGTGTGAGGACCTACAAGGAAATATTTGCCACGAAAAAGAATCCAACCTTGGTTCTTAAAAATAGCTCTAGCAAAAAAAAAAACAAGGCGCCTATTACAAAATTTATTAATCAGAGTATTAATCAGAGGCTCAGAGATATTTATAATATAAATGATGATAATATATTTAGTTAATTAAGAGAAACAAAAAACTTTTTCTTAGAAATTTGTAGGTACAAATATAGGTTTTATAACAAACTATAAAATATTATAATACTTACTAAAATACTCTTATTAAAATAAACAAAGTAATATTTGCTGAAACATTAAAATTCGACATTTGAACGTAATCAGTCTGATACGTAAAACCTTTTAAAAAACGCAGGGATCGATATTACTAAACTAGGGAATAATCAAACACCTACTATTACATTAGAGAAAACAATATTAAAAAATAAAAACCAAATATCAAACTAACGTTTTTGATTTTCCTTTTTTAGATGGAATTTTAAAATTTTCGTAATTTTCGTGGCCCACACTACAGTTTTGGCTGAGGACCGCATAATTGAGTACTCAGCGGGCAGTGCTTGTTGCTTGGTGCTCTCAAAAACTCCTAATGACTGTTTATATTAACTTTCAACTTGTTCATAATAATGGATTTCTTGCAATCCATTCTCGTGGTATGTTAGATAAATATTTTTAATGATTTCTATAAGATCTAATGTACATATTTGTAAATACAGTATGACGAGTACAAATCCCGGTTAGCATTGCTATGTTTTTGTGTTATTTTTAGAATTATAATCTAGCAAATAATAGGAACACTCTTTAGTGATTAGTGATTTTCAGCAATAAGTCACCTTTCTAGATCTTTTTTTTTTGTATGTTAGTATTTTTAATTTTTGTACTCTTGTCCACGCGAATTAATTAAAATTATTATTATTTCGGAAATAAGTCGAAGACATAACTACATACTTCGATCAAGATTTAGGCTGTAATATGCCACTGCTGCTATAAGCCTCTTTCTCCACGTAGGAGAAGGATACTTATAAAGGTACCTCAGGGCCGCGCCGACCCCCCACAGCGCCTGTGTGTGAAACCTATGAAGCGCCTCTTTTTCTCGAATCTTCGTCTCAACTTTTTTTTTTCACTTCAGCCCATCGCAGTCCACTGCTAGACATAGGCCTCCCCAAGTTTATGCCAAAAACGGCATGCACTCATGTGTTTTGCCCATAGTCACCACACTGGGCAGGCGGGTAGGTGGTTGGTTTGTCATCGGCCTATGTATTTCAAAGCCAGTAGTTGGATGGTCCGTCATCGGTTAAGTTCCAAGGTGGTAGTGGAAGTGTGTCGCAGTCTGCACAGACTGCCCTCAGTCGTCTCTTACGGCATCCACGGGAAGAGAGGGGGTGGCTATATTCTTTACTGCCGTAGTTACACAGTATTTTTTATTATTATTTGTTAATTTTGACCGAAATAAATGTTATCCAATTTTATATACTTAGATAATATTTTCCTAAATAGGAAAAACCAGTTCGCTTCCGTGGTCTTCGCGTTTATAATCATACGTATCCAAGCAGTTAATATTGAAATGTATGGTACCTAACTCACTTGCTACACGAGCTACAGTTCTCTGCGTGGCTTCTGGATACTCTGGCGGCTTGGCGACGTTGCCACTATAATGTACACGGTAAACTGCACCTTGTTCACTCAGTCGCCAGTCAGCCGCCATTTTGGAAGCTCGCTCGAAATATAGTAGGTACCTAGTTGATGTTGCAAATAATGAGTTTCGATACTAAAAAATTTATAATAGAAATTCAAAACCGTCCCTGTATATGGGATAGTTCATCTAATGAGTATTCCGATCGTCACTTAAAAATTTTCGTAAATCTCCATACAGTTTTAAAAAAAATACCACTTTGGCTTCGATCTGATATAAAAGGATGAACCCATAGCTTCTTTTTTTTTCTATTTTTCTACGACGTAGATAACAAAAAAGTGCGATTTCTTCTACATCCGTTCCTGACGACGTGAACGAACTGACTGTCGAGACGCCATGGCCACTCGACTTGGCGACCTTCGGATGCCAGAAGTAGCCAGGCCTGCGCCGCTGGCGACGTCGCCATGGCGTCTTAATGAGGCAGAGCACTAGGGGTCTGGATTTCGAAGTTTCAAATTCAGACTCGACATCAAATTTTTCAGGAATTTTCATAGCAATATCATTTACAATTTCCTCAAAATTTGCGTGTGTTCTAATTTTTATCAAAAACTTCTATAATTGCGTTGAGAATCTAAAGCAACTTGCATATGCATATTCATATCAATGAACTGCAGAATTTTGCTCACAAAATTTACTTTTGTCAATATCATATGACATACGTTT
The DNA here is from genome assembly GCA_905220545.2 of Melitaea athalia. NCBI lineage: Eukaryota > Metazoa > Arthropoda > Insecta > Lepidoptera > Nymphalidae > Melitaea > Melitaea athalia. The sequence continues at coordinate 5,046,434 of HG992193.1, forward strand.
AGTGAACAAATGAATGAAAAGGAGCATATTTTTTCTGCTAGACATTTAGCGTCATATTTTGGCTTCTGATCATAATATGATTATACCATTTGATATTTCATATAAGGCATCAGAAGTTTCTGGTAAATTTGTAAACAGCGATAGTGTAGACAGCGATATGATAGCATCTATTCTGCTTGACCATCTTATTTCAGACAATGGTTTTAAGGTCGGATTTATGACATATTTTTTAATAAATCCCATCTTTTGGTAGAGGACGAAAAATATTTATGTAATTCTTATACATTACTAAAACATGACGCCGCGTAGGCGCAGCGGTCACAGCACTGGATTGCGATTGACTGTTGCGCGGGCGGTTGCAGGTTCGATCCTCCCACACGACAACATTTGTATTGGCCATACAGATGTTTGACGTGGTCTAGGTTGCAGTCCTTGTGGGTCTCCCCAAGTCCCCACCGTGCCTCGGAGAGCATGTTAAGCCGTCGGTCCCGGTTGTTATCATGTACACCTTATAGCGATCGTTAGTCATAGTAGGGAATATATCCGACAACCCGCATTGGAGCAGCGTGGTGGATTAAGCTCCGATCCTTCTCCTACATGGGGAATTTCTTGCCAACAGTGGGATATTACAGGCTGAATCGTGATACATTACTAAAAAAACCCAGTCGTATGATGATTGAGAGTGGCAGCGTCGTTTACTATTAAATTTAAACTATGGCTAGCGCATGGTACATAGAAAGCGCGAGGATCTAGTTCCAGCAATCTTTTGTGAAGACCATTATTCTTACCGCGCATATTTGATCCATTAACATGGCCCTGTCCACATTAATTTTGTCTAGTTTTTCTATTATAAAGGACGTTAATCCAGCGCCAGTTGTATCGATATTTGGACAGAAAGCTAGATCAACTTTATAATACTAATTTGCTCTACGTGTGAAACGCAGGAGAGCAATCAAGTATTATTGAAAAATATTTATTGTTGAAAAAAAAATATATAATGTTGAGTAAGTGTAACAAAAATAATTTTGATGGCGGCGCCCTATTGTCTTGGCGCCTGTGTGCGCCGCACACATCGCACACAGGGGCGGCTCGGCCCTGAGGTACCTACATATACAGAAGCAGCGTGCATTGAGTTAATAATTATGAAAGAATAGAACTCTTATAGTAGAGTATTACAACGGATATCTGTCTACATGTAAGCGTTATTTGCAATGTTTCGTGTTACAAGTTGTCTCAAACACTAAACGTCAGATAAAAGTTATTTGTTCTTACGCCACGCTATCTGCAGACGCGGTGTATACTTACGAGTGAACTGGAGCCTCGCCAAGTTGTGGCTTATATTAATTACTTGAGGATTCTTGGCGTTTCGACCGCAGGTTACCTATCGTTTGTTAACTTACTACGTTTTCTTTTTGCAGCTTTAACGTCTTATTTTTATAATACTTTATATAAAAATTTCCATAAGTTTTTCCAAGTTATTGATACTTATATGGGTTGTAGCGTGATAGAACTTATATACAAATAATAATTTTTAATATCTTTATATAGCGAAAAATATAAATATCATAGCTATGGCATATGACTGAAAATGTTTACGAACTTTAAGATTAGAAATTATTTAAATCCTCTGAAAACGTAACTAGTTTCATTTAGACTGCTCAGGATTTATATTATAATGAGTTTACAATTAAAGATAAAACGAATGCCCCTAATAAGTACATATGTACCTACTCGTGTAACAGCACTATGAATTAAAAAGACCAGCACTCACTGGCCCGGCGCCAAGCCCTAGCTTTTATTAATTGCTTGCAGATACTCGGTGACGCAGATACGTGGAGTTGGTTATATGAAAAATCAATGCTGTTGAGATGAAAAGAAAATAATAAATGGTTCACCGATTTATAATTATTTTAAAAGAGTGAAATACATTGCTAAAAAGCGAAGTCATCACAATAAAATGCATAAGAACAACCAGTAATCCTTTCAACAATTATAGAGCTGTATGAAACCGCAAAACACTTTATTTTATTCTAAATGCTGAAAAAATTTAATTCACCAAAAATCTTTAGAAGATATTCTTGCGCACTGACCCTATTCACATTGATTTGTGTCGATTTTACATATAAAAGACGTTAATTTTCGGTAAATCGAGAACAAAATCAGTTATAAAATACAGTTGAATTATGAGACAAACAACTTTGGGGTATGATCCAATTTGTTCCAGGTGAACGACCCTTCGTTATTGCCGCTCGTTTGAAAATCATACGTCGTCTCTGCTGTTCCGCTTGAGTGGACAACATATTCAACACTGTTGGCATAATATACGCGTAATACCTTTTGAGTGGAGCTTTACAATTACATTGATGATATATTAACGTTATGTTTTAGAATTTATTTTATTTATTTAGACCTTATTGTGCAATATAATTATTGAATTGTACAAATGATTGCTAAACCACCACCACCACTACAGCCTATCACAGTCCACTGTTGGACATAGGCCTCCACAAGTTCGCGCCCGACATTATGACGCGAACTCACGTGTTTTGCCCATAGTCACCACGCTGGGCAGGCGGGTTGGTGACCGCAGGGCTGGCTTTGTCGCACCGAAGACGCTGCTGCCCGTCCTTGGCCTGTGTATTTCAAAGCCAGCATGGATGGTTATCCCGCCATCCGTCGGCTTTTTAAGTTCCAAGGTGGTAGTGGAGCTGTGTTATCCCTTAGTCGCCTCTTACGACACCCACGGGAAGAGAGGGGGTGGCTACATTCTTTAGTGCCGTAGCCACACAGCACAAATGATTGCTAAAAGCATTTATTTATTTATTACTACTTTATTGCACAATACATTAAAGAATTGTACAAAAGGCGGGCGTAATGCTAAAAGCATTTTCTACCAGCCAACCTTAGGACGTACAAGGGCGGATGTCTTGAGTATTAGTAAAATTCCCATTCATTTCCATTTCATCCCAACATTTTCCATTAACCAAACTTACACAAGAAGTTTGTAGTTGTCAAAATCGGAAACAGAGGAAATTCAAATGAAAAGGGGAAAAAATATAACTATCAATAAAATACGATACTTAATAAATAATCTACGTATGAGTGTACATATGTATTATGTATGTATCTTAAAGCAGTTTATGTTAAGAGTATTTACTCTTGATTGCGTATTTGTTTCTTTAGGTCAAATCTTGCGAGGGTAATTAGAAGTACCTACTTCATTTTACCCTACGGGATTGAAGTGTCACGTGTTGTTTTAGAGGTGACGATAATGAAGTTTAAACGTATGCTTGCCTTAACTGTATACATAGGATTAGGTTAATGACGTTTATTTGAGGAAGTATATTTTGGACTAGCAGCGCAATATTTATTTACCAAAGGGATGTTGGCTTAAGAATATAAATAAATAAACACACACACCGGAGAATAGTCGAATTAGGAACAAAATAATAAGTTTTGTTCAATTAACGACATGTTTGAAAGTACTTACATATTTTACTGTAGCACTTGTTTCACTAAGGTAGGGTAGTATCGCATTCAAAACCTGGAGAAGACCGACCGAGGGAACTACCTCGATCTTACAGAAAATCACAGCTAAATAATACCTATTGCTTTCAAGCAGAGCTGTGTTTCTGTGGTGAGTAAGGTATCCCTAAAATCTCAACGAAATAGTGTTGGCAACGCGCTTGCTTCTGGTGTTGCAGGTGTCTATAGGCTACTTTAATCGCTTACCAGCAGGTAAGCTTGTTTGCCGACCTAGATGCATAAAAAGTCTTAATAGTAATTAATAAAAATTAATTGATTAACACATTACGATTGCCTAAAACATTGAGCAGATTTGTGTAAGGTCGGAGCACTTATACAGAACGGCACATGAACAAATTGTACGATTTGTTTATCTCAAAAGAACTCTATAATATGTTTTTCATTAAATGTCTCTCATGTTTGGATGTCAGACTGTTACAATTTTATTATATTTATGTAGTATCTCAACTGGAAAACTTAATCTACCGTATATAATAGTAAAATAACAGAAAAAAACATCAGGATTTTATAAATAAAGCGGAATAAACTTTGAAGTAAATCAAGTCCACATTTTATATGCCATTATTACTAAAACCGATATAAAATAGTAAACACCTATTAAATAAATTATAATACTTTCGTTTGAGTTGAAAGTCCAGAAACCTATACAAAACAAGAACAAACGCGCAGACCATGACAAACATCTGTATAATCTATACAAATTATTGCCATAAACTGTGATCGTGCCCGTGATTGCTAATTTGCTAGCGCAACAATTGCCGTGAATGTTCTACCAGCGTGTTGTTAAATAAGTATATGTATAAAATAATACTTAACGTGTAAAAGTTACAAGTCGGAAATTTTTTTATTCACTTCAGCGACTTTGTAGAAGCCATAGTCACAAATATTGGGAGTTTCAAAATAACAAACGCGGTAAATTCCGTAGAATAAAAAAGTTTTCGCTCGTTTAATTTCGAACATCGTATCCTGTTCTCACGAAAGTTAAAATACAAATTTTTAAGCTTTCACGGTCACTAATAATGCTTTTACTTACACGAGAGTTACCGCTAATGTCGTTTTGGTTACGGGGAAACCGTGACAAATGCCATTTAAAAACTCAACCACCTACACTCACCACCACATTAAAATTTGATAACTTACATACAATATCTAGATTTAAATTGTTTTTGAATTACCCTTTTTTATTTATTTAATTATCAATTAAACACAATATATACAAATTCATATTTACAAGCAGTAATAGAAAACCACTAATTTTACAAAAATTCTGCAAGAAACTCGTATAGTTTACATTTTTTAATAATGTGCAATATTGTGCATTGTACTACTTGCCGATATAAATTGAAGTCGGTTTTTTGTTTGTTTGAGAACAAACAATTATAGCTTTAGCCGAGCTTTAGAATTAAAGTCTCATATAGCCCCTTTTTGTAAGAGGCGAGTAAAAATAAGATGAGAGACAAAGTCAGAACGAGTGTTCTGTCAGAACGTGATCCACTCTGTGTTAGTTGAATTGTTTCTCATTACGTGAATGAATTCGGGTGTGGAAAGAATGAATGAAAAAGTTAATTTTGAGTGTACGAGGATTTTCTTTCTAAGTTTATTTTTAACATCTTTATATTCTACTTATATATAGGTTTTTAGTTGCCCTCCTTTAACAAATAAAAACAATCTCTTCAAATTACTTTATTTCTTTTTTATTTATTTCATTAGCGAACAAGTTATTTTTTTATTATCAATACATATTATAAAACAATGTCGCTTCCCGCTGTCTGTCCCTATATGTGCTTAGATCTTTAAAATTACGAAACGGATTTTGATGTGGTTTTTTTAGTAGATAGAGTGATTCAAGAGGAAGGTTTATATATGTATAATACATGCATAATATAGTAGAGAAACACTGATAATTTTTGAGGTTTCTAATGTGATGTCAAAAATAAACACTTTTTGCCGTGCGAAACCGGGGCGGGTCGCTAGTTAAAAATATATTTAAACAATAATAAATACATTGCTTGTACAAGTAATTAATGGATTTTTAATAACAAAAATCCAAGTACAATTTTAAGTAAATATAATATCACCATTGGATTATTTTATCGTAATTGAGTACAATTTAACTTTGAAAGTTTCGACAAAAGATAATAGTTTAATAGTCTTTAAATTATATTTACGGCTCTTTGATTTCTTCGGCCATAAACAACGTTAGTTTTCTTTGCTTAACTTGTAAAATTCACGAAAGTTTTTGTCTTAAATCAACGTTGTATATTTGTACAAGGGGTAACAAATTGAAAATTACACTGTCTAGGATATTTTGTAGAGAATTTCAAGTAGTTACTGTAATAACATAAGCCACAACAGCATGCTTTATATCACTTGATAATGACAGGTTGAATTTAAAATATTCTATATTCGAAAGCCATAAAAAACAAAAACAAAAAAAAAGTTATTTTCTAATTTTTATTAGTGTTGTCATTTTAACGTTATTTTTTTTTTAATTATTTTTTATACTGAGTTTATTTTGTAATCATCTATATTTGAAAATGTTTTAACCGACTTCAAAAAAGAAGGAAGTTCTCAATTGGATTGTAAGTATATACCTATTTTTTATATGTTACTTCAGAACTTATTTGTTATTTAGTATTAGTATTAGATATAAAATTTGCTGTATTAACTACTGGTTGTCCATAAATAAATAAAATAAAATAAACTTTTTTTGTGGTGCTTGTCAGGTGGTCCCATTTAACATTAATCGAGATATTATGACAAATACTTTAGAGTTATCGCTAATAACATAAATAATGCGTATTTACTTGACTATTTTAAAGATAGAACGATTCATACAATAAAATGTTCTGTTTGTAAATCAAAGCAACAATAGTCATAGATTCGAATCGCATTTAACATTAATGCACGACAAATTTACATTCAACCTGAAACAAATATGCAAACGTAATCATTAATTGTGAAATGGATGTCCCGCATTAATGAGGTAAATGCCTGAACTAACCAATATACATAATATGTTACATAATATATAAAACTAAGATATATAACTTGTTTGTACAATAGGGTTAGAACATAAGTGGACCGAGTATATAAGTCAACATATGTTACCGGTATGCGTATAATTTGCATACACAGTACAACATTGTTATGTAAAAATACCTAATTGCTATGATATATTGCTATCCATACTAATATTACAAAGCTGAAGAGTTTGTTTGTTTGTTTAAACGCGCTAATCTCAGCATCTACTAGTTCGAATTAAATAATTCTGTTTGTTTTGGATTGTCCATTTACCGAGGAATGCTGTATAACAATCTTTAGCACATTTTTCTCATATTAACGCAGATGAAAACGGGGGGCACAGCTAGTATTCAATATGAAAAGGAAGCATGCATGTAATAAATATTTTCTTGACAAAGAACGTTTCAATATAGAGCAGCTTATGATATGTGGAATATTGTATAAAAGTGGCGAAGTTACCGCGTAGCATCGTAGCGCGTAGCGCTACGTCTTTTGCTCTAGTAGGACAACTTGTAAATCTTTTTAAGGTCAACATCGAAATCTTAAAAAAAAAGAATGATGAAGATGAATGGAAAGCAATAAAAGTCAAAGCAATCTTTTTTAGAATATTTGTCTGTATGTCAGTATGTTTGTTGCAGCATCAAGCTAAATCCGACGGCTTTATATGGTTTCCGAAAGATTCGTCATATTATTATCAAGGTATACGGTACTTTAGAGATTTAAATTCTCTTAAGGCATAATAAACACCCTATGTGTACGCCATACTTACCCATATTGTGTTTTTTGCTGCACAAGGGTTCCAGTGAAGATCGTAAATAAATAAATTATATTTGATTTACATTATTTATTTTTCGGGTTAAATCCCAGGGGTAAAATTCATATCGCATTTGCCGTAACTTTGAGCGAAAAAACGCAACTTCGGCAACATTCTATCAGAGACCCCATGCATTCCCCTATACTATATTTATTGTTTTCTTTCTTTCTTTTTAACCGACTTGAAAAATAGGAGAATCTCAATTCGATTGTATTTTTAATGTGTTACCTCATAACTTTTTAGTGGGTGTACCTTAATGTGTTACCTCATAACTTTTTAGTGGGTGTACCTACTGATTTCGGTGTATCGTTGAAGACGGAGTTAATTTTTTATTTGGATCTGGTTAGTGCTTCGAGCGGGACGGGTACTTTTTGAGTTATTCCTAACCCTAACAATGCGTATTTGAAGTTTTTTATTTATTCGAGAACAAGCATGATTATTTTATTGACCTCTGTCTTTGAGTATTTGTTATTTGTAATTGCTCACATTGCAATTGCTAGTAATGAAAAATATCAACCAAATTAATAAATGTAGTCAGATTCGCTGCATAAAAGACTAAAGCTAAAAGTATTGAAATTCTGGACTTTCATAATCTGTGGACTACGTAAGTAGGTAGAAACTTCCATATATCGAGGGTTAACTTTATCAAATATTTATATGGAAACGTTATAAGGTCCCTTAGATAAATATTGTGATTCGATTGAACTCTGCGATATGGATTTTTTAGGGAACCCATGAACCCAGTTTCTATATATTTATTCGTTATAAAACACGGATCATAGGCCGTCAAGGTATCGAGTTTTATTCTAACTAATTCATGCTTTACCTTTTATACTAGACATATGCAGAAAATGTTAAATATAACATTTATATACTAGGGTTAACTTTTCGCAGAAATTATACCCAGGGTTATTTTATATATGAGTATGTACATTTGTTACTTAAAATATGTGTAATATTATTTCTTTCCTAAAACATACGGTTGACAATTTTAGGGATAGTAAACGATGTTTTGTGAAACACATTCGTAAATAAACATATGTAGAGAAGTACTTAAACTTAAGAGAAAAGATTATATTATAACAGAAACCACAAATAATATTGAAAATCTAATTTAGATCTAAGCAATATTAAATCGATACGTGATTGTAAAACCTAAAAAGTAAGTAACAAAATTTTAAACAAATATATAAACTATTTAGGTTTTAATAAAACTGATTTAAACTGGTGGTTAAAATAAATCTGATTTGGGATACATCCAAATATTGAAATCACATCATAATCAGTATAATTTAGCTATAATGATTAATTGATTTAGACAGCGATTTCGTCGTCCAACAGTATTATTGTAATTTCGTAAGTTGAAATTGAACTGACGTTGAATCAATAAGTATTTAAATTGGAAACTTTCAGTACTAAGCTTAGAGAGTTTAGATAAGTTTCCGGTTCAAGAGATCCGTTAAATTCCTAAACAATTAGTAATCGACGTTTTGAGAAAATAGCCTACTTTAATCGTGTTAAGCCTGTGAAGTTAGTTTTGGCAAACGTAACTTTTTTATACAAAATTATTTTATTTTTTATTTTATTTTTTCTCTTCAAATAATGAATAACTTATTTTGTTATTTTATAACAAAAAAAAAACCGTGGTTATTGCGAATCTATATCTATATATTAGACCATTGACTCATCACGTAATCTTAAAAAACCCCGGACGCATAAAGATAAAATTTGGCATGGAGGTAGTTTATAGTTAGTAGACGTTCTTTAGTAACGGATTTTGTAACAGAAACGGATTAGGGTGGTTTAAGGACTCGAACAAGTTTGTATGAAGATCTTTCATTTTTCATGCTACAATACTACAAATTTATTTACCTATATACGTCCTATAAGAAAAGGTCTCAAATAGGGGTTGAATGTTTGTATTTGTCACACAATCCGTCCGTCTGTCATGTTTTTAAAATTAGAAGCATGAAACTTAATTTTTGCACTATTGATTAAAAGTGAATAAATATGTATTTCAGCATTAGTGGACAATCTACCCTGAAAGGAATGAATTAGAGTTTGCAAGTTTAAATGAGAAATTCGTCGTTTTTGAAGCTCAAAACATAAAATTTTAGTTCTAGAGTTCTAAAATTAGTGAATACGTGTTTCAGTTTTTGTGAATATAAAAAAATTGAAATAATAGAAGATGAAATTTTTATGGGAATCAGTTACCTATATCTGGAGTTAGAAACTTTACACTTCGTCCATAGACTTTTGATCAGCATTTTTTATATTAAGAGAAAATCATTTAAGTTTCGTGTAAAAGTGGGTCTTATTGTTGCATAAATATTATTTTACCGTTTCTTTTTAGACCTGGTTAGGTATTGGTTGAATGTAAATAAATAATAAAATATTAGATGTCATTTTTTAGTCTTGATATAATTTTTACGCCTTAAAATATCTTAAACGTTTTCATGATATATCGGAAGTAGAAATTTTAGAAGCATGAAAATTTATTGTTAGGATTTAGATTTCATATAACATAAATAAATATCCCAGCTTTACGTAAATTCTGTATAATAAAATATAGTCTGTTAGAGATAAAGCTCCTAAAAATATGGGCGATAGCTCATTCGATTCGGAATGATGGATGTCTAGAAAAATGTGTTTTAAGGGTTTATTTAAGGGTACATAAAAAATGCGTTTGTCTTAACGAAATAAGAAAAAAAAGAAGGTATTTAGTTTTTCGTTAATAATTTCTAAAATAATGATATTTGAGGAATTTTATAAAAAGGTCCTGAAAGAAGAGGAAATTTCCAATAGAAAAGTCTCGACTTCCAGAACTTTGTCTCTATTATTTATAATTTATTTTTAAGCTGAAAATAGTACTCCGCGAGGTCGTTACGCCATAGGCGTGCCGTCTAAAAAGCCGGTATATGACCTAAAATAATTTTTTATAGTATTAAATAACAATTTAAAAATTTTAATAAATTATGGTGTAATCTGGAAGGAAAAAAAAACTTGGCAAAAAAAGGGTTAATGTCGATTTTTCAAAAAGTTACACCATTGTTACTTAACTACTTGTTTTCAAATCTCTGTTTTTATAAATTACGGCATAAAAGATAATTGGTCTAAAATTTTTTATCGCTTCGTGGGGCTCTTCTCATTTAGATACTTAAAATAAAGTTATGCAATAAAAATTTATTAAAGTTTATTATTTTGCTACTTAGAATTTTTTTAAACTAACAAAAAATTAAATTTCTAAAAATTGTTATCAAAAAAGATTTGTTTTAGTAATATCTTTTTTTTTGGGTTGTCTGGAAGAAATGGCTGAATAGCCATAAGTCCGCCCATTGTACTTCACAGTCTGTAAATGATATTTGTAATTGTGATGTACAATAAAGTATAAATAAATAAAAAATAAATAAATATCTTATTATTGCTATTTTTGCATCTAATATAGGTATTAATTAACATTGTAAAACAAAATTAATTTTTCCAATGATTTTATTTTTATTGTTAAAATCTTAAAAACATAAATAAATAAAAAATAAATAAATATCTTATTATTGCTATTTTTGAATCTAATATAGGTATTAATTAACATTGTAAAACAAAATTAATTTTTCCAATTATTTTATTTTTATTGTTAAAATCTTAAAAACTATAACGTACGAATAAAAGGAAATTATTAATTACACATTATTTTGCTCAAAGAATTGAAAAGGGTCAATGATGATTTTTTAAGAATAAAATAATTTATTATTTATATTATAGATTATAAACAATAAAAAAAATAAGATTTTTTGTTTTAAATAATAATTATTATTTCACCTCCAATAGGATGGTAATGGTAATTTTTTTTTTAAATCCCAAAATCCCAAAATAGGTAATAAATTAATAATTAATATGTTTCATGATTATAAACAATTTCTTAACAAAACATATGACGCGACGCAATATATTTTATTTCCCTAGGTAGGTAAGGTGGATACTAGGTAGGCGCTACTTCTATAATAAGAATAACGCCTTCACAAAAATTTCAGAAGATCACAGCTAAATACCGTACTGGGTACTGGTACTCGACGACTCAAATGTAGTTCTTCAGTGTCTTATGTTGCCAGGTGAACACTTCGCTAGCGCGATTTAAAAACGTACAGCGCCATCTAGTTACAAATAAGGTAAACTCTTGTTGAAAACATTCACGATATTACAAACGTGAGTGGTAAATTATATGAAAAAGTTGATGATGTATCTATTTAGTTAATGAGAATTTATATATTTTGTAGATGATTTAATTTTATGGTTATTTTATTTTTATTAGGTCCTTATAACCGATGAAGTAAAGACTGTATGTACACGATAATAATTATCTAGTTACAAATAAGGTAAACTCTTGTTGAAAACATTCACGATATTACAAACGTGAGTGGTAAATTATATGAAAAAGTTGATGATGTATCTATTTAGTTATCGAGAATTTATATATTTTGTAGAATGATTTAATTTTATGGTTGTTTTATTTTTACTGGGTCCTTATATCCGATGAAGTAAAGACTGTAGTACACAATAATTAATAAAGTAGACTTCGTCGTTTAAATTATTTTATATTTATTTTTTCATTAATATTGAATATCCAATGGAATGATAGTAATACATTTTTTTAATCGAAATGAGTATGTTGTTGACTCTAGCGGCATTCACAAGATACACAAAAGTGGAGTTTCGTCCTAAGGTTGTCCCCTAAAGAGACCGCACCTCGGCTTAGGAAGAAGTCGGAAGGGTTTTACTAAAAGTTTGCTATTCATGTTTGTATCATCCACGACAGGACAGTACCAAAAAACACAGAAAAGAGTAATTCGAATACGCATACATCATATATATGTTCATAGACACTAGCTGACCTCGCAAACGTTGTTTTGCCATATATGTTATAAACCCCCTTAATCCCCCCCCCCCTTATAGCTTAGGGCTATGAAAAATAGATGTTGGCCGATTCCCAGACCTACCCGATATACAAACAAAATTTAATAAAAATCGCTCCAGCCGTTTCGGACGAGTATTGTAACTAACATTGTCACACGAGAATTCTATATACAGTGAAACCTGGTTAGTTGGGATCTCAAGGGACCAAGGATTTTGTACCATTTAAAGAGGTTTTCATTTATCCAGTTTTCCAATTAGACAGGTTAAAAATTTAGTTGTCTCATTTACAGAGGCCCCCGCTTATAGAAGTCGAAATGTACTGTTATTCCATTTAAAAAAGGTGAAAATGTTAATAAAAATGCGTATTTTCGGTGTTATGAATTAAGTGTTGATATATATTTATTATTTTTAAAAAAACAATACCTACAATAGTCAATACAGTAAAAATGACTTCGGTTATGTTTCTTTGTATTTGATGATGACCTGTTTCTCGATAGAATAGATAAAAAAATAGGTCTAAATTTGAGATAGTACTGACAAACAAAGCATGTGTTAAGAAATTGAAATGTTTACAAACAATCGTGTTGAAACATGTCCCAACCTGGTAAATTGTCTCACTTATAAAGGGAATTGAGCTCCAGAGTCCCAATTATAGAGGTAAACATCGAAATAATCCTCGACATCAAATCTCTTTTAACCAGGTTCGAAAAGTCCCATTAACAGAGGTAATTCGATGAAAAAGTGCCGGGACCTCATTGTAGTTCTCAATAATAGAGGTTTCTCATTTATCCAGGTCCCACTTAACCAGGTTTCACTGTATAAGAAATTAAGAATATATCACAATTCTTTGTTGTTGTTTTGAAATATTATATAAGTTTTTACATATTACCATGCGAAGGTTTTTAACGCCGTACAAATATTTTTTATTCTCGAAGCTACTTCTTATACCTATACAAATACAACTGGCAAGGACAAAGAAACTTTTCTTCTTTCAGTGAAAGCGTCTGAACTCTCGCGAACACTCTCGTTGTGAGAAATGTATTTTGTTACAAAATCTATACTAATATATAAAGCTGAAGAGTTTGTTTGTTTGTTTGTTTGTTTGGACGCGGTAATCTCTGGTCCTACTGGGCCGGTTTGAAAAATTCTTTCAGTGTTAGATAGCCCATTTATCGAGGAAGGCTATAGGCTATGTATCATCACGCTAAGACCAATAGGAGCGGAGGCCACGCCGACGAAGTCACGTGCAGAAGCTAGTACTTTATAAAGATGATTAATACCATCTTAAAAGTGTCTATTTTTATTCATATTTAATTGATTTCCTCTTGACTCTTGCGTTTTCTACCGTTAAAATATAGCCTATGTTAATTAGTGATAATGTTGCATTCTACCAGTGAATATTTTTAATTAGTTTTTGAGGTTATCCATTACAAACAAAAAAAAAAAATATTAATTTTTCTTTTTTTATATTAGCACAGATAAACTTAAAAATAAAGAAATTATATGAACTGTGAATAGACAAATTGTGTTGTGGTAACTTTCCGCAATATAAAGAGTTACACGAACATGGTACATTATTTTTTGTTTACTGTAAATATGCTTGTATGTAGCTGCAATATCGTGTCCGATACAGGTGGTATTTATCACGGACCTACATAAATTACACCGCTAAAACAAATGAAAATGCTTTTTTAATTTGGAAAAGTCCGTGTCCATTGGGTGTGTAAATAGTTAAAAAGAAACGAAATACAAACATTTCAGCATTCAAACTAATTTTACTAACATTTCCGTGTATTATTCTGTTTAATTTTAGCCTTGCTTGTGATTTATACGTACATATCCTGGGGGGAATGGGGATAGGGTCGGCAACGCGCTTGCGATGCTTCTGGTTTTGCAGGCGTCTATAGGCTACGGTCTTACCATCAGGTGAGTCGTACGCTTGTTTGCCAAACTAGTTACATAAAAAAAAAATGCATAAAAAGAATGCTAATCTACAAGTAATTGTTATATAGTTAAAATATTTTACAGTTAGAACCTGTATATTTTACATAACGAGTACCAAATATTTGCGAATTGGTACATTTAAATTGAGCATTTAGTGTTCAGTTTCTTAAATACTTCTAACCTTCCTCTGGTTATTTATTACAGTAAGTTTACTTGGTATAATTTACAAGCCTTTATTTGTCTTATTACCAGGTGTGTTTCCTGTGACTTGCTGTGACTTGACTTGCCTGTGACTCCCACACAGACTAAAAATTAAAAAAAAATTCGACTTGTTAAAAAATACATTTAACTCACAGGAGTGAAGCATTAGCTATTAAAATCGATTGGGTCTTTTAGGACGATCACACTAAGTTGATAAGCGATGTACCTTATGTTACAGCACGCATAACTAGAAAATCCCTAAGTACTCTTCATAATCTTCATTGTATACTCAATCTAATAATTATTTAAAAAAAAAAAGTAAACCAGCACTAATCGTCTAGTTCGTTAATTAACGTAATTGCCTAAATTAAACGTAGAGTACGTTTAATTTAACACATTAAAACGTATATTGCTTCAGTGATCAAAGGAAAATATTTTATCAGCCATTTCAATTGATTGTAACTTTCGAGAAATTGGAAATTGAATACAAGATAATTAATTTGTACGACTTCCATTCGACTGTACTAGTTTTGTAGTGGAATGTTTATATTTTTAACCGACTTCGAATAAAGGAGGTTCTGACTTCGACTGTATTTTGTATGTATGTTGCCTCATAACTTTTTCTGGGAGTACCTACCGATTTAGATGAGTCTTATTTTTAATCGAAACTACTTGAACCCACAAAACTTGTCGTGTGGTTCCATTTAAATTTGATCATCTCGATCTGAAGTTAGTACTTAATGAATAGTTTTCAGTAGTTTCTAATAAGGTCTTTTTAATTAGTTATTTTTCAACTACCTTTGTTGTATATATTAGGTACCAAGCGATGTAAATGGAAGTCACCTTTTTTTTCGCAAACACAATTATTAAATTGTTTGTTGTATATAGGACATTTGCAGGCCATAAGGTATTGACTGATATCTTACAATATTTATACCTATATACCTAATATCTGATATACAATATTTTAAAGAACCTATCAGAAAGTATCTTTATACTCCATTATTACTCCAGAATTAAAAAAAATCTTTCAAGTATTTTTTTTTTAAATAAGCGATACAATCTAAAGGATTTAAAATAGGTTTTCCGGACAGCTCTTGAAAACTACTTATTTGGACAAATTTTTGCGCAGAACAATTTCAGACAATTTCGTCATAATTTTAGCTTAAAAATTTCGATATATGCATTATTCATACACACTTATAAGATTTTCTTGCAACCCCTTGCTGAGTTGCTCATACTAAAGAGTTTGTGCTGCACGAATTTTAGTAGAAAACGAAATTTGTAATTTTAAGAACTTACTAAAGAGTTTGCTCTTGCACAAATTTTTTATGGAAGTTGTTTTAAAATTTTCAACCGAATTTCGAATATTACACAAAATTACACTCCAGTTTTTTGGATGGACCTTCTTTTAACTGACTTCAAAAAAAAAGGAGAAAGTTCTCAATTCAGACTGTGTTTCTTTATGTGTTGCTTGTCATGTGATCCCATTTAAGTTTGACCAAGATCTGACGAGTACATACTTTTTGAGTTGGCCTTACTAATGCGCATTTTAATTAATTTCCACCTTGTTGATAAAATGAGTACATATCATTTCATGTTATATAGTTCATATCAGTACATATTATTACTTGTCGATGTAGAATTTGTAATTTTACGAAAGCACGCAATAGTTATCTATACTAATATAATAAAGCTGAAGAAATTGTTTGTTTGATTGTTTGTTTGAACGCGCTAATCTCAGGGTCTACTGGACCGATTTGAAAAATTCTTTCAGTGTTAGATAGCCCATTTATGGAGGAAGGCTATAGGCTATATCATCACGCTAAGACCAATAGGAGCGTAGCATCAATGAAGAAAGTTTCAAAATCGGGTTTTTTTCCTTTTGAGAGCTTCCGGTGCGTAAACGGTTAAAATTTCGCACAAATCATGTATGACATAATTGATCCTATTCCACGCGGACGAAGTCGCGCGCAGAAGCTAGTCTTGAATAAAATTTGTATAACGCTCTAGAAAATGTTATTCCGGTTCATCGCTGGTAATTTCGCTCGATTGTCTAAGTTTTCCTTCAGAGAGCAAAGTTTGCCTTCCCTCACAATTTGTCTAGGAAAATGGAGCAAGCGACTTTTTTATCGTTATATTGCAGATTTTTATAAAAAAGGTCTATTAAGTATGCAATGGATTTTTTAAAACTTATTTTTTGTATTACACCCAGTGGTGGTGGGTAGTGGGTGGGAAGGACCTTGTTATATATCATTGTGCTTATTTGTTATTATGTTGTATTATTTCTATTTTGAATATACTTCCACAGTAAAATATATAACGTTATATATTTTCAGATCGTGGTTAAGATTTTGCAAAATATGTTGTAATACTAACATATTAATTACAGTTGACAATATAAATAGACGTAAAAAAATGTTACATTAACAGTGTATTCCTAATTTAGAAGCATGTGTTTGAACGTAGACGTTCAATAAGGGTTTTATGTGTAAATACATTTTAAAATGTAAAGCTCGTTTTTTTGAATAGGTTTGTTTGAGTTGAAAAACAAATATGCCTCATGATAAACGACTCTCGAAACAACGAAACCAAGGATTAAATATAGGTACTATGACAATATGTGTGATATATACTTATATCAAAGATTTGTAATCGGGTAAACGAAGTATGATGACTTTACATTGGACTTTACACGATATACTCGTAAGGATAATAAAATTAGAAATTTATATCTTGTTGTTTTTTTTTAATGTAACTAGGTCGGCAAATAAGCGTACGGCTCACCTGATGGTAAGCGATTACCGTAGCTTATAGAGGTCTGCAACACCAGATGCATCACAAAAGCGTTGCCGATACTATCACCAATTTCCCGCAGGAGCTCTGGGCACCTTACTCACCAACAGGAACACAATACTGCTTGAAAAGAATTAAGCTACTTATCGATAAAGTAAACAGTTCCTATAATCCGGATGATGCTACAGGTATGAAACAATATGAGGAAAATTTATGAAATCTCATTAAGTGAAACATAGTGAAAAAAATAACAACAGTGGAAATACGTGATAAGAAATTTTATTAATTTTAAAAATGTATGCATTAAATGTGCTTTATATTGTGTTGTATTGCTGTAATTTGAAAAATATTACGGCTGACATAGTTTTATCTTATATATAAAATTCTCGTGTCACAATTTTAGTTACCATACTCCTCCGAAACGGCTGGACCGATTTTTATGAAATTTTGTGTACATAACGGGTAGGTCTGAGAATCGGCCAACATCTATTTTTCATTCGCCTAAGTTATAAGGGGGAGGGAAGGGATTACGGGGTTCATAACATATATTAGTAGCTATTATTATATATTTTTACAACTATATATTATTATTATTATTATTATTTATATAGCAATATTTAGGCAATATATATTTAGAAACGTTTGCGGGGTCAGCTAGTTATATTATAATATTACGGGATTGCTTCACTGGTTGCTGTTATAATTTTTAGTTTCTTTATTGAGGCAAAAAAAAGTTCTTATGGCATATTCTATCTCCTGCTGTTCTATTCGTAGCTTATGTCCAGCATAAAGTTTATCCACAACTGGTAAAATAGACCTAACAACGATATTTTATTTTTAATCTATAAAATAGATTTAAAAAATAAATACGTAAGATTCAAAATGGACAAAGGATTCACTACAATAGACGCTATAAATGTCACAGAAATGTTACAGCAAAGTAAACCATGATTGATCTAAGGGCAGCAGAATTTAATCTCACTAAGGCCAAAGATTAATCTTCTTGAAAAGGGATATTGACGCTGAACGCCCTTTTGCGCCTTAAGAAGAGCGAATTGAGGAATTATTCAACTAGCTACTTTTTGTGTATAAACTTATATAGAGATTTTTAGATGTATCTTGTGGATGATAAGACTTTAATTTAATAAAACTGGAATAGTTAAACAGCCTATTAATTATAAATTAATCAACATTATAATAACTTTCATTCTCTGTCATTGCGTCCATTCGTTGTATTTATTATTGAAGTTAGCAGGGAAGTGGACTTAAGGTGTCAATCAAAATACCAATTGTGAATTCATGCGACGTTTCAATCTTATATTAGATCTTCTTCAGGTATCTATAAATTAGATGAACATACGAAAAAGCTGCGTATGATTAACAATATATTATAAAGATATATACCTAATATAAAAAATAACATTAATAATATTCCCAAAAGTCCAGCAGTAGAAAGCATGGTCACAGCAAACTGCGCCAACGGGCTAGTTTTCTATCTATGTATCTACCAGGATATCATAAATGTAAAGACGTCACGTACGTATATAATAAAACTCTCGAAGCTGTGAAAATGTTTCGTTTTATATTAAAATGAGTTAAGTGTTTAATTTATTTTTGACTTTTTAGTCGGTTATTACGTCACTTTATTCGAATTTTTCTTAGCAAGCCCTTTCATTTGATACCCATATTGTAGAAGTGCACTAAAAATAACTAGTCCACACTCTTGGATATGCCGCCATATTGGATTTAGAATGACGTCACAAAGGTAACCATGCATTGGCATCCAAATTGAACCTATATACAAAGTTTCAGCTCAATTGCTTGAAGATATTTGCTTCAAAATTGAGTTGCAAGATTTCACCCGAACAAACATACATACATACAAACCATGCATTGTCATCCAAATTGAACCTGTATACAAAGTTTCAGCTCAATTGCTTGAAGATATTTGCTTCAAAATTGAGTTGCAAGATTTCACCCGAACAAACATACATACATACATAAATACATACAAATCATGCATTGTCATCTAAATTGAACCTGTATACAAAATTTCAGCTCAATCGGTTGAAGATACTTGCTTCAAAATTGAGTTGCAAGATTTCACCTGAACAAACATACATACATGCAAACCATGCATTGTCATCCAAATTGAACCTGTATAAAAAGTTTCAGCTCAATTGCTTGGAGATATTTGCTTCAAAACTGTTGTAAATATTTTAATATTTAAGAATAAAAATATTGTTTTGCTTCTAAATAATTTTAATGAAGTGACATAAACCAAGAAAATATTTAATTTTTCCTAAATCTTTGACAGAGAAAAATTTATTAAGATCGTTTCTGACATTGTCGAATATTTAGTCATTATTGTGAAAAACTAAAATGTCATCAACGTATACTGCCAATATCACAAAACCGTTAGCAAAAAATTTCGTATATACACAAGGTTCTGAAGGAGTTTGTTTAAAACCCAAAGAAGATAAAGTTTTATTTAATTTTAAATTCCAAGCTCGTGGAGCTTGTTTTAATCCATATAAGGATTTCTTTAGCAAACAAACCTTTTCATCTTCAGTGTTAAAACCTTGTGGTTGAAACATGTAAACTTCTTCTTCTAGATCTCCGTTTAAAAATGCAGTATCTACATCCAAGTGATGTATATCTAGATTCATCTCCGCTGCCAATGCCAATAGCATTCGCAGAGACGAATGTCGCACTACAGGAGAGAAAGTTTCGTCATAATCAACCCCTGCTACGTGCTTGAAACCTTTTGCAACCAATCTCGCTTTGTACTTTATCGGATTACCTTGTTCATTTCTTTTGATTTTGTAAACCCACTTACAAGGAATAACTTTTTTGTTCGGTTTGTCTACCAGAACCCATGTGCCCTTTTTAATTAAACTTTGATATTCATCATTCATAGCCTTTATCCAATTATCGCGTTGATCTGAATTTAGAGCATCAGCGTAACAAATAGGTCCGTCAGTATCAATTAACTCTGTTTTTAGATTACGCAGTCTACTTCGTAGAGGATACCTACAACCAGTATCATCTTGTTCTCTACTAGTACTTGGAAATTGCTGTGTAGAATGATCTTGAAAATCATCATCAACTGCATCAGAAAAACTATCATCTGGGTTAGAATCTTCCACAAGCTCAACTCCTACCGAGTCAGGTTCAACCTGTCTTGGCGAAGATTCTTCCTGTGATGCAGTCGGTAATATTATGGGTAAAGGTAAACATGTTTCTACACTTTCCGACGACGAAGATTTAATATCTGTAAAACATTCTTCAAAAAATGTAACATCTCTGGCCTTTATTAACCTTCTAGGATATCGAACATCCCTAAACATGTAACTATTTGGGTCATTAATGTACCCAACAAAAATATACTGAGCAGCTTTCAGATCTAACTTCTTCCTATGACAGGAAGGTATCTGAACTAGCGCTCGACAACCAAACACACGCAAATTGGAAATATTTGGCTTATTTCCTGTCCATTTTTCAAAAGGTGTGTGTGTTTTTAACGCTACGTGAGGACTCCTATTTTTCAAATATACAGCTGTATCGACAGCATCTTGCCAATAGGCTTTAGATAATGAACTTCCCGCCAGCATTGAGCGAGCTTTTTCTATTATAGAACGATTAGTCCTTTCTGCGATACCGTTTTGCTGAGGACTATAAGGAACAGATGTCTGATGTTCTATCCCTTTTGAAGCCAAATAATCTTCAAACTGTTTATTAACATATTCAGACCCATTGTCGGTCCTTAATATCTTAATCTTAGACCCAGTTTGAGTCTCAACATAAGACTGAAACTCGCAAAACTTACTCATCACTTCTGTCTTTTTTGACATAAAATAAGCAAACACTCTACGTGAACAATCATCTATAAAGAAAATTACATATCTGTTTCCTTGAAAAGAAACTTCAGACATAGGGTCGCAAATATCTGAATGAATAATTTCTAATAAAGAGGTGGATTTCTTGCAAGCAATAGGTTTAAAAGGTTTCCTACTTTGCTTACCTTCAATACAGCTGTAGCGAATCACTCGCCACTTATAATTTATAATAAAAACTATATAATTATAATAAAAATATTACTTAATTGTATATTAATTAATTAATTATAATATTACGTTAAAATACTTAACTAAAATGTTTAAAATATTTGTTACGAACGGCCGGACAGCGCGACGTGATTTTTAATATACATAATTACGGTAAACTATGCGTACAGCATTCTTGAATGACTCGCCCGCTCTGTCCTGCAGTCCGAGACTAACCTACGCGCCGAGTGCATGATTGTTGCGCCCGCGCAGCGACGCGATACGAAACAAAAATAAAGACTATATATTTTCGTGATTAAACTCTCTTATCATTCGCTTCATTGGTGACCCCTTGTGAAACAAAGATCATGCCACACGGTAAAAGCAGTGAAGATGGATCTGGAGGCGAGTTACATCGCGTTGGAGTGCGGGTACCGCCATTTTACCCGGTAAAACCGCATCTGTGGTTTGCACAGCTGGAGTGTCAGTTTTCCCTAGCAAATATAACTACGGATGAGACGAAATTCCATTACGCCTTCGGGCAGCTGGATCCAACATATGCAGCTGAAGTGGAGGACGTTATTACGGCATCGACGTTCGCGACGGCTAAGGATAAGTATGTGCAGCTGAAGACGCACCTAATTAAACGCCTATCAGAGTCACGGCAGAAGAAGGTAAATCAGCTACTCACCCGTGAAGAACTTGGTGATAGGAAACCATCCCAATTTCTTCGCCACCTCAAGCAGTTGGCAGGACCCGATGTGCCGGATGATTTTCTAAGGTCGATATGGAGTAGTCGACTTCCCAGTGGCACACAAACCATCATAGCTTCGCAGGCGAGGCTGCCGTTGGACGACGTTGCAGAATTGGCCGACCAAATTCACGATGTCGTGTCAGTCAGCCCCCAGGTATCAGCTACATCCGCTACGTCATCGTCAGGATCCTTAGAAAGCCAGATTGCAGAGCTAACACGACAGGTGCACGCATTGTCATCAAGACTAGAGAGAGGGTCGCGTTCAAGGTCAAGGGCCCCTTCTTCCAGAGGACGTCGTGGCCGATCGTCCTCAAGCCGTTCCCAGTCCAACTACAGGAAGTTCCCGAACTGTTGGTACCACTCAAAATTCGGAGACAAGGCCAACCACTGTATAAAACCTTGTGATTTTAAGGGAAAAGCTGCGGGCAGCCGCTAGTGATGGCGGCGGACGGCTGCCCTAGTTCCGGCCGCCTTTTCGTCACGGACCGAAGCTCGAAGATTCAATTTCTAATAGACACTGGTAGTGATTTGTGTGTTATTCCTAAATATCTAGTTAAGGGTAATAGACATACAACAAATTATGAATTGTGTGCGGCAAATGGTACAAAAATTGTAACTTACGGATATTATAATATTGTACTTAACCTAGGCTTGCGCCGCGACTATGCGTGGCAATTTATTGTTGCGGATGTGACAAGGGCAATAATAGGTGTAGATTTCTTGTCCTATTATAATTTAATAGTTGATATAAAAAACCAACGACTTATTGATGGTAAAACTACCCTTGCTACCGCGGCTTTGCTTGCTTCGTCCACTGATATATCTTCAGTTAAGGTTGTAACTGGTAACACACAATACCACAAGATACTTGAACAATATCCTGAGATAACCCGACCACCCGGATTTCACCGCACAATAAAACACAACACACAACACCACATCCACACTACACCTGGACCACCTGTCTGTTGTTCACCGCGCAGGTTAGCGCCGGACAAATTAAAAATAGCGAAGGCCGAGTTTAATGCAATGTTGCAGGTTGGTACGTGTCGCCCCTCCAAGTCATCCTGGGCGTCTCCCCTCCACTTAGCGCCCAAGAAAGACAGCGGCTGGCGTCCGTGCGGGGACTACCGGATGCTGAACGCCAGGACCGTGCCAGATAAGTACCCCATCCGCCACATACAAGACTTCTCGCACAGCCTAGCAGGTTGTAAGGTCTTCTCGACAATTGACCTAGTCAAGGCGTATAATCAGATCCCCGTCAGTGAAGAGGACGTCCCGAAAACCGCCATTACTACGCCGTTTGGTTTGTACGAGTTCCCTTTTATGACGTTCGGGCTACGTAACGCTGGTCAAACCTTTCAGCGTTTCGTAGACGAGATGTTGCGGGGACTGGAGTTTACCTACGCCTACTTAGATGATTTTTTAGTATTTTCTAAGGACCAGGAGACTCATGAGAAGCACCTGCACCAGCTGTTCGCGAGACTAAAAGATTTCGGAATGGTAATTAACACGTCAAAGTGCGTGTTTGGCGTTTCGGAAGTTACTTTCTTGGGTTACAGCATCACTGCCGACGGCACTAAGCCGCTCCCTTCTAAGGTGGAGGCGATCAAAAATTTTCCGGTGCCGAAAACAGTAAAAGAACTCAGGCGTTTCCTCGGCATGATCAACTATTATCGTCGATTCATGCCGAAGGCAGCATTCCACCAAGCTCCTTTGAACTCCTTGTTAATAGGCTCGGTAAAAGGGTCGCACCCAATTGAGTTCACTGCGATGGAGATGGACGCTTTCAACGCGTGCAAAAATGAGCTAAGCCAGGCTGCTTTATTAGCGCATCCAGACTGTGATACGAAGTTAGCCCTGGTTACTGATGCGTCTGATAAGGCTATCGGCGCAGTCTTACAACAGCTCAAGGACAGCGAATGGCAACCTCTCGCGTTCTTTTCGCGTAAGTTGAGTTCCGCGCAGACTAAATACTCTCCCTATGACCGCGAATTGCTGGCCATCTACGAGAGTGTTAAATATTTTAGACACATGTTAGAGGCCAGGAACTTTGTGATTTACACGGATCACCGTCCTCTAACATATGCTTTCAATACACGGAAGGACCATTGCTCTCCCCGCCAATTCCGCCACTTCGACCTAATTTCCCAGTTTAGTACTGATATCAGGCATATTTCAGGAAAAGACAATGTCGTCGCGGACACTCTTTCACGTATTGAAGAGATAGCCCAACCAGTGGATCTGCAGAAGTTAGCAGCAGCCCAACAGACTGATGGCGAGTTACAATTACTCTTGAGTGGTAATACCTCGCTGCGTCTCAGGCCGGTAAGTCTGCCAGGTACAACGTCGATCCTATACTGTGACAATAGCAACGGCACATCAAGACCGTTCGTTACTGACGAGTTTCGTCGTCAGGTCTTTGACAGTCTGCACAACCTCAGCCATCCAGGCGCTTCAGCTACCGTCAAACTAGTTACTGATAGATTTGTATGGCCAGGAGTGAAGAAACAGTGCAGAGAATGGGCCCGTAGCTGTCTTGGTTGCCAGCGGTCGAAGATTACTCGTCACGTGTCCGCACCTATAGGTCACTTTAAACTCCCTCGGGCTAGGTTTTCTTTTGTTCACATTGACCTTATAGGTGTCTTACCTTTATCTCAAGGCTACAGGTACTGCCTCACCGCCGTCGATCGATTCACGCGTTGGCCTGAGGCGATACCATTACCAGACATCACGGCTGAGACGGTCGCAAAAGCTCTACTAAGCGGATGGATATCTCGATTCGGATGCCCGCTTGACGTAATCACTGATCGTGGCAGGCAATTTGAGTCGACATTGTTTAAGCACCTGGCTGATTTTGCAGGTTTTCAGCATAGGAAGACTACTGCTTACCACCCTGCGTGCAATGGGCTAGTGGAAAGGCTACATCGGCAGCTAAAAACTGCCATAGTCTGCCACGCCAGCAACAATTGGGTCGAGACGCTTCCGTTAGTATTGTTGGGAATACGTACCGCGTTTAAAGAGGATTTACAGGCTTCGTCGGCTGAGCTAGTGTACGGTGAAACGTTACGTCTTCCAGGCGAGTTCATTCACCCAGAGTCTGAAGGAACTATTGACTTAAACGATTTCAAGTCACGGCTGCATCATATCGCCAGGAGCTTGCATCCTTCGCCAGCGTCACGCCACGGCCACGGACGATCTTGTTTTGTTTTCAAGGAATTATCATCGTCCTCACACGTTTTCTTGCGGGACACCACTGGTGGAGCATTGACGCCAGCTTACTCTGGCCCGCATGAGGTTTTGGAACGTGGCGAGAAGATTTTTAAGTTATTGGTGAATGGTAAGCAAGTTACTGTGTCCATAGATCGTCTTAAGCCGGCCTTTGTATTACACGACTCACAAACACATAACACCAGCAATTTCCCTACAATACAGACCTCTCTCAACTTACCTGATGCTGAAGATTCTGTCAGAAAAACGCGATCTGGACGAGTGGTAAAATTTCCCAACTATTATCGCCCTTGACGGTCTCTGGAGGGGGGTGATGTAGCGAATCACTCGCCACTTATAATTTATAATAAAAACTATATAATTATAATAAAAATATTACTTAATTGTATATTAATTAATTAATTATAATATTACGTTAAAATACTTAACTAAAATGTTTAAAATATTTGTTACGAACGGCCGGACAGCGCGACGTGATTTTTAATATACATAATTACGGTAAACTATGCGTACAGCATTCTTGAATGACTCGCCCGCTCTGTCCTGCAGTCCGAGACTAACCTACGCGCCGAGTGCATGATTGTTGCGCCCGCGCAGCGACGCGATACGAAACAAAAATAAAGACTATATATTTTCGTGATTAAACTCTCTTATCATTCGCTTCACAGCTTACACAAGGCTCTTTATCGACCTCATCGTATTCCAGTCCTATAGCTTGCCCCTGTTTAAGTTTACTCATACCGTACCGACAAAGATGTCCGAGACGTTTATGCCACAGGCGATATAATGAACCAGAATGCACAATATTGGCCGACAAATCTTTAGACGTATTTATTGAACAATCCAAAGTATATAAACCTCCATGAATAGAACCGTGTAAGACTATATTACCTGTACAAGAAAAATCAGTATAAAAATTACAACCTTCTTTATCAAAAACTACAGTAAAACCCTTATCTACAGCCTTTTTTACAGATATAAGGTTCGAATTCAGTTTTGGGACAATTGAAACATTAGAAATTGTACCTACAATGCCATCTTTAGTACTAAACTTGACTTCACCAACTCCTGTACAGTCTACCTTTTCTCCATTTGCAACTGTAACTTTACTAGTCGCTGTATATAACTTCTTGACATTTTGTAAAACATCTTCCCTTGAAGTCATATGATTGGTTGCTCCAGAATCGATGTACCAAATATCTCGTTGTTCCTTCTGAACTTCTGTTTAGTGCTGAAGACAATGTAACTGCGTTAGCTCCCTTATTGTCCTTATTTTTCTGAGGACAGTCCGGTGATTTATGTCCGGGCTCTTTACAGTTATAACAAACTATCTTCTTTTTATTTTTACGTTTCTGTGAACTTGTTGAGGATTTAAGTCGGTAAACGAATCATGGGGCGATTTAATTTCTCAACAGTTTACTATCGGCCTCAATAGATGGCGTGAGTGTCGAATTAAATCGCGCTATCGTTTGGTTACAAGCAAAGGTTAAGTATGGGAACAAATTTTTGTTTGTTATGAGCATTCTGTTGGCTATTAATATACACAGTTGTACCGCTATATTGTGTTATATTATTTTATATCCTTCGCGCTAAGTAGGACCCTATACATGGTCCTTTCGATTCGGATTGGTGAAGTGGAATTTTTGGCAGTTACGTAAGGGGTGGTAGTGATTGCCACCCGCTGTTAGGTACAGAGCAGTGGATTGCTGTTCTGAATCATCCCCCACAGAGGGCATTGGAGTGCCCAGTGGTGGATCCAGGTGCCGGGAGCAGCATTGGAGCGACATCTGGAGGAACAAGCGGGAGGAATCGAGAAAATTGGTGTCTTTGGTGTTCAACCGAGGGCGCGCGCCGCTACAGCTAAGTGAAGTGTCAGTGTGCAGTGTGAGTGTCGCAAAAACTGTAAGTACAATTTTCAGTCTTATTGCTGTGAAGTGGTTAACTTAAATAATTTGCGAGATTAAGAAATAATACTTAGAAAAATTCAAATTGTGCAGACTTAGAAAGTTTTAAGTAATATTAAAGTGAATTAGTAGGTAATTTAGACTTGTAATAGTTTTAAGTGCAAAGTGGTCGAGACGGGGAACCTATGCCCAATTTCGAACCGAGTGACTTTTGCAGTTAAAAGACTTGTAAAATATTGGTAAAATCAGTGGACTTACAATAATTTTGGATACTTGAAATACAGTTATAAATTTACAAGTTAAATTTTATTGAGTGAACTTTATTGTTTACTTATATTTTAAACTTTGGTTGTTTTATTGATTTTGTTGGTTATAAGTTTGGACATAATTGTTCTAAAATGGAATCGTTCAGTAATTTACAGGAAGATATTAGGGCAAAGATAAAAAAGGCAAGGTCTAATGTAAAAAAAGCCCCTAAAGATCGTTTAACGTTAACATACCTAGAAACACGAATAGAAAATTTGGAACAATTATGGACTAGTTTTACGTCTACACATAAGGAAATATTAAAAACAGTAAAAAAGGTCGAGCTTTCGGAATCTGATTATATTAAATGTAACATTTATGATGAAGTTGAAGAATTGTATGTAGATTTTAAATGCGAATTAAAAGAAATGTGTTTGTCAAAAAATAACTCAACAGATTCAGAGGTAAATAAGTCTTGTTCTCAGCAACCAGAAAAAGATGTTAGCAGGGTTAAGTTACCGGAAATAAAAATTCCATTCTTTTCGGGAAAGTACTCAGAGTGGCAAACATTCAGGGATTTGTTTATTGGCTTAGTACACGAAAACAAATCTCTGGATGATGCACAACGTTTTTTTTTTATTTGAAGGGACATCTGAATGGGGAAGCTGAGCAACTATTGCGAAACATTAAAATTACGTCTGACAATTATAAAATTGCTTGGTCTAAGTTAGATAAAATGTATAATAATAAAAAGTTTCTGGCAAATGGCATTTTAAAAAGATTACTTAATCAAAAGGCGTTGTCCCATGAATCGGCTACTGAAATAAAAAGATTAGTAAGTACTACAACTGAGTGTCTGGAGTCAATTAAAAATCTAGGTGTTGATACTTCGTCCTGGGATCTTATTGTGATACATATTATTATTATTATTATAAGCCTTTATTGCTGATACTAAACAATCACACATAGTAGCAAATTGTTTTATCTTAAGTCTAATACATCGGATTTCCCGGTTTAGTGGTCAGCGTGTCCAGTGACACATAGGCCTCTTCCAGCTGCTTCCATTCTTCCCTATTGGATGCTTTTCTAGACCAGAATGTCCCTCCAATCATCTTAATATCGTCAGTCCATCTTTTTGCTTGTCGGCCTCTTTTTCTTTTGCCATCACGTGGTTGCCATTCTGTTATAATTTTAGTCCATTTTATTCTGCTTTCCCTTGTCATATGTCCTGTCCATCGCCATTTTAATCGTCTTATTTTCTTTAGCACGTCTTCCACCTTTGTTGTAGATCTAATGTCTGCTGCTCTTTTGCGGTCTTTTAGCGTCACGCCCAACATACTCCTTTCAATTCCTCTTTGACACGATCTTAGTTTTAAAAGATGTTTTTGAGTCAATGCCCATGTTTGGCACCCATACGTAAGACATGGCAAGATGCAAGAATTAAACACTTTTTTCTTGGCTGTCATAGGAAAGTGATTGCTTTTAAATATCTCTTTAAGGGACCAGTATCTTTTCCAGGCACAGGCCACTCTGCTTTCCAGTTCTATGTCTGTCTGGTCTCTAAAAGATATTAATTGCCCTAAGTATGTATAGTGTTTAACATATTCAATTTCTTCATTGTGTACTTTTATGGATATTTCTTCTCTGTTTGTCATTACTTTTGTTTTTGATTTATTTATAGTAAGACCAACTACTCTGCTTGTCTCAGTCAGCTGTTGTAGCATGTGTTGAAGGGTATTCGCGTTGTCAGTTATTAGGACTAAGTCATCAGCGAATCTTAAGTGGCTAAGTTGTCTACCATTGATGTTAATGCCAAAATTGTCCCACTCAAGATTTCCGAATATGCTTTCCAAGACTGCCGAGAAAAGTTTTGGCGAGAGCGGATCTCCTTGCCTTACACCTCTAGCTATTGGGAACTCTTCGCCGGTTGATTCCAGTCTTATTTGTGCTGTGCTATTTGCATATATATTTTTAATTATACGTATGTATTTTTTTGGCACTCCCTGCTGGATTAGAGCCCTCCAAAGCGAATCGTGTTCTATAGAATCAAATGCCTTACTATAGTCCACAAATGCGATGTACAAGGCTTTCCCGTATTCTTGACATTTTTCTATTAGCTGTTTGATGACATGCATGTGATCAGTAGTTGAAAACCCCGCTCTGAAGCCAGCTTGTTCTATAGGTTGTTGTTCGTCCATTATTCCTGTTATTCTGTTCAATATCAATTTGGAGAACACTTTATAAATATTCGACATAAGGCTTATAGGCCTGTAGTTTTCTATGATGTTCCTATCCCCTTTTTTATGTAATAGTATAATTGTGCTCTTAGTCCATTGCGGTGGTATACATTCTGAGCTTAAAATAGAATTGTATATTTCCGTGAGTTTTCTTAGCTTTTCCGGTACGCTAATTGAGATTTTGATCATTTCATTTGAAATCTTATCTGGTCCAGGAGCTTTGTTGTTCTTTTGACTGTTGACAGCTTTTTCTATCTCTGATTGTAGGAAAACTGGTATGTCTTCGTCCATGTCGTCATTATCGAGATTTATAGTTAAGTCTCTAGTATTTCGTTCTGCTGCATAAAGTTTTCTATAGAAGTCAGTTGCTGTCTGTAATATATCTTTTCTTGTCGTTTGCTGTTTTCCTGTTTTATTCTTAATATTTGGAATCCATTGTTTCGCCTCTATCAGTTCTTTCAAAGCTTTTTTGACTCCTCCTGTCTTGTTTATATGGTAATTAAGTACATTCGTTCTTTTCTTAGTTCTGTCTTTTTTGATACTGTTACTTATTTTTTTACTTAATTCTGATATGGCCCTTAGATTTTCTTTGTCTTTTCCAAGTTTAAAAAGTTTTCTTCTTTTTTCTATTAATATTTTAGTATCATTTTCGGTATGAGTTGTCTTAGGCTTTGCGAATTGGTTGAATAGTGGACCATATATTTCTTCTATCTCATTGTTATATTTTTCTTCCATTTCATTTCTAGGTGTATTTATGAAACATTGTTGTTGTGTATTTATAAAGTTAGCTTTTGCATTGTATTTTTTTCTACTCTTTTTAGGTTCAGTGATATTTATTACTGCTCTCACTATCCGGTGGTTGGTATTAAAGTTAAATTGGTTTAAAATGTTTATATCATGAAAAAACAGTTTTTTGTTCGTTGCTATGTAATCTATTTCATTTCTGTATGATCCATCTGGAGATAACCAGGTCCACTTTTTCTTCGGATTTTTTTTAAAAAAACTGTTCATGAATGCTAGATTGTTTTCCAATGCCATTTTAATCATTCTTTCTCCGTTTTTACTTCTTCTACCGTAGCCAAATTTACCTATTATATTTTCTTCGCCAGTTCGTTGAGACCCTATTCTACCATTAAAATCTCCTATAACCATAACGTTTTTGTGTGCATCTTGTAAGACTGATGACAACTGATCATAGAAGATGTCTTTAACCCGTTCGTCTTGTTGTTCAGTGGGAGCATATACTTGAATAATCGACCATTTGTGTCTGTAGCCCGGCAGATGCATATTGAGTACAGCTAATCTCTCTGATATACCTATAAATTCTTCAATATTTTTTTCTAAACGTTTTTTAACCATGAAGCCGACACCGTAACTTCCCTTTGTTTCCCCTTTATAGTATAGGACGTACTCTTTTCGATCTTCAATGCTTTCACCTAATCTTCTTACTTCACTTAAACCTATTATGTCCCATTTTATTTTTGAAAGAGCTAACTCTAATTCGGTAAGTCTCTCTTGTGTTCTCAATGTTAAGCAGTTTAATGTACAAATATATAGTTTCCTATTTTCTTGTATTTCTATTGTTTTGGGGTTATTGGTATTTACTTTTATTGGAGCTGGAAGGGATTGGTCGATATCCCCCACGGTGACCAGCCGGCTTGGGGGAGGTGTTGTTGTTTTGTTTGTCTTGTTAATAGTTTTTCGTTCATTTATTCTAATCTTCCGGTTTCCGATGTGTGTTGATTGTTATTCTTTATTTATATTGGGCGTTGAGTGAGCTCTGCTCTTGTTCATTATTTCGAAGGCATTTATTTTGTTTATTTTTTGCGGGGCGTTTTCAGTATCATTAGTTGTCTTTGGTGAGGTAAATTGGTCTCTCTTCCTTTTGTCTCGCATCACACTTGCTTCACCTTTAACAATTAGTTTGTCGTATTTTATGTATGCTATGCGTCCCTTTTTTCGTTCTTCCTTTAACTGAGGTATTAGTTCTTTCCTTTTTTCTAAAACTTCTTTACTGAAATCCTCTTTAACGTAAATATTTTTTGGCAGCTTTTCCTTATTTCGCAAAATCTCGCCTTTCTTCCATGCGTTTAGCATATTAATTAAAATTGGGCGTGCTTTTTCTTTTATTTTACCAATTCTAAACGCTTTATTAATATCTGTTTTATGCACTTCGATACCGGAATCATTTAAAGTTTTTGATACCATTTCTACTATGTTAATATTTTCATTCGATTCCTCGAAGCCGTAGAATATTAAATTGTTCTCCTTTTTTCCAAATTCTAGGCGTTTTACTTTTTCATTTAATTTCTCTACTTCATTTTTTAGAAACAAATTTTCTTCTATAATTGGTGTTAACTTATTATCCATTTCTTTTAATACCGCTTTTGTGATTGAATCTGTTAGGATTGTTGTTTGTTTATCCATTTCTTGTTTTAATTTTGAAAACAGTAATTGCATTTGCTCGTCCATTTTTATTAATTCGGAGGATAGCCAATTCGGATTTTAATAATAAAAAACTCACTTTTTTTTTAATACTTTATATATATATTTTTTTTTTTTTAAATTTTAATATTTTTTTTTTTTTATTTATTTTTTTTATTTATTTATTTTTTTATTTTTTTTTTATTTTTTTTTAATATATATATATATATATATATTTTTTTTAATTTATTTATTTATTTTTTTTTTTTGGATGGCTATACTAAAATAATTTGGTAGAAATTTATTTGTAAATGTGGCAGCACTTGATCCATAGATTGCGTGTAACGAAACGTAATGTTCTGATCTGTGATGTTGGTAGCACTGTTATAAAATGTCTTCTATTGTTTATACTTTTGTTATGTTATGACACTGTTATAACAAAGGTTTTTTGCACTTATTTTGTTCGGAGCAAAATACAAAAGTTTCTTACCACTTTATATGCACTACTAGTCCGTATTATTCTATTCACTTGCACAGTTTATAGTTTTGTTCAGTATTTCTTCAGTTATAATACCTATCTTTATATTTTTGGAGCAAAATTTGTGACGTTTGTAAAACGTTTTTTGCACTTATTTTGTTTCGAGCAAAATACACAAGTTTTTTACCACTTTATATGCACTACTAGTCCGTATTATTGTATTCACTTGCACCGTTTATAGTTTTGTTCAATATTTCAACAGTTATAATATCTTTATATTCTTGGAGCAAAATTTGTGACGTTTGTAAAACGTTTTTTGCACTTTGTTTCGAGCAAAATACACAAGTTTTTTACCACGTTATATGCACTACTAGTTCGTATTATTGTATTCACTTGCACAGTTTATAGTTTTGTTCAGGATTTCAACAGTTATATATTTCTATTCTTGGAGCAAAATTTGTGACGTTTGTACTATCCAACGATCCAACCGGAAGTGTGATACATATAATTGGAGCTAAATTAGACAAAGAAACCAGGAAGGATTGGGAGCTAAAGGTAGCTTCTGACTCAAGCGGGGAGTTTCCTACGTTTGAACAGTTTTCGGAGTTTTTAAACAGTAGATTTAGGGGATTAGAAAATATAGACCAAAGGGTAGATAATAGGAATAAATACTCAAAAGAGGTGCAATCATTTCATGTTTTAAAAGGGAAAAAGAGTTTATCATGTGCATTTTGTTCAGCCGATCATGGAATAACGTCTTGTTTGAAATTTCGCAAGGAAAATAATGAAGCTCGACGTAATTACGCCCAAGAAAATAATTTGTGTTTCGTCTGTTTGAACAATAACCACTCTGCAAAATATTGTAAATTCTCACTTAAATGCCAGGTGTGTAAACGCCGCCACCATACTTTGTTACACCCGACGGGTAGTTCTGGGTCCATTATCGGTGAAGGTAGTAATGCTCACAAGGAAACCTCATCAACAGCGGTACAGTTGATGAAGGAGGATAATAATAATAAGGGAAGTGTTGAAGTTGCCGCGCAAGCGGAAGGGTCTAATAAACCATTAATTACGTGCCTTTCGACAGGAAGTGGTCGTAAAACCGTCTTATTAACTACCGCTGTTATTAAAGCGGAGTCGAAAGATGGCTCGTACCGATTGGTTAGAGCTCTATTAGACCAAGGGTCTCAGGGATCCTTCATAACGGAGTCCACAGTCCAATATTTGGGATTAAATAAAACGCCATCCAAACAAAGAGTGATAGGCGTAGGCGGGGAAAAATGTATGATGTCTAAATCCACCGTGGTCATTAACGTGAAGTCGAGAGTAGATCCCACCTTCCAAATAAAAGTTCATGCTTTCGTCATAAGGTCTATCACAGGCATTCTCCCATCTACACAAGTAGATAGTGTCGAATGGTTAGGCATGCCTCGTGATGACTTGGCTGATCCAGAATACTACAGTCCTAATAAAATAGATGTTTTATTAGGGGCTGAGATATGTAGCCAAGTTATCCAGGCGGGCATTAAAAGGAATATTGAAGGGACTCTATTGGCCCAAAATACCACGCTAGGGTGGATATTGTCGGGTGCATGTGAATCGGAACATGCAACGAAGGCCGCACATCTTACCGTTATGCATACAAGTTTAGAAGCGGATGATATGCTTAAAAAATTCTGGGAACTGGAAGCTGAATCACCTAAAAAGAAAATGCTAACGGAAGAGGAAAATAAATGTGAGGCGTTATATACAGCTACTACGGAACGGGATAAAAGTGGTCGGTATGTAGTAAGACTGCCACTCCGTGATGCTGACCCGAGCAGCAAGATTGGTGAGTCTAAGGGTATAGCTGAAAAAAGACTTAAAACATTAGAAAGTAAATTAGGAAGAAATAACAAATTAAAGGAAGACTACTCTAAAGTTCTCCAAGAATACTTAGATCTAAATCATATGAGAAAGGTCAAAAAAGAGGAAAAGAATGATCCAAGAGCTATCTACTTACCACATCACGCTGTTATCCGGGAGGATAAAGTTACGACAAAGGTTCGTGTCGTATTCGACGCTTCCTGCAAAGGAACCAATGACATGTCACTTAATGATAATCTGTTAGTTGGACCTACCTTGCAGGCGGATCTCCGTCATATTATAATAAGGTGGAGAAGGCACAAGGTTTGCCTTGTAGCCGATATAATCAAAATGTATCGGCAAGTTTTAGTACACAACCAGGATACCGTGTGTCAGCGAATCCTCTGGAGAGCTGAGCCTGAAACTAAGGTAGAGGAATATGAATTACTGACGGTCACGTTTGGTACTTCATCAGCACCATATTTAGCAGTGCGTTCTTTACATCAAGTCGCCTATGATGAATGTCAAGATAAGCCAAAGATCAAGGAAATAATTGTAAACGACTTCTATATGGATGATTTGATGAGCGGAGCTGAAAATGAAGAAAAGGCATTTCAGATATATACAGAAACAAAGGCTGTTCTGGCCAAAGGTGGGTTTGAACTGCAGAAATGGAAAAGTAACAGCAAGAAATTAATACAGAAAATAAAGGATGAGCATGGAACTACAGAGGAAGAGTTAAAGATTAAAATGGATGATGTCACCAAGATACTGGGACTTACCTGGAACTCTATTGAAGACTGCTTCCAATATGCCGTAGAACTCCAGCCGCTGGACTCGCCTGTAACAAAAAGAAAAATAATTTCCGATATTTCTAGGTTGTTTGATCCATTAGGTTGGCTAGCACCAAGCATCATTGTAGCAAAGGTGTTTATACAGAAATTGTGGCTAACCGGCTTAAAATGGGACGAAGAAATTCCAAAAAGCTTAGTAAGAGAATGGGTTACTTACCGCAATAGTTTAACTTCTTTGGTTAATATTCGTATCCCACGATGGCTGTACCGTAGTTCTAATTATGTGAAGGCGGAACTTCACGGGTTCTCTGATGCTTCTCAATCGGCGTATGCAGCAGTTGTATATCTGAGAGTGGTGGATCACGAGGGGAATGTCTACGTATCACTAGTCACTTCAAAAACTAAAGTGGCGCCAATTAAGCAGGTGTCCATTCCTAGATTGGAACTTTGTGGCGCAGTACTCCTTACCAATTTAATAGTAGAAGTAGGTGAAGTACTAGAGATACCGAGAGTTGATTGGCACACGTGGACTGATAGTCAAGTAGTGCTAGCCTGGCTCAATAGCCATCCTAGCCGATGGAAAACCTTTGTGGCCAACCGCGTTTCGGATATTTTAACCCGCTTGGATGCACAACATTGGTCTCATGTATCGACGAAACAGAATCCCGCTGATTGTGCTTCTCGCGGCGTTTCTCCAGCAGAACTCCAAACTATGTCTATATGGTGGAATGGCCCAGACTACCTGAGACAATCGTTGGTAGAATATAAAAGGCCGAAAGGTCTATTCACACATATAGAAGAAGTGAAGGTCCATCATATAGCTGCTGTAGACGATGATTTCTGGAATAGATTTTCGTCACTGTCTAGGCTGATTAGGGTTATAAGTTATTGTCGTAGGTTTTTGACGTTAAGAAGTCAGTCATCGTTTAAACCAAAATCAATATACTTAACTAAAGCAGAAATCGATGAGGCGTTAGATACATGCATAAAAAAATGCCAAGAAGAGATTTTGAATGAGATACAGGATGTGCAAGGAAGT
The DNA here is from genome assembly GCA_905220545.2 of Melitaea athalia. NCBI lineage: Eukaryota > Metazoa > Arthropoda > Insecta > Lepidoptera > Nymphalidae > Melitaea > Melitaea athalia. Next base: position 5,082,665 of record HG992193.1, read on the forward strand.
AGAATTGAAAGGAAAAAGGGTGTACTTACCAATTTGAATGTTTTTATCGATGCAAAGGGAATCGTCAGAGTCGGAGGGCGGCTGGAACAATCGCAATTAGCTTACGATAGAAAGCATCCGATTCTTATTCCTAAAGATTCCTGGTTGACTGGTCTGTTGATTGCGGATGCCCACGAAAAGACGATGCATGGCGGTCCACATTTAATGATTACGTACATCCGCTCTAGATATTGGATAATAGGAGTAAAGATTTTAGTTAAAAAATATGTCAGAGGTTGCGTTAAATGCATTAGGTATTCAGCTAAATTCAGGACGCAACTTATGGGCCAGTTGCCACCAGCGCGAGTTACGCCAAATAAACCATTTCTGTGCAGCGGGGTTGATTATGCGGGTCCAATAAACATCAGGGTGTCAAAGGGTCGAGGCAACAAATCGTATAAAGGATACATTGCTCTTTTTATATGTATGTCAACACGAGCAGTGCATTTAGAAGCTGTTAGCGAATTAAGTACAAAAGGTTTCTTGAGTGCGTTCAAGAGATTTGTGGCAAGGCGCGGTCGATACGCTGAGATACATAGCGATAATGGCACAAATTTTGTGGGAGCGGCCCGAGAACTGCAACACTTATTTAATGAAGAGAAATCCAATATTAATCCAGAAATTGCGGATTATCTCGCCAATAATGGTACGGAGTGGCACTTTATTCCTCCACACTCCCCGAATTTTGGAGGTCTTTGGGAAGCGGGAATTAAATCCACCAAATACCATCTTAAAAGGGTAATAGGTAATTCAACTTTGACGTACGAGGAAATGGCTACATTGTTGGCACAAATTGAGGCTTGCCTCAACTCGAGGCCATTATCTTATGTGGAGGATGAAGGACATTGCACCATATTAACGCCTGGTCATTTTCTGATAGGAGAACCACCGGTTGTAGTACCAGATTACAATTTTGAAAGGTCCAAAATTAATAGTTTAAAGCGCTGGCAGCTCTATCAGAGAATGATGCAGGATTTTTGGAGACGTTGGTCACATGACTACCTTCATCAGTTTTTACAGCGGCACAAGTGGGCTCACAGAAACCCGGAGCCATCTGTCGGGGATGTTGTGTTAGTAAAAGAGGATTTTTTACCTCCCGGCAAGTGGTTATTGGGGAAGGTCGAACAGAAACATTCTGGACCTGATGGACTTACGCGAGTCGTAACTTTACGCACGCAAAATGCGGTAATCAAAAGACCGACATCTAAGTTATGTGTCTTGCCAGTCACTTCTTAAACTAATGATAATAATTTGTATTTAACTTTAAGGTTTTGGGTTGTATTAAAGTAACGGTGTCTATAGTTAAATGAAAGTTGTTTATAATTTTTAGTGTAAGTTACTTCTAAGTTTTATATAATAGTTATTTGTCATTTTTTTTTTGCAAAATTGTTTGAAGTTCTTTATCTATGTCAAATATTTGTGTAATTCTTAAGGTTCCCATTATTATGTATGGATAACTCCCCACCGGGAATATACCTCCTTTTTGTTTTAAATTATTTGTTGAACCAGGAAAATGGCATGGTGGGCGGTAATTAAGGACATATCAAGTTGGTATGTCCTTGGTGGGCGGTATGTTGAGGATTTAAGTCGGTAAACGAATCATGGGGCGATTTAATTTCTCAACAGTTTACTATCGGCCTCAATAGATGGCGTGAGTGTCGAATTAAATCGCGCTATCGTTTGGTTACAAGCAAAGGTTAAGTATGGGAACAAATTTTTGTTTGTTATGAGCATTCTGTTGGCTATTAATATACACAGTTGTACCGCTATATTGTGTTATATTATTTTATATCCTTCGCGCTAAGTAGGACCCTATACAGAACTCTTAGTAGCTGAAGTTGAACTTGTACTCTGTTCTAATGTACGAAAAACACTATTCATGTTATTCAATTCAACATTTTGTTTGGAAACTTCACTCAGTAATCTTCCTTTAACTAATTCAGTAGTTATCGGAGTATTAGAATTTTCCAAAGTCATAATTAGCGGAACATATCTCTCTGTAAGACCACCTAATATTATTGCAGCAAGAGAAGCATCCTCGATATCTTTACCTATATCAGATAGGTCTTGAGCCGTAGCCAATACTGCATCTATATATGACTCAATATTGTTATCAAAATCCTTTAATTCTAAACGATATAATCTACGCTCAAGTGATAATCTTCTGCCCATACTTTTATCTTCGTATGCAGCTGCAAGCGCCTGCCAAGCCTCGGAAGCACTTTTGCATTTCCTTACATGGGTTATTGCAGGACCATTAAGGGTCATGCAAATTTTGGCAAGGGCTAACTGGTCATTACGAGTTCTCGTTTCCGTACTGGTTTGATCGCCATCAGGATAGCCACAGATCGTTTCCCACAATTTTTCGTGCATAAGATACATTTTAATCTTAAATTTCCACTCACCATAGTCTTCACGTTTACTTAGGCTGAGCCACGAAAAAGGAAAAGAAGACTGCCGCATATTTAACATTTTGCTATCCATATTTTATAAAATGTATATTGCTATTCTATATTTTTATAGCTAAACACTTTATAAACTAAACCAGCTCATTAAATTCGTGCTGATAACGAATTGTTGTAAATATTTTAATATTTAAGAATAAAAATATTGTTTTGCTTCTAAATAATTTTAATGAAGTGACATAATGTACATATTGACAAAACATAATATAAAAATATAAAACGAATATAGAACACTTAGGCTTGATAGCCAGTACATATTATAACAAAAACTGAGTTGCAAGATTTCACCCGAACAAACATACATACATACAAACCATGCATTGTCATCCAAATTGAACCTGTATACAAAGTTTCAGCTCAATTGCTTGAAGATATTTGCTTCAAAATTGAGTTGCAAGATTTCACCCGAACAAACATACATACATACATAAATACATACAAATCATGCATTGTCATCTAAATTGAACCTGTATACAAAATTTCAGCTCAATCGGTTGAAGATATCTGCTTCAAAATTGAGTTGCAAGATTTCATCCGAACAAACATTCATTAAATTTACATACATACATACATACATACATACATTGTAAGTTAAATAAAAGCTTGTAAAAAATGATAAAGAACACATTATTGTACACAATAAAAAGGTGTAAAAAAAAATTCAAGACACAAGTCTATCACCAATTCGGCTGCCCAGCGTGGTGACTATGGGCAACACACATGAGTTCCCAATTCCCGAACTTGTGGAGGCCTATGTCCAGCAGTGGACTGCGATAGGCTGAAGTGATGATGATGGTGATGATTATTGGCAAGTCTATCTATAATCTATGGCCTGTAAATTACTTGCAGCCGTCTGACAACTAAAAATGATCGTAACTTTTAATATCTTTTTATTATGTAGGTTGATTCCATATTAATAGGCAGTGAAGTGGTTGTAGCGGATAAAATCCTATCACTTTATTTTCGTTCATGGTTTTTTTGCGAAATAAATTTATATTTAAATGTTAAAAATAGCATCAAAGATTAGAATTACATAACAATTCGTGAAATTATAAAACAAAATAAATAAATTGAAAACAAATTAGTATTATTAGTATGTGAAATAAAATATTCTTACAAGGTTGGGTCCAGGAGTATCAAAGTTCAAGGTAACAAAAATTCTTTCATGTTGTAGGTATTATTTACAAAAAATCTTTTGTTTAACAATATTACGAATCGATAACTAAGATAATAAATAATATCAGTCATCTGTTCATGTCAATCGCAAAACGTGGGCGTTGTTTATCACGACTTAAACGATTAATTTTCATTCCATTAGATTACGTGTGAATCGGGTTATCGTGTGTAAACTATCACTCTTTTTATTAAGGATAGAGTATACACAGACATATGATCTGTACAGATAATAAAATTGTAATCGCCAGATGTCTGCACATAAGAGATATGCAGAATGAATTATAAGGGTTTGTATTAGAACAATAAAAGGCAAATTATTTTTTTCTAAATCCGTCGGTTGCGTCGTAATACACCACCTAGATCTAGAAGTTGAGTTATTATTTTATAGCAATCGTAGTGAAATCTTTACTATTAGCACTATGATTTATATAAAACTGATATTTACTGACAAACAAACATGACTAGCATGTTTGTTTGTCAGTAAATATCAGGTAATAGCTTACCATCATTCATTGAAAAAATTACATAACAATATTTATTAATTTGAAAAATATATTTTATCTGTAGTTCTTTCCATGTAGACGTAATTTTTTTTTACCTTTCTTTTTTACCTCTTTTCTCGGAATAGTGTTTAGTATCAGTTAGCATTTTTTAAAGCTTCGTTCGCGTTTTAATTCATTATTTTGAGGCTATCTGCCTCAAACATAATAATAACTACCCGTCAGTTTTTTTTAATTATAATTTAAAGTGTAATATTACAATCATTATAAGTACCTACAACTCAACAATGTTGTTTTATGGTAAATGTAAAAATTCGAAGTGTTTTAATTTTAGTTCAATCTCTCATGCGTTTGATATAATATATCATTTGATAATAATTAATTAATCATTAAAATGAGGATTTCCGATATCATTTTAATGAAAACTTCGATATATAATTTAGATTTAACGTTTCATAATCATAATAACAGTATTCGGAGTTTTTTCTGTGGTCTGTAATTTCGTTTAACATCTGAATACAATGGATTGGAGTTAGGTTTCGTTTGAAAACATTTTGATAAACTAAGTAACAAAGCAATTAACAGAAATAAAGGTATCACACAAAGAATATTAGACTATATATAATTAATTCACAAACCTATATTACAGTTATATTCCTGCTATGTAAAAATGGCAATGAGGACAATATTACCTAATGGATTATTCATTTTGAATACATTATTTGTCATTTCATTTACGAAAGAGAAATAACACTACGCAGTGTTTAACACAAGGGTATAAGGTTGAAAATTTATCAGCATATTTCATAGGCAGTTTTGTTATTCAAATAAGATTGAGCGACAAAACGTTTTTGTATGCGCCGAAAATAGACTTTGATTAAAGTGTTTATTTGGACTTAATTCGAGACGGAGTTTACTTGCTGGCTCTAACAGGATGTGGGCGTTCAATATTGAAATCTTGTTATTAACTAGGAGTTAGATGAGAGTATGTCTATTGTGACGGTATTTGTTGATTACTTGGTTATTAAATGGTTTTAAGAATGACGGAAATGAGGATATAGGTATAAGTGAATTAGTTATGAAAATTATGTCTTTTAATGGTTTCAGAAGTCAAATGAGAAAGTCTTATTATGCTACAAGGAAACCGACTAAATCAAATTGCTCAAAATAACATGTTTTTTGGGAGAGATTGATAGAAAATTTGATATTAATTTAAACATAGACATAAGACATTTTTATTTAGATGCTTAAATACACAGTTTATTATACTAAACGTGACTTGACATGTAATATAATTATATTAACACAAGCAAAAATATTGTTTTGTCATTTGTCTTTTTTGAAGATAAGACATATTTACAATAAATTAGTTTATTGAGGGTATAGCCTACAAAAATTTGCAATATGAAGCATGTCTACGGACCAATAACCCGTAACTGCGGGTTAATCACAGCATGTAGTCAGCTAACATAGCTAATTACATAGATACAAGTATACATTATTCCGTATTTCTTTGTCTTACGCTCCCAGTAGCTACATCGAAGAACAATAGCATCCATTACTCTCATACAAACGCTATTGTGAGCAAAGTCGGGGGGGGGGGGGGAAATAGTATAATAGGTAACGAAATATCGACGTTCCCAACTAATACTGTTACAGTTTCCTTAGACATTCAATGTTTCTAATTGATTACCTCTTAATGACGTCACGAATTAAAGGATGGCTCTATAGTTTATTCGCGTTAAGGGAATAGTGACTCATCACTGTCACCTAGTTTAGCTAAGCCTGTTGAGCAATTATGTTAGGAATATTGAAGGCAACCCGTTTAGTTCGTTTACATGCCAAACCACCAAATGTAAAAAGATGTTTCTAATTTTAATGTTTTATTATTATTATTATTAATTAATCACCGAAATTCCATTTTACTAAGTTAAATAAGAATGACTTATTTCATCTGGTCAAAGTGAACACGACGTTCTAAGTTGCTAAGATTTTACTGATCATAGCGCGCACCTAAGCTAAATGACAGCAATGAGTGACTATTTTCTTAACGCGAATACACTGTTATAGGTTAAACTACAGTAGCTGAATGAATCTTAGATGTTAGAAGTAAGTTTCTGAGATCGTTCGCTCTAATTGGTATTAAAAGAGACATTAAAGTCTAAAGCGAAGACAAAGGCTTCTTCTGTAGGTGTAGGAGGGTTGGAGCTTAACCGCCTCGCTACTTCAATAAGGGTGATGGATAATTTTCATATCGAGTGTTATGATTTTATCGGGTTTATAATAACAATTAACATTGATATAGTCATAAACTTGTTATGAAAAGTCACATTCAGGGACTTCTTCATGTGGTCGTACAATACTTAAGTATTGAAATCGTGTGGATTTTCTGAGGTTAACTTAGTTAGTTTGTATGTTATTAACATAAAAATATATACAAAAGAATTTATTGTGTGTATTTATATACAATTATGTATACTAGTGGTAGCCCAGTGGTAGGAATTCGACCAGAATTAATTTAAATTATAGGTTTGAACATTATTAAGATTCTGTTGTCAAAAACTATACTTCTATAATAACAAACAAAAGAGTATATTATATTAAGCGTGTGTATGTCAAATACATGGTAGTGTGTGTAATGTGTTTATTTATTGATTTAATGTATTTTTTTACATTATTTTTAAAAATCTTAGCATTCTGCTCTCCTTCACTATATAAACTACTAGCTGCTGCCCGCGACGTCGTCTGCGTGCGTTCACTGCTCGTTCCCCGTAGGTGATAGCGTGATAATATGTAGCCTATGTTCTGACCCGACTTCTTAATAATATTCGTGCCAAATTTGAATTAAATACATGCAGTACTTTTTGAGTTTATCCCGGACATACATACAGACAAACAGACAAAAATTCTAAAAACTATATTTTTGGCTTCGGTATCGATTGTAGATCACACCCCAAGTATTCTTTAAAAAAAATATTCAATGTACAGTTTTGACTTTCCTACCATTTTATTATATGTATAGATAAGTGTGCGAAATTTCATACTCCTCCGTCCGCGAAATTTTCGTGAAAACGGGTACAAATTTCTGCTTCAGGTATCTATAGATTAATCAGTACCTATATTAAATTATTTTGTTAGTTTTATTTATTTTTTTAATAGAAATCTTTTAATTATAAAGGCTTTTCATTTTAATTTTATCTGATAATAATACAATCGGACTATTAAATAAAAATGTACAGAAAAATATCCAATTTCACAATTAGAATTCCTTGAATATTTTATTACGATAAAGTATTTAATGAATAGCTTAAATATTTATTAATAACGTTTTTTTATTGAACTCTGCTTATTCTAATGACTGATGTATAATTCAAGATTTGATTGTATATTTTAATTATCCAAGAGCCCAGTCAAACATATATAAAAAAGTATTAACGTTAGTTGAGCCAGAAAAAACGTTCATTCATCGGTTACTGATAATATTCGACGTGTAACGTTTTCAAATTATATTATAGTTCATTGGTTAAGATAAAACACTCCTAAACGCGTATTTCACTTACTGCTAAGCCTATATTTTAACTGCGAGTACACATTTACGGTTACACAGGCCCCAAGAGGATTTAAGGCCAGTTTTAAATGGTACATATGTAAAGAAGAATATTGTAATATGAAATTGGCAGCGTTAACTTTTTTTCATATCCATTATCTTTTATGTAATAAATTTGATATGTTTATGTGCTCTACGTTATGAAAGCGCCTCCCTTGGAAATAATGCGGGAACTCTACTAACTTTGTACGTTGATTAAAGTTGCCATAATAGCGCCACTTTGGATCCCATTTCTTTTGAAATAAGGCCCATTATCGCATCACCTTAAACGCCGCGCACGCGAGTTTAGGATATTATAAGGATTTGTACAGACTATATACGGAAAATATTAAATGAAAAATTCAATTACATATTTGTTATAGTAATTTAGATTTAAAGCATATTAATGCATTCCAATGTACACGTTTGGTATTTATTATAAAAAAATAAACAATTAAGTGCTTGCTGAGATTTTTAATGACACTTTTTACGGGCAAGTACCTAGCTGATGTTATATAAACTAACTTACGTTACATTTACCTGAAAATTGAGTTCTCAAGAGCGATTGACTTTCAAGCGAGATTTGTTCAAGGACAATGAACAAAAAATTTAAAACCCGTCAAACTGTCAGAATATTTCGATTCGTTGTTATCACGTTAGCATCTTTCCTTATAACAGAGCAACTATTTTTTTATGAACAACTACCTGACCCGGCGAACTTCGTACCGCCTAACAGTCGATTCTTTAATACTTATCTTTCCCGGAACCCCCCCCCCCCCCACACTAACACTTAAACTTTATGGTATGGTATTAAAGTTCAAATTGACTTTTAAGTATTATTACGAATCTTTTGTATGGGAATATAGAAAAGTGTAAAGTGTAGAGATTAATACACAAGTTAAACAAAATAAATTAAAAGTAAAAAACCTTTTTAAAAAACAAGCTTTTATTTGAATGCACTAAAACGAAAAAAATAAATTTTTACTTTAAAACTTTTACTATCTACTTATAAAGTCATTACACATAATCTATATGATAGAAAAGCTTGTCGCGAGATAGTACTCGTATTTCCTTAGTTTGAAAATTTTAATAGTTAAAATCAATCACATCAATTTATTTAATTTACTTGTTTACAAGCAAATCTTGCGACAAGCTTTTATATCATATAGATTATGTGTAATGACTTTATAAGTAGATAGTAAAAGTTTTAAAGTAAAAATTTATTTTTTTCGTTTTAGTGCATTCAAATAAAAGCTTGTTTTTTAAAAAGGTTTTTTACTTTTAATTTATTTTTGAGTTTTTAGTCGGTTATCACGTCACTTTATTCGAATTTTTCTTAGCAAGCCCTTTCATTTGATACCCATATTGTAGAAGTGCACTAAAAATAACTAGTCCGCACTTTTGGATATGCCGCCATATTGGATTTAGAATGACGTCACAAAGGTAACCATGCATTGGCATCCAAATTGAACCTATATACAAAATTTCAGCTCAATTGGTTGAAGATATCTGCTTCAAAATTGAGTTGCAAGATTTCACCTGAACAAACATACATACATACAAACCATGCATTGTCATCCAAATTGAACCTGTATACAAAGTTTCAGCTCAATTGCTTGAAAATATTTGCTTCAAAATTGAGTTGCAAGATTTCACCCGAACAAACATACATACATACAAACCATGCATTGTCATCCAAATTGAACCTGTATACAAAGTTTCAGCTCAATTGCTTGAAGATATTTGCTTCAAAATTGAGTTGCAAGATTTCACCCGAACAAACATACATACATACAAACCATGCATTGTCATCCAAATTGAACCTGTATACAAAGTTTCAGCTCAATTGCTTGAAGATATTTGCTTCAAAATTGTGTTGCAAGATTTCACCCGAACAAACATACATACATACATAAATACATACAAATCATGCATTGTCATCTAAATTGAACCTGTATACAAAATTTCAGCTCAATCGGTTGAAGATATCTGCTTCAAAATTGAGTTGCAAGATTTCACCCGAACAAACATTCATTAAATTTACATACATACATACATACATACATACATACATACATACATTGCAAGTTAAATAAAAGCTTGTAATTATAAATAAATTTTGCAACGTTCGTGTGTCGTTACCTCAATCGATCCGGACCTAAGTCACCCTCGCCTCGGCCACAAAATTACACCATACGTCACCGTAACGGCTTCATTCAAGAGCGCAATCCATATAAATTCCCGATAATCGAACGATAAGTGGCGAAACAGTGAGAGGGCAAAATTGTACCATATTTTCATTGATATTTTTGTGATGTACTTTTTTATATTACGAGTGCTGCAACAAAGCGTACATTTCGCCTGATGGTAATTGGTTACCGTAGCTTATGGTGCCCGCAGAACCAGAAGTATTATAAGCGTGTTGCCGACTCTACCCTTGTTGTCCACACAGAACATTATCAGGAACTCAAGCTAACATACGATTTGTACTTTATTCACCAAACGAACACAAAACTTCTTGAGATCAGAATTATTTGGCTGTAATCTTCTGAAAAATTTACGAACTTTCCAGGGCTCCAAGCTGTTCCAAGTTATGAGTAAGATATTTCCTTTTTTATTTTTATTTTTGTGTTACCCACACATGAGGAAATTATAAACATTTTAAATAATATCAAAAAATTTCGACCCAGCGGGATTTAAACCCGCGCCCTCTGACGTGCCGTGTCAGCGCTCTGCCAACTGAGCTATGGATCCTCATTTAGCCGTGTAGAAATTCTTGATATGATGATTTTTAGGTTTTTAAGCAACGAATTGAAAATAGCAAGGTATCGTCTCTTGTCAAAGAATTCATTGTAATATGAAATCTTTGAGTAGTCGGGGTCTGTAAAGAACTCGCTATAGACGGCGCCGAGGTTTGCTTAAAAACCTAAAAATCATCATATCAAGAATTTCGACACGGCTAGATGAGGATCCATAGCTCAGTTGGCAGAGCGCTGACACGGCACGTCAGAGGGCGCGGGTTCAAATCCCGCTGGGTCGAAAAATTTTGATATGATTTAAAATGTTTAGGATATTTCCTGCTTTACGTAAAGTGCAATGACGTAGTAACAATTGAGTGATGTTATGGTAAATTTAGGTTTTTACTGATTTATTATGGTGAACTTTATGATCACCTCAATGAAAATCACGCTATGTAATGAATTTTTAACGTTCTTGATCCTGTTTTTATGTTATATATCACCAAAGTTATATGTGTGCGTATGGTATGGTAGAGTCACGTAACAGTTTATGTCAACATTATCACTGTAAAGTGTAAATCACAGGTCTACCCTTGATATCTAATTCAATGGTTGAAATCAATAATTATAATGAAACAGATATCCTCTATTCTGAATATCCAATATAAATCAAAGGATCTCGTATATCAATGGTACGACATAAGAGAACTAACATTAATTGTATTTTGATACAAATTCGGTTGGGTACGTGACCGGCACCCAACACAAAAATACATCAAATTATCTTGAAAAGCCAGACAAAGGTATATTTTAATATAAATAAATTCAAACAAATTTCGTACAAAAGACATTTTGCGCAAACAAAGCCGTACAAAGGAAGAAGCGATATATCACTGAGAGACACAGACGGGCCGCATCTGTGACTCGGCGATTTTTATTATCCATTATACATTTAGTTACTCAATAGTTCCGGAATTTTTATTCATTTTTATTATGGAGAAGTAATTTACTCGAATATCATACAGTCCAAACATTCATGATTTGGCGATTGTCTAATAAATAATGTTGTATAGGATTCAAAAAGTATGATATATATTTTTGGAAACCACACTCATTTAATAATGCAGCATAGTTTATAATAAACGCACTAATTTTAGAATATCCTGTTTACGATATAACACTAAACTTTTTACAGGATATGTTGGGTAGGGCTGTATTATGTTTAAAACACATTACAAGACGCAGAAAAGCAGAGTAGGAAGAGTAAATGCAGGCTTTAATTTTCGTATTTATTATACATAATTATCTATATACAGCTAGCTTAAGTTACCTTAAATATAAACCTTTGCGTAAAATCATTCGTTTGATAAATATAATTATATATATTATAAAAAAAAAACCGCAAGAAAAACGTGTGTTATTCATACCGTGAAATTTCTTATTTTTAACAATAACATACATTGATAACACGAACACACATTGAAAATACAGAACAAAGTACAAAAGTTAATATCGACATCTGTTATTTTACTTATCAATTCTACCGGTATCGGTTTAGGAGTCTAGTTTATTCAAATTTAGAACAATATACCTCATAATTATAATAAGTAGGTATGTACTATGTATATTCATCGTAAATGTCATTTTTATGTTATCTTTTGAAAACATTATGCAATAATTTGTGTTTTTTATTAAATCAGATACGATGTCGGTAAATGTTCAATTAAGGATACAGTTAAATTCATTTTTAAGATGTAAAAAACATATTTTTTTGTTTAGTTTATCGTATTTCGTTTGTATTATCCTTAGGATTGATCCTGAAATATCAACTATATCGATGGCCTTCAAAATTCTATTGATATTACAATCTCGACCACAACGATTAATCTCCTACTTCGTTTCTTTTTAATTCTTTGTAAACTTGGCAAAATTATATGTCCTATTTTGGCACTATTGACAGCCATAAATCCAAAGGAATCTTTTTCTTAAATGATTTTACTGTACCCTATTGAGTATTTGAATGGTACTATTTTGTTTATTTCATCCTACTAATATTTTAATGCGTAAATTTTGTGAAGATGGTTCCATTTTTGTAACTTTCACCTTGTATTTATGTACTTAGACAGCTGAAGATTTATAATAACCATATAATATAAATCAAAGGCTAATTTTTATCTCGGCATTCCTACGGGATCGAACATTATGCGGGTACCGCAACCGCAAGGCACAGCCAGGATATAAACATATTCTTACCTTAAAGTTAGATTTTTTTTTATACCTTGAAGTTGATGCCTTACCTGCAAATAAAGAAATGAACGTGTATTAATAAATGATAGAAGTTTATGACCCAAATGGCGTTTTTCTTATAAAATCATTATTCATATATAATAAAAATAGTACACTGGTAATACGTATTACCAGTTACCACGTCTCACGAGAAACACGAATAAACAAAGAAAGACAGAATTTTTAACTTTAAAAAATGTTTCAAGTCACATTTCAAAGAAAAAGAATAGAATGAATGGGTTTATTGTGAGCTTTTGTTAGTATTTGAATTTTTTGTTGTGGCTTTTTGTGATTTAAAATTTAGTTGTAAGGTAGCATTGCCATTATAAGTAATAGACAGTCATTGTAGACCATTTTTATGTTATTAAATTTAATTCGTACATAATTTTAGTATAACAGTTTACATAGTTACATAGGAAGTAAATAAATGAATATTCTGTTTACAAATACATCATTAAATTGATTCGATAAGATGTTGTAGGCGTAAAGATGTAGGCGAATTAAGAACACCTATTAGGGGTGTATTTGCTCTTAGGGTCGGGAATTTGTTTAATTCTATTTAGCCATACTTTGTACAATAATGCTCGCATATTATGATAATAGTTATACCCGCGTTTACTTCCATTTTGGCATAATCTTATGCGGCGTTTTTTTTACTTAGTATGGACAACTGTCTGTCTGTGGCCAAGATATAAAGAAAAACACAAAAAGAAATTAATAATAATAATAATTATAAATAACATTATGAAAACGTAACAAACAACAATTATACAAAAGGAAAGCTTAAAATTAATTACAGAACGTGCAACGGGCGGTCTTATCACTAAATAGTGATCTTTTTCAGACTACCCACCAAAAAGAAGCTTGCATTGTTACCGGCTTGTACAACATTAAAAGTATATAATTATATAATATATACAATCCATATATACACATATACATCGATCGATCGATCGATTCAGCCTGTAATATCCCACTGTTGGGCATAGGCCTCTTCCCCATGTAGGAGAAGGCTCAGAGCTTAATCCACCACGTTGCTCCAATGCGGGTTGGCGGATACATTCCCTACTATGAGTAACGATCGCTATCAGGTGTACATGATAACAACCGGGACCGACGGCTTAACGTGCTCTCCGAGGCACGGTGGGTAGACCCACAAGGACTGCACAAACACCCAGACCACGGCAAACATCTGTATGGCCAATACAAATGTTGTCGTGTGCGGGGATCGAACCCGCAACCGCCCGCACAACAACCAATCGCAATCCAGTGCTGTGACCGCTGCGCCAACGCGGCGCATATATATTCTATTATACTTATACATACACATACGCAAAAGGAAATACAAAATTGGACCAGTTTAATATAAAGCTTTTTTATTGGCAGTAGACATTGATTACGATTGCATTTTCATGTAATATTAAGCTATCACGTGATTTAATATCTGTTGACTATTCGATTAATCATTTTCCGTCTTAGTATCCCGGGATTAGCGACACTACATTCCTCACATTCATCACATGTAATGCAAATAGATAATATATTTATTTGGGAGATTACCAAAAGGAATAATATAAATCCGTTTTATTTACAATGGAAGCGTATCGCACACGCGGAATTGTGGGAAATTTCAGCAATCTCGTTTTTATCTCCAGGCAAATTCCAGCTGTTCCCCGACCACGTACGCGGACAAGTTCGAAGTTGAGACAATTTTAGGGCGACTACGTTATACGAATCCATTATGCGTAACACTAATGAAAGAGTTCCCAATCCACAAAAAATTAAAAAATTAAATATATATAAACGTCAAGAAATTAATTGTAAGACTTAATTTTTTTGACATATTATACAAATACACTATCAAGTTTTACAGAAATTTTGTTAAATTAATTGACAACCCTATGTTGAAGATGAAATCAAGCAAAGGAAAACGTCTTATTAGCAATAAATGTTACAGTATATTTTAAGATAATAGTTAATATCAAAGGCACTCACGTACAAAACTAATTAACTTATTATTCGAGCATCAGGAAAATTATCAATATCAGAGAAACATTGATTAATACGTAATAATTGAAGACGTATTTATTTATCGATATAGAAAATGAAATTAAACCACATCAGAGTCCATTTATTAAACCATTCCTGAGTTCGTATATACAAAAAAAAAAAAACAGTAAAGAAGAAGCAGTACTTTATATTAACTTACCTTATTCGTAAGCTACTGATTTTTATTAATATACATACACAGTCATTCTTTCATAAGGTAGATTACTTAATTCCTATTTTTTAGGTTACAGTTGGTTGATACGGTTTAGTGCGGGTAGTGGCACCCCCAAGTGCTGAGTCCGACATACGGTCTAGGACTGCCTACCCGGGGGCCGGGCGTCCTGGATATTACCCGTTAATGGGTTACCCTGCGATATCAAAAAAAAAAAGATATATTTTTTAATAAACTTACATAAAATGTACGTTTATGGTGTGATAAATGTATATCTATCACACCCAGACTGGGGGCGGGAATCGCAGCCACAAACCCCGGAACAGAAAGCAGTGATACTACAAACTGCCACAACGGGCTAGTTAATTATAGCTTAGGTTCGACTGATTTTTGGTATAGTATATTTTGCACCTTAAAAATGTTATGTGGTTATAATACCTCTCTTGTATCCATCTCTTATGTGCGAAAGCTTTGTTATTGGTTCTCCGGTAGGTATTTCGAAACGTAACGGTGCACGAAAGCGCTCTCCAACAGCGCCAAGTCTTATACTTTTTAGCACAAAGGTAACATGACTTTTGACTGTTTCAATTGTTCTACGAAAAACGGGGATATTTGAACGGGAATGTCTTTACGTTGCGTTGTCTGTTTATTTCTGAGGAATTCTTAGCTGATAATTATTGCTTGTTCTAAATTACAAAGTTATAAATTCGTTTTTTGTGAGGGTCTAACGGTCTAAATAAAAAATTTAGTGTTGCTTTCGAAAGTGCATAAGAAAAACTTTGTATGCAAAGTACGATACCACGATAGTAATAAATCTAAAATGCCTAATCGCACTAGGATATTAAGGTTTGGAATTCTAATTTAGGTTTCGTACAAGCTATCGTTATCCAGGAACATCGATTAACGAAAATTGATTAGAGTGGAGGGCCGAAAGCTAATACATGCCGCTGAGCTAAAAGCCTCGCGGCGAACATTGAAATTCAAACGTCATTAGCTGCTGGAATACGATGTTAATATTAACACGTTGAACACAATGTAAATCCCGAGATAAACCTTCAATAAATAAATACGTATGTAATTACTTATTTTAGTAACTAACATAAAAAATTAAATACAAATATTATGTTAAATGTATCAGTTATGTAATTGTCTAGATCTAGACCATATCCTAGCTCCATAGTATTGGCAAAAAAACAGAAAATGGCACATTTTTACCAACGTTAGACTAACTAAATTAATTTAACTGCTGTATTATCCAAATATTATAATCTGTAAAATAATCATACTTGTAGTGCCATCAGTAAGTAATTTTAGGAAGATAAGGTTTGTGTATTGTCTTTGCTCTCCTCCTGTCAATTCTCTGTGTGTTAAAAATGTAATAAATGTAAATGTGATAGGTAAATATTAATAAAATATAAAATTAAAAGTTTCCACAAGCTTTTATTCATTAAAATTTTCCAGCAATAACTATGGTCATTAATATCTAGATGGATGAAAAATTTTAACAAGCCTTTATAATTATATATTTAGTTATATTTTCATATTACTTTTATTTTTGTGTTTCCCACACATGAGGAAATTCGAAAATGTTTTTTATGATAATAAAAAACATTTTATATCAAAATTTCGAAATTGCTTAAAACCGAATAAAATCATAATATCAAAAATTTCGGAGCACGAATCCCGGTGGATCGAAATTTTGATATGATAATAAAAAACATTTTCGAATAAGCCTTTATATCCTAAAGTAAATATTGTAAATGAAACAGCAATTAATATAAATAATTATCATAGTACCTATTATCAAAGATAATTAAAAAAATATTCGACCATTAGACAAAACCAGAAAGTATTTTTAGTTACTGTAACTTACAAAATACATTAGGTATATAACAAATACCTATTATCCCTAATGACAGTGGAAAATTTAATTTCCGTAATGTACAAACAATGTATTGTTACAAAATGCTCTGTTATCTACATCTTGATACATTTTCATTATTGTGTTCATGTGTGTTCTTATAATCGTTTTGACTTGTTTGGACATGTTTGTGTTCATCGATGTGTGAGATATTTGTGATAGCAGATAGGTATACCTAATGGAAATACATTCCGAAACAATGAGTGCTAATTGATAGTTAATATACTATGACAATATATTATTTATTTATTTATTATTTATTCAAATGAATAATTATTGTATGAGCAGAGCAATTACCTTAAATAATTTGAAACTGTAGGCTACGTCTAGGTTTTAATTAAGTACTAGTACTCGTAACTAAATGACTCTTCAAGATCATATAATTCTAAAGGTATTTTCTAATGATTTTATTGGTCCTGAACAGACACGTTAATCCCGTCTTAAAGAGTTTGATATTTTATAAAAGTTATAATTAAAATTATAATATTTTACGGTTACATTTTCATTAACATTGTAATAAATTAGAGATTTTTGTAAATCTGAAATTTTTCGTAAAATAGCTTGAATAAGATAACTAAACATTTTTTACGATGTAAATTACTCTAGATTTATGAAGCAAGTACGAGTAACTTGTATGAAGATAAGCGGTAATTACTCACAAGGGGAGATTTGTCATATTATTCATTCTAGCCAACATGTTTAGACTTTCGAGTTCTTATAACATTTGTATATAGTTTACTTTCTCCTTTATTACCTTGAAAGCTAGCTTTTACTTTGAGAACCTTTTGTTTATTGAGGAACTAGCCAAAACCTGTGACTTCACCTGTTTTGCTAACAGTATTAAAGTGTAATTTATATGCAAAAGAAAAAAATAAGGCAAAAAAAAAACACCACTGAATCGCAGTGCTTATAGAAAATTATGTTCTTAAAGATTTAATAACTTTATATTTAACTAGTTTTTACTCGTGGCTTTACCTGAGTGGATTTTACCATTTTTGCTATGCCGTTTTAGTCAGTCAGTGATAACGTTGTATTTCATTGGAGAAAAATATTTACAAAATAGGTGCGATAGTGTTTTTTTATGTTTGAGTATATTACAAAGAAACAAAATATCTAATCATTCCCCTTTATAATATTAGAGTAGATTGTACATGAAGATGTTGCGGTAATTATTTTTAAGGTAAAAAATAAATGTTTAAGAAATAAAATTTAAAAACCAAGCTTCAAATAGAGATTAATCGGGGCAAAACAAAACTCGAAAAAATACCAACGTTTAACAAATTATACTACTTAATAAAGTAATAACAGATATTTTATAAACGTAATTAGGGATTGCAATCCGGAAAACTGGATCCGGTAATCCGGCGGATCCGGCATTATTTTACAGTTACCGGATCCGGTAATGAATGCCGGATCCGGTGACCGGATCCGGTGTTGGCGTTTTATGAGAAAATGACCTCTTTTTAAAAGAAAGAGCGTGGTTTTTAAATACACGAGTCCTTTGACGCTAAGACTAAAGACTTGATTGATAGATTTTTGTCATTTAAATTAGTTATAGATGCATTATAGTGAAGGTATTCAACTCTATTTACAGCTGAAAAAACACTGAAGTTACTTGACTTATTGTGCGAATATTAAATAACTTCACATTGCCGTTACTTGCAGAATACCTAGAAATATTAAGATTCAAACTAGGGATGTTATTAACCAAACTATTAGATATACGTAATAAAAATGTATCTGTAACCGTACCATAAACCGATATTAAAGTTTCGAATGATTTCGCAGGGATCCATCGCAGAGGTAATTTAAATACTAAATATTTTGCTATGTTTTTACATTTTTTTGGTCAAATAACATTAGCTGAGCGCGTTCTTCATTATCATAAAGTCATTCAATTTTGCAACTAAATCATGGTAGGAGTCATCGCTGTTTAACATAGAGTACCTACCTACTCAGAATTTGTAACAGTAACTAATACAATAAACTTTAATTATTAACTTATCATAGGAAGTAAAATAAAGTATTGCACTGGCATTTCCTCTAAAATCGAATATCTGTAACCGAAACTAAAGGATATCCGAACAAATTTAATATTTTTAACCATAATATCATATCACGGTTTGCTGGTTGGATTCCCGCTTGGGATGGATATTTGTATATGTACAAATATTTATTTCCAGGGTGGATGTCTATCCTTGTGGGTCCGCCCCTCTGTGCCTCGGAGATCGCGTTAAGCTGTCGGTCCCGATTGTTATCATAAATACCTGATAGCTATCGTTACTCATAGTAGGGAACATATCCGCTGATTAAGCTACAATCCTTCTCCTACATGGAAAAAGAGGCCTATGCCCAACAGAGAGATGTTACGGGCTAAATCTTATATTTGGAACCATATCACGTCTATAAATATTCGTACCTATATATATGCGTAACCGAAGCCTCAACCAAGTAATAGCCTAATAGATAGCGTGAAACTTGTGAAAGGAAAAGTAGAGACGAAGATCTACAATCACTAAAAAAATTAATATTACTGGACTAATTAAAATTACAAATCTAGCTCTTTGATCCGTCTCACCACGTGTTAATACGACGTGGTCGAAATTGGAACTCGGCTTAGTTCAATTTGTATCAATAAATTCGACATAATTATATGAATACCGAGAAATAACTCCCACAGCTACATTTTTAGCTCTTTAAAGTTGATTTAAACATTTTTATCTTTTCATTTGATAGATATATCTATAATTTGTTTTGAAACTGAGATTTAATTTAAAAAAAAATTAATTAAAATGTAAAAAATTTTCACTTCATTAATGGTCAACATACGCTTGAATTAAAAAGAAAAGTTAGGTTATTATGGTTTGATAAATCCAGCCCGGATCCGGGCCGGATCCGGCCGGATTGATAAAAATTCAACCGGATCCGGCCGGACTGAAAACGACACCGGATTGCAATCCCTAAACGTAATATTCTTAATAAGAATTTTAAATCAAGAGTTTTTAATATTAAAATGTAGTAGAATATTATGCTTTTCATACTCTTCATATTTTTTCTTTGAGCTATACTTGTCATGTTTCTTTGCATCGCACCCCCGTATAGGGGTGGTTTTTTTACTAATTTTCAAAGATACAACCATGTTGTTTTATAGTCTTCTTATTATAAAACCTTTATATATAAACCTTTTTCTATGTTAACAAAAGTATTAGGTATGGTGCCTGGCAAATGCGACTCTCTTAAAATAAACTTGATGAGGTTTATATGAGTGTGTTGTGTCATGGTAACAATAATAAATAGAATAAATAGGTATTATAAACTACAAAAAAATTAACGCTACTTAAATACGAATGCAACGTCAATGAGAACTAAAAAAACTAGAAAGAAGATTAACGAATGTATTAATAATTTAGAAATATTGATGACATCCTGGCGCTGTAGTTACAAAAACTGTTTATCCTGTAGGTATTTATGTTTATGGACCTTCGACTTAGGACTTCCATATTACCGGAGTTGGCTCCCATTCTACTGGGTGAATGTTAGTTTATTTAATTATGTTACACTAATGGTCGCCGAAATTCGACTGACAATAATTATAAATTTAAATTTAAAAAACCAAAATATAATGAACATAAAGTAACTTTAAAAAAAAATTGACTACAAACTTTGACAATCAACTTGCTTCTTTGCTTCCAGTGGCGCTACAACCCTTTGTGGGTCTTGGCCTCCTCCACGATTTTCCTCCACATATCACGATCTCTGGCGACCCTCCTCCAGTTCGTAAACTTGCCCATCGCCCTCAGATCCTCCTCTATGCAATCTTTCCATCTCTTTCTTGGTCTTCCTCTTGGTCTTTTTTGCTGCGGTGTCCACCCAGATATTATTTTGGCTGCCCTGGTTTCCGGCATTCTTTCTAAGTGGCCTGCCCACCTCAGTCTTTGAAACTTGCCAAACCTGACAATATTTTCCCCTTTTATATTTTGACAATCAACAAAAGAGTATAATATGCGTGTGTGTGTCAAATACATGGTGGTGTGTGTATTGTTTTTTTTTATTGATTTAACATATTTTTATGCAAAATTAAAAAAAATATCAGCGTTCTGCACTCCTTTTCTTTATAAACTATAAGTACCTATACGTAATTTCATACTCCTCCGTCCGCCTAATTTTCGTAAAAAGGGGTACAAAGTTTTTGCTTCACGTATTAATATATAGATTAAGAGTAAAACCAGTAAAAGTCGAGTGCACTCACTAGTATAGTATAATGTACCAATCATAAATCATTAACAATATTTGAGCTTATCTTTATTAACTTTGCGAACGTATCTTACAAGGGAAATATAATAAAATTTATTGTCCCTAAAGTCTGTAAAACGTTTCTATCGCACATCATTTATTTTTTATCACCGCGAAAACCTTGGAAAGTTGTATCAAGTAATGTATGGTGTAATTTCAGCATTTCAGCGAAAGTGTATCGTTTGTATCAACTTTTTAGATCTAAAATAATAACGGTGTACATTTAGCTAAGAAATGAAAAAAAATGTAAAATTCATAAAATAATAATGTTTTTTTTTATTGGATAAAGTTAAGCATTTTACTAACTTTATAATATATACCTATGTTGAATCCTGGTTATGAACAAATGGAAAAAAAAAATATTAAAAAGAAAAAGTAATATCTCGAAATGTCTCAGATTGTGTTACGTGTCAGCGTTTCTACATTCTAAAGTTTTCGAGCTATGAGAAATTTATTTGGTCTATTTACCACGATGGCTATTTTTATAAAATCTTTCTTCAATTTATAACTTATAATTAGTTAAGCTGTGCTAACTCGTATGATTTATTTTATCAGCCTAAACATAAAATAAAATAAAACAAAAACACGTTTAAAAATATACAAAATACCGAGTTAAATTTCAAATAAGTTGAAGAAATAATATTTAAATTCGAAAAAGGGTAACGAAAATTATCAATGTTGTACGCGAATAGAATTAATAATAAATTCAAAGAGTATATTAATGAAGCGACATAAACAGAAGGCAACGTTGTATTAAATTATTCGTAGATTTTATAAATGGATCAAGGGTGCGTCAGCTCGGGCTGTTACTACGAGGGTCCGAAAAACGGGATCCCTGCCCGAGCTAGAAATTATGAGTGATGGGTACTATAATTAATACACTATTACTTAATCGACCAAAGTTCGAGATTATATTCATACATATAATAAAATGGTAGGAAAGTCAAAACTGTACATTGAATATTTTTTTACAAGAATACTTGGGGTGTGATTTACAATCGATACTGAAGCCAAAAATATAGTTTTTAGAATTTTTGTCTGATTGTTTGTATGTATGTCAAGCATGGATTTACTTCAAATTTGGCACGAATATTATTAAGAAGTCGGGTCAACATATAGGCTACACATTATCACGCTATCACCTACGGGGAACGAGTATAGTGAACCTTTATTGCTTTCACGCAGACGACGTCGCGGGCAGCAGCTAGTAACAAATAAATTTTATTATAGCTTCTTATAAAGTACTTGTAATTAAGTTTGGCAAAGGCTTGTAATTAAGTTTGTTTAAAATTATGTTAGCTGAAGCGACATATGTTGTTCTGTCTTGCGGAATGTTAATACGTGAAATTTAAATAATCATGACTTTTTATACTTTTCAATTTGATAAATAATATTAGTAAAATTAAGAAAAAATAAACTTTTAAATAAAAAAAGACCAGAGTTAAACACGTATTTCACGGAGTATTACATTTAGAATTATAATTCAAAATGTCTAGACATTTATTATACGTTGGAGTAATAGGTATATATATTTTTTAAATTAATATTGCTATGTAACATTTACACCATATTTTTCACGCAATATGAAGTATTACTATTTACATTAGAAACATTAATCGTATTTTATATTTTTACATATACGAAAGAAATATTTAAGAACGGAATTTTGTTATTTTTTTAACCGACTTCCAAAAAAGGAGGAGGTTCTCAAATCGACTGTATTTTTTTTATGTATGTTAG
Organism: Melitaea athalia; assembly: GCA_905220545.2. Taxonomy (NCBI): domain Eukaryota; kingdom Metazoa; phylum Arthropoda; class Insecta; order Lepidoptera; family Nymphalidae; genus Melitaea; species Melitaea athalia. The sequence continues at coordinate 5,105,630 of HG992193.1, forward strand.
CTCAGAACTTTTGACTGGGTGGACCGATTTCGATCAATTTTGTTTTAATTGAAAGGTGTTGCGTGTCATGTGGTCCCATTTTAATTTAATTGAGATCTGACAAGTGCTTTTAGAGTTATATCTAATAATGCGTATTTACTTGACTACTTTTTCGTCGACCTACGTTGTATTATACCGCATAACTTTTTACTCGGTGTACCGATTTTGATGATTCTTCCTTTAATCGAAAGCTAATACTTGTCATGTAGTCTTGTTTAAATTAGATCGAGATCTGATTACAACTTTTTGAGTAATCTTTAATAGCGCGTATTTACTTGAATTTTTTTTCGTCTTATTACGTTGTATTACTTGTCGATGTAATTGAAGTCGGTTTTTTTTATCGTTTGCGAGCGAACACAATTATTTCTTCTTATTGAAGCTAACGAAACACTAATGACAACAGTAAAAACCTAAATGACATGTGAAAGGACATACTGTAGAATCGTATAACAACTAAAGTTCCATCTTTATAACTTGAGTATGGAATCATATAAAGTAATTATGACTGGCAGAGCGATGCATATCCGAAGCTGTTATGGGTCGGAAATCGACTTCGACGGAACCATTAAACGATATCCTGGACAGCGTTTCAAGAACTCAATACTGAATTGTGACGAAAATCTACTAGTTAAAGAAATATAGGACAATTTATTTATTTATTCATTTATTACTACTTTATTGCACAATAAAAATTGTACAAAGGCGGGCTTAATGCTAAAAGCATTCTCTACCAGCCAACCTTGGGACGTACAAGTGCGAACGTTTGTAGGAGTTCAAAATTGAATATCAGTAAGTGCGAGTCGGACTCGCGCACGAAGGGCTCCGTACCATTGACTACGTAAACAGAAGTAGGTACACAAATTAAAAAAAAATCGCGTTTGTTGTATGGGAGCCCTCCTTAAACATTTATTTTATTTTGTTTTTAATACCTATTTGTTGTTATAGCGGCAACAGAAATACGTAATTTTTGAAAAATTTTAACTTATAACTCACTTATAACCCCCTTTATAACTTAGGGGTATGAAAAATAGATGTTGGCCGATTCTCAGACCTACATGATATCCACACAAAATTTCATTAAAATCTGTCCAGCCGTTTCGGAGGAGTATTGTAACTAACATTGTGACACGAGAATTTTATATAAGATTATAAGTACGTATAAGTTAATATGATTACTAACGCTTACATTTGCAGAATAAACACATTATTCAAAATTAATTTAAAAATATGGATAAGAAACTTCATTATTATCACCAATAATTACATTTACTTTTTTAGGAACTCATAATTTTTTAATTTATGATAAAACATAGGTACACACTATTTCAAGTTACAATCCCTTGTGAAGATAAAATAAAAAGAACAAAATAAAGTTCTCTGTCTACGATACAGTTCGCAACTCTGACATCCGTGGAACAGTGTAACCTAGACCGCAACGCCCAAAACCAGAGCACAGCAATCACGAAGAGACATTTCGATACCTTTGGGTAGAAAGGTCGTATAAACCAAAACACGACTTTTCAGGAGAGCAGAAAAACGATTTTTTTTTTACATAAAAATTCATACCTTTTTTGTTTTTGAAGTTATGAAAAAATGATGTATGAGAAAGGTTCTTACAATTTGCGAATGAAAAAGGTTAAATCATCAAAAACTATCTATCTTCTTTAGTTTTAAAGTTAGCTTGGATTTACGTCTAAGAAAAAATCAAGTCTTGGTTAATACACCCCATGAAAATGTACTTAAAAAAAACTGTATAGGTCGTATATCCATTTTTGGTAAGCTTATGGTCCCATTTACCGTCGTAAAAACCCATAGACGTAGTTTTGTTATGTTTTAAAAACCATTTATAATCATAGATCAATTGAATTCTAACAAATAAACAATCCTGTTACTCCTACATTTAGCAAGAACTTAATTATTATTATTCTAATACCCAATAATGGTCGATTAAAATAAAATAAAACTACCTGAAATACGAAATCAGCATTAATTATTAGGTATTATAATATTTATAATACCTCTGTCTGGATTAAACATGCACACCAATAAAAATATTAATTGTAAATGTAACTTTCTTAATAAGTTATTTATAAGTTTGATAAGTTTATTATTTTAGTTCTTCGAAGGCGCCTAGATGGCGCTGTTAGATTCATTTAAAGTTCTGAATCGCGCAATGGTTTGTGTATTTCGGAAGTATAAGGCATACCTATGAAAATTAATGTCTAGAATAGAATCGCTTTCAACGAATCGCTAAGTAAACGCTTTATTGTAAAAAAGGTGTTTCATTTCGCAATAAGCAGTCTACCGGAATAGTGTTGTTCACGGTTAGTGATGTGTCGTTATGCCTTTTTCAAATAACAAAACGTAACCGCTATGAGCCCGCGAACAACGTTGTAAAAACTATCTATTTTGAAAACTATCTATTTCTATACCGTCAATCAAATATGGCTCTTATTTGTATTTGTATAAAGACTATAATTGATTACTATCATTTGACGTTACAAAACGTTTACAAAGAACTTCCCTTCGTACTTTTACAGTCTTGTGATAATGATTAAATTATATTTATAAAAATATTTAAATTTTTATACAGGCGTACTTAAAATTTGCTCCTCATGCGCCTAAAGAAGTTTCACTTCAAAAATAAAAAGTTACTTAAAAAACCGATTGTGCTTTAGACTACAGTATAAATTACAGTAGTACTGTAATGTACACTCTAAGACTTTAGACCACACGACTGAAGTGTTACGAAACTTCCTTTTGCTTCGCCCGATCACACTTTTCGTAACGCTCTCGTTATGCACTCACCAGCTTACTTCCCAAGTCAAGCATACGTAAAGAAGTTTTACTTCAAAATATCGAGTGTCGAATTGTCGATATCTACATTTCAATATCGAACTATCGATATATTATTATCGTCCAAAAAAGTATTTATTTATTTTATTGTTAAGGAACACAAACAGTTAAAAGAAACAAAAATTAAATTTAATTTACAAACATAAAACATAAACCAAAACTGTGCTCACAAATAAATTTAACACAATCAGATTTCGCTAAAACTAAAGGAAAAATACATTTGTTTAAAAAATTAAACATTAACAATTAAAAAGTAAATTCTAGCTACAATTACAAGCAAACGAAGAAATATTACGAAACAATATAAAACAAAAAATAAAACTTAGACGTTACTAAGATTTGTTGTTGTTAGTAATATATAATAAATAGTAAATATTGATATTTCTAAATAGCACTAAATAATTAACTATCGTTATCGCAACGAATACAGTGTTCAAAACAAAATGGAGACAGCGGTCGTTGTTCACGTTGTGAAATATAGATAGTTTTGCTTCGTTGTCGCAGCGACTGGTAGCGACAAAACGGAGACAGTTGTCGTTGTTCACGTTGTGAAAAATAGATAGTTTTGCTTCGTTGTCGCAGCGACTGGTAGCGACAAAACGGAGACAGCGGTCGTTGTTCACGTTGTGGAAAATAGATAGTTTTGCTTCGCTACATAACAAGCTATCGTTGTCGCAGCGAATAGATAGTTTTACAACTATCTGTGCTATATAGCGCACATAACTATTCACGGTCCTTCGAGCCGGATAGGCAAGGCGTGTTTTTGTGTTATTGCTGCGTCACGTCAGTGGTACAGTAGTACCACCAGCTTCGTCACTACTGGCAGTGGATCGCTGTCCAGAACATCCCTACAGCGAGGTGCCACGTGCGGCGCCAAGGCAGTGGAGGAGCCGGGTGTCTACAACCCGGAGGAGAGACGGACGGGAAGCGGCAAGCAGCGGTGGAGGTTGCTGAGCGCTAGAGGGCGCCACAGGTGCAATATAGCGAAGATAAGTGAGTGTGTGCGGTGATAAATTGTGAGTACATTTTTAAATATTACAGTAGAAGAAATTAACTTGAAAATTGAACCTTATTTCAAAGATTAGTTTAACTTAAAAAATTGAAGATAGTGAATTATACAGTAACTTAGAAGAATATCAATAGTTTAGGACTTGTAATAGTTTTAACTTTTAAGTAAATATTGGTTAAGACGGGGAACCTATGCCCGATTTTAGTTAGAATTTAAAGTTAAAAAGACTTGTAAAATTTTGGTCACCTGTTTCTTGGACTTAGAAAAAATTGTGTCATAAAAATATTGACTTACAAAAATAATTCAGTTGTATATTCTGTTTTTATATTTGATAAGAATTACCTATAAGTGATAAAATTGTTAAACTAAAAAATTAAAAATGGAGTCGTTTAATGATCTGCAGGAAGACATAAGGACTAAAATGCTAAAAGTTAAGACAAATTTTAAAAAGTCTCCTAAGGATCGTTTGACGGTTGCTTATATTGAAACAAGGTTAGATAACTTGGAAAAACAGTGGACTTTGTTTACAGACACTCATGCTAAAATTATTAGCCAGGTTAAGCGAACTGATTTGTATAGTTCGGATTATCACAAAAATAATGTGTATGATGATGTAGAAGAATTATATGTTCAATTCAAAACTGAGTTAAAAGAAATGTTGTATAAATTAAAAGAGCCTGAGTTAGAAGTAAAGTCAAGTTCAAATAGTCAATGTGAGAGTTCAGCAAGACGTTTCAAGTTGCCTGAAATTAAAATACCTACCTTTTCCGGTAAGTACACAGAGTGGCAGACATTCAGAGATTTGTTTTTAGGGCTTGTGCATGAAAACAAATCACTGGATGATGCCCAGAGATTTTATTATTTAAGGGGACATTTAACCGGGGAAGCCGAACAACTATTACGCAACATTAAGGTGACTTCGGATAGTTATAAAGTTGCCTGGGAGAAATTAGATAGTATGTACAATAATAAAAGGTTTTTGGCGAACGGCATCTTGAAGCGTCTACTAAGTCAAAAAAGTTTGTTGTCTGAATCAGCATCGGAAATTAAAAACTTAATTAGTACAACTTCAGATTGTTTAGACTCAATAAAAAACATTGGTGTGGATGTTTCATCTTGGGATATCCTGATTATCCACATTATAAGCGCTAAATTAGATAAAGACACGCGAAAAGCATGGGAGTTAAAGGTAGCTTCAGATCCAAGTGACGAATTACCCACGTTTCAAGAATTTTCTAATTTTTTGATAGGGCGTTTTAGAGGTCTAGAAAATATCGATTCTAAGGTACATCACAGTGAGAAAAAATTTACTAAATCTTTTCACGTGGTTAAAAATAAACCGATTGTATCGTGTGCGTATTGCAGTGCGGATCATAAAATAACTACGTGCAAAAAATTTGGGAAAGAAAGTAATGAGAAACGCCGTGAGTTCGCGTTAGAGAAAAACTTATGTTTTATTTGTTTAAATAGCAACCATTCCGCTAAAATATGTAAAAATATTGTCCGATGCCAGGTGTGTAAACGTCGACATCATTCTTTATTACATCCCAGTGGTGATTCTGGTTCTGGTAGTGCTGAAGGTGAGGCGATTCATCAATCAACCTCGTCGACCAGTCGAAGGTCAACGGACGAGGATACTGCCGCAAGCAGTCATAAGTTATCTGTGCAAGCAGAAAGTTTAGATAAGCCAATTGTGTCTTGTTTTTCGACAGGAAACTGTTTTAAAACGGTTTTATTAACTACAGCTGTGGTGCAAGCTGAGTCGAAGGACGGGACTTATTTCCCAGTTAGGGCTTTATTAGATCAGGGGTCGCAAGGTTCTTTTATTACCGAGGCTATGGTGCAGCGCTTAGGTTTAAAAAGGCTTGCGGTCAAAAACACCGTAGTTGGTGTAGGGGGAGATAAAAGTGTGACTTCCAAGTCCACAGTCAAAATCAATTTAAGGTCGAGAGTTGATCCTAGGTTTCAAGTTAAGGTTAATGCGCATGTCTTGAAGTCAGTTACGTCTCTTCTCCCAGTTGCGAAGACAACTAGGGTAGAATGGGAAAACCTGACTCTGGATGATCTGGCTGATCCTGAGTATCATACGCCTAATAAGATTGATATCTTATTAGGTGCGGAGATATACAGTCAAATCATTCAAGAAGGCATTAAAAGAAACCTCAACGGATCTCTCTTGGCGCAGAATACTGCTTTTGGTTGGATAATATCTGGCGTCTGTGAGGTAGACAGCACGTCAAATATCCATTCTCACATAACTGTGATGCATTCCTATCTGGAACTGGAAAATATGCTGAAAAGGTTCTGGGAACTTGAAGCCGAACCACCTGTAACCAAAAGAATGCTCACAGATGAAGAAATTAAATGTGAGAAATTATTTAAGGATACTACGAAACGGGATGGAGATGGTCGGTTCATCGTTAGACTACCGTTTCGTATGGCCAGCCCAGACTGCATGCGTGGTGAGTTCAGGAAAATAGCTGAAAAAAGATTGAAAAATTTAGAATTTAAATTGCAAAAGAACATTACGTTAAAAGAGGATTATACACAAGTTATAAGGGAGTATTTAAACTTAAATCACATGGTAAAGGTTACAGATAAAGATAAATTTAAAGAAACAGCTGTTTACTTACCACACCACGCAGTAGTCCGGGAAGATAAGGATACTACTAAAGTCCGAGTAGTGTTTGATGCCTCCTGTAAGGGAAGCAATGGGAAGTCATTAAATGATGATTTATTGATCGGGCCGCCACTGCAAGCCGAACTACGTCATACAATTATGCGCTGGAGACAACATAAAATATGTTTGGTGGCGGATGTGGTGAAAATGTACCGCCAAGTGCTGGTAAATCGGGAAGATACTCCATTTCAGAGGATTCTTTGGAGAGATAGTCCTGAAAAGGAGCTTCAAGAGTTTGAATTACTTACCGTGACCTTTGGCACCGCATGTGCTCCATATTTAGCTGTGCGGTCACTGCAAGAGTTAGCCTATAAGGAGTGTCAGAATAAGCCAGGAATCGCGAAAATTATTTTGAATGATTTTTACATGGATGATGTGATGACCGGAGCTGAAACCTTAGAAGATGCTTATAAAATATATAAAGAATTAACCGAAGTGTTAGCGAAAGGAGGGTTTCCGTTGCAGAAATGGAAAAGCAATTCTAAGGAAATATTAGCTAAAATATGGAAGGCAAAGGGTAATAAGGATGAGGAATTAAGGATTAAGGTAGACGATACAACCAAAATTTTAGGACTTACCTGGGATCAGCGTGGTGACTTCTTCCGGTACTCTGTAGATCTTGCACCGCAAGATGAACCTGTAACAAAAAGGAAAATAATATCGGATATATCTCGATTATTTGACCCACTCGGATGGTTAGCTCCTTGTATTATAGCAGCAAAAATACTCATACAAAAGCTCTGGTTAGCTGGTATTGGGTGGGATGAGCAAGTTCCTACTAATTTAATAAGTGAATGGAATACTTACCGTAAAAATTTAACTGCCTTACAGAATATTAAAATTCCACGCTGGATACCCACTGGTAATAAATGTAAGCGCGAGTTGTGCGGGTTTGCTGACGCTTCGAAGGTGGCTTATGCGGCTGTCGTGTATCTGCGAGTTGTAGATGAAGTGGGAAATGTGTATGTTTCGTTAGTTACATCTAAAACAAAAGTAGCTCCCATAAAGCAGGTGTCTATCCCTAGACTTGAGCTTTGTGGGGCCGTACTCTTGGCTAAGTTGATGATTGAAGTAGCTGAAGTCATGAAAGTTGAAAAGGATCAGTTACATGCATTCACAGACAGTGAGGTGGTTTTAGCTTGGCTTAACAATCACCCAAGCCGATGGAAAACCTTCGTGGCTAACCGAGTTTCTGAAATCCTACAGATTTTGGATACACATCACTGGTTCCATGTAACCACTAAGAAGAATCCTGCTGATTGTGCCTCACGAGGTATTTCCCCGGCGGAACTATCAGAAATGACTATATGGTTTGAAGGGCCAGAGTTTCTAAAAAATAAAGTAATTAGTTGTACAAAACCAAAACATCTGGTTACAAATCTTGAGCAAGTTAAAGTTCATACAGCGGTCGTTAACACAACTTTGTGGCAAAGGTTTTCTTCATTCTCGAAGCTTGTTCGTGTGGTCGCCTATTGTCGTCGTTGGTTAAGGTTTAGAAAAGGTTCAAGTAGAATGACAAGTTTAGAAACATTGGAGCGACAGGAAATTGAGGATGCGATAAAAATCTGCATTAAAAAATGTCAAGAAGAAGGGTTCTGGGAGGAATTGGAAGGATTGAGAAAACACGGCATAATAGATAATAAAAAGAAAAAGTTAAAGGCATTAAATATATTTTTGGATTCAGAGGGTATAATTAGAGTCGGTGGCCGGCTGGAAATGTCTTCGCTGTCATTTAACGAGAAATATCCGATTCTCATACCTAAGGAATCTTTTTTGAGCGGACTTTTAATCGCTGATGCTCACCAAAAAAGACCTACTTCTAAGTTAGCAATTTTACTTATCACTAAATGTCGTTAAAACGTTAAAATTAGTCGAGGGCTTCTCTACAATTTGGACTATTGCATGGTGGGCGGTTTGAAGGACATATCGCATTATGTCCTTGGTGGGCGGTATGTCTGGATTAAACATGCACACCAATAAAAATATTAATTGTAAATGTAACTTTCTTAATAAGTTATTTATAAGTTTGATAAGTTTATTATTTTAGTTCTTCGAAGGCGCCTAGATGGCGCTGTTAGATTCATTTAAAGTTCTGAATCGCGCAATGGTTTGTGTATTTCGGAAGTATAAGGCATACCTATGAAAATTAATGTCTAGAATAGAATCGCTTTCAACGAATCGCTAAGTAAACGCTTTATTGTAAAAAAGGTGTTTCATTTCGCAATAAGCAGTCTACCGGAATAGTGTTGTTCAACCTCCTAATCAACATTTACTATTATTTCAATAATGGTACAACATACCTAAAATGTTTAACAGTTTTAAATTGAAAAAATAATTATAAAGGAAAAGTGATATAAAAAAAATCTACTAAGTCATAAAAACACAAAAATTATTTAAACTTCTTCTAAATTAAAGTAATCAGGAATTTTATAAAATTATGACTTGATCGTTTTTTTTAATTTTTTTACATATTTAAATGTAATTCAATAAATTATTAAATTAGGTAACCCTTTGTACTAATGCTTACTTACTACGTAATTTATTGAATTACAACTAAATTAAAAAACGATCAAACACTAAACTTATATAACTAATTTATGTACTAAAAAGTAACTTATTTATGATATAAATTTCTATTCATAATTAGTTTAAAATAATTTATGAATTATACTATAAATTATTTTAATTATTGTTATAAATTATTTTAAAACGAACTATGAATTGACAAACAAATTTACAAAAAATAAATTTAGGTGACAAAGAATATATCATTTAACATAGTCTTGTTTTTTTACTAAATAATATTTTGCTAACGAACGAAATGTGAAATTACGTAAATACGAAAAGTTATTATTCTTTTATAATAATAATTTATTGTACAATTCAATTAGCTTTTCCTTGTCTTCTTCGTCGGTTAGCGTAAGAGAGTCAGCCACATTTCCATGGGATAAGTTAAATTAATCAAGGTGGTACCTTTTTGGTATAAAACCATTATCACATAGACGTTTTAAATCCCTATATTTTACATCTGATATTTGCAATTTGTTTTTAAAAAGTGCAGTTGGGGACATAGTCATCAGCTTTTCATGTGTGCTTACACCTTGTTCGGATAATATCGCACGGCTTTTCGATTTTCCTTTACCTCTACCTTCACCTTTTTCTTTATTGCCAGATTTTTTAAATAATATTACTTTATCAGGTGACGTCTCTTCTTTCCTATTTAATTTACATTTCATTTGGATTCTTTTTCTTCAAAGTAATAATTCGGATGTTTCGCATTTTCAGGGTTTTAGATGTTTCATTTGTAAATGTCTCATCAGTTATTTCATTCCAATTGAGAAAATCAGAATACTCCATTACATTAACATTATAAGGCCTAGGATTTTTCTTGCAGCCTCAATGTATGATGGCCATTGTGTTGGACTCCAGACAGTAATTTTTTTAACTTCACGTTCGATAGTTGCATAAACAGAGTCTACAGACAAGTAACTGTGCCCTAGTAAAGGATAATTTATCTGAATCACTTCTAAATGCGTTGATTTCATTAAGAAGTAATGGTTTATACACCAACGGCCTTTGGATATACGTCGTCGAATTTAAACTATGCTTAGGTAATGCATTTAACACATTGGGGCGTATAAACCATTTACAATTAACGATTATTTTTACGCCCTTAGTTAATATAAATTATGGTCATTACATCATAACAAAACTACAAAAAAAAAAAAACATTCGGCTTTTACATTGAAAATTTACCTTTTTTACGACGCTATGATCGAAAATTTCTGGGTCGTATTAACCATTTTTGTGCGAATTTCTGCATTTCGTATATATACAGATCGATAGAGAAAAAAATTCTGAGAAAAATGGTATATATAACTCAATTTGGCCAAAATGGTTTATACGACCTTTCTACCCAAAGGTATCGATTTAGTACTGCAATTACGTAGACCAAACTTGCAGAATAGTCTTTTATTACGAACTAAGAAACTTTAAATTTTTGAGAGTTGGATATGTCGATAATTTCGTGTGTCAAAAGGATCTGATGATTAAATAATAATAATTATGTATCTAATAAAGTAAAATGATATTTTAATATTGTTCTTTTCTTATAATATTTATAGAACAGGGCTTATGCCTTTTAAAATGGTAAAAAGTAACAAAATACTAAAAAATTTTTTGGTTTCAAAAATTATCGACGCTAGCCTATTATTGAAATAATCCGTTGAAGTTCGGCATCTCACAGTTTATTACAATAATCATTGTCATAATTATGGCTAACTGCGACGGTTTTTCTTATCATCAGTAGGTACGGAATTGCGAGTTTAAATAGTCAAAACACTTCTATTTAAAGCCATGTGCTCAATTAATATTATTATGAATAAACATTAAACATATATGATTTATATTTTACTAATTTCAAAGAAACTTTAAATTATTGTTTACTCTATAAAAAGAAGAACGAATAAGTTTTCTATGAATATGTGAATACACATTTTTATACTAAGGTTCCAACTCTATTTAAGAAAATGCTATATACGCGGGTATAATTAATAAAATAAATCAACAGAGTCGCTGCGGGAAATAACCCCGGAATACAAAGCAGATTTTTCCCTTTGTTTCGCACATCTTTGAAAATAGAAATTTTCCACTAGAAAAAGTCATTCGAATAACAAAATGTCGGAATTAAAATTGTTTTACGGTGAGCTGTCATTGTATTTAATTAAAAACATGACCGTCCGCCATGTTTGTATTTTGACGTTAGAGAAAGATTTTAAAGTAAGGAGTATAGAACAAAACAATAATATTAGAAGGATTTTAGTAGTAACGCCTTTATTTTAGCATCTAAAGCTTATATTTTAACTAGCTTCTGCGCGCGACTTCGTCGGCGTGGACTCCGCTCCTATTGGTCTTAGCGTGATGATACATAGCCTATAGCCTTCCTCGATAAATAGTATATTAGTACAGATAGATGATTGATTCATTGATTGGTTTAATGGCATCATTAGATATTATTAAAAATGAAATGTGGTGTCAAACAGCAACCCTTTGTCTGCTTCGCTTGCCTTAGCTGCAGTTGACACGAGAATCAGAAAAGTCTCGGTATTGAGGTAATAGGAAAGTCTGCGTTTTTATACTTACGTATTAAATTATTCGATTGACGTTCGCTACTTATACTTTAAGTCATCCCTTTTTTATTTTTACATAATGATTGATTTATTAATGTCTGATCGTAAGCGAATATGGTTGTAATAACATAAACACCACGTGCATAGCTACCTCATGTACCTGTGTATTTAAAGTTAAAATGTATTTATCAATTTCTTCAAAAACTTCCGGAACAAAATAAAAAAAAGATTGAAAGATTTGAATAATATAATAACAAACTTTTCTTCAATAATTAAAATATATAAACATCAAATAAAAATTATAAAATTTAATTCAATACATAAACATTTTTAGATTTAAACGTAATTTCGGAAAGCACAACGCAAGTTCTTGTGGTCTAGCGCTAGGAACTCCGCACTATTTTAGTAAAGGGGTTAGGTATGACGGAGTTTGCACAATCGATCGCTCCAAGTCTGGTTTAATGAGCAATTCAGTGAACTATCTGGAGCCGACCCGACGCGTTCCTACAACATGCTTCGACAATGGGACTTAGTGTCGCCAACTACGGCGTATGTCACGAGAGTTAGTTTGGAACAATTTAATAGTTTAAGCGAACTTTACAGTGATCTAGTTAAAGACGCCAATCACTGTTATTTACTATGATCATTATCTAAACGTTTGATTGTCTATATTATTAGTTCCGTGCAGGATTTCTTCTAACTGGCTCGTTGGCGCAGTTAGTAGTGACTCTACTTACCGTTCCAAGTTTGCGTGTATTTAAAACATTTAAATATGCACATGAATCGGACTTTACATAAAACACACACAAATTTTCCAACGTTAGATATAATAGGACCGTGTGTGTGATCTTCAATGCAAATATAAGTAGAGTTTCATACTTTTCATAGAGAATTTAACCATGTTTTTAAAACAAAAAGGTTTTATGCCTTTTATCTTAAACGCCCTCTCTTATAACTGTGTCCGTAAAAATCAAGCTTTATTCTTATTGATTGAGTATAATAGGGCATTGCTACGACGTTATTACTCCGCTCTAGAGGCTTCGCAATTTGCGTATGACGCCTTTTATTTCCTTTACACGATGTTACCGACATAATCATTAATTAAGGGCCTATTTCACCAAATACAGTAACTTTTATCTTGCAAAATAGCTTACAGATAGACTTAACTACTACAGGAGTAAAAACAGGTGTTAGCTTGTTTTTTTTTTTCATTATGGACATTGCTTATAAGCGAAAAAACCGACTACAATTTACATCGGCAAGGAATATATCATAGTAGTCGAAAAAATAGTCAATTAAATTATATTATTAGGGATAACTCAAAATTTATCTACTCGCCAGATCTCAAACAATTTTGAATGAGACCACACGACAACCTGCTTTCGATTGCAAAGTTGTGAATTGAGAATCTTGTTTTTATTTATTTATTTTTATTTTTTTATTTACACTTTATTTTACACCACAATTACATTTTAAACATTAAACACATTTAAAGACATTTACAGACTGTGAAGTACAATGGGTGGACTTATGGCTATTTAGCCATTTCTTCCAGACAACCCAAGATTTTCAGATGTCGGTTAAAAAAACAAAAAAAGAAAAACTTTAATAAAAAAACAGGGTGACATCCAAATGACGAGAGGGGGAGAATAATCGTTAAAAACAAAACGATCAGATAACAAAACAAAACATTCAAAACGATCGTTTCTTCAAACGTCCTCTTTCAAAGCAATGGCAACAGAAAGTTTAATTGTTTCGGAGCTAAAAAGAAAAACGTTAAAACTTTGCTCACAACGAGAGGAGCGAGACAGTCTGACGTATAAATCACTCGGTCGCAGGTGTTGTTCCAACTTTACCTGTGGTTTAATTAATTGAATATTATCTTAAGAAATTAAAACTATAAAACTAATTAGCGTCAGTCTTAAAATAAAGACGTAAGAAATTAATTACCTGTATTATTAGATTAGAACATTTTAAATTTGAATAAGATACAGCATCTCGAGTACAGCTCAGTAGAAATTAAATAGAAATGGCTGGGATTCGACAAAAATTGTTAAAATCTTAGTTTAATAAAGCTCACATTATTATCTAAACTAAAGAAACTAATTTTATAAAACTGATTTGAAACTAGTTCAAAACTGATTGGACGGACTAAGAAAACATAGATGTGCATTTCTGTCAATCTACAATCTTAAAAAATAAGTTTATAACAAGGGTAACTAACGGTCGCTATTTTAGATTTAATGTTACGTCATTTATCTAGCTGGGTTCTCAGAATAGCAAGCTGTAGAGGTAATAAGGTTTGAAGTACACCGAGTAGTTTAGACACATTACCTCCGTCTGCTTATGTCTCGGTTACTTTACCTTATACTCGGTACGATCTTAAAATTTATAATTACAAAACTACTTCATCGTTTAAATAAGGACGCAATTTTTAGCACAAGAAGCTAATATTTATAAAGAGGTTATATATGCATATAATTGTGTATATTGGCTGTCACCACATTACATTATGACTGTTAAAAGTTACGATATTTAATAATTAAAAAATGTGGTGAGATATAAATACATATAATTTAAATAAAATTCAAATGAAAGAAGTTGAATGAAAATGACAATTATTCCCAATTATTCTTTCCAAGGTTTCCATCCAAAGATTGCCTGAAAGAAATTGCTTTATACGATAAGGCCATCTTATATTATAATTGTTTCTGCTGTACAATTTTTTTTAAATTTACTTAAGTTATTATAAGTAATTACAATAAATGAATAATACGAAAATTGCCTCGAGTAAACTAGTAATACGGTAAAATTAATTTATTTATTCTGTATTTCTTTCTATGCTTTTAGATATAAGATTAGCCGCCAATACAAATACGATGAAAAGAAAAAAGAAAAATACTTGTCATTCGCTTTATCGGACTGACGTAGAGGAAGCTTTGAAAAGGACTCTCAATAAAGCTTTAGCTCCACCGATACGATGTTCTTGAATATTGATAGATAAAAATAGATCAAAATTAAAAATTGGTTACTGAGACGTCATTTTACAAATTAAAATTAAATTAGCTTTTAATAAATTAATTATCACAGCTAAAGTGAAGCTATCACCGATTCTGAGCGTAGATTCTGCAGTGAAGAATGAGGAAGAAACTACGCATACCCGTTAATAAAAAACTGTAAATTATACTAAAATAGAACGCCACTAAACCCACATATCTTTATTATTAATACTCGTATAATCTAGAGCAGAACAATATGCTTCAAAGATAAGAAATCAATTTGTAATAGACTTTAGGGAAAAGCGTGGGTGTTAGGGCTGCCTCTAGAAAATAACTCATTGCAGATGAACATAACAATGGGAATATTTAGAACAGTATATAAAATATGAAAGGGACTGACTTTAATAATGTCCCTTCATTATTATAATTGACGAAATTTAATTTAATTCACAAAATGAGATAGCTTTTCTCGACCCTTAAAGAAATGGTGTTAATCAATGGTGTTAATAATAAATTTGCGAGAGTATATAAATTTATGATTTATAAATTAATAATTATTATTAATTTTAAAATTAAACTTTAATTAATCACTTTATAATCAATTCCTCAAGTTGCCTTTTTGTGATGATACGTGCCTTCAATTTTTTTTTAATTTGTATATATCATACATATGTATATTGTATAAATATAGTATAAACGCCGCGTTGGCGCAGCGGTCACAGCACTGGATTGCGATTGGCTGTTGCGCGGGCGGTTGCAGGTTCGATCCCCGCACACGATAACATTTGTATTGGCCATACAGATGTTTGCCGTGGTGTGGGTGTTTGTGCAGTCCTTGTGGGTGTCCCCACTGTGCCTTGGAGAGCACGTTAAGCCGTCGGTCCCGGTTGTTATCATGTAAACTTGATAGCGATCGTTACTCATAGTAGGGAATATATCCGCCAACCCGCATTGGAGCAGCGTGGTGGATTAAGCTCCGATCCTTCTCCTACATGGGGAAGAGGCCTGTACGCCCAAACAGTGGAATACTACAGGCTGAATCGTGAATCGTGATCGTAGTATAAAATACCCATAGTATAGTAGAGACGAACGCACTTTGCTTTTATACAAAGAAAAAAAAAAACAAATTCTACAACAACATTAATAAGATATTTTATAAAAATGTATATACAATCTGGCTAATTATCTCTATATAAAAATAAGAAATAAGAATTTTTCCATCAGGTTTCAATAGATCTAAGATGGTCTTTTGTTGTTTCTTGAAACATTATTTTTATACCGTAAAATATTATAATCATTGTGTTCTATTTTCTATTATAAAGAAACATTGAATTCTTGCCTTTGGACAAACTAATTTTATTAATACTATACTATTTTTTAAATTAAAATGTATCAGTCTGAATACACTACACTGTTGTGAAGACTCAGTAAAAACAAAAAAGGCTGGTAGCTTAATCTGCTACGTTGTTCCATTGCAGTTTTGATATTAAAAGTAAATAAAGTTTACACCAAACCAACGACTAACAAAGCCATAAAATTCGAAACGTAAACCATGAAAATTGTCGTATTTTCAATCTATACTAATAAATAAAATTGGAGTGTCTGTTTGTAATATTAAAATAACCGTTCTTTACTAAATTCATATGTATGTATACACGCTACATATACCAAAATAACATTTTTTTTACAATTTTTGTCTGTCTGTCTGTTTGTTCCGGCTAATCTCTGAAACGACTGAACCGATTTTCGACGGGACTTTCACTGGCAGATAGCTGATGTAATAAGGAGTAAGTTAGGCTACTTTTATTTTAAACTTTTTTATTTTATAACTCTGCGTACTGAACAATAACTATTTTGTTAAAGTTCACGCGAACGAAGTTGCGGGTACAGCTAGTTTATCATAAAAGTATGTTATAATAAAATGGCATAAAGACAAAATATTTTCCCATTGAAAGGCAGGTAGATAAATGAAGCGAACGGCGCGAGGTCGCGACAGTTTAACCGAAAAGGGAATTCAAAAATTATTTCGTAATCTGTAAACGATTGACTGGTTTTCAAATGATATGAGATGATATGGGATTGTGTTATTTTTGTTTTTAAGAAATATAACGCAATTTTATGATATCTTATACTATTAAACGAGCAATTCTTGTATATATATATATATATATATATATATTCTGAATCTCGGAATCGGCTCCAACGATTTTCGTGAAATTTAGTATGCAGGGGATTTCGGGGGCGAAAAATTGATCTAGCTACAGTAGAATCAATAATTCAGTAGACTAAAATGACAGTTGCTAATGTCACTTTGTAAAATAATCGTTGTGTTTGTGTTTATTGTTAAGTTTTGTTTTGTGTTTTGTTATTCTGTTTTGTTTGTACTGTTTTGTTATCAATACGAAAGATATGGATGGTCCAAGTAATAAACACAAACACAAATATTATTTTACAAAGTGACATTAGCAACTGTCATTTTAGTCTACTGAATTATTGATTCTACTTTAGGATTCATTTAAAAAAAATGTCGTTTTATCCCTGTTTTTAGGCAATGAAAAAATATCATTAGAATACGAAGCTTAATTTCACCATTTATTAATATAGCTGTAATAGTGTAATTAGGAAAGCGACGTATTTCAAATCGTTTTGACCCGGGTTCGAATCTCAGTCTCCAGATTATTTTTTTTCTTTTTTTTTTAATTTCACTCGTGATTTATTATTTAAATAAAATTAAAATATAAAAATACCGAGAAAAAAAAACAAAAAAAAAAAAATGAAAATACCGAGCTGGGCTCGGTCACCCAGGTACTTTATGTTAAAATATATACACAGATATATAGACAGATAGACAGAAATGAATCAAAGCATTTTTTTATTTAACTGCAGTACAACTTAACAATTTTCAAAACTATTTGGTTGTTTTGGCAGACATATTTTTGACATAAATGAATAATTGAACTATATAATGGCATTTACTTTATATGAAACTAGCCGACCCGTGCCCACTTCATTGGGCGTTATAATCCATTTCACATAAGAAGGGTACGGTGAAATTTGATATGTTCCAATACACTCTCACTATTTTCAGCAAATCAGATAAATATAAATGTTTTAAAATCACCAATTAATTTCTAAGGCAAATAATAATGCTTGATTAGATTGAATTGTTGACACGGCACGTCAGAGGGCGCAGGTTCAAATCCTGCTGATTTAAAATCTTTATATATTTTTATCTTTTTCCTTTTATCTTGTCACTCCTGAATAGTGTAGCTTTCTGTTAGCGAAAGAATTTTCATGATCGGATCAGTATTTGCGAAGATTACCCCGTATATACAAACAAAGTTATAAACTTTACCTCTTTATAATATTAGTATAGATAATTTTTATTTACGCGTTGAAATGCTTCAATTCAATGATTAATTAAATTCTAAATCAAATTTTTTTTGCTAACGTAAGAACTTACAGAGTGATTCTAATGCGCTCCACCGCGGAAACAAAATCGGATTTATTACTACCTAAATTTATTATTGTAAGTTGTTGCAGATCCGCAGCTGGTCATGGAAGATCTGTCAGCATATTACGAAACTCATAATAGTGAAATGATGTCAACTTTGAATGTGGTTGATTGTGGAAATATCAATTTACATGGAAAAAACGCCACACATTCAAATATATCTATTAGTACGAAATTTGAGGCCAGGAATCGGGAAACATACAAACGCTCACACTACAAAAAACATCTGCAAGCCCTATACAAATATTTGTGTCGGTGTGTGTGTAGTGGCGATCAGAAACAAGTGACCGAATGCAACAGTTAGTTGCTGGTGACTGCTGCGCTAATTTATTGTACAAACAGATGGCAAAGTTAAACGATTATTTACGAACAATCGAGATTGTTAAGTAAATTGTATACAAGATATTTACGGACATACAAGAGACTAGGAATCGCATTCTACTCACTTTCTAAAATAATACGAAAAGGATATTTGAAGCGAGCAATACTGGTCATGCGACGATCGCTTCCACATACAGCGAGTGCTAATCATAATCCGCGCGTTACTACTATATGAATTACTATGGATACAGATGCTATAAATGTTGTGCCACACGCGCCTTTTGCGGGCCTAAAACACGTCGTGAAGAAGGCTATTTCATTTTATACACTTACCCATATACGGTGAGTTAATTACAGAAGACGCAATCCGCTTTCACCGAGGACGCATGTTAAAATCCCACGGCGAGTTCTTACTATTCAACTTCAAAAACGTAGTAGTTAAAAAGATATCAAGTATTCGTTACCTTAAAGAACTAGTCGAGAGCCTGGCGAATGCTAATTCTCTCGAATGAATTTTCTGCAGGCTTGAGAATTTAAATTAGATGGAAACTTGATTGCAACTGCATTTCACTCGAGCTCCTGATTAAATTAACAATTTATTTCGATTGTGATGCAAAGTCGATTACGAAATTATTTCCCGCAGTTCACAACTTACTCTATTGTAAAAGTTGGAAGACGTTTTCGAGCGCTATCTTTTTTTCTTTTCGTTGTGGATCCATCCGAAACGTTACATGACTTGAAACATTGTAGCATATTTATTTTGTACTTACGTATCGTAAGGATGCATGTCCATTGCGACATTACTAAAAGTCGTGTAATTTTATGTCTATGTTACTTTTACTTACATACTTCTGGAACATTTTTCATTTTATGTCGTTGAAAATTTTTAATGTCTAAACCAATTTTTGTATTGGTTTAGTTATTTTCAAGACATAAGTTATTAAACTTGACGGTCGCAATGTACAATTTTGATTCTACACGCCGATTATCATTTTGAAACTTACCATATATGGGTGAAGTTGCAGACGTTATGGTCACTGGTGACTGGATTTAAGAGACAACAAGCAAATATTTCCTCGTCATAATAATAAAACCAAAATAGCTTTATTCAAACAGGCGTTTTATATTTTAACTAGCTTCTGCTCGCGGCTTCGTCCACGTGGAATAGGAACAATTCTGTGATACATGATTTTTGCGAAACTTTAACTGTTTACGCAGCGTACGCAGCGGAAGCTCTCGAATGAAGAAAAAAAACCCCGATTTTGAAACATTCTTCATTGGTGCTCCGCTCCTATTGGTCTTAGCGTGATGATATATAGCCTATAATAGCCTATAACTGAAGAAGCTGAACTTTATAATATTAGTAGATATAGAATTTATCCTATAGGCTGTATACATACATACATACCCATGTTATCTTTGTAGATAAATCATACCACAAAAAGTAAAAGCCTTTTATAAATATTTTATTATTGAAACGTCTACATGCAACCGTTATTTTTTAAAATATACGTTCAGAGGTTTACAATTTACATTTTCCACATCAGTATTCATGCCATAAATTCAGTGAGATATCTATCTACATATTTAAATACGTAAAAAAAAGTTAAAGGGCCGTCATTTGTATGTAATGTATGTTTAAATAAATTTTTTAAATTGTTTTTATTTTTTTTAGGTTCATATTAGTATTGCGAACAATTGTTTTAATTAAACTCATTAATTATTTCTACTATTCCTAATATTATTACTGCTGAATTGGAACAGTTAGTAAACATATCGATCGATCGATCCAGCCTGTAATATCCCACGGCTGGGCATAGACCTCTTTCTCCATGTAGGAGAAAGTAATAAGCATAACACTGTTAGGATAAGGGCTTACAATTCATACACGAAAAGGGCTTGACCTTAACCTGCTACGCTTCACTGCAGATTGGCGGATAATTGTCGGCCGGTATCTAAAATACAGGCATTCAGTTGCTCACCTTAGTAAAAGGCGACCATATGTCAATGTCAAAGATATGCTCCTGGGGGGATTGGGGATAGTGTCGACAACACGCTTGCGATACTTCTGTTGTTGCAGGCGTCTATAAGCTACGGTAACGTTTACCATCAGGTGAGCCGTAAGCTTGTTTGCCGACCTAGTTATGTTAAAAAAAATATATAATAATAATAAAATAAATTATTTACAGACAAGTTATTATAGAGTAACTACAGAGTTTATGCCGATCCATCTCTGCAGAATCTACCATCGGAATCTGCAGTAGTTTCAGTTGAGGTATACTTAATTAATTTATTCAAAACGAATGAAATTTTAATTTGTAAAATGACGGTTGAAATGTGGTTTGGAAGCATACTTGATATTACAGTAAATAATAAAAGTTGTGCCCGACAGCTTCAACTACAACTAGGTTAATTTGAGGAAACAAGTAATAATATAAATATATATATGTTACAGTCAAAGCTCTTAATCAGTCAAAAGTACTATTGACTAGCGAAATCAGTCAAAAGTACTTTTGACTAGACAAGTTGGTCAAAAGTGGTTTTGACGGAAAATTATTGGTTATTAGTACTTTTGACTGAAAATTTGCGGTTAAAACTACTTTTGACTGACGCTCTCCGTCAAAAGTAGTTTTAACTGCAAAAAAGCGTCTGTCAAAAGCACTATTAACTCGTTAGATGTGAATAAAAAAATATTTATTAAATTTTTGTTTTCTTATCATTAAATTTCGCGTCTTCCACATCCATTGCAAACTTTTCAAATTTTTCTTTTGTCATCACATTGAAATAACCATTTTTCATATCTTCCATCGCTAAAATTCTTTGCAAAAAGCCGTCTTTCTTTTCGTACTCACTCATTTTTGTTCTAATATCAGCACGTTCTCCACTAATAATGAGTAATATAAAAGTTTAGGCTAGTCTTTAGATTAAGAACGGCGTCGGTCGGTCGGTCGGAAATTAGATAGGTTAGTGTTATTTTTTTTTGTTTCTGTGACAAAAATATGCCGATAAACAGTCTAATATTGAAATTAGATAGGTTAGGGTTATTTTTTTTGTTTCTGTGACAAAAATGAACCGATAAACAGTCTAATATTGAAATTAGATAAGTTAGGGTTATTTTTTTTTTTTGTTTCTGTGACAAAAATATGCCGATAAACAGTCTAATATTGAAATTAGATAGGTTAGGGTTATTTTTTTTTTGTTTCTGTGACAAAAATGAACCAATAAACAGTCTAATACTGAAATTAGATAGGTTAGGGTTATTTTTTTATTGTTTCTGTGACAAAAATAGCCACGACCACCTTACTTTTTAAGAGTTTTGACTGATACAACCAGTCAAAACCACTTTTGACGGAATCATTTAGTCAAAAGTACTTTTAACCAGCTCCATTGGGCAAAAGTACTTTTAACTGTTATTTTAGTCAAAAGTATTATTGACTAAAGCAAACGGGCAAAACTACTTTTGACTGATTTTGCTAGTCAATAGTGCTTTTGACTGGTTAAGAGTTTTGACTGTAACATATATAATAAATATTCTACGATAAACATATTTGATAAACATACATATAAATACTATACATATATAAATAAATATATATTACACCCAGACTCGGGGTGGGAATCGAACCCACGACCCCTGGAGCAGAAAGCAGGGTCACTAAAAACTGCGCCAACGGGCTAGTCGTAAGAGGCGATATATTATATAGCCTACAGGCTTCCTCGCTAAATGAACCAACCAACACAAAAAGGTTTCTTCAATTTGAACCAATAGTTCCTAAAATTATCAAGTTCAAAGAAACAAACAAACTTCAACTTTATAATATTAATATAGATACTAAAAGCTTAACTTACTCTGTAGTAGTGAAAAAACCAAAAGACTGAAGTTTTCTCACATACTACACAATAGCCCGCTGTGTGGTTACGGCAGTAATGAATATAGCCACCACTCTCTTCCAGTGGGTGTCGTAAGAGGCGACTAATGGATAACACAGTTCCACCACCACCTTGGAACTTAAAATGCCGACCGATGGCGGTATAACCATTCAACTGCTGGCTTTGAAATACACAGGCCGAAGACGGGCAGCAACGTCTCCGGTGCAACAAAGCCAGCCCTGCGGCCACCAACCCGTCTGCCCAGCGTGGTGACTATGGGCAACACACATGAGTTCGCACCATTTTTGGCGCGAACTTGTGGAGGCTTATGTCCAGCAGTGGAGTGCGATAGGCTGAAGTGATGATGAAGAGTGATGACACACAATAACGACACATATGAAACCTTTTTGACAGAACAGAAGTATTGATAAACATGTAAAATGCAGAATTCAGTTTAAATCAAATTTATCTACCCTCGATTTATTGACCCATGAATAGTAAACAGCTACTGAATTATTTAACAGTCGACGCCTCGCGTTATGTGTGAGATGTGAATTTAATAAAATATTTTCGCATTACCCGTTGTTGAGATGAATGTATGAAACTCTTTTTGATTTTATAATGAAAAATCGTTCGATTGAGAAAAATTACAAATCAAGATCAATAATCATATCTGTTACAAATTACAATATAATTAAAAAGATAATAATTTTATTAATAAAGTTTATACATCACCAGGGTGGCCAACAAGCTTATGGTCCACCTAGTGTGAAGCAGTGCTATAACTGTGTTTGCTTGCAAACGAAAAAAAAAAATGTTAAAGCTAAATAATAAGTGTAATCTTCCCGATTTATATACCTACCTATTAATATTTCTTCCTATAGCCGAAATATTCCGAATTTGCTGTGCCTTATCTCAAAAAAATAGTTTATAATGTTTAAAATATTCTACAACTTTCTTTTTAAGATAGCTAGCAATGTAAAAAATTATGCCACATAATAATCTGCAGTCATAATGATAAATATATCTATATAAATAACTCGTATGGGTGTTTAAAATGCGGCCTTCGTAATAATCTATGTATTACAAGTAAACATATTTATGTAAAGCCATGACCCGACTGTTACATACACACAGATGTATGACATTAAATACACGTTCGTATGGTCTATATATAAATAATTGAATAAAAAAATAAATATAGACTTTACGGCCTACATCAGCTTATGTCACCTGTGTAGGTGGTCCGACATTGCGGTACGTACACACAAGGGCAAACGCCTAGATTACGACAAAAATCTCTATGATCTTTATTTATGAGTTTTATTTGTGTGTAAGGCATCCGCAACCGCTAGAACACCAAGCACTTGCTGCGACTACAGCACTAATGTGTCGCCAATATACAGTAATATTTCAACAGTACAAAAACATGAGGTTTGCTGTTGGATTTAATGGATGTCGTTTGATCATTTATACTTTTCAGTAGATTTAAGTAATACGCGGATACTATGTTTGATGTCTAGCTAATTAGGTAGAGGAATCGTTTAAATTTTTCATCTTTGGATAATAATTCATTCTTAATGGATGCTTAATCTATAAGTACTTAAATCAGTAAATGGCCTAGGAACGCATGTAAACGCGCAGTCTATGCTTAAAAATTATAAGGGACGGTTTTACATTGCTAAAATAAGTTATAATAAACTTTGAAACAAAGGAATAGAATCTATATTAGAAAGTAATTATTACAGGGCATTAAGGCGGTATGCCAAGCAAATAACCTTGAGCATTCGATCCCTCTTTGCCGCACCCCACCTCTCGCGGCACAACTAGCGGCATTTGGTTACAACTTACGAATACACGTAAAAATTACAGATCTAGGGATCCGCAGACCGCACGGCATTCAATAAAAAAATATATTATTTTTTTATAAGAAATAAATGTTAATTGGTGCGTATATATTTTAGGTAATGAATTCAGTGACTACACTTACGTTCAATAAATACTAACAATGAAGTATAATTACTTAAACTTATAAATAACTAGCTGACCCGGCGAACTTCGTACCGCCTAACAGTCGATTCTTTAATTATTTTTTTTAAATACTTATTTTGCTATTCGGGATAACGGCAATTTGGGTCAGCTAGTAAGATAAAAAAAAGAAAAAAGAAAGTTGATAAGTCAATAATTACATTATGTAAAAAAAATAATTATAAATTAATATATTGACAAATATTGAGATTAATATTTATACGATACTAACGTCACTCAATTGCTATTCGGGATAACGGCAATTTGGGTCAGCTAGTAAAAAGATTAAAAAAAAGAAAAAAGAAAGTTGATAAGTCAACAATTACATTATGTAAAAACAAAAAAATATATAAATTAATATATTGACAAATATTGACATTAATATTTATACGATACTAACATCACTCAATTGCCTTTCCGGAACCCTTCCACTAACTCTTAAACTTTATTGTATGGTATTAAAGTTCAAATTGCCTTTTAAGTATTATTACGAATCTT
Organism: Melitaea athalia; assembly: GCA_905220545.2. Taxonomy (NCBI): domain Eukaryota; kingdom Metazoa; phylum Arthropoda; class Insecta; order Lepidoptera; family Nymphalidae; genus Melitaea; species Melitaea athalia. The sequence goes on from HG992193.1 coordinate 5,130,573, forward strand.
TTGTATGGGAATATAGAAAAGTGTTGTTTTTAGACTTTTCAGGCAATTTTTTTTAATTTTTCTCACCGTAACAACCATCCTCGTACTTCAATGAATATTATAAAAAAAGAATTAGTGAAATCGGTTCAGCTGATCTCGAGATTTGCGCTTAGCAACAAATTCAGCGATTCATTTTTATATACATATATAGAGATTTTTTTTTATTTTAACGTAGATCTAGGTAAAAAGTAAAAACCTATAGGTACATGGTCAAATTAAATTAGCTAGCAAAACTCTTTATCATGGGTGTCGTTTCTATAATTTTCAAAGGTGCTAAAACCATTGTTTAGATACCTACACAACAATAGCGTTTTTAAAAAAAACTCAATAGTTTTAAATACACACACAGAGCGTTTTTTCACAATAAATAACAAACAAAAAAAAACTAACCCAAACAAAAGTCAACAAAAAATGCTAACAATATGCTAATTGCTAATAAATTATTACTGTTTACTAGCTGTGCCCGCGACTTCGTCCGCGTGGAATTAAAAAAAAATTATTGTTCAGTTCGCAGAGATACAAAATAAAAATAAAAGTAACAGCCTATTACATCAGCTATCTGTCTGTGAAAGTCCCGTCTGAATCGGTCAAGCCGTTTCAGAGATTAGCCGGAACAAACTGACAGACATACAGACAACAATAAATTGTAAAAAATGTAATTTTGGTATATGTACCGTGTATACATGGATATGCATTTAGTAAAAGGATATTATTTTATTATTACAAACGGACACTCCACTTTTATTTATTTGTATGTATAGAGTATAGACGTATAGATTTATAATATGACGTGAGCGTGCGCTAGCCGAGACGGTGACAAACGACACAAGCTTCTCCCTCCAAACCTTGCGGCAGACTGAATTCCAATACAACCGCGCTTGAGTACAGTAGTGAATACGCCCAGATTTTAGAAAAAAATCAATAACACATCAAATTTAGGTCTTTTCGAAAAATTTTTTCATGCGAATTGTTCCTTATTAAATTGTCAATCCATTAGTGTCGGTAGCAAAATAAAATAATGTTTACTTCACGAGGAGACGCACAGTATCAGTAATTATTTCTCATTTTTGTGGTTTCGTTGTAAGGCGATTATTTAAAATGTAATCCTTTAAAAAAATTAAAAAAAGGACCATCATGTAATCAAAATTATGTAGAAATTAAATGTGTTTGTATTAGTTTTATATTTCTTTCCAATAAAAAGTAGATAGCTTCAAAAAACTGCACAAAAAACGGCTAGCGCGGCGTTTTGCCCCCCCAGGCGCCTTAAAACCGTTAGCCGACCGCGAACTATCCCAGCTACGTTAATTGAAAATCGACGTTGTTTTAATAGAATTATCATTATGATTTTAATTTTGTTATCAGCAAATTAAACCACGTATTAATGTTGTAGTTTACCCCTTAATGTTATTTTTACGACCACATAGAAAATTAACGTCAATTTGTTCAGTTACTGGCACGTTACAGTTAAATATTAAATACAAGTAACGAATTTTGTACAAAAATTTCGTTTTTGAAATGTTTTTTCACGAGATAAATGTCTCTTTGAGGAAAAATTTTGCTTTTTGCTCCACAGAATCAAAGGTAGAAATGTCCGTAGCCACCGGTCCCTTGGGGCTCTAGTCATTTTTTTATAAAAACTTTTTAGAGGAAACCTTTTTGAGAGACGTGTAGCATTTTTGTTATTTTACGTTTTGAAAAAAAAAAACCCAAAAACTTTTACTGATGATTGGATTTCAATTATCAGTTTAATTTCTTTCAAGCCAAGTCCGATATACTTTAAAACCTAGGAAAAAAAAAACTTTAAATTTGTCCTTATTAAAAAAAAGACAAATACAAACGAGGTCATTTTAAAATTTTGTCACATTAGATATTAAGGTAAATAAATAACCTCCTGATATCCTACAATAATATTATAAATGCGAAAGTTTGTGAGGATTTTTCTTGAAACATCGTCCATTACGTTCATTACTACTTATTTCAAGAAAGAAACTACTGATTGTAATGAAAGTTAGAACGTAGACAGCTGGAGATCCAATTAACACAAAGGCTACTTTTCATCCTAATATCCCCACGGCATCGGAAATAACACGGGTAAAACTGCAAAGCACTACTAGTATTACAAATCTTATATCAAAATCATCGCAAGCACGATCAACTTTACGAGCGCATCTAATAATTGCTAACACTAGGAACAGCTGCGAATCGATACAACTTCAGAATTCAGAGCTGAACTTATCAATACGGATATTTATATTTATTTAATATTTATTATTATTATACACTTTACAATACATAAAATAACAAAATAATATCAACAAAATACCACTAAGCTTTCAACCTGTGCTATCGAAGTCTACATCCAATAATTGCTAACACTAGGAACAGCTGCGAATCGATACAACTTCAGAATTCAGAGCTGAACTTATCAATACGGATAATTATATTTATTTAATATTTATTATTATTATACACTTTACAATACATAAAATAACAAAATAATATCAACAAAATACCACTAAGCTTTCAACCTGTGCTATCGAAGTCTACATCCAATAATTGCTAACACTAGGAACAGCTGCGAATCGATACAACTTCAGAATTCAGAGCTGAAATTATCAATATGGATATTTATATTTATTTATTATTATTATACACTTTACAATACATAAAATAACAAAATAATAGCAACAACAAAAAACCACTAAGCTGGTTTCAACCTGTGCTATCGAAGTCTACTTATAGGTACATATTCATTATTTATTAACGGTCACAGAGAATGTTATACGACTTCTCTTTTATTTAATACTTGAAATATATTAACGAAAATACAAAAACCATTTAATTTTGTAATGTTTATACAATTCAAGTAATTTTAAAAACTTAATAACGTTATTATTTATATTTTGACGCTGTTATTGTTACAAGAAATAAATTAAATATTGAAATAAAAATATGTTGACTTTTTTTGGTAGATTAATAAAAAATCGCTTTTCTACAACTGACCTAATTTAATTTCATAAAATTGTTGACTTTTACTATAATAATTTTATTTTTATTTTTGTTTGTCTTACGTTTATTACTTAGAATTATTTATTCTAAGGATGTTTAAGACTGTGTGATACTTTTAAGGATTTCACCTTTGTCGCAACATTAAGTAAATGTTTTAGAAACTTATATAAATTACTAAATTAATATCTTAAAGTAAACATCGTACCTACCTACTTCTTAAATAATATTGTAATACACCAGACATAATTTACTACTTTACCTTTAGCTAGGTCAGACTAAAACAAATGAAACTTTCTATACATCAGTTAAGAAAAGTTCAGAAACCGTATTTCATGTAAAATCGTTACGTCATGACCTTTCCTAGTTTAAAATCAACAAAACCCTCCGGCGTTGTAAAGTCACTTTCTGTAACTGTTTTCTAATCGGCTTCATTTAAATTTTTAACTAAGCAACCCGATGCCACCTTCGCACTATGCTAAAACTAGAGTAACGCTTTGATAACACGTATTTTGCTGTAATTACATATTTTTAAACACTTACCATTGTTATTTAAACTATTTTATTTATTATGTTTTAATTAATGAATTCTCTAGCGAAAATTTAATTTTAAAATTTTGCACGTTAACATAATAAAATGTATTATCCGAAATATTCCGAGCGCGAGCTGGCGTTACGCCAACTGCTGGCTTGTATTAATTACTTGTTACTTGCGGCTAAACGGCCTGCGCTATGTTACTCGATTTTTGAAAAACATTTAATTATAACTTTTTTAATTAATATATTTAATTTTAACTCTAGAACGGCAAACAAGCGTACAATTCGTCTGATGTCATGCGGTAACCGTAATGGTAATATGCTTCGTTTAATTTTCCTATTGATTTAGTTAGAAACAGCGACATAAGGCGCGCGATATTAAAAATATTGGAGGGGAGGGGGTCATATGAAACAAAGGTGCAGCGACGATGGTGACGTTGAATTAATTATAATTCGATTAACTTAATCATTTTAGTTTTTAAATATCACGGTAACCTTTCTTAAAGAGTAAATTCCGGTCGCGTGCCAGGGCTGACACACATACTTTTACCAAACAATGTTATTACATCCTATCTCTAAACAAGTTTATTTAACATTGGAACAGAGTAATACGTAACACGTAAACACACCCGCGCCCACGCGTACTTAGCCGTGCTAACCGGTTGTCACCGAGTTTTATTAAATTTTCCAGCCGGCGCCCACACTTCGCCCTGATAGAAAAATCACGAAAATGTAATATGAATTTTACAAAAAAAACTAAAGCTTACTTTAATCTGCACTCGTATTATAACTCGTCAGAATAAGAAATATATAATAATTCCGTAGACAAAAATTATAATAGTAACCATTCCCCAAAAATGGAAATTTTAAGTTTAATTTTATGTCTATGATTTCGATAAACCAGTCGAATAATAAATAAAAACATATTTGGACACCATTAAATATAAATAAAAATTCAAGTTCACTCATACATCAATTCAATCATTCGGAGAAATATTTTGAGATGCAAATATTCAATTCTCATTAAGGTGAAAAATTCCTTTGTTTGGTTACTTTTTATTGAGGAAGGTATAAATATTTATACATACATATATATGTACTAGCTTCTGTGCGCGACTTCGTCGGCGTGGACTCCGCTCCTATTGGTCTTAGCGTGATGATATATAGCCTATAGCCTTCCTCGATAAATGGGCTATCTAACACTGAAAGAATTTTCCAAATCGGCCCAGTAGATCCTGAGATTAGCGCGTTCAAACAAACAAACAAACAAACAAACAATCAAACAAACAAACTCTTCAGCTTTATTATATTAGTATAGATTAGTACTACTGCAAATATAGATATTGTAACAAAATTGAAGACTGTTCGATTATCTATATATATAAAAGAGATTTCCACCCATTGACTCATCACGATATCTATGGAACCATAAGGCGTAGAGACTTGAAATTTGGTAGGAATATTCCTTTCGCCGAGTAGAAGTCAGCTAAGAACGGATTTTACGAAATTCCACCCCTAAGGGGGTAAAATGGGGGTTGGAAGAATGTCTATAGACGGTGTTGAGGTGTACTAATAATGTATTTTGAGAAATCAACCCCCTTTTGGGGTTAAAACAGGGGATGGTTGTTTGTATGAAAGTCCAATGAAAAATACACCTACAAACTTGAAATTAGGAAAGGCTATAGCTATGATTTTCCTCAAATTAACGCGGGGGTAACCGCGGGGCACAGCTAGTTATTTATATTATTATGTTAAATACTGTAGATATTAATTCTTTTATCACTTTAAAAGTACATAAGTTATAGAACATTGTATTAGTAAAAATCAAAGTAAACTCGATCAAGTAATCCATAAAACATATATTCTCGTCTACCTCATACATTTGAAACAGATCGAAAAATACTATGTAATCTCAGACGTTACTAGTAAGAGAAACGTTCGGTAAAACCGAGATTAGTCTGTACACAAAATACACGAAGTTTTAAAACAAAACCTTTGAGGTTTAGCAGTTGTTCGCGTTTCGAAATAACAATGAAAATAGTTGGTTGGTTTTCTAATCGGATTATTTCCCTTTATCGCGTGGCGAGTGAACTTATTGTATATGCGTGTTTGATTCTGTAAGCCTTTTAAGCGATTTACATGACACTTGTAAAGGTTCTTTCAATGATCGTTGAAGGTTCTGTTTAAGAAGATTAAATATTATATTATTCTCATTTATTTATACGAATAATGTTTGAATAATTTGAACGAAGACTTTTTTTTGTTACATTCGAATCACAATTCAATTTATACTGCAAATGTACTGTATGCCTTTTGACACTCTGTCTATAACATTAGGATATTACTATACAGCTAAGTACACTCCAGTAAACGTAGAACGTTCAGAATGTTATTAAGGATCTGCTGCAACATAGAGGCTGTAGTCACCTGGATTGTGTAAGAAAATACCTTTTAATGCTTCAGTGCTTACACAACGAAAAGGTCTACAATGCCAAAGGAAACAGGACTTACTAAGATTCGATTATTTTATTGAATAAGTCAATAAAAAAAATATATGTACAACTAATATTACTATTTCAGAAATTTATCGTTTATCTATACTAATATTATAAAGAGGAAAGATTTGATTCTTTGTTTGCATTTAATAAGCTCCGAAACTACTGAACCGATTTGAAAAATTCTTTCACTGTTGGGAAGCTTCACTATCTGCGGGTGACATATTATATTTTCAAAAAGATATTAGAAAGTATTATTCAGAGTCCGATCTATCTCTGTACCAAATTTTATCATAATAATAATCGATTCAGTGGCGGATGCGTGAAAGCATTACAGACAGAGGTCCTTTCGCATGAATATTATATTAGTACAGATTATTACATGTAATATATAATACACTATGTAGTCTATTATATAAAGACATGAATTAATATTTACTATCCAGAGTCGAATAACTTTCTCTTCATAATGTATGAGACCTAGGGGATTAGAAACGAAGCGGTAAGGAATTGGCTGGCTGGGAAACTTGAAACACTAAATAAATTACACATATATACGTTTACACGTATATGACATAATAATACATACACATATGTACCATAGTACAAAAAACAATAGTAAACATATATATAATGTTATGTACAACCTTTTTAAAGATCACATTCGATTTAGACTGTCGTATCCCATAGCTGGGTATAAGCCTCTTTCTCCAACTAGAGTCAAGGTCTTCAAATCCACAACGTTGCTTGACTATGGGTTGGCGGACGTTTTGTAATTAGTGAATATAAAAATTAATAAAAGTTTGACTAGAATTATAAAGCTACAAATTTAAAGCAACTCGATGTTCAAGCTGATTTTTAGATTTTTTTTGCTTCCTAACACGTTCAACGAAAAGAAAAAATGACACATTTTTATTCAGGCCATGTCGAACAATGTTGGCTGACATCGATATACTTCATTCGAGCCGTGGGGGAAAAGCGTGTCTGAAAGTTAGACGAAAAAAAAAAGTCGTTTTTTTGGCATTTTGTTACATGAAGTGGCGTTCAACAAAATTTATGTTCCTATTGGCGTAGTCACGAAACATTACGGTTTTTCTAATAATTTTATCCCTCACAAAACGTTATTTAGCTTTTATTTAGACAAAATTAGATATGTTAATTTATATTCTAAGTACATGATAGTTACAAGACTAGGACGTATGGATTTGCTAAATACAGTCCAATAATATAAATATTTTGCTTAATTTTCCCCCCCTCTCTCTACAGTATATGTACCCACCTAGGGTCGCGTCACCGCTCAGCGCCGTTGTTTCACAGGATTTAACATTCATATTTTTTTATATGTGATATACCCTATATATGGCCTATTATCGTTTATTAAGGAATAAACTGAAAAAATAGATTTTCGAGTATACATTTTTTTTAATTCACCCGCATCAATGTACCATTGTAAAAATACATAGACAAATCTATACATGTACTATGATAGCCTGCCAAATTCACAAGTAGCCAAAAGCCTTTTATCTACGGCAGGGGTCTTCAAACTTTGAAGCCTAAGGGTCATAATACTCATAATATTTTTTTAAATTTTTTAATACTTTTTTAGGAGTTAAGTTTTCTGCGTCATCTTTTTTGTCGTTAGGCTTTGGTGTTGTTGTTGGTTTTGTTTTGTTGAGTATCAGATTGATGACGTATAAGATCGTTTCGCTAGCCGGAGGGATTGCACTTTCGTGCCGGATTTGCCCGCGGGCTGTAGTTTGGAGACCCCTGGTCTAAGGTGTTAAGTATAATCCGCAACGCGTCTCAATTGTGGTTTGGCGGGTTCAGCAATTGTTACATTAGTTAGTTACTTACCTGTTGACTTTGAAAGGTTCTACTTGATAAGATTTTTCGAATTACCTGTAACAAAAAGAGTAATACAATAAACTCAATGTTCTAGTTTACACAAAAACCACTTTTTAGGGTTTCGTACCTAAAGGGTAAAAACGGGACCCTATTACTAAGACTTCGCTGTCCGTCCGTCCGTCTGTCACCAGGCTGTATCACAAGAACGGCGATAGCTAGACAGTTGAAAATTTCACAAATTATGTATTTCTGTTTGCCTGTTTCTGCCGCTATAACAACAAATACTAAAAACAAAATAAAATAAACATTTTAGGGGGGCGATAATTTTTATTAGTCTAAAACGCCATCTATCAGAAATTAGGAAAACTTCGTCAATAGACTAATAATAATAGTTTTCTAATAGCATAGATGGTGTCATAATTAAATATTTTACAGAAAATTTACTTATATTTAGTTTAGTCAATGGTACGGAACCCTTCGTGCGCGAGTCCGACTCGCACTTGGCCGATTTTTTAATTCTACAACAGCTGGGCGACCACTAGTTGTTAATGGTTCTGCAAAAGATCTCTTTAAGATAGATTTAAAATGATTTTACAAATAATTGACTTTAATTATTGCACATTTATAGACACAAATAGGAGTTAGCCATTCGGAAACCACAGTAACATTTATTATAACAACAATATACCTATTAAATAACACTAAATTTAACAGATTTCAAGTTTGAAGTAAAACATATTCTTTCCGGATGTAGCTAAAGTTGGCAGCGCTTGTCGAAAGTTGCCATCCGAACAGGTAACGTTGTTACGAAGTTCTATCTATGCGCGATATTCGAAAACAAACACATTTCATTTCTTTTCAATATTTCACGTTTCATTTTCTTCGAATATATATTTAACAAATAAATTAATGGACGCTTCACACTCATTAGCCTTCCAGTAGGACGAGAATACTGTTTTGGAGATCAATCAGCCCAAATCACGAAAAATATCGGTATGATCTTAACAAATATTTGTCATTAGCAGAGATCGAGAATGAACTCTTTTCGAAAAGCTTGTCAGCCAATCGCAATGACAACTGCGCAACGGCGTATTTTGCTTACTTGTAAACTAAGTGTGGATTTTTTAAAACTATAATCTTACGATTGCAACAGTATTGCAATGTAACTGTTTGTGTACATCTCACTAATAGGCAATAATCTTACCATGTGAAGGGTTAAGGGTTACTTCAAGGCTAAACCATTAACCGTATTAGGCTGGATCTATTACATAAATAGCTTATATTTGACATTCAGCTAGCTGATTCTGAGGTGTAAATTGGATGCTAGCTCAAGGTATGTCCGTTGTTAATTAATCTACGAACCTAGGGAATTGATAGCACACGCACGACAAACATGATATCGATAACCAACGTAACTACAATGTCCTTAAGTACTGGGCAAGTGGTTAAACTATAATGTTTTTGACTTAAATTGGCTAAAAATTGTCAAAAATGTTAATAAGTGCGAAGCAGCAAGAGACCATTATCATAACATAAAAACATAAATTAAAAGTAAAAAACCTTTTTAAAAAACAAGCTTTTATTTGAATGCACTAAATCAAAAAAAAAAAATTACTTTAAAACTTTTACTATCTACTTATAAAGTCATTACACATAATCTATATGATATAAAAGCTTGTCGCGAGATAGTACTCGTATTTCCTTAGTTTGAAAATTTTAATAGTTAAAATCCATCACATCAATTTATTTAAATTACTTGTTTACAAGCAAATCTTGCGACAAGCTTTTATATCATATAGATTATGTGTAATGACAGCCAGTTATCACAGTGGTTGATGACAGATTGACGTTTTAACGTTCGCGGGTTCTTATCTCATCATGACAAATAATTATACTGACCGAAAAAAGTTTACAGTAGTCAAAATTTCTATGTGGTGTTTAATTTTATTTTGTGTTTCTTACGATATCGTTAAGAAAAAGATTAAGTTATTCCATATTTGAACGAAAACAACATTAGTACAGTAGGTATGAGAATACATTGAAAAACTAATTTAGAATTTATTTCCAAGAAATCTCTAAACCAAATCTCATTAATAAGGACTACCAGATGATCTCGAAACGTAACACGAGGCGGGAAAATAAATTAAATTTCTCTGGAAAACGGAAAAAATCAGTAAACACGAAATACCTAAATTCTATTAAAGTATTTACCGCTGTTTTATTTACTTTTACATTTTCATTATTATTTTGAACTTTTTATTTTGTACACGTTGAAAACTTCATCTTGTTTTTAGAGAGTTGTCGAGAATCAAATAAATTAAAATCAGATATATTTTTGAACTTTTCTTATGATCATATTATGAACTAGCTTCTGCGCGCGACTTCGTCGGCGTGGACCCCGCTCCTATTGGTCTTGGCGTGATGATATAATATAGCCTATAGCCTTCCTGGATAAATGGGCTATCTAACACTGAAAGAATTTTTCAAATCGGACCAGTAGATGCTGAGATTAGCGCGTTCAAACAAACAAACAAACAAACAAACAAACAAACAAAACAAACAATCAAACAAACAATCAATCAAACAAACAAACTCTTCAGCTTTATTATATTAGTATAGATATGTGTTGCTAACGCGTAGACTATTTGGACTTGCGCTAGGGTGCGGAATTGATTCTCGCTCACGACAAGTGCACAGAAGAAGGAAAAAAGTTTTATTCTTACTTAATAGTTGATGTTCAATTACCTCCCTGATCAATCCAGATGAACGTTAAAAATATGGTACGGAACTTCGGAATAATATGAGTGTACTAGCTTCTATAGAGATTATATATATTATTCGTTAGACTTCGTCGGCGTGGACTCCGCTCCTATTGGTCTTAGCGTGATGACACATAGCCTTCCTCGATAAATGGGCTATCTAACACTGAAAGAATTTTTCAAATCGGCCCAGGAGTTCCAAAGATTACCGCGTTCAAACAAACAAACAAACAAACAAACAACCAAACAAACAAACTCTTCAGCTTTATATATTAGTATAGATTTATAAATATTATGATGGCACACAAAAATGTAACACAAAGAACAGTCATCTTTTACACTAGCGATTGTACAACTGTTAGCACAGTCAATAAATAAAGAAAATAACAGGAAAAAAAGTGTATTTAGTCATCATTAACTAACAAATATATATTGACCACAATAAAACAAATAATAAAGGAACACAAAAGCGGTCATAACTTAGCTCCTCGTTTAATGTGCATTATTGGGTAACTACAATATAAATACATGTAAGATGAATACAGAGATTATAATTTTTTCATAAGAAAGGAAGAACTAATAAAGTAACAAACGATGCTGTGGGCATTCACCAATTTTATAGTACAAGGTCTTTTTTATTTTGGAGTTTGGCCAAACGCTCGTTACATAAACACCCGGAGAAGTCGTACTTATAACATAGAATGAAAAAATTATTTCAGTGTTAGATAGCCCATTTATCGAGGAAGGCTATAGGCTATGTATCATCACGCTAAGACCAATAGGAGCTGAGTACACGCCGACGAAGTCGCGCGCAGAAGCTAGTAATCCTATAAAAGAGACGTTTTCTGGTTCAACTAGACAAGTAAGAAAAATATAATCAGTTACGTCATTGATTTGCTTCTACGTATCTATACTAATATAATAATAAGCTGAAGAGTTTGTTTGTTTGTTTGATTGTTTGTTTGTTTGAACGCGCTAATCTCAGGATCTACTGGTCCGATTTCAAAAATTCTTTCAGTGTTAGATAGCCCATTTATCGAGGAAGGCTATAGGATATATATCATCACGCTAAGACCAATAGGAGCGTAGCACCAATGAAGAATGTTTAAAAATCAGTTTTTTTGCCATTTGAGAGCTTTCGCTGCGTAAATGGTTAAAGTTTCGCACAAATCATGTATGACAGAATTGGTCCATTTCCACGTGGACGAAGTCGCGCGCAGAAGCTAGTATATAATAATATGTAGATTAGTCTGAAAGCTTCGTTTCTGAGTGAGTTCTATTTATCCAAATTAATATTTGGATTATTCAATGTATTTATTTATACAGTACACAAATAGAAGATATTCTTTTAGAACATACATTAAAATGCAAAAACTTACACAATTCTGAGCAATTATAGAGTTAATATCAATAATAAAATCTTAGTTGTAGTATAGGTACCTATAACTTGTAGACCAATCAAAATTAATACAGAAAAACAATAGGGTATAATAATAAATCGTGATGTAACCGTGATTGTATTATTTAACAATTGTATTAAAAAACCCATAAAAAATTAGTAACATTACAATTTTTTATGAAAAAATTCATCAAAAATTTATTTCACATCCGTTTAAACCATAACCTGATACAGAAAAAATAGGAATTATTAACAAGCTATTATATTTATAATTCACATACTTACTTATAGTGGATTCGTTCATTATACTTTAATCCCAATATCCCGGGATAGAATCTGTCACTTCCATTACAAGTGGAGTTCAATGTTCAATGGGATAGAGTTATTAATGGGATATCCTTGTTCTAAGACATTTAACGATAAGCCATTCACATATAACCACGAGTTAAGAATATATACACGATATTACTTCTATCGGAAAGTTCTAGTAGTTTTATATAATAATAGTATTTTTTACGAATGGATTTTTAACCTTGTGGTTTCATTTTCTTTCCACTGTTGATACACTGTCCATACTTTACAAGACAAAACGCATCGTACGTATGAGATGCAGCGCGGTTTTTTATTTCGTATTATAAGTAAACTATAAGAAAATAACTTTAAATAATTTTTAGCGAAAAAGAAAATCGCGGTTTTTTTAAATATTTTATTGGAATTTATTCCTTAAGAATCCATTTTCATATAAGGCCCCCGGTATGAAAAAAATATAAGGAGTAAAATCTACTGAACGGATGACCTCGCTACGTTTCTCCCATTAGGGTTCCGATAAACGACGACGTTTTCTAATAACGTCATCATGTAGATATAATATCGCTATCATCGATAGACGGCATTATTTGATTCGTTTTTACTATTTGATTGGATTAAGCTCCGATCCTTCTCCTACATGGGGAAGAGGCCTATGCCCAAAAGTGGGATATTACAGGCTGAATCGATCGATGGTATTAATCTTTATCTTAGACAGCCAGTAGTTAGTTAGTAAAGGAGTAAACTCCAGTCGTGCGTCGGAGCTGACACACACTTTTTTTTAAGAATAGCTTGATTTGCGACAACAGTCAGTTTTATTATGTATACTTAAGTAAAAAAATTAATCTGTTCATGAACTTAATAAAATATAATCTTCAAAGTAAAATTGAAATAGAAATCGGTAAAGAGTAATTAAAATTCCAACCGTGATCTTTATTGAAATAATAAATCATCTCCGGGATTCCACGTCGTCGCGCCTACCGCCCTGCGCTACTTGAACTTAATATGCTATGTGAATATTGTAAAACGATAATATTTATTACGCCCTGGTTGAAGTTTATTAAAATTACGCGATTTGAAGAAGAATTTTAATATAAAAACATAATTTTCTTTTCATATAATAGAATATAATTATTTAGATTATTTTATTATTATATTATTTTACAATATATTATTTTCATATATTCTATAATTATTTTATTTTAACTTGCTGTGGTCCAACGGATATTATAGGTACAGATTAAATAAATTAATTTTCAATAAATATCCTTTATATGAACACACTTTAAAAGTAAATTTACGCAAAGACTATTTAATAATTTTGAATCAAACTTCCGAATAATATTTTATCATTTTTTTAAATACAAAATCTTTCAGTCAGAAAAAGAAAATGAAACACCTGTTTTTTTTTTTCTTTTTAATCAAAGTCTCAAATACATTTTCACACTTCTAAGCTTCTAAAATTACATAACTTTTTTACAAACTTTTCCCCTCAAGAATAGAATTTTCGGAAATACTGCAACGTTATTTAATCCCTTATTTATATTACAGATTTTTTATTTGTTATAAAACAAAAAAACTCCTTTATTTTATATTTTAAGTCTCAGAAATAAAATAAAAACTACTATAAAAATTTTATCCTCTACTTTAACTCCTGTAAAAGAGGGAGTTTCGGAGATTAGCCCGGACAAACATCGTGACACGAGATTTTTGTATATAAAATAATATATAAAGGCTATGCCAACATGAATTTGATCCACACAAACATTTGTCAACTGCATTGCAGAATGATATTTCTGAGTTTCTAGAAGATTTTCATTCATATTTCATAGGCGACGTAGCACTGTTTACTTTAAAATATAGTTACAAGTTACAACAATGGAAACTGTAAACCCTACGTGATATTATGAATTCCTGTGTTCTGTTACGATATTATAATCCTTCGTCCCTGGTGACTCTACACGCGTTGATTTTCGATACTTGTCAGGGGACTGACATTAATTTATTGTTACAGACGCTTGCCGAGTGTGTGTATTTGTCAAACTTGTACTGACACTGTAATCGTATGAGTATACACATATTCACGTTTACACATAAACATGCTCATTACATTGGATAAGTTGAGTATAATCGTTTATATTATATAGTATTTATAACGAACTATGTAAAGTAGTTTATGTGAATTAAGTTATTAGTCCTTTATATTAAGTTATTAATGGGCCCTATTTATTATCATCTAATAAAATAAACTAATTAAAAGTGGTTTGCAAAAAGTGGTTCTTGAATTTTATTACACAAAAACGAGCGACAAATACCTTGATTTCGAAAAAAATAACCAAATAAAAAAACCGCTACATAAAGACAATAAACCATTTTTATTACCTTTACTTTGCGTGACGACGTGTTAACTGGACAACGCCTGGCGTGTTACTTACAGTCTTACACGCAATAAAAGCTGCGAATTTACAAGGTCAGCGTACAGGCACGCCCACACGGTAAAAACATTATATTACACTCTCAAATAAGTTGTAGTGTGCGTAGTTCATAAAAACATACTACGCTACAAACATTCTTCAAATTCGACTTCTGATTCAACTTTATAAGCTTTAATTTAATATTGAATGTTGATAGCGTCACTTACTTATGATAAATGTCATATCATATTTTAACTTTACTATGACATTATTCTTTTATGTTTTTAATAATATGTACATAGTAAGTTATCTAGGTTTCACTAAACTCCAAGGACGTACCTAATTGTAAAAAGAACACAGTATAACAAATGAGGTTCTTTTTGTAATAGCTTTCTTTGTCGTGTGTAGCAAAGAAAATTGTTTAGCATGCCTCATATATTGTGCCGCTTTACATTTGCATAAGATATGTTCCACATTGGACATTATAAGTAATATTTTGCATAATATAGTTAGGACTTATTTTATTCTGTAACTACTATTACAGGTTAATTTGGTTAACAAAGAGTAAAACTACTAGAATGTATAAGATGCCGCATAATAAAAAAGTGCGACGTCTAAAACAATAGTTTTAAACAAATCGTATTACAATATATACATGATGTTATTACCAGCAGTTAAATATTTTTACAAAAGTACGTAAAGTCACACATTTCTACGAGTCACGTAACTAATTAAATATCCCTCGGTAACGAGAGTCGATTCTTTTCATTTTTCTTATAAGTCAGTTAATAGACTTTAAGTTACGGAGTTTCATTACTTAAGCCCGGTGGCGTAGTTTGCAAGGAGCCCGTTTTCGCGATTCCTACTCTGATTATAAATATTTATATCGGATGTAATATACTTTTTTACATATGTATTACTTATATGTGCATTCTAAAGAACTCGCATTTATTACAGCCGCGTTACCTGAACACAATCATGCACAGACGAATGTGTTAAAAAATAAAATTAAAAAGTTATCGTCAAAATTTCAAACGTTACGTTCATTTAATTATTAAACATTTGTATTTCTACCTAAAATATTCTCATTTTCTTTGACCGACCGAACCGAGCTGAGTTTGTAATATCTCCCTGTGATTCCGTCTCACAACAAATATGTTTTCATTGCATAGCCAGCGGGATAAACAGCCTGCTCTTGTTTGCATGTTTACGTAATTCTGGGAAGTGTTTTTATGTGTATAACGTACTATGTTAGGATAGGTTAGTTATTTTGCTTCAAATCTTGAGCAGTCCAACTAAGGAAGTAAAGCAACCGTTAAATTTTTAACTTTGAACAACTAAATATACTGTTCTTAACTAGTGTTGTGTTTCTGTGGTGAAGATACCTTATCTTCAGGTGATGCACTGTGTTGTCCGCGAGTCAGAATCCAAAATGCGCTTGCGATGCTCTTTGTGTATGAAAAAATGTAACATAGCCTACAAATATTTCAGCAATGAGCAAGCCTATATTTTTTTATAATTATTATATAATTAAATTGGCCGGTGAAATTCAGGTTTTTCTTGAAACGTCTTCATTGCTAGCTCAAATTTAATCCTGTTATCTTTAGGTCAAGGTGTCCGTGTTTATGTTTGACTGTCATTCGTGTAGGTTTTTTTATAATACTAGCTGCTGTGCCCGCGAGATCGTCCGCGTGGAATTTAACAAAAAAGTTATTGTTCAGTTCGCAGTTATAAAAAAATCTAAAATAAAAGTAGCCTAAGTAGCACCTTGTTACATCAGCTATCTGCCAGTAAAAGTCCCGTCAAAATCGGTCCAGCCGTTCCAGAGATTAGCCGGAACAAACAGACAGACAGACAAATATTGTAAAAAATGTTATTTTGGTATATACACTCCATATGCATTTAGCAAAAAGCTTTTATTTTAATATTAAAAACAGACACTCCATTTTTATTCATTAGTATAGATATTAAATATTTTGTTTTATTTAGTCACGACATTTAATTGCTACAGTTGTGACTAATCTTAGGCAGTAGATCCTGCGATTAGAAGTTATAATGGTGATAAAATCACACTCACACTCGTGTTATTTTACTATATTACAAAAGCGTAAGTTTGTGTGTGATGGATGAGTGGATCGGTGTGCGTTACTCTTTCACGGAAAAACTAGGGAACTTATTGTAATGGTACGTAGATAGCTGTCTATCTATATTGACACAAAGGTTAAATACATATTTATCCCATCAAAGCCACGGGATCGGAAATTACGCGGGTACCGCGAGAGGCAGCCAGTGTTAAATATTTATATAACATAGGCATGGGTTATTTCTCTTTTAAGTATTCTTGATCCTACGTCACATAAATATGTTACAAATTTTATTTTTTTGCCTTAATATGTCATGGACAATTAGGAATGGTAATAAAATATAATGATCATTATTTAACATTTGATAGAATTTTAAAAAATTTGTCCTGGAAGGACTATATTGCGGAAAAATTTGATAACTTAGACCTTGAAATTGGCCATGTTAAGCGAAAATTGGCACAGATTACTTAATTTAATGGTTTCTGAATAACAATATTTTTTTTAGATATAGGTAATATCGTGAAACAGCGTATCATCAAAATATTATGTATAATATTCCGAGCAGTCATGGCTTTCGCTGGTGATAACTGTTCACAAGGTCATTTTTACATCATTAGTCCTTACTTGTAATATTATTATTAAAAAATAATACCGCTTTAACTGCATCATTATGTCGTCGTTTACTATTTATGTACAATTGTTTGTTATTACATACAAAGTACAAAAATATTATTATTACAAATTTTAATATATGCGCACTGTTTCTTTTACTATATGTATATAGCTTCTGCTGTTCATAATAAAACAACTTTTTTAACTTTACTGAACAGATCAAATTACAGATCATTATAAAAGAGGTAGGTACTTATTGTTAAGTTACTTATTTCTATCGAAACGATAACGCTTGTCTTATACTATTATTACAAGCATGTATGAATGTCGTCCGTTGAGGTTTTTTTTAACAAAAAAAAGGTGATAAAAAAGGGTATCTATCTACATAATTATGTATATCACCCAGAGTTGGTTTTTCTTCGTCTTTTTCTCGGCCTACACTAGAGATTTTTCTCTTTATTTTATTTATTGTAATATTTAATAAAGCCGAGGATATAATAGGAAGGTAATGTCTACCGAGATTTAAGGATTTAGTGTTAATTAAATATTGGGACTATGTTAAGGTTGCTGGATAACACTAGGTACATTTATTTATTTAGTACCTGGGTGACCGAGCCTCGCTCGGTATTTTCATTTTATTTTTTGTTTTTCTTTTTCTCGGTATTTTTATATTTTAATTTTATTTAAATAATAAATCACGAGTGAAATTTAAAAAAAAAGAAAAAAAAAAATCAACCTGGAGACTGAGATTCGAACCCGGGTCAACACGATTTGAGACCCGCCGATTAACTAATTACGCCATTAAAGCTATGTTGACGCGTAGTGAAATTAAGCTTCGTATTCTAATGATATTTTTTCATTGCTTAAAAACAGGGATAAAACGACATTTTTTTTAAATGAATCCTAGCTAGATCAATTTTTCGCCTCCGAAATCCCCTGCATACTAAATTTCACGAAAATCGTTGGAGCCGATTCCGAGATTCAGAAAATATATATATATATATATACAAGAATTGCTCGTTTAATAGTATAAGATTAAAGAATTAACCATGAAATAATATAAATTACAATTATCACTAAAATGTCGACATTATCAGTAGTTACACATTCGACTTAATGCTAACTTTAACTCTGACTGACTTTAATGCTAAGGTACACCATTCTACTATCACAGCATATAATAATTATATAATAATCGTCACTCACGCACCGCACGGCTAAACATTGTCTGGCGATAGACCGACCAACCAGTTTAGATTGACAAGCAAAAAATCAAAAGCAATTTAGCAAAAAATGACATTAAAAAATATATATACATATATAAATACTAGCGACCCGCCCCGGCTTCGCACGGGTGCAATGATGATACTAAATACTATCAACAATAAAAGATACGTTAGAAACCTCTAGTCTAAAATTATCAGTGTTTTTCTACCATGTTATGCATGTATTATATATATAAACTTTCTTCTTGAATTACTCTATCTATTAAAAAAAACCGCATCAAAATTCGTTGCGTAGTTTTAGTGTTATCTAAATTCTAAACAATTAAACATACCTACAGACAGCGGGAAGTGACTTAATTTTATACTATGTATAAAGATAAAGATGTACTGGTGGTCGAGCGTTGCGTCATGCGGGGCAGAGGGGATTGACTCGCCGCGCAGTAGGCATAGCATAGTAGGCGCTTTAGGAACTTTAAATGTTTCGCTGCTAATTGCTTCTAACGACGATATCTCAAAAACTATTCATCTGATTGATATAGTGTGAAGGGCAATTTTAATCTGCATTAAATGTCTAAGCTAACTAACATATTTATATGGATAAGGATTAATACTGAACTAAAGAAAATAGCTATGAAAATAACGTAAGGTTTTTAATTAAAAATTTGAACATAAAAGTGGTTATTGTAAGTCAACCGTAAGAGATAGAGATATGCTCTCGCGGACTTTTTTGTAGAATTTTTATAGATTTTGAATTCGCTAGTACATTACTAAACTGTATCTTTGCTAGTTTACGCGGCGTTTGCGTGGAAAGCTCCCAGTTGGCGCGATTTTTTACGACTTCTTTAACATTTATCGCCGTAATTCTGCTAATTTACATAAAAGTATACTAAATTATATACACAAACCTTCCTCAAGAATCACTCTAGCTATTAAAAAAAACCGCATCAAAATCCGTTGCGTAGTTTTAAAGATCTAAGCATACATAGGGAATTAGGGACATAGGGACATAGGGACAGAGAAAGCGACTTTGTTTTATACTATGTAGTGATTTACTAAGCTTCACGAATTATTTTGTTTGTTATCAAACTTTATTGTTTGTAGCGGATTATTTCTAAAATTACTAAATTGACTTTGATAATCAAAAACCATTAAATAATAATAATAATAATAACATTCTTTATTTTACACCAAAATATAAACCAACAGAGTAGTAACTAAAAACAAAGATGTACAAAGGCGATCTTATTGCTGAAGAGCGATTTCTTCCAGATAACCTTTGGGCACAGGACACGATATAGTAATGACGGGCAGGAAGTGTACAATATGATAAGTAGCTATATAAACCAGGATAATTGTACAAAATCAATAATAATTAATCCTCTAACAGGGTATTCTAAATTCTTTACCTCATAACTGATGTATTCAAATATAAAAGTAAATCTTTTCACAGAAATATACATCAACGTAGTTTGAACTTTGCACTCATACTCGTACTGATGGGTACATTTCAATTTTCAATATTTCAATGTTTGCATTCGCTTACGTGTTATCAAAGTCCTAAGCCACATGGCGAACAACTCGTATCACCAGAATATTCAACAAAAAACGGACAATAATATTTCTTTATATATTTATTTATTTGGGTTCTTGAAACTTCGTTCCTTTTTTGTTTTCTAACAATAAATAGTGTCATTCGTATTTGTTCTAAATAAAAATATTTTTTCTATTCATGCAAGAACAATTATAATATTTCCAATCGCATTATTATTGAGGTAAGGCACAACAGAAATGTCTTACAAATTTTATTAATACGAGCTGCGAGAAGCAATAGAATAGTTATTATATAATATTCTTATAGTAAGCAAACAAAATACGGTAAGAAAATGATGAAACTACAATAAAGGACAACGATCGTTATAATTTCGTTATAGTTCAGGCGTATATAACAATAACCGGGACAGGATGTTTTACGTTACAAGGCAAACTGGGCACCACCAAAACAGAAACATATTTTCTGGAAATCAAATCTACAACAGGCATATGAAATAATTACCTTGACTACATAAGAACAATGTACATGTGGTATATACATAAAATGCTATTAAATTCTCTAAATTCTAAACAATATAAACAACAGCGATACACAGAAATTGAAAAAAAAACTAGTTCAACTTCAAATCAACGCTATTATCCAACGAACAACAGAGCGCCTGGTCACATCCGCTAGTTCCAATCAAATATCCACGTTGCTACGAATTCAAACACGCCCTAAAACAAATATCAAGCATGTCTTTTTTTACTTTCTAGTTTATTGACTTTTACAATATACACATTACATTTTATTTACGGGAATAGAATAATAATTAAATTATTTACAAACGTATGTACCCAAGGTAATGTTAACTTCATTCTATAAAATTTTATTTGTTTCTTTTTTTTAAAACATCTGTAACATATACAAACGGTCATACGTCTGTTCCTTAAGATGCCTGTGTTAAAACACAACCTATGCTGTTACCTAAAGGTAACCTAAAGGTAACAGCATAGGTACTGCTAATTAAGCATAGAAATCAATAGAAATAAATACATTTACTACACCTTGATTTAATAGAGTGTTGAACCCAAAAACCCCAGAGCAGAAAGCAGAGTGACTGCAAACCGTACTAATGGGCTAGCGCTAGTCAATTGTTTAAAACTTATTGTATTTTTCAATACAATGAGCAATAAAACAAAACACGATTTATACTGCTACGGTTTATTTATACAACACCAGAGTGAGCTCAGAGCTAAGGGATTTCGGATTGCTCATGAATTTTAAATCTGTACATCTATACCAATAATAAAAGGCATTATTACATAAAATACATTTAATTACAATTTTTTATTTTTTTTTATTAAAATTCTTTAATGTTGGAATCCACGGGGCTCAATTAGAAAGCCTGCTTATTGAGGAAGATTACAGGCTATGACGCATATACGCAAAATGCAATGACGTATAAATAACTATCATTTACTCCAAATATATATAATTTAATATATACCATATATAGATATAATTTATACCACTGGAATGGCAAACAAGAATACAGACGGCCTAATTGTAAGCGGTGACCGTAAACTACGAATGCCTGCAACACCAGAAGCATCGCGTTGCCGTCTCTACTTCCGCTGTCAACACAGCGCACCGTTTGGAACTTTACTTACCATAGGAAGAAAAACTACTTGAGCAGTATTATTAGGCTGTAAACTTCAGTGAGCATGAGGTCCTTTTTCAATTTCAACGCCTATCGATTTTGAACAAGATATTTCCTGCTATGCCCTATTTCATGATAATTTAAAATATTAGTTTGTTTCGTTTTCATGCCAGGAAGGATTTTTCGGGATGAAGTCCTTGAGGAAAAGGCTGAATCGACTAAAGGGCTCAAATATTTCCATCTACTGATAGACGTTAGAACGAGTTTTATTTATACAACACCACACACCCTTTCCTAAAAGGATTGCTTCATTTAGTCTAGTTGGACATAGATGACTATCGTATTCCATGATAATAATAATTGAGGTCATTTTGGTTGAAAGTGCTACTCTAAGAAAGTATTGATTGGAATCGAAAAAAAAATATTAACCCATTTATTCATCGTTATGTTACGATATCACGGTGATTTGTTGACAATCCTGGATTACTGTTCCCGCCAAGTCTATCGTAATGGATCATATCGTAGTCCATGTTAAATTTGGACTTATAATCAAGAACAAATAACAATTTCGTTAAATAGTAATAAAAAACGAATGTTAGACGTGAAAGGAAAAGACAAAAACTAACTGAAATTAAAATTGAAATGGGTAAGTCACGTTACATGAACCTTTTGAGAAAGGATTGGACATTTTGGAATGAGAAAAAGGGAACGATTACAAAAACAGTGGACAGATAAAATAAAAAAACAATGGCATGAAAAATTGGTTAGAGAAATCTTAGAGCATCGTCTGATACTAAATGAACAAAATTTAAATTTAGTAAAACAAAATTATATTTAAACTAGAAAAAGCCTTTACATGTCGAGGTTCTTAAGAAAAATTGATAATTTTATACATTTTCACTATAAACACTCATTATAATATATTTTCAAAAAATTCTCATATTAATTGTTCTTTTTAAAATTTGATACTTTTAAGCTGACTCGAGACTGCAAGAATGAATGAAGTTTATATTCGTGTTTATATATTTTTCTGGAAGACTCGGAGGTGCTTTTTAAAATCAAAGGTATCGCTAATTAGATACACGGAAAAATATAAAAATAGATATAGCTGAGCAAGTAGAAAGCTTTTCAAAAACTGACTTTTTAAAAGCTGATTTTAAAAAGTATAAAAATTTACCTACAAAGTAAAAAATCAGATTTGTACACATGATCATCACGTACTTCTTCATAATAATTATAATAACAGCTACAGTATAAACCGATTGTAGTTTAATATTTTATTTAAACAATAAACAATTTTTAATTGTTAATTTTTAATCATAGCTTACCAATCCTCAATAATATTTCAGTAAAATGAGATGATGTTGAAAAATTACCTGCAACAAATAATGCATTTTCAAATATCATTCATAAAATATATTACAGATTATTAAATACGAATATAAATGATTTGCGAGATAACAACCATTGTTAATTCAATTAAAATGTTCATCTGCATTTTTCACTATGTTATTAATAATTTTTTGTTATTATTATTAAAAATCTAAGTTAAGAAAACGTTGCAGCTATTACGACTATGCTGAATAAGTAGTTAATAAATAAACCAAATTCTACCGACTACAGTAACATAACTAACATACTACTTTTAGTAGGTATATAATATTATATATTAATGTTAATTAATATTTAATATTAATTAATATGATATCGAGAATATTTTCTGTCAGTGAGAATAAATACATTTATTTTAGATCATCTGACTAAAAATATGAGAATCTATTTTGACGTCGGCCAGTAAAGTTCACAATAAAAGCTAGACTACCTTCTAGGTTGTAGTGACTAGTTACTAGTGACTTAAAACAAAATTTAGCTTGTTACATCCACACTGGGCATAGCCATCTTACTCCATATTGGAGAAATTCTTATACATCATAGTTATATAATATTCCGATAGCGATTTCATATCCTTTTCCTCGACGTTTGTGTTTTGTTGCCAGACAGTGCGTCATATTTTACGCGTTTAGAATCACAAATTATCGTGATGCAATAAAATGATTTGATATTTATGCAGTTTAAATGATCGTGATTTACATTACTCGATCGAATGAATGCATTATTGTTTTCATATTACTTAGACAAGCCTTGTTCTGTAATGATGCGGAAAATTACATATTTCAATGCACAACTATACATCAAACAACTTAAAGTATTTATTTGTATTAATCTGTATATTTAAAAATACCGTGTCACGATTTTTGTACGGGCTTATTTTGCGAAATTACCCGACCGATTTTAATGAAATTTTTGCACTTAAATGTAATTTTGTTCAATTTAAAATATAGGATATATTTTATTTCGATTAATGACCGCGATATTTTTATTGCAAAATATAAAAAATGGCGGTAATCGCCAGGTTAGCTAGTATAAGGACACACCGACAACATACGCACACGCAAGTGTACTCGACAAAGTTTGTGAGATAGAAAAACATTTTTTTTTATTTATGTAACTAGGTTGGCAAACAAGCGTACGGCTCACCTGATGGTAAGACCGTAGCCTATAGAGGCCTGCAACACCAGAAGCATCGCAAGCGCGTTGCCGACCCTATCCCCAATCCCCCCAGGAGCTCTGGTCACCTTACTCACCAACAGGAACACAATACTGCTTGAAAACAGTATTATTTAGCTGTGGTCTTCTGTAAGGTCGAGGTACTACCCCAGTCGGGCTGCTCCATATTTTGAGCAGGAAATTTCCTGCTGTGCCCTACCTCAGTTAAACATAACATAAACATAAAGCATATGTATTATTCTTTCACGTTAAAACTACTCGTTTATAAAGAAACTTAATACATATATAGATAGCTTAAAACGGTTACGCTATTTACCTGCTATCAGCTGCTTTTACTTACGAGAATTTTATTTCAAACTTTTGAAGAAATTGTCATTTTACAGGTAAAACTGCGCGCATTTTAATACGAGTCATTACAGCGGGACATTTACGGTATGTTACGTACATTACAGCACAGCAAGTTCATTTATTTCGTAAATAGTACACTTTAGTTCTCCTTGCCCGGTACCCTTATGAATATTAAGAGTCTTACCGAGAGCCTCGACGTAGATTTCAAGGGAATGTAACGACATTATTAAGCTTGACTTAAAATGTTTAGTACTTGCTTTAGAGTTTTGTAGTTATTGATTTTGGTTACAGAATGTGTTTGTATAACTTTTATAGGCTATAAAAGAGGTCATGAATAACGAGTGCGGTAATAATGTGATCTCAATACGGGTCTGATTCACTATGGACTTCGTTATAAACTAGCCGTTCTCCTCGCCTTTGCTCGCATAGCAATCTATATCTATACATATAATAAAATGGTAGGAAAGTCAAAACTGTACATTGAATATTTTTTAAAAAGAATACTTGGGGTGTGATTGACAATCGATACCGAAGCCAAAAATATAGTTTTTAGAATTTTTGTCTGTTTGTCTGTTTGTCTGTATGTATGTCCGGGATAAACTCAAAAAGTACTGCATGGATTTACTTCAAATTTGGCACGAATATTATTAAGAAGTCGGGTCAGAACATAGGCTACATATTATCACGCTATCACCTACGGGGAACGAGCAGTGAACGCACGCAGACGACGTCGCGGGCAGCAGCTAGTACATCTATACATATAATAAAATGATAGTAAAGTCAATGTATGTCCGGGATAAACTCAAAAAGTACTGCATGGATTTACTTCAAATTTGGCACGAATATTATTAAGAAGTCGGGTCAGAACATAGGCTACATATTATCACGCTATCGCCTACGGGGATCGAGCAGTGAACGCACGCAGACGACGTCGCGGGCAGCAGCTAGTTAATTATATATGTATTTACAAAGAGGTGATAAGATACAGAAACTAATTTAAAATTCTAGTCAATACCTATTTTAACCCTTTAAGAGACTTTCCGAAAACCTTTCGGCCATAAAGGGTAGGTATCTAATTAATAAAATAACCATACTAACCAAAGTTTATGGGACTAATTACGAACTGTCAATACCTATATCACCTCCATTAGCGGTAGATTTTCCGAAAGCCCTTCCCTAGTGGACGTCTATTTAATAAAATAGCTATGCAAATCAAAGTTCGTTCCCTTGGGAATGATTAATCATGCCGTAACTTTATAAGCATCGATAAATTTGATATTATATTGTGAATATGCTATTATCGGAATATCGACTCTTTTACTGTAAAGTAGAAACAATCGGGGTCATTTTATTTAAGTAACTAGCTTCTGCGCACGACTTCGTCGGCGTGGACTCCGCTCCTATTGGACTTAGCGTGATGATACATAGCCTATAGCCTTCCTCGATAAATGGGCTATCTAACACTGAAAGAATTTTTCAAATCGGCCCAGTAGTTCCAGAGATTACCGCGTTCAAACAAACAAAAAAAAACAAACAAACAAACAAACTGTTCAGCTTTATATATTAGTATAGATGTTAACAAAACTGTAATCCCTATAAAATAAAATGGTGCTTAACTTAAAGTACATAATAAAAATAACAGTAAAATGTTTAATATAAAAGTTTGTGTCATTACAGATTCAAAATATCTTTTGTCCGAAAAAACAAAGCAGTTATAGTGATGTTAACGACGAATTTTACCTTTTATTTCTATTCATAATTGAAGCATTTTAGGGAAATTCTTTTTATATGACAGTCATTTGTTTGTCTGTCCTTCCGTAAGCGGAATGTACGTAGCGGTAATTAAGTATGTATCCGACGTCGTTGGGGTCTCTACGGACATAAAATGTACATTAACTTTTGTTGTAGGGGTCACTTTTACGATAGTGTTACATTTAGGAATTCCTACAAAAATTGTTTACACAAAAAAATCAAATAAGAATTACGAAGTATAGAAAACATAATAAATACTCTTATAATAGATGCTATACGTAGATGTTTGCAAAAGGTTCTCAGTTACGACTTTTAAAAAAAATAATACGCTTATGTGTACGTACATACATACGCTGTTAAAAAGTGGTTTTACCATTTCAATCAGTAGATCTTACAAAAAGTATTAATGAAAATGACAGTACATTATAAGACTGCAAGAAATAAATTTTTAATTTTAGGAAAAATAAAGTGTAAGAAAAAAAAATGTAATCTATTTAATTTAAAGCAAGAATTGCAAAATTTATTTCCTTTTTATATAGCAAAAAGTGTCTAAAAAACCTCAAGAAAGTTGCCCCAAGTGAATAATATAATAGAACCTACATAGGCTGTTAACGGTCGTTGCTAGCGATATCCTGTCCCTAAGTGCTACGAATCTTTACGAGGCCACAGAGTATCATCACTACTTTAGTTGTAACAGCCTTAAGCACTCTTACTTATTCTAGAATGTAAATATTTGTGTAGCATCTACATTGGTTCTTCTTTATCGCTTCAGTTTGTAATATCCCACCCTCCGTAAAGAAGTAAAACGGTAGCTTAATCTATGTATAGAAATTTGTTATTTCTAGATTTATAAGACTTACGCTTTTTTTGGAAGTCGGTCAAAAACAAAGAGTAATAAAAAGTTAAAAAAACCTAGTTAATATAAAATCTAATGATTTCATTAATTTCTTGCATATCTCACAATGAAACGAAATTAATCAGTCTGTAATGTAACATTTTTTTATCTAGCTAGGTGGGGAAATAAACAAGGGAAAAACTCAAGATAAAGGCAGAAACAAAAAATATCTACTCGCGACCAGGCATCGTCCCACGACCGCTGGTGTTCAAGGCGATACTACGCACCACTACACCAAAATGGTTGTCGAATTTATATAAAATGTGTTATACATTAATATACTGTAAGTAGGCAAAATCATTTCCACTAATTTCCTATAACTACACGTATAATTAATTTAAATTTAGAATAATTAGTCCTTTTGCAATGAAGATGCCTATAATAAAAAGAACGTATATTGGGTCTAGCCACAGATTGAAGAAAGAAGGGTCTATCGTGGGTCTATCATAGTTTCATTTTTTATAATAAATATCTTTTTCACTAATAATAATGCTAAAAAGGCAGAAACAGAGCATTTCATCTGGGTCTTCATATAATCTCACTTTAACGAAAAAAGAAATTCAATACAACGGACCGATGCTGGCTGAAAATAAAATAAAGAACCGAATGTAGAAATCTTTACTCAGCAACGATATCGAATTCTAGGATAAAAATGAATGGATCCTTTTCATAAAATAAAATCAAATTATTTTTAATAAAAATTCTTATTATTTTATGTAAATTATTATGTGTGTTTTATTTTTTGTGCTAAACAATTATAACATACACATATTAAATTCCGTTCTCAAACATTCTTCATTTTGACACGAACGTATGTCTCGGGAATTTTTATTAAAATTATGGCATTTCAAAAACATTAATTAATACAAAATTATTAAAATTTATAACATAACAATGACAATATGAAATATAAATTATACAGCCAGTATAATTATACAATCTGAAAATCTGAGTGTTACTTTGTTGAAACGCGCTTATCTCAAGACACAGACTACCTCAGATTTTATATTTACAGATAACAAATGTATGATGTATTTATCAGTCAGAAAAAGTGACAATGCTGTCAACATTTCCCGCTTTTATTACAATTTCGACTTTCTAAGCAAAAATGATCTAGCATTTTTTTCCGCAAATTGAGGCAGAGATTCGAAATGAAATTCCGATTAATTTTCGAGGTCGACTATTTTAGACTATCGACACTGCCATGACTAGAATAAGGCTATACGAGTTTTTTTTTTAAGTTTTACGATTTTCAACTAACTCAGTAGATCGTCGAACCGTAAAATCTAAATACATTTAACTCTCATTCCAGCTGTTCTAATTTTGTTCCTCGTGTTTCGGCACTATTTACCGTTCTTAGTTATTTGATAGTACTTAATTTAATTCGTGAGAGCTCAGATGTCGGCTTGTGGCTCCGGTTTTGTTGACTCAGCTTTTGAACTTGTCTTATTTAGTGTCTTGTTTACTGAAATATAAATTAGTTGCCTGAGTTCGAAAAGGTTGAATTGAGTTTTTATTGAATATTATGACTTACTAGTCGATTCGTGTGTTTTCATCGATTACCATATTTATGTAGGTATTGATTTGACATTGTGGTTTGTGTGATGTTTTGTAATATTCTTCGATAAGACATTACCTAACGGTACTAAATATCTTTTTGAAAATAGAAAATAACATTAAACTAATATTATTATTTCAATCACACTTAGTGCAGTTTATTTTTGAAATTGATCTATAAATCATAAAGGAGTACAACGGAAGCTTAATTCATGTAGATCTTTGTTATTTCTAGACTGAGACTTATGAATGGGCATATCTATGCTGTTGATAATAATTAAAAACGACCTGTTTCAACATTTTACAAAGTAGGAACAAAAGTGGGTATAAAATAGTAATTTATGAAACTTTCTATACTTATTATAAAAATAAGTCCCCCGGCCGCGTCTTTCTGTCCTCCTGTCTGTCTGTCTGAACGCGATAAACTCGAAAACTACCAAACGGATTTTTATACGGTTTTCAACAATAGAAAGAGTGACTCTTGAGGAAGGTTTAGGTATATAATTTATTATGCTTTTATGTAAATTAGCAGAAATACGGCGATAAATGTTAAAGAGGTCGCAAAAAATCTCGCCAACTGGGAGCTTTCCACGCGAACGCCGCGGAAACTAGCAAAGATATAGTTAAGTAATGTACTAGCGAATTGAAAACCTATAAAAATGCTACAAAAAAGTCCGCGATAGCATATCTCTATCTCTTACGGTTGACTTACAATAGCCACTTTTATGTTCAAATTTTTAATTAAAAACATTACGTTATTTTCAAAGCTATTTTCTTCAGTTCAGTATTAATCCTTATCCAAATAAATATGTTAGTTAATGAAAATTGCTCTTTACACTATATCAATCAGATTAATAGTTTTTGAGATATCGTCGTTAGAAGTAATTAGCAGCGAAACATTTAATGCTCGGCGAGCCAGCGTTCTTTCCTTGAGATGCCTACGGCGCGGGCGAGTCCATCCCTCTGCCCTGCATCGCTCGACCGCCTGCTCATGCTAATAATTTCATAAAGGAAATCAAAGAATATCAAAGACCATTATTTTTATCGAAGTTTTTTTAACCCTTTTTGTTAAATTTCACGCGGATGAAGTCGCGGGTACAGCTAGTTAATATATAAAAATGATATTATACTTGAGAGACCTCAAAAAATAAACGTAAATAAGAGAAAATCATTCCTCTTTATAGCATTTATATTCTGAAGCATTCAAACAACCTGAAAGTTAGTCCTGATGCCGAAAAATCCGAATCCAAATTAAATTAAACGGAATGGAGGTTGCATACATAATTTTCCCATAGCAAGAGATATTCGAGTGAAATGTGGAAGTGGAGTTAATTAAAAGTTCCGTGAAAAGGTATATAAAAGGCGAAGTAGACTTATACATCCCTTCAGCCTGCTGTTCCAAGCATATGTTGGATTAAGGATATATTCATTATGAGTGAGAATAGAGCAGCTGCGAACAAAGACATTTTCGTTCGGCTAACGACTCGCTATTATGTGTCAACCTTATTTATAAAACATAGGTATGTAGTTTGATTTCGCTTTTATGATACTTTCCTATAATTTTTAGAATATTTTTTACTACGAAAAAGTCAATACGGGCTATTTCGTTGATACAGACACTAGTATTTTATTTTATATTATAACAAAAATATTAAGTAGGTAGGCAATTATTTACTTTTTTTGTATTGTTGTCTACAAATCGCAAGACAAAAGGCTTTTTTATCAAGTAATTTAATAAACTATTTAACACGTTTGAAATTTCGATGTCTATTTCGCAATAAATTATAGCGTGATCTTTACCTCCCCATGACATTATGACACTTTTTCTTATTGTTAAGTTATCATTACAAGTTGAGTCAAGTGTCTTCAGTCTATTGATTATAAAAAAAAATTAAAATTATGAAACAAAGATATATTTTGGGTAAAATTGATTGCCAAAATGAAACCTTCTATAGACAATCGTCTCATAATTAATATTATTATTTCTAATATTTGAGCTTAATTGAAAGTGTAGGCGGCGCTACCAATTAAGGTTTTATTGAATATAATAGCCGAAAGCAAGAAATATGTAATACTAATTACTTCTACATAATTTTAGTATTATGTATCATAACAAAGTTCCCTGGAAGTAATTGCTCTTAGCGACAAGATCGATTTGGTGAGTATCACAGTGTTTTATGTGCATTTTGATGTATAATAAAGAATATGTCATTACGATTATGCCTCCACTGGTGATAAGAGGGCTGGTGCATTTTTTTGCCCAGAGAATCGGCATAGCGATTTAACGGGGAAATGCTGCCAGCATTTTTGGCACCATTCCATGCGGACATGATTTGTATTATAAATTTATAACTATCTGTAAATATTTAGTTGAAGTTGTGAATTGTAAATATTTTTTCGCTAATACAATATTTGGAACTATGTGGATATATTAATACTAGCTTCTGCCTTAAAATAAACCCGATTTTGAAACATTCCTTATTAGTGCTCCGCTCCTATTGGTCTTAACGTGATGATATATAGCCTATAGCTTTCCTCGATAAATAGGCTATCTAACACTGAACGAATTTTACAAATCGGACCACTAGAATAGATACTAGTATTTTATGAGTTCGGTACTCATTGCTTTGCTCATTGCTCGGTTTTATTTTATATTAAACTAGCTTCTGCGCGCGACTTCGTCGGCGTGGACTCCGCTCCTATTAGTCTTAGCGTGATGATACATAGCCTATAGCCTTCCTCGATAAATGGGCT
This sequence comes from Melitaea athalia, assembly GCA_905220545.2. Taxonomy (NCBI): domain Eukaryota; kingdom Metazoa; phylum Arthropoda; class Insecta; order Lepidoptera; family Nymphalidae; genus Melitaea; species Melitaea athalia. The sequence continues at coordinate 5,162,363 of HG992193.1, forward strand.
ATCTAACAGTGAAAGAATTTTTCAAATCGGCCCAGTAGTTCCAGAGATTACCGCGTTCAAACAAACAAACAAACAAACAAACAAACTCTTCAGCTTTATATATTAGTATAGTATAAATCAGAAAAGCAAAATATTAACAGAAACCAACCTACTTTCCATCACTTCAGTTGTACCTGATTTGTAAAACAATAACCTAACAAACAAATATTAAGGTACAATAATTTAACCTTAACGAAATTAATAATTAAATACTGTATCTATGCATGTGTTATCTGTGGATTTGTAAAATTTTTAATTAACTTGGGTTTTTGAAAGACTGTTATATACTGTAACGCATCGGAATTGATAAAATAAGTAGGTAGGTATAATATGTTGAAATTAAGGGGTTTTTAACAAATACATGTATTATAGATATAAATAGGTTTTACTTTTCAATATCAGTGTTCAAGATCATTTTTATATAGTTGGTTTTATATAATTTTTCTATTCATTAAAAGAGGGCGTCACTTGTAAAGGCGCACTATAGTTTGTTTATTTTGCTAGTTTATATAATGTTTTTTATTATTCACTACAAGAGGGCTTTACTTGTATTTTAAATCGCGCTAACGTTTGGTTATATTATAGTATTAAGTAGAGGTGTTCGTTATATTAGGTAGCGGATAAAATCACCTATTATTTTTAAATCATTTTATCACCTGTTATTTTTTTTTACCTGGGAAGCGTGATATAATATCACGCTTCCCAGGTAAGGTTTGAAAGAATATTTTTATTTTTACTACTTTACCTCAAATGTACACAGAGCCAAATTGTACTCTATCACTACTCTATGGTTACAAAATTCCTTTTAATGTCCAGAACATCGTATAATATGTTAGTCCCATGTCAAATCGTATTCTATTGTAACGGACTAAGAACTATTTTCCTTTGAATGTCCAGAACATTCACATTGCGTATAATATCTTAGCTTAGTCTCATGTCAAATTGTATTCTATTGTAACTGAATGTGAACTATTTTCCTTTCAATGTCTTTTGAAATAAATTTTAAAAATATTTTAGTTCGTATTATTATTTTTATTATACTACACGTTAGACTTATTTTTTTCATAATTATTATTTCGTTTTGTTTAACGGTTAAATTTTCAGTATGGACAACGCGTTTGTTCTCGTATGATGTTCGTCATTTTCGTGAGTTTATTTACGAATTTTACGATTGCGGTGTTGCGTTTTGAGAAACTATAAATATAATTAATAATTATAATTAAGTTGTTTATATAATTAAGTATAGTTCTTTATATAATTAAGTATAGTTGTTTAGTGAGTAGAGTAAAATGCCACGAAAAGGACAAATATGGAATTATTTTGCTGTGGTGGATGAAATTGCAAAAGAAGCGGAATGTAAATATTGTAAAAATATACTTTCATTTAAAACTACTATAACCAATTTAAAAAAACATATGAAACAAAAGCATTTAATTATATATGAAGAAATAAGTAGAGAAAATAACAGGAATGAAAATAGCGGTAAGTTTATTTTATCTTGTATCTGTAAACGAGTTACGTAATTCTTGTAGGTATTTATTGAAGTGAAATTTCTTTAGAATCGTTATGATTTCAAACCGGATGCAACGGCAAAAAGACAGGGAAGGACGAGCCGCGCTGCAAGCCGCTAATTTTAAATTAGTTTTTTTTAATTAGTTTGCCATAGAAGTTTCACTTCTATCGTGTGTGAATCGCACACACACCTTTTTTTGTTATACTTTGGATATCTCAGAAACGGCTGTAACCGTTTTGATTAAATTTTCTATATAGATAGTCTTTCATTTTAAGTATCCTATATGTAATATGCATTTGATCTCACAAATAATAAGAGTTGACCTAAACGTTGTAATTACCAGGTCAAAAAATCCAAAAAAAAAAATTTGATCTCACAAGGGTTTCACAGTTGGTAAAAAAAAAAAAAAAATATTATCACGTAAAAAATAATAAGTGATTTAAAAGTAGCGTAACGTTATAACGTAATATCAAAATGTAGCCGTTACGCCCATCTCTAGTATTAAGAACCAAAATGTATTTTGAATGGAGAGGACAATTTTAGTAGGCCGAACCGTTGGCTCTTAGTTGGTAGTTCAATAAATCTCGTCTTAAGTTCAACCCGGTAGTTTTATTTAATAGTGGAAAGCAGTTCAACGCTACCGGGCCCCTTGTTCATTGGTCCATCGAGCTCGGATAAGTTCGAGATTTTTGAGTGCAACGGCGCGGCCGTTTCATCCGTGCACCCGCAGTGGATCGCTGCAATAAGGGTACACGCCAGTCACCTAAGAAGCGGTGACAAAGCAGGAGCCAGCAAAGCAGCCCAGCACTGGTGGGCGGCGGCGGGCGCAGCAACCCAGCGGCGGAGTTGTGCAATTGGCCGCCAGAGGGCGCCACCAGAGAAGATCATCATATTGAGTTTGTGTAAAGTGCAATTATTTTAGTTCAACTGCACAACCCAGTGGAGGATTCGTGCAACTAGTCGCCAGAGGGCGCCACTAGCAGATCATCATATTGAGTTTGTGTAAAGTGCAATTATTTTAGTTCAACGGCAACCCAGTGGAGGACTCGTGCAACTAGTCGCCAGAGGGCGCCACTAGCAGATCATCATATGGAGTTTGTGTGAAGTGCAATTTTGTGAGTACATTATTTTGAATTATTTTAACCAATGTTTGGAAGTTAATTTGTCAAGCTAATTTGAACCTAATTTCTATGAAGATTTTAACTTTGAAAAAATTCGAAGAAATTTGGACTTATAATATATTTGTGATCATTTTAGACTTAGAAAATTATTGTTTAAATTTAAAATTAACTTAGTAACTGTGCATGTTAATTAAGGACTTAGAATATTTTATAAAAAACGGGGGAACGAGGAATCTATGTCCGATTTCCGTCAAACTTAAATGTGTCTAAAACACTTGTAAAATTTTAAACATTTTTTGACACTTAAAAAATTTTATCAAATTTATTTTGGTTTAACTTGTAATATTTATACTAACTACAACTGGGTCTTGCTTTATAAATTGTTTTAATAACTTAGTGTTTCGCTTTTTATGTCAATATTTACTTTGAGATATTAGTTTTTTTTTGCATATCTTTCTATAAGGCATTATAAAAAATGGAAGGATTACTTAATGTTTTAAAGGATTTACAAAATAATATAACTAAAGGCTTGACTAACTTTAAGAAATGTAATAAAGACAAATTAACGGTCGAATATATAGAAGCAAGACAAGAATTACTAGAGAAAGATTGGTCTTTATTTAAAGATACTAATACTAAAATATATGAAAAGTTTAAAATGGAGGATATAGGTCAAAAAGTTGTTGATATTTATGATGCGGTTGAGGACACTTATATAATGTATAAAAGCCTTATGAAAACAATACTTAACAAAATTCATGTAAGCAAAGGTTCTATACAAAGTGATATTAAGTCTGGTTCAAATAAGTCGAATAATTCTTTTGTTAAGTTGCCAAAGATCGCTATACCAATATTTTCGGGTAAATATAGTGAATGGACTACGTTTCATGATCTTTTTACATCATTAGTTCACAAAAATGAGTCTCTTGATAATGTACAAAAGCTCCACTATCTAAAAGCTCACCTGTCTGGTGAAGCTGAACAGCTTATTCGCCACACTCCAATAACGGATGCTAATTATAGTGAGTGTTGGGCACTCTTAGAAAAACGTTATAATAATAAAAAGTATTTAAGTAATTGTATTTTAAAAAGATTGTTTGGTCAAAAACGCATACAGACGGAATCAGCAGGGTCGTTAAAAGAATTGCTCGATACCACATGTGATTGTTTAAATGCACTTAAAAATCTAAATATAAATGTGAGTACATGGGATGTTATTATCATACACATTGTTTCATTTAAATTAGATAACGAGACGCGTAAGCAGTGGGAATTATATATTTCTAACAGCGATTCCAATAACGACCTGCCGACCTTTGATCAATTTAAAGGGTTTATTGAAAAACGTTTTAGCGCTTTAGAGTTTATGGAACCAAAAAATGTCACGTTTCATCGGGTTGATAAGAGTACTTATGGTTCTCATAGTTCAAAGTCCATGTTAGCCACGAGTTCAGCTATGCGCTGTGAATACTGCTCAGAGTTTCACAAACTTTGCTTTTGTAAAAGGTTTGCAAAAGAGCCAATTGAAGCAAGACGTGATTTTGTTAAGAACAACAGTATTTGTTTTAACTGTTTAGGCAGTAACCATAGCGTGTATAATTGTAAGAGGGTCGAGACTTGCAGAGTTTGTGGGAAGCGTCACCATTCCCTGCTTCACATAGATCATGAGGCAAAGCAATCTAGTTCCGCACAGCCGGTTATCAATCGATCTAGCTCCTCAACTGAATCGCTACCAATAGTTTCTTGCTTGTCGACGGGAAGAGTGGCTCGTCCTAGACAGGTTTTATTAGCCACTGCATTAGTAAAGGTCGAGTCTAGGACTGGTATCTATCATTCCGCCCGTGTTTTGCTTGATCAGGGTTCTCAGGCTTGTTTTGTAACAGAGGCCACTGTACAGTGTCTGAGGTTGAAGAAGATTCCCATACAAGGTCTTATTTCGGGTCTTGGAAGTGATGAGTCAACCGTGGTAAAACATATGGTGTATATGACTATACAGTCCCGAATTGACCCTGAATTTATAATTAAAATAAAGGCGTATGTATTAAAGAAAATAACATCTTACTTACCTGAGCGCGGCGTCGATACCACACTGAATTGGTTAGATACAACAAAACTATTTCTTGCAGATCCTGGGTTTAAGAACTCTAATAAAATCGATATATTGTTGGGGGCGGACGCCTATAGTTACATCATAAGAAATGGCATTATTAAAAATCCTTGCGGTAATCTGATTGCACAGAATACAACTTTAGGGTGGGTTTTATCAGGAACAATTTCTACAGAAAATATGGTAAGGTCACAAAAAATAAATGTAATGCATGTACAAGTAAATGAAGATGATATTCTCAAGAAATTTTGGGAAATAGAAGAGCAAAGTAGTACAAAGAAAATACTCACACCTGAAGAGAAAAAATGTGAAGAATTTTATAGTTCTACAACAAAGAGAGATGAAAGTGGAAGATACATTGTCCGGTTACCTTTTAAAGAAGTGGATCTATCTTGCATATCGGGAAATTCACGTGCTATAGCTGAAAAAAGATTAATCTCATTAGAAAGAAAATTAAGAAATGATAAAGATTTAAAGGAAAAGTACCGTGAAGTAATACACGAATATCTAGAATTAGGACATATGAGACTTGTTGAAGCGAATGATCTTAATAAAAAAGCAGCGGTCTACTTACCTCACCATGCCGTGGTAAGGGACGATAAAGCTACCACAAAGGTTCGAGTTGTGTTTAATGCTTCTCAAAAGAATAGTAACGGAGTATCACTGAATGACACTCTTATTGTTGGTCCGACAATTCAAGCAGAATTAAGACATACTGTATTAAGATGGAGAGTGTATCCCATAGCTCTAGTTGCAGATATAATAAAAATGTATCGTCAAATCAAGGTAGCTGAAATGGATGTCATGTTTCAACGTGTACTTTGGCGAGACGACCCTAAAAAAGAAATAAGAGACTATGAATTGACGACGGTCACCTTTGGAACAGCTTCTGCGCCTTACCAAGCAGTTCGTACACTTCATCAGGTGGCTTTAGATGAAGGTGAAAATTACCCACTTGCAAAGGACAGAGTTCTCAATTGTTTTTATATGGACGATTTAATGACAGGATGTTACACCGTAGATACGGCAATAGAAATATATAAGCAAGTGACAGGATTATTAGGAATAGGTGGATTCAAATTGCAGAAGTGGAATAGTAACAATCAAGAAATAATAGAAAAAATAAAATCAATGGAATACAGTGAAGAACAAATAAATAAACTTAGAACAATTAAAGATAGTCATAAGGACATAGATATAAAAGAACACTCAAAAATACATAAAATAGACAGTGAAGAAAAAGGAGTAGAAATAAAAATAGATAATATAATGAAAATCCTAGGACTTACCTGGAATCGCAAGGATGATACTTTCCAGTACTCAGTGAATCTCCCTCCACCGACGACTGCACCTGTAACTAAAAGGTCTATAATTTCAAACATAGCTCGTTTGTTCGATCCCTTAGGTTGGTTAGCTCCAAGTGTTATACTAGCAAAGGTATTCATCCAGAAATTATGGCTTGCTGGTGTTGATTGGGATGAAAAACTTACCACAGAATTAGTTGAAGAGTGGAATGTCTATCGTGAAGAGCTATCACTACTTACTTGTATAAGGATACCTCGTTGGCTTGGTACTAAATTGAATGATGAGTTAGAACTTCATGGGTTTAGTGATGCCTCTAAAACAGCTTACGCAGCGGTAATTTATTTGAGGATCATAGATCATAAAGGCGAAATACATGTCTCATTACTGGTTGCAAAAACCAGAGTAGCACCTGTAAAACAAGTGAGTATTCCTCGCTTGGAGTTGTGTGGCGCAGTTCTATTGGCACAACTGTTAAATGAAACAGCTGAAGTCTTAAAAATACCTAAGGACAACATCAGAGCATGGACTGATTCTACAGTCGTGCTAGCTTGGATAAACAGCCACCCAAGTAGATGGAAGACTTTTGTGGCCAATCGAACATCTGAAATTTTAAATAATATAAAAGCATCTCAATGGTTTCACGTTTCCACCAAGAATAACCCAGCAGACATTGCATCAAGGGGAATACTACCAAGCTCATTACTTACCTGTGATTTATGGTTTCGTGGACCATCATTCTTAAAAGAGACTAAATTAGACTACAATAGACCAACTTACAGGACTGAAATTAATGTAGACATGGAAGAGTCAGTGAAGACGCATGTAGCCTTAGTTCCTGAAAGCACATTATTTGAACGATTTTCGACGTTAACAAAATTACTCAGAACAATCGCGTACTGTCGAAGATTTCTAAAACAGAATAAAATATACCGTGGATTATATTTACAAAAAGTAGAGTTAGACGGTGCGCTAGAATGCTGCATAAGGCAAACACAAAGAGAAATATATACAAAGGAATATTTACAATTAAAGGATAAAGGTTATTTACAATTAAAATCAAGTACATTAAAATCACTATGTCCATATCTTGATGCTAAAGGAATTATCAGAGTTGCAGGCAGACTGGAGAAATCTCAGTTGAGTGAACAAATGAAACATCCAATACTTTTGCCGCACTCTAGTCATTTAACTCGTCTTATCATTGACGATGCTCATAAGAAAACATTGCACGGAGGTTTGCAGTTAATGATAAATTATTTGAGAACAGCTTACTGGATTAAAGGGGTCAGGAACCTAGTTAAATATCAAGTTCATAAGTGTGTTAAGTGTGCTAGGCAGAGAGCTAAAATCCAAAAGCAATTTATGGGATCATTACCATCGGTTCGATGCACTCCAGCACGTCCGTTTTTGCATAGTGGAGTGGATTATGCGGGACCCATAAATATTAGGACAACGAAAGGTCGTGGTCACCGGTCTTATAAGGGGTACATTTGCCTCTTTGTATGCATGGTCACTCGTGCGCTGCATTTAGAAGCAGTGAGTGACATGAGTACGCAGGCATTTTTGGCTGCATTTAGAAGATTCGTGTCTAGGCGAGGCCACTGTGCCAAGCTATGGAGCGACAATAGTACAACGTTTGTAGGTGCCTCTAGGGAATTGCAGCACTTAGTTTCGATTCAACCATCAATAGCAGAGCACTTAGAAGCTAACGGAACTGAGTGGCACTTCATTCCTCCTCATAGTCCTAACTTTGGTGGTCTTTGGGAGGCAGGAGTGAAGTCTACGAAATTTCATGTGAAACGGGTGATTGGTGATGCTACTCTCACGTTTGAAGAGATCACCACTCTTCTTAGTCAAGTAGAAGCTTGCTTGAACTCGCGTCCCATAAGCATTATTCGTACGGATGAGCCCGGTGAACCGTTACCTTTAACACCTGGACATTTTCTAATAGGGGAACCCTTAGTTAGTGTACCAGATAATCAACATGATAGTTCAAATTTAAGCTTATTGTCGCGTTGGCAATTTGTTCAGGGGATGGTACAGTCGTTTTGGAAGCGTTGGTATAATGAATACCTCTCAAATTTAATGAATCGGTATAAATGGTCTTATATGGTTCCTGAACCTAAAATTGGAGACATTGTCTTGATAAAAGAAGATGATTTGCCACCTAGTCGTTGGCTGTTAGGTCGCATCTTGAAAAAGCATCCAGGTGATGATGGCATAACTCGTGTAGTCACATTGCGCACAAAATCATCAACTATTAAAAGACCAACATCAAAAATTTGTATTTTACCTGTAGCAGAATAGGACATTTTATCATATGTTATAATAATTATCATTGTACTGTTTATTTTAATTTAATTATTCCATTGTCATAGTAGTTACACCTAGTTTGTTAAGCAAAGTTCAATTCATCTATATATTGTTATAACAACGTGATATTTGTTATTATTATTAGCTGTAATGTTGTCTGTTATTTTTAAATCCAAATCTTATATTTTAAGGATTTGATAGATTTTTGGTTTTACACAAATATCAAATAAGTTTTAAAATGTGTTATACTTTTACAAGGATTAGGTATATCAATTGTACTTACAGCAGTTTGATACAGTTCAAGTTCAAAACTTTTAATTGATATTAAAATTTTCTTCTTTGATTTATTATTGTTTAAGGATTGTTTTTAATTTCCAAGATCAACTGAATGTAAAATTAAATAAGTTATATATGTAGTTTAAGTCTTTTTTGTAACAATGTACAAGTAACGTCAAAATTTTGAAGGACGTTCCCTCAGTAACGTCCTTGGTGGGCGGCATGTTCAAGATCATTTTTATATAGTTGGTTTTATATAATTTTTCTATTCATTAAAAGAGGGCGTCACTTGTAAAGGCGCACTATAGTTTGTTTATTTTGCTAGTTTATATAATGTTTTTTATTATTCACTACAAGAGGGCGTTACTTGTATTTTAAATCGCGCTAACGTTTGGTTATATTATAGTATTAAGAACCAAAATGTATTTTGAATGGAGAGGACAATTTTAGTAGGCCGAACCGTTGGCTCTTAGTTAGTAGTGCAATAAATCTCGTCTTTAGTTCAACCCGGTAGTTTTATTTAATAGTGGAAAGCAGTTCATCGCTACCGGGCCCCTTGTCCAATCAGCGATCATCATCATCATCTCCCTGCCCTTATCTATACTAATATAATAAAGCTGAAGAGTTTGTTTGATTGTTTGTTTGTTTGTTTGTTTGTTTGAACGCGCTAATCTCAGGATCTACTGGTCCGATTTGAAAAATTCTTCCAGTGTTAGATAGCCCATTTATCGAGGAAGGCTATAGGCTATATATCATCACACTAAGACCAATAGGAGCGGAGTCCACGCCGACGAAGTCGCGCGCAGAAGTTAGTCTATACTATAATATAATAAAGCTGAAGAGTTTGTTTGTTTGTTTGAACGCGCTAATCTCAGGATCTACTGGTCCGATTTGAAAAATTCTTTCAGTGTTAGATAGCCCATTTATCGAGGAAGGCTATAGTAGGCTATATATCATTACGCTAAGACTAATAGGAGCGGAGTCCACGCCGACGAAGTCGCGCGCAGTAGCTAGTCCTATTTATATAGGGTCGGCACAACATGTTATCCTCTTCCATTCCTCTCTATTATTTTCAATATCAGCGATATGCAACTCTTATACAATAAGACGAATGTTGAAAATTAAATAAAGTCATTTCACTCACTCCTCAACTTTGTCGAACAAGCGATCCTGGATCCCTTTTCGGAATTAGCATAATCAGTTCGACTCAGGCTTCAGCTTAACAGAAGTTTTACCGTTCGTAAAAGCTTTGGGTTAAAAGAAAGATAATGCTGTCTTTAAGAATAGCACAGCCGATGAATATGAATGTTCCTCTTAGGATAACATCAATTCATATTGTAAGAATTTTGGCCGTATTTTATGTTATGTTAAAGTTGTTTATTACAGGCGTAAAAGTAAAATATGACTTTTCGTAAGACCAACGATAAATATATATATTTTAATACAGTATTTTTGCTTCTTTACTTTTAGTTTGTTTAGATAATCTAGATAATAAAGATTACGATTCACGATTCAGCCTGTAATATCCCACTGTTGGGCATAGGCCTCTTCTCCATGTAGGAGAAGGAATAAAGATTGAATATCTCACATTCAGCAAAAAGTTACTTAAAAATTTATACTTATTGAAACATAATATTTCAAATTTGAGCCCAAAACGGGTTTTATCCAGTAGACTTAAAGAATAATATTATAACTTTGCATTGAAAATTCTACGTGAAAAATACAACCGCCTTCAAATACAGATTAAAAACTGTTTTTAGTTACTTTAGACTATTATTTGCGTCAAAAAAAGCCTTTACTGTGTATTATAAGAAAGCAAACAAATTGCATGAGACATTAAACACAAACCATCGTATCTCTACTATACTTATTAAATGATTCTATTTTCAACTCCACAACGTAACAAAAATACACATATATGAAAAAATGTATGAAGAAACGCGGTAATCAGTTCGCATCACGAGAATACGAGCAGAGTGCGTCAGTCCATTCAAACTTGAATGATAAATTGTTGCCCTGAAGCAGAAGAAAATAAAAGTTTTTCAAACACACCGCCTCCTATATCCGACACAAAATTATGATATCCTTTTACATTAAAAGCATTTGAAGTCTCTGTATTAAATGTATTGGAAATCGCTTTGAAATCGGAACGCTTTCGTCTATAAAATATTTCAAATTACATAAAATATATTGTGATTACTTACATAAAATATATAATATTTTCAATCTGTTTATTTTTATATAGTATTAGACGATAACTTTAAAATGTACAATTGAGATTTTTAAAATAATGTTAAAACAGAAAGTAATGGTGTTTTTAAAAACATTACAAATATCCGATTACGATTATTAATATCGGTCTTTTTTCTTTCGCTTAGAAAGCAATAAACGCAATTAATAATTTTTAAACGATATTAGGTACATACATAAATAAGATGATGATTAATGATCATCTTCCGTTTCTTTTCTCACTTTTATTTTTAACTAGCGACCCGCCCCGGCTTCGCAGGGGTGCAATGCTGATACTAAATATAAAATAAATATTTGCAATGTAAGCGCAAAAAAATGTGTTTATTTACGACATCACATTAGAAACCTCTAAAACTATGAGTGTTCCTCTACTATATTATGCATGTATTATACATAAATAATATAAACCTTCCTCTGGAATCACTCTATTTACTAAAGAAAACCGCATCAAAATCCGTTGCGTAGTTTTAAAAATTTAGGCATACAGACAGCGGGAAGCGACTTTGTTTTTTACTATGAAATGATATCAATGTAAAAACTTAGAACCATGCTATAGCGAAGTTTTTTTTAGAAAAGTATAAACATAATTAATAGTTCTATAAAATAAGACCAGAAATTATTTTTTTTTATTAAAAATTCAAAGAGTAATTAATTAATAGAAAAGTTTTATTTCTTTCAAAAGAGATCACATACACAGTCATAAAAGAGCCTCACATTACGTTCACTGAGTGCGTTTAATTATTTTCATCTGTGTTTCAAATGACCTCTATGGTAAGGAAGGGTTTGAATCACAGGGTTTTAATGCTGCTCATTACAGCTCGTCGATGCTGACCACTCTGATTTGACCTCCCATCTATCTGGGTAACAGCGTATATTGGTGCAGCTATACATACACTCTGTAATACATATCCTTTTACTCTTAGCTTCATGCTTTTATCAATTAAAAGATAGCTACTGAGCTCGGAATCGTTTTTGAACTTCAAAGTAAGTTTTTTAATTACCACTAAAGTGTTCTTCCAAATGTTGTAAGTTGCCTTTTTTTATTAGCATTTATTGTGATCGACTACATTCATACACGTACTGGTACAAAAGGTCAGCAAGATATCGTTCAAGCTTTTCTATTTTTTAGATTTTGTAGCCGGGTTTTGAATTTAGGAACAATTATTATGAAAGGGATGTGTCCCTAGTTATGAAAGATATTAGAGGAAGCGAACCAGAAATGTTTATGAAAGGGACATACTTAATAACTTACACCAAAAACTTATTTCAGAAACCGATTTTAACACCTTTTAATTAGACTATTTATTAACCGAGGAAGGGCACAGTAGGAAATTTCCTGCTCAAAATATGGAGCAGCCCGACTGGGGTAGTACATCGACCTTACCGAAGATCACAACTAAATAATACTGTTAAAGAAGTTTCACTTCAATAAACAACAGCAAGACTGAAAATAACTATCTAAACTACTTTTCGCATATTATTTATAAGCCTTATCGATATACTAATTATGCATTAAATATTAAGATGTAATTTCGTTTTTAAAGTGTAATTTTGTGTGATATTACATGTTGTCCCTTTCAAAAACGCATTGAAATGAAAGAATTTATAAAAATAAATGTCAACATTTTTTTTTGTTAGCTATAATATAACGAAGGTTTTACTATAAGGTCGTATCAATTTAAAAAAGTGTCCTGTTTATTTTCTAGAGCACGTAGAACGAAAATGTCGCTTTCATATGACCACTCCCCTAATCAAACCATTAGGTGAAACTTGATGCTAAATTAAACTGAAAACCTTGTACCTAAATTAAATATTACTTTATTGGGCTAGTTTTTTGTGTACCTATAGTTTTCAAAATTATTTATAGTATAATATACTAAACCAGCAATGTCCCATGGTTTCACCCGCGTTAATTTTTGGGAAAATTACACAATTCCTCAGTAAATGGGCAATCCAACACAAAAATATGTTTTCCGATTCGAACTAGCAGTTCCTGAGATTAGCGTGTTTAAAAAAAAATTAGTTTACAATTTTAGTAGAGTTTATATATGTATATGGTTTCCTTTAATGATCTCTCCTTTCCTACTTTTATACTCACACAATATTTAATTATTTATGCATAAAGTAGAACAAAATCTTATATTTTGACTAGCTGACCCCGCAAACGTTGTTTTGCCATTTATGTTATTAACCCCCGCAACCCCCTCTTGTGGGTCGAATTTTGTAAAACCCGTTCTTAGCTGACCTCTACTTGGCGAAAGGAATATTCCTACCAAATTTCAAGTCTCTACGCCTAATGGTTCCAGAGACATCGTGATGAGCCAATGGGTGGAAATCTCTTTTATATATATAGATTACTAGTGACATATTTTTGATATCTATATATAAATACGTGAAGCAAAAAATTTGTACCCCTTTTTAAGGAAATTACGCGTACGTAGGAGTATGAAATTTCGCACACTTATAGTTTATATAGAGAAAAAGTGCAGAATGCCAATATTTTTTCAAAATTATGCATAAAATATACATTAAATTAATAAAAAAAGTATTACACACACTAAAACACACACGCATATTATAAACGCTTTTGTTTATTGACAAATTCTGTTGTCAAATTGAAAAAGTTAAAAAATGTTCTTTATTTCCATAATTATTTGGTTTTCTTTAATTTATAATTATGGTCTGGGCGACCACTAGTATATTCTAAAAGAGTAACTGCGGAGTTTCTTACGGATTCTTCTCTGCAGAATCTATATTCCGAGTCAGTGGTAGCTTGACTTAACTATAATTAATCAATTAAAACGAATATAATTTTAGTTTGTATAGTGATGATTCAAAGGTGCTTTTGAATTCTTTTTGAATAAAGTAATTTTTAATTTTGATTGTGACATTAACATTATTAGAATACTGTTAGAAATTTAGTGGACAACTCATGAGTGTAAGTAAAAAAGCGATGTATATACTTAAACCGGAAGTAATTAGCCCGTGGTATACAATATGTTTCAAAAGCCTACCCACGAGAGACAAAGATCCCAAAAAATAGTCTGCGGACGAATAGAATTCAGTCATAAGTTCTAATTGGTACCCTTTGAGAACGGAACCCGAAAAAAGTAACAAAACTAACAATATCTCCCTGAAAAAAAAAAGTTAAAGGTTTTCAAACATTACAAACATAAAGCCTTTGTGCTTTGATAATTAATATCCATTCCTATCTTCTCAATCATATTTCTTGTTCATTTGACAGCGGAAATTAGACTTTTCTTTTTAGATACACCCGTACTGAAATAAAATAATTATAAAACCTAATCATTATTTTATTAATTATAATTTAAAAATATATATTTAAAACTGGGTTTTTTGGGTTGTCTGGAAGAAATGGCTAAGTAGCCATAAGTCCGCCCATTGTACTTCACTGTCTGTAATTATCCTTATTATGCGTTTTTAATATTTTTCTGGTGTACAATAAAGTATAAATAAATAAATAAATAAAACGAATCAAAGTAAAAATTCGTTCAACTCAAAATACCTGATATGTTTCAAAATGTATGTCAATAACAAAATTACGACTGACGCTTAAAATGGCCGTAATACCAATTTAATATTACCAAATATCTATCCGTCCGTAATTGGCTGCGATTGAATAGTGAAAATATAAGATTCCTAAATTTGTCTATATATACAGTTATATAATATTTTTTTATAAACCCAATGTACATACATATTAATGTTTTTAAGTTAATGAACTTTTCTCACAAACTTAATAACCAATGAGGACTTCATAAAATCGTACCGCAGTTTCTGTAAGCAGTGAAATTGTAAACATTTTATGATAACTTCGGAAATTAAAATATAAAAATCTTCAAATGAGGTCTTACAGAGATCTTGTTTTTTATTATGTTAAATTTACATATATAAAAATGAACGAAATGTACTCGCATTACTACTAAGACTGCACAATATTTTACAATACTTTTTTTTTCTTATGGTACGAAATCCCACTGCAAATTTAACAAAAATTTAATTAAAAATACTAGCGGCCACATTTTTATAGGCAGCCTGGTCGCGATATACATATATTCTCCTCATCATAAATATACATAAAATTTGGTTTTTAACAAAACCCCGATGCATGCACTAATTTGCAGTGGGATCTTAGACCATTAGTTTAACATAGCGTTGTCGCTAAAGTTCGTCGCTCTGGTGTGGTTCGTGCGCCGTGTGGTTTACTGTTCTTGTGGGTCTCCCTACCGTGCCTGGGAGAACACGTCAAGTAGTTGATCCCGGTCGTTATCACAGACACCTGATAGCGATCGTTATTTATAATAGGGAATATATCCGCCAACCCGCAGTAGAGCAACGTGATGGATTAAGCTCCGACCCTTATCCTACATGGAGAAAGAGGCCTATGTTCAGTAGGATGTTACAGGCTAAATCGTGTTACGACACGATTAACATTTTTACCGACTACTATACGATACGTCGTATAGTAGTCGGTAAAAATGTTAAAAACATTATTGTATGGATGATCTTTCAAATTCTAACATCATATAAGCATTTTAGATTAAACGGGATATTTACCATGTTTATTATTTTCTTTTTGCGGAGCTTGATATTTCGACATTGACTGCGAATATCTCGTTCACGGGACTACATGGTAAATATCCCGTATTCGAATAATCATATGCAATTTTTGGCGGTATTGGCATTTAATATCTTCTATTCGCGCTATAAAATCGAAAGAGGTTACGTATTATCTAATATAAAATAAGCATTGTTAATTAAGAAATTACAAAATAAAGAACAAAGTAAGAACCAATAAAGCGGTATTTTTACTTAAAAGTAGTTTTTTCGCTCTCCTGAAAAGTCGATAATTTTAACGTGCATAGTGTTACAACTTTAAAATAAGACTAAAGCCGTTAACAAAACGAATCGCTTTTCATATATACGACCCGAGCATAAGATTACTTAGTAAACGAATAATAATGGAATAAAGCTGAAAAGTTTGTTTGTATATTTCCTTGTCCATATGTTACGTTCCTAAGCAAATAGCATAATGTAAGATGATATTACAAATCGGGTTTAACGATATCGATAAGTGTATCCTAACGGTATTTATTGCTTGAGATTTTGTGTTGATTTGAGTTGACTAATGTTTTTTTAGGTATAAATTTATAAATAACTGAGGTAGGGCACAGAAAGAAATTTCCTGCTCAAAATATGGAGCAGCCCGACTGGGGTAGTACCTCGACCTTACAGAAGACCACAGCTAAATAATACTGTTTTCAAGCAGTGTTGTGTTCCTGTTGGTGAGTAAGGTGACCAGAGCTCCTGGGGGGGAATTGGGGATAGGGTCGGCAACGCTTGCGATGCTTCTGGTGTTGCAGACGTCTATAGGCTACGGTCTTACCATCAGGTGAGCCGTACGCTTGTTTGCCGACCTAGTTACATAAAAAAAAATGATAATAAATAAATACAAATAATATACACTTGTATAACATTCTCGGAGTTATTGAATCCGTCTGGTGTGGTATTCAGTATTCTGGCTACATTAACTTAATTATTGGATCGTTAGCTTCGAGTGTTTAAATAAGACTATAATTTCGTAAAGATAATTAGAAAAAAAACACAAAATCTATAAGTTTATCTAGCAGTATAAATAATGAAGCCTTTATTTGACCAATGCTTCAATACTTCTAATGAACTATTCTTAATTTATTATTATAAAGTTTTACTATAATTGCTTATATTTCTTATACTAAATTAGGTTAAATAAGGTCCCCAGGTTGGGTGAAGGCCTCGTAGGAGGCCTTTATCCAACAGTATACTGTTATATAAATATATGTCTAATAGAATGAAGATGAAGAATTAGTTTGTATGTTTAAATGCATTAAACGTAGGATTTACGAGAACGAGTGTGGAAAAACTTGTAATTTCTGCATGTTACAAGTATGATAGAAAAATGACAAATACCAGGTGAACACTAGTCGGTAAGTGAGGATTGTAAATAATTAATATTAAACCGATTTCAATATAAATATAATAGATCTTCATATAGAAATATATAGAACCTGTTACAACCATATAAAAACAAAAATATAACCGATTACGCGGGGAAATATAACGTTAAAAAATTACCTGAATTATAAGATATTAAAATAATTTTCCCAAATTTTCGAAACGACGACGTAAGGTAAGCATTTTATTCAATTATATTATACCATTCACTGCAAAGAGCATACGAACTTACTAGAAGACCAGAAGACTTTACAAAGAGTTTCTTAGTACAGTTAATTTTTAGAGTACTTCGAATGTGTTTCGAATTTCTAAAATTGATCTCGAGTGCTTCCCGGATGTTACATTTGAAATAGGTTTACTCGTTTACGTTTTCGTTATTTTTAAAATTAACGCTCGAAAAGACTACAATTATTTTTTTAAACGATATTATTTTAGTTTTTTATCACCATTTATACCTACACTAGCTTCTGCGCGCGACTTCGTCCCCGTGGAATAGGACCGATTCTCTAGGAAGCTCTCAAAAGGAAAAAAAACCCGATTTTGAAACATTCTTCATTGGTGCTACGCTCCTATTGGTCTTAGCGTGATGATATATAGCCTATAGCCTTCCTCGAGAAATGGGCTATCTAACACTGAAAGAATTTTTCCAATCGGATCAGTAGATCCTGAGATTAGCGCGTTCAAACAAACAAACAAACAATCAAACAAACTCTTCAGCTTTATTATATTAGTATAGATGTATATTATTTAATTTAGATTAAAACAAATAACAATTACTTTAACAAGTGTTCTTTGTGGCTTCTCTCTCTCTCTATATCCCTCTCTCTCTCTCTCTCATTTCAATCATTATATTAAATCGAAGCATTCCTTATTTGCGCATTTATGTATAGAACAAGATACATGTAGCGACATTTTTTTCTCGTAAAAGTAACTACTCGTATATGCATGAAAAACCGCGCAAATCGCCATGTCTTACAAAAATATGAAGAGTACTAAGTTTAGAAGTATTTTAGGTACGTGAAATTTTGTAATTTCCTTACGAATCTACCCGTTATTTGCACGACATTTAAGTAAAGTGGAACGTCTACAGGAACACGACCTCGCTGTCACCATTAGCCCGCCGAAGTCGGATAATTACGGAAAAGCAATACACAAGTTCTTTCGCTCCATTTTACTTTTTTCATTTTGTTTTTTTTTTTACAAAAAATAAGAAGTCTATGTTCTTTTCTTGAGATGTTTTATCGATTTCCAACTTAAAAACTAGTAGATAAAGTACTTATTGTTTTTTTTTTAAATTAAAATATTAATGTACTTAAGTAGTATTTTTCTTTAAACCTAAACAACAAAAAAATGTTGTTCGAAAATGTTTTATATTATCATATCAAATATTTTATATTTTCGATCCAGCGGGATTCGAACTCGCACCTCCCGACAATCCGTGTCCGGTGCTCTAGCTGTTAAGCTATGGATCTATGCCCAGCGGAATCGAAATTCTTGATATAATTTTTATTCGGTTTTAACTTTAAGCAACCGTGGTGCCATCTATAGCGAGTCTTTTACAGCACTCAGCAGAATCCCGCTGGATCGAAAATTTTGATATGATAATAAAAAACATTTTCGAATTTCCTCATGTGTGGGTAACATAAAAATAAAAATAATACGAATATAGGTGTTTTTTTTACTGCAATGGCCACACCTATATATAATTTTTATTTTTATATGAAAAAAATCATGTCGTATAACTTTTATAAGCTATATTATTACTACATTTACATTAGTCTTAATCTAAATTATAAAGTATAATAATAAATTAGCCGTGCGAAGTTTATATCACTGAAAGGATAAGAGAGATATATATCATTTTGTCTTAGGATATATATCACTCAATTGTCTCTTCATCTCATTTGGCTCAGTGAATGACAACTGACAAGTGTTTCATCGTACGATACAATATGAATCGAAAAGATACAGAGCTATAGCTATCTCTCTCTTTCGTATGATAAGCGCCATCGTCCGATCTCGTTTACTCTGGCTCAGTAACAGAGTTACAGCTGTCTCAGTAACAGAGTTACAGCTGTCTCTCTCATTCGCATGATAAGCGCCATCGTCCGGTCTCGTTTACTCTCTCTCAGTCCGTCAGTATCTCGAAAATGAATCATAACCCTAGTGAGCTGGAGATACATTTGAAATGCAAGTGAGCTGGTCAAAGATTAGCTCAATTGAAAAGAAATGTTTCATTTATTATATTTCTCTCATGAGTTACCCATGTCTATAATAAATATATTTTTTCTCTTGGTTACCACAAAATAAACTAAGTACACAAAAATTAATTTTAGTTGACAAATAACATTTGCACTATAGTACCACTTGCACTTGCACTTTACCATTAGGTTAAAAGTAAATTTCATTTAGTATTTTTTTAGCAGTAAATATGGAAAAAAAAATTGTGTTTCTGGCAATGTTTGTCTGGGATGTTTTTTGAGGAGATCGAACCAGAACCACTGCAATTATCTTAATATGTCAGCCATTCTTTTCAGGATTTTAAGGATTAGAAGAGAGAAACACAATGAAAAGATGTGACTTGCGTTGCATAGGTAGCCGAAAAAATAATTATCAATTAAATATGCATTACTAGAGATAACACAAATAGTACTCGTCGATCTCGTTTAAATTAAAATGGGAAAAAGATAAATTAAAATCGGTACACCCAGTAAAAAGTTATGAGGTAACAAACACACAAAAACACACTCGAATTTAGAACTGATTTTCCTTTTTATTTTTATGAAGTTAGTTAAAAACAAATCTTGGTTCACAATATTAGTATAGATTGGTTTACTTAGGATCATAGACATTATTACATATCGAAATTTTATTTACTTTGTTCTCTTTTATCTCAAACATTGATCACATCAAGATCGACACGCACGAGTTAGTAATTTTATCTTGTCGAGCAAAAAAAAGGACAAAAAGTTCAGTAAATGTGTAGACTACAAATCTTGCGCGATTTGGCAGGATTTTAAGATGCTGGTCGAACATGTTCACCTTTTTTTATGTTACTAAGTCGACAAACAAGTGTACGGCTCACCTGATGGTAAGTGACTACCGTAGCCTATAGACGCCTGCAACACCAGAAGCGTCGCAAGCGCGTTGCATATTTTGAGCAGGAAATTTCCTGCTGTGCCCTACCTCAGTTAAACAGTTTAGTTTTTTAGCCAGTTTAGTTTGTTTGTTAAGCCACTGCTCCAGTTATAAAGCCATAACCAATAACCAATAAATAAGCTTTTAGAGGCAGAAACAAAGAAATTAAGTTTCAGCAAATCCAAATCATTACGCTTTGTTGATTTGTAGTCAACATAGTTCAACTTGATCATTCATAATTGAATGCTGTATCGGTAGGTAATATAATTAAATTTCATGGATTGGTCTAAAAATGATAAAAAAGTTCTGTCGTAAAGTCAATGTGAAAAAGAAGAAGTAAAAATATACAATAGACTATAAAATAAAATAAAAGAACAATACTTGTTATATGTATATTCGTTTTGTTAGTTTAAGAAACAATATATAAAATGAAGTACATAATTATATACATTCGGTCTAAGAAAGATTAGAGGCTCGCAGTCAGCGGATTATAGAAGTCCGCGTAAATCCTTTAAATAAACAGATTATTCTGTTCCGAATAATTAATGAACATAATTACTAAATTGTGGAGCGGCTTAAGTGCGATTGCGGAAACAAATAATATTTCACTTTCATTTATATAAAATACAAGATGTTCCGGTATTTTACGAAGAAACGTAGATTATGGAGCGTCGAAAATGTTTAATTTGTGACGACCTAAATACAGAACAAGTATGTATTAATAAAATATGGCGTAGGTTCATAGCTTTATGGCAAATAAGAGCTTACCTAGGGACATATGAAAGCACAAAATTACACTTTAAAAACCGAATTACTTCTTAATACTTAGTGCACAATAGGTACACTAGTAAGTTTGTGTTTTAAAACTAATGTGAAAGGGAGTCAAGATTGTTATTTTCAGTCTTGTTGTTTTTAATTTTTTTTACAAATTTTTTGGCTTTTGTTTTTGTGTGCATCGACAGGAATTTATATGTAATTTTTTGTAAGTATAGCAGACACATCTAATTTAAAGGTTAAAGTCGGGTTCTAAAATATGTTTTTAAAGTGTCAGTTATTTAGTATCCCTTCGCTTCAGTCTGTAATATCCCAGTTCCCACTGCTGTGAAAGGATATGCATCGGTGCAGCTATACAACAAGTATGGTGTTGATTCGAAATTGTTTTTATTTTACAGGTAGGTAATTCTAATTGTCCCTTTCAATACGTGTCCCTTTCATATATGTGAGGCCCTTACCCACTATAGAGAAATTATATATATATATATAGTTTCTCTCAATTTTTTTTAATATGTGACGGCACGATAATGATGGCCTATAGATGTGTTTGTCTGTCTGTCGTTGGTCTCTCTATATATATATATATATATTATATATATATATATATAGAGAGATATAAGCAACTGCCCTGCCATATTTGTTTAAAAATTATATTTAGATATTATATAATTGTATATAAGTTACAAACATAACTAACAAATCAATAAAGGAAATCTATTATTACACTTCGAAACTTCCTAACATAATGATTGTACAGCTAACACGTTTAAGACAGTAATATAGCCGTGCGAAGTTTATATCACTGAAAAGATAAGAGAGATATATATCATTTTGATCTTAGGATATATATCACTCAATTGTTTCTTCATCTCATTTGGCTCAGTGAATGACAACTGACAAGTGTTTCATCGTATGATACAATATGAATCGAAAAGATACAGAGCTATAGCTATCTCTCTCTTTCGTATGATAAGCGCCATCGTCCGATCTCGTTCACTCTGGCTCAGTAACAGAGTTACAGCTGTCTCTCTCATTCGCATGATAAGCGCCATAGTCCGGTCTCGTTTACTCTCTCGCAGTCCGTCAGTATCTCGAAAATGAATCATAACCCTAGTGAGCTGGAGATACATTTGAAATGCAAATGAGCGGGTGAAACATTAGCTCAATTGAAAAGAAATGTTTCTTTTATATCTTTCTCTCATGAGTTACCCATGTCTACAGTAATAGCATGTCTTGGTTGTTTGATGTCAGTTCATAGATCTTCGATTAAATTGTTAGATTAGGAATAGTACAGACTAGGCGTTCTGAGTACCTACTACAATTATTGTTATACTTAAGCACTTGCTATTAGCTAGTTAGTATCACGTGGTCCGCGGCTAAACTTCATTCTGAATATACCACTGACTAACTATATATATTGTGTTAGTAATATTAACATCACTACCTAAGCTATACATTAACTGTATTCAAAATAATTTACTTATAGACTTTATTATAGATCGCAATTTTGAAGTATATAAGAATAAAATATTTTTCGAAAACGATGCGACTTGTGATGCGGGTATATTTCTTTGCTCACTTAAAAAAATATTGTTATATTATTTTTGTGTATCATCTGTTGACAATATTAAAAAAAGAAAAAAAAAATTGTTTTCTAAAAAGTAACGACTTACTCTTATAGACGTAAAATAGAACGCATTTTCGCTCATCGTAGTCAGACTCTGGACGGTTCATCGGATGTAATATTATATGCACCTACGTCAAAGGAAATATGGACTAAGTATGTACGTTTATTCAGAGAAAAAAATGTTTGGCGCGTTCCCGCCATCACTCATCGCATTCAGTCTCTAACATCCCACTGCTGGGCATAGGCCTAAAAAATATAAGATTATTTTTGAGCTAATTTTAACAATCTAATATAAATAATAATATAAACAAAAATTTAACTTATTTGAGCCATATAATGTTGATTAAAATAGCCCTACATTATTTCATTTAAATATAAAATTTTGAAGATATCATTTTCATAATTATCGACTATCAAAATAATTTTTTCAAGAAAATAAGGAACAATATTCAACCACATAAATGCAGACATGCTATTGTATCTATTATGTATATTTTACTTTTGTTATCGAAAAAGAAAATGTTAAAGAAAGGTATATTTTATAAGTTACCAAAAAATCAAGACGTATCAAGTAACACAAAAGTATCTACAACGAAACAAGGAAAATCTGTTTTTCCTTTTATACCGCGAATTATAAAGTTAGAAACTGAAATTCGATCAGCCCTAAGGATTTAAATTCACTGGGGGTTATTTTTCCTGGATTTTCCGGCTATAACCTGTCATAAAGTTGTAAGACATTCACCGTCACTGACTGATTGATCGATTTTTCTCCGTTAAGGTATGCTGAAGTCCCAATTTAGCCTTTAGAATGAATAACATATTTAATCAATATACGGTTACCGTAACTACACTGTAAAAACTTTTTGTAAAATTACCATTTCTTTACTCAACATGGGTTGGCTAAATTTACTAATCAGTGTGTATGAATTCAAATTACAACACAATTTGAGTAATTTTCCAAGACATATGCGAAAATTTGCTAAGATGCGGTGTAATTTTACAATCTCAGAGTATAAATCTTACTTGTGTTGTAATTTTACTGAACTGTTTATTAAATTTCAATAACAAACTTTGAAGATTTACTTAAATTTTTAGTAATTTGAGTTACTATATTTTTTTTGTAAAATTACAAAATGTTTTAAAATTCGAATTACTGTGAAGTGTTTAGGAATTTAATTTTTTTTTATTATTTTTACAATTTATACTGTAAAATTACACAATACATTGTAAAATTACTAAAAAATACTATTTGTCTGTGACCATGTGTAATTTTACTAAACAGATTATCAAATTTCGGTACCAAGCTCCTTAAATTTACTAATATTTTTTGTGTTTTTAATTACTAATTTTGTTGTAAATTTACCAAAAAAAAAAAACATTGTAATTTAAACTACAATCGAAGTATTGAAAATTAAAAAAATTGTTTTGGTAATTTTATTATTCTTGTTGTAAAATTGTACAAGTATTGTAAAATCACTAAAAATACTAGTTTTCTTAAGCCTTGTGTAATTTTATTATTAAAAAAATATGTAAATTCGAATTTTAATGAATCCTTTGGAAATTCAATAATCTTCTTATTAATTTTATTATTTTGACTGTAAAATTATACAGTGTTTTGTATAATTAACAATATAACAGAGTAGCTACTTTTTTAGAGGAACAAAAAAAGAGCTTATTTAAATATCATTGAAATCATTAAAAATTTATCAATATTTTTTTCTCATATATACCTATATGTTAAAATTTTGATTTGAAAATTAATAATTATATAGTAAAAACTCATATAATTAATTAAGCATTTTTTTTAAAGTTACCAAGTTTGAAAATGTTGCGGTGAAACAGCTGGTTAGAAAATAAATTAAGTATCAAAATATAGTTAATTTCTTTTCATTCAATTTGAATATATGTATTTTAATATTTTTTTTTCGTGCAGTTAAAAGTATTTTTTTTCTAATACGTTAAAGTTCTAAGGAAAATTTTTATGTATAAACTATCATTTAAGATAATAAATATTCCATGATGGATGGTTTGTTTACAAAACTGCATAATAAATTTACTAAACATTTTTATGATAATTTATTGAATAAAATTACAAAACTGTATAGTAAAATTACTAATCAAATTTATAGGTAAATTTCCAAAAATATTTTGTAATTTTATCGAACCCAATTCAAGTGAATTGAGTGGTATAGTTACAAAACTCCACAGTAAATTTACTAAACAGTTTTATGATCAATTGTCAAATAAAATTACAAAACTGCTTGGTAAATTTCCAAAAATATTTTGTAAGTGATGAAGCATTCTGTTTAGTAAATTTACTAAATTGTTTTGCGTTAAAACTTCCTACACATTTTTAGTAAAATTATCAAAGAAATTTTTAACAGTGTATAATTTTTCCCAAACTATTTATTGAACTAAAACAGCAATTTATTTTTAAAAACTTAAAAAAAATAGCGATTTTTTTTACTCTCTGTAATGATTACAATTTTTATTTGATTGGGAAACGACATGTGAGGGAAGGTTAATGAGGTAAACCAAACCCAATAAAAGTCGATCTATCAGGCACGAAGAACTAAATAACTGTAATACATGCAAAGATAGAAATTTCGCAAGAAATAATCAAAATTGAAGAAGATCATTACATTGCAAAGGCATTAATTACATTGCTGAGTGTGCGGTAGCCTGTATACTCTCTTTAGTGTCGAGTAGATATAATGTTGGTTGCACAGATGAATCGTTTTCATGGCTTGCATTCTACGTGACATTGGCGAAATCATCCGTGCTACATTGGCACGATTCGCAGACATTAATCCAAATCAATGAATATTATCAAATATCGTTCATCTTCACGGCTTAAGTTGAAACTCTAGTAGTGCATGCTACAGTAACAACTTTCCTTAATTTTTCTCAAACAGGAAACAAGGATTATGAGATAGGCACTGTCCATATTTGCCACCCTATCCCTTAATTGCATACGCGTAATGAGAATATAAAACGCGCTATACGTATATGGCTTTATTTTATAACATGCTTCCCGAAGCCCGCTGCTTTATGTAGTTTCATAATTGCGGTACACAAGTTCTAAGTAATCTGGTCCCTAAGTGGTGATCTCTAATAGTTGCTTGAGTAATTAATCATCCTGAATGACGTTTCCATATAAGACTCTCATAACTTGGCTTAAATTATAAATGAATTTTGATATGATAATGTGGATATGTACCTAGTCAAATGAATTTCGGTCGTGTTTGCAGAACTTATGATAATTAATAATTTTTCTTAATCGCTTTCAGATTGATTTGGTCGTATTTTCTTATGAGGAGTTATATTTACGATTCAAAACGTTTCTTTACATGAACGTCCTGTAAACGAAATAAAAATATCTAAATCTACGGTATATGGTATACTCAACCACTAATATCGGCCCTTAGTCGTGCAATAGATACTTCACTACATTTTTACGTAAAATGTATCTTATAAATTAATTTTCCAGAAAAGCTTTTAAAATAAAAACAGTTTTATAATAACGACGTTTATTTCGACGGACATCCGAAACTGTCATGGCGCGTAATCTGAACAAAAGTGACACTCAAACGGAGGACTTCCTCTTTCAGGATCGTTTCGCTCCGAGAGCCCTTTCCTATTGAAGTATTGACTATGTACCTATATGTAGAGACTTAATTAATTTGTGTCAATTTTGTCACTTATTTTAACAAATTGTGGGCGATTAGAATTTAGAACAGAAAATTTATAAGCTGTGTTGTTAGAAATATATATACGTTTTCAAGTCTTATACTACTTTTACTTTTCCTGTAGTACTTATTTGTTATTATAGGTATGTATTTATATAATTATTGTATCTATACATATAGAATGTGTTTCATTTACTGTATTTTACCCACAAGGAGAGGTCTAATAGTCAGTAATTTGCTGGAAAACATAATTGTGTAGAAATAAGGACACTCGTTGCAAATAGTGATTGTGTATATATTAGTCTACGAACACAGATAAAAAATTAATAAATTAATCAAGGTCGACACTTGTTACAGCTTTAAAAACAATATTAACATAATTAAGTGTTTTGGTTTTACCACCGACCTCGACCCAACCTTTGTAATATGGATTTTAATTACTCAAAATTAAAAAAGGTATCCTATTCTAGACGGACTATCGTTATATACATCTATACAAGTAAATAAAATTGGAGTGTCTGTGTGTAATATTAAAATAGCCGCTTTTTACTAAATGCATATGGATGTATACACGCACGATGCATATACCAAAATAACATATTTTTAAATTTTGAAATGTCTGTCTGTTTGTTCCGGCTTATCTCTGAAACGGCTGGACCAATTTTGACGGGACTTTCACCGGCAGGTATCGGATATAGTAAGGAGTAACTTAGGCTACTTTTATTTCAGAAATTTATTTATTTTATAACTCTGCGAACTGAACAATACCTTTTTTGTTAAATTCTACGCAAACGAAGTCGCGGGCACAGCTAGTTACATATATATTTTACCATGACTGACAAGGAATTGACATTTATTACCTATTTAGAATGTCAGACTTTTAGCTCTATATCACCTCTACATTAGGGCACCTCGATATGGTCGATTTATGTCACGGTGGCAGGTTTTATGACATCATATGACGAATATTCATAGGATATAAATGTTTTTATCTAGATGAAACTAAGTCGACAAACAAGCGTACGGCTCACCTGATGGTAAGTGACTACCGTAGCCTATAGACGCCTGCAACACCAGAAGCGTCGCAAGCGCTTTGCCGACCCTATCCCCAATCCCCCCAGGAGCTCTGGTCACCTTACTCACCAACAGGAACACATTTACACTATTAAACTATTAAACTATTTAGCTGTGATCTTCCGCAAGGTCGAGGTAGTACCCCAGTCGGGCTGCTCCATATTTTGAGCAGGAAATTTCCTGCTGTGCCCTACCTCAGTTAAGAGAAAGATTTATATGTAGTTGTAGCGATTCAGCGATTAATATTAACACACCATACTATGTCTAATATAATCGCATTAGGTAAATATTTCTATATAATATAATGTCACACAATGATAACAAATAATTATAATGCTGCAAAGCAATGTTTAAAAAAATAGCATTAATTAGGTATTACATTGTTGCAAGAAAACTTCCATGTGCAAACTAAATTGCATTTGACCGATTTTTTAAATATTTAAATTTACTTATTTGTTTTATATATAACCGCAAACAAGCAAACAATGAGGAAAACAGAAAATTTAAAATTTTAATTTATCATAAAAACAATATAATCATTTTTTATTATTCACTCGTAACACATTAATAAATTAACGTTATTAACATTTCCATTTACCTACCTTAAATAAGGCAAAATGGCGGGCATTTTTTAACTTCGTATTTTAGCCTCGGCCGTAGATTAAGTCAATGAGCCTACCTTTTAAAACTGTGTATCCATTAAGTCTACGCTGATAAGATAAGGAAA
This sequence comes from Melitaea athalia, assembly GCA_905220545.2. Lineage (NCBI taxonomy): Eukaryota > Metazoa > Arthropoda > Insecta > Lepidoptera > Nymphalidae > Melitaea > Melitaea athalia. The sequence goes on from HG992193.1 coordinate 5,190,331, forward strand.
AAAGACCATAAAAGTAAAAATATTTTGGTTTCATTTAATTAAAAAGATTTTTTTTCTACTAGAATTGTAAACAAACGTACGGTCCGCCTGATGGTATAGTTACCGTAACATATTAATGCCTGAATACCCAGAGCATCAGAAACACGTGTCAACTTTATTTCTGCTGTAAACACAGCGTACGGCCAGGAGCTCAGACTAACTTACTCATCACAGGAACAACACTTCTTGAGAGCAATATTATTTAGCTTGAAGTTGCTCCAGGCTTTGAGCAAAAGTTATTCTATGTCCTCATATATCAAAAAATTTTGGGTTTTTTTTTATTCCATAATTGTAAGACAATAATTAATAACAAAGGAACATCTGTCACTCCAGGACCCTTAATAATGCAAGATCCTTTACCTAAACATGGACTACACAAACATGTGGCATAAAGAAGGATCAAAGCGGCGACTACTAGCACAATAAATCATTGTAAATATGTGTCCTTAATCGTAAGACGAAATATTTAAGCGTTGTCACACTTGCGCTATTACAGATTGGCCGATTTTACGCATGCAAAGGCACGTGTCGCAGAATTAATTTCGAGACATAGATTTTCCCACGAATATTAGCACGAGAAAAATTTTAGCTCATTTGTTTTCATTGTTTCCATTCAAGTCTTCAACAGGGCCGTGTAATAAGTAAAATAAACTTAATGTTTGTGTTATAGGTAAGAGCCCACTGTCTTATTTAAATATTTTTATGATAAATATATACATAAAAATAATACATATATAAATATAATAAAGATACATATTACACCCAAACTCAGGCGGGAATCGAACCCGCAACCCGAGGAGCAGAAAGCATGGCCGCTACAAACTACGCTAACGGGCTAAGACATGCGGCACTGGCATATGGCAAAACGTCCAACTTCAAGTCTTGCTGCTTACCTTACTTTTGTAACTTAATGTCTTATTTAAATTTCAGTATTTGTGAAACTAAATAAAAAAACATTTACTAAAGTAGGCTTTATAGCATTTCTTAAAATAATGTCAATGTAGAATAATACGCAGATAGCAAGAAAGGCGAAATTCCAAGGAATATAAAGTGAAACTTACTTCTAGATTCTAGTTTGAATATAAAAATACACAGTTATAATTAAAGTAACATAATATAAAGCCCCAACCTCAGACGGTGGAAGCGGATAAAGATGATGAATGGCCTCCCTTCCTAAGCCTCTCGTCCACTCGGCTCAGCCATTATCTATTGTTCGTGGAGTGCGAACTATGCGCTGTGTGCACTTATGCACGGACGCGGCCAAAATATACGGACAAAATTATTTTAGAAATAGATATTTTGCTGAAATTCTTTCATTACTACCGTTCATGTACGCATGTACCGTTGCGTTGTTCCGTCCGTTTCATAGCTACCGTTTAAGATGCAGGTTCGGCTTAGTCTAAAAACTTGTGAGTAAGGTAACAACATGTAATGGGTGCTATATTGCTGTTTAGAATAAGTTTTATATCATATATTTAATAAGACAATAAAAATTATATTCTTTATTTATTTACATAAAGTGGGCTATATCCGCTAATCAACAAAGAAAATGACTAAACAAAACAAATACTTATCTATTTTATTTTATTTAAAATGTAGGTATATCAACATCACACGCATGAACTTAGTAGGTTCAGTTATACAACACTTAAAACGATATTAATGGCAGTCATAAACATTTAGTTGTCAAAAATCTGTCGAGTCAAGGATATGGTAAAAAACTGAAAACTTTGAAACAGAATATGACAGTTTAATTTTTACTTTTTGTTTTTCGTTGAAACGTTTCCTGTAAAGCATTAATCAAAGCTACGCCTGCGCTGACAGTTTGAAAAGTAATAAAGATTCCAAAATAAGTACACTTCTGTTAAATATTCGTAGAAATTCCTTTTAAAACTTTTTCGTGTGCATACCTACCCATATATGGACTTTTATCATAATTCTGAAGAGTTAGTATAAAATGTATTTAATATACAAACACAGTCATCTGTTTCAAAGGAAACTTTAATGCCTGTTTTAGATCATATACGAAAGTAGTATTATTTACTTTTTTATTTATACATATTAGGTACCAAATGGAAGCTCGGTTCGGGAATAGAACCCATGACATTTTAGATCTATTTTATAGCAATACCCTTCAATTTTCTAATGTCTATTTTTATATCTTTTTTTTTTCATTGAAATAATATAATATACAATTAAAGTCTGAAGTCCGCCTATTACAGTTTTTTTTTTTTTTTTTTTTTTTATTTAATTAAACATCCATGGGCTCAAAGTGCCCTGGATGCCTTTTGTTAAACATGCATGCTTTAATTATCACTACCGGAGGCGATTTTACATTAGAACTACAGATCGACAGTCCTGTGACTGCGTAGTAAGACTAGGACGTGGTCCGACGCTGACGGTTTTTTTTTTTTTTTTTTTTTCCTTTACAATAATTAATTAATCCTGTTATGGAAATAGTATGCACATCGTCGTTGTATTACAGTTTAAAACACTCAAACCTTTGATCGACGAATGCATAAATAAAAAATTTTAGTATACACGTATAACACGCTATAATTTTTATTATACTAAAATATCAACTAGGAATATTTTTAAAAAAGAACGTTACACTCACAAAATAATGTTTTATAAATAAATCTTGTAAAAAATATAAAATAGCACAGACTAAAAACCAACTAAAATAAATTTAAAAAAAAAACTTTTTATTCAATATCGATTTGTCGATACGAGAACAAAAGCAAAATATTTTAAACAAAGCTAGGACATTTACTTGGCCACAGTAATACCACGCTGTTACAGTTCAGTTTTAATACCTATCGTGTGTAGAAAAGCCTAGATATCAACAGTAACGTAGTCGTTAAGCCACACAAAGCCTATGTAGACATAATGGCGGCCGCCTCTGATTTTACCTTGTTCAGCTTTATGCTCGTTTAATATTTTGCAACAGTCGTTTTAAATAAAAAAAACGTTTGAAAAATGTCACAGAGATAGTTAATACCACGCTTACAAAAATGAGTTAAGTAAACATTCATACGGTTTAAAAATTCGTCAACATACAGAAAATCTATTTATATTTTCCTCCCAAAAATATGCAATAATACTTTGTTACAAAACGTATATTTCTTGTGCAGCATCATATATAACAGTTTCAGAATTTCGCTGCACAGATAAAGTGTAAATAAGCCACATCTTTGCAGAAGCAGTGAAAAGAAAAAAGCAAAAAAGGCGCGCGCCGCGCAATCGCTTGGAAACACGCGGGGCGTCGGTGTTGCCACTAACATATTTAAAAGAACACAATGTTATAAAAGGAAAAAGAGCATTTATTATTTAAAAATGATTATAATAACTATTACTTTTATAAAGTAGAGAAAATATAAATGCATCATGCACTTTAATTTTTTTAATATAAATCATCATTTAAAATAGGCACCATGCATGTTTTTTTTTATAACTGTCATTTCATGCGTTTTTTGTAACATTTTGATATCATAAATTCATTTATTTGTTCTTTTTCGATGCTTATCGCTTATATACATGTACTAGTCGACCCGTGCCCACTTCGTTGGGCGTTAATTATTTTTGTGATGCAAATAATATACTTACATATACATACTTAAGTTTTCATCTCGCTCACATAAAACTACCACCCCCCGTTTCAGCCCCAAAAAGGGTTGATTTCTAAAAATACATTATTAGTACACCTCCACACCATCTATAGAGCATACATTTTGAATTTCAAGTCTCTTACTTCAAAAACATAGGACTTTCATACAAACTTCCAACCCCCGTTTAACCCCCTTAGGGGTGGAATATCGTAAAACCCCTTCTTAGCTGACCTCTACTCGGCGAAAGGAATATTCCTACCAAAATTCAAGTCTCTACGCCTTATGGTTCCAGAGATATCGTGATGAGTCAATGGGTGGGTAACTCTTTTATATATATAGATGATTAAAAAAAGATGAAAATGTACTAATTTATGACAAAAACATGAAGACCGAATCAGCCGTTTATTAATGTAGATCACGAAGTTTCTAACTAATAGCTTTACAAGCGGCTCGTTATTAATCCCTACTGATGAGGGATGTTTGACATTAGGCACTTACCGCATTAGTGTACCAATTAGTGTGTTCATAACTTTATTTATTTGTTGTCTATAATCTAAATCAAAACACTAACAATAACTGAACACTGAACGTTATAGATCTATGAAGAGTGCAAAATCTTGGATAGTGCACATCTCTCCATTTCCTTTCTGTTACCTACTAATCTACTATCTATCGTCTTAAAATCATCTTTCCATTTTGTTGCCAGAAAAGCTAGAAGTAAAATGTTATAATTAATTGTTTTACACTATAAGACCCAACAGTTAAAGATCTAAATATTAAATATAATGTGTCATGAATCAATAAACTTAAATCCAAAAAATGCTCTACAAATGAATGCAAACACACGAGTGGGGTTAAAGTTGAATCAAAATAGAGGTACTTATATACCTACATATACAAAAATTGCTCGTTTAAATGTATTAGATTAACTTGCAATGTATGTAAGTTAGTATGTGCTAGTAAGTAGGTATGTTTAATAGGGTGGAACCTTGAAACTCAATTTTGAAGCATATAAGTATATCTTTAACTGATTTAGTTGAAAATTTGTCGGTAACACGTTTAGTATCGATGACAATGCACGTTTAGCTATGTGACGTCATTCTAAATCCAACATGACTGATGAAAGCTACTTTTTTCACTTTAAATTTATTTGGTGTTACATAATACTATTACGAAAATTTTATTTCTAGTGTAACTTTTACTATATCATAAAGGTGAGCTTACATAATAGCAAGAGTTGAAACGACAAATCGTGGATTTTCAGTGTCCTACATTTGAAGATGCCTACCGGCCAACTTCAAATTCTGTTGAGTGCTATACAACTTTTGAAGTGGTCTAACGACTGCACTTCATTTTTACTAGAACCTGCGATTTCCTTTAATACCCACGATTAAAAAATAAATAAATGATATTTTAGACTTGTTAAGGTTTGTTTTCCATTAACATAGTAATTTTACTAGTAAGCAATTGTTAGGTTAAAAAACGGCATCAATTTATTTCGACAAGAACAGTACAATACACATTAAAGAATAACTCTAAATAAAACAACTCTTCAGATCTTGCTAAAATTTAACTGATACGAGACTATAAAGATATATAATAATTTAACTGACACGATACTTCAAATAGCTAGTTTTAAAGTTACTAAAAAGTTATGAGGTAGGTACCTAACAAAAAACAAATTCTGTCGAATTGAGAATCTCTTCCTTTTTTCCAGTCGGTTAATATAACACCACCATATGAGATGAAGCAAGTCTATGGTATCTTCTTAGTATTCAAATATCTCGTCTCTGATTTAATTAATTTACCTCATTACACCTCTAAGTATATATACAATTTCCATAAGCCACGCTTTGCATCTATGAAAAATAATCAATCATACAAAAACGCAATATATAGTTAGTTAGAAGGGAAATGTTAAGCACACTGGCACACTGGCCTTTTACAAAAACCATAAAACCATAAATAGTATAGGTACTTCTCCCACAAACGTGTACAACTCGAAACTGAAAAAATGTGACAAAAAGATCACCAGCCAATCACAAGCAACAAGTACTTTCTTTCGGAAAAAAATCATCGAAATCGATAGACCAAGTAAAAAAAAAAATAGAAAAAAAAAACAGTCGAATTAAGAACCTCCTCTTTTGTTGAAGTCGATTAAAAATATAATAATTTAGCGTGATGTATAAATCACACGCACCAACTCTACCAGATCGTGATGTTCTCATTTACACAGTCAATTATAGGTAAAGGTTATTGGTATAGGTACATAACTTTTTAGCATTATTACGGTTGAATGCTAACAAAACTATTTCGTTATACAGCATAGTTATTAGCGGCATATTTAGAATCTTCCACTGTCAAGTTTCATCCGCACTCATTCTCATCCTTACGCAAGCTTGACTTGGGAAAGCTGGTGAATGCGTGACGTGAGCATTACGAAAAGAGTGATTGGCCGAGGCGAACGGAACAAGAGAGAGAGGCGTGAGCACACATTTTCTATCTCTCTTTCTCTCATAGCCAGTTACGTTTTATATATCTAAGACACAGTGCAGGCCTATTGTGCAGAAGTTTTACTTCAGTCCTGTGGTCTATTTTTTCATTCACATTTTCGTATTATAAACTAATGAATAGTAGGAAATATAATTAATAATAGTAATTTTTCTAAAATTATATGTCACGCGTCAAATGTTATATGCATTACATTATATTTAAATGTATGCACCTGATAGAAGGTATTTTTAACAAAATCATTACTTCATATACCTAATAGAAAAGAAAAAAAATTCATTCCAATTTTCCTTACATCATTTGTCCATTATCTTTCCCAAAGGAAAAGAAAACTGGCTTTAATATATAATAAAGGCAACAGAATCCCAACGTAAAAGTTAATCCGAATTCAAGAAAGAAACATTAAAAATTTACGATAGTATTAAACAGTGCGGGCTCACTTAATTACCTTAAATGAAACCGACAGTGTTGATCCCGGTACAATCAAACTCGTGTAAAAGTACGATTAACTCGTTTTTTACAAGCTTTTATTTAACTTGCAATGTATGTATGTATGTATGTATGTATGTATGTAAATTTAATGAATGTTTGTTCGGGTGAAATCTTGTAACTCAATTTTGAAGCAGATATCTTCAACCGATTGAGCTGAAATTTTGTATACAGGTTCAATTTAGATGACAATGCATGATTTGTATGTATTTATGTATGTATGTATGTTTGTTCGGGTGAAATCTTGCAACTCAATTTTGAAGCAAATATCTTCAAGCAATTGAGCTGAAACTTTGTATACAGGTTCAATTTGGATGACAATGCATGGTTTGCATGTATGTATGTTTGTTCGGGTGAAATCTTGCAACTCAATTTTGAAGCAAATATCGTCAAGCAATTGAGCTGAAACTTTGTATACAGGTTCAATTTGGATGACAATGCATGGTATGTATGTATGTATGTTTGTTCAGGTGAAATCTTGCAACTCAATTTTGAAGCAGATATCTTCAACCAATTGAGCTGAAATTTTGTATACTTATAGGTTCAATTTGGATGCCAATGCATGGTTACCTTGACGTCATTCTAAATCCAATATGGCGGCATATCCAAGAGTGTGGACTAGTTATTTTTAGTGCACTTCTACAATATGGGTATCAAATGAAAGGGCTTGCTAAGAAAAATTCGAATAAAGTGACGTAATAACCGACTAAAAAGTCAAAAATAAATTAAAAGTAAAAAACCTTTTTAAAAAACAAGCTTTTATTTGAATGCACTAAAACGAAAAAAATAAATTTTTACTTTAAAACTTTTACTATCTACTTATAAAGTCATTACACATAATCTATATGATATAAAAGCTTGTCGCAAGATTTGCTTGTAAACAAGTAAATTAAATAAATTGATGTGATTGATTTTAACTATTAAAATGTTCAAACTAAAGAAATACGAGTACTATCTCGCGACAAGCTTTTCTATCATATAGATTATGTGTAATGACTTTATAAGTAGATAGTAAAAGTTTTAAAGTAAAAATTTATTTTTTTCGTTTTAGTGCATTCAAATAAAAGCTTGTTTTTTAAAAAGGTTTTTTACTTTTAATTTATTATAATTATAATTGTTAATTTTTAATATTACTTTTCTTTTTCCTACATGGAGGAAGAGGTCTGTGCTCTGTGGATGTTACAGGCTGAATGCGAATATTAATTTTATTATTAAAGTCTTTTTATTGATCTTTTTTTATTTCAGTAATAAATAATCACGGATCTCTTAATATAAATATTCAGCTACGATAAAGTACGTTTTTATTTAATTACAAACACGTTAACTACATTACATACACAGATATTTGATTTTAATTATTTGAAAGTTTAGATTTGAAAAAGAAACGAGTTTAAATTTTAATTTACTTTAAAGTAATTTTGTATTTTCTTTGAGGAAATTTTTATGTTTATGTGATTTCATTTGTTTTTGTTTTGTTTGTTAATTTCTTTATAAAACATTTCTGATTAAAAACTGTAATGATTTCTTGAAATAATTTAATATAATTGTGTGACAAATTTTTCAATACAAAAGGGTCTTTTGTGCTATTTTCTCCAAAGGTTGCATGCAGCAATTAAATACGGTTCTAGTCATATATACATACATTATCTATATTATCTTGAAAACAAAATGAATACGTCAAAAAATCAATTTTCAAATTTTGTTTTGGTCGTCCTGCAAATTTAACGTTTTTTTTATTGAGACCCATTTGTATTCAAGGAGCGAATTGGGTGACACTACTAGGTCACTTTTAGTTATTAAGTACCAACAATAGTTAATAAGTTTCCATTTTCTACTAACATATATGGATATTTTGTTGTCAGAATAATGAATATTTTTATTTTATTCTACATATACGTACTGGCTGATGCGTTAGCGTTCAAGGGTTTGAAATCAGCACATGGCTTGTTTGTACAGGCAATAATAACACGTACACTTAATACAAGCGTCCAGGCGCTTGCCTATGTACCATGTGTGATGTGTCTGAAGTCCCAATACAAAATTCTAATTCTACTAGAGGTCAGTGTTTAAATAAATAATAATAAAAACAAACACAATTTTACAATAAATATATAATTTACACAAATAATTATTGTTATAAATTATTTATAAAGATAATGATATCGTTCTTTATACAAGTGTAAAAACTCTCTACGTAGTTTAAATCCAAGATCACGTTACTTTAATAAATTCGTTTTCGATCCGGGTCATCAGACTTAACTCCGTTCCTACGGAGGGACGGCCGTAAAATGTAAGCGCTCCCACACACGAACGGCACGTTGCCAACGGCAGAGGTCGACGGCAGCCGTCGACTGCCGTCGAGCGCCGTCAGCGGCAGACGACTGCAGCCGTTGACTGCCGTCGAGCGCCGTCAGCGGCAGCCGTCGACTGCCGTCGAGCGCCGTTGGCGGCGCGCCGTCGGCTGCAGTCCTCTGCCGTTGAGAACATGCCGCTCAGTCAACGCTCTCGTAGTAAATGAGCCAGTTGCAAAATGAATTCCAAAGAAGAAACACTGTTATTGTTTTTACTTCGTCGCCGCCGAGAAAAACGAAAAATAAAAACACGTTCAGTGCGGGTTCAAGAAATACTAATCAATAGAGATCAAGATGGGCATTTTTTACACTCTATCCACTTTTACGAAGAAACGAGCAAAAGTTTTTTAATTATTTTCGGATGTCCATTGCTTCTTTTGATGAGCTGATGGCTATTTTAAAAAGTTCAATATCTCGCCAAGATTGAATTAATAATTATAAAAATTAAAAAAAAAATTAAAATAATGAGTTAGTAAAAAAACATGTTTTAAAAAAAATGGTCGGTTTATTATAAGTTGATTTTGATTTTTTTAAAATCATTGTTATTAAAATAGAAGTAACTAATAATTATTATGTATTATTGTTCCTAATTTCCTATAGATAGTACTTGTATTTTGTTTCAACTTAAAATGGTGATAAATGATGTTGATCTCATTAAACAAATAATCTAAATAACTTATATCTTTTTATTATTTATATTTATGCTAATATTATAAAGAGGAAAGATTTTTATTTTTGGATTTTCGTTTGTAATGAACAAATTCAAAAACTACTGGACCGATTTTAAAAATTCTTTTACAAATAGACTGAACGTGTTTTTATTTTTCGTTTTTCTCGGCGGCGACGAAGTAAAAACAATAACAGTGTTTCTTCTTCGGAATTCATTTTGCAACTGGCTCCTTTACTAAGAGAGCCGACGTGTGAGCGGCATGTTCTCAACGGCAGCGGACTGCAGCCAACGGCGCGCCGCCGACGGCGCTCGACGGCAGTCGACGGCTGCCGCTGACGGCACTCGACGGCAGTCGACGGCTGCAGTCGTCTGCCGCTGACGGCGCTCGACGGCAGTCGACGGCTGCCGTCGACCTCTGCCGTTGGCAACGTGCCGTTCGTGTGTAAGAGCGCTAAGAATTAAATCACGAGACTTAAATGAATTTCTTATCTTAATGTGGTCGTTACAGTGCTAACCTGAATTCATGCTTAGTTAATTACCTAGAGAACCTCGAAATTGAAGCCATTTTAATCGGTTTCAGATAAACTTTCATATAGTTCAGACACATCAGTAACTAACAAATAAAGTTGTTTGATTTCTTATTATTATTAAATAATAGTAAATAAATAAATATCTACACATTACACACACGGTCACGGTCGTCTGTTCTTAAAGTAAGCAACTTAATGCTTGTGTTATAGCCTTATAGATAACAGCCGACTGGTCTTGTTACATTTTTTTTTTCGATATACATACTTATAAATAATACATATATAAATATATAAATAAATATGTATCTTAAACCCAGACTCGGGGTGGGAATCGAACCCACAACCCCCGGATCAGAAAGCAGGGTCACTACAAACTGCGCCAACGGGCTAGTCAAGTATTATTTCAACATGTCAATTTTTCAGTCCGATATTCTTTATAGATTCTACTTGTAGGCTACGATACCCGATACCCGTAGTATACGGCGTATGTGATATTAGCTCTTTCTCTCGCGATTTTTAAATACAAAATTTTGGCATTCGAACTATATAGAAGGAGCTTAGAGCGCATTATGATTTTAACAAGGGCTAGCGAGTCAGACGTAATTTGGTGGTTTAATAAAATTGAATTGTAAATAGCGAATATATTTGTTCAATCGCTAAATACTTATAACCTGTTAAATCATAAGTTGTACTTTGGTTGAACATTGGCCGCTGTAATAAGATAATTTTTTTTATCACTGATAACAAAATTAAACATTTTAACTTAGGTATAGGTATACGAATAACAAATAACTTAGTATTATATGAAATTAAATAAATGGTGGTTAAAGTCACAATCTTCTTCTTCTTCTTTTTCTTTTGAATGGCTTTCAGAACGTAGGTAATAATATTAGCCTTGACAATTAATTTTAAGGCTAACATTTATTTCATAGGTCTTACCACTTAACTGTATTACTATTAAAACTTTACTTAATTAATATCAAAACAGGCGTAGTTGACAACAAAATAATAAATAAAAAACCGTTCATCTAATATAGATTTGTATAATAATAAAGACAAGAACACTATCCACATAACAATGTATTACAAAATATGTACAATGTTGTAAACTCAGGTTGCCACTAGTTTACTCAGTAGCAAAGAAATTGGCTTGTAGTTCAGCGTATGTACTACGTAGGTAACCGATAATGTAATTACGACTGGCGTGCACTAGATAGGTACGCGAGTTAAACTAGGCTTACGTTGAATCACAATTCTGTACATAATTGACCAGGGCGGCATATAGTGGTTAGGACAGATATAGATGTTAATATAGTATATTCGAAATTTTAGACTAGTAGACAAATCTAAAAGAAAAATAACTTTTTATTGTCCTTTATTTGTTTATTTATTCATTTATTAGGATTCGATAGAGAAATTGCAACAATAATAAACATAAACGAATGTTAACTGCTGAAAATAAATTTTACTAGTTAGAACAATATTTACTTAATTATCTTTAAAAACATTTAATGAATAAGAATAATAACTTAAGTAATTATAAGTCTCTTGACTTACCGATAGATTTTAAAAGGTATATTGAATATACAGTATACTGTATTTACTTTGCTAGACTTTTTTTAAATTTTAGCAATAAATTTCAATTAAGAGATAGCCTTGACGTTCGAGAAAGGCATACCGAATGTTATATTTTCGGGAAAATAAACTTTGAAAGCCATTGAGTACCTATATTGGAAGTTATATAAACAGGAATACTCATATATTTTTTATATGAAATAAGTTACTCATTCTAAATAAGTACGATATTATTTTATAAGAAAAAAGGTAATGTAAAAAAATAAATTCTACACAGCCAAAAAATATATTAGGTAAAAAATACCCAGTAAAATATCATACTATGATTGAGTGGAAACTCAACGAAGGTGAAAAAGTAAGAAAACGTTTTATATTATTTTAATTCGTCTATTATTATTATAGAAAGATATTTCTTTGTTAACTTGTATAACAATAACTAAAATATAAAAAATATAACCGCAAATGATGTGTGATATACATATAATAATAGAAAATATAATAAAACATGTCATAAAAACAAATTATCGTCTCTAGCATGTTCTGTCGATATAGACGACACATGTTTACATAACAAGTTATACAACGTACTTATAACAAAACTTCACCAGAACATCTGTTAAGATATATTTTCTATTACGTCTAGTACATAGTATTTGAGCACGAAATACAACGAAGAGCTCCGTTCAGTGTTTTGAAATATTTCCGCTACATGAGGGTTAAGCTGGGACCTGGGAGGTCGTAAAACATATAACATGTTAGGATCGTACAAATTGTGCCCCGTTTACAGATGTTTACTGTAGTGACAGCCTGTAAATTTCCTAATCTCGAGCGAAGGCTATATTGAGGAAGGTAGGATCAGACACGTCGCTCTACTTTTTATTGAATACATATACTAGCATTTTTACCGAGAATATCAGGGTCTCTACATTTTTCTTTACAATTAAACCCGAGATATTTTTTTTCTATATAGTAAGAGGGACAAAGGAGCAGATGACAAGATCTACAAATCTGCAACATTAGAGGCATTGCGAGTACGTTGCCAGCTTTAAATTAACTTTTTACCAAAAAGCATTCTCAAGCACGCAAGCTCCCGAATTCGCAATTATTGTCAAACTAATCGAGTTTTCAGCTGGCTAAACTTAACCTAAGCAGGGCCGAAAAAAATTAATCCCTCGAGTTTGGTCTCTAGGAAAGCAAACCTTAACGAATTAAAAAAAGTGTTTTACCTTATCGAACATTGTTCCAAATGGACATAAGCTGTTAAAAATATTACAATTGATATCAGTGAGTACGTAGTAATAAATGTCCATGCATCAGTTACAACTTAACGTATTTAACTCACGGACTGTATTCGATTTTCTATTCAGATTGGTACATTTTTGGTTTGTACAAAAAGATAGAGATCTATCTATATTTTCCAAAATATGGTAGAAATAAAGTACCTTTAAGATGTTAACAATTTCCGTTTTACAATTTTACATCTTTAAAACGATTTTCTTTCCTAATTTGACACTAAAATGTAGATAAATATTACTAGGTTTTTCAAACGTATGTAAATTAACTGTCAAGAGAGCTAAGCGAAAAATTTATTCATACATAGCCGTCGAGCGTCACGGGCTCCATAGTCTAGATTATTAATAAAACTGCAATGCGACGCTGCAGATTTCGAACGAGTAAATTAAAAAGTTAACATTCGATGCATTATTTAATACTTAAATGAATAACATTCTAAATATTGTATTGTTTCTAGACACAAGTATGTACGAAATTGATGGATTTATGTTAGGATAATAGGTGGTATTTAACGCCTAAAGGCTAAGCTTTGAGAATAACTTCTAAAATATTAAATTAAGATCAAATTGGAAGTATTAATAATAAGCAGTATTTTACGCCTATACGCTGAGTTTGGAGGATAACTTTCCAAATATTATGCACTTCTACACACAAGTATAATCAAATTGTTGGATTTAATATTAATAATAATAATTGGCCTTTACTGAGTATAGGCTAGAAAGAAAGGCGAAATAGAACAATTTAATGATATGTGATCTTTATCGCCTATAGGCAAAATTTGGAGAGTAACTTTTTTTTATACTTCTAGGTCGGCAAACAAGCGCACGGCTCACCTGATGGTAAGCGATTACCGTAGCTTATAGACGCCTGCAACACCAGAAGCACCGTAAGCGCGTTGCCGACCCTACAGTATTATTTAGCTGTGATCTTCTGTAAGGTCGAGGTACTACCCCAGTCGGACTGCTCCATATTTTGAGCAAGAAATTTCCTGCTGTGCGCTACCTCAGTTAAACTTCCAAATACTGTTAAAGTTATTTCTAGACACAAGTGCTATCAAATGATTTGATGATAATTGGTCTTTATCGACCTTAATTTTAGAGAAATTTGACATTACATAGTCCACTAATGCTATGCAATACGATACCCATCAGTGTGGATTTGTTGAATAGTAAACATCGTTCAATTTTATCAAGTCTATTAAGTGATTAGAGTGACGTCTTTAATCAACGGTAAGTAGTCACACCCGTGTTTACACTAAGTTAATAATATTTCATTAGAAAAACCTGTTAATTGGAATAGAACTAATTAATGAAAATTAGAATAGAGACTTATTTAGTTTTAGTTTAAAGTGGTCATCTCAAATTATTATTTTTAGTAGAAAATTTTAATACTTCTACTGATAGTCCGGGATCCCTAGTAAGTACATTTTTTTACTTGAATGAATTGTAATCAAGTGAAAAAAATGTACTAAGGATCCCGGACTATGAGATTCGGAACTAATTTAATGTATTTCAAATGAAGTCTAATTCATTTAAATAAATAAAAATGAATTCTCTAAATGTACGCCACTCTAAATGGAATTTTCTAATTTCAGTACGTTTTTTGTACCGAATTTAATCGATCAGCTTATTTTTACGGCAAGAGCCAAGAAACAGGTCACCTGATATTAAGTGATATTGTGGACATCTTAAGTCACAAAAAACCGGGAAAATTTTGCCTTCGGGCTGTCTCGATTTCAATACATAAAAAATATATATACGGTCGAATTGAGTAACCTCCTCCTTTTTGGAAGTCGGTTAAAAATAAATCCTCAGTAATGGGCATGACGACAGTATCAAAAAATCGTCAATTTAATAACTTTAGGGGAACACTCATATTTAAAAAATTCAAAATACTAGTTTACTTTTACGTAAAATAATAAGATTATTGTGATTTTCAATAAATTAAAACATTAAAATACTGCAAACGGCCATTTTGATTGAAACACAAATTACAGCGCATGACGTCACGCTATAATACGCGTTCCACATAACGCCCACAACGCTATCGACCACGACCGCTGAAAACCGCTCAGTAGTCTAGTCGACAAGTTGAAAATGGTTGAAAAATAGCCTGTAATGTATAGGCGTGAGCGTTCAAAAAGATAATAAACGATTGGACGGTGTATAGACCACTGAGCGGTTTTCAGCGGTCGTGGTCGATGGCGTTGTGGGCACTTGTGGGTCGTAGGTGGAACGAACTACTGTACCGTGACGTCAGAGCCGACGCCATGACACCTGCAGCCGTTTTGTATCACTCGTTGAAAACATATTAGAAAAATAGTTTTAAACTTCCTTATACTTAAGTTTATTACCGAAATATAGGTATTTTCGTAAATAGTAAATGTGTACCCACATTACGGAAGAGGTTTTCTAAACCTTTCGTCATGCCCATTACTCTCTACTCTACTCTAGTACTGTCTAGCAAAAATAACAATAGAGGATATATTCTATCATATACTCGTATATTAGCAGAGTCAATAATAAACTGTTATTATTTCTCCATTAGTTATGGAAACTAACTCTGAATACACCCACGATAGCCCAACGATTCATTTCCGTGGCCGGATATGAATCGGCAAACATTTTGATACTTTTTTTACATTCTATTTAATAATATATAAAGTATTATATATCATATAATATATAATCTAACTTATATTACTAAATAGCGTTAAAATGGCTATACTAAACAGTCAAACCTCGACTTTTTGATATTTTAACAACGTTCGCAAACCATCATTATGACAGATGTGTACAGTATTTTAAAAGTTTAAAGAAAATTAGTAAGAGTTTAAAAATCAATTTACAGGTTTTGAGTAGCCCGTTGGCGCAGTGGGTATTTTCTTTCTCAGCGTTATAGTTTTGATTCACGCATCGAGTCTGGTTTTTTTTTCTATTTAATACTAATATAAGAAATAAAACAACGACGCTTCCAGCTTATTGATTTTCGAAAACTCAATTCGTTTCAAACTTGTTAATTTTCTAGTTGACTGACGCATTGTTTGAATCAAGTAAAAAAATAAGACAAAAGCCGGATTTTATTACTATAAATATTTTGTTCTACATATTCTTATTTACGTTAGCTCTGACAAATAAATATTCATAGTTAGTTTTTTTTTTTTTAAACAACTACTTCGGCAAACATGCGTACGTACGACTCACCTGATGGTAAACGATTACCGCTTTTGGTACGCCTGCAAATTCGCAAGGGCCTTGCCCGACCCTATCCTCAACCCCCCCCCCCCCCCCCCAGGAGATCTGGTCACCTTATTCAGCACAGGAACACAATACTTGAAAGCAGTATTATTTAGCTGTGATCTTCTGTAAGGTCGAGGTACTTCCCCAGTTGGGCTGCACCAGATTTTGAACAGAATATTTCTTACTGTGCCCTACTAGATAACTATATGTATATTATATACAAATATATTTATATACATAAAGTTGCCTTTGGATTAAATAACTGCGTATTGTGTTTGGCAAATTTATGTTAAACATTAAATATACAGAATCGCCAGTTAATTAATCTACATATAACTTTTGTGCAAATATATGCAAAGTGCAGAATGCGTTTCAACCAAAATTAGACACAGTATAAAGTTGCTTAATTACGCTATCCTCCCTCGGGCAAGGCGAGACAAAGCGGAATGTCGCTAACAATCAAACTACTGTATGTGAATGCAGTATGACTACGTTAGTTACACTTACTTGCTTTGTATGAGGACATATTTAACTGAACAAGACATCAATTGTACAGAAACGTGGTGAAACACTAATAAGCTATCCTCCCTCCCGTCGACAGATAGTTTTGTAGGATAGGATTGCCTACCGTCGACAAGTTTATTGGGACAGTAAAATGAATGATAGATCGATATTTCTGTCTCTAGTAACCAGATAACCAGAGATAGTCTGAATATTGGGTTCAGCCGTTAATGTATTAAAAAACTATCGCTGAATAACAATCGTTGATCATAAGTAGGAATATATCCGTCAAACCGCAGTGGAGCGGCATACTGGATTAAGCTCCGATACTTTTCCTACACGAAGAAAGAAGAATATGGAAGTTACAGACTGAATGAATCAATAAAAAAAGAAATAAATGCTGATAGATTAGCATTATTGTCAAAGTAATATATGTTGTTACCGTTTGCTGATTATATATGTTTAAAGGTAAAGGTTTTTAGAGGTTACGTTATGGGTATTAAAGATGTTTCCTAGTACTCTGAGCGTTTTTCTAAGTGTGTTTTGGCGATAGTTCATTAAAATTATTGTTTTAATCATTATCGTGAACAATTACAATTTTACTTTTATTAATAAAGTTTTTTTTTACTAATTTTTAAAGCAAAAAAGTGTCATTGTTTTGGGGAGCAAATCTGGAACTTATGTTCCGTTAAAAAAATGCTGAAGAAAGCTCTGTTTTTTACCGTAAAATACCACGCTGTAACTAATAGAAGTGGAACAGTAATTAAACGGAAATACTTGTAAAATCACACGAGTCATTGACTAGCCCGTTGGCGCAGTTTGTAGTGACCCTGCTTTCTGCTCCGGGGGTTGTGGGTTCGATTCCCACCCCAAGTCTGGATGTAATATACATATTTATTTATATAATTATATATCTATTATTTATAAGTATGTTTATTAAAAAAATGAAGCTATACCAGTCGGCTGTTACCTATAACACAAGCATAAAGTTGCTTACTTTAGGAACAGACGACCGTGTGTGTATTGTGTATATATTTATTTATTTAGTTTCAAAGAAAAATGTAACTTCACGTCTAAGTACGTAATCAAGAGTGCAGCGAACGAACACCTACAAAATCAACATCAAGATGAAAATTAATCTAATAAAGTTCGCGTAGTAATTTAGTTTCGCAATTTAAATAAGACTTTCCGCTGAGCACTGAAACAAAGCTCGCACTGCGAAATGTGCTTACGTATTACTTTCAGCTACTGAATTTGTATGTTTTACACGTAGACTAATAGCTACTAATGTCAGGAAACGTGTTTTAATAAAGCCCATTTTTTGTTTTTTATCTGTAATCATGCCACGTGATTACACGCAGAAATTCATAGGTAGGTAGTAAGTATATGTCTTAAGTTTCTTGACATTTTATTTTGTTCTTAATTTAAAAAATATTCAACTTCAATTAATGACTTTTTTGTTAAATCAGGCGTATATAGGTAGGGATCCCTAGTACATTTTTTTCACCTGATCAGTATCAAGCTAATTTTTTGGGAGTGGCTACATTTTGATGTGGCGAACAAAAAGTTCCTCTTCGAAAACTCTCGATTGTGGTAGATAATAGAGTTAGCAGGAGATAGAGCAGCAGTGAGCGTAGGACCGGGATAACGTACCACGCAATTTGTAGGACATTATTACTATTAAATTATATAGATATTAATTAACTAAAAACAAAAAAAAACCAGAAAAACAATTAATTTTTGATGACCTTACGAGGTCATCAAGTTGATGACCTCGTAAGGTCATCAAAAATTATTACTAACCAGCTGATTTTTTTTTCTTTTAGTTAGTGATTATCTATATAATTTAATAGTAATAATGTCCTACAAATTGCGTTGTACGTTATCCCGGTCCTACGCTCACTGCTGCTCTATCTCCTGCTAACTCTATTATCTACCACAATCGAGAGTTTTCGAAGAGGAACTTTTTGTTCGCCACATCAAAATGTAGCCACTCCCAAAAAATTAGCTTGATACTGATCAGGTGAAAAAAATGTACTAGGGATCCCTACCTAATAAATATATCTGCGAATTAAAATGCAATAAATAACTGTTTACATCAAAACTTAAATTTAATATTCGTTCTAGAAACATCGAATACCAAAGACCATGTCATTTATACTACAGCCTTGAAAATAAGTTTGCAAAAATATAACTATTTCTCCTGTATATGTGTTAAGCAAATGCTTAAATATATGCCTGTTTAGATTACAGATTTTTCTTTTTTTACGCTAAATTTAACAACTTATTTTTATTTTATTTTGATTTCTTTAATTTTCTTTCTTCCTAAACAATATGTTTCACACAATTTTATGGTGCTGTTATATGTATTAGCTAATAGTGGAATCTTTACTGATTTCAGTTATTGTAATTAGTTATAACATAATAATGTAATATTAAATTGTATGTTTCCCAAATAAAAATAAAATAAAATATAAATCATAGTACTTCGCGGTCCGGTTGTTACAAGTATTTGTCAATTGTTGTATCGAAATTCGAAAGCTTCTGTGTCTCGAACACGTACAGCATCACACCGGCTGGTTATCAATAACCACAGAGATAAATGTAGCCATCCGAGTTATTTACTACCAATAAAACTGTGCACATAAATTTTCATCATTCTTTTATTCCAATGAATAAATTGTGACGCTAAATAGATACATACTTATATAAATTTATCGTTTTTACAAAGAAGATACACATCATTACTTACTGTATATAATATGTATGTATGATAATAGCATCTTACACATCATTACTTACATATATATATATATGATAATAGCAACTGAAAACCTTTAACCTATCAGTATCAGTGTCAGTCAGAGTAAAACCCAATTCAAATGTTATATATTTTAATCTGCATTGTATCTAGTATATCCCGCAGAGATAGCCACGGGCAATAATAATAACGAAGGCACAATTTAATAATCCAAATTTAGAGGTAACGAAATATCATTTCTAAAATTACCTACAAACTCGGATGTCTGCGTGTCCTTAATGAGTTCGTAACGCCTGAGGCAATTTCAAGATCTAATATAATTAAGTATGAAGCTCTCATACACTTCCCGCGTCATCAACTAACAAATAAGAATTTGCATGAATTCTACGGAACAATTTAAAATTCTATTCGCGTACATTTTTAAGTAATAATTTCGCCAGAGTTGTATCGAGTAGCAATCTCTATATATATAAAAATGAATCGCTATATGTGTTGCTAAGCGCAAATCTCGAGAGCGGCTGAATCGATTTTGCCAATTCTTTTTTTATGATATTCCTTGACGTACGAGGATGGTTCTTACGGAGAGAAAAATTCAAAAAATTCCTGAAATCCCTGAAGAAGTCTAAAAACAACAATTTTCTATATTCCCATACAAAAGATTCGTAATAATACTTAAAAGTCAATTTGAACTTTAATACTATACGATAAAGTTTAAGTGTTAGTGGAGGGGTTTAAAAAATTTTTTTAAAGAATCTGCTGTTAGGCGGTACGAAGTTCGCCGGGTAAGCTAGTATTAAATATTTTTATACTTAATACAAATTATTAAACACTTGCGACTATTATATCAAATCAGTAAATCTGTATAAAAAAATCGCCGAAATATATGTACGTATAGTTCCGCAATGTATGTATGTATACAATCAACAAATAGGTTAATTTATTTTTGTGTTCGCTATTGTCAGGACAAGCTTTGTATGAAAGTAAACGGATATATTCACAATATATATAAAAATGAATCGCTGAATGTGTTGCTAAGCGCAAATCTCGAGAGCGGCTGAACCGATTTTGCTAATTCTTATTTTATAATATTCCTTGAAGTACGAGGATGGTTGTTACGGAGAGAAAATTTTAAAAAATTGCCTGAAAAAGTCTAAAAACAACACTTTCCTATATTCCCATACGAAAGATACGTAATAATGTCTACTTAAAAGTCAATTTGAACCATAAAGTTTAAGTGTTAGTGATGAAGGGGTTCCGGGAAGGATAAGTATTAAAAAAAATAAAAAATTAAAGAATCGACTGTTAGGCGGTACCAAGTTCGCCGGGTCAGCTAGTTCACAATAAAAATGGCGCTAGGCAATAAGCTCACCGAGTCAGCTAGTTATTAATCATAATATTAATAACTAGCGACCCGCCCCGGCTTCGCACGGGTGCAATGATGACATTTTTAAATGACAGGATCTTTACGTAATATTCCGACGTGGCGGCTGAGGTACTACTCTTACAACACGTAATATTACGGCGATGGCGGTTAAAGGGTTAAATGTTTCGCTGTTAATTACTTCTAACGACGATATCTGAAAACCTATTCATCTGATTGATATAGTGTAAAGGGCAATTTTAATCTGCATTAAATTCCTAAGCTAACTAAAATATTTGTTTGGATAAGGATTAATACTGAACTAAAGAAAATAGCTTGGAAAATAACGTAATGTTTTTAATTAAAAATTTGAACATAAAAGTGGTTATTGTAAGTCAACCGTAAGAGATAGAGATATGCTATCGCGGACTTTTTTGTAGCATTTTTATAGATTTAGAATTCGCTAGTACATTACTCCACTGTATCTTTGCTAGTTTACGCGGCGTTTGCGTGGAAAGCTCCCAGTTGGCGCGATTTTGTGCGACTTCTTCAACATTTATCGCCGTATTTCTGCTAATTTACATAAAACTATACTAAATTATATACATAAACCTTCCTCTTGAATCACTCTATCTTTAAAAAAAAAACCGCATTAAAATCCGTTGCGTAGTTTTAAAGATCGAAGCATACATAGGGACATAGGGACATAGGGACAGAGAAAGCGACTTTGTTTTATACTATGTAGTGATTAATGCAGAAATTAAAAAAAAATTAAGAATACTTTTATTTCTCCTTTGGTATTAAAATAGTAATTACATAAGTATTTTTTTCTTACTTTTATACAAATTTTAAGTCATACTAAAGTAAAGTTACAAGAAGAATTTACATTATTTTTGTCTTTACATAAATGACACATAAAAATCTACAAAACTGAAAATATTATTGAAAAAACACGTATGCAACCGCAAAACACGTCTAGTCTTACATTAATGGCCCTAAAACTAAGATACATTGGGTCCGGAAACAAACACAGAACAAAACAAGTTAGGTACATCAAATATCCAAACCACAACACAACGGAATGGTCTATTTGTCTTCAGCTCAGGTCGAACCCGGAACCCTTAGGTATTTGAAGCATGTAATTTATATGGCAAATTACTATTATTTAGGTTGACATTTTAAACTGTATTTGTATCGTAGTAAAGACTTCCTTTCAGAAACGTAGAAATATTAGACAAGCGAAATACAATGGATCGCTATATGTTTAACCAAGCGTAAACTTGACAACGGCCGGACCCGCTTTTGTAAGTTTTCTAATGACAAAAATAAGAAATTGCACAGAAAATTAGATACTTTTAGAAAACGTACGATCATTTAAATTTAACAGGTTTGACAGTTCGCAATACAGGACATTGGACAACATCAATTGAGTCAGCTAGTAACAAATCTCAATATTGAAATATTCTAAGAATTTTCTCCATTGGATATATTATTATCTGTCAAAAAGCGGTATCCACAATTGTTGACTGAAATTGACCCTAAATTTTTCTTTGATAATTAATAAATAATTAATGTTCTTTAATATAGGGGTGGACGATATACATCGATGTATTAAAAACATCGATGTTTTGAAACGATGCATCGAATCAAACCGATGTATTGTTAATATTTCAACATCGAGTATAAATCGATGTTTCTTTATTCGATGCATCGAAGAGGCAAACAAACCCGCTAAAATTATTCTTTAATGGATGGATTGTCTCTCTACGGTTCATAAGTAACATAGGTTCATAGGTTCAAAGAAAAAAATAGTATTTTTCAAATTTTATATTTTTATTGCTTTAAAAACATATTTTTCTGTGCCTTTAGCACATGCTGACAAATTTTTGTTATCTTTAAATGTTTCAAAGCTTGTTTTACAATCAAAATTTAAATTCAAATAAATACACCATTAGTTTTTAACCCCCGACGCAAAAAGAGGGGTGTTATAACTTTGACGTGTCTGTCTGTCTGTCTGTGGCTCCGTAGCTCGCGAACGGACGAAGCGAT
Source organism: Melitaea athalia (assembly GCA_905220545.2). NCBI lineage: Eukaryota > Metazoa > Arthropoda > Insecta > Lepidoptera > Nymphalidae > Melitaea > Melitaea athalia. The sequence goes on from HG992193.1 coordinate 5,213,307, forward strand.
TTCAATTTAGTTTTTTTTTAATGAAAGGTGAGTTACGGGCAAATGTTTTTAGACATGTTTGATGAAAATCGGTAGAGTCGTTTAAAAGTTGTGGGGGGTGAAAGTGGGGAAGAATAACCGAATGTCTGCAAATATAATTGAGTGGTGTCTCAAATGGAAGCGCATCACGTGCACATTACAAAATAATATGTTCAATGAAAATCGGTTGAGGCGTGAAAAAACTCCGGGGTAAAAAAAGTGGAAAAAATACTCAATATCTGCAAATATATGTGGTGGGGAGAAATGATGGTGAGAATGAGGATGGAAATCCAATGTAATCTTTACCTTAAATATAAATTTGAAAATTTTCGACAAGAATCTATGTATTAATAACTTAACAAAATCTACATTATAATAAGTGTGTACCTATAAAAAGTATAAAATAAAAATTAAATAAAAAAATCTCGTGTGGTTTTAAGAAACCACTTTTTTTACATTATAGACATTTAACTAAAATTTTTTGGAATAATATTCAATTAAAGGTATAAAAATCGCTTTATCAATATTACCACTCGGCCGACCGTCACGCGACATGCAACACACACACGAAAAAGTTTGAGACGATGTAATAAAAGTTTCACTTTAAAAATTAAAAAAAAACCCCGACACTAATCTGAGTTCTGGATTTATAAATCGAAAAATATCGATCCTAGGCAAAAATTGATGGGAACCAAAATTGTAGGAAATTTAATTTTAAACAACTTTTGTTATATCTATTTTTCGTGTAAAAATGAAATCAAGATGGCGGACGAAGCAACAAGTCTGGTATGATGGTATCCCTACTTTTTGAATTTAGACTACCAGTGACCTCTCACAACGAATTTCGAATGAAAATTGCTGCTTCCAATTTTTGTAAATCTCAGCCCGTTTTTGAGTTAATTCGACTAGGCTACACAGTAAAGATTGAAAATAAAGTATTTTCACATACTTTATTTGTATGCAAAAATGTAAAGTATAATATTACCAAAAATAAAGTAGGATACGTTATTATAATAAAGTATAGTTGGCAGCCCTATATACACGTGTAAGTTTTTTATATCTAAACCACATAAATATCTAACTTATAGAAAAACACTCGATGTATGGAAAACATCGATGTTTTTTTTTGATATATCGATATTACATCGATGCCACTATGCGATGCGTTGAATCGAAAAAAACATCGATGTATTTTTTCAGTGTCCATCACTAGTTTAATATTTAGCACCATCGTACTTGTTACAGTACTAAGGTGTTCAAAAATTAATCGGTACAAAAGTACCAAGGCCAAGCCCAGCAGTGGAATTAGGCGAAGTGAACGTAGGAAATAAAAATTGTCGCTCATACATATGTACGTACACGAAAGGCAACGCTAGCGCGATTTAATCGACAGCCAACGCCATCTAGTGTAAAATATTTTTTAAATGTTACATTATGTACCTTCGTTGCAATCATTTACGTCGATTACTTTCTAGTAATGCATTATGCATTAAAGTTGTAGTTACTATCACGATAACAGTTACTAGAATTTCTTATCTTTTTTATATATTTTTTGATAATATTATCAAGTCATTTATATTAATAACTAGCTTCTGCGCGCGACTTCGTCGGCGTGGACTCCGCTCCTATTGGTCTTAGCGTGATGATATATAGCCTATAGCCTTCCTCGATAAATGGGCTATCTAACACTGAAAGAATTTTTCAAATCGGACCAGTAGATCCTGAGATTAGCGCGTTCAAACAAACAAACAAACAAACAATCAAACAAACAAACAAACAATCAAACAAACAAACTCTTCAGCTTTATTATATTAGTATAGATAAAACACAATCATACTTTATTACTAGGGACCGGATTATATGCATTTGCATATTTGCATATGCATTTGCTTATTTAAGCCATTCTCATCGGTAATAGCATATTTTACCTAAGATCTAGTTATGATGCATATTATCGGTACATTTACAATATTACATAGCCGTGATTTTCACTCATTTTTCCTACATACCTGAAAGTATTAAAAAGCTTGAAACTCGCGAAAACTTTAAATAATTTTGATGTCATGTTACGGTACTTATTTTCGCCTATCAAAAAGTAATTTACTTATTGAAGGCTGATTTTGAAAAAAATAAAATAAAAACTTACTTTTTTTATAAAATTTATCATTTAATTTCGCATATTCTGCCTATTTCCGTGCATATTTCAAGCATTTTTCATGCTATTTGCATGCATATAACAAGCTTTTTATGTTGCATATAATCCGGTCTCTATTTATTACATTCGAGTAAAGAACCTTTATCTCTACATACATCTAATATTCTAATAAAATAATAAAGGAAATGTTATGTAGAGCACGTACTTTGAATAATAAATATTTCAATTAGTAAGTTATTTTATAACAATAAAAACGGTAAATCCTTGAAAATATTCTTATCATATTTTTGTTATAGGAGTGTCAATTTATCACGTGATGTTTTAAGCAAATTTTTGACTCCTTAAATGTTTTGATGTAAATTGAAGTTTTATGTGTTATAATCTGATTACATTATGAAAAATTATGTATATACATATACTTATATACAAATTTCTAGACAGACATCAAGGTTGCAGGTTGTTTTTGGGTTGTTGTTTTTTTTTGCTTAGAAATCGCGCGTTCAACGAAAAAGAAACGTACGTCATACATAATTATGTGATACTAGCTTTTGCGCGCGACTTCGTCAGCGTGGAATAGGATCAATTCTGTCATACATGATTTGTGCGAAACTAACCGTTTACGCAGCGGAATCTCTCAAAGGAAAAAAAACCGATTTTGAAACATTCTTCATTGGTGCTACCCTCTCTACCCTGGTGCTATAGCTTTCCTCGATAAATGGGCTATCTAACAGTGAAAGAATTATCAAATCGGACCAGTAGATCCTGAGATTAGCGCGTTCAAACAAACAAACAAACAATCAAACAAACTCTTCAGCTTTATTATATTAGTATAGATCTCAATTTAACCCCCCCCCCCCCCTCCTTGTGATATTTCGACCCCTCCCCACTTTTCGAGTCTCACCTGATTAATGGATGACCACTATGTGAGATTTATGTGCGTGTGAAAACTTTATTTACTTAATATTTTGTTGTATGATATTGGACTCAATGTAAATGTAGGTAATTATGTAGTTATGTACATACATTGTAAGTAAAATGCTATTATTCACAATTTTTTTTTAAATCATTCAAAAGCCTTTAAATAGCCTAGCTTTAAGGCTGTTAATTTTGTTGATTGTCTTGTATAGTCGACAACAACTTTAGTTCAATGTTATATTAAATAACGTTTATTATCGTGTGAGTATGTGTCGTGATAAGTTTAAAAACCGTTTAAAAAAATTGAATCTGATATAAAACAACCTTTATCTTTGCTTTATTTATCAATCTTATCTTTCTGACCTTCATTTTGATTACATTTAATTTAAAACCAATAATATAATCATATATATATTTCATAGAATAATTAGAAGCGGCGTGCAAGTGTTAATATAAAACAACGAGCCGCACAAAACAAAAGCAACGTCCGTGGCTTCGCTGACGTGTCTTATATAGGCCTCATTTACGGAGACGCGGGGCGTCGTGCGTAGCGTGTGGCGTGGCGGAACGCACTTAATTCAAATGTAGGGCGTTGGGTGAGTGCGTTTACGGAGAAGCGATTTTACACGCGTTCATTTTCATACATTTTGACACACGCGCGACGCTACGCCACACGCTACGCGCAACGCCCCGCGTCTCCGTAAATGAGGCCTTACACGATTTTGCCTGTTTCGTTTTCTCCCATGTAAATATCTAATGTCACTCAGTTATAGCGTAGCATTCTCATGGAAAAAAATGTTGTAAAATTGGTCTATTAGTTTTCAAAATAGTACATTACAATTAAACAAACAATCATATATATACTTCCTCATTATATGTATGTGACATCTATTTAGACGCTTATACACACTGAACCGTAAGTCACTACATATTATAAAACAAAGTCTCTTCCCGCTGTCTGTCTGTCTGTCTGTATATATGCTTAGATCTTTAAAACTACGCAACGGATTTTGATGCGGTTTTCTTTACTAAATAGAGTGATTCCAGAGGAAGGTTTATATGTATAATACATGCATAATATAGTGGAGGAACACTGATAGTTTTAAAGTTTTCTAATGTGATGTCGTAAATAAACACATTTTTTACGCTTAGATTGCAAATATTTATTTTATATTTAGTATCAGCATTGCACCCGTGCGAAGCCGGAGCGGGGCGCTAGTTATTTATAATCAACAATATTAAAATATGTATATTAATATACCTACCATAGATATATGGTATTAAGCGTAGAAAAAAAATTGCTGTAACGATTATTTTCAATAAATACACCGCCGTACCGCATACTCTACCTTCACTATAGGTCTAAGTCAGCGGTTTTGGTATTATTCACAAAGAAATTTCTCCGCTAGCTATAGCGAGACGCCCTAGTTGTGACTGCTGAGGGCCCTCGTGCGGTCCTCACGCGAGAACTGATATGAACTTCTTACAACGTTGGGAGTCAGCTCATAGTAAAAAAAAAAACCGTCGAGAAAGCTTTTAAGTAACACTCTGTGTTATGTACACACATCTATACAACAATACATCTATACTGTTTATCAGTCCACGTGTTTTAAGATAATATCGTCAAAAATATTGTGCTTGTATATTAAATGCATATCAAATAATTGTGTTTGCTCGCAAACGAAAAAAAAAAACGACTTCAATTACATCGACAACTACAACGTAGGTAGACGAAAAAATAGTCAAGTAAATACGCGTTATCAAAGATTACTCAAAAAGTTGTAATCAGATCTCGATGAAATTTAAATGTAACTAAATGATAAACATCAGCTTTTGATTAAATTATCAAAATCGGTAAACCCAGTAAAGAGTTATGCGGCATAATACAACGTAGGCCGACGAAAAAATTGGCAAGTAAAAACGCATTAATTAGATATAACTCGAAAAGTAGTAGTAAGATCTCAAATAAATTTAAATGGAATTATGGAACCAATTGACATGCACTACCTTTCGATTAAAACAAAAACCATCGAAATCGGTCCACCTATTCAAAAGTTCTGAAGTAACATACATAAAAAAAATACAGTCGAATTGAGAACGGACGGACGAATTGGAAGTCGGTTAAAAAGGTATAAGTTATTCATTAAAAATAACATGTTTTTACCTACTTCGGAAATGCCCTCGTATCTGCAATGCAATATGCGACAATGTTGACGCAAGAAGTGTGTAATAGGGAATTTGTAGGGAAATAAATGAATAAATATTACAAAATATGAAATATTAATTATAATGAATAAACATTATATAATATATATATACAAAACATACTGAGGATAAAAATAAACTTATATGTATTATCGTTTACCAATCTTTTCACAGAATAAGTCCATGTTTTAATTCTTCCTCTATTTTCGTCGTAGTGTAACATTTATGTTTAGTATATTCAAATCTTTTATTAGAAAATATATGTAATATGCAGCCGTTGATATAGCGAAAACTACATCTAAATATAATTAAAAATTTACGAAAAATTTCTTCAAAGAAAAATCTTTCCCATATCCCGTCTTTTTATGCGAATTTTACTTTATTACAACTTACCTCTTAAAAACAATTCGCAAACGCTCAATAGAGCGATTACTTCAAACAAAGAGACTAAATTAGGTTCGTTTCAACGCGACCTAGAACTGGAGAACTGAAAAACTGGGCTATAAAAATTAGTACCTAGTCCGTTAAGTCTTACTGTACAAGTGTAAAAAAATCTCTCACCCAACTTCATTTAACCCGATCTTCATTTAAAAGTCTATTGTCCGGATTTACATCACCGTTTTTCTTTTTTTTTTCCTTGCTATTCCTTTTATATAGAGTATAATATTGTATAAAATAGTCGTTTATAGTCCCTCGCTACTTTGAAAGTATAATTTTCGATGTACCGCGAGATCTTTCGGGTCAGCATCTGAATTAAGAACCCCATACATATGCGATGAATTCTTTCTCTTTATTTACGAGCGTTAGGCTGTACTTAATCAACAGTTATATGAGAATAATAATTTTCCTTCCATGGAAATATTCAGAAACTAATGGAAAATTCATATAACGATACTAGTGATGGTCAACTCGAGTTACTAACTCGAGTTAACTCGAGTTGGGCTTAACTCGAATCAACTCGAGTTGAATTCTCTCCGACTCGAGTTCGAAAACCGAATGAAACCGACATGGAGCGAAGTTTGCCGATCTTTTGAGACTATAATATTCATTCATAACAAACAAGTTAAGAGTTAATTTTAAATTTTTAGTGTTCTGTTTTTGACAAAATGCCGGATCCTAAAAGGAAATCTTTGATAATTTGGTTTGGGATATATTTAAACCACCAGTGAGTGATGATGATTTTATATTTGTCTGATCAATACCCCAGATTGATGAGAAGATTGGTGCGATGTGGTAGCTAGGATTTACCGAATTATTTTTTAGCTTTTAGTATATAACCTAACTACATCATTTTTATTGTAATAAAACCGTTTAACATAAAATATTTTTTTGTTTATTTTATTTTCCAGTTTTTAGTTTTGTTGAGTAGTTTTTAGATTAGTAACAAATATACCTATACTGTCTAGTAAGCTGTATTCTACCAATCGAGCCATTTCATTAGATTCCCATATTGAGGTTGTTGTGAAGTACTATGTGATCCGCCATTTTGTATCGACGGCTATCTTGGATTTGCAATCATAAGGAATATATTATGTTGTATTGTCATCAAGATTAAGAGTGTGTACCAAATATCAGATCAATCTGTCATCAGGATGGAGGTAAAATTCCAATTACCAAATTTGACCCAAACAAGACTCAAGTCAAGCTAAATAAAACTGTTTAAAAATGAAAGAATTGAAACAGATAAAAATATAATTTGTCCGTTCCAATTTTTGAAATGAAACTTCTTTAGGCGCATGAGAGGTAAAATTTGCGTTACCGGTAACGCGGCAGCGTCATGACGTTCAGTAGTTGGATGGGTGACACCGGGCCTGGGAACACCCCGTGACGTTGGCTTTAGTTTTTTTTGGAGTTTACTCCTTAAGAATCGATTTTCATATAAGGCTCCCGGTATGAAAAAAATATGAGGTATAAAATCTGTTGAACGATTGACCGGTGGCGATTGAATGTCGGAAACCACGAATACGTCGTCGGTAGACTAATAAAATAGTTTTCTAATAGCGGCATCGCGCGGTAGATAAAGTATAGCGCGGTAGATATAGTAAAGGCGTTACTTTATTCGTTTATTTACCATTTAATATGGTATTAACCACAGAGTACATTGAATATACGGGTAGTATTAACCTTTTTCTCAAGACTAGTAAGTCTTTTTTGTACCTATTTAGAGAGTCGATCTGAAGGAGTAAACTCCAGTCGTGCGTCGTAGCTGACAAACACATTTTTTTTTTCAATTAGTTTTTTTTTGTATTCGTTTTTTTATTTATTATTTTTTAATTAGTTTTTTTTTAATTAATTTGCCAAAGAAGTTTCACTTCTGACATGTGTACTTTGTACGTTCGCAATTTTTTTTTTTTTATTATTATTGCGAAGTTGAGGAATAAATTGGTAAAAAATTTAAAAAATCATTTTCTCTGTTTCACCTAGTTAACTCGAGTTACGTAACTCGAGTTCAACTCGAGTTACGTGAATTTTAACTCGGGTTAACTCGAGTTTTGTTTATTCCGAGTTGGCACATCTATAAACGATACGTCATCACTGGCATTCTCAAGTAGTCACAAAAACAAAAGAGCAATAATTGTACCTACTGACTGAATAATTTAAGACTTTCAGAGGGAAGCTTAGGTTGGCAAGGTAAGAGACTATGACTTCAAACTTTTTTAGGCAATCACGCCAATCATCTGATTTTTGCGACCTATAACTAACCCTTTTTTTTATATCGCAGGGTAACCCATTTACGGGTGATATCCAGGACTCCCGGGTAGGCAGTCCTAGACCGTATGTCGGACTCAGCACTTGGGGGTGCCACTACCGCACTAAACCCCCTGCCGGAGCCTTCAGCCGCTTTAATTGGAGGCTCCCGTGTCTAGCAGGCCCGGGTTCCCATCCCGGCCCGACACGGGCACAGGGGCATTACTGGAAGCGCATTAAGTAGCGCCTCCTACGCACCTAACCCTAATCTAGTCAACTTGTATGATATACAAAAACATTTGAATATAGATGCCTCTTTAAGCTATAAGAAGTATCAAAAATAAAGTTATAATTAATGACGGTACTCGTATCCGTCAGCTAATATGTACAGGAATCTTATTATTGAATTATGAGCGTGCGTGCAAGGGTGACGTAGAAGAGAAATTTATGCAATGTTAAATTAATAAACCGTGTCATACTTTGCTATTATTTGAAAAATGTTATTTAAATATACGCTTCACTTGCCGGAGGTCAAAATACCGTCAAATGTGTGTTTGATGTAAATTGCGGATGACGGAGTTTATTGCAAGAAGCTGAGAATCTCGTTACCCTAATGGCATGTGTCTGCGACAATTGTTAACGTAGCATAACTGTGACAATAATATGAACGAACTCAGTTTTAAATATAAATTGTTTACTAAATTATTTAGCAATAAATTTCGTGATTGAATTTTATAAGATTTTTAATAAAAGTTGACAATTTTTACTAATACAATAATGAAAGGGTCACAAGTAACAAACTAATAGTTTTAGAGTCATTAATAACATGTCACAGATAAAGCGTATATGTCAACAAACTAATAATTTAAGAGTAATTAATAACATGTCACAGATAAAGCGTATATGTTAACAAACTAATAATTTAAGAGTAATTAATAACATGTCACAGATAAAGCGAATATGTTATAAAGAACACTTTTTAAAATAAAGACAAGACAAGGCAAGACAAATTGAGGCAGTGATCGAAGCTTTCATCTTAAACTTTTACGTATTACCTTCTACAAAGGAAAAACATAACATAAATATTATACGTACGAGACAGAAAACATAACAAAACAATACATCAAAACCGTTTAATATAACAGAATAACAGAAAATAACAAAATACCAAAGTTTTCCTCACAGTCGAACCACGCGAGCCATGTGCCACCTAACATGATATAAAACGAGCTAAGTTTGACAAACTTGCCAGCAATAACGACTGCAACAGATGAGTTCGTCCGTTACTAGGAACTTGAAGGAAAAATAGTTACGGAGTATTTATTTGTATAGTTGTGCAGTAATTCTTAGCTTTAGTAAGCTTCGCATTTTTAGAGTTTACGCATTTTTCGCAATTTTAGGTTCGAAAAGCACGAGAAATTAAAAAATTGATCTCAGTAATCATTAAACAAATAAATACTTGTTATAAGTAAACTTTATTTAATATAAGTAGATACTTCCTATGCACAAAGTCGGAACTTAGGATTTATAAATAATATTTCCAATTGAAGAATATGTTTGGTGTAATATAATTATTCTAATGACACAAAAATACAATTTTATACAATTTTACTAAAAAAAACTAGTTCCGACTTTATGCATAAGTGGAAATGAAACAGAATTATGAGAGACTACTAAAAGTTCAAAAATACTAGCGTGTTATTTTTTTGAAATATTTTAGCTGAGGATTCAAACTCGGAAACGCTAGTTTTAAATTAGGGCTCAAGGACCAATTAACATTAAAATTTTATTCATACGCTAATGACATTAATATAATATGTCATTAGCTAAAACTAGCCGACTCGTGCCCACTTCGTCGGGCGTTAATTATTTTTGTGATGCAAATATATAGTTAAGTATTCATCTCGCTCGCACATCTCCGACTTGATTTACATATACTATTATGTTTTACTGAATTTTTTGTTCAATAACAGTAATTTATAGCCTATATCACTCCTGAATAGTGTAGCTTTTTGTTAGTGAAAGAATTTTTAGGATCGGATCAGTGTTCGCGAAGATTACACCCTACAAACAAACAAAGTTAAAACTTTACCTCTTATAATATTAGTATAGAATCTATACTAATATTATAATACATGTTATTTTAATACATGTTATGTGTATAATCTATACTATAGATTATACACATAACATGTATTACAAAATACTCATAACTAATACTAATAATAAAATACATAAAATTATTTAGTTTCAGTATTGATGAATCATTTTATTTTTAATTTAGAATTAGTAGTTATAGGAGTTGTAGTATTGTTTAACCACTCAATAATTAGTATAGTAAATATATTTGAAGTATACTTCCCTCAAAATCATCAACTTCTATTGATACTACTATAAAACCTTTTTTTCTATATGCTTATAACTTTTTTCAAGAGATTTTATAACATGCGTCTCTGAGTGCTCTGCTAACTTGGCGTTCAACGCTTTTCAACAAAACTTATTTAAAAAAAAAAAACATTAATTGAACGTCAGCGATTAATTAAATAATTCAATTATTTTCGTATCACAATAAAAAATCAAATAATTTAAAAGCTTAAAACTTGCAGATTAAATCTAAACTTTGACAACAATAAAAGGAAATGCGAAAAAATGTGACAAGAACTAAAACGTGAGAGACTATTTGATTTAAAATTGTTTAATTATATTACATTACCAAATAGTATTAGGTATGATATAATTATGTATCATCAAAGGTAATAAATAACAAGGTTTTTTTTTAACAGAGTTTTTTAACTTAGATGGTATAACATAAGTAAAAAAGGCACGCGTAACATACTTTATTTGGCAACTGTAGCTGGTATTATTTTCTGCATTTTGGAGACAACAGGAGCAATTGCCTCAGGCTTCTCAGAAGGTCAAGGCATTAGATCATTCCTCATATAGCTAGTTGAATGAACCAAAATATATATTACAAATTTATGAATAATATCACTCAACCTAGATTTGCTGGCCTAATTATAGTCGTATATTGCTGTTTGAATGGGCTTCTCTTAGTTTCCCATTCGCGTGTCTTTTGAGACTAAAATATAAAAAATAATTAATTCATTTCATTTTTGAAAGACAAATCATTGAACAGATCTGAGGAACTAGTTTATTTTTCGTTGTCATCTCAATGGTCAGGATAAGGGTTTTTGAAGAAAAAAAAATAAGATTTGAAATACTTTAGATAAGTTTGTCGATTTTATTTCTGATACGAATTGAAGTCAATCCTTTTCGACTTGAACGAAATTCAATATCATTCGATTTTGACAAGTTCAACTGTAGCATGTTTATAACACAAAAAATATACGTTCATTTTACGTGACATTGGCGAAATCATTTGTTAAGTAAAAAGTTTTAGCACTATAAAAGATACAAAACAAAATGAATGAGTGAATGAATGGAAAGTTGCGTTCATTAATTTTTTTGGTAATACGTGTTTCTGACATTTTGAATTTTATTCTCATAGTTGAATTTTATAATGCATAGCCAATGACGCTTGTAAAAGAAGAAAAGCTAAATTTCTGGTTTAAAAATATCACTTTTAAGCTAATTATAACTGTGACAATTATTTCACAGAAACAGTTTAAAAAGAATATTTCGAAAACTATTCCTGAATAAGAGTAAGATAAGTTGTTTAAAATTGTGTATTGCTTACACAAAGTGTTATGTGCGGGGACTGAAACCAACACCTCTAGAAAATTAGCCAGCTGCTGCGACTATTACACCGTTGCGTCGTCAATTATCTCTTAAGCCACTTAACGTTACTATGCTAAGAAAGTCAAGGGTAATGCAGTAAAGATATTATAGTCCGCTTACCTGACGTTTCTCAAATTAAAGATGATAGGAAATGTACCTGTAAACAAAACAAAATATAATTAATATTTTAACAAGAACAACGTTTTAAAAACACGTTGAAAATCTATCTTTAGCACATATTCATACTAATTTTATGAAGCTGAAAAGTTCGTTTATTTGTTAAAACGCGTTAATCTCAGGAAAAAAAATAATCACACAAATCTCACAAAAAGAATTTATCATATATTTTATTATATTTTATCAAATTATTTTATTTATTAATCTCAAAAAAATCTTTTTGTGTTGGATAATTTATTCTCAAATTAACGTTGAGCGCAGCTAGTCAAAGTTATAAAATAATATTATTATGTGATCCATATACTCACATAAAATTTGTCAAGAGATTTCAAACCCACGCCTATTGAGTGCTCTGTAAAGTGCTTTGATTCAAAGTGAAGTACGTATAATAAATACTTAAGCGTACACAAGTTAAATCATTTATGATGATTTTTATTGCTTTTAATATGCATTAAAAAAATTTTTCATTTTCAAGATGATCCATACACAGACGACCGTGTGTGTGTGTGTATGTGCCTTAAACATGTTTATTTATTTACGTACGTAATGTCAATGTATTTTTAACTGGGATCTCTAAAACACATCCACAAGTGACATACTTTATTTGGCACCTCCGCTGGAGTCGCTTTTGTCTACTGCGTTTTGTCGGGGACAACTGGAGCAATTGCTTCAGTCTGCTCAGTAGGTCAAGGTATTTGAATCATTTCGCATATTGCTTGTGAATGGAAGGAATGTGTACGTCACAAATTTATGAAAAATATTACTCAAATGAAAAATGCGTGTCGTGTTACATAACGCATGATGAATAACTTTCTAGTAGTTTCTTTACTAAATTATGTTTATTTGATAACAAAAATATATATTAATGAATAATATGTCTTGCATGCTTATTTATTTGTAATGGTTCAAATTGCAATAGTTGGCTAAATTGATTATTTAGCTGAGGTAAGGCACAGCAATATCCTGTCCAAAATCTGGAACGGCCCGACCGGAGAAGTACTGTCTGTAAGGTCGTAAAGGTAGTCTGTAAGTAAGTCTGTAAGGTCGAGACCTTACAGAAGACCGTAGCTAAATAACACTGCTTTTAAGCAGTTGTGTTCAAGCACCTTGGAGGTAGGGTAGGCAACGTTGTGATGCTTCTGGTGTTGCAGGCGTCTATATAAGCTACGGTGAACGTCTACCATCAGGTGGGCCAACGCTTGATTGCCGACCTAGTTGTATAAAAAAAAATTGTATCTTTCTTTGTGCGCAGTAAAGTTTAAATAAACATTGTCAGTAGAACATTGATAATATGTAAATTAAAATACGAACAGCATAATACTTTACTTAAATGCCATTATATCACGATCACGATCACGATTCAGCCTGTAATATCCCACTGTTGGGCATAGGCCTCTTCCCCATGTAGGAGAAGGATCGGAGCTTAATCCACCACGCTGCTCCAATGCGGGTTGGATATATTTACTTAATACTATTCAGTTAAGTAAGTATTCAATACATAAAAATATATTTATATAAATCAACATTGTAACAACTGCTACAAACTATTCATGCTACGACTCACCACAGCGCTACGACACGTAGCAAATTGCTACGGAAGTCAGCACTGCCTTTATGTAAGATATGAGAGTAGAGAATGAATTACTCCAACAGAGTATTAGACACACAATAGTGACTCCATACAACATATTGCGTAGTACTGTAATAATAACATTACTGTAATAATAACATTAAGCCCGGAATAATTAGGATGCTTCTGGCTTTGTTTTAAAAAAATATTTTGCTTTATTTTATTAATATGGCTTGATAAATTAATCTAAATAAAGCAATACAATTATTTATGACTTAAATGTAGAAAAAAACAATAAATAAAATATTTATGCATGCGATTATATACGATACACGGACACATTTAAGTCAGTTCTATATATTTACAAAATGGTAAGACCATTATAGCATCTTATATTCATTTATCTTGGCTTAAATTTTTAAAATATTACAATTACGAATTCACAGCTTTTGGCAATTGATTGAGTAATATTTTATAACATAACTAGCTGTGCACCGTGGTTTCACCTGAGTTAAATTGAGGGAAAAAATAGCCTATAGCCTTCCTCGGATAATATTAATATCGATGTATAGAATCGTCGATGCCATCCCATTCTGTCATCTCAGAAAAGAAGAGGACAGACAAACTGCAGAAACGCAACGGCCCGCCCCTGTTCCCGCGTAATTGGCGCATCTGGCGCCAGGTTACAGTAAAATCAATGGAGATAAAAATATATACACAAACTTTTTGAACGAAACCTCCTCCTCAATGCTTTAATTCACTATTCAACGTATTGGTTGGTTATTATATTAGTTTAATTAATATTATTATAAGTATATATACCTACATAAATATATACCTACACAATACACACACAGTCGTCTGTTCCTAAAGTAAGCAACTTAATGCTTGTGTTATAGGTAACAGCCGACTGGTCTAGCTACATTTTTTTTTTCGATAAACATACTTATAAATAACACATATATAAATATATAAATAAATATGTATATAACACCCAGACTCGAGGTGGGAATCGAACCCAGAACCCCCGGAACAGAAAGCAGGGTCACTACAAACTGCGCCAACGGGCTAGTCAAAATAAGTATATTTTAATGAAACTGCAATGTTATTTTTAGGCAATAAAACGAAAAAATAGTGTCTTCAAAAACTGAGGTTACTACATGCGACTATTTATGACTATTCATTTTACATACAATATACCGCCTAAGACCAGTTGTAAACACTTGATTCTTAAGCGAAAGCCTAGTCTTCAAACTTTATACACATCTCTGTGCACACATACATACATATATGTACGTAATTACTTCTGCAGGAATTAATCAAAATGCTTTATTCAATACATTTTAATGGTAAATTTTAATCAGGTACTCATACTATTGAATTTTGTTGTAATTAACCATGGCTTCTGGTAGTATTAGTACGTTATTTGCAAAAAATAAATAAACGTTTCATACTACCTCTACTAAGATGAAACTCTATATCAAAGACTAGCGACCCGCCCCGGCTTCGCTCGGTTGCAAAAATGACCAGTGTTTCTCTACTACATTATGCATGTATTATACATATAAACCTTCCCCTTGAATCACTCTTATCTATTAAAAAAACTGCATCAAAATCCGTTGCGTAGTTTTTAAGATCTAAGCCTACATACAGACAGACAGACAGACAGCGGGAAGCGACATTGTTTTATAATATGTACTGATAGTGATCTAGAAACATACAAATCACAAAGACAATTATATGAATGAGATATAAAGGTCGATTTACATCAGACGAGCGAATGCTCATTCTATCCCCCATATATCAAATTATTTTAGTGTAAACAGGCGTAGTAGGTAGGGATGCCTAGTACATTAATTTCACCTGATCAGTATCAAGCTAATTTTTTGGGAGTGGCTACATTTTGATAAGGCGAACAAAAAGTTCCTCTTCGAAAACTCTCGATTGTGGTAGATAATAGAGTTAGCAGGAGGTAGAGCAGCAGTGAGCGTAGGACCGGCATAACGTACCACGCAATTTGGAGGACATATTACCATCAAATTATATAAATAATAAGTAACTAAAAGAAAAAAAAATCAGCTGGTTAGTAATAATTTTTGATGACCTTACGAGGTCATCAACTTGCTGACCTCGTAAGGTCATCAAAAATTAATTTTTTTTCTGATTTTTTTTGCTTTTAGTTAGTTAATATCTATATAATTTAATAGTAATAATGTCCTACAAATTGCGTGGTACGTTATCCCGGTCCTACGCTCACTGCTGCTCTACCTCCTGCTAACTCTATTATCTACCACAATCGAGAGTTTTCGAAGAGGAACTTTTTGTTAGCCTTATCAAAATGTAGCCACTCCCAAAAAATTAGCTTGATACTGATCAGGTGAAAAAAATGTACTAGGGATCCCTAACTATAGAGCATTCTTTCGTTGTTATTTATATGAATACGAGTGTTTGAAGATCAAGAAAGAATGCTCTTGTTCTAGCTCTAGCTCTTTGTTCGTTTGGTCTAAATCCACCCTAAGAATATGTCATGAACAGAAAACGAAGCCGCGACCACTGCACAACATACAACGTGAATAATAGTCAGTAAATGACATCTAAAACATTATTTTATGTTGCTAATTACAAATATCATGGTGTAGTTTTACATAAACTAATCCTTCACTAAAAGATCTTCAATTAGGCTATTATAAGAACTGTCTTTACTTAAAATTTTAAGCAAGCCAAAGGAAAAAGAAACAACATTACACTTTATTTAAGTAACAGAAGCTATTAACTATAAGTTTTTGGATTACATAGTTGATAAAGATGTGTGGACTTAGTGACGCTGTATTTCATGCAAGATATTAATAATTTTGTACTAAAACACAGCTTATAATTATTTTCAAAACAGTAACTGCGGAGTTTCTTGCCGATTCTTCTCTGCAAAATCTACATTCCGAATCGGTGGTAGATTCACTTTCAATAAAAAACTAATTAATCACCTTAAATTTAATTTTTGTAAAATGACGATTCGAAAGTGCTCATGGCGCCCATTTGAATAAAATTATTTTTGATTTTGATTTATGCTCGAAGTAAAATGGTGCAACAAAATAAACAAGAAATGCACTTTATACATTTGCTAGTTCTTTCAGTCTTAACATTTCCTGACACAAAATGACACATAACAAAAAGAAATGGGAATAAACGACACATCCGCTGTCTCCTTTACAGCGTGTATATATTTCACTACAAGTGCCTTGGTGTTTTATTAGGTACTAGCCGACCCGTGCCCACTTCGTTGGGCGTTATAATCCATTTCACATAAGAAGGGTACGGTGAAATTTGATATGTTCCAATACACTCTCACTATTTTCAGCAAATCAGATAAATATAAATGTTTTAAAATCACCAATTAATTTCTAAGGCAAATAATAATGCTTGATTAGATTGAATTGTTGACACGACACGTCAGAGGGCGCAGGTTCAAATCCTGCTGATTTAAAATCTTTATATATTTTTATCTTTTTCCTTTTATCTTGTCACTCCTGAATAGTGTAGCTTTCTGTTAGCGAAAGAATTTTCATGATCGGATCAGTATTTGCGAAGATTACCCCGTATATACAAACAAAGTTATAAACTTTACCTCTTTATAATATTATAAATATCTAGGTATATGGAGTGAGAACTACGTAAGGGCGAAGGGACTAAACAAAATGACTTGTCCATTGTTGAATACATTTGTCTAATAAGAACAACATGTTATTTTTACTCTCACACTTGGCATTTTGACAAACTAAAAATTATACACTATTTAACTAAGCGCAAAACTTGAGAACGGCTGGACCAATTTGACTAATCGTTTTTCTATCTTTTTTATTTTTCTCATATCTTGTAAAAGTTTTTTAAGGAATGAAAAATTATAAACTATTTTAAAAACTGTGAAAATGGAAAACGTAACGTTTATTCAAACTGAGGCGTTAAAAAGATCGATTTGTCAAGTCAGCTACTTATTTGTAAAAATAAACAAAAAACGAAGGAAAATCATCTTACGTGTTAATCTGTCATAACTAGTTGCAGTGTCAAGGACGCTAAAAGGTTGCTGATAACATAAACAACTGATTTAATAGTATTGATTAAATTGTAATAAGTAAGTATTTAAAAATCACGAAACGAGGAAGCAGCTACCTCCTATTTTTTGTTGGTGTAAACTACGCCAGCAATCGATTCAACCGTCAGCGAACTAAAACCCGTGTAAGTTTTACAAGTTTCTAAATTTACCTTCAAGTTCTTATTTGTATCAGCATTTGACCAGCGCTTCACGCGGAAAGTCTGATAATCAAATTCTTGAGTTATTTATTTTTTTGCTTTTTATATGTATTGTTTTTTCTTTATTACCTTAAAATACTCAATGAAATGACAAACTTTACTTTCCTATTTTTTTTGTTCATTTCCACACATATTTGCATACATTTTTCGTTGTGCAAACAACAATTGAGTATACGTATTGTTTTTATAAAATATTTCCTATATTATATAAAAATCAATTGCTGTTCATTAGTCTCGCTAAAACTCGAGAATGGCTGGGCCAATTTGGCTAATTTTCATCTTGGAATGTTTGAGGAAGTTCAGGGAAGGTTTGAACGGCGAGAAACATAAATAATATGTAACGGAAAATACTAAAAACGACGATTTAATATTCCAATACAAAATGTTCCTAGCGGGGAAATTTAATGTCTTTTGTAAAAACTTTGTCAATTGGTTGTCAAATATTTATAGGTGCGTTCAGAAAGTGTTTTGTGTATATTTTTTACAAATATATGTAGGTGATACGAAGTTCACAGGGCCATCTAGTTTATTATAAAAAATGATATTTTCATTTCAATATACTTAAATGACATCTCACAGCAGAGATAAATGTGAAAACTTGTGAGAAGTGATTTAAAAGATTAAAAAAAGATGTAGCTTTTAATTTTGTACGATATTTTTAATATTTAATATTTATATTTTATTTTATGTTAGTTTCCGAAATACGCAACTATTTTACAAGTTCCTTATCCATTGAATAAAAGGGTACGAAAGTTAATCCATTAGGGTGTTCAACTGTGGAACGGCGGATATGAGTGTTTCATTATTCCATTTAATACATAATTACGATCTTAGGCACCATGGAAGTTCTGAAAGAATTTTGTGTTTTCTCGCAAACGAAAAAATAAACCGATTTTAATTGACATCGACAAGCAATACAACGTAGGTATTCGAAATATATACGCATTATTAGAGAAAACTCAAAAACTGATCGTTAGATCTCGAACAACTATAAATGGACACATGACAAGCTTTGGATTAAAAAAAGAATAATTGTAATCGCACACTCAGTGAAAAGTTATGAGGAAACACACATAAAAAATTCAATCGAATTGAGAAAAACCTATTTTTTTAACCGGTAAAAATGTATCTCAAATTCTAAACCATCACACTATATATAGATTTCTAATGACGAGTTTAGGTAAGGCGCTTCTGAGGATATGCTTTGACGACAGCAAGCGTAGAGTTGACAATGTACTTATGTACTCCTAGGTTACGGTAACAGCTTAGCATCAGACAGACCGTAAACTTGTTTACCACCATATATAAAATAGTGGTGGAAAAAATATGAAGCTGATACGGGTTACAAATATATATATTCTATTTCTAAGAAAACTAAAAATATATTATTATTAAATTAACACATACATATCAGTCCCATAAATTAAATTAAAAAATATATGTATAAATTTTAAACTCTAAACATTCTACAACGATTTATTACTGTATTAAATCTTACTGTATTTAAAAATATTTTATCCTCATATAAACGTTCTACAATGATTTATATATATTATAGGTATATCTTACTGTATTTAACATTTTGTATGAACTAAAGATAGTATTACGATCACAAGGAAATAAATATTAGCCGATACGAAAGAACGGCGGAAACCAGAAAGGGCGAAGGGATATCTAGACCCTCATTTGCGTAACAAAAGTATAAATATTTTTTCGCAACACATGGTAATGCATTATAGGTATTTTTACAGTGAAGAAATATTTGTACATTCGAAATAAACTCATTGTAAATAAATAAACATGCTTTATATACGCATCTGTTTCCGTTGTGAAGGAACTTAATACATTTTAAATTAACAGCCGACTGTTATTGATCGATTCGATCGAGTCGACTGTTATGATCGATTGATTCAGCCTGTATTGAGTGAGCCAAATAAGACGCCGAAAGTGGGCATGGATTGTGCACACCCTAAGAAGCGCCCCCGATAACATTCCAAGACAAGCCCTGGAATGGACACCACAAGGCAAACGGAAGCTTGGCGGTCCTAAGCACACTTGGAGGCGTTTATTTTATTTTATTTTGTACTTTATTGCACAATACATACATAATTGTACAAAAGGCGGGCTTAATGCTAAAAGCATTCTCTACCAGCCAACCTTAGGACGTACAAGAGCGGACGTTTGTAGGTGTGCAGAATTTTTTTTTTATTAGTATACCTATGAAAATATGAGTATAGATATAAACATACATAGATACATACAAACACACATACACACATACATACATACATATATACATACATACAAAATACTTAATACATAATAATCTGACGTCAATAAAACCATATAATGTTAAATTTTAGCTAAGAAGAACTTCTTAACTTGTGATAGTGGCAGCGGAACTGATGAAGGGGATCAGTCTGATGTGGTTCGAAGCAAAGCGCCCAGAATAAAGCGCAATGGCGGAGCACTATGGAGACCCTCTATCCACCTAGGTCCTAGTGGACACAAGACAATCTATATCGAAAACTATATAGAAAAGTATATTTTAACTCTCTAGTATGGAGAGAAACATTAACCAGTTCCAAGTTATTTAAAGGCCAGTTATAAAATTATGTTTATATACAATTTATGTACTAAATTAAAACATACATATGTAATACATAATAAATAGCACATTTCATTTCACATGCCTAACAACAATTTATGGGGTTTTAAACGTTTACAAGCATATTAATATTTATATTGCTTCCTCCGTGCAAAATTGAAATTGTTTGTGTGTGAAAGATAAGAAAAGTATTTGTGATAATAAAACTCTCAAAGGTCTTACATATATAATAGGTAAATATATTTTTTAAAGAATTTCTATTTGTAAGTATAATTCGATATAGTTTTAACATGAATAAAAACAATTTTATACATAATTTGATACATATGTAGTATAACGTTATGTATGTAGTAGTCGTATGTACTTTACATATTTTATTACAGTATCAAAATTGTACACATTTCATTCATTGGCCCGTTTACATTTCAAGCCTCTTTTTGAAGGGTAGTAGCAAATTATTTTTAGTGATAAGACCGGCCTTTCTGAGTTTTACTTTTACTGCCGCTCTATGGCGTGTTATGTGATTATGTTTTGTTCATAATTATTATATGCTTCGTTTTTCTGAGTGTTATATTAAAATTAACTTAAATAAAAGCATTCATTTCGTGAACAATATTACTCTTTGAACTGTTGTGTTGCTTAGGTACAAGTAGTTTGTTATATTTCTTATTTAGTATACAGTGTGTAGTAGGTACGCTATAAGGTGGCACGAATCTATACATATAATAAAATGGTAGAAAAGTCAAAACTGTACATTGAATATTTTTTTAAAAGAATACTTGGGGTGTGATCTACAATCGATACCGAAGCCAAAAATATAGTTTTTAGAATTTTTGTCTGTTTGTCTGTTTGTCTGTTTGTCTGTATGTATGTCCGGGATAAACTCAAAAAGTACTGCATGGATTTACTTCAAATTTGGCACGAATATTGTTAAGAAGTCGGGTCAGAACATAGGCTATATATTATCACGCTATCACCTACGGGGAAAGAGCAGTGAACCTTTATTTCTTCAAATGTATGTCCGGGATAAACTCAAAAAGTACTGCATGGATTTACTTCAAATTTGGCACGAATATTATTAAGAAGTCGGGTCAGAACATAGGCTACATATTATCACGCTATCACCTACGGGGAACGAGCAGTGAACGCACGCAGACGACGTCGCGGGCAGCAGCTAGTAAATAATAGAATGAATGAATTAATTAATGGATGGGTGAAAGAATGGGTGGACGAACTAGTTTACCGGATAAAAAAATGTAAAATTAAAATTTAACTAACACAATTTAGTAAAAACTTTAAACTTTTAAAGTTTACATTCTGCATTACTAATATGACTTGCTTTATAAATTTAAAAATACTAAACCTTTAGGCTATACCTCCCACTCTCTATCTCTTTCACTCTCCTCTCTCAAAGTCTTGACAAAGTATCGATCATACCGCCAGTTTGCTCAAGTCCTTAAATAATTAGTATTAAGTTTGCCGATATCGAATTTTCATAACGGACGTACTTGTTAACTTCGTGTTAGTTTAGAACTCAGTGGCTTATTCTAGTATATTATGTATATTTCATTTATGAAACAGATGTAGATTATTGGCTTTGTAATAGTTACATCTAATAGCAATAGTATTCTACTAATTATTCAAAGGAAATAAATTGGATAGTTCATTTATTTGCATGTTAACGCAGTTAACTTATCCAATTGAAAAAAATAAGTACCTACATACTTACAGCTTGGTTAAGTTTTTGAAGCAAGACTTCTTTAAAATCGTTATGATTTGAAACTCGATGAAACGAAAATTCGACACGATAAAGAAGCAAACAAAATGTATAGAATACATTACTGCTCAAAATATCGTAAGCGACGCGTTTTACATGGCGCTTACGACCATGCCTTTTGTTTAACATCATGTATTATTAATTTATTCTGCAGGCGATTTATTACTGACACAGACTCTTGACTGCCTAGTAAAGCTAGGATGTGACCCGACATATACTGTCCTTACTATGTCTTTAAAGGTTAATAATTTATAGCAGCTAGGGTACCACAATATATACGCAAGCTAAGGAAATAGATAACGAAATCGGTAGACAGATCAGCAGACAGTGAAAATTGGAAGCGACACTTTTTCATGATAAATAATGATATTTCATCACGCGTAACTTATTGACAGTTGCGGCACATGTGAATATCTATTCTGTCACATAAAAATTTCAATTTGTTTCTAGGATCCAATAGGCGGATCAATTTCAGGCGATTTATTCACGTACACCCACGCGTCCAATAAGCTGAACATTCGTTGACAAGCTCTTGACATATTATGTCTATCGGGACCGACCTTACGAAGCTTAGCATCTGTTACTGACGCTCAAAGGGTTCAATTTTATTACAAATTAAATATATAGCAATACTAGCTGACCCCGCAAACGTTGTTTTGCCATATATTTATTAACCCCCTTAATCCCTCCCCTTATAACTTAGGGGTATGAAGGATAATTATAGAGGTTGGCCGATTTTCAGACCTACCCGATATGTACACAAAATTTCATAAAAATCGATCCAGCCGTTTCGGAGGAGTATTGTAACTAACATTGTGACACGAGAATTTAACATATAAGATATAATTGTATTAATATATATAGCAGTATATAAACCATAATTCACAATAATGATTTCTTATCGTAATCGTTTATCGTTGTTTCGTTTCCTTATGCTTATCGATTATTATCTAAATTGTATTATTGATATTAATTTGAGTAGTTTTTCGTAATTCATTATCGATGAAAAGTACGAATGTAATTAGGCGGAAAATATAGGAACAAATTGATAAAAATGTACGACACAATATTTAATGTAACTATGTATTGGACAGATACAGTAATTTAATTTTAATGAAGGTGACTTTTATTTGGTAAATATAGTGCAACGCCAAAATGTTCGGAGATAAAGAAATTTATTGCTATGTTAAAAATAACTGATAAATAAATTAAAAGTAAAAAACCTTTTTAAAAAACAAGCTTTTATTTGAATGCACTAAAACGAAAAAAAATAAATTTTTACTTTAAAACTTTTACTATCTACTCGTACTTATAAAGTCATTACACATAATCTATATGATATAAAAGCTTGTCGCGAGATATGAGTACTCGTATTTCCTTAGCTTGAAAATTTTAATAGTTAAAATCAATCACATCAATTTATTTAATTTACTTGTTTACAAGCAAATCTTGCGACAAGCTTTTATATCATATAGATTATGTGTAATGACTTTATAAGTAGATAGTAAAAGTTTTAAAGTAAAAATTTATTTTTTTCGTTTTAGTGCATTCAAAGAAAAGCTTGATTTTTAAAAAGGTTTTTTACATTTAATTTATTTTTGACTTTTTAGTCGGTTATCACGTTACTTTATTCGAATTATTCTTAGCAAGCCCTTTCATTTTTGATACCCATATTGTAGAAGTGCACTAAAAATAACTAGTCCGCACTCTTGGATATGCCGCTATATTGGATTTAGAATGACGTCACAAAGTTAACCATGCATTAGCATCCAAATTGAACCTAAGTATATACAAAATTTTAGCTCAATTGGTTGAAGATAGATATCTGCTTCAAAATTGAGTTGAAAGATTTCACCTGAACAAACATACATACATACAAACCATGCATTGTCATCCAAATTGAACCTGTATAGAAAGTTTCAGCTCAATTGCTTGAAGATATTTGCTTCAAAAATGAGTTGCAAGATTTCACCCGAACAAACATACATACATACAAACCATGCATTGTCATCCAAATTGAATCTGTATACAAAGTTTCAGCTCAATTGCTTGAAGATTCAAAATTGAGTTGCAAGATTTCACCCGAACAAACATACATACATACATAAATACATACAAATCATGCATTGTCACCCAAATTGAACCTGTATACAAAATTTCAGCTCAATTGGTTGAAGATATCTGCTTCAAAATTGAGTTGCAAGATTTCACCCGAACAAACATTCATTAAATTTACATACATACATACATACATACATACATACATTGCAAGTTAAATAAAAGCTTGTAAAATATATATAAAAACGATTATCACATCAAACTCAACAATTAAATAAAAAGATCAAAGGATTTGTTGTTTGAATATTAATATAAATTTGTTTAATATATATATATTTTGCGTTTAACACATATAACGCTGTTGCCGTAGGTAGGTATAATTTGATCGATTTTAGTAGACAATGTAACACGTGGAAATAGATTCTACGATAAAATACACACAATTCTAAACAACAGATAAAAGTTTATGGTATAACCATGAAACAACAACGGTCACAGCACTGGTTTGTGACTGCTGCGCTGGCGGTTGCGGGTCCGATCCCCGACGATCGACCAACCTATCTATACACATCTACTAAAATATTAAAAATTATCTTTAGTCCTAATATGTAATTACTTTAAAATATATCTATATATCTCTATATATCTCTTATCTATATATATATATATATATATATATATATATATATATATATATATATATATATATGTCGGCGGATCAGAAGTAGGTAGGAGAGGACGGATGGCCGAACTAGTCTACTAACACTGTAATTTAACACAAGCTAGTTACACAGATTAGTTAACGGGGTGGACACTAACTACTTAGTATTCAATGGACTCACCGAGCGGGTACCGTCTATCGCGTGGCAGAGGGACAACTCATAGTCAGTGCCCGGGACTTGTGACCCGAGTGTAGGCTTAGGGCAGCGCTGCCTCACAATGCGCATTGGCACTCGCCTCCACTGCTTGTGTACACGAATTAATTGTTAATTGGGCAACTCGTTGCCCAATTAACAATTAATAAGAACAGAAAAAAATTAAAAAAATTAATAAAAATTTTTTTATTTTTTTTATTGCCGAATTAAGATTTTTATATAGCTTACGTAGCCTCTTTGTACAAAAAATGATGATTTTTGTACGTGTTTTTTGGGATACAGGCGTAAATTTTTTTTATTTGAATGGCAATATGATGAGAAATAATAATAAATCATAAAATTTCCTGGTATTGGGGGCATAATTCTGAGAAAATTAG
Source organism: Melitaea athalia (assembly GCA_905220545.2). Lineage (NCBI taxonomy): Eukaryota > Metazoa > Arthropoda > Insecta > Lepidoptera > Nymphalidae > Melitaea > Melitaea athalia. The sequence goes on from HG992193.1 coordinate 5,238,773, forward strand.
AGATCATTGAAAAAAACAATCATAAAAAATGGATTTTTTTTCACAAGAAGCATAGTTAAAGACATAATGCCACTTTTTTGCGAGCTAATTTTTATTTTATCCTTACCGCCAAGTACGTGGCGTAATATTTTATTTTATTTTAAAGTAATCGACTCACTACTTTGGAAGAAATCATCATTTTTTGTATATATAGTCTACGTAAGATATAAAAATCTTAATTCGTCAATAAGAAATAAAATATATTTTTTAAAAAGTTTTTTCTATGTTTTTTGTCGATAATTTATGGTCTAGTTTCACCCCCTTTCGGGGTTGCACTTTATCGCGGGACACCCTGTATATATAAATAAATCGCTGAATGTGTTGCTAAGCGCAAATCTCGAGATCAGCTGAAACGATTTCGCTTATTCTTTTTTTATAATGTTCCTATGGTTCTTACGGAGAGAAAAATTTTAAAAATTGGCTCAAAAAGTCAAAAAACAACACTTTTCTATATTTTCGTAATAATACTTAAAAGTCAATTTGAACTTTAATTCCATTCCATAAAGTTTAAGAGTTAGTGGAGGGGTTCCGGGAAGGATAAGTATTAAAAAAATAATCGACTGTTAGGCGGTACGAAGTTCGCCGGGTCAGCTAGGCTCACCTGATGGTAAGACCGTAGCCTATAGACGCCTCACGCCTGCAACACCAGAAGCTTCGCAAGCGCGTTGCCGACCCTATCCCCAATCCCCCCCAGGAGCTCTGGTCACCTTACTCACCAACAGGAACACAATACTGATTGAAAACAGTATTATTTAGCTGTGGTCTTCTGTAAGGTTGAGGTACTACCCCAGTCGGGCAGCTCCATATTTTGAGCAGGAAATTTCCTGCTGTGCCGTACCTCAGTTATATATATATATATATATATATATATATATATATATATATATATATGGATCTTAGACCATAACTAATGTCTATTACTCTATATTTCTATGTATGATTGTGTGTCTTCATTAAGTTCTATAGAATTAGTTATATCTAGGCATTTATATATATATATATATATATATATATATATATATATATATATATATATATCCGGAATATAACAAAACCTTCCCTCATCTGTTAATTAGATGAAACAATTTTTTATAGGCTGATTTCAATATTGTGAATTTATAAAAACAACCTCTGCCACCATAAGCCTGCTGCAAATAATAATACTTTAAAAAAAATTTTTTTCTTCTAAAAAATCTTTTCCCTCTCATGTTAATTACATGTAGTAAGCTAAAACCGTCAATATTTTACATTATATACCTGACTATAGTAGGCACCCATCTCTATGATTGCTATACTTACCTGCAGCCAGGTCAGTAACCTCAGTCAGCAAAAACCTGGGGAAAAGATTTAAAAAAAAATTTGCAGTATGCTTATGGTGGCAGAGGTTGTTTTTATAAATTCACAATATTGAAATAAGCCTATAAAAAATTGTTTCATCTAATTAACAGATGAGGGAAGATTTAGCTTCTCGGATCTCAGACCATTATGTTTGTCTTTATAGCTCACACAAATTGTACACAAATTCAAAACAACCTCATAAGAGATTGAAGCGTGAAAAAGGGTCAATCTAAACTACATATTTATGTAGTAAAAAAATAAAATGTAACAGGATGGTAACACACACGAGTACGCTGTCTATGGGTCCTCTTTCCCGCTCCACAAATTTTTACGATCATTTTTACTGTCCTTTCAGTAAACTCAGAATACAATTTACGTTATTACGTTAAAGTACCGTTTTCGAAAGACCCTTTAAATTTACAAAGCAACTTCTTTATACCCTTATAATTTACAAGCGGCGCACCGCGGTTTCACCTGCGTTATCTTGACAGTAGCTATATATTAAGAGCCATTTCACAATTTTTGGGCTCTGCAAGTTTAGGTAAATATGGTCGAAGCGTACGAGCCGCGCGGTCTAGTGCTATTGTTTGTCGCACTATACAACCAAAAAAAATCTTGATCTTTTTTTAATGTATATTAAAAATTAATAACTATGTTGTGAAATGTTTTTTACATAATTAATTTGTTAAAAATTTCATGTATGTTATATAACAACAAACAATACATTGAAAATAAAAATCAATTTTATGAAACATTTTTTTTTAAATTGATTTAGTGTTTTGAGTTTACTAATCGAATATTTACGATATAAATAAAATAGCCTTTTGGTATGCTCAATAAAAATTTGGATGCAAGTAGACCATCAAATTTTGCCGACTTTAATTCTTTTATATACTCAATGACACCGACAAACAGATTTATTAACAAATAACAAAACAAACAGATTTAAATGCCTATTTGTATTGATAATGTGACAAAAAAGATTTTAAATAATAATATTTGCATATTTTTTATTTTTATGAAAGTATCAAATGCGGTGTATCCACTATAACAACAGTCGCTTTGCGCGTGCGAGCGAAGCAGACAGTTGCGCGAAATTTGGCGTGGACCTTACCTCTAAGAGCGCTGGCGCTCGACTGATTTACCGGGTTTGATGCGTAGTATTTTATACTATCTTTTGATTTTTAATACAAAAGGTATTAAAAATAATTAAATATTTTAATTATTTTTTTTTATGTTCCTAAATGATGTAAGTTTACTTTGGTATAGATAGTTCGTTAAAATTTCTTAGTTTTCTAAGAAAAATATCGCATTTAAAATTGTACTTATTTGTAAAAATTGTCCTTAGACTTTATTTTTTTACTAACTAACATTATTAATAATCGATATTCTAGTAAGAAACGTATTAACGACATTATATGTCCGATCCTTTATGTATTTTTTTCAGTCAAATTTATTAATATTAATGATAGATATAGGAGTCTGAAATTTACTCTACGATGATTTTTCAGTAAACTAATTGTTTGAGATTAATCACCACAAAGTAAATAAATAATATTTTGTAAATGTGTTAAGAAAAGTATCAAAACGAAAGATTGGTCTGTTTTTTACATGTATTCAACAATATCAGAATATTACCTAGGATAGTAAATTAGGCGACTAAAATCTTAGATATTCGCGCGAAAACGTGAAATGGCTCTTAATAATTTATTAATCATCTAATACCTAATCTTGTTCTACGTGTACTGATTTACGGTTTATACAAATATATACAAACCGATTCCTTTAATTACAAAACGCGTCGTACTAACGAACAGGTCAATTCCGAACAAGACATATTAGAAACTAGCTTTTGCGCGCGACTTCGTCGGCGTGGACTCCGCTCCTATTGGTCTTAGCGTGATGACACATAGCCTATAGCCTTCCTCGATAAATGGGCTATCTAACACTGAAAGAATTTTTCAAATCGGCCCAGTAGTTCCAGAGATTACCGCGTTCAAACAAACAAACAAACAAACAACCAAACAAACAAACTCTTCAGCTTTATATATTAGTATAGATGTAACAGTTAGTTTGAAAACGTATCGTTATTCGAATATAGCAACCAGGTTTTACTATAATTATGGTGTACCGAGCTACTTCGCAAACTCCCATTACCAAACCGAACGACTTAAATCTTAATTATATCGTTTCATTAACGAGGAAGCGACAAGGAATAATAATTAACAAACATTTACGAGACGTCTCTTCGAGTCGTTGTTCAAGACGCAAATTGAATTGCTGGTTAAGAGAGCAATTGGCCGCGGGCTCGCTTACATAATTAAAACGAATCGAAGTGATTCTGACAATTTATTGCTGGTGGAGAACATTGGTTTTAAACTTAACAAGCTATAGGTCTTACATAAAAGATATGCCTTGGATTTTTTGGAGATATCCCAGTAAATAGAAAATCTAGAAGAAATTTCTTGACCACTAAGCTAACTTAGTTTTTAAGTTTGAATCTTGTATTCAGCCTCAAAGTCCTCCAACTTCATCTGCTTTTTCATTGCCAAATAAAATAATTATAATCCCTGAAAATGATCGTTAGGCTCATAAAAGGAAATATATCCGCTAACCCGCGGTGGAGCAGAGTAGTGAATTAAGCTCCAACCCTTCTACATGAAAAAAGAGGTGTAAGGCCCGCAACGAGGTATAATATAATATATAACAGGCTGAATCATTAGTTATAGTCGTTAACCCGTAGTACAGCAGCGTGGCGAATCAAGCGCCAACCCAATTACTTCATGGGAAAAGCGTCTTAGTAGGCACAGTATGTCACGTTTAGTTTTTATAAAAAAAAATTAAAAGCAAAAATGAATTTTGCTAAGCGCATAACAGGAAAATGGCTCGACCAATTCCGCAAATTAATTTTTTTGTATGTTCCTTAAATCCCACGGAAGGTTTTGTACAAAAAAAAAAAACGACAGAACGAAGTCTGTCCGGGCAGCTAGTAAAAATATAAAAATAAACCTACTTCCATAAAATACTTTATTTTTCACTTCACTCATTACGAAATTGTGTGAAATTTAAAATGTTCACCTTAGCTAACCAATCACTTCAATTTTGTAATTGCAAATTTTTTAGTCAAACTTCGTCCAGTCTCTAAGGCAGATTCCAGACGTGTATATTGTCCAAAATTCCAATAACTAATCAGCGTCTCTGAACCAATAGCATTCCTTGGATTCTCTGTCAGAGGACAAGGAATAATTATGTAACCGGAGCCTGGTCACATCCAAATACCTTAGAAGGGGAAATTTCTGGAATATTCTAACTTTTGTTTTAGAGTTTTTAGTTACATATTTTATGAATCTCTCTTGCGGTTTGAATATGTTATATAGAATTTAATGTATGAATATAAAAAAAATTGAGATAAAGAAGATAAATGCAACAACACTTATATATACTACGAGTATATTGCACTTAGGACTTAGGTACATACAGAAATATAACAGAATAATAAGGTTTATGGCAAAGATGGACTTATCTCTGAAAGAGATTTCTTCCAGTCAACCCATGAGTAATGATGAGTAAGTATTTGAAATACCAAGGCAAACAGTGCACGAAGTATTGATTTAAAGAAGAAGAAAAGAACTACTATATAACTACAACTATTTCTGTATAAAAATACAACTAAATATATAAAAAACTAAACTAACTATTCTAACTACCTCGCTCGCTCGTGCGCTTGCTTCATCCTGTAATATCCCACTGCTGGGCATAGGCCACTTTCCCCATGTAGGAGAAGCATCAGAGCTTAATCCACCACGCTGCTCCAAATTGGCGGATATATTTTCTACTATAAGTAACGATCGCTATCAGGTGTGCATGATAACAACCGTGACCGACACTTTAACGTGCTCTCCCAGACACGGTGGGGAGACCCATAAGGACTAACAACAAGACCGTAAATAAATATTTGTATAAACACAAATATCCACTCCGAGCGGAAATCGAACCCGCGACCGTCGATATTTTAGGCGCCGCCGACACGGCACACGCACCATTAGGTACACCAGATAGCTAACTACCTGTCTAATACTTACTAGCTTGGTGTGAACTATAATATTATTTTGACTGCTTCGTTTTCTATCTTTAAAATGTAGGTAGTATATGCCACTTAATGCTAACAGAGCATTAATGGTAAAATAATTTTTAAAATTAGTTACGTAGTTTTTGAGTCTATCCATTACAAACAAACAAAAAATCAAATATTTAGCTAATATGTATGGCTATATATCTATACTAGCTTCTGCGCGCGACTTCGTCGGCGTGGACTCCGCTCCTATTGGTCTTAGCGTGATGATACATAGCCTTCCTCGATAAATGGGCTATCTAACACTGAAAGAATTTTTGAAATCGGCCTAGTAGTTCCAGAGATTACCGCGTTCAAACAAACAAACAAACAAACAAACAAACAAACAAACAACCAAACAAACAAACTCTTCAGCTTTATATATTAGTATAGATTATATATTAGTATAGATATATGACTATAATAATAATGAATAACATCTTGTAAACCGTTGTGTCGTAGATTTTACTCACTTGGGGAACCGAAAACATTTTCTGTAGAGTATGATGATATTACCTGTGAAAGAAAAAATAAATTGACTATAAGTATATGTACTTTTAATAAATTTATATTGTGTTAATTAATATAGATTAAAAATAATAATTTTTAAAACATATTAGTAGATACTGTAGGCAACAATAATGAATTTAATCTTATCTCAAAAAAAAATATAGGTGAGACTGTTATTATAATCAATATGATATCAAACACGCATTTTTTATCTATAGATGATTCCGGCAGATAAAAAATGCCAATATGAAAGATGAACTAAAACCTTTTTTTAATGTCATTCATGCTCAATGTACTGAGGAAAACCGAGTTAAATTTTTCGTGACATTGGCTAAATTATCTGTGCTCTCTTGGCACAGCTGAAAGCGTATGAATGAACGAGTTAATGGAAAAACAAACAGTTTTATGTCTCAAAAGGTAGTTTTCAATACTAATCAATCTCATATATAAAAACAAACTCGTTTAAGCCTTAATATTTAAAAAAAAGGAATTTATATTTTATTAGACTTGTTCTGAAAATGTGGTAAAGGGGTGACCAGTTAAAATCCTGAATTATATTTCGTGTCAGATAGGTTTTAGTAGTTTCAAACATTAGCAAATGCGTTTATACGAATTAATGATAAAATAGAACTAATTTACCGCATTTAATACCTATAAATAATGAATTGTAAGCACATCGTTAATCCTCTTTACTTAATGCTAGTATAAAGTAAGATTAACACGCAGGCTGTTACTGAACGTGGATATTTTATATAAAGTTGTTAAAGCTGAAATTCATTTACCGCTGTTTTAACTTTATTATTTTCTTAAATTTAATATAACATACCTACGGAGTTTTCTATAGCATTACGTCCTTAACTCTTAAACACTACCATGGGTACTAGAGTACCCCACACGATATTTGAATCCTAATATTTACTAAAATATGTACTTCAACAAAGCTTTTGCCGTTAAAGCTAATCGTTATTGGATAGTTCTCGCGTATTTAGGTCGGTCGTACTCTGGAGTCGCACAAGTGAAATCTCTACTACAGAGGTTCTGGGGTACTGTAGAACCCCACGATAGTATTCGTCAAAGGATTATCAATTCAGGTTGCGTCACAATAGACGAACAGTTGATTGGCTTTTATGGTCGATGTGTGTTCAAAATGTTTATTCCATCAAAGCCCGATAAATATGGGTTAAAACATTTTGCTTTGTGATGCCAAAATAGGATAATTATAATTATTTTGATAAATAGTGTCATGTATCCAGGAAAGGACAGTACACCCTAGGCAATGCTGGTAGATGATTATTATTAAACTCTTGAATCATATATACCATGTCGCCTCTCCCAGAAAAGAAACCAATTCAGAAGTGACGTCAATTTTTGAAGGATTTAGCAATGTCGCTTATAACACTCCATATGCGGGATAGATTACAATGGCCAAGATTGCCCCGGGATATCTGAAAATCTATAAATAGTATCCTAAAAATTGAACCCAATAGCACTGAACCAGTTCATCTAGATACCAGACCTGGACGCTGCTGCTTCTGTCCTCGCACAAAAGACCGAAAATCTAAAACCGTGTGCTCCTCCTGTTGCCCGCATATTTGTGCTGAGCATCGAATTAAAATTTGACAAATTTGTAATATTAAGTGAAATAGATGATTAAAATATTTTTGTGTGCTCTTTAAATGGTTAATTCTAATTAATTAAATATTTTGATAATTGATTATATAGTATTAATTTTATTGCATATAATGTCGGTGGGGTCCTCTGGGACCCCACGGTAGTATTAATATCTTTAAAATTGAGGGTAGTGTTCTAGAGTTAAATAAATGGCTAATCTCTATATATATAAAAATTTAATCCTTATTTCTATATGGTTACGCCATAACTTGAGGACAACTTAACCGATTTCAATCACCTTTTTTTAAAAACTTTCTAATACTTTCCAGAAAGTTCCTACGAAAAGTAGAATTAAGAAAATTGTGCACGTAATTTAATAATTGTGTTGGCAAGTAATAAATAATAAATAAATTAACAAACGCACTAGTCGTCATTATGATTTTTGAGGGTTCCCCTCGATTTCACTGGGATCCCATCATCAGATCCTGGTTTCCTTATCATGGTACCTAAGTTGGGATATCTCCTTTCCAACAAAAAAAGAATTATCAAAATCGGTTCATAAACGACGAAGTTATCCCCGAACATACATAAAAAAAATATTATATACGGTCGAATTGAGTAACCTCCTCCTTTTTTGAAGTAGGTTAAAAATGCAGATTTTTTTTAAACATTCACGATGATAGAAAAACGGCGGTCTAGCCGAAGGTAGTTTGCCCTAGTTAGGTGTGTTATAAAAGCAAGAAACATAACCAGCTGTATTATTAGTTAAAATATACCTACATATCAATGGCTAAAAAAAGGTATGATATTTTTTTATATTATTGTATATATGTAGAATAAAAATATAAATCACTAATAAAATCAAGTAGTTACGTGCCTACTTGAAGTAAAAATCGATAAAAAGTTACGCCATAGATTAAGCACACAAATGAGTCAAACAAAACTTTTATCGCTATAGATAAAAAGATATTGGCATCAGTGACACATTTTCTACTAAAATAGGTTACGACTTAACACAATCAATTATACTAGTAAATGTAAGCTTTGTACGTGTGACGTAATTGCTTGTAGTTAACCTTGAAAGGATGGAGTTAATGTACTCGTACTATAGCTCTCTATTTCAAATATATTTATATACTAGCTGTGCCTCGCGGTTTGACCCGTGTAATATCAAATCCTGTGGGAATGTGGCGATAAATACAAGCATATGGTGTTGTTCTGCATCTCCAGCTATATACATCATACCAAGTTGTATTATAATCAGTTCAGTAGTTTTTGCACAAATGAGTAGCATATATCCATCTGTTCTTTCAACTTCAAAAGCTTTTGCAAGTATAATATTAGAAGGAGACCTTATGATAACTTATGCCTTGAACGGATCTGTGACGAAATGGAGCGCTCTACAAATGCTTATTCATAGACTTCAATAGATGGCGTTGGTCTAAATGTAGACAACTAATTGTCATATATATATTTATATTTATGAGAAATGGTACACAGCACAGAAAAAGTTATAAAATAAACAAAATGTATATCCATCCGTTTAAAATTACAATCCGTTTGAAATACACAGGCCAAAGACGGGCAGCAGCGTCTTCGGTGCGACAAAGCCAGCCCTGCGGTCACCAACCCGCCTGCCCAGCGTGGTGACTATGGGCAAAACACATGAGTTCGCGTCATAGTGTCGGGCGCGAACTTGTGGAGGCCTATGTCCAACAGTGGACTGTGATAGGCTGAAGTGGTGGTGGTGGTGGTGGTGGTTTAAAATTAAATCTAAGTACTCGTAAAATAAACGTGCAAATAGAAAAAAAAGGAAAAATAACAAAACAAAAATTATGATGAAACCGAACATTTGTTAAAATATAGAAGTAGATTTTTCAGTAAAGGTTTAGATATAAGTAACTGTAACAGGGAGTAATTATCCTAGTTTGGGAAAGGCCTCTATTGCCGAAAGGATTGGAATTTGGATTAAATGGTTAAGTGTTTAGAATTTTCATTAAAAAGTTTTAAGATAGCTACGACTGAATCATAAGAGTTCTTTGAAGCCGAATTAGAAAACTTTGTCGTGTACTTTTTCAATCCGAGTACAAAACATAAGAATGATGTAAGAATTTTACCAATGCACGTTATTTGTACACTACCGGTATGAGGTACCTGGTGGTGCTTTTTTTTCTAGTATTATAAAAATTTCGAAACTGTCGAATAGTATAACAATTATGATCGACTGATAAACTTTTTAACAGACTTTAAAAAAAGGAAGAGGTCCTCAGAATTTTTTATTGGGTGTACTGATTTTGATGATTCTTGTTAAAATCGAAAGCTGATACTTGTCTTGTAGTCTCATTTAATTTGATTGAAATTTGATGACTACTTTTTGAGTAATCTTTGATAATGCGTATTTACTTAACATTTTTTTCGTCTACCTACGTTATAATACTTGTCGATGTAATTGAAGTCGGATTTTTTTCGTTTGCGAGCAAACACAATTATTTTGAGCTTTCATTTAGACATGTAGGTACTTATCATATATTAGATAGACATCAACATTGACATAATTATATCTTTATTTAGCGATGTATAATAGAGTTAACTTGATCCCATATTATTAAATTATTGTCGTTATAATCAATCAATGTGCTGTGTGGCTACGGCACTAAAGAATGTAGCCACCCTCTCTCTTCCCGTGGGTGTCGTAAGAGGCGACTAAGGGATAACACAGTTCCACTACCACCTTGGAAGTTAAAAAGCCGACGGATGGCGGGATAACCATCCATGCTGGCTTTGAAAATTTGAAATACACAGGCCAAAGACGGGCAGCAGCGTCTTCGGTGCGACAAAGCCAGCCCTGCGGTCACCAACCCGCCTGCCCAGCGTGGTGACTATGGGCAAAACACATGAGTTCGCGTCATAATGTCGGGCGCGAACTTGTGGAGGCCTATGTCCAACAGTGGACTGTGATAGGCTGTAGTGGTGGTTATAATCAATATTCCTATTCTTTATAGCATTGACCCAACCTTTTTAGTTCACTAAATTACAATTTTTTACAGTTAAGTTTACAGTTTTTAAGTTTAAGTGATTGCTTCTTTATCTTCAAAATACTCGAGGAGTAACTAATGCCTCTTTAGACAAAAATAATTCCCGTCTATCGATTAACGATCGTTATTCTTCGTAATTACAACTGGAATCACTTATGTTTGACGACGATACCAATATTACAGATATAAAAAAATTCTACATTTATATTTAAAAAAAATACATAGGTACATTTTACATGCCGAGAGGTAATATCAGTTGTTATATACCGGCGGAATGCTGGTATATTGATTTCTCTTGATGGACTTCTTGTCAGGATAATGAAAGTAACGTCGTTTGAATTTACTGTTTATTCAAATATGTTCACGTTACAATTAACATTGAAGAGAGCGTTACACTATAGGTTACAGAGGCGTTTTGATATTGAGGACTGATATGTTCAGTCTGTATCGGATGGATACTGAATCTAGTCTGTCGCTTACCGATGGATGTTCGGTATTTATTATTGAGTTACACAACTCCTACTATTTTCGGTTTCCTTGCATTCGGTCCGTTCGCAGAACGGTTACGATTTATGAGGTAATGGTAAAACAATGACCATGGGAACGTTCGTTGGAGTATTGTTAGTATTGTTTATGATCTATAAATTTAAGCGTGTGCGACAAAGACAATAACGAGTCGACACTTCAAGCTGTGATATGCAAGTACAATGGTTACATCAAACACAATAACAAACTAATAAGACAATAAGTTGAATAGATTAACATGTGCGTAAAGTTCTTTAGTAGCTAGTTCAATGGGTTCTTTACTTTAATGTAACAATGGAGGTTAAGTTATGGGCGAGTTAAACAATAGACTCGTTTGTCACATCCTGACAGATTTCGTAACAATAGCAAAGCTAAAATATAAATTATAAACATATGTATATGTACATACCAGTACATAACACCTCCCCACTTAAAGTGAACAACGGGGTTTACAAGTTGTTTACAAAAGTTTGTTTACATAAGCTCAAATATTGAAAGTTACGCTCTCATTAATATAAATAATAACTAATTAAACTTACACAATTTGTTATGACATAGTTCTTGTCTCTGAACTTAATGTTCTCATAAACAGTGTGTCTTACAGTAAGTATTCCTTATTCTAATTTCTAACAAGATTACACAAATTCTATTAAATGTTGGCTTACAATTATTTCTTATTCTTAAACACATTAGTAACAATAAATTTCATAATTCGTTATTTATTAGTTAACATAACAATTTTCTTTATTTTGTTTCATTACAATGTTTTAACAACAATTTCATGATTTTTTTTTATTTATTTATTGGTTAACATAAAAATCTTTTCTTCTTTTGTTTAATACGACATTTTATTTAATATTTTCCTTTAAAATAAAATACATGTCTACCTTAAATTTAACACAAGTGCTTAATTATTTAAATTATAAGTATACTTAAATCTAGAATGAGACTCTACGCTTGGGGATCTAATTATTCTAAGTGGTTGTCTTACTATGCTATCCTCATCATCTGTTTCAGTTATTTCATCCAGAGTACTACTTACTGCCATTCTAACTGAGGCTTCTGCCTTATTATTTCTTCGATTACACTGGTTAAATATTTGTACGCAACATCTACAATTATCGGGGTCGTGGTTATTACAAGTAAGTGTTTTATATAATTGCGTTATTTTACAAAACTTAAATATTAAATATAGTAATATACTTATACATAAACAATAGACTATCCATGATATATGGCTTTGAGGTAGAAACTCAAAGGTTTTATTAAGATTATTTGTTAACTTATCATTTAATGATTCCAATGTTTTGTTTCAGGTAATGCTGATTATTCATTATTCAGTATATACTTGTCTTGGAGTTATTATATATGGAAGTAAAACATTTCGTTTGGCAATTAAAATTGAATTTAATAACATTTCGATGTTTTCATAAATTTCTTCACTTAATGAACTTAATGTAATAAAATGAGTATTAACCGTTGATTTTAAATTTCTAAGTGGTAAACTTGCATCAGTATTATTTATAAATGTATCAATGATCTTAAAGTTTTTTTTTTTATACATATTAATTTTTCATTTTCATTTAATTTTTTTTTGTCGTAGAATTAAAGTTTTGTATTGCTGATTGTGTGACTTGAATCTGGTTTTTTATTAAACTATATATATATCTCTTTATCGTCTGTTAAAACTTTATTTTATTTTATTTATTCGATTATTATTATTTATCGGTTGCATCGTTATAAAACATAGCATTATTAACGTTGTGTATTCTTCAATGTCGTCGCGATCGCAATGAATAACCTGCAGGAGGTTTAATAATCTTTTTAATTGTGGGTTTTCTTTTTATTACTGTTTTACTGTTTTCGGTGTTATTCTTATTAGCTAATTTAATACGATTCACGTGAACTCTGACATGTTTTCCTTTTTCGGTTTTTATTATAACATTCGCGTTAGGTTTAATTGCAATTATAGTGTAAGGGCCTTTCCAATTTGGTATGAGCTTATTAGGGCTTTTATAATTTAAATATACTTCGTCATTAATTTTATATTCATGAACGTTATGTTTTTCGTCATATCTAACCTTAGATTTTTCCTTACTAACTATTAAATTATCTCTCGCTATTTTCAAAGTTTTATTCAATTTGTACTTAAGATTCTGTATGTAATCATTATAATTAGGTTCATTAACATTTTCTATTGAGCTAGGTAAGTTAGGTTTTTGTCCAAAAACTAATTCATGTGGGGTAAATTTACTGCTACTGTGTATACTTGTATTATAAGCAAACATTGCTAGGGGAACATAGTCATCCCAATCGTTTTTATCGCTTGAAACGTATTGTTTTAAATAATCTTTCAATGTGGAATGGCTTCTTTCTAAGGCTCCATTCGTTTGGGGGTGATAGGCTGTTGAAGTTAATTTTTTGATCTTAAATATATTTGCAATATCTTTTAATAAATTCGACATAAATTCTGTACCTTGATCAGTCAATATTGTCTTAGGTATACCGAAATAAGTCATAAACAATATTAGTTTTCCGGTTACTGTTTCTGCATCGTGTGAAGGCATACTAAAAGATTGCGAGAACTTTGTTAAATCGTCTTGTAATGTTAATATATATTTATTTCCTTTAGAGGTTTCAGGTAATGGACCTACAATATCCAAAGCTACTCGTTCGAACGCGTATGTCGAAGTCGTTGTTATGATCATCGGTGCTTTAATCTTTTTCCTCACAGTTTTATTTATTTGACATTGCTTACAATTTCTTACATAATTAATTATATCTGATTTCATATTAGGCCAATTGTATTGGGTTTTTATTCGTGAATACATTTTAATTATTCCGTTATGACCGGATGATGTACTATTATGATTTTCCTTCAATATGATAGGTATTTCGTCGGCATTCGGGTTTATTATTTTATTATGACATATTCTAATGGAAATGTCTAAATTTCTGAATATATAAAAGATAATTTGTTTTACTTTATCTGGGTGAAGAGAACTATAAGAATCTTTGAAGTTCGGTATGTATATGAGTTTAATTTGATCTTTAATGAGTTCTTCGCGTAGATTTCGTAAAGTATAGAATAAGTCTTTCGGGGTTAAAGTATCGTAATGATTATATTTAGCAATACAATGATATATGACTTGTTTGTCGGATGAGGTTTTATAAATTTTATATATTTCTCTAGGTTCTGAAAGTAAAATATCAATATCATTTCCTCGGGAAAAAGTTTCAATTACATAAGGGTCTTCCTCATCAAGGTTTATGTTTGTAAAGTAGGCAATATGTCTATGCTTATTATCGAGAAGTCGTTCATTTATTTCAAGAAAGTCTTTTATTGTAAATTCATTATTCTGTAAGAAAAAATTCTGGAAGTCTGTATATGTTTCTAAATTTTGTAAAGTACTATTAACGGTATTTATTTGAATACGCGATAAACAATCTGCGTTTGAGTTTACTCTTCCGGGTTTATGGATAATTTCATAATCAAACTCTTCTAATTGTAGACGCCATCTAACAAGTTTACTACCTGGGTCTTTTACGTTAAAAAGCCAAGTTAAAGGTCTATGATCAGTTACAATTTTGAAATGTCTACCGTATAAATATGGTCTAAAATGTTGAATTGCCCATTTAATGGCTAGAAGTTCTTTTTCAGTTGTATTATAGTTACTTTCAGCGTGATTTAATGTTCTAGAGGCGTATGCTATCGGTAAGTCTTTCCCTATGTTTCCTTGACTTAATACTGCTCCAATAGCAAAGTTACTAGCATCAGTGGTGAGTATAAACTCTTTAGTGAAATCTGGGTATTGTAATATTTTCGGTGATATTAATATGTTACGCATCGTATCGAATGACTCTTGTTGTTCCTCAGTCCAAGTAAATGGTGTATCTTTCTTTAATAATTTAGTTAAAGGTTTTGTAAGCTTTGAAAAGTTTTCTATAAATTTCCTATAATATCCTATTAATCCTAAAAATGATTTTATTTCTTTCGGGTTTTTAGGGACTGGAAAGTTGGTTATTACTTTAGTTTTCTCTGGGTCTGGTAAGACACCTTTATTAGATATTACATGTCCAAGATAAGCTACTTCATGTCGCATAAATTCGCATTTATCGGGTTGGAGTTTAAGCTTATGCTGTTGTAATTTTTTAAATATTGATTCTAATTTTATTTCATGGTCTCTTATTGAATTTGCATATATGACTATGTCATCTAAATAGACAAAACAATATAATCCTTGTAATCCACTAAGCACATTATTCATTAATCTCTGAAATGTTGCTGGTGCATTCTTTAAACCGAATGGCATTCGAGTATATTCATATAAACCGGTAGGTGTAGAAAAAGCTGTCTTATGTATATCTTTAGGATGCATTTTTATTTGGTGAAATCCGCTAGCTAAGTCTAATGTGGTAAAATAAGTTGAGTTTCCTAATTGATCTAATATTTCGCTGATATTAGGTAATGGATAAGCATCACCTATGGTTACATTATTTAATTTTCTATAATCGATTACTACGCGCCATTTAATTTTTCCTGAAGCGTCTTTCTTTTTAGGTACTACCCATAATGGTGATGACCACGGGCTAGTGGAGGGACGTATAATACCTTGTTTTAACATTTTATTTATTTGAGTTTTTACTTCCTCTTTATGAACTTCCGGATATCGATAACTTTTTGAGTTAATTGGGTTCTGTTGTTGTCCAGTATTTATCTCGTGAACAATTGAATTGGTACATGTCAGTTCGTCACCTTCTAAATAGAAAATTTCACTATATTTATTGCAAATTTTATATAACGATTGTTTTTCTTCATAATTTAAATGATCAGTTCTAAGTTCATTACATATTCTTTGATATCGTGAGAGTTTATTGTTTTCATTAATATTAGAATTATAATTACATGTTAGCTTAGAATAGTTATCATTAAACAAAGTGGCGAGATTATTATTATCTCCCATAATACTTAAACGATTGGCGGCATTAACATCGCCTGTACAATTAAAACAACTCGCGGTATTTTCATCGCGTATATAATTAAAACATTTTGCGGTATTTTCATTCCTTATATACTTTAAACACTTGGCGGAACTTTCATCGCCTATATAATTAGAACAACTGGCGGAATTATCATTGCCTATATAATTAAAACATTTCGCGGTATTTTCATCGCTTATATAATTAGAACAACTGGCGGAATTATCGTCGCCTATATAATTAAAACAATTTGCGGTATTTTCATCGCTTATATACTTAGAACAACTGGCGGAATTATCGTCGCCTATATAATTAAAACAATTCGCGGTATTTTCATCGCTTATATAATTAAAACACTTGGCGGAACTTTCATCGCCTATATAACTTAACGATTCTAATTTTATTTTTATTTCTTTAATATCAACCTTTTTATCTAAACAATTTAAAATCGATACGAAAGCCTGGTTATTTTCATCAACTTTAGTGACGCAACTAGATAAATATACTCCGTCTATGATTCTTTTATTTTCCACATAACCCTCTTTTATTCCGGGGTTTAAAACATTAGCCTTTATCAACGTTTCCGTTCGCGCGTTCAATGTATATAGAGTATTATTCATATCGGTATCTTTATATAAATTTAAAGGAATTTGAAATTCTAGGAAAGAAAGAGTTTTATTTTCGTAATCTATTTTAGCATTTAATTTAGTTAATATATCGTTTCCTAATATACCATCAAACTTTAAAGTAGGTATTTGATCTCCTTTAACTACGTGAAAGTTATGCTGAATTTTTATTTTATTTAAATTTAAATGTAAGGTCGCATATCCTAAGGTTGTACATGGGACCTTTGATTCCGTAATTCCGTAAATGGTTAATTTTTTTGTCTCTTTGTATTAATAATTTACGATGGAGGTTTTCAATTTTTATAATGGATATACTGGCTCCTGTGTCAATAAGAAAATTAAACGATTGTTTTTGCTGCGTTTCTACTATAGGTAAATTTATATTTATCATATTTATGTTTGCGGTAGTAAATATAATTGTTTTATGTTCTACTGGGGTAGTGCCTGGATAAGACTTTACATGCTCATGGGATCGGCACCATCCACGAGCTGGTTCGAGTTTAAAGAATTAATATTACTTGTATTATTTGTATTTCTTATATTTCGAGTAAAGTCACGCGTATGATAGGGTGCTCTGCGATCTCGATATGGATTTCGTTGAACGGTACATTGCTGTTCTATGTTAGGACGCCTTACTGGACTCGGAAATTCTTTAAAATGATTGCGAAGTCGATCATGGTTATTATAATTAATTCTGTTATTGTAATGCGGATAATTAAGTTGACTATGAGGACCGAAACTGTACCTGTTTTCTTCTCTTTTACAACATTTACAAAAGCTAGTTCCTTTAAAATGAAATAAGGGTTTATTACGCGATTCTCTGTTAAAATTGTAATTATGATTTCTATTAAAATTATTTCGATTATAGTTGTTTCTATGGTAATTATTCTTATTAGGATTATAACTACGGCAGTGCGCTGCTATATGTCCTGGTTTATTACATTTCATGCATATTTTATTTTTTGAATTTTGTAATAAATGGAATTTCTCTTCCTCTAATGCTATATTGAATGCTTCATTAAGATTGTTAGGACCTCTAGAGCGGAGCATTAATGAAATTTGTGGGTTAACACCGATTAAAAATGTATGTAGTGCTAATCTATTAGTGTTTTCTATTTCTCCCGGTAACAGTTTGGGATCGTTACAAGATTGTTTTATTGACATTAATAACCTCTTTAAACATGATTCTATTCTGGAGATGTATTGTGAGATTGTTTCACTATATAATTGTTTGCAATTTTGTAACTCAAATAAAAGATGCGTTTCATGTTTTCTATTACCGAACCTACTTTTAAGAAACTCCTTTAGGTCTTCCCAGTTGTCAAAAGTTGTATTAGAGCACACGGATTGAGCTCTATCTGTTAATTTGTTTTGTATAAACGCGAATAAAATTTGTTCTTGGTCTTGTGAAGCTATTTGAAAAGCACGATCGCAATTTGTGAGCCATGCACTTAAATCGTCTCTATTTCCGTCATAAGAATCTATAAATCTTAATAAGGTATCGATTGAAACTCGTACTTGTGGTTGATAATTTCCCGCTACGTTATGCGAAGGATTAGCGCATTGATTTACTATCGGATCATTATTTGATGAATTAGATAGCGCCATTTTAATTATTTTCATCGGTAAATTATTTATATATATATTTTTATTTATTTATATACTAATGATTTGTCTTTATTTAATTAGTTACTTCAATTTATTTAATAATAGTGATTATTAAAAAAAAATTATGAAAATTATATAATTTAATTCGTTACGTTAGGTATTTATCGAGAAAAAAAAATATATAATAATAATGATAATGAGACTAGCAGATTGGCAGATGAAATAGTGAAACAGTGAATTCATAGAACTTACAGTAGTATCATGGTCGTAGTCGATAGTTTCATCGGGGCCACGCCTGAAGCTGCTCTGCTGAGGGATGGTTGAGTTGCTCTCTGTAGCCTTTGTGTAGTGTCGCCTGTAGCTGCTCCTCTTCTTTTCAGGAAAAACACCGTCGTACGTCGAGGCCAGACCAAAACCGTCGTGTTGAACCTGATGCTCGTCGCCGTCGTCGCCTGTCTTGCGTTATCGCTTTTCTTTAGGCCAAAACCGTCGCGAATAGAGCTTCCTTTGCCGTCGTCGCCTGTCTTGCGTTGTCGCTTTTCTTAGGCCAAAACCGTCGCAAGGGATGTGCCACCAGAGCTTGGGATTCTTCCTTGACTAAAAGCCTGGAGACTACCTTCTGTTTTTTTCTTGAGAAGTGTCGAGTGGAATCCCACTTCTGACACCAAAATTTTGTTATATACCGGCGGAATGCTGGTATATTGATTTCTCTTGATGGACTTCTTGTCAGGATAATGAAAGTAACGTCGTTTGAATTTACTGTTTATTCAAATATGTTCACGTTACAATTAACATTGAAGAGAGCGTTACACTATAGGTTACAGAGGCGTTTTGATATTGAGGACTGATATGTTCAGTCTGTATCGGATGGATACTGAATCTAGTCTGTCGCTTACCGATGGATGTTCGGTATTTATTATTGAGTTACACAACTCCTACTATTTTCGGTTTCCTTGCATTCGGTCCGTTCGCAGAACGGTTACGATTTATGAGGTAATGGTAAAACAATGACCATGGGAACGTTCGTTGGAGTATTGTTAGTATTGTTTATGATCTATAAATTTAAGCGTGTGCGACAAAGACAATAACGAGTCGACACTTCAAGCTGTGATATGCAAGTACAATGGTTACATCAAACACAATAACAAACTAATAAGACAATAAGTTGAATAGATTAACATGTGCGTAAAGTTCTTTAGTAGCTAGTTCAATGGGTTCTTTACTTTAATGTAACAATGGAGGTTAAGTTATGGGCGAGTTAAACAATAGACTCGTTTGTCACATCCTGACAGATTTCGTAACAATAGCAAAGCTAAAATATAAATTATAAACATATGTATATGTACATACCAGTACATAACACAGTTAACATTCCCTTTATAACATTATTATTTATACAGAGTAGGTTATAGTTTTTTTTGGACCCGTCGATTATTCAGACCAGTTACATGATGCGAACTACTCATTCTAGTCTACTAGCGATATAATGAGACTCGTTATTATACCATGAAAAATCACAGGTCGTCAAAAAATTTTAAAAATCACGATTTTTTAAGCCAAAAAAAAGTTACTGAACAGTACAGGACAGAATATGTTGACTAATTGGTCATTGGCAACCATCTACTGAATTATCGGAAAGAGAAACATCCGTAAAAAACAACGTATTTAGGTATTATTTTAGAGCAGACATTTTCATTTTACCCAGCATGACGCCGCGCCGCGTAATTCGGTTCCCACCTTATCTTTTCATCGAGTGTTATCGACTGTGCCGGCTTTAGACGAAATCCGTACGCGGGAGGATATCCACGAATATCCTCCAACTGTCTCCGGTCTTAATGCGATTTGTCTTTGTCTGAGACGAGGCACAGTAACTCCTGCATCCGAGGATTAAAACGTAGCAGACGGAAGTTTAAATTGAAAATGACGGTATGATCTGCGTCTAAAAATGTATACCAATTTTATCGTGACTTTCTCCTGTATATATAGTAGCAGATATTTTTTTAGTCCCTTTCGTATAGTTTTATTAAACATTATAAGAGACCAACAAATCAATAATTGTAAAATTTAAAAAAAAACATGAATTAGGTATTGATACCATCTCCTCTGCCCCTAAGCAGCCTGGAAGAGATCGCTTTAATTTCGAGATAACCTACACTATAGAAAGGCACTGAAATTAAACTATCACCCTTCTGTACTGCGGGTAGGTGAAAATTTTCCCTACCAAGAGTAATGATCATTATCAGGTGCTTATGATAACAAAGGGACCGACAGCTTACCCAATTTTCGTAGCATGAATTAGACACCCTCAAAGACAAGTACCCAGATCACGTATAAATACAAATTTACGCTCCTCGAGGGAATCGACATCGTGACAGAGTCGATGTTTGGACCTTCGCCATTGCTACACCGGAACGGTTCATACGAAATTTGTAATCTATGTTATTATGTTGTTTTAATTATGTTGTTATTATTGTGCCGTGTGGTTACGGTGTGCCGTGTCGTTACGGCACTAAAGAATGTAGCCACCCCCTCTCTTCCCGTGGGTGTCGTAAGAGGCGACTAAGGGATAACACAGTTCCACTACCACCTTGGAACTTAAAAAGCCGACGGATGGCGGGATAACCATCCATGCTGGCTTTGAAATACACAGGCCAAAGACGGGCAGCAGCGTCTTCGGTGCGACAAAGCCAGCCCTGCGGTCACCAATCCGCCTGCCCAGCGTGGTGACTATGGGCAAAACACATGAGTTCGCGTCATAATGTCGGGCGCGAACTTGTGGAGGCCTATGTCCAACAGTGGACTGTGATAGGCTGTAGTGTGTAGTGTGTTATTATTTACACCTATGTTACACTCGGCTAACCTAACCCCACTCTTCTCTTACTTAACATCAGTAGGGAATCACCCCTTTTTAGTTATAAGTTTAGTTTGTGATTTTAATAAGGATATTATTATGTTACCCCTAATCAAGCCAAAATGATAATACAATTTAAAAAAAAATAAGTTATCAGAAGAACTAATATCAACGATAAAGATTAGGCATAGCAGATTGAGTATCTTTCATTTGTGGCAAAGATGGGAACTGAGGTAGCACAGCAGGAAATATCCTGCTCAAAATCTGGATCAGCCCGACTGGTGAAGTACCTCGACCTTACAGAAGACCACAGCTAAATAATACTAATGCTCTCAAGCAGAGTTGTGTTCCTGTGGTCAATAAAGTGACCAGAGCTCCTGGGGCAAGCTACGGTAATCGCTTACCATCAGGTGAGCCGTACGTTTATTTGCTGACCAAGTTGTACCTATAAAAAGAAATTGTGACAAAGAATCATCCACATAGCATATATGTATATATACTGAGTATTACAAAATTGGCATTTTATTTTATTTACACTTAGTGACCTTAATTGTTATCGTTCCGTTAAAATAAGCCGTAGCTTGGACATTTGAAAAAGTTATGCCCAGGTATACAAGCTATATCTAATTATAACAATTTGATAAAATTGGGTTCAGTTACTTCAGGAGTTTGTCTCGTTTAAATAAACAAAACTAAACATCTAAATTATTTTTAGTAGATTATTACAACATAACAATTCTTTTGAAAAACATATTAATACAATATGTATATTTTATATTATCAGTTTGAAAACTTTTAAAGTTTTTTTCCTGCTAATATATGGATTTTCTGCTATTATCACTTTGGGGTCCAACATATTTAGGCGACATTGTGCATTGCAGGCCCCATGGTCACGGGATGACTATTATATATAATATATAACTATACATATTTACGACGATTTTATATTATAAATTTTATTCATTTATTTAATACTATATTTTAAAATTACATGACCAAAATATTACAATATTCAGACTTAACAAAGTTTAAAGACCGTCTTATCACTAATAGTGATCTCACAGTCAACCTCTGTCTATGAATTAAATAGGTATTGATAATAAGACAGAACTAGACAAACGGTGCTAATATTTTATTATATAGGTACGTGCGTATAGCATGTATAGAATATTTTCTCCATCTATATACATAGATATAGGATATAGAATTAAATTCTCTGAATAAAAAATACTTTTGTATTTCAACAAAAATCATAACATATTTAATCTGTGGTTGGTAAAATCCCACATAATATGCTTTGACGCGTAGTACGGGTGACCTCATCCTACGGAAATGAAGTCTCTTGATAGACAGTCTATTAGTCTACGGTGTGGATTATATAGGTATATTTTACAATTGACTTGTAAACGTCTTAGACACCAAAATATTTTTATATACTATACTTTTTTCTTTTCAGTTGTCAACATTTTAAAACAAATAACTAAACTATAGACATCATTTTAACGGCACGAAATAATTATACAGATAAATTAATATATCGTTCATAATATTTAATAACCAAAAAGAAGTAATTGTAATAACTAGTTGCACTATAACTAAATATCTTTTAACTAGAGTTTGGACATTTAATAAAACGTTTCATAGGAAATGTTTTATTAACGTTTATTAAATATTTGACAACCATTTATAAAAATTCCCGCAACGTCTAAATATAGACGCCACGTGGACGCCATCATGCATGTGTAACTTTGTGTTTTTACATTTCAACATCAATTTTTATATAATAGTACGAAATAAAAAATAAAAAAGGAAATAAATTAAAAAATAGAACTGATATTTAACCTTTAGTCAGAAGAAGTACGAACTTCTGCCTTGGAAACAGAAACAGAAAGTAAAATAAAAATTGTATTCGTATGCCCGACACGTGAAAACTTAATCCGGAAACGGCAGAATAGAATACTTAGTATTGTATTCAAGGGGTTTAAGTTAAAAGGCTTTTACACGGTTTTCTGAAAGTTTTAAAAATGATAAGGAATTCTGCTTCTTTTGCATTAGTTTGGTTTTTTTACATCGCATAAAAAAATATTTAATACATTGATATGATTTAAAAATATTTAAAGTTTCCTGTGTGGGCAACACAAAAATAAAAAATAATATGAATAAAAAATAGCATGGTGCCGTCTATTTGTCAAAGAAATCATCCAGAAATGTAACAAACAAAATTACCACATACCCCTACTTCAAAATAGTTATTAATCAAAAAACGTTTATTAATACACTGCACTAGGTTTCCTAGTGCATCGAAATCGGAAGTGTCGCAAGTTTGGCTTTAGTATTTAAACTTACGAAAACGCAAGACCACGTTGTTTTAACAACACTTGTTGATATCTAGAGATAAGATTGAATTTCAGAATGATTGAAGCATATACAACGAAGTTTGTAAATTATTCATATCTGTTATATCTAATCATGCACTTATTCTTTTTATTTCCAATCTGTTAGACAAAACTGTTTTATTTTAAAACTCTGCGCAAGATCATAATTACGGTAGTGCCATCAAATTTTTACGATTATGACATAGACTTATTTAAAAAGGTCTATAAAGTTTTCTTATTTCATTTTTATGGGCAGACTGAATATAAAACGTATATTTTCCAATTATTCTATGTATACAAACCTACGAAAACCAGTGAAGGTTTTTTATTACCATATCTTTTTATGCATACATTTCATTTATAATAACAGAATTAAAACCCGAGGAAAAAAAGATGGAATACCCATACTGTTTTCCGAAGTTGATGGGATCAATCCACAGTTCGTACCATACTTAAAAAAAAAATTAAACAAACATTTTGAGAACAACAAACATGATATTATACAAATTTTACTACGCCGAAGTCAATTGACAGATTCATTCATTCATATTTTAAAACGGTGAACAAACAGCATCAGGGTCTTGGTACATTATAGAGAAAATAGATTTCTTTGTAAAAAATTAATATAGTTAATATTATTAAACAGTAGTTTAAATTATTAAAGATATATTGTTATTTGTATGGAAATATCGTTGAAAAAAAAGACAGTCACAATCATTACGTACATTCCGATACACAAAAAATGCTTATAATAGAATTTTGATGATGAGACACAGACACATATAACGCCTAACGGTATATATTAATAACTAGCTGCTGCCCGCGACGTCGTCTGCGTGCGTTCACTGCTCGTTCCCCGTAGGTGATAGCGTGATAATATGTAGCCTATGTTCTGACCCGACTTCTTAACAATATTCGTGCCAAATTTGAAGTAAATCCATGCAGTACTTTTTGAGTTTATCTCGGACATACATTTGAAGAAATAAAGGTTCACTGCTCTTTCCCCGTAGGTGATAGCGTGATAATATATAGCCTATGTTCCGACCCGACTTCTTAACAATATTCGTGCCAAATTTGAAGTAAATCCATGCAGTACTTTTTGAGTTTATCCCGGACATACATACAGACAAACAGACAAACAGACAAACAGACAAACAGACAAAAATTCTAAAAACTATATTTTTGGCTTCGGTATCGATTGTAGATCACACCCCAAGTATTCTTTTAAAAAAATATTCAATGTACAGTTTTGACTTTTCTACCATTTTATTATATGTATAGACTAGCTGACCCCGCAAACGTTGTTTTGCCATATTATAATATGTTATTAAACCCCGCAACCCCCTCTTGTGGGTGGAATTTCGTAAAATCCGTTCTTAGCTGACCTCTACTCGGCGAAAGGAATATTCCTACCACAATTCAAGTCTCTACGCCTTATGGTTCCAGAGATATCGTGATGAGTCAATGGGTGGAAATCTCTTTTATATATTATATAGACTAGCTGACCCCGCAAACGTTGTTTTGCCATATATGTTATTAACCCCCGCAACCCCCTCTTGTGGGTGAAATTTCGAAAAATCCGTTCTTAGCTGACCTCTACTCGGCAAAAGGAATATTCCTACCAAATTTCAAGTCTCTACGCCTTATGGTTCCAGAGATATCGTGATGAGTCAATGGGTGGAAATCTCTTTTATATATTATATAGACTAGCTGACCCCGCAAACGTTGTTTTGCCATATATGTTATTAACCCCCGCAACCCCCTCTTGTGGGTGAAATTTCGAAAAATCCGTTCTTAGCTGACCTCTACTCGGCAAAAGGAATATTCCTACCAAATTTCAAGTCTCTACGCCTTATGGTTCCAGAGATATCGTGATGAAATCTCTTTTATATATATATAGATTAATTAAAAATGAAGTCCTGTACTGATAACAAAACACATCAATGATGATGAAATGAAACTAGTAAATTAAACCTTTTATAATCTTGTTTTTGTCCTTATAAATTTTTTCAAATAATTAATTTATTTTATAACAAAAATTGTTTCAAATAGTTTTAGTATTCGATTTAATGTGTTCTACAAAATCTTGTTTAAAATTAATTTTGTAATTGTTTTGTTTGTTTGCATAGTCTGATTTCGTACTAAATTGAAACGCCACATTGCTAAGATATTATAATCATATTTATGATAACGTCTGCTATTATTATTTTAACAGAATGATTGTATCATTTGCATGTTATGCTGGTTCTTATATAAATTACTAATTATTTAACCTTGAAAATATTACATATTTAGTCATAGTTGTTGATATTGATTTTAATAAATTTAGCTGTAGCTTACGGCTTCTTGCAGAGTTACCTAAAGGTAGTTTTATGTGTTAAAGAGGTATAAAATAAAAATAATTTTAAAAAACACATTGTTATTTAAAGTAACTTGAAAAATGGTAGAACGTATTTATATTACTTACATTTCGATTGTTACATGCGATTCGTTTCATTTTGTGTAAAATTTGCAAACATGTTTTGAGCAATTTTGAGACTACACAAAACATGAAACAATAAACTAGAAAGAGTATTCTAGAATAACTGAGTAAAATAAGATTCACAATACAATAATAATTGAACGAATACATTAACATCGTAACAATCTTCCGAGGCTGGCACATCTGCATCACAAATATAGGCGTGCTGAACTAATATCGTGTAATTAGTATTATTGTAACATTTCACGCAATAATCGACATTAGCATAATTATTATACTGTATATAATTGTATGCACATTTTTTGTTTTAAAATACATGTAAACACGTTTTATCATACAAAGTGTTGTGTATGTATTCGTGACATAACATAAGCTAATGTAAAATGGAATAGCGCTTACATAGCACTTTGTCTTGACAATAACGAACACTTAAAAAAAAATTACAATTCGATACAGTCTTTCAAAAGTCTTACATACATTTCTTCGATTCATTGTTATTTATATAAATTACCTACTTTAAAGTTTTATTTTTAAATTATGCATGTTTTCCAGCTTAGGTTATTTTATCATACAAAGTGTTGTGTATGTATTCATGACATAACATAAGCAATTAATGTAAAATGGAGTAGCGTAACATAGCACTTTGTCTTGACAATAACGAACACTTTTAAAAAAATACAATTCGATACAGTCTTTCAAGTCTCACATACATTTCTTCGATTCATTGTTATTTATATAAATTTAAATTACCTACTTTAAAGTTTTATTTTTAAATTATGCTTGTTTTCCAGCTAAGGTTATTCTTAAATACAGTAATTATACAAAAAGTGAAATGACGCCATTCATTAGAAAGCCCGTCTCATGAGTTTACTTGAACTGGTCAATTTGGAGATTTGGACACGGCGTGACTTAATTTAATCTATACTAATAAATAAAATTGGAGTGTCTGTTTGTAATATAAAAATACCCGCTTTTTACTAATTGAATATGGATCTATACACGGTATATATACCAAAATAGCATTTTTTACAATTTTTGTCTGTCTGTCTGTTTGTTCCCGCTAATCTTTGAAACGGGTGGACCAATTTTGACTAGACTTTCACAGGCAGACAGCTGATGTTGTAAGAAGTAACTTAGGCTACTTTTATTTAAAAAATGTATTTGTTTTATAACTCTGCGAACTGAACAATACCTTTTGTCATATTCCACGTGGACTAAGTCGCGGGCACAGCTAGTTTTTAAATAATAAAAATATTTCGGCTTGGATCAGTTTTACGTGTATTTTACAGAAAGTGCAATGACCTTTTATTCAATACAAATTTATTAGTTTATACAACATATTTATTTAAAAGTATTGATGAAAATAAGCAGACAGACTGTGTTTACACAGATTTTCAGAAGGCCTTTGACAGAGTTGATCATAAAATTCTTTTAGAAAAATTGGCATTCAATGGTATTCGTGGTAACTTATGGCGCTGGTTTAAGTCTTACATAACTAATAGGACTCAAAAGGTTGTTCTCAATGGTTGTGAGTCAGAGTTTATTTCTATCACATCTGGTGTTCCTCAGGGCTCGATAATGGGTCCCTTGCTGTTCTTATTATTTGTTAATGATATAAAAGACTGCTTTGAGTTCTGTAATATTTTACTATATGCCGACGACTTAAAGATTTACCACACTATAGATAATTTTAATGATCATGTAAAATTTCAAGCAGATCTTAATAAGTTTTCTACTTACTGTATCAACAATAAACTTGAACTTAGTCTAAGCAAATGTAAGCACATCACTTTCACGAAAAAGAAATATGTTAGCCACTTTCAATATGAGTTATGCAATGTAAAATTAGATTCTGTTAAATGCATCAAAGATCTTGGAGTTCTGATGGACTGTAAGCTGCATTTTGATATGCATATTGAAAATATAAGGTGTAAAGCTTTCAAAATGTTCGGTTTTGTTATGCGAGCATCCATTAATTTTAAGCAGACATCCTCGTATATTACTCTATATAATGCTCTAGTCCGCTCACAGGTCGAATATGCTGTGCTTGTGTGGAACCCGTTTTACAAAAAATATACAGAGATACTTGAAAAAATTCAAGCAAAATTCTTAAAGAGTATGCATTACAGGTGTTGTCTGAGTCGACTCCCGTATGATCAATTGCTTAAGAAATATAGGCTCATTACCCTAGAAGCTAGACGTAGTCAACTTGAAGCTATGTTTGTGTATGACTTGTGGCACAATAAATTTGATTGTCCTAGTCTTGTGAACCAAGTATGTTATGGAGTGCCGAATAAAACCCACTACCGCAATATTCCTAAGTTTTTTGCCACTTCTCGCTGCCGTACAAACGCTGGTAAACGATCTCCACTACATCGAATACTTACTTCCTATAACGATCTGTTTAACGCAATAGATATTGCTGCAACGAGTCCCGGCACTTATAAAAAACTTGTATTGCAATGTTTGTGTTAATTTTTGTTTGTGTTAAAAAGAACTTGTATTGCAATGTTTGTGTTAATGTTTGTGTTATTGCAAATTAATCGGATTTACCTTGTAATTATAGCTGTTTGTCTTGTAACTATGACCGACCTATTATTGATGTTTGTAGTAATACGTGGTAAACGGTGTTGGTGTTACGCTAAGTACTTTATGTTTATATACTAATTGTTATATTATACCTATTGTGATAGCTGTTTGTTTACCCAAATAAAGAGAAAAAAAAAATAATAATATTTTTAACTAGCTGTGCCCGCGACTTCGTCCGCGTGGAATTAAGAAAAAATATTATTCAGTTCGCAGAGTTACAAAATAAATAAATTTCTAAAATAAAAGTAGCCTAAGTTACTCCTTATTAAATCAGCTACCTACCAGTGAAAGTCCCGTCAAAATCGGTCCAGCCGTTTCAGAGATTAGCCGAAATAAAAGGACAGACAGATAGACAGATATGCATTTAGTAAAAAGCGGTCATTTTAATATTACAAACAGACACTCCAATTTTATTTGTAGTAGTATTATGTAATTATGTAATAAAGATAGATGTATAGATATAGATGATTTTGACATGAAGGGAATACCGTCTTGTAGTTTCAAATTACCAATATTTAAATTGGATATCGTCAACGTAAAAACCGAAACAAAAATCATTACAATTATCTTGTAATATTACCGCACTCTCTCGTATATATGCTATGTATTCATGTTTTTACGGACTCTAATTTTATATCAAATAAAGACTTACTATTTATTACTTAAGAAATTGATAACATTTTGAAACTAACTATTTTTGTTACGATAGGGTTCACTCTTATATGAAAACGTATGGTGATATAAGGAATTTCCCCTGGATTTACAAAAAAAAAAAAGATTGTGTAAATAAATATCGCAAAGAATTATAGTTACACCTAGAGTAGTACTAGTATTACTGTACTAGAAATAGATCTTGACTAATAATTTCTATTCTTATCTAGAAGCCAGAAGGTCAAAAGCAGTATTATGTTTTTCACTTCCTTCTCTTAGTTCACAATCACTAGACATAATTAATTATACTCAGGGGCACAATTAACCGACCATTATCTAAAACGCGACAGTTTGTTGATGTTGCAAACATTGAGTGCTAGTCGTAACTTCATAAGTGGGTATAGGTACATGCAATAAACAAAAAAAAATAACGTGCAAGCATTTTGTCGAGTTTTATGGTCTTTATTCAACTATTATGACAACCAAGTGTCCATATTGACCGTGAAAGTTTAAAAACTTTTAACAACGAGTTTAGTAGAAACATGACTTTCTACCTGCACGGTTTGAAGGAAATATTTGTTTTAAAAAGTTGTGATCTTGTGATACTAAGTATATCTATTATAAAAATCAAGGTGTAGCGTGCCGCGATTTCATTTAATTACACAAAAAGAAATGCAACTGTAAACTGAAAAAATGTAAATGGCTGATTAAATATGCCACTGAGCTTACAAAAATTATTTATAGTAAATGTTAGTTTATAATACAAAAATACATCAATCCATTAAAACCCGCAATATATCTTCACGTTCCATTAAAATTGTATTATAAGTCAAAAACAGCGCAATACATCACCCTGTTACGAAATTATATAAAGTATAGCAACTAATATAAGAAATAAAACAACGACGACGCCTCCAGCTTATTGATTGTCGAAAACTCAATTCGTTTCAAACTTGTTAATTTTCTAGTTGACTGACGGCCCGCATTGTTTGAATCAAGTAAAAAAGAAATAAGACAAAAGCCGGATATTATTACTATATTTTCTTATACATGCTTCTTATTTGCGTTAGCTCTAATAAATAAATATCGAGTTTTTATTTTATTTTATAAAAGTAGGTCGGCAAACAAGTGTACGGCTTACCTGATGATAAGCGGTTAACGTAGTCTATAGATGCCGGCAACACTAGAAGCATCGCAAGCATGTTGCCGACCCCACCCGCGATTTTACCCAGGATATCTGGCTACCTCATTCACCACAGGAACATAACATTGCTTGAGAGTAGTAATATTTAGCTGTAATCTTCTGTAAGGTTGAGGTACTGCCCCATACGGGATGCTCCTGATTTTGAGCAGCATATATCCTGCTGTACCCTACCTACCTTTACTGCCTGTGTTATAGAAGTTTTTTTTTTAAATAAAAGCACTTATATAACTCTGTGTGCGCTTGTGCACTACAATGAATTTTACCGTCCGGCGGTCCGATTTTATACGGTCCGATGTGGCACGGAAAAAAACGGATGGGCGTTTGTGCACTACAATGAATTTTACTGTCCGGCATTCCGATTTTCTCCACTTGTCCGTCTTTACTCAGATCGGTGCGGCGCAGTTCAGATTCAACTCTCTTTGAAACTACACGCTTCACACGCGTAATTACACGCTAGGAATGATGAGTTACTTGGAACGTCGGCAGTTGCTTGCAACCGATGGTCCCCCGACGCGATGTATTTTTTTTTAGAATTATTAATACTCGAGCATACTTAGGTACTTTAAGATTGACTTTCTTTCATTATTTTTTACGTTTTAAAGGGAACTCAGGTTATTGTGTCTGGGTTTTTTTTTTAAATTTTAGTTTAATTTTTATTTTATACTTTTTATAGGTACACACATAATTATTATACTCAAATATACACAAACGATTTTCATTGAACATATTATTTTGTCATGTGCACGTGATGCGCTTTCATTTGAGACCCCACTCGATTATATTTGCAGACATTCAGTTATTCTTCCCCACTTTTACCCCCCACAAATTTTAAACGATTTAACTGATTTTCATCAAACATCTCTAGAAACACTCGCCCGTAACTTACCTGTCATAGAAAAAAAAAATTGAAATCGCTTCATCCGTTCGCGAGCTACGGAGCCACAGACAGCAGACAGACAAACAGACAAACATACAAACAGACAGACAGACAGACACGTCAAACGTACCCCTCTTTTGTGCCGGGGGTTAAAAAACCGACTTCAATTACACCGACAAGTAATACAACATAGGTATAGACGAAAAAAATTAACACAGGCACTAGTCTCCACTACGATTTTCAAAGGTTCCCCTCGATTTCCATGGGATGCCATTATCAGATCCTGGTTTCCTAATCATGGTACCACCTTTCAAAAAAAAAAAAGAATCATATAAAAAAATATACAGGTACGGTTGAATTGAGTAACCTCCTCATTTTTTGAAGTCGGTTAAAAAACGGTCCGGAATGGGAAAAAGTAAAATTCCGGACGGTAAAATTACGGATAGTGCACAAGCTAGCATACATTTATATAGAGTGCCATATCGGACCGTAAAAAATCGGACCGCCGGACGGTAAAATTCATTGTAGTGCACAAGCGCCCTGTATCTTATGCATTTTAACCCTGTTTAAGGACACCATATGGGTTGTATTATATACACAATGGTAAAAATTAGTTCATTCGTAAATATCAGGTCGCATCAGCGGATTGTCTGCGTCGCACAAAGAAACGCAAGACGTTATATCAAAGATGGGGTACTGCTCGATTATGATGCTTTTATGAATAACTGGACCAAATTATCAGTAGCCTAATCAGAGAGGACTAACTTAATGCTTGAGTAACTCTTAATTAAATGATATCATACGTAAATAAATTTGAACATAATAATATGTGTATATAGTTATTTATTCATTTAACATTGAAATATGAATTGCTTTATGTATGACAAATGAATATTAAACACACAAGTTTAGAAAAAAAAACTATATTATTATTTTGATATTTAATAAAGTATATTTCCTAAATATTGCAGATTTTGAAAGAACTCGTATTATTAGTATTAAACCTTAAAATATTAACTCGTATTATTAGTATTAAACCTTAAATTAGTATTAAACCTTAAAATTTTGACTTACACAATTGCTTATAGTTTTTTTAGTACCTACCTATCTAAAATGTTTCTAAGTCTATTCATCTGCAAAAAACTAAGAAAAACGTGTTTACTTTAGATTATTGATCATGACCTTAGAATTGTAAAAGCAATATTTGGCAAAAAAAAAACATAAAAACAACATTCCTTCTCTGTTAAAGCTGTCCAACTCCGGAACTCTCTCCCTCTTCCTATTACCAGACAAGCTCAATTTCTCTTCTCCTTCAAAAAAAATCTTTAACTACACTATTTGTCACTAAACACGTTATTATCGCCTTCATCGTCTGTATGATATTGTATATATGTAGGTATTGTAATTATTCTGTATATATAGTATGTTTATACATATATTATCTACTAGCTGCTGCCCGCGACGTCGTCTGCGTGCGTTCACTACTCGTTCCCCGTAGGTGATAGCGTGGTAATAATTATGTAGCCTATGTTCTGACCCGACTTCTTAATAATATTCGTGCCAAAGAAGTAAATCCATGCAGTACTTTTTGAGTTTATCCCGGACATACATTGACTTTCCTATCATTTTATTATATGTATTGATATGTACTCGTACTTTATTGAAATATATTCTAATTCGCACACCAATTATTTGTTTACTTTCTAACTGCAGTTTCTGTTTCGTATCCTATACCCAAAGGTTGTCTAGAAGAGATCACTCTTTCAGCGATAAAACCGCCTTTGTACATCTTTCATTTTACGTTAATATTTTGTTATTTCTTTTAATGGTGTACAATAAAGAGTATTTTTATTATCATCTTCAGGTGAAATAAGGGTAGCAAAAATATTGTATACCTCAAATCATTTTATGTTACTATTTACACTTAATTTATTAATATTCTATTTAGATTTTAAAATAAATCCGAAAAGATTTCAACAATTTAATACGTTGACAAAATAGTATTACAAAAACGTAGTTATAAAATTTTCAAAATTGAAATTGGTATCATTTTCAATTAGAATATTGTTCATTATTTATTACATCAGTTTTTCCTAAGCCCTCAGATAAATCATCAATTAATATATTGATTTGAATGATTTTAATATAATACACCCTTCACTATATAACGACTATTCCAAGAAACTCTTTTTTTACCACAACAGTAAATCACATAATTTATTTAACATCACGTGAATTTAAAACGCCCATTAAAAGTTTATTAAAAAGTAAATATGTTACCAAGTAGAAACAAATCTGTTTTCGTGTTATATCTTTCAAAAACGTACAAATACATGCTGTAAATTATTACACAGGCCAATACAAATATTGTTATTGCGATAATCTTGTGCTTGAAGACAACCATAATCTTCTTTATGTGGACGATTTGGTAGATATGAGTTGACGACTTGGTTATTAGTTGATGACTTGGTTGATTAGGAGTTGACGACTTGGTTGGTAAAAGTTGATAACTTGGTCGGAAGGAAAACAGGATAAGGTTCTGATTCTGACAGTTTTAGGTTGAGGTGGATTCTGAAAAAAGAAATATATTAAAATTTGTTATATTATATAATGTATTGAGTAGTTTTGTTTACTTTTATAGATTTAGGAACAGTTTAATCAATAAAAGACCCTGGAAAGTCTGCATAATCCATCAACACAATTGTTCCCTAAGTGTTATCATCGCGAAATTCTATGTGCTTACATTTTGAACACCGTTAAATCTATTACGTCTCATCGTTTCCTTAACGTAGATCGTCTAACCTTTGACCTTGACCCGCAGCGCTGTGCACATATACTTGTGTTAAGTACTTGATTTGTGTAACATAATACCTACTTTTGTGACTAAAAATATAATCTGGCAACACGTGCCGAATTTTACATAAAGATGTAAACATCATACTGGTCACAAAAATTGACTTTTTTCATTAAATCCCGCTGCTGGGCATAGGCCTCTTAGCCCACGTAGGAGAAGGGTCAGAGCTTAATCCACCAC
Organism: Melitaea athalia; assembly: GCA_905220545.2. Classification (NCBI taxonomy): domain Eukaryota; kingdom Metazoa; phylum Arthropoda; class Insecta; order Lepidoptera; family Nymphalidae; genus Melitaea; species Melitaea athalia. The sequence goes on from HG992193.1 coordinate 5,273,219, forward strand.
GTTGCTCCAATGCGGGTTGGCGGATATATTTCCTACTATGAGTAACAATCGCTATCAGGTGTACATAATAACAACCGCTACCGACGGCTTAACGTGCCCTCGGAGGCACGGTGGGGAGACCCACAAGGACTGCACAAACACCCAGACCGCGGCAAACATCTGTATGGCCAATACAAATGTTTGTCATGTGCGGAAATCGAGCCCGTAACAGCCACAAGCCAGTTCTGTGACCGTTGCGCCAACGCGTCGTCATTTCATTAAATAAAATGGTTTGATTTGATGGAAAGTTACAAAACCCACTGTGATTAATTAAAGGAAAAAAATTGAAAGATAAACATTCGCTTTGTAGGAATAATTAGAACATTTTACAGTTTACCTCCTCGTTGTGCCTGAGCTTGTTGCCTTAAACATCAACCAAATCCCATATTCAAAACCTTAAAAACTTCAATTTATTAAGAACCGCTTTATCACCTTATTTTAATCCCTATAAAGCATATAATATATAATGAAAAAGGATGAAATAAATAAATTCAAACGGTATCCTGTTGACGAAAATATAAATTCCATGCTCCTAAACTTATACGGTTATAATTTTACGGTAAATGTGTAGAATAAGAGAATTTCCATTAATTACGAGTATATATTATATAAAAGTTAAGAACCGTGAAAACGTCAAAAACATGAACACATTATATTTTATTTATTATCTACTGTATATTTGAAATCTAAATAATTTAATGTGTGACGAATCTACTTAATTAGCGACTGCTATATTGTCTGTTTCATGCATCACCTGACTGAGTAACGTGGCGTTTATCGACATCTAAACATGTAAATAAAATTGAAGTGTCAATGCATATCTTATCTTATACTATTAAACGAGCAATTCTTGTACATATATATGTTACGCTCAAAGATCGAAAACGCTCATTGAGCGGAAAAATAGCTCACAACGCGATGTGGTCACAGTAAAACATCCACATAGCGAAATTCGTGTTATGGCTCTAATGAAAACGCGCACGACGCGTTGTGGCAATCAAAGAAAGACCAAATAGCGAAATTCGTGTCGTGGCTTACATGCTATTCGATCTCAACGCGTTGTGGCAATGAAGAAAAGCCATGACGCGTTCTGAGCAATAATTGTGTTAACCATATCACGACGTATTATTATTTTTCACAATTAAAGTTATTTCTAATATAGGTACCTACATTGTTGTTGTTTATTGGTGATCAATAAACATTTTTGTTAAATATTTTTATTTCTTGAAAGAATTTTAATTGTCATGAAAAAATTAAAACCCTTTATCATTTTATGTGAATTATGAGTAGGTAATTTACAAATGATATGAATATTTTGTGTTCAGTGATTTATTACTTAATACATTGATTTTTTTAAATATAAAGTAATCTCAATAAATAATAAATATCGTTTGATTTTAATTTATATAATTATATACTTAATATATTTGATAATGAGAAACACGTTATGCCGTGATTTCATAAAATGAAAAATATTTCTTAAGGACATCTACCAAAACGTTTCCAGCCTAGGCCTAGTAGGATCTATATCGGAAAGTAGTGTGCGTTGTAATCAAATAGTATTCCATACGCGTCATGGCTGTTCTTCATTGCCACAACGCGTTGAGATCGAATAGCATGTAAGCCACGACACGAATTTCGCTATTTGGTCTTTCTTTGATTGCCACAACGCGTCGTGTGCGTTTTCATTAGAGCCATAACACGAATTTCGCTATGTGGATGTTTTACTGTGGCCACATCGCGTTGTGAGCTATTTTTTCGCTCAATGAGCGTTTTCGATCTTTGAGCGTAACATATATATATATTTTCTGAATCTCGGAATCGGCTCTGACGATTTTCGTGAAATTTAGTATGCAGGGGATTTCGGGGGCGAAAAATTGATCTAGCTAGGATTCATTTAAAAAAAATGTCGTTTTATCCCTGTTTTTAGGCAATGAAAAAATATAATTAGAATACGAAGCTTAAATTCGCTTTTGTTAACATAGTTGTAATAGCGTAATTAGGAAATCGGCAGGTGTAAAATCGCGTTGACCCGGGTTCGAATCTCAGTCTCCAGATTATTTTTTTTTTTTTTTTTTGTTTAATTTCACTCGTGATTTATTATTTAAATAAAATTAAAATATAAAAATACCGAGAAAAAAAAAACAAAAATAAAATGAAAATACCGAGCTAGACTCGGTCACCCAGGTACTAGTTATTTACAAGTTAATAGAACACAAACAAACGATTTTAAAATTTTGTGCGTGGCTTATCTTCGGAATGGCTGAACGGATTTTTATGGGACTTTCACTACAAAACAGATAAATTGTGGTGCAACATATAGACTACTTTTTATTCCAGAATTCCCGCGAAGTCAGGGTTGAAGCGGGAAAAGCTTTTTTTGTAAATTAAAGTAAGTAAATAAGTAAATTAAAGAAATAACGCGATTCCGCGGTGTTTACTGCGCATGAGTGCGCTAATAAATACGACAATTTTTGCGAGCAAATCTATACATCTATACTAGTATTAAAAAGCTGAAAAGTTTTTTTTTTTTTTGTTTAAACGCGCTAATCTCAGCAACTAATGTGAACCGCGGTTTCCCCCGCGTTAATTTGCAAAAAATAGCCTCCCTCAATAAATAGGCTATCTAACACTGAAAGAATTTTTCAAAGCGGACCAGTAGTTCCTGAGATTAGCGCGTTCAAGCAAATAAACAAACAAAAAACTCTTTAGCTTTATAATATTAGTACCTATAGATTTGTTACCAAAAGGCTTAAAAATCCTGGATTTTTAATCAAATATTTACACAGAATCGTTCAAATTAACTGTAGCTAACCCCCATTAACTAACTGTAGATAACCTAAAATTGGGTTGCCTGGAAGAAATGGCTAAATAGCCATAAGCCCAACCGTTGCAGAGTACTACACAATCTGTAACTATTATTAAAATTTTATTTATTTAATGTGTATTATTTAGTAGTGGCGTACAATAAAATATACATAAAACATGATATGATAGAATTTCGTCATTTACTATCGTTATAACTGAATAGAGCGTTTATAAGTATTTAATTTATCTAATATATATTGAAATACCACGTCAAATCACACACACCTGCGCATTCCGATATGTATCGTGTATATAAGTGTGATTACTACAATACATCTGTATCATTACACGCCTCAACACAGTAACGTTATTAGATTATATATTTGATGTGTTTAAGCATAGGTACTTAAAAATATATAAATAAAATATAATTACTAGATGACCGACAAACTTGTTACCGCCATTTTTTTCGTCATCGTATCGATTTTTTATTATTTTATTTTATAAATCCTGGTTCTGGCAATAACAAAAACCAACAACAAAAAAATTATACGATTTGGCGCGGTCGTTCATAAGTTATATATTCATATAAATTATTTGTTTTTAACATTTAATTATTATTTACTTGGACATTAAAAAAGAGCAAATCGTAGAAAATTACCAAGTATAGAGCTCTAATAGAACCGACATTTAGAATAATTGAATACTCTTGTGACGTAGAAGTGACATCACAGCGGACCTATACATGGTAACGAGCGCCGAAATAGCATGTAGACAGGTCATATATCTTGTGTATGAAAATAGCATTCTTGTTCTATAAGTCTCGTGTTCATCTGATGACAAACTACACACGTTGGCTCATCTATAAATTAATACATAAATGTTCTACACTTTATTTCGCTCCTTATGGTTTTACCCACGTTTATGTACTCTTCCGATGTATATATATATATGTTACCGGCCAAACCCGATTTCAGGACAAACTAGTTTTGCCTAGTCCAAACTAGTTTGTCCTAAGCGTGATAGGATAAACTAGTTTAGCCTAGTCCAAACTAGTTTGTCCTAAGTGTAATAGGATAAACTAGTTTAGCCTAGTCCAAACTAGTTTGTCCTAAGTGTAATAGGATAAACTAGTTTAGCCTAGTCCAAACTAGTTTGTCCTAAGCGTGATAGGATAAACTAGTGTAGCCTTTTCCAAACTAATTTGATCTGAGCCCGATAGGATAGACCAGTTTAGTTCATATTATTTTTTATTTTTGTGTTACCCACACATGAGGAAATGCTAAATATTTTTAAATCATATTAAAAATAATTCGATCCAGTGAGGCTCGAACCCGCAACTCCGACATACCGTATCGATGCTCTAGCCAATGAGGATCCGTAACGTTTTTAGTTGAGAATGCAGATTTATAGAACTAAGAAATCCTTAACATACAGTGCAAAAATTTTTGTTCTACGACAAAAATTGACGAAGTTATGATCAAATTACTAGCGGAGTTTACTAACCGGCCGGCGCGGAAGGCTGTGACGTCACTCCGACGTTCCATGCCAGTTAGCCCATAGTAGCGACAAGATGCGATGATGTTTTCTTTTAAACTATGTGTCCTACAAAAAATTTGTAAGGACATAATTTGTAGCAAATTGCTTTGCCTACAAATATGTTCATATAACTTTGCCGAAATTTTAAAATTAAAGAAGTTATAAGCAAAAAAGTGACAAAATTTTTATAGAAATTTTCTTTATTGCTCTATAACTTTTTTTTTATACATTTCACAAAAAAATACCTCAGACCTGTCTTGTAGATGGTTTTTTGAGGAAAATTTTACTCTACAATTTTTTGAATTTCATTAATTTCAAACGCTGTTACAGCGCTCCAAAGTTGACCGGGTTCATCAATGGTCATGAGAATTCGGTCAAAACGAAATGTTTAACTTAGTTTTATGATCCGGAGTGAGTTTTATGAGTCGGAGTGATGCCACACGCATCCCGCATACACTGATCCCGCTTACATGACGACGCGTTGGCGCAGCGGTCACAGCACTAGCTGTTGCGCTAGCAGTCGCGGGTTCGATCCGCGCACATGACAAAAATTTGTATTGGCCATACAGATGTTTGTCATGGTCTGGGCGTTTGTGGTTGTGTATTGTGTGTGTTTCCGGACCCCCGACACAGGAGAAAATCCTACTGGGGGCCGTTGAGTGTGAAACGCTTATTATTTATTATTATTATTACTGACGTAGCGGCAGGAACGGCATAATGTTTATAACTTAATATCTTCGTAAGTAATGGTCCGATTTGGATAATTCAAAAAGAAATATCTTTCTTATATCATAGAGAATAACGTGGATACTAGTTTTATTGAATTTGCTATAACTTTATTGATCCTCATTATACATAATTATGTGTAGAAGAGTACTTTTGAGTCTCAACCAGTTTCGGAAATACTAATGTTTTCCAAAAATGCGTTGACTTCTCTTAATCTTCTTCGAATGTATCTACTTAGGTAATCAAATATCTCATAAATCATATTTTTTTAACGTGGTATTCCCAGTAGGCCTACTCCACAGACAGCTTATGCCAATGAATAAGTAAAGTTGTAGGCAGGGATTTAACAAAAAAAATTAAGAATATATCTCTATATATATAAAAATGAATCGCTGAATGTGTTGCTAAGCGCAAATCTCGAGAGCGGCTGAACCGATTTGCTAATCCTTTTTTTATAATATTCCTTGAAGTACGAGGATGGTTATTACGGTGAGAAAAATTTAAAAAATTCTCTGAAAAACTCTAAAAACAACAATTTTCTATATTCCCATACAAAAGATTCGTTATAATACTTAAAAGTCAATTTGAACTTTAATACCATAGCATAAGGTTTAAGTGTTAGTGGAGGATTCCGGGAAGGATAAGTATTAAAAAAAAATTAAATAATCTACTGTTAGGTGGTACGAAGTTCGCCGGGTTAGCTAGTTTACAATAAAAAAAGGATCATAAAACTAAGTTAAACATTTCGTTTTGACCGAATTCTCATGACCATTGACGAACCCGGTCAACTTTGGAGCGCTGTAACAGCGTTTTAAATGAATGAAATTCAAAAAATCGTAGAGAAAAATTTTCCTCAAAAAACCATCTACAAGATTGGTCTGAGGTATTTTTTTATGAAATGTATAAAAAAAAAGTTATAGAGCAATAAAGAAAATTTCTATAAAAATTTTCTCACTTTTTTGCTTATAACTTCTTTAATTTTTAAATTTCGGCGGAGTTATATGAACATATTTGTAGGCAAAGTAATTTGCTACAAATTATGTCCTTACAAATTTTTTGTACGACACATAGTTTAAAAGAAAACATCATCGCATCTTGTCGCTGCTAAGGGCTAACTGGCATGGAACGTCGGAGTGACGTCACACGCATCCCGCGTACACTGACGTAGCGGCAGGAACGGCATAATGTTTATAACTTAATATCTTCGTAAGTAATGGTCCGATTTGGATAATTCAAAAAGAAATATCATTCTTATGTCATAGAGAATAACGTGGATACTAGTTTTATTGAATTTGCTAGAACTTTACTGATCCTCATTAAGCTATTGGAACTATTTTTTTTTAAATATAAAACGGTTGACAAACAAGCGTATGGCTCACCTGATGGTAAGCGATTGCCGTAGCTTATAGACGCCTGCAACACCAGAAGCATTGCAAGCGTGTTACCGACCCTATCACCCAATCCCCCCCAGGTCAGGCTGCTCCATACTTTGATCAGGAAATTTTCTGCTGTGCCCTACCTCAGTAAACGATGTAGTCAGGCTGCTCCATATTTTGATCAGGAAATTTTCTGCTGTGCCCTACCTCAGTAAACGATGTACCAGCTAGATAGAAATTCTTGATATGATGATTTTATTTGGCAAACGTGGCGAACCTCGCTGGATCGAAAAAAATTGTTTTTTTTTTTTTTTTTGATAATTATGATATAAAAATATTTAGACCAGTTAAGGCTAGGCCAAACTAGTTGATTCTGATATAAATACGCACTTGCTTCAGGCTGTAATATCCCACTGTTGGGCATATTCCTCTTTCCCCATGTAGGAGAAGGATCAAAGCTTAATCCATCACGCTGCTCCAATGCGGGTTGGCGGATATATTCCCTACTATGAGTAACGATTGCTATCAGGTGTACATGATAACAACCGGACCGACGGCTTAACCTTTTTATTGGAACCATAATGATTCGTCGTTAAAAATTAGAAGTAATTAGTAATAGAAACAAATATACTATAACAAATAATAAGTGTTTTTTTAAATATAAACAATAATCATATTACCTCAATTATTAAAATTGTTGTGCCACCAAAGCAAACCATATAAAAATAAATATAATTTTTTTTTCTTTTTTTTTTCGATCCAGCGGGGTTCGCCACGGTTGCCTTAAAACCGAATAAAAATCATCATATCAAGAATTTCGATATACATCTGATATGATTTAAAAATATTTAGAATTTCCTCATGTGGGGGATAACATAAAAATAAAAAATAATATGAACTAAAATGGTCTATCCTATTGGGAACTAACAACTAACCTTGGACTAGCCTAAACTAGTTTATCCTATCACGCTTAGGACAAACTAGTTTGGACTAGGCTAAACTAGTTTATCCTATCACGCATAGTACAAACTAGTTTGGACTAGGCTAAACTAGTTTATCCTATCACGCTTAGGATAAACTAGTTTGGACTAGGAAAAACTAGTTTGTCCTGAAATCGGGTTTGGCCGGTAACATATATATATATTAATATATATATATATATATTGGAAAATTTGGATGGAAATATTAATAAATACGACGTATATACCATGATATTATGTTGATGAGATATTATTTTGATTTTTATAATCTTTATAAATAGACTAGCTGCTGCCCGCGACGTCGTCTCGTTCCCCGTAGGTGATAGCGTTATAATATGTGACCTATGTTCTGACCCGACTTCTTAATAATATTCGTGCCAAATTTGAAGTAAATCCATGCAGTACTTTTGCGGACATACATTGACTTTCCTATCATTTTATTATATCTATACTAATATTATAAAGAGGTAAAGTTTATAACTTTGTTTGTATATACGGGGTAATCTTCGCAAATACTGATCCGATCATGAAAATTCTTTCGCTAACAGAAAGCTACACTATTCAGGAGTGACAAGATAAAAGGAAAAAGATAAAAATATATAAAGATTTTAAATCAGCAGGATTTGAACCTGCGCCCTCTGACGTGCCGTGTCAACAATTCAATCTAATCAAGCATTATTATTTGCCTTAGAAATTAATTGGTGATTTTAAAACATTTATATTTATCTGATTTGCTGAAAATAGTGAGAGTGTATTGGAACATATCAAATTTCACCGTACCCTTCTTATGTGAAATGGATTATAACGCCCAACGAAGTGGGCACGGGTCGGCTAGTGTATAGATAAAAATGTTATCTAACTTGAGATGTCATCTTTGATATTTAATTTATTTCATTTGGGTACATGCCATCCGTTCGAAAATCTTGAGGAAAACTGGTTTCCTGACATTTAAACAATTTTGTTGACACGGAAAACCAGACTAAATGAATAATATTTACTAAACCAACATTTAACGACAGAAACTTTTTTTTTAATGAACTTTTACGGGCTCTAAAATTCCCATGGCTTTTGTTACAATTATACAGGCGATTTAAGGGTAAAGATTATAATTAATTAATAATCACTTCGAAGATTTCGCAGACAGCAATGCTTGAAGACGAAAAGTCTTCGAGCAATGCGTCCTGCTTGTGTTAACATACGGAGCCGAGACGTGGACACTGACGAAGGGACGGGTCCAAAGCAAAAGTTTGAAATCGCTCAACGTGCAATGGAACGGGCTATGCTTGGGGTTTGTCTCAAAGATAGAATTAGAAATGAGGCTATCCGCGAGAGAACGAAAGTAACCGACATAGCCCACAGAATGAGCAAGTTGAAGTGGCAGTGGGCTAGTCACTTGTGTCGCAGGACCGATGGCCGTTAGAGCAGACGTGTCCTGGAGTGGAGAGTGCGTCTTGGCAAACGCAGTGTGGGACGTCTTTCGTCCCGATAGACCGACGATCTACGTAAGATTGCCGGTGTAGGCTGGATGAGGATTGCGGAAAACCGGGATATGTGTGGCGCGAACTTGGGGAGTTATATATATATATATATATATATATATATATATATGTCCAACAGTGGACTGCGATAGGCTGAAGTGATACAGGCGATTTATTACTTCAGACTAAAGCTCGAGCGTCCTGAGACTGTATTTTTGTTACAATTACGAATGCTGACGGTATTTTTGTTACAATATCTTAATTTTTTTTTATCTCTACATTTTTTTTGTGTAAAAGAGACAAATATGAGAAGTTTCCATCTAACTTCGCCAATTTAAATATATACATATACATTATTTAATTCCAAAACATGTTTCATATCAGTCCAAATACGACTTCAATAAATTGAGTTTTTTTTTTTTTACTAAACAAATAGAGTATAGACAAATCAACAGAGATCTCGCTCTACAACATAAGTATTGACGAACTAGGTAATCTTCTTCTAAATAATATTAAATAATTGTATTTGTTCTCAAAAAAAAAAAAACAAAACCGACTTCAAGTTATATCGACAAGTAATGAAATAAAAACTTCATTAACATGTTCGAAGTCGATTAAATACGCAATATTATGTACAACTCAATAAACAAATCATCAGATTTCGTTCGAATTTAAATAGATAATAATCTATAATAATAATTAAAAAACTCTGAAATGAGGAACTCCTCCTTTTTTAAAGACAGTTAAAAACGCTTGAATACTAAGTAGGACGTTTAATAAAAAAAGCCTTAATTTATTTACCATTAACTTATGCCTATTTATAACTAGCTGACCCGGCGAACTTCGTACCGCCTAACAGTCGATTCTTTAATTTTTTTTAATACTTATCCTTCCCGGAACCCCCCCACTAACACTTAAACATTGACTTGTAAGTATTATTACGAATATTTTGTATGGGAATATAGAAAATTGTCGATTTTAGACTTTTTTCAGGGAATTTTTTAAATTTTTCTCTCCGTAAGAACCATCGTCGTACTTCAAGGAATATTATAAGAAAAGAATTAGCGAAATCGGTTCAGCCGCTCTCGAGATTTGCGCTTAGCAACACATTTAGCGATTCATTTTTATATAATATATAGAGATAGAGATAAAGATGTGTAATCCAGTATCGTTTCAATTTAATTTGCAAAATAAATAAATGGTACTTTCCTACGTGGGTAATTTACCGTGACTAACTGCGACCCTCGTCAAGAGATGTAACGAGGCATCAAACTACTAATGTAAATAAATATGTCTTAGCATTCGTTCGGGAAGCCCCTTGCTCGATTTGTGATTGTTAAGATATCTACTTCTGAACGTCGATAAAGATAAAAATGAAGTTACACAAAACTACCCGCGCATCGAGTTTTTCTCTTGGTAGCTTGTAATTATTTGTGAATTTAATAATAAAATTTGCATGTGTGTGTTATTTTGGATAGCCAGATAGATATCTGCAAATCCGTTTAAATGTTCTGGTTTGATTGCCTTACTAACGTCCACACAAAATTCTATTCAACTTTCGTATTTATCTATACTAATATATAAAGCTGAAGAGTTTGTTTGTTTGGTTGTTTGTTTGTTTGAACGCGGTAATCTCTGGAACTACTGGGCCGATTTGTAAAATTCTTTCAGTGTTAGATAGCCCATTTACCGACGAAGTCGCGCGCAGAAGCTAGTATATAGTAAAATCGTATAGCGATAGTTTTTAACCCACTTCAAAAAAGGAGAAGGTTCTCAGTTCGACTGTATTTTTATATGTATGTGCTACCTCATAACTTTCTACTAGCCTGAGTGTAACAATTTTGATTGCTCTTTTTGTATGCGAAAGATGGTGATTGTCATGGGGTCCCCTTTAAATTTGAGCGAGATCTGACTAGTATTTTTGGAATTATCCCTAATATTGCGTATTTACTCAACAATTTTTTCGTCGACCTACATTATATTACTTGTCGATGTAATTTGAAGTTGAATTTTGAAGTGAAACTTCTTAGAATAATAATAATAATAAAACATCTTTATTGCAACTAAAACTAGCTTACATAGCAAACCTTAATATTAAATACATTTAGTGCAATGGGCGGTCTTATCACTAAATAGCGATAGAATCGTTGATTTCAAACCGGAAGGCAACAACAGGGAAGGTTGAGCCGGGCCGCGCTGCAAGCCGTTAATTTTAAATTAGTTTTTTTTTATTAGTTTGCCAAAAAAGTTTCACTTCTATCGTGTGTGAATCGCACACACACCTTTTTTTTTACGTTCGCGAGCAAACACAATTATGTTACATCCGTATATTAAACCTACATACTACATTATACACTAATACACTAATTACATAGTGTTTTTATTACATTTTAATATTTCCTATCTCCAATCAAATATATTCTAAGTATACCTATGTCTAAAATAATACAAGGTATACACTTTAACAAGTTTGTTAATTAAAACTTAAAATATTCCTTTATTAATTATCCGAATTTTCTTCAAAAGTTAACATGAGGAGATATCCAGTTACGCCCTACGGCCTAAATTTAAAGGAGATTTTATGAGATATTAATTGTCCCTCCTACGCTCACATCTTTATAAATGCCTGCGTACTCCAATATTGAGTAGCAAAATCAACGCCTCTCACAAAATTTCCACAACTGAAGCACCAACACTTGATATTATAAGGAAACTTTGTCCTGTGTTTTTCCCATGTTGAGTTACAATTGTACCCTCAAGTTGAAGCAATTAAATGAAATTCTTTGAAATTTTTTTACTTAAAATATTATATTAATTATTAGACCCAGCAACAAACCTACAGACACATACGCAACAGACGCATATTTTAAAACCGCGTTTAGACAAACGCAGTGTGGGGTCATCCTCCGGTTTGACCAACGATTTCAGGATCGCCGGAACTTGGGGAAACCAGGGTTCTAAGATATGAAAAAAAATTGTGTATGCACACGTGTCAGATTTACATAATATGTATAGTCCTTTTATATGATATAATATATCAGTGTTATGTTGGATAAAAATACTTAATAAAATAAATAAAATCTATTTATATATATACAGTACATACCTACAACTGCGATACGTATATCCAAATAAATGCAAATAAACTGGTAGATAAGATTTCCATGAAGGGACACAATTTCAATGATAGCCAACATAGATTATACAATCAATATCAAACTTTACTGTGAATGTTGTAATTTCTATATAAAAATTTACTCAATAAATAAAAAAATCATTTAAAAACGATAAGATTTATAATATCTATAACACTATAATTATACCTACATATATATAGTTAGATACTTATAAGATAGTTACTTAACTAAAGAAGTACTTTTAACAATAGCTTCAATGACCACTATTGACTCCTAATTAATTACTGTAACAATGGTTTTTTTTTCTTGCTTCTAGTGAACAGTTTCTTTTTCATCTAGATTGGAAAATAGACTCTCAGGATAATGTATCGGAGTTAGTATTGTATTGTGGTAAAAATTTATTTGGCAACACGTTTTGCCTATATATAATCTTTTCTTATATATACTTAATCTAGTTCTTGCTATATACAACGATAATTATTGGTCGCCTTATTGCCTTATCCATATGCGCAGTTAAAAAACTTAATGCACATTAGTTTACGATAGATTAGTGAATATTATTTTCATTTAAAATTTACTAACTGTATTCACTGACTTCAAACAAAAGTTTAACTAATTTTAAAATCTACATTTATCTCACAGATAAGCGATTCAAGAGATGCACCGAAATTCCAGTCAAAAACTGGCGACTATTTTTGCGTTGATTGGATTCCTGTCCGGCATTAGTTCCCAATTGGCAATTAAGAACATTCCTTTTAGAAGCCGTCTAGGCTTACAGTATACCAAACCAAGTACCAAATATTGCATACTAAAATCAATTTAGCAAACCAATTTGAAAAAGTCCAAGGTTATTACCACGCTGAAATACCTATTGACTGATTATTACTGATAACAAAGTTATCTACAGTACAAAATATGATCAATACGTTATTATAAGCGCTCATTTCTTACCTATACCTAAAATCATAATATCAGCCAGGCCTTTGAGGAACTTAAAGCAAACGTTATGTGCACACTACTTAAATTATAGGAAATCAAGGCGATATTAGTAATTTATCGTTTTATTAAAATCCAAGTCACGTAAAAGAATCAATTGCTAGAAGTTAAAGTACACACAGATAACAACATATCAATTGGACAGTCCGATTAAATCCGCTTATCGAAACGGCCAAATGGAATAAAATAGTTTGCCGCAAAAGTCGGAAATTTTTACTTTTTTCTTCTACTTCATCCGATTTCAAGTCATTAGAGAAAGGAAGCAAAAATGTCTGATATTTATTATTGGAAATTTCGAAAAACAAGTTAATATCGATACAAGCTTGGTTGATTTATTAAAAGAGGATTTATTCGTAAGCAAAAGTCCCTTGCGCATATAACTGTAGTGGGCTTTGACACCCGACGGAATAACGAAATTTATTTTATTGTATTATCGTAAAAGTAATATTTCATGTAACTTCTGAATAAAGCCTATACCTATTATATCTATGATTAGGTCCCCGAAGGAACGAACCATATTGGTTCAATAACCTTGAAGTTTAACGTGCACAAAATATATTTCTTATATTTATAATATTTGTATAGAGACCACAATCTTAAGCACGAGAAGTCGAGAACGATAATTAATTGATACTCGTGACAAAGTTATTTCAATCATTCAAGATTAAAATATTTAACCTGAGTACCACCGTACGCAATATTACTAACAATATTGTTTTTTAATGTTTACGCGAATTTCACTCATTATAATCAAACGACTTTTTCGGATTTTATCGCGGTTTATTAGGTTTTTTAGCCCTATCTATAAATTATTCGAAACGACGGGTATGTAGAAAATCTCATAGGTAAGCCACGATAAAATCCGAAAAAGTTGTTTCATTTTAACTAACAATCTCAACCACACCGATTATTCTCCTTGGTGTCTTTTCTACTTTCTATCCTACGTAACATTGGCGAAATCGACTGTGCCACTCTGGCACAAATAAAAGCCATTAAACCCAAGAACCGAATTGAACCTAATACACGATAAGACCGACTTTGCACTTTTTTAAATTAAAATATTGTCGCTCTTTTTATTGTGGATTTAATAAATAAATACAAGTTAGTAGAAATAAGCAGTAAATTAACGTAACAATAATCTTATGGACAGAATATATTTTGTAACATATTCATTTTTTTAATACCTAGTCATTAAAACAAATATAATAAAATCCTATATTTTTTAAATTTACCGACAGTGTTATAATTCCTACCATATCAATCAATCTCTTTCATGTTTTCTCCATATTACGCGACATTGGCGAAATTATCTGTACCCTTTAGGACCATTGAAAACCATTACACCAAATGAATGAATGAACCAAACACATGAATGAATAAATACTTTAAAGATAAAACATAATCATTATACTGACACAGAGAAAATCCAGATGCGCCATTTGAAAAACAAATTGAGATTTGATATACTGACGATAATAATGTGAATGAAGATAGCACTGAATTTATCTGTTTTAAAACTGCCTGTAAATTTTCCACCTCTGGGCAAACACTCTTTCCTCCTGTATAAAAGAAAGTTCTGAGCTGAACCTGGTTCATTTTTCTACTGGGAATTACAAGATAATTTAATAATAATTACCTTAATAAGAGTAACGATAACTATCAAGTGATGGTGATAACAAATTAGAATAATATTTCTACATCGCAACATTATGTACATATAAGAACCTTAGCTAAGTTTACCACCTTAATGCTCTATTAAACATAAACTGTCTAACACTGAAGGACAGTTCTATCTCAGAAGTATTTAAAATAATCTTGTAATGTGATAAGCCAATTACAATGTAACAATGTCATCAGAAGACTTCTAGTTATATAAGACTTTTCACATTTTCTTACAAACTCTATTCTTACTAGAATAATATTATTTTATACTATATAATTGTGTTTGCTCGCAAACGAATTAAAACTGATTTCAATTTAAAAAAAAAATCACTAATCGACAAGTCTTTTAAAAAACATTTTATTTTATAAATTTCCCATTTAGTAGGTAATGAAACAAAAAAACATTCTTAATTTCATATTTTAAGGGAAAATTCAAAAAATAACTAATTTGAAATAGTAATTACAATACAAAATGAAACATGACTGTTATTTAGGGCCTTTTCCCCCAGTTGTGAATAACTCTATTTTAAAGTATCCAAGATAAAAGGTATAAAAGTAAAATATTTCCTTTTTTTACCATCAAATTCCTCTAATATTTACTATAATATATATATATTTCAATGATAATGTGAATCTAACAGTTGTAGTGGATTAATTGAAGAGAATCATATTGTAATGGCCTATTCATCATCCTGCTGTTAAACTCTATTCATATCTTATTTGCAGGATAACTTTTATCCCCAATCGATAAACCAGCCTTTTAATTAAAGTATTCATGTCTCAAATATAAATCCTATTAATATTATAGAGGTAAAGTTTTAATCTTTGTTTGTTTGTAGGGGGTAATCTTCGCAAATACTGATCCGATCATGAAAATTCTTTCACTAACTAAAATCTACTTTATTCAGGAGTGATATAGGCTATATTTTATTGCTATCGAACAAAAAATTCAGTGAAAAATAATAGTATATGTAAATCAAGTCGGAGATGTGCGAGCGAAATGAAAACTTTACTATATATCATCACAAAAATAATTATTTTTAATTAACGCCCAACGAAGTGGGCACGGTTCGGCTAGTATGAAATAATTTAATTATTAAGATTGCAAGTTGTCACATAATACAACATGAAAAACAAGGCAAAAGTCAGTTATGTTATATTATAATATATAATAGGTATTTGTACTAATTACATGTTAAATAATGTAATAATGATTAGCTATCTGATTGATGGCATTTTTTACATGTACCAACTAAGGATAAACAGGAAATATTTGGTTAATTTAATAAGTGTTGCAGTTATATCTGGGACTCGGTAAACAAATTTTGTTGTCACGAGTTTTGGTTTCGTTCTTGTTGTACTGTAATATATAATGTATATAACAAACAATATATAATATAATGCTTAATTTACATAATATTAATTGATGATTTTATTCTTAGAGTACTGGGGGACAAAGCTAGCTTAGATTGAATATAGAGAAAATTAATTTTCCACATTGTGAGACATCAGTAAATATATTTTATTGAATTGAAAATATATGTGTATGTATATAGCAAACAATAAACTTCTCTACATAATAAACATATTGGCAATTTTATTTGTTTAGTACTGGGGGAATAAGCGCTACCTGCATGATACAGAGAAAATGATACTTTCCATAATTGTACATACGTACGTACATATTGTATAAGTGTACATTTAATTCCCTAACCTTAATTTAGATTTTTAGAAACAGAAAGTATGTAATTTTATCTATGTACAAATGTTATACATCCTAAAACAGGTTATTTTTAGTTTTATTTCCTATTTTTTTAATAACGTAAAAATATATACTATTTGTTTAATGACGCGACCGCCCTTGGCTTAATAATATTATTACCCATATTAAACTTAATTAATCAAAATATTTTATTGTTTATACCTTTTTATTGCTATTTTCTTGTCATAGATTTTTCTCTTTTCTTATAGTTTTTATTTTACTATTTAATTATTTTGCTTACTGCTTCAATATAATAATTAAACACATGATGACAGAACAATATTATCCCCCACTAAGGGCAGATCTAAATATAGAACGACGCAGACTTAACTGCAATGTTTACGTTTTACAACTGATAAATAAACTTTATTAAAGTTTTACTAACCTTTTAGACTATTTGTTGTAAGCTTCAGAAGAACTTGCGCCAAAACTAGATCAAATTTCCACACAAAAACCAATCAGTTTATAAAACACACTGTCTGTCTTCCATAAAATGAACTATTATAGAAATATATTTATTCCCGTAACGTACACTCAACTATATAAAAATTTAACAGGAAGTTTCAGTTATTTAAAATATTAAAAAAATAAGAAAAAAAATGGTGAAAGTGCGAAAATGATGACAGAAAACAGAGAAAATCCTCCAACCGATCACCTACTACCGCAAACGGCAAACTGCAATATCCAACTGACATTTGTCAATTGTCATTTAGTAAAGTAGAGTCAGACTCAATGTTACTATCTTTTGTTATCAATTTGCAAGATGTTTTAATATTTAATAAATAAATAAATTTAAGTATGTAACAGATAAAATTTCTTTATTTTAATTTAAATTGTAGATAAAATGTATTCTATATACTTGTGTTTATGGATTTTAATACATTAATTAAAATTATTTAATTTAATAATATTATAATTTTTTACGTATACTAAAAGCTAAAAATATTATTTGTTTAACGCTTACGATTACTATTAATACAAGCTATAAATAAATATATCTTTAAATATGGGAAAGTAGGCAATTCTAGCAACACAGTCTATTTTGCGCGAAACGTTTCATTTCAAGCAGTTATTTTTGATTCTTGATGTATGCGTAATATAAAAGACGTGAAATCGTCTTTTATTTTCATTCTAGAAATAATAAAAAAGTCTGTACCTATTATATTAATGCGTATGAGTTATTTATTATTCGATTTTTACCTACTTGTGCTACTTACAAAATGTCTAGTAAGTACAAAAAATTAAAACATGTTTGTAAAGTATACTATTACATAACATACCTAATCTATTTTCGTATAGGTACTAATATAAATTAATTATTTTAATCTAAAATCTTTGATGCTTGTTGATCTAATTTATCTGATCAGGATTTTTCATTTACTATTAAATTTTTTATACCTAGGTACTTTATTAAATATGATTTCTTTAAAACTGACGGTAAATAACTAAATATGTAGTTAAAGTAATATATCTACTCATTAAAATATTTCTGTTGATATTCATGACTACGATTCAGCCTGTAACATCCCACTGGTGAGCATATGCCTCTCTCTCTCTCTCTCTGTATGTAAGAGAAGGATCCGAGGTTAATCCACCACACTCGGTGTTCCACTGCGGGGAGGCGAATATATTACCTACTATGACTAATTGAGTAATAATTGCTATTAGGTGTCTATGATAGCAACTGGAACCGACAGCTCTCCGAGGCAAGGTGTGGAGGACAGACAACCAGAAAGGAAATAAATACTAGTATACATCGAAATCCTACCCGGAAACTGCGGTGTTTAGGCGACAGATGGCTACACATAAGTACATGGCTCAGCAGTCGTCATGACTCTAGTATAAGATATGTATGAGTATTGTCAGAATACAATCCTACGAATTGTAAAATAACAATTGTTTCAAATAAGTAAACAAAAATACATTGCGTTAGGTTATTATTAAACTTTGTAATACGTGGGAGATCACGATCACGATTCAGCCTGTAATATGCTACTGTTGGGCATAGCCCATAGGCCTCTTCCCCATGGAGAAGGATCGGAGCTTAATCCACCACGCTGCTCCAATGCGGGTTGGCGGATATATTCCCTACTATGAGTAACGATCGCTATCAGGTGTACATGATAACAACCGGGACCGACGGCTTAACGTGCTCTCCGAGGCACGGTGGAGAGACCCACAAGGACTGCACAAACACCCAGACCACGGCAAACATCTGTATGGCCAATACAATTGTTGTCGTGTGCGGGGATCGATCGATGTGCTGTGTGGCTACGGCACTAAAGAATGTAGCCACCCCCTCTCTTCCCGTGGGTGTCGTAAGAGGCGACTAAGGGATAACACAGTTCCATTACCACCTTGGAACTTAAAAAGCCGACGGATGGCGGTATAACCATCCATGCTGGCTTTGAAATACACAGGCCAAAGACGGGCAGCAGCGTCTTCGGTGCGACAAAGCCAGCCCTGCGGTCACCTACCCGCCTGCCCAGCGTGGTGACTATGGGCAAAACACATGAGTTCGCGTCATAATGTCGGGCGCGAACTTGTGGAGGCCTATGTCCAACAGTGAACTGTGATAGGCTGTAGTGTGTGTGTGTGTGTGTGTGTGTGTGTGTGTGTGTGTGTGTGTGTGTGCGGGGATCGAACCCGCAACCGCCCGCGCAACAGCCAATCGCAATCCAGTGCTGTGACCGCTGCGCCAACGCGGTGTCAAGGGTATCTAAGCGAAAAGAACGTGCCGTGAGAGCAGCCGGCTGGCGCTGGCGCTGAATGAAAAATAAATATATATAACTGATATGTATAAAAGTTTTGTGTCAGTTCACGTTGGACTGTTTGCTATATTTATTTAGATGATTATAACTATAGATAATTAAACTGATAATAATAGTGTTCATAACGGCAACGGTGACACAATTATTTTTACGTAAAGTGTAGTAAATAGGCAAACTAATTATTATGTTAGATTAAATTAAAAAAAAATGGCATATATAAAATAATTATTTATTTATTTTTTATCTTCCTGTAATACTTGTTCTCACGTTATCCACTTTGATATCATTTCCGTAGTATTTTCTTTATCTGGATTTATATCGACAGTAATAAGAGTATAAAGATGATGCAGCGTGACCGAACCCACTTTGTACTTCAAACTTGATAGCCCTTCTTTTTTGAAACGTTCCGTTTTGGTTGCCAACAGGGAAAACCTAAAAATATATAGTCATTGATTTTTTGAAGTGAAACTTCTTTAGGCGCATGGGGGGTAAAATTTGAGCGAAAGGTGACGCGGCAACGCGTCAAGCGTCAGTACCTGGATGGGTGACCGCCTGGTTTATAGCACGTTGAATACACCGATTCTCGTCCGATCACCAAAGTTAGCAATGTCGGGCGCGATCAGTACTTGATAGGTGACCGCCTGGCAACACCGCTCGACGTTGGCTTTTTTTTTTTTTTTTTTTTTTCAATTTGTTTTTGTTTTTTTTTTTTTTAATTATGATACCGCCTACTTTTTCAATTAGTTTGCCAAAGAAGTTTCACTGCTGACATATTGTGTACTTTGTACGCACGCAATTTGATTTTTTAATACCTACTAGGTTGAATAACCAGCCAGTGCTAGTATGGTGTAATCACTGGCGGATCCAGGGGGGGGGGGTCACGGGTTCATGACCACCCCCTGGGCTGTGTCCAGGACCTAGATGGACCACTAATAAAAAAAATTAAACAAGATTTTTGTCACAATGTAGGTATTTTTAAGTACAGTACCTACATAGATTAATAAAATACCTACTTTTTAGTTTTTACCTGTATCTATCATTATAAAAATTAAATTATAACTTCTTTTTACTTGACCACGACTATGTGCCCCCCCCCCCCCCCCGGCGCCTTGACAATGACTATGACCCCCCCCCCCTGGTGCCAAAGCTGGATCCGCCCTTGGGTGTAATGTGATTTGTTACAATGCTTTATTATAATTATTCAGAAACCAGACATTCACTTCTTGATAATAAATCAATACATTAACGATAACTAAGTACCTACTAACTAGAAATTTGCTGTTTCACATCTGTTCTTATTATACCTAATGTTAAATATGAAACACACACAATATGGTGACGTACTTGTTTGGGTAATAATAAATGTAGATAAGTTGACAATTATACCTATAACTGTAACTTTATTTTGTAGTGTAATGAAAGATACTTAATTGACAAGATGTAGAAACAAACTTTAATTCGTTGGTTAAACTGGTGAATAGAATTTTGAGAAGAGGAATAATTATCAAAATATTTACTGTAATATTATAATAGATAAAATAATATAGGTACTTAAAAGTACGCATCTTCCTACATTTTTTCTGGGTTAAACAAATACCTACGCTTTCATTAAACAAATACCTACGCTTTCATTAAACAAATACCTACGCTTTCATTAAACAAATACCTACGCTTTCATTAAACAAATACCTACGCTTTCATTAAACAAATACCTACGCTTTCATTAAACAAATACCTACGCTTTCATTAAACAAATACCTACGCTTTCATTAAACAAATACCTACGCTTTCATTAAACAAATACCTACGCTTTCATTAAACAAATACCTACGCTTTCATTAAACAAATACCTACGCTTTCATTAAACAAATACCTACGCTTTCATTAAACAAATACCTACGCTTTCATTAAACAAATACCTACGCTTTCATTAAACAAATACCTACGCTTTCATTAAACAAATACCTACGCAATACCTACGCTTAAAAATCTGGAGAAGTCATAATATTATTAGAAAAATATTTTATTTTAATTTTAATTTAAATTAAAATGTAACTTATTTGTTTAAGAGACTTAAAAAGAGTTATCTGATATTATCTATATATTAATACGTGAAGCAAAAACTTTGTACCCCTTTTTACGGAAATTGTGCGTACGTAGGAATATGAAATTTCGCACACTTACGAATATATAGTAGGTATAAATAGAGAAGGAGTGCGGAATGCTAATATTTTCTTAAAATTATAGGTACATGCAATATACGTTAAATTAATAAAAAAAGCATTACACACACTATACAGCACTCACACACGCATATTATAGGTACTATTTATTGATTGTCAGTCTGTAGTCAAAATAAAAAATTTAAAAAAGGTTCTTTATTTTCATAATTATTTTGTTTTCTTTAATTTAAACTTTTTTTAATTATGGTCGAATTTCGACCTCTGGGCGACCACTAGTACTTTACTAAAACCAATCAATATTTCTTACTATCATCACAACTATTATTATATATATAAATAAAAATTACAAATAACGAGTTGAGGGAACTTATCACTTCGGCTGTCAGTAAGTTCACGGTAAGTTCATTAAATTCACTTCGGCTGACAGTAAATTCGTTAGTCCATAAGTTGTCCCTTAACTATGATGTAGGTACTTAACTCATTCACCATTCATACCAGAGAAGAATGTAACACATTCTGGTATAAAGGGTGTTTTAAAAAGTTCTTTCATTATTTTTAATTGCATTTTTTGCAAAGTTAGTACAGAGATAATTATAGCGTTCTTTTCGACTCTAGTATGGCGCGGGTCCGCATGAAAAACCTCAACTGCTCTACGATACAACTATTTTGTTTATTTTGTAATAAAAATAATATATCTAATTATCTAATTACAATCGTTTTCAGAAATTTTACTCTTTTCAGTTTTAGTCGAGTGGATTGGAGGATAAGAGAAAATATGATTCTTTGTGTGTTTATCGTATCACGAAACAAGCCCTGTAATCTTATCCGCGCTTTTTGGTGATAGGCGGTGCCTGAAACCTCATAAGGAAACCTTCTCCTCCTGGTATAAGTTCTAAGACATATTTTTTTTATCACTATATAATTATTATATAATGTCACTTAGGTGTTGTGGTCAGAGCACTTAATCGTTATTCTAGCGGTCGTTAATTCTATCCTCATTTCCTGGCAAAAGTTTGTTCAGGCAATAAAAATGTTTAATAACTTAGAACCAAATCCGCAATAGAACAACATTTAAACTCCAATTCTTTTCCCTATTGGGTGAAGAGATATTTGCCAAGTTATCAGATATACAGTCACATTAAAAGACAAATGTATTTTTAACATACCGAAGTGGATTCGGAGACTGTGCCGAATGCTCTAATGACGTGTAACGGCCAATCGTTTTGCTATTTCTCACTACTGGTAAACCTGAAGCTCGGATTCTACGACAAAAGATTTTTTTAAATAATATGAGTGTCATTTATTTAGTTTTATTTATTTAACATATTCCAGCACACACAAAAAGGAACGGTAACAGACAGAAATTTGCATTGGTTAATGATAATGATTTATGATTTATTTTTTTATGAATATAATGTATTAATGAGTATTATTATGATGATGCTAAGAAACGAAATTAGACAAAAATGTCTTAGAAATTGAAATTTTCCAAAATTGTGGTTATGTACTATCATATAAAATACAACATACCTCCAGAACAATTCGTTGTCTTCTCCCCCCCATCCCCAATACAAGTTGGAATACCCATTAACCATCTCGAAATATTTTACATCCATCGCAGCTACTCCGCCAAAAAGAGACCGGATTTTTGGACTAAAAATACATGTTAACTAAAATGATTTAATCTCAACCAGTTTTGACAATACTTGTAAAATCTTTGTCCTCTTATGGCTTATAATGAATAGAAAATAAATTGGTATTTGTGACTACTATTCCAGTACTGTGAGATGTAACGTGCTCTTATACAGGGTGGGGATTATAATACAACGATAACTTGGACAGCGTATATGTAATGACATTCCAAGCCCACATACAAAAAATCAATAAAATACATCCAGTAGTTTAGTCACAAATTATGATTTTTCATTTTTTAAAATTTCTACGTATGTATTATACTAAAGACCTGACCTACCCTAAAACCGGTGGTTAACGACTCAAGGACAGCTATTATTATTTTTAAAATCATAGATTAAGAAATGGATATGGCATCGACTGCCACAAAAAGGCACAATTTTTAATCATTGCCATTTAGTGACAGTTCGCAGACCAAATAATATTATAATATCTAATCTATACTTATTATAAAAATAAGTCCCCCGGCCGCGTCTTTCTGTCCTCCTGTCTGTCTGTCTGAACGCGATAAACTCGAAAACTACTGAACGGATTTTTACACGGTTTTCAACAATAGAAAGAGTGATTCTTGATGAAGGTTTAGGTATATAATTTATTATGCTTTTATGTAAATTAGCAGAAATACGGCGATAAATGTTGAAGAGGTCGCAAAAAATCTCGCCAACGGGGACCTTTCCTCGCGAACGCCGCGTAAACTAGCAAAGATATAGTTAAGTAATGTACTAGCGAATTCAAAATCTATAAAAATGCTACAAAAAAGTCCGCGACAGCATATCTCTATCTCTTACGGTTGACTTACAATAACCACTTTTATGTTCAAATTTGTAATTAAAAACATTACGTTATTTTCAAAGCTATTTTCTTTAGTTCAGTATTAATCCTTATCCAAATAAATATGTTGGTTAGCTTAAGAATTTAATGTAGATTAAAATTGCCCTTTACACTATATCAATCAGATGAATAGTTTTTGAGATATCGTCGTTAGAAGTAATTATTAAAAATAATTAATGCGCAACGAAGTGGGCACGGGTCGGCTAGTGATTAAAAAAAAATAACTTATTCAGTATCGGCTACTGATCAGTTCTGCATATTTAAAAAAAATTGATGGTTTGAGAAAATTTAAATCAAATAGTTTTTTATTCAATTTAATTTTAAATGCGTAACAATTTATTTTAATTTACTTTTCTAACTTACTATTTTTTATTCAATCAAAATAATGAAGTTTTGTAGGTACAAGCACATAGCACTTCCACGCGATTATGCCGCGTAGAAAGAAGGTCACGCGCGAAGGCGGCGCGATGACGCGTGTAACAGGTCAGTGATCCTGTAGTTACAAAAATAATGTTATAAAATTTTATTAAATTATATTGAATTAGTTTGTATAAAAAAATCTTTTTTTTTATTTTGATGTTAGGACTTATCTGATGGTTTTGAAATACTTCTTTATACTAGTACTAACGGTGTTTTCAATTATCGTTCTATTGTCATCCACACCTGTATAGCCTGCATTGATCTATAAAAAACCCTTTTATAGTCAATGATAGCCTGTGAAACTTATAGATAAAGTAACAATTATTCTTATCGGACTAAAAAATTTCGTCTTTAGTTATTACATGTCTATTACCAAAGTTTTCTATTTAGAATATAAGTATATAAATTTTTTTATTTATTATTACCATACAGACATGTAACAAGAATTTATACAAAAAACCAATTAGGTTTACATAGGACATTTACAAATATTAATATACAAATATAAGTACAGTTAATTATTTGCGATGTGTTTGCGCAGTAGTCACAGACTGGGGGTCGTTCAAGTATTACGTAACGCAAATTTTGAAGATTTTTGACCCCCCCTCCCCCCTATGTAACGCACCGTAACGTTTTCCTGTACCCCCCCCCCCATCCCATAAACGTTACGTAACACCCCAACTGACCATTTTTACCCAAATGTCACAACTTTGTTGCGAAAACTACCGAAAAGTCGCTTAAAAAAATCGCGTTTGCGGTAAGTATAAAAATATATATCGACACGTCCTACGTATTTGGATGTATCTGCCAGATACACGAAATCGGTTTTATTACATTTTTGGTATTTATGCACTTATATCTATCACGTAAAAAAATATCAGATTTTTTTTTTGACCAGAACATTGATTTTTGTCAGACGTATAAGTATGTATCTACATATGTTGCTAAACAATGACGCTGATAAAATAAGTAAGTACCAGTTGCACTATAATACGCGGGGGCACAGGTGCGCGGGCGACGAGCAACTACCCGTTAGTCAGTTGTACTACGGCGATCGAGCGGGTGTGGACGCGCTCCGTGATGATCAGCTTTAATTTCAAAAATGTCGAGTAATAGGTTCCAATTTTTAGCAAGATTGTAAGAAGATGTAATAAAAAGGCGTAAATCTTCCTGCAATGTCGGAGAAGATTTATTATTAGACCAACAAGAGTAGGTACCATCAAGGCAAGGCATGTTGTATTCAACCAAATATGATTAAATTTATTTATAAAAGTCATGATTCAATTGTTTTCTGTTTTTTATCACAAGTAATTCACATACTGCAGTAAATTTTAATAAACAATGTTGCTAATTTGTATTTGATGTAATCCCGATGTTTAAGTATGTAACTACGTAGATACACAGTTATTCACTGTAGTTCCTTCTTATCCTGATATGTATTTAGCACTTACACAGTTATTATTTGGAATCCAGTAAGATAAAAAAATGTACCTGTACAGTTAAACATTTAGTCGTTGGAATCCTGTAAGATTGAAAAAAGATTATGGCAGTTACCTACTTGTACATCGTAATTATATCAGAAATAAATCATTTAACCGATTCAATGCGGTGGTTTTTTTAGCAAACTTTTGTGCCTGACGGCAAATAAAATATGTTTTGTAGCTCTTCTGGGGCGCCAAGCGAACTACGAGCTTCAGTAGCTTTGTCTACAGACTGTAATTTTAATGACCCTACATTGCCGTATTTACCTATCATACAAAATATTAGTTCCGTTGAAACAAAAGATTTGTGCTTAGATTCACCAAGTTTTTCAACTTTAATAGCTCAAGAAATAGCTCAACTAGGCTCTAATGGCTCAACAATTACTTCAACACCTATGACTTTATCAGTTAGCTCACCTATGCCACCAGAACACCAATCATTAGAATTCCCCCTATCTTTAAATCAAAGAAAAAGCGCTGCGTTAACCAAAGAAAAGATGAATTCTTTATTGAATATAAACAGGCCATTGGCCCTGTTTCCAAAAAGACAGCTCCCCTTAAGGAAGCGGATGGCTCTGTTATTACAGATAGTTACCGTCAAATGGAACGTTGGGTAGAACACTTCACCAGTTTCTATGCGATTCCAGTCAGCATCGAACCGGAGGCTGGTCAGAGCATGCCTAAACTGGATACTTGGAGTCAATTAGACGACCTACCTACTATAGGGGAATACCATATTGCTGTAAAGCAGCTTAAGCGCGGTAAGAGTCCTGGTAGTGATGAATCTCAAGCAGAAATTCTAAAACTTAAGTATGTGTCACCTCTTCTGCACAATCTGCTGAGTAAGTGCTGGAAAGCGGGGTGCGTGCCTCAGGATATGCGTGGTGCTAACATAATCACATTATGCAAAGGGAAAGGAGATCGCGGCGATTGCAACTCCTACCGTGGCATTTCCCTTTTAGTCGGCAAGCTATTTGGACGCGTCATATTAGGAAAGCTCCAAAAACTTGCAAATCGCGTATATCCTGAGGCAAAGTATTGTTTTCGTCCCTAGCGTTCCACAGTTGATATTATTTTCTCCCTTCGTCAACTACAGGAAAAGTGCAGAGAACAGAAAACGCTATTTTATATGGTGTTTCTACAAATAGACTAGACTTGAATAAGGCTTTCGATACCGTCAGCAGGAAAGGTCTTTATACTGCACTGAAATGCATTGGGTGTCCACCGAAACTCTTGAGCCTCGTTCAATCCTTTCATGAGGGTATGAAAGGCGCTGTAGTTTTTGATGGCCAAACGTCTGATCCGTTCGAAATGCGTAGGCTGCGTGTTAGCTTCTACCCTGTTTGGTATATTCTTTTCGCTTATCCTAAAAAATGCTTTCGGCGACAGCCAACAGGGTATCCACCTTCATACAAGAGTAGACGGAAAGCTATACAACATCTCACTGCTTCAAGCTAAACAAAAGCGTGATGACCCTTTCGTCGACTCTTTATTTTATTTTTTAAAATTCTTTATTGTACAAAAAAAGTGAGTACAAAAGGCGGGCTTAACGCTAATTCATGCTTTTTCTACCAGCCAACCTTGACTCTTTGTTATTTGCAGCCTTTGTGGCAAACTCAGTTCTCGAGTTTCAAACAATCATGGACAAATTTTTCAAAGCATGCACTCTGTTTTCCATGTCCATAAGCCCCTAAAACTGTGGTGCTAGCGCAAGGCAGTGCAGATATACCTGCAGTAATGCTGGATAGCACTACCTTACAAGTGGTTGATAAGTTCTGCTACCTAGGATCGGCTGTCTCGAACAATCTTTCTCTAGAAGCAGAGATCAATACTCGTATCGGGAAAGCGGCTACTATGTTCAGGCGGCTCAGTCAAGAGTGTATTCCAGGCTTGTGTCTTGAGCACACTCTTGTACGGAGCAGAAAAATGGACGTCCTATGCGAAGCAAGAACGCCAAATCAACACTTTCTATATGCGCTGCTTACGGAACATCCTGGGTATAAGTTGGAAAGACAGAGTGACCAACGAGAAGGTTCCAGAAATAGCACAGTCCACAGCTACCCAGTCTAACTGCCATGCTTATACAGGATCGGCTGCCTTGGTTGGAGCATGTGCACCGAATGGATACCTCCCAACTTCCACGGCAGATCATGCTTAGGATTTTGCTTCGTTTCAAAGACTGCGCCAAGCGCGATATGGTGGCTTTTAACATAAACCACAATAGCTGGGACAAATTAGCCGAGAACAGAGACCAATGGCGTAAGAGCGTGAAGGATGGTCAAAAACATCATGATGAAGCCTGGTTTGGACTCTTATCGGACAGGAGAAACAAAAACATCAAAAAAGCTATAATAATGACACTAGCGCATCTTTTCCCTGTTCGGTGTGTGGTAGAGACTGCCGCTCCCGTATCGGCTTGTACAGCCATCAGAAAAAATGCTCTTCAGGCACTGTTTAAATCGTCTGTAATAGACGCAAAGGCCTATGTATGTATGTTAAAGCCGGACCATAAATATAAAAAAAACTCGAAATATTTCGGATAAATCACGAAGTAAATTAAAATTTCAATAATGTCAAAACTTTGAGATTTTAACCAAATTTGACAGGAGAGCTTTCGTAATGATGCTGTAATAGAAATAGACCGCCCTCAGAGCTGGTTTTTTATTTTTATTGGTCAGGTTTTACAGTTACACTATATACTTCCTGATTTTATACTAAGTTTAATTGTATATCTGGCAGTTCACCATTAAAACTTAAGAATATTCCAATGTAAATATATGTATAGGGCACATACAAGATTTAATAAATTTTTCGGAACAACGTATAAGTATGTATGTGCTAAAACACAACAACCTATAGGTTTAACAATAAAATTTCATTGTTTATGTTAAATTTACGTCAACTTAAGGGTACTTGCCGAATTTCAGGTTATAAGTCGTTACGGTTGCTGAGATATGACGATTTTAATTTTTCGAAAACTTTAAATGGCTCTCCTGTAAAATTTGCTTTTTGCAGATACATAGTTATGCGTAGGAGGTGTCGATATACAAAAAGGGATATAAACGAAAAGGGTTGCCAATTTGGGAGATTTTAGTACACTAGTTTTTTTTATTTAAATAAAAAACAACGTTACGTAACGCATTGTTCGAGACCCTCCCTCCCCCCCTTGTAACGCATCGTAACGTTTTACAAGACCCCCCCTCCCCCCCTAATTGCGTTACGTAATACTTGAACGGCCCCCTGACTGATGCGCTAACTGTCGCGAGTTCGATTCCCTCACATACTGGTATCAATATTTGCACTAGACATACGAATATATGTCGTTGTCTGGGCTTTTGTTCTCTTTTATATGTTTCCACGCATGATATGTACATCCTCTTGGGTCTGTTGAGTTTTAGACCTTTGTTGAAGTGAAACGTCTTTAGAATCGTTGTGATTTGAAACTAGATGAAACGAAAATGCGTTAAGATAAAGAAACAAACACATAAATGCATAGGAGAGAATGGGATAGAATACTTTACACAGTATTTTACACACACACACACACACTTTTTTTAACTATTTATACATAACAAGCTGTACCCGCGGTTTCACACGTGTTAATTTGAAAAAAGTCTATAGTCTTCCTAAATGGGCTTTCTAGCACTGAAAGAATTTTTCAAATCGGACCAGTATAGTTTCTGAGATTAGCGCGTTCAAACAAACAAACAAACTCTTCAGCTTTATAATATTAGTATAGATGTAATTACTTGGTAACTTCCACAACAGTCGCGCACATATGCTGAGGCCATGTCGGGCAAGAGTACAGGATCCTGTCGTCCAAAGGTAATAGATCCACATCATGAAATATCACGCAACGCCATTCCCCGAATTTCTTCATTTCGAGGAAGCCTGCGTTAAAAAGCTTTCCTCTGTTGAAATTATCTGTACCTTAAATACATTAAGACCTTGTATATTAAAATACCCCAAGTTCCACAGATTTTGGGTTAATTACAGAACTTTATCTATATACAAAAATTGTTATAGTATTAAAAGTTTGAATAAACGCCGATTGTTGTGGCTTCGATTTACAATCATATAATATGTACATATAGGAATTCCGTCAACCCGCAACTTCTCAGCATCAACCTCACTTATCAATAAAATTATCAACATACTCATCAGCTTAACGTGCTCTCCGAGGCACGATGTGGAGACATACAACGATATTTTTGAATTATATATTTTTGAATCGACGACGATCACGATTCAGCCTGTAATATCCCACTGTTGTGCATAGGCCTCTTCCTCATGTAGGGGAAGGGTCGGAGTTTAATCCACCACGCTGCTCCAATGCGGGTTGGCGGATATACGAGGGGCGGCTGAAAAGTTCTGAGCCTAGGCTATTAAAAGTCTAGATAAAAATCTAAATAAAATTTATTTTTCAATATAGTCCCCCTGGACTTCAATGCACCTTTGACATCATTTATAGAGGGCTTGTATCCTTGATAAAAAGTATCCCGCGTCTTTGGCTTGAAAATGTTCATTAACGGCCGCCTTCATCTGTTCATCATCCCCAAATCTTCGTCCCCGTAAGTCTTTTTTCAAATTTTTAAATTAAAAATAATCGCTAGGCGTCAGGTCTGGACTATAGGTAGGGTGTTTCACTTGATCGAAGCCAGTTTCTCACAAGGCTTGCCTCGCAATGCGCGCCGTGTGAACCGGCGCGTTGTCTTGCAAAAACAAAAGTCCTTTGCTGATTTTGCTTCTTATTTTTTCGAGAATGGCTTCGCGAACTTTTTTTATAAGCCCAGCATAATACTCTACATTCATTGTAGTTTTTTTAAGAAGGTAACGTAGGAGCAAAACTCCTTTGCAATCCCAAAAAATGGTGGCCATGAGTTTGGAAGCCGATTTTTTCACCTTGAACTTCTTCGGCGCCTTTCCCGCTTCTCTATCCACTTAATTGACTCCTATTTTTATTCTGGGTCATATTGTCGGATTCACGTTTAATCAACGGTGACAATACGAGACAAATTACTTCCAAATTATCCATGCACAAGTCAAAATATTCTTCGGAAGTTTCAACGCGCCGCTGCTTGTCAAGTGGCGTGAGCATTTTTGGCACCCTACGCGCACTGATTTTATTCATATGCAAATGATTGTTCATAATGTCTCCAACTCATTCCTTACTGACGCTCAGCTCCTCTGCTATCTGCCACAATTTTATTCGGTGATCGTCCAGTACGTTTTTTTTTTACTTTTTCGATGTTTTCATCAGTGACTGCGGTGTTCGGCCGGCCCGAGTGGGAGTCATCTTCCAGAGTCTCTCTACCTTATTAGAATACGCGTGTCTATCGTTTAACCATGGCTAACGAAGGTCCAGATTTCCCGTATACACTAGAAGTTTTTTCGAAAATTTATTTTGCTGTTTTCCTCCTTTTTAAGAGGAATTTGATGACGGCACGATGCTCAAATTTCGTTAAGTGCAGCGATGACTCAGACATGGTGATGTTCACGGTTCAATTACTCAAAACATAATTAAGCTACTGACGTGAAACTTCACTCATATAGTGGTCATATGTCGTTCAAGTAGTGACCCACCGGATGAGCAAATTGTACGACTGCAAGTACCTCAGGCTCAGAACTTTTCAGCCGCCCCTCGTATTCCCTACTATGAGTAACGATCGCTATCAGGTGTACATGATAACAACCGGGACCGAAGGCTTAACGTGCTCTCCGAGGCACGGTGGGGAGACCCACAAGGACTGCACAAACACCCAGACCACGACAAACATCTGTATGGCCAATACAAATGCTGTCGTGTGCGGGGATTGAATCCGCAACCGCCCGCGCAACGGCCAATCGCAATCCAGTGCTGTGACCGCTGCACCAACGCGGCGTCATATTTTTGAATAATAATATAAAATTCCATACTCACCTTTTTGCTCAATAACAAATATCATGTACTCCAGTTTCTGTTTTATAAGAAAAGCATGAATGTTGTACAGAAATACCATTAAGTTCTTTTCACGATTCCTGTAGAAAAACGTAAGATTTATAAATTATTATCTGACAAGCTGCTATGGTTGCAATTTGTCATGAAGACAAATAGGACAAAGACCGAACCTACTATACAGTATTCAAGAAAATAGCAAAGAAAAGGAAAGAGGAAAAGCGAGAATAAAATTTTACATAGGTTTTTTTCACCTGTTGTTGTAATGATGTGATGGTGTAGCTCACATCTAACCTTTGTTGCAAGAAAAATCTGTATGTGTTATAATGATGATGATAAATAGGAAACCTTATAGATCTAATTTCACGTAAATTTCGCTTTCTTCTTACTAAAGATTTACTCGAAATTTACTACTTAGATTAAGAAGAAAAATGGAAGCGTAAGTTGTAAGAAAAAAAGATTTTCATTAGGACATAACTTTTATTAAGTATACCTATTTATATGTATATTTAAAAGCATAGGCGGCGGAGGGCGTGGGCGGTGTGGGCGACCGCCCACGGCCTCGCGGTGCAAAGGGCCTCGCGCCCGACACCCGAAAATAAATTTTAAAAAGTATGGAAAATCCTAAAGTACACGGTAAGTGAGTAAAAGGCAACAAAAAACTTAACGAGGTCATTCGTTCAACTATTTTACACGGACCTCATATTTTTTCATACCGGGGGCCTTATATGAAAATCGATTCCTAAAGAGTAAACTCCAAAAAAAAGATCCTGAAATAGGACGAAATTTCCAATAAAAAAATCCAGACTCTCAGAACACTATCTCTATTATTTGTAATTTTATTTAACGCTGAAAATAGTGCTCTGCGAGGTCGTTACGACATAGGCCGCCCAAAACAACCTGTGCCAAGCAGGCTTATGGTGGCGGAGGTTGTTTTTATAAATTCACAATATTAAAATTAGCCGATAAAAAATTGTTTCATCTAATTAACAGATGAGGGAATATTTTGCTATATCCCAGATCTTAGACCAATAGGTCCATCTAATTAATTAGTCCTGGCGTGATAAAGATAATATTTGTAATATAAAATTTATTTACCTTTATTATTTTTTTTCTATTATTTTTTTTTTATTTAACAATTTATCATACGTACAAAACTTACATAATAAATTTGTCATGAAGACTCACGTATAATGGGTGTGCTTATCCCTATAAGAGATTTCTTCCAGCACACCCAATTTTTATTTATTTAATGTCCCAAAGAAGTTAAGTAAATATTTAGGTTTTTTTCTTTATTAATAAAAAAACTGTTTAACTTTAAGTGATTTTTTATTTTACATTCCCTTCTTTTTGCACCATCAGAGGGCCTCGCAAATGTACCTTGCCCACATTAAATTTAAGACTTGCGCCGCCACTGTTTAAAAGACGACATAACTAAGTATATGATATGTGTGATATCAGATCAACATTTTGCAAAGGGATTACAAAGCTCTTTTTTCGGTATAGATATTAGATTTAAGATTAAAATTTTACATAATATAGTTTACCGAATTAAAAGAACCATAATAACCCTTTAATTCGAAACGTTGTACCTCAACAACCTAATTTTTAAAAAAATATTGCTCACTTTATGTCAATATATTCCCGGGTTTCTCAAAATAATGTCAAAGCAAAAACAAAACGCAACTGAAAAAAAAATTGAGAAAGCAAGAACGCTTGTATACTCTGTCTCTTTTTTGCGAAATGGCGCTGAGAACACCTGTGATGCGTGGATCTAAGGTAATTAATTTTTTATTTTATTGTTTTTAGCTTTGGATTTTGGTATTGGGCATTAAAATTATCTTTATAAATGTAATATTTATCAAACTGTCTACAGTACATCTAATTTAGTTGCTGAAATATCAATTTATGAGTTCACAAAATGTTATGTTGTTTGTCACCTACACTGCGAAGTACTAACAAAACTACTAAATATTGAGAGTGTCGTTCTTCAACAACACTGCGCTTTTGCTTGGGAATTGTATTTATTATATTAATTGGTATTTTCAGCCTCGGAACCGTTAGAAATAATCGCCTAAGAGGATCTGAAGCAAAATTTAAGTCTGATAAGGCTCTTGCAAAAAACGGCAGAGGTTCTAGTCAGCAGCTTGTGTGTAATAACAACAAACTGGCAGTGGTCAAATGGTTTGATAACAAGGTTGTTACTTTGGCTAGTTCTTTTGTGGACTCCTTTCCGATTGCTAAAATAAAGCGTTACTCTAAAGAGGACAAAACCAGAGTTGACGTCGACTGTCCACTCATAATAGAAGAGTATAATTCTCACATGGGCGGGGTTGTTTTAGCCGACATGCTAATAGCGCTATACCGCTCATCATTTAAAACAAAAAGGTGGTATATGGCAATATTTGGACAAGTTCTTGACATTTGCATCAATAACGCTTGGTTGATGTACCGAAGGGATCGTCCTACTGAGAAAAAACTCATGACTTTAAAAAAGTTCCGCGTTGAATTAGTGATGGAACTCTTACGTAAAAACAGAATCGGACAGGAAGTTTTGTTAGAAAAAGAGGTGGCTACAGCAGCAAAGATTAAGGCTCCTGTAGCCCCTGGACCACCAGATTTGGTTCGTTATGACAATATGGGCCATTTACCAACTTTTGTGCCTCAAGGAAGATGCAAAAATTGTAAAAAAGGTTACACTAGCGTGTACTGCAATAAATGCAATCTTAGGCTGTGTTTGATAGAAAAAAGAAATTGTTTTTACGATTACCACGTAAACAAAAATTAATGTGCCTTGAAAGTTGATAATTTTTGATAAATATAAGTATTTTTCTATATAATTTTTGTGTTTTTATTTTATTTATTTTTCTTCGCATACAGGTCACTGTTGATGATATACAACATATTTTCTGATATTTATTTATTAGGATGTTGCGCAATGTCGTATCTCACCAACATATGTTTTCCAAAAAAGTATAAAGGTAGATTTTTTTTGGTATTTTTGTGGGGCTATTTAGACTATAAATAAACCCCCCAAAATAGAAAAACACAATATTTTAGGTTGTTATCGCTCTGCGAATTAAAGGGACAATGAAGTTGACGTCCTCTGAATACTTGATGACAATTAAAAATTAAAGCAGAGATTGTTAATGGGAGGCTGACTAGCTGTAGGTATTATGTATTAATAATAAAACCGACTTCAATTACATCGACAAGTAATACGTAAGCCGACGAAAAAAATTAACAAATGCACTAGTTAACACGACGATTTTTGAGTGTTCCCCTTGATTTCTCTGGGATTCCATCATCGGATCCTGGTTTCCTTATCATGATATCTAAGTTGGGATATCTCCTTTCTAACAATAAAAGAATTATCAAAATCGGTTCATAAACGACGAAGTTATGCCCGAACATACATTAAATATATATATAGGTATATATATAATATATATACGGTCGAATTGAATAACCTCCTCCTTTTTGAAGTCGGTTAAAAAATCTAGACAGAATTAATGCAAATCAAACCGAATTGACTTATTTAATGTAGATACCTATACATTTCTAAAACGTTCAAATGAAAAGATAATAAGCATGAAGCCCTGACACATGTAACACAATATAGGTACCTTTAGTAATTAAGCGCCCTCAAATTACGAAATAAATTGTATACATAGAGAAAAGATTCCTTTATGTAAAACTTCCATTCAAATTTCAGTATCAAATCGAGAACTGTATTCTTCGTGATGAAACATTCACTATTCAAAATGGAGGCCATTATGTAAGCTCCATACAACGCTAGGAAGACTCAAAAGATTTTTCCTGCCGCTTCCTTTTATTGTAAGCAGACTATTGCTACTGAATTTACAATTTTTAGCGTCGTTTATTCAAACATTTACTTAGTTTATAATTGCATTTGACCTCAGGAAAAAATTATAGCTACTATTGTGACGCGAAAGTACCTACGTCTATTAGAAAGCTTGTTAATTGTTACAAATATACTTCTATAATAGTAATTGAAGTTAAGACATGTCTTCTTTGAAAGCTTTTGTGGGAGTTTATTTCCAGATTTATCAGATTCACCTAAAATCCTATGCACTGTACTGATAATAAATGACAAAGAAAAATTGTAAACAGCTTGGTAATTGTTAAAAAATACAAATACATTTAAAAGAAGTTTAATCTAAAGAAATAAACATTTTTGTGAGTAGCCTATTTCTAGAGTTATCGAATTTACCTGTAAAGCCTGCACATTGGAGCACCATGAACTGACATTAGAGGATAAGGACATTTTGTAACGTACTAGGCGATTCATATAGGCAATGGCCCGTATGGGTGTCTGTCAAATAAACATAAACCACACGAGGACATACCAGTAAAACATTCCGGCAAATAAATGGTTCGCGATACAATCCGGCGACGCGACGCTTTAATGACTTTAATCGTCTGAACAAAAATTTCGAGCGAACGAGCTTTGTAATAAAACCGTATGACAATGTCTGCAGTTTACAACTTATAGAGAGTAGTATCTAGCAACTTTGACTGACACTCTAACACTGGTGTGGTATTCCTTATAATTCTAAGTTAGGCAAATAAGTTTAGGACAGACAGTCCGGTTCAAGTATAATTATGTATTGAGATAAAAGAGTATTTTATACAGAATCAATTATGTAATGAATAAGACTATGACTTTAGCGGAGATAACGTATAAATATGAATTTCCCTTCTGAGACATTAATTTATGTAATGGACTTAAAATGACGCATTGAAATAGTTCAGTCTATTGCAAAAGGAAAAACAGCTCACAAGCCAATATTTTCTCGACTCTATTTAATAGAGTAGACAAGATGTCTGAAGGATATGATTAATATAAACTGTATTCATATTATTGGAGCAGCGTGGTAGATTAAGCTCCGATCCTTCTCCTACATGGGGAAGAGGCCTATGCCCAACATTGGGATATTACAGGCTGAATCGTATTCATATTCTCAGTTCAGATATGACCTTATATTTAAAGTAAGCTCAAAATTGATCAAATCCAAAATCTACCTTTAGAAATTTAAATATAAAACTTATTTATATATCTTATTAACCAAACATTCTAAAAATCCTTACCTTTCTAAAACGTTAACTAGATCAGAAATAAATTGTAATCAATATTAGACAACTCCTTAAAAACTTATGTCGAAAACCTCTTTGTTGTTGTTTGTTTATAGTCTGTAAAAAACTTAACTCAATGAACTTACCTGTACGGTATTAAAATAGCTATTTTATGTCTAGACCTACAGCCATCCGGCCTATAATATCCTCCTGCACGAACACTTGGATATACAACTTGTGGTATATAGCTTGTTATCGTTTTATTTACTTTTATTTCTCCTAAAAATAAGAACATTTTAACATTGATAAAATAATAATAAATCAATAATAAATTTTTATCCACTTCTATAAGAAAAGGACCGTCATTAGTCATTACTGAGCCAAGATTTGTGTGGTCTACTTATTTACAGTTTTAAAAAAAACTTTATTATTATTACCTAATCCCGTTGTATTGAAGTAACATATAGGTAAGCTTGTATCTTGACTCGTGACGTAATTCGCTAAAAATAGTAAAATTTTGTATACTATAAAAATAATTTTGTGAACATCATTTAATTTAATTAATTCGTTTGGCTAATGTTATGGCATACATTGCCTTGGTTTGTAGATAAAGATGTTAACTTAACGCTACTGAAACATGATAAGGGAAATAGTGAATAATAGATATTGTCGCGGAAGCTGTATGAGGATTGTGGAAAACCAGACTGTGTGACGCGAACTTGAGGAGGCTTATGAGGCAGGCTGAATCGAACTGAAGGGAAATAGTTTTGCATCCTTAATCGTCATTTATATAATCGTGTGTCATTCGATACCGCGTCAAAGCTCGCTTGAACCATTTAGCCACTAAATCAATTTAGGGCGTCAAAAAGTAAATAACTAGTCAAATATCAATAGAACTGTTGCATCTAGTGTTGTGATACAAATGAATAGTAGTAGTTTTAGTTAAATTTCAGGCAAGGTAGGTTAGTTTCAGGCTTAGTAGTTTAGTAAAATTTCAGGCAAGTAAGTCACAAGGCAGTTTTTTTTCTAACACTGTGCACTCTAATTATACTATTACGCCTGATCTTCAACAATAATAAAAACTATATAGGTACGCCAAAACTTCAAAAATAGGACCTTCCTATCAATCAAAATTTAAAATTAGAAATTCGGAAGTTATTGTACTTAATTTAAATGTTTATTCAGAAAAACTAATATGTATCAAGAATCAATAACGGAACTAAAGAATAATATTCATTAGGTACCTACTGTAAAAGAATAACAGATACCTAATTGAACTTTTTTATTTTGGATTTTTATTTAAACCTTATGAATTTAAAGGTTTTCCAACCTAAACCAACAAATCAGAACAAAGGGTTTACCATACGCGTATAAACACACGGACAATTAATTTCTGAACTCACAAAGAGATTTTTAAAATTTAGGGGCATGGCATTGTTTCACCGCGTATCATAAAAAGGGTAAATATTTATTTTTATTTTCATAAGTTTGTTTAAACATCACACAGGACTTCTCGTTAAGTCTTTTTGAAAGGGATATTTTCCCCTTTTCTGGATAAAAAAATTTAAATACCAATATTTACACTTATATTTCATTACTAGCTTAGTAGCGTCTGCGCGCGACTTCGTCCCCGTGGAATAGGACCAATTCTGTCATACATGATTTGTGCGAAACTTTAACCGTTTACGCAGCGAAAGCTCTCAAAAGGAAGAATACCCCGATTTTGAAACATTATTCATTGGTGCTACGTTCCTATTGGTCTTGGCGTGATGATATATACCTAGCCTATAGCCTTCCTCGATAAATGGGCTATCTAACACTGAAAGAATTTTTCAAATTGGACCAGTAGATTCCGAGATTAGCGCGTTCAAACAAACAAACAAACCATCAAATAATCATACAAACAAACTCTTCAACTTTATTATCTTAATATATGTATATAAATCTCGTGTCACAATGTTTGTCCTCAATGGACTCCTAAACCACTTAACCGATTTTAATCAAATTTGCACACCGTGTGCAGTTTGATCCAACTTGAAAGATAGGTTATATTTTATTTTGGTATATGTAATTATTATATTTAAGAAAAAAAAGGCGGTACGAAGTTCGCCAGGTCAGCTAGTATTAGTATAGATTGCAATCTATTTTTTTTTTATTATATAAAAAACCCATCCCAGTTTCTTATTCTGCTCGTATTTTACTATATGTAACTTTAAGAGGAAACAAAAAATACCGAATAACCTTGTTTTTTGTACAGAGCCTTTGGTCATACTGATGGTAAAGCGGCAAAGTATCTTTCTTAGGTTTGCATTCTTAGAGTAAAGATGTTTAAAAAGCAAGTGAAAATAATCCGAGAAACTTGAAATTTTGTTTCTAAGGCTTGAAGAAAATTCTATTAAAAAGAAGGAAGGAAGGAAATTGTAATGCCTCCAAATATGGTCGAACCCACAGTGGGCAACGGATATTTTATATTTGAATACGTTAATTTAGCCAAGACCTGCGCAAGCTATTATTAAAATAGTTTAGATGGTTAAGGTGAATGAAAAGTTTCAGTAAAAAAGATTATAATAAATTAATTTACTACTATACTTATTGAGTTTTTTACATTTAATTCTTAACATTTATTTGTTCCTACCATTAAAAATTTTGGTTACGCCCATTCCTCAAAACCAAATTTAAAAAAACTTATACACGCTTCAGGATCGAACCCGCAACCGCCAACGCAACAGCCACAAACCAGTGCTGTGACCGTTGCGCCAAATTAAAAAAAAACTTCAATATCTGTAGGTACTACTTATACATACACATATTTTGTACAGAAACAACATGTACCTACCCTTTATATACAATTCGTACAAAGTAGTGTTTGCTTCTTCAGAAGATAAGAATTTCATATTATCATACTTCTCTATATTTGTATCGTAAATATTCCTAAATCGGATTAAAATTACTACTAGTAGTACTACAAGAAAACATATTATTCCCGTATGACTTCTTATTTCCTGGGCATCTTTGTTATTTTCTGTTACCGTTTTTGAAATACGTGTTCGTTCTAAAAAGCAAAAAAATCATTACCAAATATAAATTCAACATATAGGCAATTTATATGAAAAAAAAAATTAACGTAATTTTTACCGGTAAAACTGTAACAGTATGGTGAGAAAATATTCATTAGACTGTTTGTACATAAGTATGTTTGTAATTCATAATTAACAGAATTCATCGCATATCTATTCTATCTATGTCTATCATCGCAATTCTAGATATTAACTAACAATGTGCGTCCCACAAGGGTCAAGACTAGGCCCTTTTTAATTATTTATTATAGTTCGGGATCCCTAGTACATTTTTTTCACTTGATTACTATCTTGGTAGGTAATAGGGATAGCAGGGGATAGAGCAGCAGTGAGCTTAGAACCGGGATAACGTACCACGCAATTTGTAGGACAATATTACTATTAAATTTATAAATATTAACTAACTAAGAAAAAAAAATCAGCTGGTTAGTAATAATTTTTGATATCCTTACGAGGTCAATTATTTTTGATGACCTCGTAAGGATCCTGGACTATTACCTAACCTACCTAATTAATACAAATCAGTGCTTCCTGTGATGAATGATGTAAGTAGAGTTATATCGTTTTTGTGGTTAACGTGGGAATTATCAGAAATAAATAACGATTTATTTTTTGGAAAACTTTTTTTATAAATATAACAGACAATATTTTTCCTGGACACTAAAATACAACTATAAATAAAAATCATTCTCAGAGAATCGCAGCGATTATTGATCCCATTTCCTTTTGATCGCTTGCCAACCTCTTACCGCTAAGCTGTGTCTTTAAGTTCCAAGTAGAATAGTTTTATAAGATACCTAAATAGATGCCCTAATCCATACTAATATTATAAATGCGAAAGTAACTCTGTCTGTCTGTCTGTCGCGCTTTCACGCCAAAACTACTGAACCGACAAATGAAATTTGGTACACAGATAGTTTAGAGTCTGAGAAAAGTCGAAAAAAGGGTGTAGGGGTAGTCTCGGGCACAGCTATATAATACTAGCTGTGCCCGAGCTATTGTATATTACAAGCTTAAGCGTAGTTTTTATTGTATATACAACACCTATGTGCTATTGCTATATACCTACTCAGCTAATTACAAATTACGTCCTTACGCAATTTATTAGTTTACAGATTAAATAATATTAAAAACAGTACGTTTTAATACACTCATTTAAATAAGAAATCAATAATGAATAAACAAATTTCTGCAATGATTATACGCTTTATAAAAGAATAAACAAAAATTAAGAGGCAGTATAATATATAAATTAAAAAGAAACCAACGGAATAATTCAAGTTTATGCCGAAAATGCCTCACATTATTTTGAAAAGGAGCTGATAAATACTTTCCAAATACCGCCGCAAGGAAACTCGCTTTCACAAAAAAAACTCATCAAAATCGGTACCATCCATTCGAGGGCTACTTATTAGATATTAATGTGCTCTATTAATAAAAAAATCCTTACTTTTAAAACCACATTTTTTCAATACAAATTTTAATATTTTTTTAATAGGTAAAACATTAAACATTGTTAATAAACCACAAGTCACTCCACAGGTGCACTGCTAACAATCACTTGTTGACTTATTGATAGCTCACACACAAAAAATTAGTAACGCTACGGCGGACAAAAAACGTCAATTGCATATTTTATTAAAACAAAACAAAAACAGAGGATGTTGCTCTTTGCATTCTTTATACATAGGAATTGAGTTTTGCATTCATATTTTATGTTTTATTGTCTTTATGTGTGTAGTAGTAGGATATATTGATCACAACTACCTAGTACTACCTACATAATACATAATTATATTTATATAGTACCTACTAAAGAACGAGTCGGTGTACCTACTTATCATTAAAAGTCGTCAATTATCGGGCGTATATTGGCATGGGAACTAAACTGAACCTAATTAAAGTAACTGAATCGAACTAAAGTATTTAGATAATATCCATTTTAAATAATCACATTTTTTAGATAGAGCCGCAACATACATACGTACATACAATTAGATAACTCTCTGAGATCTTTTTATTCATGTTTAATCACTTTAACTTCTTGTGGGCTGTGGCAATAGTCAAAAGAAAAAAACGAGTGTGCTTGAAACCACTCGGCTGAAGTAAAACTTCTTTAG
Organism: Melitaea athalia; assembly: GCA_905220545.2. Lineage (NCBI taxonomy): Eukaryota > Metazoa > Arthropoda > Insecta > Lepidoptera > Nymphalidae > Melitaea > Melitaea athalia. The sequence continues at coordinate 5,315,329 of HG992193.1, forward strand.
CTCTAGTATAATACAAAACGTAACTCTCTCTCTTTCTTTCTTCACTAAGTTATATCTCCCTCTCAACTTCCGTTCGTCTCACCCAATCACACTTTTCGTAACGCTCTCGTCACGCATTCACCAGCTTACTCCCAAAGTCAAGCTTGCATAAAAAAGTTTTACCTAAAAAAGTATCAGTACTTGAATAAAAATTTTTAACTTCTATCTTAGTTAATAAGTATATATTTTTTTTAACTTGTTACACTTACTATAGCGACCCGCCCCCACTTCGCATGGCTATTTTATAAAGTTTTTTAATGACTACAGTGGTGCCTAACAAGTGCTGTAATCGGTGAAACATTATTTATGACCACGTTAGTTTTTTTTTTGGCGCAACGGTCATACTGTCATAGCACTGGTTTGTGGCTGTTGCGCTGGCGGTTGCGATTCAATCTCCGCCATATATCTCCGCACATGACAAACATTTGTGTTGGCCATACAGATGTTTGCCGTGGTATGGGTTTTTGTGCAGTCCTGGTGGGTCTCCCTACCGTGCCTCGAAGTGCATGTTAAGCCGTCGGTCCCGGTTGCTATCATGCACACCTATAGCAATAGCGATCGATACTCATAGTAGGGAATATATCCACCAAACCTCATTAGAGCAGCGTGGTGGATTGAGCGTATATAGTTTTTATTTTGCGATAAATTCTATGATACTCATTAATCATTTGAATTATACGACTTAAATAATAACCGTCACTAGTCACTAGTGTTAAATACATAAATAACTAAGCTAAATGTTACTGCATTTTACGTAATATTTTTAAAGGCAAAATTTTACTTTTTAATATCGAGCTTTATAAAACCTTTTAATCAACCTGGAAAATTAACGTGATAAAGTTGTAAGAATCTAATCTACTGATAATAATAATTGATGTGCCTCCGGAAAACATACAGCATTGTATATGAAGAAGCAGTGTATACTTTGCCATTTACTTACGGTCTGATGTCCATAGATAACATATGTCTATGGTTCAACTATGCTATAATAAATGAGGGTAGTAGAAAATCCAGCTAGGACACGTTTAGCCGTTGTCACTTTGAGCGTCACATAGCGTTGTGTACTTTCGCCGCGTGCGGTCGAAGTCCAAAAATATTATAATAATCTGTGAATATTTCGAAATATTATTTTACAAAGTGTTAGCTTAATTAACATTAAATCAATACCTATCTGTATTTTTTGTTTGCGCGGGTTTTAATACCGCGAGAGCGAACCGTCATGAATCGCGTGCCTAGTGAGGTCGATGAAGATTTAGAGGCAAACCAGCCTATCGAATCCAATTCACCGATCGAGAGGGACATGGCGCAAAGGAAAGAGGACTCTTCCTGCTCCGGCAATTCGTCAACCAGCGAGACCGAGGAGGAGGGACCTCCGCGCAAGAAATCGAAACGAGACTCTCAGGTAACGGTCGATCCCCGGATCGACGCGTTATACGAACAGGTCAGTGTCCTTACTAATTTAATTATGCATCAACAATATGCGTTATCTACAAATGCGAATGTACCCGCAAAATCTACTGACGGGATTGAGCATACTGAACAGAGTAATGGCGATTTCTTGACTAATCCTTGTACTAGTACACCAAAATCTTTAGATTTAGGTATTTGTAAAACTGATTTTGATGAGAAAAAAGTGCTTAAACCAGCTGATGAACAGCGTTTAAACCAGCTTATAAAACTTCAACATTTTAATTCGTCTACGTGGCAACATATTCGATATAAGAAAGCATTAGCAGACATGCTCGCGTTCCCAGGCTTTTGTAACTTAAAAATTAATGACGAAATATGTTGCTTAAATAAAGGCAAAGATTACCTGGCTTCAACAGAGGAAATTATGGCGGCAATTACTAATGCTTTACTATACCAAAGGCAATTACTACAATCAGGCCTACAAGAAATTATTAACTGGTCTCACAATAATCCTACGGAACTTACATCTGATAACCTTTTCAATAAAATAAGTGAAATGTTCGGTACTATGTCGCCATCTTATAAATTATCTGAACAAACATTACAAATTGTCTGTGGTAAACGAGCTGAATGCATAGAAACTAGGCGGAAATGATTAATTCATGAAATTTCTGATAAAAGTATTCAAGCCGCTCTTGTTAGCATACCTCCTAGCGAGGAATTTCTTTTCGAGAAAACACAATTAATATCGCTGGTACAATCCCTCGGAGGGCCTCATTATTGGTTATCACCCCCGCAGGTGGTAAAAAATAGGGACCAAGTGAAAAGAAAATACCACGAACCGACACCATCGACATCCAAACCCAGGTCACAAGGACAAGATAAGAATTATTTTCAAAATACCTACAAAAAATCAAACGCTAAACAAACTTACAAAGGGAAGACTGACGCCCTTAAAGAACAAAGAAACCCCTCCTTTCGAAACAAAGGCAAGAAAAAATGACTATCCGATACAATTCAGGGGAGGTCGTCTGGAGACGTTCAAAAACCGTTGGCAAGCACTTGGCGCGAACAAATACATAATATCAGCAATCATTGGTTTCCGAATACCATTTTACAAGAAACCTCCTCTGATAATGCCAACAAGACTTGTTATGAATCGATTTGCAACCAAACCCTCGCCGGCCATGACTCAAATAGTGCAAGACCTCTTAGATCAAAAAATACTGCGGCGGGTTACCAAAGTAACGCCCAGTTTTATCTCCAAGCTATTTCTGCGGAAGAAAAGCGACGGGTCGATGCGACCTATTTTCGACCTACGAGAATTGAACAAATTTGTAAAGACAAAGCATTTTCGCCTCATCTCCCACAGTTCAGTGCCAGATTTTCTCCAACCGGGAGACTGGATGATAAAATTAGATATATCTCAGGCATACTTTCACGTACCTGCAGCAAAAACTCACTGCCCATTCCTCCGAATCAGTTACTTAGGCCAACTGTACGAGATGACATGTCTGCCTTTTGGCCTGGCCTCAGCGCCACACCTCTTTTCGTCCGTAACATGCTGGGTCGCGGAGACCCTGCGTGCCAAGGGATGTCGTGTACTGGTCTACCTAGACGACTACCTTTTGGTCAACCAAGACCAATCCAAGTTATGTCTTCAGGCCTCGGCGGCCGTGAGGCACTTGGAATATCTGGGCTGGATTATCAATTACCGGAAATCGATCTTAACTCCGACACAAGACCTAGAATACCTTGGCATCCTCTGGCAAACTGCAAGGAACAGGATGACATTACCGGAAAAAAGGATACACACTCTCAAAGAAACCATTCATCGATCATTACTAAGAGGCCAGATCACGCTTCGCGAATTGCAGAGCCTACTGGGGCAGTTCAATTTCGCCAGCTTTGTCATACCCCGAGGCAGGTTACATTGTCGGAAAGCACAAATCTTTCTTCGACATTTCAACAAGAGGCAACCACGACAGAGGATACGAATTCCCTTCGTGGTGTATCAAGAGATGATGTGGTGGCTCGGCGCCGCACGTCACTCTTCGGTAATACACAAAAAGCCGGCTACTCACTTCCTAGCGACGGACGCTTCGGATTTGGGTTGGGGTGCTCATCTAAATGGGCATCTAATGTTTGGAACTTGGCCTCCTCAGCAGCGAGGATGGCACAGCAACAGGAAAGAGCTATATGCTGTAATGGCAGCGATCAGAGCACACGCTGCGGCGTTAAGCAACTCCCATGTACTTGTCCAATCGGACAATCGAACCTTAATCTCATATATTCGGAAAGAGGGCGGAACGAGATCGTTGACACTACTAGGGTTGACGTACAAACTATTAACCCTAACAGACCAGTTCAAGATAACTCTATCGGCACATTACCTGCCAGGGAGGTACAACACAATAGCAGACAGATTGTCACGAGGGAAAGAGGTTGCGGAATGGCATCTCTTGCCCCAAGCAACTGGAGAAGTCTTCAGGAAATGGGGTCGACCAGAAATAGATCTCTTTGCTTCCCGAAGAAGTGCTGTAGTAAGAAACTACGTTTCAATAGATTGCAGAGATCAATCAGCAAGTTATATAGATGCCTTCAGCAGACCTTGGCAATACCAACTAGCGTGGGTATTCCCCCCACCGAGCCTATTACCCAGAGTCTTGGCACACCTAAACCGCGCGACAGGGACTTATTTGGTAGTGGCACCGGAGTGGCCTCGAGTTTTCTGGCTGCAAGATCTGAAGTCCAGAGCGTTGGATCACCCACACGAAATACAGAATCTATCGAAAACAATGATAGATATGACAACGTCACAACCACCGCCACAAGTACATCTATTAACCTTGAAAGTTTGGAAAATTGGGGGTGGGGTTCTCAAATAAAGGAGTGGTCTACCCAAGAGAAGGAGCTGCTAAAAAACAGCTGGCGACAGTCTACTTTAGCAACATACCTACCTGCTATTAGGAGATGGTTAAAGTGGTGTAACAATTCGCAAGTTAACCCAAAAACACCTAATCCTACTGACATCGCGAAGTTTTTAATTTATCTTTCCCTAAAGGAAAACTTGTCTTATAGCACTATTTTAGTCCACAAATCGGCTATATTAACTTTCTGTGGTCCTTACGTAGAACAACAAGCATTTGCAAGCTTCATTATTAAACATGCCCTTAAGGCCGCAATTGGAGTAGCTAAACCAAAATTAGTTAGACCGTTAATTACTTGGGACCCAAGAATTGTCCTGGAATGGCTTTCGGTTAATTCACCTAAAGAGACGCTCTTTGAAATATCGCGTAGAACAGCAACAGTGTTGTTGCTAGTATCCGGACGTAGAGTCCACGACCTTACCTTACTGCGAATTTCCAAAGACAACTATCTTGACAACGGGCAAAACATCTATTTAATACCCGCATTTGGATCAAAGACTGACAGACATGACTATCGACAATCTACTTGGAAGCTCTCTAAACACCCTGATAAGAACATTTGTCCAGTTAGTTTAGTTAGGTGCTTAATAGAGAAAACCAAACAAAGAAGATCAGAAACTTGTAACTTAGATAACCTTTTCATTACAATTTGTAATAAAGTTAAGTCTGCTTCCCGCACTGTAATCGGCAATTGGGTGCGCACAGTTCTTAAGGACAGCGGCATTGATGCTACCCCAGGTAGCTGTAGGTCAGCTGTAGCTTCACTCGGGTGGATAGATAACCAGCCCTTAGATGATATATTAGCTCGAGGTAACTGGAAATCATCCACTACATTTTTTAATCATTACTGCAAGATAATTGAAGTATCTAAAAATGATCGTAATTCCTTTTTTAATACATTCACATCATTATAAATTTATATGATTCAAATAGTTATCAATAAATAATAATTATGATTATTGCAACGATTAAAATCTGTATCACTTAGTTTATCTATCATTTAATTTCGTTAGAAAATTGAAAATGAATTGTTTACCTAAAATAAAAATAAACGATTTAATCAATCTCTTCCAATTAAACTTTTATTAATCTCAATCTATTATTCATCATAGCGTTGTGTTTATATACATATTTCACCAGCAGATAACAAACACGTCTTCATATACAATGCTGTATGTTTTCCGGAGGCACATCAATATAACGGTTTTACATAACAATAAAACCGATATTATGTGCCGAGAGGGAAAACATACAGCATTGCAGGAAGTCCTTCCTGGTGAAGACTATGACGCTCAAAGTGACAACGGCTAAACGTGTCCTAGCTGGATTTTCTACTACCCTCATTTATTATAGCATAGTTGAACCATAGACATATGTTATCTATGGACATCAGACCGTAAGTAAATGGCAAAGTATACACTGCTTCTTCATATACAATGCTGTATGTTTTCCCTCTCGGCACATAATATCGGTTTTATTGTTATGTAAAACCGTTATATTATGGTCAATCGATTTCTTGTTAAAAATAACTATGAACCATCTTGAAGTTGTATTTAAAATATACAATAATTCACAAATAATAAAATAATAAATAATACATTAATAATTTTATTAGTTCTTCATAAAACATACCGTTCTTTTTACGCTGTGCTACTACTACTAGGGAAAAATATTTTAAAATCTTCCAACCCAGCGCAGTAAAGTGTCAATTGAACCTGTCAATTTGTCAAATTGTCAATGTCGATTCTACGTCAAATAAAAATTACTTTACAATTTTTTTGTTTGTAACTTTGTAGTTTGTATTTCCAATTTACTGTAGTGATTAGTGAAGGTGGAAGGAGATTGAAGTAAATAAATAAGATTATAATGACAACCTTTTTATAGATATCATAAAATGGCATTTTTAGAGGTAAGCCTACGTTTGTTAGACCAAAATCCTATTGGTTTTCATAACTCTCAGATCTTTGTAATTCTAATGGTTCTAGATTTTAGGAAAATATTTAATTTTTAACTGTAACAATTACTGCTGGTCCATTATTGTAATAACATAACAGTAGGATTTTATTTATTGTTCTTTTAAAAAAACTTGTATACACTTTTAATCATACTAAAGTTCTATTTGTTAAGAATGTTACTCAATGGCAATATATTACAATAGGCAAATATATTCATTTAATAAATCCTGACAGATTTGAGTGATATTAAATAAACATTTTACTTTGATAGTGTCAACAGTATTTCACTCTTAGGACATAATATACTGAGCTAGTTAAATGAGTCATATATTTAATTAATATTTACAGTCAAACCTGGATAAGCGAGAGTTCAAGGGAGCACAATCTCATTCTCGCATATAGAGGTTTCTCACTAACCCAAGTTTCTCGCTAATGCAGGTACATGGGTAGCGTTTCTCTCTTATAGAGGTACGCAGCAATGACAAGTAATAATTTTATAATAGGTGGATTCTGGTAAATTAAACTCCCTCTGAATTTCATTTCACGATTATTCGGATTCAAACGCATTCACTATTTTAAGTTTAATATTATAAGATAAGGAGCTATACTTATTGTCATATATCTGGGGATGCTGGTGCTGTATGCCGTAACACAGGTTTTCCTAGTATGTTACCAGAGGCATCCTAAATATAATTATTGTGAAATTGCCTTTGTAACTGCTTCATATAAGTACAAATGTAAATCCTTTTTGAATAAATTATTATTTTTTTTTTACTATTTTTGTATTTTGCAGTGGCGTCGATTTACATTCTTTGACATTCATAAGAATATAGATAATGGAAAAATATCTGAATGTCTTCAAGTAAGTAAAAACATTGTAATATTCATTACAACAAAATTATACACGGATTAGTCGCACCATGATGTGGTATAATATATTAAAGTATTTTGCTATGTGACTTATTAAATTTTTTATTTATTTGGCACGCTAACAGTATACTATATTATATTGTGACATATTAACAACAAAAAAAAAAAATTACTTTTATTTAACTTGTACTGCCACAAATCTTGATAAATAGCAAAGTCAGTCCTGTCAAAGTCTCAACTGAACAACATTCTCTCACCGAACATTAAAGCTTCTATAGCTCTGATACTGGCAATTCCGCAAGGGAGCTAAAGCCAAAGAAGAAGAAGAAGAAGAAATAATTACAAAACGTGCAACATTCACTGATTTGTATATCAATGTCTAGGTACACACCTAGCATGGGTCATAAAACGTTCACACAAAAGTGGTATTAACTCTAATTTCTGAGATTTCTATACTTACAAAAATGTTTTAAAATAATAATGAACAGTAACAATTGAGAGAACAAAAATGATTAACAGGATTATAATGTTGTAAAACACATTTTTTCAATTACATATCAGCAAATACATAATCTTTCTAATACAATGTTAGTGTTATCGCCAAAATATATGAATCCTGTTTGATAAGGGCTTAAAAATTCTTATCATTAAATATTTTTATAATTATGTTACATAATTAAAAAGGCAAATATTAATTTTATGTGCCTGTAACAAATGTAACTACTTTTTAAAATGTTTGTGTGTGTTAACAGTGTCCTAATAATGTAAGTTTATGTACATATATTATAGTGATTATAGTATTCTTAAGCAATTAATAGATTTTTTCAAATATTTAAATTATTTTTAAGCTGATTAAATTATAGTCAACCTCTAAATTATAATAATTATAATTATATTAATTATTTTGAATATTAAATGATAAATTAATGTTTTATTTTATGAGTCAAATAAAAAAATAAATAAACAATAGTAAGGCTAGGGACAATTTTATTACTCTGGAAAGTTATAAATTCATTTTTGTTATAAATTTAAAATTATTAATCAAAATTTTTTTGACATTCTAAATCTTTGACAATAAAATCATTATTTTTTAATTTGTATTGATTAATAAGTATATCAATTGTTTTATTCCGAAATAAATAAATATTTTTATTTTATACAAATGTTTTTGTGTTTAGGATACGAATGTAACAGTAGCCACTAGCGGTAACAATCATGTGATCATTTGTGACGTAACTGGATGGGCTCATCTTATATCTCGTTCCTGGGAAATCACTTCGTTCAAAGCATATGATTTGACGGTTTCACTGGCTCAGCAGCTGCCTCATGATCCATATTTAGTCACTATTGGGGTAAGTTTATTAATGAAAATCTCATTTTTATTACAAACTAAGTTCACTAAACTTGGTTACCTCACCTTACCACATTTCTAGTTTTTCCTTAACAATTAATTTATCTCTTACTGCTGTCATAAAACAATTATCTTGCAACTCTAGGTAAGGTTTATTGTGTTAAAGTTCTTTAATAATCATATAAATCAAAATTGAAGATATAAATTCCAATGCAAGATAGTTCGTAGATACTTTTGCTATCCATAATATAATTATTGTAAAATTGTAGATTGTAAAACAATTTTTTCTGTATATTTCATTATTAATTCTATATTCTTATTTAGGAAGATGAAGCTGGAGTCACTCCACTAATAAAAGTATGGGATTGGTCACGCGTCGATCGTCATGGAAATCCACAATGTGTGAGAACAACACGAGCGGTGCCTTCGCACATGTACCCCACACAAGCAACTGCATTAGCTGTCCATGACAATAAGGTATGTATTATGAAGAATAACTATACCAGACAATGTGTCAAGTTTCACCTAATAGGTTAGTTGTAACTGAGGAAGAGCACAGCAGGAAATTTCCTGCTCAAGATATGGAACGGCCCGACTGGGATAGTACCTCGACCTTACAGAAGATCACAGCTAAATGATACTGTTTTCAAGCAGATTTGTGTTCCTGTTGGTGTGTAAGGTGACCAGAGCTCTTGGGGGGAACTGGGGATAGGGTCGACAACTCGCTTGCGATGCTTCTTGTGTTGCAGACTAGTCTTGGGCTTAATCGGACATTGTTGGGTGCGCGCACTATTCGTACAATTCGAAAATTGTACTAGTACACCTTATTAGTACAATTAGTACTTAATAGTACCTACACAGATTTTTTGAAACGCGTCACCGCGTCACGAGTTACGAATTTTTAAACCTCCATACCACGTTGAACCGAAGTTAAGCAACGTCGGGCGTGGTCAGTACTTGGATGGGTGACCGTCTGTGAACACCTGAACACCTCGTGACGTTGGATTTTTGTTTTTTTTTTTCAATTAGTTTGCTAAAAAAGTTTCACTTCTGGCGTGTACTTTGTACGCACGCAATTTTTTTTTCATCATTTTGATAATATTAAGTGTGTTAACCTTTAATTGCCGAGGTGGTGTCACCGTGACACCGCGCAAGTTGAATCAGGAATATTTTAACAACCAATAGGGTTACAAATCTGTCTCTTTCAGTAGCTGCTTGTTTTGACTTGATCTTTCGTTAGACGATCGTGAACACGCGGCATATACACAGGTGTAACCGCAACCAGAGCTCCGGTGTCAACGTGACGTAAGGTCGGTGTTAATGTAACTATTTTATGATTTTATGTTTTTTGTGAAATGCTTATTTTGTCTTAATTTTTTAGATGGCGCAAGCAAGTAAATCAGGAATCGGTCGTAACAGAAAAATACAATTGAATTTGAATAATCCTACTGATGAAATTGTTCTAGAGAGCTGGTTAGACGAAGAGTTACAAGATTTTAGTATTTGTGATGATTAGTTGGTTGACCCAGATTTGCACCTGCTCAGCGAGCATGATACTGGCTAGGAACAATCTGAGGAAGAAGAACCATTGCGTGATTCACAAAATCAACTCTTCGAACATTGAATCACGACAAAGAACAGGAAAATCATATTATGGTAAAAATTGATTCAAGTAAAGTTCTTCTGAGCCTGTAACAAAGTCTTGTAGATCTTTGAGTCAAAATATAGTCAGAAATATACCTCAGAGGCAAAGAGAATGTACCAGCCCTGCTACTTGCTAAGTCTTGTCAGAGAGTTGATTTTGATGCATTTGAATCGACATGCCTATAACACACATTTGCCAAGGGGGCTGATACTTACAATAAAGCGTATTCTTGGTACTCAACTTGACAGCCAAAGAACCAGATGACTATGAAGGAGTCGTAGTTAGCCAAAAGAGGAAGTTGTGTAACATTTGTCCATCCAAGCTCAAAAGGAAGACCCCTCATCAGTGCATCGGGTGTAAAATATACATATGTCTACAATGCGCCCAAAAACATTGCCAGAATTGTGCCTCAAATTGTTAGATCTTTGAAATATTATGGTATTTTGTTGATTAGAGTTTTTGTTTACTGATTATAATAAGAAAAGTTAATTTTATTAAAATATTTTATGACTTACTAAGTTTTTTCAAAGACTCTAAACTTATGTTCCTAAAAATGTGGCATTTTTATATTTCTGCTATTAAAAGTTTATAAAAAGTAGTTTTGTTGTTTTTATGATTTTATCCCAATGTTTGTTAAGTATATATTCAGGTTATATATAATTTTAACAAAATTTTAATATAGGTTTTATTAAAAACGTCACTTCAAATAGGGTGTCACCATGACCTAACCTCGGCGAATGAGTACTAAAAATGAGGGTCGGTAATTAAAGGTTAAAAACACTAAAGATACGATTGTGAAATAACAAACCTCATTATTATAATATTATACACATTTTTTGATTTCCCTTCATACTTCAACAGGCTTTTAGGACTGTCATTCTGTTATTATTTATTAACCATCACCGCAGTAAAAAAAAACACACACACACACACACACAAACAAACCTTAATAAAGAAATAATAAAATTTTATAAACATACATAACGTTAACAAATTCCTTTTACGTAAAAGCGTATTTAACTAGCAAACGAAAAAAAAACCGACTTCAATTGCATCGGCAAGTAATAAATAATAAATAAATTAACAAGCGCACTAGTCGTAACTACGATTTTCGAGGGTTCCCTTCGATTTCACTGGGATCCCATCGTCAGATCCTGGTTTCCTTATCATGGTACCTAAGTTAGGATATCCCCTTTCTAACAAAAAAAGAATTATCAAAATCGGTTCATAAATGACGAAGTTATCCCCGAACATACATAAAAAAACATATATACGGTCGAATTGAGTAACCTCCTCCTTTTTGAAGTCGGTTAAAAAGCTTTTTAAATTAATAAAATTCTCAATTTTTACTAACCTACGCTAAACAAAAACTATAGGTAGGTAACAAAAACAAGTTTACTTTTACGTAAAAGGAATTAGTTTACGTTATGTTCATAAATATTTAATTAAAAAGGGCACATTAAAAGTATTAAAACGCGAAATGCACGACGCGATGTAACTTGTACGGTCTTAACACAATTCAACAGCTCTGTTTCATTTTAGAGCTAACGAACGGTGTACGAATAATATCATCTCGGACTGTACTGTGATCGCCTAAGCGCCTAATCGGACAGTCGGACTGTAACCGGACACCGTACAGTCGGACTGTAACCGTACAGTCGGACTGTAACCGCACACCGTACAGTCGCACACTCTCACAGTGACGCAATCTTAAACTTGTCGTACCGCGGTGAACGTAGTTTAACAGTACTGTACTGTTACAGTGTGCTGTTAGTCCGGTTAGGTATGAATAGCGATTGACGTTTGGTGCTATTACATTTAGTACCTCAATATGTAACGTTACCTTTTAGCACATCGTACTTGTGCTACCCAAGACTATTGCAGACGTCTATAAGCTACGGTAATCGCTTACCATCAGGCGAGCCATACGCTTGTTTGCTGACCTAGTTGTATAAAAAAATTTGTCTGTAGTTACTTTTGTCTTAAAAATTGTATTGTTTTATTTTTGATGCTTGCTTTTAGATTCACAAGAATTTAAATGGTTAATAATATTATAATATATAATATTACAGTACAAGTTAATTTAGTCTTTTCTGTTGCTTTTAAAGAATCTGTTAGCAGTCGGCTTCCAAGATGGTTCAGTGACGTTGTTCCGAGGTGATATTACAAGGCAAAGAAGCGGAAAGATGAAAACTTTGCCAGAGACCGGATCCAGTCCGATAACAGGACTAGCATTCAAGTAAGATATTTGCGATTTTTCCTTAGACTACCTATATCAATCTATAGATCTGTACACTAAATTCATTATGTCAAAACATATACATACATCCATATGGTACAATCATTTGTTGTGAAGTGCAGCTGTTTGCAATAACCATTTATAATGGCTACTATATCAACCATTAGTTGGTTGCAGTGTGGTTTTGAACCTTAGTTTACATAGAGAAAAACTGCCTCGATTATTTATGTCCCAAATGTACTTGATCAACAAGCATTCCAATGCAAAAATATTTTGCTAACCATACAAATTCATATTCTATGTTACAGAGGAGCGGATAAGTTGTTCGTGGTGTCCCGGGCCTGTGTGATGGTGTGCTGGACCAGCAGCGAGCGCTGCGTGGTGCTGGACGCGATGGGTGCCGCGCCCGGCTGCAGCGTGCTGGCCGACTCGCACCGCCTCACCGTCGCCACCACTGACGTACGTCCCACACACCACACTGGTTCATTGACCTGGACGCGATGGGCGCCGCGCCCGGCTGCAGCGTGCTGGCCGACTTGCACCGCCTCACCGTCGCCACCACTGACGTACGTCCACACCACACTGGTTCATTGACCTGGACGCGATGGGCGCCGCGCCCGGCTGCAGCCTGCTGGCCGACTCGCACCGCCTCACCGTCGCCACCACTGACGTACGTCCCACACACCACACTGGTTCATTGACCTGGACGCGATGGGCGCCGCGCCCGGCTGCAGCGTGCTGGCCGACTCGCACCGCCTCACCGTCGCCACCACTGACGTACGTCCCACACACCACACTGGTTCATTGACCTGGACGCGATGGGCGCCGCGCCCGGCTGCAGCGTGCTGGCCGACTCGCACCGCCTCACCGTCGCCACCACTGACGTACGTCCCACACACCACACTGGTTCATTGACCTGGATGCAATGGGCGCCGCGCCCGGCTGCAGCGTGCTGGCCGACTCGCACCGCCTCACCGTCGCCACCACTGACGTACGTCCCACACACCACACTGGTTCATTGACCTGGACGCGATGGGCCCCGCGCCCGGCTGCAGCGTGCTGGCCGACTCGCACCGCCTCACCGTCGCCACCACTGACGTACGTCCCACACACCACACTGGTTCATTGACCTGGACGCGATGGGCGCCGCGCCCGGCTGCAGCGTGCTGGCCGACTCGCACCGCCTCACCGTCGCCACCACTGACGTACGTCCCACACACCACACTGGTTCATTGACCTGGATGCAATGGGCGCCGCGCCCGGCTGCAGCGTGCTGGCCGACTCGCACCGCCTCACCGTCGCCACCACTGACGTACGTCCCACACACCACACTGGTTCATTGACCTGGACGCGATGGGCGCCGCTCCCGGCTGCAGCGTGCTGGCCGACTCGCACCGCCTCACCGTCGCCACCACTGACGTACGTCCCACACACCACACTGGTTCATTGACCTGGACGCGATGGGCGCCGCGCCTGGCTGCAGCGTGCTGGCTGACTCGCACCGCCTCACCGTCGCCACCACTGACGTACGTCCCACACACCACACTGGTTCATTGACCTGGACGCGATGGGCGCCGCGCCCGGCTGCAGCGTGCTGGCCGACTCGCACCGCCTCACCGTCGCCACCACTGACGTACGTCCCACACACCACACTGGTTCATTGACCTGGACGCGTTGGGCGCCGCGCCCGGCTGCAGCGTGCTGGCCGACTCGCACCGCCTCACCGTCGCCACCACTGACGTACGTCCCACACACCACACTGGTTCATTGACCTGGACGCGATGGGCGCCGCGCCCGGCTGCAGCGTGCTGGCCGACTCGCACCGCCTCACCGTCGCCACCACTGACGTACGTCCCACACACCACACTGGTTCATTGACCTGGACGCGATGGGCGCCGCGCCCGGCTGCAGCGTGCTGGCCGACTCGCACCGCCTCACCGTCGCCACCACTGACGTACGTCCACACCACACTGGTTCATTGACCTGGACGCGATGGGCGCCGCGCCCGGCTGCAGCGTGCTGGCCGACTCGCACCGCCTCACCGTCGCCACCACTGACGTACGTCCACACCACGCCACATTTCTGACTTACGCAGGATACAACGCCACTACTGACATCGATGGGACACTTCGTCACTCCTGACGTTTGTATGATATAGAAATACTCGTATGACTTTACTATCTATGCATGATGTACGCAATACTTATTAAATGTAAATCTGAAATACTGTATTTTTTATAAAATACTTGTAATTTTCTTATTCTTATGTAAACGTTTAAAAATATTAAATTTAATAATCAAATTCATTCCGGTTAGGTATAAAATTTTCTAATAATAATAATGGTCAAATTTTCATACCAAATGATCTTTATCATTCCAGGCCATATATTGCTACACAACCGAAGGTCGCGGTCCCTGCTACGCCCTCGAGGGAGAGAAACTTCGTCTTAACTGGTTCCGTAGCTACTTAGTTATCACCACCAGCGAAATGTCTAACAAAGCCTCTAGTTCCACAAACACGCCAAAATCACACCATTTGACTATACTAGACATTCAGAACAAGTTTATTGTATTTTCAAAGTCATTTGACGAAATAGATGCTGTGCTAACAGAATGGGGTTCGTTTTACATCTTGACAAAGAATAAAGAGATGATTTATTTGGAGGAAAAGGATTTGCAATCGAAACTGTCGTTGTTGTTCAAGAAGAATCTCTATGACGTAGCGATAAGGATAGCAAGCAGTCAGCATTATGATGCTGAAGGTTTGACGGAGATTTATAAGCAATATGGCGACCATCTGTATAACAAGGTTGGTTAAGAATTCTATGTTTCCAACGTTGAATTACATTTCTTTTTTTCCTAAGATTATTTTTCTTTTTAATTTAAGGTACTTAGGTTCTGTTTCATCGTTTGCTGAATAATATATAATTATGACAGTTTATGATATATTTTGTTTGTCACTATCAAGCTCCACTTTATCTGTCATATATTGTTCTAAAAGTTGTCGTTTAGTAGGTGAGATGAAACACACTCTAAGGGCTTGTTTTATCTCGCCGATGAGGTCTATCAATAACTTTCACACGAGAAAAAGTATTAGCAACCGGTGAAATAGCTCCTTATTTTTGTAATGTATATTCCTTACATTGCCTTACTGAAATGTATCGTATAAATTTTACTTACTTCATACAACTATTATTACAGGGTGACCTAAAGAGTGCCATAGATCAGTACGTAAAAACTATAGGTTGGCTTGAAACCTCGTATGTTATTCGAAAATATCTCGAGTCTAGACACTTAGAACCTCTTGTACAATACTTAGAAGTGCTACACAAGAAAGGCTATGCTACAGAGGATCATACAACATTACTATTAACTTGCTATGTCAAGATAGACCAGCATGACCAACAAGGAAAGTTAAAAGAGTTCATCAATTCGAAAGACAAAGCTATAGATTTTGATGTTGATGTCGCTATCAAGGTATGTAAATTAAAGGAAACATACACCACATATGTGTATGTAATTAAGAAATGTCGTTAGTATAATTTATTGAGATAGTGCACAGCAGGAAATATCTTGCTCTAAGTTTGGCCAGTCCGACTATAGAAGTAACTCAACCTTGCAGAAGATCACAAAGCACAAGCAAGGTTCTGTTGCTGTGGTGAGTCAGGTAGCCAGAGCTCCTGGGTAGGGTCTGGGATAGAGTTGGTAACAAGCTTGCAATGCTCCTGATGTTGGAGGTATCCATGTGCTTGTTTTCTCACCTTGTGCGTACAATAACCGCTTACCATCAGGAGGCATTTCTGATTAATTGTTATTTTTAAACCCACTGTAATAGCAAATGACATCTGATCATTTTAAATTGTCCAAATGCAATAACATATGAGAAATTTTGAAGGTTGTTCGTCAAGTAAGCGTAGACGACGCGCTCTCACTAGCGGCTAACCACAAACGACACGACTGGTATCTCAGAATCGTAACAGAAGACAAAAAGGAATTCAAACAAGCATTAGAATACATCGCTAATCTTGAATTTGATGATGCGGATATGTATATGAAAAAATATGGCCACAAGTTGATTCAGAACGAACCGGAAGAAAGTACGAATCTGCTTAAGTGTGAGTTGCGTTTATCTTTATTTGCTTGATTATGTCAAATTAAGATTAACGAAAATAATATTCAAAAACGTTGATAGGTTTTCAAATTATAGCGTAGTTTGAAAAAGACCATTTGCAAGTGCTTTATAGCTCCTTAACCCTATCAACAAACAACAAAGTCCTTGTTGTTTAAATTTTATAAATAAACTAGCCGACCCGTGCCCACTTCGTTGCGCATTATTTATTTTTAATAATTACTTCTAACGACGATATCTCAAAAACTATTCATCTGATTGATATAGTGTAAAGGGCAATTTTAATCTGCATTAAATGCCTAAGCTAAATAACATATTCATTTGGATAAGGATTAATACTGAACTAAAGAAAATAACTTTGACAATAACGTAATGTTTTTAATTAAAATTTTGAACATAAAAGTGGTTATTGTAAGTAAACCCTAAGAGATAGATATATGCTATCGCGGACTTTTTTGTAGCATTTTTATAGATTTTGAATTCGCTAGTACATTATACAACTATATCTTTGCTAGTTTAGGCAGCGTTCGCGTGGAAAGCTCCCCGTTGGCGAGATTTTTTGCGACCTCTTCAACATTTATCGCCGTATTTCTGCTAATTTACATTAAAACATAATAAATTATATACCTAAACCTTCCTCAAGAATCACTCTTTCTATTGTTGAAAACCGTATAAAAATCCGTTGCGTAGTTTTTGAGTTTATCGCGTTCAGACAGGAGGACAGACAGACAGACAGGAGGACAGAAAGACGCGGCCGGGGGACTTATTTTTATAATAAGTATAGATTTACATTTTTATTTAAAAAAATTTATGAGTATCAAAATAGTAAAAATCTGTAATAGCCTCCACAATTTCCAATTTTTTCAAACAATATCTCGAAATACTATAAAAGATTTAAATTTTCTTTCTCTTTCTGAGTTTATCATAGTAAATTTTGTTTATGATGAGGTTATATATGTTTTTCAGTGTTATGCACGGATTATAAGCCTCGTAACCGACCGCTAGTTGACGAGAACGCCCTCACAGGCAATTTTAAAGAACCAGATAGAGCTATGCCCGATGACTATGTGCACATGTTTTTGAGTAATTCGGAAAAATTGATTGATTTCCTGGAACATATGATCGCTACTGATGCGGCTAATTGTTCCAGCTTGGTATATAACGCTTTGATTGAGCATTATTTACACGTTTGGTATGTATTCATATTGTTTTGTGTAATTCTTAGAAAATAAAAAAATAAAATCTTTCTTTGTAATAATACTAAAGCTTCATTTTTGTTTTTTTTTATATTTATTTGAATAACTACGTTAATGTTATATTTCGCTAATTAAATAGACATTGTTTTTAGGGCGAAGTCACCAGAAAGTGATAAGAAAAAATATGAACTGAAAGTTCTTACAGTATTAAAGGATCCAGACGCTGATTACGACAAAGACCAAACTCTTATAATATGTCAAATGTTAGGTTTTAAGACAGGCATTCTACATTTGTACGAGGAGAAAAAATTGTGAGTGAACCAGATATATTTATTAATCGTTTTACAATTTAATCTGTGCTTGCCTTATCTGGTACCTATTTACGTTTAAAACATGCATTCGATTTTTTTTAAAGCTTTGAAGTCTTGTTCACAAGAAAATAATTACATGCACTTCTAGGGGAAAGCTACCATTAGTGTATAGTACCAATGGTCAAAGTATAACTTTTCATTAGTTTCACTAATGGTTTGAGGGTATTTTTCCAAGTAGAATTTGTGATTGCTATAAAGTGTTTAGTATAAAAACCAACGCGTTTTTGTACATAATTATTCTATGTATGTATAGAATTTACACAATGTACTTAGTGTCAATGTACTTAGTGTGGTGTTTCACAAGGGACTATTTTTGGTACATTGTTTCAAATAATTTTCACGATAGAAAAAAGAAATGATGCCATCAATAATTACGCTTCAGCATGTAATATCCCACTGCTAGGCTTCTTTCCCCATGTAGGAGCAGGATCAAAGCTTAATCTACCACGCTGCTTCAATGCGGGTTGGAAGATATTCAGTAATTAAATGATGGTTATTGCTAACAAACTTCATAAAATCACTAGATGGCGATCTCAAGTGGCGTTATATCTCCGGGACGGCGAGGCGGAGCTCGCGTTAAGTGTGTGTCGACGGCGCGGCGCCGCGTGTCCGCGACTGTGGCTCGACGTGCTGTGGGCGCCGCCGCCGGCCGACTGTCTGCCCGAGCTGCTACGCGTCGTAGGTGAGCGCGTAGCACGTAGCAAGTAAAATGAAGTCTCTGTAGACCCTGCAGTCTCTCGAGCGACTTCCCGAGCTGCTATGAGTCATAGACGAGGATATAGCGCTTAACATGTAGACCGACAGGTGAACCTATATTTTGCAGATCAGTGACAGTGTGTCACCCGACACATAGTCAGAAGAATTTGCCTGGCTATGACGGAAACTATGTGCCGTTGACAAAAAGAAAAAAATTTAAATCTATCACTAAATTCACTACTAGGTTCGGTCTAAATACAAAAGGTAAAAAAAACTAGTCAGTAAATTTTAACAATAATGGTTGCTTTATTAACAACATACAATGTTCAATTAAGAGATACAAAAAAAATAAAATAATGGTAACAAGAAAATTTCAAAATTAATTTGCTCAGTCGATAGATAGGGTTCCGAAAAGTCTATTTAAAATTTACTTAAAGAAAATATAACGATGAGTATAATTCTTAATGAATTTATCTTCTTAACAAGTACATATATTCTTAACGAGTAAATATATATATTCTCAATATTGTCAACGAGTATACCACCAGAATCTGAACACAACCGCAGTATAGAAAAAAAACTAATTAAAGACTGTACTGACCTCTTCATCAAGGACTTACTAGTCAACTATCACAATTGTTCTGAACATCCACTGGGCGTTAAGACTCCATAGGAAGTACCGAGAAACTGGATCTCCAGCTCCCTGGGACCTCACTATGACACGGACAGGTGTTACGTTGAGTTGGTGTTCCAAAATAGACTCAGCCTTCAATATATTCAAAAATCTCCATTCCAGGTTGGATATAAATTCCAGATACAAAGATCTTGGCTTCGATGTTTAAAGATTAACGAAAATGACAGAATGAATAAGTTCTGTACTAAACTTGAGTTTTGAGGTTGTGACTCATTTAAATTAAGTTTAATAAATTTAGTTCATTTCTGTAATTATTAATTGTTTTGCTTCATATTGTATTTAAAGGTTGAGAAACTAAATTTGAATTAAATTATATGATCATAAAAATAAATTTTATAAAATCCCTGAAACAAAGAAACACGTGGTCAAAATGGCGGAACGCAACCTACACAATTGCAAAAGAATGGTTTGAAATCTTACCAGAGTAGATTATTTATGTGAAATCTCTCGTTCCCACCATCCCCGAAATCAGATTTAAATGTTTAACTTTAGAAGAAATTAAAAAGGAAGCTGTAACAAAAAAAATACGTCACGAATTATATGACAGTCACAGGCTATCACAAACCACAAAAGAAATCCTACGAAGTTATCGAAATTACTCACCATTATTGTTGAGATTATAAAAGATTAAACATTACTTAAAAAAAATATAATACACAGGAGAACCTGGCAAAATACTGTCGACTTGAATTTCCAACGCCTCTCTCTCCGAGACATCTTGAAGAAAAGAGGATCACAGTGTTGCCACTCTAAAATTCCAAAACCAATACCAACCGAGAAAAAATCTATATTTTATTTTATAAGAAATAATTTTGACAAAACCCTAAACAAAGAAATATAATTATAATATAAATTATTATTGAAACAATATTTAAACAATTTAATAAAACGACTCAGAACATTAAATGATGTAAACAAAACGTACAAAATGTCATAATTCCCTAAGAACGCCATCTAGTGAGCCTGCAAAGCTTCACTAGACAAACCAATACAAGGATCAATTTTTACTACGCTACAATACCTCCCCTCCTATGAAAAAGGTTCACAAGGTGAACCACGCTGCCCTCAGCGTTGCAAACCTGAAACTAAAGGAACCCTAACCAACACTAGCTAGAAAGAAACAATAATAAAAAAAAATTTAAACACTAACACATACCATATTATAAGGGTAGAAAAAAAAATTAATATTGCAGTGATCAAAATGTGCTTGAGCGAGAGCACCTTGACATCATTTCAGCTCACTGATAAATGCGTCTAGGTCTACGGTGCCTCGTCCCTCTCTCCCAATCGCCGGAATACAATTGCCAAAAGACAATGTTTGAACTGGAATCATGTGTAGTAATACTAACACAAGCAAAATAAAAGGTTTTACTATTTATTTAGAATTGATTCTAAATAAAACTAGTATATTTCCTGGATACTGATCATAACAGAGACCTGAAAACAGAATCTTGAAATAAATTCAATAACCCAGGAACTAACACAACGGAAAAAATTCCAAAAAAAAAATTTTTTTTCTAAATCAGCCAAAATCTTAATAAAGCAATATCAGCATTTCAGGTAATTTACTTCCCTTCACTAGTCTTCCACAAACACTCAAAACTCATGCATCCTAACCTTACTTACATCAACTTCATCAATCCCCTTCTAAACCAAGGTAATGTAACTGCAAACTCAGTACATCACTACACACACAAAAATACTAATTGAATAACGTTGAAACTTAATATTCAAACAGTAACGACTTAAATTGAAATGCTAAATATTTACTTTTTAAAATCCTTAATATGCCAAGTACCTATAGGATGGTTGTCAGCTACTCTAACTAACTCATACACCAGAGGTGACAAAACTTTTACTACCCTGCACTTTTCATATTTAGGAGCCAACTTGGCTGTAAAGAATTTCTCAGCATCGCTTTGTGAATAAGTCTTTTTCCACACAATATCGCCTACCGCATATTTTGCTGGTCTGCGTCGCAAATTATAATGCGTTGCATTATCTGCATGGGCCTGAAACAAATTTTCTCGAACTTGACGAAATATGTCCTCTAATATACCAAAGTTGCCAGCATATTCCTCCCTTGGCATCCCTACCTCGTAATCCTTGTCCGTGTCCTTATAAAAGGAACCATTTAGTACCGGTTCTCTTCCATGGACAAGAAAGAACGGGGAGAATCCAGTGGATTCATTTACCGCACTGTTTATCGCAAATTGGACTTTATAAAAATTTTCATCCCAGGACCTGTGGTTGTCTTTCACAAAAGCAGCTACTGCAGTCATAATGGTCTTGTTATACCTCTCTACAAGATTTACTTGTGGTGTATACAATGGTGTGTAATGCAAATTCGGAATATTATAACGCTTTATGAGACTACGGAATTCGGAACCCGTGAATTGCGATCCATTGTCCACAATTACGGTTTCCGGAACACTATGGTTCAAGAAAACAAAATTCTCAAGCGCCTTAACAACAGCGGCACCTGTGGCACGCCTTAACGGAAACAACATTGTATACTTTGAGAAGCAACAAGTTACTACAAAAAGAAACGTAAATCCTGATCTAGATCTGGGCAAAGGTCCTACTAGATCAGCAGAAATAACCTGAAATGGTCTACTACAGACTTTTGGTTTTCCTAATAAACCAGGAGTGGCTGTTGTTGTATGCTTATAAGCAGCACAAACATCACAATTTTTAACATAATCAACCACATCCTTGTACATACCGCGCCAAAAGTATCGAAGTGATAATCTACGATGAGTTTTGAACACGCCGAAATGACCAGCAGTTGGATCTGCATGGTTTTCTTTCAAAATCCTATTCATGTTGCTCTTATGGACTACCTCTTTCCAATCGAACTCACTCAGAAGCTGGTATTTACATTTACTGAAACGAAACAATTTATTATTTAAAATGCAAAAATTTGGAAAGTTGGCTGGATTACTTTTACAACCATTAAATATTTTGTCATACCAGTCATCAACGATAGACTGCTTTCCCGAACTAACTCGTTGATCATTAATTACATCGACTTTTATGAGTCTCGACAAGGAATCCGGAACCACGTTATCACTACCCTTTCTATGTTCAATAACAAAATTAAACTGTGACAATCTGCAACCCCATCTGGCCAATCTCCCAGAGGGATTTTCCAAATTTAAAAACCACTTGAGCGATGCATGATCCGTAATAATCGTAACAGTTCTCGAACCAAAATAAAACTGAAATTTCTCCACTGCGAAAATGACAGCAAGAGCTTCGCGTTCTGTCGCGCTGTAATTTCTTTCATTTTTATTCAAACTCCTACTGACATACGCGATGGGATGCTCATGACCATCTACTTCTTGTGTTAACATACCGCCAACTCCATAAGCTGAAGCATCGCAATGCACCTTAAATGGTTTGTCAAAATTCGGAACCGCAAGCACAGGAGCCGTTACTAGTGCATTTTTCAAGGTATTAAAAGCCACCTCTGCTTGTTCACTCCACTCAAATTTTGGTGCATTCTTGCCTTTACTAGTTAATCTATTGAGCGGGGCTGCTATAGTCGAAAAATTTCTAATAAAGCGTCTATACCAGGAACATGTGCCTAAAAATATTTTTACTTCTTGTGCGGATTTTGGAGTCGGAAAATTCATGACCGCGGCAACCTTCTCTGGATCAGTCCGTAAACCGAATTCATCTACCATGTACCCTAAATAACGTAAAGATTTCCGAAAGAAACTGCATTTTTCAAAATTTATAGATAATTTAGCCATTTTTAATTTATCTAAAACTCTATTTAGTAAAATTAAATGCGTTTCAAAATCCGAAGAGCAAATCACAATATCGTCTATATAACAAAAAACTCTTCCGTTAGTTATATCACTACAAAAATTTTGATTAAATAACCGGTCCATTAATCTCTGTTGTCGAGCTGGAGCACCGCATAAGCCAAAAGGCATAACTTTAAATTTAAACAAACCCCTACCCGGAACTGTGAAACTCGTTTTTTCCTGAGAATCTTCACTTAACGGAATTTGCCAAAAACTAGAACTTAAATCAATAGATGACAAAAATTTAGCTTCTTTTAGGCTATCTAAAATTTGCGGAATGTACGGAATCGAATATGAATCCCCCTTGGTTACTGAATTTAACTTTCGGCAATCTAAGCAAAATCTCCAGTCTCCATTTGCCTTTTTAACCAAGATCGCTGGGTTATTCCAAGGACTTTCACTAGGGGTGACTACATCCAATGCTAACATCCTATCTAGTTCTTTACATAACGCATCTTTCTTTTCCGGAGAAAGTGGATATTGTTTAATCTTAATAGGCAAAGCATCACCGGTATCAATAATATGTTCAATTAAATTAGTTCTACCTAACCCTATCCTTTGTGATGAAATATCCAAAAATTTATTTACTACTGAATTCGCTAATTCTTTTTGCTGGTCAGATAATGATTCAAAAGATTTTATGGTATGAACTGGCTCGTTATCAACAACATTTAAACTGTAAAAACTTGAAGGTGCTTTACTTAATTCCAAATTATCAAAAATTCCTGGCGCTAACTGAAACGTTTTCCAAAAGTCACAACCAAAAATAACATCTACTACAATAGATGGAATTACAAAAAACTTAATAATGTGAGTCACAGAATTGTAAGTAATCGGAATAAACATGTAACCCATGCAATGGAGTTTGTCCCCATTTGCCACAGAAAATGTGGTGTCATTATCCACGTGCAATTTGTAACCCATTTTCAAAAAAACTTTATGCGCCTGGTTACCCAAAATTGACGCGCAAGCACCGGAATCCAGTAATCCCGTAATCTCTAAGTTGTCCACTAAAGTCTGCAAATGTGGTCTAACATCCTTTTCATTAATTGAATACAGGATTGTGTCAGGTATGCAAGTTGTTTTATTAATCTTGGCAACACTATGTGATTGTGCCACTGCACAACCCTGATTTATTAGTTTTTTGAATTTTTATTCGGAAGTGGTTGTCTGACCAAAGCTTTCTTACTACACACTGGACATGTTTTAACTGTGTAGTTCTGCAATCCGCACGAAAAACACCTTAAAGACTTCGGAACAACCCTACAAAATTTAAAGTTGTGGTTACCCTTACCACATTTATAACAAAGTTTTCTATTAGACTGCACCAAATTATTGCTTTCACTTCTATTAACCCTAACTGTAGTCGCCGAGACTGTGTTTACTTGTTTTGAATTTGATTTGTAAGCAAACTCAGAACTTAAAAGTGCTTTATTACTACTAGGCTCTGAAAACAAAGCAGAACGTTGTTTGGCAGCCTCCAGTTTTTAAATTTTTTGGCCATACAGATGTTTTTAAATTTCTCCACTGCGAAAATGACAGCAAGAGCTTCGCGTTCTGTCGCGCTGTAATTTCTTTCATTTTTATTCAAACTCCTACTGACATACGCGATGGGATGCTCATGACCATCTACTTCTTGTGTTAACATACCGCCAACTCCATAAGCTGAAGCATCGCAATGCACCTTAAATGGTTTGTCAAAATTCGGAACCGCAAGCACAGGAGCCGTTACTAGTGCATTTTTCAAGGTATTAAAAGCCACCTCTGCTTGTTCACTCCACTCAAATTTTGGTGCATTCTTGCCTTTACTAGTTAATCTATTGAGCGGGGCTGCTATAGTCGAAAAATTTCTAATAAAGCGTCTATACCAGGAACATGTGCCTAAAAATATTTTTACTTCTTGTGCGGATTTTGGAGTCGGAAAATTCATGACCGCGGCAACCTTCTCTGGATCAGTCCGTAAACCGAATTCATCTACCATGTACCCTAAATAACGTAAAGATTTCCGAAAGAAACTGCATTTTTCAAAATTTATAGATAATTTAGCCATTTTTAATTTATCTAAAACTCTATTTAGTAAAATTAAATGCGTTTCAAAATCCGAAGAGCAAATCACAATATCGTCTATATAACAAAAAACTCTTCCGTTAGTTATATCACTACAAAAATTTTGATTAAATAACCGGTCCATTAATCTCTGTTGTCGAGCTGGAGCACCGCATAAGCCAAAAGGCATAACTTTAAATTTAAACAAACCCCTACCCGGAACTGTGAAACTCGTTTTTTCCTGAGAATCTTCACTTAACGGAATTTGCCAAAAACTAGAACTTAAATCAATAGATGACAAAAATTTAGCTTCTTTTAGGCTATCTAAAATTTGCGGAATGTACGGAATCGAATATGAATCCCCCTTGGTTACTGAATTTAACTTTCGGCAATCTAAGCAAAATCTCCAGTCTCCATTTGCCTTTTTAACCAAGATCGCTGGGTTATTCCAAGGACTTTCACTAGGGGTGACTACATCCAATGCTAACATCCTATCTAGTTCTTTACATAACGCATCTTTCTTTTCCGGAGAAAGTGGATATTGTTTAATCTTAATAGGCAAAGCATCACCGGTATCAATAATATGTTCAATTAAATTAGTTCTACCTAACCCTATCCTTTGTGATGAAATATCCAAAAATTTATTTACTACTGAATTCGCTAATTCTTTTTGCTGGTCAGATAATGATTCAAAAGATTTTATGGTATGAACTGGCTCGTTATCAACAACATTTAAACTGTAAAAACTTGAAGGTGCTTTACTTAATTCCAAATTATCAAAAATTCCTGGCGCTAACTGAAACGTTTTCCAAAAGTCACAACCAAAAATAACATCTACTACAATAGATGGAATTACAAAAAACTTAATAATGTGAGTCACAGAATTGTAAGTAATCGGAATAAACATGTAACCCATGCAATGGAGTTTGTCCCCATTTGCCACAGAAAATGTGGTGTCATTATCCACGTGCAATTTGTAACCCATTTTCAAAAAAACTTTATGCGCCTGGTTACCCAAAATTGACGCGCAAGCACCGGAATCCAGTAATCCCGTAATCTCTAAGTTGTCCACTAAAGTCTGCAAATGTGGTCTAACATCCTTTTCATTAATTGAATACAGGATTGTGTCAGGTATGCAAGTTGTTTTATTAATCTTGGCAACACTATGTGATTGTGCCACTGCACAACCCTGATTTATTAGTTTTTTGAATTTTTATTCGGAAGTGGTTGTCTGACCAAAGCTTTCTTACTACACACTGGACATGTTTTAACTGTGTAGTTCTGCAATCCGCACGAAAAACACCTTAAAGACTTCGGAACAACCCTACAAAATTTAAAGTTGTGGTTACCCTTACCACATTTATAACAAAGTTTTCTATTAGACTGCACCAAATTATTGCTTTCACTTCTATTAACCCTAACTGTAGTCGCCGAGACTGTGTTTACTTGTTTTGAATTTGATTTGTAAGCAAACTCAGAACTTAAAAGTGCTTTATTACTACTAGGCTCTGAAAACAAAGCAGAACGTTGTTTGGCAGCCTCCAGTTTACGACATTTTTCCTTCAAAACCGCTACTGAATCTATGGTTACTAGGGCCAATTGCTCGGAATAACATGGTCGAATATTATGTAAAAGAATGCTTAATTTTTGTTCCTCGGAAAGTTGAGCCGACAATCTCGCAAACATACAGAACATTACCGAAAAATAAATACACACTGGTTCATCGGGGCCTTGCGTACGAGCTCTGATTTCCCCAATTAACCTGTGGTCATAATCGACTGCATCAAATTCTTCCAAAAATAACTTTTTTAATTCTAACCAATTTGAGACTAATGACTTATTACCTCTAAACCACAACAACGCTTTGCCAGTAAATAGATGAAAGGCAGAAATGAACAGCTTCGAATCTGAAACGCCATAAGACTTCTTATATTCTTCCACACGTTCGATAAAGCTACGAGGGTCTCCTTGTCCATTGTAGGTTAACTTCCACTTGGCGACATTTTTATCCCCAGCGCATTCTACTGTGGTGCTGTCTGAAGTTAAAGATTCATTTTCCTGACCCCAATCGTTGTTAGGTTCCAATCTAGAAATCAGAACATCCAATTTTGAACTCAACTCACTCTTTTTACTCTTTACGGTTACCTCGGAAGAAAGTATTCTTAAATTTCTAAAATACAAATGAGACGCTAAAGCTTTAGCCCTACAGAAAGTATGACGTTCTTTATTTTCTTCAAATTTCTTAATTAAATCTTTTAAATCCTGAAGTTTTTGAGTAACAACCTCTAACTCTGTTTCAGCAGGAATGTCTGTCTCTAAAATTGATTCAGAAGGAATCTCAGTTAGCAAATGTTTTAATTGTTTCTTTAAACCAAGCACAGTAGGTGCTGGTGTTTCAGAACGAATGGACACCTCATAAGTTAATTCGTCTTTCAAAAGCGAGTGAAATTGTACAAAAGTTTGTTCCATTTTGAATTACTAAAATCAGTACAGCCTAAATATCCGAAAAAAAAGATAAAATAAACTTGGTGGTATTACCGTTACTAAAAAATTTTCAAAAGTTTAAACACTAATCAAAATTACCTATACCGTATATTATAAACAACATTATCAAAAAAAAAACAGAATAATTAAACTTAACCTACCCTTAAATAATATCTCAACAATAATTATGCTTCCCCTTAAATAATATATCTCAATAATAATTATGCTTCCCCTTAACAAAATAATATTTATAAAGTAGGTATACACAAAATATTCTAAATAACATACAAAATTGTAAGGTGTGGCACAGCCTTCACAATACCCTCAACAAGAAAATATATACCCTAACAACTAATATATACCTAACCTAACAGGGTGTAATTATAATACTTCTAAACAAAAGCATCCAACTTACTATAGAATACCAAACACAATTTAATGTTGGACCGTTGAAATGTTCATATAATTCTATAAGCATCCAGAATATAATACAAGTAAATACATAACCTGCATTATCAGAATTAACAAAATAACTTGAAGTGTGCTCCAAGCACTAAATCAAGGAGACACTTATAGTATAATTTCAAAATGTAACTATGTCTTAAAAAATTTTTTAACAATTGTCAAAGAATATTTTACTGAAAACTTTAAAAAAAAAAAAGTCAAAACTTCCCAAAAGAAAATAAACAAAATACCGAGTCACAATATACAGTGCAAACAAGAAAGAATAATTGGAAATTTGGAATCTGAATTACTACAAACAAAAGAATATTAAATTTTTAAATTACCTCCGACAATTGTCAAAACTCAAAACATTAATATTACAGTATTTTTCAAAATCTATGGGTGTATATACTCATTTAACAAGATAAAACAAAACTCAAAATACTAATATTACAATATTTTCAAAAATCCTTCGGTGGTATACTCAGTTAACAAGACAACATAACAATGACAGTATATAGTACTGCGATAAATAATGATATTAAACTGTGATTACAACAAGAAAATTTCAAAATAAACCAAAGGTGTTATTGTCTTACTTTAATACCTATTGTCTGTATATAAATATTACCATTCAACTTAATCCGTGGGCGCCATTTGTCACCCGACACATAGTCAGAAGAATTTGCCTGGCTATGACGGAAACTATGTGCCGTTGACAAAAAGAAAAAAATTTAAATCTATCACTAAATTCACTACTAGGTTCGGTCTAAATACAAAAGGTAAAAAAAACTAGTCAGTAAATTTTAACAATAATGGTTGCTTTATTAACAACATACAATGTTCAATTAAGAGATACAAAAAAAATAAAATAATGGTAACAAGAAAATTTCAAAATTAATTTGCTCAGTCGATAGATAGGGTTCCGAAAAGTCTATTTAAAATTTACTTAAAGAAAATATAACGATGAGTATAATTCTTAATGAATTTATCTTCTTAACAAGTACATATATTCTTAACGAGTAAATATATATATTCTCAATATTGTCAACGAGTATACCACCAGAATCTGAACACAACCGCAGTATAGAAAAAAAACTAATTAAAGACTGTACTGACCTCTTCATCAAGGACTTACTAGTCAACTATCACAATTGTTCTGAACATCCACTGGGCGTTAAGACTCCATAGGAAGTACCGAGAAACTGGATCTCCAGCTCCCTGGGACCTCACTATGACACGGACAGGTGTTACGTTGAGTTGGTGTTCCAAAATAGACTCAGCCTTCAATATATTCAAAAATCTCCATTCCAGGTTGGATATAAATTCCAGATACAAAGATCTTGGCTTCGATGTTTAAAGATTAACGAAAATGACAGAATGAATAAGTTCTGTACTAAACTTGAGTTTTGAGGTTGTGTGACTCATTTAAATTAAGTTTAATAAATTTAGTTCATTTCTGTAATTATTAATTGTTTTGCTTCATATTGTATTTAAAGGTTGAGAAACTAAATTTGAATTAAATTATATGATCATAAAAATAAATTTTATAAAATCCCTGAAACAAAGAAACACGTGGTCAAAATGGCGGAACGCAACCTACACAATTGCAAAAGAATGGTTTGAAATCTTACCAGAGTAGATTATTTATGTGAAATCTCTCGTTCCCACCATCCCCGAAATCAGATTTAAATGTTGAACTTTAGAAGAAATTAAAAAGGAAGCTGTAACAAAAAAAATACGTCACGAATTATATGACAGTCACAGGCTATCACAAACCACAAAAGAAATCCTACGAAGTTATCGAAATTACTCACCATTATTGTTGAGATTATAAAAGATTAAACATTACTTAAAAAAAATATAATACACAGGAGAACCTGGCAAAATACTGTCGACTTGAATTTCCAACGCCTCTCTCTCCGAGACATCTTGAAGAAAAGAGGATCACAGTGTTGCCACTCTAAAATTCCAAAACCAATACCAACCGAGAAAAAATCTATATTTTATTTTATAAGAAATAATTTTGACAAAACCCTAAACAAAGAAATATAATTATAATATAAATTATTATTGAAACAATATTTAAACAATTTAATAAAACGACTCAGAACATTAAATGATGTAAACAAAACGTACAAAATGTCATAATTCCCTAAGAACGCCATCTAGTGAGCCTGCAAAGCTTCACTAGACAAACCAATACAAGGATCAATTTTTACTACGCTACAAGTGTTCATTACAGTCTGATCTATCAAAAAAAATATAACTACTTCTGGATTCGTTTAGAAATTACTTCAAAAACTGTTTGATATATTTTCAAACTTTCATTAATTTTTTATTGCTGAGAGTAAATCTGTTCCATTTATTTTGTTTCAGATAGTGAAAAATTACTGTCACCTATTCTAGTCATCGATTGCCTCGCTAGCACACCCACCTACACCCTAGGCGATGTTCGCAAGTTAGTATCTCATCTTAACAAATCACCCGATTCTATCCAAGAACAATATATGTTTGAAGAGTAATTATATTCTATAAATGTCTAACGATCTTTAAGCAATGTTATTTTGGTAAAATTAATCATTAAGTCAGTCACAGGAACACATTTTGACTTACTATAGTGATAAAGCTTATTCGCATTAAGAAGATGGTGACTAATTGCTGTTAATCAACTTTGCCACTTCCTTTGACCTTGAATCGTAGTAAATTAGAACGCCTGTTTGAAGAGCTTACTTTAACCGGATAATTAGAACTCGTCCACTTAACTAGAATAGACGTAAAGCATACTCTCAAGATTGGTTACTCGCAGTATAACCAGTGTCTAATATAAATATCTTTTACATGTGCTATATAACTGTAACAACTTACCGTAGATAACTTTTTTTTCCTAGATATTTAATGGACGTGCTGAAATCAGAAGACGAAGTCATAAACCGCGAACAAGAATTAGCTGCTAAATATGAAAGTGAAATCGAAAAAATGAAGACTCAAATCCATACAATTCAAAACGAAGCACTCACCTTCCAAAGTTCGCGATGTGCTGCTTGTAATAGACTCCTGGAACTGCCTACTGTGCATTTCCTCTGCCAACACTCTTTCCACCAAGAGTAAGTATTATTTTTTTCCTCAAAGTACTAGGCTTAAAAATAATTTAGATTGAACGGTCACTTTCCAAGACTAGACTCATTGAACTGTCTATCGCATTTCCAGAAGAATTAGCAACTTTCATTTTATTACGACTTAGTATCCGAATATTTTTTTTTTATACAGACATACTTGACTTGATCAAATCTATACTAATAATATATAAAGCTGAAGAGTTTGTTTGTTTGATTGTTTGTTTGTTTGTTTGAACGCGCTAATCTCAGGATCTACTGGTCTGATTTGAAAAATTCTTTCAGTGTTAGATAGCCCATTTATCGAGGAAGGCTATAGGCTATATATCATCATGCTAAGACCAATAGGAGCGGAGTCCACGCCGACGAAGTCGCGCGCAGAAGCTAGTAATTTATAAAATTGTCGACACATTTAAACAAATTTTAAAATTGCTAACGGCACTGATGACCGCTCTGGTGTAATAGTGCGTGTGCCGTGTCGGCAGCGCCTAAACACCGACGGTCACGGGTCCAAAAACACCCACCCACAAATATTTATTTCCGGTCTGGTTCCAGTCTGGTCCTTGTGGGTCTCCGCACCGTGCCTCGGGGAGCACGTTAAGCTCTCGGTTCTGATTGTTATCACGTATACCTGATAGCGATCGTTACTCATATTAGGATATAATACATATATATGACGCCGCGTTGGCGCAGCGTATACAGCACTGGATTGCGATTGACTGTTGCGCGGGCGGTTGCGGGTTCGATCCCCGCACACGACAACATTTGTATTGGCCATACAGATGTTTGCCGTGGTCTGGGTGTTTGTGCAGTCCTTGTGGGTCTCCCCACCGTGCCTCGGAGAGCACGTTAAGCCATCGGTCCCGTTGTTATCATGTACATCTGATAGCGATCGTTACTCATAGTAGGGAATATCCGCCAACCCGCATTGGAGTAGCGTGGTGGAATAAGCTCCGATCCTTCTCCTACATAGGGAAGAGGTCTATGCCCAACAGTGGGATATTACAGGCTGAATCGTGATCGTGACATATATCCGCCAACTCGCATTGGAGCAGCGTAATGGATTAAGCTCCAATCCTTCCAACCACATGGGGAAAGAGGCTATGCCCAGCAGTGGGATATTACAGGCTGAAGTGTTAAGGGCACATATATATTACATTTAAAGTACTTAAACTTTGAAAAAAAATCTTGAAACTTTTCCCCAAGCTAATAATTGACTTATCCCACAGTTGCTTCCAAACGTACTCGGAGTCAGAGCGCGAGTGCCCCGCGTGCGCCAGCGCCGCGCCGCCGCCGCGCCCCCC
This sequence comes from Melitaea athalia, assembly GCA_905220545.2. Classification (NCBI taxonomy): domain Eukaryota; kingdom Metazoa; phylum Arthropoda; class Insecta; order Lepidoptera; family Nymphalidae; genus Melitaea; species Melitaea athalia. The sequence goes on from HG992193.1 coordinate 5,348,063, forward strand.
GCCCGTCGGCGCCGAGCTGCTGCACTCGCGTCTCAGAGCCGACCACGACCCGTGAGTGACACACACGCACACACACACACACACACACACACACACACACCGCCGCCGCGCCCCTCGCCCGTCGGCGCCGAGCTGCTGCATTCGCGTCTCAGAGCCGACCACGACCCGTGAGTGACGCACGCACACACACGCACACACACACACCGCCGCCGCGCCCCCCGCCCGTCGGCGCCGAGCTGCTGCACTCGCGTCTCAGAGCCGACCACGACCCGTGAGTGACGCACGCACACACACACACACACACACCGCCGCCGCGCCCCCCGCCCGTCGGCGCCGAGCTGCTGCACTCGCGTCTCAGAGCCGACCACGACCCGTGAGTGACGCACGCACACACACACACACACACACACCGCCGCCGCGCCCCCCGCCCGTCGGCGCCGAGCTGCTGCACTCGCGTCTCAGAGCCGACCACGACCCGTGAGTGACACACACGCACACACACACACACACACACACACACACACACACACCGCCGCCGCGCCCCTCGCCCGTCGGCGCCGAGCTGCTGCACTCGCGTCTCAGAGCCGACCACGACCCGTGAGTGACGCACGCACACACACGCACACACACACACCGCCGCCGCGCCCCCCGCCCGTCGGCGCCGAGCTGCTGCACTCGCGTCTCAGAGCCGACCACGACCCGTGAGTGACGCACGCACACACACACACACACACACACCGCCGCCGCGCCCCCCGCCCGTCGGCGCCGAGCTGCTGCACTCGCGTCTCAGAGCCGACCACGACCCGTGAGTGACGCACGCACACACACACACACACACACACCGCCGCCGCGCCCCCCGCCCGTCGGCGCCGAGCTGCTGCACTCGCGTCTCAGAGCCGACCACGACCCGTGAGTGACTCACACACACACACACACACACCGCCGCCGCGCCCCCCGCCCGTCGGCGCCGAGCTGCTGCACTCGCGTCTCAGAGCCGACCACGACCCGTGAGTGACACACACGCACACACACACGCACACACACACACACACACACACACACACACCGCCGCCGCGCCCCCCGCCCGTCGGCGCCGAGCTGCTGCACTCGCGTCTCAGAGCCGACCACGACCCGTGAGTGACACACACGCACACACACACACACACACACACACACACCGCCGCCGCGCCCCTCGCCCGTCGGCGCCGAGCTGCTGCACTCGCGTCTCAGAGCCGACCACGACCCGTGAGTGACGCACGCACACACACGCACACACACACACCGCCGCCGTGCCCCCCGCCCGTCGGCGCCGAGCTGCTGCACTCGCGTCTCAGAGCCGACCACGACCCGTGAGTGACGCACGCACACACACACACACACACACACCGCCGCCGCGCCCCCCGCCCGTCGGCGCCGAGCTGCTGCACTCGCGTCTCAGAGCCGACCACGACCCGTGAGTGACGCACGCACACACACACACACACACACACCGCCGCCGCGCCCCCCGCCCGTCGGCGCCGAGCTGCTGCACTCGCGTCTCAGAGCCGACCACGACCCGTGAGTGACGCACACACACACACACACACACCGCCGCCGCGCCCCCCGCCCGTCGGCGCCGAGCTGCTGCACTCGCGTCTCAGAGCCGACCACGACCCGTGAGTGACACACACGCGCACACACACACACACACACACACACACACACACACACACACACACACACACACACCGCCGCCGCGCCCCCCGCCCGTCGGCGCCGAGCTGCTGCACTCGCGTCTCAGAGCCGACCACGACCCGTGAGTGACACACACGCGCACACACACACACACACACACACACACACACACACACCGCCGCCGCGCCCCTCGCCCGTCGGCGCCGAGCTGCTGCACTCGCGTCTCAGAGCCGACCACGACCCGTGAGTGACACACACGCACAC